>JAZHRO010000026.1:39393977-41845454 GCA_037157565.1 Thalassia testudinum | reverse complement strand
GGTTTTGTTATTTTTTTGTGTTTTTGAAATAAAAGACGAGCAAATGAAGCACAAGATAGAGATGAGGAACGAAAATGGTATATATATCAATCCAATGTTTATTGCAATCTACTATGAAAGCATAAAAGAGATGGAGGTGAGAGGAAATCTCCCAAATCGGCTATTCGGTGAGACGATGGCGCCTGGTGGAAGTCGAACGAAGGAGGTGAGGAGTGGGATGATGGAGGTGAGATGCAGGAGGATGTCGTGTTGAGGAAAGCTTCGGCATGGCTCCGGAATGGAGGTGAGAAGACGGAGGTGATCTGCTACAGGAATGGAGGTGGGAGGATAGCTCCAAGGTGACCTATGAAGGGAGATGGGAAGTTGGGGGAGTATTTGGTGGGGCAGAGGTTTGTTACACTAATAGGCACCTTGGGAGCTTGAGAACAAGCTCTAATGGGGCGTTGGTAGGCTTGCTAGAGCTTGGGAGTAGGTGGGAGTACAGTAGGTACACATGGCTTGGAAGGGAGGGGGTGTAGGTCCTTTATAGTGGAGAAGAGGCAAAAATAGGTATGGGAGCATCAGTGACATCCAAGCCATCACTGGAAACGTCGCTATAGGTAGCTCATGCCCGCTGGCACCCACAGCTGGCTTTGCTGGCATGTGATGAATTACCGACGGCTGTAAGCGTCATTGTAAGTCCAGCTCATACGTTGTCGTAGTCCACCTCATGCTGTACTGGCACCGCGCTCCTGCCTTGCCATGCACGCATGCGCTCCCACACACTGGCACTACACTGTGTGCATACGCGCGTGCGGTGCTGCGTATGCTGGCAGCCTGGGCTACGCCACGTGGCATAGTCTGGGCCGTCCATCTTCTTGTTGTAGGGGCTCCTACAAAAGTCGAATTAAGTTGATTTTCACACTGTTAGGCTGCGATCGTCGACCCGAATCCATCCGCATGGTCAGATTTATCATTTGAAGCTTTGAATTAAGTCTCTTAGTCCCTTGGTTGTTGATCTTCCTCGGACTGCATATGGTGCTACGGGACTCCGATTGAGGTGATTTTAGAGGCGTTGGACTCCGATCGTCATCTTAATCAGATCCGTATAGTCAGATCGTCAATCTGAGGCTATAAAATAAATATGCTTCTCTCCTAACCACAAAAAGGACACAATTAACCTAAATTATTTATAACTACTCTAAATGCAGATTGATGCATGCTATGCAATATTTACAACATAATATGCAAATCTAAGCCTAGAAACATGCATGAATAGGCATTTTACCCTCAATAAATGTGTTTTCATCATAGCCCCATGCCTATCTTTTGCTAGTCCCTAGAAAAATTAAACTATATGCTTTGTATAAAAGTAGAATTAGGATTAGATCACTTAGGCATATGTTGTTTATTAACAATAGAAAATTTTAACTAAGGTCCTAAACTGTGAAAACTCAACAGTACCAGGGTGTCTGCTACAATGCAGAGAGCCCAAGTTCTCGCCTTATTTGAGAAGGGAAGATATATATATTTTTCATTTTTCTTCTTTTCTAAGTTTTTTGTACTTTTTGGAGTTTGAGAGTTTCGGGATAACTTTTTACAGCTACCCTACCCACCCAAGACTTAGAAAGGACTCTAAGTACTAAGGATCTTTGTGAAAAAGTGACAGACTCACAAAACGACCGTTAAGATGGACCTCGGGTTTCTACAACCCTAGGTGACCTTGCCTAAAGGTTTATCTTTACGATCGGTAGCGTTCTCCCTATTTCTTTTATTTATGGGGTCAACACAAGGGCAAACCCAGTGTATATCTCCCCAGTTTATTCTACTTCCTCGCTTCTTCCCTAAGTGATTTGGGAATTATTGTGCATTTTTTTTGAGCTGGGTTCTGGACAACCAGCCGATGAGCTGTTACCACCAACAACTTGCCAGCCATACTCATGCAGTGAAGTGTGATTTTATTTGTTTTTTTGTTGTCTCCTTTTTTTTCTATTTTTTCCTTCTCTTTTTATTATTATTTATTTATTTTATGTAGGTGGCTTTCCTAATCTAAGATTTTCCTAAAGGCAGTACAACGAAAATGGTCTTGTGGCTGGGCTCTGGACAATCGGTCGATGAGCTGTTACCACCGACAACTTGCCAGCCATACCACCCAAGTTGGTCCATTAGCTATCCAATTTCTGTAAAAACCACCGGAAAGTGAGTCAATGCAAAAAAAATGTGTGTAGATGCTTAGGCTTAAAGTCCACCAAATCAGAGGGCGGGTTGATAAGTCGCATACTTATCATCCCAAATTATTTACCAAATTAAAATAAATTTTAATTGGCGAGGACTCGAGACTAAATCCACATTCAAGTGGACACCCGGGCTAATTAAGCCCGAGAACTTGAAGAGTCTAAGTGTTTATGTCCTCTCGTATCATTTCCTAAAGTTAATAACTTTCAAATGCCTAAGTTCTCCTTTCCTAATTTCTTTCTTTTAAAAAAAAAAATCTTTTTTTTTAAATTTTCAATTTTTTTTAATTTTATAATAAACTAAAAGAAATTTTACGGAGTTAACGTAATGATTATAGGAATTGATTATCCACCCCCCCATGCCCAAATGATGCAATGTTCTCATTATAAGAATAAAGACATGAAGAGGGCGGAGTATATAGAATATCACCTAAGTGTCGTGAAAATCCGGTCAGCTCCATAAAGAGAAGAATGTATACACATGCGCTAAGTTTAATGCCTTTAGCTGGGCATAACATACATACAAAGAAGAAATTGAGAATTCACAAGTGCAGGTCAGAGTCAAAATCAAAAGTTGATCATGAAACCCGTCCGCAGAAGATGTCCACAGATGTGGATGAGATTATGGTGTAGACCCAAGCCCTAGGGTCGAGTGATTCTCAGGTTCAAGATGAAAATCACCCAAAACCAAAGGTTGTTCTATTTGCGGGGCCAAGCCTGCGGTTTAGTGGTGTGCAACCCAAGACCAAAATGGCAGAAAATAGGTAGATCTGGTTCACTAGTTTCAGATCTCCACTTAACATTCAGCTTAGAAAAATAATCAGTTATTCCAAGCTTGGGTCGCTCGTTAAAGATATCATAAGTGTCTGTAAAGAAGATAGGTGGTTTCAGGTTAATAGGTACCATTATATCCAAAATCAAACTTCCCTCAGAATTAGCCTCCCAAATTTTTATTTCAACAATTCTATCCTCCAACATCAAGGGCTCAGGCTTCGGGACCTCTAGCATATTATTCACCCCATATGATTCTCCCAAGTCCAAAAATCATGGCTAAGTCAAGATTGACTTGGGCACAAAGATCTCAAAAGTCAACTCTTTGGGGTGCAGACGAGGACTGGGGTCACTAATTGAATCATCAAGATTCGAATCCTCCAAGTTAGCCCCAACCGAATCCAAATCTTCAATGAACGGGCTATCAAATGGTTCATCAGATTCCCCATGCCCATTTGTCTCGCTAAAATCATTTTCCTTATGTTCAAGTGAGACTTCACCTAAAGATTCTTCACCCTCAGAGTCAAAGAATTGATGATCCTCATTTATATATGCCTCAAAATCATAAATCATTTCATGATCCAAGGAGACATAATTTTCTTCGTTTCTTGACTTGGGGATCTCGGGTGAATCAATTGGTTCATCCTCAAAGGGTTGCTCAAGACCAATCTGGTCATCTCCAATCTTCGAATATGTATCCCCCTTGACAGGTGCCTGAGTGGGTTTAGACATTAGCTCTCCTGAAGAGGGTTCATCTTGAGAATCATCCCAAGATTTGACTAGTGCAACCACAAATTTCATTCACAACCTCGACAATTTCCCAAGAAGAAACTCACCTAGGTCCCTATCCCTAACACTTTGGATCAAATCCAATAGAGAACTATTAAGTTCATCAATCATTTTGATCATAGGTTCCAATGCTTCAGTGCATGGTGTTGGTTGGGATTCTAAAGATTGTATGGTGCTCCTCAAATTATCCAACACTCTATCTTGGATCTGGCTCACCTGAATCGACTGGTTCGATTTAGGTTTGGGTGGGTTTCGGTTGAATCTAGGGGAGTCAAGATGTCGAGGTTCTCGGGTCCCTCCTTGATAGTAGGTCGTTGTAGGTTGTTCAAAGGATGGTGGTGACCTATATTCAATGGAATACTGGGGAGGGTAGGTGTTATAATCATGATATTCTTCCTGGTTTTAGATCAGGTTGGTTTGGTCATCAAAGGATGGAGATCCATAATCATTATAGCTCTAGGAAGGATAATAATCATAGTCTTATTGTCCAGGGTTAGGCCCTGGACAATGAGGTCTGGATTCATATCCCCAATCAAAGTCATCATGGCTAGTGGATGGGTAATTACAAGTCAAGTCTGGATAGTAATCATCTTGGGGATATGTGGTGGTAGGAGGATAGAATGTGAAATGTGTGTAGGATGTCGAAGGGTACATGGTGAAGTAAGGAGGAAAATCAAAAGAGAAAGGAGCCCTGCAATACAAAAATACAAGCCTGTCCTTAGTTTGGGTAGCCTAAAGGTCTACAGACTCTCAGAATTTGTCCTAAGATTATAGACGATTTACTCTACTTATGTCCAGGCAATCCAACCAGTTAGCAGGAGGGACTGGGGAGAAGGTTCTTCCTTTGGCTTGCACCTCCGGTTCCTCGTGTACCCCCCAGCTGCGGTCATTTGACGCTACTCCCCTAGCCAGACATCAAATTAACTAGAATAAGCAGGTTAATCATGAATAATCTCAATCTGGATCCCGACGAGCGAATGAATACTTAGGGCCAACGTTTAATTGATTTTAGTTAGGCTTGGGAATTTGGTGCTCTGGAATGTGATGGGCCCTTAATGGGTTGTGCCCTTAATGATTTGTTTAAAATGTGTGTGTGTGAACAACCAGGGTTTGCAAACAAGGTTATTTGATGATGTGTCTTTTGGACTTCAACCTTGTTTAGTAGCTTTTAGGGTTTAATCTTAGGTATATTCAATCAAGTTTAGGAGAACACTCCAAGTTTTGGAAGCACTGGTGATGATATATTCCTTTAGAAATCAAAGAAAAAAAATGTGGAGTGCCTGGTTTAGCCCTAGGAATTAACCCTAAGTGGCAAGCTACTTGATGAATCGCTTTTATCTTAAGTGGTGCGGCCTAAACAATTCAATCAACTGGCCTATTGCACCACTTAGTTAAGGCACACAGAAATTTTTGACCCATTCAGATTTCTACTCACTTATTCGTGTGTTGAATTAAGTGTACTGGGTCCACAGGTCAGATCCCGGTTAAGTGGTAGAATCAATGTGATTGTGTCCCTTAGGGTGAGAAGTTGTGGGTGTTAAGAGTTTAGCTTTCAGAAAATCCCACAATCAGATAACACTTTTTTTGTCATTTTTTTTTTATTTATGTGGATGGCAAGGTGCTTGGAGGTGGCAAACAAATAACCAAATCTATCCTAGGGTTTATAAAAAGCACCTAAGTTGATTTGGGTTTGAGTTATTACGTTATGAAATGAAAACTAAGGTGGGGGTGGTGTGGGGGACACTTACAAAACACTCTACCTGCACATTACTCTAGTCTACCGCACTTGGATCTCCATGCTAGGGTACCTGGAAGATAGTAGATCAAAGATAAGTAGGGTTAGTGCTATGTAAATGCAAAGAAACGTAGAAACAATAAAGTAAATTTCGTTACTTCCCCATCAACGGCGCCAGATGGTCAGGTGTCCCCGGCAATGACGCCAAAATGGTCGTGCGTGTTTTGCGTGTTAGAAATCAAGGTTACAAGTAACCTGTCGTTGTAGTTGCCAAACACATCAATCAGATAAAATTTATACCGAAACTCCAAGAGTGTCCCGAGTCGAACACAGGGAGGCGACATTTAGTTTACGTGAAAACTGCACTTCGATTCGTTTCTGTTTGGTATTTTAGGGTTTTGTTATTTTTTTGTGTTTTTGAAATAAAAGATAAGCAAATGAAGCACAAGATAGAGATGAGGAACGAAAATGGTATATATATCAATCCAATGTTGATTACAATCTACTATGAAAGCATAAAAAGAGAGGGAGGTGAGAGGAAATCTCCCGAATCGGCTGTTTGGTGAGACGACGGCGCCTGGCGGAAGCTTGGATGAAGGGGGTGAGATGCAGGAGGACGTCCTGTTGAGGAAAGATTCGGCGTGGCTCTGGAATGGAGGTGAGAAGACGGAGGTGATCTGCTACCAGAATGGAGGTGGGAGGATAGCTCCAAGGTGACCTTTGAAGGGAGATGGGAAGTTGGAGGAGTATTTGGTGGGGCAGAGGTTCGTTACATTAATAGGCACCTTGGGAGCTTGAGAATAAGCTCTAATGGAGTGTTGGTAGGCTTGCTAGAGCTTGGGAGTAGGTGGGAGTAGAGTAGGTAGAGATGGCTTGGAAGGGAGGGTGTGTAGGTCCTTTTATAGTGGAGGAGAAGAGGCAAAAATAGGTATGGGACCATTAGTGACATCCAGGCCGTCGCTGGAAACGTCGTTGTAGGCAACTCATGCCCGCTGGCACCCACAGCCGGCTTTGCTAGCATGCGATGAATTACCAACGGCTGTAAGTCAAGCTCATATGTCGCTGTAGTCCACCTCATGTTGCACTGGCATTGCGCTCCTGCCTTGCCGTGCGCGTGCGCACTCACGGGCTGGCACTGCGCTGCGCACCTGCGCACCCATGCGGCAACCCACGCTGCTGTACGCATGCGGTGCTGCATGTGCTGGCAACCTGGGCTACGCCATGTGGCGCAGTCTAGGCCGTCCATCTTCTTCTTGTTGTAGGGGTTGCTATAGAGGTCGGATTGAGTCGATTTTCACACCATTAGGTTGTGATCGTCGATCCGAATCCATCCATGTGGTCAGATTTATCATTTGAATCTTCAAATTATGTCTCCTAGTCCCTTGGCCGTTGATCTTCCTCGGATTGCATATGGTGCTACGAGACTCCGATCGAGGCGATTTCGGAGGCGTTGGACTCCGATTGTCGCCTTGATCAGATCCGTACGATGGAATTGTTAATTCGAGGCTCTAAAATAAATATGCTTGTCTCCTAACCACAAAAAGTATGCAATTAACCTAAATTATATATAGCTACACTAAATACAGAATGATGCATTCTATGCAATATTTATAACATGAAATGCAAATCTAAGCCTAGGAACATGCATGAATAGGCATTTACCCTCAACAAATGTGTTTAAATCAGGAAGACACCGGCGAGTGCTGACGGCTGCAGTGCTAGGTAGTACGCAGAGTGAGTTGCACTGGTGGGCTTGTTGTATGTAGGTGGAGGTGTTGCCGCACCTATGTGAGCTCACGGGAGAGGGGAGGAGCACCGGTATGCATGGCAAAGGTGGTTCAGCTGCATGTGGGGATTGCTGGCACGTGTGGAGGGCTAGTGGCATGCTAGGGTGGTTGTGAACGTTGCTGCTAGCATGCGCGAGGTTGTGAGCAAGGGCACGTGCAGTTGTGGGTGCAGGCGCGCGCAGGTGGAACAGTGCCCGTGGTGAGGACTGAAGTCTCTACTGTGTGTGGGGTCTTTGTTAGCTGGTGGAAGATGAACAGGAGCGTGCGAGGAGGAGTTTCTTCTTTGACTGCTAGAAGTCTTCCCAGATGACTTACATTCTCGCCCCCGGTCTTGCGTGCATAGAGGTTGAGGGTGAGAGGATGGATCGATGATGTTGTTGAAGATGGATGATCACAGTGCGTGGAGAAGAACAAGATGCGGTGATGGTGTCGACACTATCACCGCCAACCTTGGTGGTAGTGTCGTTCAATGCACGGGCACTGTTGAGGACGGCTCGCAGTAGTGGATGATGGCACTATGATGTAAGTTATCATGGTCACTGGAGGGGATGGAGCGCGGTCGACGAGGTGATCGTCGTGGAGGCTCACGATGGTGGTGGGGTCTTGCAGTCTCGTGGGAGAGAAGGTTCTCCCTCCACGGGGAGAAAGCAGATCATATCCTCAGTGGAAGGGGGGGCTCTTTTCTGTTCCTACCCAAATGCCAAAGAGGGAAAAAAATAATGGGAGAGAGAGATTTGAGGGAAATAAATAAGGAAACATGATTGATTAATTGAGAGGCATATAAGGATGCACTCTAAATTTGATTCTCTTTCTTCTTTTGCTAGAGCAAAAACCCAACATTACTATGATATCTCAAATTGAGATTTGATGTGATGCCCTTGCCTTTAAAGTGAATAATTAATCCTTCCACTTAAAGATTAATGTAATTAATGCATGAAATGATAAATCTAAAGCTTACATCATTTTGTCAATACCAAGCATACTTTAGATTAAATTCTCAACCAAATAATAATGCACTTAAGCACTAAATTTGTCCACTAAATTGGACCTATAAAATACTCCCATACCTAAGTTTTGCTAGTCCCGAGAAAAATCATGCGAAACTGACCAAGTCTCTAGGCCAGATTTTCCCGTCAGGATACCTTATCATGCCATGCCTCTAGAGAGTAGATTAAAATACAACAATAGGCCTTATTCTAGCATAAAATCATCGCAAATGGATTTGAGTTTTGAAAACCCATTGTTGTAGTACAATTTGCGAGAAAAACTGTCAATAGATAAATTTTACCAAAGCTCAAAAGGAATTCCGGGTCGAACACAGGGTGGCAGATATTTGATTAAAAACTGCGTTTGTTTTTTTTGTCACGAAGCTGATTAGCTAGTTAAATTGAATCTAAACTAGCTATCTACTTAAATAATAATGAATAGAAGAGAGAGAGAATATTACAAATAATGACGAATTAAAGATAGAATAAACATGGATTTCATAATCACAGAATGATGTTCATTACAGCTAATCATTACACTAGAAAGCTAGAAAGATTACAACTAGAAAGTGGTAAATCTACTATAGAAAGCGGTAAAAAGAAGGTGGAGAGAATTTATCCTCCTCAACGGCTACTTGGAGGACGAGCTGCGTTGATAGAGCGCCCGGACGAAGGTGGTGAGATGAGGGATGAAGGAGAACGACGACAGATGATGGAGAACTGGGCAGGGCGATGTCACTGTGGGATCCGCTTCCTGAACGGCGGTGAGAAGACAATCGCGGGATGATCCACGAAGGAGGTGAAAAGGTGGAAAAATTGTATTTTAACTCTAATGGAACATCCTGGGTTTGGGACAAGCTCTTAGAGCTTTGGAGGGGGTGAGAGAAGAGAGGAAGGGATGAAGAAGTGCAGGTTGTAGGACTATTTATAGGTGAAGATTGGTGGGGCAATTAGGTCATTTCATCTCAAAATATTAATGTTAAGGTCTTTAGTGATGGATTTATTCGTCACTAAAGCCCTGAACGTGGGCTTACATGCAAGCACGTGCTGTGCCTCCTCCTCTCCCTGCACACAAAATGTATGAGCACGTTTGTGCGCTTTCAACCATCCAATTGCGAGATCGGATGGCCTAAAAGCCATCGCACTCGCACCTTCATCGTGCTTGTGCATGCGATCGGCCGTTTGCATGCGTGTCAGATCGTGCGTGCAGTGCTCCTCGCATCTGGGCATGCCACGTTTGCTCCATCGCCGTCCATCGTGCATCCAACGGTCCAATTTGATCGTGCCCGCTTGCACCCTTGATTTGATGTGGGATGAGGGTCGATCTCGTGACCTATGGTTTGGCCACAGGTGCGCGACTAACACGCGACGCCCCCTTTGTGTCACGCTTATGTTTTAAGGGCCAAGCATCCATGGCTATTGGATCAAGATCCAACAGCTGAGGTCTTGCCTCGCTTGCACCTTTAGAGGTTGATAAGAGATGCTGCGGCCAGTTTGGGCGAATGTAATGGCACCACGTGGCCCATCATGGCCATCCATCTTCTTTATCTTGTAGATGGTGCCACGGATGTTGGATTGGCTCGATTTTTGCATCGTTGGGCTGCAAACGTCGATTCGAACCCATCCGTGCAGTCGGATTTGTCATCCGATGTACGTATTCACACCATCTTGGCCCCTTGATCTCTGATCTTTCTCGGACTGCATCTGATTCTACGGAAGTCTGATCAGTGCAATCCTGGAGTCATTGAACTCCAATCGTTACACTGATCAGATCCGTATAGTTGGATCTTCAATCCGAGGCCCCGATTAAATGTCTCCCTATCACCTGACCATAAAAAGGAGAAATTTACCTAAAATATATACAACCTAACCTAAATGCAAGTTGATGCATTTTGTGCAATATTTATAATGTATGATGCAGCTATATGTCTAAGAACATGCAAAAATAGATGGTTTATGTGATATAAACATGTTTACATCACACCCCCATACCTATCTTTTGCTAGTCCCTAGCAAAACTACATGCTATTTATATAATAGTTAGGTCGGATTTCTTAGGCAATAGTTATTTTTCAACGCTTATGAATTTCAACTTCAACCTGAACTACAGAGACACAACAGCGCCCGAGTATCTGCCAAAATGCAGATCGCCTCAAGCCCTCGCCTTATTCAAAGAAGGATGTTTTTCTTCTTTCTTCTTTTCTAATTTTTTTTTTTTGATTTTTGAGTTAAAAGTTTCGGAGCAGCTTTCTACTGCCACTCAACCTAAACTTGAAGAGAACCCTAAGTTCTAAGCATCTTTGTGTGAAATGTGATAGACTCACTGATCGGTGATGAGAACAGACTTTGGCTTTCTATGCCCCTAGGTGACCTTGAAAAAAAATTCTACCTAATGGTGTATCTATTCGACTGGTAGCTTTTTCCCTACTTTTATTTTTATGGGGTCAACACAAGGGCAAACCTAATATATATCTCCCCGGCTTATTCTACTTCTCCCCTTCTTCCTAAGTGTTTTGGAATTACATGTGCATTTCTTGAGTTGGGTTCTGGACAACCTATCAATGAGTTGTTACCTACGATAACTTGCCAACCATACTCGTGCGGTGAAGTGTAGCTTACTTATTTTTTTCTTTTATTTCGGACTTTTTTTTTAAGTTGGTGGCTTCCCTAATCTAAGATTTACCTAAAGGCAGTAGGAAAAGAATGGTCGTGTGACTGGTCTCTAGACAACCTACCAATGGGATATTACCGATGATAACTTGCCAGTTATACCACCCTAGAAGGTTCATTAGCTACCTAATTTCTGTTCAAACCGTTGAAATGCGAGCCAGTGAGAAAAGTGTGTAGATGCTTAGACTTAGAATCCCCTCAAATCAGAGGATGGGTTGATAAGTCATGTACTTATAACCCCAACTTATTTAACCAATTAAAATCTTAATTTAGAATGGCGAGGACTCGAGAAACAAGTCCACATTTTATTGGACACTCGGGCTAATTAAGCTTGAAGACCTAAAGTGTCTAAGTGTTTAAATCATATAGGTTTATTCTCTAAGATTGAAAATTTTCCAAAGCCCAAGTCTTCTTTCCAAATTCAACTTCTTTTTTCTTTTTTTCTTTTTTCTAAAAGTAAAGAAAAAATAACAAGAATCAACGGAGCTAACAAGATGATTCAAATAATGATATCAACCTCCCCATGCCTATCTAATGCAATGTCCTCATTGTATTGAAAAGACATGAAATAGAGTGGAGTAGAGTAGAAAGCACCTGAATTGCATGAATAACAGGTCAGCTCCGAGATGAAAGAAACTATATATGTGTTGAATTTAGTGCCTTTAGCTAGGCATACTATACAAGGAAGAAGAAATAAAGAATTCACAGGTGTAGGTCAGAATTAGAATGAGAAAATTTAGCTTTGGACTTGCCAGGAGAAGATGTCCATAGATGTGGACCAAATTGTAATGTAGACCCATACCCCATTGTTGAGTATATCTAAGATTCTGGATAAAAATTATCCAAAACCTGATATTAATATGCAAGCGGGGTTGGGCCTATGATTTGTGACGATGCAACCCAAGTCCAAAAAGTCAGATAATAGAGTGATAAAGCTCAAAAGGATAATCAATGAATGTGTGCTTGGGTTGGACATCCTCTGAGTCAAAGATGTCATAAGGGTCCTTGTAGAAGGTTGGTGGTTTCTGACAATTAGGCACCTTTAGACTCTGTCTTTTACTTCCTCTGCAATTGGCTTCCCAAATCATCATTTCCCAATTCCTATCCTCCTCATTCAAAATTTCAAATTCCGTGACCTACATATTAATCACCCCATCTAAAATGTCCAAGTCCAAGATTTTTCGTTGAATCATAATTGACTTGGGTCTAGTGATCTCAAAAACAAAATCATCAATATACTAAAAGGGGTGTAATTGATTAATGGGGCTTTAAATTGAATCCTTCATGAAAGCAAGATCTAAATCCACCATGCAAGCCCCAACAGGATCAAGTTCCTCACTTTTAGGGCCATCAAATGATTTATTGGATTCCTCAAGCCCAGTTGTCTCACTGGAATCGTGTGCTGTAAACTTAGATGAGACTTCATATAATGAATCTTCACGTCTAGAATCAAAAAATTCTAAATCTGCATTAATGTTTGCCTCAAAATCATCAATCATTTCATATTCCATGGAGACATACGTTTCTTTGTACCTCAGCTCAAGGATCTCAGTTGAAGTAATCAATTCAACCAAATTTGATTCCTCTAGAACAACCTAGTCAACCCTAGTCTCGTAAAACATGTCCCCTATAGGTGCCTGAGGGGATTCTAACATTGGCTCTCCTGTCAGGGGTTCGTTCGAGGAATCCTCCCAAGATTAGACTAGAGCAATCACAAATCTCATCCTCAATTTCGATAACTTCCCAAGTAAATACTCACCTAGGCCTTTATCCTTAACATCCTATAGCCAATCCAACATTTACTTGTTAAGATCATCAATCATTTTAATCAAGGGCTCCAATTCTTCAGTGCAAGGTATCGACTGAGCTTCTAAAGATTGTATGGTATTCCTTAAGTTAGCCAAAACCTTATCTTGGACCTGGTTAACCTTAACCAAATGGTTTGGTTCAGGGTTGGATGAGTTTGGGTTTAATCTGGGGAAGTCAATGAATTGAAGTTCTTGATACCCTCCCTGATAATAGGTCACTTCTGGTTGCCCATAAGGAGGCAATGACCTATAAGCACTGTAATCTGGGGAAGGGTAAGGATCAGCATATCCTTCTTGATTGTAGATCATATTAGGTTGTCCAAGTGAGGGTTGTGATTTATAATTGATGTAGCTCGGAGAAGGATAAGAATCAAGATTATGGTGTCCAGGGTTAGACCTTGAACACGAAGGTTCGGAATTGTACCCCCAATCAGGATTATCCCAACTAGAACATGGATAAGAGTAAGTTTGGTTGGAATAATAATCATTTTGGGAATAAGTAGTGGTAGGAGGGTGGGAGTTGAAATGCGAATAGGATGTGGAAGGATCCATGATAGGCGGGAGGAAGAAAGGTGCCCTACAATACAAACAAACAAACCTGTCCTTAAGTAGGCTAGCCTAAAGACCTACGGACTCCCAAAACCCGTCTTGAGATGAAGAAAGGATTTAATCCATTTCTTTCCGGTCAATCCAACCAATTAGAGGGAGGGGCTTGGAGAAGGTTATTCCTTTGGCTTGTGCCTCCAGTTCCTAGTGTACCTCCCAACAACGATCATTTGATTTTGCTCCCTTGCTAGACAACAAATTGAATGGTAGAAATAGGCTAATCGAAAATAATCTCGATTTGGGCTCCAAAGAGCGAGTCCAATCCTTAAGGCCAATATCTACTCTCTTTTAATTAGGGTTAGGTTTGAATGTACTTTGGAATGTGTTGGGCCCTTTATCTGGGTTGTGCCCTTAATGATCGATTGATATGTGTGTGCATGCACAACTAATGGTTTTCAAGCAAGATTATTTTTGGATGTGGTGAATTTTAGGGTTTAAATCTTCCTTAGTAGCTTTTAGGATTCAACTTTAGGTGTATTCAATCAAGTTCAATTGGCACACCAGATTTTAAAAGCACTGGTGAAGATGTTTTCCTTTAAATCTTAAAAGAATGTGAAGTGCCTGGTAAATCCCTAAAAGTTGAACCATGTGGCAGCTACTTGATGAGTTGTTTTTAGTTGAAGTGGTGCAGCCAAAACAACTCAAACAATTAGCCTGATGCACCACTTAATTCGGCACACAAGTGATTACCTAATCTGATTTCTACTCAATTATGTGTTGGTGAGTGTATCGGTCCCAAAGATCAGGTTACCCGTTGAGTATGAGATTTTTTTAATTTTTTTTTTAATATGTGGAGGGTGAGGTGAGTGGAGGTGACAACTAAACAATCAAAACTAACCTTAGGGTTTGTGTTATTAAGTGATGGAATGAAATTTAGTGGGTGGGTGATGTAAACATGTTTACATTACATAAGATGTCTATTTATGCATGTCCTTAAGCATAGAATTGCATTGTATATTATAAATATTGCATAACATGCATCATCTTGCATTTAGATTAGTTTCAACAAAATGGAGGTTAATTGTCTCCTTTTATGTTCAAGGACAGGGCAAAATTTTTATCGGGGCTTCGGATCAAAGATCCAACCATACAGATGTGATCAGGGCGATGATTAGAGTTCAACGACTCCAAGATCACAGTAATCTGACACCTGTAGCATCAGATAGAGATCGAGGAACCCTAGAAGATCAAGGGCCAAGATGGTGTGAATTCACACTTCAAACGACAAATCCGATCGCACAGATGGATTCGGATCGACGATCGCAGCCTAACGATGTGGAAATCGACTTAATCCGACACCCGTGGCACTATCTACATCAACCAGAAGATGGACGGCTAAGATGGTGCCATGTGGTGCCATCTCGGCCGCCCAACCATCCACACGCACCCGCTAAAGGCACCCGCATCAACGTTTCCCCGCCGTTGGATCAAGATCTAATGGCTGGGACTCATCCGCGCTTTTGTTAAGCGCCTGCCCATCCGCCCACATAGCGCAGTGGGAGAGAGCGCTTAAGTGAGGTGCAGGCGAGGGTTCGAAATGCAGGAGGCGGGCGAGCAGGCGCGGGTGAGCAGGCGCGAGGAGCATCAGATCACGATCGAGCGGTCATGAGTGCTCAATAGTGCCGACGCCCTATCGTACGCCCACGCCTCACGCAAGATCGCACACGGGCGTTGCGTGCAGAGGAGGCACTGCGAGGGGCGAGTTAAGCGTCCAATCTCATGATCAGACGGCTAAGATCAGTAGAACGTGAATGCACGTTTCACGCATGGGAGACGAGGGGGCGCGTGCGCTCCGCCCTACTACGCCCACGATGGGGCTTTAGCGACGGTTTTATCCATCACTAAAGACCCCTAATTTAATGTTTTGAAATTAAAATGACCAAATTGCCCTCACTCTTTGGAACTATAAAAGGAGACCCCCTCCACATGAAATTCTCATCCCTTCCTTCTCTCCTCTACCTCTCCAAAGCTCAAGAGAAGCTTGTCCCACACCTGGGATGCTCCTTGTGAGATAAAGTCAAATTTTCGCTCTCATTTTGGAAGCGGATCCCGCAACGACGATGACGTGCTGCCCCGTTCTCGTTCCTCCTGCCTCAACCTCCTTCTTCCTGCTCTATCCTCCTTTGTCCAGGCAGCGTCTCGTCCGGCTCGTCCTCCAAGCAATCGTCGAGGAGGATAACTTCTCTATCTCATTCTTCTTTACAGCTTTCTAGAGTAGAATTTTCCTGCTTTCTAGTGTAGTTGATTTCTCGATTTCTATTGTAATTCTTCTCTAGTTTTGTTGTATAAACATTTCAAATTATTGAATGCATGTTTTCTCTCTCTCTCTTTCTTATTCTTATTGTTAATATGGCTTCATTGTAATTACATCGCTTCACTTTTCAAAAAAAATTCTAAGAAAATATAATTGTGAATATAGATCAACGTAGCCTCCCTGAGTTCGACCCAGGATTTCTATTCTGATATAAATTTTATTTGTTGAACGCACGTTCTTTGCTTTCATACTACGACGATAGGTTTTTCAAAACGAAACACGTTAACGTAGTAACCCATCGCTTCAACATTTTGGCGCTGTTGCCGTGGAGGCAACGATTTCTATCTTCTTTTCGCATTTCATGCACTTTATTGTTTTCTAACTTGCTTTCTCTTGTGTCTATTGTTTTGCAGAGACCTCTATCAGGGAATCATCAAGCAGTAGATCGGAGTAAAGCGCAGTTGAAGACAACTGTAAGTGCTCCCCATTCTTCTCCCGTCCATAGATTTCATTTGCCACATTAAATCAAATTGCAATTAACCTAGGTTTTTGCATAAATCCTAGGAATAGTTTGGTTGTTTGGATTCTCACTCACATTCATTCCACCCTCATTTATAAAAAACAACAAAATGATAATCTTGTGGGGCAATTTTCAACAAACACACAATGTACCCCCACATTCAAGGTACTTAACCTAATTGGTTTTTTTCTACTCAACCGAGTTCTGATCTGTGGAACCGGTACACAAAAAGAAACACATAAAAGAGTAGAAATCATTTTAGGTTAATCATCTTTGTGTGCCTAACTTAGTGGTGAAATTGTGGCCAATTGTTTGAGTTGTTTGGGCTGCACCACTCTACTTAAAATCAACTCATCAAGTAGCTCCTCCTTAGGGTTTTCAATCTTGGTCTATTCCAAGCACTCCACTTTCTTTCTAGTTTTAAAGGAATGCAATCTTCACCCGTGTTTGACAACCTGGTTTGCCTCGAAACTTGATTTCAATCAACCTAATTTCAAACCCTAAAAGCTACTTAAGCAAGATTTGAACAATAAAATCCATGCATCACAAATAATCTTGCTTGAAAACCCTGGTTGTGCATGCACTTACACAATTCTCAATCAATCACTAAGGGCACAACCCATTTTAAGGGCCATCACATTCCATAAGCACCACTATCCCAGGCCTTAACAAAATTGAGTAGACGTTGGCCTTAAGGTCTGATTTGCTCTTCAAGGCCTAGTCTAAGATTGTCTTTGATTAACCTACTTGTATTGATTAATCTGATGTATAGCTAGTGGAGTAGCATCAAACGACAACGACTGGGGGGTACACTAGGAACTGGAGGCGAAAGTCGAAGGAAGAACCTTCTCCCCAGTCGCTCTTTCTAACTAGTTAGATTGAGCAGACGTAAGTAGAGTAAATCATTTACAATCTTAAGGTAGGTTTTGGGAGTCAGTAGATCCTTAGGCTACCCCACTTAAGGACAGCCTTGTTTTGTTGTGCTGCAGGGTCCCTATCCCTAGTCCTTTCGACCTTCTCCTAGTTTATGCTGGGAAGACAGTCATTGAATCCCCGATTGGAAGGACCACTAGAGTATTCTAGGAGGCACAAATTGGATTTTGGTCAAATTGATCCCATGGCCAAACAACAGCCTCCCCTTTCTGGAGATCCACAGGAAGAATTTTGAAGGCAGCTGGAACAAATGCAGAGAATGCAGAAATGGTTCCAGAGAATGCAGTGCACTCAGCCCTTGAAGGATTTTTATGATCGTTCAAATTACAGGGAAAGTCCTGGTGTCCAGATTCCAGCTAGTGATGTAGAAATCAAGCCCCAGGTGTTAAGCCTGATCAAATATTATCATGGGCTTGGCTCTGAAGATCCATTTCAGCACTTAGAGGACTTGACCACTTTGGTCCAAACCACCAAAGCACAAAATGTAAACGAGTTGCAAATGATCATGAGGCTCTTCCCCCACTCTCTTAGGGATAAGGCCGTGCATTGGTACAGGACAATAGGAAAACCAATTGCAACTTTGAATGAGTTGAAATCAGCCTTTCTAAAGAAACTCTTCCCAGTCGAACATACCAATGCCTTGAGACGGGCAATTACTACCTTTACCCAGTGGCCCGGGGAGCAGTTTCATGTGGCCTAGGAGCTATTCCAGGACCTATTGCAGACGTGTCCACACCACGAGGTGCCGAAATGGAAACTCGTGTAGATCTTTTATCATGGGTTGACTGATCAACTCAGAAATCATGTGGATGCTTCTTATGGAGGCAATTTCCTCAATAAAGATGCAGATAGTGCACACGATTTATTTAAGGAAATGAGCGAGAATTCAATCAATCATGGCTCCATGGTACATTTAACCTTCCCAGCAGCCCAGATCAAATGTCAATTAAGTCCATGACTCTCACTCATTTGATATGGAATTGATTTGTAACAAGCTAGACAAGGTGGACATGGTTGCTAAGAGAATGGAAGAGTGGATGGCCGGAAATTCTATAAACAACTCTCGATCCACTCAATCCCAAAATTTGGGATTCTATTCTTCATGAGCTCCTTCTGGACGGGAGTTTGTGAATCAACTCGATGCTGCTCAACCTGTGAGTTAGCATTTTTCGGAACCCCACGAGTTCCAAACTGGGGCCTTTGATCCGAATTTTTTTGATCCTTCCCTTTCTTTCTCTCCATCCTCACCCTATGAGGATGTCTGTGTTGTACAAGAGAATGTTAGATCCAACCCCTACTCTAATGCTTATAATCCGGGTTGGAGAAATCACCCTAACTTCTCTTGGAAAGACCCAGGGCAACAGACCCAATTTTGACTCGGCAACTATGCTCCGCAACGACCAATGTGTCAGGGTCATGTATATACTCAGTTGCCTCCAAATCAGGTTAATCAGCCAGCTTGGAATACCCGTCAACCCGTAGGCAGGCTGATTTGAACCAACAATTGGTAGGCATGCAAGGATCCATGCTCCAGCTCATGCAGCAAATGAAAACCTCACTGGACAACTTGCAGTCCGGGCTCATTGCTAACTCTCGTCAACCTAGATCTCTACCATCCCAACCCGTACCGTGTAATTCCCTACTAGGAGGGGGTGACGTAATAATTGTGGAAATAAATATAAACAATCTCACAAAATAGACAATCACACAAGTACACAAGTATTTTTAAGTGGAAACCCAAACCGGGTGAAAAACACCACCTAACCCTCTCGAGTTAGGATTTTCTGATCAACCAAGTTGATCAAAATCCACTAAACGAATCACTTTAAACGAGGGTGATTAAACCTCAAATACAACCACGCTACAAGTGCGAGGGTAGCGTTCCTCAACCCCTTCTCTTCACGAGAAGGATTTTGTCCCTCGAAGGAGACGGGAATTCGCAAAGCGAATACCCAACCAAATAACAAAGATAAAAGAACAATAATCCTATAAAGGCAACAAAGTAATTTTAAACCTAGCTTCTATAGGAATTAGGAAACTCCCCTTTGAAAGGAGTGCGTCGGTGACACGGATGCGTGAGCAACACGACGACGCTACGTCGCTCTCATGAACTACGGCGGGAGAGCGGGTGCGCAAAGCCTGATGCTCTCAAGATGAAGAATTAGAGCTTGGAGAGCAAGAGAGTCTTTTTGGACACAAAAGAGTGTGAAAGTGTGTATCTAGGTGTGTATTTGTGTTGCAAAGGTTCCCCTCTATTTATAGAGGCCCTAGGAAGGCTTAGGAAAGGTTCCATAGCCATTGGGTGCAAAGCCCAAGTGAATCAACCTGAAATCAGGAATAATCATTGCACTAACAGGGTTATCAGACGTCTGATTCTGGCATCAGACGTCTGGAAGACCACTTTAAGACATCTGAAAATAAGGTCAAATGTCTAATTTTGTGCAGGTCTCTTCCTGACGTGAATCAGATCTAAATAGGGTTCTAGCGCAAGTCCATCAGACGACATACAGGACGTCTGGCACTATGTCTGGACGTCTGGAAACCTACTTTTTCGAGGGAATGGATTTGCAACGGCTAGAAAATCTCTGAGAAGAGATTTTCGGGTCAGTCGAGGCAAAATGGTCAATTATCTGACGTCTGGAAGGGCTTAAGGACGTCTGATAAGGCTCTAACGGTCATATCCTCGAGTGTTTGCTAAGAGAGCCAACGGTCCACTAATTGGACGTCTAGCAAAGTCATCAGACATCTTCTAAGACGTCTGGTCTAAGGTCTGGACGTCTGATTTCATTAGACAGAACTAACTTGTCCAGCCTAACTGTTATCAAACTTCTGAATCAACAGTCAGACGTCTTAAAACACCTTATCAGACGTCTGATTTGGGAATTAGACGTCTGGAAACTCTGTTTGAACCCTACATTGGTTTTCTAAGTTCTCTACAGAAAACCTAAGTATCCTAGGGTTGTGCCGGTGTTCCTAGGACTACTGTTAGGGTACTTTGAGGCTCTTTAACATAATTTTTTAAGGAAATAACGAGAAAGAAAAAAAATACAAAAGTACATGAAAGGAATAAAATGGAATTCTATCCTATTCTTCTTGTCCTTCCATCTTTAATCTATCGCTCCTCGTGAATCCCCTCTATTCTCCATCAACCTCCTCCAATCCGTCCTGGATGCGAGCTCGAATTTCGTCTAATCATGTCTACATTTGCAATTGACCTTAAATCGAAGACTCCAAGTGCAAATGTTAAATAACACGTGTTTTGTTATCATCAAAACAAATGATCGTGGTGCTCTAGCACCAACATACCCAACCCACGAAATATTCTGAATCCGGGCAACCAAGCCCATGGGTACAGAAATCAGAGGGACCCACACGCACATGCTCAGGTGGTTGAGCAGGGTTCCTCCTCCTCCTCTTCTTCTGCAAATCAACAATTTCTGGCTAATAAAGTCCCTCCAATCTTTCCTAACCCTCCCCAAGATCCAAACTCTTATGCATCTGCAAATTCTATCACCTTGAGGAGTGGTAAGCAGACTCAAGATCCACAACCATACTATTCTGATCTACTGAATCCTGAAGAACCTAAGAAGGGAGAGGAGAATTTTGGAGGAGAAATCAAGGCTCAGGAACCTGATTCCAAAGATGTGACACATGTTCCTTTTCCTGAAGCCTTGATCAAATAAAAGAAGTCGGTTGATAGCAACGAGCTTCTGAATCTAGTTAAGAATGTTGAGATTAATACACCGCTCCTCGATGCTATCAAGCACACACCAGCTTACGTGAGATTTTTAAAGGATTTATGTACACAAAAGTGTAAGTTGAGAGAATCTGTTCCGAGGAAGGTGGTACTCTTTGAGCAGGCTAGTTCTAGTGTCCTGCACCACCTCCATCAGAAGAAGAGAGATCTAGGTGCTCCGTTGATTTCTTGTGTCATCGGAGATTATACATTTGATAGAGAACTTTTGGATCTGGGTGCATCCATCAACCTAATTCCAACTTCTCTTTACGAGAAGTTTGGATTAGGTGAACTTCGGCCAACTTCAGTAACGCTACAATTAGCGAACCACTCGGTCACATATCTGCGAGGCATTATTGAAGATGTTATAGTTAAGGTCAAGGATTTCTATTTTCCCGTTGATTTCCTTGTCCTTGACATGGATGTACTTGAAAATCTGAGGAATGCACACATCATTCTGGGGCGTCTGTTCCTGGCTACTGCTAAGGCCAACATTAATTGTGAAAGCGGTAGCATGGAAATCGCCTTTGGGGATCAACGAATGAAATTGGATATTTTTAAGGCGATTAATAAATTTGAGGATTGTGGATTTATTAAGGAACTTGAGGAGGATAATGAAAACATTGAAAATTGTTTAATGGTTTCTTCAATTGAAAGTTCCTCCTTTGATGATGAATTCGACTCGTAACCCTCTATGGTAGACCTGCCATCTTCTGAAGAGGTTATTATTTTGTTCACTCACAACCTCTTCCTCTTGTTGAGTCTTCAGCATCATCCTTACCATCAATCATCAACCCACCCCAGCTTGAACTGAAACCATTCCCTGAGAATTTGAAATATCAATTTTTAGGACCTCAGAAGATGCTCCCTGTGATTATCAGTGCTAAATTAACAAAGGAGCAAGACATTAAATTGATCCAGGTCTTGAAGGAACATAAGGAGGCAATTGGTTGGACCATTCATGACCTCAGGGGGATCGAGTTACTGCAATCATAGAATATTCTTGGAAGATGGATCCCGCCCTTCTCGCCAAATGTAGAGGAGATTAAATCCAAATATGTGAGAAGTGGTAAAAAGGGAAATAATCAATGGCTCGATGCAAGAATTATTTAACCAATCTTTGATAATCCCTGGGTAAGTCCTATGCAGATTGTTCCGAAGAAAGTCAAAATTACCATTGTGACTAATGAGAGAGGAGAATCTGTCACAACTCATACAGCTTCCTCTTGGAGGTTTGTCTTGATTATAGGAAGCTGAGCACAACCACTAAAAAGGATCATTTTCCCCTGCCTTTCATCGATCAAATCTTGAAAAGACTAGTTGGACAGAAGTACTTCTATTTTCTTGATGGCTACTCGGGATACAACCAAGTTCCTATCCATCCCGACGATTAGGAAAAAATACTTTCACCTGTCCCTACGGAACCTTTGCTTTCCGTAGGATGCCTTTCGGTTTATGCAATGCACTTGCAACTTTTCAAAGGTGTATGCTAGCCATATTTTCTGACATGGTGGGAGAGTTTATGGAAGTCTTCATGGACAATTTCTCTATTTTCGAAGAATCGTTTGACTCTTGTTTGTCTAATCTAGAAATGATTCTTAAGCGATGTATCAAAACACGATTGGTCCTTAGCTAGGAAAAGAGTCATTTCATGACCCAAGAAGGCATCGTCTTGGGTCATGTAATCTCTGAATGGGGAATCAAAGTGGATAAAGCTAAGGTTGATGCTATCACTAAACTTCCTCCTCTCACATCTGTGAAGCAAATCCGATCATTTCTTGGTCATGTGGGATTCTATCGAAGATTCATCAAGGATTTCTCAAAGGTTTCTCATCCCTTAAGCAATCTTCTTGACAAAGAAACACCGTTTATTTTCAATGAATCATGCTGAAAGGCATTTGATTTCCTGAAAATGGTAGGCACCTATGCTCCAGTGTTGCAACCACCAATTTGGACAACCCCTTTTGAGATCATGACCGACGATTCTTGATGAGAGACTCATCATGATCTCTAATTACCCCTAATTAACTAGTCTTCCTAGTTAATTAGCTAAGGTTATGAATTTATAAGGGTTAAGTTTAGAATAAGGGATATTTAGTAAAGGACCTTAAAATAATTTTAAAATGGTATTTTATCATTCAATTAACATTATTAACAATTTAATTAGTAATTGAACTCGAAATCCTATTAATCGTTCTGTTAATTAATAAGTTAAGTAACTTAAACATAATGTATACATAAGTATATAATAACTTAAGTAATTTTACTTAATCTAATAAATTAACCTAAAAAGGTCAAAAATGTAAATTCAAGGTGAAAACATAATATTTACCTTATTTACTAACATATATAAAAAGTTGAAAAAGATCTAAGTTAAAATAAACCTTCAAAACCTGGGTTTACATTTTGGTCCTTAAAACTTATTGCAATCGGGTCCTTATTTCTCACATAGGTCCTTAAGTTTCATTACATTTAAGTCCCTTTTCGCCTTCTTCTTCTTCTTGAGCCGAATGGATGGCTGGCGATGGAGAGTCACGCCACCGCACGATCACAGCCCTACCGACATTACTCTTCTTTGTCTAAGCTCTTGTAGCTTGCGCTCACCACCTCCTCTTCATCCACCAGTCTGGATTAACCGAAAATCCTAATTTTTAGTGGGAGATAACCTCACCGTCGTCAGAGACGACACCGGAGGTTAAGCTCCTCAAGCTCCTTCTTTGGCCAGTCCTCTCCACTCTCTTCATCGCCAACCACTATAAATACCCCCTTACCCCTCTGATTTAACTTAAGTTGGCTCCCTTCCCTCTTCTAACATTGAGCCGACCCAATAGGCTATTCGTCCAAAACTCTGGAGACTTTCCATATCACTTTCTGACTTCCTCCATCCATTCTGATCAGCCGAGGAGATCCGTCGTCTTCTGCCACGCTGTGGACAAAGGCACCGACCAAGGAGTCCTCTGCTTCACCTCAAATCCACCTGTCGGAGATCTTCCTTTACACCCACTAATTTCGTCGTCTGCTATGAACATTTGGCGGAACCCTATTGACCCCTTTGTCTAGGTAACAATAGATTAGGAGTAGGAGTAGGAGTAGGGTAGTTAGGTAGGTAGTTTAGTTGTAATATAGATTTTAAATGTTCATCTTCTCTGACTATGACAAGCTCCTTGAGCTCGCCAGAGCCTTAATTTCATCTTTTGAAATCATTGTCCACCTTCCTTTAACCCCCACGACCATTTCTATCACACTTAATCACTTAATTGATCATTAATTCGCCTAATTCACCTTCACCTCCAGCAACTACTATTGCTGTCCATGGCGACAATAGTTGAGCTTAAAATCAGCTTCATAGGGTTCTCCATCACTTATTCATAACCTAAGAACCCTAATTGACGCTTTAATATGTAGAATTACCACATATAACTTAAACGGCCAATTTTAAGTAAGCTCCTGAGCTCACTGTCAATGGTAGCTCAAGAGTAGTTCAAATCCTTAATTATCTATATATTTATGACTGCTATTACTTGTTGACTTGATTTAACCACTTAATTAAGTGGTAAAACAAGTGCTGAGCCTGAAACGGATGACTTCGGGATAACCGGGTTTTAGTTTGTTATAACGTTGTAGTATAGCTAGTTATTACCAACATTTCAAATATATAAAATTTTTTTACTCGGAAAATAAAAGAGTTCCCGAGGTCGAACTCAGGGAGCAAGTTGTATTCTAGAGATATACATGTTTCTTTTACAAAATAAAGAAAGAGAGAGGGAAAGAATTTGTTGTTCTCTTTGTTTTCTCCTCGTGATGTTCTTCTTTCTTTCTTTCTTCAGATCTCCTTCTTCTTCTTCCTTGGTTTCTGTCTTGGCCTCTCTTCTTCTTTTTCTGCAGAGGTGATGCTCCTCTTTCTTTCTTCAGATCTCCTTCTTCTTCCATGGTTTCTGTCTTGGCCTCTCTTCTTCTTCTGCCTTGCTCAGCCTCTTCTTGGGAGTTTCTTCTTGTTTCTCCTCCCTGCGGCTAAGTGTCAGCTTCTTCTTTTCTTTTTCAGCCAGGGACGTCACCCCTCCTTTCTTCTTTTCCCTTCAGGCCGTCGTCTGATTTCCAAATCAGACGACTTAACTACCTATTGCTACAGTCAGCTTCCTTCTTCTTCCGCGGGTCTTCTTTTTCGCCTGTGCCTGCACACTTCAGAGTTTTTCGTCAGAGGCAAAACCTACTCTACCCCCCTCCCCCCGCGTCTCTCTCTCTCTCTGAAACCACTCTTGGGAAAGCTCTCCCAGAGCTGCCGGGTAATCGGGTTCGGGTCACGCCCGGGTCCAGGCCCACCGGCGTGCGTGGTGGGCGAGGAGTGCAGGTCAGTCTAAGTCGGGTCGGGTCAGGTCCGCGGGGCGTGAGCGCAGACGAGATCGGGTAACCGGGCGGGTGTAAGGGGACCTCACCCCGTGTACTGAGGCAGTAAGGCTAGTGCACAAAATCAATTTAAACAGTGGAACGGGTGTGAGGCTTACCGATGTGGGACTAAACGCAGACCTTTCCTCGCGTGCGCCTGCTGGGAGACCGCGGCCTGGCTTCTGCAGCTGCGGCTTCGATTTGCATAGGTTGCTGGCTGGCTGCCTTCGCGAGACTCCCCGTACTCCGCAGCAGCTGGAGACCTGGAGTCCTCAAGCCTGGAGCGCGGGAGAAGCTGCTTCAATGTGCGTTGATGGCGGTCGAACCTCAAAACCTGTCGGACACGAATATGGCCTCTCGGCCTGATCAAACCACTGGGGAACCTTCGCCGTGGCACGGCGAAGGTGAGGAGATGTGCGGCAGGCCGCAAGGTGGTGTCTGGCGGCAGCCCTGGGTCGGACTGCAACCGGAGGAATGGGTTTGTTCGGGGGAGTGTTACGGAGGTGTGGAGTGGCAGTGGAGGGGTGGGGGGTGCTCAGTGTGATAAGGCGGAGGTTCGGTGAGGGTCGGCGAGCCGTGTGGGTCGCTGTGGTGATGGGAGCTGCTCGCCGGAGGGTGGTCGGAGGCGAAGGGGGTGACGGTGGTCAGGGTCGGTAGGGGGCCTAATTGAATAAATTGAAAGCGGGGAAAGAAAGAGGAGGAGAAGGGGAGTAGCTCTAGCTTACTTGCAGGGACGAAGGGGAAGGAACAGGGCGACAGTCGTAACGACTGTCGCCGGAGAAGACGATGCTCAGGGAAAGGGGCGGCGGCGAGCAGAGAGCCGGAGAGGCGCCAGCTGGGTGCGGCGTGGCGCGGGAAGAGCAGGGGAGGAAGTCTCTGCTGCTGGTATTGCGGCAGAGCTAAGAGGTGGAGGGGGAGGAAACCGCCGGAGCTGGTGAGCGTCTGCCGGAGGAAGAAGAGAAGAAAGTTGGGGATTTTCTCCGTCAGATCCAGGCTGCCCCGGTCGGTGGAGCAACGGGGGGTATTTATAGGGATCAAACAGGGAGGAAGGCGGAGGGAGACGACGTGTCTCCCTCGCCGGAGGATGGTCGGAAACAAGAACCCATACCGTCCGTGCGTTCGCACGGCCGGTATGGTGGGTAACAACGACCAGGGGGGTGTCCCTGCGACGGCTGACGACGCAGGGCACCCCCGGTTTACTTGCCAGGTCCCCCACCTCACCCTGCGCGGCGCCATGCTCCGCGCAAGGTCGCCGGAGCATGGTGCTGGCAGGTTTTGCAGGAGGGACCTGATTGCAAAGAACGAAGGAGAGTTAGGGGTCAAAATGCGTGGGTTCAAAAGTTGAGGGCCAAAGAGTAAATATATGAGGACCAAAGTGTAAAGTCGGTCAAGGAGGTTTCTTCTTAGGCTCAAGTTTTTATACATGACTAATTAGGACCTAAGGAATCTGATGGTGAATTTCATTTCCATATTAAACCTTGTTTGACCGGTCAATTTGCGCAAAAACCCAAATTAAGTTATTAATTGGGCATGGTTCTCAATGTAGGTCAAAAAGGGTTCTGAAGGCCAAATTGAAGGTTCTAAACCCTGGAGATTATTTTTCTATGAATTTTAGAGGGTTTATTCTATTTTTACTTTGCCTCGAACCTTGTGAATTGAAGTGGGTTGTTTTAGGGTTACAGATTATCATTTAGTTTCTTGGAATTGCTATAGCCCTTGCTAGATCATTTCATCCCACTCTTATTCTTATTAAGCTGCTTTGACCTATGTTTGGGCCCTGAATTACCCTGTATGCAGATTATACTGGTAAAATTGCATTTTTACCCCTTATGACTTGTTTTCTTCTCAAACTCAGGATTCTCTGAGTTAAGCCTTTCCTTGAGATATGTAGGAGCTTTTATCCTTTGTATTTGGTCAAAATGAGCTAGTTATGGCTCATGATGAGGTTCTCATCATACCCCCATGCCTAGCTTTTGCTAGTCCCTTAGCAAAAACTTAAGGTTTCTACCCTTGTTCTAGACCATGAAGTTTTTAATAGTTTTAGATAAGTGCATAGATTAGGTTAGAATGCTGACCATAGGCCTAAAAGGTACTCTAGTACTAATCAAGATCCAAATCTGTCTAGCCTTAGCCTCAGTCTTTTAGCAAAGGTTTTTAAGGCCCACAAGAACTAACCTAAGGTTTATTGGACTTCGTGGTTAAAGCACCCGTGCTTGAAATGATTTTAGCCCTGGCTCAGTTCGCAGTGTGTTTTGTAAGAGAGAGATAGAAAGTTTTTCTGTTTGGAGAGTTTTCTCTCTCTTTTTCTTTTTAGTTCTAGCCTAGGATTGGCTTTTCAACACGGTCTGTATCAGATTCCTTGCTCCCATCATCAATCCTCAAGGGTTCCTGGCGATCGATGCTTCGAGATAGCACCGCCCATGGCAACCCCCGGAAACCTGGCTATTGAGATTTCGAGATAATCCCATCCATGGTATTCCGTGGCCGAATCCAGACCCTGGCAATTGACACTTCGAGATAATGCCATCCATGGAATCTGAACCAGTAGAGTGCTTACATGCCCCCAGTAGGATATGTAAATATCCTAAGAGACAAGCACCGAGGAGATGATATTTTGTTACGCATCTTCGACGGGATTTCCCGCCTCTCCGCGCTGGGAACTCGTCCAAATCAATCTTGTGTTGATCGGCCGCTCCTATTCTAGGTGATCTTTTCAGATTTTTGCGACGCTTCTGCGTGATTCTGATTTTTACGCTTACTGAACCAGGCTGTGTGTGAGGTTAGGGTGCTTAGGTTACTGAGTCCCGTAAACCAAAAATTAGTTAACGAGGCCGAATACTCCCTAAGCCTTAGACCTAATACTTCAGCTTTTCATTTTCCTCAACCTCTTGAGGAGTGTCCAGATCTTAATGGGTACTAAGAGTCTATTCAAGAATGCCTAAGGTTTGCATTCTTACTAATCTCATTGTGCACTTTTCAGTTATTTTCTTGAATGAGGTCTAGAACTTAGGTTGATTCCTTAGTTCCTTACTAATGACTATCACCTTTTCTTATAATTTTGTGCTCCTTTTTCATTTTGTTTTTCTTCTCCTTCACAAAAATTTCCTTCTCCTTTTTTTTTTTCTTATTCTTTTTCGAAAAAAATTTTTTTAATTTTTATGGTGTTTTTGGCATATGTGAATTTTTTTTGTTTGAAACCTTTTCTTACAAGTTTTTGTACTTTCCTACCCCCCCATGCCTAAGATTTGCAATGTCCTCATTGTAACCTAGGGGTTTTTATTCAACTAAGTTCATACATTAGGATAGCTGTTTTGATGAGTCTCAGATGCAAGCACCTGAGGTGGAGTTGGCTGCCCTAAAGTGTGAACTTCAAGTGCAAAAAAGCTGTCAGAACAAGTTTCAGGTTTTCAAAGAGAATGACGGGCTGCCTCCCATTAAGCGCTGAGTTTTACGCCATCGGCTGGGCGCAATAAGCTCAAGGGGAAAGGAGGGTATAAGATGCCTCAGCCAAATTAGTAGAAGTTACATCAATGAACGGCTTGAGTCTCTGACCGTTCACGATGAAAGGTTCAGAATCGTGGCTGAGTGGACTGATTTCGATTGCTCCATTTCCAAAAACCTGTCGGACCAAATATGGTCCGACCCACTTAGATCTCAGTTTTCCTGGGAAGAGTTTGAGTCGGGCATCAAAGAGTAGGACCTTTTGACCAGGATGAAAGATCTTTCTCGAGATGTGTTTGTCGTGGAAGGCTTTAACCCGCTCCTTGTAGATTTGCGAGTTCTCGTACGCGTCTATGCGTAATTCATCGATCTCGCTGATTTGGAGTTTTCTGTGGGTCCCAGCCTTGGAAAGATCTAGATTACAGTTCCGTACTGCCCAATAGGCTTTATGCTCCAGTTCTACGGGAAGGTGGCATGCCTTTCCGTACACCAGTCTAAAGGGAGACATGCCTAATTGGGTCTTGTGGGCGGTCCTATAGGCCCACAATGCTTCCGGAAGTCGGGACGACCAGTCCTTCCTGTCAGGTCGAACAGTGACTTGCAGGATTTTCTTGATCTCCCGATTAGACAGCTCAGCTAGACCATTAGTTTGGGGGTGGTAAGGAGTAGAGATTCGGTGAGACACCCCGTATTTGGTCATCAGTGACCTAAACTGAGCATTTGTGAAATGGGTCCCCCCATCAGAGATTATTGCACGAGGAATCCCGAACCTTGAGAAAATGTGTTGATGAATGAATTTGAGAACGATTTTGTGATCACAGGTTCGGGTCGGTATGGCTTCGATCCATTTCGACACGTAGTCCACCGCCAACAGAATGTATTCGAAACCATCCGAAACAGGAAAGGGGCCCATAAAATCAATCCCCCAAACATCAAAGATTTCGCATACTAGAATCGGTTGCATAGGCATCATGTCGCGATGGCTCATGTTGCCCAAAGTCTGGCAACGACTGCATGCCTTGCAATGACTGTATGCGTCTTTGAACAGTGTGGGCCAGTAAAAGCCGCACTGGAGGACTTTTGATGCGGTTTTATGCCCGGCAAAATGGCCACTGCATGCCTGGTCATGGCAGAAAGAGAGGATATTGTTGACTTCCCCTTCCGGGACACATCTCCGGATGATCTGATCGGCACCTATGCGGAAGAGGTATGGGTCTTCCCAAATGTAATACTTGGCATCGGAGCGTAATTTGTCTTTCTTGGCCTTCGACCAATCGGACGGGGTCTGATGAGATGCCAAATAATTTACAATATTAGCAAACCATGGAAGGCTAGTACCAATAGTCAGCAGGTGCTCATCGGGAAAATGCTCAGTGATGGGTCCGGAAGGGTCAATTATTTCAGAAGGAAGACGGGACAAGTGATCAGCTACCACGTTTTGTTTTCCCGCTTTGTCGCGAATCTCGAGGTCAAATTCTTGCAACAGCAAGATCCATCGGATCAATCGAGGTTTCGCGTCCTTCTTTGCAAGGAGATGCCTCACAGCTGTGTGATCCGAGTATATGATGACATGGGAACCCAGAAGGTATGATTTGAACTTCTCTAGGGCAAATACTACAGCTAGCAGCTCTTTCTCAGTAACCGTATAGTTACGCTGAGCCTCATCGAGTGTTTTGCTGGCGTAGTAAATGACCACAGGTTTCTTGTCATTTTTCTGCCCCAAAACCGCTCCTACAGCGAAGTCAGATGCATCACACATGATCTCAAAGGGTTGAGACCAATCAGGGGACTGTAGGATCGGGGCTTGGGTGACTCGGTCACGCAGGATTTCAAATGCTTGAGTGCATTCCTTGGAGATTTCGAAGGGAACATCCTTGGAGAGAAGAGTGGTCAGGGGGCGTGCGATTTTTGAAAAATCAGGGATAAATCGTCGATAAAAACCGACATGCCCTAAAAAGGATCGGATGTCCCTGATCGAGCTAGGCATAGGAAGGTGAGAAATCAGATTAACCTTAGCTCGATCCACTTGGATGCCTTTCTCCGAAATTGAGTGTCCCAGGACAATTCCCTCAGGCACCATGAAATGGCTCTTTTCCCAGGAAAGAACCAAATTCACGTCGATGCACCGCCTGAGTATCTGGACCAAGTGTTGGAGGCAATCGTCGAATGATGCTCCGAAAACTGAAAAGTCATCCATGAAGACTTCCAGATAATCACCTACCATATCTGAGAATATGGCAAGCATGCATCGCTGAAAAGTAGCGGGTGCATTGCAAAGACCGAAAGGCATCCTTCGGAAAGCGTATGTTCCGAAGGGGCAGGTGAACGTGGTCTTTTCTTGGTCCTCAGGATGGATTGCCACCTGGTTATAACCGGAGTACCCGTCAAGAAAGCAGAAGAACCTATTTCCTGCTAGTTTTTCGAGAATTTGATCAATGAAGGGTAGTGGGAAATGATCCTTCTTCGTGGAGGAATTGAGTCGACGGTAATCTATACAGACTCTCCATGAGTTGGCTAATCGGGTAGGAATGATTTCTCCGGTCTCAGTCGTTATAGTGGTGAGTCCTGCCTTCTTGGGCACGACCTGAATTGGGCTCACCCAACGACTATCGGAGATCGGGTAGATGATCCCGGCATCTAACCACTTGATGATCTCCTTTTTCACGACCTCCTGCAGATTGGGGTTTAAGCGTCTCTGCATTTCACGAGAAGGTCGTGTGCCCTCTTCTGAATAGATATGATGAGTACAATAAGAGGGACTTATTCCAGTCAAATCATCGAGAGTCCATCCGATGGCTCTGCGATGTTGCTGGAGGACAACAATCAGACGGGATTCCTGTTCAGGACTGAGGTTGGAATTGATGATCACAGGAAGGGTCTGATTAGAACCCAAAAAGATGTATTTTAAGTGAGCAGGAAGGGGTTTCAGTTCGAGGATGGGGTTTTCAGCAGCAGCGGGTGGTTCAGTATAGATGTGAGGTTCAAGGGTGGGAGTTACTGGATTGTTCACATCTGGATTTGACTCCTCTGTTTGCGGGTCAAGATCCTTCTGTGGTTGATGAGGCATACTCAAGTCATTCTGGAGGTGTGATTCATCAACCAGAGTCTTGATGTCACAAATTTGCTCGATGACGCCGCAATTAATTCCTTGTTGGGCCTTAAATATATCAATTTTCAGTGTTTGATCTCCAAACTTAAGCTCTATTTGGCCCTCCTCACAGCTGATGTTGGCTCTAGCAGTAGCCAAGAAAGGTCTCCCTAGAATGATTGGTGTATCCCTAGGGTTCTCAGGTGCATCCATGTCTAAGACTATAAAGTCCACTGGAAAATAGAAATCCCGCACTCTCACGATAACATCCTCGAGAATCCCTTTTGGTGACTTTATAGATCGATCTGCTAATTGTAATGTCACCTCGGTTGGTTTCAGCTCAGATTCTTCTAGATGGTCAAGTAAGGATGTGGGTATCAGATTTATTGATGCACCCAAGTCTAACAATGCTCTATCAAATTGGGTACCACCTATCTTACAGGAGATCAGGGGAGTTCCAGGATCTTTTGCCTTGGGTGGGAGTCTACTAAGGATTACAGAGCTGGCTTGCTCTGACAGAACAATTGGGCTCCCTCCCTTGGTTCGCGGCTTACGCTGGGGTGTACATATATTCTTTAGAAATCGTGCGTAAGCTGGTACGTGGCGGATTGCATCCATCAAGGGGATGTTTATGTGGACCTGCTCAAAGAGCTTGACCAGGTCCTCCTCAGGGGCCACGGGTTTGGTGGTCTTCTTTCCCTTGGTCAGGGCCTCGGGAAACGGGATCTTGGTTGGTTCTTCTAGGATAGGTCCAGGTTGTGGATCTGGAACAGCGGTACCTTGGATAACTATCCTAGGGTGATGGTTACCAGGCTTGGAGTGGTTTGGACAATGCGGGTCTTGAGTTGTTTTACCACTACGTGTTGTTACAGAATTTAATCCGGCCTGATTTTGGTTTGGGTTTGGTAGGAGGGGTGGCTGCTGCTGAAATCCCGCACGAGAAGTTGAGGCTTCCATCTCGTCTGGAGATGGAGCAGTAGGGGCCTGATAAATCCATTGAGCGTGGCCTAAATTTGGATTCATAACGCGCTTCTGGGTTGGCACGTTATTTGGGTTAGGAAGGGGTTGGGAAGGGAGTGTGCCTGGCTGGCGAGAATTTGCCAACTGGGCCAGTTGAGTTTTAACTTCAGTAAGCTCGTCCTTGTGCTGTTTTTGAATAGTCGCATTCGATTTTTGAATGTCAGCCAGAGTCTGAAGGATTAAGGACATTTGATCTTGATTTGGCCCTGATGGATAAGTAGGGTTGGGCCGAGGCTGAGGCGGCTGGTAGTGATGAGAGGGCTGTGGGCGGGACTGAAAAGGTGGTCTTTGGGTTTGGGAATTTCCCGCCCACTGAAAATTGGGATGGTTTCGCCATCTAGGGTTGTAAGTGTTGGAGAATGGGTCGTTCTGGATGGCGTTGAGGTCCTCGCAGGTCTGAGGAACCTCCTGAGAATCAGGGAAAGGAGGAATGGAGTTCCCCCGGCTGGTGAAGAAAGGATCGGATGATCTTCCAGTCCAAGAATCAGATGGGGATGGATATGGATCCATCCCAGGGGAGGATCGGTGGAGGATGTTTTGCACAGTCTCCTGTGTGGAAGGAGGTTGTGCAAAGGAGTTACGCGCAGAGGTGGCTCGCTGCAAGTGCTGAGTCAGCTCATCCACCTTCTTTTCAATGATTGAGACCTTGTCCAATCGACTGGCCATTAATTCCAGGTCGACTGATGCGGACAGGCCCTGCGTCTCATGTGCTCCCTTAAGATTCGTCGCTGCGCGGGTATTCGTCCTGTCGAATAATCCCATGGAGTCATTGTTGATGGAGTTCTCGCACATGTTTTCGAGAATCTCCCATACAGTGTCTTCATGTTGACCCATGATGTTTCCTCCGCAAGTTGCATTGACGAAAAGGCGGATGTCCTCACGGAGTCCCTGGTAAAAAGATTGGACTTGTTCCCATTTAGGAACTCCGTGATGGGGGCACTTTCTCATGAGATCCTGAAAACGATCCCATGCCTCATGGAGAGGTTCTCCTGATTGTTGAGTGAAGTGTGTAATCTGATGGCGCAAGGCGTTGGTCCGACCAACGGGAAAGAACTTTTTCAAAAACTCGGATTGAAGTTCTTCCCAAGTGTTGATCGGCCGGGTCTGAGTTTGATACCAATGGGCGGCCTTGTCCATAAGAGAAAAGGAGAACATCTTCATGAGAAGAATATCCCGATTTTGCGCATCTGATCCAAAAGTGTGGGCCAGATGCTTCAGCTGTTTGATGTGCTGGAAGGGATCTTCAGAATTAAGCCCATGGAATTTAGGTATAGCATGAATCATGTTGGGCTTTAGTTCGGAATCAGGTCCTCCAGTCGGGATTCTGACTCGAGGCTCAATGGCCACCGCAGCAGGATTGTAGTGGTCCCGCATCATAGGACGCTGTGGTGGGTGCACGAAGTTTTGGAAGAGGTCATTGAGTCGCTGGAGCTGGTGTTCCAGATTATTTTCCTCCTCAACTGGCTGAGCCATGATGGGGGAAGAAGAAGAACTTGGTTCTGAATCAGAAGAGAGAATAATGTGAGGGTGTTGCTGCACAAACACGGGCGTCGAGGCTTGGCCTTGACGAGAGTGAATTTCTAATGGAGGTCTTAAGGGTGGTCCTAGGGACCTCCTTCCGTACATGCACAGTTGGGAGAGGTAAGTTTAGAAGGTGCTGGACCCAATCAAGGCACCCAAAAATGTGTTGGGTGACTATAGAGGTACGGGGCAGATGGACCCCTTGATCAGAAAGATCGTCCACCTGAGAATTACCTGGGCAGCCAGAGAGGGAGAGTCCCGCGAAGACCCCTACACGGTAGAGCGTCCCCACGGGTTACAGGGTTTCCCCCACCCGACCTCTCTTGTCACTGCGGTTCCAGGTAGACCAGAATGGGGATCTTGACCTCTTAAGTCTACCATTTTTAAGGTCAGGGTGCTTAAGGTTTCACTTGAACTTTAGTCTTTTTAAGTGAAAAGAGTGACCTAATTTAAGGTTGGTTGACCCAAAGGAGTCAACTTTACCTCTTGTTTTCTTTGAGAGCATTCAGGTCTTGTCTTTTAGGGTTCAAGTGTTTAAAGAGAGAGCCAACTGTTTAGGATTTTTCTTGTTAATTATTTTCAATCAATGGCCTGGGCACACCTCTTTTGGATTTCCTCAATTCTTGATTAAGGGGTGTGTCTCTACTGAAATCCTAATGTTTGACCTTATGTTGGCTCTACTTGGTCCATTTAACTCTTTGTTGGGCAATTAGGGCTCAAGCAAGAATGTGTTAGCCCTTAAGTACCCTTAATAGTGTGCAGGAGTGATGAGTTGAAAACATGCAACTCTTTATGGTTACTAAGTATGGAAGACAGGTTAGCCCTATATTGCTTGTTCTTTTCTTTTCTTCCTCTTTAGAGTTTAGGGGTTAATAGTGAGAGGAAAAAATTTACCTGTCTTCGGAGTGGTTGTCGTGTGGTTGCTTGTCTTCTTGAGTTCCTGTAGCTGCACAAAAGAGAGGAGATTATCAGAAATTAAAAGAAACAGGAATGTTTATCTCTAGAATAGCCGTTGCTCCCCGGCAACGGCGCCAAAATGAAACGGATGACTTCGGGATAACCGGGTTTTAGTTTGTTATAACGTTGTAGTATAGCCAGTTATTACCAACATTTCAAATATATAAAATTTTTTTACTCGGAAAATAAAAGAGTTCCCGAGGTCGAACTCAGGGAGCAAGTTGTATTCTAGAGATATACATGTTTCTTTTACAAAATAAAGAAAGAGAGAGGGAAAGAATTTGTTGTTCTCTTTGTTTTCTCCTCGTGATGTTCTTCTTTCTTTCTTTCTTCAGATCTCCTTCTTCTTCTTCCTTGGTTTCTGTCTTGGCCTCTCTTCTTCTTTTTCTGCAGAGGTGATGCTCCTCTTTCTTTCTTCAGATCTCCTTCTTCTTCTTCCTTGGTTTCTGTCTTGGCCTCTCTTCTTCTTCTGCCTTGCTCAGCCTCTTCTTGGGAGTTTCTTCTTGTTTCTCCTCCCTGCGGCTAAGTGTCAGCTTCTTCTTTTCTTTTTCAGCCAGGGACGTCACCCCTCCATTCTTCTTTTCCCTTCAGGCCGTCGTCTGATTTCCAAATCAGACGACTTAACTACCTGTTGCTACAGTCAGCTTCCTTCTTCTTCCGCGGGTCTTCTTTTTCGCCTGTGCCTGCACACTTCAGAGTTTTTCGTCAGAGGCAAAACCTACTCTACCCCCCTCCCCCCGCGTCTCTCTCTCTCTCTGAAACCACTCTTGGGAAAGCTCTCCCAGAGCTGCCGGGTAATCGGGTTCGGGTCACGCCCGGGTCCAGGCCCACCGGCGTGCGTGGTGGGCGAGGAGTGCAGGTCAGTCTAAGTCGGGTCGGGTCAGGTCCGCGGGGCGTGAGCGCAGACGAGACCGGGTAACTGGGCGGGTGTAAGGGGACCTCACCCCGTGTACTGAGGCAGTAAGGCTAGTGCACAAAATCAATTTAAACAGTGGAACGGGTGTGAGGCTTACCGATGTGGGACTAAACGCAGACCTTTCCTCACGTGCGCCTGCTGGGAGACCGCGGCCTGGCTTCTGCAGCTGCGGCTTCGATTTGCATAGGTTGCTGGCTGGCTGCCTTCGCGAGACTCCCCGTACTCCGCAGCAGCTGGAGACCTGGAGTCCTCAAGCCTGGAGGGCGGGAGAAGCTGCTTCAATGTGCGTTAATGGCGGTCGAACCTCAAAACCTGTCGGACACGAATATGGCCTCTCGGCCTGATCAAACCACTGGGGAACCTTCGCCGTGGCACGGCGAAGGTGAGGAGCTGTGCGGCAGGCCGCAAGGTGGTGTCTGGCGGCAGCCTTGGGTCGGACTGCAACCGGAGGAATGGGTTTGTTCGGGGGAGTGTTACGGAGGTGGGGAGTGGCAGTGGAGGGGTGGGGGGTGCTCAGTGTGATAAGGCGGAGGTTCGGTGAGGGTCGGCGAGCCGTGTGGGTCGCTGAGGTGATGGGAGCGGCTCGCCGGAGGGTGGTCGGAGGCGAAGGGGGTGACGGTGGTCAGGGTCGGTAGGGGGCTTAATTGAATAAATTGAAAGCGGGGAAAGAAAGAGGAGGAGAAGGGGAGTAGCTCTAGCTTACTTGCAAGGACGAAGGGGAAGGAACAGGGCGACAGTCGTATCGACTGTCGCCGGAGAAGACGATGCTCAGGGAAAGGGGCGGCGGCGAGCAGAGAGCCGGAGAGGCGCCAGCTGGGTGCGGCGTGGCGCGGGAAGAGCAGGGGAGGAAGTCTCTGCTGCTGGTATTGCGGCAGAGCGAAGAGGTGGAGGGGGAGGAAACCGCCGGAGCTGGTGAGCGTCTGCCGGAGGAAGAAGAGAAGAAAGTTGGGGATTTTCTCCGTCAGATCCAGGCTGCCCCGGTCGGTGGAGCAACGGGGGGTATTTATAGGGATCAAACAGGGAGGAAGGCGGAGGGAGACGACGTGTCTCCCTCGCCGGAGGATGGTCGGAAACAAGAACCCATACCGTCCGTGCGTTCGCACGGCCGGTATGGTGGGTAACAACGACCAGGGGGGTGTCCCTGCGACGGCTGACGACGCAGGGCACCCCCGGTTTACTTGCCAGGTCCCCCACCTCACCCTGCGCGGCGCCATGCTCCGCGCAAGGTCGCCGGAGCATGGTGCTGGCAGGTTTTGCAGGAGGGACCTGATTGCAAAGAACGAAGGAGAGTTAGGGGCCAAAATGCGAGGGTTCAAAAGTTGAGGGCCAAAGAGTAAATATATGAGGACCAAAGTGTAAAGTCGGTCAAGGAGGTTTCTTCTTAGGCTCAAGTTTTTATACATGACTAATTAGGACCTAAGGAATCTGATGGTGAATTTCATTTCCATATTAAACCTTGTTTGACCGGTCAATTTGCGCAAAAACCCAAATTAAGTTATTAATTGGGCATGGTTCTCAATGTAGGTCAAAAAGGGTTCTGAAGGCCAAATTGAAGGTTCTAAACCCTGGAGATTATTTTTCTATGAATTTTAGAGGGTTTATTCTATTTTTACTTTGCCTCGAACCTTGTGAATTGAAGTGGGTTGTTTTAGGGTTACAGATTATCATTTAGTTTCTTGGAATTGCTGTAGCCCTTGCTAGATCATTTCATCCCACTCTTATTCTTATTAAGCTGCTTTGACCTATGTTTGGGCCCTGAATTACCCTGTATGCTGATTATACTGGTAAAATTGCATTTTTACCCCTTATGACTTGTTTTCTTCTCAAACTCAGGATTCTCTGAGTTAAGCCTTTCCTTGAGATATGTAGGAGCTTTTATCCTTTGTATTAGGTCAAAATGAGCTAGTTATGGCTCATGATGAGGTTCTCATTAGAGCCTAATCCAAATCAGATTCTTAAAGAAATGAATTTACTGTCAAACCTTTATTCTAATGGACAAATGAAGAATTAAATGAGTTCTTAAGGTTCCTTGCAACCTCAGGAACCTTCTCAGATTAAAAATGGCATAATTTCACAACCTGTACACAATTTTCACATTTTCTGGACTCACCTGAGCTCCGGCAAGCTCCGACGAGTCAAATCTATGCTTCAGCCTACAGAATTTAGTGAAACGCTCCAGAATGATATAAGTGCGATCACTGATTAATTTGAGGTCATTTAGTTGGAATTTTAACCACTGGAGCTGCAGATTGAGGTTCATCTTCTCCAACTTCGGCGGAGTTGGAGAAGTCTGATAGAGAGATCTAAGAAGTATTTAAGGAACCTAGAAGCTTCAATGTAGTGCACTGAAGCTGTTCATGACTTCATTCTACTGTAACAACTCTTAGTTTCTTCTAATGAACAAAGTGGTTTAGAAGCTCAAGCGGCGAGCTTGTAACCCTAATTTCTATGGTTAGAACACCTATTAAAGAGGCTGAGCAAGTTCCTAGAGTTGAAAGGATTCTAATTTAGGTTTTAATTTCACCTGAAGAGGTTTTAATCATAAAGTCAAATTTTAAGCCTATCAGTCAAACCTGAGGAGGAAACTTTGCTTCTGAGCTCAAGCTGAGGAATTGATGAGATGAAATTGCTTTTGAGATCTTGATGAATGATATTAGAGTGAATTAAATGTGCTCAGATGAGTAATTTGGTGAGAATTCAAACCCTATCAGTTTGGGTTATTTTTAAACCCAAACTGACAGCAGTGCCTTTTTATTGAGATTCAATCTTAAATCCTACCCAGGTAAGTCAATTTCAACCCTTAGAATCTGTTTTAATTAGTTAGAAACGTTCTTAAGTGTTTGTTCATCTATTTTTAGGTTGTAATTCCTATCTCTGAAGCTTTCAGAGAAGCTTCAAGCTTCTCTGTTGTGCTTGAAGCTTTAAGAGCTTGAAGACTCACTCCAGTAGCTGCGGAATAATTTGTTTAACCTATTCAGACTTTTAAATGAGAGAGAAAAGTCCATCTGAGGACTCTGTGAAGTTTAAACTCCATTTCCAAGCATTTTAACCCATAGGAACCCCTTGATTTCACTCTTCAAATTGAAGAGGAAAACATCCTCTTATCTTAAAATTGACCCTGCAAACTTATAGATCTACCTTAGAGCTTTCCCACAAGCCTTGAATCACTTGGAACAGAGCTCTGAGTAGGGAGATATGATCGATTGAAGTTTGGTCTGGAAGGGGGAACATAGTCCCACATTGGTTAACTACAAGTGCGTGCCTTAGTATAAAACTAATTCGCTGTATAGGCTCCCCAGTCGTCAAGCGCTGGGCACGAACTGAGCATCTAAACATTTGAACCTATTGAGCATGTGTGTGTGTGTGCGGGCATGTGTGCCTGCGGGTGTGCACCCGAGTGGGCATGTGCAAATGTGGCCCTGGGAGGGCGAGGCCTGGAGGCATGAATCGGTTCGGTTTGAGAGAGGGTCAGTTTGGCTCAAATGAAATAAACTGAAATTGAACTTAATGAAATCAAGCGAGGACCGAGTAGGGTCTGGTCTTACCCTGGTCTGAGGGTGCTGTGTATCCTCGAAAGGACCTCGATGCAAATAAATTACTTTTTGGTTAAAAAGGAAAATAAACTTGGTTCAGTTGGCTTAAGGAAAAGAAGAGTTAATGGTTAATTGTTGAAGGCTAAATACTGCGGAAGATGTGCTAAGGCTCAATAGCTAAGGAGGAGAACAGGCACTACTAAGGGAACTAAGAAGAAAAAGTTAAGGAAAGAGAAGAAGGTAGGAACAGAACAGGAGAAAGAGAGAAAAGAGTCGAGAATAAAACGAAGAGAAAGAAGAATAAAGAAAGAGAGGAGAGAGGCTGAAGAAGTAAAGAAAATAAATTGTTTTCCTTGCATTATTTTAAATTTCTTTTTGTTCTTAAATGTTGTAATAAGGCATGTTTAGTAGAAAAACTTTTATTTGCCTTATTTCCTTTGAAATAAAATAAAAGATTAACATGTTTACTTATTAATAAAGTACATCATTTGAGTAAATGTGTTTTTCATATGGAATTTTGCATATTCTTTATAGTTTAAATCATTTGGCAAAATTCATGCTTTACAATTAACTTAATTATACCTCCTAAACATATAAAGAAAATAAAAGATAATTGGTGAATTTAGAATGAATTATACCTCCCAGCGAACGACCTGGACTCAACCAATAAAAGTTTCTAAAATGTTAGGTTAATTCGACCCTATACTAATAATCAACACAACTTCGATTTAACCTAAGTGACTTTTCCCTACTCTAAATTAAGTAAAATTAACTTAATTTTTTAGTTGAGTAAAGAAACACATCACTTCTGACTACGCAGACGGGGCTGTCTTGGGTCAGAAAATTGATAGAAAGCCCTCTGTCATCTACTACCCTAGTAAAACTCTGGATGAAGCCCAGAGGAATTACACTTTTACTGAAAAGGAATTACCAGCTGTAGTGTTCGCTTTGGAAAAATTCAGGGCTTATCTCTTAGGGTCTCATGTTATCATCTATACCGACCACTCGGCCTTAAGACATATCTTGGCCAAAAATGATGCCAAACCCCAGCTTGTTCGTTGGATTCTTCTGCTTCAAGAATTTGATCTTGAAATCAAGGATAAAACTGGGATACAAATTGTGGCGGTGGATCATTTGTCAAGACCCCTAGGTGATTCTTCTCGTCCGGACATCTCAATTGTTGACACTTTTCCGGACAAAGCTATTCTTATAGTTTCTGGTGTCCACACCCCGTGCTTTGCTGACATTGTTAACTATTTGGCCGTTGGTCAAATCTCCCAGGATTGGACCAAGCAACAACAGGATAGACTCAAATCTGAGGCCAAATACTACTTCTGGGAGGACCTTGAACAGTACCACATCGGCTCTGATCAGATTATCCGTCGATGTGCTCCGAAGAATGAATTCAACAGTATTCTTGAGTTCTGCCATGCATCTGCGTGTGGTGGACATTTCTCCGGGAAAAAGACGGCTGCAAAAATCTTGCAATCTGCCTTCTATTGGCCATCTTTATTTAAGGATGCCCAGGATTTCTCAAGGTCATGTTCTCGATGTCAAGTACTTGGGAGCATAACTAAGAGAGATATGATGCCCCTAAACCCAGTTCTTCCTGTTGAAATTTTCGATGTTTGGGGCATTGATTTCATGGGACCCTTTCTCCCTTCATTTGGACATTAGTACATTCTTGTTGCTGTGGATTATGTGTCCAAATGGATTGAGGCGATTCCCACCCGAACCAATGACCACAAGGTGGTCATCAATTTTGTCAAAAAAAATATCTTCAGCAGGTTCGGGATTTCAAGGGCCATCATCAGTGATGGTGGCACTCATTTTAGTAATGCCTAATTCCAGAATTTATTGGCCAAATACAGGGTTAATCACCAAATTTCCACACCTTACCATCCCCAGATGAATGGGCAAGCCGAGATCTCAAATCGGGAGATCAAGAACATTCTGCAGAAAATGATTAGGCCTGATAGCAAGGATTGGACTCAAAAGCTTGAGGACACTCTTTGGGCCTACCATACGACGTATAAAATGCCATCGGCATGTCTCCATTTCATTTGGTGTGTGGAAAGGCATGCCATCTACCCATAGAGATTGAACACAGGGCATTCTGGGCAATCAAACAATGCAATTTAGATCTGAATTTAGCTGGGAAAACTAGGAAACTCCAACTATCTGAGTTGGAAGAGCTTTGAAATGATGCATATGAGAATGCCAAGATCTACAAGGCTCGGACCAAAGCTCTACATAATCAATTGATTTCCCGCAAGAGCCTTGAGCCGAACCATAAGGTCTGGTTATTCAATTCTAGACTTAAGCTCTTTCCTGGCAAACTTAGATCTAAATGGAATGGCCCATCCATAATTGACCACATTTTTCCAAATGGAGCCGTTCAGATTTCTGACCCAAAGATGGGTAACACATTTGAAGTCAACGGTCAGTGTCTGAAGCCTGTTATTGACCGTACTCTTCCAGAACCCATCTCAGACACAGTTGCTCTAGCCATTCTGTGACTTCTTTGGCTGGACTTCACCTAGCTGATGGCATTAAACTCAGCAATTGTACATATGACACAAAGCTGACACGAGCTTCATATTCAGGTAACATCTTTCATACTCTACCCTTTCTTTCATGTCTCTTTCTCAATGTGGACATTGCATCAGCTAGGCATGGGTGGGTGGATTCATTTTTTAATCATTTAGTCAGCTTTGTGAAATTCATGTAAATTGTTTTTCTTTTCTTATTTATACATAATAAAAAAAATTGAATTATGAAGGAATAGTTGGACATTAGGACTTTTCAATCCTAGGAAATATTACATTAGGATCTGAACATAGAAACCCTTCAGGTCTTTGGTCTTAATTGGCCCATGTATCCACTAAAATGTGGATTTATTTTTTGAGTCCTCACTAACATTAATTCTATTGTAATTTGAGTAAATAAATTTGGGTGATAAGTACACGACTTATCAACCCGCCCTCTGTTTTGAGGGAACTTTGAGTTTTAAGCATCTACACACCTTCTTTGCACTGACTCATTGTTTGGCGATTTTAATGGAAATTGGTTAGTTAATGAACCTTCGAGGGTGATATGGCTGACAAGTTATCATGGGTAATAACCCATAGGTAAGTTGTCGAGAACCCAGTCACTGGACCATTATCTTCTTACTTCCTTTAGGTAAATCTTAGACCAGGGAAGCCACCTACATTAAAAAAAAAGGAAAAAGAAAAGAAAAGGGGAAAAGAAAAAAAGAAAAGAAATAAGCCACACTTCGCCGCATGAGTATGGCTGGCAAGTTGTCGGTGGTAACAGCTTATCGACTGGTTATCTCGAACTCAGCTCAATAAATGCACTGAAAATTCCCAAAACACTTAGGAAGAAGCAGAGAAGTAGAATAATCCAGGGAGATATACACCGAATTCACCCTTGTGTTGACCCCGTAAAAATAAAAGTAGGGAGAAAGCTACCAGTTGTAAAGATACACCTTCAGGTAGAATTCTCTTTTTAAGGTCACCTAGAGGCGTAGAAACCCGAAGTCTGTTTTAACTGCTGATCAACGAGTCTATCACATTTACAATAAGATGCTTAGAACTTAGGGTTCTCATCAAATCTTAGGAGAGTTGAATGGCAGTAGAAAGCCCCTCTTAAACCTTAAAACATGAAAATCCAAAAAAAATTAGAAAAGAGGAAAAAGAAAAAAAGAAATTTTTCTTTGAATAAGGTGAGGGTTTGAGGCGATCTGCATTTTGTCATTGTTGTGTCTTTGAAAGTTTAGATCCTAAGTAAACATTTTCTTAATGATTAAAAATAACTCATGTCCAAAAAATCCAACTTAATTCTTTTATAAATAGCATATACTTTTTGCTAGGGACTAGCAAAAGATAGACATAGGGGTGTGATGTAAACATCTTTACACTACATAAGATGTCTATTTATGTATATTCTTAAGCATATAATTGCATTGCATATTATAAATATTGCATAACATGCATCATCTTGCATTTAGATTAGTTTCAATAAAATGGAGGTTAATTGTCTCCTTTTTTGTTTAGGGACAGGACAAAATTTTTATCAGGCCCTCGGATCAAAGATCCAACCGAACAGAAGTGATCAGGGATATGATTGGAGTTCAACAACTCCAAGATCACAGTAATCTGACACCTATAGCATCAGATAGAGATCGAGGAACCCTAGAAGATCAAGGGCCAAGATGGTGTGAATCCATACTTAAAATGACAAATCCGACCTCACGGATGAATTCGGATCGATGATCGCAGCCTAACGGTGCAAAAATTGACTTAATCCAATACCCATGCTACTATCTACATCAACTAGAAGATGGACGGCCAAGATGGTGCCACGTGGCACCATCTCGACTGCCCAACCATCCGCACGCACCCACTGAAGGCATCCGCATCAACATTTCCCTGCCGTTGGATCAAGATACAACGACTGGGATGCATCCACGCTTATGTTAAGCGCCCACCCATCTACGCACGTAGCGTAGTGGGCGAGAGTGCTTAAGTGACGTGCAGGCGTGGGTTTGAAACGCAGGAGGCGGGCGAGCGGGCACGGGCGAGCTGGCGGGAGGAGCATTGGATCACGATCGAGCGATCATGAGCACTCAATAGCTCCCACGCATTATCACACGCTCGCACCTCACGCGAGATCGCACGTAGGTGTTGCGTAGAGAGGAGGCGCTGCGAGGGGCGGGTTAGGCCGTCTGATCATGATCGGTAGAATGTGAACGTGCATTTCACACGCGAGAGACGAGCGGGCACATGCGCTCCGCCCCACTACGCCCACGATGGGGCTTTAGCGACGGTTTTATCCGTCACTAAAGACCCTTGATTTAATGTTTCCAAATTAAAATGACCAAATTGCCATCACTCTTTGCAACTATAAAAGGAGACCCCCTTCACATGAAATTCTCATCCCTTCCTTCTCTCCTCTACCTCTCCAAAGCTCAAGAGAAGCTTGTCCCACACCTGGGTTGCTCCTCGCGAGATAAAGTCAAATTTTCGCTCTCATTTCAGAAGCAGATCCCATGACAACGATGACGTGCTGCCCCATTCTCGTTCCTCCTACCTCAACCTCCTTCTTCCCGCTCTGTCCTCCTTCATCCAGGCAGTGTCTCGTCCGGCTCGTCCTCCACGCAATCGTTGAGGAGGATAACTTCTCTCTCCCATTCTTCTTTACAGCTTTCTAGAGTAGAATTTTCCTGCTTTCTAGTGTAGCTAATTTCTCACTTTCTAGTGTAATTCTTCTCTAGTTTTATTGCATAAACATTTCGAATTATTGAATGCATGTTTTCTCTCGCTCTCTCTTATTCTGATTGTTAATATGGATTCATTATAATTACATCACTTTTCAACAAAAATTCTAAGAAAATATAATTGCGAATATAGATCAACGTAGCCTCCATGAGTTCAGCCCGGGATTTCCATTCCGGTATAAATTTTATTTGTTGAACAGAAGTTCTTCGCTTTCATACTACAATGATAGGTTTTTCAAACCCAAACACATTAGCGTAGTAACCCATCGCTTCAATAGTGGGGAGGTGAGGGTAAACTTACAGACCCTTCAACAGCACTTTACTCCAATCTACTGCTTTTGCATGCCTCGTGAGAGTACCTGCAATCACAATAAGAGTGGAGACAAGTGAGGTAAATGATAATTAAGGAGAGAAAATGTGAAAAATCAAAGAGTGTCACCTCCCCGGCATGGCACCAAAATGTTATAGCGGAAAATCATCACAAATGGATTTGAGTTTTGAGAACCCATCGTAGTGCGATTTGCGAGAAAAACTGTCAACAGATAAATTTTACCGAAATTCAAAAGGAATTTTGGGTCGAATACAGGGAGGTAGAGATTTGATTAAAAATCGCTTTTGTTTTATTTGTCACGAAGTATATTAGCTAGTTGAATTGAAACTAAACTAGCTATCTACTTAAATAATAACGAATAGAAGAAAGAGAGAATATTACAAATAAAGACAAAATAGAGATAGAATAAACATTGATTTCATAATCACAGAATGTTGTTCATTACAACTAATCATTACACTAGAAAGCTGGAAAGATAACAACTAGAAAGTGCTAAATCTACCCTAGAAAGCGGTAAAAAGAAGGTGAAGAGAAGTTATCTTCCTTGATGACTGCTTGGAGGATGAGCCGCATTAATAGAGTGCCCGAATGAAGGTGGTGAGATGAGGGGCGAAGGAGAATGACAACGAACGACGGAGAATGGGGCAGGGTGACGTCAAAGTGGTATTCGCTTCCTGAATGGCGGTGAGAAGACACCGCAGAATGCTCCATGAAGGAGGTGAGAAGGTGGAAATATTGTATTTTTAACTCTAATGGAGCTTCCCGGGTTTGGGACAATCTCTTAGAGCTTTGGAGGGGGTGAGAGAAGAGAGGAAGGGAAGAAGTGGAAGTCGTAGGGCTATTTATAGGTGAAGAATGGTGGGGAAATTAGGTCATTTCATCTCAATATATTAATGTCAGGGTCTTTAGTGACGGATTTATTCATCACTAAAGTCCTGAACAAGGGCTTACGTGCAAGCGCGTGCTATGCCTCCTACTCTCCTCGTGCACAAAATGCATGAGCACGTTTGCACGCTCTTAATCGTCCGATCATGAGATCAGATGGCTTAAAAGCCATCGCGCCCATGTCTTCATCACGCCTGTGCTTGCAATTGGGCATTCGCATGCACATCTGATCATGTGTGTAGCACTCTTCGCATCTCGGTGCACCACGTGGGTGCTCTATCGTCGTCCATCACACATCCAATAGTCCAATTTGACCGTGCCCGCTTGCGCCCTTGATTTGAGGTGGGCTGGGGGTTGATCTCGCGACCTGTGGTTCACCCACAGGCATGCAACCAACACACTATGCCACCTTTGTGTCGTGCTTATGTTTTAAGGATCAGGCATCCATAGCCGTTGGATCAAGATCCAATGACTGAGATCTTGCCTTGCCCGCGCCTTAAGAGGTTGAGAAGAGATGCTGCACCAGGTTTGGGTGGCTGTTATGGTGCCACATGGTGCCATTATGGCCATCCATCTTCTGTGTCTTGTAGATGGTAACACAGATGTCGGATTGGATCGATTTTTGAGCTGTTGGGCTGCAATCGTCGATTCGAACCCATCTGTGCGGTTGGATTTGTCATCTAATGTACGTATTTACACCATCTTGGCCCCTTGACCTATGATCTTTCTCAAACTGCATCTAATGCTCTGGAAGTCCGATTAGGGCGATCTTGGAGTCGTTGAACTCCGATTGTCGCCCTGATCAAATCTGTACAGTTGGATTTTCAATATGAGGCCCCAATTAGATGTCGCCCTATCAGCTGACCATAAAAAGGAGAAATTAACCTAAAATTTATACAACCTAACATGAATGCAAGATGATGCATGTTATGCAATAGTTATAATGTATGATGCAACTATATGTCTAAGAACATACAAAAATAGATGGTTTATGTGATATAAACATGCTTACATCTGGCCTAAAGGTACTCAAGTACCAGCCAAGATACAGACCTGACTAGCCTCAGCCTTGGGTCCTCCGAGAAGGTTTCTAAGGCCCACAAAATCTACCTAAAGGCTTGTTGACCCCAGCGATTAAAGCACCCATGCGTATGTGCAACATGTCTAGGTTCAGTTTGACAATGCATTTTTGGATAAAAGAGGGATATGTACATTTATTTTGGGAGTTTTGTCTCTCTTTTTTTCTTTTTAAATTCCCCCAAACCCAACATTGGATTGGCCCTACACATGATCTGTATTGAATTCCTTGTCCCAACCAAGAATCCTTACAAGGTCCCTAGCATTCAAAGCTTCGAGATAGCATCGCCCATGGCAACCCCCAGAACCCTGGATTTCGACACTTTGGGATAGTGCTGCCCAAGGAATTCTGTAACTAAATTCAGATCCTGGCAATTCACATTTCTAGATAATGCCGCCAATGTCACCTGAACCAGCATAAGGTGCTTCTGTGACCTCGATAGGATATTTAGATATTGTAGGAGACAAGCATTGAGGAGATGGTATGTTATAACCCATCTTCGAGGGGAGTACTTTCATTCCTCCTCTTCGCGTCGGGAACTCGTTCAATCAACTTGTGTCTTCGAGCCGCTCCTAAGTCAAATTTTGGGAAAACATTTGCAGAACAGACACTTTTGTTTGGCATTATTGTTCATTATGCACACTAGACCAGACCGGTGTGTGATTTTTGGGTGCCTAGGTTACCATGTCCTACAAACCAAAAGGTAGGCAATGGGGTCAAATACTCCCTAAGCCTTAGTTTTAATACATCAGCCTCGCAAGTCCCTCAACCTCTTAAGGAATAGTTTAGATCTTAATGATGAGCATGTTTTCATGATAGAAAATCAGGGTTTCGGAGAACCTATCATCGTAGTCGCAAAAATCCTTACCAGATAAAATTTCTACCGAAACTCGAAGTGAGTCTTGGGTCAAACACAGGGAGGCGAACATTTGGTTTATGAAATCCACATTTCGATTTCATTTGTTTTTGTTGTTTTTGTCTTTTATGATTTTTTTCGCATTTTATAAGGCAAGAGATTAGGTCGACAAAACTTTATCTAACTAATCTACTTGCAAAATAAGAGGTAGAGAGAGAGAAAGAGAGAGAAATATTATATGAGTAATCCAAACTATTTATTACAACTAATTGCAGGAAATAAAACGACACTACAAAAGTGATAAAAAGAATAAGATGAGGAAATCCTTCTCGATGATCGCTTGGAGGACAACTCGCTTTGACGACACCTCGAATGAAGGTGGGGAGGAGCTGGATGTAGGAGAACAGCGACAGAAGGAGGACAGGACGAGATGGAGTCATGGCGAAGATCTTCTTCCCGAAGGTGGTGAGAGGACGACCAAGGGAAGCTCCACGAAGGGGGATGAGAAGTGGAAAAGATATTTGATTTTCTACTCTAGAGGAGCATCTTGGGCTTGGAACAAGCTCTCTTTAGAGCCTTAGACGTGGTGAGGGAGAGAAAGGAAGAGATGAAGGTGGGTGGGAAGGGTAGGGGTCCTTTTATAATGGAGGAAAGGATTCATTTCATACATAAGACATTTAGTGGTAGCCGTAAATGTCGCTGAAGACCCATCGCAGGAGTCGCTCAAGCTCCAGCTCATGCGCCCCACACACTGTGCTCTCGCATGAGCTCCGTGCACCCGTGTCGCGCACGCTCGCTAGCGCTCGCTGCCTCCACACTTTGCGCTACAACCCTCACACGCGTCGTGCACTACCCACTACTGCACGCACCCGTACGCTATGCTACTGCATGTGCGGTGGTGCGTGCATGCCGATGGGTGGCCTAGATAGCACCACATAGTGCAATCTGGGCTGTCTATCTTCTTTCCTTTGTCGGGGCTGCTATAGAAGTCAAATTGAGTCAATTTTTGCACTGTTGGGTTGCGATCATCTACTTGAATCCATCTGTGTGGTTGGATTTGTCGTTTGAAGATCTGGATTGTGTCACCTGCTCCCTTAGCCGTTGATCTTCCTTGGACTGTGTATGGTGCTACGGGACTCCGATCAAGGTGATTTCAGAGGCGTTGGACTCTGGTCATCATCCTGATCAGATCCATACAATCGGATCGTCAATCTGAGGCCCTTAATTAAATCTTCTCTCCTAGCCATAAAAGCACGTAATTAACTAAAATTTATAGAAACTATTCTTAATGCAAAATGATGCATGCTATGCAATATTTATAGTATGGAGTACATATCTATTCCTAAGAACATGCATAAATAGGCATTTTATCCTAATTAATTGTGTCTACATCACTTAACAAATACGTAAGTATTTAAGCCCTAAAACAGACCTAGGAGGCCTAAAGTTGGCATCCCTTACTTATCTTCTTCTCTCTAGTACTTCAAGACATAATTAATTCGAGCCCAAAACTTAAGTAACTCTTCCATAATCAAATGCTGGGACTAGCACAATTTTGTACATTTTCCTCTCTGTGCCTATCGCTTCTTCTCTCCCTTTTTCTCCTCAATATAGTTGCAATACAGCTTATAAAGATTTCATCTCCTTTTTTTCACTTTCTTCTCTTCTTTTTTTTTTATGTAAGACGGATGTCGTAACTGCATGTAGAATATGCATGATTGCTATGAACAACCTCAGGTTATACCCTCCCATGCTTAAATCTAACAATGTCCTCATTGGAAAGCAAAAGCATGGGAAGAAATTACCTGAGGTGGAGTTGGGATGTCTTGCAAATTGGGCTCTAGAAGGGAAGCAGAAGGAGACCCAAAAAAGATACGTAACAAACCTAGCCTAGCAAGAAAGTAACCCAAGATGTTGGCACACTGGTGATGGAGGGTGATGCCAATTGCTTTCCAGATGTAGGTGAAAATAGGGTACTTCTGAGCTATTGTTCGAGGTTTTACAAAATACACATGAGTAGTGACCTTTGGGAGCGCACGGTGAGGAGGCAAAGGCTCCTCAAGCAAATATGTGTGGGAAAAAGAGGGTGCTAAGAAGGACACCCTAAAGCTGATAATGGGCTGACATGGACAAGCGTTGATCCATACCTACCACTCTACCATAGGATGTATTAGTCTGGTTATTCCCCCTTAAAGTAGGAATGTGAGCAGAGATTTTTGGAAGCTATTTCTGCAGGAGTGTAAGTCTCTCAGTTGCGGGGCAAGGAAGAGGGTCAAAGAGGGCTTGAGAGGTTCAACATTCATCCTCGACAACCATTTCAGTTCCAGAATGTCATTAGAAGCATCCATAGTTATTGATTGACTTTCATGCTGCATATCATTGGTGTGCACATCCTGGAATGGGCCCAAATGTTCATCTTCCAAATTGAACCGATTAAGGGTGTCACCCATTTCATTATCATGTGGAGGTGGGTTGGAAGTAATAGGAGTGTGAGTGTCCTCAACAACGACATCCCTAGGTTCTTGTTTGATTCTAAGATCCTACCCCTGGGGTGTATAGATTTCTTCATCATGAGCTTCCTTTTCTTTCGGATGTTTGAGAGGATGATCTTTGTAGTCAATACTAGGTAGGAATCTAGATTTGGCTAGATCAGTAAGATACTCAAGGGGTAAGTCCTCTAACAAAACATATTTCCCCCTTGTGTCACTCCATACTTTGAGTCCGGACCCCTCAAAGTCATCATCACCCTCCTCTACGTTTCTTCCTTGGGACTCAGGAAAATCTTCAAAGCTAAGATCAAGTATTTCAAGTGTTCCCTTGTCCTCCCAAAAAATCAACTCTTCATGTTACTGAGAACAATATTGATCCAAGTCTTCCAGTTCAGTATCAATTCCCTCAGGTCACCTGTGTTGGGTACCCGTAAATCCTCAAAATGGTCAATGAGAGCTGTTGGTCCCCTAAATAGAGGATCGTGGTTATTATCACTTCCTTCCAATATGATTTTGTCAAACATCCAAGACTCCTCGAATTTGTTAACTTCAAAATCATAACCCTCATGGAGATCTAACTAAGGTGTAAGGTCCTCAGATGTGTAGAGTATAGGTTCGACATCCCTAGGATGGGGTGCAGATTCCACCTCAAAATCCAGAATGGGAGTTCGGTTACTTTTTGACTGCAACCTGTTTCATCAAATGTAACAAAGACACTATCATTCAAGTTGAGTTCATCTAATGGGACAATTTTCCCCTTCCAATTAAGATCAGGTGGATAATCACTAATATTTCCTTTGAGTGGGCACATCTCACGAGAGATGTCTAAGTCATAGCTACTCCTCAAAACAAGATCCTTGCTATCATTGTTTTCCTTGAAATTTTCTTGGTAATCGAGGGTGTAGAGGTAGGGATCAGAATTGACTGTAGGAGGGTCGCTAAGCTGGCTAATCTCTTTAGTTAATCTTTCACTATTCCTCAAAATCTCTCCCATAGAATCCATCATTTCTTTCTATTATTTTTGCATTTCTATCATAAAAGAGGAGAGGCTACTATCAGATTGAGGAGGATAGTCAATCTTAGGCTCAAGTTGCCTAGGAGTATCGGTTCGACCTTGATAAGCAAAATCGTTAAGGGTGGGTGGGTTGGGTATAGTCATGGGAGAGTTAGGGATGGGATAGCCTTCTCCAAGGTTCTGCTCGTCATCACTAGGTTGGGTATTAATTAGACCAATGCTCCTATAGTAGGAGTAGAAAGGATTCCAATGCCCATCAGATGATGCATAACTGCAGGTCATGGGATTGGGATTTGGTGTTCTGGGGTAAAAGTCAAAAGTGAAGTAGCTGTAATCCATTTGTGATACGACTTGGAAATCACATCCCAATCAAATGCAAGGCAATGGGACTCTCCTTTTTCTTAAAGCAGATTTGAGCCAACCTCTAACCTACCCCTTAAAGTTGTCAAATGGGGTCAAGTTTGCACTCATCCATTCCCACTTTAGTGGTATAAGAGGGAGCTATAACTTGGGATCCCTGACAATCGTTTTGGAGAAGAGCAAAGGTAGGTTACGTTATTTCTTGGTGGCCAAAGAAGTTGCATAATCAATTACAGGACCTAAGTCGACCTTCGTGTGCCTTAGGACCTATACCTTGATTCAATGATACTCTCAATTGACCTAGTAAGAAGTTACTCCAACGATGGAACTAAGGAATTCAAGTAGGGCAAACCCTTCCTTTGAGGCGATGCATCTCTTAACTACACTTTTTTTTCCTTTAAGGGGTGTCCCCCTCCTTGAAGTATCTGTTGAACGTACGAACGCTACGCTAACGTGTCTGGTTTTGGAAAACCTGCCGTTGTAGTTCGAAAGCGAAGAATTCGTGTTCAACAAATAAAATTTATACCGAAATGAAAATTCCTGCTCGAATATAGGGAGGCGGACGTTTGATTTAAAAACTACGTGTTTCTTTTTATTTGTCACAGAATAATTTAATTTAAAACTATCTAATTGTTTACAATAAATAGAAGAGAGAGAGAGATAATAAGAGAGAAAGAGAATATTACATAGAGAAATCAAAATAAGATGTAGAATAAAAAAGGAATTTTTCATTGAGGAGATTGTTCATTACAACTAGAAAACATAAAACAATTACTCTAGAAAGCGATAAATTTACTCTAGAAAGCATTAAAAGAATGGAGGGAGAAATGTCCTCCTCAACGATTACTCGGAGGACGAACAAAACTACACTAGAAAGCAGTAAATCTATATTAGAAAGCAGTTAAAAGAATAGGGAGAGAGAAATCCTCCTCGACGGTTGCTTAGAGGACGAGCCGGACGGGACGATGCCTGGACGAAGGAGAACGAAGCAGGACGAAGGAGGACGAAGCAGAAGAACGGGAACGAAGCAGCACGCCGTCGTCGTCGCGGGATCCACTTCCGAAGGGGAACAAAAATTGGACTTTGTCTTGCGAGAAGCATCCCGGGTGTGGGACAAGCTTCTCTTGAGCTTTGGAGGGGTAGAGAGGAGAAGGAAGGGATGATAATTTCGTATGGAGAGGGTCTCCTTTTATAGTTGCAAGGAGTGGGGGCAAACTGGACATTACATCTTCAAAATAATAAATGAGGGGTCTTTAGTGACGGATAAATCTGTCACTAAAGCCCCCAACGTGGGCGTATCTTCCGCGCCCATGCACGCCGCTTCAGTTGCCCCCGCGCGCAACGGCTTCACACGCACTATGATTCTTAGCCGTTCGATCACGAGATCAAACGGCTTAAGACGCATCTCCGCCCGCTGTGCTGCGCCCGCCTGGCGTGTGCGATCGCACGTGACGCCGCGCGTTCGATCGTGCGTGAATGCTATTGGGCGCGCGCAGCCGTCCGATCGCGATCCAACACCTGCCCGCGCCCAATCGTCCGCGCCTCCAACCCTCTGCTGCGGCTCGAACCCGCGCCCGCCGGTCGCGTAAGCGTTCTCGATCGCTGCGCTACGGGGCACGGATGGTCGAGCGGATGCTTTTAAGTGCAGCCGACCACAGCCGTTGGATCAAGATCCAACGGCGAAGTGCGAGCGGGTGTGGAGCCTTCGTAGAATGCATGCGGCCATTTGGGTGGCCGAAATGGCGCCATGTGGCACCATCTTGGCCATCCATCTTTTGGAAGTTGTAGATGGTGCCATAGATGTCAGATTGACTTGATTTTTGTGTCGTTGGGCTGCGATCGTCGATCCGAATTCATCCATGCGGTCGGATTTGTCATCTGAAGTGCGGATCTTCACCATCCTGACCCTTGATCTTCTAGGGTTCCCCGATCACTATCTGATGCTACGGATGCTTGATTAGGGCGATCTTGGAGTCGTTGAACTCCAATCGTCTCCCTGATCACATCTATACAGTTGGATCTTTGATCCGAGGCCTCGATAAAATGTTTGCCCTGTCCAAGCACATAAAAGGAGACAATTAACCTCCATTTTATTCAAACTACTCTAAATGCAAGATGATGCATGTTATGCAATATTTATATCATGAAATGCAATCCTATGCTTAAGAACATGCATAAATAGACATTTTAGGTAGTGTAAATGTGTTTACATCAGTATCAAAACACTTGGACACAGGATAATATCCCCACCACAAAGTGAAATAGGAGGGTCTGCACCAATGAAGACATCGGCGCCTATAAACTTAAGGGACCGAGACCTAGTGGGTGCCTAGTGTGTGTGCTGAGTGCTAGAACTGTGCATCACATCTCAAATCAGTTGACTTTGAGAAGAATCGGATGTAAGTCCCTTTTGATCAGATCAAATGTGATTTTGATTTTAAGGTTGACTCTGATTAGCAGTCCCAATTTCAATTAGGCGACCACTAAATTAGGTCAACCCAATCAGTTTGGTGGTCATGAAATTTAATCCAAATGCAAATGCATGACTGGAGCTGGATGCAAGGATAAAAAGGTATACCTGTCTCCAGCAATCTTCATCCAGATGTCTACGCAATGTAAAAATGAGATCTAACATGCTGCTAAATCACCCCTATATGCATGCACCTAAGGGCATTGAACTCCTAAACAGGTAGCTCAATATTTTTTCTCTTTTTGTTTTAGAGGCAAGCAAGCAGATCACCACAGATAAATAGCCTTAGTTGCTAAAGTAGATGGGGACAGATCCTCGAAAATCAACCCTAATTGATACAAGGGCGGGAAGACTAAAATGAAATAAACTCGATGACGAAGGAGAATCCCCAATGAAAGTGAGATCCAAGTCTCCTTCTCTTAACATCTTCTCTGCATGTGTGGGTGTTTCTCATGGCCGACATCATCGCTCTGCTACGCCTGTCATTTCGTTTGATTCCTCACATAGAAAAAAGTAGAGATTGGTGTTGACGAGGCGAAATCGTGTTTTAAAAGATGTTACGTTGTAGTATAGATGAAATCACCATGAAAACAAACAAGAATTTAGAACTCGAAAACCTAAGTATCCGAGGTCGAACACATGGAGCAAATGGAATTTATTCACTAATCTCAATAATGTAGTTGAACACTTAGAGTTACTCAAAACTTAATTCAGAATATAAATGCAAGAATTTAAGAGTCAAAATTGTAGCAAAAATAGAAGAATTGGACGTCTGATTCTATAATCAGATGTCTTAAATGATAGCCTCTTATTTTCTTCTCCTTGCTACTTTCTCTTCTCTCTTTTCTTCTTCCTCTTTCTTTCTCTTTAGTTCTGCTCTTTCTTATTTTCTTTTGTCTTCTGCCTTTGACTTTCTTCCTTCTCTTCCTATCTCATCTTTTCTTCTGCTTCAGCTGCTCCTCTTCTTCCTTCTTAGCTTTGCCTTTCTCCCTTCCCTTTTGCACAGTGCTTTTCTCCTTCTTCTTCTTTCTTCTTCTACTCTCTTTGATTTCTTTCTTTCTTCTTTCTTCCTCAGCCACACCTCTGCTATAGTGCTTCTCCTTCCCTTGGCTTTTGCCTTTCTTCTTCTTCCTTTTCCTTCCTTGGCTTCAGCCTTGATTTCCTTCTTCAACCCATTTCCTCAGCCCTCCTCTGACTTTCTCTTCTTCTCTTTGACCTTCCTTCCTTTTTCTTCCTTTTTGTGGCTAAGTGTCCTTCCTTCCCTGCTTAGCTTTGCCTCAGCTGTGCCTTCCTTCTTCCTTCTTCTTCATCCCTATGTATGCACACAGAAGCAAAACCTATCCCCTACCCTCCCCCGCGTCTCTCTCTCTATTTTTCTCCTCGGTAGCTCTCCCAAAGCCAGGTAATCGAGTAAAGTATTGCGTGCCCGGGTCAAAGCGCACCGGTGTGGGTGTGATGTGCGAGGAGTGCTAGGTCTAGGCAATCGGGACTCGTGCCAAGTCCGCGGGGGCAGGGGTCACGAACGAGGCATGAGCGAGTGAGGGCGAGGGACCTCACCCCTGTGCTACTTGAGGCGATGAGAAGAAAGCACAAGTACAATTTAAGATGCTCACCACGCTTCTGAGTTCACGAGGTGGGACTAAATTTTCCACCCACTTCTACGCTCACACCCGCAGGGTGTCTTCTTCGATTGCTGCCGATAGGTCACTCACTAAGCCAATTGCCTAGTTGTATGAGTTCACAACACCAATCCGCTTCACCTGGGACTTTGACACTTGGAGCAGGCGACCTGGAGCGCTGTTGCAAGCTCCTTGCTTCAACATCAATGGCGAAAGGGGGTGTCGACCAGAAGTTCATGAATGCATCCTTGCTGCCCCATTAAAACACATGAGGAGCTTCGCCATGTCTTGGCGAAGGTGAGACGGTGGGTGGCAGGCCTCAGGGCAGCCTAGGTGTGGATGCCTAGGTCACCCTATGGCCGTGCTTATGGGTTTGGTCGGGGGATGTTTAGGGAGGTGTTGGCGGTTGATTGATGTGCAGAAGGTGATCAATTGACGATGGTGGAGGTGGTAAGGTGTCTGGCGAGGCATGTGGAGGTGCGGAGCGGTGGAAGCGCCTCCCCGGTGGGTAGCTAGAGATGGAGAAGATGGTAGTGGACAGCGGCTGCGAAGGGTCAAAAATGGAAATAGAAAGAGGGGATAGAGAGGAGTAATTCTGACCTAGCTAAGTTGGCGAAGGGGGAGAGGTGGCGGTTGGCTGTACCTGCTGTCGCCGGAGAAGACAATGTCCAGGGGAGGGGTGACGGCAACAACGACGGGGCTAAAGGCGCACGCACGGGGTGTTGCACAATGTAGAGGAAGATGGTGAAGGCAGCTCTACCACTAGTAGTGTGGTAGAGTGACAAGAAAGAGGAGGGGGCTTGCCGGAGCTTGCTGTACTCCTGATAGGAGGAGAAGGAGACGAAATTGGGGTGATTCTCCGACCAGGTCGAGCTAAAGAGATGCGGCCGGAGGTGGTGGTCCTTCTATAAGCACTGGCAGGGGCTCTTATGCTTGGAAGACAAGCTTCTAGCACAAGAGACCTCACCGGAGATGGAAACAGTTGGAGACCCAAATCTCTCATGTGTTTGCACGAGAGATTGGGTGTGAATTAGAGATTGGGACCATGCTCAGATGGAAGGGAATTCCTTAGAGAATCTCCCATCCAAATCTGGGAGGAGATCTCTGAGGGATTAGGGAGTAATCCCCCTCCATTCCTCGTCGGAGTAGGATTCCTCCACATTAATGGCAGAGGGACCTGATTGTAATAGTGGGGAGGAAGTTGGGGGGGAACATGTAATGGTTTTCAAAAGTTAGGGGTCAGAATGTAATTGGGTGGACTATTTTACAAAGTAGGTCAAGATGACCTCTCCTTAAGTCTAAATTTTGGTACAAGCCTAATTTTGACCTAAGGAATCCAATGGCGAAGTTGGATTTTAGGTTTGACCACGTTTGACTAGACATTTTACATAAAAACCCAAATTAGGTCAAATAATGAGCTAAGACCCCAATCTTGGTCAAAATAGGTTTCAAAGGCCAAATTTAAGGTTATAAACCCTAGGGGATATTTTTCCATGAATTTTAGAGGGTTTAGTTCATTTTTATCATGACTAGAACCTTGTTGAATTATGCAGGATTGTTTTAGGATTAGAGAATGTCATTTAATTCTTGGATTGCATAATAACCCATTTCTGACTGAACTAACCAACTCTTTATCTTATTCAGACCATTTGACCTATGTTCTGCCTCTGAGAAATCCCATTTATGTACTACATTGGTAAAATTACAGTTTAAACCTTTGGTTTATGTTTTCTTCTTAGAACATTAATTCGTTGAATTGGGCCCTTCTCTAGGCTATGTAGGAGCTCTTATTCTCTTTCTTAGGTCAAAATGAGTTAGTTAGGGCTCATGAATGCAAATGCATGAACAGGAGATGGATGCAAGGATAGGAAGCTATACCTATCTCTAGCAATCTTCGTCCAGATGTCTACGCAACGTAAAAATGAGATCTAACATGCTGCTCAATCACCTCTATATGCACACACCTAAGGGCATGGAACTCCTAAACAGGTAGGTTGATATTTTTTCTCTTTTTATTTTATAGGCAAGCAAGTAGATCACCACAGATAAATAGCCCTAGTTACTAAAGAAAGTGGGGACAGATCCTCGGAAATCAACCCTAATTGATATAAGGGTGAGAAGACTAAAACGAACTAAACTCGACGACGAAGGAGAATCCCCTTTGAAAGTGAGATCCAAGTCTCCTTATCTTTGCAACTTCTCTGCATGTGTGGGTGTTGCTCAAGGTCGACGTCATCGCTTTGCTACGCCTATCATTTCATTTGATTCCTCACATAGAAAAAAGTAGAGATTGGTTAGAAAAATGCGCACCTCAGAATAATCAGAAATAATCAAGTGAAACTATTGTGCTTGTTGGCTCCCTGATAATGGTTCCATTTGATTAGGAGATTTCTCTTGGCAGAAGGATCTATCAGAAAAATACATTAAGAAAATACATCGTCGCAGTAAAATTGCATGGCAGAAAAATCCCAGATTAAAGATATTTATCAGTAAAACTAACCACGGTGGATTTGGTCGTATCCATAGGAAGAAACAGACTAGTAAGATCACAGATATGTAGCAATCATGTTCGCAGAAATATTCGTCAAATCAATCAATGGATATGCTGCTCTAAATCTAAATCTCCAATTTATAGAGAAATCAGGAGATGTTTACATAAATTTCACGTAAAAAATCGAAGCTCCAAATATGTGAATAGTGCATGTGCAGTGGCATCCCATGTAAATTTTATGTGTGTGCAAGTTAGGGTGTAAATCAGAATCGCAATTTGATACAATCAAAAGTGATAAACATGAGTTGAATAATAATGCAAGAATGTGAGGGTGCTACCACAATGTTACCACAATAAAATAATCAAAATTCAAAAATCAATAATCCACACTAGCGTCGAATGTAATTTTTAATTCACCTTTCACTATTAAGAAATAGGGGAAGCCATCCCCTTATGAGCGCAAGGAGGAGAGGGACTCAGCTGGAGGCATGGTGCTCAGAGGAGATCGCCGGTGATGAGGGGATCATAGTGGCGGTGGTGGTGTTGACAGAGGTAGCAAGAGGCGACCGATTGGAAAGGAAGAAGTTGCCAGTGGTGGGTTTGTCCACGCATGCGTGTGGACTATGGTCAACGTGTTTGAGGGTGTGGTTATGCTCGTGGAGGCGAGGCGAGTCCAATGACGTCGATGACACATTGAACGGTGGGTTGTGGTAACGGCTGCGTGGAGGGGGGTGGCACCGGCGATGGGTTCCTGTTGGTCGATATTGAAGAAGAGGAGGAAGATGCCAGCAAGCACGGGTGGCTACGGCACTGGGCTGCACACAGAGTGAACAATGCTGTGGGCGTGCTTTGTGTAGGCGGAGGTGCTGCTACGCCTGTGTACTTGCATGGGAGCGGGAAGGAGTGCCAGTGTGCACGTCAGAGGTGCTGCAATCGCACACATGGGTTGCTGGCACACGTGAGGTGCTGGTGGCACACGAGGGTGGCTGTGCATAGCTCTACTGGCACGTGCAAGGTTGCGCGTAAGGGCATGTGCGATTGCGAAAGTAGGCACATGCAGGTGGAGTACCACCGGTGGTGAGGGCTGAAGTCACTGCTATGCACAAGACCTTTGTTTGGTGGGGGAAGATGAACAAGACCGTGTGAGGAGTTTCTTCTTTGATGGCTAGAAGTCTTCTCAGACGACTTACGTTCTCACCCTCGGTCTTGCGTGCATGCAGGTTGAAGGTAAGAGGGCAGATGTGATGATGTTGAAGATGGATGATCGCAGTGCATGGAGAAGAACGAGACATGGTGATGGCATCGACGTTGTCATTGCCGACCATGGTGGCGGTGTCGTTTGGTGCATGAGTGCAGTCAAGGACGGCTTATAGTGGTGGATGATGGCATTGTGACGTAAGTTGTCATAGGTTCTGGAGGGGATGGAGCACGGTTGAGGAGGTGATTGTCATGGAGGCTAGCGATGGTGGTGGGGCTCATGCAGTCTTGTGGGAGAGAAGCTTCCCCCTCCTTAGGGTAGAAGTAGATCAGATCCTCGATGGAAGCAGGGGCTCGTTTTTGTTCCTGTCTAAAAGCCAAAAAGGGAAAAAATCATGAGAGACCGACAAAAAGATTTGAGGGAAAATAAATAAGGAAACGTGATTGATTAATTGAGAGGCATACAATGATGCACTCTAAAATTGATTCTCTTTCTATTTTTGCTAGAGTAAAATCTCAATATTACTATGATATCTCAAATTCAGATTTGATGTGATGCCCTTACCTTTAAAGTGAATAATTAATCCATCCACATAAAGATTAATGTAATTAATGCTTAAAAAGATAAATTTAAAGCTTACATCATTTTTTCAATACCAAGCATGCTTTAGATTAAATTCACATCCAAATAATAATGCACTTAAGCACTAAATTAGTTCACTAAAATGGATCTATCATATCCCACGAAAAGCATGGTTCGCCAATAAAAAATCAACTTTTTACTGAGTGAGGGTTAAATGTTGAGAAGAGAAGTTGAAAAATGGTAAAGTGTTGGAGTGTTTGAGAGGCTAAGTAGCCTGTGAGTGGCTAAGTGTTGAGTTTGCGTGTGAGTAGATAGGTGTGAGTTGAGTAAGTGAATGTATGATTAGTTTGTGTATACATATATGTATTTGTGTATATATATCAGTACATAGTATGTGTATATATATATGTATATGTATAATAAATAAATTATATATATATGTATATGTGTATATGTACGTATGTGTACTATATATATAGGTAGAGTATAGGATAGTAGAGTAGTTTAAGCCTTATGTTTTATATATAAGTCCTTCTAAGGCTTTAGTGATCGATATATCCATCACTATAGGTGTGCATAGATATTATAAAATATAGTTCTTTTGCCCTATGTTTTGTACATACTTATACTAAGGCTATAGTAACACTTATATATGGTACTATATATATAGTATATGTTATTAAACTTATTAGTATATGTTAGTATATTTATTCTAGCATATATTAGTAGTTAATTTTGTACCAATACATAGGTATTATTTAGGAAAGTTGTATATAACCAACATAGAGTAGTTTTACTTAATTTTTTATGCATGTTTAGTTGTAAATATGCTTAAGGCATTATAGTTACAATTAATTGATTCATTTGTACATAATTAACTCATTCGTTCATTCTTTGACTAATTGATTCATTGTGTAAATATAATTGACATTTTTGGAATAAAAGAATATTTTTGAATATAGAGAGTGATGTATATCAATAACTGCCTCCCAATGAATGACATGAAATAAACTAGTAAAAATTCAATAAATAAACTAACACGACATCTATTTAGATTGTGACATTATACTACAATAACAACACCATTAGATCACTATTTTTATGTAATATGGTTTCTCACCAATTAATTTTTAGCGCCATTGCGAGAAGTGATGCCCAAGCCAAGTCAAATAGGTTCTGAAAACAAGGATTTTTTGTTGAAGGATTTTAGGATTTTGATTAAGATAATGTGGATTTTAATGTTCTCTCTTGTTAAGGATTTAAATAAGGTTTTGGAGTTCCACAATTAATAGCAAACAAGTTTTTGTTGGTGGAAGTTAATTCCTTTAATGTTAATGTGACTAAGAAAGAATAAAATCAAAACCATAAAATTGAAAATCCCAATTATGCAACTCCTACATGAATCTCCTATTATTAAATATTTAAAAGTAGTGATCAAAACATGGAAACAACACCACCACTTGATGTAAAATCAAACAAGGAATCCAAAAATGATTTTTGTGAGATTTTAGGAAATTATTTGATATTTATTTTGGAATTTTTCTTCTTACTAGTGTCAAGAGTCAGAAATAATAGATTCGAGGAATTGATTCTACAGAATTCTCAAATGACCTCAAAAATTTTTGAGAATTTTATATAATGTATATTCTTAAGGTTTCCAAGAATATAAAATATACCCAAATCTGATGAGTAAAAGAGTTTATAAAATTCACTGATAGTAAGAAAATAAAGTCTCGCCCTTATTCAATCCGTGAATTTTTTTAATTTTTTTTAATTAGCAAATTTTCTTAAAAATTGGACTCAAGGTTCTTGACTCCAAGGGGATTCCTTGAAAGAAATTTGATGATTTTAGAAAGCTTCTATGTACCCAAACCAAATTTTTGAAAATCAAGACAGAAGTCTGGATATTCAAAAATTAGGCACTAATAAGGTGAAGGTGGTGGAAAAATCAAGCAAACAAACAACACAAAGAGTTTTAGGGTTCCACAACCCTCAAATTTTCTTGATTTTAATTTTTTTGATAATTTAAATATTTTTTCAAATATTTTCATTTTTGTAAAAAGAGATAACCTGGGGTATTAACATCAAGTACGTGGGAAGACAAGATCACTTGAAGTTTTCGCTCTAAGCAAATCCGAATCCTGCTCCCGCTCCTGATTTGCACCTAAAAAAAGCACAAAACAAAATTCGTGAAGACTTAATAATGCCAAAGAGGGATAAAATATGTGACTAAGCCGTGACTCCATGGCAACGGTGCCAAAAAGTGATGCGGGAAATACGTGGTTTGTTAAGTGATGTAATTAGTGACGTTGCAACATGTAAATCCGTAATCAAACTTTTACATTTATACTACCTAGATAGTGGAGTATCTAGGGTCGTCCAAGGAGGTCACTTTGTTAGTCACAAAGAATGGGTTCTCTCTCTTGCTTCTCAAATCAACACATATATTTTTGTGATTTTCGTTTTGTTTTTTTTATAGTTTTATTGATACGAAGATGAATTATGCTACAACTAACCCTAAGTGACAAGAAAAGAGCCTTTCCTTCTAAACTCACCGTAGGCAAGTGTTCCTAGTGTAATTAGAAGAAGAAGGTGTTATGTGCACTACAACGAGAACAACGTGAAAAACACACTAACTAGAACATGGGAGTTGGAAGGCAAAATGAATCTTATATTGCTAGAAAGTGAAGTACATGTAGAGGAATGCTTCATGCAAAACAAGAAATTACTAGATAATAAAAAATAAAATAAAATGGGAGATAGAAGAAGATAATCGTCCAGTTGAAGCTTGGAATAATCTTCGCTCTAAGCATGGTAGCTCTTGGGCTTGAAGAAGATGTTCCCTTGCTCCTTCCTTCAATTGGTTCCCCTCATAGATGCTCCTCCAAGGGTGGACATCCACCTTAGATTCCTTCTCAATGCCTGGCCATCCTCCTTGGATGAAGAGCTCCTCTTCCTTGGCGTGAGGAAGAGGAAGAAGAGGAAGAAGGCACCAAGGGGTGGGTAGGTTACCCCCTTGATCTTCTTCTCTTCTTCTTGTTCTTTGGTGTAGATGAAGGTGGTATGGGTGGAACCTAACTAATGGAGGAAATGATCAAATGATAGCGGTTAGATGGGGTAAATATAGGGTACGAAGGTGGTGGTTGGTGTGGCCTTAGGTGGAGGGTTAGGATGGCTTGATGGGAGGCGGTTAAGGATCCAGTGGAGAAGGTTTAATGGCACCAACCAAGGGGATGTGAAGGGGGTTTGAAGGTGACTTTTGGTAGCCGAATATGGGGTGGAAGGACACCTATCTTTGGCACCATTTTTGGCTTCTCAAAGGAGGTGTTTTTGGCACCAAAAATTAAGGGTTGAGATAGGTTGGTTGATGATGTGTAGGGTGGTGATGTGGGGTTATTTTGGTGCCAAAAAGGGGGAGGTGGTTATGGCTATTTTTGCGCCAAAAATAGGTGTCTCATGGTGGTGGTTGAGGGGATAGAGGGTGCCTAGTTTTGGAAGGAAATTAGAGTTGGAGTAGGGTAGCTTAGGTGGACTAGGTTTAGGGTAATTTGGTGGAGCTTAGGTAGGTAGGTTTTAGGGTTATGTAAGGGTGCCAAGGAGGTGATTAGCTGAGCTAAGCTAGCTTAGCTAGCATAGCTAGTAGGGAGTAGGGTAGGAGGAAGAGGAAGCTTGGGTTTTGAGGGAGAAGAGTTGGAGGTAGCTGGAAGGAGCTACACTGGAGTTGATGTTTGCTAAAGGGAGCTAAAGTAGAGCTCAGTAGCTAGCTTTTCCAGCAGCTAAGCCAAGCTAATCTGAGCTGGATTCTTCTAGTCTCAGCTGAGGTAAGCTGCGTGTTGATTTGGAAAATATATGCAAAAGGATTGAGTTTAGAAAACTCGTCATCCTAGAATGATTTGCGAGAAAAATCCATCAACAGATAATTTTAACTAAAACTCAAAAGGAATTCTGGGTTGAACACAAGGAGGTAGACGTTTTATCAAAAACTGCATTTGTTTTGTTGTCACGAAGCATATTAGCTAGTTGAATTGAAGAGAGAGAAAAGAATGATACAAATGAAAAGAAAAATAGAGATAGAATAAACATGAATTTCATAACCACTGAATGATGTTCATTACAACTACTCGTTACACTAGAAAGCAGGAAATCTACACTATAAAGCAATAAAAGAGAAGGTGGAGAGAAGTTATCCTCCTTGACGGCTGCTTCGAGGATGAGCCATGTTGATGGAGCGCCTGGAAGAATGTGGTGAGATGCTGGACAAAGGAGAACGACGATGGACAACGGCGAACAAGAGAGGATGACATCGCAGCAGGATCCACTTCCCGAATGGTGGTGAGAGGACAATCGCGGGCGCTCCACGAACGGGGATGAGAAGGTTGAAAATCTCTAATTTTAACTTTAATGGAGCATCCCAAGTTTGGGACAAGCTCTTCGAGCTTTGGAGGGGGTGAGAGAAGTGAGGATGGGATGAAGAAAGCGTGGGGATCGTAGGGCTATTTATAGGTGAAGAATGGAGGGGCAATTAGGTCAATTTATGTTCAAACCATTAATGTCAGGCTCTTTAGTGACAAATTTATTCATCACTAAAGCCCTGAATGTGGGCTTACTACACACACGCCTACGCCTCTTCCTCTCCTCTACACTCAAAACACCCGTGCACGAATACATGCTCTCAAACACATTGCGCCCGCTCCTTCATTGCACGCTTGCACCACTCCTTACATCTGGGTGCACCACGTGGCTGCTACATCACCATCACTCCCACATCTCATGGCCTAATTTGGATGTGCCCAAGCTCAAGCCTTGATTTAAGGCGAGGCACGGCTTGAACCCGTGCCCCACCTCTTCGCGTGAAGGCACTACCACTATGCCAAGATGCCCTTTGAGATGAGCTTTGGTTTTGAGCTCAACTGCCCTTGACTGTTGGATCAAGATCCAATGGCTGAGGTTGATCAAGAAGCCAATGAAAGAGAAAGGGCAGCAAGCGTTCATGGCCGGTGTGGGCAGCTAAGATGGTGCCACGTGGCACCATCTTGGTCGTCCATCTTCTTTGACTTGTAGATGGTGCCACGGATGTCGGATTGGATCGATTTTCATGGCGTTGGGCTGTGATCGTCGATCTAAACCCATCCATGTGGTTTGATTTGTCATCTAAAGAATGGATTTACACAACCTGGTCCCTTGACCTCTAATCTTTCTTAGATTGCAACTGATACTACGAAAGTCCGATTAGGGTGATCTTAGAGTCGTTGAACTCCGATCGTTGCCCTGATCAGATCCGTATAGTTGGATCTTCAATCCGAGGCCCTGATATGATATTGCTCCATTTCTTGACCACAAAAAGAGAAAATTAAGCTAAAATTTATGCAATATAAACAAAATGCAAGATGATGCTTGTTATGCAATATTTATAGTGTGTGATGCAACTATACGCCTAAGAACATGCATAAATAGATGGATTATGTAATATAATCATGTTTACATCACAGGGTCTAGTCTTCCCGGAGAGTACCTAGATAGCTGGAGCAACTAGCTTAGGTCAAGAAGCTCAGCTTAACCAAGTTGAGCTGAGTTAGGTCCCTAGGTGCTGGACCTAAGTTGGCTTGAGCTGGTTGATGACTTCTTCAGCTGACTAGGTCTAGTTAGTTGATGGCAGTAGCTAGTCCTAGCCAGGTTGAGCTTCCAGTGAACTCTTCTGAGCTAGAGGAGCTGGAATGGAGCTAGGATCAATTGACTTGAGCTAGTTTGAGCAGCCATCAAGCTGAGGTGAGTTGAATGGAGCTGAGGTGAACTAGCTACAGCTACCATTTAGCTATGATGAGCTGAAAGGAGCTAGCGATGAGTTGATCCAGCTAAAAGGAGTTGGGATCCAGCTGGGATGAGCTAGATCTAGCTGGGATCTAGCTAAGATGAGTTGGATCTAGGTGGAATCCAGCTGGTAAGAGCTTTTTCTTCGTCTTCTACCTTCCTGAGTACGAAGGTATCTGGGGTCTAACATTCTACCTAATCGTAACACTCAGATAAATGCATCAAAACTATAATTAAAAATGCAATGCATGCCTAACATAGGTAAATGCCTTAATGCAGCCTGAAAACCCGTTTGCAGAGTTAAAACCCTAAGAGTTAGATATGTTTTATGGCATAACAATGATGATAAACTGGTGTCTATCAAATACCTTAAGACAACAGATGCAACAACTTACTCAAGCTGTTAATCTTCTAGCAAACCTCCGTTCCCAAGCTCGTAGACCTCAACTAGGGATTACTATAATCCTGCAGTTACACCAACTATGCCTACAGTATGCTATCCCATTGGGGGATGTGCTATTGAATTGAAGCCAAACATCATAGCCTTAATCCCTCATTTCCATGGTCTTGCTTCTAAGGACCCTTTTCAGCATTTAGAAGAGCTGAAAAATCTCACTCAAACTTTGGCTCCACAAGGCCATGATCAGCATATATTGTTGATGAAAATGTTCTTTTCACTCAAGGACAAAGCCACCTTCTAGTTTAGAACTCTTTAACGGACTACACCGATAGAGATATGGGCTTTTTTGGAACATGACTTCCTAACGAAGTACTTTCCTATAGCCTACATAAACACTCCAAGGCATGCTATCACTACATTCGCCAAAAATTCAAGAGAATAGATGTATGAGGCTTGGGAGCGATTCTACGAGCTCTTGTAAAAATGTCCCCACCATGGTGTCCCACGCTGGTAATAGGTCCAAATCTTCTACCATGTGCTCCGTGATGACACAAGAACCTACACCTCCCGAAGCTTCGGAGGAGCTCCACACCATTCACAATGACCCATTTTCACAAGCCTACAACCTTGGATGGCATAATCATCCAAATTTCTCGTGGTCAGGAAATTTACAGAGACAAAACTTCCATCAACCTTCTGTACCACCATTGCAAGACCCAATCTATGCATCCCAACCTCCACCACAACAACACGGATATCCACCACATGCCTACTAGCAACCCCAACCCAGGCCCACCCAATACTCTTAATATGGGCCTACACCAGATGACAAGTTGGAGTCAATCATGAAAGCTCTTGTTGACATGCAACAACAGAATATTGTTATGCAGCAAAAGCAAGATGCGGCACTAGCTGAGATAAGAGCCTAGCTTTCACACTTAACGGAATCCCATCAAACACATTCACTCCCATCTTAAGCACAACCCAACCCTAGGAACATACCTAACCAAAGGTATGTGAAACCTAGACCTCCAATGCAAGGTCAAGCGCACTTTATTTCACAAACCTTGCATGAAACTGAGATCTACATAGATCCAAATACTTCCTATTCTCAACCCCAACCACCTCTATTGCCAAACTCTGATACATCATCTACGTCTAGAGCTGACTTAATGCCATCACAATTAGGAGTGGTAGAAGCACTGTAGATCCATCATTTCCTGCTTCGACATCTTTTTTTGGACCTTCTACCTCCACTCCTCAATCTGATTTACCTCTTCCTGACTCTTCTCAGCCTAGGAATGACCCTCCCATTAGCACTTTTGTACCATTTCTGGAGGCATTAAGGAAGAATAGAAAAGGGAAAAGGAAACAGTCTGGTGTGGCACTTGAGGAGGATCTGCTTAAGCTCTTTGAGTAAGTCCATATAAACATCTCCTTCTTAGATGCGATTTGCCACATACCACTTTACACTAAGTTCTTGAAAGTTTTATCCACACCTAAGTGTAAAGCTAGAATTCAGAAAGGGAGTGGTCCTATAATCCTATCGGAACAAGTTAGTTCCATCATCTCTAGTAGCCTCCATATTAAGAAGAAAGACCCAGGCACCCTTTTTCTCTCCTGTATAATAGAAAACACCACATTCAATCGAGCCTCACTTGATTTAGGTGCTTCCATCAATCTAATCCCAACCTCCCTATCTTTCCTCCTAGACAGAGCGATATTATAAGTAGATCACAAAGAAGATCCCCCTCGGTTTTGCGTGTATAAATAAAGACAAGAGAAAGGCTCGGGAAAAAGAAAGATATTACCTGAACACTGCCTCGCAACTATAGCTGGAGTAGCTCATACCTTTCCGAGCTTGACAAGAATCTCCATTTTCCGAGCTTGCAAGATGGAAGTGAGATAAAAAAGCGGGGGGCAGAGTCTTGGAGGAAGAAAGAACCCACATTGTATTGGGTATATACCGGCCTGTAGAGAAAGGGAGAGTGAGAGAGCTGACCGAGAGCCTTCTTCCGTGAAAACATTTCGAAGTTGGCAATCTGAAGCCAACCGAGGTGTCCTTGCAATTAGTTGATCAACCAGTTAAGACACCTCAGGGAGTGTTGGATGATGTCATAGTGTGAGTCAAGTACTTTTACTTTCCTATAGATGTTAGTCGCTCTGAATTAGATTTTAAAATCGATGCGTTGTACTATAGATTGAATCAACGCGAAAAATAAATAATATTTATACTCGAATATCAGAAATGAAGTCCGAGGTCGAACACAGGGAGTAATTGGCAAAAATAGTTCTCAAGATCATAATCCAAGCGCAATATAAGCAATGTATAATAGAACTCCAAACAAGAATGATATATAAATGAAAGCAGATGTCAATAATGAAAGAATGGGGTAAAATGGTGATTTGAATCACCAATTGCTCCTCATAATTATATGAAATAACTCAATAGTACTAATCAATCTAAATTACACATAGGATGAGTGCACAATGCACTCCATTTAGAAATCAGCCAATGAAACTCTAAGTGGCAAGAGGGCACTCTTCCTCTCCCTTCCCTTTCTCTTCTTTGGCTACTCTTCTCTTCTTCTTCTTCTTCTTCCTTCTCTTTCTCTCTTCTTCTGCCTCCTTAAGCTCCAGAGAAGGCACAACACATGGCTCAATAATGGCAGCAGAGGCAAAGGCCTCCTTCAAAGATCACAAGTGTTGAGAGTAGGGCGGCAGAGCAAAACCCCCCCTCCTTTCTCTCTTTCTCTTCTTTCTCTCTCAGAATCAGGCAAACCAGAACAGACCTGAGTATCCGAGTAAACGGACAGAGCCCAGACCCGTGAGGCATGAGCGCAGGCGAGGGCATGCCTATGCGTGTACGTGTGGGGACGTCACCCCCTGTGCATGCTGAGGCGATAAGCCACCAGCACCTTTTCCTTTTATGCGCCTGTGGGACTTCTTGTGTTTCTGATGTGGGACTAATCCCACAAGGCTTCTTCACGCAACAGGCAGGTCGACTTCCTTCGTTGAATTGGAGTGGCAGTTGTGTACGTTGCTACCAATTGAAGGCTTGGAGACCTGGAGCACGTAGTCCCGCACCACTTGGAGGTGATGCCTGGGGTGGAAGATGCAAGAACAACTTCGTCAAGGTGTGAGTGGAGCTCTGTTAATGGTAGTGGTACAAGAGATACCTGAAAACACAAACAAGGCCTTTCGGCCACATCAAACACACTCAGTAGGATCATCGGACCACGGTGAGTATAACGGTGGCCGTGGTTTGGTGTGTATGCAAGTGTGGAGGGCTGACAGTGATGCGAATGAGGGCAGAAGGTGGGTGTGTTTGACAAGTGGACAAAATTAGAGCCTAAGTACATGGTCATTGAGATAAGATGTGAATTTAGAATATCCATTATATTAACAAAATAATGTAAGAGGAAAAATCATCATTTCTTGCATTGCATCATTATGGAGGGGACAATTGGAAGAAATCAAACTCAAATTAGAATGCCAGACATTTAATTTGTCTTAAAGGAAAGCGTTCGTCACTTCCCATCTCCAATTTTGGGAAGTAGTGGACTCTATCCTAATTAGGAAATTCACCATGGTAGAGCTTGGAAATCACACACAAAAAAAGAAAGAAACAAAGAAAAAGAAAACAAACCTTATTTCTCTCTCTCTCCCTCACGTATCTTTCTCTGCCCATAATCTCTCCAATCCATTTAGAGAGTTGGAAGCCATGCCAAGACAAATGGAAAGAGAAAAAAAGAGAAACCTTCCTCCCTTTCTCTTCCAATATCTCTCTCCCTCACGAATATTCTCCCTTTGATAATTCTTTTTCCTTCTCTGAGTGTCTCTCTCATTCTCTCTTTTTCTCCTTACGTAATAGGGACGGTAGGACAAGGAAGACATCTCCCCTCCACGAGGAGCAAGCCCCCCTTCTTCACATCTCCTCCTCACAGGCAGCCTCTCCACCTTTTGCGACCACCACTGCAAGCCTCCATCGTCGATGACTGCAACCTCCCACAACCGAGTCTCACTTACGCCAAATCGACCACAGCGATTGGTGGTGACAGCACCAACACCTGCAACTGCATCTTTGACTTTGCAACCGTGTGCCTCCTCTCTGTCACTATGAGCCACCATTAAAACATTCAACCATGTGCCTGGCCCACCCCCAGTTGAAGAACACCACCATGCTCCATCTTCTCCTTCCCCTTCTACTTTGCCTTTGTTTCTCCTTCAACAAATAACCCATCAGCAAGTCACCTTCATCATCATCTCCACTACACGCCAGCGCACCAACCTTCACCTTCTCCTTAGACAACAGCAGCCCATACCCACATCCCTTGCGTGTGCCACCAGCATCTTCGAGTGACCACGACTTCACGCGGCCACGCCTCTGCACACCACCACCATTACGCCACCCCCACCGGCGTCTCTCCTCACACGCAGCACCCTTATGCGTAGGAACCTCGTGCGCACCCAAGCTCATCGCGTGTCCACACCTTCGCGCATAGGCACAACGTCAAGCCGGGCCCCCTTATGCACAGGCAACCTCCGTCTTCTTCTTCTTCATCTTCCTTTCCAACAGACCGAAGGGAACCCAACATCAGCGACGATCCCCCTCCACGCAGCCACCTCTACATGCCACCGTTCTCCACACTGTCACCTCTGTTAAGCTCTCCTCGACCTCATAAGCTCGGCTATGCCCTCAGACATGCCAACTGCAGCCACGCCACCGGCGAGCTGTCGGCACTGCCACCCCTCCTCGTTGCCGGTATCAATTCCGGCCACCGTTCAGAGCGCCACCACTGCCATCAGAATGCCCTCATCATAGACATCCTCCTCCATGCTTCCCATGGCCCGCCATCGCCTACTCTTCATGCGAGCACAAGGGGAAGTAATCCCCTATTTTGCTACAGGAAGTACTAAATTAAAAATTACATTGAATGCCTTTGAAGTGGGATTGAATTTTGGATTTTTGGTTATTTTATTGTGTAAACATTGTGGTAGCACCCTCATATTCTTACGTTATTATTCAACGCATATTATCACCTTCGATTGCATCAAATTGGATTTCAAAATTACACTTAACCACTGATACATTCAAAGTTACATGACCTGCCACTACACATGCATCATCCACATATTTTGGGAGCTTGATTTCTGACTTGGAATTTACATAAATAGTCCAAACTTCTCGTGAAATTGCATGTTATACTCAGAGCAGCATATTTATTGAATTGATTTCACGAATGTCTCTACGAACATGATGGCTACATACCCGTGAATTTATTGCAGTCGTACCTCCCTGTGGATACGACCTAATCCATCATGGTTAGTTTTATTGATAACTTATTTTGTTTGGGATTTTTCCACCATGTGATTTCACTACTGTTGGTGCTAGAGCACCACGATCATTTGTTTTGAATTTAACAAAACACGTGTCATTTAACATTTGCACTTGAAGTCTTAGATTTCAGGCAAATTGCAAATGGAGACGTGATTAGACGAAGTTCAAGCTCGCATCCAGGATGGATTGGAGGAGCTTGATGGGGAACGGAAGAGATTCACGAGGAGCGATATATTGAAGAAGGAAGGAGATGAAGAAAAGGATAGATTTCCTTCTCGTGTACTCTTTGTATTTTTCGTTTCTTTTGTTGCTCTTTATTTTTGTTATTTAGATTCATGTAAAAGAGCCTCAAAGTACCCTAACAGTAGTCCTAGGAACACTGGCACAATCATAGGATAGTTAGGTTTTTTGTAGAGAACTTAGAGAACCAATGTAGGGTTCAAACAGCATTTCCAGACGTCTAATTCCAAGATCAGACGTATGATAATATGTTTTAAGACGTCCGACTGTTGATTCAGACGTCTGATAGTTCCGTCTGATGAAATCAGACGTCCAGACCTTAGTCCAGACGTCTTAGAAGACATCTGATGTATTTGCCAGACGTCCAATTAGTGGACCGTTGGCTGGCTTAGCAAACACTCAAGGAGATGACCGTTAGAGCCTTATCAGACGTCCTTAAGCCTTTCCAGACGTCTGATAGGTGACCGTTTTGGCTCGGCTGAACCAAAATCTCTTCTCAGAGATTTTCTAGCCGTTGCAACTCTTGGAAATCCATTCCCACGAAAAGCTAGGTTTCCAGACATCCAGACATAGTGCCAGACGTCCTGTATGTCGTCTGATGGACTTGCACTAGAACCCTATTTAGATCTGATCCAAGTCAGGAAGAAACCCACCTAAAATCAGACGTCTGATGTTGCTCCCAGACGTCTTAAAGTGATCTTCTAGATGTCTGATGCCAGGATCAGACATCTGAAAAGCCTGTCAGTGCAATCATTGTTCTTGATTTTGGCCTGATTCTCTTGGGCTTTTGCTCCCAATGGCTATGGAACCTTTCCTAAGCCTTCCAAAGCCTTTGTAAGGCCTCTATAAATAGAGAGGAACCTCTTGCACACCAACACACACCAAAATAAACTTTGTAATACACTTTCAAACCTTTTTGTGTCTCTTGATCCTAAGAAGAAAAGCTTTTGCTCTCCAAGCTCTAGTTCTGCATCTAGAGAGCATCAAGCATTTGCACACCTGCTCTCCCGCCGTAGTTCACGAGAGCGACATTGCACCATCGCGTGGCTCACGCACCCGCGTCATTGATCCGACGCACTCCTTGTAAAGGGGAGTTTCCTAATTCCTATAGAAGCTTAGGTTAAAAATTACTTTCTTGGCTCTATAGGATTATTTGTTATTTTATCTTTGTTATTTGGTTGGGTATTCGCTTTGCAAATTCCCGTCTCCTTCGAGGGACAAAATCCTTCTCGTGAGGAGAAGGGGTTGAGGAGCGCTACCCTCGCACTTGTAGCATGGTTGTAATTGAGGTTGAATCACTCTCGTTTAAAGTGATTCATTTAGTGGATTTGATCAACTTGGTTAATCGAAAAATCCTAACTTGAGAGGGTTAGGTGGTGGTTTTCACCCGTTTGGGTTTCCACCTAAAAATTATTGTGCACATGTTGTGTTTGTCTATTTTGTGAGATTGTTTATATTATATTCTGCAATATATTACGTCACCCCCTCCTAATAGGGATGAATCTACAATTGGTATCAGAGCAGGTCTTGCTGTTTCAGTGTAATAACCAAGTAAGAAGATCTATGGAGGGGAGCAGTTCCGTAGGTAGGATTTCCAAGGGGCAGTCCATCATCCGACCACCCTATTTCGGCGGAAGCAACTACCCCTACTGGAAGTTGCGGATGAAGACGTGGCTTCAAGTCACCGATTTCACAATTTGGGCCAGGTGCGAGAACCCCTTAGACATCCCAGAAAAACCTGCCAGAGGATACTTGCAGCAGTAGATTCGTGAGCCCTCTCTCAACGCGAAAATAATGAACGCATTGTATTGCGCGCCCAGCTTGTAGGAGTTCAACAGAATCTCGCAATGCGCCACCGCATACGAGATTTGGCACACAGTTGAGGTAACTCACGAAGGTACCTCTAAGGTAAAAACCTCTAAAATTAATTTACTTTCTCAAGAATTTGAATCTTTTTCTATGAAACCTAACGAATCTTTAAGTGAGATGAACACTATGGTCACTCTCATTGTAAATAATTTGAAAGCATTAGGGAAAACTTTCATCAAGGGGGAGCTTCAAGGGAAGCTTCTTCGTTCCCTTGGACTGGAGTGGGAACAGAAAGTCACCGCCATCGAGGAGGCAAACGAAGCGGAGGATCTCAACATGGAAGATCTCCTAGGCAATCTAATGGCCTACGAGACTAAGTTGAAGCAGAAGAAGAAGGATACACCGTAGCCTAAACCGAAGAAGATTCTTGCCTTCAAAGCCACGTCGGATAGCGAGGTAGGTTCCAACGACGAAGACTTTAAAATTTTACTTAACAAGTTTTCCAAGTTGTGTAGGGAATCAAAGAAGGAGAAGAAGGAGAGCCCGAGACGTTGCTACCATTGCAACGAGAAAGGGCATCTGCGACCAGAATGCCCTTCTTCTCAAAAAGGAGAAGAAAAAGGAAAAGGAGAAGAAATCTAAGAAGAAGGAGTTCCAAGCCACTTGGGACGATTCAAGCTCGAAGGATGAGGAAGAAGAAAAGTCTGTAGAAGAAGAAACCGCTTGCTTCGGTTTCATGGCCAGAGGAAGCAACAGCGAAAGCGAAAGTGACCCCGACAATGAGGTAAATCTTGATTTACAAGATGCTTTTAATGAACTATTTGATGCTAGTCAATCATTAAGAATAGAAAACAAAAGCATTAAAAAGAACCTTACCTTTTTTAAATCTGAAAATGATAGGTTAGAAATAAAACTTAAGGACCTAGAAAGTAGCTCTAGTCCTAAGGATAATAACCTGCTATTAGAAAATAAAAATTTAATCAATGAAAATATTAAATTGATTGAAGAAAATGATAGTTTAAAAATATAAATTTCTGATTTAAAGACTAAGATGAATATTATAGAAAATGAACTTGCATGTCTTAGGGAGAAATCAAATAAATTAATAAATAGGGTAGATAAGCTATATAGCCCTAAGGTTGAGAAAGGATCTCTGTCAAGGACACCCGCTAATCGATCCGGATCCAAGCTCACTTGGATACCGAAGAAAAATTTGGAATCTTGTTTTGTAGGTTTCAGGGATAACTACAACATGAAGGACTAGACCTACAAGCTCAAGGCTGGTCAACTCGAGTTGGGAGGACCAAGGAGTAGACCAAGGAGGAGAAGACCGACGAGATGGCGAACAAACAATGATCCAGCCGCACGTCGACCACCAAACTGGAGACCGGCGCCGATGCCTGGGCCTCCAAGCTATGGATGGGAGCCCCATCCGATGTGGCATCCACCACCACCATTTGGGCCATTTTATTGGCCATGGTAGGTGAGGTAAAAATTCTTCACCCTATCTTTTTATCATTAGCATTTAGATAGGGGGAGTTAAAAATATTTATGAGCTAATTGTCAATTTTTAAGGGGGAGATGCAAGTTTGCTAAATTTCCTTTAGTAAGGGGGAGAAAATAATAACTATCTTGTTGTTACAGAAAAGGGGAGAACATTCCTTTTGAAATTCATAGAAGAGCATGTTTTAAGGGGGAGTTATAGGAAATATCAATTAAACCTTTTTGATAATGTCAAAAAGGGGGAGGATTTTTTGCATTATTATTTATGATTTTGTCATCATCAAAAAGGGGGAGACTGTTGGTGCTAAAGCACCACGATCATTTGTTTTGATGATAACAAAACACGTGTCATTTAACATTTGCACTTGAAGTCTTAGATTTCAGGAAAATTGCAAAAGGAGACGTGATTAGACGAAGTTCGAGCTCGCATCTAGGACAGATTGGAGGAGCTTGATGGGGAATAGAAGAGATTCGCGAGGAGCGATATATTGAAGAAGGAAGGAGATGAAGAATATGATAGATTTCCTTCTCATGTACTCTTTGTATTTTTCATTTCTTTTGTTGCTCTTTATTTTTGTTACTTAGATTCATGTTAAAGAGCCTCAAAGTACCCTAACAGTAGTCCTAGGAACACCGGCACAACCCTAGGATACTTAGGTTTTCTGTAGAGAACTTAGAAAATGATGTAGGGTTCAAACAGCATTTCCAGATGTCTAATTCCAAGATCAGATGTCTGATAATATGTTTTAAGACATCCGACTGTTGATTTAGACGTCTGATAGTTCTGTCTGATGAAATCAGACGTCTAGACCTTAGTCCAGAAGTCTTAGAAGACGCCTGATGTATTTGCCTGACGTCCAATTAGTGGACCGTTGGCTGGCTTAGCAAACACTCAAGCAGATGACCATTAGAGCCTTATCAGACATCCTTAAGCCTTTCCAGACGTCTGATAGGTGATCGTTTTGCCTCGGCTGACCCAAAATCTCTTCCCAGAGATTTTCTAGCCGTTGCAACTCTTGGAAATCCATTCCCACGAAAAACTAGGTTTCCAGATGTCCAGACATAGTGCCAGACGTCATGTATGTCGTCTGATGGACTTGCACTAGAACCCTGTTTAGATCTGATCCAAGTCAGGAAGAAACCAGCCTAAAATCAGATGTCTGATGTTGTTCCCAGAGGTCTTAAAGTGATCTTCCAGATGTCTGAGGCCAGGATCAGACGTCTGATAAGCCTGTGAGTGCAATCATTGTTCCTGATTTCGGCCTGATTCTCTTAGGCTTTGCTCCCAACGGCTATGGAACCTTTCCTAGGCCTTCCAAAGCCTTCCTAAGGCCTCTATATATAGAGAGGAACCTCTTGCACACCAACACACACCAAAATACACTTTGTAATACACTTTCAAACCTTTTTGTGTCTCTTGATCCTAAGAAGAAGAGCTTTTGCTCTCCAAGCTCTAGTTCTTCGTCTTGAGAGCATCAAGCATTTGCGCACCCGCTCTCCCACCGTAGTTCACGAGAGCGACGTTGCGCCGTCGTGTGGGTCATGCACCCGCGTCATCGATCCGACGCACTCCTTGTAAAGGGGAGTTTCCTAATTCCTATAGAAGCTTTGGTTAAAAATTACTTTGTTGGCTCTATAGGATTATTTATTATTTTATCTTTGTTATTTGTTTGGGTATTCGCTTTGCGAATTCCCGTCTCCTTCGAGGGACAAAATCCTTCTCGTGAGCAAAAGGGGTTGAGGAACGCTACCCTCGCACTTGTAGCGTGATTGTAATTGAGGTTGAATCACCCTCGTTTAAAGTGATTTGTTTAGTGGATTTGATAAACTTGGTTGATCGGAAAATCCTAACTCGAGAGGGTTAGGTGGAGGTTTTCACCCGGTTTGGGTTTCCACCTAGAAATTATTGTGCACATTGTGTGTTTGTCTATTTTTTGAGATTGTTTATATTATATTCTGCAATATATTACGTTACCCCCACCTAGTAGGGACGAATCTACAACTACGACGACATATTTTTCTGATACACATTATTTCTGCAAGCGAAAAATGCCCGTCCAAATGGTGTCATTGCCAGGGCGGCAACAGATGCAATAGATTCACCTGATTTTTATTTCTAACTATTTTGAGTTGCACAGTAATCTGACCAGTTGTTATCTTTTCTGTGCAAGGAATCTGACGAGGCGATAGGCGTAGAAAAGCAACGGCATCGACCTTGAGTGACGTCTACATGCGGAGAAGATGTAGGAGACCTAGATCCCATTCTCATAGGGGATTCTCCTTCATCACAAATTTTATTTCTGTCTTCTCGCCCTTGTAGTAATTGGGGCTGATTTTTGGGGGTCCGTCCCTACATTCTTTAGACACTAGGGGCTATATTTTCTCTACTCATGTGATTCATTTTTCTCCTTGGTTGCCTCTAAAATAATTAAAAGAAAATATCGAGTTGCCTATTTAGGAGTTGCATGCCCTTAGGTGAGCACATTTAGGGGTGATTGAGCAGCATACTAGATCTCTTCTCTACATTGCGTACATCATTGCACGAGGATTGATAGAGACAGGTATACCTTTCTATCTTTGCATCCAGCTCCTGTTCATGCATTTGCATTGAGATTAAAATTCAAGAGCACCAAACTGATTGAATTGACCTAATTCAGTGGTTGCCTAACTAAAATTGGGACTGATAATTAGATTCAGCCTTAAAACCAAATCACACCTGATCTAATTCAAAGGGACTTATATGTGTTTTCAAAATAAAAAATGATTTGTGGTGTGATGCACACTTCTGGCACTGAGCACGCACATTAGGCACCACACTAAGACTCGATCCCTTAAGGCTATAGGAACCAATCTCTTTATCGGTGAAGGCCCTCCTATCTTGCTTTCTGGTGGTGGTACTATCTTTTGACCAAGTGTTTTGATACATTACGAAGGGGGACACCCCTTAAAGGAACAAAAGGGTAGTTAAGAGGCATCGCTTATGCATCACCTCAAAGGAAGGGTTCGCCCTACTTGCATCCCTTTGTTCATCCTTGGAGTAACTTCTCACTTGATCACCTGAGTGTATCATTGAAGTAGAGCATAGGTCCTAGGGCACTCGAAGGACAACTTAAGACACGCAATTGATTGTGAAACTTCTTTTACCACCAAGAGAGAACGTAAACGACTTCTGTCTTCTCTAAAAAGCTTGTCAGGGATCTCAAGTCACAGCTCCCACTTATACCACTAAAGTAGGAACGGATGGATGCAAACTTGACCCCATTTGATAACTTTAAGGAGTAGATTGGAGGTTGGCTTAAATCTACTCTAAGAAAGAAAAGAGAGTCCCATTGCCTTGTGTTTAATTGGGGTGTGTTTTTCATGTCGTGTTCTCAAATGGACTACAATAACTACTTCACTTCTTCTTACCCCAGAATACCCAATCCCAATCCCATGACCTGTAGCTATCCATCATCTGATGATCATTAGGATCCTTTCTACTACTACTATAGGAGCATTGGTTTGATTATTCCCCAATCCTGTGATCATGAGCAAAACCTAGGAGAGGGATACACCATCCCTAACCAATCCTTGACTATGTCCAATGAAAGAGCGATCTTCATTTTCATTGAAAACTTTAAAATAAAATGCGTTGTTGTATTTCGTTGCGTGGTAGAAAATTGCTTTCCAAAAATATTTAATAATTCACAACTAACCACGAAGAGTTGGGTCGTCTCCATAGGGAGGAATCAGCCTATTTAAACTAGTGAATCATGTCTTATTTATTCAAGAAACTCAATGCATATGCATACTAACTGGTGCCTGTGTTTTCAACATAAATTCTTGCTTTAAATAATTAATCAATAATGTAAGGGTGCAGATGCAAAATCACCACCATGGAAATACCTGAATTATGATCTTAGTACTGACAAGCACCATCAAATTTAATTAAATCAGAATTCGTTCCCTATAACAAATATCCATGCTTGCTTATTCATGAGATGAATTTAACTATACACAATTCAATTAGAATTGAAGGACATGCATGCAAATCTATCATAACATAATAATAAGATAAATAAGTGAATAGTGTTTTCCACAATGGCAGGTAATGTAAATATTAATATTCCTGTTACTATAGCAAAACAAGGGAAACGAATCCCCTGCTTGCACGCGCAGAGGAGGAGACGGTAGACTGTGTGGTTGCCGGTGGTGGGTCATTGAGGTGCGACCTTCACGACAGTGGTGACGTGCCGGCGAGTGGCTGCCAGAGATCTCTCTAGCATCAAGGATGGTCGGCGCAAGGGATGCGGCTCACCGACGTTGAGGGCTATCGTGGCCATTTTCTAAGGGTGTGGCTACCCTCGTGTGGTCGAGGCAAGCACTCCGGTTATTTTGGCAGAGAAGGAGATGGATCGAGGTGGTGTGGCCAGCGAGGGGGGCGGGTTGTACTTTGGGTTCTTTCATTAGAGTTGCAGGTGGCAGTGGAAGGAAGAAGCGAAAGAAGAAGAAGGAGAAGAGGGTGCGCGCAGGTGGCTGTGTGTGGAGCTACTACGGACAGGTGCGTGCGAGAGGGCACGGATGCGTGTCTAGCACATGGTTGCTACTGGTGTGCGTAGAGAGGAGCGGCGCAGGCATGGGGTTGTTTAGTGGTTTGCTTTACGGGTGGAGGAGAAGAGAAGAGGAAGATGAAGATGAACCGTGGATGGTGATGGGTTGCGGATGTGGTTGCGGAGGTGGTGATGCACGCTATCAATGTTGATTGCACAGCAAAAATACACCAACAATTGTGCCATCTTGTGCTATTTCCTAGCATTGCCAGTGCATATTAGGTAGCCATAGTCGCATTTGTAAAAATACACGCATGCATGCATTTATTTGAGAGGGGAGGAGAGTGAATAAAATGGCCTTGAAATTAACGTTTTCCTCAAGTGTTGCCTCGCAAATTCACCATCTTTATTTTTATTTTTATTTTTATTTGACTTTCTTCTCCATGGCTGCATGGCATGGCTGGACCTTCCTCGCGCCATTCTCTGTAGCAAGCACTCCCTACCAACCATGCTGAGCCATGCACAACCATGGCATGGCTGTGCATGCCTCTTTCCTCTTTAAAAAGGCATGGCTATCTTCTTTGAAGAGAGCCTGGTCCAACACCACACAGACGGCACCTTCTTCTCCAGGTCGTCTCCTCCCCTCTCCCCTCCATACACAGCCTCTCTTCTTCCTAAAGAGCCACGCTGTGGGCAGGAGCAGCTCACAGTGGTGCACAACCACCACTGTCAATCCCACCACCGCCCAGCTCATCAAAGAGTTGGTGGGCGTGGTGGTTCACTGCTCTGATTTCGTCGTTCCAAGCATCTCCGCCATTGCCATAGAGTCGAGCTTTGAAGCTCAACCGTAGCTGCAGCAAGGAACCGGCCCAGCTTGCTCGCGCGCAGGCCATCGCGCTTGCCAGCAATTGACACAGCTCTTTCCGCACGAGCCAGCAGGTTGCCCTCGCCCCTCAACGCGCTCGCCAGCAGCCAGCCCAGTCCTTCTGCGTGCATGCCAGCTCGCTCATCAGTGCCCGCACATGCAGAAACTACTAGCATCTGGTCGCGCGAGCCGAGAGCGCATTGTAGTCACTATTCACACTAGTCAGTGGAACACTGTGGCTACAGTGCGGTGACCGGAAAGTTTCTCACTTATTCGATCACCACGCGCTCTCCCTCCGCGCCGCGACCTACTCTAGCCCGCACTCGCGTCTCTCCCTGCGCCCGCACCCACTCCCACGTACGCCAGCACCCGCACCCGCCTTCGCCCGCAGCTACCTGCTTTAGCGCATAGCGCCTTCGCCCGCACCCACCTCACCGCTTAGCGTAGTGCGTTTGAGTCTCTCCCTCGCGGTTACTTCCTCCTGCGTGCGTGCGCGTCTTCGTGTGCCTACGCCCCTGTGCCCGCACATTGCCATCAGACGATGGTTGGAGGCTGCAGACGACTTAACTCGCCGCTTCTTCACTCTAGTAGATGCCCTCTCTTTCTCTCACAACACTCTCTCACTCCTGCACACACATACACACACACACACTCTCGTACACACACACCCACTCAGTTATACACTACTATATACTTATATATATATATACATACAAATATATATTTATATATATATATATATATTTATATACATATATATATATATACTTATATCTATACATATAGTAGTACCTATATAACTAAATATAAGTATAGATACATATATATATACATATATATACACATATGCTTATACATATATATATATATAAATATACAAACATATATACATATATCTATAATTATAAATACATATATATATATACAAATACACATATATATATAACTATATACATATATTACTATATATATATATATATACATATATATATACATCTACATCTATATATAGTGATATATACATGCATACGTATATCTAATTATAAATATATATATATATATACACATATACTTACATCTATTTATACATATATTTACATATCTATATATATATACATATATAGCTACATATACACTTATATAATTATAACCATATCTATCTATATACATATAGATATATATTTACATATATACATATATATATATATATTTTCATATCAAATACCACACATTGTATCGCGGGAATATCTGCACCCATTGCTAATATTCCCCGATACACGCGTACAGAAAGCGTCTTCGCACACTTCTTCACCATCCATCCTACACTCCACGCAGCACTTCGTCTTGTTGGTTGCGTCTTCCTAGATGACGACTGACTTGACACCGTGCTACAGGCCATCTCCACCTCCACCCCCACCCCTATATACATATATAATATACATATATATATACTATAGTTATCTTATTTCTATTTATCTTTTCTGCAATTAAAAAGATAAAAAAATATATAAAAGAGAAAAAATAATCCTTTACTTGCAGGTACTCAATCTTGCGAATAGCAAGACCAGTTTTTGAATCCTAATTTGGCTCAAAGACAAGAACCTAATTTTAAGGGTGTACCTCAAGGACAAAAATGATCAGAAAAAAATATTAAATAGAAAAGCACCAAAAACATAATAAACGAAAGGAAGAGATTCATTGTAGGAGGGGCGTAGAAACTTATTCACCGCTAATCCCACTTCCCTGAGTTCGACCCTGGGCCTAAAAGTGACCAAGATAAAATCAAGTATTTCAGGTAAAAAAAATTTTGTAAAGAGATGATTAGGCTCGATTTAGGTTAACCACTATACTCATTTCAACGATAAAATCACCATATTAACACAACCTATCCAGGCCCGACCATAGCTCTTTTCTGGCACCGCTACCAGGGAAGTGCTCATTCAAGTAAGTTTTTACTCAATTCCTTTAATTTTTCTCTTCTCACACCCTTCTCTTCACGGGTGCTTTTGTTTGTTGCTGTGCAGGTGAACCTGTTGGAAGGAGAAGGCAGGAAAACGAAGTCGGAGACGTGGGCAGATCCAAGGCGGGAACGAGAGTGTGAAGTCATCGGCACCGCACTGGAACTTCGCACATGTTGCTGAACAAGTAGGTCTTCCTTTCTTAGCAACTTAGGTCAACTTGTCACCTTAATAATAAAAAAGAAAAACAACAAACTAGAAAAAAAAAACTAAAAACTAAAAAAAACTTCTTGGGATCTCTTGGGGCAAGTGGATTAAAAATCACTTGTTTGATTGTTTGTCATTACTCCCACTGCCCCGGGATTTCCCACCAAACTTGGCATAGCGAAAATCCAAGAATCTTGATTCTTGAATTTTTCGCCGTGTGAAGTTTTCTTTGAGGCAAAAGTAAAAAGATTGATTTCCATCCCTCTTTGCCTCATTTGTCTGCAATTCGGGATCACATTTTTGGTGGGGAGAGTTGGAATTAAGTTGATTCCAACCCCACCATAACCTTTCACATGCCTAGGATTCGATCCTGAATACTTCAACCCCAACAATTTGATTTTCTTTATCTTATGGTTGAGCCTTGTGTGTGGAAATCTTTCTAGTTATTAGGAGCACTTGAATTGAAGTGTTTTGGCTCCCTTCCACACTAATCTAAAATTGATTTGTGCATCCACACATAGAAATATCCATCTAGGGAAGCCCATTGCATTTTAGCATGCATTAACCAATTGACATTGAAGAAGGGTTTGTTGGGCTTAGAAGAAAACTTGTATTCTCTCAAAACCTGAAGATTGGTTGAATTGGTAATTCAGCGAAATCCTAAAATCCATACTACTTAAGGCTGAATTCTAAAAACCATTCACTAATAAAAACTTCAATTTGGGGAGATTTCCCCGTTGCATGCTTGGTTTACACACTTTGTAAAATCAATCACTTGGGCATTACCCGTAAATAATGCCCTTCATATTCCAGAAGCACTTGATCCTAAGCCTCTAACTAAAACTGGCAGCAACTTGACCCTTATTAAGGATTGGAGGTCTAACTACCTACGTGTAGTGCCTACGTGCTAGTGAGGGTTCCCGCGTGCTATCGGGTGTCTAAGACTGTGGCAAACGGCCTTTCAATCTGGCTCGGTGGTTCCGCGGTGCTCGCATTCGGTTCCATAGGTCTTGATAGTTGGTAACTTAGATCTTTAGGTCTAAGGGCACACTGTAGAGGCTAGGAATTTGATTGAATTGATTTGTCATCAAGTGTACCTTTGCGGCGTCATTTCTCTCATCTCTTTTCCCTTCGTATCCACCCAATTCTTCCTGCGGTAGTGCATGTTTGGGAGGAGGTCACAAAACCCTGAAACAACTGCATGCCCACCCCCAAATCTCGAGGGAGGAAACCGCCCTCAAAACCAACCAAGTGGTGGAGCCTTAGATCCCATAACCCGCCTCTAAGCCCAAATGGAAATGTATAATAAACAAATTGAAACCATAAGGGAGACATTGGAGGAAATGCAGAACCCTTCCGAACGGGAGGAGCCTAGGTCTCTTAGCTCCTATCAGAAACCCGCTGCTACAGAGACCGTAGGATAAATTTGGGTCCCCATGGGCGAGGACGACTTTGAATTAAAACCTAACATAATTGGCCTGATAAATTCTCACTTCTATGGTCTTGCAAGTGAATATCCTTTTCTCCACTTGGAAGACCTAACCCGATTGGCTGAAACTCTTAAACCGAGAAATATCGGGTCACCTATAGTCCTCATGAAAATGCTCCTGTTTTCATTGCGGGATAAAGCATCGCAGTGGTTACGCACCCTTGGGAGAACCATCTACTCTTGGGAAGAGATGCGAAAAGTGTTTCTCAAGAAGTTCTTCCCAATCAGGCGAACCAATGCGCTTCGCTGTGCTATAACTTCATTTACGCAACAAAACGGCGAACAATTTCATGAGGCAAGGGAGAGATATAATGACCTCCTCAGGAAGTGTCCGCACCACGGTCTGCCTAAGTGGCATATAGCCCAGATTTTCTACTATGGGCTAAATGAGACTTTGAAGTAGATTGCAGACACTTCCTACGGAGGAAATTTCATGAATAAAGACGAGAATCGAGCATTCGAATTATTTGAAAATATGAGCGAAAACACCATGAACAATGCTTCCATTATTGCCTTTAATCATACCTGCCTACCCCGTAATGTCCACGAAGTTCACACGGGACCCTCCCATTCATCCACTGATCTCAGCCTTATTGCACAGAAATTAGATGAAGTCTCCGTCGTGCACAAGAAGCTGGACGAGCTTCTGGCCAACCCCGCCTATTCTATGGCAAACACCCCCACCTCACCACTTCGTCACAATCCCAATTCTTCCAACACTAGGCTTATCCCGAGAAACCCCGTAAGACCTTCCTTACCGAGTGTCGCGCTGAGTGATTCGGTAAGTCATGTGGATCTGGCTTCTGTGAGCCAGTATTTCGACATGGAGGATCAAGCCTTCGTATGCTCAGATGCGTATTTACATGCGAACGCGTCTTCTGGCATAGAAGACGCTTGCACCCTGGGGAACAACCCATTCTCTACCACTTATAACCCAAGGTGGCTAAATCATCCAAACTTTGCATGGTCCAACAACCCACAGCGCCAAAACCCCACCGGTGGACCAATGCGATCGTCCGCACCCGACAGCCCAAGGGCCCAATGTAATCCTATGGTAAATCCGCCATCGGGTCCTTGTGTACCGAAAATAGAACACGCATCAAGTCCTCTTGGCAAATTGATGCGAATGATGACGAAAATGTCAAAGCGCCATGAAGAGAACATGACCTCTCTTCAGCACCAATTGGCGTAGCAGAATGCTGAGATCAATCAACTACGCATGGTGACTCAATCTCAGGGCACTCTTCCAGCCCAACCTGTTCCCAACCCGTGAAATTTCGTACCCCGTGGTCCTCAACCACAGGTACGACCTTCTCAGGGGCAGGTTCACTAGATTCTACATGCTCCGAGCATTCCACCGGGATTTCAGGCTAATCCCGCTGCAGCACCTCACTCTTATGTCCCTATTACAAACCCTCCTCTGCCTTATGATTCCACTAGAACTGCATTGTCCAATGCGATCACTACGAGGAGTGGCAAGTAGACCGTCGATCCACCTCGACCTGATCCTGGCCTGTCTTCTTCATCGCCCTCTCATTCGGGATGCACGCCGCATTCGCGAGAGGACGATACACCCAAATTGGTGCCAAAATCAGTCCCATTCCCTGAGGCTCTACTTAGGGAGCCAAAAGGCAAAAAGAATGATACGCAGGCCTTTGATAACCTATGTAATTTGTTCAGGGATGTTGAAATCAAGGTACCCCTGCTCGAGGCTATCGACCACATACCTACTGTCGCCCGATTTTTCAAAGACTACACAACACCCAGGCGACAGTCAAAGAAAACTAAGAATCCAATGGTTCTCTCGCCTCATGTGAGTTGTGCTATACCGTCAAATCTACCATGGAAGCAGAAAGATCCAGGCACACCGCTTATTTCCTGTAGGATCCAAGGCTGCAATTTTAACCGTGCCCTGCTTGATCTAGGATCTTCCATCAATCTTATTCCAACCATCATGCTTGAAAAATTTTCCTTGGGAAATATGAAACCCACCCCTGTCACGTTACAGTTGGCAGATCGTTCTGTCAAAATTTCGAAGGGTGTGGCGGAAGACATGGTGGTTAGGGTCAACAGTCTATGTTTTCCTGTTGACTTTCTTGTTTTAGATATGGAAGTTCCTAGCTCACTTTCTGATTGTTCAATCATCCTTGGTCGACCTTTCTTGGCCACAGCCTACGCCCATATCGACTGCGAGTCGGGCTATATTGAGATTGCCGTTGGATCTAAAAAGCTCAAGCTTAACATCTTCAAGGCAGCTAAGAACTTTGATTGTGACTGCATCGAGGATGACACGTCTGACGAGGACATGGCCTTCAGCGTGTGTATCGGACTAATTGGGACCTATTCTAACTGCTGCGGATTACCTGTAAACACTGACGATTGCCTGACCAACACCTATTGTGACGTTCCCCCATCCCTCCCTATTCCTGTACCTTCTCCTGACCAGACTACTGACGAGGTTTTCTCCGCTTCCCATACCTCGTGGTTTGAGTCATATCCAGGCTACTCACCGCCGGTTCACACTCTTGAAGATTGGATTGCCCTTTCTTTCTTGCCAAATCAGGCAGAGTTGCAAGTCCACACTGGGACCTTGAGCCCATATACTACTCACTGGGGCTATTCTTTTTTGGATCCATCTATCTAAGAAGCCCCTCTTCTTGGCCAATCTGAGGGCCAACTTCTTCCTCCTGACTTGTTTTCTGATCTGCCTGGTACACTCTCATCCCAAGAAATGCCAGATCTTTCACCATCCACTCCCGAGCTGAAAGAGTTGCCTAGTACACTTAAGTATGTTTTCCTGGGACCAAATGAAACACTCCCTATAATCATCTATTCAAAATTGACCAGGGAGCAAGAGTGCAAACTAACGAAGGTTCTTATGGAACATAAGGCAGCCATTGGATGGTCTTTATCAGACTTAACTGGCATTAGCCCCTCCTACTGCACTCACTGTATATATACGGAGGAGGAGGCTCGACCTTCCCACGAGATGCAGCGACATCTCAACCCTAACATGTGGGAGGTTGTTAAGAAGGAAATTATTAAGTGGCTGGATGCGGGTATAATCTACCCGATCAGCGATAGCCCCTGGGTGAGTCTGATTCACGTCGTACCCAAAAAGGTAGGACTCACCATCCGTGTCAATGAAAGGGGTGAATCCATCCCTACATGCAGTCCTACATCTTGGAGAGTGTGTGTAGATTATAGGAAACTCAATGCTGCAACTAACAAAGATAACTTTCCGCTACCTTTCATTGACCAAATCCTGGAGCGGTTAGTGGGAAATAAATTTTTCTGTTTCCTGGATGGATTCTCAAGATATAACTAGGTGGAAATTGACCCCCGGGACCAAGAGAAAACCACTTTTACTGCCCCTTCGGCACCTTTGCATTTAGAAGGATTCCGTTCAGACTTTGCAACGCACCAGCAATTTTCTAGAGATGTATGCTGGCGATATTCCATGACATGGTGGGTGACTTTCTCGAGGTCTTCATGGATGACTTTTCGGTCTTTGGACCATCTTTTGATGACTATCTTGCCAACCTGACTCGTATCCTTAGGAGATGTATTGATGTAAACCTCGTGCTTTCCTCGGAAAAAAGTCATTTTATGGTACACGAGGGAATTATTCTCGGACATGTCATTTCCAATAGGGGTATCGAGGTTGAAAGAGATAGGCTTGAAGTAGTTACTGATTTACCTATGCCTGGCTCTGTCAAACAAATCTGCTCCTTCCTGGGACACGTCGGTTTCTATATGAGATTCATTAAAGATTTCTCCAAGATTTCTTGACCTTTAACTCATCTCCTATCGATCAATGTACCCTCCGATATAGGCCCCGATTGCTTACGAGCATTCACGCAGCTGCGTAATGCTATCACTAAGGCCCCTGTTCTCCAGCCACCTGATTGGTCCCTCGACTTTGAACTCATGTGTGACGCTTTCGACCTTGCAATTGGAGCCATCCTGGGAGAAAGACATGATAGACACCCCTTCATGGTGTACTATGCCAGTAAGACGTTGGACGAGGCCCAGCGTAATTATACTACCACTAAGAAAGAACTACTGGTGGTCGTCTTTGGGCTGGAGAAATTCCACTCTTACTTTCTGGGCTCACACGTTATTGTTTTCACTGATCACGTGGCCATTCGCCATCTCATGCACAAGAAGGATGCCAAGCCTAGACTGATTCGTTGGATCCTTCTACTCTAGGAATTTGACATTGAGATCCGCGATAAGGCCGGAGCCAAGAATGTTGTGGCTGATCATCTTTCCAGACTGGACCTTGACCATATTGGACTTACTCTGCCGATTAATGAGATTTTTCCCGATGAGCACCTATTGGCAATTAATGTGGCAAGTGGACCTTGGTATGCCGACATTGCCAATTACATTGCTTGTGGGTCCCTTCCACGTGGCTGGCCTAAAAACCAACGTGAGCATCTCATGGCAGAAGCAAAGTACTATTTCTGGGATAATCCACTTCCTTTTAGCATAGGTGCTGATCAAATCATCCATTGCTGTATTCCTAACAGCGAATTCCCCAGTGTGCTATCCTTCTGCCACGATCAGGCCTGCAGAGGCCATTTCTCTGGGAGGAAAATTGCAGCCAAGGTGTTGCAGTGCGGTTTCCTTTGGCCCTCCCTTCATCATGATGCACACAATTATGCCAAACATTGCACTAGGTGCCAATCGTTAGGGTTAATGTCACGTCGTGACATGATGCCCTTACAACCCATCCTAGTTGTGGAAATCTTCGACATTTGGGGAATTGATTTCATGGGTCCCTTTCCTCCTTCCAACTGCTTCGAATTCATCCTTAGGGCTATTGATTATGTATCAAAATGAATCGAGGCTATTCCCACGCGTCGTGCTGACCATGTTATATCCACTCGATTTATTAAAGACCACATTTTCGCGCACTTTGGGATGCCTCGAGCCATTATCTCTGATGGAGGAAGCCACTTTACCCATGCTTCTTTTCAGGCACTTCTGACGAAATACGGAGTCCACCATCGTATCGCATCCCCGTATCATCCTCAGACGAACGGTCAGGCAGAGGTGTCGAACCGGCAAATCAAGCAAATTCTCCAGAAAATGGTTCAGCCTGACCATAAGAATTGATCCGACAAGCTGATTGACGCACTTTGGGCATATCGGATTGCCTTCAAGTCTCCCGTTGGTATGTCTCCTTATAGAATCGTTTATGGGAATCCTTGTCATTTCCCCGTAGAGTTGGAACACCGCACTTATTGGGCGGTTCGCCAATGTAACCTCGACCCAGACCTGTGTGGTCAAGAAAGGAAACTCCAACTCCAGGAGCTAGAAGAGCTTCGTCGTGAAGCCTATGATTCTGCCTTAACTTTCAAACAGTTCACTAAGGCCTTTCACGACAGCCGTATTCGGCGGAAGGAATTTGAGCCATTTTAGCATGTTTGGCTCTACAATGCCTAGCTCAAATTATTTCCTGGGAAACTGAAGTCCAAATGGACTGGTCCTTTCCCAGTCTCGAGACCATTTCCCAACGGGGCCATTTAGATTGAAGATCCCAAATCTGGGCATAAATTTACGGTCAATGGGAAGCATTTGAAACCGTATCTTACTCATGAACCTGCCCCCGTTGGAGAAACTGTTGCGCTGCTGGAGTGCAACTAATGTTGTGCCTCATTCTGAGTCCAGCTGGGGACGTTAAATTTAGCGCTCGTTGGAAGGCACCCCAACAACACTTCGCCACTGTCACGTTCACTTCACTTTTCACTTTACCACCCACCCTACCACCCTGTTGTATACCTTGCACCTCAGCTCTAGTTACCCGATATTTCATCCTGCCTCTACCCTTCCCTGCATGCATATGAGGACATAGCATCGTTTGGCATGGGGGGGTGGATAGGCATCCATAGGATCTGGGTATTTTATGGTATCATGCAGTTTCCATTTATCCGTAAATATGTAAAAAAAAAAAAATGGTGTTTAGTAATGATCTGAAGGCTGAAACAAAAATACAATAAGTGTTTATGGATATTCAACCACTATTTTGAAGACTTTCCAGGCCGCAGAAGCTTGATTCGCCCAGGCTCAACTTAATTCACTTGATCATTGACAAGATAGATCGAAATCTCTCCTAACTAAGGACGTAATCTTGTACCTTAGACACCAGTATCGGATTCGTTGGTTTGCTTCTACTCGAGAGCCTAAGTAATCTTGGTTCACACTACACATATCAAGAAAAACCAGGTGAACATAAGATCCAACCCTAGTGTTCATTAGGGAAGGTGGAGTCCTTACCTGTGCGCATAGGTAGACTTTTTATCCCAGGTTTTAGTCTTGTGTTTAGGAGAGACTCTTTCCACCAAGAAGGAACTCTCCCACCAAAAAGAAATGTGTGCTCCTCCAAATAATGTTGTAACAGATATAATGACACGTGTTTAAAAAAAAAAAAAAAAGATGCAAATAAGTTAGTATATCTCGCAAACGTCTGTAAAGTCTTCTCCCTACAAAAGTTCTTCAGGGAAAGTTACAAATACCCTGTTTTCCTTGAGCCACAAATGTCATAAAATGGGAGTTGAGTTTCCGTCATCATTTTAAGGGTAAATCCGAAGACACAAGCTGAAACTGGGACCAACCTGCACTTAAAAATTCGTAAAACCATGGGCTTCAGTCTTAATGTTCACCAGGTCAGTCTTGATCCTTCACTAAGCACTAACCATAATCTCTTGAGCTCTCGAGTACGGAAAAAACCTCTTAGGTCCTGGAAATCGTACTTAAGGTTTAAATATCAAGAGTCCTGGTTAGTCGAGAGATGATCTATGTCACATAAGACTTAAAGTACTGGTAGTCTTCTCTGTAATTAGTTCTCACAATATCCAACAAATAAACACACCTATGTTGCCCCAGAAGAAAATCTTTAGCTTAAGATCATTTCTAAATACAATACAAAAATGTTTTGCTAGGGACTAGCAAAAGATAGGCATGGGGGTATGATTGCACAGCAAAAATACACTAACAGTTGTGCCATCTTGTGCTATTTCCTAGCATTGCTAGTGCATATTAGGTAGCCATAGTCGCATTTGTAAAATTACACGCATGCATGCATTTATTTGAGAGGGGAGGAGTGTGAATAAAATAGCCTTGAAATTAATGTTTCCCTCAAGTGCTGCCTCGCAAATTCACCATCTTTATTTTATTTTTATTTTTATTTGACTTTCTTCTCCGTGGCTGCATGGCATGGCTGGACCTTCCTTGCGCCATTCTCTACAGCAAACACTCCCTGCCAGCCATGCTAAGACATGCACAACCAGGGCATGGCTGTGCATGCCCCTTTCTTCTTTAAAAAGTCACAGCTATCTTCTTTGAAGAGAGCCTGGTCCAACACCACACAGACAACACCTTCTTCTCCAGGCCGTCTCCTCCCCTCTCCCCTCCATACGTAGCCTCTCTTCTTCCTGAAGAGCCACGCTGTGGGCAGGAGCAGCTCATAGTGGTGCACAACCACCACTGTGAGTCCCACCACTGCCCAGCTCTTCAAAGAGCCGGTGAGTGTGGTGGTTCACCACTTTGATTTCATCATTCCAAGCATCTCTGCCATTGCCACAGAGTCGAGCTTTGAAGCTCAACCGCAGCTACAGCAAGGAACCAGCCCCTCTTGCCTACGCGTAGGCCACCGCGCATGCCAACAGCCGGCGCAGCTCTTTCCGCATGAGCCAGTAGGTCGCCCTCGCCCCTCAATGCACTCACCAGTAGCCGACGCAGTCCTTCCGTGCACGCGCCAGCTCGTTCAGCGGTACCTGCACCGCAGAAATCGCTCAGCGAGCCGACTGCACACTGTAGCCACTATTCATGCTAGTCAGCGAAACACTGTGGCTATAGTGCGATGACTGGAAAGTTTCACTTTTCCGGTCGCCGCGCACTCTCTCTCCACACCGCGACCTGTGCTAGCCTGCATCCGCGTCTCTCCACATTCCCGCACCTACTCCCTCGTACGCCAGCACCTACACCCGCTTGCTTCAGCGCATAGCGCCTTCGCCTGCACCCGCCTCATCACGCAGCGCAGTGCGCTATGGCCTCTCCCTCACGCTCACTTCCTCCTGCGTGCGCGTGCGTCTTCGTGCGCCTACGCGCCTGCGCTCGCACGTTGCCATCAGACGACGGCTGGAGGCTGTGAACGACTTAACTCGCCGCTTCTTCACTCCAGCAGACGCCCTCTCTCTCTCTCAGAGCACTCTCTCACTCCTACAGACACATTGATTAGCCCATAGTTGCGGGCTATTTAAGTATTTAAGTGCCTAGACATTAGGTTAATTCTAACATTTATTTAGCATAAATTAGGATGTAAATAGATTAATTCATATTTCTAATTCAATTACATAATTCATGTGTCTTATTCATATTTAAATGCATTTAGAATTAACTTAGAATTGCATTAGTTACTAATTAGGTACATTGCATGAATTAATTTAGGTTAACATAAAAGTTGAGGGTTTGTATATAAATAACCATAATATTTTATCATTATTTTTTTATTCTTCTTCTATGTGCAACGACTGCATTTCTTCTTCCAGTTGCCACAGTGAACAACGCAACCAAGGAGGAGCAGATGTGTTGGATCTGGTCGGGCAGCTGATTTCAAAAGAGAGGAGGAGGCAGCCGAGCTCACGAGGCCTCCACCCCCAACCCACACTGTGCAGAGTCCATCTCTTCCATTCCACACCGTCGACCTCAACCGCGGCGACGACCCTCCACCACCGTGGGCGTGTTGTGTGACATGCCACACCGCCATCCAGAGGTCGTCCGCATTACCGTGAGCACCTCACCGTGCACTTCCCTCGCCGTCATCACCAACAACCACCGTCGCAGCTACTGCAATCACCCCTCAGCCAGTTAAGACATCCGGGAAGTTTCCCGGATGACTGAAGCTTTGACCTCCCCACTCTAGCAACAACCACACTAGATCACTACACCTCCAACGGCCTGCCCTCGTCCGCACACCTGAAGCACCAGCCCTCATCCGCACGCCCTTCAGCCTTCGTGTGCACCCGCGCCCACTACCAACAGTGCGGGCAACCACCTGTAGCCTTCCCACGCCTGTGCGCCTTCCGCCTGTAGCCTTCCCGCGCCTGCAGCCTCCCCACTGCTACCTGCAGTGTCGCACCAGTGCATGCGCGCACCCATGCCTCCTGCTAGCATGCAGTGATGGTTGACTTTTCGCTTAGCGTTATAGTATTTAAGTGGTGGAAAAATCGACTAATCAAAAATAATAAAAATAACCACTCGCAGAAGAGCGGGTCGTGTCCACAGGGAGGCAATGATGCAATCAGTACTTTAATTATTTAATGTTATTTCAGATAGTGCAAAATCCCTTTTCAAATTGGACTTAAAATGTGAAGGAAAGTAGATTTGCAATAACCTAAAAAGTTAAGGGTGTAAGTGCAGTTTTCCGTCATAGAAATCCTCAATAAAGTTTGGATGAATTAATGCAGTTTTCACATGATGTGTACTAAAGACAATTAGTACTTAAATCAAGTCCAAAATCAATCTTTAAAATAGCCAATATCAATACCATGCAATTAGAAAGAACTATGAGTGCCTGAATGCAATTCTGCCATAATATAATAATAAAGAAAATCAAATTGGTGGCAATGGCATTGAATGTAATTTCTAATTAAGATAAAAACAGAGCATTTGCTCTCTCTCTTCCTCGCGAGAGAGAGGGCACCACGGGGATCGATGCAGGGCTCAAGAGGACGACGAGGTCGAGAGCTTTCCGACGGTGGCAGCGGCAGCGGCGGAGGTGGCCGAAGGTGGCCAGAGGTGAAGAATGCCGATCTGCTGGAGGGCGGCTGCTGCTGCAGCTGTTCGAACGGGCGCGCGCGTGCGCTGGTGTGCGGGCAAGGAGCGCCTGCAGGTGGCGTGGAGGCGGGTAGGGTGGAGTGCGCCTGCAGCTGGCAGTGGGGCGTGCTGGAGGAGAGGCGCGGGCATGGGTGCGAGTGCCCGCTGTGGCTTGGGGGCGGTGAAGGCAGGAAGGTGCGTGAACTGGTGTGCGCCTGCAGTGGTTGGAAGATGGCGAGCAGGCAGGGTTGAGGTGCAGGGGATGGAGTGCGGTTGCTCTGCAGCGCGCAAGGAGGATGCGCTGCGGGATGTGCGGGCGTGGTGTTGGGTTCAGGCAGGTGATGGCGCGCGGCTACAGGCGCTAGAAGATGGCCGTGCAGGCTGCAGGGACGTAGCCAGGAGGCCGTGCGGGTGCTGTGGGCGGCGTGGCTTTGCAGGCCTGCAGGCGATGGAGAGGGTGTTGGGGCTAGAGTGCGGTTGCTTACAGTGCGCAAGAAGGATGCGCCGGCGGCGGTGTGCGGGCGGAGTGACTTTTTCCCCGCAAGGGGAAAGAGGATGCAGTGCGGCACAGTGCACGCTTTTCTTTTTTCTCTTGATCACAGGGTTCGCCTTTTCCACGGTGAAGCAGTTACCCGTGAGGGGGAAAGATTTCCCTTGTGCACGCCGCCTCTTCTCTTTTTAAGTCCTCTCTCTCCCTTCATGCGCCAATCCAGGGATTTGTAAATCCCTTTCTATTTTTGGCCGGCGAGCGTTGGAGAAGATTGCCCCAATGTTGGGCGGGGGAGGGGGGAAAGGATCACGGCTGGGATGTGTTGGGGAATTTATCCCCCCACCCTTGTCCTTTCTGCCTTTTATTAACTGCACATAAAAATAACAAAATAATTAAGTTATAAACTTAAATCATAAGGTGTACAAATATTCTATAACTTAATTGCCATTATTAACACACCTAAACTATACGATTAAATATTCTTAGGCTTAATATTAGTCCATTTTAATGGACTCATCATGCAGCACCAGCTGCAGCGCTCACCCACACGCCTGCAGTAGAGACGCCCTCCTCCAGTGCACCCGCGCCTCTCGCACCTACAGCGCCTCCCACCTGTGCACGCAACAACAGGCTGCGCGCACCGCCTGCCAGCAGCCTGCAGCAGCGTCAAGCCCGCTTCCACTACAGTGCGTGCACCCACCTGCAGAGCCTTCCGCCAACAGCAGCGCACCCGCACCTCCCGCCTGCAGCGCTTCCCGCCAACAGCAGTTGCAGCACCGTTGGCAGCCACCTTTGCCGAAGCTCCATCCAGTCGGCTCCGACCACCGCACTACTCGCTGCCACCACCGTTGCGAAGCCCTCGGTCTAAAGAACTTCCTCTGAGCTTCCCGCGTCCGGCCGTCCACTCTTCTTCGCACATGACCAAGGGGAATAAATCCCCTGTTTTGCTACAGTATCCATGCCATTAATAATTACATTTTCTACCATTGTCAACTTTTAATGATATTTTATTGATTTTGCATTGCAACAAATATCCTCTAGTTATTAATAATTGCTATTTCAGCATGATTTCTTGATTCAACCTTAATCTGAAGGCAATTTTGGCATGATTCTTGTCTAAACTAACTACGAAGAAATGGTTTTGATCGGTGCGAATTTAAATACGTCATTGCCTCCCAATGGATACGACCTACTCTTCTACGAGTGGTTATTTCTTTTTAAATATTGATTAGTCGATTTTTCCACCACATAAAACTACAAATGACTTTAAAGTGAGCAATCGACTAGTCAAATGGCACCGTTGCAGGGAGGCAACAGATGCAATAATTTCACCTGATTTTATTTTGATTATTTGTCAATTGCACAGTGATTTGACCATTTATTATTTTCTTTTCTGTGCGAGAAATTTGTGCAAGAATCAGCCAATGTGAGAGGCGACCCTTGACGTCGCGAGAGGAGAATTGGACGAGCTATTTTGAAAAGGAGGAGATGGACGAGGACGCAACAGTCATCATTGTATATTTAGTCACTAATCTGATTAGAATAGAATTAACACTTTAGATTTAATTTTTCATTGCATTTGGTTTGAAACCCATGTTCTGGGGTATATTTTGAGGGGTTTGTTCCCTGATTTTGTTTTGGGCCCGTGTTGGGTAATTTTTGGGAGCCTGTTCCCTTTTCTTTAGATTTAGGTTTTTAGCTTATTGATTACTTTTATTTTCTTGTGCATAAGTAGTTTAAAAAAAATAAAATAAAAAAAAATGAGCTGCCTGCTAGAAGCTGCCTGCCCCTAGGACGAACCATTTAGGTCTGTATGAGCAGCCTCTGGATTTATTTCTCTACATTGCGTGCATTCTTGCATCGTTGATTACTGGAAGCAAGGTACGCATTCTCTTACTTTGCATCATATTCTTGATCATGCATTTCATTTTGATTTAATTCAAAGACCACAAAATTTGTCTTGAAGCGATGTAACAAGTGGTCACATATATTTGTGAAAAAGGACTAATTAAAGGAGGGACATATAAAAATCAAGGACTTGATTGTAAAACGTGGTGTGCGATTCAAAATTCAAAATCCTTTTGTGGTGAATGCACACTTATATCTTTTGCACCATAGCACTCATTTAGACACTTCTAAGTCTTGAAACGACTAGTACAAGAGCCCTCCTACTGTTGGATTCTGAAGTGTTCGGAACTTGAGATCAAAGGTTTTGTAAATCCAAAGAGGGGGATACCCTGTCACAGATTTTTGGGGGTAGTTGAGAAGCACCGCGAAAGCACAGCTTCAAAGGAAGGCTTAGGCCTACTTACATCCCTCGATCTTCCGTCTTTGGATTTACTTGACCATTTGAGATTTAGGGAAGAATGCCTAAGCTCCAACTAGGTCTTTTTAGGCATTTCGATGGTTGACAATACGCGTGTAATTAATTGGGCAACTTGTTTTGTCACCTACAATTTGAACTAAAGTCAAAAGCCTAAATTTGTAAAGACCGAACAAGTCCTTCTGAATTATGTTTGTAGTGCATTCTTGGTAGGTGTTCTCTTAGGAGACAACTTGTGTTTGATCCTAAACCTGAAAGAATCCTAAGAAGAGACCTTCCAAGGGTAGAAATGGCTGGTCAAAGGAGCCTTAAGGAATATTTCATCCCAACCAATCAAGCTGGCCCTGCACTACGAAGACCGGGAGGGGACAATCCGTATGAGATCAAAAGTAGTACCATATCCTTGCTACCCTCCTTTTATGGTACTACTAGGGAAGAGCCTTACAGGCATATTGAGGAATTCATCGAGGTCTGTTCCACGGTGAAGCTGTAGGGTGTTACTGATGATGCTCAAATGCAGACCCTCTTTCCCTTCTCCCTTAAGGACAAAGCCAAGTATTGGTATCACACCCTTGATAATATAAATACTTGGGATGCCCTGAAGAAGGAGTTTTTGAAGAAGTACTTCACCATGAGCAAAACAAATCACTTTAGGAGGGAAATTATGAGTTTTGTTCAAAAGGATGGGGAAGCATTCCATGATGCGTGGGAGCGCTTTAACGACTTGCTGAGACTTTGCCCACATCACTAGGTGCCTAAATGGCAACTGGTTGAAAGGTTCTACATCGGACTTAGTGATTCTCATAGGCAAACTGTGGATGGTGCCTGTGCAGGAACCTTTCTATCTAAGACTGAGGATGAAGTTTGGAACTTATTTGATACTTTGAGTGAGAATTCTATTCACTTGAATTTTGCCTACATGGATAGAAAGCCCACTCTCATGCAAAGAAAGTTGGAGGCGAATGAGGCAAGGGACACCCAGAATTTAGCCTATCAAATTCAATTATTGAATCAAAACATGAAAAGGCTTATGTCGAACCCGAGTTCATTCGTACCTAACACCTCCACATCCCAAGCTTCCGAATGCTTAATTTGTCAAGGCAATACACATGCCACTGTGGATTGCCACTTGGCCTCCCAATTCCCTGAGCTTGTACAAGCAGATTTGAATGCCGCTCAAGGGTTCCATCCAAGGCGTCGTAATGACCCTTTCTCCAACACTTATAATGAGGGATGGAGTAACCACCCAAACTTTTCATGGAGACAAGGAAATGTCTCAAATTTAGGGAATTACAAACCACAATCCTTTTAAAACCATCAAATGAACCAACCTCAGAACTTTGCCCAACCTAAAACCTCTGAGATGGATGAATTGAATGCGATGTTGAAAACTATGCAAGAAAGTCAAAGTGCCATCATCCAATCTCATGGCAAGGCTATACATGAGATGAAATCACAAATTGGACACCTTGTTGAGGCCATTAGATAGAGCAAGACTGGGAAGTTCCCCAGTGCTGCTGAGGAAAATCCTAAAGGAAAAGGGGCTGTCTTTAGGGAGCATGCTCAGGTGGTGACTATTCTGAGGAGTGGGAAAGAAATTTCCAAACTCGATGATCCTATAGTCTCACCCCCTAAAAAACCATCGACCCCAACTTTCAACCCCACCGGAGAAGACTTGCCCAAATCTTCTCCGCTTGAAATCACCTCACAGGAAGAAGTTGCCCCTGTTCCACCCCTTACTCAACATGACAACCCTTTCACCCAGAGATTGAGAGTGCCTTTTCCAGAGTGCTTATCCAGCTCTGGGTAGACTTCTGCTGGCTCATCTGGAGCCAAAGATAAGACGGATGAGATTATGGAAACTTTCAAGCAAGTGCAAATTAATCTGCCTTTGCTTGAAGCTATCAGGAAGATTCCATCTTATGACTGCTTCTTAAAGGACCTATGCACGAAAAAGCGACAATCTAGAAAATAGGTCTAATCAAAAGTTGTCCTGCCTGATTCTGTTAGCTCAATTGTTCAACATGGCACACCCCCGAAACTTAAGGACCCAGGAGCCCCATACATCTCTGTAGTTATTGGTGACTTACAAATTGATGAGGCTCTACTTGATTTGGGTGCGGGGGTGAACATCCTTTCGAGCTACGTGCATGAACAACTTTGGGGAGGCAATCTGAAGCCTAGCCCTGTAATCCTTCAAGTTGCTGATTGATCACTTAAGACACCACGGGGAATTTTGGAAGATGTCCTCATAAGAGTGGAGGATTTCTTCTTTCCCATTGACTTCTTAGTTTTGGACACTGACCCTACCAACAAGCCAACCAAACCCTCCATCATTTTGGGTCGCCCCTTCCTTGCAACTTCTCATGCTTCAATTAATTGCAATACTGGGGCATTGAAAATGGGCTTTGGGAATAGGAAAATCCGACTTAATGTGTTTGATGCTTACAAACAAGCCGGACTTGACGATTGTTCTCAAGTTCAGGTGATAGATGACCTGATTGAAGAGACAACTCCTGCAATGTTATGTGATGACCCCCTTCAGCATGTCATGCTAAATGAGCATTCCCATCTCTTGGAGGAATGTGAAGGGGATATACTAGAACTTGAGGAATTGCTAGGAGTTTCTGCTGAGTCTCTTCCCCCATCATTTCCGCCGAAGGTAGATTTGCTAGCTGAGATGGGGACATCTATTATGAAACCCTCAACCATACAAGCCCATGACCTTGAGTTGAAACCCCTTCCTGACACTCTCAAGTGTTTTCCTAGGTGCCAATGATACACTCCCCATTATCATTTCGACTGTGCTATCTGAGGCACAGGAGGGAGCCTTGATTGAATGCCTGTCTAGGCACAAGGAAGCTATTTCTTGGAGCATTGCTGACATTAAGGGTATAGAATCTACACTCTGCATGCACCACATTTATACTGATGATTCCATCAAGCCTTTTAGGGACATGCAGAGACGTCTGAACCCTAATATGAGGGAGGTTGTAAAAAAGGAAATCCTGAAGTGGTTGGACGCCGAGATCATAAATCCCATTGCTGATAGTAAATGAGCCAGTCCCATTCATGTGGTGCCAAAGAAGGCAGGCTTTACTGTGGAGCTCAACGACCAAGGTGAACAAGTTGTCACTAGACCCTCAACTAGATGGAGGGTCTGTATTGATTACCGCAAGCTGAACACCGCTACCCAGAAGGATCACTTTCCTTTTCCTTTTATTGATCAAATTCTCAAAAAATTGGAAGGGAATAAGTACTATTGCTTTCTCGATGGATATTCTGGGTATAATTAGGTGGCAGTCTTTCCTGATGACCAGGAAAAGATGACATTCACGAGTCCTTACAATACTTTTGCACTTAGGCGTATGCCATTTGGATTATGTAATGCCCCTGCAACTTTCCAGTGGTGTATGATGTCTATCTTTTCAGACATGATTGACGAGTGTGTTGAAGTGCTTATGGATGACTTCTCTATTTTTGGCTCGTCTTTCGACCAGTGTCTCCTTCACCTGGAGAAAGTGTTGAAATGATGTAAGGAGACTGGTTTAGTCCTCAGCTAGGAGAAAAGTCACCTCATGGTACAGAAAGGAATTGTACCTGGGCATGTTGTATCTGAGCAAGGTTTGGAAGTAGATAAAGCCAAGATTGATTCTATTTCCAAACTTCCATTGCCTACGAATGTCAAACAGATTAGATCCTTTCTGGGCCATGCTGGCTTTAATAGGCGCTTTATTAAAAATTTTAGTAAGATTTCTAGGCCACTTTGTGACTTGTTGGTGAAGGAATCTTCCTTCAGTTTTGATTCAAAGTGTGCTGAGGCCTTTCAAACTCTAAAGGAGGCCTTGATCTCTGCACCTATTCTCCAAGCTCCTGATTGGACACTCCCATTTGAGCTTATGTGTGATCCTTAGGATTATGCAATGGGAGCAGTCCTTGGACAAAGGGTTGAGGGAAGACCTCATGTGCTGCATTATGCAAGCAAGACTTTAACGAACCTCAGCAAAACTACACTGTCACTGAAAAAGAATTACTTGCTGTAGTTTTTGCTTTGGAGAAGTTTAGGTCTTATCTACTTGGGTCTAAGGTGGTTATTTTTACTGATCATGCAGCAGTGAAACATCTCATTGCTAAGAAAGATTCTAAGCCACGTCTGATTAGGTGGATCCTACTCCTTCAAGAATTTGACTTGGAAATACGTGAAAAGAAAGGAGTAGAAAATGTTGTGGCTGACCACCTGTCTCGCCTTCCTCTTAATGACTCTCTTTCTGGAGACATTCGCAAGATATTTCCCGATCAAACTCTGATGGCGGTAACACCAACTTTACCTTGGTATCCAGACACTGTAAATTACTTGGTCACTGGACAAACTCCTGGCCCTTGGTATGAGCAGAAAAGAAAGAGATTCATTTCTCAAGCAAGATATTTTCATTGGGAAGAGCCAAAATTATTTAGAATTGGACAAGACCAAGTATTGAGACGTTGTGTGCTTGAAGAGGAACAACAAAGTGTGCTGAGTTTTTGCCATGAACTTAATTGTGGAGGACACTTTGGTGCTAAGAAAACTGCTTTTAAGGTTCTCCAGTCTGATTTTTGGTGGCCTTCATTATTTAAGGATTCTCATAATTTTATTAAGGCCTGTATTAGATGTCAACGGACTGGAACGATTGGGAAGAGGAATGAAATGCCTCAACATCCTAGTCAATCTGTTGAAATTTTTGATGTGTGGGGAATTGACTTTATGGGCCCCTTCCCATCGTCCCATGGGTTTGAATATATCTTGGTGGCAGTTGATTATGTCTCTAAATGGATAGAGGCCATTCCTATGCGCACAAATGACCACTCTATGATTTTGAAATTTGTGAATGCCAATATCATATCCCGTTTCGGCTGCCCCAAGACTATTATAATTAATGGGGGACCTCATTTCCGAAACCAGCACTTCAATCGGTTAATCAGGAGTTTGGGAGTGACTCACAAGGTTGCTACCCCTTACCATCCTCAAACAAGTGGCTAGGTTGAAGTGTCAAATAGGGAGATAAAAAATATTTTGGAAAAGACCATTAGACCTGATAGGAAAGACTGGTCCCAAAAGCTCGATGATGCTTTGTGGGCTTATCGAACGGCCTACAAGACCTCTTTGGGTACTTCTCCCTTTCGAATTGTGTATGGAAAAGCATGCCATTTACCTGTTGAGTTGGAACATAAAGCACTTTGGGCTATTCGAAGTGTTAACATGGATTTAGAGAAGGTAGGTAAGGCACGACTTCTAGAATTAAGTTAGCTTGAGGAGCTGAGGAATGATGCTTATGACACCTCTCATGCTTATAAAGAAAGAACTAAGGTCTTGCATGATAAGTTTATTCTTCGAAAGACCTTTGAGCCCAACCAACAAGTCTGGCTTTTCAATTCCAAACTTAAGCTTTTTCCTAGGAAGTTAAAATTTCGTTTGGATGGGCCTTACATAATCACCAAAGTATTTCCGCATGGAGCTGTGGAGATCAAAAATCCTTCCACTTCAGTAACTCCCTTTATTGTCAACGATCAACGGTTAAAACCGTACATAACTTTAGATGGCCATCTGGTTGACGAAGTCAATCTTGAGGAGCCTTAGCTCCTACCATTCTCCACCTCAGGTAATATCTTTCTTTAGCTATTTTTGTTTTCAATGAGGACATTGTTTAAACCAGGCATGGGGTAGAGGACCTGAGGCATTTTGTTTATAGCATGCATATTAAAAAAAAAAGAAAAGGTTTTGAGTTTAACTAGCTAAGTCCTGCATTCTTAAGCAAATCAGAACTCTAGGGTAGACTAAATTAATTCTAGGGTCAAACTTTAGAAGCTAAATGAGATGCTAGCTTTAGACCTTTAGGGTCCTTTGTGGACTTAAAAACTTAAGTAGGAGTTAAGTTGCGGACCATTCCTCAAGAGGTTGAGGAAGTGAAGCTAGGGTTTGAGTTAAAAGGTGGGGTAGTACCTGGAGTCTTGTTCTACCTTTTTGTTTACGAGTCCTTGTAACCCAAGCATCCAAATTTCACACACTTGGTCTGGTAATTAACTTAATTTCTTTCTTTCTGAAAAGAGATTTAGTTCTCTTACTTTTGACTTAGGAGAGGCTTGAAAACACATTTTGATTAGAAGAGTTCCCACCGCAGGAGAGGTGGAGTATATACCCACCATGAGGATGCGATGATAACATATTACCTCCTCGGCACTTGTCTCTTAGGATATCCATCCTACTGGGGGCATGTAAGCGCATTGTGCAGTTCAGGTACCATGGGCGGCCCTATCTCGAAGTGCCAATTGCCATAGGCCTGAATTCGCTTAAGAAATCCATGGGAGATACTATCTCGAAGTGTCGATTGCTAGGAGTTCTTGAGGTCGTTATGGGCGGTGCTATCTCAAAGCATCGAAAGCCAGGCACCCTTCGAGGTATGGTAATGGGGACAATGAATCAGACACAGACCGTGTTGATAGCTGATCTGAGGTTAGACTTAGAAGAATCAAACAAAAATATGTATGTATATATATATATATAAAAAAAAACTTTTTCCTTTAACTCAAATAACTCAGACCAATGCACAGGCACGGATGCTTTAATCTCAGGGATCAATAAACTTTAGGGTAGAGTCAGAAATCAGGGAAACTTGTGCCTGCAACTCATCTTTAGCCGACCTAGTCTGTAACTTAGCAACTGCTTAGGAACCTTGGGTCTAGAGTCTGAACTTAATATGCTTCTGAAGGAAGTCCAAGTGAGTTATCGAGTGCTAGGTTTCGCTTAATTTTGCTAGGGACTAGCAAAAGCTAGGCATGGGAGTATTTGATTAGCCCATAGTTGTGGGATATTTAAGTATTTAAGTGCCTAGACATTATGTTAATTCTAACATTTATTTAGCATAAATTAGGATGTAAATAGATTAATTCATATTTCTAATTCATATACATAATTCATGCATCTTATTCATATTTAAATGCATTTAGAATAAACTTAGAATTACATTAGTTAACTACTTAGGTACATTGCATGCATTAATTTAGGTTAACGTAAAAGTTGAGGGTTTGTATATAAATAACCATAATATTTTATCATTGTCTTTTTATTCTTCTTCTACGTGCAACGGCTGCATTTCATCCTCCAGCTGCCGCAGTGAACAACCCAATCAAGGAGTGAATGTGTTGGATCTGGTCGGGCAGCTGATTTCAAAAGAGAGGAGGAGGCAGCCAAGCTCAGGAGGTCTCCACCCCCAACCCACACTGTGCAGAGTCCATCTCTTCCATTCCACACCGCCGACCTCAACCGCGGGGACGACCCTCCACCACCGTGGGCGTGTGGTGTGACAGGCCACACCGCCATCCGGAGGTTGTCCGCATTACCGTGAGCACCTCGCCATGCACCTCCCTCGCTGTCGTCACCAACAACCACCATTGTAGCTACTACAATCACCCCTCAGCCAGTTAAGACATCCGGGAAGTTTCCCGGACGTCTGAAGCTTCGACCTCCCCACTCCAGCAACAACCACACTTGCCCACTTCACCGCCAACCGCCTGCCCTCGTCCGCACACCTGAAGCGCCAGGCCTCATCCGCACACCCTCCAGCCATCGTGCGCACCCGCGCCCACCGCCAATAGTGTGTGCACCTGCCTGCAGCCTTCCTGCGCCTGCAGCCTCCCCACCGCTACCTACAGTGTCGCACCAGTGCGTGCACGCAACCACGCCTCCCGCCAGCGTGCAGCACCAGCTGCAGTGCTCACCCGCACGCTTGCAGCAAAGCCACCCTCCTCCAGCGCACCCGCGCCTCCCGACCTGCAGTGCCTCCCACCTGTGCACGCAACAACAGGCCGCACGCACCACCTGCCAGCAGCCTGCAGCAGCGTCAAGCCTGCTTCCGCCCCAGTGCGCACACCTGCCTGCAACACCTTCCGCCAACCGCAGTGCACCTGTGCCTCCTGCCTACAGTGCTTCCCGCCAACAGCAGCTGCAGCATCGTTGGCAGCCACCTTCGTCGGAGCTCCATCCAGCCGGCTCCGACCATCGCGCGACTCGCCGCCACCACCACTGCGAAGCCCTCGGTCCAAAGAACTTCCTCCGAGCTTCCCGCGTCCGGCCGTCCACTCTTCTTCGCGCACTGCCAAGGGGAATAAACCCCTGTTTTGCTACAGTATCCATGCCATTAATAATTACATTTTCTACCATTCTCAACTTTTAATGATATTTTATTGATTCTGCATTGCAACAAATATCCTCTAGTTATTAAGAATTGTTATTTCACCATGATTTCTTGATTCAACCTTAATCTAGAGGCAATTTTGGCTTGATTCTTGTCTAAACTAACTATGAAGAAATGTTTTTAACCAGTGCGAATTTAAATACGTCATTGCCTCCCTGTGGATAAGACCCGCTCTTCTGCGAGTGGTTATTTCTTTTTAAATATTGAATAGTCGATTTTTCCACCACATAAAACTACAAACGACTTTAAAGCAAACAATCAACTCGTCACACATACAGACACACACATTCTTGTACACACACACCCACTCACTTATACACTACTATATACTTATATATATATACACATACATATATATACTTATATATATATATATATTTATATACATATATATATATATATATTTATATCTCTACATATAGTAGTACCTATATAACTAAGTATAAGTATAGATACATATATATATATACATATATATACACATATACTTATACATACATATATACATATATCTATAATTATAAATACATATATATATATATAGATGTACATAATATACATAGATACTCATATGAATATATATATATATGTATATTGATAAACGCCAGTTTATCATCATTTTTATGCATTAAAACAAACTTAGCTCTCAGGATTTTGCTCCACAAACGGATTTTTGGGCTGCATTTAGGCATCAATTAGGTTAGGCATGCATTGCACTTTTTATTATCTTTTTAATGTGTTTTTGTGAGTGCTAGGAATATGCAGATTGTCAGAAATCCCAAACCCTAGCATTCAGGAAGGCAACTGGTGAAGAAGAAGCTCAAACTAACTGGAACTCAGCTTGATCTAGCTCACCATAGTTGGATTCCAGCTCACTTGAACTAGGGTTAGCTCATCTTAGCTCCATTCAGCTCATCTCAGCTGAATGGCAGCTCAAGAGAGCTCATCTTAGCTCACCCTAGCTCAGGTCAGCCCAGATCCAGCTCAACTTAGCTGAGTCTAGCTCATCTTAGCTCCCACTAGTCCACAAGGAGCTTTAGCTAGCTCAGCTGAGTTGACTGGAGTTCACCCCAGCTCAGGTCCAGCTACATGCAGCTCTACTCAACTCCGGCCAGCTAAAGATGACTTCATTCCAGCTTAGGAATCTCAAGTCCAGCTCCCGGGGACTAAGCTTAGCTCAACTCAGTTGAGCTAAGATACCTTAGCTGCCTCACCCAGCTTGATCCCCCCCGAGAGCATTAGACCCAGCTCACCTCAGCTCCTTTTAGCAGAAGCCAGCTTGCTTTAGCTTGGCTTAGTAGCTAGCAAAGAACTAGCAAGCTAATCCAGCTACAGTAGCTCCTTGCAACTCTTTTCAGCAGCCACCAGCTCTAGTGCAACTCAAGATGATTACCTCCAGCTCTTCTCCCTGAAAACCTTAGCTCCAAATGCCTCCAACTCTACTCCCTACTAGCTAAGCTGTTTAACTTAGCTAGTCCACCTCCATGGCACCAAAACCTTCTACCCTACTACCCTACTACCTAAGCTCCAGCAAAAAGAGAACCTACTCCTACTTTATTTTGGTGCCAACTATCCCTTCCATCACCACCCTACATCCACCATCAAAACCCATCTCCACCCTCCATTTTTTTCCCTCCAAAATTGCCTTCCAGAAGGTATTTTTGGAGGGAAAACCAAGGCACCTCTTCATTTCCCTCCCATTTTTCCCTCCAAAAATAACCAAGCACCCCTTCATTTCCCTCCAAAAAAACACCATAACCACCCCCCTTCCCATCCTATAAATACCCTACCCTACCACCACATAATTCCCGATCCTCCCTTAGTGTATTTTTCTACCTACATCCACCTATACCTACGCCCAAGGAGAAGGAGTAGAGAAGGAGATTAAAGGGGCACACCACCAGCCCTTTTGGTGCCTTCGTCTCCCCACTCTATTCAACTTGGGTCACGCCAAGGACGAGGACTCCTCCACTTCAAGGAGGACGGCCAAGCAAGGGAGAAGGATCTAGGGTGGACGTCCACCCTTGGAGAGAAGCCTAGGGCATGCCCCCTTAGGGCTTGCCTTGGAGGACATCACCTTGGCGGAGCACTGCAAGGAAGGAGTTGAAGGACTCTTTCCAAGATTGGGAGCCACCAACCTTCGAGCAAGAAGCCCTCTTCTTCACCATCTATCTAGAGGATTTGTGTTTTCTTTTCTTATTTGCATTTTTCTAGTAGTACAAGCTTTCCTCTACTAGGCCTTTTGTAAAACACTTTATCAATTATCTAGTTGCCTTCTTTGCATTTCTTGTTTGCATTTCTATTAGCTTATTTTCAACATTCTTCACTCCCTCTGCCTAATTATTCTAGGCCTCCACTTGCCTAGAGTGAGCTTAGGGAGAGGCTCTACTTGCCACATAGAAGTAGTATTTAAATTGAAGTGTAAATCACTTTTTCCACCATCAGTTCGCATGTTGCCTTAGCTTAAAAACAAAAAAGAATGATATATTGAAGAAAATACCAAAAAGAAAGTTGAGATTTATTCCGAGCAAGAGAATCAATTTTGCAACCATATTGCCTCCTTGGACGACCCTAGATACTCCCCTATCTAGGAATATAAATTTAAGAGCGAAAGCGGATTTACGCGTTACAACGACGTATTTTAACAAACCGCGTATTTTCGTTATCACTTTTTGGCTCCGTTGCCAGGAAGGCACGGCTTTGCATTAATTAATTTTCTCTTGCTTGAAGTGGATCTCATCCCCTTCTCTTTCTTTCTTTTGTGTGTGCAGGAACTACAGCGGGAAGGCGGGAATTTGGAAGCGAGAGCTCAAAGATCCTTTTCTTCCCATGAAATTCAGGAACTACAGCGGGAAGGTGGGAATTTGGAAGCGAGAGCTCAAAGATCCTTTTCTTCCCGTGAAATTTAGGTTGGTTCCCCTTTCTTGTCACATTTAGGCTAAAAAACTGCCAAAATACACTAAAATTGGCTTTCAGGACCCTAAACACTTTAATTAAGTGGAGTGGTGTATTATAAAATCCATTGTTTGCTTGTATGCTTCTTTAGCACCACTCCATTGCAAGTATTGGTGTTCTGTTTTTCAGGTCCAGATTTCTGTCCAGACTTAAAAAATCAATTCCTAACACCACATGCCTCCTAAAATCATAAAATTTCATAGAGTGATTCCCAATTAACCTAGGAACATCTGTTCCAAATTTCATAACAATTGGATTTGTGTTTAATTTTTAAAAATTCATGGACTGCAGGGGGGTCACACCCTCTAATCTTCATGTTTTGTTACTGTCTGCGAATTTTTAGAATTTTTATACTCATCCAATTTTTGTGAAATTTAGCTTGCTAGAATCCTTGTGAAATTTTACACATCACATAAAATCACAATAATTTTCTGAGGTCAGTGGTAATATTGAAAAGTCCACAATACCGACGGGTATCATTTCTGGACTTTGACACCAGTACAATTAAAAATTCAAAACAGTTATCAAAAAAAATTCCTAAAATATTACAAAAATCTTTTCTGGAATCCTTGTTTGATTTTACTCAAGGTAGTGGTGTTGGTTGCATTGATTGGACCACTATCTATTCAGAAAGCCTAAAAATAACTCATTGGTACTTAAATTTCTATCTTAGGGACAATTGGCTTAGGGTTTCTTTCTTTCTCTCTAGAGACTCAATTTAAAGGAAATATACAATCACTCATACAACTTGTTTTCCTTTGATTGTGGATTTTCAAACTTGTTTGAAAATTTAACTAGAGAAACCCTAAAATACATTTAATTAAATCAAATCCTAAAAGACAAAAATACAAAAAAATTGTGTGACAACTTGATTTTCATTGGAGCCACTCTCCAATTCCTGCACACACACACCCAAATCTAAATAACAGGGCAACATCCCAATAACGCCCTCCACATTCCGTGTGCACTGTAGTATCCTATACCTAACTAAAATTTGTAGCAATTTGACCCCTAAGGTTTCATCAATTTAGGCTTGCTATATAGGATTTAAGTTTTCTCTAGTTAATACCAATTCTGTCATCTATATCTGGTGTTCTGGCTGAGGGGCCGTGTCAAACGACCAGGCGCTGGTTTGTACAAGCACCTGAGGATTTTCCTGGGAAACGCTTGGGCTCAAACCTCCCCTTAAGCAACTTGGCTAGATTTGTTGATAGAACGGGTATTCACTATTGATTACTTGTTTCCTAGGTAGACCAAGTCTTAGGTTAAATTCTAGGGAGTCACAATTAAGTTAGGTCTAGAATTTGATTGCTTGTGTGCACACTTCTCTCATCCCCATCTCTTCTCCTCCCCTGCCATTTCTTCCATTTTGCACGGGCGGCGGTCCAAAACTCCACACTTGGAGGGACCACTTAATTTTGCCTCCCCAAAAAAGACTTTTCCTGCATTCTTCCTCTTCTCTCAAAGTGGAAAATCAAAATTGATCCTCTAACCCGCATGCTAATTTTTCTTTCCCCTATTTTTCCACCCAGGAGCTACATAATCATGCCCCTCCACCTAATCTCTACTCTATCATGGCTCAGCTACAAGTTAAGCAACAACAGTTGCATAAGGATTTAACAAACCTAGCCAACCAAGGGAGTCCTACCACACCTACCCAAGCTCCACACATTCCACATCTCACCCCTTTAAACACCCGCAAGAGAGAAAATCTGCATAAATCTCGTGCTGAGTATAATTATTATTCTGAGGCTTTCTATGGTTCAACAGGGAATTATGTTTATCCCAATCATCACCCCACCCAAAATGTCCCTACTTTCCAGGAGAAATTGAAAAATTCCTCTAATAGGGGAAATTATCTAGCTCACTCCTGGACCAATCCGATTCCACACCAACAACAAGACCCGTTTGGAGGGTATGATTCTAATCAAACTTATCAATCTGGGCAATCTCAAGAAGACATTAATGCCCAGATGATGAAAACCCTATAGGAGTTACAAAGAAAAACAAAGGAAACAACCCGTCTTATTAACAATCTCAATGATCAAATTGGGGATATTCCGACTCCAAGACTTGCAGGACACCCCATAGTTGGATTCCAGCTCACTTGAACTAGGGTTAGCTCATCTTAGCTCCATTCAGCTCATCTCAGCTGAATGGCAGCTCAAGAGAGCTCATCTTAGCTCACCCTAGCTCAGGTCAGCCCAGATCCAGCTCAACTTAGCTGAGTCTAGCTCATCTCAGCTCCCATTAGTCCACAGGGAGCTCTAGCTAGCTCAGCTGAGTTGACTGGAGTTCACCCCAGCTCAGGTCCAGCTACATCCAGCTCTACTCAACTCCGGCCAGCTAAAGATGACTTCATTCCAGCTTAGGAAGCTCAAGTCCAGCTCCCGGGGACTAAGCTTAGCTCAACTCAGTTGAGCTAAGATACCTTAGCTGCCTCACCCAGCTTAATCCTCCCTGGGAGCATTAGACCCAGCTCACCTCAGCTCCTTTTAGTAGAAGCCAGCTTGCTTTAGCTTGGCTTAGTAGCTAGCAAAGAACTAGCAAGCTAATCTAGCTACAGTAGCTCCTTGCAACTCTTTTCAGTAGCCACCAGCTCAAGTGCAACTTAGGATGATTACCTCCAGCTCTTCTCCCTGAAAACCTTAGCTCCAAATGCCTCCAACTCTACTCCCTACTAGCTAAGCTAGCTAAGCTGTTTAACTTAGCTAGTCCGCCTCCATGGCACCAAAACCTTCTACCCTACTACCCTACTACCTAAGCTCCAGCAAAAAGACCACCTACTCCTACTTTATTTTGGTGCCAACTATCCCTTACATCACCACCCTACATCCACCATCAAAACCCATCTCCACCCTCCATTTTTTTCCCTCCAAAATTGCCTTCTAGAAGGTATTTTTGGAGGGAAAACCAAGGCACCTCTTCATTTCCCTCCCATTTTTCCCTCCAAAAATAACCAAGCACCCCTTCATTTCCCTCCAAAAAAATACCATAACCACCCCCCTTCCCATCCTATAAATACCCTACCCTACCACCACATAATTCCCGATCCTCCCTTAGTGTATTTTTCTACCTACATCCACCTATACCTACGCCCAAGGAGAAGGAGTAGAGAAGGAGATTAAAGGGGCACACCACCAGCCCTTTTGGTGCATTCTTCTCCCCACTCTCTTCAACTTGGGCCACGCCAAGGAGGAGGACTCTTCCACTTCAAGGAGGACGGCCAGGCAAGGGAGAAGGATCTAGGGTGGACGTCCACCCTTGGAGAGAAGCTTAGGGCACGCCCCCTTAGGGCTTGCCTTGGAGGACATCACCTTGGCGGAGCACTGCAAGGAAGGAGTTGAAGGACTCTTTTCAAGATTGGGAGCCACCAACCTTCGAGCAAGAAGCCCTCTTCTTCACCAGCTATCTAGTGGATTTGTGTTTTCTTTTCTTATTTGCATTTTTCTAGTAGTACAAGCTTTCCTCTACTAGGCCTTTTGTAAAACACTTTATCAATTATCTAGTTGCCTTCTTTGCATTTCGTGTTTGCATTTCTATTAGCTTATTTTCAACATTCTTCACTCCCTCTCCCTAATTATTCTAGGCCTCCACTTGCCTAGAGTGAGCTTAGGGAGAGGCTCTACTTGCCACATAGAAGTAGTATTTAAATTGAAGTGTAAATCACTTTTTCCGCCATCAGTTCGCATGTTGCCTTAGCTTAAAAACAAAAAAAACTGATATATTGAAGAAAATACCAAAAGAAAGTTGAGATTTATTCCGAGCAAGAGAATCAATTTTGCAACCATATTGCCTCCTTGGACGACCCTAGATACTCCCCTATCTAGGAATATAAATTTAAGAGCGAAAGCGGATTTACGCGTTACAATGACGTATTTTAACAAACCGCGTATTTTCGTTATCATATATACATACATATACACATATATATAACTATATACGTATATTTACATATCTATATATATATACATATGTAGCTACATATACACTTATATAATTATAACCATATCTATCTATATACATATAGATATATATTTTCATATATACATATATATATATATATTTTTTTTTTTCATATCAAATACCACACATTGTATCGTGGGAATATCTGCACCCATTGCTGATATTCCCCGATACACGCGTACGGAAAGCGTCTTCCCACACATCTTCACCATCCATCCTACACTCCATGCAGCACTTTGTCTTGTTGGTTGCGTCTTCCTAGATGATGACCGACTCGACACCGTGCTACATGCCATCTCCACCTCCACGCCCACCCCTATATACATATATAATATATACATATATATATAATATATTTATCTTATTTCTATTTCTCTTTTCTACAATTAAAAATATAAAAAATATATATGAAAGAGAAAAGATAATCCTTGACTTGCATGTACTCAGTCTTGCAAATAGCTAGACCAATTTTGGAACCCTAATTTGGCTCAAAGCCAAGAACCCGATTTTGAGGGTGTACCTAAAGGATAAAAATTATCAGAAAAAAATATTAAATAGAAAAACACCAAAAACATAATAAATGAAAGGAAGAGATTCGTTGTAGGAACGGTGTAGAAACTTATTCACCTCTAATCCCACTTCCCTGAGTTCGACCCTGGGCCTAAAAGTGACAAAGATAAAATCAAGTAGGCCAGGTAAAAAAAATTTTGTAGAAAGATGCTTAGGCTCGATTTAGGTTAACCACTATACTCATTTCAATGATAAAATCACCATATTAACACAACCTATCCGGGCTCGACCAACCGTGCACCACTACGGTGATGGAGGTTGATGGTAGTGGAGAACGCCTACGCCACAATGTTCGCTGGTTCCACGGTGCGCACCTCCTTCATGGTGGAGAAGATGGAGAAGGAGTCCTTGCAAGGGGGAGAAGATTCTCCCGTGGGTGATGGCCGATCCTCCTTTAAAAATAACAACTCCTCTATTTTCTTCAGCCCAAAGTTTCTCCAACCACTCGCTAAGATTGCGAGTGGTTGTCCCAAAAGGATAGGCTCCGCATGATGTCCATCTGACGTCTAACACCATATTTAGACATCTTAAAATATGTAGAAATAGGAACTTGTGATGTCAATTTTCCAGACGTCTATACTAATCTCCAGACGTCTTATAGACACAGAAATGCATGTCTGTACTCTTCATATATCCTGCATTCATCAAATAAATTATATTATCATATCTTATGTTCTTAAATGTAAAATTAGCATATAAAATTAAATGCGACCAAGGTGAATTACCATATATCTCCTAGTCAATTAACAACTAAGAGTAAATAATTAAATAGTACTTAGTGTAAATAATTATCCACAAAAGTGGACTTATCAAATGCCCCTATGCCTAAGTTTTGCTAGTCCCTAGTGAAAAGTGAAAAATAATGGAAGTAACTAGAATGTTTCTTCTTCTCTTATTCCAAAAATTTAGAGATTCAGACAAAAGTGAAGTGATAAAAGCCTAGGTAACGGATCCAAGTGAAAATAACCAACTTACATTTGCAGTTCGTACTTATCCCTTGGTAAATATTCGTATCTGGATAGGTAACTACTTTCCTCGGGGATAAAGCAGAAAATAATCTATAATTTAACCACGGCGTTTTTGCTTAGGTAGGAGTTGTTGAGTTGAATGGATTTATATTTGGTTGCATACACTTATTTGATGCTACATTTAGTCTAATACTACAGACTATAGATCTTCAGACTATCAAATGAGTCAACCCAGAGAGAGGCTAAATAACTGTGCTCTCTTGATGTTCCTTGGTGCTCATTCTTTAGAGTCTTTTCTTTCTGAGATCACAAATCTCACTAGATTTTGTAAATATACTCACTGTTTGGTGGCCTCACATGGCATTCACATGTCAATAAAAGTCCTAATAACCCTGCAACTAAGTTAGAAGACCTCAGCCAGTATTTGGGCGATCAGAAATACTGAAAAGTATGAGTCATATTTGATGGATTGCAATGGATGTTTTTTTATTATTGCCTCAAAAAAAAAAAACATCGACATATATTGAAAAAAATGATACGGAGATAAAACTATAAACTTTAACTATTTTCTTTTTCTAATTCTCCTTTTTTTCTTTTCTTATAAATATTTCTCTCTTAATTTTTTTTTCCTTTTTTCATAAATCAACATAGCATGATGTAGACTTTTATCTATGACCCATTATTACGAATAATGATGGTCAAGAAGATATTGTGTGGCTTATTTGGTTGAAGTGCCTACTCTCGGCCCTAGGAAGGAATGGATAGGACAAGCGTATTTCTGAACATTGACACTATTACCCTCCTTCAGCCGAGGACTCTATGAAAGACGGTCGTAACCATCCACCATAGTCACAGTTTTATTAAGACTCAATCTCTATGTATCTGCCTTACTTGGTGACTCTCAAAAATTCACACAATGTATGCATATAGGAATAGAGAGCGAAAACTATGGCTAACTCTAATGTATCATCATCTAATTGTCCAGAACTTAAGAGTCCTTCCAGTAGACTTAGTGCACCAATAGTATCTCTACTTTCTTCTCATAAATATTAGGTGGATCTAATAGAAGATAGTATGCCTGACTCCCTTTTAACTGTCCAAGGGTTCAGTAGATTAAAAATGCTTATTGATTTTCTATAAAGATCCATTATGCAGTCTACATACAAGTGAAGTAAATGTAATTGGATTCTAAATTTAAGAAGAAAATCTTTAATAAAACCTCCTTAATAAGGATGTTTTGCTAGGGACTAACCAATTCAGCTCAAATATATATATATATATATATATATATATATATTTGAATGCAACTAACCTAAATGCATGAATACTTCCTAAAATGCAAAATGCACCCCCCTATGCCTAAATCTTGCAATGTCCTCATTGCAAAATTAACACAGGGAGAGAAAGGAAGGAAATCACCTGATGGTGGTGTTATTCTAGATGTTGGGTTGCCTCCCAATAAGCATTGCATTTTCTGTCGGCAGCCAGACTTATAGGGAACCTGTAAGTCTGGTTCCAAATAGAAAGGGCTAGGGTCGAAAAATATGCATAATAGCGTGGGCATAGAAAATAGGTAGCCATGGATGTTGGTGAGCTGATGATGCAACGTGATTCCAAATGCTCACCAGAAGATATGAAAATAGAGAACCTCGTAGGCAACCTGGGGATGTCTAGGAATAATAAAAGGAACATGAGAAGGGACCTCCCAAAATGGAATAAGTGGAATATAACAAGGATCCTCCAAAGCAGGAAGGGTTTTAAAAGATATAAACATAATTATTTCAAACCCTTGAATGGCGAGACTAAAAGTACAAGTATCAGTCCACACTCGCCATTCTACCCAAGGATGTACTGGCCTGATATGCTCCCCAGAAAGAATGTAAGTGAGCAGAGATCTGAGCCAAGGATCGGTTAGGGAGTGGAAGGGTTGTTTGTGGTGTTGGGTGGTAATGGTTAAGTCTAAGGAGGGCTTAGTCAGTGTCGAGTCCAATTCCAACAACGATTCAAATTATGTATTCTCCCTAACAATTATTGTAGAAAAATTCATGTCACCCTGCCTATCATTAATGATCGGAGTCATATTTTCACCTTCCAGTATATGTGAATCAATGGTTGACTCCAAATTAGATTCCTTTGATGGCAGGGTTGAAGCAACAGAATCATTATCATTAATCTCATCCCCGAATTCTTTTGGTTCACTCAAGTTTTTGTCGGGGTGTATATGTGATTCATTAGTAAAGAAAGGAGTTGCTTCAGTATCATTGATTATTTTTGAAGGAGGATCAGTCTTGATGTTTTGGAGTTAGCCTATATCACTTAATTCTTTGTTCTTCTCGAGGCATAAATCCTCAATTGATGTGTATTGTCCCTGAGAGTCTCCCTTAGGCTCCTCACTATTGTGTTTGTCCTCCTCCAATATCAACTCCTGGTTTTGTGGAAGATGACTCTCATAAGAAGGGAGGAATCTGGAATTCACCACATTATTTATATCCTCAGGGGGTAATCCTCGAATAACACATAATTCCCCTAAGATTCACTCCAAATTCTAAGATCGGGTTCATCCATCAGGTTATCATCCTCCTCTAAAATAGACTCTTTATATCCCTGAGACCAAAATTGATCCAATTCATCCTCCATTCCCTTAGGGTCACCTTCATTGGGTGCATTTAAATCCTCAGAATGTTGGATGGTAAGATTTGATTCCCTATGTGGAGGGTCAGGATTAGGCTCACTAAGGGTAGAATGGGGTTCCACACGATACATAATAGGGGAAGTGATATGAACAATACAACCATGACCTGGGTTATCAGGGGTAAGGAAAATATTGCCATTAGGGTCAAGGTCCTCAAGAGGTACCATCTTCCCTTTCTTCTGACTACAATATAGCTTGGGTGGATACTCAGTAGGATTGTTCTCCTCTAGTGGCCGTGTCTCATGGGGTGAGTCTAAGTGATAGCTACTTAAAACAGGATCCCTATTGTCATTAATTTCCTCAAAATTATTTTTAGTAGGGATTAGAATCACTAGTAAGAGAGTAGCTAAGCTATCTTATTTCTTTCTTTAGTTGTTTACTATTCCTCAACATCTCTTCTATAGACTCCATCATTTCTTTTTGTTGTTTTTGCATTTCTATCATAAAAGAGGAGAGGCTACAACTATCAGATTGGGGAGGATAGTCAATCTCAGGCTTTGGTTGCCTAGGGGTATCGATCCAACCTTGATAAGGAAAATCATGAAGGGTGGGATGGTTGGGTGTTTGTAAAGTAGTGGGAATTCCAGTGTTGGAAAATCCCACTCCTAGGCTCTGCTCAAAAGTGAGAGCTATCGGGCCAGTACTCTCAGGGTAGGAATATGAATGATCCCATGAATTGTTAATGTACCCATCAAAGGATGGATACGCTCTGGGCATGGACTCCTAGTTAAAATGATTGGAGTAAGGATAGTCTATTTCTTTCAATTAAACAGGTTAAACTCTCTTAGGATTTAAAAGAAATCAGAACACAAGCAGAAACTTCCTAGAGAGTTCTATCACTGTCAAAACAAATGAAAATACAGTGGGATTTGTTTTTAGTAGATTCTAGGTCTTAAAGTTAAATGTTTAGTTTGTAGCCAAACAAGTTTTACATGAATTACGTTTCGTAGGCCAACCTTTGTTAGTGCCTACAACCTTCTTGCAAGGGATGGAAGTCACGAATCCAGCCTACACACGAGGAACCAAAGTAACTTGGTGGATAGGCTTGTTGATTTCCGACTAACTTCCCTTTTGGTGCAAAAGAGGAGGGGTAGAAATTTATCTAGTGACCGTATGTGTGATATGCATAGTGTCTAAGGTATGCAATTCACGTTTGCATTTTGAGTTTTGAAATCTCTCAAACAAGATCCTTTTGCACACAATTTTAAGTCACAGATTTTAAGGTCCAACCTCTTAGCAGTCCCAATTTTTAAAGTGACCACTAAATTAATTCGATTCAAACACTTTAGTAGTCTTGAATTTAAGTCTAATGCAGATGCATGATGGGTATTTGATGTTAAAGAGAAGACGTACCTTACTCCAACTTTCTTGAGTGCAGGGATGTATGCGATGCAGTAAAGAAAAACTAGATGCTGCTCATTCAATCCAAGATGGTCGCCCTATTGATATGCAGCTTCTAGCAGGAAGTTTGATTTTTTTTTTCATTTTCAATAATATTAAGCAAACAAACCTAATCAACTTACTAACTAACTAACCTATATGCATTTCAAACAATTCAAATAATCCTATAATCTAAATAAAATGGGAACATGCTCCCAAAAATATGCTCCCGCATACAAGAGCGATAAGTAATAAAAGCACTAGGAACACGTTCTCAAAAATATCCAACACAGGTCCTCAAGACAAAAATTAAATGTCTAAGATCTATCTAAACTAATCGAAATCTAAAAGAAGCAAATAAATGTCTGTGGTCACCGATCCTTCCTCCACGCATGTGGGATCAACGCCCACGTGCTCTTGTTGCTACCCTCTACGTTGCATCAAGGTCCACCAAGAATATCGACTCCGCCGTGTGCACCCACCGCATTTGTCATTCGATTTGTGCACACAAAGAGAACCAATGTCGATAATTCAGAAAAGCTTTCAAAATAGCATAAAAATAATATAAATTTCCTGAAAAAATTCATAGGTGTGTTTCATCCCCGGCAACGGCACCATTTGAAGAGCAATCTTTGTATTCGTTGAAAACTTTAACATAAAATGTCGCGTTGTTGTATTTCGTTGCATGGTAGAAAATCCCTTTCCAAAAATATTTAATAATTCAAAACTAACCACTAAGAGTTAGGTCATCTCCATAGGGAGGAATCAACCTTTTTAAACTAGTGAGTCATGTCTTGTTTATTCGGGAAACTCAATGCATACGCATACTAATTGGTGCACGTGTTTTCAACATAAATTCTTGCTTTAAATAATTAATCAATAATGTAAGGGTGCACATGCAAAATCACAACCATGGAAATACCTGAATTGCGATCTTAGTTCTGACAAGCACCATCAAATTTAATTAAATCAGAATTCGATCCCTATAACAAATATCCTTGCTTGCTTATTCATGAGATGAATTTAACTATACACAATTCAATTAGAATTGAGGGACATGCATGCAAAATCTACCGTAATATAATAATAAGATAAATAAATGAATAGTGTTTTCTACAATGGCAAGTAACGTAAATTTTAATATGCCTGTTACTGTAGCAAAACAAGGGAAACGAATCCCCTGCTCGCATGTGCGGAGGACGAGACGGAGGATGGTTTGGTCGCCGATGGTGGGTCTCTGAAGTGCGGCCTTCGCAATGGTGGTGACATGCAGGCAAGTGGTGGTCGGAGGTCTCGCTGGCATTAAGGAAGGCTGTCATGAGGGATGCAGCTCACCGGCGTTGAGGGCTGTCGTGGACGTTTTCTGAGGGTGTGGCTACCCTCGTGAGGTTGTGGCGAGCACTCTGGTTGTTTTGGTGGAGAAGGAGATGGCCCGAGGTGGCGCGGCCGGCGAGGGGGGCGGGTTGCACTTTGGGTTCTTCCATTGGAGTTGCAGGTGGTGGTGGAAGGAAGAAGTGGAAGAAGGAGAAGAGGGTGTGCACGAGTGGCTGCGTATGGAGCCGCTGTGGACAGGTGCGCGTACGAGGGCGCAACTGCGCATCTAACACACGGTTGCTGCTAGTGTGCTTGGAGTGGCACAGGCGCGGGGTTGATTGGTGGTTTGCTCTGTGGATGGAGGAGAAGAAAAGAGGAAGATGAAGATGAACCATGGATGGTGATGGGTTGCCAATGTGGTTGCAGAGGTGGTGATGCACGCATCACCATGCACTGCTGTGATGATGGAGGTTGATGGCAGTGGAGAATGCCTACGCCATAGTGCTCGCTGGTTCCACGGTGTGCACCTCCTTCACGGTGGAGAAGATGGAGGAACCCCCACCATGGGGAGAAGATTCTCCCCTGGATGATGGCCGATTCTCCTTTAAAAATTGCAACTCCTCTGTTTTCTTCGACCCGAAGTTTCTCAAACCACTCACGAAGATTGAGAGTGGTTGTAATAGAAGGATAGGCTCCACATGATGTCCATCAGATGTCTGACTTCATATGTAGACGTCTTAAAATATGTAGAAATACTAACTTGTGATGTCAATTTTCCAGACGTGTATACTAATCTCCAGACGTCTTATAGACGCAGAAATGCATGTCTGGACTCTTCATCTAGCCTGCATTCATCAAATAAATTATATTATCATATCTTATGTTATTAAATGTAAAATTAGTGCATAAAATTAAATACGGCCAAGGTGAATTACAATATATCTCCTAGTCAATTAACAACTAAGAGTAAATAATTAAATAGTACTTGGACTAAATAATGGTCCACAAAAGTGGACTTATCACCCAACCCACCCGCCCATGATGATTCTTACACTCCCAGTTGGACAGAAACTTCTAGGGATTATAACCTTGAGCTTGACTATCCTCTCCAATTTGATGGTAGCCTCTCCTCTTTTATGATAGAAATGCAAAAACAACAGGAACAAATGATGGATTCTATGGGAGAAATTTTGAGGAATAGTTAAAGATTAACTGAAGAGATTAGCCAGCTTAGCGATCCTCCTATAGTAAATTCTAATCCCTACCCTTATATCCTTGATTACCTGATAATTTCAAGGAAAACAATGACAGCAGGGATCCTATTTTGAGGAGTAGATATCACTTAGACGTCCCTCATGAGATATGCCCACTAGAAGGCAATCTTGGTGAATATCCATTAGATGAAGAAGACCTGAATGATAGTATCTTCGTTACATTTGATGAAATGGGTTGTACTCAAATAGTCAACCCAGCTCCTAGTCTGAATCTTGAGATGCAATCTATACCTCATCCTAGGGATCCTAAGCATATACCATACATTTCTAAGGACCTTGCACCTCTATTAGAGCTCCCTGAGGATTGTGATTTAGAAGTTAACAAATTCCAGGAGTCTTAGATACCAGAGGAAATCATACTAGACGAAAGTGATAATAACCACCTCCCCTATCAAGTGGACCAACACCTGTCATTGAATATTTTGAGGGTTCACAAGTCCCTAGCACAAGTGACTGATGTGCATATATTTAAATAGCCAAAAATGTCTATTAATACATGTTCTTAGTTTCATAGTAACATCATGCATTGTAAATATTGCATAATATGCATAATCATTCATTAGGACAAATTGTATAAATTGTATAGTAATTGTCTCCTTTTATGGTCAAGGACAGGGTGACTTTTATCGGGGCCTCGGATAGAAGATCCAACCATATGGATCTAACAGGGCAACGATTGGAGTTCAACTACTCCAAGATCATCCTGATCAAACATCCATAGCACCAGATAGAGACCGAGGAAGCTTAATGATCAATGGCCAAGATGGTGCCAATCCGCACTTCAGACGACAAATTTGACCATACGGATGGGTTTGAATCGATGATCATAGCCTAACAACGCAAAAATTGGCTCAATCCGACATCCGTGTTACCTTCTACATGTCACAGAAGTTGGACGACCATGATGGCACCACGTGGTGCCATCACAGCTACCCAAATCGGCCACAGCACCACTCCCCATCTTCTGAAGGCGTGGCAAGGCAAGATCTGGGCCGTTGGATCTTTATCCAATGGTCGTGAAACACGTGCACTTAAATCGTAACCGCGACAAAGAGGCGCCGCTAGCACAGTGGTCAAGCGATGTTGTGTAAGCATGCGACGCGTGTTCGACTCACCATCTGCAGCATGTGAGCGATTAACCGCGACCATGCTATCGGCTGCAGGTGACTTAGATCATCCAATCGCCCACACAAGCAATCAAAAACACGACATGCACGCCCGATCGCACGTGGGCGCGTGGTTAAGCGCAGATGAAGGCGCGTGCAAGGAGCAATCTGAGTTGTCCGATCTCGCGATCGGATAGCTAAGATTTCAAGAACATGGGCGTGCATTTTGTGTGCAGTAGGCGTTGGAGGCGTGGGTGGTGCATGCACGTCGCCCACGATCAGAGCTTTGGTGACGAATAAATCCGTCACTAAAGACCTGATTTTAATGCTTTAAGCTTGCAATGACAATTTTTCCCTCAATTCCTAGAAATATAAAAGGAGATCCGACCTCCATTTCTTCATCCCTTCCTTCACCTCTCTCCCTCTCCAAAGCTCAAGAAAAGCTTGTTCCACACCCAGGATGCTATTCTAGAGCCAAAATACAATTTTCTCACCCCCATTCTGGAAGTGGATCCTGCAATGACGACGACGTGCTGCTTCGTTCCCACTTTTTCCTGCTTTGTCCTCCTTCTTCCTGTTCCATCCTTCATCTTCTAGGCGTTGTCCCATCCGACTCATCCTCCAAGTAGACGTCGAGGAGGATAACTTCTCTCTATCTTCTCTTTTACCGCTTTCTAAAATCGATTTCCTATTTTCTAGTGTAGATTTCCTACTTTCTAGTGTAGTGGGTAGTTGTAATCTTAATGAACATCAACTTGTGATAATGAAATCCATGTTTGTTCTATGTCTCTTTTGTCTTTATTTGTAATATTCTCTTTCTGTCTTCTATTCTTTATTCTTTAAGTAGATAGTTTAGATTCAATTCGACTAGCTAATCTGCTTCGTGACAATTAAACAAACGCAGTTTTGAATCAAACGTCTGCCTCCATGTGTTCGACCTGGAATTCTTAGAATTTCGATATAAATTTATCTTGTAAGGAATTTCTTCGCAAATCGAACTACAACAATGGGTTTTTCGAATCCAACTTTGATCGTGTAGTTTTCCACACTCAATAATGACCATGAGGAAATTATGGTTGAATTGGATGAATTGGATCAATATTGGTTGCAGGGACATGAAGAGTTGATTTTTTAGGAAGCACTTGATCCTGACATGAAAGATTGTCCTGAGTCTCAGAGTTAAGAGGGACAAAACGTGGAAGAGGATGATAATGATTTTAAGGGACCTGGACTTAGAGTATGGAGTGACTCTAGGGGGGATTATGTTTTGTTCGTGGACCTACCCCCTGAGGACCTGACTGAAATAGCCAAATCTAGATTCTTACGTACCTTTGACTATCAAGATCATCCTCTCAAACATTCAGAAAAAATGGAAGCAATTACTACTCTTGAGGAAAGAATCTATACACCCCATGAGCAGGATCTTAACATTGAACAAGAACCTAGGGATGTCATTATTGAGGACAATCACAGTCCTATTGCTTCCAAACCACTCCTACATGATAGTGAAATAAGTGACACCCTTGAGCGATTCAATTTGGACAACGAACATTTGGGCCCATTCCAGGAAGCGCACACCAATGATATGCAGCATGAAAGGCACTCAGTAATTAAGTCTACTTCTGATGACATTCAGGAATTGGAAGGGTTGTCAAGGAAGAATGATAAACCTCTCAAGCCATCTTTGACCCTCTTCCCTATCCCACACCTGAGAGACATCAACTCACATAGAACCAGCTTCCTAAAATCTCTGCTCAGACTTTTGATTAATGGGGAAATATCCAAACCAATACCTCCTCTGGTAGAGTGGAAAGTTTGGATCAACGTATTTCCTTGTCAGTCTAGCAGTCTTAGGGTATCGTTCTTCACACCCTCTGTTGCCCACACATATCTGCTTAAGGAGCCATTGCCTTCTCATCGCACATTCCCGGAGGTCACTTCTCAGGTGTATTATGTAAAACCTCCACAAATAGCTCAGGAGTACCCTCTTTTCACCTACTTCTAGTGAGTATTTGGCCTCACTATCCATCACCAGCTTGCCAACATCTTAGGTTACTTACTCACCAGGCTAGGCTTGTTATGTATCTTCTTTGGGTCTCCTTCTGTTTCCCTTGCAGAATTCGATTTTCGAGCTATCCCAACTCCACCTCAGGTAATATCTTTCTTCGCTTTTGCTTTTCAATGAGGTCATTGTCATATTTAGGCATGGGGGGGTATAACCTGAGGTTGTTCATAGCATTTATACATATTCTTCATGCAATTAGGCATCCATGTTGCATTAAAAAGCAACAAAAAAAAGAAAGGAAAAGAGGGAAAAAGGAGATGAAATCTTTGTGAGCTGAATTTCAAATATATTAAGGAGAGACAGAAAGAAAGTATGTAAAATTGTGCTGGTCCCAACAGTTGATTATGAAGAGTTACCTAAGTTCTAGGCCAAAGTGAATGAATAAATAAAGTCCTGAAGTGCTTGAGAAAAGGAGATAAGTAAGGGATACCGACTTTAGGTCTCCTACGTCTGTTTTAAGGCTTAAACACTTACATATTTGTTAAGATCTGGACTATTCCTCAAGAGGTTGAGGGAGTTGCAAGGCTGATGTATTAAGTCTAAGGCTTAGGGAGTATTCGGCCCCATTGCCTACCCTTTGGTTAGCGGGACTTGATAACCTAGGCACCCAAAAATCACACACTAGTCTGGTTCAATGCGCATAAAGAAGAATAATGCCAAAAGAGTGTCCATTCTGAAAATGTTTTCCCGAAAAGTTGGCTTAGGAGTGGGTGAAAGACACAAGTTGATTGGATGAGTTCCAAATGCGGAGAGGAGGAATGTAAAACAATCCCCTCAAAGATGCATTATAACATTTCATCTCCTTGATGCTTGTCTCCTAGGATATCTAAATATCCTACCGAGGGCACGGAAGCATCTCGTGCTGATTCAGATACCGTGGGCTATATTATCCCGAAATGTCGATTGCCAGGGTTTGAATTTAGCTACAGAACGCCATGGGCGGCACTATCCCGAAGTGTCAAAAGCCAGGGTTCTGGGAGTTGCCATGGGTGGTGCTATCCTGAAGCATCAATTGCCAGGGACCCTGCGAGGATTGATGGTGGGGATAAGGAATCCAATATAGATCGTGTTTAGGGCCAATCCAATGTTTAGTCTAGGGGAATTTAAAAAGAAAGAGAAACCTCTCGAAATAATATTTGTCCCTCTCTCTCTTACTAAAAATGCACTAGCAAACTGAACCTAAGCTTTCTGCACATATGCACAGGTGCTTTAACCGTTGGGATCAACGGACCTCTAGGCAATTTTTGCAGGCCTTAGAAACCTTCACGGTGAACCCAAGGTTGAGGCTGGTCAGGTCCGTGTCTTGGCTGGTACTTGAGTACCTTTAGGCCTATAGTTGGTATTTCAATCGAATTTCTAGAGTGTGCACGATAAGGCATCCTAACGATAAAATCTGGCCTGGAGACCTAGTCTATTTCTTATGATTTTGCTTGGGACTAACAAAACTTAGGCATGGGGGTATTTGATAGGTCAACTTTAGTAGTCAAAATTAGAGCCTAAGTACATGGTCATTGAGATAAGAAGTGAATTTAGAACATCCATTATATTAATAAAATAATGTAAGAGGAAAAGTCATCATTCATGCATTGCATCATTGTGGAAGGGACAATTGGAAGAAATCAGACTCAAATTAGAATGCTAGACATTTAATTTGTCATAAAGGAAAGCGTTCTTCACTTCCCATCTCCAATTTTGGGAAGTAGTGGACTCTATCCTAATTAGGAAATTCACCATGGGAGAGTTTGGAAATCACACACAAAAAAAGACAGAAACAAAGAAAAAGAAAACAAACCTTATTTCTTTCTCTCTCCCACACATATCTTTCTCTGCCCATAATCTCTCCATTCCATTTAGAGAGTTGGAAGCCACTCCAAGACAAATGGAAAGAGAGAAAAAGGAAAAGGAAAAAAAGAGAAACCTTCCGCTCTTTCTCCTCCAATCTCTCTCTCCCTCATGAATATTCTCTCTCTAATAATTCTTTTTCCTTCTCTGACTCTCTCTCTCATTCTCTCTTTGTCTCCATATATAATTGGGATGGCAAGACAAGGAAGACATCTCCCCTCCACAGGGAGGAAGCCCCCCTTCTCCACATCTCCTCCCCACGGGCAACCTCTCCACCGTGTGCCACCACCACCGCGAGCCTCCATTGTCGGCAACTGCAACCTCCCACCATCACATCTTGCCTACGTCAAATCCACCACCACGGTCGGTGGTGACAGCACTGACACTCGCAACTGCGTCTCCGACTTCGCAACCGTGCGCCTCCTCTCTAGCACTATGAGCCACCATCAAAATTTCAACTGCGTGCCTACCCCACCCCCAGTTAAGTCATCCGAGAACCCATCCCAGACATCTGAAGACCACCATCGTGCTCCATCTTCTTCTCCTTCTGCTCTGTCACTGTTTCTCCTTCAACAAATAACACATCAACAAGACACTTTCATCATCATCTCTGCTGCACGCCAGCGCACCAACCTTCACCATCTCCTTAGCACGCAGCAGCCCATGTCCACATCCCTTGCTAGTGCCACCAGCATCTCCGAGTGACCACGACCTCACGCGGCCACGCCTCTCACACCACCACCGTTGCGCCATGATGAGAGCCTCATCATGAGCCATAACTAGCTCATTTTGACCCAATAAAGAAGATAGAAGCTCCTACATAACCTGGAAGAAGGCCTAACTGAAGGAACAAGTGCCCTGAGAAGAAACCATGAAATAAAGGTGAAAACTGCAATTTTACCATTGCAGTACATAAACGGGATTTCTCAGAAGCAAAGCAAAGGTCAAATGGTCAAAATAAGATAAAAAGTGGGTTGAGTTAATCAGAAATGGGTTCATGTGCAATCTAGAAACTAAATGACACTTGGTAACCCTAAAACAGACCCGCTTAAATTAACAAGGTTTCGGTTAGAACAAAAAGCAATTAAACCCTCTACAAATCATGGAAAAACATCCTCTAGGGTTTAGAACACTTAATTTGGCCTTTGGAACCTAGTTTGACCTAGATTAGGGTCCTAGCTCTTCAATTAACCTAATTTAGGTTTTTACGCAAAATGTCCAGTCAAACGAGGTCAAACCTAAAATCCAACTTCACCATTCGATTCCTTAGGTCCAAATTAGGTTTGTACCAAAATTTGGACCTAAGGAGAGGTCATCTTGACCTACTTTGCAATTTAGTACAACCAAATCACAAATTGGTCCCTATCTTTTGAGTACCTTTGCAGAGAGCCCCCTAGGTTCTTCGCCTCCTTTGCAAACCGGTCCTGCCGCCATTGCTAGGGCAGAACCGAGCTCCGACGAAGTTTCGAGAGAGATTGCTCTCTAATCCCTCAGAGATTCCCTCCTAGAAATGGAAGGAGGATTCTCTGAGGAATTCCCTTCCTGGTAAAGCCAATTACATTCGCTGTTGTGAACCCAATCTCTCGTGCGAACGCACGAGAGATTCGGGTATCCACCTTCCTTCCAACTCCGGCGAGTCAGCAAACCTAACTGCGCGGTCTCCACGCGCTGGTAGGTGCGGCCAGCACCTATAAAAGACACCCCAGACCCTACCGTAGGAGGCAAGCTTGATTTTGACGGAGATCCCTTCCAAATTCCTCCCTCTCCCATCTCCGGCCAAACGACCCACAAGCTCCGGCAACCTCCTCCCCTCCTTCTCGTCGCTCTGCTGCCATACCATTAGCAGAGTCCTCTCCGCTGCTTCCTCCCGCGTCGCGCTGTACCCCGCGTGTGCGCTTCTGACCTCTTCTTCGTCGCCGCTTCCTCCCTCAGGGTCTTTCTTCCCCGACGACGGCAGTTACGAGCCATCCACTCCGCCGCCTTCCTTCCTTCCAGACAATCACAGATACGTTCTCCATCCTCTCCTCTCTCTTTTCCCCCAACTATTTTACTTGATTACCCCTCGACAGTACCTCACTGCCTCCATCTTCCTCGCCTCCGACCTCACTCCGGCGAGCCGCTTCCACCATTCCAGCCCCCCCCACCCGGCTCGCCAACCACCTCGAGAGCTCCGCCTCACCACCAGGAACTCGCTCCACCCCACAACTGCCACTCCAGACCTCCATAATCACCCCCCGAACAACCCACCATCTTCGGCCACAGGTTGACCTAGGCACGCACGCCCAGGCCGAGCTGCGGCCTGCAGCATCGTCCACCGCCTTCGCCGTGCCACGGCGAAGGTCTCTAGCTGATCTGATTGGGCCGTGAGGCTCATTTTGTGTATGACAGTGTTTGAGCCACTGCTGCCATGGATGACCTCCGGTGAAGCTCCAACGAAGCTCCAGGCATCAGGCTTCCCAGGCTGCAGATGCAGGAGACTCACGCGTGTGTCACGAGGTGAGAGAGCCCAGCCAGTAGCGCCAGCAGAGTCAGTAGCTTGGGCAATTGCATACGAGAGTCTGCGGGCGCGCGTGATGTCAGGGTGGCACCTTTAGTCCCACATCGTGGGATTGCAGCACTCAGGTATACTATAACTTGTATTCATGCTTTAAGCCAGTTGCCTCCATAAGCACAGGGGTGAGGTCCCTCACTGCCCTCACACGCCTCGTCCGCGGCTTGACCTCGCGGATCTGGATGACCCGACCCGACCTAGACCTACGCACTCCTCGCGCATCACCACTTGCTGGTGTGCCTGGTCCCAGGTGCGAACCCGACCCGACTATCCTTGTGGCTCTGGGAGAGCGTCCGTGAGTGCATTGCTTCAGAAAGAGAGAGACGCTTGGGTAGAGGGACGGGGGTAGGTTTTTGCTACTGTGTGGTGTGTGCAGGAAGGAAGAACTGTCCCAAGTAGCGAATACTTAGTGGCTGCAGAACAGGAAGAGAAGAAAGAAGAGGCTGTGTAGCAGTGAAAGGAGAATTCTTCGCAGAGAAGAACGAAGAAGAAGACAGGGGAAGACTGCAAAGAGATTAGCAGAAAAAGAAGAAGAAGAAAGGCAAGGCAGGAGAAGAAGGAAAGATACCAGAAGCAAAGAAGGGAGAAGAGCCACGAAGAAGAGAGAAAGAGAGCTCACATTTAAGACGTCTGATACACAAATCAGACGTCTAATTCTAATTTTTTCCTCCAAATCTTTTTTTTTAAATTGTCTCTTTGAATGAGTTATATTTGCATTTAAACAGTTGTATTCTTTGGTTTTACAAAGTACTGAGATTGCTCCCCGTGTTCGACCTCGGATACTCCGGTCTTCGAGTAATAAAATTCTTTATATTTGTTTAGACGTTTTGTCGGTTATACTACAATGTGACATCCTTTAAACCCACACAAAACGTTGACAACACGCCACCCCCGCCGGCATCCCTCCTCGCGTGCAGCACCCTTGCACGCAGGAACCTCATGTGTGCCCAAGCTCACCACATGTCCATTCCTTCGTGCATAGGCACATCGTCAACCTGGGCCCCCTTACATGCAGGTGGCCTCCGTCTTCTTCTTCTTTGTCTTCCTTTCGAATAGACTAAAGGGAACCCAACATCAACATCGATGCCCCTCCATGTAGCCACCTCTACACGCCACCGTTCTCCACGTTCTCACCTCTGTTGAGCTCTCCTCGAACTCACGAGCTCGGCCACGCCCTTAGACTTGCCAACCGCAGCCACACCCACCGTCGAGCCACCGACATCGCTGCCACTCCTTATCGCCAATGTCAATTTTGGCAGCAGTTCGGAGTGCCACCACTGCCATTGGAATGCCCTCAACACAAACGTCCTCCTCTGAGCTTCCTGTGGCCTGCCATCGCCTCCTCTTCGTGCGAGCACAAGGGGAAGTAATCCCCTATTTTGCTACAGGAAATATTCAATTAAAAATAACATTGAATGCCAATGAATTGGGAATGAGTTTTGGACTTTTGGTTATTCTATTGTGCAAACATTGTGGTAGCACCCTCATATTCTTACGTTATTATTCAGTGCATATTATCACCTTAGATTACATCAAATTGGATTTCAAAATTGCACTTAAGCACACATACATTCAAAGTTACATGACATGCCACTACACATGCATCATCTACATATTTTGGGAGCTTGATTTCTGATGTGGAATTTACATAAATAGTCCATAACTTCTTATGAAATTGCAAGTTACACTCAAAGCAGCATATTTATTGAATTGATTTCACGAATGTCTCTGTAAACACGATGGCTACATACCTGTGAATTTATTGCAGTCGTACCTCCCTGTGGATACGACCTAATCCATCGTGGTTAGTTTTAATGATAACTTATTTTGTTTGGGATTTTTCCACCATGCAATTTCACTGCGACAATAAATTTTTCTGATACACATTTTTTCTACAAGCGAAAAATACCCATCCACTGACCAATTTGGTCGTTGGACATCCAGAGGAGGAGGATCAAAGAGGGTCACCAGAGCAACACTTTTGGTGGCTAGAGGAGGAGAATCAGAGGTGGTTGACTCACCAAAACTTGCTGAGGGGATGCGCAAGGCCACAGAGGTCCTTTTATAGGGCTCTAGATGGAGTTCTAAGCTTGGAAACAAGCTTAGAAACTTTGAGCTCTTCGCTGGTGATAGATACCCATTCAATCAAAATATTCACACGAGGATTCTAGACAGGTTTAGGATCCCTGGATGTGCTCATTTGGAAGGCAATTACTTGACGAGTTTCCCTTTCAATTTTGAGTGGGATTCATTAAGAAATCACAGAGATCTTGCCATCTTAAGGTCGGCGAAGCTTGTAGGATTAGGATTTCATGGCAGTAGGGACCTTTTTGTGAAAATGATGATAATGATAGGGACTAAAATGCAAAGGATTCAAAAGTTAGCTGCAAATGTGTGAGATAAAAGAGTTAGATTGGACCAAATTGCAAACTAGGTTAAGATGATCTCAGATTGGGTCCAAATTTTCGTACAAACCTAATTTGGACTTAAGAAATTCAATGGTGAAGTCAGATTTTGGTTTTGACCTAGTTTGGTGGGTAATTTATGCAAAGAACTCAAATTAGGGCAAAAGTCTGCCTGTGGCTCTATTTTATGTCAAGATAGATTCTGATGGTCAAATCAAGCATGCAAACCCCAAAGAATATTTTTCTATAAATTTTAGATGGTTTAGGTGAATTTTATCCTAACTAAAACCTCAGTTAATTAAGAGGGTCTATTTTTAGTGTTTCAAATGTCATTTAATTCTTAAAACATGCAAAAATCCTTTTCTGCCTGTACTGACTCACTTATTATACTCTTAAGACCATTTGACCATTAATTAACCTTTGAGAAAACCCATGGTTGTTCTACATTCAAGCTTTGATGGTAAAATTATAGTTTTAACCTTGGTTTCTTGTATTTCTCTCTGAAAGGATTTGCAATGAATTATGGCCTTCTGGTTGTCATGTAGGAGCATTTAATGACTTAATCAGATCAAATTGAGCTAGTTATGTTTCATGATGGTGTTCCCATTAGTAGACTTTATTGTCCTTGACATGGAATTACCTGAGGATATATAGAGCACACCCATCATACTAGAGAGATTAGTCTTGGCGACAGCCAAGGCAAACATAGATTATGAGGAGGATCTTTTAGAACTAAAATTTTGACATCAAAAGATGAAGATTGATATTTTCAAGGTACATAAGGGACCATCTTGTAGTTTAAGTGAAGAAATCTACTCTTTGGATTCATTGGACAACTTAAAACCTCAATTCCCTTCTACATTTGATCTGATTCTTCTTGTGACACTAGCCTTAGAGATTGAGTACTGACATTCAATCCCTTTAGTGTCTCTAGGATCTTTTGAGAACTCCACACCTGTTCCTTCATCTAATCGTGTACCTATTGAGATTAAACCTCTTCCTGGCTCTTTAATGTATGTATTCTTAGGGCAATATCAGACTTATGTAAGTACCTTTGTTTTGATGAAACAAAATTATGCTTTACTGTGAACTAATCTTTCAGGAACACACTCGCACAAATCAAGTCAATTATCCTCTATGTGGATCAAAGTGAAGATTATCTTTAGTCAATGTAATTCTTTTATATTTCTTGAGTCTAGAATTCCTCTAAGGAACCTCAAGATTAAAGACAAACCTTTCTAAATCATAAAATAAACATTTAGACAGTGTTGATCGACCAAAATATTATAATTGATCGATCAAAATAAGAATATTGATCAAACAATTTAGCCTAATAGTCAAATCTTATTTTCCCTTAATTGATTGACTAATTAAATATTTGATCGATCAGCAATTGATCGATCAATTTGGTTCGAATGATTTTTCTCAACATTCCAAGAATGCTCTATTTTCATCTATAATTAGGGCTCCACACCCTTCATTTCAAAAAATTCTTTCAAAGAGAAATCCATATAGAAAAGAGCTCTTATGCTTTCTCTCGAAGTGCTTCTACGCTTCTGTTTTCACACTTTCCAAAGTACGTCGATTCGAACCACTACAAAAATCTAATTTGACTTTCCTTCAGGTTCCATAGGATTATATTATTTTATTTTTCTTGTTTCTTTTATTACGGATCCCAAGCTATTAAGAGAAATCCGTTGTTGTTTTTACTTCTCTTCAGGATAAAAGAGAAGTGGTTTGCAAGAGGTTGTGCCACCCTCGTTCAAATGGTACGTTAGTGGATTGACTAGCATTGCTTAGTCAGGAAAATCTTAAGCTGGGAGGCTTAGGTAGTGGTTTTCACCTGGGAAGGGTTTCCACTATAAATCAGGTGTACTCTGTACATGAATCTTTGTTTTTGTGTGCTATATTTTTATTACAATTGATATCGTACTTGATCTTCTGTTTGTGGCCAAGTAAGATTCGTAGTCACTCCTTTCATTTGGTATCTGTTTATAGAGCGAGATTATTGTTTATAAATGCTTCGTTGTAGTGTAGTCGAAATTGCTTTGAAAACAAATACAATTTATTACTCGAATTTGAAGTTAGAGGTCGAACAGAGGAAGCAAATGGGAATTCATGCGCTAATCTCAATAGATAATATACATGAACACATTTAATTACTCAAAACCTAATATGCAATGTATAACATGAGTATATGAAGAGATAAAAAGAATGTTAGACAAAATAATGGTGATTTGAATCATCGATTATCAGTTTAACACATAGAACAACTACTCAAATATAATCAAATGAAGGAATAGATAATTAGATGACTTAAAGTGCATTGCTACAGTGCTCCTTTTTTCTTTTACTTTTGCTTCTGCCTTTGATTTTGTTCTCTTGTTTTCTTCATAACTCTTTTAGCTATTCTTCTTCTTCTTCTTCTTCTTCTTCCTCTTCTTCACTTTTTCTTCTCTGCTTTCTCTTCACGCACAGGCCTTCTTCCTTCGCTTCTTCTTTCTTTACAGACCCTTCTGCTTCTCTTCTTTCACGGTCCAAGCCTTCTTCCTTCTCCTTCCTTTCTTCTCTTCTATTCTTTATGCAGAGGGGGAAAGGGTCTTTAGATTTGGCTAAGTGTTAGCCAATCCTTTTCAGAGCAAAACCCCCCTAACCCCCGCATGCTCTCCTCCCTTTCTCTCCTTGGGTCATGCTCTCCCAGAGCCTTCAACAGTATTGGGTATACAGGTATCGGGTATGAGAGCACCCGGGTCTAGGGCTGCAGGTGTGAGTCGCAGTTGAGGAGTGGATAGGGCTTAGGCAGGTAATTGTGTGCAGTAGGTCCGTGAGGGCGGTGCTGCAGATGAGGCACATGAGAGGGTGCGAGGCACCTCACCCCCAAGTGTTGAGGGGATAAGCCCTCAACACTTTTTCAATTTATGCGAGCGCAGGCTCTCCTTAGCTTCAGAGGTGGGACTAAAGTCCCACCCTTCTTTGCACGTCCACTACTGTAGTGATGATGACTTGAATTAGCACAACTGCGGAGGACAATGCCTCCAACTGATGCCCTGAGATCTTGCCTGGGAGTGTTCTGTGTGACCTAGGATGGCTACCTGGAGCTTCAGAGGCTGAAGAAGGCTTTAAGAAAGCTTGAAGCTTGCCTGCTAATGGCAGCCGGAGCTCGACACCTAAAACAACCAACCTCTTCACCCTGTTAAAACACATTAGGAGGGTTGCCATGGGTGGTGGAATGTTGTGGCGTTGGTCTCGTGGTGGATGGACGTGTGTGGTGGCCAAACAGATGCGAATATGGCCGGAGGGAGTGGGTTTGTTCAGGGGTGAGTTTGGGTGAGCTAGAGGATGAAATAGGAGAGGGGTTTTGTGCAGGAAGGTGAGGCGGAGGTCTTGAGGTGGTCGGCGAGGAAGATGGAGGGTTGTAGTGATGGAGCTGCCTCGCTGAAGGTTCGATCGGAGACGGAGACAATGAGGGTGAGTGTGTCGAGTCGAGGGTATTTTTGGGTTTTGAGGGTATAAAACGAACCTGATCAGACTAAGGGAACTAATTACCTATTCTAGGTGGACGAAAGAAGTAGTAGGACAACACTGGCTGGTATGGCTGGTGTCGGGGAAGATGAATTCTCCGGTGATGAAGTGGCAAGGAAGGCGTGGAAAAGGGCATTCACTAGTATTGCGGCACACGAAATAAGTCAGGGAGGATGAATCCACTGCTCGTTTTGCAAGATGGATGAGGAATGCGGATAGGGAACTCACCGGAGCTTGTGGAGACTTGCGGCCGAAGAGGAGAGTGGAAGAAGGGGGTTTTCGGCTGAAATTCAAGCTAAGACTCGGCGAGGTCTAGCGATTCTTTATATAGGTAGTAGAGGGCAGTTGAAGCTTGGAATCCAAGCTTTCAACCTTGAAAGGTTCGCCTAAGTAGGATAACAAAATCTCATATGTGTTCTCATGAGAGATTGGGAAGGTTATGAAGGTTGAAATCAAATGCATTAGAAAGAGCACTTCTCAAGGAATCTCCCTTCCAATTTTGGAAGGGATTCATTGATTAGAGGAGTTCTCTTAAATCAAAGGTCATCGGAGAAGGATTCCTCTGCAATAATGGTGGAGGGACCTATTTGCAAAGAGTGAAGACAAAGCTAGTGTCCTTTTGTAAGAAATTTAAAAGTTAGGGGCATGTATGTAAGCAAAAGGACTCAGATTGGACTAAATTGCAAACTAGGTCAAGATGATCTCAGATTGGGTCCACATTTTGGTACAAACCTAATTTGGACTGAAGCAATCCAATGATGAAATTTGATTTTGGTTTTGACCTCGTTTGACTAGGTAATTTATGCAAAAATCCAAATTAGGGCAAATATTAGTCTGACACTCTATTTTGGGTCAAGATGGGTTCTGATGATCAAATTGAAGGTACTAAACCCTAGAGAATATTTTTCTATGAATTATAGAGGGTTTAGGTGAATTTTATCTTGACAAAAACCTCATTAATTTAGTGGATCTATTTTTAGGGTTTCAGAAGTCATTTAATTCTCAAAACAAGCGTAAACCCTTTTCTGTCTATTCTAACCCGATTGTTAGTCTTTTAGGACTATTTAACCATTAATTAACCCTTGAGAAAAACTCGTGGTTGTACTGCATTCATGATATGATGGTAAATTTACAGTTTTAACTCTGTTTACTTGTCTTTCTCTCAGAATGATTATGCAATGAATTGCAGTCCTTTGGCAGTTATGCAGTAGTATTTAATGACTTAATTAGATCAAATTGAGTTAGTTATGGCTCATGATGGTGTTCCCACCATACCCCTATGCCTAGCTTTTGCTAGCCTCTTAGCAAAAGCTTATGGAATTAACTTAAATTCTAGACCATGACTTTTTATGGTTAGAATTTTGATGTGTGCTTTCTTTTGTAGATTAGGTCAGAATGTCGATAGCAGGCCTAGTGGTACTCAAGTACCAACAAAGATCCGAACATAACCAACTCTAGCCTCAGTCTGCCGTGAAGGTTTCTAAGGCCCACAGGAACTAACCTAAGGTTCGTTGTACTTCGCGATTAAAGAACTCGTGCTTAAAACATGTTTAGTCCCAGATCAGTTTGGAGTGTGTTTTTGTATGAGACAGACAGAAGAATTTTTTTATTTTTGGAGAGTTTTCTCTCTTTTTTCTTTCTTTATTTCTAACTTTGGATTGGCTTTACAACATGATCTCTATCGGATTCCTTGTTCCCACCATCAATCCTCGCAAGGTCCCTAGTAATCGATGCTTCGAGGTAGCACCATCCATGGCAACCCCCATAACCCTGGCTTTCGAGATTTCGGGATAATCCTGCCAATGGCATTCTGTAGCTAAATCTAAACCCTGGCAATCGACATTTCTTGATAATGCAGCCCATGGCATTTGAACCAGCACAAGGTGCTTACATGCCCCTGGTAGGATATTTAGATATCCTAGGAGACAAGCACCGAGGAGACGGTATGTTAGTGTCCATCTTCGAGGGGAATTTCCTACCTCTCCATGCCAGGAACTCTTCCAAGTCAACTTATGTTGATCAGCTGCTCCTAATCTAGGTAGCTATTTCAAAATAGATTTAACGTATTTGCATGATTTTGATAATTAGGCACAGTGAGCCAGACTGTGTGTTGATTGGGGTGCTTAGGTTACCGATTCCTGTAAACCAGAGGTCAGTTAACGAGGCCGAATAATCCCTAAGCCTTAGACCTAATACTTAAGCTATGCATTTTCCCCAACCTCTTGAGGACTATCCAGATCTTGGCGGATACTTGAATTTTTAAGCATAAAATCACAGCCTAAGAGGCCTAAGATCAGCGTTCGTACTAATCTCTTTTTGTCTCTTAGCACCTTTTGTCTTTCATTTTCTTTCTTTTTTTTTGGTTTAGAACTAAGTCGATTCCCTAATCTTTTACTAATGACTATCACTTTTTTCTTTTCAAATTATTCTCCTTTTTGACATTTATATCACCTCCCCTTTTTCCTCCTCAAAAAATGATATGCAATTAATTCACTCAAAATTTCCTCCCTTCTCCAATTTTTTTGTTATTTTTCAATTTTCTATTTTTTTGGTTATTTTGGAATATGTAATTTTTATGAGAACCCTTCTGAACTTTGATCTTTGTATGTTTGCACTTTACCACCCCCCGATGACTAAGTTTTGCAATGTCCTCATTGTAAACGAAGGGTCTGAAATAGTTTTGGGTTCAGGATTTAGAACAGGATTATCGGGTGGGCGAGCAAGTCAGGAATGACTATTGTGGATGATTTCAAGCCCTGGTACGAGTACCAGAGGTGGGATCAACTGTTCTAAACCTGAACTCAGAGTGCAGTAGACATGAAGTACAAAAGGGTAATTAGAAGGATCTCAGGTTTTTGGAATGACGGGTTGCCTCCCGTTAAGTGCTAAATTCAACACCTTCAGCCGAGGAAAAAATGGTATGGAGAAGGAGCAGTGAAATTAGATAAATTTTTTAGAATAAGCACCTTGATCAAAAGCCTGGTTGGTCCAACCAGGTGCTTGTTCAAATCAGCAGGCTGATGATGCAGCCCAAACCCAATCAATCTTGCAGGTTGATAGATGTAGATCAATAGATGCGGAAACCACCATATGCTCTGAAGCTCGGAATGATGCGAAAGTGCATAGCTAGGGTTTGGCTGAGTCGAATCAACCTGATCAAAGTAGGGATCCTCAAATGAAAATGAATCAGTGGAGGATGTAGGAACCCTACAAAAATGATCAAAGAAGGAGGGTGTGATTTGTAGTTTGATCGATGTCTGAAACCTGATTTGAATGTGGAGGAGAATCATCTGCAACCGGCTCATTGATAGGAGAATTAGAGTAATAATTGAGTCCGGTAGTGGATCAGGGTTGAAAATAGGTTTTGGAAGGTTCTGCATATGTTGAAGAGGTGGCATCAATAAGAATTTTGTTTGAGGGCTCTTCTAAAAATGATTCAGAGGTGGGTTCATTTAGAGAGTCCTCATAGTAGCCATCAAACTCAAAGGTAAATGTTTGAAGAGTGTTTGTAGGACGAAGGAAATTTGAGTCAAGAAAAGATTCGAACACTGGGTTGTAGATACCCTCAGCAATTTCTATTTCCGATTCCTGAGTATAAAAAAGAAATGATTCCATCTCAATGGACCCTGATTTTGAATCAGTGATCTCAGGATCAGGGACCTTAGAGTCAGAGTCAAAGAATGGATCATGTATGCTGAGGTCATAGATTGGCTCGTAGTTGTCAGGAAATAATGGTTCTCCGAAATCATAGTAAGATTCAAACTCGTCGGAGAACTTGTGAGAATCAAGTTCTGAATCAAATTTGGGATCAGAGGTTCCACCACAGAATAAATCAAAAGATGTAGACTCAGCAACTTGACTTTGACCTAACCTATTTTCAAATTCCAAGCTCAAAAAGGTGTCCCTATTAGTTATAGGCTCGGGTTCTTAGTTTGTAGGGCAGACCCAATCAAAACCCAACTCTTCCAACTCCTCGGTTTCTGTATCATAGACTGGCGTGACTTTCAGAAAATCAATATGTGTTTTTGAGGATGTTGGAGAGGTGTATTTGATTAGCCCATATTTGTGGGCTATTTAAGTATTTAAGTGCCTAGACATTAGGTTAATTCTAACATTTATTTAGCATAAATTAGGATGTAAGTAGATTAATTCATATTTCTAATTTAATTACATAATTCATGCATTGCATTCATATTTTAAATGCATTTAGAATTAACTTAGAAGTGCATTCATTTAATTAGTTAACCAATTAGGTACATTGCATGCATTAATTTTAAGTTAACATAAAAGTTGAGGGTTTGTATATAAATAACCATAATATTTTAACACTATCTTTTATTCTTCTTCTTTTCAGCAACGGCTCGGCTACCGCTGTAACGCCACCTGCCGCACTAAAGCCCACATTCATGGATTAGCGAAGAAGGTGGATCTGCTCCTGCCTCTCCATACAAATTCGTGCAGGCAACTACAAAAAGAGGAGAGAGGCTGCCGAGCAGAGTAGGCCTCCACCCCAACAATCCACACTATGCAGAGAGTCCATCTCGTCCATTTCACCACCGCCGGCCTCAACCGCGGCGATGAGCCTCCACCACCATGGGCGTGTGGTGTGACAGGCCACACCGCCATCTGGAGATCGTCTGCATTATCGTGAGCACCTCGCCGTGCACCTCCCTCGCCGTCGTCACCAACAACCACCATTGCAGCTACTGCAATTTCACTCCTCAGTCACTTAAGATGTCCGAGAAGTTTCCCAGATGTCTCAAGCTTCGACCCCCCCCACTCCAGTAGCAACCACCCTTGCTAGTCATCACCTCCAGTGCCAACCGCCATCCCTCGCCCTCATCACCTCCAGCGCCAACCGCCTTGCAGTCCTGCGCTCATCCTGCTGCGCAAGACCGCCTACAAGCCTGCACCCGCTCCCTGCAGTGCACTCGCTCACTCCTTGCCGCGCACTGCATCTACTCAAGCAAGCAAGCCTGCAGTAGCATCCGCCTCCAGCAGGCGCACGTTTGCCAGCGCTTCAGTGCGCTTAACTTCCCCGTGCCCGCTCCTTGCAGTGTGCCCCCCAGAAACCTTCAGCGCGCACCCTCTCTAGCGTGCCCCTACTGTCTGCAATGCCCCCAGCCACCGTCTGCAGTGCCTCCATCAGAGCACGCACACCACCTACAGCAGTGCTCAACACCCGCGCATCAGCAACAGCAGTGTGCGCGCACACTGCTTGCAGTAGTGCTCAACTCCCGTGCACAGCCGCCCCTCCAGTAGTTGCAGCCACTGTTGACAGCCACCTTCACTGGAGCTCCGTCCAGCCATCTCCGGCCACCGCACGACTCGCCACTACCACCGCTGCGAAGCCCTTGGTCCAAAGAACTTCCTCCGAGCTTCATGCCTCCAGCCGTTTATTCCTCTTCACGCACGGCCAAGGGGAAGAAATCCCCTATTTTGCTACATTACTCGTCCCATTAATAATTACATTTTCTGCCCTTGTCATCTTTTAATGATATTTTATTGAATTTGCATTGCAAAAAATATCCTCTAGTTAATAAGAATTGCTATTTCAGCATGTTTTCTTGAATCAACCTTAATCTGAAGGAAAATTTGGCTTGATTCTCATCTAAACTAACTACAAACAAACATTTTTAACCAATGCGAATTTAAATACGTCATTGCCTCCCTGTGGATATGACCCGCTCTTCTGCGAGCGGTTATTTTTTTTAATTATTGATTAGTCGATTTTTAGACCACATAAAACTACAAACGACTTTAAAGTGAACAATCGACTCGTCAAAATGGCGCCGTTGCTGGGGAGGTAACAGACGCAATAATTTCACCTGATTTTATTTTGATTATTTCTCAATTGCACAGTGATTTGACCATTTATTATTTTTTTTCTTGTGCGAAAAATTTTATGCGAGGAATCAGCCATAGTGAGAGGCGACCGTTGACGTCGCCAGAGGAGAATGGGTCAAGCTACCTTGAAAAGGAGGAGAAGGACGAGGACGCGACGGTCATCATTGTACATTTAGTCGCTAATCTGATTAGAGTAGAATTAAGACTTTAGATTTAATTTTTCATTGCATTTGGTTTGAAACCCTTATTTTAGGGTATATTTTGAGGGGTTTGTTCCCCAATTTTGTTTTAGGCTTGTGTTGGATAATTTTTGGGAGCCTGTTCCCTTTTCTTTAGATTTAGGTTTTTAGTTTATTGATTACTTTTATTTGCTTGTGCATAAGTAGTTTAAAAAATAAAAAAAATGAGTTTCCTGCTAGAAGCTACCTACCCTTAGGACGAACCATTTAGGTCTCTATGAGCAGCCTCTAGATTTACTTCTCTGCATTGCATGCATTCTTGCATCGTTGATTGCTGGAAGCAAGGTACACATTCTCTTACTTTGCATCCTATTCTTGATCACGCATTGCATTTGGATTTAATTTGAAGACCACAAAATTTGTCTTGAAGCAATCTAACAAGTGGTCACATATTTCCTAGAAAAAGGACTAATTAAAGGAGGAACATCTTAAAATCCAAGGATTTGACTTTCAAGCGTGGTGTGCAATTCAAAATTCAAAATATTTTTGCGGTGAATGCACATTTATATCTTTTGCACCACAACACTCATTTAGACACTCCTAAGTCTTGAAACGACTAGGACAAGAGCCCTCCTACTGTTGGATTCTGAAGTGTTCGGAACATGAGATCAAAGGTTCTGTAAATCCAATAAGGGGGATACCCTGTCACGGATTTTTGGGGGTAGTTGAGAAGCACCGCGAAAGCACAGCATCAAAGGAAGGCTTAGGCCTACTTGCATCCCTCGATCTTCCGTCTTTGGATTTACTTGACCATTTGAGATTTAGGGAAGAATTCCTAAGCTCCAACTAGGTCTTTTTAGGCATTCCGAAGGTTGACAATAGGCGCATAATTGATTGGGCAACTTGCTTTGTCACCTATAATTTGAACTAAAGTCAAATGCCTAAATTTGTAAAGACCGAACAAGTCCTTTTGAATTATGTTTGTAGTGCATGCTTGGTAGGCGTTCTCTTAGGAGATAACTTGTGTTTGATCCTGAACCTGAAAGAATCCTAAGAAGAGACCTTCCAAGGGTAGAAATGGCCGGTCAAAGGAGCCTTAAGGATATTTCATCCCAACGAATCAAGCTGGCCCTACACTACGTAAACCTGGAGGGGACAATCCGTATGAGATCAAAAGTAGTACCATATCCTTGCTACCCTCCTTTTATGGTACTACTAGGGAAGACCCTTACAGGCATATAAAGGAATTCACCGAGGTCTGTTCCATGGTGAAGCTGCAAGGTGTTATTGATGACGCTCAAATGCGGACCCTCATTCCGTTCTCCCTTAAGGACAAAGCCAAGTATTGGCATCAGACCCTTGATAATATAAATACTTGGGATGCCCTGAAGAAGGAGTTTTTGAAGAAGTACTTCCCCATGAGTAAAACCAATCACTTTAGGAGGGAAATTATGAGTTTTGTTCAAAAGGATGGGGAAGCATTCCATGATGCGTGGGAGCGCTTTAACGAGTTGCTGAAACTTTGCCCACATCACCAGGTGCCTAAATGGCAACTGGTTGAAAGGTTCTACACTGGACTTAATGATTCGCATAGGCAAACTATGGATGGTGCCTGTGCAGGAACCTTTCTATCTAAGACTGAGGATGAAGCTTGGAACTTATTTGATACTTTGAATGAGAATTCTATTCACTTGAATTCTGCCTACATGGATAGAAAGCCCACTCTCATGCAAAGAAAGTTGGAGGCGAATGAGGCAAGGGACACCCAAAATTTAGCCTATCAGATTCAATTATTGAATAAAAACATGGAAAGGCTTATGTCGAACCCTAGTTCATTTGTACCTAACACCTCCACATCCCAAGCTTCCGAATGCTTAATTTGCCAAGGCAATACACACGCCACTATGGATTGCCACTTGGCCTCCCAATTCCTAAGCTTGGACAAGTGGATTTGAATGCTGCTCAAGGGTTCCATCCTAGACCTCGTAATGACCCTTTCTCCAACACTTATAATGAGGGATGGAGGAACCACCCAAAGTTTTCATGGAGACAAGGAAAGTCTCAAATTCAGGGAATTACAAACCACAATCCGTTCAAAACCATCAAATGAACCAACCTCAGACCTTTGCCCAACCTAAAACCTCTGAGATGGATGAATTGAAGGCGATGTTGAAAACTATGCAAGAAAGTCAAAGTGCCATCATCCAATCTCATGACAAGGCTATACATGAGATGAAATCACAAATTGGACACCTTGTTGAGGCCGTTAGACAGAGGGAGACTAGGAAGCTCCCCAGTGCTGCTGAGGAAAATCCTAAAGGAAAAGGGATTGTCTTTAGGGAGCATGCTCAGGCGGTGACTATTCTGAGGAGTGGGAAAGAAATTTCCAAACCCGATGCTCCTATAGTCTCATCCCTTAAAAAACCATCCACCCTGTCTTTCACCCCCACCGGAGAAGACTTACCCAAATCTTCTCTGCTTGAAATCACCTCACCGGAAGAAGTTTCCCCCGTTCAACCCCTTACTCGACATGACAACCCTTCCACCCAGAGATTGAGAGTGACTTTTCCAGAGCGCTTATCCACCTCTGGGCAGACTTCTGCTAGCTCATCTGGAGCCAAAGATAAGGCAGATGAGATTATGGAAACTTTCAAGCAAGTGCAGATTAACCTACCTTTGCTTGAAGCTATCAGGCAGATTCCGTCTTATGCTCGCTTCTTAAAGGACTTGTGCACAAAAAAGTGGCAATCTAGAAAACAGGTCCAATCAAAAGTTGTCATGCCTGATTTTGTTAGCTCAATTGTTCAACATGGCACACCCCCGAAACTTAAGGACCCAGGAGCCCCATACATCTCTGTAGTTATTGGTGACTTACAAATTGATGAGGCTCTACTTGATCTGGGTGCGGGGGTGAACATCCTTCCAAGCTACGTGTATAACAACTTGGGGGAGGCAATCTGAAGCCTAGCCCTGTAATCCTTCAAGTTGCTGATCGATCACTTAAGACAGCATGGGGAATTTTGGAAGATGTCCTCATAAGAGTGGAGGATTTCTTCTTTCCAGTTGACTTCTTAGTTTTGGACACTGACCCTACCAACAAGCCAACCAAACCCACCATCATTTTGGGCCACCCCTTCCTTGCAACTTCTCATGCTTCAATCAATTGCAATACTGGGGCATTGAAAATGGGCTTTGGGAACAGGAAAATCTGGCTTAATGTGTTTGATGCTTACAAACAAGCCGGACTTGAGGATTGTTCTCAAGTTAAGGTGATAGATGACCTGATTGAAGAGGCAACTCCTGCAATGTTATGTGATGACCCCCTTCAGCATGTCATGCTAAATGAGCATTGCCATCTCTTGGAGGAATGTGAAAGGGATATACTAGAACTTGAGGAATTGCTAGGAGTTTCTGCTGAGTCTCTTCCCCTATCATTTCGGCCGAAGGTAGATCTGCTACCTGAGATGGGGACATTTATTATGAAACCCTCAACCATACAAGCCCGCAACCTTGAGTTGAAACCCCTCCCTGACACTCTCAAGTATGTTTTCCTAGGTGCCAATGATACGCTCCCCATTATCATTTCGGTTGTGCTATCTGAGGCACAGGAGGGAGCCTTGATTGAATGCCTATTTAGGTACAAGGAAGCTATTGCTTGGAGCATTACTGACATTAAGGGTATAGACTCTACACTCTACATGCACCACATTTATACTGATGATTCCATCAAGCCTTTTAGGGACATGAAGAGACGTCTGAACCCTAATATTAGGGAGGTGGTAAAAAAGGAAATCCTGAAGTAGTTGGATGTCGGGATCATATATCCCATTGCTGATAGTAAATGGGTCAGTCCCATTCATGTGGTGCCAAAGAAGGTAGGCTTTACTGTGGAACTCAACGACCAAGGTGAACAAGTTGTCACTAGACCCTCAACTGGATGGAGGGTCTGTATTGATTACCGCAAGCTGAACACCACTACCTAGAAGGATCACTTTCCTCTGCCTCTTATTGATCAAATTCTCGAAAAATTGGCAGGGAATAAGTATTATTGCTTTCTCGATGGATATTCTGGGTACAATCAGGTGGCAGTCTTTCCTAATGACCAGGAAAAGATGACATTCATGAGTCCTTATGGTACTTTTGCATTCAGGCGTATGCCATTTGGATTATGTAATGCCCCTGCAACTTTCCCGCAGTATATGATTTCTATCTTTTCGGACAAGATTGACGAGTGTGTTGAAGTGTTTATCGATGACTTGTCCATTTATGGCTCGTCTTTCGACCAGTGTCTCCTTCACCTGGAGAATGTGTTAAAGCGATGTAAGGAGACTGGTTTAGTCCTCAGCTGGGAGAAAAGTCACTTCATGGTATAGAAGGGAATTGTACCTGGGCATGTTGTATCCGAGTAAGGTTTGGAAGTAGATAAAGCCAAGATTGATTCTATTTCCAAACTTCTATTGCCTACGAATGTCAAATAGATTAGATCGTTTCTGGGCCATGCTGGGTTTTATAGCTGCTTTATTAAAAATTTTAGTAAAATTTCTAGGCCACTTTGTGACTTGTTGGCAAAGAAATCTTCCTTCAGTTTTGATTCAAAGTGTGTTGATGCCTTTCAAACTCTAAAGGAGGCCTTGATCTCTGTGCCTATTCTCCAAGCTCCTGATTGGACACTCCCATTTGAGCTTATGTGTGATGCTTCGGATTATGTAGTAGGAGCAGTCCTTGGACAAATGGTTGAGGGAAGACCTCATGTGCTGCATTATTGTTGAACGTATCGAATTGCTATGCTAACGTGTTTGGTTTTGGAAAACCTATCGTTGTAGTTTGAAAACAAAGAACTCATGTTCACCAAATAAAATTTATACTGAAATTGAAATTCCTGGTCGATAATAGGGAGGTGGATGTTTGATTTAAAAACTACACGTTTCTTTTTTACTTGTCACGAAGTAATTCAATTTAAAACTATCTAATTATTTTCAATAAATAGAAGAGAGAGAGAGGGTAAGAGAGAGAGAATATTACACATAGTAATCAAAATGAGATGTAGAATAAACAGAGAATTCATTATTAAGGAGATTGTTCATTATAACTAGAAAGCATAAAACAATTGCACTAGAAAGTGAAAAATTTACTCTAGAAAGCATTAAAAGAATGGAGGGAGAAATGTCCTCCTCGACGATCACTTGGAGGACGAGCAGAACTATTCTAGAAAGTAGTAAAAAGAATAGGGAGAGAGAAATCCTCCTCGACGGTTGCTTGGAGGACGAGCCGGATGGGACGATGCCTGGACGAAGGAGGACGAAGCAGGAATAAGGAGAACGAAGCAGACGAACAGGAATGGAGCAGCACGTTGTCGTCGTCGCAGGGTCCACTTCTAAAGGGGGACGAAAATTTGGACTTTATCTCGCGAGAAGCATCCCGGGTATGGGACAAGCTTCTCTTGAGCTTTGGAGAGGTAGAGAAGAGAAGGAAAGAGATGAGATTTCGTATGGAGGGGGTCTCCTTTTATAGTTGCAAGGAGTGGGGGCAAAATGGTCATTACATTTTTAAAATAATAAATGAGGGGTCTTTAGTGATGGATAAATCCGTCACTAAAGCCCCAACGTGGGCGTAGCACCCGCACCCACGCGCGCCTCCTCAGCTGCGCTCTTCTTCAAAGTCCGTGCACGTTCTTCAATTCTCAGCTGTCCGATCGCGAGATCGGACGGCTTAAGATTCATCTTCGCCCGCTACTGCGCGCCAGCCTGGCGCGTGTGATGCCGCGTGATGCCTCGCATGCAATAGCGCGTGATCTCAATTGAGCGCGGACAGCCGTCCGATCAAGATCCAACGCTTGCCCGCACCTTCCACCCCTTCGCTGCGGTTCGAACCTGCGCCCGCAGCTCGCGTAAGCGCGCTGACCGTTGCGCTACGAGGCGCGGATGGTCGAGCGGGCGCTTTTTGGTGCGGCCGTCCACAGCCGTTGGATTGAGATCCAACGGCAGAGAGGGAGCAGGTGCGAGGTCTTGAGAGAATGTAAGCTGCCATTTGGGTGGTCGAGATGGCGCCACGTGGCCCCATCTTGGCCGTCCATCTTCTGGAAGTTGTAGATGGTGCCACGGATGTCGGATTGACTCGATTTTTGCGTCGTTGGGCTGCGATCGTCGATTCGAATTCATCCGTGCGGTCGGATTTGTCATTTGAAGTGTGGATTTACACCATCCTGGCTCTTGATCTTCTAGGGTTCCCTAGTCACTATTTGCTGCTACGGATGCCTGATTAAGGCGATCTTGGAGTCGTTGAACTCCAATCGTTGCCCTGATCACATCCATACAGTTGGATCTTTGATCCGAGGCCCGATAAAATGTTTGCCCTGTCCAAGCACTTAAAAGGAGACAATTAACCTTCATTTTTTTCAAACTACTCTAAATGCAAGATGATGCTTGTTATGCAATATTTATATCATGAAATGCAATCCTATGCTTAAGAACATGCATAGATAAACATCTTAAGTACTGTAAATGTGTTTACATCATACCCCCATGCCTATCTTTTGCTAGTCCCTAGCAAAAACTACATGCTATTTATAAAAGAATTAGGTTGGATTATTTGGACCTAAGTTATTTTCAATCATTAAGAAATTGTATACTTAGGAACTGAACTTTCAAAGACACAGCGGCGCCCGAGTATCAGCCAAAATGCAGACCGCCTGAAGCCCTCACCTTATTCAAAGAAAATTTTCTTTTTTTTTCCCTTTTTCTTTTTTTCTAATTTTTTTTGAATTTTCAAATTTTAGGGTTTAAGAGTGGCTTTCTACGGCCATTCAACTCACCCAAGATTTGATGAGAATCCTAAGTTTTAAGCATCTTATTGTGATTGTGATAGACTCGTTGACCGGCAATTAAAACGGACTTTGAATTTCTACGCCTCTAGGTGACCTCAAAAAGAATTCTACCTAAAGGTGTATCTTTACAACCGGAAGCTTTCTCCCTACTTTTATTTTTTTACGGGGTCAACACAAGGGTGAATCCAGTGTATATCTCCCTGATTTATTCTACTTCTCCACTTCTTCCTAAGTGTTTTGAGAATTTTTAGTGCATTTACTGAGTTGGGTTCTGGATAACCGATCGATGAGCTGTTACCACCGATAACTTGCCAGCCATACTCGTGCAGCGAAGTGTGGCTTATTTTTTTGTTCTTTTCTCCTTTTCTTTTTGATTTTTTTTTCTTTTTTTTTTTTTTTTAAGTAGGTGGCTTCCCTAGTCTAAGATTTATCTAAAGGCAGCAAAAAGAGAAAGATCCAGTGACTGGGCTCTGGACAACCTACCTATGAGCTGTTACCCACGATAACTTGCCAGCCATATCACCCTAGAAGGTTCATTAGCTACCCAATTTCCGTTAAAATCGTCGAACAACGAGTCAGTGACAAGATAGTGTGTAGATGCTAGAAACTCAAAATTCCCTCAAATCAGAGGGCGGGTTGATAAGTCGTGTACTTATCACCCAAACTTATTTACTCCAATTAAAATAAAATTCAGGTTGGCGAGAACTCAAAAAAAAATCCACATTTTAGTGGATACACGGGCTGATTAAGTCCAAAGACCTGATGGGTAGTTGTGTTCAGATCATAGTGTAGTATTTCCTAAGATTGAAAATTTTCTTAAACCCAAATTCTCTTTCCTAATTCCGAATTTTTTTTTTTATAAAAGAAAATAAAACAAATCTACAGAGCTGGCGAATGAATTCAGAGATGAATATCTACCCCCCATGCCTATCTAATGAAATGTCCTCATTGTATTATAAAGACATAAAACATAGTGGAAAAGCGTAGAAAGCACCTGAATTGCGTGAATGTCAGGTCTGCTCCGAGATGAAAACTAAGAAAAACTGTATATGTGCTGAATTTAGTGCCTTCAGCTAGGCACACTATACAAGGAAAAGAAATAAAGAATTCACAAGTGCGGGTCAGAATTAGAATAAATAAAAGAATCCTCTGACCTGTCAACAGAGGTCCACAATTGTGGACAAGATTGTGGTGTAGACCCACACCCCATAATTGAGAATATCTTAGGTTTTGGATAAAAATTACCCAAAACATAAAATTAGAATGCAAGTGGGGTCAGGCCTGCGATTTATGAGGATGCAACCCAAGACCAAAAAGTCGGGTTACAGAGAATTGAAGCTGAAAAGGATAATCACTGAATGTGTGCTTGAGTTTGACATTCTCGAAACAAATGTCGTAAGGGTTCTGATTTGATAGTTTCAGCTTAAAAGGAACCCTTCGACTCAATCTTCCATTTCCTCCAAAATTAACTTCCCAAATTAGAACTTCCCATCTCCTATCCTCCTCATTCAGCATATCAAATTCAAGGACTCTTGTATATTAATCACCCCTTCTGAAATCTCCAAGTCTAAATGATGTGGCAGAATCAAAATTGACTTGGGTCTAATTACCTCAAAAATAAAATTATCTATTATCTCAACAAGGTGTAACTGATAATCAGGGCATTGAATTAATTCCTCCAGAAAATGCGATTATAGATCCGGAATGTGTGCCCTAATAAGATCAGCTTCCTTAGTTATTGGGCTATCAAATGATCTATCAGATTCCTCAGGCCCAATCGTCTCATAGAAATCATGTTCAGAAAACTCATGTGAGACTTCACAACTTGAATCTTCACCATCAAAGAAATTAGGATCCGTATCAATGTATGTCCCAAAATCATTTGTCACTTTCTGTTTCAAGGAGACATGTTTCCTCGTAACCCAGCTCAGGGATCTTAAGTGAAGAAATCAGATCATCCTTAATTGGTTGCTTTAATTTAATCTGGTCAGCCTCGTAACACGTGTCCCCCCAACAGGTGCCTGAGCAGGTTCTGTCATTGGCTTTCCTGAAGAAGGTTCGTCCTGGGAATCATCCCAACATTGAATCAAAGCAACCACAAATCTCATCCTCAATTTCGCTAATTTCCCAAGTAGAAACTCACCCGGGTTCTTATCCTTAACATCCTAGAGCTAATCCAACAAAGACTTGTTTAAATCATCAATCATTTCAATCAGGGGCTCCAATCTCTCAATGCAAAGTATTGGCTGAACTTCTAAAGATTGAATGATATTCCTCAAGTTAGCCAAAACCTTATCTTGAACCTGATTAACCTGAACCAAATGAGTTGGTTCAGGATTGGGCGGGTTTGACATCAATGCAGAGGAATTAACGAATTGAGATTCGTTATACCCTTCCTGATAATAGGTCATTTCAGATTGTTCAAAAGATGGTGATGACCTAAAGGCAGTGAAATTAGAGGATGGGTAAGGATCAATGTATCCTTCTTGATTGTAAATCTTATTAGGTTGTTCATGAAAGGAAGATGATCTATAATCGATGTGGCACTGAGAAGGATAGAAATCACAATCAAAGTGTTCAGGGTTAGACCCTAAACACGGAGGTCCAGACTTGTATCCCCAATCCAAATTATCCCAACTAACTGATGGTTGATTACAATACGAGTCGGGATAATCGTCATGTTGAGGATAATTCACAACAGGAGGGAAAGAACGGGAATGCGTGTAATATGTGGAAGGATTCATGATACACGGGAGTAAGAAAGGCGCCCTACAATACAAACAATCAAACCTGTCCTTAAATTGGTTAGCTTAAAGACCTACAAACTCCCAAAACCCATCTTGAGATAAAGAAACGATTTGATCTACTTCCGTCTGTTCAATCAAACCAGTTAGAAGGAGGGACTGGGGAGAAGGTTCTTCCATTGGCTTGCAGCTCCGGTTCCTAGTGTACCCCCCATCCGAGATCGTTTGATTCTGCTCTCCTAGCTAGACATCAGATTGAACAGTAGAAATAGACTAATCGAAAATAATCTCGTTCTGGGTTCTGAAGAGCGAGTTCAATCCCTAAGGCCAACATCTACTCTATTTTATTTAGGGCTAGGTTTGAATGTGCTTTGGAATGTGATGGGCCCTTTAAATGGGTTGTGCCCTTAATGATTGATTGATTTGTGTGTGCGTGCATAACCAGTGGTTTTCTAGCAAGATTATTTTTGATGTGGTGAATTTTAAGGTTCAAATCTTTCTTAGTAGCTGTTAGAATTCAACTTTAGGTGTTTTCAAACAAGTTTCATTGGCACGCCAGGTTTTGCAAGCAAAGGTGAAGATATTTTTCTTTAAAGCTTAAAAAGAACGTGGAGTGCCTAGTAAACCCCTAAGAGTTGAACCTAAGTGGTAGCTACTTCATGAGTTTATTTTATTTGAAGTGGTGTGGCCCAATCAACTTAAATAATTGGCCTGATGCACCACTTAATTAGGCACAGAAATGATTACCTAATCTGATTTCTACTCAATTATGCATTTGAATGTGTGTACCGGCTCCTATGATCGGTTTACCAGTTGAGTTAGAAAATCAGATGAGGTTGTATACCTCTGTGAGATTTTTTTAATTTTTCTTTTTTTTCTTAATGTGAGGTGTGGGGTGAGTATGGGTGTCAAACAACAAATAATATAACCTTAGAGTTTATAAAAACACCTAGGTTGATTGATGTTTGAATTATTATGTTATGGAATGAAATCTAATGGGTGGGAGGTGGGGGATAACTTACAGAACCTTCCACAGCACTTTACTCCGACCTACCGCTTTTGCTTGTCTTGAAAGACTACCTACAATCACAATAAGAAAGGAGAGAAGTGAGGAAAATGATTTGTAAGTTACAAAACACGAAGAGAAATCAAAGAGCGTCGCCTCCCCGGCAACGACGCCAAAATGTTGAACGTATCGAATTGCTACGCTAACGTGTTTGGTTTTGGAAAACCTGTCGCTGTAGTTTTAAAGCGAAGAACTCGTGTTCAACAAATAAAATTTATACCAAAATTGAAATTCTGGGTCGAACACAGGGAGGCGGACATTTGATTTAAAAACTAAGTGTTTCTTTTTTATTTGTCACGAAGTAATTCAATCTAAAACTATCTAATTATTTTCAATAAATAGAAGAGAGAGAGAGGGTAAGTGAGAGAGAGAATATTACACATAGAAATCAAAATGAGATGTAGAATAAACAGAGAATTTATCATTAAGGAGATTGTTCATTACAACTAGAAAGCGATAAACTTACTCGAGAAAGCATTGAAAGAATGGAGGGAGAAATGTCCTCCTTAACGATCACTTGGAGGACGAGCAGAACTATTCTAGAAAGCAGTAAATCTATACTAGAAAGTAGTAAAAAGAATAGGGAGAGAGAAATCCTCCTCGACGGTCGCTTGGAGGATGAGTCGGACGGGACGACGCCTGGACGAAGGAGGACGAAGCAGGACGAAGGAGAACGAAGTAGATGAACGGGAATGGAGCAGCACGCCGTCGTCATCGCGGGATCCACTTCCTAAGGGGGACGAAAATTTGGACTTTATCTCACGAGAAGCATCCCAGGTGTGGGACAAGCTTCTCTTGAGCTTTGGAGAGGTAGAGAAGAGAAGGAAGGGATGAGAATTTCGTATGGAGGGGGTCTCCTTTTATAGTTGCATGGAGTGGGGGTAAAATGGTCATTACATCATTAAAATAATAAATCAGGGTTCTTCAGTGACGGATAAATCCGTCACTCAGGCCCCAACGTGGGCATAGCACTCGCGCTGACACACGCCTCCTCAGATGTGCTCTTCTTCAACGTCCGCGCACATTCTTTAATTCTCAGCCGTCCGATCTCGTCTTCGCCCGGTGCTGCGTGCCCGCCCGGTGCGTGTGATGCCGCGTGACGCCGCGCATGCAATAGTGCGTGATCTCAATTGAGCACAGATGGCCGTCTGATCAAGATACAACGCCCGCCCACGCTCGCTTGCCCGCGCCGTCCTCCCCTTTGCTGTGGTTCGAACCCACGCCCGCAGCTCGCGTAAGTGCGTTCGATCGCTACGCTACGAGGTGCGGATGGTCAAGCGGGCACTTTTAGGCGCGGCCGTCCACAGCCGTTGGATTGAGATCCAATGGCGGAGAGGGAGCAGGTGCGGGGTCCTTAGAGAATGTAAGCGGTCGTTTGGGTGGTCGAGATGGCACCACGTGGCGCCATCTTGGCCGTCCATCTTCTGGAAGTTGTAGATGGTGCCACAGATCTTGGATTGACTCGATTTTTGCATCGTTGGGCTGCAATCGTCGATCTGAATTCATCCGTGTGGTCGGATTTGTCATTTGAAGTGTGGATTTACACCATCCTGGCTCTTGATCTTCTAGGGTTCCCTAGTCACTATGTGCTGCTATGGATGTCTGATTAGGGCGATCTTGGAGTCGTTGAACTCCAATCGTCGCCCTGGTCACATCCATATGGATGGATCTTTGATCCGAGGCCCCGATAAAATGTTTTCCTTATCCAAGCACATAAAAGGAGACAATTAACCTCCATTTTATTCAAACTACTCTAAATGCAAGATGGTGCATGTTATGTAATATTTATATCATGAAATGCAATCCTATGCTTAAGAACATGCATAAATAGACACCATAAGTAGTGTAAATGTGTTTACATCAATTATGCAAGCAAGACTTTAACCGAACCTCAGCAAAATTACACCGTCACTGAAAAAGAATTACTTGTTGTAGTTTTCGCTTTGGAGAAGTTTAGGTCTTATCTGCTTGGGTCTAAGGTGGTTATTTTTACTGATCATGCAGCAGTGAAACATCTCATTGCTAAGAAAGACTCTAAGCCACGTCTGATTAGGTGGATCCTACTCCTTCAAGAATTTGACTTGGAAATACATGAAAAGAAAGGAGTAGAAAATGTTGTGGCTGACCACCTATCTTACCTTCCTCTTAATGACTCTCTTTCTAGAGACATTCACGAGACATTTCTCGATGAAACTCTGATGGCAGTAACACCAACTTTACCTTGGTATGCAGACGCTGTAAATTACTTGGTCACTGGACAAACACCTGGCTCTTCGGATGAGCAGAAAAGAAAGAGATTCATTTCTCAAGCAAGAAATTTTCATTGGGAAGAGCCAGAATTATTTAGAATTGGACAAGACCAAGTATTGAGACGTTGTGTACCTGAAGAGGAACGACAAAGTGTGCTGAGTTTTTGCCATGAACTTCATTGTGGAGGACACTTTAGTGCTAAGAAAACTGCCTTTAAGGTTCTCCAGTTCGATTTTTGGTGGCCTTCCTTATTTAAGGATTCTCATAATTTTGTTAAGGCCTATATTAGATGTCAACGGACTGGAACAATTGGGAAGAGGAATGAAATGCCTCAACATCCTATTCAATCTATTGAAATTTTTGATGCATGGGGAATTGACTTTATGGGCCCTTTCCCGTCGTCCCATGGTTATGAATATATCTTGGTGGCAGTTGATTATGTCTTTAAATGGATAGAGGCCATTCCTACGAGCACAAATGACCACTCTGTGGTTTTGAAATTTGTGAAGGCCAATATCATATCCCGTTTCGGCTACCCCAAGACTATTATAAGTGATGGGGGACCTCATTTCCGAAACCACCACTTCAATTGCTAATCAGGAGTCTGGGAGTGACTCACAAGGTCACTACCCCTTACCATCCTCAGACAAGTGGCCAGGTTGAAGTGTCAAATAGGGAGATAAAAAGTATTTTGGAAAAGACCGTTAGACTTGATAGGAAAGACTGGTCCCAAAAGCTTGATGATGCTTTGTGGGCTTATCGAACGACCTATAAGATCCCTTTGGGTACTTCTCCCTTTCGGATTGTGTATGGAAAAGCATGCCATTTACCTATTGAGTTGGAACATAAGGCACTTTGGGCTATTCGAAGTGTTAACGTGGATTTAGAGAAGGCAGGTAAGGCACGACTTCTAGAAATAAGTGAGCTTGAGGAGTTGAGGAATGATGCTTATGACACCTCTCAAGATTATAAAGAAAGAACTAAGGTCTTGCATGATAAGTTTATACTTCAAAAGACCTTTGAGCCCAACCAACAAGTCTGGCTTTTCAATTCCAGACTTAAGCTTTTTCCTGGGAAGTTAAAATCTCATTGGGATGGACCTTACATAATCACCAAAGTATTTCCGCATGGAGCTGTGGAGATCAAAAATCCTTCCTCTTCAGCAACTCCCTTTATCGTCAACCGTCAACAGTTAAAATCGTACATAACTTTAGATGGCCATCTGGTTGACGAAGTCACTCTTGAGGAGACTTAGTTCCTACCATTCTCCGCCTCAGGTAATATCTTCCTTTACCTATTTTTGTTTTCAATGAGGACATTGTTTGAACCAGGCATGGGGGAGAGGACTTGAGGCATTTTGTTTATAGCATGCACATAAAAAAAAAATGTTTTGAGCATAACTGGCTAAGTCCTACATTCTTAAGCAAATCCGAACTCTAGGGTAGACTAAATTAATTCTAGGGTCACACTTTAGAAGATAAATGAGCTACTAGCTTTAGACCTTTAGGGTCCTTTGTGGACTTGAAAACTTAAGTAGGAGTTAAGTTGTGGACCATTCCTCAAGAGGTTGAGGAAGGGAAGTTAGGGTTTGAGTTAAAAGGTGGGGTAGGACCTGGAGTTTTTTTCTACCTTTTGGTTTAAGGGTCCTTGTAACCCAAGCATCCAAATTTCACACACTTGGTTCGGTAATTAACTTAATTTCTTTCTTTCTGAAAAGAGATTTGGTTCTCTTAATTTTGACTTAGGAGAGGCTTGAAAACACAATTTGATTGGAAGAGTTCCTACCACAGGAGAGGTGGAGTATATACTCACCTTGAGGATGCGATGATAACATATTACCTCCTCGGCGCTTGTCGCTTAGGATATCCATCCTACTGAGGGCATGTAAGCGAATTGTGCGGTTCAAGTACCATGGGCAGCCCTATCTTGAAGTGCCGATTGCCGTAGGCCTGAATTCGCTTAAGAAATCCATGGGCGATACTATCTCGAAGTGTCGATTACCAGGAGTTCTTGGGGTCGTTATGGGCGGTGCTATATTGAAGCATCGAAAGCCAGGCACCCATCGAGGTATGGTAATGGGGACAATGAATACGACATAGACTGTGTTGATAGCTGATCTGAGGTTAGACTTAGAAGAATCAAACAAAATATATATATATATTATTAAAAAAAAAACTTTTTCCTTTAACTCAAATAACTTAGACCAATGCACAGGCACGGATGCTTTAATCTCAGGGATAAATAAACTTTAGGGTAGAGTCAGAAACCAGGGAAACTTGTGCCTACAACTTGTCTTTAGGCGACCTAGTCTGTAACTTAGCAACTACTTAGGAACCTTGGGTCTAGAGTCAGAACTTAATATGTTTCTGAAGGAAGACCAATTTGGTTGACTAGTCTACTTAGAGTGCAAGGCTTCGCTTAATTTTGCTAGGGACTAGAAAAAACTAGGCATGAGGGTATTTGACTAGACCATATTTGTCGGCTACTTAATTATTTAAGTGCTAAGACATTAGGTTAATTCTAACATTTATTTAGCATAAATTAGGATGTAAATAGATTAATTCATATTTCTAATTTAATTACGTAATTCATGCATTGCATTCATATTTCAAATGCATTTACAATTAACTTAGAATTGCATTCATTTAATTAGTTAACCAATTAGGTACATTGCATGCATTAATTTTAAGTTAACATAAAAGTTTAGGGTTTATATATAAAGAACCATAATATTTTAACAATATCTTTTATTCTTCTTTTCAGCAACGGTTCGGCTGCCGCTACAATGCCACCTGCCGCGCTAAAGCCCACAATCATGGATTAGCGGAGAAGGTGGATCTCCTCCCGCTTCTCCAATCATATTTGTGCAGGTAGCTAAAAAAAGAGGAGAGAGGCCACCGAGCGGAGTAGGCCTCCACCCCAACAATCCACACTGTACAGAGAGTCCATCTCGTCCATTTCACCACCACCGGCCTCAACCACGGCGACGAGCCTCCACCACCGTGGGGGTGTGGTGTGACAGGCCACATCGCCATCTAGAGATCGTCCACATTACCGTGAGCACCTCGCTATGCACCTCCCTCGCCGTCGTCACCAACAACAACCGTTGCATCTACTGCAATTTCACTCAGTCACTTAAGACATCCGGGAAGTTTCCCGGACGTCTGAAGCCTCGACCCCCCCCCACTCCAGTATCTACCACCCTTGCTGCACTTCACCTCCAGCGCCAACAGCCAACCCTCGCCCGCATCACCTCCAGCGCCAACCACCTTGCAGTCTCACGCGCATCCTGTTGCGCAAGACTGCCTTCAAGCCAACACCCGCTCCCTGCAATGCGCCCGCTCACTCCTCGCCGCGCACTGCATCTACTCAAGCACGCAAGCCTCCAATAGCATCCGCCTACAGCAGGCGCGCGTTCGCCAGTACTTTAACATGCTCAACTTCCCCGCACCTGCTCCTTGCAGTGCGCCCTCCAGCAACCTTCAGCGCGCGCCCGCTCCAGTGTGCCCCTACCATCTGCAGCGCCCCCCGCCGCCATCTGCAGCACCTCCACCAGAGCGCGCACACCTACAGTAGCACTCAACTCCCGTGCATTCGCAACAGCAGTGTGCGCGCACACTGCCTGCAGCAGTGCTCTACTCCCACTCATAGTCGCCCCTCCAGTAGCTGCAGCCATTGTTGATAGCCACCTTCGCCGGAGCTCCATCCGATCGGCACCAGCCACTGCGCGACTCGCCGCTACCACCGCTATGAAGCCCTCGGTCCAAAGAACTTCCTCCGAGCTTCACGCCTCCAGCTGTTCATTCCTCTTCATGCATGGCCAAGGGGAAGAAATCCCCTATTTTGCTACAATACTCGTCCCATTAATAATTACATTTTCTACCATTGTCATCTTTTAATGTTATTTTATTGAATATGCATTGCAAAAAATATCCTCTAGTTATTAAGAATTGCTATTTCAGCATGTTTTCTTGATTCAACCTTAATCTGAAGGCAAATTTGGCTTGATTCTCATCTAAGCTAACTACGAACAAACATTTTTAACCGGTGCGAATTTAAATATGTCATTACCTCCCTATGGATACCACCTGCTCTTCTGCAAGTGGTTATTTTTTTAAATTATTGATTAGTCAATTTTTCCACCACATAAAACTACAAACGACTTTAAAGTGAACAATCGACTCATCAGTATTAATCAAATAAAGGCCCAAAATCTTAATTCAAACTCGAATTTTCATCACATGGGGCCTTGTAATCATCCCAATAAGGTTCAGATCCAGATTCTACGTTAAGGATGTGGGTTGCATCACTAGAATCTGGGTTGGGCTCTATAGGGATGTCAGAATTGCTCTCGAGAGTCACCTTATTAGCTTAAGGGATGGAAGTTACACCCTCGAGAGGTTCTGATTCAATCTTAGTATCATAGGTGTCTGGGAACCAGGGTTTTGTATCTCTAGGGCTAGCTCGAAATCGTGATCACCTGCAATCTGATCCTCCCAACCCATCTCAAGATCAGGTGTATCAATCTGTATATAATTTGAATCTGAATTCATTTGGGTTGCGGGTCCATAACCACTATGATTATCAAATCTCGGATTTGGGAGATTGAGTTGGTTAATCGAAGATGTCGCAAGGGTGTACAGTTGCCTATGATAGATAACACATTTCAACATATGAATTACCGTATATCTTTTTTCCAAGTCATCTTGGTGTACTTTCCATAGTGATGACTCAAATCTACACAAGATATATTCACCATTATGCCATCTCTCAATTTCCTGGTATTTTGGCATGAGAACATCTCAAATTGCCCCGTTTTCTAGTTGTGTCAAAAGTAGCCGTGCTTGTTCTAAAATGAATGTTGTTGTGTTTGACACATTAACCTGTATATCCTCAAATGGGTCTATTAACATGTTGGGTTTCATTTTGAATCAAATGGTGGAATCAAGATGTAGAATCATAACTCAGGTTCAGATTAAAATTGATCAGATCTGAAAAGAAATCCCTAAGAAAATTTGTGTATGTGCTCTAATAGAAGGGATGAGGGACTGGATGTGAATTTTGACTCAATCAAGGAACCCAAAGATTTTTGGATGGCTAAGGCAATTTCGAGGTGGATGATACCTCTGAATCAGAAATTCGCACACCCGAGAATTACCTAGGCAGCCACGAAGGGAGAGCCCTGCAAAGACCCCTACACGGTAGAGCGTCCTCAAGGGTTACATGGCTTCCCCCGCCTAACCTTCTTTGTCACTGAGGGTCCAGGTAGATCAGAATGGACAAACTTAAGTCCTTAAGTCAACCAATTTTCGATCCTAATTTACGCCTTGGTTTTCACTTGATTAGAAGTTAATTCAACTTGTGACCTAATTTAAGGGTTGGTTGGCCTACAATGTAGACCAACTTCACCTGACCTACCCTAAAGATGGCAGAATGAGATCTAGGTCAAGACCTAGAAATCACCCTGATTTGACTCCTATGTTATTAGGTCCAAGTATTTTATGGTTCAAGTGAATTTAGAGCCTGATTTTAGGGCTTCTCTTGATTAGATCTTTTCAACCAAGGGCTTGGGTAGCAAACAAATGTGGGTGGGTTTGTTTATTTAATGCAGGCAAGTGTGAACTAGCACTCCAAAAACCCTAAAATTGAAACCCAAATTGGCTCTATTTTGAATCCAATTTAATCTCAACATGTACACCTTGGACTCAAACAAGAAAGTGGGTAGTCCAAGATGATCAAAAATTAAGCGTGATCCCTAATAGGCATAGGAAATTTGGGGTAGGATCTCTAAACATAATCGCTTCAACTCAATGAGATTTGAAAAGAATTTTGCAAATCAGGAGATGCTAATGCGGTGAAATCGAGTTTTAAAATAAAGCGTTGTAATATAGTCAAAATTGCTTTGAAAACAAATAGATTTTATTACTCGAAAAAGTTCAAGGTTGAACATAGGAAGCAATATGGGAATTTAAAGCTCAAGATCACAATTTAAACTAAAGGAATTTGCAATAATAACAAGATACGGGTGCAAAAAGAGGGGAGTAAAATGGTGATTTAGATCACCAAATACTCCTACAATATTAACTAAGGAACTTAATGTATATGTATGCAATCAAACCAAACCGTCATCTGATTATGAAATCAGATGACTTAAACTTCTATTTTTCTTCTTCTTTTCTTCTGCTTCTCTGCCTCTTCTTCTCTTTTCTACTTTGGCTTCTTAAGCCTTCTCCTTCTTCCTTCTACACATAGGGGAAGGGCTTCTTGAATTGGCTAAGTGTCAGCCACAGACTCTTCTGAGGGCAAAACCCTCCCCCTACCCCCACGCGTAAGCTCTCCTTCTCGTTCTCTCTTAGGCTCTACCCTCCCAGGGCCTCTGTAAGGATAGTCGGGTTATCAGATCGTACGTACCTGGGTCCAGGCTCACCGACTTGCGATAGTGAGCGAGGAGTGCAGGTCAGTCTAGGCGGGTAAACGGGTCGGGCCAGGTCCACGGGGAAGATGTTGCGGACGAGGCATAGGTGTGCGTGGGTGAGAGGGACCTCACCCTGTGTTATGAGGTGAATAGCCTCTAACACCTTTTCAATTTATGCGTCAATAACTACTCGTGAGTCTCCGATGTGGGACTAAACACATCCCTCTTCTTCGCACAGCCAGCAGCAGGGTATCTTCATTCATTTCACACAAGGGAAGTAGTCAATGCTCCAGATGCCTGGTCAGGAATGAAGCTAAGTCGATTCTACAATCGTTGCAGTTGACTCCTGGAGTTGCAGGTGAAGAACAAGCTTTGAAGCTTACTTCAGAGCTAAGCGTCAATGGCAGAGATGGACTGTGCCTGAAATCAGGAATATGGCCTTTCGGCCATGTCAGAACATTCAGGGCGTATCTCCAGATGACGGCGAGTGCAACTGTGGTGGTGGCATCGCGTACGAGTGGATGTGGAGGTTTGTCAACCTCATGGATTGTGTGTGAAACTGCTTGTGTTCGGGGGTGTAGTGGAGAGGCTAATAGCCTTGAAGACCAGAGGGCTTTTGCTCTCTGGGAGATGGCGGAAGTGTAGGGATGATTGGCGGCCAGATTGATGGAGCGTAGTGGCCGTGCGAGCACGCCGGAGGTATGCCGATGAGGTGGAAGATGGAGGACGGTGAGGTGAGTCGGTGATCGTAATGAGGAGGTGAGGGTTTGAAAATGAAGAGGGGAGGTCAAGGAGTCGTTGAGGAAAGGAGGCGGATGAAGGGGAGCGAGATTGGCGCCAGGTGAGGTACGGTCGACGTCGGAGATGAAGATGCTCAGAAGGAGGCAATCGGCGAGGATGAAGGGGGGCAGGGTGAGGTGCTGCACGATGCGGAAGAAGATAAGGATGAAGTGTCTACCACAGGTATGGTGGTCAGATGACAAGGGAGGACAAGGAGAATTGCCGGAGCTTGAAGAGCAAATCGGCTAGAGGATGGGAGAAGAATTTGAGGGATTCTCTGGCCAAATTCAAGCTTGAGAAGTTCGTTGTGATATGGGGAGTCTTTTATAGGTCAACCGAGGTCGGTTAAAGCTTGGGAAGCAAGCTTCCCAAGCTTGGAAAGGTTGCCATATTGGGAAAATTCTTGAGACCCAAATCTCTAATGCATTCGCATCAGAAATTGGGTAACTTCTAGGGCTTAGAATTGGGTTCAAAATGAAGGGAATTTCTTGACGAACTTCCCTATCAAATTTGAAAGGGATTCGTCAAGAAATCAGGGAGTTCTTTCCATTTCAAGGCTGCCAAAGCAAGTAGGAATAGGATTAATGGCGGTAGGGACCTTTTTGTGGGAATGACAACAAAGTTAGGGGCCTATTTGAGAGGATTTTGAAAGCAAAGGGTAGAAATAAAATTAGATAGGACCAATTTGCAAACTAGGTCAAGACAAACTCATCTTGTGTCCAAATTTTGGTACAAACCTAATTTTGACCTAAGGAATCCAATGGTGATGTTGGATTTTTATTTTGAGTATATTTGATAGGGTAATTTATGCAAAAATCCCAATTAAGGCAAATGTTTGTCTATGGTTCTGTTTTGGGTCAAAATGGGTTCTGATGGTCAAATTAAAAGTTTTAAACCCTATAGAATATTTTTATATGAATTTTAGAGGGTTTCGGTGAATTTTATTCTGATAAGAACCTCAGTTAATTAAGAGGGTCTATTTTTAGGGTTTCGAAAGTAATTTATTTCTCAAAACAAGTGCAAACCCTCTTCTGTCTGTCTTGTCCCACTTGTTATCTTTCTAAGACCAATTGACCTTCATTCAACCCTTGAGAAAACCCTTGGTTGTACTACATTCATGATGAGCTAGTAAAATTGCAATTTTAGCCCTAGTTTCTTATTTTTCTTTCAAATGAATATGCAATGACTTATGACTCTCTAGCGGTTATGTATGAGCATTTATTGACTTAATTAGGTCAAAAATGAGCTAGTTATGGCTCATGATGGTATTCTCATCTGGAAAGTTTCCCTTTAAATGATAATTACTATGAAAAATAAGGTAGGTGAATCCTAATTAATTGTTTCTTTTCTTTTTCTCCCTAAGATTAAAAGGTTTATTAGGGAAGACTAGAGAAGTTACCTGCCTTGGAGTGTCTATTTTGTGTGAAAGATCTCCTCGTGAAGTACCTCACAAAATCACAAGAAAGCAAATTGGGCAAGACAGTGTTCAAATATAATCAAATAATGCGGAGAATTGTGGTGAATTGCACATTGCCCCCTGGCAACAACACCAAAATGTTTACAAAGCGAGATCGATGTCAATAAATGTTGCATTGTAGTATAGCCAAAATCGCTTTGAAAATAAATACAATTTATTACTCGAATTTGAAGTCCGAGGTCGAACGCATGGAGCAAATAGGAATTCACATGCTAATCTTTGTAGATAATATAAATGAACACAATTAATTACTCAAAAACTAATATACAATGTATAATATGAGCATATGAAAAGATAAAAAGAATTCTAGACAAAATAATGGTGATTTGGATCACCAATTAATAGCCTAACACATAGAACAACTACTCAAATATAATCAGATGAAGGAATAGATAATCAGATGGCTTAAAGTGCGTTGCTACAGTGCTCCTTTTTTCTTTTACTTCTGCTTCTACCTTTGATTCTCTTCACTTCTTTTCTTCGCAACTCTTTCAGCTATACTTCTTCTTCCTCTTCTTCTCCTTTTCCTCCCTGCTTTCTCTTCACGCACGAGCCTTCTTCCTTCTCTTCTTTTATTTTCAACCTCTTCTTTCTTTACAGACCCTTCTACTTCTCTTTGTTCATGGTCCAGGCCTTGTTCCTTCTCCTTCCTTTCTTCTCTTCTCTTCTTTATGTTAAGGGGGAAAGGGTCTTCGGATTTGGCTAAGTGTTAGCCAATCCTTTTCAGAGCAAAACCCCCCTAACCCCAGCATGCTCTCCTCTCTTTCTCTCCTTGGGTCACGCTCTCCCAGAGCCTTGAACAGTACTAGGTACATGGGTATCGAGTATAAGCACAATCGGGTCCAGGGCTATGGCCGTGAGTCATAGCCGAGGAGTGGACAGGGCTTAGGTGGGTAATCGGGTGCACTAGGTCCGCGGGGGTGTTGTCGCTGATGAGGCAGGTGAGAGGGTGCGGGGCGCCTCACCTACCAAGTGTTGAGGCGATAAGCCTTGAACACCTTTTCAATTTTTGCAAGCGTAGGATCTCCTTAGCTTCCAAGGTGAAACTAAAGTCCTACCCATCTTCATGCGTCCGCTGCCGCAATGATGATGGCTTGAATTGGCACAATTGTGGAGGACAATGTCTCCAACTGATGCCCTGAGATTTCGCCTGGGAGTATTCCGTGCGACCTGGGATGGCTACCTAGAGCTTCAATTGCTGAAGAAGGCTTCAAGCAAGCTCGAAGCTTGCTTGCTAATGGCGGCCGGAGCTCGATACTTGAAACAAGCAAAACGGCCTCTCAACCCTGTTAAAACACTTTCGGAGGGTTGCCGTGGGTTGTGGAATGTGGTGGCGATGGTCTCGTGGTGGATGGATGTGTGTGGTGGCTGGACAGACGTGGATATGGCCGAAGGGAGTGGATCTATTTGGTGGCGAGTTTGGGTGAGTGAGAGGATGAAAAAGGAGAGGGGTTTTGTGTGGGAAGATGAGGCGGAGGTCTTGAGGTGGTCGGCGAGGCAGATGGAAGGTTGTAGCGACAGAGGTGCCTCAATGGAGGTTCGATTTGAGACAGAGATGATGAGGGTGAGTGTATCGAGTCAAGGGTATTTTTCGATTTTGAGGGTATAAAACCAACCTAAGGAGACTAAGGGAAATAAATACCTATTCTAAGTGGACGAACGGAGTAGGAGGACAACACTGGCTGGTATGGCCAGCATCGAGGATCATGAATTCTCCGGTGATGAAGAAGTGCCGAGGAAGACATGGAAAAGGGCATCTGCTATTATTATGACACATGGAAGAAGTCGGGGATGATGAATCCACTGCTCATTTTGCAAGATGGACGAGGAATGTGGATAGGGAACTCGTCGAAGCTTATGGAGACTTGCAGCCGAAGAGGAGAGAGGAAGAGGGGGATTGTCGGTCGAAATTAAAGATGAGGAGACTTGGTGTGGTCTGGCGGTTCACATTAGAGATTGGGAAGGTTATGAAGGTTGAAATTGGATGTGTTGGAAAGAGCACTCAAGGAATCTCCCTTCCAATTTTGGAAGGGATTCATTAATCAGAGGAGTTCTCTTCAATCAAAGGTCATCGGAGAAGGATTTCTCCCAGATAATGGTAGAGGGACCTATTTGCAAAGAGTGAAGACAAAGATAGGGTCCTTTTTGTAATAAATTTAAAAGTTAGGGGCATGCATGTGAGCAAAAAGACTCAAATTGGACTAAATTACAAACTAGGTCAAGATGATCTCAGATTGGGTCCAAATTTTGCTACAAACCTAATTTGGACCCAAGCAATCCAATGGTGAAATTAGATTTTGGTTTTGACCTCGTTTGACTAGGTAATTTATGCAAAAATCCAAATTAGGGCAAATGTCAGTCTGACACTCTGTTTTGGGTTAAGATGGGTTCTGATGATCAAATTCAAGGTACCAAACCCTAGAGAATATTTTTATATGAATTATAGAGGGTTTAGGTGAATTTTATCCTAACCAGAACCTCAGTTAATTAAGAAGGTCTATTTTTAGGATTCCATAAGTCATTTAATTCTCAAAACTGGTGCAAACCCTTTTCTGTCTGTTCTAACCCACTTGTTAGCCTTTTAGCACCATTTGACCCTTAATTAACCCTTGAGAAAAACCCATGGTTGTACTGCATTCATGATATGATGGTAAATTTGCACTTTCAACCCTATTTACTTGTCTTTCTCTTAGAATGATTATGCAATGAATTGCAGTCCTCTGGTGGTTATGTAGGAGCATTTAATGAATTAATCATATCAAATTGACCCAGTTATGGCTCATATTAGTGTTCCCATCAGTATCAGAGCCTGACTGTGAAGGAGACGTCGCACCTCACCATCACATGCTCGTAACAATAAGATTTATGGAGGGGAAATTATTTTTCCAACCACCATTATTTGACAGATCAGATTATGATTACTACAAAAGTAGAATGCAAATTTCTCTTGAAGCAATGGACTTTGAGATTTGACATATCATCAAGTCCAATTATATGCCAAAGATGACAAGAAAAAGAGCTAACGAAGGAAAAGAAGAAGAAAGCGATAAATAATGCTAAAGCCATTAATACAATATTTTGTCAATTAACAAGAGAGGAATTTGACAAAGTTCTGTCATGCAAAAATGCATATGAGATATGGAAGCAGCTCTCTGTCATGCACAAAGAAACCACTAAAGAAAAAGTAACATGGGATGATTGCAACTCAAGTTCGGAATCAGATGCTGAGGAAGAAAGCCACGAAGATGGAATTACTCAACTATGTCTCATGGCACCAACAAAATCAAGCGAAGAAGAGGTAAACTCTGACCTTACTTTAGATGAATTATTAGATGCATATCATGATTTATACAAATTAGCTAAAAAATTAAAGATGGAAAATAAGGAACTTAGGGATAAGTGCTCAAGTTTAGAAAATGAAAAAGATGGTTTATGTATAGATTTCAAAAATAACAAAGGAGAATTAGATGAAATAAGAGTTGAGAATGTAGAGTTCCATGAGAAAGTAGAAGATCTCAAGGAACAATATATTCACTTTAAAGAACACTTAATGACCTTAAATATTGTACTAGAACATATGTAGAAAAATATGAGGACATTAAAGAAAAGAATCAAAAGAAGATTAGGCATGCATTTTTATATCAAAAGGCCAAGAGAAGAGAGTCTAGTAGACCCTCTAACTTGAAAGGAATTAACAACCATGGACCCAAAAGAATATGGGTACCAAAAAAATTTATAGAAAATTATGTTGCAAGTTATGGAAAAGATCGACATGGAAATTACAATTGGAGAGGCAACCTTTGACAAGCCAACAATTATCAATTTGGCTAGGAAAGATGGTGAAACCAACAATGTCAATGGATGCCAGATTTTTCGTGGAGACCCTCTCCACTTGGCCATTGCTATTAGGTATAACTCCTTATACCTTAGCAAGTATGATTCCAAAAATTCAATCTTTTTTACCTGCTTAGTTATAAATAAGTTTTTAAGATAAAATTGATTAACCATTGAAATAATTAATTTGGGATAGCAACCTGATAGGTGAAGAATAAAGAGAATCAAACCTTAATAAGGGATCATTGTTTGAGGGGGAGAATCAAGATCACTTTCTTAGTAACATTTAGATAGCATATTTATCTATGTTGGACTGTATAACTCTCACTTAACACTTCATTTTATTTTGATATTGTCATTGTGTTAGACTATCATGAATTTCATCATCTCCTTATCATGAATTTGATAATTTTCATATGATAAATTTGACATCATGCTTAATAGAATATTACTTGAAAAAAGGGGAGAAAAATGTAAATTTCATTCTTAGTATTTTACTTGGTTAAGTATGATTAATAACAAGTCACTTGAGATATATCCTTTTGTTGATAACAAAAAGGGAGAGAAATACAAAATATATAAAATATGCATGATGATAGGGGGAATAATTCTAAAGTAATTATTTATTATTCTCGCATGCGTAATTGTAATTTTGTTATCATCAAAAAGGGGAAGATTGTAAGTACCTCTGTTTTGATGAAAGAAAATTATGTTTTATTGTGAACTAATCCTTCAAGACCACGCTCGCACGAATCAAGTTAATTATCCTCTGTGCGGATCAAAGTGAAGATTATCTTTAGTCAATGTAATTCTTTTATATTTCTTGAGTCGAGAATTACTGTAAGGAACCTCAGGATTAAAGATAAACCTTTTTAAATCATAAAATAAACATTTAGATAGTGTTAATCGACTAAAATATTATAATCGATCGATCAAATCAATTGATCGATCAAAATAAGAATATTGATTGGCCAATTTAGCGTAACGGTCAAATCCCATTTTCCTGTGATTGATCAACCAATTAAATATTTGATTGATCAACAATTGATCGACCAATCAAGTTAATTGATCGACCAAAATGAAAATTCATCTATCAAATAAGTAAATTGATCGACCAATTTGGTTCGAATGATTTTTTGCAACATTTCAAGAATGCTCCATTTTAACTTATAAATAGGGCTCCACACCCCTCATTTCAAAAAACACATTCAAAGAGAAATCCATACAGAAAAGAGCTCTTATGCTTTCTCTCAAAGTGCTTCTGTGCTTCTATTTTCATGCTCTCGAAAGCACGTCGATTTGAACCTCTGCAAAAATCCAATTTGACTTTCCTTGAGGTTCCATTGGATTATATTATTTTATTTTACTTGTTGCTTTGATTACACATCCCAAGCTTTTGGGAGAAATCCGTTGTTGTTGTTGTTTTCGCTTCTCTTCAAGATAAAAAGAGAAGTGGTTTGTAAGAGGTTGTGCTACTCTCATTCAAGTGGTACATTAGTGGATTGACTAGTGTTTCCTAGTCAGGAAAATCCTATGCTGGGAGGCTTAGGTAGTGGATTTCATCCGCAAAGGGTTTCCACTATAAATCAGGTGTACTCTATGCATGAATCTTTGTTTTTGTGTGTTATATTTTTATTACAATTGATATCGCACCTGATCTTATGTTTGTGGCCAAATAATATCTGCAGGCACCCTCTCATTTGGTATCAGAGCTTGATCGTGAAGGAGATGTCACACCTCACCTTCACATGGCTGTAACAATAAGTTTTATGGAGGGGCAATTACTTTTCCAACCACCACTATTGGACATATTAGATTATGATTATTGTAAAAGAAGAATGAAAATTTTTATTGAAGCAATGGACTTTGAGATTTGACATATCATCAAGTCCAAGTATATGCCAAAGATGAAACAAGAAAAAGAGCTAACGAAGGAAGAGAAGAAGAAAGTGACAAATAATGCTAAAGCCATGAATGCAATATTTTGTGCATTAATAAGAGAGGAATTTGACAAAGTTGTGTCATGCAAGAGTGCATATGCAATATGGAACCAACTCTCTGTCATGCATAAAGAAACCACTAAAGAAAAAGTAGCGTGGGATGATTCCAACTAAAGTTCAGAATCAAATGCTGAGGAAGAAAGCCACGAAGATGGAGTTACTCATCTATGTCTCATGGCACCAACAAAATCAAGCGAAGAAGAGGTAAACTCTGACCTTACTTTAGATGAATTAATTCATGCACATCATGATTTATACAAATTAGCTAAAAAATTAAAGAAGGAAAATAAAGAACTTAAGGATAAGTGCTCAAGTTTAGAAAATGAAAAAGATGGTTTATCTGTAGATTTAGAAAATACAAAAGGAGAATTAGATGAAATAAGAGTTGTGAATGTAGAGTTCCATGAGAAAATAGAAGATCTCAAGGAATAATATATTCATTTTAAAGACACACTTAATGACCTCAAATATTCAACTAGAACATATGTAGAAAAATATGAGGACATTAAAGAGAAGAATCAAAGAAAATTAGGCATGCATTTTTATATCAAAAGGCCAAGAGAAGAGAGTCTAGTGGTCCCTCTTACTTGAAAGGAATTAACAACCACGGACCCAAAAGAATATGGGTACCTAAAAAATTTGCAGAGAATTGTGTTGCAGGTTATGGAAAAGATCAACATGGAAATTATAATTGGAGAGGCAACCTTCAACAAGCCAACAATCATCAATTTGGCTTCGAAAGATGGTGAAACCAACAATGTCAATGGATGCCAGATTTTTGGTGGAGACCCCTTCCACATAGCTATTGCTACTAGCTATAACTCTTTATATCTTAGCAGGTATGTTTCCAAAAATTCAATCTCTATTACCTACTTAGTTATAAGTAAGTTTTTAATATAAAATTGATTAACCATTGTAATGAACGCGTGCCCCAGACGCCTTTTAAGACGTCTGGGAGGTGACCCAGACGTCGGACCAGACGTCTTGGATCACATCCAGACGTCTGACCAGACGTCCGGGATCGTTTACAGACGTCTGGAAAACAGTTATGTTCGCACGGGAGATTCGTCTGCGCGCCTGTGCGCGCAGACCTGCGATTCCTCTCTCTCTCTGCGGCTGCAGGCGCGCTGCGACCACCTTCTCTCTCCTCCTCGCGCGGCCTTAAAAGGGCGCGCATCCCCTCCCGTCTCCACCGTCTCCTCCTTCTTCTCCTTCCTGTGCGCGAGAGCGAGCGGACGCGAGGGCGGCAGCGGCAGCCGCAGTGAGCGCGGAGGAGGTGCGGCGTGCGAGGGCGGGGCTCTGCCGTGAGGGCGAGCTCGCCGGAGCGGCTTGGCCTGCCGGCGGAGGGCGCAGGGGGCGCGGAGCGACGCAGAGAGGGACCTGCAGCGGGCTAAGCAGCAGACGCGCGAGGTGCGACGCGGGCGGCGTCGCGAGCGGAGGCCGAGCAGGGTTCTGATTCTGGAAAAATTTCCAGAATCAGACGTCTGGGTTGATAGCCAGACGGCACGGTCGACGTCTGTAAGATCATACAGACGTCTGAAAGGTAAGTTTCCGCTTTCTTCTTCCTTCTTCTCGACTGACCGTACTGAGGGAGGGGGGGTTGGCTGTGCGCAGGTTTACTGATTCGCCATCCTTTGCGAATCAGACGTCTGGAAGTTGTACCAGACGGCGGGAGTGATCTACAGACGTCCGTGTGGACCATCGGACGTCTGGGGTATAGGACAGACGTCCCCGCAGACTTCTGGACGTCCGGGGAACCAAGCTGAACAGGTAATTCTCTGATCCACTTTTTAAGACGTCTGGAAGGAGTTCCAGACGTCTGATTTTGCACAGTATCGTCTTTTTCGACCCATTTAGGGCACGTTTGGGCTCCGTTTTCCGCGATTCGAGTTGCGTTCTTTTCAGAAATAATTCCTCTACTCGTCTATAGTAGCTATACATTGTTCTGAGACACTCCTTGTGTTTGATCCTTGTGATAGGACCTCGTTCGGTTGCAGTCTTGAGAGTCGCGGAGGCACGCGGGATTCCCGATCACGCCCCCATTACTCCCGTTGTACCTGGTAGAGTGGCTTTAAGTATTAATAAAATCTGTTAAAGTATGGAACCGTAACTAGAACCTAGGGCATTGCATGAATCCTAGGAATGAGAAATATATGGAATGATAGCTCCTAGGTGTTGCATGAATCCTAGGGCCGGAAAACTAGATTGTATGATAGATCCTAGGATATGGCATGAATCCTAGGGTGGAAAAACTAGTGGAATGTATATTACTGTAGTCTTGGGAAAATGGAAAGGAATATATAAAGCTGCTTGTAAATTTAATTAACAGCTGCCTGTTATAAATAAAGAAACATGTTTGAGATCATGGATTTTGAGAACGTGAATCTGGAAAGTGAAACATATGATGTTCTGAGATAAAGAGCTGGAACCCTACGGGGAATTAGGAGTGGAACTCCTGGAAAGAAAAAGGAATGGAACTGAGATGTAGTTTGTACTGTCTCTTGGGTACGCAGTACCAAGGGAAGTACCTGTACCTGTTTAGTGCAGAGTGGGGCCAGCCGCCCCAGGGACCCGGGGTTAGGATTGGCCGCTCTGTATCGACTTGTTGGCCCTCGTGTACGTAGTACCGAGGAGAGCTACTAGTGTTAGGAGAGTAATAGCTACCCCACGGGCCCCGGGGTTCTGCTAGCCTCCTTCACCGACTTGTTAGGCCCATTAGGGCAAACCAGGGTAGTCAGGCAAGGGTGCGCGGACTGTGGAGGGGCAAGGCCCCGGTTTGGTTACTGTGGAGGGGTTGGACCCCTGTTATTGAGAGGGCTTTGCCCTGGTTCCATGCTGTGCTTTGGGCGCACCCATTAACGGAAACGACTGACCGCGTGCCAGTGCGGGCTAGCTACCTGTGCGTCTATCGCGCGTGCCGTAGTCACCGTTACGTCTGTCAGTGACCTTGGGGTGGTTGACTGAGGGTAGGATCACCACGGGGGACTCTCCCGGCCAGGAGAGCACCACGTGCTACTTCTACTTTTGGAAAAGACTGCAATCAAGATCGTTCCCACGAGGACATTCGAGATCAAGTAAAGGATCTGAGAAATAAATGAAATAGTGAGAAAAATTGAAAGATGTGAATAAAGGAAGTAATAGAACATAACAGCTACTGTACACTCTACTGTTGCCTTTAGTTAGTTTGCCACTCTACTCAGCGTTTTGCTGACGTGTTACACTCGTTACCTTTTTCAGGACCAGGTGTTGAGCAGCTAGGGTCGGCGGCTACAGAGGATGCTGGGCCGAGTAGGGTCCAGTAGAGTTACCACAGCCTTTTTGTACCCCTTTTGTTTCTGTTCTAGTGAGTAGTTTTTGTTTCCGCTGCACCTTCTTTACCTGCAGTTCTTGTTATATGATAAATGCTGTTTTACTGTTGTGGTGGTACCTACTGTAGTAGTTTCTTTCCTTACTGCTGTACTTTCTTACTGTTAGTTATATTCATGCTGAATGTGGTTTATTTTACTGTCTTTTGGTTACTTCCTCGTTGGACGACTAGGTCTTGGGATTAGTCGAGTTGGTCCGGTTCTCGTGTCTCGTAGGGACTCGGGAACCGGGTCGTTACAAGATGGTATCAGAGCAAGGTCGTCCCGAGAAGTGAATCAACTGACTGGAAAATAACCAATTCACATGTTTATAGCTAGAGTAGCCACCACAACATATCTCTTGACATGAGCTCTTAGAAGTTTTGTTAGGTACCATCTGTTTTGACGTTTCCGTTTTGTTTCACGTCTCCATTGTAGGAGATGCCGCGTCGTGGAGCTAGGAGGGTGGGCCGCAGGCGCGGCCGAGGTCAGGGCCCGGGGGACAGATGTGTCGGGCTTGGAATACATACTACCCCTCCTCTTCTCCTGAGTATACCGTCTCGGGACCTCGTCCAACTGATTCGAGAGGTGGTTCGAGAAGAATTTCAGCTTCCACCCACGTCGCCACCCCCTCCCCCTTCCGAGCGTACGACAGGGGAGTTATTGGTGGAACGAGATTTCCGCTGCCACACCAGGCGTGTTAGGAGAACTCAACGGAGACACGTGGCGTCCGCAGGAGAGCCGTCACATTGTGCAGGGCCATCAGTGGCCTTTGGGGGCCCTCGACAGGGGCCAGTCGCCAACACCGGACCCCCGCCTAGCCGACAGCAGGGACTCACTGAGGGCGGGAGTCGGGTTCCCCTCTGCTACCAGTGTGGCCAGCCGGGCCACGTCAGGAGGGACTGCCCATCTAGGGCAGGAGGTCAGAAGATACTTCCCGTGCAGAGCACTGGAGGGCGCGCAGGAAGCCACGGTCCCCAGGCACGAGGAGGAGGACAGCAGTCGCGAGGAGGGTACTGGCCAGCACCTACCCGTCCGACGCAGAGTGTGGCTGCTTCGTCCGCACCTAGAGCTGAGGGGCGTATCAACGCCCTAACACACAGGGACGCCAGAGCTTCGGGATCCGTGGTAGCAGGTATGGTTTCAATTTCTGGCAGACTCGTTTACACGCTTTTCGATTCCGGCGCTACGCACTCGTTTGTCGCAGCCAGTTTCGCAGTTAGTTTGGACCAGAATTATACACTGTTAGAGAATCCGTTCGTAATCAGAGGTCCGAGTGGTCAGCTGTTTGTAGCTGAGGAGGTGTACACGGGTTGCGAGGTCAGCATCGGGGGACATAGCCTGCCAGCTGACCTGATTATGATACAGATGGAGGACTTTGGAGTGATTCTGGGGATGGATTGGCTGTCCGCTTACCACGCCTTGGTAGACTGTTTTGAGAGGAAGATTGTCTTCTCCATTCCGGAGTTGCCTTCTTTCGAGTTTCACGGGCAGCCAGTGGACGGGGGGTTCAGGTGCATTTCGGCACTTCAGGCGGCGAGACTTTTGAGCCAGGGGTGTGAGGGCTTCCTAGCTTGTGTGGTGGCAGAGCACAGCCCCGTGGCAGACTTCCAGAGAATCCCGGTGGTCAGAGAGTTCTCCGACGTGTTCCCAGACGAGTTACCAGGACTACCGCCCGAGCGTGAGATAGAGTTTGAGATCTCACTAGTACCAGGGACCAGCCCCATCTCCACCGCGCCATACAGAATGGCACCGCTTGAGCTGCGAGAGCTCAAGTCTCAGTTGCAGGACCTTTTGGAGAAGGGTTTCGTGAGGCCCAGTGCGTCTCCCTGGGGAGCCCCGGTACTGTTTGTGAAGAAGAAGGATGGGACCCTACGCCTTTGTGTGGACTACCGACAGCTGAATAGGGTCACCATCAAGAACAGATATCCGCTGCCGAGGATTGACGATTTGTTTGACCAGTTGCGGGGTGCCACGGTGTTTTCCAAGATCGACTTGAGGTCTGGTTACCACCAGTTGAGGATCAGGGAGACCGACGTCTCCAAGACAGCTTTCCGCACCCGCTACGGACACTACGAGTTTTTGGTCATGCCGTTTGGGCTGACCAATGCCCCCGCTGCTTTCATGGACCTGATGAACCGGGTGTTTAGACCGTACTTGGACCAGTTTGTGGTGGTTTTCATAGATGATGTACTCATCTATTCTAGAGATCGGACGCAGCACGGACAGCACTTGCGGATGGTTCTGGACACTCTGAGACGACGCAGGCTGTACGCAAAATACAGCAAGTGCGAGTTCTGGTTGTGGGAGGTGACCTTTTTGTGGCAAGGCCCCGGTTTGGTTACTGTGGAGGGGTTGGACCCCTGTTATTGAGAGGGCTCTGCCCTGGTTCCGTGCTGTGCTTTGGGCGCACCCATTAACGGAAACGACTGACCGCGTGCCAGTGCGGGCTAGCTACCTGTGCGTCTATCGCGCGTGCCGTAGTCACCGTTACGTCTGTCAGTGACCTTGGGGTGGTTGACTGAGGGTAGGATCACCACGGGGGACTCTCCCGGCCAGGAGAGCACCACGTGCTACTTCTACTTTTGGAAAAGACTGCAATCAAGATCGTTCCCACGAGGACATTCGAGATCAAGTAAAGGATCTGAGAAATAAATGAAATAGTGAGAAAAATTGAAAGATGTGAATAAAGGAAGTAATAGAACATAACAGCTACTGTACACTCTACTGTTGCCTTTAGTTAGTTTGCCACTCTACTCAGCGTTTTGCTGACGTGTTACACTCGTTACCTTTTTCAGGACCAGGTGTTGAGCAGCTAGGGTCGGCGGCTGCAGAGGACGCTGGGCCGAGTAGGGTCCAGTAGAGTTACCACAGCCTTTTTGTACCCCTTTTGTTTCTGTTCTAGTGAGTAGTTTTTGTTTCCGCTGCACCTTCTTTACCTGCAGTTCTTGTTATATGATAAATGCTGTTTTACTGTTGTGGTGGTACCTACTGTAGTAGTTTCTTTCCTTACTGCTGTACTTTCTTACTGTTAGTTATATTCATGCTGAATGTGGTTTATTTTACTGTCTTTTGGTTACTTCCTCGTTGGACGACTAGGTCTTGGGATTAGTCGAGTCGGTCCGGTTCTCGTGTCTCGTAGGGACTCGGGAACCGGGTCGTTACAACCATTGAATTAATTAATTTGGGATAGTGACTTGATAGGGGGAGAAGAATAAAGAGAATCAAACCTTAATAAGGGATCATTGTTTGAGGGGGAGAATCAAGATCACTTTCTTAGTAGCATTTAGATAGCATATTTATCTATGTTGGACTGTATAACTCTTACTTAACACTTCATTTTATTTTGATATTGCTGTTGTGTTAGACTATCATGAATTTCATCTTCTCCTTATCATGAATTTGATCATTTTCATATGATTAATTTGACATCATGCTTAATAGAATATTACTTGAAAAAAGGGGAGAAAAATGTAAATTTCATTCTTAGAATTTTACTTGTTTAAGTATGATTAATAACAAGTAAATTGAGATATATCTTTTTGTTCATAACAAAAAGGGAGAGAAATATAAAATATATGCATGATGATAGGGTGAGTAATTCTAAAGTAATTATTTATTATTCTCGCATGCATAATTGTAATTTTGTTATCATCAAAAAAGGGGGAGAATGTAAATACCTCTGTTTTGATGAAACAAAATTATGTTTTATTGTGAACTAATCTTTCAGTATCACGCTCGCACGAATCAAGTCAATTATCCTCCATGTGGATCAAAGTGAAGATTATCTTTAGTCAATGTAATTCTTTTGTATTTCTTGCGTGTAGAATTGCTGTAAGGAACTCCAGGATTAAAGACAAACCTTTCTAAATAGTAAAATAAACACTTAGATGATGTTGATCGACCAAAATATTATAATTGATCGATCAAGTCAATTAATCGATCAAAATAAGAATATTGATCGACCAATTTAGTTTAACGGTCAAATCCGATTTTCCCATAATTGATCGACCAATTAAATCTTTGATTAATCAACAATCGATCGACCAATCAATTTAATTGATCGACCAAAATGAAATTTGATGGACCAATTAAGTAAATTGATTGACCAATTTGGTTCGAATGATTTTTCGTAACATTTCAAGAATGCTCCATTTTCACCTATAAATAGGGCTCCATGGTCGGGCTCGGATAGGTTGTGTTAATATGGTGATTTAACCATTTGAAATGAGTATAGTGGTTAACCTAAATCGAGCCTAACCATCTCTTTACAAAATTTTTTTACCTAGCCTATTTGATTTTATTTTGGTCTCTTTTAGGCTCAGGGTAGAACTCAGGGAAGCGGGATTAGAGGTGAATAAGTTTCTAGGCCTTTCCTACAACGAATATCTTCCGTTTGTTTATTATGTTTTTGGTGTTTTTCTATTTATGATTTTTTTTCTGATAATTTTTGTCCTTGAGGTACACCCTCAAAATCAAGTTCTTGGTTTTGAACAAAAATAGGGTTCCAAAACTGGTCTCGCTATTCGCAAGACTGAGTACCTGCTAGTCAAGGATTATCTTTTCTCTTTTGTATATTTTTTTTATTTTTTAATGGTAGGAAAGAGAAATAGAAATAAGGTAAATATAGTATATATATATGTATATATTATATATGTATATAGGGGTGGGGTTGGAGGTGGAGACGGCGTGTAGCATAGTCTCGAGTTGATCGTCATCTAGGAAGACGCAACCATCAGGACGAAGTGCCACGTGGTGTGTTGGATGGATGCTGGAAGATGTGTGCGAAGACGCTTTCTGTACGCATGTATCGGGGAATATCAGCAACTGGTGCGAATATTCCCGCGATACATCATTTGGTAGGTGATATGAAAATATATATATATATATATGTAAATATATATCTATATGTATATATATATATATGGTTATAATTATATAGGTGTATACGTAGTTATATATGTATATATATAGATATGTAAATATATGTATAGATAGATGTATGTATATATAACTATATATAGGTATATATATATATATATAGTAATATATGTATATAGTTATAGATATGTATATATGTATATAGATACATGTAGATAGATGTATATATATATATGTCTATATAGTTATAGATATATGCATATATGTAGGTATATTTGTATATAAATATATGTATAAATATATGTGTATATATATGTATATATATATATATGTATATATACTTATACTCAGTTATATAAGTACTAATATATGTATAGATATATGTATATATATATATAAGTGTGTATACAAGGGTGTACAAGTGAGAGTGTGTGTGTACGAGAGTGTGTGTGTGAGTGAATGTGTTAGCGGGAGTGAGAGAGTGCCATGAGAGAGAGAGGGCATCTACTGGAGTGAAGAAGTGCTGTGAGTTAAGTCATCCGGAGCAGCAAGCGATGTCTGATGGTCCATGTGCCTGCGCAGGTGCGTAGGCGCGCGAAGAGGCACGTGCACGCAAGAGGGAGTGAGGGCGAGGGGAAGGACCGCAGTGCACCGCACTGCGCGAAGAAGCGGCCACTGAAACGGGCAGGCGCAGATGCGCAAGCGGGTGCAGGGAGAGACGCGGGTGCGGGCTATGGTAGGTGATATGAAAATATATATATATATATATGTAAATATATATCTATATGTATATATATATATGGTTATAATTATATTGGTGTATATGTAGTTGTATATGTATATATATAGATATGTAAATATATGTATAGATAGATGTATGTATATATAACTATATATAGGTATATATATATATATAGTAACATATGTATATAGTTATAGATATGTATATATGTATATAGATACATGTAGATAGATGTATATATATATATGACTTTATAGTTATGGATATATGTATATATATATGTATATTTGTATATAAATATGTATAAATATATGTGTATATATACTTATACTCAGTTATATAAGTACTAATATATGTATAGATATATGTATATATATATAAGTGTGCATACAAGGGTGTACAAGTGTGAGTGTGTGTGTACGAGAGTGTGTGTGTGAGTGAATGTGTCAGCGGGAGTGAGAGAGTGCTGTGAGAGAGAGAGGGCGTCTACTGGAGTGAAGAAGTGCTGTGAGTTAAGTCGTCCGGAGCAGCAGGCGACGTCTGATGGTCCATGTGCCCGCGCAGGTGCGTAGGCACGCGAAGAGGCACGTGCATGCAAGAAGGAGTGAGCGCGAGGGGAAGGGCCGCAGTGCACCGCGCCGAGCGAAGAAGCGGCCACTAAAACGGGTAGGCGCAGATGCGCAAGCAGGCGCAGGGAGAGACGCAAGTGCGGGCTATGGTAGGTGATATGAAAATATATATATATATATATATGTATATATATATATGGTTATAATTATATAGGTGTATATGTAGTTATATATGTATATATAAAGATATGTAAATATATGTATAGATAGATGCATGTATATATAACTATATATAAGTATATATATATATAGTAATATATGTATATAGTTATAGATATGTATATATGTATATAGATACATGTAGATAGATGTATATATATATATATGTCTTTATAGTTATGGATATATGTATATATGTATGTATATTTGTATATATATATATGTATAAATATATGTGTATATATATGTATATATATATATGTATATATATATATTTGTATATATACTTGTACTTAGTTATATAAGTACTAATATATGTATAGATATATGTATATATATACATAAGTGTGTATACAAGGGTGTACAAGTGAGAGTGTGTGTGTACGAGAGTGTGCGTGTGAGTGAATGTGTCAGCGGGAGTGAGAGAGTGCTGTGAGAGAGAGAGGGCGTCTGCTGGAGTGAAGAAGTGCTGTGAGTTAAGTCGTCCGGAGCAGCAGGCGACGTCTGATGGTCCATGCGCCCGCGCAGGTGCGTAGGTGTGAGAAGAGGCACGTGCACGCAAGAGGGAGTGAGCGCGAGGGGAAGGACCGCAGTGCACCGTGCTGCGCGAAGAAGAGGCCACTGAAACGGGCAGGCACAGATGTGCGAGCGGACGCAGGGAGAGACGCGGGTGCAGGCATGTGCGGACGGGCTGGCGATGTTCGCGGCATGGAGAGAGAGCGTACGATGACCGGATAAGTGAGAAACATTCGGTCACCGCACTGTAGCCACAGTGTTCCGCTGAAATGCGTGAACAGTGGCTACAGTGCACGCTCAGCTCGCACGACTGGGTGCTGATGGTTTCTGCATGTGCAGGAGCTACTGAGCGAGCTGGCATGGATGCGGAAGGACTGTGCCAGCTGTTGGCGAGCACGTTGAGGGGCGAGGGCGACCTGCTGGCACGCACGGAAAGACCTGCGCCGGCTACTGGTGCGTGCGGTGGCCTGTGTGTGGGAGAGAGGTGGCCGGCGCCTTGCTGCAGCTGTGGTTGAGCTTCAAAGCTTGACTCTATGGCAATGGCGGAAATGGCTTGGAATGACGAAATGGAGAAGAGAACCGCCACGCCTACCGGCTCTTTGATGAGCTGGACGGTGGTGGGACTCACAGTGGTGGTTGTGTACCACTGTGAGTTTCTCTTGCCCGCAGCGTGGCTCTTCAGGAAGAAGAGAGGCTGCGTATGGAGGGGAGAGGGGAGGAGACGGCCTAGAGAAGAAGTTGCTGTGTGTGTTCTTTTTTTTGTGTGGACCAGGCTCAGGTGCAAGGAAGGAGGCTATGCTCTTTTTAAAGAGGAAAGAGGCATGCACAGCCATGCCCTGGGCAGTGCATGGCTCTACATGCGGCTGGCAGGGAGCGCTTGCTACAGAGAATGGTGCGAAGAAGAGCTGCCATGCCTTGCAGCCGCGGAGAAGAAAGTCAAAATAAAAAATAAAAATAAAGATGGTGAATTTGCAAGGCAACAATTGAGGAAAATGTTAATTTCAAGGCCATTTTATTCACTCTCCTCCCCTCTCAAATAAGTGCATGCTTGCATTTATTTTTGCAAATGCAACTTTCGTTAGCTAATATACACTGATAATGCTTGGAAATAGCACAAGTTGGCACAATTGTTGGTGTATTTTTGCTGTGCAATCATACCCCCTTGCCTATCTTTTGCTAGTCCCTAGCAAAACATTTTTTGTATTGTATTTAGAAATGATCTTTAAGCTGAAGATTTTCTTCTGAGGCGGCATAGGTGTGTTTATTTGTTGGATATTGTGAGAACCAATTGTAGAGAAGACTACCAGTACTTTAAGTCTTATGTGACATAGATCATCTCTCGACTAACCAGGGCTCTTGATATTTAAACCTTAAGTACGATTTCCAGGACCTAGGAGGTTTTTGCCATACTCGAGAGCTCAAGAGATTATGGCTTGTGCATAGTGAAGGATCAAGACTAACCAGATGAACATTAAGACTCATGCCCAGGGTTTCATGAATTTTTAAGAGTAGGTTGGTCACAGTTTCAGCTCGTGTCTCTGGATTGACCCTTAAAAAGATGACGGAAAACTCAACTCCCATTTTATTACATTTGTGGATCAAAGAAAACAGGGTATTTGTAACTTGCCCTGAAGAACTTTTGTAGGGTGAAGACTTTACAGATATTTGCGAGATATACTGACTTATTTGCATCTTTTTTTTTTCTGAAACACGTGTTAGTATATCTCTTACAACATTATTTGGAGGAGCACACTTTTCATTTTGGTGGGAGAGTTCCTTTTTGGTGGAAAGAGTCTCTCCTAAACACAAGACTAAAGCCTGGGATAAAAAGTCTACCTGCGTGCACAGGTAAGGACTCCACCTTCCCTAATGAACACTAGGGTTGGATCTTATGTTCACCTAGTCTTTCTTGATATTTGTAGTGTGAAACAAGATTACTTAGGCTCTCGAGTAGAAGCAAACCAACGGATCCTGTATTGATGTCTCAGGTACAAGAATACGTCCTTAGTTTGGAGAGATTTCGATCTATCTTGTCAATTCTCAAGTGAATTAAGCCGAGCCTGAGCGAATCAAGCTTCTGTGGCCTGGAAAGTCTTCAAAATAGTGGTTGAATATCCTTAAACACTTATTGTATTTTTGTTTCAGCCTTCAGATCATTACTAAACACCATTTTTGTTTTTATATAGATAGAAACTGCATGATACCCTAAAATACCCAGATCCTATGGATGCCTATCCACCCCCCCATGCCAAATGATGCTATGTCCTCATATGCATGCAGGGAAGGGTAGAGGAAGGATGAAAGATCGGGTAACGAGAGCTAAGGTGCAGGGTAAACGGCAGGGTGGTAGGGTAGGTGGATGGTGGGTGGTGAAGTGAAAAGTGAAGTGAGTATGACAGTGGCGGAGTGTTGTTGGGGTGCCTCCCAACGAGCGCTGAATTTAACGTCCCCAGCTGGACTCAGAATGAGGCACAAAATTAGTTACCCTCCAGTAGGGCAACAGTTTCTCCAACGGGGGCAGGTTCATGAGTAAGATAGGGTTTCAAATGCTGGCCATTGACCATAAATTTATGGCCAGATTTGGGATCTTCAATTTCAACGGCCCCGTTGGGAAATGGTCTCGAGACCAGAAAAGGACCAGTCCATTTGGGCTTCAATTTCCAAGAAAGAATTTGAGCCAGGCATTGTAGAGCCAAATTTGCTGAGATGGCTCAAATTCCTTCCGCCGAATATGGCTATCGTGAAAAGTCTTAGTGCATTGCTTGAAAGTTAAGGCAGAATCATAGGCTTCACGACGGAGCTCTTCCAGCTCCTGGAGTTGGAGTTTCCTTTCTCGACCACATCGGTCTGGGTCGAGGTTACATTTGCGAACTGCCCAATAAGCGCAGTGCTCCAGCTCCACGGGCAAATGACAAGGCTTCCCGTAAATGATTCTATAAGGAGACATACCAAGGGGAGCCTTGAAGGTGGTCCGATACGCCCAAAGTGCGTCAATCAGCTTGTCGGACCAATCCTTACAGTCAGGCCGAACCATTTTTTGGAGAATTTTCTTGATTTTCCTGTTCGACACCTCTGCCTGGCCATTCATCTGAGGATGACATGGGGATGCGATACGATGGTGGACTCCGTATTTCCTCAGAAGTGCCCGAAAAGACGCATGGCTAAAGTGGCCTCCTCCATCCGAGATAGTGGCTCGAGGGATCCCAAAGCATGCAAAAATGTGGTCTTTGACAAATCGAGTGGATATAACATGGTCAGCACAGCACGTGGGAATAGCATCGATCCATTTCAAAACATAGTCAACAGCCACGAGAATGAATTTGAAGCCGTTGGAAGGAGGAAAGGGACCCATGAAATCAATTCCCCAAATGTCGAAGATTTCCGCAGCTAGGATGGGTTGTAAGGGCATCATGTCACAACGTGACATTGACCATAACGACTGGCACCTAGTGCAATGTTTAGCATAATTGTGTCCATCCTGGTGAAGGGAGGGCCAGAAGAAACTGCACTGCAACACCTTGGCTGCAGTTTTCCTCCTAGAGAAATGGCCTCCGCAGGCCTGATCGTGGCAGAAGGATAGCACACTGGGGAATTCGCTGTCAGGAATACAACGATGGATGATTTGATCAGCACCTATTCAAAAAAGAAGTGGATTATCCCAGAAATAATACTTTGCTTTTGCCATGAGACGCTCGTGCTGGTTTTTAGGCTAGTCACGTGGAAGGGATCCAGAAGCAAGGTAATTGGCAATGTCGGCATACCAAGGTCCACTTGCCACATTAATTGCCAATAGGTGCTCATCGGGAAAAATCTCATTAATCGGCAGAGTAAGTCCAATATGGCCAGGGTCTAGTCTAGAAAGATGATCAGCCACAACATTCTGGGCTCTAGCCTTATCGCGGATCTCAATGTCAAATTCTTGGAGTCGAAGGATCCAACGAATTAGTCTAGGATTGCCATCCTTCTTGTGCATGAGATGGCGAATAGCCCCGTGATCAGTGAAAACAATAACATGTGCGTCCAGAAGGTAAGAGCGGAATTTCTCCAGCCCAAAGATGACCACCAGCAGTTCTTTTTCAGTGGTAGTATAATTACGCTGGGCCTCGTCCAACGTCTTACTGGCGTAGTACACCACAAAGGGGTGTCTATCGCATCTTTGTCCCAGGATGGCTCTGACTGCAAGGTCAGAAGTGTCACACATGAGCTCAAAGTCGAGGGACCAATCAGGTGGCTAGAGAACAGGGGCCTTGGTGACAGCATTACGCAGCTGCGTTAATGCTCTAATGCAGTTGGGGCCCATATCGAAGGGTACGTCGGTCGATAGGAGATGAGTTAAAGGTCAAGAAATCTTGGAGAAATCTTTGGTAAATGTCCTATAGAAACCGACGTGCCCCAGGAAGGAGCAGATTTGTTTGATAGAGCCCGACATAGGTAAATCAGCAATTACATCAAGCTTATCTCCGTTAACCTCGATACCCCTATCTGAGATGATATGTCCGAGAATAATTCCCTCGTGTACCATAAAATGACTTTTCTCCTAGGAAAGCACAAGGTTTACATCAATACATCTCCTAATGATATGGGCCAGGTTGGCAAGACATTCATCAAAAGATGGTCCAAAGACCGAACAGTCATCCATGAAGACCTCGAGAAAGTCACCCACCATGTCATGAAATATCGCCAGCATACATCTCTTGAAAGTTGCTGCTGCATTACAAAGTCCGAATGGCATCCTTCTAAATGCAAAGGTGCCGAAGGGGCAGGTAAAGGTGGTTTTCTCTTAGTCCCTGGGGTCAATTGCCACCTGGTTATATCCTGAGAATCCATCCAGGAAACAGAAAAATTTATTTCCCGCTAACCTCTCTAGGATTTGATCAATGAAAGGTAGCGGAAAGTGATCTTTCTTAGTTGCAGCATTGAGTTTCCTATAATCTACACACACTCTCCAAGATATAGGAGTACGTGTAGGGATGGATTCGCCCCTGTCATTGACATGGATGGTGAGTCCTGCCTTTTTGGGCACGATGTGAATCGGACTCACCCAGGGGCTATCGCTGATTGGGTAGATTATACCCGCATCCAGCCACTTAATAATTTCCTTCTTAACGACCTCCCGCATGTTAGGGTTGAGACGTTGCTGCATCTCGCGGGAAGGTCAAGCCTCCTCCTCCGTATATATACGTGAGTGTAGTAGGAGGGGCTAATGCCAGTTAAGTCTGATAAAGATCATCCAATGGCTACCTTGTGTTACATAAGGACCTTCGTCAGTTTGCACTCTTGCTCCCTGGTCAATTTTGAACTAATGATTACGGGAAGCATTTCATTTGGTCCCAGGAAAACATACTTAAGTGTACTAGGCAGCTCTTTCAGCTCGGGAGTGGATGGTGAAAGGTCTGGCATTTCTTGGGATGAGAGTGTCCCAGGCAAATCAGAGAACAAGTCAGGAGGAAGAAGTTGGCCCTCAGATTGGCCAAAAAGAGGGGCTTCTTGGATAAATGGATCCAAGAAGGAACAGCCCCAGTGAGTAGTATATGGGATCAAGGTCCCAATGTGGAGTTGCAACTCCGCCTGATTTGGCGGAAAAGAAAGGGAAATTTGGTCTTCAAGAGTGTGGACCGGCGGTGAGTAGCCCGGATATGACTCAGACCACGAGGTATGGGAAGCGGAGAAAACCTCGTCAGAAGTCTGGTCAGGAGAAGGTATGGGACAAGGGAGGGATGGGGGAACATCACAATATGTGTCGGTCAGGCAATCGTCAGTGTTTACAGGTAATCCGCATCAGTCAGAATAGGTCCCAATTAGTCCGACACATGCATTGACGGCCATGTCCTCATAAGACGTGTCATCCTTGATGCAATCGCAATCAAAGTTCTTGGCTGCCTTGAAAATGTTAAGCTTGAGCTTCTCAGATCCAACGGCAATCTCAATACAGCCTGACTCGCAGTCGATATGGGCGCGGGCTGTGGCCAAGAAAGGTCGACCAAGGATGATCGGACAATCAGAAAGTGAGGTAGGAAGTTCCATATCTAAAATAAGAAAGTCAACAGGAAAGCAGAGACTGTTGACCCTAACCAACATGTCTTCCACCACACCCTTTGGAATTTTGACAGAACAATCTGCCAATTGTAACATGACAGGGGTGGGTTTTAGATTTCCCAAGGAAAATTTTTCTAGCATGATGGTTGGAACAAGATTGATGGAAGATCCTAGATCAAGCAGGGCACGGTTAAAATTGCAGCCTTGGATGCTACAGGAAATCAGCGGTGTGCCCGGATCTTTCTGCTTCGGTGGTAGGTTTAACATATAGCACAACTCGCATGAGGCGAGAGAACCACCGGATTCTTAGTTTTCTTTGACTGTTGCCTGGGTGCTGTGTAGTGTTTGAAAAATCGAGCGATAGTAGGTATGTGGTCGATAGCCTCGAGTAGGGGTACCTTGATTTCAACATCCTTGAACAAATTACGCAAGTTATCAAAGGCCTGCGTATCCTTCTTCTTGCCTTTTGGCTCCCTCAGTAGAGCCTCAGGGAATGGGACTGATTCTGGCACCAATTTGGGTGTATCATCCTCTCGCGAATGCGGTGCGCATACCGAATGAGAGGGCGATGAAGAAGACGGGCTAGGATCAGGTTGAGGCGGATCGACGGTCTGCTTACCGCTCCTCGTAGTGATCGCATTGGACGATGTGGGTCAAGTGGGATCATAAGGCGGAGGAGGGTTCGCAATAGGGACATAAGAGTGAGGTGCTGCAGCAGGATTAGCCTAAAATCTCGGTGGAATGCTCGGAGCCTGCAGAATTTGATGTACCTGCCTCTGAGAAGGTTGTACCTGTGGTTGAGGACCACGGGGTGCGAAATTTCGTGGGTTGGGAACAGGTTGGGCTGGAAGATTGCCCTGAGATCGAGTCTCCATGTGTAGTTGACTGATCTCAGCATTCTGCTGTGCCAATTGGTGCTGAAGAGATGTCATGTTCTCTTCATGGCACTTTGACATTTCCGTCATCATTCGCATCAATTTGTCAAGAGGGCTTGATGCGTGTTCTGCTTGCGGTACGCAAGGACCCGATGCCGGATTCGCCATAGGATTAGACTGGGCCTTTGGGATGACGGGTGTAGATGGTCGCATTGGTCCACCCGCGGGGTTTTGGTGCTGCGGGTTGTTGGACCATGCGAAGTTCGGATGATTTTGCCTCCCTGGGTTGTAAGTGGCAGAGAATGGGTTGTTTCCTATCGCACAAGCGTCTTCTATGCCAGAAGACGCGTCCGCATGTAAATATGCATCCGAGCACACGGAGGCTTGGTCCTCTGTGTCAAAATACTGGCTCACAGAAGCCAGTTCCACATGACTTACTGAATCGCTCAGCGCGACACTCGGTAAGGAAGGTCTTACGGGGTTTCTAGGGATAAGCCTAGTGTTGGAAGAATTGGGATTATGATGAAGTGGTGAGGTGGGGGTGTTTGCCATAGAACGGGCGAGGTCGGCCAGCAGCTCGTCTAGCTTCTTGTGCACGATGGAGACTTCATCCAATTTCTATGCGATAAGGCTGAGATCTGTGGATGAATGGGAGGGTCCCATGTCAACTTCGTGGACATTATGGGGTAGGATGGTACGATTAAAGGTGATAATGGAGGCATTGTTCATTGAGTTTTCGCTCATATTTTCAAATAATTCGAATGCTCCATTATTGTCTTTATTCATGAAATTCCCTCTGCAGGAAGCGTCTACAATCTACTTCAAAGTCTCATTTAGCTCATAGTAGAAAATCTGGGCTATATGCCACTTAGGCAGACCGTGGTGCGGACACTTCCTGAGGAGGTCATTATATCTCTCCCATGCCTCATGAAACTGTTTGCCACTTTGTTGCATAAATGAAGTGATAGCATGGCGAAATGCATTGGTTCGCCCGATTGGGAAGAACTTCTTGAGAAACGCTATTCGCATCTCTTCCCAAGAGTGGACGGTTCTCCCAAGGGTGCATAACCACTGCGACACTTTATCCTGCATTGAAATGGGAACATTTTCATGAGGACTATAGGTAACTCGATATTTCTTGGTTTAACTGTTTCAACTAATCGGGTTAGGTCTTCCAAGTGGAGAAAAGGATCTTCACTTGCAAGACCATGGAAGTGAAAATTTATCAGGCTAATTATGTTAGGTTTCAGTTCAAAGTCGTCCCCGCCCATGGTGACTCGAATTTGTCCTATGGTCTCTGTAGTAGCGGGATTCTGATTGGAGCTAAGAGACTTAGGCTCCTCCCGTTCGGGAGGGTTCTGCATTTCCTCCAATGTTTCCCTAATGGCTTCAATTTGTTCATTATACATTTCCATTTGGGCTTGAAGGCGGGTTATGGGATCTAAGGCTTCACCACCTGGTGGGTTTTGAGGGTGGTTTCCTCCCTAGGGATTTGGGGATGGGCGTGCAGCCATATTTGTGGAGGAGGAGGATGATTCAGCTTCTTTTCTAAATTTATCAGACAATTCTCACAGTTCAGGGTTTTGTGACCTCCTCCAAAACATGCACTACCGCAAGAAGAATTGGGGGGGATAAGATGGGAAAAAGAGATGCGAGAAATGATGCCGCAAACGTACACTTGATGACAAATCAAGAAAATCAAATTCCTAACCTCTACAGTGTGCCCTTAAACCTAAAGATCTAAGTTACCTACTATCAGGACCTACGTAACCGAATGCGAGCACCGCGGAACCACCGGACCAGATTGAAAGGCTGTTTTCCCCAGTCTTAGACACTTGATAGCACGCGGGAACCCTCACCAGCACGTAGGAGCTACACACAGGTAGTTAGACCTCCAATCTTTAACAAGGGTCAAGTTGCTACCAGTTTTAGTTAGAAGCTTAGGATCAAGTGTTTCTGGAATGTGAAGGGTGTTATTTATGAGTAATGCCCAAGTGATTGATTTTACAAAGTGTGTAAACTAAGCATGCAACCGGGAAATCTCCCCGAATTGAAGTTTTAATTGGTGAATGGGTTTTAGAATTCAGCCTTAAGTAGTATGGATTTTAAGATTTCTCTGAATTACCAATTCAACCAATCTTCGGGTTTTGAGAGAATACAAGTTTTTATCTAAGCCCAACAAACCCTTCTTCAATGTCAGTTGGTTAATGCATGCTAAAATGCAATGGGCTTCCCTAGATGGAGATTTCTATGTGTGGATGCAAGAGTCAATTTTAGATTAGTGTGAAAGTGTTGAACGATTACGAATCGCTAAGCTAACGTGTTTCATTTTGGAAAAACTGTCGTTGTAGTTCAAAAGCGAAGAATTCGTGTTCAACAAATAAAATTTATACCGAAATTAAAATTCCGGGTCGAACATAGGGAGGCGGACGTTTGATTTAAAAACTATGTGTTTCTTTTTATTTGTCACAGAATAATTCAATTTAAAACTATCTAATTATTTACAATAAATAGAATAGAGAGAGAGAGTAAGAGAGAAAGAGAATATTACATAGAGAAATCAAAATGAGATGTATAATAAACAAGGAATTTTTCATTGAGGAGATTGTTCATTACAACTAGAAACGATAAAACAATTACTCTAGAATGCGATAAATTTCCTCTAGAAAGCATTAAAAGAATGGAGGGAGAAATGTCCTCCTCGACGATTGCTTGGAGGATGAACAAAACTACACTAGAAAGCAATAAATTTATACTAGAAAGCAGTAAAAAGAATAGGGAGAGAGAAATCCTCCTCGACGGTTGCTTGGAGGATGAGCCGGATGGGACGACGCCTAGACGAAGGAGAATGAAGCAGACCGAAGGAGGACGAAGCAGAAGAACGGGAACGAAGCGGCACGTTGTCGTCGTCGCAGGATCCACTTCCAAAGGGGAACGAAAATTGGACTTTATCTTGCGAGAAGCATCCCGGGTGTGGGACAACCTTCTCTTGAGCTTTGGAGGGGTAGAGAGGAGAAGGAAGGGACGGAAATTTCGTATGGAGGGGGTCTCCTTTTATAGTTGCAAGGAGTGGGGGCAAAATGGACATTACAACTTCAAAACAATAATGAGGAGTCTTTAGTGACGGATAAATCCGTCACTAAAGCCCCAACGTGGTCGTAGCTTCCGTGCCAACGCGCGCCCGCTCAGCTTCTCACGCGCGCAACGGTTTCCCACGTTCGTCGATTTTCAGTCGTCTGATCGCGAGATCGAACGGCTTAAGACGCATCTCCGGCCGCTGCTGTGCTCGCCTGGCGCGAGCGATCGCGCGTGATGCCACGCGTTCAATCGCGCATGAACGCTATTGGGCACACGCGGCCATCCGATCGCGATCCAATGCCTGCTCGTGCCTGATCGCTTGCGCCTGATTTGAGGCTCGTGGTACTCGATCCCGCGACCTCTGCTTCGTCTGCCGCTTCATCTCCGCTGCGCTACGCCGTTGAGAAGGTCGCGAGGATGATTTTAAAGTGCCACGTCCACAGCCATTGGATCGAGATCCAACGGCGGAGAGGGGGCAGGTGCGTGTTCTTCATGGAATGTAGGCGGCCGTTTGGACGGCCGAGATGGCATCACGTGGCGCCATCTTGCCATCCATCTTCAGGAAGTTGTAGTTGCTGCCACGGATGTCGGATTGACTCGATTTTTGTGTTGTTGAGCTGCGATTGTCAATCCGAATTCATCCGTGCGGTCGGATTTGTCATCTAAAGTGCAAATTTTCACCATCCTGGCCCTTGATCTTCTAGGGTTCCTCGGTCACTATCTGATGCTACGAATGTCTGATTAGGGCGATCTTGGAGTCGTTGAACTCCAATCGTCACCCTGATCACATCCATACGGTTGGATCTTTGATCCGAGGCCCCGACAAAATGTTTGCCCTGTCCAAGCACATAAAAGGAGACAATTAACCTCCATTTTAATCAAACTACTCTAAATGCAAGATGATGCATGTTATGCAATATTTATATCATGAAATGCAATCCTATGCTTAAGAACATGCATAAATAGACATTTTAAGTAGTGTAAATGTGTTTACATCATACCCTCATGCCTATCTTTTGCTAGTCCCTAGCAAAAACTATATGCTATTTGTAAAAGAATTAGGTTGGATTATTTGGGCTTGAGTTATTTTCAATCATTAGGAAATTATCTACTTAGGAACTGAACTTTCAAAGACACAACAGTGCCCAAATGTCAGCCAAAATGCAGACCGCCTCAAGCCCTCGCCTTATTAAAAGAAAAATTTCTTTTTCTCTTTTTCTCTTTTCTAATTTTTTGGATTTTCAAATTTTCGGATTTAAGGGTGGCTTTCTACGGCCATTCAACTCACCCAAAATTTAATGAGAACCCTAAGCTTTAAGCATCTTATTGTGATTGTGATAGACTCATTGACCAGTAATTAAAATGGACTTCGGATTTCTATGCCTCTAGGTGACCTCAAAAAGACTTCTGCCTAAAGGTGTATCTTTACAATCGGTAGCTTTCTCCCTACTTTTATTTTTTACGGGGTCAACACAAGGGTGAATCCAGTGTATATCTCCCCGATTTATTCTACTTCTCCACTTCTTCCTAAGTGTTTTGGAAATTCTTAGTGCATTTTCTGAGCTGGGTTCTGGACAACCGGTCGATGAGCTGTTACCACCGACAACTTACCAACCATACTCGTGCGGCGAAGTGTGGCTTATTTCTTTTTGTTCTTTTCTCTTTTCTTTTTTTTTCTCTTTTAAAGTAGGTGGCTTCTCTGGTCTAATATTTACCTAAGGGTAGGAAAAAGAGAAAGGTCCAGTGATTGGGCTCTGGACAACCTACCTATGGGCTGTTACCCACGATAACTTGTTAGCCATATCACCCTAGAAGGTTCATTAGCTACCCAATTTCCATTAAAATCGTCGAACAACGAGTCAGTGCAAAGAAAGTGTGTAGATGCTTAAGACTCAAAATTCCCTCAAATCAGAGGGCAGGTTGATAAGTCGTGTACTTATCACCCAAACTTATTTACTCTAATTACGAAAGAATTAAGATGGCGAGGACTCGAAAGATAAATCCACATTTTAGTGGATACACAGGCTGATTAAGTCTAAAGACCTTAAGGGTCTTTGTGTTCAAATCATAATGTAGTATTCCTAAGATTGAAAATTTTCTTAAACCCAAATTCTCTTTCCTAATTCCGAATTTTATTTCTTTTTTATAAAAGAAAATAAAACAAATCTATGAAGTTGACGAATGAATTCAGAGATGAATATCCACCCCCCATGCCTATCTAATGCAATGTCCTCATTGTAATAAAAAGACATGAAACAGAGTAGAAAAGCATAGAAAGCACCTGAATTGCGTGAATGTCAGGTCCGTTCCGAGATGAAAACTAAGAAAAACTGTATATGTGCTGAGTTTAGTGCCTTCAGCTAGGCACACTATACAAGGAAAAGAAATGAAGAATTCACAAGTGCGGGTCAAAATTAGAATAAACAAAAGAATCCTCTGACCTGTCAACAGAGGTCCACAGATGTGGACCAGATTGTGGTGCAGACCCACACCCCATAATCGAGAATATCTTAGGTTCTGGAAAAAAATTACCCAAAACCTGAAATCAAAATGCAAGCAGGGTCAGGCCTACGATTTATGAGGATGCAACCCAAGACCAAAAAGTCGGGTTACAGAGAATTAAAGCTCAAAAGGATAATCGTTGAATGTGTGCTTGAGTTGAAAATCCTCAAAACAAATGTCATAAGGGTTCTGATTTGATGGTTTCAGCTTAAAAGGAACCCTTCGACTCAATCTTCCATTTCCTCCAAAATTAACTTCCCAAATCAAAGCTTCCCAGATCCTATCCTCCTCATTCAGCATATCAAATTCCAGTACCTCTTGTATATTTATCACCTCGTCTGAAATCTCCAAGTCTAAATGATGTGGCAGAATTAAAATTGACTTGGGTCTAATTATCTCAGAATTAGAATCATCAATAAGCTCAACAGGGTGTAAATGATAATTAGGGCATTCAATTGATTCCTCCAGAAAATGCGATTCTGGATTCGTAATGTGTGCCCTAATAAGATCAGTTTCCTCAGTTATTGGGCTATCAAATGACCTATCAGATTCCTCAGGCCCAATCGTCTCACAAAAATCGTGTTCAGAAATCTCGTGTGAGACTTCGCAACTTGAATCTTCACCATCAGGATCCGTATGAATGTATGTCCCAAAATCATTTGTCACTTTCTGCTCCAAGGCGACATACGTTTCATCGTAACCTGGCTTAGGGATCTCAGGTGAACAAATCAGATCATCCTTAATTGATTGCTTTAATTCAATCCGGTCAGCCTCGTAACACATGCCCCCCCCAACAGGTGCCTGAGTAGGTTCTGTCATTGGCATTTCTGAAGAGGGTTCATCCTGAGAATTATTCCAAGATTGAATTAAAGCAACCATGAATCTCATCCTCAATTTCGCTAATTTCCCAAGTAGAAACTCACCCAGGTTCTTATCCTTAACATCCTGGAGCCAATCCAACAAAGACTTGTTTAAATCATCAATCATTTCAATCAGGGGCTCCAATCTCTCAATGCAAGGTATTGGCTGAACTTCTAAAGATTGAATGATATTCCTCAAGTTAGCCAGAACCTTATCTTGAACCTGGTTAACCTGAACCAAATGAGTTGGTTCAGGGTTGGGCGGGTTTGGGCTTAATGCAGGGGAATTAACGAATTTAGATTCGTTATACCCTTCCTGATAATAGGTCATTTCAGACTGTTGAAAAGATGGTGATGACCTAAAGGCAGTGAAATTAGAGGATGGGTAAGGATCGGTGTATCCTTCTTGATTGTAGATCGTATTAGGTTGTGCATGAAAGGAAGACGATCTATAATCGATGTAGCTCTGAGAAGGATAGAAATCAGAATCAAAGTGTTTAGGGTTAGACCCTAAACATGGGGGTCCGGAATCATATCCCGAATCCGAATTATCCCAACTAACTGATGGTTGATTACAATACGAGTTGGGATAATCGTCATGTTGAGGATAATTCACAACAGGAGGGAAAGAGCAGGAATGTGTGAAATATGTGGAAGGATTCATGAGACACGGGAGGAAGAAAGGTGCCCTGCAATACAAACAATCAAACCTATCCTTAAATGGGTTAGCCTAAAGACCTACAGACTCTCAAAACCCGTCTTGAGATAAAGGAACGATTTGATCTACTTCTGTCTGTTCAATCCAACCAGTTAGAAGGAGGGACTAGGGAGAAGGTTCTTCCTTCGGCTTGCGCCTTCGGTTCCTAGTGTACCCTCCAGGCGCAATCGTTTGACTCTGCTCCCCTAGCTAGACATCAGATTGAACAGTAGAAATAGACTAATCGAAAATAATCTCGTTCGGAGTTCTGAAGAGCGAGTTCAATCCTTAAGACCAACGTCTACTCTATTTTATTTAGGGCTAGGTTTGAATGTGCTTTGGAATGTGATGGGCCCTTTAAATGGATTGTGCCCTTAATGATTGATTGATTTGTGTGTGCGTGCACAACCAGTGGTTTTCAAGCAAGATTGTTTTTGATGTGGTGAATTTTAAGATTCAAATCTTGCTAAGTAGCTTTTAGGATTCAACTTTAGGTGTTTTCAAACAAGTTTCGTTGGCACACCAGGTTTTTCAAGCACAGGTGAAGATGTTTTCCTTTAAAGTTTAAAAAGAATGTGGAGTGCCTGGTAAATCCCTAAGAGTTGAACCTAATAGGCAGCTACTCGATGAGTTTATTTTATTTGAAGTGGTGAGGCCCAATCAACTCAAACAATTGGCTTGATGCACCACTTAATTAGGCACACAAATGATTACCTAATCTGATTTCTACTCAATTATGTGTTTGAATGTGTGTACCGATTCCTGAGGTCAGTTTACCGGTTGAGTTTGAAAATCATATGAGGTTGTGTACCTCTTTGAGATTTTTCTAATTTTTTTCTTTTTTCTAATATGGGGGTTGGGGTGAGTATGGGTGTCAAACAACAAACAATCTAACCTTAGAGTTTATAAAAGCACCAAGGTTGACTAATGTTTGAATTATTATGTTGTGGAATGAAATCTAATGGGTGGGGGGTGGGGGATAACTCACAAAACCTTCTACAGCATTTTACTTCGATCTACCGCTTTTACCTGTCTCGAAAGAGTACCTGCAATCACATTAAGAAAGGAGAAAAGTGAGGTAAATGATTTATAAGTTAGAAAACGCAAAGAGAAACCAAAGAGCGTCGCCTCCCCGGCAACGGCGCCAAAATGTTGAACGATTACGAATCGCTAAGCTAACGTGTTCGGTTTTGGAAAACCTATCATTGTAGTTCGAAAGCGAAGAATTCGTGTTCAACAAATAAAATTTATACCGAAATTAAAATTCCAGGTCGAACACAGGGAGGCGGTCGTTTGATTTAAAAACTACACGTTTCTTTTTATTTGTCACAGAATAATTCAATTTAAAACTATCTAATTATTTACAATAAATAGAAGAGAGAGACAGTAAGAGAGAGAGAATATTACACAGAGAAATCAAAATGAGATGTAGAATAAACAAGGAATTTTTCATTGAGGAGATTGTTCATTACAACTAGAAAGCATAAAATAATTACTCTAGAAAGCGATAAATTTACTCTAGAAAGAATTAAAAGAGTGGAGGAAGAAATGTCCTCCTCGATGATTGCTTGGAGGACGAACAAAACTACACTAGAAAGCAATAAATTTATACTAGAAAGCAGTAAAAAGAATAGGGAGAGAGAAATCCTCCTCGACGGTTGCTTGGAGGACGAGCCGGACGGGATGACGCCTGGATGAAGGAGAACGAAGTAGGATGAAGGAGGACAAAGCAGAAGAACGGGAACGAAGCAGCACGCCGTCGTCGTCACGGGATCCACTTCCGAAGGGGAACGAAAATTGGACTTTATCTCGCGAGAAGCATCTCGGGTGTGGGACAAGCTTCTCTTGAGCTTTGGAGGGGTAGAGAGGAGAAGGAAGGGATGAGAATTTCGTATGGAGGGGGTCTCCTTTTATAGTTGCAAGGAGTGGGGGAAAAATGGATATTACAACTTCAGAATAATAAATGGGGGTCTTTAGTGACGGATTTTAGTGATGGATAAATCCGTCACTAAAGGCCCCAACGTGGGCATAGCTTCCGCGCCCACGCACGCCGCTTCAGCTGCCCGCGTGCGCAACGGCTTCACATGCACTATGATTCTCAGCCGTCCGATCGCGAGTTCGGACGGCTTAAGACGCATCTCCAACCACTACTACGCTCGCCTGGCGGGTGCGATCGCGCGTGACGCCGCGCGTTCAATCGCGTGTGAACGCTATTGGGCCGCGCGCCCGATCGCGTTCAATCGCCGTCCGATCGCGATCCAACGCCCACCCGTGCCCAATCGCTTGCGCCTGATTTGAGACTCGCGGGACTCGATCCCGCGACCTCTGCTTCGCCCGCCGCTTCATCTCCGCTGCGCTACACCATCGAGAAGGTCGCGAGGATGATTTTAAAGCACCGCATCCACAGCCGTTGGATCGAGATCCAACTGTGGAGAGGGGGCGGGTGCGCGATCTTCATGGAATGTAGGCGGCCGTTTGGGTGGTCGAGATGGTGCCACATGGCACCATCTTGGCCGTCCATCTTCTGGAAGTTGTAGATGGTGCCACGGATGTTGGATTGACTCGATTTTTGTGTCGTTGAGCTGCGATCGTCGATCCGAATTCATCCGTGCGTCGGATTTGTCATCTAAAGTGTGGATTTTCACCATGCTGGCCCTTGATCTTCTAGGGTTCCTCGATCACTATCTAATGCTACAGATGTCTGATTAGGGCGATCTTGGAGTGGTTGAACTCCAATCATCATCCTGATCACATCCATACCGTTGGATCTTTGATCCGAGGCCCCGACAAAATGTTTGCCCTGTCCAAGCACGTAAAAGGAGACAATTAACATCCATTTTATTCAAACTACTCTAAATCCAAGATGATGCATGTTATGCAATATTTATATCATGAAATGCAATCCTATGCTTAAGAACATGCATAAATAGACATTTTAAGTACTGTAAATGTGCTTACATCAGAAAGGCAGCCAAAGCACTTCAATTCAAGTGCTCCCAATCACCGAAAGTGATTTCCACACACAAGGTCAACCACAAGATAATGAAAATCAAATTGCTGGGGTTGAAGTATTCGGGATCAAATCTTAGGCACGTGAAAGGTCGTGGTGGGGTTGGAATCAACTCAATTCCAAGTCTCCCAACCAAAAATGTGATCCCGAATTGCAGATAAATGAGGCAAAGAGGGATGGCAATCAATCTTTTTATTTTTGCCTCGAAGAATACTTCACACGGTGAAAGATTCAAGAATCAAGATTCTTGGATCTTTGCTATGCGAAGTTTGGCGGGAAATCCTGAGGCAGTGGGGGCGATGACAAACAATTAAACAAGTGATTTTTAATCCACTTGTCCCAAGAGAACCCAAGAAGTGCTTTTTTTAGTTTTCTTTTTATTATTAAGGTGACAAGTTAACTACGTTGCTAAGAAAGAAAGACCTACTTGTTCAGCAACACGTGCGAAGCTCCAGTGCGGTGCCAGCGACTTCACTCTCTTGTTCCCGCCTTGGATCTGCCTACGTCTCTGACTTCGTCTGCCTGCCTTCTCCTTGCAATTGGTTAACCTGCACACCAACAAATAGAAACACCCGTGAAGAGAAGGGTGTGAGAAGTGAAAAATTAGAGGAATGGAGTAGAAACTTACTTGAATGCGCACTTCCCCGGCAACGGTTCCAGAAAACAACTATGGTCGGGCCCGGATAGGTTGTGTTAATATGGTGATTTAATCATTAAAATGAGTACAGTGATTAACCTAAATCGAGCCTAACCATCTCTTTACAAATTTTTTTTACCTGGCCTATTTGATTTTATCTTGGTCACTTTTAGGCCTAGGGTCGAACTCAGGGAAGCGGGATTAAAGATGAATAAGTTTCTACGCCTTTCCTACAACGAATCCCTTCCATTCGTTTATTATGTTTTTGGTGTTTTTCTATTTAAGATTTTTTTCTGATAATTTTTGTCTTTGAGGTACAACCTCAAAATCAGGTTCTTGGCTTTGAGCCAAATTAAGGTTCCAAAACTAGTCTTGCTATTCGCAAGATTGAGTATCTGCAAGTCAAGGATTATCTTCTCTTTGGTATATTTTGTTTTATCTTTCTAATGGCAGAAAAGAGAAATAGAAATAAGGTAAATATAGTATATATATATATGTATATATTATATATGTATATAGGGTTGGGGGTGGAGGTGGAGATGGCGTGTAGCACGATGTCGAGTTGATCGTCGTCTAGGAAGATGCAACCAACAGGATGAAGTGCCGCGTGAAGTGTAGGATGGATGGTGGAACATGTGTGCAAAGACGCTTTCCGCACGCGTGTATCGGGGAATCTGAGCAACTGGTGAGGATATTCCTGCGATACAGCGTATGGTAGGTGATATGAAAAAATATATATATATGTAAATATATATCTATATGTATATATATATATGGTTATAATTATATGGGTGTATATGTAGTTATATATGTATATATATGTATATATATAGATATGTAAATATATGTATAGATAGATGTATGTATATATATATATTGATATATTTATAATTATATATATATATGTATGTATACATAACTATATATAGGTATAGATATATATATATATAGTAATATATGTATATAGTTATAGATATGTATATATATAGATATATGTAGATAGATGTATATATATATATATGTATGCATAAATATATGTGTATATATATGTATATATATATATGTATATATACTTATACTTAGTTATGTAAGTACTAATATATGTATAGATATATGTATATATATATATGTATATAAATATATGTATATATGTAAATATATATGTGTATATATATATATATATAAGTATATAGATATATATATATATGTATGTATGTATGTATCTATATATACCTACATATAATTGTATAGGTACTAATATATATATATATTTGTATATATATATATATTATATATAGGTATATATATATATAAGTGTGTATACAGGGGTGTACAAGTGAGAGTGTGTGTGTACGAGAGTGTGTGTGTATGTGTCTACAGGAGTGAGAGAGTGTTGTGAGAGAGAGAGAGAGAAGGTGTCTATTGTAGTGAAGAAGCGATGTGAGTTAAGTCGTCCGGAGCAGCGGGCGACGTCTGATGGTCCACGCAAACAGGTAGGTGCGTAGGTGCGCGAAGAGGCACGCGCACGCAGGAGGGAGTGAGCGCGAGGGGAAGGACCGCAGTGCACCGCGCTGTGCGAAAATGCGAGTGCGGATGCGAAGAAGCGGGCGCTGAAGTGGACGGGCGCTGACGCGAGAGCGGGCGCGGGGAGAGACGCAGGTGCGAGCGTGCGCGGACGGGCTAGCGACGGTCGTAGTACGGAGAGAGAGCACGTGGTGATCGGATAAGTGAGAAACTTTCCGGTCACCGCACTGTAGCCACAGTGTTCTGCTGAAACGAGTGAACAGTGGCTAAAGTGCACGCTCGGCTCGTGCGACCGGGTGCTGGCAGTTTCTGTGTGTGCGGGCGCTGCTTACGAGCTGGCGCGCGCGTGGAACGACTGCGCTGGTTGCTGGCGAGTGCGTTGACGGGCGAGGGCGACCTGCTGGCGCTTGCGGAAAGAGCTGCGCCGGCTGCTGGCATGCGCGGTGGTCTACATGCGGGCGAGAGGTTGCTGGCCCCTTGCTGCAGCTGCAGTTGAGCTTCAAAGCTTGACTCTGTGGCAATGGCGAAAATGGCTTGGAATGACCAAACAGAGAAGAGAACCACCACGCCCATCGGCTCTTTGATGAGCTGGGTGCTGGTGGGACTCACAGTGGTGGTTGTGTACCACTGTGAGTTTCTCTTGCTCGCAACGTGGCTCTTCAGGAAGAAGAGAGGCTGCGTATGGTGGGGAGAGGGGAGGAGACAGCCTGGAGAAGAAGTCGCTGTGTGTGTTCTTTTTTTTGTGTGGACCAGGCTCAACCACAAGGAAGAAGGCTGTGCTCTTTTTAAAGAGGGAAGAGGCATGCACAGCCATGCCCTGGGCTGTGCATGGCTCTGCATGCGGCTGGGAGGGAGTGCTTGCTGCAGAGAATGGCGCGAAGAAGAGCTGCCATGCCTTGCAGCCGTGGAGAAGAAAGTCAAAATAAAAATAAAAATAAAGATGGTGAATTTGCAAGGCAACACTTAAGGAAAACGTTAATTTCAAGGCCATTTTATTCACTCTCCTCCCCTCTCAAATAAATGCATGCATGCGTTTATTTTTACAAATGCGACTATGGTTACCTAATATACATTGATAATGCTTGGAAATAGCACAAGTTGGCACAATTGTTGGTGTATTTTTGCTGTGCAATCACTCCACACTCCTCATTTCAAAAAACACTTTCAAAGAGAAATCCATATAGAAAAGGGCTCTTGTGCTTTCTCTCAAATTGGTTCTGCACTTCTGTTTTCACACTCTCCAAAGCACATCGATTTGAACCTCTGCAGAAATCCGATTTGACTTTCCTTGAGGTTCCATAGGATTATATTGTTTTATTTTACTTGTTGCTTTGATTATGGATCCTAAGCTGTTGGGAGAAATCTATTGTTGTTGTTTTTCCTTCCCTTCACGATAATAAGAGAAGTGGTTTGTAAAAGGTTGTGCTACCCTCATTCAAGTGGTATGTTAGTGGATTGATTAGCGTTACCTAGTCGGGAAAATCCTAAGTTGGGAAGCTTAGGTAGTGGTTTGCACTCGGGAAGGGTTTCAACTATAAATCAGGTGTACTCTGTGCATGAATCTTTATTTTTGCGTGCTATTGATGCAAAAAGTCGCATGATTTGTAAAAGTGGGATTTTAATGTCGTTGTAACCCGCGAATTCGCATAAGCTTTTAAATTTGTATCCTAGATAGGGGAGTATCTAGGGTCGTCCAAGGTGGCAATAATTGCAATTCAATTCTCTTTCTAAAAATAAATCTCAACTTTCTTTTTGGTATTTTAAATATATATATATTTTTTTTGTGTTTTGAAATAATATGGGCAAAGTGTGAATTGTGACGAAAAGGTGCTAACACCTAAAATGCTAAGCTAAAACTTAAGAGATTAAAATGTCCACTACCTAAGCTCAATCTAGGCAAGAGGAGACCTAGAGTAATTAGGGAGTGAAAGTAGAATAAGTGATAGAACAAAAGTAACAATTGCAATAGGAAATTAAAAAGAAGGCAATTTGATTAACTAGAATTTGTGTTCTTTTCAAAGACAAGTAGAGGAATGCTTCTACTAGAAATGAAAAAATTTAAAAGCAATAAAAGAAACACAAATCCTCTTGCAAAATTTGGTGAAGAAGGGACTCTTCTTGCTCCAAGCCTAGCTGCTCCTTGGCTTGAAAATAGGGTCTCCTTCTCCTTCCTTGAGAACTCCTCCAAGGTGGATGCTACCACCTTCAATGCTCTCCTCCAAGGGGTGGGCATGCACCACCCTCAAATTCTCCTCCAAGGTGGTGTGGACCACCATCAAGATCTCCTCCAAAGATCTTCCTTTCCTGGCTCCTCCATTGGCTGGCGTGGGCTCAAGAGAGAAGGGAAGAGAGGAAGGCACCAGAGGGACAGAATATCCCCTTAATCTTCTTCTTCTTCTTCTCTCTTGGGCACAGAATCTAGGTAGAGTATGAGAGTGAATTTGCTAGCCAAGGAGGGTTTGAATGGTGGTGGGTAGTGGTCTTTTTATAGGATAGGATGAGGGTTAAGGTGCCTCTTGAAATGGAGGGCTAAGATGGGAGGATGGAGGTCGTTAGATGATCCTAGAGTTATGGATGGTTGGCGCCATCTAAGGGGTGTAAGGGGAATAGTTAGGGTTGGTCAAGAGGCATCAAAAAGTGGCGCCAACCATGAAGAGGTGCCATGGGTTGGTGCCAACTTTGAGGCTTCTAGAAGGTGGGATTATGTGGAGGGTGGAGATGGGCTTAAGGGGAGATGTGTGGTGGAGATGAAGGGGATTTTTGGAGGGAAAAGTGGCGGAAACAAGGGGGTAGTTGGGGTGGTTTTGGTGACACTTTTAGGTGTCTTTTGGAGGAGGTGGGTAGGCTAGATTGGTGCCAAGTAGGGTTAGCTTATGTGGAGCTTAGGTGGAGTTGTTAGGTAGGGTTTTTGGGTGGTACAAGCCAAGGAAGCTAGAACATAGCTAAGCTAAGCTAGCTTAGCTAATGGTGGAGTAGAGGAGGAGGTGTTGGAGTTAGGGTTTGGAGGGAGGAGCTGGTTCTGAAGAGTTCGGAGCTGAAGTGGAGCTGGCAGCTGCTGAAGAGGTCAACATGGGGCTACTCCAGTTGGCTTAGCTTGCTAGTTCTTTGCTAGCTACTAAGCCAAGCTAAAGTGTGATGGCTTTTATTGAATGGAGCTGAGGTGAGCTGGGTCTGGTGCTCCCGGGGAGGATTGAGCTGGTTGAGATAGCTACGGTAGCATAGCTCAAATAGCTTGAGCTAAGCTAGGTCGCTGGGAGCTGGACTTGAGCTTCCTGAGCTGGGATGAGTTCTTCTTCAGCTGGTTGGAGTTGAGTGGAGCTAGATGTAGCTGGATCTAAGCTAGGGTGAACTCCAGTCAACTCAACTGAGCTAGCTAGAGCTCCCTGTGGACAAGTGGGAGCTAAAATGTGCTAGATCAACTAGGTTGAGCTAGATCTGAGCTAACTTGAGCTAGGGTGAGCTAAGATGAACTCTCTTGAGCTACCATTCAGCTGAGATTAGTTGAATAGAGTTGGGATGTGCTAACCCTAGTTCAAGTGAGCTAGGTTCCAGCTATGGTGAGCTGAATCAAGCTGAGTTCTAGCTAGTCTGAGCTCCTCCTTCACCATTTGCTTTCTTGAGTGCTAGGGTTTTAGGGTTCTGTATATCTGTTCATCCCTGACACTCACAAAGACACATTAAAACAACAAACGAAAATGCAATGCATGCCTAACCTAATTAATGCCTAAATGCACCCCAAAAATCCATTTGCGGAGTAAAATCCTAAGAGCTATGTTTGTTTTAATGCATAAGAATGATGATAAACTGGCGTTTATCACACCCCCATGTTATCTTTTGCTAGTCTCTTAGCAAAACTTCAAATTTTTTGGAAAACGAAATTTTTGGGAAATCTAATTTTTTTCTACTTTTGAGGAGAAAGAGATTAAGGGACCTTGGTCGAACTAAACACAGGAGGTATAGGATTTGTTAAAGATAAACATTGGGTTTTGTTTCAAATCCAACCAATAGACAAAACAGGATCAATATATCCTCCAGAAAATTCAAAAATTAACCTTTTGTTAATTCATATGACTTGAAATTTTTGTTTTTAGGATTTTTCTAGCTCATGAATCTGATTTGCAACTTGCAAAATCCTTTAAAACCTTGTATCCGTGCCTATGAAAAGCCAACATTTATAAGGGTGTGTTAATTTATTTATTATTACTATATATATTTTTTTTTCTCCCCCATGCTTACTTTTAGCTTAGTCTTACAACAGATGTGTCGGGATCATCATTCCCGTTACCAATCCTCGAGGGGGCTCTAGCACCAGTACTTCGGGATAGCACTGTCCATGACACCACCCAGGAGCTCACAACCCCAAAACACAATGCGGTGTAAAGGGGCGCTCCAAGCAAACTCAAGCTCTTGCTCCGACACTATAGGTAGAGCACCGTCCAAGACACTTGAGCTACTGAAATGCGCTTTAATGCTCCATCTAAAGATATGAAAATAGATATGGAGCAGCATCGAGGCAGTTACATGTTGACATTGCATCCTCAAAGGAGGCATTTTCCTCCTCGGCGATGAGAACTCAAACCAATAATCTACTTCAGACTTTTACTAAGTCCAAACAAGGGAGTTTTTCTAACTTTTAGTTGTTTTTTAAGTGTTGGCTTGTGTGTGAAAATTGACACAAGAAGTTCCTTAAGAAATGCAAGTTTTTGAATCAAAGACTAAGCCAAATACTTTCCATATTACAAAATAGGATCAAGTCACCTGAACTATCATGAGTTCAGGTGAAATTTTAGAGAAGGATATCTGATCTAGTCTAAAAATAGTCCCTGAAATTCTAATGATCAGATTCACATCCTCATCCCTAGTTTGTTAAAGATTAAATTCCTTTGTACCCAAAAGTGAATTTTTTTTAACCTTAGTTCCAATTTCAAAAATTTTTTCATCAAAATGTTTTCAACATTTTTATTTTTTTGGGTATGCAAGCAGGAAAATAAAATAACTAAAGAAAAATGCATGTTTTCAGGTTTTGAAAATCCTAAATCGATCATCAAATTTCAAAAACACCCCCCCATGCTTAAGATATGCCATGTCCTCATGCATTAGGAGGGAAAAGGGATCACCTTAGTGAAGAACGGTCGGGTTTAGGATGATCAAAACTTGGAAAAAGAAGAAAAGGGGAAAATAGGAAAAGAAATGATGGGTTACCTCCCATCCAGTGCTATCTTTTACGCCATTCAGCCGGGCGTAGTGTGCATTAGTGATCAAGGGTGGCTGGCTTAATAAAATTAAAAGATTCAGATGGAATTTTAGGCGTATAATCAAAATAGGGCATTAAACGTTGGCTGTTGACCTGAAAGGTCGAATTAGTTTTTGGATCAAAAAGATCAACAGCGCCGTATGGATATATTTTATGGACAATAAAGGGGCCGGTCCATTTAGATTTTAATTTGCCAGGAAAAAGACATAATCTTGCATCGAAAAGCCAAATGCATTGATCAATGTCAAAGTGTTTCTGAACAATATATTTATCATGAAATTTCTTTGTTCGATCTTTGTAAATCCTCGCATTTTCATAGGAAAAATTACGCAATTCTTCCAATTCAGTTAATTGTAATTTTTGATAGATACCGGCGTCAGATAAATCCATGTTGAGTTGTTTTATTACCCAAAAAGCCCTATGTTCTAGCTCTACCAGGAGATGGCATGCCTTCCCAAAAATCAGATGGAAGGGAGACATGCCGAGCGGGGTTTTAAAAGTGGTATGGTAGGCCCATAAAGCATCGTCCAATTTGGTGGACAAATCTTTACGGTTGGGCCTAACCGTCTTTTGTAAAATATTTGTAATTTCCTGGTTAGAAACTTCATCTTGGCCATTTGTTTGGAGGTGATAAGGTGTGGAAATTTTATGATTAACCCCATATTTAGAAAGAAGGTGAGAAAATTGTGAGTGGGTGAAATGTGAGCCTCTGTCACTGATAATGGCTTTTGGTATGCCGAATCTTGAGAAAATATTTTTCTTAAGAAATTCGACAATCACACGGTGATCACTAGTACGGGTGGGTATTGCTTCTATTCATTTTGAAACATAGTAGACTCCGACTAATATATATTAATACCCACCAGAGTTGATGAATGGTCCCACGAAGTCGATGCCCCAAACATCAAAAATTTCAACATCTAAAATAGGATTAAGGGGCATCATATCCTTCCGAGTCATGTTGCCGATGCTCTGGCAAAGCACACAGGATCAAACAAAGTCATGATCATCTTTGTGCAAGCTGGGCCAATAAAATCCCGCATTACGGATTTTAGCCGCGATTTTCTTGCCCGAAAAGTGTCTGCCACAGACCATTGAGTGACAATGTGTCAAAAATATCATGGATTTCAAAATCGGGTACACATCGTCGAATGACCTGATCAACACAAATGCGGAAAAGGTCAGGCTCCTCCCAAAAATAATATTTAATATCAGTAAAGGACTTATCCTGTTTTGTTTTTGGCCAATCAATGGGGATTCGTTCTATTGCTAAGTAGTTTGAGATGGGCGCAAACCAAGGGAGGGTTGTAGCAGCTAAAATGCTTTCATCGGGGAATTGATCGGGCAGGGTCATTATGTCATTCATCATAAGACGAGAGAGATGGTCGTCCACTACATTGTGCGATCCCGCCTTATCCTTGATTTCCAGGTCAAATTCCTGGAGCAGCAGAATCCAACTGATAGGGCGGGGTTTCGCATCTTTCTTTGTCAGGAAATATTTAATTGCTGAGTGGTCGGTATATACAGTGACCTGTGACCCCAACAGATAAGATCTAAATTTTTCTAAGGCAAATACAATGGCAAGAAGTTCCTTTCAGTAACCGTGTAATTCCATTATGCATCATCAAGAGTTTTTCTAGCATAATAAATCACAATGGGCTTCTTGCTAATTCTTTGCCCTAGAACGACCCCTACAGCAAAATCTGGGGCATCTATCATTAATTCGAAGGGACTGTTTCAATTAGGTCCCTGCAATATTGGTGCCTCAGTAACCTCCTTCAACGTCAAAAAACTCTGCAGGCACTTATCATTAAAATCAAATGGCTGGTCTTTAGTGAGAAGCTGACTTAAGGGCTTGGAGATTTGGGAAAAATTTTGTATAAATCATGGTAGAAACCCACATGACCCAAAAAGGATCTGATCTATTTGACAGTAGTGGTTGGTGGGAGCTTAGATATAGCATCTATTTTGCTTTATCTATCGCGATTCCTTGTTTTGAAATAACATGGCCCAAGACAATACCTTCTTGGACCATGAAATGACTTTTTTCCAATTGAGGACCAGATTAACTTCTATGCATGTTTGGAGAGTTCTTTCAAGGTTTTTGAGACAATGGTCGAAAGAATCTCCAAAAATGGAGAAGTCATCCATAAAGACTTCTAAACATTCACCTACTAGGTCTGAAAAAATTGCAAGCATGCACCTTTGAAAAGTCGCAGGTGCGTTGCAAAGACCGAAGGGCATCCTTCGGAAAGCAAAGGTTCCAAAGGGGCGGGTGAAAGTTGTTTTGTCCTGGTCCTCAGGATAAACCGCTACCTGATTATAGCTGGAATAACCATCCAAAAGTAGTAAAATCCCGTCTGGCTAACCGATCCAAGATTTGATCAATAAAGCGGAGCGGGAAATGGCCCTTCTTGGTGGCGGTGTTTAATTTCCAGTAATCAATACACACATGCCAAGAAGCAGTTCGAGTGGCTACACACTCCACATTATCATTAGTGACAACTGTTAGTCCAGCCTTTTTGGGCACAACTTGTGTTGGACTAACCCAGGAGCTGTCCGAAATGAGGTAGATGATATCAGCATCCAGGCGCTTAATAATCTCCTTTTTTACCACCTCCTGCATAATAGGGTTCAAGCGCCTTTGTGGTTGGCGGGAGGGCGAGAATCGTCCTCTAAATATATACGATGTGTACAATAGGATGGATGAATACCCTTAAGATCAGAAAGGGTCCAGCCAATAGCTTTTCGATATTTACTCAAAACCTGGAGAAGTTTGTGCTCTTGTGCCCCGGTAAGTCCAGAATTTATAATCAGGGGCGAGGTTTGATTAGGACCCAGGAAGACATATTTAAGGGAGTCAGGCAAAGGTTTTAATTCCAATTGTGGGCCCTACTCCGAAAGAGTTTCTACTTTGTGGGTTAGTGGTGAGGTGAGAGTGAAAGGGTCAGCTAGAAGGTTAGCTGGATGTGTGGTTTGGGTGGAAGGGTGAGAAGAAGTGGATTGTTCAGGAACTGTATTGATGGCAAAATAGGAACCTAAATGGAAAATCTGCAAAGTTTCCTCCACAATGTTTCTATTTCTGAATCCAAATCATCAAAAAGATCTGGTTCTTGGAACCGCCTAGAAGCTTGAAAAATGTCTAGGGTTATAGATTCACCGCCACACATGATCTTCATCATTCCAGAATCACAATTAATATTTGTACGGGCGGTGGCTAACAATGGTCTTCCAAGAATAATGGGGGCAAACTTTAGTGCTTCTGGTACCTCTATGTCTAGGACTAAAAAGTCTACTGTGAATAGATAATTTTTGACCTAGACAAGAACATCCTCAACAATTCCCCTTGGTTTAATTGTAGATCGGTCGGCTAATTGGAGAGTAACCTTAATAAGTTTTAATTCACCGATCATAAATTCCTCAAAAACAACTATGGGGATTAGATTAATTGAGGCACCAAGATCCAACAAAGCACGATCAAATGAGGTATCATTAATGATAACTTGAATTAGGGGGCACCAGGATCTTTTCTCTTAAGGGACAGTTGGCTCTGCATAACTGAGCTGACTGTCTCTGGAAGGATCACCTTTCCTAAATTTCTGGGCTGCCTTTTTGGAGTACATAAATCTTTTAGGAATTTTGCATAGGTAGGGATGTATTTAATGGCATCTAGGAGAGGGATATTAATTTCTACTTGCCTAAATAAATCCATTAATTCCTTCTCAGTGGGCTCGGATTTCTTTTTTTTTGCATTTGAAGAGTGGAGGACTTGTGCAAATGGAGCAGGGTTTCCCTATGTTGCATTAATTGGTTCCTGAACAATAGGAGGGGGAGATGGGGAAGACTTAATCTGTGTTTCATTAAAGCGGGTTTCTTTAATAGGAAGGGGATTGTGAGTGGTTTTCCCATTCCTCAAAGTAACTGCATTTGCAGTCTGGTTGTTTCTAGGATGAGGACGGGAAGCCTGACTGTTATTGAAACCCGGTGGATGCTGAGGTGCTGGTTGAATGGGTTGACTGGGATATCCACCATGGAATTAATTCCTTTGATTATTTGGGTTGGGCAAGGGTTGGGAAGGTAAATTCCCAATAGGTCGATGATCAGGAGTAACCTTAACTTGGTGTTGCAAGTTGGTAATCATGCAGGTTACTTCTGTCTTTTGAGTCTGCATTCCTTGCAGACTTCTCATGACCTGTTTATTAATGTCATCCTGGGATGGTCCAGGTTGATACATAGGTTGCCCATAATTCCCAAAATAGTTTTGCTTAGGAAAAGGAATCGAGTTTGGGTTTTTCCAGGAGTGACTCGGGTTAGTCCTCCAGTTTTGATTGGAAGTGTTGGAGGGGTTTCTAAATTGCTCCTGGAGAGCATAAACATTTTTCGAGGTGGGATCAAAAATATTTTGATCAAAATTCTGGTCAAATCTTGCGGGAAATCATCCGAAAATTGCTGGCCAGCAGATGTTGCATCAATGTTGTGTAGATTTTCTCTTTGGAGAATGTGTGGGGGGGTGAGTGTGTGGAGAGTGAGCGTGTGGAGCTTGTTTATTTATGAGCTTTTCTTCCATTTTCCTTTGGTGAATTTGCATCTGGTCCAGTCATTGAGCTAACATATATAGATCATCTTGAGTGACTGGAACAAAGGTGGATTTGGAGTCAATTTCGTGGACTCCATGTCTGGGGTTTTGTGATCTGCCAAAAGTGTCCATTGAAGTCATGTTAAATGAGTTTTCACTCATTTCTTCAAAAAGGAGATAGGCACTTTTGACGTCTTTGTTAAGAAAATTACCCCCGCATGAGGCATCCACAAATCGTTTTAATTGATCTTCTAATCCATAATAGAAGATCTGCACTAACTGCCATTGTTGGAGGATCGTAGATCGCATTTTTGATAAAAGCGTCGTAGAATAGTTGCGAAATACGATCCAACAAAGATATTGTTTTGTAAAAATAACGAGACTTTGAGTCCCAATCGTTCGTCTCTGGGAGGCGTTGCTTTTGCTTTTGAAATCGATCTTAAAGCCGCTCTACTTTATTTAAATGACATGCTGGTGCATATTATATAGGCAATTAAAGAATAGGCACTTAAATCATGCAAATATGATAATCATTCAGCTCGTGGTGATTTCGAACACATAAGAGATATATATATATATATATAAAATGAAATTTCATTCATCATTGGAGAGTTGTTGCACAAGGAAATCTAGAGGAAAGTTATACATGAATGCTTAAAAATTAAACCTAACTACCAGAAAACGATTGCATACAAGAATCAACAGGGGGATTTCGCATGCATCATTGGTGGAGAAGTAAGACTACACTACTAAGGAGTAAATGAAAGCAATAAAGATTATGAAGAGCATGATTTAAAGCTAGAAGAATAGAGGGCATTCAGGGGTGGTCCTTGATGGCCTTGGAGTGGTCGAGAGAAGAGGGAGGGGCGGCCAATGGAACTTAGGCCGGCCCTTGGAGAGAGGTAGGGTTGATCCAGCATCCCAGCATGGTGACCACCATGGTGGTGGTATTGAGCTCGTGGAGGTGGAGTGACTATGGAGGTGGCGTAAATGGCACCAATGGAGTGTAATTGCCAAAGAAGTGAATGGGTGCAAATGGCCACCCAAGGGGTCTTTTTATAGACCTAAGGGAAGCTCTCTAGAGAATTATGGAATTCTCTAGAGAGGCCTATGGAGGGAGCTCGTGGGAGAGTGAGAGAGAGAGGGTGGATGGTGGTTTTTAGATCCACCAAATGTGGATCGAAAAATTGAATGGCTCTTGGTTGCTATTTTTGGCAAGCAAGGCAACCACACATGGTAGAGAGTTCTAGAGAACTCTAGGCTAGATATTTTCGTGTGGATGGTCTATGTGGGTGTGTGTGGGTGTGTGTGGGTCAAAACTTAGGTGGCTAGGTTGATTAGGTTGGGTTCTAGTAGGTTTAGGTCAAGGTAGGTCTCAAATTAGGGTTATAAACCCTAATTCACTAAGGTAAAGTGCAATTAAACTTAAAACAAGTTTAATTGGGTGTGTGGAAACTTAATTGAGAGTAAAACAACTCAATTAAGTCAGGTCTAGGTCAATTGCACTCTCACTGAGTCCAATTGGACAGTGTGTGCTGAGATCAGGGCTCAATTGGACTCAATGAGTCCAATTGAATAGGCTGATGGAATTGACTAAGATCCAAGTCAATTAGGTTTAGTGAGGACCTAATTAGATCCTTAGGGAGATCTAGAGGTGGTGCACTAGGGTTAGGGCACCTTAATTTAGGTTCCTATGGGGTTGGAATTAGGTTTAGGGACCTAGAGATCCAAGATCAAGGCTTAAATCTCAAAACAGGAATTGGAGAGCAGTATCAGAAGTCTAATAATATAATCAGACGTCTTATACTCAAAAATCAGAAGTCCAGACTTGTTGTCTAGATGTCCAATTAGAGTCAGGAAGGATTTCGGGTTCTGTTTTGGGTATTCTGTAGAAATTAGACGTCTGACAAAGTGTCTGGATGTCGAGTAACACTGTAGAAGTGGGTTTGAAGTGTGCAGGAGTTGGCTAAAGGTCCTGGACGTCTTAAAACTTATCTGGACGTCCAAAGGGTTGGAACTAGGGTTTTAGGGCTTCCTAGGGTGTTGTGACCTAATCTAAGGTTGGCTAAGGCTTGGGGAAGTCTCTAGGCTATCCTGGGGCTAGGATGGACCTAAGCTCTTCACATTTTACTGCCTTATTTCTACTTAATAGAATAGAAAACTTTTAACCCCCTTACATTATTATTCCTACATCTAAACTAGGCCTTCTGTTCCAGCTCTACTACAACTCTTGTTATTCCTGATCCAGCTTCAGATCCAGCTCCTGATCAGCTTATTCCCTGCAATCGACATAATGTACTTAATTAGCACATTATAACATTATTTTATGCATAGCTAAAGGAAAGTGGTAAAGATGCAGATAATGCGTATGCATGCATGAATAACCCTAACTTATGCTAAGTCCTAGCTTAATCTAGGCCAATTAAGACCTATTATTGCTGTGCAATCATACCCCCATGCCTAAATCTTGCTAGTCCCTAGCAAATGCAAGACTAAATTATTTATAGCAAGGGTCCCTAAGGGACTGGTTATTTTATCAAGTGTTTGCATAGAGATTTTTCCCCTTTCGTTTTCATCCTATGCTCTAGAAATCCAGACAATCGTGAAGGTGCATCTATGTAGCTTTTGCAACGGATTCGAGTGAAAACTAATACACCTCTAAAGCCTACACTTGACCCCTAATAAAAATTCTAGCGGGATAGGCGGATTTCTTCCCTCGAGGTATTCAAGATATTCTATGAATTTCACCCCGACTTTGGGCTTAGGTTGAGAATCTCTGAGGGAAAGGATTATATATTTGGTGGCTCATTCTCACTTGGTGCTACATAGAGACTAGTATTACAGAATCTATATTCCCGGATTACTAAGTAACTCAACTCAGAGAAAGACGTGAAAAACTATGCTCCCTTTTGATTCCTTTGTATTCATTCTCTCTTACTCTTTTCCTTTCTTTTCTTTAGATCTCACAACCTCACCAGATTCACACATATGTTCTATATTTGGTGGTCTCACTAGGCATTAACACTTTAATTGAGTTCTCATAACCCTAACACTAAGTCGGGATTCCTCAGCCAGTATTCGGGCGGTCAGAAACACAAGAAAAATAGGTTAAGGCCATATTTGGTGGAGCTCAATTCTATTTGGTGGTATTGCCTTGATAAACACTAAATATTCATTCTTTTCTTTGCTTTTTCTTCTTTTTCTAAGTTTTTCTTCCTTTTCATCATTCTTTTTCTTTTTCTTTTTCTCTTTTTTTTTTAATTTTTTTTTTCAGCATAACACAACCGGCATACATCCATGAACTTTATTAAGGAGGCATTATTGGGGATTGGTGGTACTCAAGAGGCATTGGGTGGCTTATTTGGTGGAAGTGCCTACTCATGGCACCACGAGAGACGGATAGGATGGTGTATTTCTGACCTTGACATCAATACCCTCCTTCAGCCGATGATTCCGTAAAGAATGGTCGTAACCCTTCACCTTAGCCCTAGTTTTATGAAAACTCGCTCTGCACGTATTTGCCTTATTCGGTGGCTCTCAAAATTTTGCACAAAAATGTATACGTGGGAATCGAGAGCGAAAACTATGTCTAATCTCAGAGTATAATTACCTAATTATCTAGGATTCCAGATTCCTCGCACTAATCTTAGAACACCAGTGCACTCTACTCTCTCACACTATTTAGTGGATTTTTGGAAGAAAATCAGCCTGACTCCCAAAACATTGTCCAAGGGTTCAGGAAAAGAAGCATTGCTTCTTCTCGACAAACGGAAGACGTTTATCAGCCTTCACAGTGAATCCATTGCAAATTCTACGTGTGTGTGAAAAGTTGTACTGGATTCCAGATTACAGGAATCAACTAAAGGATAAAATCCTAATGCATTCTCTTAATAAAATAATCTTATTCATGAATGCAATATGTATATATGCTATAAACATGTAACCTCATATAATTTGTACTTCATGAATTTCCCGTATTGGGTTACAATCAGCTTGACCCTAAATTTAGAACAAAAGGTGAGAGGGTGAGTCGGAATTGGTTGTTGCGAACGATTTCTAGCTCCAATGAGAGCACTGGAGGTGGAGTCGGTTGTTCTTTTATTTAAGGTTCTAAAGTACGTTTTGCATGCAGCTCCGAGGTTTTCCTAAGTGTTGGCATAAAATTTTTTTTTTTTCAATTTTTCTGTATCTACTCCCCCATGCCTAAGTTCTTGCATGTCCTCATGCATGAATGTAAAAGAAAATAAATGCTGCAGGGAGAGAATGGGCAGAAATCACCTGTAATTGCTCCTGAAATTATATTCAGCACCGGCCAACCTGTTAACATGCAATATAGGAAAGGGAAATATGCTAAAACAAAAATATGTTATGTATAAAAATGGTTATGTATAGATGATGGTGAAATGGTATTTATATGTGCTGAGTTTAACACCTCCAGCTGGGCGAAAGCTCAATGAGATGTGTCATTTCTAGCATAGGAGTCGGCTAAGATTAAGAGAAAGATATGCTCGTATTCTCCCAGAATCAGTGGTCCGGAGATGCAAACCAGTTGATTGTGCACCCCTACTCCAAAAAGTCTAGCTGTAAGAAAGTGTGGAGTGGGTACGGGCTTCAATTTGATCATGAGTGGGTCTGAGTCAAAAATGGGAGTGGGAGGAGCAAAGTCGAAGGTGGGAATATGCAAATTCATGTGCACGTGAATTCCCACTGAGTCGCTCCTTGTGAAATATGTTGTGACTACGTTAACGGGAAACCCGTTAGCTGTAGTCACGTCTTCCTGTGATAACATGGGCGATTCAGTAATATATGGATCAAGATAGATGGATTCAGGGGTGCTGTGGTCAGAAGCACACCCCAAATAGTCAGATCCTCGAGGAGATATGTGTAATGCAGTGGTTTCAATCCCGTATGGATCGAGGTCTGAGAACCCTGATAGTGTAGACGAATGAGAGATTGGGTCATCACAAAGGAGCCCAATGTTACCACAGTAAGCCGAATCTTCATCTTCACCATCCTCCTCTATTCGATCATAGTCGAAGTTCTTTGCTGCCCTGAATATGTCTAGTCGAAGTCGCTCATTGCCCAGGGCAATCTCCATACACCCGGATGCATAATCGATGTTTGCTCAGACTGTCGCCAGAAATGGGCGACCCAAAATAATTGGTGCATCTCGAAGATTAGGAGGAACTTCCATATCGAGAACGAAAAAATCTCCGGGAAAGCAGAACCCATGGACTTTTATGATCACGTTCTCAACCACCCCCCTCGGTGTTTTGACTGATCTATCAGCCAGCTGAATCGTAATTGAGGTGGGTTACAACTCCCCAAATCGAAATTGATCAAATAAGGCGGTGGGAGTTAGGTTGATGGACGAACCCAAATCTAGAAGGGCCCGATCAAATGGAGAATCCTGCAAAAAGCAAGATATGAGTGGGGTGCCAGGGTCTTTCTTCTTCGGCGGTAAGTCAGCTAGAAACACAGCGCTAGCTTCTTTCGATAGTAACACCTGTCGTCCAATTCTCGACTGTCGCTTCGGGGTACAGTAGTCCTTGAAGAACCTAGTGACAGTGGGAATGTGATCGATAGCCTCGAGGAGGGGGACCTGAATATGTACTTCTTTAAACATCGATTTCAGGTCCTCGAAATTCCTCGTGTCCTTTTTACGTACTATATTTCGTGTCAGAGCCTCAGGAAAAGGGATGGGAATATCAGGGTTAAGTGGCCTCTTACCCTTATCTACCACAGGTGGCTCCTGAGATGCTGAAGGAGTCGAATCTGCCTGTGGTGAAGGGTGGGAAAAATTAGAACCCACCTGCCTAGGTGGTGGGTCGAATGTCTTCCTTCTGCTCCGCAATGAGACAGTGTGTGCATCGGCTTGCTTTCCATGAGGTGGTGGGGGAGTGGATGGGGCAGAATACGCGGGATTCTGCGAAGGCAGCTGGCCTTGCGCGTAATCGGGTGGTGCAGGAGGTGCCTGTAGTATGGCGTGTGCCTGTCCCTACGGTGCCTGAAACCTAGGCAGGGTGCCCTAGTTCTGCACATATCGAGGATTCGGGATGGGTTGGGAGGGCAAGGCTCCCTGAGTCCTATGCTCCTGCAACAGCTGGTTCTATGTATTTTGTATGGTAGGAATCTGATCAGCCATAGGCTTCATTATCTGCAAGCTATCTTTTGTAGACTTCCTCATCGATTCTTGCAGCTCCTCTTTCAGAGCCTCCAAAGGGTCGGCCTGCTTTGGAGGGTGGTTGGCAGCTTGGTGCAGCAGCTGGTATAACGAGCAGGGTTGCTGCTGCTGAGGCGGGAATGGTTGCTACCTAGGATATGTGTTTTGCGCATTCCCGTATTGCCTGGTCTGGTGGTGTGGATCTTGATGTGGTCTCTGCGAATTACCAGACCAGGAGAAGTTCGGATGCTGGCACCAACCAAGGTATATGTCTCTGAATACGGGTTATTACGCCCGTATCCTTAGATCGAACTGACGTCCTCGTAGGCCGAAGATGTCTGAGACGTATATCCGTCAAAGGGATATGCACTATAATTTGTGGGTGGTGCGTGACCCTGGTTGTAGGGTGCCAGATCTAGATTATTCACGGGATCCTGATATGCAGGATCTCGTAAATACGGAGAAGGTGCATCCCGAGTGAGTAGATTAACTCGAGCAGGTGGAGGTCGGGGTGCATAAGAGGATCTTGCGGCGACAGAGCTCAAGTCAGATTGACCTTGACTGATCTGGTCAATCTTCTTCTCAATCAGGTTCATTCTATCCAGCTGCTTGACGATGATATCCATGTCGGCTCGAATAGAATCGGTGTGAGCCTCGTGGATGATTAGCCCATAGTTGTGGGCTATTTAAGTATTTCAGTGCCTAGACATTAGGTTAATTCTAACATTTATTTAGAATAAATTAGGATGTAAATAGATTAATTCATATTTTTAATCTAATTACATAATCCATGCATTGCATTCATATTTTAAGTGCATTAAGAATTACCTTAAAATGGCATTCATCTAATTAGTTAACCAATTAGGTACATTGTTTTCATTAACATAAAAGTTGAGGGTCTGTATATAAATGACCATAATATTTTAACATTATTTTGTTTATTCTTCTTCTTTCAGGAACGGTTGGCTATCGCTCCAACGCCACCCGGTGCCGCAGTGAAACCCATTCAAGGAGGAGCGGATATGTTGGATCTGGTCGGGTAGCTAATTTCAAATTTGTCTAGGCCACTACAAAAGGAGGAGGGAGGCAGCCGAGCTCGAGAGGCCTCCACCACCGACCCACCACTGTGCAGAGAGATCTCCTCTCTTCCATTCCATACTGCCGGCATCAACTGTGGCGGCTAGTCTCCACCACCATGGGCGTGTGGTGTGACAGGCCACACCGCCATCCGGAGCTCGTTCGCATTACCGTGAGCACCTTAGCGTGCATCTCCCTCGCCGTCGTCACCAACTCCCACCGCCGCAGCTACCGTTCAACCACCCTTTCAGTCACTTAAGACGTCCGGGAAATTTCCCGGACGTCTGAAGTCCACCTCCCAATCCAGAGGAATCTTCGTCCTCCCACTTCACTTCCACCACCCACGCCAGCAGCCACCCGCTCACCTCCAACCACGCACGCCCTCCTAAGCCTGCAGCGCCCTCTTCCCGCGCCTGCAAAACCTCCAGCAGCACCCGCTTTCCACACGCAGCAGCTTGCGCACCCGCCTGAAGCCACCCACAGCACCTTCCCCATGCCTGCAAAACCTCCAACCGCGCCCTCTGCCTGCGGCCGCACCCGTGCCCACCAGCCTGCAGTGCCCTTCTCCCGCGCTTGCAGAACCGCCAGCAGTAGCGTGCGGCAGTCCTTACTGCCAACAGGCCCCGCGCGCTCACGCCAAAGCAGCTGTGGCACCGGCTGCAGCACCTACGCCGGAGCTCGTCTGGCCACCTCCGGCCACCGCACGACACGCCGCCACCACCGCTTCGAAGCCCTCGGTCCAAGGGACTTCGTCCGAGCTTCCCGCGTCCGGCCATCCACTCCTCGTCGCGCAAGGCAAAGGGGAAAAAATCCCTTGTTTTGCTACAGAAACCTACCAATTAAAAATTACATTTTCTGCCATTGTCACTTTTTAATCATATTTTATTGATTCTGCATTGCAAAAAATATCCTCTAGTTTCTCAGAATTGCTATTTCAGCATTGTTTCTTGCTTGAACCTTAATCTGAAGGCAATTTTGGCTTGATTCTTGTCCAAATTGACTACGAACAAACATTTTTAACTAGTGTGAATTTTAATATGTCATTGCCTCCCTGTGGATATGACCTGCTCCTCTACGAGTGGTTATTTCTTTTCAAATATTGATTAGTCAATTTTTCCACCACATTAAACTGCAAACGACTTTAAAGCAAACAATCGACAAGTCAAATGGCACTGTTGCCGGGGAGGCAACAGACGCAATAATTTTGCTTGCTTTTATTTTGATTATTTGTCAATTGCACAGTGATTTGACCATTGTGCAAGAATCAGCCACTGTGAGAGGCGACCCTTGACGTCGCTAGAGGAGAATTGGACGAGCAATTTTGAAAGGAGGAGAAGGACGAGGACACGACGAACACCATTGTATTTAGTCGCTAGTTTAATTAGACTAGAATTAAGACTTTAGATTTAATTTTACATTGCAGTTGGTTTGAAACCCTTGTTCTGGGGTATATTTTGAGGAGTTTGTTCCCCGATTTTATTTTGGGCTCGTGTTGGGTAATTTTTGGGAGCCTGTTCCCTTTTGTTTAGATTTAGTTTTTTTTTATTACTTTTATTTGCTTGTGCATAAGTAGTTCTAAAAAAAATAGAAAAAAAAATGAGCTGCCTGCTAGAAGCTGCCTACCCTAGGATGAACCATTTAGGTCTGTATAAGTAGCCTATAGATTTACTTCTCTGCATTGCGTGCATTCTTGCATCGTTTATTTCTGGAGCGAGGTACGCATTCTATTACTTTGCATCCTATTATTGATCACGCATTGCATTTGGACTTAATGCAAAGACCACCTAATCTGTATTGAATAAATTAAACAAGTGGTCACATATTTTCTAGAAGAAGGACTAATTAAAGGCAAGACATTTTAAAATCCAAGGATTTGATTTTCAAACTTGGCATGCGATTCAAAATTCAAAATCTTTTACAGTGTATGCACACTTATTTCACTTCCACCACGGCACGCTTCTAGACACTCCTTAGGTTTGGAAATACTAGGACAAGAGCCCTCCTACTGTTGGATTCTGAAGTGTTCGGAACTTGAGATCAAAGGTTTTGTAAATCCAAAGAGGGGGATACCCCGTCACGGATTTTTGGGGGTAGTTGAGAAGCACCACAAAAGCACAGCTTCAAAGGAAGTCTTAGGCCTACTTGCTTCACTCGATCATCCGTCTTTGGATTTACTTGACCATTTGAGATTTAGGGAAGAATACCTAAGCTCCAACTAGGTCTTTCTAGGCATTTCGAAGGTTGACAATAGGCGCGTAATTGATTGGGCAACTTGTTTCGTCACCTACAATTTGAACTAAAGTCAAAAGCCTAAATTTGTAAAGACCAAACAAGTCCTTTTGAATTGTGTTTGTAGTGCATGCTTGGTAGGCATTCTCTTAGGAGACAACTTGTATTTGATCCTGAACCTGAAAGAATCTTAAGAAGGGACCTTCCAAGGGTAAAAATGGCCGGTCAAAGGAGCCTTAAGGAATATTTCATCCCAACCAATCAAGCTAGCCCAGCACTACGAAGACCTGGAGGGAACAATTCGTATGAGATCAAAAGTAGTACCATATCCTTGCTACCCTCCTTTTATGGTACTACCAAGGAAGACCCTTACAGGCATATTGAGGAATTCACGAAGGTCTGTTCCACGGTGAAGCTGCAGGGCGTTACTGATGACGCTCAAATGCGGACCCTCTTTCCCTTCTCCCTAAAGGACAAAGCCAAGTATTGGTATCACACCCTTGATAATATAAATACTTGGGATGCCCTGAAGAAGGAGTTTTTGAAGTACTTCCCCATGAGCAAAAAAAATCACTTTAGGAGGGAAATTATGAGTTTTGTTCAAAAGGATGGGGAAGCATTCCATGATGCGTGGGAGCACTTTAACGATTTGTTGAGACTTTGCCCACATCACCAGGTGCCTAAATGGCAACTGGTTGAAAGGTTCTACACCAAACTTAATGATTTGCATAGGCAAATTGTGGATGGTGCCTGTGCAGGAACCTTTCTATCTAAGACTGAGGATGAAGCTTGGAACTTATTTGATACTTTGAGTGAGAATTCTATTCACTTGAATTCCGCCTACATGGATAGAAAGCCCACTCTCATGCAAAGAAAGTTGGAGGCCAATGAAGCAAGGGACACCCAGAATTTTTCCTATCAAATTCAATTATTGAATCAAAACATGGAAAGGCTTATGTCGAACCTGAGTTCATTCGTACCTAACACCTCCACATCCCAAGATGCCGAATGCGTAATTTGTCAAGGCAATACACACGCCACTGTGGATTGCCACTTGGCCTCCCAATTCCTTGAGCTTGTACAAGCGGATTTGAATGCTGCTTAAGGGTTCCATCCAAGACCTCGTAATGATCCTTTCTCCAACACTTATAATGAGGGATGGAGGAACCACACAAACTTTTCATGGAGACAAGGAAATGTCTCAAATTCAGGGAATTACAAACCACAATCCTTTCAAAACCATCAAATGAACCAACCTCAGACCTGTGCCCAACCTAAAACCTCTAAGATGGATGAATTGAAGGCGATGTTGAAAGCTATGCAAGAAAGTCAAAGTGCCAACATCCAATCTCATGACAAGGCTATACATGAGATGAAATCACAAATTGGACACCTTGTTGAGGCCGTTAGACAAATGGAGATTGGGAAGTTCCCCAGTGCTGTTGAGGAAAATCCTAAAGGAAAAGGGATTGTCTTTAGGAAGCATGCTCAGGCGGTGACAATTCTAAGGAGTGGGAAAGAAATTTCCAAACCCGATGCTCCTATGGTCTCACCCCCTAAAAAACCATCCACCCTGACTTTCACCCCCACCGGAGAAGACTTGCCCAAATCTTCTCCACTTGAAATCACCTCACCGAAAGAAGTTGCCCCTGTTCCATCCCTTACTCGATATGACAACCCTTCCACCCAGAGATCGAGAGTGCCTTTTCCAAAGCACTTATCCACCTCTGGGCAGACTTCTACTGGCTCATCTGGAGCCAAAGATAAGATGGATGAGATTATGGAAACTTTCAAGCAAGTGCAGATTAACTTGCCTTTGCTTGATGCTATCAGGCAGATTCCGTCTTATGCTCTCTTCTTAAAGGACCTGTGCACGAAAAAGCGGCAATCTAGAAAACAGGTCCAATCAAAAGTTGTCCTGCCTGATTCTGTTAGCTCAATTGTTCAACATGGCACACCCCCAAAACTCAAGGACCCAGGAGCCCGATACATCTCTATAGTTATTGGTGACTTACAAATTGATGAGGCTCTACTTGATCTGGGTGCGGCGGTGAACATCCTTCTGAGCTACTTGTATGAACAACTTGGGGGAGGCAATCTGAAGCCTAGCCCTGTAATCCTTCAAGTTGCTGATCGATCACTTAAAACACCACGGGGAATTTTGGAAGATGTCCTCATAAGAGTGGAGGATTTCTTCTTTCCCGTTGACTTCTTAGTTTTGGACACTGACCCTACCAACAAGCCAACCAAACTCTCCATCATTTTGGGCCGCCCCTTCCTTGCAACTTCTCATGCTTCAATTAATTGCAATACTGGGGCATTGAAAATGGGCTTTGGGAAAAGGAAAATCCAGAATAATGTGTTTGATGCTTACAAACAAGCCGGACTTGAGGATTGTCTCAAGTTGAGGTAATAGATGACCTAATTACTCTTGCAATGTTATGTGATGACCACCTTCAGCATGCCATGTTAAATGAGCATTCTCATCTCTTGGAGGAATGTGAAGGGGATATACTAGAACTAGAGGAATTGTTAGGAGTTTCTGCTGAGTCTCTTCCCCCATCATTTCCACCAAAGGTAGATTTGCTACCTAAGATGGGGACATCTATTATGAAACCCTCAACCATACAAGCCCCCGACCTTAACTTGAAACCCCTCCCTGACACTCTCAAGTATGTCTTCCTAGGTGCCAATGATACACTCCCCGTTATCATTTCGGCTGTGCTATCTGAGGCACAGGAGGGAGACTTGATTGAATGCTTGTCTAGGCACAAGGAAGCTATTGCTTGGAGCATTGCTGACATTAAGGGTATAGACTCTACACTCTGCATGCACCACATTTATACTGATGATTCCATCAAGCCTTTTAGGGACATGCAGAGACGTCTGAACCCTAATATGAGGGAGGTTGTAAAAAAGGAAATCCTGAAGTGGTTGGACGCCAGGATCATATATCCCATTGCTGACAGTAAATGGGTCAGTCCCATTCATGTGGTGCCAAAGAAGGCAGGCTTTACTGTGGAACTCAATGACCAAGGTGAACAAGTTGTCACTAGACCCTCAGCTGGATGGAGGGTCTGTATTGATTATCGTAAGCTGAACACCGCTATCCAGAAGGATCACTTTCCTTTGCCTTTTATTGATCAAATTCTCGAAAAATTGGCAGGGAATAAGTATTATTGCTTTCTCGATGGATATTCTGGGTACAATCAGGTGGCAGTCATTCTTGATGACCAGGAAAAGATGACATTCACGAGTCCTTACGGTACTTTTGCATTCAGGTGTATGCCGTTTGGATTATGTAATGCCCCTGCAACTTTCCAGCGGTGTTTGATGTCTATCTTTTCAGACATGATTGACGAGTGTGTCAAAGTATTTATGGATGATTTCTCTATTTATGGCTCTTCTTTCGACCAGTGTCTCCTGCACCTAGAGAATGTGTTGAAACGATGTAAGGAGACTGGTTTAGTCCTCAGCTGGGAGAAAAGTCACTTCATGGTACAGAAAGGAATTGTACTTGGGCATGTTGTATTCGAGCAAGGTTTGGAAGTAGATAAAGCCAAGATTGATTCTATTTCCAAACTTCCATTGCCTACAAATGTCAAACAGATTAGATCCTTTCTGGGCCATGCTGGCTTTTATAGGCGCTTTATTAAAAATTTTAGTAAGATTTCTAGGCCACTTGGTGACTTGTTGGCGAAGGAATCTTCCTTCAGTTTTGATTCAAAGTGTGTCGAGGCCTTTCAAACTCTAAAGGAGACCTTGATCTCCGCGCCTGTTCTCCAAGCTCCTGATTGGACACTCCCATTTGAGCTTATGTGTGATGCTTCGGATTATGCAGTGGGAGCAGTCCTTGGACAAAGGGTTGAGGGAAGACCTCATGTGCTGCATTATGCAAGCAAGACTTTAACCGAACCTCAGCAAAACTACACCGTCGCTGAAAAAGAATTATTTGCTGCAGTTTTTGCTCTGGAGAAGTTTAGGTCTTATTTACTTGGGTCTAAGGTGGTTATTTTTACTAATCATGCAGTAGAGAAACATCTCATTGCTAAGAAAAGATTCTAATCCACGTCTAATTAGCTGGATCTTACTCCTTCAAGAATTTGACTTGGAAATACGTGAAAAGAAAGGAGTAGAAAATGTTGTGGCTGACCACCTGTCTCGCCTTCCTCTTATGACTCTATTTCTGAAGACATTCGCGAGACATTTCCCAATGAAACTCTGATGGCGGTAACACCAACTTTACCTTGGTATGTAGACATTGTAAATTACTTGGTCACTGGACAAACTCCTGGCTCTTGGGATGAGCAGAAAAGAAAGAGATTCATTTCTCAAGCAAGATATTTTCATTGGGAAGAGCCAAAATTATTTAGAATTGGACAAGACCAAGTATTGAGACATTGTGTGCCTGAAGAGGAACAACAAAGTGTGCTGAGTTTTTACCATGAACTTCATTGTGGAGGACACATTGGTGCTAAGAAAGCTGCTTTTAAGGTTCTCCAGTTCGATTTTTGGTGGCCTTCCTTATTTAAGGATTCTCATAATTTTGTTAAGGCCTGTATTAGATGTCAATGGACTGGAACCATTGGGAAGAAGAATGAAATGCCTCAACATCCTATTCAACCTGTTGAAATTTTTGATGTGTGGGGAATTGACTATATAGGCCCCTTCCCGCCGTCCCATGGTTTTGAATATATCTTGGTGGCAGTTGATTATGTCTCTAAATGGATAGAGGCCATTCCTACGCACACAAATGACCACTCTGTGGTTTTGAAATTTGTGAAAGCCAATATCATATCCTGTTTCGGCTGCCCCAAGACTATTATAAGTGATGGGGGACCTCATTTCCGAAACCACCACGTCAATCGGTTAATCAAGAGTTTCGGAGTGACTCACAAGGTTGCTACCTCTTACCACCCTCAGACAAGTGGCCAGGTTGAAGTATCAAATAGGGAGATAAAAAATATTTTGGAAAAGACCATTAGACCTGATAGGAAAGACTGGTCCCAAAAGCTCGTTGATGCTTTGTGGGCTTATCGAATGGCCTATAAGACCCCTTTGGGTACTTCTCCATTTTGGATTGCGCATAGAAAAGCGTGCCATTTACCTGTTGAGTTGGAACATAAAGCACTTTGGGCTATTCGAAGTGTTAACATGGATTTAGAGAAGGCAGGTAAGGCACGACTTCTAGAATTAAGTGAGCTTGAGGAGCTGAGGAATGATGCTTATGACACCTCTCAAGCTTATAAAGAAAGAACTAAAGTCTTGCATGATAAGTTTATTCTTCGAAAGACCTTTCAGCCCAACCAACAAGTCTGGCTTTTCAATTCCAGACTTAAGCTTTTTCCTGGGAAGTTAAAATCTCGTTGGGATGGGCCTTACATAATCACCAAAGTATTTCCGCATGGAGCTGTGAAGATAAAAAATCCTTCCTCTTAAGCAACTCCCTTTATCGTCAACGGTCAACGGTTAAAACCATACATAACTTTAGATGGCCATCTGGTTGACGAAGTCACTCTTGAGGAGCCTTAGCTCCTACCATTCTCCAGCTCAGGTAATATCTTCCTTTAGCTATTTTTGTTTTCAATGAGGACATTGTTTGAACCAGGCATGGGGGAGAGGACCTGAGGCATTTTGTTTATAGCATGCATAAAAAAAAAAGAAAGAGAAGAGAAATAAAAAAAAAAAGTTTTGAGCTTAACTGGCTAAGTTCTGCAGTCTTAAGCAAATCAGAACTCTAGGGTAGACTAAAATTCTAGGGTCAAACTTTAGAAGCTAAATGAGCTGCTAGCTTTAGACCTTTAGGGTCCTTCGTGGACTTAAAAATTTAGGTAGGAGTTAAGTTGCGGACCATTCCTCAAGAGGTTGAGGAAGGGAAGCTAGGGTTTGAGTTAAAATGTGGGGTAGTACGTGGAGTCTTGTTCTACCTTTTGGTTTACGGGTCCTTGTAACACAAGCATCCAAATTTCACACACTTGGTCTGGTAATTAACTCAATTTCTGTCTTTCTGAAAAGAGATTTGGTTCTCTTAGTTTTGACTTAGGAGAGGCTTCAAAACACATTTTGATTGGAAGAGTTCCCACCGCAGTAGAGGGGAGTATACACTCACCTTGAGGATGCGATGATAACATATTACCTCCTCGGCGCTTGTCTCTTAGGATATCCATCCTACTGGGGGCATGTAAGCGCATTGTGTGGTTCAGGTACCATGGGCGGTCCTATCTCGAAGTGCCGATTACCATAGGCCCGAATTCGCTTAAGAAATCCATGGGCAATACTATCTCGAAGTGTCGATTGCCAGGAGTTCTTGGGGTCGTTATGGGCGGTGCTATCTCGAAGCATCGGAAGCCAAGCACCCTTCGAGGTATGGTAATGGGGACAATGAATTCGACACAGACCGTGTTGATAGCTGATCTGAGGTTAGACTTAGAGGAATCAAATAAACAAAAAAATATATATATATTAAAAAAAAAAAAAGAATTTTCTTTAACTTAAATAACTCAGACCATTGCTCAAGCACGGATGCTTTAATCTCAGGGATCAATAAACTTTATGGTAGAGTCAGAAATCAGGGAAACTTGTGCCTGCAACTCGTCTTTAGCCGACCTAGTCTGTAACTTAGCAACTACTTAGAAACCTTGGGTCTAGAGTCTGAACTTAATATGCTTCTGAAGGAAGACTAAGTGAGTTGACTAGTCTACTTGGAGTGCTAGGTTTCGCTTAATTTTGCTAGGGACTAGCAAAAACTAGGCATGGGGGTATTTGATTAGCCCATAGTTGTGGGCTATTTAAGTATTTAAGTGCCTAGACATTAGGTTAATTCTAACATTTATTTAGCATAAATTAGGATGTAAATAGATTAATTCATATTTTTAATTTAATTACATAATCCATGCATTGCATTCATATTTTAAGTGCATTAAGAATTAGCTTAGAATGACATTCATCTAATTAGTTAACGAATTAGGTAGATTGTTTTCATTAACATAAAAGTTGAGGGTCTGTATATAAATGACCATAACATTTTAACATTATTTTGTTTATTCTTCTTCTTTCAGGAACGGCTGGCTGCCGCTCCAACGCCACCTGGTGTCGCAGTGAAACCCATTCAAGGAGGAGTGGATATGTTGGATCTGGTCGGGTAGCTAATTTCAAATTTGTCCAGGCCACTATAAAAGGAGGAGGGAGGCAGCTGAGCTCGAGAGGCCTCCACCACCGACCCACCACTGTGCAGAGAGATCTCCTCTCTTCCATTCCATACTGCCAGCCTCAACCGTGGCAGCGAGTCTCCACCACCGTGGGCGTGTGGTGTGACAAGCCACACCGCCATCCGGAGCTAGTCCGCATTACCATGAGCACCTTAGCGTGCATCTCCCTCGCCGTCGTCACCAACTCCCACCGCTGCAGCTACCATTCAACCACCCTTTCAGTCACTTAAGACGTTCGGGAAATTTCCCAGACGTCTGAAGTCCACCTCCCAATCCAGAGCAATCTTCGTCCTCCGACTTCACTTCCACCACCCACGCCAGCAGCCACCTGATCACCTCCAACCACGCACGCCCTCCTCAACCTACAGCGCCCTCTTCCCGCACCTGCAGAACCACCAACAGCACCCGCTCTCCACACGCAACAGCTTGCGCACCCTACTGAAGCCACCCGCAGCACCTTCCCAGCACCTGCAGAACCTCCAACCGTGCCCTCTGCCTGCAGCCGCACTAGTGCCCACCAGCCTGCAGCGCCCTTCTCCCGCGCCTGCAGAACCGCCAGCAGCAGCGTGCGGCAGTCCTTCCCGCCAACAGGCCGCGCGTGCTCACGCCAAAGCAGTTGTGGCACCGGCTACAGCACCTCCGCCGGAGCTCATTCGGCCGCCTCCGGCTGTCATACGACACGCCGCCACCGCCGCTTCGAAGCCCTCGGTCCAAGGGACTTCCTCCGAGCTTCCTGCGTTCGGCCATCCACTCCTCGTCACGCAAGGCAAAGGGGAAAAAATTCCCTATTTTGCTACAGTAACCTACCAACTAAAAATTACATTTTATTCCATTGTCACTTTTTAATCATATTTTATTGATTTTGCATTGCGAAAAATATCCTCTAGTTTCTCAGAATTGCTATTTCAGCATTGTTTCTTGCTTGAACCTTAATCTGAAGGCAATTTTGGCTTGGTTCTTGTCCAAATTGACTACGAACAAACATTTTTAACTGGTGCGAATTTTAATACGTCATTGCCTCCCTATGGATACGACCTACTCCTCTGCGAGTGGTTATTTCTTTTCAAATATTGATTAGTCAATTTTTCCACCACATTAAACTGCAAACGACTTTAAAGCGAACAATCGACAAGTCAGTGGACACCAACCCGCTGCTGACCAGGCCACTAGAATTGGTTCATAGATGCGGCATTCATTGAGTTCTCCGCTAATGATTCGAACAACTCAAATGCGTTGTTCTCGTCTTTTGCGAGAAAATTCCCGCCGCTAGTTGCATCGGCTAGATACCGATGTGTGTCATCTAGCCCATGGTAAAAAATTTGAGCTAAGTGCCATCTGGGTATACCATGATGCGGCCATTTTCGGAGAAGGTCATGAAATCTATCCCATGCCTCATGTAATTTCTCCCCAGCTACCTTGGAGAAAGTCATGATTGTGTGTCGCATTGCATTTGTTCGACCGATTGGGAAGAACTTTTCTTGGAATTCACGTCGTAATTCCGGCCAGGTTCTAATTGGCTTCCCAATAGTCTTGAACCAGTATGAAGCTTTGTCCCTTAGAGAGAACGGGAAGAGCTTCATCAGAACAATCCCAAGATCAATATTCCTGGGTCAGATCATTTCAGCGAGTCGACTAAGGTCCTCAAGGTGCTGGAACGGATCTTCGCTTAAGTTCTCGTAGAAATGAGTGCTGATTGATTGCACAGCAATCATAGGTCCTAATCAACCTAAATAATGTCTGAACCTATCTTAAATTGTGGATATTGCACGCATATCTTGCATATCATGCATTGCATCAGTCTATTTAGAATAAGATGAGATATCCTACTAGTTAATGGTTTTTATTGCTATTTACAGATAATAAAGTGATCCAGGATGGAGTAGCGGAATAAAGCAATAAAGGAAGAAGAAGACTGATCCAGATAAGAGGAGTGAGGAGGATAGCCGTATCCCTACCCTTAGAAACCTTAGGAAAGCATTCCCAAACCCGAAACAACCACCATTAGGGCACCTTAGCCTCAAAACCCAAACATGGATAGCACTATCCATGTTTGGGTTTTGAGGACTATCCATGTTCCTATCCCTCTCCCAAACACTTAGGAACCAAAACCAACCTTAGAAAACACAAAACCCACTCTCCGGCACCTTTTAAGACGTCCATACATCTGGCTGGATGTCTGATTTCTGCAGAATAACAATCCAGGAGGCCAAAACTCATACTGACACAGAATTGGATGTCTAATTTAGTGTCCAGACATCCAATTTTGTAGTATAAGACGTCTGACCACTATCCTGGACATCTGATACTACTGTCTGGTTCCTGATTTTGGGTGTTCGAAGCCCTAGCTTGCCTATTTTAACCTAGGAACCCCACCGGACACCCTAGGAAACCTAAGTAGAGACCTCCTCAGCCTAGTCCACTATCCATAGCCCTACTTGTCCTATCCCTAACCCAATTGAACCATCCCATACCTAATTGGGTGCATCTACAGTTGATTGGGTGCACCCGAGCCCAATTAGATCCACCCAGGATCTAATTAACTCATACCTATTAGGGTTACCCTAGCCTAATCACATGCACAGATCTAATTAAACTTGACTTAGACCTATTTAGGTTCACTCCTACCCAATTAGACTTTCCTAAGCCAAATTAGGTCCACACCCACTTAATCTAGATTGACCCAACCTATTTAGCACCTAATCCTACCAAAACCCACAACCTAGCCCTACGAAAAACACACACAAGCACACCTTCCCATTTTACTCCCACCAAACCCATGCACACTCTCTTGTAAACCCTAAAAACTTTTGTCAAATCTAGATCCAAAAATTATGGCATTTTCTATTTTTGGAGCCACCAAAAGTGGGAACCAAATGGAGCCTTCCATAAGGGCAAAGAGAGGGCTACGAAATTAGACAATCTCCATACACTCTCCCATCCATACTCTCCACTCTAAACTTGCTTCCACCCTCCAAAACCTCAAAGGCCGTCCTCCTCATCCTCCTCCAAGGCTCCATGAACGGCTACCTAGAGAAGCTTCTCTCCAAAGCTTCAAGATGGCCATTGGTAGAGAAAGGGAGCAACACCCTCCTCTCTCCACTTGGGTGCACTAGCCCCCATCTTCTTCTTCTTTTTGGACGGCCTTGAAGGCTCACCCATAGCCTCTTGTGGCCGGCCATTGACTCATCGATCTTTCACTTTTAAGTCGGTTGCAGTTTAATGTGGTGGAAAAATCGACTGATCAATATTTAAGAAGAAATAACCATTCGCAGAGGAGCGGGTCATATCCGCAGGGAGGCAATGATGTATTAAAATTCACACCAATTAAAAACGTTCGTTCGTAGTTAGTTTGGACAAGAATCAAGCCAAGATTGCCTTTAGATTAAGGTATAAGCAAGAAACAATGCTGAAATGGAAATTATGAGAAACTATAGGATATTTTCCGCAACGAAGAATCAATAAAATATCATTAAAAAGTGACAATGGCATAAAATGTAATTTCTAATTGATGGTTTACTGTAGCAAAACAGGGGAATTTTTCCCCTTTGTCTTGCGCGACGAGGAGCGGATGGCTGGGTGCGGGAAGCTCGGAGGAGGTCCCTTCGACCGAGGGCTTCGAATTGGTGGTGGCGGCGAGTCGCGCGACGGCCGGAGGTGGCCGGACGAGCTCCGGCGGAGGTGCTACAGCCGGTGAGCTTGTACGGCTATTGGCGTGTGATCTGCTCGTGCGCTGCTGCGGACGGCTCTGCAGGCGCGGGAGGACGGGTCTGCAGGCGGTTGAGCGGGTGCGGCTGCAGCTGGTGGGGGTGCACAGGCTGCAACAAGCGAAGGCGGAGGGCGCTGCTAGCGATTCTGCAGGCGCGGGTACGGTTGCGGTTGGAGTTCTGCAGGAGCGGGGGTGGTGGTGCGGGCGTGAATGGTGAGGTGGGCGGATGTGGTTGTGCAGGTGCGGGTGGACTTCAGACGGGTACGCGGGCGGGTGATCGCAGGAGAGCGGGTAGCTTCAGATGTCTGGGAAATTTCCCGGATGTCTTAAGTGAATGAGAAGGTGATTGCAGTGACGGTGGTTACGGCGGTGGTGGTTGGTGACAACGGCGAGGGAGATGCACGATAAGGTGCTCACGGTGATGCGGCGAGCTCCGGATGGCGGTGTGGCCTATCACACCACATGCCCACGATGATGGAGACTCATCGCCACAGTAGAGGCCAGTAGTGTGGAGTGGAAGAGAGAAGTTCTCTCTACACAGTGGTGGGTCGGTGGCGGAGGCCTACCTCGCTCAGCATCCTCTCTCCTTTTGTAGCGGCCTGCACAAATTTGAATGGAGGGGCAGGAGCAGATCCACCTTCTCCGCCGGTCCATGAATGCGCTTTTAGTGAGGCCGGAGGCGTTGCAGCGGCAGCCGAGCCGTTGCTAAGAAGAAGAATAAAGGATATTATTAAAATATTATGGTTATTTATATACAAACCCTCAAGTTTTATGTTAACTAAAATAATGTACTTAATTAGTTAACTAATTAGATGAATGGCATTCTAAGCTAATTCTAAATGCACTTAAAATATGAATTCAATGTATGGATTATGTAATTAAATTAAAAATATGAATTAATCTATTGACATCCTAATTTATGCTAAATAAATGTTATAATTATCCTAATGTTTAGGCATTTAAATACTTAAATAGCCCACAACTATGGGCTAATCAAATACCCCCATGCCTAATTTTTCTAGTCCCTAGCAAAATTAAGCGAAACCTAGCACTTTAAGTAGACTAGTTAACTCACTTAGTCTTCCTTCAGAAGCATATTAAGTTCAGGCTCTAGACCCAAGGTTCCTAAGTAGTTGCTAAGTTACAGACTAGGTCGGCTAAAGACAAGTTGCAGGCACAAGTTTCCCTGATTTCTGACTCTACCCTAAAGTTTATTGATCCCTGAGATTAAAGCATCTGTGCCTGTGTATTGGTCTGAGTTATTTGAGTTAAAGGATTTTTTTTTTTATATATATATATACTTTTTTTTTTTATTTATTCTTCTAAGTCTAACCTTAGATCAGCTATCAACACGGTCTATGTCGGATTCATTTTCCCCATTACCATACCTCGAAGGGTGCCTGGCTTTCGATGCTTCGAGATAGCACCGCCCATAACGACCTTAAGAACTCCTGGCAATCGACACTTCGAGATAGTATTGCCCATGGATTTCTTAAGCGAATTCAAGCCTTTGGCAATCGGCACTTCGAGATAGGGCCGCCCATGGTACCTGAACAGCACAATGCGCTTGCATGCCCCCAGTAGGATGGATATCCTAAGAGACAAGCGCCGAGGAGGTAATATGTTATCATCGCATCCTCAAGGTGAGTATATACTCGACCTCTCCTGCGGCGAGAACTCTTCCAATCAAAATGTGTTTCCAAGCCTCTCTTAAGTCAAAAATAAGAGAACCAAATCTCTTTTTAGAAAGACAGAAATTAAGTTGATTACCAGACCAAGTGTGTGAAATTTGGATGCTTGGGTTACAAGGACCCGTAAACCAAAAGGTAGAATAAGACTCCAGGTACTACCCCACCTTCTAACTCAAACCCTAGCTTCCCTTCCTCAACCTCTTGAGGAATGGTCCGCAGCTTAACTCCTACATAAGTTTCTAAGTCCACAAAGGACCCTAAAGGTCTAACGCTAGCAACTCATTTAGCTTCTAAAGTTTGACCCTAGAATTAATTTAGTCTACCCTAGAGTTCTGATTTGCTTAAGAATGCAAGATCTAGCCAGTTAATCTCAAAACCCCTTTTTTTCTTTTTTTTTTCTTTTTTTTTTATGTACAAATGTATGCAATTATGCTATGTATATCCCCAAGTACACCCTCCCATGCCTAAAATCTGCAATGTCCTCATTGCATAGAAGGATATTACCTGGGTTAGAGCTGGGCTGAATAGCCAAAGAACCTGCAAATCAGGTTCAAGAATTGCAGAAATAGGCCCTAAAAATGAGCAAAGCAATGTTGGCCTAGAACATAGGTAACCTAGGATGTTGGCGAGTTGATGATGAATCCCGATAGCAAATGCTCGCCCAACTAAAATGGGAATGAAATCTTCCCAGGTCACCAGAAGAGGTTCTAAAGGATAAATAGGTAAAACAACCTCCAAAGGGGTAGGGGGAGGATAATATGGATCCTCCAAAAGGTATGGGGAAGGAATGGTACAGAGATAAACCCCCAGGGTAATGGACTGACTAAAGAAATCATCAATCCATACCCGATACTCCATTACAGGAAATATTGGTCTGTTAAGCCCCCTAGTCAGAACAAAAGTGAGCAATTCTCTAAGGCAAGGATCGTCTAGGGTGTCCAAGTTACGAGGTTGTGGGATGGCCATAAGATCTAGGTTGGGTTTAATCAGCTCGGTGTCCATCCCAAACACTCTTCCGGAAAATATCCTATAGTTTCTCATAATTGCCATTTCAGCATAGTTTCTTGCTTAAACCTTAATCTAAAGGCAATCTTGGCTTGATTCTTGTCCAAACTAACTACGAACGAACATTTTTAATTGGTGCGAATTTTAATACATCATTGCCTCCCTGTGGATACGACCCGCTCCTCTGCGAGTGGTTATTTCTTCTTAAATATTGATCAGTCGATTTTTCCACCACATTAAACTGCAACCGACTTAAAAGCGAAAGATCGACGAGTCAAATGGCGCCGTTGCCGGGGAGAAGAAGAATAAAGGATATTATTAAAATATTATGGTTATTTATATACAAACCCTCAAGTTTTATGTTAACTAAAATAATGTACTTAATTAGTTAACTAATTAGATGAATGGCATTCTAAGCTAATTCTAAATGCACTTAAAATATGAATGCAATGTATGGATTGTGTAATTAAATTAAAAATATGAATTAATCTATTTACATCCTAATTTATGCTAAATAAATGTTAGAATTATCCTAATGTTTAGGCATTTAAATACTTAAATAGCCTACAACTATGGGCTAATCAGCCATCTCTTTTGGTAGGCGTGTAGATGGGTTTGCATACCCAAGGTCTAGCCTACACCCTCACACAAGGCCGATGGCCCGAGTGGCAAGTTTCCGACGTGAGGGATTTTCTTCTATTTATATGCTTTCTAGTGTAGATGATGTGTGATAAATTTCTATGCATAGATAATGTTTTTGTGAGTGATTGTCCTCATGTTTGCTTGCTTATATGGCACTTTGGTTTGTTCACACCATGCACGGCCACCATGGCCTCATTTAGATGCACATAGTCACTTAGGTTTTTGCTAGTTTATCTAGATCTAGGTTTCAATTAGCTTTTCGAAATAAAAAAAAAAATCAAAAACACAAAAAGACAAAAATAGTAGCTTAGGTTAGATTTAGGTCATAAAAGTCGATCCAAATCTCGATTCGTTTTCACACCTCCCAGAGATGAACGACCGGGACTCAAGTTCTAAAAAGAATAAAGATCTACGAGTGTTTCGTTATCACAAATATCTTTGACGAGTGGTTTTTGCAACAATACTACGATTTCCAACTATTTCAAAATGCGCGAATGCCACTCCCGTCAAATGGCACCGTTGCCGAGGAGGTAACACGTGAGTTTAGATTTGGGTTTGCTTAACTTCTGTTTGTTTTGATTGTAGGGTGTCAAAATGAGGATCTGTGCACACATCGACCCGTGGTGAAGACCGCAAGTATCTTCTTCGTCCTCTAGTTTATTGCTTCCTTAGGTTAAAAAAAAAATAATAAAAAAAGTATATATATCTATATATAAATTCAAATTGAAAATTTCAGATCAGAATTAAAAAAAAAAATCATTTTCTTTGGTGTGTGTTTTAACTTGGAAACTATTTAAACACACCAAAAATAGATTTGAAAATTCGGCCAGCAAATATTGACAATTTTTAAAAATTTATTTCTTTGAAATTTGGAGTCCAAAGATCTTGGGATTCGGTTTGGTATTAGGTTTTCAAACTATCTTTCCAGCGCCACCTTTTATTTGAAAAATTATCACTATAAAAATTTTAAAAATTCGGACAGTGGAAGGGGGTCAGAATAGTCTCTGCTCTGATTTTTTATAAATTTAAATGTTAATTCTGTCCTTTACGTAGATCAGATATCTTTGAAATTTGTGGGGTTAGAAAGCCACTGAAACCTAGTTTTTTGTATGAATTTTCAAGAATTTTTGGATTTTTTTGATACTATTTCAAACTGCACTTCTCACAGGGGGTCCATCTGGTCTGTTTGACCCCCTATAACACAAAAATTCATGAAAAATTGAACGAAATAGTAAGAATATTAAAAAAATATTCCCTGAAAAATTCATTGGAGAAGTAAGATCTCTACCAAATTTCATATTATTTTTCTTTAGTTATTGATTTGGGCAGTGATTTCAAGTTAGACTAAGGTCTGACTGCAGATTTTAGAAGAAGCACAAACCCTAGGTAATTCACATTAGGGTTTAAATTGAGAGACTCAAAACAAACCTTTTTTAGCCTGATTTGGGTGTGATTGCATCTTTCTTCATAGGCCTTTGCCTTAATTCCACCAGCCCCTTGTAGCTGGTTGTGTCTTCCTAAGGAAGACTATCTCTTATCTTTATTCGCATCTTCTCTCAAATATCCATGAACCCATATCATTCTTTTGACCCTCGGGGTCCTCCATCTCCCAACCCAACCATGATTTCGACTCCTCCTGGTTGGGAGACTCATCCTAACCAGCTGAGATATGATTATGCTTATCCCCCAGCTTATTTAGAACCTGAATCTCATGGATCTGAACCTTATCTAGATCAAAACCAATTGAAAGCCATAGTTGCTGAATTCCAGGAATATAACAAGGACTATACAGATCAATGTGCCAAGCTTCTGGAGCAAATTAGACGATCTCAAGCACAATCTCAATCTTATCACTCCTCCCAGGGACAAGAGACTTGGAACAACCAGCCTAGTGGGTCTAGTGACCCATATTTTGGAACCACTAGCTATTCTACTGATTCTTGCTACCATGGGGAGGCATCCTGGACTCAACCAACTCAAAAGGCACCTTTGGACCTAATCCATGATTTGGGTAGATCAATTAAGGAATGCACTATTTCTGATACACCTGTACCTGATGAGATATCTCTAATGAATTGGAATAATGGATCACAAGTACAGGACCACATAACAGGTTCTCAATCAACTCCCTCTATAGTCAGCCCCACTCAGGGTGATACACCTATTGATTCATATCCAAATTCGTATAACCCTGAGTGAAGAAACGATCCTAATCTTTCATGGCCACCACAGAGATCGACTCAGACTGAACATCAATCTAGGCCAGCCCAATACTCCACTCAATCCACTTTAGGGCAACCATCTAGTCCAGCCCAACCCGCAACCACCCTTGAAGATATCATGAACATTTTGTTGGACTTTGACAAGAAAAATGAAGAAAGGCTGACTAAGTTGGAAAATCATGTGAAATCTCAAGGGGATCAAATCAAGAGACTTCAAGAATCACTTTATCCCCGAATGCAAATGCCTTTTCACTCCTATTCTCCACCTATTCTTCCGACCCCTCCTCCAATCTATCAAACATGCCCTTATGCGGGGGTCAAATCTATGGCCTCTAAAAGGAAGAGAAAAGCTAAGAGCCCACCCAAACGACCTGATTTAGGCTCAACCAAAACTCATAAGACCAAACCCACATCCAGCTCTGACTCAGACTCAAGGGACAAAAAGAAGAAAAAGGCCTCTGAAGTTGATTTGACCTATTTACCCTTTCCTGAGGCCTTAAAGAAAGAGTCATAAAAGAAAAAAATGGCTTGCACACCTAAAGAAGTGGTTTTATCAGCTAACATAAGTGCATTTGTTTTTGGCACTATACCACCCAAAATGACTAACCCTGGAAAACCCTTCATATCTTGTGCCATAAAGGGATTCACCTTCAACAAAGCCCTTGTGGATCTAGGGTCTTCCATTAGCTTGATTGCTACCGCCCTTTTTGACCGCACCAAACTTGGAGATCTGCACCACACACCTGTCACCATTAGAATGGCAGATGGCTCCATCAAACTACCGAAGGGGGTAGTTCAGGATGTGATTATTAAAGTGCAAGGTCTTAGCTTTCTAGTCGATTTTATTGTCTTGGACATGAATATATCGAAGAAGCTAAGTAATTCACCCGTTATTCTGGGTCGACCTTTCTTGGCTACGGCCAATGCAGGGATTGACTGTTACTTAGGATGTATGGAGGTGAGTAGTGGCAATGAGAAGATTCACTTTGATATGTATGCAGCCACTAAGAAAACAAAGTCAGGGTACTTTCTGGATGACATAGAAGTGAGTCGGAGGGTAATTCGGAAGAAACTATGGCAATTGACACCTGGGTAGAACCACACGACCCGAATCAACAATCCACTAGATCACATAAGTCACCCTCCCTGCCAGATCAAATCATTGATAGTATGGTTGACTATCTTGATCGACCTAGCCCAATTCAAACCCCTGCCCCTTGCAATGAATTCTAGATTACTCAATTGATCAAAATGATTCATGAAATAAAAGAAGCTAGTGCAAGAGAATATGATGATATAAGGAAAGAGGTTCATAGAATCTGGGATGAGCAACAAAAATGAAAAATGTTTGAATCTGGGTCAGGTGTGTCACAACCGATTCGCGATTCGGTGGTGGTCATGCAGGATTTTGTTGATCAAACACCCGAGGTGGATGATATTGATAACCCTATGGAAGCTGAGAATGGAGATTTATTTGAGAATCTTGATCTTGATATAGGGCCTGAGTACCAATCATTTCATTTTGAGGAACCAAACATTAAGGGACCTGAATATAATTTTGTTGTATTTGAGAATACCCATGGAGACATTGATGAATTAATTCAAATGATCTCATACACGGAGCAACAAAATCAAAAAGACTGTAACAACTCCTCAATCAATGATTCGGCCCATTCCACTTTCATGGAGGGACTCACTACTAAATCTAATGCCCAACTTCATCCAAGTTAGAAGAAGGAAATATCCCCTTATGAAATAGATATTCAAGAAATTGAAATATTATTGGGAATAACATATGATGAGTTATCAGAGGAAGCTAGGAATTTTGGGGAATCATGTGATAATTGGGAATTGGCATTGGACAATTTGGAAGAGATAAATGAAGAAGATGAGACCCAAACATCTTTGGTAGAGATAGAGACTGATCACTGGACCTTGATTTCCAGATCTGACCACACTACGTGGGTCATGCCTTCCATTCATAACCATTATCAGGACCCATATGATTTCACCCCACACAACTCCACCCATACCCCTACCACCCACATTCTCCATCACCTCTTCGAGATGCCTTCACCCTCATTCCTTCCAGGCACCCGTATTTATCTGTCTTTCTTCTGTAGCATCTGGCTGCAGATAATTCCAAGCCCCATCTACATATTTTCCCGATTATTTGGACTTGGAATTCATGGATAGCTAGTTCGCATTTGTGGTCCGCTGTTGGCGAATGAGACTAAAATTCTTATCATTTTACTCGCCATTCTCAATACTGTATTAGTATATCCTTTTTGAGCTTTCACCCAGCTGAAGGCGTTAAACTCAGCACATATAGATACCATTTGCCCCACATTCCACCATCATTTTTATACATAGCATATTTTTGTTTTAGTATATTTCCTTTTATATTGCATATTAACAGGTTGGCTGGTGCTGAATATAATTTCGGGAGCAATTGCAGGTGATTTCTACCCATTCTCTTCCTGTAGCATTTATTTTCTTTTACATTCATGCATGAGGACATGCAAGAACTTAGGCATGGGGGGGTAGATACAGAAAAATGGAAAAAAAAAAAATTTGCCAACACTTAGGAAAACCTCGGAGCTGCATGCAAAATGTACTTTAGGACCTTAAATAAAAGAACAACCGACTCCACCTCCAATGCTCTCATTGGAGCTAGAGATCGTTCGCAACAGCCACCTCCGACTAACCCGCCCACCTTTTGTTCTAAATTTAGGGTCAAGCTGATTGTAACCCGATACGGGAAATTCACGAAGTACAAATTATATGAGGTTACATGTTTATAGCAAATATAGATATTGCATTCATGAATATGATTATTTTATTAAGAATGCATTAGGGATTTTACCCTTTAGTTGATTCCTGTAATCTGGAATCCAGTATAACTTTTCACACACACGTAGAATTTGCAATGGATTCACGGTGAAGGCTGATAAACGTCTTCAGTTTGTCGAGAAGAAGCAGTGCTTCTTTTCCTGAACCCTTGGACAGTGTTTTGGGAGTCAGGCAGATTTTCTTCCAAGAATCCACCAAATAGTGTGAGATGATAGTAGAGTGTACTGGTGCTCTAAGATTAGTGCAGGGAATCTGGAATCCTAGATAATTAGGTGATGATACTTAGAGATTAGGCATAGTTTTCGCTCTCGGTTCCAGCGTATACATTTTTGTGTGAAATATTGAGAGCCACCGAATAAGGCAAATACGCAAAGAGCGAGTTTTCATAAAACTAGGGCTAAGGTGGATGGTTACGACCATTCTTTACGGAATCCTCGGCTGAAGGAGGGTATGATGTCAAGGTCAGAAATGCACCATCCTATCCATCTCTCCCGGTGCCGTGAGTAGGCACTTCCACCAAATAAGCCACCCAATGTCTTTTAAGTACCACCAATTCCTAATAATGCCTCCTCAATAAAGTTCATGAATGTATGCCAGTTGTGTTATGCTAAAAAAAATAATAAAGAAAAAAGAGAAAAAGAAAAAGAAAAAGAATGATGAAAGGAAAGAAAAATTGAAAAAAAAAGAAAGAAAAAAAAAACTTAGAAAAAGAAGAAAAAAAGATTTTTGGAAGAAGAAGAAAAAGAGTTTGTGAATATTAAGTATTTATTTCATTTGCATTGAGGCAACACCACCAAACAAATTTGAGCTCCACCAAATATGGCCTTAACCTATTTTTCTTGTGTTTCTGACTGCCCGAATACTGCTGAGGAATCCCGACTTAGTGTTAGGGTTATGAGAACTCAATTAAAGTGTTAATGCCTAGTGAGACCAACAAATACAAATCCTATGTGTGAATCTGGTGAGGTTGTGAGCTTTAAGAAAAAGAAAGAAAAAGAGCAAGAGAGAATAGATACAAAGGAATCAAAAGAGAGCATAGTTTTTCTCGTCTTTCTCTAAGTTAAGTTATTTAATAATTTAGGAATCTAGATTCTATAGTACTAATCTCTATGTAGCACCAGTCGAGAGTGAGCCACCAAATATATAATCTTTTCACTTTAAGATCCTCTACCTAAGCTTAAAGCCGGGTGGAATTCATAGAATATCTTGAATACCCCGAGGGAAGAAGTCAGCCTATCCTGCTAGAATTTTTACTAGGGGTCAAGTACAGGCTTTAGAGGTGTATTAGTTTTCACTCGAATCCGTTGCAAAAGCTACATAGTTGCACCTTCACGATTGTCTGGATTTCTAGAGCATAGGATGAAAACAAAAGGGAGAAAAATATCTATGCAAACACTTGATAAAATAACCAGTCCCTTAGGGACCCTTGCTGTAAATAATTTAGTCTTGCATTTGCTAGGGACTAGCAAGGTTTAGGCATGGGGTATGATTGCACAGCAATCATAGGTCCTAATCAACCTAAATAATGTCCGAACCTATCTTAAATTGTGGATATTGCACGCATATCTTGCATATCATGCATTGCATCAGTCTATTTAGAATAAGATGAGATATCCTACTAGTTAATGGTTTTTATTGCTATTTACAGATAATAAAGTGATCCAGGATGGAGATAGCGGAATAAAGCAATAAAGGAAGAAGAAGGCTGATCCAGATAAGAGGAGTGAGGAGGATAGCCTTATCCCTACCCTTAGAAACCCTAGGACAGCATTCCCAAACCCGAAACAACCACCATTAGGGCACCTTAGCCTCAAAACCCAAACATGGATAGCACTATCCATGTTCCTATCCCTCTCCCAAACACTTAGGAACCAAAACCAACCTTAGAAAACACAAAACCCACTCTCCAGCACCTTTTAAGATGTCCATACATCTGGCTGGATGTCTGATTTCTGCAGAATAACAATCCAGGAAGCCAAAACTCATACTGACACAGAATTGGATGTCTAATTTAGTGTCCAGACATCCAATTTTGTAGTATAAGACGTCTGACCACTATCCTAGACATCTGATACTACTGTCTGGTTCCTGATTTTGGGTGTTCGAAGCCCTAGCTTGCCTATTTTAACCTAGGAACCCCACCGGACACCCTAGGAAACCTAAGTAGAGACCTCCTAAGCCTATTCCACTATCCATAGCCCTACTTGTCCTATCTCTAACCCAATTAAACCGTCCCATACCTAATTGGGTGCATCTATAGTTGATTGGGTGCACCCGAGCCTAATTAGATCCACCCAGGATCTAATTAACTCATACCTATTAGGGTTACCCTAGCCTAATCACATGCACGCATCTAATTAGACTTGACTTAGACCTAATTAGGTTCACTCCTACCCAATTAGACTTTCCTAAGTCAAATTAGGTCCACACCCACTTAATCTAGATTGACCCAACCTATTTAGCACCTAATCTTACCAAAACCCACAACCTAGCCTTACGAAAAACACACACACGCACACCTTCCATTTTACTCCCACCAAACCCATGCACACTCTCTTGGAAACCCTAAAAACTAGTGTCAAACCTAGATCCAAAAATTATGGCATTTGCTATTTTTGGAGCCACCAAAAGTGGCAACCAAATGGAGCCTTCCATAAGGGCAAAGAGAGGGCTACGAAATTAGACAATCTCCATACACTCTCCCATCCATATTCTGCACTCTAAACTTGCTTCCACCCTCCAAAGCCTCAAAGGCCGTCCTCCTCATCCTCCTCCAAGGCTCCTTGGACGGCTACCTAGAGAAGCTTCTCTCCAAAGCTTCAAGGATGGCCATTGGCAGAGAAAGGGAGCAACACCCTCCTCTCCCCACTTGGGTGCACTAGCCCCCATCTTCTTCTTCTTTTTGGATGGCCTTGAAGGCTCACCCATAGCCTCTTGTGGCCGGCCATCTCTTTTGGTAGTCGTGTAGACAGGTTTGCATACCCAAGATTTAGCCTACACCCTCACACAAGGCCGATGGCCCTAGTGGCAACTTTCCGGCGTGAGGGATTATCTTCTATTTATATGCTTTCTAGTGTAGATGATGTGTGATAAATTTCTATGCATAGATAATGTTTTTGTGATTGATTGTCCTCATGTTTGCTTGCTTATATGACACTTTGGTTTGTTCGCACCATGCACGACCACCATGGCCTCATTTAGATGTATATAGTCACTTAGGTTTTTTCTAGTTTATCTAGATCTAGGTTTCAATTCTCTTTTCGAAGTAAAAAAAAAATCAAAAACACAAAAAAACAAAAATAGTAGCTTAGGTTAGATTTAGGTTGTAAAAGTCAATCCAAATCTCGATTCGTTTTCACGCCTCCCAGAGACGAACGACCGGTACTCAAGTTCTAAAAAGAATAAAGATCTACAAGAGTTTCGTTGTCACAAATATCTTTGACGAGTGGTTTTTGCAACTATACTACGATTTCTAATGATTTCAAAATACGCGAATGCCACTCCCGTCACTGATCAACCCAATTACATTAGGCTTGAGCTCAAACACGTCTCCGCCTGCGGGAATTCGAACTAGCGGTGCGACGATAGTGCGGCTGGGTCGTAAAAATCTCGCAATTGTTCTCCTCATGGCGGGTGTTGCATCCTGTCAAGCGCCGTCAGAATATGATCCATGCTCTGCTGATGCCGTTCCTCAGATTCAGCAACCTGGCCTTCCAAATGAGCCATCGGGTCCAGATTCTCAATGTCCTGACCTGGTCAAGGTCTAGGTCCAGGATTTGCCATGGTGGCTCTTGGAGTAGAAGAAATGTGGGGAGAAGATGATCCGAGCGAGGTGACTCACCTCCTTGGGAGTGGCTCCCAAGGTCCAACCAAGTGAGGTCGAAGTGACCTCCTTCCGTGCATACACCGCCCAACCCCGGGGTTGGTGTAGCCACGCAGGACAAGGCTAAGGCCCTGTCAATCAAGTGGTCCTTATATATCAGGTGACCAGATTTTTCGTTAGGGATTTGAATTCCTAAAGATTAGTTCATCGTACAACCGACTAAAAGTGAATTCTGCCTCTCAAGCTAACCCAGCTAGTCTGGTTACGAGGGACTAAGGGGAAGGCTCTTCATTTGGCTTACGCCTCCGATTCCGTTGGCCCCCGAGCCACGGTCGTTTGACACTACCTCGTAGACTTACTCACCAGGTTTGTCAAGAGAGATTAAACTCATCCAGTAGTACGACAACAAACTCGGGTTGATTTCGTGTTTTAAAATTAGTTTTTAACCTATTTTCTTCAGTGGGGGTTGTGGTGAGTGGCCCACAAGGTGACCAAGCTCACCGGCTAACTAGACGTGATTAAGTCTAGGTTAGCCACAAGTGTGGTCTCTATTTGTGACCCTAAAGGTTCAACCTAAGTTGCATGCACTTCTAGGGTTTTTCTCTATTTCAACAGACCATAGAAATAATGTTGATTCTCTAATAATAATTGGAATCCAATTAATTTTAAATTTTTCGAGTAGATCCCTTTCTCAATTAGTTTTTCAAACAATATTTTTTTGAAATTTTTACTACTTCAACCGAATTTTTAGGGAATTTTAAATATCAGGGGGTCAAATTTGGAACTTTGACCCCTGGATGGTCTTTTGCTTTGAAACAGTATCAAATAATCTTCAAAAATTTAGGAAAAATATGTAAAATAAAGCCAATTAGATCAGCTTTCAAACCCCACTATTTTTAGTCAAAACAAATTCATGGATTGCTCGGAATCACTTTTGGAAATTTGAAAATTTTTGAATCTGCGTCAATCTGGCCCTCGTGCACTTTGTGAATTTTTAAAAATTTTATACTTAGAGTTTCTTCAAAATAACAGTGGCATTTGAAAGATGGTTCGAAAATAAAGGTTCAGCCCGAATTTTAGAATTTGTCGCTGACAAATTTTTTGTCAATCGAATTTTTAAGTGAGATTTGAAATCTGGCCGAAAATCAGAAGGTGGCGTAAAAGCTTTTAAAGAGGTTTGAACTTGAAATTCAAGCCTTCCACCAAAAATGCTTTTTTTTTAAAAAAATCTTTTACACTCTTTTTTTTTTCAGAAAGAATTTTTTCAAAAGATTCAACGAAAATATCTCTTTTTTCTTCTTTTTTTTTTTAACCTAGATTCAAAAGGGAACCTATTGTAGATTTTTTTCAAAATTTTTCTCCTTTTTTTTACTAAAATGAGAAAAATCTCCCTTTTTTTTTCTTTTTTTCAAAGGAAATTGCAGAAAGTAGATCTAGTCCTAGGGTTCAGAAAATAAACCTAATATAAGAGAATGTGATATGCACCTGATTTCTTTTCCACGCTCATTGTGTGCGCAGATCCCATTTTTCTTCCGTGTTGTCCTGCACATCAAGAACAAAGTAGAGGCCAATTCATTAGTGATAGTTCCAAAATCGAAATCAAAGAAAATGATGTTGCCTCCCCGGCAACAGCGCCATTTGTTGGAGGGTTGTAAATCACATTTTTGATAAAAGCATCGTAGTACAGTTGTGAAATACGATCCAACAAAGATATTATTTTGTAAAAATAATGAGACTTTGAGTCCCGATCGTTCGTCTCTGGGAGGCATTGTTTTTGCTTTTGAAATCGATCTTAAAGCCGCTCTACTTTATTTAAATGACATGCTGATGCGTAATATATAGGCAATTAAAGAACATGCACTTAAATCACGCAAATATGATAATCATTCAGCTCATGGTGATTTCAAACACATAAGAGATATATATATATATAAAGTGAAATTTCATTCATCATTGGAGAGTTGTTACACAAGGAAATCTAGAGGAAAGCTTATACATGAATGCTTAAAAATTAAACCTAACTACCAGAAAACGATTGCATACAAGAATCAACGGGGGGATTTCGCATGCATCATTGTGGGAGAAGTAAGACTACACTACTAAGCAATAAATGAAAGCAATAAAGATTATGAAGAGCATGATTTAAAGCTAGAAGAATAGAGGCCATTCAAGGGTGGTCCCCGATGGCCTTGGAGTGGTTGAGAGGAGGGGCAGCCAATGGAACTTAGGCCGACCCTTGGAGAGAGGTAGGGTTGATCCAACATCCCAGCATGGTGACCTCCATGGTGATGGTAGTGAGCTCGTGGAGGTGGAGTGACTATGGAGGTGGCGTGAATGGCACCAATGGAGTGCAATTGCCAAAGAAGTGAATGGGTGCAAATGGCCACCCAAGGGGTCTTTTTATAGACCTAAGGGAAGCTCTCTAGAGAATTATGGAATTCTCTAGAGAGGCCAATGGTGGGAGCTCGTGGGAAAGTGAGAGAGAAGGGTGGATGGTGGTTTTTAGATCCACCAAATGTGGATCGAAAAATTGAATGGCTCTTGGTTGCTATTTTTGGCAACCAAGGCAACCACACATGGTAGAGAGTTCTAGAGAACTCTAGGTGATGAGAGCCTCATCACGAGCCATAACTAGCTCATTTTGACCCAATAAAGAAGATAAAAGCTCCTACCTAACCTAGAAGAAGGCCTAAATAAAGGAACAAGTGCTCTGAGAAGAAAACATGAATTAAAGGGTAAAACTGCAATTTTACCATTGCAGTACATAAATGGGATTTCTCAGAAGCAAAACATAGGTCAAATGATCTAAATGAGATAAAAGTCGGTTGAGTCAATCAGAAATGGGTTTATGTGCAATCTAGGAATTAATGACATTTAGTAACCCTAAAACAGACCCACTTAAATTAACAAGGATTCGATCAGGATAAAAACCAAGTAAACCCTCTAAAAATCATGGAAAATATCCTCTAGGGTTTAGAACACTCAATTTGGCCTCTGGAACCCAGTTTGACCTAGATTAGGGTCCTAGCACATTAATTGACCTAATTTGGGTTTTTACACAAAATGTCTAGTCAAACGAGGTCAAACCTAAAATCCAACTTCACCATTGGATTCCTTAGGTTCAGATTAGGTTTATACCAAAATTTGGACCTAAGGGGAGGTCATCTTGACCTACTTTGCAATTTAGTACACCCAAATCATAATTTGGTCCCTATCTTTTGAATATCTTTGCAGAGAGCCCCCTAAGTTCCTTGCTACCTTTGCAATCAGGTCCCACCGCCATTGTTAGGGCAGAACCGATCTCCGGCGAGGTTTAGAGAGGGTGTTCCTCTCTAATCCCTCAGAGATTCCCTCCCAGAAATGGAAGGGAGATTCTCTGAGGAATTCCCTTCCATCTACGGCCAATCACAATCTCTGGTGTGAAGCCAATCTCTCGTGCGAACGCACGAGGGATTTTGGTATCGTAACCTATTTCCTACTCCGGCGAGCCATCAGAGGCAATATGCGTGCCTTCCACGCTCTGAAAGCACGGCCCAGTGCCTATAAAAGAACCCACACCTTCGGCCGCTCAATTTCAGCTTGACTTGGCCGGAGGTCTACCCCCAGTTGGTCTCTTTCTTCTCCGGCCAAACGTCCAGCAAGCTCCGGCGAGCTCCCTCTCCCATCCTCTTCGCTCTGCCGCAAAACCAGTGGCAGAGTTATCTTCTTGACTCCCCTCCGCGTCACGCAGCACCCGCGCACGTCACCTCAGCCCCGTCGTCGCTGCCGTCCTCCCCCACTGGGCAGCGTCTTCTCCGGCGACAGCAGGTACAGCTGTTCTCCCTCCGTCTCCCTTTGTCCCTACAATTAGGTTAGAACTACTCCCCGTGTTCTGGTGATGATGGTTGGTTGATGATGGTGAATAATTGTAATGATTATTGTTATGATCATGTCATTGTAGTATAGGGTGTATAATATAACATTAAGGATGTCGTATAGTGGTGAGTATGGGTGAGTACCAGTCATTACAACCATTATTATCATTTGCTTATTTATCTAATTTTTACTGGTTTTGTTCCAGGTCGTTCTCTGGGAGGCAATTTATTCAATTTAATTCGGTCACTCTTTGATTATCTCCAAAATTGTCTTCTTATTCAAAAAGAAACTTTACATTTAAAGAATGAATGAATGTTTTATTTACCTAGTTACTAAGAAGTGCTTGCAAAAAATACTAACTATGAACAAGCATCAAACAACCTATTATTATACTCTAAACTATGTATTTACAAGTTATACTATTAACACTAATATGTTAGTTCATACTACATTAGGATACCATAGTGTAAAAACTTAACTTACTAGTCTTTTATTTATAGTGACATATGTATCAGTTTTAGTGACAGATATAAACGTCGCTAAATCTCAGAAAACACTATATACAACCTAAAGAAGCAAACTGAGGTCTTTAGCGACATTTATAGTGTCGTTTTATTCTGTTAGTAATTATGTGGGTTTACTTATACGTATGTATATTACTTATTCTGCTGCTGTATGTACCGTAAGTCTTTCTGTTCTTGCTATCTCTTGTGTTCTCTCTTTTTTTTCTAAGTCATCTGTCCTTTCAATTTGTTCTGTGTGGTATTTCAGAGGCTGCGGTGGAGACGGGGTTATTAGGCTAACGTCCTTAGTGTAAAATGTGTTTAATTAGCGGGCGCGCTTTTCGAGGGATACACAGCACCCTACGGGTGGGACCAGACCTCTACTAAGCGCGCCCTAATCTCAGATTACGTGCCTTAATTACGTTTTCGTATCAGCGCAGGGCCTCAGCCCAACGCCAGACAATACTCGCACGCTCGGGCCTCCGGCCCCACACATACATCACATATTCAATATCATCACATATCAGAGTTCAGCACAAATCGGGTTATCGGATAAGGGATCGCGTTTCGGGCGCCCGGCGCCGTGACGACTGCTTCAACTATGGCATAAATTATATTTATATGGCTGCGTTTGGTTTGCAGCACACGATGTGGCGCTATTCCAGCGCCACATCGTGCGCTGGAAATCAGACGCAGCTGCGTCTGTGCGCGTTTTTGGCCCTCGATTTGGGGGCCATAAATTATTAAAAAAAATAAAATAAAATATGGTAAATAAAATATTTACATAATACTACATAATTGATTAATTAATTTTGAATTTTAAATATATTTACTATACAAATAAATTCGCTAAACTAGGCTGATTATACAGGTTGATTTAGGTGATTAAATAGTTAATTACTTATAAAATAATTAGTAAATGGTCTAATTGACTTAAACAGTTTTAACTTACATACTAAGTATTTAATACATATTTTTATTGTATTTTTACGAATTTATTTATGTTTTATTTAGGCTAAAATAGCAGTTCTGGGTGTTTAAAATTAAAACTAAGTTACAGTAAGTTATACTAGGTATAATTATACTTTGACTAACTTAAATTACTTAATATATATATATATTCCCAAGTTTATAGATTTATTTACTTGATTATTGCTCTAACTTATTAACTTAGCTACTAAATAAGTAAATATAAATCTGTACATACATATATACATAAATCAGTAAATACATACATAATAGATTAGTATATATACATATTTTTACATAGATTACATATGTATATGAATTTCTGTACAGGTTTTATACATATTTACAGTATAACTATGAATCTAACTGATATGCTATAGTTATAATACTATGAATAGGTATATTTACAGTTTTAAAATAAGTCTATGTCATTAGGCTTTTGTATAAAGTTAGGGAATTAGAGTTGATTGAGTTTTTATTTGAGTTTAGACAGCAGCCGCAGCTACTGTCAGAGGAGATGGAGAAGAGAAGAATGTGCTGTTTTAGTGTTGGTTTTAGTTGCTGTTCAGGGTGAGTTTTTGTAGCAGCAGCAGTGGCTTAAGCCACTGTCAAATGGCTAACTGCTGCTGCAGTTAGTCCACTTGGAGAAAGGGGAACAAAAAATTCACAGATGAAAGGGGAATTTGGAGGAGAAGAGAATTTGGAGATGGAGGGAAATGTAGCTGCAAGTTGCAGCATGTTGCTGTATAACTGGGAACAAGATTAAGTTCAAAACAAACTAAACATTGGAGAGATGAAATCCAAATCTGAAAGGGGTTTAAATCTCACTAAAATCTCATGTAAATTCAACTCAAATACTCATTAGGAAAAAACCTTATCAGAAGCATCCTTTCAGATCAACATTCAAATGGCATTGAGTTAGTCTTCCTAATGCCATAGACAGCATGAAGGAAGACTTAGCTCGATCAATTAAAACCAAAGAAACACAATCCCAGTTTCTTGCAACCTTAAGGAGTATGGAAAACTCCTTAGGTTAGAGAATCACCATACAGAAATGATCATCAACACAAATAGTGCATGGCAGTTCTGAAATAGCAAAAAGAGACTAAGAATGCATTAAGGAAATTTAATGGAAGCTGGCGAATGCATTCAAAATAAAGTATAAACAGAATCATGAAAGGCTCTTCTGATTGGTTCTCTGTCACCAGAGAACTTCTCAGAATCCTTGCCTACAATGAAAACCAAAAATCCCTTCAATTTGTCAGATCTGTCAAAACATTTCAGAGAGTAAAAATCCTTTAAAATCCAAATCAAAAGTGCTCTGACAAACTGAGGCAATCCATTTAAAACAGAGGGGCTTTTGTGAAACAAATGGAGTGAGTGAGAAGCCCCAAATGGTGCTTGTGACGCCACTTTCAGATCTGAGGCAGTGTGCCATCAGATCTGAAATTGGGTCAGGATGTGTGGGTGATTGATGAAAAATTCGTCGTTAAAAGGAAAAACAAGAATCAGAATTTGGATGATGGGAAAAACAAAACATGAAGAGGGAGATAAATTGAACAATGAATAGATGATTCTTCCCCTCTGATCTGGACTGATCAGAGGAGGTGAGGGAGGGGATCTAATACTAATTCTACTCCTAAGACTAATCTAACTACAGCTAACATTAAACACTAACAATTAAAACTAAATCTATTCTAAACTACTGCAAACTAAATCTAACACTACTTGTGCAGAATTAAAAACTAAACTAAAAGGAAGAATGGGACCTATGGGTCCTTAGCCGGCGGCTAAGGAGGAAGAAAGGAGGAGGGTGACTCCAGCGGAGGGAAGAGTCTGCTAGTGAGACTCCAGGGTCGTCCTCAGGTGCTACGAGGTCCTTAGCGACGAGGAGGGTCGAGAGCAGGCGATAATTCCACAGCCGGTGGCTGTGAAATCAGGGTCTAGGTGAGGAGGAGAGACTGGAGTGGACGAACTGATCGCTAAGAGATGTAGGAGGGAGCGATCCCTTGCGCGCGACACCACTGAGGTGCTTAAGTAGCAGCTCAGTGATTGAGATCACCGCAAGGGTGAGGTTAATCAAAATTAGGCCGGCGGTGAGGATGAGATGGGTAGAGCGCGCGGCGAGTCAAGAGAGAGATCTGACCGTCAGATGAGATCTGGGAAGAGAGGTGAACGCACGCACCGAATCGCGCGAAGGTTCCATTTGATTCCAGGCACAGATCGAGATCAAAAGTGCGATGGACGATCGAGAATGGCTGTGTTCTTCGCGTGCTACAGTGCGCGTGAAGAACACAGGCTTCTCTCTGAAATGAGGGAAAACTTGCAGGATGACCCTTGAACGAAGGGGTAGAAGAATAGCGTGCAGGTCCAAAACTGAAAAGAACTATAACTGGAAGGGCCTTGCAGTCATACAGAAGGGTCCCTGCGGCTTGCAAAAAGGTCCAAGAAGGAGTTTTGAAGGGTAGAAATGTAATGCATGAAGGACCTAATTGTAATCTATTTATTTCTAAGCCTAAATGATGTCCAATTGCTTTCAAATTTTTACATGTGCTTAATTGAACATTTAAGACATTGATTTTACTTCTGATTTATCTTTTCAAACTTGTTTATGTGTTCAATTGATGCATGGATCATCATTTGTTCTTTAGTTTTCAGAATATCTCATTTTTGTAACCTAATTAGGAGGTTTTAACACACATTAAAAGTTTTAGGTGTTTTCTTTAATTCCCACACTTAACCCTTTTTATATGTTAATTTGATATTGTTTTGCTTAGTGTCTAGCTTAATTTCGGCCTTTTAGCTATGATGAGTAGCCACTCATCATACCCCCATGCTTACGTTTTGCTAGTCCCTTAGCAAACAATCTATTGAAGTGTAAGGCAATTTAAGTATCAGCAAGGTAAGTGTGTAGAGATATCCTTTTCTTGTTTCAAAAAATTTTTAAGTGTTTTATGATGATCTTTAAGCTGAAAAATTTTCCAATATCAACTGTGTTTTTGGACATTGTGAGAACCTGGTTACTGAGGATAACCTACCAGAACTCGAGGCTTAAATGACATAGACCATCTCTCAACCAACAAGGATTCTTGATATTTAAACCTTGAGTCGAATTCCAGGACTCAGGGGGTTTTTATAGAGACTCAGAATGCTATGAAGTTATGGCTGTGCTTTGTGATAAGTCAGGACTAACCAGGTGAATTCTAAAGCTCATTCCCGGGGTTTCACTTCTTTTTAAGTCCAGGTTGGTCCTAACTTCAGCTCATGCTTTCGGATGACTCAAAAATTGATGGTATTCAATCCCAACCCTTATTGTACTTGTGGCTCAGAGAAGAATTTTTTTTTTTTTGGTGGGCAAACAGGGTATTGTTTTGAACCCTGAAAACATTTTTTTTGTGGAAGAGTAGTTTTTCAGACTTTTTGGAGAACATACTTGACTTTTTTTTTTTTTTTTTTTTAACAGTATGTCTCCGAAACTTATTTGGTAGAGCGCACTGTATTTGGTGGGTGGATTTCTTTTGTGGAAAGAGATTCTCCTAGACACAAAACTAAAGATTAGGACAAAGAGTCTACCTGCACGCACAGGTAAGGACTCCACCTTCCCTAATGAACACAAGGGTTGAGGTTTAGGTTCAAGTGGTCTTTCCTGACACTGTGTAGTGTAAGCCAAGGTTACTTAGACTCCTAAGTCAAAGCAAACCAACGAATCCTGTACTGGTGACTCAGGTACAAGAATTATCCTAAAGTTAGGAGAGACTGTGGTCTATCTTGTCAAGGCTCGAAGTGTATTAAGCCTAAGCTTGTTTCAAGCTCCTATGGCCCGGCAGGTCAAACTAGTAACGGTTGAATGTCCATAAACACTTATTCTATTATTATTATTTTTTTCTTTTCAGCTATAAGATCACTTATCTTTTCTTTCTTTTTCTTTTTCTTTCTCTCCCTCCCCTCTTGAAATGAATGTCCTCCTTTGATAATGAAGTACATGTCCCTTATTGTATTTTTGGAATTTTTCTGATTTGTTATTTTTTTGTATTTTTAGCTTTGTAATTTTTAAAAAAAAAAGTTTTCAAAATTTTTCAATTTTTTTTTGAAGTATATAATTTTTCTGATAATACTATATGTACTATAGTTGTGTCTACAATTGTATTTTGGTTTAAATGGTTTACCATTTACACCCCCCCATGCTTAAATGTTTCAATGTCCTCATTGAACGAAAGGGTGGATGCAAATGCATGCTCTGCTTTTCACTATCCTAGACTGGGTGATGGAAGGAAGTCGGAATGAGGAGATAAAATCTCTGTGCGGACGATTTTAAGTCTGATCTAGGATCAGAGTGAACAGTCGGGCTAGGAAGTGAAATGCATGACATGTGTGTCAATGAATGTATGCTCAGAATGCAAGGTTAGACACCTAATGCAGATAAAGGCAAGAGTAAGAAAGGTGTAAAACAGCTATATACAAGGGTAGGTGTTTGCTAAGTTTAACGCCTTCAGCTAGGCGAAAACTTAGTTGGTAGCTCAAAATGTAGGAGCGAAATGGTGGAATTGACAAGTCTGAGATCATGCGGCTCAATGAAAGGTTTCAGTCTTTGTCCATTAACAATAAAGGGTTCAGATTTGTCAAGTTCAGTGATCTCAACGGCTTCATTATCAAAAAGTCTCAAGATCATGTCGATTCAGTGTTATGCACTGGTTGTGAAATGTCATGTGTTTGGTCTTGCAGTGCTGGTCTAGGTTGGACATACCTTTGAGCAGGTATGTTCCTAGGGTTGGGTTGTGCTTGGGATGGGAGTGAATGTGGTTGACGGGACTCCGTCAAGTGTGATAGCTGGGCTCTCATCTCAGCTAAGGCCGCGTCCTGTCTCTGCTGCATAGCAATATTCTGTTGTTGCATATCAGCAAGAGCTTTCATGATAGACCCCAACTGGTCATCTCGTGTAGGCCCAGATTGAGAGTATTGGGTGGGCCTGGGTTGGGGTTGTTGGTAGGTACGCGGTGGATATCCGTGTGATTGTGGAGGTGGTGCTCGGATCGGGTTGTGCAATGGTGGTGCAGAAGGTTGTTGAAAAGGAGGTCTCTGTGAATTTCCCGACCACGAGAAATTTGGATGATTACGCCATCCAGGGTTATAGGTTTGTGTGAAAGGATCATTGTGAATGGCATGAAGCTCCTCCGAAGGTCCAGAAGGTGCAGGGAAGTCAGTGAAGGGAGGAACAAAGGTTCCTCCAACTGGTGAAGGATATGGAAATGGAAAATCCGGTAATGCAGTTTGTGTCACAGAAAGGTTATTCACAGTTTCCCTCCCTGTGGGAAACTGAGAAGAAGTGTTTTGTGCTGGTGACTGAGAAGAAGATGGGTGTTTTGAGAGAAATTTCCATACTTCATCTACTTTCTTCTCGATTAAGCCCACTTTATCCAGTTGACTAGCCACTATCTCTAAGTCTTTGCTACTGGATTGGGCTTCATGTACCCCCGTGTGTGAGTGGGAATGTGAGGACTTTCTATTAAACACGCTCATTGAAGCATTATTAATAGAGTTTTCGGCCATGCCTTCAAAGAGCTCAAAGGCTGAGTCCTCGTCCCGACACAAGAAATTGCCTCCACAAGCGGCATCTACAAAATTCCGTGTGTCATCATGGATCCCATGGTAGAAGATCTGGACCTGTTGCCAGCGTGGGACACCATGGTGGGGACATTTTCTCAAAATCTCATGGAATCTCTCCCAAGCCTCGTGCATAGGTTCTCCTGAATTCTGGGTGAAGGTGGTGATGGCACGCCTTAAGGCATTAGTGCGGCCTACAGGAAAGTACTTCTTTAAGAACTCATGTTCTAAAGAAGCCCAGGAATCTATAGGTGTAGTCCGTGCAAGTGTTCTAAACCAAAAGGCTGCCTTATCTTTTAATGAAAAGGAGAACATTTTCATCAAAAGCGTGTGCTGATCATGTCCTTGCGGACCCAAAGTTTGGGCAAGATTCTTCAGCTCCTCTAAATGCTGAAAAGGGTCCTCAAAAGCAAGTCCATGGAAGTGAGGAATGAGTGCTATAATGTTCGGCTTCAGTTCAGCAGCATGACCCCCATTGGGATAATGTACCACAGGCATTGGTTGGGCAACTGCGGGATTATAATAATCTCGTAGTTGAGGTCTACGAGGTTGGGGTGGTTCCTGAGGATTTCTAGGTTGAAGTGGTTGTGGTTGGGGGTTAGCTAATAGATTTACAGCTTGAGCAAGCTGTTGCACCTGTTGGGTTAAGGTATTCATTTGTAGTTGTGTATCGAAAAGGTGCTGAAGATGAGGCATAGGTCCTCTCTCCGGGGGTGGATTAGGATGATTAGCATAAGGTGGAGGTTGGAACCTAGGGATAGGTGGTTGCTGTGGTAGAGGATGTGCAACTAAGTCTGGAGGAAGTTCTTCAAAATCCTCAAAGTGTGAAGAATCAAGATCATCCTCTTGGCGAGGGGGATTGTGAAAAGTATTTTGAGACTCAGGAGGTAAGGGATTAGAAGTGGAAGGCAAAGAAGATGATGCAGTAGCTTGGGTAGCAGTACCCAAGGGGAGTACAAGTTCTGGGTTTTGGGATCTCCTACCTTCCATTGAGTTGATTTTTTTTGAAATCCCGTTTACTCTAATTCGATCCAACTCAATGGGAAAAAATTTTTAACGTTCACAATAAAATGGAAGAATCCCAATAAAATCTCAATTCAAGAAGACCAATCAATCGAAATGAATCGGAGAAAATTTTTCCTAGAGGCTGCTACGCAAAGTATGTTATACGCAAACAATTGTTTCAAACAATTGTACGTATCCTAAGATAAACCTAGCGATGTGCAGACCTCTAAAATCCACTGGGAATCTGGATAAGACTGAGCGTGTGAATCCAGATCCTGTGGTTGCAGAAAGATGAGGTAGAAACCCTTGTATTGTGGCCTTAAGTGATCGTGCTGTGTGCACGATAACATTCAACACAAGGCGATTAAAATCTCAAACATGGTTTCACCCAATTTTGCTATCTCCTTTTTGATTTGATTGAAGTGATTAAAATGTGTTTTCTATGCTGCTCGTTTCACTTTTTAATTCAGTTCAGACAAAGTAGTGGTCTTCTTTAATTTTAAGTCAAATGCAAATATGGCAGGAGTTAGAGTTAGGTAAGAAATGCGTACCTGACTCCAGCAATCTTCTAATGCAGATTTGACTTGAATTAAAATCTAGCAGGAATGAAATGCAATCCTAAAAATGGATGCCTAAGGTTATGCTGCTGCTAGATAAGTATGAGGTCTTTTTGATTTTTTTGATTTTTTTTTTTTTGAAAAATATTTTTATAAGCAATTCAAAAGTAAGGAAAGAAATTAAGAAGATAAAGAAATAAAGTCCAGACAGTCCAGAATTATTACAAAAATTGTGTGAGAACAAGCTCTCACAACTTATGACTAACAATTGTTCCTAATTAATAAACCTAAAACTATCTATACTAAAACTAATACTAAAATCCTACAGCTACTTCGAGGCAAAACACCACCAGGAAGACAGATCTGGAGCACAGCGACTCCACCAGGAAGACGACACTCCTCCTCAAGTGCTGTGGAAAAACAAATGATTAGTAAAAGACTAAAAGAATGTATACACAAATAATTCAATGGAAAATAAAAGAAATTACAATGAATGAATGAATGAAATAAAGAATTTCTATATACAAAAGAATAAAAAGAAAATTTTGGTGCAAAGAGCGTTGCCTCCCCGGCAACGGCGCCAAAATAATGGTGTTCGTTGTTGTTGACACCGATGCTCCCCGGCAACGGCGCCAAAAAATGGTGATGATGGTTGGTTGATGATGGTGAATAATTGTAATGATTATTGTTATGATCATGTCGTTGTAGTATAGGGTGTATAATATAACATTAAGGATGTCGTATAGTGGTGAGTATGGGTGAGTACCAGTCATTACAACCATTATTATCATTTGCTTATTTATCTAATTTTTACTGGTTTTGTTCCAGGTCGTTCTCTGGGAGGCAATTTATTGAATTTAATTCGGTCACTCTTTGATTATCTCCAAAATTGTCTTCTTATTCAAAAAGAAACTTTACATTTAAAGAATGAATGAATGTTTTATTTACCTAGTTACTAAGAAGTGCTTGCAAAAAATACTAACTATGAACAAGCATCAAACAACCTATTATTATACTCTAAACTATGTATTTACAAGTTATACTATTAACACTAATATGTTAGTTCATACTACATTAGGATACCATAGTGTAAAAACTTAACTTACTAGTCTTTTATTTATAGTGACATATGTATCAGTTTTAGTGACAGATATAAACGTCGCTAAATCTCAGAAAACACTATATACAACCTAAAGAAGCAAACTGAGGTCTTTAGCGACATTTATAGTGTCGTTTTATTCTGTTAGTAATTATGTGGGTTTACTTATACGTATGTATATTACTTATTCTGCTGCTGTATGTACCGTAAGTCTTTCTGTTCTTGCTATCTCTTGTGTTCTCTCTTTTTTTTTTAAGTCATCTGTCCTTTCAATTTGTTCTGTGTGGTATTTCAGAGGCTACGGTGGAGACGGGGTTATTAGGCTAACGTCCTTAGTGTAAAATGTGTTTAATTAGCGGGCGCGCTTTTCGAGGGATACACAGCACCCTACGGGTGGGACCAGACCTCTACTAAGCGCGCCCTAATCTCAGATTAGGTGCCTTAATTACGTTTTCGTATCAGCGCAGGGCCTCAGCCCAACGCCAGACAATACTCGCACGCTCGGGCCTCCGGCCCCACACATACATCACATATTCAATATCATCACATATCAGAGTTCAGCACAAATCGGGTTATCGGATAAGGGATCGCGTTTCGGGCGCTCGGCGCCGTGACGACTGCTTCAACTATGGCATAAATTATATTTATATGGCTGCGTTTGGTTTGCAGCACACGATGTGGCGCTATTCCAGCGCCACATCGTGCGCTGGAAATCAGACGCAGCTGCGTCTGTGCGCGTTTTTGGCCATCGATTTGGGGGCCATAAATTATTAAAAAAAATAAAATAAAATATGGTAAATAAAATATTTACATAATACTACATAATTGATTAATTAATTTTGAATTTTAAATATATTTACTATACAAATAAATTCGCTAAACTAGGCTGATTATACAGGTTGATTTAGGTGATTAAATAGTTAATTACTTATAAAATAATTAGTAAATGGTCTAGTTGACCTTAAACAGTTTTAACTTACATACTTAAGTATTTAATACATATTTTTATTGTATTTTTATGAATTTATTTATGTTTTATTTAGGCTAAAATAGCAGTTCTGGGTGTTTAAAATTAAAACTAAGTTACAGTAAGTTATACTAGTTATAATTATACTTTGACTAACTTAAATTACTTAATATATATATATATTCCCAAGTTTATAGATTTATTTACTTGATTATTGCTCTAACTTATTAACTTAGCTACTAAATAAGTAAATATAAATCTGTACATACATATATACATAAATCAGTAAATACATACATAATAGATTAGTATATATACATATTTTTACATAGATTACATATGTATATGAATTTCTGTACAGGTTTTATACATATTTACAGTATAACTATGAATCTAACTGATATGCTATAGTTATAATACTATGAATAGGTATATTTACAGTTTTAAAATAAGTCTATGCCATTAGGCTTTTGTATAAAGTTAGGGAATTAGAGTTGATTGAGTTTTTATTTGAGTTTAGACAGCAGCCGCAGCTACTGTCAGAGGAGATGGAGAAGAGAAGAATGTGTTGTTTTAGTGTTGGTTTTAGTTGCTGTTCAGGGTGAGTTTTTGTAGCAGCAGCAGTGGCTTAAGCCATTGTCAAATGGCTAACTGCTGCTGCAGTTAGTCCACTTGGAGAAAGGGGAACAAAAATTCACAGATGAAAGGGGAATTTGGAGGAGAAGAGAATTTGGAGATGGAGGGAAATGTAGCTGCAAGTTGCAGCACGTTGCTGTATAACTGGGAACAAGATTAAGTTCAAAACAAACTAAACATTGAAGAGATGAAATCCAAATCTGAAAGGGGTTTAAATCTCACGAAAATCTCATGTAAATTCAGCTCAAATACTCATTAGGAAAAAACCTTATCAGAAGCATCCTTTCAGATCAACATTCAAATGGCATTGAGTTAGTCTTCCTAATGCCATAGACAGCATGAAGGAAGACTTAGCTCGATCAATTAAAACCAAAGAAACACAATCCCAGTTTCTTGCAACCTTAAGGAGTATGGAAAACTCCTTAGGTTAGAGAATCACCATACAGAAATGATCATCAACACAAATAGTGCATGGCAGTTCTGAAATAGCAAAAAGAGACTAAGAATGCATTAAGGAAATTTAATGGAAGCTGGCGAATGCATTCAAAACAAAGTATAAACAGAATCATGAAAGGCTCTTCTGATTGGTTCTCTGTCACCAGAGAACTTCTCAGAATCCTTGCCTACAATGAAAACCAAAAATCCCTTCAATTTGTCAGATCTGTCAAAACATTTCAGAGAGTAAAAATCCTTTAAAATCCAAATCAAAAGTGCTCTGACAAACTGAGGCAATCCATTTAAAACAGAGGGGCTTTTGTGAAACAAATGGAGTGAGTGAGAAGCCCCAAATGGTGCTTGTGATGCCACTTTCAGATCTGAGGCAGTGTGCCATCAGATCTGAAATTGGGTCAGGATGTGTGGGTGATTGATGAAAAATTCGTCGTTAAAAGGAAAAACAAGAACCAGAATTTGGATGATGGGAAAAACAAAACATGAAGAGGGAGATAAATTGAACAATGAACAGATGATTCTTCCCCTCTGATCTGGACTGATCAGAGGAGGTGAGGGAGGGGATCTAATACTAATTCTACTCCTAAGACTAATCTAACTACAGCTAACATTAAACACTAACAATTAAAACTAAATCTATTCTAAACTACTGCAAACTAAATCTAACACTACTTGTGCAGAATTAAAAACTAAACTAAAAGGAAGAATGGGACCTATGGGTCCTTAGCCGGCGGCTAAGGAGGAAGAAAGGAGGAGGGTGACTCCAGCGGAGGGAAGAGTCTGCTAGTGAGACTCCAGGGTCGTCCTCAGGTGCTACGAGGTCCTTAGCGACGAGGAGGGTCGAGAGCAGGCGATAATTCCACAGCCGATGGCTGTGAAATCAGGGTCTAGGTGAGGAGGAGAGACTGGAGTGGACGAACTGATCGCTAAGAGATGTAGGAGGGAGCGATCCCTTGCGCGCGACACCACTGAGGTGCTTAAGTAGCAGCTCAGTGATTGAGATCACCGCAAGGGTGAGGTTAATCAAAATTAGGCCGGCGGTGAGGATGAGATGGGTAGAGCGCGCGGCGAGTCAAGAGAGAGATCTGACCGTTAGATGAGATCTGGGAAGAGAGGTGAACGCACGCACCGAATCGCGCGAAGGTTCCATTTGATTCCAGCCGCAGATCGAGATCAAAAGTGCGATGGACGGTCGAGAATGGTTGTGTTCTTCGCGTGCTACAGTGCGCGTGAAGAACACAGGCTTCTCTCTGAAATGAGGGAAAACTTGCAGGATGACCCTTGAACGAAGGGGTAGAAGAATAGCGTGCAGGTCCAAAACTGAAAAGAACTATAACTGGAAGGGCCTTGCAGTCATACAGAAGGGTCCCTGCGGCTTGCAAAAAGGTCCAAGAAGGAGTTTTGAAGGGTAGAAATGTAATGCATGAAGGACCTAATTGTAATCTATTTATTTCTAAGCCTAAATGATGTCCAATTGCTTTCAAATTTTTACATGTGCTTAATTGAACATTTAAGACATTGATTTTACTTCTGATTTATCTTTTCAAACTTGTTTATGTGTTCAATTGATGCATGGATCATCATTTGTTCTTTAGTTTTCAGAATATCTCATTTTTGTAACCTAATTAGGAGGTTTTAACACACATTAAAAGTTTTAGGTGTTTTCTTTAATTCCCACACTTAACCCTTTTTATATGTTAATTTGATATTGTTTTGCTTAGTGTCTAGCTTAATTTCGGCCTTTTAGCTATGATGAGTAGCCACTCATCATGTTCCCCTCTCTCCTTTCCCCCTGTTATTCCATTGAATTGCCCCTCGACCGACGCTGACCACCTCCATCTTCCTCGCATCCAACCGACCTTCGGCGAGCCGCTCCCACCATTCCACCCCTCCACACGGCTCGCCAACCGAGTCATAAGCTCCACCTCACCACAAGGAACAGCTTCTGCCCATCAGCCATCCCTCAGCACCTTCGCAGTAACCCCCCGAACAACCCCACACCTCCGACCACAGGTTGACCTAGGATGCACGCCTAGGCCATCCTGCGGCCTGCAGCACCGTGCACCACCTTCGCCGTGCCACGGCGAAGGTGCCCAGCTGGTCTGATTAGGCCAATAGGCCGTGCTTGTGTTTGATAGGTATCGATGCTCCTGCCGCCATTGACAGTCAAAGCAGATCAAAGCTCCAGGTGCAGCAGCTCCAAGCTCTAGGCGTAGCAGACTCGTGCAGGTGTTGCGAAGCGATCAGGGCTAGCATTGACGCTGAGAGGCCTGCAGCCTTGGGCAATTGCACGAAGAAAGCTCTGCGGGCGCGCGAAATTGGGGCAGGCCAGATAGTCCCACATTGTGGAAATACGAGGCACCGCTGTGGTATAAGTTGAATTGGTGATATTGTCTGGTTGCCTCCGAACGCACAGGGGTGAGGTCCCTCACCTGCCTTAGCGCGCACCTCGTCCGCGGTTTCACCTCGCGGATCTGACGGGATCCGACCCAACCCTAACCTACGCACTCCTCGCCCGTCACCCACCTGCAGGTGCGCCTGGTCCAGGGTGCGAAATCCGACCCGATTACCCTTGTGGCTCTGGGAGAGAGTCGTTGAGTGAATTGCTGAGAGAGAGAGACACGCGGGTAGAGGGAAAGGGATAGGTTTTGCTCTGTGCAGGTAGGCTGAACGTTGAGGAAGAAAGACTTAGCCGCGAGGAAGAAGAAGAGAAGGAAGAAAGAAGGCAAGGCAGAGAAGAGAAGGAAGAATAGAGACCAAGGAAGAAAGAGAAGCCTTCGCAGAAAGAAGAAGAAGAAGGAAGAAGAAAGGACTGCAGAGCCAAAGAAGGAGAAGAAAGAGGAGACCAAGACAGAATCTGAAGAAGATAGAAGGAAGAAGAAGAGACTGAGAAGCAAGGCAAGAAGAAGAGCCTACGAAAAAGAAAAGAGAGGCCAAGACAGAAGAGAAGAAAGGAAAGGCTGCAGAGAAAGAAATATCTGCAATAAAGGGAAAACACTTTTAGGACATCTGATCACAAGATCAGACGTCCAATTTCATTCTTTTTTGGCATAATTACTCTTTACCTGCATACATTCATGTTTGAATTTAAGTTTTGAGTAAATTAGAGTGTTTAATTACCTTTTTATTAGTAGTAAATTCCAATTGCTCACTGTGTTCGACCTCGGATACTCTGATTTTCAAGTAATAAAAACTCTTTATTTGTTTGAATGCTTTGTCGGCTTTACTACAATGTCACATTCTCTTTAAAACCCGCACAAAAGCGTACGAACACTAGGCTAGATATTTTCGTGTGGATGGTGTGTGTGGGTGTGTGTGGGTGTGTGTGGGTCGAAACATAGGTGGCTAGGTTGATTAGGTTGGGTTCTAGTGGGTTTAGGTCAAGGTAGGTCTCAAATTAGGGTTATAAACCCTAATTCACTAAGGTAAAGTGCAATTAAACTTAAAACAAGTTTAATTGGGTGTGTGGAAACTTAATTGAGAGTAAAACAACTCAATTAAGTAAGGTCTAGGTCAATTGGACTCTCACTGAGTCCAATTGGATAGTGTGTGCTAAGATTAGGGCTCAATTGGACTCATTGAGTCCAATTGAATAGGCTGATGGAATTGACTAAGATCCAAGTCAATTAGGTTTAGTGAGGACCTAATTAGGTCCTTAGGGAGGTCTAGAGGTGGTGTACTGGGGTTAGGGCACCTTAATTTAGGTTCCTATGGTGTTGGAATTGGGTTTAGGGACCTAGAGATCCAAGATCAAGGCTTAAATCTCAAAACAGGAATTCGAGAGCAGTTTCAGACGTCTAATAATATAATCAGACATCTTATACTCAGAAATCAGAAGTCCAGACTTGTTGTCTGGACGTCCAATCAGAATCAGGAAGGATTTCGGGTTCTGTTTTGGGTATTCTGTAGAAATTAGACGTCTGACAAAGTGTCTGGACGTCCAGTAACACTGCAGAAGTGGGTTTGAAGTGTGCGGGAGTTGGCTAAGGGTCCTGGATGTCTTAAAACTTATCTGGACGTCCAGAGAAGGGTTGGAACTATGGTTTTAGGGCTTCCTAGGGTGTTGTGACCTAATCTAAGGGTGGCTAAGGCTTGGGGAAGTCTCTAGGCTATCCTAAGGCTAGGATGGACCTAAGCTCTTCACATTTTACTACTTTATTTCTACTTAATAGAATAGAAAACTTTTAACACCCTTACATTATTATTCCTACATCTAAACTAGGCCTTCTTCTCCAGCCCTACTACAACTCCTGTTATTCCTGATCCAGCTTCAGATCCAGCTCCTGATTAGCTTATTCCCTGCAATCGACATAATGCACTTAATCAGCACATTATAACATTATTTTATGCATAGCTAAAGGAAAGCGGTAAAGATGCAGATAATGAGTATGCATGCATGAATAACCCTAACTTATCCTAAGTCCTAGCTTAATCTAGGCCAATTAAGACCTATGATTGCTGCACAATCAGCCATTGTGGAATTTCATGGTGGGGGCAACTTCTTAGAAGTTCCTGAAATCTTTCCCAGGCTTCGTGGAGAGGTTCACCAATTTTCTGTTGAGAGGTCGTTATGGATCTTCTTAATGCATTCATTCGACCGATTGAAAAAATTTTTTTTAGAAAAGCTCTTTTTAATTGGGGCCAAGTGGTAATATGGCACCAAACCGTTCTAAACCAGTGTGATGCTTTGTCTTTAAGAGAGAGGAAAAAGTCTCATTAACCACATGTCTTCCTGCACATTGCCGGAATAAGTGATTTGAGCGAGGACAGTTAATTCCTCGAGATGACAAAAAGGGTCCTCTCTTGGAAGACCATGAAAATGTTTAATATGGTTTAGAATGGCTGCTTTGATCTTGAAATCTCCTTGTGGTATGACCACCCTTGGTCTTTCCCCATAATTGGAAGAATCATGGAAATCCTTAAGAGGAATGACAGGCTGTTGGCGGGGTGGTGGATTTTGTCCTTGGTTAGCTCGGTTCGTGACAGTCCTAGCTAAAACTTGTTTATTTTGTTGTAGTCGAACCAAATGGTCGACCATTAATGCAAAGGGATTTGGATTTTGAGTTATAATTGGAGGGCCACCTGGCCCTACTGGTATTTCTGGTTGCTCCACGTTAGGTAGGTGAGGGAGGGTGAAGTCAGCTTGTGGGTCGGCTGACGGGTTAAAAGTGGAAGCAGAATTTTTTTGTCGACTTCCTGGGTTTTCCATTCTTTTAGAAGAGGAGGGAGAAGAAAATAATGACTTTTTGCTGTGGGGGGTAAAATCAGATGGTCCCTCAAGGTGTGGTTTTTGGAACTATCGCCCGTGCATGCACTTTGGGAAGAATTGGAGGGGAGGAGAAGAGAAAGAGATGAGAGAAAGTGTGCAATTCAAACAAACAAAGCTAGACCTAACTTAAGTGCGACTCCTTAACAATAAACCTAAGACTTGGTCTACGTAGGAAATAAATAATCAATAGTGAATACCTATTCTGTCAACAAATCTAGCCAAGTTGCTTAAGGGGACGTTTGGGCCCAAACGTTTCCCAGGGAAAACCCCAGGTGCTTGTACAAACCCATGCTTGGTCGTTTGACATGGCCCCTCAGCCTGAACACCAGATAAAGATGATAGAATTGGTATTAACTAAAGAAAACTTAAGACCTATATAGCAAGCCTAAGTTGATGAAGCCTTAGGGGTCAAATTGCCATGAATTTTAGTTAGGTCTAGGGTACTATAGTGCACATAGAATGTGGAGGGCATTACTTGTGTTGTTTCCCTATTATTTCAATTTTTTTGTGTGTGTGCAAGAATTGGAAAGTGGTTCCAATGAAAAATAAGTTGTCACAAAATATTTTTTATTTATGATTTTTAGGATTCAATTTAATTGAATGTGTTTTAGGGTTATTCTTTTTTAAATGTTCAAACAAGTTTGAAACTCCACAATCAAAGGAAAAACAAGTTGTATGGGTGATAGTATATTTCCTTTATATTGTGAGACTAAAAAGCAAAAAAGAAACCCTAATTGGATTTGAACCCTAATACGGAAAATTACTGCTAATGTATTCTTTTTAGGCTTTCCGAATAGGTAGTGGTCCAAACAATTCAACTAACGCCACTACCTTATATAAAATCAAACAAGGATTTCAGAAAAGATTTTTGTAAGATTTTAGGAATTTGTTTGATAATTGTTTTAAATTTTTATGTGTACTAGTGTCATAGTCCAGAAATGATACCTATAGGTATTTTGGACTTTTCAATATTACCACTAACTCACAAAGTTTTCGTGATTTTATATGATGTGTAAAATTTCAAAAGGATTCCAGAAAGGTAAATTTTACAAAAATTGGATGAGTATAAAAATTCTAAAAATTTGTGGACTATAGCAATATAAGAAGATTAGATGGTGTGACCCCTCTGTAGTCCACGAATTTTTAAAAATTAAATACAAATCCAATTGATTTGAAATTTAGAACAGATGTTCATATCTCAATTTGGAATCACTGTATGAAAGTTTATGATTTTAGGAGTTTTGTGGTGCAAGGAATTGATTTTTGAAGTCCAGATAGAAATTTGTACCTGAAAAATAGAACACCAATACTTGCAATGGAGTGGTTAATGAAACATTCAAGCAAACAATGAATTTTTATGGGCACCACTCCACTTAGTTAAAGTGTTTAGGGTTCTGAAAGCCAAGTTTAATATTTTTTTGGTAGTCGTTTAGCCTAAATGTGGCAAGAAAGGGGAACCAACCAGAATTTCGCAAGAAGAAAAAGAACTTTGAGCTCTCGCTTCCAGATTCCTGCTTTCTTCCCGCAATAGTTCCTGCACACACAAAGGAAAAGAAAGAGAAGGGGATGAGATCCACTTCAAGCAAGAGAAAAATGAGTAATGCAAAGCCATGCCTCCCCAGCAACGGCGCCAAAAGGTAATGCGAAAAATCTCATGATTTGTAAAAGCGGGTTTTTAATGTCATTGTAACGCGAATTCGCATATGCTTTTAAATTTGTATCCTAGATAGGGGAGTATCTAGGGTGATCCAAGGAGGCAAAAATTGCAATTCAATTCTCTTGCTAAAAATAAATCTCAACCTTCTTTTCGGTATTTTAAATATATATATATATTTTGTGTTTTGAAATAATACGGGCAAAGTGTGAATTGTGATGAAACAGTGCTAACACATAAAATGCTAAGCTAAACTTAAGAGATTAAAATGTCCACTACCTAAGCTCACTCTAGGCAAGTGGAGGCCTAGAGTAATTAGGGAGTGGAAGTAGAATAAGTGCTAGAACAAAAGTAACAATTGCAATAGGAAATTAAAAAGAAGGCAATTTGATTAACTAGAATTTGTGTTCTTTTCAAAGACAAGTAGAGGAATGCTTCTACTAGAAATGAAAAAATTTAAAAGCAATAAAAGAAACACAAATCCTCTCACAAAATTTGGTGAAGAAGGGAGTCTTCTTGCTCCAAGCCTAGCTACTCCTTGGCTTGAAAAGAGGGCCTGCTTCTTCTCCCTCCTTGAGAGCTCCTCCAAGGTGGATGCTACGACCTTCAATGCTCTCCTAAAAGGAGTGCGCGTGCACCATGCTCAAATTCTCCTTCAAGGTTGCATGGACCACCTTCAAGATCTCCTCCAAAGATCTTCCTTGCTTGGCTCCTCCTTTGGCTGGCGTGGGCTCAAGAGAGAAGGGAAGAGGGGAAGGCACCACAGGGACAAAATATCCCCTTAATCTTCTTCTTCTTCTTATCTCTTGGGCATGGGCTCTAGGTAGAGTATGAGAGTGAATTTCCTAGCCAAGGATGGTTTGAATGGTGGTGGGTAGTGGTCTTTTTATAGGGTAGGATGAGGGGTTAAGGTGCCTCCTGAAATGGAGGGTTAAGATGGGAGGATGGAGGTGGTTAGATGATCCTAGGGTTAAGGATGGTTGGCACCTGATGAGAGCCTCATCATGAGCCATAACTAGCTCATTTTGACCCAATAAAGAAGATAAAAGCTCCTACATAACCTAGAAGAAGGCTTAATTGAAGGAAAAAGTGCTCTGAGAAGAAAACATGAAATAAAGGTTAAAACTGTAATTTTACCATTGCAGTACATAAACGGGATTTCTCAGAGGCAAAACATAGGTCAAATGGTCTAAATGAGATAAAAAGTGGGTTGAATCAATCAGAAATAGGTTTATGTGCAATCTAAGAATTAAATGACACTTGGTAACCCTAAAATAGACCCGCATAAATTAACAATGTTCTGGTCAAAATAAAAATCAATTAAACCCTCTAAAAATCATGGAAAAATATCCCCTAGGGTTTAGAACACTTAAGTTGGCCTTTGGAACCCAGTTTGACCTAGATTAGTGTCCTAGTTCATCAATTAACCAAATTTGGGTTTTTACGCAAAATGTCTAGTCAAACGAGGTCAAACCTAAAATCCAACTTCACCATTAGATTCCTTAGGTAAAAATTAGGTTTTTACCAAAATTTGGACCTAAGGGGAGGTCATCATGACCTACTTTGCAATTTAGTACTCCCAAATCACAATTTGGTCCCTATCTTTTGAAAAGTATAACAGAAAGCCCCCTAACTTCCTCGCCACCTTTGCAATCAGGTCTTGCCGTCATTATTAGGGCAGAATCCTGCTCCGGTGAGGATTTGAGAGGGAATCCTCTCTGACTCCTCAGAGATCCCCTCCCAGAAATGGAAGGGAGATTCTCTAAGGAATTCCCTTCCATCTGAGGCCAATCTTGATCCCTGGTGTGAACCCAATCTCTCATGCGAACGCACGAGGGATTTGGGTATCTAAACTCTTTCCATCTCCGGCGACCGACCTTAGACGATTGCGTGCCTTCCACGCCTTGAACGACTGGCCCAGTGCCTATATAAGAACCCACACCTCCGGCTGCTCATCTTCAGCTTGAGTTGGCCGAGTTTCCACCTCCAATTCATGTCCTCCTGCCCAGCCAAAATTCCCAGCAAGCTCCAGCGAGCCCCCTCCCCTCCCTCTTTGCTCTGCCACAAAACCAGTGGCAGAGTTAGCTTCCTAACTCTCCTCTGCGTCGCGCAGCACCCGCGCACACCGCCTCAGCCCCGTCGTCGTCGCCGTTCTCCCCCACTGGGTAGCATCTTCTCCGGTGACAGTAGGTACTGCTGTTCACCTCTCCATCCCCCTTCATCCCTATAGTTAGGCCAAGTACCTTCTCCACATTCCCCTCTCTCTTTTTCCCCTGCTATTTTATCTACTTACCCCCCGACAGTGCCTGATCACCTCCATCTTCCTCGCCTCCGACCGACCTCCGGCGAGCCGCCCACACCACTCTGCCCCTCCACATGGCTCGCCAACCATCTCGTGAGCTTCGCCTCACCACTAGGAATTCGTTCCACCCCTCCACTGCAACTCCAGACCTCCCCAATAACCCCTCGAACAACCCCACACATCCGGCCACAGGTTGACCTAGGCACGCACGCCTAGGCCGACTTGCGGCCTGCAGCACTGTCCACCGCCTTCACCGTGCTACGGCGAAGGTATCTAGCTAGTCTGATTGGGCCGACAGGCTCGTTTTGTGTCTGACAGTGTCGACACTCCTGCCGCCATGGACGACAGTTGAAGAAGCTCTGTAGCAGCTCCAGGCACGAAGGTTCCCAGGCTGCAGGTGCTGCATAGTCGTGCGAGTGTCTCGAAGTGCCCTGGTCCAGCAAGGAGCGCAAGTAGAGCCAGCAGCTGTGAGGAGGACACGCAAAGTCTGCGGGCGCGGACGAAATCAGGGCATAGGCTTTAGTCCCACATCGTGGAGAGACGAGGGATCGCTGCGCCATAAATTGAATTTGTGATATTACCTTAACGCCTTCGTAAGCACAGGGGTGAGGTCCCTCACCTACCCTCACACCCGCCTCGTCCGCAGCTTGATCTCGCGGATCTGGTAGGATCCGACCTGACCCAAACCTCAGCACTCCTCACGCATCACACAACCTGCAGGTGCGCCTGGTCCCAGGTACGATCCAACCCGGTTATCGTGTGGCTTTGGGAGAGCGTCCCTGAGTGAATTGCTGAGAGAGAGAGACGCATAGGTAGAGGGGAAAGGATAGGTTTTGCTCCTGTGCAGGAAGACTGAGCGTGGAGAGACTTAGCAGCAAGGAGAAGAGAAGAAGCAGAAGAAGAAACTGAGTGAAGGAGACCAGGGAAGAGGCAGAAGCAAGGCAGAGAACGAAAAAGAGGTCAAGTGAAGATAGCAAAGATCAGAAGAAGAAGAAGAAGAAAGAAGGAAGTCAAGGCAGGAGAAGAAAGAAGAGAAACGATACAAAGGCAGGAAGAAGAAGCCTTTGCAAGAAAAGAAGAGAAAGAAGAAAGAAAGCAAGATCAGAAGAAGGAAAAGGGGAAAATACTTTTAAGACATCTGATCACCAGATCAGACGTCCAATTTCATATTTTTTGTCCTAATTACTTTTAATCACATACATTCATATTTGAATTAAGATTTTGAGTAAATTAGAGTGTTCAATTACATCTTGATTAGTAGTAAATTCCATTTGCTCCCTGTGTTCGACCTCGGATGCTCCGATTTTCGAGTAATAAAATTCTCTATTTGTTTGAACACTTTGTCGGCTATACTACAACTCGATACACTTTAAACCCGCACAAAAGCGTGAGAACATTTTGGTGCCGTTGCCGGGGAGCAATGCGCAATTTACTACTAGTCTCTACATTCTTTTTATCATATTGAACACTAACTTGCCCTACTTTGCTTTGATGTGATCTTGCTGGTACTTCATGAGAAAATCTCTCCCGCAAGTCAACCACTCCAGGGCAGGTAATTTCTTTTCTTCCTTAATCATCCCCTAATCTTTGAAAGACAAAAGGAAGAAAATCAATTTAGGATTCAATTGCCTTCTTTATATAGTAATCACCATCTCTAAGGCAAAACATTTCCTGATTTTGCGAAAATTTCTGCAAATATTCTTGAAGTTGGAGTGATTTTTTTTTAGATTCCATCCCACAAATTCTTGTGCCTAATTGAAATAACGCTTAATCTCGGAGGACCACACACTTCTTGATTATAAGTCCAAAGAGAACTTTTGAAAAAGAAAAAGAGGATTGGAAATAGAACCAAATTAGGATTTCCACATTAGGATCTTGAAGCGCTAGTCACACATGCCTGTATAAAAGGAAATAAACCCTCCCGCATCAGTGTGCTACCCAAGCCCTTGATTGAAGAGAGCTAAATAAGACAAACCTTAAAATTGAGCTCTAAAATCACTTGAATCTTAAAATTTTTGGACCTAATAACCTAGGAGTCAAATCAGGGTGATCTCTAGGCTCCAAACTTAGAATCATTCTGCCATCTATAGGATAGGTCAGGTGAAGTTGACCCCTTGGGTCAACCAACCTCTAAATTAGGTCACAATACCAAAAACATCTAAAGTTCAAGTGAGAACCCTAAAAGCACCTTTGAAATAAAAAGGGATAGACTTAAGAGGTCAAGGTCCCCATTCTGGTCTACCTGGAATCTCAGTGAAAAGAGAGGTCGGGTGGGGGAAACCCTGTAACCCGTAGGGACGCTCTACCGTGTAGGGGTCTTTGCGGGACTCTCCCTCTCTGGCTACCCAGGTAATTCTCAGGTGGACGATCTTCGGATCCAGGGGTCCATCCACCCCGAACCTCCATAGTCATCCAAACATCTTTTGGGTGTCTTGATTGGGTCAAGAACATCTCCAGTCCTTCATCTTTTCTCTTTAGAGCACACACACTCATTTTCAGTGGGACTCGTTATTCAGATCTAATCGCTTCATAACACATCTTGATTCAAACTCTGATTCTACATCTTGATTCCACCACCTGATCCAAATATGCAGCCAAACCACCTAGGACTACCATTCAAGAAACCTGAATATCAGAGATCCATGAGAGATAAAATGATTGAGGATGCCATGAGATTCTATGAAAATGAAGAAACCTAACCAACAGTAGGAAACATTCAGGTTGATCTCCCAACAACCACAACCTTTGTCATAACTTGTGCCCAAGTACCATTAGCAGAAGCCAACAAAGGATCAACCCGTGACTTACTCATTACTGCATACATTGAGATAGAAAAATTGCACAATAGTGAATACCTTCAATGTATGACAAATCCTCGACTTTGGAAGCAACACCAAGATAGTCTTGAAAAACGGGAAGAGATAATGAGATTAATAAAACAAGTGATTGATCAGAAATACCCGTACATACCACCAACAGAGGATGAACTATCTTGGGACAACATCGAGGATAAATCTGATCTCGGGGTTGAGGCACAAAATGGTTGTGGATTCCCAACCCAGATGGAGTATAATGCACCTGATATTGAAGAAGGTTGGGAAGCTCCAAATGCAGGAAAAGACCATGATGAGCCCATTTTAGAATCCCAAGACCCCTGCAAGTATGAGAGTAGAACTGAACCTCTCGAGGGTGTAAATTCCGTCCCTTATTCTGATAAGGTGACCCTCGAAGGTTATTCAGACCTAAATTCTAGTAATTCAACCCACATCCTAAGCCTAGAACCTAGATCTGAAACATATTTTGAAGATTTCAAGGCCCCAGATGAAGAAGATCAATCTTTTAATGAAGAATATGATTTTGGGCCTCGATTTGATGAATATCCCTCGCCAACCTCCTCAGAGGAACGAATCGATTTTTGGGAAGTCATGCCAATCTACGACACTGAAATCGAGGAGTTGGACGAGCAGGGTTTCAATTGGGTCTACCCTAATAGCTTAGAATCTGAGCCTCTACCAAATAAGGATACCCTTTTAAGCTCATAATTAACATTTAGGCTAGATCCCAGTCAGGCTGCTGAATATAAAACATATGATTTATTCTATGGTAGAACTCATGATCTGGAATCTCATTCAAACTTTGATTTTCGCAAACTCTCCGACGATCTCGAATCTGACCATAACATCAGAGAAAATCTGCCTCCTGATTATAACATGTTAATCTTCTTTGAAGCCACCTGCTCCACATATATAGAACCAATCAAATCCCGTTCCCCACCCCGACCCGCAACCGGACTCAATTTCTATTCCGATTCACCTGTCACTGAGCCGTTTGTAGATGATTCAACTCCATATCTAGACCGGGTATCGAGTACTGATCAGACCACAAATCAGGAGCCTCCATCCTTTGATCACCCCTGTAGGGATTCTACACCTTACATGGATAATTTTTCAGAACCCTACTTTGACCAGGCTGATTCGACTCAGCCTGAACCCGAGTTTTCACTTCCATATCCATCAGAACTTCACTGCATATGGTGGGTTCCGCATCTGCTGATCTACATCTATCAACCCACCAGACTTATTGGGTTCGGGCTGCATCATCAGCCCGTTGATCTTAACAAGCACCTGGTTGGACCAACCAGACTCTTAATTAAGGTGCTTGTTTTCCAAAATTCCATCTATTTGACCACTCCCACTCCACCCCATTTTCCGCTCGGCTGAAGGCATTAAATTTAGCGCTTAACGGGAGGCAACCCGTCATCCCAAACACAGAGACCCGTCTGGTTATCCATCTGGACTCCACATCTATTGCACCTTTAGACCAGCCTTAGACAGTTGATCCCACCTCTGGTACACGTATCAGAGCTTGAAATCATCCGCATCAGTCATTTATGACCCATTCACCCACCCGATATATCCTATTCTAAGCCCCTGACCTCAACACTAATTCACACCCTCTGTTTCCAATGAGGACATTGCAAAACTTAGGCATGGGGGGGTGATAAAGTTCATACATACAGAACCAAGAGAAAATCAGAAGGATTCTCACACACAAAAAAATTTGCATATGTCAAAAACACAAAAAATTGAAAAATTATGAAAAAGAACAAAAAATGGGGGGAGGGAGGAAATTTTGTGAGCCACATATTCATAAGGAGGAGAAAAAGAGCAAAAATGACAAAAGGAGCACAAAATGAAAAAGAAAAAGAAATAGTCATTAGTAAAAGATTAAGGAATTAACTGAAGTTCTAGACCAGATCAAGAAAAGAAACAAAAAGAAAACTGCTAAGGAAACATAACAAGAGATTAGCGGGAATGCTGGTCTTAGGCCTCTTAGGCTAGAATCTTTAGCTTAAAAAATTCACGTATCCATTAAAATCTAGATAATCCTCAAGAGGTTGAGGAAAATGCTAAGCTTAAGTATTAGGTCTAAGGCTTAGGAAGTATTCGGCCTTGCTAATTGACCTCCGGTTTACGGGATTCGGTAACGTAAGCACCCCAAATTCACACACAGTCTGGTTCAGTGCGTATAAACATCCAAATCACGCAAAAGCATTTAATGTTCTACAAAAGTCACCTAGATTAGGAGCGGCCAATCAACACAAATTGATTTGGACGAGTTCCCAGCGCGGAGAGGCAGGAAATTCCCCTCGAAGATGCATAACAACATATCGTCTCCTCGATGCTTGTCTCTTAGGATATTTAAATATCCTACTGGGGGCAGGTAAGCACTCTGTTGGTTCAGATACCATGGGCGGCATTATCACGAAATGTCTGTCGCCAGGGGCTGAATTCGGTCACAGAACGCCATGGGCGGGATTATCTCGAAATCTCGAAAGCCAGGGTTCTGGGGGTTGCCATGGGCAGGATTATCTCGAAATCTCAAAAGCCAGGAACCCTTGAGGATTAATGATGGGGACGAGGAATCCGATACAGACCGTGTTGAGAAGCTAATCCGAAGCTAGAAATAAAAAGAAAAGAGAGAGAAAAGCTCTCCAAACAAATAAATCTTCTATCTCTCTTACAAAAACGCACTACAAACTGAACTTAGGCTAAAAATGTCTCAAGCACGGGTGCTTTAACCCCGGAGTCCAACAAACCCTAGGTTAGTTTTTGTGGGTCGTAAAAACCTTTGCGGAGGACTGAGGCTAAAGCAGAACAGGTCCGGATTTTGGTTGGTACTTGAGTACCTCTAGGCCTAATATTGGCATTCCTACCTAATCACAAAAGGAGAAGCACTTATCATTGTTGACAGACACTCAGGGTCTAGAATGGAAGTTAAAACTTTGAAATTTTGCTAAGGGACTAGCAAAAGCTAGGCATGGGGTGATAGCGATTTCACGCGGTTTATTAAAATACGTCGTTGTAACACGTAAAATCGATCAACTCTTAAATTTATATTCCAAGATAGGGAAGTATCTAGGGTCGTCCAAGGAGGCCAAATGTTTGCAATAGTGATTCTCTTGCTTGGAATACAATCTCAACTTTGTTTTTGGTATTTTTCAATATATCATTTTTTTGTTTTAAATTAAGACAACATGTGGAATGGTGACGGGAAGGTAATTCATACTTCAATTTAACTACTAGTTTATAGTGGCAAGTAGAGCCTCTCCCTAAACTCACTCTAGGCAAGTGGAGGCCTAGAATAATTAGGGAGAGGGAGTGAAAAATGCTAAAAAGAAAAGTAAGTAGAAATGCAAAATAGAAAATTGCAAAGAAGGCAACTAGATTACTGAAAAATGTTTTACAAAAAAGGCTAGTAAAGGAATGCTTCTACTACTAGAAAAATTAAAATAAAGAAAAGCAAACACAAATCCTCTAGATAGATGGTTAAGAAGAGGGCTTCTTGCTCCAAGGTTGGTGGCTCCCAAGCTTGAAAAGAATCCTTCAACTCCTTCCTTGTAGTGCTCCGCCAAGGTGATGTCCTCCAAGGCAAGCCCAAAGGGGGCGTGCCCTAAGCTTCTCTCCAAGGGTGGACGTCCACCCTAGGTCCTTCTCCCTTTCCTGGCCGTCCTCCTTGAAGTGGAAGAGTCCTCCTCCTTGGCGTGGCTCAAGTTGAAGAGAGTGGGGAGAAGAAGGCACCAAAGGGGCTGGTGATGTGCCCCTTTAATCTCCTTCTCTACTCCTTCTTCTTGGCTGTAGGTATAGGTGGTTTAGGTAGAAAAATATACTAAGGGAGGATGCCCCAAAATGGTGGTAGGTGGTGGCTTTTTATAGAATAGGAAGGGGGCTATGGTGACCTTTGAAATGGATGGCCAAGATGAGTTGATGGAGGTGGTTGGAGATCCCAAGGCCAAGGAGAGTTGGCGCCACCTTAAGGGACACCATGGGGGTAGTTATGGGTGTTGACACCCCTTAGTGTTGGCGCCAAAATGGGCTTTCTAGAAGACTATTAGGTGGCGCCACCTTAAGGTTTTAGAAGTGGGGTATGTGGATGGCTGGGATGTGTTATATGGGTAGGTGTAGGGTGGATGAAGAGGCTAAAAGTTGGCACCAAAATGGGGGTGGTTAGGGGTGGTTTTTGGCGCCAACTTGAAGTGTCTTTTGATGGAGATAATGGGGTGAAGGGGTGGCTAGGTGGTGGCGCCAACTTAAGTAGGGTAGCTAGCTTAGGTACGCTTGAGTTGGTGGAGCTAGCTAGGGTTGATTTTGAAGGTAATGGATGGCCAAGGAGCTGGTTGTTAGCTAAGCTAAGCTAAGATAAGCTAAGCTAGCTTAGCTAAAGGTGGAGTTGAGGAGAAGGTGTTGGAGCTAGGGTTTGGAGGAAGGAGATGAGGAGAAGTATGGAGCTGGAGCTGGAGTTGGCTGCTGCTGAAGAGGCTGGCATGGGGCTACTCTAGCTGGCTTAGCTTGCTAGTTCTTTGCTAGTTGCTAAGCCAAGCTAAAGTGAGCTAGCTTCTACCAAAATGAGCTGAGGTGAGCTAGGTCTGGTGCTCCCGGGGAGAATCAAGCTGGTTGAGGCAGCTACGGTAGCTTAGCTCAACTGAGATGAGCTAAGCTGAGTCCCCGGGAGCTGGACTTGAGCTTCCTGAGCTGAGATGAATTCTTCTTCAGCTGGCTGGAGTTGAGTGGAGCTGAATGTAGCTGGATCTGAGCTGGGGTGAACTCCTGTCAACTCAGCTGAGCTAGCTAGAGCTCCCTGTGAACTAGTGGGAGCTGAGATGAGCTAGACTCAGCTAAGTTGAGCTGGATCTGAGCTGACTTGAGCTAGGGTGAGCTAAGGTGAACTCTCTTGAGCTGCCATCCAGCTGAGACTAGCTGAATGGAGCTGGGATGAGCTAACCCTAGTTCAAGTAAGCTAGGTTCCAGTTGTGGTGAGCTGGATCAAGCTGGGTTCCAGCTAGTCTGGGCTTCTCCATCACCATTTGCCTTCTTGAGTGCTAGGGTCTTAGGGATCTGTGCATCTGTACATCCCTAACACTCACAAAAACACATTAAAACGACAATAAAAAATGCAATGCATGCCTATCCTAATTTATGCCTAAATGCAGCCCAAAAACCCGTTTGCGGAGTAAAATCCTAAGAGCTAGGTTTGTTTTAATGCATAAGAGTGATGATAAACTGGCGTTTATCACTCCCCCATGCTTATCTTTTGCTAGTCTCTTAGCAAAACTTAAAACGGAATTTTTGGGAAATCTAATTTTTTTGACTTTGGAGGAGAAAAAGAGATCAATGGACCTTGGTAGATTAAAAACACTGGAGGAACGGGATTTGTTAAAGATAAACATCGGGATTTGTTTTTGGATTCAACCATTAGATAGAACGGGATTAATATATCTTCGAAAAAATTCTCAAATTAACCCCTTGTTAATTCAGATGACTTGAAATGTTTGCTTTTAGGAATTTTTTTGGCTCATGAATCTGATTCTCAACTTGCAAAATCCTTGAAAACCTTGTGGCTGTGCTTGTGAAAAGCCAACATTTATAAGGGCGTGTTAATATATATATATATATTTTTTTTTTTTTTTTCTCCCCCATGCTTATTTTTAGCTTAGTCGTACAACAGATGTGTCGGGATCATCATTCCCGTTACCATTCCTCGAGGGGGCTCTGGCGCCAGTACTTCGAGATAGCACTGTCCATGACACCCAGGAGCTCACAACCCCAGAACACAATGCGGTGAAAAGGGGCACTCCAAACAAACTCAAGCTCTTGCTCCGACACTATAGGTAGAGCACCGTCCAAGACACTTGAGCTGCTAAAATGCGCTTTAATGCTCCGTCTAAAGATATGAAATATAGATATGGCGCAACGCCGAGGCAGTAACATGTTGACATCGCGTCCTTAAAGGAGGCATTTTCCTCCTTCTCGGCGGTGGGAACTCAAACCAATGATCTACTTCAGACTTTCACTAAGTCCAAACAAGGGAGTTTTTCAAATTTTTAGTTATTTTTAAGTGTTGGCTTGTGTGTGAAGAGTGACACAAGAAGTTTCTCAAAACATGCAAGTTTTTGAATCAGAAGCTAAGTCAAATAATTTTCATATTGCAAAATAGGATCAAGTCACCTGAACTATTATGAGTTCAGGTGGAATTTTATAGAAAGATATCTGATCTTGTCTAAAATAGACCCTAGAATTCTAATGATCAGATCCATTTCCTCATCCTTAGTTTGTTAAAGATTAAATCCCATTGTACCAAAAGTTAATTTTTTGACCTTAGTCCCGATTTCAAAATTTTTCATCAAAAAGTTTAGAACATATTTTTTTTTATTTTTTTTTTTTTTTTTGGGTATGCAAGCAGGAAATAAATTAAACAAAAATGCATGTTTGTAGGTTTTGAAAATCCTAAATCGATCATAAAATTTAAAAGCACCCCCCCATGCTTAAGATATGCCATGTCCTCATGCATTAGGAGGGAAAAGGGATCACCTTAGTGAAGAACGGTCAGGTTTAGGAGGAACAAAACCTGGAAAAAGAAGAAAAAAAAGGGAAAGCAAGAAAAAATGATGGGTTACCTCTCATCCAGTGCTATCTTTTACGCCATTCAGCCGGGCGTGAAGGTATGCACAGAAGACGGAAAATCATGTAAATAATTGGACACTTGGATGCCCGCAAAAAAGGTGTCTTCGTCTAGATCCCTAGAAAATTGATTAGAAATAATATTGGGATCAAAGTGAGATGGAAATTGACAAGTGTGGCCCGAGTCTAGCCATGGTTTTAATTCAGGTTGGGTGCCAAACTCGGGCGGGGTTTGTGGCAGGTCCGTAAGAAAGGGGTCGGGGAAGGAATGGTGAGTTAGTGTGGAAAAATTAGGTGCATGAATAGTGGGTGGGTTAGGGGGGCTATCAGGAATAAATTTGGAGTCAAGACAAGTTTCCGGATCATAGATTTCGTCGACCACTGAGTCTGAATCAGAGTCCTCAAAAAAATTATGGTCGGTAAGGGTATCTATTAACATTGTCTCCTCCACCATATTGGAAATTTCAGTATCTGAGTCCTCAAAGAAGTTATCATCATGGAATCTTCTGTAGGATTTAAAAATATCTAAAGTGATAGTTTGGCCTGCACAGTTGATATCCATTTTGCCTGTGTGGCAATTGATATTTGCCTTTGCAGTGGCCAAAAAGGGGTGTCCAAGGATTATCGGGGAGTCCAGTAATGATTTAGGTGCCTCAATGTCAAGAACCAGAAAGTCTGTAGGGAAGACACAATTTTGGACCTTGACTAATACATCCTCGACAATCCCACGAGGTTTGATTGTAGATCGGTCGGCTAATTGCAGGGTAACCTCGACGGGTTTTAATTCACCGATCTGAAATTCTTCGAATAAACTCGTGGGAATAATATTAACTGAGGCACCAAGATCAAGGAGGGTGCGATTAAATGTAGTGTCATCAATAATTACAGAAATTAAAGGCGCCCCCGGATCTTTCATCTTAGGAGGCAGCTTACTCTGTATGACAAAGCTTACTGTCTCTGAAAGATGCACCTGTCCTAGATTTTTAGCCTGCCTTTTAGGAGTACAAATATGCTTCAAAAATTTAGCATAGGCAGGTATATATTTGATGGCATCTAGGAGAGGAATATTGATATGAACTTGCCCAAATAGCTCCATGAGTTCTTCTGTAGTGGGCTCAGATTTCTTTTTTTTGTTGGTGGTGGGGTAGAGAGCTTGTGGGAAAGGTACAGGAATCTTGTCTTGAGATTTTTGTTTTTCTTTTTCTTCCTAATGGGGAGGTGGGGAGTCAATTTGCACAGGTATCTTACCAGGTTCGTGTGAAGGCCTGGGGTCAGTGGTGGTTTTCCCACTCCTCAAAGTAACTGCATGTGCAGTCGGATTATTATTTAGAGGAGGTGAGGGGGCCTGTGATTGCAGAAACCTGGGTGGCTGCTGAGGTGGTGGATTAGGAGGAGGCTGATTTGGATAATGTGGATTTCTGCCCATATAATGGTTTCCTTGGTGATTAGGGTTGGGTATGGGTTGGGACGGAAGAAGTCCTACAGGTCTTTGCGCGGGAGTAACCCCAATCTGATTGTTCAGATTTATGATGTTGCGGGTTACTTCCGTCATATTTGTTTGCATATCCTGCAGGGTTCGCAGCATCTGGGCATTGATATCTTGTTGGGATGGCCCAGGATGGAAGTTTGGATTCGACCCATACCCATTAAAATGATATGGTTGGGAGGAAACTTGATTATTCCAAGAGTAGTTCGGGTAATTTTTCCAATTGGAAGAATTTTTAAAGGGCTCCTGGATGGCAGAGATATTTTGAGTAGGGTTAAGATCTGGATAGTTGTAATTCCCCAGTGAATCATGGGCAACCTCAGAATAATCAGCAGGGGTAGTGTTGAGATTGTGCAAATTTTCTCTTCGTGGAAAGTTAGGTTGGGTTAGATGTGGGTGTGGAGCTTGAGTTGATGTAGCCAGTCTTTCCTCAATTTTCTTTTGATTAATATGCATCTGGTCGAGTTTTTGAGCAATCAATTGAAGATTGTCTTGGGTGACAGGGATAGATTGAGTGCCTATTTCATGAACACCGAACTGCGGGTTTCGGGTTCTGCAAAATGTGTTCATGGAAGCTTGATTAAATGAGTTTTCGCTCATTTCTTCGAACAGGTCATAGGCACTTTCTACATCTTTATTTAAAAAGTTGCCGCCACACGAGGTGTCGACAAAATGTCGGATTTGATCTTCTAATCCATGATAGAAGATTTGCACGAGCTGCCATAAAGGAATCTCGTGGTGCGGGCAACTTCTTAAAAGGTCTTGAAATCTTTCCCAAGAATCATGGAAAGTTTCACCAGATTTTTGGTGAAAGGTCGTAATAGATCTTCGTAAGGAATTGGTATGACCTATGGGAAAGAATTTCTTGAGGAAGGCGCTCTTGAGTTGAGGCCATGTTGTGATGGGTCGACCAATGGTCCTGAACCAATAAGCGTCCTTATCTTTAAGAGATAATGGAAAAAGCTGCATCAGCCATATGTCTTCTTGCACATTTCGGGAACGGGTTGTCTGTGCAAGAAGAGTTAGTTCTTCAAGGTGGCTGAAAGGGTTTTCCCTAGGAAGGCCATGAAAGTGTTTAATTAGGTTCAGGACTGCAGGCTTGATCTCAAAGTCCCCCTCCGGTATGACCACCCTTGGTCGTTCCTCATAATAAGACGGATCATAGAAATCTTTTAGAGGAACAACAGGCTGCTGATGGGGTGGTGGGTTTGGCCTTGGATTGGCTAGGTTTTGGATGTTCCTAGTCAATGTTTGTTGATTGGAATTTAATTTATTAATCTGATCGGCTATCAATTTTAAAAGATCAGGTAGGGGGTCTTGATGTTGTGTGTGGGGCAACTCAAGATTAGGGAGCTCCAAGTGTGGGAAGTTACTGGTGGTTGGGTTTTGGGTGGAAGGGTTAGAATTAGGGTTAGTGGTGGGGTTAGAGGTGGACGTGGAAGGGTCAGTGGACCTATTTTGTTGTGTTTCCATTTTTTCAGCAGAAGAAGACAGAAAAAGTGGTCTTTTTGCGTGAGGGGCGAAATCAAATGGTCCTTCCAAGTGCGGATTTTGAGACCGTCGCCCGTGCATAAAATGGAAGAACAGGAGGGGAGGAGAAGAGAAAGAGATGAGAGAAAGTGTGCAATTCAAACAAATAAAACTAGACCTAACTTAAATGTGACTCCCTAATAATAACCTAAGACTTGGTCTATATAGGAAATAAGTAGTCAATAGTGAATACCCGTTCTATCAACAAATCTAGCCAAGTTGCTTAAGGGGAAGTTTGGGCCCAAACATTTCCCAGGGAAAACCCCAGGTGCTTGTACAAACCCGCGCCTGGTCGTTTGACACGGCCCCTCAGCCTGAACACCAGATATAGATGACAGAATTGGTACTAACTAAGGAAAACTTAAGACCTAAATAGCAAGCCTAAGTTGATAAAGCCTTAGGGGTCAAGTTGCTACAAGTTTTAATTAGGTCTAGGATGCTATAGTGCACACGGAATGTGGAGGGCATTTATTGGGTTGTTGCCCTATTATTTGATTTTTTTGTGTGTGTGCAGGAATTGGAGAGTGGCTCCAATGAAAATCAAGTTGTCACATAATTTTTTTGTATTTATGTCTTTTAGGATTCAATTTAATTAAATGAGTTTTAGGGTTTTTCTCTTTAAGCTTTCAAACAAGTTTCAAAGTTCACAATCAAAGGAAAGACAAGTTCTATGTGTGATTGTATATTTCCTTTTAATTGAGTCTCTAAAGAGAAAGAAGAAACCCTAAGCCAATTTTCCCTAAGACAGAAATTTTACTACCAATGAATTATTTTTAGGCTTTGAGAATTAAGTAGTGGTCCAAACAAGTCAAACAACACCACTACGTTGAATAAAATCAAACAAGGATTCAAAAAAAGATTTTTGAAAGATTTTAAGAATTTGTTTGATAATTATTTTAAATTTTTAATTGTATTGGTGTCAAAGTCCAGAAATGATACCCGTGGGTATTATGGACTTTTCAGTATTACCACCGACCTCAGAAAATTTTTGTGATTTTATATGATGTGTAAAATTTCACAAGGATTCCAGAAAACTAAAATTCACAAAAATTGGATGAGTATAAAAATTCTAAAAATTCGCAGATTGTAGCAAAACAGGAAGATTAAAGGGTGTGACCCCTCTGCAATCCACGAATTTTTAAAAATTAAATACAAATCCAATTGATATGAAATTTGGAAAAGATGTTCCAAACTTAATTGGAAATCACTCTATGAAATTTTATGATTTTAGGAGGCCTGTGTTGTTAGGAATCGATTTTTCAAGTCCGGACAGAAATCTGGACACAAAAAATAGAACAATACTTGCAATGGAGTGGTGTTAAAGAAGCATACAAGCAAACAATGGATTTTATAATGCACCACTCCACTTAATTAATTTTTTTGGGATCCTGAAAGCCGAGTTTAATATATTTTTGGTAGTTTTAATTAATTATGTGACCAGAAAGAGGAACCAACCTGAATTTCGCGGGAAGAAAAGGAACTTTGAGCTCTCGCTTCCAGATTCCCGCCTTCCCGCTGTAGTTCCTACACACACAAAATAAAGAAAGAGAAGGGGATGAGATCCACTTCAAGCAAGAGAAAATTAATTAATGCAAAGCCGTGCCTCCCCAGCAACGGCGCCAAAAAGTGATGACGAAAATACGTGGTTTGTTAAAATACGTCATTGTAACGCGTAAAACCGATCAACTCTTAAATTTATATTCCTAGATAGGGAAGTATCTAGGGTCGTCCAAGGAGGCCAAATGTTTGCAATAGTGATTCTCTTGCTTGGAATACAATCTCAACTTTCCTTTTGGTATTTTTCAATATATCATTTTTTTATTTTAAATTAAGACAACATGCGGAATGGTGACAGGAAGGTAATTCACACTTCAATTTAAATACTACTTTCTAGTGGCAAATAGAGACTCTCCCTAAACTCACTCTAGGCAAGTGGAGGCCTAGAATAATTAGGGAGAGGGAGTGAAAAATGCTAAAAAGCAAAGCATGTAGAAATGCAAAATAGAAAATTGCAAAGAAGGCAACTAGATTACTGAAAAATGTTTTACAAAAAAGGCTAGTACAGGAATGCTTCTACTACTAGAAAAATTAAAATAAAGAAAAGCAAACACAAATCCCCTAGATAGATGGTGAAGAAGAGGGCTTCTTGCTCCAAGGTTGGTGGCTCCCAAGCTTGAAAAGAATCCTTCAACTCCTTCCTTGCAGTGCTCCGCCAAGGTGATGTCCTCCAAGGCAAGCCCAAAGGGGGCGTGCCCTAAGCTTCTCTCCAAGGGTGGACGTCCACCCTAGGTCCTTCTCCCTTGCCTGGCCGTCCTCCTTGAAGTGGAAGAGTCCTCCTCCTTGGCGTGGCTCAAGTTGAAGAGAGTAGGGAGAAGAAGGCACCAAAGGGGCTGGTGATGTGCCCCTTTAATCTCCTTCTCTACTCCTTCTTCTTGGCTGTAGGTATAGGTGGTTTAGGTAGAAAAATATACTAAGGGAGGATGCCCCAAAATGGTTGTAGGTGGTGGCTTTTAATAGAATAGGAAGGGGGCTATGGTGACCTTTGAAATGGATGGCCAAGATGAGTTGATTGAGGTGGTTGGAGATCCCATGTCCAAGGAGAGTTGGCGCCACCTTATGGGACACCAAGGGGGTAGTTATGGGTGTTGACACCCCTTAGTGTTGGCGCCAAAATGGGATTTCTAGAAGACTATTAGGTGGCACCACCTTAAGGTTCTAGAAGGGGGTTATGTGGATGGCTAGGATGTGTTATATGGGTAGGTGTAGGGTGGATGAAGAGGCTGAAAGTTGGCACCAAAATGGGGGAGGTTAGGGGTGGCTTTTGGCGCCAACTTGAAGTGTCTTTTGATGGAGATAATGGGGTGAAGGGGTGGCTAGGTGGTGGCGCCAACTTAAGTAGGGTAGCTAGCTTAGGTACGCTTGAGTTGGTGGAGCTAGCTAGGGTTGATTTTTAAGGTAATGGATGGCCAAGGAGCTGGTTGTTAGCTAAGCTAAGCTAAGCTAAGCTAAGATAAGCTAAGCTAGCTTAGCTAAAGGTGGAGTAGAGGAGAAGGTGTTGGAGCTAGGGTTTGGAGGAAGGAGCTGAGGAGGAGAAGTCTGGCGCTGGAGCTGGAGTTGGCTGCTGCTGAAGAGGCTGGCATGGGGCTACTCTAGCTGGCTTAGCTTGCTAGTTCTTTGCTAGTTGCTAAGCCAAGCTAAAGTGAGCTAGCTTCTACCAAAATGAGCTGAGGTGAGCTAGGTCTGGTGCTCCCGGGGAGAATCAAGCTGGTTGAGGCAGCTACGGTAGCTTAGCTCAACTGAGATGAGCTAAGCTGAGTCCCCGGGAGCTGGACTTGAGCTTCCTGAGCTGAGATGAATTCTTCTTCAGCTGGCTGGAGTTGAGTGGAGCTGAATGTAGCTGGATCTGAGCTGGGGTGAACTCCTGTCAACTCAGCTGAGCTAGCTAGAGCTCCCTGTGAACTAGTGGGAGCTGAGATGAGCTAGACTCAACTAAGTTGAGCTGGATCTGAGCTGACTTGAGCTAGGGTGAGCTAAGGTGAACTCTCTTGAGCTGCCATCCAGCTGAGACTAGCTGAATGGAGCTGGGATGAGCTAACCCTAGTTCAAGTAAGCTAGGTTCCAGCTGTGGTGAGTTGGATCAAGCTGGGTTCCAGCTAGTCTGGGCTTCTCCTTCACCATTTGCCTTCTTGAGTGCTAGGGTCTTAGGGATCTGTGCATCTGTACATCCCTAACACTCACAAAAACACATTAAAATGACAATAAAAAATGCAATGCATGCCTATCCTAATTTATGCCTAAATGCAGCCCAAAAACCCGTTTGCGGAGTAAAATCCTAAGAGCTAGGTTTGTTTTAATGCATAAGAATGATGATAAACTGGTGTTTATCATGGGGGTTTGATGAGAGCCTCATCATGAGCCATAACTAGCTCATTTTGGCCCAATAAAGAAGATAAAAGCTCCTACATAACCTACAAGAAGGCTTAACTGAAGGAACAAGTACTCTGAGAAGAAAACATGAAATAAAGGTTAAAACTGCAATTTTACCTTTGCAGTACATAAACGGGATTTCTCAGAGGCAAAACATAGGTCAAATGGACTAAATGAGATAAAAAGTGGGTTGAGTCAATCAGAAATGGGTTTATGTGCAACTTAAGAATTAAATGACACTTAGTAACCCTAAAACAGACCCGCATAAATTAACAAAGTTTCGGTCAGAATAAAAATCAATTAAACCCTCTAAAAACCATGGAAAAATATCCCCTAGGGTTTAGAACACATAAGTTGGCCTTTGGAACCCAGTTTGACCTATATTAGGGTCCTAGTTACTCAATTAACCTAATTTGGGTTTTTATGCAAAATGTCCTGTCAAAAAAGTCAAACTTAAAATCAAACTTCACCATTGGATTCCTTAGGTCAAAATTAGGTTTGTACCAAAATTTGGACCTAAGGGGAGGTCATCTTGACCTACTTTGCAATTTAGTACTCCCAAATAACAATTTGGTCCCTATCTTTTGAAAAGTATAACAGAAAGCCCCCTAACTTCCTCGCCACCTTTGCAATCAGGTCCTGCCGCCATTATTAGGGCAGAATCCTGCTTCGGCGAGGATTTGAGAGGGAATCCTCTCTGATTCCTCAGAGATCCCCCCCAGAAATGGAAGGGAGATTCTCTGAGGAATTCCCTTCCATCTAAGGCCAATCTTGATCCCTGGTGTGAACCCAATCTCTCGTGCGAATGCACGAGGGATTTGGGAATCTAAACTCTTTCCATCTCTGGCGACCGACCTCAGACGATTGCGTGCCTTCCACGCCTTGAGCGACTGGCCCAGTGCCTATATAAGAACCCACACCTCCGGCCGCTCATCTTCAGCTTGAGTTGGCCAAGTTTCCACCGACAATTCATCTCCTCCTGCCCGGCCAAAATTCCCAGCAAGCTCCGGCGAGCCCCCCTCCCCTACCTCTTCTCTCTGCCACAAAACTAGTGGCAGAGTTAGCTTCCTGACTCTCCTCCGCGTCGCGCAGCACCCGCGCACGCCTCCTCAGCCCCGTCATCGCTGCCGTTCTCCCCCACTGGGCAGCATCTTCTCCGGCGACAGCAGGTACTGCTGTTCACCTCTTTGTCCCCCTTCATCCCTGTAGTTAGGCCAAGTACCTTCTCCACATTCCCCTCTCTCTTTTTCCCTTGCTATTTTATCTACTTACCCCCCGACAGTGCCTGATCACCTCCATCTTCCTCGCCTCCGACTGACCTCCGGTGAGCCGCCCACACCACTCTGCCCCTCCACACGGCTCGCCAACCATCTCGTGAGCTTCGCCTCACCACCAGGAATTCGTTCCACCCCTCCACTGCAACTCCAGACCTCCCCAATAACCCCCCGAAACAACCCCACACATCCGGCCACAGGTTGACCTAGGCATGCACGCCTAGGCCGACCTGCGGCCTGCAGCACCGTCCACCGCCTTCACCGTGCTACGGCGAAGGTCTCTAGCTGGTCTGATTGGGCCGAGAGGCTCGTTTTGTGTCTGATAGTGTCGACGCTCCTGCCGTCATGGACGACAGTTGAAGAAGCTCCGTAGCAGCTCCAGGTGCCAGGGTTCCCAGGCTGCAGGTGCTGCATAGTCGTGCGAGTGTCGCGAAGTGCCCTGGTCCAGCAAGGAGCGCAAGTAGAGCCAGCAGCTGTGGGGAGGACATGCAAAGTCTGTAGGCGTGCACGAAATCAGGGTAGAGGCTTTAGTCCCACATCGTGGAGAGACGAGGCACCGCTGTGCCATAAATTGAATTTGTGATATTACCTTAACGCCTCCGTAAGCACAGGGGTGAGGTCCCTCACCTGCCCTCACACCCGCCTCGTTCGCGGCTTGATCTCGTGGATCTGGCGGGATCCGACCTGACCCAAACCTCAGCACTCCTCGCGCATCACACCACCTGCAGGTGCGCCTGGTCCCGGGTACGATCCAACCTGGTTATCCGTGTGGCTTTGGGAGAGCGTCCCTGAGTGAATTGTTGAGAGAGAGATACACACGGGTAGAGGGGAAAGGATAGGTTTTGCTCCTGTGCAGGCAGACTGAGCATGGAGAGACTTAGCCGCAAGGAGAAGAGAAGAAGCAGAAGAAGAAACTGAGCGAAGGAGACTAGGGAAGAGGTAGAAGCAAGGCAGAGAACGAAAAAGAGGTCAAGTGAAGACAGCAAAGATCAGAAGAAGAAGAAGAAGAAAGAAGGAAGGCAAGGCAGGAGAAGAAACAAGAGAAAAGATACAAAGGCAGGAAGAAGAAGCCTTTGCAAGAAAAGAAGAGAAAGAAGAAAGAAAGCAAGATCAGAAGAAGGAAAAGGGGAAAATACTTTTAAGACGTCTGATCACCAGATAAGACGTCCAATTTCATATTTTTTGTCCTAATTACTTTTAATCGCATACATTCATATTTGAATTAAGATTTTGAGTAAATTAGAGTGTTCAATTATATCTTGATTAGTAGTAAATTCCATTTGCTCCCTGTGTTCGACCTCGGATGCTCCGGTTTTCGAGTAATAAAATTCTCTATTTGTTTGAACGCTTTGTCGACTATACTACAACGCGATACACTTTAAACCCGCACAAAAGCATGAGAACAACACCACCTAGGGGGTGTAAGGGGGTAGTTAGGGTTGGTAAAGAGGCACCTAAAAGTGGCACAAACCATGAAGAGGTGCCATGGGTTGGCACCAACTTTGAGGCTTCTAGAAGGTGAGATTTTGTGGAGGGTGGAGATGGGTTTAAGGGGAGATGTGTGGTGGAGATGAAGGGGATTTTTGGAGGGAAAAGTGGCACCAACAAGGGGGTAGTTAGGGCGGTTTTGGTGCCACTTTTAGGTGTCTTTTGGAGGTGGTGGGTAGGCTAGGTTGGTGCCAAGTAGGGTAAGCTTATGTGGAGGTTAGGTGGAGCTAGTTGGTGGAGTTGTTAGATAGGGTTTTTGGGTGGTACAAGCCAAGGAAGCTGGAGCATAGCTAAGCTAGCTTAGCTAATGGTGGAGTAGAGGAGGTAGTGTTGGAGCTAGGGTTTGGAGGGAGGAGCTGGTTCTGAAGAGTCCAGAGCTAAAGTGGAGCTGGCAGCTGCTGAAGAGGTCAACATGGGGCTACTCCAGCTGGATTTGCATGCCAGTTCTTTGCTAGCAACTAAGCCAAGCTAAAGTGAGCTTGCTTCTATTGAATGGAGCTGAGGTGAGCTGGGTCTAGTGCTCCTAGGTAGGATTGAGCTAGTTGAGACAACTAAGGTAGCTTAGCTCAATTAGCTTGAGCGAAGCTGGGTCCCCAGGAGATGGACTTAAGCTTCCTGAGCTGTGATGAGTTCTTCAGCTTGCTAGAGTTGAGTGGAGCTGGATGTAGCTGGATCTGAGCTGGGATGAACTCCAGTCAACTCAGCTGAGCTAGCTAGAGCTCCTTATGGACAAGTAGGAGCAAAAATGAGCTAGACTCAACTAGGTTGAGTTGGATCTGAGCTGACTTGAGCTATGGTGAGCTAAGATGAACTCTCTTGAGCTACCATTCAGCTGAGATTAGCTGAATGGAGCTATGATGAGCTTACCCTAGTTCAAGTGAGCTAGGTTCCAGCTGTGGTGAGTTGAATCAAGCTGAGTTCCAGCTAGTCTAAGCTCCTCCTACACCATTTGCCTTCTTGAGTGCTAGGGTTTTTATGGATCTGTATATCTGTTCATCCCTAACACTCACAAAAACACATTAAAACAACAAAAGAAAATGCAATGCATGCCTAACCTAGTTGATGCCTAAATGCAGCCCAAAAACCCATTTGCGGAGTAAAATCCTAAGAGCTAGGTTTGTTTTAATGCATAAGAATGATGATAAACTGGCGTTTATCAGCTATACTTTTATTACAATTGATATTTGATAGCAATTTCATGACGTTTCTTAAATACGTCATTGTAACGTGCAAAATCGATCAACTCTTAAATTTTTATTCCTACATAGGGGAGTATCTTGGGTTGTCCAAGGAGGCCAAATGTTTGCAAAATTGATTCTCTTGCTTGGAATACAAATCTCAACTTTCTTTTTGGTAATTTTCAATATGTCATTTTTTTTGTTTTTGAATTAAGACAACATGCGAAATGGTGGCAGGAAAGTGATTTACACTTCAAATTTAAATAGTACTTCTAAGTGGCAAGTAGAGCCTCTCCACAAGCTCACTCTAGGCAAGTGGAGGCCTAGAATAATTAGGGAGAGGGGTTGAAGAATGCTAAAAACAAAGCAAGTAGAAATGCAAAATAGAAAATTGCAAAGAAGGTAACTAGATTGATGAAAAGTTTTTTACAAAAAATCCTAGTAGAGGAATGCTTCTACTACTAGAAAAATTAAAATAAAGGAAAGAAAACACAAATCCTCTAGATAGATGGTGAAGAAGAGGGCTTCTTGCTCCAAGGTTGGTGGCTCCCAAGCTTGAAAAGAATCCTTCAACTCCTTCCATGCTGTGCTCTGCCAAGGTGATGTCCTCCAAGGCAAGCCCTAAGGGGGCATGCCCTAAACTTCTCTCCAAGAGTGGATGTCCACCTTAGGTCCTTCTCCTTTGCCTGGCCGTCCTCCTTGAAGTAGAAAAGTCCTCCTCCTTGGCGTGGCCCAAGTTGAAGAGAGTGGGGAGAAGAAGGCACCAAAAGGGCTGGTGATGTGCCCCTTTAATCTTCTTCTCTACTCCTTCTTAGTCGTAGGTGTTGGTGGGTATAGGTAGAAAAATGCACTAATGGAGGATGCCCCAAAATGGTGGTAGGTGGTGGGTTTTTATAGAATAGGAAGGGGGCTAAGGTGACCATTGAAATGGAGGGTTAGGATGAAGAGATGGAGGTGGTTAAAGATCCCATGGCCAAGGTGAGTTGGCGCCACCTTAAGGGAAACCTAAGGAGTGGTTATGGTGGTTGACACCCCTTGATGTTGGCGCCAAAAAGGATTCTAGAAGGTGGTCTAAGTTGGCTCCAAGAAGGGTTCTAGAAGGAGGGGTAGGTGGATGGCTAGGATGGATTATGTGGGTAGGTGTAGGGTGGATTAAGGGCTGAAAGTTGGTGCCAATTTAGAGGTGGTTAGGGGTAGTTTTTGGCACCAACTTGTAGTGTCTTTTGGTGACGATAATGGGGTGAAGGGGTGGCTAGGAGGTGGCTCCAACTTGAGTAGGGTAGCTAGCTTAAGTAGGCTTAAGTTGGTGGAGCTAGCTAGGGTTGAATTTGAAGGTGGTGGATGGCCAAGGAGCTGGTTGCTAGCTAAGCTAAGCTAGCTTAGCTAAAGGTGGAGTAGAGGAGAAGGTGTTGGAGCTAGGGTTTGGTGGGAGGAGCTGACGAGGAGAAGTTTGGAGCTGGCTACTGCTGAAGATGCTGCCATGGAGCTACTCTAGCTGGCTTAGCTTGCTAGTTCTTTGCTAGCTGTTAAGCCAAGCTAAAGTGAGCTGGCTTCTACATAATGAGCTAAGGTGAGCTGGGTCTGGTACTCCCAGGGAGGATCAAGCTGGTTGAGGCAGCTAAGGTAGCTTAGCTCAACTGAGTTGAGCTAAGCTGAGTCCCCAGGAGCTGGACTTGAGCTTCCTGAGCTGAGATGAGTTCTTCTTCAGCTGGCTGGAGCTGAGTGGAGCTGGATGTAGCCGGGTCTGAGCTAGGGTGAACTCCTGTCAACTCAGCTGAGCGAGCTAGAGCTCCCTGTGGACTAGTGGGAGCTGAGATGAGCTAGACTTAGCTAAGTTCAGCTAGATCTGAGCTGACTTGAGCTAGGGTGAGCTAAGATGAACTCTCTTGAGCTACCATTCAGCTGAGATTAGCTGAATGGAGCTGGGATGAGCTAACCCTAGTTCAAGTGAGCTAGGTTCCAGCTGTGGTGAGCTGGATCAAGCTGAGTTCCAGCTAGTCTGAGCTTCTCCTTCACCGTTTGCCTTCTTGAATGCTAGGGTTTTAGGGATCTGTATATCTGTTCATCCCTAACACTCACAAAAACATAACAAAAAGACAATAACAAATGCAATGCATGCCTAACCTAATTTATCCCTAAATGCAGCCCGAAAACTCGCTTGCGGAGTAAAATCCTAAGAGCTAGGTTTGTTTTAATGCATAAGAATGATGATAAACTGGCATTTATCAATATTGCACTTGATCTTGTGTTTGTGGCCAAGTAAGATTTGCAGGCACTCCTCTCGACTTATCCTTTGATTGTAAATTCCTACTTATGTCTGATCAGGAATCACGACTCGTATCTATCTTGAGAGCACATAGACAAGCTATAGGATGGAGCTTAGCTGACCTCACTGGCATTAGTCCCTCCTACTTCACCCAAAGAATATTCACTGAAGAAGGATCCAGACCTACCTGACAACCACAACATAGAGTGAACCCCACACTTCAAGAGGTGGTAAAGAATGAAATGATTAAGTGGCTAGACAATGGAATTATTTTCCCTATCTCTGATAGTTAGTGGGTAAGTCCTGTTCAGGTTGTGCCTAAGAAGGCCGGACTTACTGTCATAACCACTAAGTGTGGAGAAGTCATCCCTCTAATGATTGCTAGTTCATGGAGAGTATGTATTGACTACCGCAAACTCAACCAAACCACGAAGAAAGATCATTTTCCATTGCCTTTCATTGATCAGATACTGGAAAGATTGATAGGGAATAGATTTTTCTGCTTTTTGGATGGTGATAAGTTCACTTTTGTGGACCATTATTTGGCCTAAGTACTTTTAATTAGTTGTTCTTAGTTGTTAATTGATTAGGAGTTAAATAGGAATTCACCTTAGTCTGCGTATAATCTTATACACCAATTTTTCATTAACAACATATGTTATGATAATGTAATTTATTCGATGAATGCAGGCTAGGTGTAAGAGTTCACACGACATTTCTACATTTATATGACGTCTGGAGATTAGTTTGGACGTTTGAGAACCTCAATCATGGACCCACTACAATCCACACTTTTTAAGACGTCTAGACTATTGATTGGATGTCTGATAGAGTACGGCCGAAACTTATCTTCTGTTCCAAACACTCGCGATCTTCGCCGAGTGGTTGGAGAAGTTGGTAGCTGAAGAGAAACAAATGGAGAGGTTTTAAAAAGCCAAGCCATCCTCTGCACTAGAGATCATCCTCTCCACCTTGAAGCAAAGACTACGTCGTGCACCCAGCGCACACCACGACCTAAGGTGTACTCCATCCCCGCTCCTTCTTCCTCTTGTCGGTTGCATAGTGACAGTGTGCGGCCATCACAGCACCACCACCCTACCCCATAGATCACTAATGTAAACATGTTTACATCACATAAGATGTCTATTTATGTAGGTTCTTAAGCATAGAATTGCATTGCATACTATAAATATTGCATAACATGCATCATCTTCCATTTAGATTAGTTTGAATAAAATGGAGGTTAATTGCCTCCTTTTATGTTCAAGGATAGGGCAAAATTTTTATCGGGGCCTCGGATCAAAGATCCAACTGTACAGATGTGATCAACGTGACGATTGGAGTTCAACGACTCCAAGATTCCCCTAATCAAACACCTCTAGCATTAGATAGAGATCGAGGAACCCTAGAAGATCAAGGGCCAAGATGGTGTGAATCCACACTTCAAATGACAAATCTGACCACACGGACGGATTCGGATCGACGAACGCAGCCTAATGGCGTGAAAATTGACTTAATCCGACACCCGTGGCACTATCTACATCAACTAGAAGATGGATGGCCAAGATGGCACCGTGGCGCCATCTCAGCCGTCCAACCATATGCATGCAACCACTGAAGGCATCCACATCAATGTTTCCCCACCGTTGGATCAAGATCCAACGGCTGGGATGCACCTGCGCTTAAGTTAAGCACCCACCCATCCGCGCACGTAGCGTAGTGGGCGAGAGCGCTTAAGCGAGGTGCAAGTGAGTCATCGAGTCACGAGGAGTGGGTGAGCGGGCGCAGGCGAGCAGGCGCAAGGAGCGATAGATCGCAATCGAGCGATTGTGCGCACTTGATAGATCTCACGTGCAATTAGATGCGCGATGAAGATGCTGGATCACACGCATGAGCGCGCGCTGAGGAGCGGGCGTGAGGAGAGCTCTCAGCCGTTCGATCTCACGATTGAACGACCGAGATTTGATGAACGTGGAAAGGCATTTCATGCATGGAAGATGGGCGGGTGCCCCATTATGCCCACGATGGGGCTTTAGCAACGATTTTATACGTCACTAAAGACCCTTGATTTAATGTTTTTCAAATTAAAATGACCAAATTGCCCTCACTCCTTACAACTATAAAAGGAGACCCCCTCTACACGAAATTCTCATCCCTTCCTTCTCTCCTCTACCTCTCCAAAGCTCAAGAGAAGCTTGTCCCACAGTTGGGATGCTCCTCGCGAGATAAAGTCAAATTTTCGCTCTCATTTCGGAAGCGAATCCCGCGACGATGACGACATGCTGCCCCGTTCTCGTTCCTCCTGCTTCGACTTCCTTCTTCCTGCTTCATCCTCCTTCATCCAGGTGGCATCTCGTTCGTCTTATCCTCCAAGCGATCATCGAGGAGGATAACTTCTCTCTCCCATTCTTCTTTATAGCTTTCTAGAATAGAATTTTCCTACTTTCTAGTATAATTCTTCTTCGATTTTATTGTATAAACATTTTGAATTATTGAATGAATGTTTTCTCTCTCTCTCTTATTTTGATTGTTAATATGACTTCATTGTAATTACATCGCTTCACTTTTCAACAAAAATTCTAAAAAAAATATAATTGCGAATATAGATCGACGTAGCCTCCCTGAGTTCGACCCGAGATTTTTATTCCGGTATAAATTTTATTTGTTGAACACGAGTTCTTCGCTTTCATACTACGACGACAGGTTTTTCAAAACCAAACACGTTAGTGTAGCAACTCGTAGCTTCAACATTTTGGCATCGTTCCCTTCTTAGCAACGATTTCCGATCTTCTTTTCGCATTTCACACACTTTATTATTTTCTAACTTGCTTTCTCTTGTGTCTATTGTTTTGCAGAGACCTCCATCAGGGAATCATCAAGCGGTAGATAGGAGTAAAGTGCAATTGAAGATAACTGTAAGTGTTCCCCATTCTTCCCCCCTCCATAGATTTCATTTACCACATTAAATCCAAATTCTAATTAACTTAGGTGTTTGCATAAACCCTAGGAATAGTTTGGTTGTTTGGATTCTCACTCACATTCATTCCACCCTCTTTTATAAAAAAAAAATAAAAAGATAATCTTGTGAGGAACTTTTCAACAAACACACAACGTACACCCACATTCAAGGCACTTAACCTAATTGATTTGTTTCTACTCAACTGGGTTCTGATCTGTGGAACAGGTACACACAAAGCAACACAGAAAAGTGTAGAAATCATTCTAGGTGAACCATCTTTGTGTGCCTAACTTAGTGGTGCATTTGTTGTCAGTTGTTTGAGTTGTTTGGGCCACACCACTCTACTTAAAATCAACTCATCAAGTAGCTCCTCCTTAGGATTTTCAATCTAGGTCTATTCCAGGCACTCCACTTTGTTTCTGGTTTTAAAGGAAAGTAATCTTCACCCGTGTTTGTCAACCTGGTGTGCCTCAAAACTTGATTTCAATCAACCTAATTTGAAACTCTAAAAGCTACTTAAGCAAGATTTGAACATTAAAATCCACACATCACAAACAATATTGCTTGAAAACCCTGGTTGTGCACACACTTACACAATTCTCAATCAATCATTAAGGGCACAACCCATTTAAGGGCACATCACATTCCATAAGCACCACAATCCCAGGCCTTAATAAAATTGAGTAGACATTGGCCTTAAGGTTTGATTTGCTCTTCAGGGCCTAGTCTAAGATTGTCTTTGATTAACCTACCTGTACTAATTAATCTGATGTCTAGCTAGGGGAGTAGCATCAAACAACCACGGCTGGGGGGTACACTAGGAACTGGAGGCGAAAGCCGAAGGAAGAACCTTCTTCCCAATCCCTCCTAATTGGTTGGATTGAGCAGACGCAAGTAGAGTAAATCATTTACACTCCTAAGGCGGGTTTTGGGAGTCAGTAGATCCTTAGGCTACCCCACTTAATGATAGCCTTGTTTTGTTGTGCTACAGGGTCCCTATCCCTAGTCCTTCCGACCTTCTCCTAGTTTATGCTTGGAAGACGGTCATTGAATCCCTGATTGGAAGGACCACTAGAGTATTCTAGGTGGTGCAAATTGGATTTTGGTCAACTTGATCCCATGGCCGACCAACAGCCTCCTCTGCATAGAGATCCACAGGAAGAATTCTGAAGGCAGCTGGAACAAATGTAGAGAATGCAGGAATGGTTCCAAAGAATGCAGGGCACTGAGCCCTTAAAGGATTTTTATGATCCTTCAAATTACGGGGAACATCTCGACGTCCAGATTCCAGCTGGCGACGTAGAAATCAAGCCCCAGGTGTTAATCCTGATCAAACATTATCATGGGCTTGGCTCCGAAGATCCGTTTCAACACTTAGAGGACTTGACCACTTTGGTCCAGACCACCAAGGCACGAAACGTAAACGAGGAGCAAATGATCATGAGGCTCTTCCCCAACTCTCTTAGGGATAAGGCCGTGCATTGGTATAGGACAATAGGAAGACCAATTACAACTTGGAATGAGTTGAAATCGGCCTTTCTGAAGAAATTCTTCCCAGTCGGACGTACCAATGCCTTGAGACGGGTAATTACTACCATTACCCAGCGGCAAGGGGAGCAGTTTCATGTGGCCTGGGAGTGATTCCATGACCTATTGCGGAGGTTTCCACACCACAAGGTGCTGAAATGGCAACTCGTGCAGATCTTCTATCATGGGTTGACTGAACAACTCAGAAATCATGTGGATGCTTCTTGTGGAGGCAATTTCCTCAATAAAGACGCAGATAGTGCACACGATTTATTTGAGGAAATGAGTGAGAATTCAATCAATCATGCCTCCATGGATGCATTTAACCGGTCCCAGCAGCCCAGACCAAATGTCAATGAAGTCTATGACTCATTCATTTGATATGGAATTGATTTGTAACAAACTAGACAAGGTGGACTTGGTTGCTAAGAGAATGGAAGAGTGGAAGGCTAGAAATTCTATGAACAACTCTTGATCTACTCAATCTCAAAATTCGGGATTCCATTCTTCACGAGCTCCTTCTGGATGGGAGTTCGTGAATCAACTCGATGTGGGTCAACCTATGAGTCAGCATTTTTTGGAGCCCCATGGGTTCCAAACTGTGGCCTTTGATCCCAATTTTTCTGATCCTTCCCTTTCTTTCTCTCCATCCTCACCCTTTGAGGATGTCCGTGCTGTACAAGAGAATGTTAGATCCATCCCTACTCTAATGCTTATAATCCAGGTTGGAGAAACCACCCTAACTTTTCTTGGAAAAATACAGGGCAATAGACCCAATTCCGACCTTGCAACTATGCTCCGCAACGACCAATGGGTCAGGGTCATGTATATACTCAGTTGCCTCCAAATTAGGTCAATAAGCCATCTTGGAATGGCCGTCAACTCGCAGGGCAGGCTGATTTGAACCGATAAATGGTAGGGATGCAAGGATCCATGGTCCAGCTCATGCAGCAAATGAAAACCTCACTGGACAACTTGTAGTCCGGGCTCATTGCTAACTCTCGTAAACCCGGATCTCTACCATCCCAACCTGTACCCAACCCACGAAATATTCTGAATCCGAGCAACCAAGCCCATGGGTACGGAAATCAGAGGGACCCACACCCACATGCTCAGGTGGTTGAGTCAGGTTCCTCCTCCTCTTCTTCTTCTGCAAATCAAAAATTTTTGGCTAATCTAGCCCCTCCAATCTTTCCTAACCCTCCCCAAGATCCAAACTCTTATGCATCTGCAAATTCTGTCACCTTGAGGAGTGGTAAGTAGACTCAAGATCCACAACCACGCTGTTCTGATCTACTAAATTCTGAAGAACCTGAGGAGAGAGAGGAGAATTCTAGAGGAGAAATCAAGACTCAAGAACCTGATTCCAAAGATTTGACTCATGTTCCTTTTCCTGAAGCCTTGATCAAATCAAAGAAGAAGTCTGTTGATATCAATGAGGAGCTTCTGAATATATTTAAGAGTGTTGAGATCAATATCCCGCTCCTCGATGCTATTAAGCACATACCGTCTTACGCAAGATTTTTAAAGGATTTATGTACACAAAAGCGTAAGTCAAAAGAATCTATTCTGAGGAAGGTGGTACTCTCCGAGCAGGCTAGTTCTGTTATCCTACACCACCTCCCTCGGAAAAAGAGAGATCCAGATGCTCCGTTGATTTCTGGTGTCATCAGAGATTACACATTTGATAGAGCACTTTTGGATCTGGGTGCATCCATCAACCTAATTCTGACTTCTCTTTATGAGAAGTTTGGATTAGGTGAACTTCGGCCAACATCAGTAACGCTACAGTTGGCGGACCGCTCGGTAACAAATCCACGAGGCTTTATTGAAGATGTTATAGTTAAGGTCAAGGATTTCTATTTTCCTATAGATTTCCTTATCCTTGACATGGTTGTACCTGAAAATCTGTGGAACATGCCCGTCATTCTGGGGCATCCGTTCCTGGCTACCGCTAAGACCAACATTAATTGTGAAAGTGGTAGCATGGAAATCGCCTCTGGGGATCAACGAATGAAATTAGATATTTTTAAGGTGATCAATAAATTTGAGGATTGTGGATTTATTGAGGAGGATAATGAAAACATTGAAACTTATTTGATGGTTTCTTCAATTGAAAGTTCCTCCTTTGATGATAATTCGACCCGCAACCCTCTATGGCAGACTTGCCATCTTCTGAAGAGGTTATTGATTTTGTTCACTCACAACCTCTTCCTCTTGTTGAGTCTTCAGCATCGTCCTTACCATCAATCATCAACCCGCCTCAGCTTGAACTGAAACCATTGCCTGAGAATTTGAAATATCAAATTTTAGGACCTCAGAAGATGCTCCCTGTGATTACCAGTGCTAAATTAACAAAGGAGCAAGAGATTAAATTGATCAAAGTCCTGAAGGAACACAAGGAGGCAATTGGTTGGACCATTCATGACCTCAGGGGGATCGAGCCATCTTACTGCAATCATAGAATATTCTTGGAAGATGGATCCCGCCCTTTTCACCAGATGCAGAGGTGATTAAATCCAAATATGCGAGAAGTGGTCAAAAAGGAAATCATCAAGTGGCTCGATGCAGGAATTATTTATCCAATCTCTGATAGTCCCTGGGTAAGTCCTGTGCATATTATTCCGAAGAAAGCTGGGATTACCGTTCTGACTAACGAGAGAGGAGAATCTATCACAACTCATTCAGCTTCCTCTTGGAGGATTTGTATTGATTATAGGAAGCTGAACACAGCCACTAAAAAGAATCATTTTCCCTTGCCTTCCATCGATCAAATCTTGAAAAGACTAGCCTGGCAGAAGTACTTCTATTTTCTTGATGGCTACTCGGGATACAACCAAGTTCCTATCCATCCCGAGGATCAGGAAAAAACTACTTTCACCTATCCCTATGGAACCTTTGCTTTCCGTAGGATGACTTTTGGTTTATGTAATCCACCTGCAACTTTTCGAAGGTGTATGTTAGCCATATTTCCTGAAATGGTGGGAGAGTTTATGGAAGTCTTCATGGACGATTTCTCTATTTTCGGAGAATCGTTTGACTCTTGTTTAGCTAATCTGGAAATGATTCTTAAGCGATGTATCAAAACACGATTGGTCCTTAGCTGGGAAAAGAGTTATTTCATGACCCAAGAAGGCATTGTCTTGGGTCATGTAATCTCTGAATGGGGAATCGAAGTGGATAAAGCTAAGGTTGATGCTATTGCTAAACTTCCTCCTCCCCCATCAGTTAAACAAATTCGATCATTTCTTGGTCATGTGGGATTCTATCGAAGATTCATCAAGGATTTCTTGAAGGTTGCTCATCCCTTGAGAAATCTTCTTTCCAAAGAAATGCCATTTGTTTTCGACGAATATGTTGAAAGGCATTTGATTTCCTAAAAATGGCAGTCACCTATGCTCTAGTGTTGCAACCACTAATTTGGATAGCCCCTTTTGAGATCATGACCGACGCTTCTGATTATGCAGTCGGTGCTGTCTTGGGTCAAAAAATTGATAGAAAGCCCTCTGTCATCTACTACGCTAGTAAAACACTGGATGAAGCCCAATGGAATTACACTGTTACTGAAAAGGAGTTACTAGCTGTAGTGTTCGCTTTGGAAAAATTCAGGGCTTATCTCTTAGGGTCTCATGTTATCATCTATACCGACCACTCGACCTTGAGACATCTCTTGGCCAAAACGGATGCCAAACCCTGGCTTATTCGTTGGATTCTTCTGCTTCAAGAATTTGATCTTGAAATCAAGGATAAAACTAGGGTACAAAATGTGGTGGCGGATCATTTGTCGAGACTCCTAGGCGATTCTTCTCGTCCGGACAATCCGATTGCTGGCACTTTTCCAGACGAAGCTACTCTTACAGTTTCAGGTGTCCACACCCCATGGTTTGCTGACATTGTTAACTATTTGGCCATTGGTGAAATCCCCCAGGATTGGACCAAGCAACAATGGGATAGACTCAAATCTGAGCCCGAATGCTACTTCTGGGAGGACCCTGAACTGTACCGCATCGGCTTTAATCAGATTATTTGTCGATGTGTACTGAAGAATGAATTCAACAGTATACTCAAGTTCTGCCATGCATCTGGGTGTGGTGGACATTTCTCTGGGAAAAAGATGGCTGCAAAAATCTTGCAATCTGGCTTCTATTGGCCGTCTTTATTTAAGGTTGCCCAAGATTTCCCAAGGTCATGTTCTCAATGTTAGGCACTCGAGAGCATAACTAAGAGAGATATGATGCCCCTAAACCCAATTCTTCCTGTTGAAATTTTCGATGTTTGGGGCATCGATTCCATCGGACCCTTTCTTCCGTCATTTGGACATTAGTACATTCTCGTTGCTATTGATTATGTGTGCAAATGGATTGAGGCGGTCCCTACCTGAACCAATGACCATAAGGTGGTCATTGATTTTGTCAAGAAAAATATCCTCAGCAGGTTCAGGATTCCGAGGGCCATAATCAGTGATGGTGGCACTCATTTTACTAATGCCCAATTCCAAAATTTGTTGGCAAAATACGAGGTTAATCACTAAATTTCCACACCTTACCATCCCCAGATGAATGGACAAGTCGAGATCTCCAATCGAGAGATCAAGAACATTCTGCAAAAGATGGTTAGGCCTGATCGCAAGGACTGGACTCAAAAGCTTGAGGATGCTCTTTGAGCCTACTGTACGACGTATAAATGCCTATCGGCATGTCTCCATTTCATTTGGTGTATGGAAAGGTGTGCCATCTACTCGTAGAGATTGAACATAGGCCATTCTGGGCAATCAAACAATGCAATTCAGATTTGAATTTAGTTGGGAAGACTAAGAAACTCCAACTATCTGAGTTGGAGGAGCTCAGAAATGATGCATACGAGAATGCCGAGGTCTACAAGGCTCAGAAGAAAGCTCTACATGATCAATTGATTTCCTGCAAGAGCTTTAAGTCGAACCAGAAGGTCTGGTTATTCAATTTTAGACTTAAGCTCTTTCCTGGCAAACTTAGATCTAATTGGAATGGCCCATTCATAATTGACCAGATTTTTCCAAATGGAACCGTTCAGATTTCTCACCCAAAGACTGGTAATACATTTAAAGTCAACAGTCAATGTCTGAAGCCTGTTATTAACCGTACTCTTCCAGAACCCATCTCAGACACAGTTGCTCTAGCCATTTTGTGACTTCTTTGGCTGGACTTCGCCTAGTTGACGGCATTAAACTCAGCAGTTGTACATATGACACAAAGCTAACATGAGCTTCATATTCAGGTGACATCTTTCATACTGTACCGTTTCTTTCATGTCTCTTTCTCAATGTGGACATTGCATCAACTAGGCATGGGGGGGTGGATTCATTTTTGAATCATTTAGTCAACTTTGTGAAATTCATGTAAATTGTTTTTCTCTTCTTATTTATACATAAAAGGAAAAGAATTAGGAAGGAATAGTTGGACATTAGGACTTTTCAATCTTAGGAAATATTACTTTAGGATATGAACACAAAGACCCTTCAGGTCTTTGGACTTAATCGGCCCGTGTATCCACTAAAATGTGGATTTATTTTTCGAGTCCTCACCAACCTTAACTCTATTGTAATTTGAGTAAATAAGTTAGGGTAATAAGTACATGACTTATCAACCTGCCCTCTGATTTGAGGAAACTTTAAGTTTTAAGCATCTACACACTTTCTTTGCACTGACTCGTTCAGCGATTTTAACGAAAATTGGGTAGCTAATGAACCTTCTAGGGTGATATGGCTTGCAAGTTATCATGGGTAACAGCCCATAGGTCGGTTGTCCAGAGCATAGTCACTGGACCATTCTCTTTTTGCTACCTTTAGGTAAATCTTAGACCAGGGAAGGCAGCTACATAAAAAAAAAAAAAGAAGAAAAAGAAAGTCAAAAAGAAAAGAAAGAAAAAAAGAAAAGGAGAAAAGAAAAGAAACAAAAGAAATAAGCCACACTTCACCGCACGAGTATGGCTGGCAAGTTGTCGGTGGTAACAGCTCATCGACCAATTGTCCAGAACCCAGCTCAATAAATGCACTGAAAATTCCCAAAACACTTAGGAAGAAGCGGAGAAGTAGAATAAACCGGGGATATATACATTGGATTCACCCTTATGTTGACCCCGTAAAAATAAAACTAGGGAGAAAGATACCGGTTGTAAAGATACACCTTTAGGTAGAATTCTCTTTTTAAGGTCACCTAGAGGAGTAGAAATCCGAAGTCCATTTTAACTGCCGATCAGCGAGTCTATCACATTCACAATAAGATGCTTAGAACTTAGGGTTCTCATCAAATCTTGGGTGAGTTGAATGGTCGTAGAAAGCCACTCTTAAACCCTGAAAATCCAAAAAGAAAATTAGAAAAGAGGAAAAAGAGAAAAATAAAATTTTCTTTGAATAAGGCGAGGTCTTGAGGCAGTCTGCATTTTGGCAGATACTCGGGCACTATTATGTCTTAGAAAGTTCAGATCCTAAGTAAACTTTTTCTTAATGATTGAAAATAACTCATGTCCAAATAATCCAACCTAATTCCTTTATAAATAGCATATAGTTTTGCTAGTGACTAGCAAAAGATAGGCATGAGGGTGTGACGTAAACATGTTTACAACACATAAGATGTCCATTTATGCAGGTTCTTAAGCATAGAATTGAATTGCATACCATAAATATTGCATAACATGCATCATCTTGCATTTTCATTAGTTTGAATGAAATGGAGGTTAATTGTCTCCTTTTATGTTCAAGGATAGGGCAAAATTTTATCAGGGCCTCAAATTAAAGATCCAACCATACAGATGTGATCAGGGCAACGATTGAAGTTCAACGACTCCAAGATCACCCTAATCAGACACCTGTAGCATCAGATAGAGACCGAGGAACCCTAGAAGATCAAGGGCCAAGATGGTGTGAATCCACATGTCAAATGACAAATCCGACAGCACGGATGGATTCAGATCAACGATCGTAGCCTAACGGCACAAAAATCGACTTAATCTGACACCTATGGCACTATCTACATCAACCAGAGGATGGACAACCAAGATGGCACCACGTGGCTCCATCTCGGCCACCCAACCATCCGCATGCAACTGCTGAAGGTATCCGCATCAACTTTTCCCCATCGTTGGATCAAGATCCAACGGTTGGGATGCCCCCGCGCTTAAGCTAAGCGCCCACCCATCCATGTGCGTAGCATAGTGGGCAAGAGCGCTTAAGCGAGGTGCAAGCGAGCGATCGAGTCACGAGTAGCGGGCGAGTGAGCATGAGGAACGATCGATCGCGATCGAGTGGTAGCATGCTTGATAGATCTCACGCGCAATTAGATGCACGGTGAAGATGCTGGATCACACGCCCGAGCACGTGTTGAGGAGCGGGTGTGAGGAGCGCTCTTAGCTGTTCGATCTCACGATCGAACAGCCGAGATTTCATGAACGTGGAAAGGCGTTTCATGCGTGGAAGATGGGAGGGTGCCCCACTACGCCCACAATGGGGCTTGAGCGACATTTTTACCCATCACTAAAGACCCCTGATTTAATGTTTTTCAAATTAAAATGACTAAATTGCCCTCACTCCTTGCAACTATAAAAGGAGACCCCTCCACATGAAATTCTCATCCATTCCTTCTCTTCTCTACCTCTCCAAAGCTCAAGAGAAGCTTGTCCCACACCCGGGATGCTTCTCGCGAGATAAAGTCAAATTTTCACTCTCATTTTGGAAGCGGATCCCACGACGACGACGACGTGTTGCCCCATTCTCGTTTCTCCTGCTTCAACCTCCTTCTTCCCGCTCCGTCCTCCTTTGCCCAAGCGGCATCTCGTCTGACTCATCCTCCAAGCAATCGTTGAGGAGGATAAGTTCTCTCTCCCATTCTTCTTTACAGCTTTCTAGAATGGAATTTTCCTGCTTTCTAGTGTAGTTGATTTCCCACTTTCTAGTATAATTTTTCTCTGGTTTTAATATATAAACATTTCGAATTATTGAATGAATGTTTTCTCTCTCTCTCTTATTCTGATTGTTAATATGACTTCATTGTAATTACATCGCTTTAATTTTCAACAAAAATTCTAAAAAAAAATATAAGTGCGAATATAGATCAACGTAGCCTCCTTGAGTTCGACTCGGGATTTCTATTTCGGTATAAATTTTATCTGTTGAACACGAGTTCTTTACTTTCATACTATGATGGCATGTTTTTCAAAACCAAACACATTAGCGTAGCAACTCGTAGCTTCAACAATCACCACCGCACCCCCTTCGAAGAACCACTGCAGCCACCCATCACCTTCAACCATCACCACCACAACTCCCCGTGCAGCCATGACCGACAATACCACCAGTAGCGCAGCACCTCCTTGCTTGCCCTTGCGTGCACCTGCACGCTCGCGCCACCATCCTCACGTGCGCACAGCGCCACCCCTACATAGGCAAGCAGCATTGCCTCCACTTCCCCTTCCCATCTTCTTCTTCTTCCTCTTCTCTGCCAATCGAAGGAACCCAAACCACCAAAAACACAGCCACATCCATGGGCATCAAAACTCCGCACTGTTGATGCCAACACGCTGCCCTTTCCTTAACAAGTGCATCCACACCATCCATGCCATCAGCCGATGACCTACTGATGTGCAATATTGCGTGATTTGTAAAAGCAGGTTTTTAATGTCATTGTAACACGTGAATTCACATAAGCACTTAAATTTACATCATAGATAGGGGAGTATCTAGGGTCATCCAAGGAGGGAAAAATTGCAATTCAATTCTCTTGCTAAAAATAAATCTCAACTTTCTTTTTGGTATTTTAAATATATATATATTTTGTGTTTTGAAATAGTATAGGCAAAGTGCGAATTATGACGAAAGACTGCTAACACCTAAAATGCCAAGCTGAAACTTAAGAGATTAAAATGTCCACTACCTAAGCTCACTCTAGGCAAGTGGAGGCCTAGAGTAATTAGGGAGTGGAAGTAGAATAAGTGCTAGAATAATAGTGACAATTGCAATAGGAAATTAAAAGGAAGGCAATTTGATTAACTAGAATTTGTGTTCTTTTCAAGGACAAGTAGTGGAATGCTTCTACTAGAAATGAACAATTTAAAAGTAATAAAATAAACAAAAATCTTCTTCAAGGACAAGTAGAGGGAGTCTTCTTGCTCCAAGCCTAGTTGCTCCATGCTTGAAAAGAGGGCTTCCTTCTCTTTCCTTGAGAGCTCCTCCAAGGTGGATGCTACCACCTTCAATGTTCTCCTCCAAGGGGTGGGCGTGCACCACCCTCGAAAGCTCCTCCAAGGTGGCATGGACCACCTTCAAGATCTCCTCCAAAGAACTTCCTTGCCTAGCTTCTCCTTTGGCTAGCGTGGCTCAAGAGAGAAGGGAAGAGGGGAAGGCACCAAGGGTACAGAATATCCCCTTAATCTTCTTGTTCTTCTTCTCTCTTGGGTGTGGGTTCTAGGTAGAATATGAGAGTGAATTTGCTAGCTAAGGATAGTTTGAATGGTGGTGGGTACTGGACTTTTTATAGGGTAGGATGAGGGGTTAAGGTGCCTCTTGAAATGGAGGGCTGAGATGGGAGGATGGAGGTGGTTAGATGATCCTAGGGTTAAGGGTTGTGGCACCACCTAAGGGGTGTAAGGGGGGTAGTTAGGGTTCGTCAACAGGCACCTAAAAGTGGCGCCAACCATGGAGAGGTGCCATGGGTTGGCGCCAACTTTGAGGTTTCTAGAAGGTGGGATTATGTGGAGGGTGGAGATGGGTTTAAGGGGAGATGTGTGGTGGAGATGAAGGGGATTTTTGGAGGGAAAAGTGGTGCCAACAAGGGGGTAGTTAGGGTGGTTTTGGCACCCTTTTCAGGTGTCGTTTGGAGGTGGTGGGTAGGCTAGGTTGGCGCCAAGTAGGTTTAGCTTATGTGGAGCTTAGGTGGAGCTAGTTGGTGGAGTTGTTAGGTAGGGTTTTTGGGTGGTACAAGCCAAGGAAGCTGGAGCATAGCTAATCTAAGCTAAGCTAAGCTAGCTTAGCTAATGGTGGAGTAGAGGAGGAGGTGTTGGAGCTATAGTTTGGAGGGAGGAGCTGTAGTTTTAGGGATTGTATATCTGTTCATCCCTAACTCTCACAAAAACACATTAAAACAATAAAAGAAAATGCAATGCATGCCTATCCTAGTTAATGCCTAAATGCAGCCCAAAAACCCGTTTGTGGAGCAAAACTCTAAGAGATAGGTTTGTTTTTATGCAAAAGAATGATGATAAACTGTCGTTTATCACCTACATGTTGGCGAGCTTCCATCGCCACCACTCCTCCTCATCGCCGACGCCAACTCCGGTCGCCGTTGGCCGTGCCACCACCACCATCGGAACGCCTTCCTTGCAGCCATCCTCCCCTAGGTGTCTCTACTCCAGATGTGACTTCTCCTCTACGTGCGAGCAAGGGGAGTTTTTCCCCATTACAGAGAAGGACCAATTAAAATTTATGACAAATGCCATTGCCAAAACTCATTTTTCTGATTTTTTATTATTAAATTGACGTGAAATTTCGGCATCACACTTATTCTTTCTCATATTTATTTAGCAATTGTAATTCATCTCATTTTGCATGAAAATCGGATTAAGAATGGCATGCAATTAAAAGTTATATACTCTGCCACTACACGTGCATCATCCACGTATTTTTAGGAGCTTAACTTCTAATGTGAAATTTACATAAATGGCCTTGGACTTCTCATTAAATTGAAAGTGACATTCAGAGCATTAAATTCATTAAATTAATTTCATGAATGTTTCTGCAAACATGATGGCTCTATACTCGTGAATTTATTGCAGTCATTCCTCCCTGTGGATACGACCTAACTCTTCATGGTTAGTTTCATTGAAATATCTTTGTTCAGGATTTTCCACGACATGATTTTATTGCAATGACATATTTCTCTAATACATTATTTCAACAAGCAAAAATCCAACGATCAAATGGCACCGTTGTCGGGGTGGCAATCGACGCAATAAATTCACCTGACTTTATTTCTGATTATTCTGAATTGTGCATTTATTTGATCATTCTTTATCTTTTCTATGTGAGGAATCTAACAAAACGACAGGCGTAGCTGAGAGTCGACGTCGACCTTAAGCGACGTCCACACGCGGAGATTATCACAGGAGCCTATGGGCCTTGATCCCATAGGAGTGGAGACATGCAGAGGACCATCTAAGAGGATTCTTCCTCTTAGACTTTTGATTCAGCATTTTAGAGTAGATTCTTCAGGTTTAGTTCAGTTATTTATTTTCTTGCCCTCGTAATCTAGGGCAAGTTTTTGGGAGAGTGTCCTTGATTCTCTAAACTCTAGGTTTATTTTTAGTTAGTTCTTTTGATTACGCATTTATTATTTAAAAGAAAGAAAAGAAGATAAATCTAAACTGCCTGCTAGAATCTACATATCTTTAGGACAACCATCTAGGATTGATTGAGTAGCATCTAGATTTTCTTACTGCATTGAGTGCATTCTGTATCGAAGAGTGCTGGAGCAAGGTACATACTTCCTATCTTTTGCATCAGTTATCTGCACACACATTGCATTTGGATATAATTAAAGAAGCCTACTTAATCTGACTTGAAAAGATTCATCAAGTGGTCACATTGCTTCTCAAAAAGAAAGTAAAATATACAGGACGTGTTTTAATAACTTGATTATGATTTTAAAAAGAAAAATCACTTTTTGCGGTATAATGCACACTTCCTTCACTGAGCACACACTATAGGCACTGCACTAGCACTTGAACCCTTAAGGCTATAGGCATCGATCTCTTTATTGGTGCAAACCCTCCTATCTCACTTTGAAATAGTGGTACTAACATTTGTCCAAGTGATTTGATACTCTAAGGAGGGGGACACTCCTTAAAGGAATTCAAGGGTAGCTAAGAGGCACCGCTAATGCATCGCCTCAAAGGAAGGGTTCGCCCTACTTGTATCCCTTGGTTCCATCCTTGGAGTACCTTTTTAGTTGAGCATCTAAGAATATCATTGCAGCAATGTGTACATCTCTAAGGCACTCGAAGGTCTATTTAGGGTGCGTATTTGGTTGACAACTTGATTGGTCACCCAAAAGAACTAAAAGTAACCTCAACCTCCTTAATAGCCTTTGACTAGGAATCTAGGTGCCTCACTTCTCTTATACCACTTATGTGGGAATGGAGAAATACTGCCTTGACTCCATTTGGCCAAACTAAAAAGGTTAGAAGAGGGCTTAAAGTGCTTTAACTCAACAAAAGACCTCTTGCCTTGTGTATGTTTGGTGCATGCTTGGTAGGCACTCTCTTAGAAATAGTCTTCTTTTCAACCCTGAGCCTGAGAGAATTATTAGGAAAGCCAACCAAGAAAGAAGAAAAATTGCTGAAGAAAGACCTGAAGAAGAGATTAGGGTTGGTGAAAATCAGAGAACCTTGAGAGACTATTTCCTCCCTAACCCACCAAGCCCTACCTATTTGAAGACCTAGAGTGGATAATCCATATGAAATCAAGAGCAGCACCATATCTTTGCTCCCCTCTTTTTATGGTACTGCTAAGGAGGATCCCTACAGGCATCTTGAGGAATTCACCGAGGTCTGTTCCATGGTGAAGCTCCAAGGCTTTACTGATGAAGCCCTGATGAGGACTCTATTTTGATTCTCCCTTAAGGACAAGGCCAAGCACTGGTATCATACCCTTGATGCAAGGGTAAATGATTGGACCACCCTTAAAGGAGAATTCTTGAAAAAGTATTTTCCTATGAGTAAGATCAACCATTAGAAAAGGGAGAACCTGGGTTTTACTCAACAAGAAGGGGAGCAATTTCATGAGACTTGGGAGCAATTTATTAACCTTCTTAGGTTATGCCCCCACCATCAGGTGCCATGATGGCAGTTGCTTGAAAGGTTCTATAACAGATTATCTGAAAGGCACAAGTAAACCATCGATGCAGCTTGTGCAGGAACCTTCATGACCAAAACTAAGGATGAAGCCTGGACATTATTTGAAACATTAAGTGACAATTCCATACATATGTCCTTTGCCCATCAAGAAAGAAAACCATCAATCTTGCAGAGGAAGTTAGAGGCCCATGAAGCCGAGGGAACTGACGTCGAGCCCGGATAGGTTGTTAATATGGTGATTTTATCGTTGAAATGTGTATAGTGGTTAACCTAAATCAGACCTAACCATCTCTTTACAAAAATTTTTAACCTAGCCTACTTGATTTTATCTTGTCACTTTTAGGCCCAAGGTCGAACTCAGGGAAGTGGGGTACAAGTCAAGTTTCTACTCCTTTCTTACAATGAGTCTCTTCCATTCATTTTTGGTGTTTTTCTTATTTAGATTTTTTTCTGGTAATCTTTGTCCTTGAGGCACACCCTCAAAATTGGGTTCTTGGCTTTGAGCAAAAACAGAGTTCCAAGATTAGCTTTTCTCTTTTATATTTTTTTTTTTGTCTTTTTACTATTAGGAAAGTGGAACAGAAATAAACTAAATATAGTATATATATATAGGTATATAATATGTATATAAAGGGATGGGGGTGGAGGCGGAGATGGAGTGTAGCACGGTGTCGAGTCGGTCGTCGTCTAGAGAGATGCAACCAACAGGACTAGGTGCCGCATGGAGTATGGGATGGATGGTGGAAGATGTATGTAACCACCCTTTTTGTACATGTGTATCGGGGAATATCAGCAACTGGTGTAGATGTTCCCGCGATACAGCGTATGCTAAATAATGTGAAAATATATATATGTAAATATATCTATATGTACATATATATATGGTTATAAATATATAGGTATATATATAAGTAGATATATATGTATATATAAGTGTATATGTATATATATATATGTGTATCTATATATAACGATATAGAGGTATATATATATATATGTATGTATAAGTATATAGTAATATGTGTATTTATAGATATATGTAGCTAAGTATATATATATATGTATGTATATATAGTTATATATATATATGTATAGATGTATATATATATGTATATATATAATAATAATATATGTATATATAGGTATATGTATCTAGATATGTATATATATGTATAGATGTATATATAGTTATATAGATATATATATGTATAAATGTATGTATATATAAGTAGGTGTGTAAATATGTATATATATATATATATGTGTATCTATACTTATAATAGTATATATATAGATATATGCATATATATCAGTATATATATGTGTATATATATATATATGTATAAGTATAAACTAATACATAGTTATGTAAGTACTAATATATGTATAGATATATGTATAAATATATATATATATAAGTATAAAGATATATGTATATATATGTATATGTATATGTATATATATAAGTATATATATAAATATATATATATATATATATATATATATGTATGTATGTATACTATTACATAACTATATAGGTACTACTATATATATAAATATAAGTATATATATATATGTATATATGTATATATATATGTATATAAATATATGTATATATATATCAATATATATAAGTCTACGTATATATATATGTTTATAATAGTGTATATGTGTGTGTGGGTGTGTGGAAGTGTTAGTGTAGGTGTGTGTGTGCGTCGGTGTAGAGAGAGTGAGAGAGTGTTGTGAGAGAGAGAGAGAGAGCGGGAGAGGAGAGAGCAGCCGCATTGCTGGAGTGAAAGGCTGGAGCAGTTAGGGCGTCTGCGTGTGAAGGCCATCGTCTGATCCACGCGTGCTTGCGCAGGCGCGTATGCGCACAGAGGAGCACGCGGGAGGATTGGGCGCAGAGAGGGAAGGCAGCACCCAGCACTGCGCGAAAGCTGGTGCGGGCTCTTGCAATCGCTCGCGAAGGGAGCGGACGACACAGACGGGTGCGGGAGAGGGGATTTGGCGAAGCAGATGCGCGAGCTGGTGCGGGCGACGCAGGAGGAGACACGCAAGCGATCGCGAGCACAGGCGAGGGCTGGTTGCGGCGCACCGGGTGACCAGGAAAGTGAGAAGCTTTCCGGTCACCCCACTATAGCCACAGTGTCGCGTAGACTCTCGTGAACAGCAGCTACAGTGGTTGTCCGCGCCGTGCAACCGGCAGTGGGCGGTGCAGTGAGTGAGGCCGGCTTGCGGCTGGTGCGCGAAGGAGAAGACCTACACCAGTCGGTTGCAAGCGCTGAGAGCTCGTGACAGAGCGCACAGAGAGGGAGGCGACGGCGCCTGCAGCTTGCGTGGAAGCTTGCAGGTGCTGGCAGGGGTGTGGGGAAGCACTTGGCCGGCCGCTGTAGTGACTCGCAGAGGCCAGCTGCAGGAGGAAGAGGGCGCGACAGGGTGTAGAAGCGGGAGGTAGAGAGGGCCTATAGGTGTGCGCGGAGGGTTGGGGCACCTGCAGGCACGTGCGGATGGGGCCGCTGCTGCTGCCGCTGTCGCTTCAAGCTTCAGACCTTGAAGCTGCTCCAATGGCAGAAGGTGCTGGAACGAAAAAAAAGAACAAGAACAGAGCCACCACGCCCACCGACTCTTTGAAGAGCTGGGCGGTGGTGGTTTCACTGTGGTGGTGTGCACCACAGTGAGGGCTCCTGCCCACCGGGTATCTCCAAGGAGGACCGACGTATGGACGGGAATGGAGGAGAGGACGGTGGTGGCCTGGAAGAAGTGCTGCTGACTTTTTTTTTGGTTGGGACCAGGCCTCTTTTGAAGGTGGAAGCCATGGCTTTTTATAAAGGGAGAAGGCATGGCAGGGAATGGCAGCTGCAGGGAAGGGCTGGCAGGGAGAGGTAGCCGCAGGGAATTGCAAGTTGCAGCTGCGGAAGGCATGGCACGCGAGGAAGAAATTGCTCCATGCAGCCGTGGGGAGAAAGATTTAAAAATCAAATGGAAATAAAAATAGAGATGGGAATTTTGCAAAGATGCACTTGAGGAAAGATGTAAAATGCAAGGCCAATTATTTCATTCTCCTCCCTTCTCAATTAAATGCATGCATGCATGTATTTTTACAATGCAACTATGGAGACCTAATTATGCATTAGAAATGCTAGGAAATAGCACAAGATGGCAAAATTTTAGGCGTATTTTTGCGGTGCAATCATACCCCCATGCCTATCTTTTGCTAGTCCCTAGCAAAACATTATTTAGAAATGATCTTAAGCTGAAGATTTTCTTCTGGGGCAATATAGGTGTGTTTATTGTTGGATATTGTGAGAACCAATTGTAGAGAAGACTACCAGTACTATAAGTCTCACATGACATAGATCATCTCGCGACTAACCAGGACTCTTGATATTTAAACCTTAAGTACGATTTCCATGATCCAGGAGGCTTTTGCTGTACTCGAGAGCTTAAGAGATTATGGTTTGTGCTTAGTGAAGGATCAAGACTGACCAGATGAACATTAAGACTCAAGCCTAGGGTTTCACGAATCTTTAAGTACAGGTTGGTCCCAATTTCAGCTCGTGTTTTCAGATTGACCCTTAAGAAGATGTTGAAAAACTCAACTCCCATTTTCTGATTTTTGTGGCTTAAAGGAAAACATGGTATTTATAGCTTGCCCTGAAGAACTTCTTGTAGGGCGAAGACTTTACAGATATTTGTGAGATATACTGACTTATTTGCAACTTTTTTTTTTTTAAGAAACACGTGTCAGTATATCTCTTACAACTTTATTTGGAGGAGCACACTTTTCTTTTTGGTGGGAGGGTTTCTTTTTGGTGGAAAGAGTCGCTCCTAAACACAAGACTAAAGCCTGGGATAAAAAGTCTATATGCACGCACAGGTAAGGACTCCACCTTCCCTAATGAACACTAGGGTTGGACCTTATGTTCACCTGGTCTTTCCTGATATGTGTAGTGTGAACCAAGTTTACTTAAGCTCTCAAGTAAAAGCAAACCAACGGATCCTGTACTGGTGTCTCAGGTACAAGAATATGTCCTTAGTTAGGAGATATTCCAATCTATCTTGTCAATGCTCAAGTGAATTAAGTCGAGCCTGAGTGAATCAAGCTTTTGTGGCCTGGAAAGTCTTCAAAATAGAGGTTCAATATCCATAAACACTTATTATATTTTTTTTTGTTTTAGCTTTCAGATCATTACTAAACACCATTTATTATTATTATAATATATTATATATATACTTTTTTTTTCTTTTTCTTGCGTACTTATAAATAGGTGGGAACTGTATGATACCATAAAATACCCAGATCCTATGGATGCCTATCCACCCCCCCATGCCAAACAATGCTATGTCCTCATATGCATGCAGGGAAAGGTAAAGAAAGGATGAAAGATCAGGTAACGAGAACTGAGGTTCAGGGTATACAGCAGGGTGGTAGGGTGGGTGGATGGTGGGTGGTGAAAGGTCAGGCATTTCAATGGACGAGAGTGTCCCAAGCAGAACAGAAAACAAGTCGGGAAGAAGAAGTGGGCCCTCAGTTTGGCCAAGAAGAGGGGTTCTTTGGATAGATGGATCCAAAAGGGAAAAGCCCTAGTGAGTAGGATATGGGCTCAAGGTCCGAGTGTGGAGTTGCAAATCCGCCTGATTTGGAGGGAAAGAAAGGGTAATCCGGTCTTCAGGAGTGTGGACCGGTGGTGAGCAGCCCGGATATGACTCAGACCACGAGGTATGGAAAGCGGAGAAAACCTCGTCAGAAGTCTGGTCAGGAGAAGGTACGGGACAAGGGAGGGATGGGGGAATGTCACAGTATGTGTTGGGCAGACGTCAAGTAATCCGCAGTAGTCTGAATAGGTTCCAATTAGTCCGATACACGCATTGACGGTCATGTCCTCGTCAGACGTGTCATCCTTGATGTCATCGCAATCAAAGTTCTTGGCTGCCTTGAAGATGTTAAATCTGAGCTTTTCAGATTCAACGGCAATCTCAATACAACCCGACTCGCAGTCGATAAGGGCGCGGCTGTGGCTAAGAAAGGTCGACCAAGGATGATCGGACAATCAGAAAGTGAGCTAGGAACTTCCATATCTAAAACAAGAAAGTCAACTGGAAAACAGAGACTGTTGACCCTAACCACCACGTCTTCCACCACACCCTTTGGGATTTTGACAGAACGATCTGCCAACTGTAACGTGACAGGGGTGGGGTTCAGATTTCCCAAGGAAACTTTTTCGAGCATGATGGTTGGTAAGAGATTTATGGAAGATCCTAGATCAAGCAGGGCACGATTAAAATTACATCCTTGGATGCTATAGGAAATCAGCGGTATGCCTGGATCTTTCTACTTCGGTGGTAGGTTTGACAGTATAACACAACTCGCATGAGGCAAGAGAACCATCGGATTTTTAGTTTTCTTTGACTGTCGCTTGGGTGTTGTGTAGTCTTTGAAAAATTAGGCGACAGTAGGTATGTGGTCGATAGCCTCGAGCAGGGGTATCTTGATTTCTACATCCCTGAACAAATTACGCAGGTTATCAAAGGCCTAAGTGTTACGAACGCGTGCCCCAGACGTCTTTTAAGTCGTCTGGGAGGTGGCCTAGACGTCGGACCAGACGTCTTGGATCACATCCAGAAGTCATACCAGATGTCTGGGATCGTTTCCAGACGTCTGGAAATCAGTTATTTTCGACACGCGCGGGTCGTTTGCGCGCATGAGCGCGCAGACCGCATATTCGCTTATTCTTCTCTCTGCGGCTACAGACGCCGCTGCCGTGCTCCCTCTCTCTCCTCCTCGCACGGCCTTAAAAGGCCACCCCTCCCCTCACTTCTGTCACCACCGTCTCCTCCCTCTTCTCCTTCAGCCAGTGAGCCTGAGCGCGAGCACGAGGGCGGCAGCGGTGGCCGCAGTGAGCGCGGAGGGGGTGCTGCGTGCGAGAGCGGCGCTCAGCTGTGAGGGCGAGCTCGCCGGGGCTGCCAGGGCCGGTCGGCGGGGAGTGCAGCAGGCGCGGAACGACGCGGGAGGCCTGCTGCGGCTCGAGCAGCAGGCGCATGAGGTGCGACGCGGGCGGCGTCGCGAGCGGAGGGCGAGTCGCGCCCTGGTTTTGGAAAAATTTCCAGAATCAGACGTCTGTGCTGATAGCCAGACGGCGAGGTCGACGTCTGGAAGACTGTCCAGACGTCTGAAAGGTGGGTTTTCCGTCTTCCTCTTCCTTCCTGTCGACTGACCATACCGAGGGAGAGAGATGGGTGTGCGCAGGCTCGGTGATTCGCCATCCAACACCAATCAGACGTCTGGCTGTAGTACCAGATGGCGGGAGTGACCTCCAGACGTCCGGGGTGACCATCGTACGATTGGAAACTAAGCCAGACGTCCCCGCAAGCTTCTGGACATCTGAGAAACCACGCAGAACAAGGTAATTCTCTGATCCACTTTTTAAGATGTCTGGAAGAAGTTCCAGACGTCTGATTTTGCATAGTGTCATCGTTTTCGACCCGTTGAGGGCCCGTTCGGGTTCCGTTTTCAGCGTTTCGAGTTGCGTTCTTTTCGGAATTAAATCCTCTACCCGTCTACAGTAGTTATACACTGTTTTGAGACACTCCTTGTGTTTGATCCTTGTGATAGGACCCCGTTCCGTTGCAGTCTCGGGGGTCGCGGAGGCACGCGGGATTCCCGACCACACCGCCATTACTCCCATTGTACCTGGTAGAGTGGCTTTAAGTTATTAATAAAATCTATTAAATTATGGAACCATAAATAGAACCTAGGACATTGCATGAATACTAGGAATGAGAAATAGATGGAATGATAGCTCCTAGGTGTTGCATGAATCCTAGGGTTGGAAAACTAGATTGTATGATAGATCCTAGGATATGGCATGAATCCTAGGATGGGAAAACTAGTGGAATGCATAATACTGCAGTCTTGGAAAATGGAAAGAGATATAAAGCTGCCTGTAATTTGAATTAACAGCTGCCTGTTGTGAATAAATAACGTGGTTGAGAACATGGATTGTAAGAATGTGAAACTGGAAAGTGAAACCTGGATGTTTGAGTAAAAAGGATGGAACCCTACGGGGGAATTAGGAGTGGAACTCCTGGAAAGAGAAAGGAATGGAACTGAGATGTAGTTGTGTACTGTCTCTTGGGTACGTAGTACCAAGGGAAGTACCTGTACCTATTTAGTGTAGAGCGGAGCCAGCCGCCCCAGGGACCCGGGGTTAGGACTGGCCACTCTGTACTAATTTGTTGGCCCTCGCGTACATAGTACCGAGGAGAGCTACTAGTGTAGGGAGGTACTAGCTACCCCACGGGCCCCGGGGTTCTGCTAGCCTCCTACACCGACTTGTTTAGGCCCACTGGGGTAAACCAGGGTAGTCAGGCGAGGGTGCGCAGACTGTGGAGGGGCAAGGCCCCGGTTTGGTTACTGTGGAGGGGTTGGACCCCTGTTACTGAGAGGGCTCTGCCCTAGACTGGTTCCGTGCTGTGCTTTGGGCGCACCCGTTAACGGAAACGACTGACCGCTTGCCAGTACGGGTTAGCTACCTGTGCGTTTATCGACCGTGCCGTAGTCACGGTTACGTCTGTCAGTGACCTTGGGGTGGTTGATTGAGGGTAGGATCACCACGGGGGACTCTCCCAGCCAGGAGAGCACCACGTGCTACTTCTACTTTTTGGAAAAGACTGCAATCAAGATCTTTCCCATGAGGAACATTCGAGATCAAGAGAAAGATCTGAGGAATAAATGAAATGGTGAGACAATTGAAAGATGTGAATAAAGAAAGTAATGGAACATAACAGCTACTGTACACTCTACTGTTGTCTTTAGTTTTAGTTGCCACTCTACTCAGCGTTTTGCTGACGTGTTACACTCGTTACCTTTTTCAGGACCAGGTGTTGAGCAGCCAGGGTCAGCGGCTGCAGAGGATGCTGGGCCGAGTAGGGTGCAGTAGAGTTACCACTGTCTCTTGTACCTCTTTTTGTTACGTTGTAGTGAGTAGTTCTTGTTTCCGCTGTACTTTCTTTACCTGCAGTTCAAATTATATTATGAATATTGTTCTACTGTTGTGGTGGTACATACTGTGGTAGTTTCTTTCTTTACTGCTGTACTTTCTTACTGTTAGTTATATTCATGCTGAATGCGGTTTATTTTACTGCTCTTTTGGTTACTTCCTCGTTGGACGACTAGGTCTTGGGATTAGTTGAGTCGGTCCGATTCTCGTGTCTCGTAGGGACTCGGGAACCGGGTCGTTACACTACGTATCTTTCTTTTTGCCTTTTGGCTCCCTCAGTAGAGCCTCAGGGAATAGGACTGATTCTGGCAACAATTTGGGTGTATCGTCCTCTCTTGAATGCGGTGCACATTCCGAATGAGAGGGCGATGAAGAAGAAGATGGGCCAGGATCAAGTCGAGGCGAATCGACAGTTTGCTTATCGCTCCTCATAGTGATAGCATTGGACGATGCGGCTCCAGTGGGATCATACGGCGGAGGAGGGTTCACAATGGGGACATAAGAGTGCGGTGCTGCAGCGGGATTAGCCTGAAATCTCGGTGGAATGCTCTGTAGCAGCAGGATTCTGATATGAGCTAAGAGACCTAGGCTCCTCCTGTTCGGGAGGGTTCTACATTTCCTCCAATATTTCCCGAATGGCTTCGATTTGCTCATTATACATTTCCATTTGGGCTTGGAGGCAGGTTATGGGATCTAAGGCTCCACCACCTGGTGGGTTCTGAGGGCGGTTTCCTCCCTCGGGATTTGGGGGTGGGCGTGCAGCCATGTTTGTGGAGGAGGAGGACAATTCGGCTTCTTTTCAAGATTTATCAGGCAATTCAAATAGTTCAGGGTTTTGTGACCTCCTCCCAAACATGCACTACCGCAGGAAGAATTGGGGAGATGAGAAGGGAAGAGAGATGAGAGAAATGATGCTGCAAAGGTACACTTGATGACAAATCAATTCAATCCAATTCCTTACTCTACAGTGTGCCTTTAGACCTAAAGATCTAAGTTACCTACTATCACGAACTATGGAACCGAATGCGAGCACCGCGGAACCACCAGGCCAGATTGAAAGGCCATTTGCCCTAGTCTTAGACACCTGATAGCACGCGGAAACTCTCACCAACACGTAGCCACTACACGCAGGTAGTTAGACCTCCAATCCTTAAGAAGGGTCAAGTTACTACCAGTTTTAGTTACAGGCTTAGGGTCAAGTGCTTCTGGAATGTGAAGGGCATTTTTTACGGGTAATGCCCAAGTGATTGATTTTCAGAGTGTGTAAAACAAGCATGCAATGGGGAAATCTCCCTGAATTGAAGTTCTTAATTGGTGAATGGTTTTTAGAGTTCAGGCTTAAGTAGTATGGATTTTAGGATTTTGCTGAAATACCAATTCAACCAATCTCCAGGTTTTTGTGAGAATAGAATTTTTCTTTCTAAGCCCAACAAACCCTTCTTCAATATCAGTTAGTTAATGAATGCTAAAATGCAATGGGCTACCCTAAATGGAGATTTCTATGTGTGGATGCACGAATCAGTTTTAGATTTATGTGAAAGGGAGCCAAAGCACTTTAATTCAAGTGCTCCCAATCACCAGAATGATTTCCAGACACAAGGCTTAACCAACAGATAAAGAAACTAAAGTTGTTGGTGTTGAAATACTCGGGATCGAATCTGAGGCAAGTTGAAAAGTCGTGGTGGGGTTGGAATCAACTCAATTCCAAGTCTCCCCACCAAAAATGTGATCCTGAATGGTAGATAAGTGAGGCAAAGAGGGGTGCAATCAATCTTTTTGTATTTTCCTAAAAGAATACTTCACACGGCGAGAAATTCAAGAATCAAGATTCTTGGATTTTCGCTATGCGAAGTAAGGCAGAAAATCCCAGGGCGGTGGGAGTGAAGACAATCAATGAAACAAGTGAATTTTAATCCACTTGCCCCAAGAGATCCCAAGAAGTTCTTTCTAGTTTTTAGTTTTTAATTTTTTCTTTTTTTATTAAGGTGACAAGTTAACCCTAGTTGCTAGGAAAAGAAGACCAACTTGTTCGGCAACGTGTGCGAAGCTCCAATGCGGTGTAGACGTCTTCACGCTCTTGTTCCCACCTTGGATTTGCTCACGTCTTCGACTTCGTCTACCTGCCTTCTCCTTACACCAGGTTCACCTGCACACCAAAAACAGAGATACCCGTGAAGAGAGAAGAGAAGAATAGAAAGGAATTGAATAGAAACTTACTTGAAGGCGCACTTCCCCGGCAACGGCGCCAAAAAAGAGTATGATGTCGAGCCCAAATAGGTTGTTAATATGGTGATTTTATCATTGAAATGTGTATAGTGGTTAACCTAAATCGGACCTAACCATCTCTTTACAAAAATTTTTAACCTGGCCTACTTGATTTTATCCTGTCACTTTTAGGCCCAGGGTTGAACTCATGGAAGTGGGGTACAGGTCAAGTTTCTACGCCTTTCTTACAACGAGTCTCTTCCGTTTGTTTATTGTATTTTTGGTGTTTTTCTTATTTAGATTTTTTTTTGGTAATCTTTGTCCTTGAGGCACACCCTCAAAATTGGGTTCTTGGCTTTGAGCCGAAACAGAGTTCCAAGATGTGTCTTGCTATTCGCAAGACAGAGTACCTGCAAGTTAAATATTATCTTTTCTCTTTTATATATATTTTTTGTCTTTTTACTATCAGGAAAGTGGAGCAGAAATAAAGTAAATATAGTATACATATATATAGGTATATAATATGTACATAAAGGGGTGGGGGTGGAGGTGGAGATGGAGTGTAGCACGGTGTCGAGTCGGTCGTCGTCTAGAGAGACGCAACCAATATACTAGGTACCGCGTGGAGTATGGCATCGATGGTGGAAGATGTATGTAACCATGCCTTTTGTACGCATGTATCGGGGAATATCAACAATTGGTGCAGATGTTCCCGCGATACAGCGTATGGTAAATAATGTGAAAATATATATGTGTATATATGTAAATATATCTATATGTATATATATATATGGTTATAAATATATAGGTATATATATATGTATATATATATATATGTGTATGTATATATAATGATGTGTCATTGTGCGTGTGTGTTAAGAAGTGTCATTATAGTTGCACTTGCAACGTCGATTTTAAAATAAGTAAATGGAGGTGAGTCCGAGTGTCGGTCTCAGGGAGGTGTGAAAATCGGATTTTTGCATACTACTTGTCACGGAAAGTGCGGAGTTTTGCCTGCGAAGGATGCAGTTTTGAAAAGCGAGAGAGATAGAGAGAGAGATTAGGGTTACAAAGTTCATTGTTTGATCATGCAACTTGAACGGAAATTAAAGTGACAATTGAATGGAAAATAACTTCATTAATCGTGCACTTGTAGTTCATAGCTTACAACATTAAATACTTGCTTCAAACAAAAGTAATGGAAAGCTTGAGAGAGAGAGAGAGAGAGAGTGGAGAGCGATGAGGCAGCCACGGTGGTGGAGGAGGCTCTGTTGGTGGCTCGTCGTCTCCGATGATTACAAGAGGTCCTAAAGCTAGCTAAGAGAGGTGTGGAGTAGTTGCAATAGGAGTGAATGCCTTGAAAGGTGGTTGGAGGGGGTTTAAATAGAGTTAAGGGCTTCCTAAAAGAAGAAGGGGCTCTAGCGACGTCCAGAGCGTCGCTAAAACCGCTTCCAAAAGTGTCAGTGAAGCCCTCCCGCCGCTGGTCAGTCGCCCGCCTCATTCCTTCTCCTCGCGCAATCCGTGGCTATTGAACAAGAGCCGTCCAATCTTCAAATCCTCCTCGGCTGCGCTGGAATCGCGCCTCAGGCGCGCGTGTGCACGCGCGTCTTCGCCTGACTTGCACGCGCACGTGGATGCTCATGACCTGCGGTCGCGCCGCATGGCAGGATCTCGGCCAGCCGTTGCTGATCGGGTGGCCCAATTTCCTACGCCCGTCTCCTGTCTTCAATTTCCACTCTGCGCGGCTCGAACCCGCATCACGTGCGTGTAGGCGTGAGCGCTAACCGTTGCTCCACGCCCGCACTTTATCGCGGCGACCGCGGGCGGGCGCGGGGGTCTTGGCTGGCTGAAGGTGCAACCCGCGGTGGGGCGAGGCTGACGTGGCGTAATCTGGGCCGTTGATCTCCAGATCAACGGTCAGAACTTCTTGGGCCCATTGTAGGAGCTCCGGATGTTGAATTTGGCCGATCTTGAGTCCTTTTGACTTCGTTCGTCGTTCTGAATCCATCCGTGCGGTCTGATTGCTCATCTGAGGCTTGCTTTGATAAATGCTTACACAAATGGCCATTAATGCAGTTTATAAGCAATCTTGGTACATGATGCATGCAATGCTCCTATTCTACTTATTTTTTGCCTTTTATTCTAAAGATGGGCCATATTCAACATAATTATCACCCCCTTGTGTAGTGTTATCATACCCCCATGCTTATTCCTTGCTAGTCCCTAGCAAGGTTTATTCTAGCCTTCATTTCCTTGCAGAATTCAAGAAGTAATTGCTTAGGCACTTCGTTACTTGTCAATAAGAGGAAATATACGAAGATCTTAATCTACAAAGATTAAGCAGCGCCCGGGTGTCTGCCAAAATATGAATCGCCCGAATCCTTGCTTTAATGTATATATAACTGTACATATGAATACGTATATATATATTATTTTAGAATTTTTTCGGAATTCAGTGTGGGTTGGTAAGTTTTTACGGCTACCCAACCCACCCAAAACTTGGTCAAAACCCTAAGTGCTAAGCATCTTGGTGTGAATGTTGTGATAGACTCACTTAACGGTAATTGAGACAGACTTCGAGTTTCTACACCTCTAGGTGACCGGAAAAGACAATAAATTTTGCCTGAAGGTGTATTTGTTCAATTGGTATCTTTCTTCCTACATTTGTTTTAATTGGGGTCAACACAAGGATTTTTCTAGTGTATATCTCCCTGGCTTGTACTACTTCCCCGCTTCTTCCTTAGGTGTTTTGGTCTTTTTTTGTACAATTATTGAGCTGGGCTCTGGACAACCGACCAATGGGCTGTTACCCATGATCACTTGCCAGCCATACTTGTGCGGTGAAGTGTGGTTTATTTTCTTTTCTTCTTCTAATTTTTTTTTTTTCGTAGGGGGCTTCCCTGATCTCAAATGTACCTAGAGGCAATGAAGAAGAAATGGCCTGTGGCTGGGTTCTGGACAACCTACCAATGGGCTGTTACCCACGACAACTTACCAGCCATACCACCCTAGAGAGTTCATTAGCTACCCAATTTCTGTCAAATCTTCGAGAAGTGAGTCTGTGCAAAAATGTGTGCAGATGCTTAGACTCAAAGTTTTTCTGAGTTAGAGGGTGAGTTGATAAGTCGTATACTTATTACCTTATTTAGTAGGTGGAATAGAATAGCTTAAGGTTGCAAGGATTCTCCGCTAAATCCATATTTTAACGGACACCAGGGCTGATTAAGCCTGAAGGCCTGAAAAGTCTAAGTGTTTAAATTCTTTTTGTATTATTTCCCACTATTCACAAGTTTCTAATGCCTAAGTTTTCTTCCTGAATTCAAATTTTTTTTTTAATTTATTTATTCATTCAGACTGATTAATTGAGCTCAAGATTGTGCAATTTACCACCCCCCCATGCTTAAGTTGGACAATGTCCTCATTGGAAGATACATGGATGCAAAAGGGTTCAAAAAGATAGTACCTGAGTGACGTAAACTACCAAATCAGTCTGAATCCTCTGGGTTGCCTCCCAGGAAGTGTTGAGTTTAATGCCTCCAGCTGGGCGGTGCACAAACAGGAATGGTTTGGGTCAAGGAGATATGTTCAAAATTAACCAGACCCAAAATCAGAAATCCATAGATGCGAATAAGGTTGTGGTAGAGTCCCGTTCCTAAGGGGCGGGAATTCTGCAACAGATGTATCATGCATGCCCGTGTCAGATCCTCTCTTAGTCTGTGGGCATGCAAACAAGTTGCTGTGGACGAACGCACCCCAAATATGACATGCCAGACACTAAAGATGTTGGTTTTATATTCATCTTGTGTCCCCATAAAATTGTAATCCATCGAAAGTGTATCAATTCCAGTTTATTCGGGTTGCAGGATCTTTATTCTGGTAGGGCAGGTAATAAAGTCCAGAGTTTCATAATGGGCCCTACAATCAAGCATGAGGCCTCTCTCCAAAGATGAATCCATCTCTTCCGCAACTATGGTTTCATTGTTCATTCCCTCCAAGCCCTTGATCTCAAGAATATTTTATTAACCTCCTTTGTATCGGATTCACTATTTGGGGTTGCATTAGAGGTAGGGTCAATTTCATCCTCTAGATCATATTCCTTCTCTCGGCCCTCCTCCAAATTTGTGATGGGGATTCCAGCCGATTCATAATCTATTTCTTTAAAATTGTAACTCCTTTCCCCTTTTCCGATGTTGGTTGCTATTCCCACCGGATTGCTTCTCCTGGGCCGATTAGATTCGGATTCCAAGGCATCTCCCCTCACATTCTCAGTTTCCTCCTGATGTTTGTCCTCAATGCTCCCCAAATTGTGTTCCGAGGAATCCTTATTGTCCTTATCCACTGAGCTGTCCAACTCTTAAGGGGTATCAATGGTGGACTGAACCAAATTAGGGTGACTGGGTGTAGTCCAATTGATCATGGTAGGTCCTTGCTTTATGAATTCCATGAATGGCCTTGTGTGCAACAGCTTTCTCTGGCCTTCTTCCCCCAATTGTTGGAATAAATCCAACATGGCCTGTTGCCCTTTAACCAATTCTTGATTCTGTCTGTGTAGTTCTAACTGGAGGCTATCAACAATTGACATGGTGTCATTTGGTGTCCTTTGGATTTCCTCCTTGAAATCCAGGTTAAGAGAGTATGGTTGAGGTTGTGGATCATAACCCACACTGGTGTTTAGGTTCTTGGGTGGGTCCTCTATTCTATCATGTTCAGGGTCCAGTTCCTCAAGAGGAACCATTCTCTGTTTGGTCCTACTCTAGAATAGTTGAGGTTCTAAGTTCTCCTCCCAGTCAGATTCTTCATCAGGGGACCAAGTCAAAGGTTGATGTCCTGGGCTTGCCTAGATTTCTGATCATTTTTTGATTTCCATTTGTCTAGAACTCCTTCCAATCCAAAGGTCAAGTAGGAAAGGTTGTTGAATTCAGATTACCTTTCTTGATTATTATCTTGAGAAGGGTAGGGTTCTTGGTGTTCTCCTAAAGCGTAGGTCTTATCACAGTAGAGCGGGTCGAACCTAAATGAGGAGGCATCGTGAGGAGAATCGAGATATGGAGCCCCACGATTTGAATCGTACCCTTGGGTGGCTATGTTGGGTGTATTCCAATAAGCGGTTGGTGCGGTTTGGTCATAGTTGGGCCAAGAGGGATATTCAAGGTTGTATCCCCAAATTGGTGGTTGGTTAGCCAAGTAGGCTATGGGTATGGTCCACTTGGGTTAGCATACAAATCCTGTTGGGGGTAGTTTGGGTAAGATGGATAGGCATTGAAATCCATGGCTTGGAAGAAATGGAGGGATGCGGGAAGAACAGATAAGAGAGAGTTGTGTACTAAATCGAGCAAACAGTCCTAGTCCTTATGGTGTATTCCTTAGGAGACCTAGAAATCTCACAAAGGTTGATTAAGTCCGTAAGTACTGGACTCCCCTTCCCAAGGCTAATCTGGCCAGGTTGATTACAAGAGGATTGCAGGGAAGGTTCTTCCTTTGGCTTGCGCCTCCAGTTCTGTAGACCCCACAACTGCGGTCGTTTGACACTGCCCTGCAGCCTAGTCACCAGATTCTACCAAGGGAATGAAATCCAAGTGCCTAGCGAACAAAACCTCGCCTTTTGAGACTTAACTTAGTCCTGCCTAGGGCACGTCTACTCAGTTTTAAAGGGTTAGGATAGTGCTTGTGCTTAAGGTGATGTGATGAGGCGTTGATTGGGGTGGTGCCTCTTAATTTTCCACTTTTCAAGGTGTGTGCTTCTAGCAAAACATGGTTTTCAAGCAAGGATTTGTTAAGATGTGGTGTCTTTTAGTGTTTCATCCTTACTTTAGTCTTTTTAGGGTTGACGTGTCTTAACGTTTTCAAACAAGTTTCAGTGGGCACGTCAAGTTCTGCACACAATTCGATGAAAGTAGATTTCCTTTTTATTCTGTAGAGGCTCTAAAACCCTAGTGTACTCATCCTAATGATCATGCAGCTTCTATTAGATGAGTCAGTTTTAGGGTTGAGTGGTGCGGCCCAGGTCAACTCATGGTGGCTTCGCAAACACCACTCAAGAAAAAGGAAAGAACACTCTAAGAATTTGCTCAGAATGTTAGAGTGTACATTTTTCTTTTCTTTTTTTGTGGGGTGATGTGCTAAGGATGTGGGTCAAGCAATCATACACCACGCCACTTTTTTTTCAGTTTTTACAATTTTTTTTCAGCTTTTTCACGTAAGCAAACAATGAGAGAGAGGTTACTCACTATCGGTCCTCGAGGTGCCTACTCCCTTGCTACCATCGTGGGATGCATTGCTTCACCGTCCATGCGCCGAATTCCTGCAACCATCAAGTAAAAAGGAAAATAGGGCATTAGACGATGTGAGAATGAATGTGGAATGGAGGTGATAAAACAAATCCATTGCCTCCCCGGCAACGGCGCCAAAAACTGACGTGTCGTTGTGCATGTGTGTTAAGAAGTGTCGTTATAGTTGCACTTGCAACGTCGGTTTTAAAATAAGTAAACGGAGGTGAGTCCGAGTGTCGGTCTCAGGGAGGCGTGAAAATCGGATTTTTGCTTACCACTTGTTGTCACGGAAAGTGCGGAGTTTTGCTTGCAAAGGATGCAGTTTTGAAAAGCGAGAGAGAGATAGAGAGAAAGAGAGAGGTTAGGGTTAGAAAGTTCATTGTTTGATCATGCAACTTGAACGGAAATTAAAGTGACAATTGAACGGAAAATAACTTCATTAATCATGCACTTGTAGTTCATAGCTTACAACATTAAATACATGCTTCAAACAAAAGTAATGGAAAGCTTAAGAGAGAGAGAGAGAGTGAGAGAGAGTGGAGAGTGACGAGGCAGCCACGGCGGTGGAGGAGGCTCCATCGGTGGCTCGTCGTCTCCGGCGATTACAAGAGGTCCTAAAGCTAGCTAAGAGAGGGGTGGAGTAGTTGCAAAGGGAGTGGATGCCTTGAATGGTGGTTGGAGGGGGTTTAAATAGAGTTAAGGGCTCCCTAAAAGAAGAAGGGGCTTTACCGACGTCTAGAGCATTGCTAAAACCGCTTCCAAAAGCATCGGTGAAGCCCTCCTGCCGCTGGTCAGCCGCCCGCCTCGTTCCTTCCCCTCGCACGATCCGTGGCTGTTGAACGAGAGCCGTCTGATCAAAGATCGGACGGCTGAGAATCCTCCTCGGCTACGCTGGGATCGCACCTCGGGCGTGCATGTGCGCACGCGTCTCCGCCCGACGTGCGAGCGCGCGTGGACGCTCGTGAGCTGCGGTCGCATCGCGTGGTAGGATCTCGGCTGCCCGCTGCTGACCGGGTGGCCCAATTTGTCCACGCCCATCTCCAATCTTCAATTTCCACTCCGCGCGGCTCGAACCCACGTCGCGTGCGTGTGGGCGTGCGCGCTAACCGTTGCTCCACGCCCGCGCTTTGTCGTGGCGACCGCGGGTGGGCGCGCAGGTCTCGGTCGTTCGATCGAAGATCGACGATCGAGATTTGATCTCGGTTGGCTGGAGGTGCAGCGCACGGTAGGGCGAGGCTGACGTGGTGCAATCTGGGCCGTTGATCTCCAAATCAACAGTCAGAACTTCTTGGGCCCATTGTAGGAGCTCCAGATGTCGGATTTGGCCGATCTTGAGTCCGTTGGACTACGTTCGTCGTTCTGAAAAGGAACTTTGAGCTTTTCCTTCCAAATTCCCAGTTACCCACTGTAGTTCCTACACACACTAGAGAAAAGAAATAGAAGGGGATGAGATCCACTTCAAGAAAGAGGAAAAATGATTAAGCAAAGCTCTGCCACCCCGATAACGGTGCCAAAAACTGATCTCATTTTTTAGCAGTTTGTTAATTTAGGGTTTTAAGTCATTGCAATGCACAAAAAATGGATTTGCTTCTAAATTTATATTCCTAGATAGTGCGGTATCTAGTTCGTCCAAGGAGGCAAGTTTGCAAAGTTAAATCTCTTTCTTGGAAAATAAATCTTAACTTTCTTTTTGGTATTTTTGAATATATAGTTTTTATGATTTTTGAAGTAAAGGCAACATGCAAGTTTTTGTTGAAAGCTAGAAAACAACTAATACCTAATTCAAGAAACCTACCATAATGTGACAGGTAGAGCCTCTCCCTAAGCTCACCCAAGGCATGTGGAGGCCTAGAATAATTAGGGAGAGGGAGTGAAACAATTGCTAGGCAAAATTTGTAACAAGCTATGCAACAAAAATTGAAAGAAGGCAATTTGCATTAAATCAAAATTGTGCACACAAAACCTATAGAGGAATGCTTCTACTCTACTTGAAAATACAAGAAAAATAAAACACAAATCCTCTATATAGATGGTGAAGAAGAGGGCATCTTGCTCCAAGCCAAGTAGCTCCTTGACTTGAAAAGACAACTTCTTCTCCTTGGCGTGAGATGCTCCTCCAAATGATGTCCTCCAATGTGGTAGCTACCACCTTTAATTCTCCTCCTCCATGGGTGGACGTCCACCCTAAGTTCTTCTCCTTTGCCTAGCCATCCTCCTTGAAGTAGAATCCTCCTCCTCCTTGGCGAGGCACAAGTTGAAGAAAGAGGGGAGAAGAAGGCAACAAAGGGGCTGGTGATGTGCCCCCTTAATCTTCTTCTCTACTCCTTCTTGGCTGTAGGTATAGGTGGATGTAGGTGGAATTAAACACTAATTGAGGATGCTCTAAAATGGTGGTAGGTGGTGGGTTTATATAGAGTAAGAAGGGGGCTAAGATGGGAAAATGGAGGTGGTTGGGGATCCTATGGTTAAGGGTAATTGGTGCCATCCCAAGGGGTACCAACGGGGTGGTTATGGGCGGTGGCACCCCTTGAAGTTGGCATGAAAATGGCCTCTAGAAGAGGGGCTTAGGTGTCTCCAAGTAGGGCTCTAGAAGGAGGGGTAGGTGGATGGCTAGGATGGGTTGTAGGGTTATGTGTAGGGCCATGATGTGGGGGAGTTTTGGAGGGAAAAAGTGGCACCAATAAGGAGGTAGTTTGGGTGGTTTTGGTGCCACTTTATGTTGTCTTTTTGAGGTAGTGGGTAGGCTAGGTTGGCACCAAGGTGAGGTGGAAGTAGGGGTAGCTTATGTGGAGCTTAGGTGGAGCTTTGGTGGAGCTAGTTGGGAAGGGCTTTTAGGTGGTAAAAGCCAAGGGAGCTGGAGCATAGCTAAGCTAAGCTAAGCTAAGCTAGCTTAGCTAATAGTGGAGTAGAGGAGGAGGTGTTGGAGCTATGGTTTGGAGGGAGGAGCTAGGGGGGAGAAGCTTGGAGCTGAACTGGGGTTGGCAGCTGCTGAAGAGGGTGGCATGGAGCTACTCTAGCTGTCTTTGCTTGCTAGTTCTTTGCTAGCTGCTAAGCCAAGCTAAAGTAAGATGGCCTCTACAAAAATGAGCTGAGATGAGCTGGGTCTGGTGCTCGCGGGGTGGATCAAGCTGGTTGAGGCAACTAAGGTAGCTTAGCTCAACTATGTTGAGCAAAGCTGAGTCCCCAGGAGCTGGACTTGAGCTTCCTGAGCTGGGATGAATTCATCTTCAGCTGGCTAGAGTTGAGTGGAGTTAGATGTAGTTGGATCTGAGCTAGGGTGAACTCCAGTCAACTCAGTTGAGCTAGCTAGAGCTCCTTGTGGACTAGTGGGAGCTGAGATGAGCTAGACTCAACTAAGTTGAGCTAGATCTGAGCTGATCTGAGCTAGGGTGAGCTAAGATGAGCTCTCTTGAGCTGCCATTCAGCTGAGATTAACTGAATGGAGCTGGGATGAGCTAACCCTAGTCCAAGTGAGCTAGGTTTCAGTTGTGGTGAGCTAGATCAAGCTGAGTTCCAGCTAGTCTGAGCTCCTCCTTTAGCATTTGCCTTCTTGAGTGCTAGGGTTTCAGGGATCTGTATATCTATTCATCCCTAGCACTCACAAAAACACATCCTAACCTAATTAATGCCTAAATGCAGCCCAAAAACCCATTTGTGGAGTAAAATCCTAAGAGCTAGGTTTGCTTTAATGCATAAGAATGATGATAAACTGACGTTTATCAATCGCTTAGGCCTAAGTCGTTTATTAACAATAGAAAATTTCAACTAAGGTCCTAAACAACGAAAACTCAACAGTACCTGGGTGTCTACTAGAATGCAGACCACCCAAGTCCTTGCCTTATTTGAAAAGGGAAGATACATTTTTTTGTTTTTCTTCTTTTCTTATTTTTTTTGTACTTTTGGAGTTTAAGAGTGTTGGGATAACTTTTTATGACTACTCAACCTACCCAAGACTCGAAAGTGACTCTAAGTGCTAAGCAGCTAGTGAAAAGAGTGAAAGACTCACTAGGCGACCGTTAAAATGGACTTTGGGTTTCTACGACCCTAGGTGACCTTGCCTAGAGGTTTATCTTTTCGAATGGTATCTTTCTCCTTACTTCTTTTATTTATGCTGTCAAATCAAGGGTAAACCTAGTGTATATCTCCCCAGTTTATTTTACATCCCCACTTCTTCACTAAGTGTTTAGGGAATTATTGTGCATTTTTATGAGCTGGGCTCTGGACAACCAACAAATGGGCTATTGCCCATGACAACTTGCCAGCCATACTCATGCGGTAAAGTGTGGTTTTGTTTATTATTATTTTTTATTTTCTCCTTTTTCTATATATATTTTCTTCTTCTTCTTCTTTTCCAAGTAGGTGACTTCCCTGATATAAGATTTACCTAAAGGCAGTACGACAAAAATGGTCTTGTGTCTAGGCTCTGGACAATCTACCGATGAGCTGTTACCACTGACAACTTGCTAGCCATACCACACTAGATAGCTCATTAGCTACCCAATTTCCAATGAAACCAACGAAAAGTGAGTTAGTGCAAAATGTTTGTAGATGCTTAGGCTTAAAGTTTCCTCAAATCAGAGGGTAAGTTGATAAGTTGTATACTTATCACCCCAATTAATTGACCAATTTAAAGTAGAGTTACATGGCGAGGACTCGAGACTAAGTCTACATTCGAGTAGACACCCAGGCTAGTTAAGCCTGAAGATCTGAACAATCTAAGTGTCTAGGTCCTATCTTACCATTTCCTAAAGTTAATAACTTCCAAATGCCTAAATTCTCTTCTCCTAATTCTTCTTTTTGTTTATCTTTTTGAATTTTCAATTTTTTTTTAAAGAAACTAAAATAAATTCTACGGAGTTAACAAAATGATTTCAGGATAAAGTTTCCACCCCCCATGCCTAAATGATGCAATGTCCTCATTGTAAAAATAAAGACATGAAAAGGCAGAGTAAATAGAATATCACCTGAATAACATGAAAATCTGGTCAGCTCTGTAGAGAACGTGGAATATAAACACATGCTAAATTTAATGCCTTCAGCTAGGCATAATATACACACAAAGAAGAAATTAAGAATTCACAAGTGCAAGTCAGAATTAAAATAAAAATATTGATCCTCCGACCCACAAACAGAAGATGTCCACAGATGTGGACCAAGTTATGATGCAGACCCATGCCCCAAGGTCGAGCGGTTCTATGGTTCTGGATGAAAATCACCCAAAATCTAAGATTATTGTGTTTGTGGGGCCAGGCCTGTGGTTTTGTGGTGTGCAGCCCATGACTAAAGTGGCAGACAATGGGTAGATTTGTTTCACTAGGTTCAAATGTCCACTTAGAGTTCGACTCAGAAAGATAGTTAGTTATTTCTAGCTTGGGTTGCACGTGAAAGATATCATAACGGTCCTGGTAGAAAGTAGGTGGTTTTAGGTCAACAGGAACCCTCAGATCCAAAATCAAAGTTCCCTCAGAATTAGCTTCCCAGATTTTTAATTCCAACTTTGTATCCTCCGAAATCAATGTTTCCGGGACCTCCAAATCATTGTACACCCCATCTAAAGTACCGAAGTCCAATAATTGTGGCTAAATCAAGATTGACTTGGAAGTAATGATTTCTAAATCAAAATCAATCCCATTGGGGTGTGGTTGAGGGATGAGGCTACTGATTGAATCTTCTAGTAAATAAGGATTCGAATCCTCCAAGTTAGCTCCAACCAAATCAAAATCTTAAATGAATGGGCTAGCAAATGGTTCGTCATTCTCTTCGAGCCCATTTGTCTCACTAAAATCATCTTCCGTAAGCTCAAGTGAGACTTCACTAAGAGATTCCTCACCCTCAGAATCAAAGAATCCATGATTCTCATTTATATATGTCTCAAAATCATATGTCATTTCATGGTCCGTGGAGACATGTTTCTCGTCATTCCCTAGCTTTGGGATCTCAGGTGAGAAACTTGATTCATCCTCAAATGGTTGCTCTAGACTAACGTGATCATCTCAAATCTCAAAATATGTATCCCCCCCCGACAGGCGCCTGAGCTGGTTCAGACATTGGCTGCCCTAAAGGGGGTTCATCTTAAGAATCATCCTAAGATTTGACTAGGGCAACCACAAATTTCATCCTCAACCTCGACAACTTCCCAAGAAAAAACTCACCCAGTTCCTTATCCCTAACGCTTTGGAGCAAATAGAATAAAAAGCTATTTAGCTCATCGATAATTTTTATCATAGGCTCCAATGCTTCAGTGCATGGTGTTGGCTGAGCTTGTAAAGATTGGACGGTGTTCTTCAAGTTAGCCAACACCCTGTCCTGGATCTGGTTCACCTAAATCGATTGGTTCAGTTCAGGTTTAGGTAGGTTTGGGTAAAACGTAGGGGAGTCAAGATATTGAGGTTCTCAAGTCCCTCCATGATAGTAGGTTGTTTTAGGTTATTCAAAGAATGGTGATGACCTATTTTCAATGGAATACTAAGGAGGGTAGGTGTTATAATCAGCATATCCTTCATAGTTGTAGATCTAATTAGGTTAATCATCAAAGGGTGGAGATCTATAATCTTTGTATCTCTGGGAAGGATAGTGATCATAGTCTTATTGTCCAGGTTTAGACCCTGGACACTGAGGTTGTGGATAGGTAATTACAAGTCAAGTTGGGATAGTAATCATCTTGGGGATAAGTGGTGGTAGGAGGATAGGATTTGAAATGTGTGTAGGATGTGGAATGATACATTGTGGAGTAGGAGGAATATCAGAAGAGAGAAAGGAGCCCTACAATACAAAAATGCAAGCCTGTCCTTTTGTTGGGTAGCCTAAAAGTCTACAGACTCTCAGAATCCATTAAGATTATGGATGATTTACTATACTTATGTCTAGGTAATCCTACCAGTTAGAAGGAGGAACTGGGGAGAAGGTTCTTCCTTTGGCTTGCACCTCCAAATCCTAATGTACCCCCAACTGCGGTCGTTTGATGCTACTCCCCTAGCAAGACATCTGATTGACTAGTATAAGTAGGTTAATCATGAATAATCTCAATCTGGATCCCGACGAGCGAACTAGCCCTTAGGGCCAACATCTAATCAATTTTAGTTAAGCTTGGGACAGTGGTGCTTCAGGAATGGGATGGGCCCTTAATGGGTTGTGTCCTTAGTGTATGTTTGAGAATGTGTGAATGTGCACAACCAAGAAGTTTTCAAGCAAGATTATTAATGATGAGGTGAGTTTTAGGATTCGAATCTTGCTTAGTAACTTTTAGGATTCAAATATGAGGTATATTTAACAAAGTTTTGTGAGGCAAACCAAGTTTTGAAAGCATGTGTTCAAGTGTTTTTCCTTTATAAATCAAAAGAATATGGAATGCCTGGGTTGACCTAAATATTGAATCCTATGGGGCAGCTACAAAATGAATTTCTTTTAAATTAGGTGATTCAGCCCAAATAATTCAATCAATCAGCTCAAATGCACCACCGATTAAGGCACACAGAAAGGTGATTAACCTAATATGATTTCTACTCTTTTATGTGTTGAATTAGTGTACCCAATCCACAGGATGGAATCCCGGTTGAGTAGATGAAAATCAAGTCAAGTTATATGCCTTCGATGTGGGTGTATAAAGTGTGTAAATTGATTCATCCCATAGAAAGTATCTTTTTATTTTTTTTGTTTGTTTATAAAATGTAGGGGTGAAACGGATGAAAGTGGCAAACAAGACACACAAAGTCTATCCTAGGGTTTATGCAAATAAATAAGTAGATTAATGATGGAAAGCCGATTTCGCGCATTTGAAAGTCGTCGGAAATCGTAGTATAGTCGCGCAAAAACGTTAGTCAAAAATTGATTTCTAAAGATATTGAGACTTGAGTCCCGGTCATACGTCTCTGGGAGGCGTTGCTTTTACTTTTGAAATCGATCTTTTTGCCACTCTACTTTGTTTAGAATCGCATGCCGGTTCGTGATTATTACGTATTTACGTACGACATGCTTAGTTGCAAGAATATTAAGAGTTAGAAATAGGCAACATTAATCACGCAAAAGATAATAGCAATCATTAAGCTCATGGTGATTTCAAACAGATAGAGATATATATATAAAAATGTGTTTTCGTTCATTCATTTGGGAGTTGCACAAGGAATCTAGAGGAAAGCTTGTACATAAATGCTTGAAAATTAAATCTAGCTACCAGAAAATGATCGCATACAAGAATCGATGGGGGGATTTCGCATGCATCATTGGGGGAGAAGTAAGACTACACTACTAAGCAGTAAATGAAAGCAATAAATATACGAAGAGCATAATCTAAATCTGGCAGAAGGGAAGGGCATTCAGGGGTGGTCCCCGATGGCCTTTGAATGGTTGAGAGAAGGAGGGGTGGCCAATGGAACATAGGCCGACCCTTGGAGAGAGGTTGGGGAGCTGATCCAGCTTCCTGGCATGGAGATGGTGGCCTCCATGGTGGTGCTCAACTCGTGGAGGTGGAGTGGAGATGGAAGTGGCTATTCTAAGTGGAATGGATGCCAAGGAAGTGAATGGGTGCAAATGGCCACCCAAGGGGTCATTTTATAGACCTAAGGGAAGCTTTCTAGAGAATTATGGAATTCTCTAGAGAGGCCTATGGTGGGAGCTCGTGGGAGAGTGAGAGAGAGAGGGTGGATGGTGGTTTTTAGATCCACCAAATGTGGATCTAAAAATTGAATGGCTCTTAGTTGCTATTTTTCGCAACCAAGGAAACCACACATGGTAGAGAGTTCCAGATAACTCTAGGATAGATATTTTCGTGTGGATGGTGTGTGTGGGTGTGTGTGGGTCTAAACTTAGGTGGCTAGGTTGATTAGGTTGGTTTCTAGTGGGTTTAGGTCAAGGTAGGTCTCAAATTAGGGTTATAAACCCTAATTCACTAAGGTAAAGTGCAATTAAATTTAATACAAGTTTAATTGGGTGTGTGGAAACTTAGTTGAGAGTAAAACAACTCAATTAAGTCAGGTCTAGGTCAATTTGACTCTCACTGAGTCCAATTGTACAGTGTGTGCTGAGATCAGGGCTCAATTGGACTCAATGAGTCCAATTGAATAGGCTGATGGAATTGACTAAGATCCAAGTCAATTAGGTTTAGTGAGGACCTAATTAGGTCCTTAAGGAGGTCTAGAGGTGATGTACTAGGGTTAGGGCACCTTAATTTAGGTTCCTATGGGGTTGGAATTGGGTTTAGGGACCTAGAGATCCAAGATCAAGCTTAAATCTCAAAACAGGAATTGGAGAGCAGTATCAGACGTCTAATAATATAATAAGATGTCTTATACTCAAAAATCAGAAGTCCAAACTTGTTGTCTGGACATCCAATCAGAGTCAGGAAGGATTTCAGGTTCTGTTTTGGGTATTCTGCAGAAATTAGACGTCTGACATAGTGTCTGGACGTCCAATGACACTGTAGAAGTGGGTTTGAAGTGTGTGGGATTTGGCTAAGGGTCCTGGACGTCTTAAAACTTATCTGGACGTCCAGAGAAGGGTTGGAACTAGGGTTTTAGGGCTTCCTAGGGTGTTGTGACCTAATCTAAGGGTGGCTAAGGCTTGGGGAAGTCTCTAGGCTATCCTAGGGCTAGGATGGACCTAAGCACTTCACATTTTACTGCTTTATTCCTACTTAATAGAATAGCAGGCTTTTAACCCGCTTACATTATTATTCCTACATCTAAACTAGGCCTTCTGCTCCAGCTCTGCTACAACTCCTGTCATTCCTGATCCAGCTTTAGATCCAGCTCCTGATCAGCTTGTTGAATGCAATTGACATAATGCACTTAATCAGCACATTATAACATTATTTTATTCATAGCTAAAGGAAAGCAGTAAAGATGCAGATAATGCGTATGCATGCATGAATAACCCTAACTTATGCTAGGTCCTAGCTTAATCTAGGCCAATTAAGACCTATGATTGCTGCGCAATCAATTAAGTCTTAGTTATGGGTATGGCGAAATGAAACTAGTGGGGAGGATGTGGGGGACACTTACATAGTACTCTACCTGCACTTTACTCGGTCGACTACACTTGGATCTCCATGCTAGGGTACCTACAAGACAATAGATCAGAGATAAGTAGGTTTAGTAATATATAAATGCAAAGAAGCACAGAAAACAAGAAAGCAAATTTGGTTGCCTCCCAACAATGGCACAAAAATGATTCACGTGCTTCGCGAATTAAAATTAGGGGTTTGGAGGACTCATCGTCGTAGCTCGCAAAACGTGTCTATCAGATAAAATTATAACTGAAACTCAAAAAGTGAGCCCGGGTCAAACATGAGGAGGCGAACGTTTGGTTTTATGAAATCTGCATTTCGCTTTATTTGTTTTTGTCATTTCTATCTTTTTTATTTTTTTTGTATTTTTATCAATCAAGAGATTAGGTCAATTGAAACTTTATCTACTTGCAAAAATATAAGAGACAAGGGGAGAAAGAGAGACAGAGAGAGAAACAATGATCTATTCATGAACAATTGTTTGTTACAACTACGAAATCAGGAAACTACACTACGAAAGCGAAAAAGATAGAAAGAGGTGGGAGAAATCCCCCTCGACGATCGCTCAGAGGACAACTCGCTCTGACATCGCCTGGAGGAAGGTGGTGAGGAGCGGGACTGATAAGTCGATTTTCGCGTTCGAATAATGTATTAAGATGATTTGTCATTGTAGGATCAAAGTGGTGGAAAACCACTTAACAAAATAATTAAAATAAAAATTAAACCACTTACAGAAGAGCGGGTCATGTCCACAGGGAGGCAATGATGCAATAAAATCATGAATATTTTTTTTTCGTATTCATTCAATCAAGTGCGAAATCTATAGTCAAATCTGACATGAAATGTGACGAAAAGAAGATACACAATAACTCTAAAATGTAAGGGTATATATGTAATTTTTCCTCACTGAAATATTCAATAAATATGTGATAATCTATGTAATTTCTAAGACATGCATTAGGGAGAATTTATGCACATCTTAATCGAAAACCAATGTCAAAAGATGTGAATAACAAAAGCCATGCAATTATAAGAAAGCATGAGTATGAAGTCACAATTTCACCATAATAAAATAATCATAAATCAAAATTCATTTTTGTGGCAATGGCATGAAATGTAATTATAAATTTCACCATTAACATAGGATTCTACCTCTCTCCTCCTCACGCATGGGAGAGAGGATTGTTCGAACTCTTCTAGACGTAGATTGGCCGGAGCGAGGGCTTCGCAACGGTGGCGGCGGGAAGTTGCGAGACTGCCGGAGGAAAGAAGTGGTGGTGGTGGAGGAGGCTACTACTGGATGCACATGCTGCAGGCACAAGGAGGGCAGTGTGCGGGCACTGCAGGCGCTGCAGGTGCACGGAGGTGTGGGCACGTGGGCGCGTGGGTGCTGTGTAAGCCACTTGGTCGTGTGGGGTCTTGTGGCCGTGCGACTGCAAGTGCTGCAGGGGGGGACACATGGGCACTGCAGTGGGGGCATGTGGAGGTGAAGGTGCGGGGACTGCAGGTGTAAGCCAATGATGCACTGGAGAATATGCGCTAGGCAAGGGTGCGTGGTGGAGTCTGATGGCACTGGCTGCAGGTGGTGTAGGGAGGCACGAGGAGGGCTGAAGCGGGGATGCTGGGGAGTTGTAGGTGCTGTTGGAGGGTGCTCTGCATCCTGCAAGGGTGCGCGGGCATGGTGAAAGAGAAGGCTTGGTGGGCAGATGGCATGCGGTGGGTAGGGTCTAATGGCTAGAAATGAAGTGAGGGCACACGCTGGCTGGGGCACTTGGCAGGGTGCATTGGAGGTGGGTGCGTGCGGAGGCTAGCATGGGTTGCTGGTTGAGGTGAGGAGGAGTTGCAGAGACTTTTGGTAGTGTGGGCTGTCTCCCCACATGCCCATGGTGGTGGAGTTGTAATGCCGTGGTGGGAGGCCGATGGTATCGAATTGAAGAGGGGCAAGGTCCTCTAAGCACAGTGAGGAACAAAGGGATGGTGGCCTCCCCCTCAACGGCAGCTCTTCCTTCCCTTTTGTAGCCACAGCTACAAGGATTTGAAATTCAAAAAACCATAGAATCAATGTGATGCGCAAGAGGAGGAGGTGGAGATGGAGGAGTTACCTGTAGAGGAGAGGAATAAAAGAATAAAATAATTAGGGTTATTTATACATAACTCCTTAACTTCTATGTTAATTAAAATAGTGCACCTAATTAATTAACTAATTAAATATATGCAACCCTAGGTTAATTCTAAATGCATGAATTATGGACTTAAGCTAAAAATATGAATTAATTTATTTATATGCTATCTAAATGTTAAAATTAACTTAATGTCTAAGCATTTAGATACTTAAATAGCCCACAAATATGGGCTAATCAAATGCCCCCATGCCTAGTTTTGCTAGTCCCTAGCAAATCCAAGCAAAACCTAGCACTCCAAGTAGACTAGCCAACCCAATCGGTCTTCCTTTAGAAACATATTAAGTTCAAACTTTAGACCTAAGGTTCCCGAGTAGTTGCTAAGTTAAAGACTAGGTCGATTAAAGATGAGTTGCAGGCATAAGTTTCCTTGATTTCTGACTCTACCCTATGGTTTATTGATCCTTGAGATTAAAGCATCTGTGCATGTGCATTGGTCTGAGTTATTTGAGGTTGGTATGATTGCCAACCTAGAAAGGAAAAAGGATTTTTTTTTTTGAATAATATATATATATTTTTTGTTTGATTCCTCTAAGTCTAAGCTCAGATCATCTATCAACACGGTATGTGTTAGATTCATTGTCCCCATCACCGTACCTCGAAGGGTGCCTGGCTTTCGATGCTTCGAAATAGTATCGCCCGTGGACTTCTTAAGCGAATTCAGGCCTGTGGCAATCGGCACTTCGAGATAGGGCCACCCATGGTACCTGAACCGCACAATGCGGTTACATGCCCCCAGTAGGATGGATATCCTAAGAGACAAGTGTCGATGAGGTAATATGTTATCATCGCATCCTCAAGGTGAGCATATACTCCACCTCTCTTGTGGTAGGAACTCTTCTAATCAAATTGTGTTTTCAAGCCTCTCCTAAGTCAAAACTAAGAGAACCAAATTTCTTTTAAGAAAGGAATTAAGGTGATCACTTACACATGAGCAAGTGTGTGAAATTTGGATGCTTGGGTTACAAGGACCCGTAAACCAAAAGGTAGAACAAGACTCCATGTACTACCCCACATTTTAACTCAATCCCTAGCTTTCCTTCCTCAACCTCTTGAGGAATGGTTCATAACTTAACTCCTACTTCAGTTTTTAAGTCCACAAAGGACCCTAAAGGTCTAAAGCTAGTAGCTCACTTAGCTTCTAAAGTTCAACCCTAGAATCAACTTAGTCTCACCAAGAGTTCTGATTTGCTTAAGAATGCAGGGCCTAACCAGTTAAGCTCAAAACCTCTTTTTTTTAATATATTTTATTATTATTATTATTAAATGCAATATGCATGAATGAATGCAAAATGTAGATATGCTATAAACAAATGCGTAAGGTCCCCCCCCTTGCCTCGTTCAAACAATGTCCTCATTGGAAACAAAAACAGTTAAAGGAAGATATTACTTGAGGCAGAGAATGGTAATAGCTAAGGCTCCTCAAGAGTGACCTCTTCAACCAGATGGCCATCCAAAGTGATGTATGGTTTTAATCGTTGACCGTTGACGATAAAGGAAGTTGCTAAAGAGGAAGGGCTTTTAATCTTCACAACTCCATTTGGAAACACTTTAGTGATTATGTACGGCCCATCCCAATGAGATTTTAACTTCCCAGGAAAAATCTTAAGTCTGGAATTTAAAACCAAGACTTGTTGGTTGGGCTTAAAGTTCTTTCGAAGTATATACTTATCATGCAAGACCTTAGTTCTTTCTTTATAAGCTTGAGAGGTGTTATAAGCATCATTCCTCAGCTCCTCAAGCTCACTTAATTCCAGAAGTCATGCCTTACCTGCCTTCTCTAAATCCATGTGAACACTTCGAATAGCCCAAAGTACCCTATGTTCCAACTCAATGGGTAAATGGCACACTTTCCCAAACACAATCTGAAAGGGAGAAGTACCCAAAGGGGTCTTATCGGCCGTTCGATATGCCCACAAAGCATGATCGAGCTTTTGGGACCAGTCTTTCCTATCAGGTCTAACGGTCTTTTCTAAAATATTTTTTTTCCCCTATTCAAAACTTCAACCTGGCCACTCGTCTGAGGATGGCAAGGGGTAGCGACCTTGTAAGTCACTCCCAAACTCTTGATTAGCTGATTGAAGTGGTGGTTTCGGAAATGAGGTCCCCCATCACTTATAATAGTCTTAAGGCAGCCAAAACGAGATATGATATCGACCTTCACAAATTTCAAAACCGTAAAGTGGTCATTTGTGCACATAGGAATGGCCTCTATCCATTTAGAGACATAATCAACTACCACCAAGATATATTCATAACCATGGGACGAAGGGAAGGGGCCCATAAAGTCAATTCCCCACACATCAAAAATTTCAGATTGAATAGGGTGTTGATGAAATTGCACTAGAGGGGGGGTGAATAGTGAAATTATAGAGTATTGTAATACAACAAATTCAATCACACAATATACTCAATTATTTTTTGGTGGAAACCCAAGATGGGTGAAAACCACCACCTAAGCCAATCTCTTGACTTAGGATTTTCGATCACAAGGTGATAAATCCACTAACCACACTACTTAAATGAGGGTAGTGTACCTCAATTACAATTCCCACCTCCAATCCCTAAACGGAGGTTTCTCTCTTCAAAATGAAGAGACGGGGACCCGACAGGCCGGATACCCAAAATACAGAAATTAAGAAGTAAAAATAACACCTATAGAGCACCCCAATAATTTAGTTGCTTTCTTATCTACTAAGCATGAAAAGAACTCCCTGATGATTTGCAGAACGGAGCGAGCCGGGAGTATGGATTTGCCCTTTGATCAGAGTATTAGCACAGCACAAGGGCAAGATGGAGCTTAGAGTAGTGTGCAAGAGATTTTTCTAATGGAATTGTATCTCAAGAGGTGTGTGTCTTGCCTAAGAGGAGTTGTAGTCTATTTATAGGCAAGTTTGGAACCTTCAAGAACACTTGGGAGAGCTCTTCTAGCCGTTGGAAACAAATCCCAAGAGTTTAGGACGAAATCCACACAAAATCAGGGTAATGATGAGTATGACAGTAACATCAGATGTCTAATTATAGTATCAGACGTCTTATAGGACGTCTGATTTTTCCTATGGTCGTCTAATATTGCAGGACATCCTTAACTGACTCTATTGGATCAAAAGAAGGACGTCTGAAATTAACTTTTTCTACGGAATGGATTTGCAACGGCTAGAAAATCTCTGAGAAGAGATTTTCGGGTCAGTCGAGGCAAAACGGTCAATTATCAGACATCTGGGAAGACCTATGGACGTCTGATAAGGCTCTAACGGTCATATACTGCCGTGCTTGCTAAGTTAGCCAACGGTCCACTATCTGGACGTCTGGCAAGTCCATCAGACGTCTTCTAAGACGTCTGGACTAAGGTCTGGACGTCTGATTTCATCAGACAGAAAACTAAGTCCAGCTAAATGGTTATCAGACGTCCGAAACAATAGTCAGACGTCTTAAAACACTTCATCAGACGTTTGATTTTGGAATTAGATGTCTGGAAATGGTGTTTGAGCCCTATATTGGTTTTCTAAGTATTCTACAGAAAACCTAAGTATCCTAGGGTTGTGCAGGTGTTCCTAGGACTACTTTTAGGGTTCTTTGAGGCTCTTTAACATAATATTCTAAGGAAATTAAAAGAGCAAGAAAATAAAGACAAGAGATACATGAAAGGATAAAAAAGAATCTATCCTATTCTTCTTGTCTTTTATCTTCAATCTGTCGCTCCACGCGAACCTCCTCTATTTTCCGTCAAGCTCCTCCAATCCGTCCTGGATGCGAGCTCGAGTTTCGTTTAAGCACGTCTACATTTGCAATTGACCTGAAATCTAGGACTCAAATTGCAAATGTTAAATAACACGTGTTTTGTTATCATCAAAACAAATGATCGTGGTGTGCTAGCACCAACAATCTCCCCCTTTTTGATGATGACAAAATCGTAAATAATAATGCATAAAATCCTCCCCCTTTTTGACATTATCAAAAATGTTTGATTTTAAATTTCCTATAACTCCCCCTTAAAACATGCTCTTCTATTTATTTTAACAAAGGTGATGTCCTCCCCCTTTTTATAACAACAAGATAGCTATTATTTTTCTCCCCCTTACTAAAGGAAATTTAGCTAACTTGCATCTCCCCCTTTAAAAATTGACAATTAGCTCATCATTTTTCATTTTTTTAACTCCCCCTATCTAAATGCTTATAAAAAGATAGGGTTAAGAATTTTACCTCACCTACCATGGCCAATAAAATGGCCCGAATGGTGGTGGTGGATGCCACTTCGGATGGGGCTCCCATCCGTAGCTTGGAGGCCCGGGCATTGGCGCCGGTCTCCAATTTGGTGGTCGACGTACTGCGGGTCCGTCGTTTGTTCGCCGTTTCGTCGGTCTTCTTATTCTCCTCCTTGGTCTACTCCTTGGTTCTCCCAACTCGAGTTGACCAGACTTGAGCTTGTAGGTCCAGTCCTTTATGTTGTAATTATCCCTGAACCCTACAAAACAAGATTCTAATTCTTTCTTCGGTATCCAAGTGGGCTTGGATCCGGATCTGTTAGCGGGTCTCCTTGATGGAGATCCTTTCTCAATCTTAGGGCTATAAAAATTATCTACTTTATTGATTAATTTGTTAGAATTTTCCCTAAGACATGCAATTTCTTTTTCTATAGTTTGCATCTTAGTCTTTAAATTAGAAATTTCTAACTTTAGACTATCATTTTCCTCAATCAATTTAGTATTTTCATTGATTAAATTTTTATTTTCTAAAAGCAGGTTATTAGGACTAGAGCAACTTTCTAGGTCGCTAAGCTTTATTTCTAACCTATCATTTTCACTTCTAAGAAAACTAAGATTCTTTTTAATGCTATTATTTTCTCTTTTTAGTGATTTACTAACTTCAAAAAGTTCATTAAAAGCTTCTTGAAGATCGAGATTTACCTCGTTGTCTGAGTCGCTTTCACTTTCGCTGTCGCTTCCTCTGGCCATGAAACCGAAGCAAGCGGTTTCTTCTTCTATGGTCTTTTCTTCTTCTTCTTCCTCTGAGCTAGAATCGTCCCAAGTGGCTTGGAACGCCTTCTTCTTAGATTTCTTCTCCTTTTCCTTCTTCTTCTCCTTTTTGAGAAGAGGGCATTCTGGTCGCAGATGCCCTTTCCCGTTGCAGTGGTAGCAACGTCTCGGGATTTCCTTCTTCTCCTTTTTCTCTTTCTTTAATTCCCTACAAAACTTGGAAAAATTTTTAAGTAAAATTCTAAAGTCTTCGTCGTCGGAACTTACCTCGCTATCCGACGCGGCTCTGAAGGCGAGAGTCTTCTTTGGTTTAGGCTCCGGTGTATCCTTCTTCTTCTGCTTCAACTTAGTCTCGTAGGCCATCAGATTGCCTAGGAGATCTTCCATGTTGAGCTCCTCCATTTCGTTCGCCTCCTCGATGGCGGTGACTTTCTGTTCCCACTCCGGTCCAAGGGAATGAAGAAGCTTCCCTTGAAGCTCCCCCTTGATGAAAGTCTTTCCTAAAGCTTTCAAGTTATTTACAATGAGAGTGAACCTAGTGTTCATCTCACTTAAAGACTCGTTAGATTTCATTGAAAAAGATTCAAATTCTTGAGAAAGTAAATTAATTTTTGAGGTTTTTACCTTAGAGGTACCTTCATGAGTTACCTCGAGTGTGTGCCAAATCTCGTATGCGGTGGCGCACTGCGAGATTCTGTTGAATTCTTTCGAGCTGACCGCGCAGTAAAGGGCGTTCATGGTCTTTGCGTTTAAAGAGAGCTCACGGATTTGTTGCTGCGAGTAGCCTCCCGCAGGTTTTTCTGGGATCTCAAATGGCGTCTCGCATCTGGCCCAGACTGTGAAGTCGGTGGCTTGAAGCCATGTCTTCATCCGCAACTTCCAGTAGCTGTAGTTGTTCCCGTCAAAGTAGGGTGGTCGGACGGTGGACTGCCCCTCGGAGATTCTAATTGCAGCTATGCTTCCCTCCATGATCTAGATCCTCGCCGGTTTGTAACGCCGATTTCGCGAGACCTGCTCTGATACCAATTGAACGTTCTTCCCTACGAGGAGGGGTGACGTAATAATTGCGGAAATAAAATATATAAAGCAATCTCACAAAATAAGCAATCACAAAATGTACAAAAGTAATTTTTAGGTGGAAACCCAAATCGGGTGAAAACCACCACCTAACCCTCTCGAGTTAGGATTTTCTGATCAACCTAGTTGATCAAATCCACTAACCGAATCACTTTAAAACGAGGGTGATTCAACCTCAGTACAACCACGCTACAAGTACGAGGGTAGCGTTCCTCAACCCCTTCTCTCCACGAGAAGGATTTTGTCCCACGAAGGAGACGGGAATTCGCAAAGCGAATACCCAACCAAAAGACAAAGATAAAATAAACAACAAGTCCTATAGAGCCAACAAAGTAATAAACCTAAGCTTCTATAGGAATTAGGAAACTCCCCTTTGCAAGGAGTGCGTCGAGGATGACGCGGGTGCGTGAGCCACGCAACGGCGCAATGTCGCTCTCGTAGACAACGGCGGGAGAGTGGGTGCGCGAAGCTTGATGCTCTCAAGAGAGTGGAGCTTGAGCTTGGAGAGCAAGAGCTATCTAGGACACAAGAGAGTGGAACTATGTTGCTTAAGTGTATCCAAGTGTGTGTCTTGTGTTTCTCTTGGTGTGTATTTGTGTGTATTTGTGTTGCAAAGGCTCCCCTCTATTTATAGAGGCCTTAGGAAGGCTTGGAAAAGCTTCCATAGCCGTTGGGTGCAAAGCCCAAGAGAATCAGGCCGAAATCAGGACAATGATTGCATTTGACAGGGTCATCAGACGTCTAATTCTGGCATCAGACGTCTGGAAGGCCACTTTAAGACGTCTGATTTAAAGGTCAGACGTCTGATTCTATGCGGGTTTCCTCCTGACTTGAATCAGATGTAAACAGGGTTCTTGTTCAAGTCGATCAGACGACATACAGGACGTCTGGAAACCAACTTTTTCTACGGAATGGATTTGCAACGGCTAGAAAATCTCTGAGAAGAGATTTTCGGGTCAGTCGAGGCAAAACGGTCAATTATCAGACGTCTGGGAAGACCTATGGACGTCTGATAAGGCTCTAACGGTCATATACTGCCGTGCTTGCTAAGTTAGCCAACTGTCCACTAACTGGACGTCTGGCAAGTCCATCAGACGTCTTCTAAGGCGTCTGGACTAAGGTCTGGACGTCTGATTTCATCAGACAGAAAACTAAGTCCAGCCTAAATGGTTATCAGACGTCTGAAACAACAGTCAGACATCTTAAAACAGTTCATCAGACGTTTGATTTTGGAATTAGACGTCTGGAAATGGTGTTTGAGCCCTATATTGGTTTTCTAAGTATTCTACAGAAAACCTAAGTATCCTAGGGTTGTGCAGGTGTTCCTAGGACTACTTTTAGGGTTCTTTGAGGCTCTTTAACATAATATTCTAAGGAAATTAAAAGAGCAAGAAAATAAAGACAAGAGATACATGAAAGGATAAAAAAGAATCTATCCTATTCTTCTTGTCTTCTATCTTCAATCTGTCGCTCCACGCGAACCTCCTCTATTTCCCGTCAAGCTCCTCCAATCCGTCCTGGATGCGAGCTCGAGTTCCGTTTAAGCACGTCTACATTTGCAATTGACCTGAAATCTAGGACTCAAATTGCAAATGTTAAATAACACGTGTTTTGTTATCATCAAAACAAATGATCGTGGTGTGCTAGCACCAACAGTTGACCCATTTCATTCCTCTTCCCAATCGTTCCAGTCCGTTGACATCTAATACAGGCCTTAACAAAATTATGAGAATCCTTAAATAATGAAGGCCACCAAAAATCGGACTGAAGAACTTTAAAAGCAATTTTCTTAGCACCAAAGTATCTCCACAATGAAGTTCATGGCAAATACTCAGCACACTTTATTGTTCCTCTTTAGGTACACATCATCTCAATACTTGGTCTTGTCTAATTCTAAATAATTCAGGCTCGTCCCAATGAAAATATCTTGCTTGGGAAATGAATCTCTTTCTTTTCAACTCATCCCAAGAGCCAAGAGTTTCTCCAGTGACCAATTAATTTACAATATCAGCATACCAAGGTAAAGTTGGTGTTACCGCCATCAAGGTTTCATCGGGAAATGTCTCGCGGATGTCTCCGGAAAAAGAGTCATTAAGTGGAAGGCAAGACAGGTGGTTAGCCACAACATTTTCTACTCCTTTCTTTTCACGTATCTCCAAGTCAAATTCTTGAAGGAGTAGGATCTACCTAATCAGACGTGGCTTAGAATCTTTCTTAGTAATGAGATGTTTCACTGCTGCATGATCAGTGAAAATAACCACCTTAGACCCAAGTAGATAAGACCTAAACTTCTCCAAAGCAAAAACTACAACAAGTAATTCTTTTTCAATGATGGTGTAGTCTTGCTGAGGTTCGGTTAAAGTCCTACAGGCATAATGCAGCACATGAGGTTTTCCCTCAACCCTTTGTCCAAGGACTACTTCCACTGCATAATCCGAAGCATCACACATCAGCTCAAATGGGAGTGTCCAATCAGGAGCTCGGAGAATAGGCATAGAGATAAAGGCCTCCTTCAGAGTTTGAAAGGCCTCGGCACACTTTGAATCAAAATTGAAGGAAGATTCCTTTGCCAACAAGTCACAAAGTGGCCTACAAATTTTACTAAAATTTTTAATAAAGCACCTATAAAAGCTGGTAAGCCTCAGAAAGGATCTAATCTGTTTCACATTCATGGGCAATGGGAGTTTGGAAATATAATCAATCTTGGCTTTATCTAATTCCAAACCTCGCTTGGATACAACATGCCCAAGTACAATTCCTTTCTGTACCATGGAATGACTTTTCTCCCAGCTGAGGACTAAACCAGTCTCCTTACATCGCTTCAACACATTCTCTAGGTGCAGGAGACATTGGTCGAAAGACGAGCCATAAATGAAGAAGTCATCCATAAACACTTCAACACACTCGTCAATCATGTCCGAAAAAATAGACATCATACACTACTGGAAGGTTGCAGGGGCATTACATAATCCAAACGGCATACGCCTGAATGCAAAAGTACTGTAAGGACTCGTGAATGTCATCTTCTCCTAGTCATCAGGGAAGACTACAACTTGGTTGTAACCAGAATATCCATCGAGAAAGTAATAATACTTATTCCTTGCCAATTTCTCGAGAATTTGATCAATAAAAGGCAAGGCAAAGTAATCCTTCTGGGTAGCGGTGTTTAGCCTGCAGTAATCAATGCAGACCCTCCATCCAGTTGAGGGTCTAGTGACAACTCGTTCACCTTGGTCGTTGAATTCCACAGTAATGCCTGCCTTCTTTGGCACCACATGAATAGGACTTACCCATTTACTATCTGCAATAGGATATATGATCCCAGCGTCCAACCACTTCAGGATTTCCTTTTTAACTACCTCCCTCATATTAGGGTTTAGACATCTCTGCATGCCCCTAAATGGCTTGATTGAATCATCAGTATAAATGTGGTGCATGCAGAATGTAGAGTCTATACCCTTAATGTCAGCAATGCTCCAAGAAATAGCTTCATTGTGCCTAGACAAGCATTCAATCTGGGCTCCCTCCTGTGCCTCAGATAGCATAGCTGAAATGATAACGGGGAGCATATCATTAGCAGCTAGGAAGACGTACTTGAGAGTGTCAAGGAGGGGTTTCAACTCAAGGTCGGGGGCTTGTATGGTTGAGGGTTTCATAATAGATGTCCCCATCTTAGGTAGTAGATCTACCTTAGGCAGATATGATGGGGGAAGAGACTCAGCAGAAACACCCAGCAACTCCTCAAGTTCTAGTATATCCCCTTCACATTCCTCCAAGAGATGGGAATGCTCATTTACCATAACATGCTGAAGGGGGTCATCACATAACATTGTAGGGGTTTCCTCTTCTATCAGGTCATCTATCACCACAACTTGAGAACAATCCTCAAGTCCGGCTTGTTTGTAAGATCAAACACATTAAGCTGGATTTTCCTATTCCCAAAGCCCATTTTCAATGCCCCAGTATTGCAATTGATTGAAGCATGCGAAGTTGCAAGGAAGGGGTGGCCCAAAATGATGGAGGGTTTGGTTGGCTTATTGGTAGGGTCAGTGTCCAAAACTAAGAAGTCAACAGGAAAGAAGAAATCCTCCACTCTTACGAGGACATCTTTCAAAATTCCCCACGGTGTCTTAAGTGATTGATCTGCAACTTGGAGGATTACAGGACAAGGCTTCAGATTGCCTCCCCCAAGTTGTTCATACACATAGCATGGAAGGATGTTCACCCCCGCACCCAGATCAAGTAGAGCCTCATCAATCTGTAAGTCACCAATAACCACTGAGGTGTATGGGGCTCCTGGGTCCTTAAGTTTCAGGGGTGTGCCATGTTGAACAATTAAGCTAACAGAATCAGGCAGGACAACTTTTGATTGGACCTGTTTCCTAGATTGCCGCATTTTTGTGCATAGGTCCTTTAAGAAGCAGGCATAAGACGGAATCTACCTGATAGCTTCAAGCAAAGGCAGGTTAATCTGCACTTGCTTGAAAGTTTCCATGGTCTCACCCGTCTTATCTTTGGCTCCAAATGAGCCAACAGAAGTCTACCCAGAGGTGGATAAGCGCTTTGGAAAGGGCACTCTCGATCTCTGGGTGGAAGGGTTGTCATGTCGAGTAAGGGTTGGAACGGGGACAACTTCTTCCAGTGAGTTGATTTCAAGCACAGAAGATTTAGGCAAGTCTTCATCGGTGGTGGTGAAAGTCGGGGTGGATGGTTTTTTAGGGGGTGAGACTATAGGAGCATCGGGTTTGGAAATTTCTTTCCCACTCCTTAGAATAGTCACCGCCTGAGCATGCTCCCTAAAGACAATCCCTTTTCCTTTAGGATTCTCCTTAGCAGCACTAGGGAGCTTACCAGTTTCCTCTGTCTAACGGCCTCAACAAGGTGTCCTATTTGTGATTTCATCTCATGTATAGGCTTGTCATGAGATTGGATGATGGCACTTTGACTTTCTTGCATAGTTTTCAACATTGCCTTCAATTCATCCATCTCAGAGGTCTTAGGTTGGGCAAAGGTCTGAGGTTGGTTCATTTAATGGTTTTGAAAGGATTGTTGTTTATAATTCCCTGAATTTGAGACATTTCCTTGTCCCCAAGAAATGTTTGGGTGGTTCCTCCATCCCTCAATATAAGTGTTGCAAAAAGGGTCATTACGAGGTCTAGGACGGAACCCTTGAGTAACATTCAGATCCACTTGTTCAAGCTCAGGGAATTGGGAGGCCAAGTGGCAATCCACAGTGGCATGTGTATTGCCTGAGCAAATTGAGCATTCAGAAGCTTGGGATGTGGAGGTGTTAGATACGAATTGACTCGGGTTCGACATAAGCCTTTCCATGTTTTGATTCAATAATTGAATCTGATAGGCTAAATTCTGGGTGTCCCTTGCCTCATTCACCTCCAACTTTATTTGCATGAGAGTGGGTTTTCTATCCATGTAGATAGAATTGAAGTGAATAGAATTCTCACTCAAAGTGTCAAAAAGGTTCCAAGCTTCATCCTCAGTCATTACGAGGTCTAGGACGGAACCCTTGAGCAACATTCAGATCCACTTGTTCAAGCTCAGGGAGTTGGGAGGCCAAGTGGCAATCCACAGTGGCATGTGTATTGCCTTAGCAAATTGAGCATTCAGAAGCTTGGGATGTGGAGGTGTTAGATACGAATTGACTCGGGTTCGACATAAGCCTTTCCATGTTTTGATTCAATAATTGAATCTGATAGGCTAAATTCTGGGTGTCCCTTGCCTCATTCGCCTCCAACTTTCTTTGCATGAGAGTGGGTTTTTTATCCATGTAGGTAGAATTGAAGTGAATAGAATTCTCACTCAAAGTATCAAAAAGGTTCCAAGCTTCATCCTCAGTCTTAGATAGAAAGGTTTCTGCACAGGCACCATCCACAGTTTGCCTATGCGAATCATTAAGTCCGATGTAGAACCTTTCAACCAGTTGCCACTTAGGCACCTGGTGATGTGGGTAAAGTCTCAGCAGGTCATTAAAGCTCTCCCACGCATCATGGAAAGCTTCCCCATCCTTTTGAAAAAAAGTCATAATTTCCCTCCTAAAGTGGTTTGTTTTCCTCATGGGGAAGTACTTCAAAAACTCCTTCTTCAGGGCATCCCAAGTGTTAATATCATCAAGGGTGTGATACCAATACTTGGCTTTGTCCTTAAGGGAGAAGGGAAAGAGGGTCTGCATTTGAGCATCATCAGTAATGCCCTACATCTTCACTGTGGAACAGACCTCAGTGAATTCCTCTGTATGCTTATAAGGGTCTTCCCTAGAAGTACCACAAAAGGAGGGTAGCAAGGATATGGTACTGCTTTTGATCTCATAAAGATTGTCCCCTCCAGGTCTATGTAGTGTAGGGCCAGCTTGATTGGTTGGAATGAAATATTCCTTAAGGCTCCTTTGACCAGCCATTTCTACCTTTGGAAGGTTTCTTCCTAAGATTCTTTTAGGTTCAAGATCAAACACAAGTTGTCTCCTAAGAGAACACCTACCAAGCATGCACTACAAACACAATTCAAAAGGAGTTGTTCGGTCTTTACAAATTTAGGCTTTTGACTTTAGTTCAAATTGTAGGTGACAAAGCAAGTTGCCCAATCAATTACACGCCTATTGTCAACCTTCGAAATGCCTGAAAAGACCTAATTGGAGCTTAGGTGTTCTTCCCTAATTCTCAAATGGTAGAGAAAATCCAAAGACGAAAAATCGAGGGATGCAAGTAGGCTTAAGCCTTCCTTTGAAGCTGTGCTTTCGCGATACTTCTCAACTACCCCCAAAAATCCATGATAGGGTATCCCCCTCTTTGGATTTACAAACCTTTGATCTTAAGTTCCGAACACTTCAGAATCCAAAGGTAGGAGGGATCTTGTCCTAGTAGTTCCAAGACTTAGCAGTATCTAAATGCGTGCTGTGGTGCAAAGATATAAGTGTGCATACACCGCAAAACGATTTTGAATTTTGAATCGTATGCCACGTTTGAAAATGAAGTCCTTGATTTTTAAATATCCCCCTTTTAATTAGTCCTTTTTCAAAAATAATCAGATAGTCATCTTTCCTGACGATCAGTAGCGTACCACCTTCACGAGTCCGTATGGCACTTTTATGTTTCGCCGAATGCCATTCGGGTTATGTAATGCTCCTACCACTTTCCAACGTTGTATGATGGCTATAATTTCTGATACGATCAACAAGTTTGTTGAGATTTTCATGAATGATTTCTCCATTTATGACTCATCATTTGACCTATGCCATTCACACCTTGATAAAGTGTTAACCCGCTGCGAAGAGGCAAAGCTGGTGCTTAGCTAGGAGAAAAGCCACTTTATGGTCTGATAAACACTAGTTTATCATCATTCTTATGCATTAAAATAAACCTAGCTCTTAGGATTTTACTCTGCAAATGGGTTTTTGGGCTGCATTTAGGCATTAACTAGCTTAAGCATGCATTGCATTTTCATTTGTTGTTTTAATGTCTTTTTGTGAGTGTTAGGGATGAATAGATATACAGATCCCTAAAACCTTAGCACTCAAAAAGGCAAATGGTGAAGGAGGAGCTCAGACTAGCTGGAACTCAGCTTGATCTAGGTCACCACCGTTGGAACCTAGCTCACTTGAACTAGGGTTAGCTCATCCCAGCTCCATTCAGCTAATCTCAGCAGAATGGAAGCTCAAGAGAGTTCATCTTAGCTCACCCTAGCTCAAGTCAGCTCAGATCCAGCTCACCCTAATTGATTCTAGCTCATTTTAGGTCCCACTAGAAAACAGAGAGCTCTTGCTATCTCAGTTAAGTTGACTAGAGTTCACCCCAGCTCAAATCCAGCTACATCCAGCTCCACTCAACTCCAGCCAGCTGAAGAAGAACTCATCCCAGCTCAGGAGGGTCAAGCCCAGCTCCCGGGGACCCAGTTTAGCTCAAACTTATTGAGCTAAGCTACCTTAGCTGTCTCAACCAGCTTAATCCTCCCCGGGAGCACCAGACCCAGCTCACCTCAGCTCCATTAAATAGAAGCCAACTCACTTTAGCATGGCTTAGTAGCTTGCAAAGAACTAGCAAGCTAAGCCAGTTGGAGTAGCCCCATGTTGACCTCTTCAGCAGCTGCCAGCACCACTTCAGCTCCAGACTCTTCAGAACTAGCTCCTCCCTCCAAACCCTAGATCCAACACCTCCTCCTCTACTCCACCATTAGCTAAGCTAGCTTAGCTTAGCTTAGCTATGCTCCAGCTTCCTTGGCTTGTACCACCCACAAACCCTACCTAACAACTCCACCAACTAGCTCCACCTAAGCTCCACTTAAGCTAGCCCTATTTGGCGCCAACCTAGCCTACCCACCACCTCCAAAAGACACCTAAAAGTGGCGCCAAAACACCCCAACTACCCCCTTTTTGGCGCCACTTTTCCCTCCAAAAATGCCATTCATCTCCACTAGACATCTCCCCTTAAACCCATCTCCACCCTCCACATAATCCCACCTTCTAGAAGCCTCAAAGTTGGCACCAACCCATGGCACCGCTCCATGGTTGGTGCAACTTTTAGGTGCCTCTTGACCAACCCAAACTAACCCCCTTACACCCCTTAGGTGGCGCCAACCATCCTTAACCCTAGGATCATCTAACCACCTCCATCCTCCCATCTTAGCCCTCCATTTCAAGAGGCACCTTAACCCCTCTTCTCTTCTCTCTTGAGCCACACCAGCCAAAGGAGAAGCCAGGCAAGGAAGATCTTTGGAGGAGATCTTGAAGATCATCCGCGCCACCTTGTAGGAGCTTTTGAGGGTGGTGCACACCCACCCCTTGGAGGAGAGCATTGAAGGTGGTAGCATCCACCTTGGAGGAGCTCTCAAGGAAGGAGAAGAAGAAGGCCCTCTTTTCAAGCCACGGAGTAGCTAGGATTGGAGCACGAAGACTCCCTTCTTCACCAAATTTTGCAAGAGGATTTGTGTTTCTTTTATTTCTTTTAGATTTTTTCATTTCTAGTAGAAGCATTCCTCTACTTGTCTTGGAAAAGAATGCAAATTCTAGTTAATCAAATTGCCTTCTTTTTACTTTCTGTTGCAATTGTTGTTTTTGTTCTAGCACTTGTTTCACCTCTTCTTTCTAATTACTCTAGGCCTCCACTTGCCTAGAGTGAGCTTAGGAAGAGGATATATCTATCTCTTAAGTTTTAATTAAGTAATTACAGATGTTAGTTCTTTCCGCCACAATTAGTATTTTGCCCTCGTCTTCTCGAAACAAAAAAAAAGTTACATATTCAAAATACCAAAAAGAAAGTTGAGATCTATTTTGTAAGCAAGAGAATCAATTTTGCAAACATTTGGCCTCCTTGGATGACCCTAGATACTCCCGTATCTAGGTTTATAAATTTAAGAGTTGATCGATTTTGCACATTGCAACGACGTATTTTACAAACCACGTAAAATCCATATCACTTTTTGGCACCGTTGCCAGGGAGGCACGGCTTTGATTAATCTTTCTTTCTCTTGCTTGAAGTGGATCTCATCCCCTTCTCTTTCTTTTCTCTAGTGTGTGCGGGAACTATTGCTGGAAGAAAGCAGGAATCTGGAAGCAAGAGCTAAAAGTTCCTTTCCTTCCTATGAAATTCAGTTTGGTTTCCCTTTCTTGTCACATTTAGGCTAAAAGACTATCAAAAAAATATTAAACTTGGCTTTCATGACCCTAAACAATTTAATTAAGTGGAGTGGTGCCCATAAAAATTTATTGTTTGCTTGAATGTCACATTAACACCACTCCATTACAAGTATTGGTGTTTTATTTTTCGGGTCCTGATTTCTATCGAGCCTTGAAAAATCAATTCCTAACACCACAGGCCTCCTAAAATCATAAAGTTTCATACAATGATTCCAAATTGAGTTAGGAACATTTGTTCCAAATTTCAGATCAATTAGCTTTTTATTTAATTTTTAAAAATTCGTGGACTGCAGAGGGATCACACCCTCTAATCTTCCTATTTTGCTACTATCCATGAATTTTTAGAATTTTTAAACTCATCCAATTATTTTAAAATTTGCCTTTCTGGAAACCTTGTTAAAAATTTTACACATAATATAAAATCACCAAAATTTTCTGAGGTCAATGGTAATACCAAAAAGTCCAAAATACCCATAGGTATCATTTCTGGACTTTGACACTGATAAACGCCAGTTTATCATCATTCTTATGCATTAAAACAAACCTAGCTCTTAGGATTTTACTCCGCAAACAGGTTTTTTGGGCTGCATTTAGGCATACATTAGGATAGGCAAGCATTGCATTTTTTATTGTCGTTTTAATGTGTTTTTGTGAGTGTTAGGGATGTACAGATGCACAGATCCCTAAAACCCTAGCACTCAAGAAGGCAAATGGTGAAGGAGAAGCCCAGACTAGCTGAAACTCAGCCTAATCCATCTCACCTCAGCTTGATCCAGCTCACCGCAGCTGGAACCTAGCTTACTTGAACTAGGGTTAGCCCATCCCAGCTCCATTCAGCTAATCTCAGCCGGATGGCAGCTCAAGAGAGTTCATCTTAGCTCACCCTAGCTCAAGTCAGCTCAGATCCAGCTCAACTTCGCTGAGTCTAGCTCATCTCATCTCCCACTAGTTCATAGGGATCTCTAGCTAGCTCACCTGAGTTGACAGGAGTTCACCCCAGCTCAAATCCAGCTACATTCAGCTCCACTCAACTCCAGCCAGCTGAAGAAGAATTCATCTCAGCTCAGGAAGCTCAAGTCCAGCTCCCGGGGGCTCAGCTTAGCTCAACTCAATTGAGCTAAGCTACCTTAGCTGCCTCAACCAGCTTGATTCTCCCCGGGAGCACCAGACCTAGCTCACCTCAGCTCATTTTGGTAGAAGCTAGCTCACTTTAGCTTGGCTTAGCAACTAGCAAAGAACTAGCAAGCTAGGCCAGCTAGAGTGGCCCCATGCCAGCCTCTTCAGCAGCAGCCAGCTCCAGCTCCAACTCCAGACTTCTTCTCCTCAGCTCCTTCCTCCAAACCCTAGCTCCAACATCTTCTCCTCTACTCCTCCATTAGCTAAGCTAGCTTAGCTTAGCTTAACTATGCTCCAACTTCCTTGGCTTGTACCACCCCAAAAACCAACCTACCAACTCCACCCAACTAGCTCCACCTAAGCTCCACATAAGCTAACCCACTTGGCACCAACCTAACCTACCCACCACCTCCAAAAGACACCTAAAAGTAGCACCAAAAACTACCCATAACCACCCCTTAATGGTGCCACTTTTCCCTCCAAAATCCCCCCTCATCTCCACCACACAATCCCCCTTGAATCCATCTCCACCATCCACCTAACTCCCCTTCTAGAAGACCCCATGTTGGTGGAGAGACACCCCCATGTTGGCGCCAACATGGGGGTGTCTCTCCACCACCAAAAGACACCAACACCACCATAACCACCCCCTTTAACACCCCTTGGGTTGGCGCCAACTCACCCTAGCCATAGGATCACCAACCACCCTCATCCTTCCATCCTAGCCCTCCATTTCAAGGGGCACTTTAACCCCCCATCCTATTCTATAAAAAGCCACCACCTACCACCATTTTGGGGCATCCTCCATTAGTGTATTTTTCTACCTACATCCACCTATACCTATGCCCAAGGAGAAGGAGTAGAGAAGGAGATTAAAGGGGCACATCACCAGCCCTTTTGGTGCCTTCTTCTCCCCACTCTCTTCAACTTGAGCCACGCCAAGGAGGAGGACTCTTCCACTTCAAGGAGGACGGCCAGGCAAGGGAGAAGGACCTAGGGTGGACGTCCACCCTTGGAGAGAAGCTTAGGGCACGCCCCCTTTGGCCTTGCCTTGGAGGACATCACCTTGGCGGAGCACTGCAAGGAAGGAGTTGAAGGATTCTTTTCAAGCTTGGGAGCCACCAACCTTGGAGCAAGAAGCCCTCTTCTTCACCATCTATCTAGAGGATTTGTGTTTGCTTTTCTTTATTTTAATTTTTCTAGTAGAAGAAGCATTCCTCTACTAGCCTTTTTTGTAAAACATTTTTCAGTAATCTAGTTGCCTTCTTTGCAATTTTCTATTTTGCATTTCTACTTGCTTTTCTTTTTAGCATTTTTCACTCCCTCTCCCTAATTATTCTAGGCCTCCACTTGCCTAGAGTGAGTTTAGGGAGAGGCTCTACTTGCCACTAGAAAGTAGTAGTTAAATTGAAGTGTGAATTACCTCCCCGTCACCATTCCGCATGTTGTCTTAATTTAAAACAAAAAAATGATATATTGAAAAATACCAAAAAGAAAGTTGAGATTGTATTCCAAGCAAGAGAATCACTATTGCAAACATTTGGCCTCCTTGGACGACCCTAGATACTTTCCTATCTAGGAATATAAATTTAAGAGTTGATCGGTTTTATGCGTTACAACGGTGTATTTTAACAAACCGCGTGAAATCGCTATCACTTTTTGGCACCGTTGCCGGGGAGGCACGGCTTTGCATTAATTAATTTTCTCTTGCTTGAAGTGGATCTCATCCCCTTCTCTTTCTTTCTTTTGTGTGTGCAGGAACTACAGCGGGAAGGCGGGAATTTGGAAGCGAGAGCTCAAAGATCCTTTTCTTCCCGCAAAAATTCAGGTTGGTTCCTCTTTCTGGTCACATAATTAATTAAAACTACCAAAAATATATTAAAATTGGCTTTCAGGATCCCCAACAACTTGATTAAGTGGAGTGGTGCCTTATAAAATCCATTGTTTGCTTGTATGCTTCTTTATCACCACTCCATTATAAGTATTGGTGTTCTATTTTTCAAGTCCGGATAGAAATCTGGACTCGAAAAATAGAACACCAATACTTACAATGGAGTGGTGCTAAAGAAGCATACAAGCAAACAATGGATTTTATAAGGCACCACTCCACTTAATCAAGTTGTTGGGGATCCTGAAAGCCAATTTTAATATATTTTTGGTAGTTTTAATTAATTATGTGACCAGAAAGAGGAACCAACCTGAATTTTTGCGGGAAGAAAAGGATCTTTGAGCTCTCGCTTCCAAATTCCCGCCTATCACTTTTTGGCGCCGTTACCAGGGAGGCATGGCTTTGCATTAATTAATTTTCTCTTCCTTGAAGTGGATCTCATCCCCTTCTCTTTCTTTCTTTTGTGTGTGTAGGAACTACAGCAGGAAGGCGGGAATTTGGAAGGAAGAGCTCAAAGATCCTTTTCTTCCCGCAAAAATTCAGGTTGGTTCCTCTTTCTGGTCACATAATTAATTAAAAGTACCAAAAATATATTAAAATTGGCTTTCAAGATCCCCAACAACTTGATTAAGTGGAGTGGTGCCTTATAAAATCCATTGTTTGCTTGTATGCTTCTTTAGCACCACTCCATTGTAAGTATTGGTGTTCTATTTTTCGAGTCCAGATTTCTATCCGGACTTGAAAAATCGATTCCTAACACCACAGGCCTCCTCAAATCATAAAATTTCATAGAGTGATTCCCAATTAAGTTTGTAACATCTGTTCCAAATTTCAGATCAATTGGATTTGTATTTAATTTTTGAAAATTCGTGGATTGCAGAGTGGTCACACCCTCTAGTCTTCCTGTTTTGCTACTATCCGCGAATTTTTAAATTTTTTATACTCATCCAATTTTTGTGAAATTTAGCTTGCTGGAATCCTTGTGAAATTTTACATATCATATAAAATCAATACTGAGGTCGGTGGTAATACTGAAAAGTCCTGTCAAAGTCCAGAAATGATACCTGTGGGTATTTTGGACTTTTCAGTATTACCACCCAATTTAGATTTCTGAGGTCGGTGGTAATACTGAAAAGTCCAAAATACCCACAGGTATCATTTCTGGACTTTGACACCAGTACAATTAAAAATTTAAAACAATTATCAAACAAATTCCTAAAATCTTACAAAAATTTTTTCTGGAATCCTTGTTTGATTTTATTCAAAGTAGTGGTGTTGTTTGACTTGTTTGGACCACTACTTAATTCAGAAAGACAAAAATCAATTCACTGGTAGTAATTTTCTGTCTTTGGGATAATTGGCTTAGGGTTTCTTTCTTTCTCATTAGAGACGCAATTAAAAGGAAACATACAATCACACATACAACTTGTCTTTCCTTTGATTGTGAACTTTCAAACTTGTTTGAAAACTTAAAGAGAAAAACCCTAAAACTCATTTGATTAAATCAAATCTTAAAAGACAAAAATACATAAAAATAGTGTGACAACTTGATTTTCATTGGAGCCACTCTCCAATTCCTGAACACACACAAAAGAAAATCAAATAGCAGGGCAACAACCCAATAAACGCCCTCCACATTCCATGTGCACTATAGCATCCTAGACCTAATTAAAACTTGTAGCAACTTGACCCCTAAGGCTTTATCAACTTAGGCTTGCTATTTAGATCTTAAGTTCTCTTTAGTTAATACCAATTCTGTCATCTGTATCTGGTGTTCAGGCTGAGGGGCTGTGTCAAACGACCAGGCACGGTTTTGTACAGGCACCTGGGGTCATCCCTGGGAAACGTTTGGGCCCAAACCTCCCCTTAAGCAACTTGGCTAGATTTGTTGATAGAACGGGTATTCACTATTGACTACTTATTTCCTATATAGACCAAGTCTTAGGTTATTATTAGGGAGTCACATTTAAGTTAGGTCTAGTTTTATTTGTTTGAATTGCACACTTTCTCTCATCTCTTTCTCTTCTCCTCCCCTCCCGTTCTTCCATTTTATGCACGGGCGACGGTCTCAAAATCCGCACTTGGAAGGACCATTTGATTTCGCCCCCCACGCAAAAAGACCACTTTTTCTGTCTTCTCCTGAAAAAATGGAAACACAACAAAATAGGTCCACTGACCCTTCCACGCCCACCTCTAACCCCACCACTAACCCTAATTCTAACCCTTCCACCCAAAACCCAACCACCAGTAACTTCCCACACTTGGAGCTCCCCAATCTTGAGTTGCCCCACACACAACATCAAGACCCCCTACCTGATATTTTAAAATTGATGGCCGATTAGATTAATAAATTAAATTCCAATCAACAAACATTGACTAGGAACATCCAAAACCTAGCCAATCCAAGGCCAAACCCACCACCCCGTCAGCAGCCTGTTGTTCCTCTAAAAGATTTCTATGATCCGTCTTATTATGAGGAACGACCAGGGGTGGTCATACCGAAGGGGGACTTTGAGATCAAGCCAGCCGTCCTGAACCTGATTAAACACTTTCATGGCCTTCCTAGGGAAGACCCTTTCAGCCACCTTGAAGAAATAACTCTTCTTGCACAGACAACCCGTTCCCGAAATGTGCAAGAAGACATATGACTGATGCGGCTTTTTCCATTATCTCTCAAAGATAAGGCCGCTTATTGGTTCAGGACCATTGGCCGACCAATCACAACATGGCCTCAACTCAAGAGCTCCTTCCTCAAGAAATTCTTTCCCATAGGTCGTACCAATTCCTTACGAAGATCTATTACGACCTTTCACCAAAAATCTGGTGAAACTTTCCATGATTCTTGGGAAAGATTTCAAGACCTTTTAAGAAGTTGCCCGCACCATGAGATTCCTTTATGGCAGCTCGTGCAAATCTTCTATCATGGATTAGAAGATCAAATCCAACATTTTGTCGATGCCTCGTGTGGCGGCAACTTTTTAAATAAAGATGCAGAAAGTGCCTATGACCTGTTCGAAGAAATGAGTGAAAACTCATTTAATCAAGCTTCCATGAACACATTTTGCAGAACCCAAAACCCGTAGTTTGGTGTTCATAAAATAGGCACTCAATCTATCCCTGTCACCCAAGACGATCTTCAATTGATTGCTCAAAAACTCGACCAGATGCATATTAATCAAAAGAAAATTGAGGAAAGACTAGCCACATCAACTCAAGCTCCACACCCACATCTAACCCAACCTAACTTTCCACAAAGAGAAAATTTGCACAATCTCAACACTACCCCTACTGATTATTCTGAGGTTGCCCATGATTCACTGGGGAACTACAACTATCCAGATCTTAACCGCACTCAAAATATTTCTGCCATTTAGGAGCCCTTTAAAAATTCTTCCAATTGGAAAAATTACCCGAACTACTCCTAGAATAATCAAGTTTCCTCCCAACCATATCATTTTAATGGGTATGGGTCGAATCCAAACTTCCATCCTGGGCCATCCCAACAAGATATCAATGCCCAGATGCTGCGAACCCTACAGGATATGCAAACAAAAATGACGGAAGTAACCCGCAACATCACAAATCTGAACAGTCAGATTGGGGTTACTCCTACGCAAAGACCTGTAGGACATCTTCCGTCCCAACCCATACCCAACCCTAATCACCAAGGAAACCATTATATGGGCAGAAATCCACATTATCCACATCAGCCTCCTCCTAATCCACAACCTCAGCAGCCACCCAGGTTTCTGCAATCACAGGCCCCCCCACCTCCTCTAAATAATAATCCGACTGCACATGCAGTTACTTTGAGGAGTGGGAAAACCACCACTAACCCCGGGCCTTCACACGAACCTGGTAAGATACCTGTGCAAATTGACTCCCCACCTCCCCATCAGAAAGAAAAAGAAAAACAAAAATCTCAAGACAAGATTCCTGTCCCTTTCCCACAAGCTCTCTACCCCACCACCAACAAAAAAAACAAATCTGAGCCCACTACAGAAGAACTCATGGAGCTATTTGGGCAAGTTCATATCAATATTCCTCTCCTAGATGCCATTAAATATATACCTGCCTATGCTAAATTTTGGAAGGAGATTTGTACTCCTAAAAGGCAGGCCAAAAATCTAGGACAGGTGCATCTTTCGGAGACAGTAAGCTTTGCCATATGGAGTAAGCTGCCTCCTAAGATGAAAGATCCGGGGGTGCCTTTAATTTCTGTAATTATTGATGACACTACATTTAATCGTGCCCTCCTTGATCTTGGTGCCTCGGTTAATATTATTCCCACGAGTTTATTCGAGGAATTTCAGATTGGTGAATTAAAACCCGTCGAGGTTACCCTGCAATTAGCCGACCGATCTACAATCAAACCTCATGGGATTGTTGAAGATGTTTTAGTCAAGGTCCAGAACTGTGTCTTCCCTGCAGACTTTCTGGTTCTTGACATAGAGGCACCTGAATCATTACTGGACTCCCCAATAATCCTTGGACACCGCTTTTTGGCCACTGCAAAGGCAAATATCAGTTGCCACACAGGAAAAATGGATATTAACTGTGCAGGCCAAACTATCACTTTAGATATTTTTAAATCCTCTAGGAGATTCCATGATGATAACTTCTTTGAGGACTCAGATACTGAAATTTCCAATATGGTGGAAGAGACAATATTAATAGATACCCTTACCGACCATAATTTTTTTGAGGACTCTGATTCAGAATCAGTGGTCGGCGAAATCTGTGATCCGGAAACTTGTCTTGACCCCAAATTTATTCCTGATACCCCCCGTAACCCACCCACTATTCACGCACCTAACTTTTCCACACTAACTTCACCCAATCCTCACCATTCCTTCCCCGACCCCTTTCTTACGGACCTACCACCAACCCCGCCTGAGTTTGGCACCCAACCTAATTTAAACCCATGGCCAGACTCGGGCTACACTTATCATTTTCCATCCAACTTTGATCCCAATATTATTTCTAATCAATTTTCTAGGGATCTAAAAGAAGACACCTTTTTTGTGGGCATCCAAGTGTCCAATTATTTACATGATCTTACGTCTTCCGTGCATACCTTCACTCCCGGCTGAATGGCGTAAAAGATAGCAATGGATGGGAGGTAACCCATCATTTTTTCTTGCTTTCCCTTTTTTCTTCTTTTTCCAGGTTTTGTTCCTCCTAAACCCGACCGTTCTTCACTAAGGTGATCCCTTTTCCCTCCTAATGCATGAGGACATGGCATATCTTAAGCATGGAGGGGTGTTTTTAAATTTTACGATCGATTTAGGATTTTCAAAACCTAAAAACATGCATTTCTGTTTAATTTATTTCCTACTTGCATACCCAAAAAAATAAAATAAAAAAAATGTTCAAAACTTTTTGAGGAAAAATTTTGAAATCGGGACTAAGGTCGAAAAATTCATTTTTGGTACAATGGATTTAATCTTTAACAAACTAAGGATGAGGATATGGATCTGATCATTAGAATTCCAGGGTCTATTTTAGACAAGATCAGATATCTTTCTATAAAATTCCACCTGAACTCATAATAGTTCAGGTGACTTGATCCTATTTTGCAATATGGAAATTATTTGACTTAGCTTCTGATTCAAAAACTTGCATGTTTTGAGAAACTTCTTGTATCACTCTTCACACACAAGCCAACACTTCAAAATAACTAAAAATTTGAAAAACTCCCTTGTTTGGACTTAGTGAAAGTCTGAAGTAGATCATTGGTTTGAGTTCCCACTACCGAGGAGGAAAATGCCTCCTTTAAGGATGCGATGTCAACATGTTACCGCCTCGGCGTTGCTCCATATCTATATTTCATATCTTTAGACGGAGCATTAAAGCCCATTTTAGCAGCTCAAGTGTCTTGGACGGTGCTCTACCTATAGTGTCGGAGCAAGAGCTTGAGTTTGTTTGGAGCGCCCCTTTTCACCGCATCGTGTTCTGGGGTTGTGAGCTCCTGGGTGGTGTCATGGACAGTGCTATCTCGAAGTACTGGCTCCAGAGCCCCCTCGAGGAATGGTAATGGGAATGATGATCCCAACACATCTGTTGTAAGACTAAGCTAAAAATAAACATGGGAGAGAAAAAAAAAATATATATATATATAAATAAATTAACACGCCCTTATAAATGTTGGCTTTTCACAAGCACAGCCACAAGGTTTTAAAGGATTTTGCAAGTTGAGAATCAGATTCATGAGCCAAAAAAAAATTCCTAATAACAAACATTTCAAGTTATATGAATTAACAAGGGGTTAATTTGAGAATTTTTTGGAAGATATATTGATCCCGTTCTATCTAATGGTTGAATCTAAAAACAAATCCCAATGTTTATCTTTAACAAATCCCGTACCTCCAGTGTTTTTAATCTACCACGGTCCATTGATCTCTTTTTCTCCTCCAAAGTCAAAAAAATTAGATTTCCCAAAAATTCCATTTTGAGTTTTGCTAAGAGACTAGCAAAAGATAAGCATGGGGGTGTGATAAACGCCAGTTTATCATCATTCTTATGCATTAAAACAAACCTAGCTCTTAGGATTTTAGTCCGCAAATGGGTTTTTTGGGCTGCATTTAGGCATAAATTAGGATAGGAATGCATTGCATTTTTTATTGTCATTTTAATGTGTTTTTGTGAGTGTTAGGGATGTACAGATGCACAGATCCCTAAAACCCTAGCACTCAAGAAGGCAAATGGTGAAGGAGAAGCCCAGACTAGCTGGAACTCAGCCTAATCCAGCTCACCTCAGCTTGATCCAGCTCACCTCAGCTTGATCCAGCTCGCCGCAGCTGGAACCTAGCTTACTTGAACTAGGGTTACCTCATCCCAACTCCATTCAGCTAATCTCAGCTAGATGGCAGCCCAAGAGAGTTCATCTTAGCTCACCCTAGCTCAAGTCAGCTCAGATCCAGCTCAACTTAGCTGAGTCTAGCTCATCTCAGCTCCCACTAGTTCACAGGGAGCTCTAGCTAGCTCAGCTGAGTTGACAGGAGTTCACCCTAGCTCAGATCCAGCTACATTCAGCTCCACTCAACTCCAGCCAGTTGAAGAAGAATTCATCTCAGCTCAGGAAGCTCAAGTCCAGCTCCCGGGGACTCAGCTTAGCTCAACTCAATTGAGCTAAGCTACCTTAGCTGCCTCAACCAGCTTGATTCTCCCCGGGAGCACCAGACCTAGCTCACCTCAGCTCATTTTGGTAGAAGCTAGCTCACTTTAGCTTGGCTTAGCAACTAGCAAAGAACTAGCAAGCTAAGCCAGCTAGAGTGGCCCAATGCCAGCCTCTTCAGCAGCAGCCAGCTCCAGCTCCAACTCCAGACTTCTTCTCCTCAGCTCCTTCCTCCAAACCCTAGCTCCAACATCTTCTCCTCTACTCCTCCATTAGCTAAGCTAGCTTAGCTTAGCTTAACTATGCTCCAACTTCCTTGGCTTGTACCACCCCAAAAACCAACCTACCAACTCCACCCAACTAGCTCCACCTAAGCTCCACATAAGCTAACCCACTTGGCACCAACCTAACCTACACACCACCTCCAAAAGACACCTAAAAGTGGTGCCAAAAACAACCCATAACCACCCCTTAATGGTGCCACTTTTCCCTCCAAAATCCCCGCTCATCTCCACCACACAATCCCCCTTGAATCCATCTCCACCATCCACCTAACTCCCCTTCTAGAAGACCCCATGTTGGCGCCAACATGGGGGTGTCTCTCCACCACCAAAAGACACCAACACCACCATAACCACCCCCTTTAACACCCCTTGGGTTGGCGCCAACTCACCCTAGCCATAGGATCACCAGCCACCCTCATCCTTCCATCCTATCCCTCCATTTCAAGGGGCACCTTAACCCCCCATCCTATTCTATAAAAAGCCACCACCTACCACCATTTTGGGGCATCCTCCATTAGTGTATTTTTCTACCTACATCCACCTATACCTACGCCCAAGGAGAAGGAGTAGAGAAGGAGATTAAAGGGGCACATCACCAGCCCTTTTGGTGCCTTCTTCTCCCTACTCTCCTCAAATTGGGCCACGCCAAGGAGGAGGACTCTTCCACTTCAAGAAGGACGGCCAGGCAAGGGAGAAGGACTTAGGGTGGACGTCCACCCTTGGAGAGAAGCTTAGGGCACGCCCCCTTGGGCTTGCCTTGGAGAACATCACCTTGGCGGAGCACTGCAGGGAAGGAGTTGAAGGATTCTTTTCAAGCTTGGGAGCCACCAACCTTGGAGCAAGAAGCCCTCTTCTTCACCATCTATCTAGAGGATTTGTGTTTGCTTTTCTTTATTTTAATTTTTCTAGTAGTAGAAGCATTCCTCTACTAGCCTTTTTTGTAAAATATTTTTTAGTAATCTAGTTGCCTTCTTTGCAATTTTCTATTTTGCATTTCTACTTGCTTTGCTTTTTAGCATTTTTCACTCCCTCTCCCTAATTATTCTAGGCCTCCACTTGCCTAGAGTGAGTTTAGGGAGAGGATCTACTTGCCACTAGAAAGTAGTAGTTAAATTGAAGTGTGAATTACCTCCCCGTCACCATTCCGCATGTTGTCTTAATTTTAAAAAAAAAAATGATATATTGAAAAATACCAAAAAGAAAGTTGAGATTGTATTCCAAGCAAGAGAATCACTATTGCAAACATTTGGCCTCCTTGGATGATCCTAGATACTTCCCTATCTAGGAATATAAATTTAAGAGTTGATCGGTTTTACGCGTTACAACGACGTATTTTAACAAACCGCGTGAAATCGCTATCAGACACCAGTACACATAAAAATTTAAAAAAATTATCAAACAAAATCCTAAAATCTTGTAAAAATCTTTTCTGGAATCCTTGTTTGATTTTACATAAGCTAGTGGTGTTGGTTGCATTGTTTGGGGCACTACCTATTCGGAAAGCCTAAAAAGAAGTCATTGGTAGCAATTTTCTATATTAGGGTTCAAATCCAATTAGGATTTCTTTTTTTGCTTTTTAGTCCAACAATATAAAGGAAATATACCATCACCCATACAACTTGTTTTTCATTTGATTGTAGAGTTTCAAACTTGTTTGAACATTTAAAAAAGAATAACCCTAAAACACATTCAATTAAATTGAATCCTAAAAAACATAAATACAAAAAATTGTGTGACAACTTGCTTTTCATTGGAACCACTTTCCAACTCTTGCACTCACAAAAAAAAAATTGAAATAACATGGCAACAACCCAACTAACACCCTCCACATTCCGTGTGCACTATAGTATCCTAGACCTAACTAAAATTCATAGCAATTTGACACCCTAAGGCTTCATCAACTTAGGCTTGCTATATATGTCTTAAGTTTTCTTTAGTTAATACCAATTCTGTCATCTATATCTAGTGTTCAGGCAGAGGGGCTGTGTCAAATGACCAGGCACGGGTTTGTACAAGCACCTGGGGTTTTCCCTAGGAAACGTTTGGGCCTAAACCTCCCCTTAAGCAACTTGGCTAGATTTGTTGACAGAATGGGTATTCACTATTGAATACTTATTTCCTACGTAGACCATGTCTTAGGTTCATTATTAGGGAGTCACACTTAAGTTATGTCTAACTTTGTTTGTTTGAATTGCACACTTTCTCTCATCTCTTTCTCTTCTCCTCCCCTCCAATTCTTCCCAAATAGTGCATGCACGGGCACCGGTCCCAAAAACCACACCTTGAGGGACCATTTGATTTCGCCCCCCGTAGTAGAAAATCATTGTTTTCTTGCCCCTCCTCTTCTAAAATGGAAAACCCAGGAAGCCGACAAAAAATTCTGTTTCCACTTCTAACCCATCAGCTGACCCACAAGCTAACTTCACCCTCCCTCACCTCCTTAACTTGGAGCAACCAGAAATACCAGCAGGGCTAGGTGGCCCTCCAATTATAACTCAAAATCCAAATCCCTTTGCATTAATGGTCAACCATTTGGTTCAACTACAACAAAATTAAGAAGATTTAGCTAAGTCTATCACGAACCTAGCTAACCAAGGACAAAATCCACCACCCCACCAACAGCCTGTCGTTCCTCTTAAGGATTTCTATGATCCTTCCAATTATGAGGAAAGACCAGGGTTGGTCATACCACAAGAGGATTTCGAGATCAAACTAGCCATTCTAAACCTTATTAAACATTTTCATGGTCTTCCAGGAGAGGACCCTTTTTGTCATCTCAAGGAATTAAATGTCCTCGCTTAAACCACTCGTTCCCGCAATTTACAGGAAGACATGTGGCTAATGAGACCTTTTCCTCTCTCTCTTAAAGACAAAGCATCTCATTGGTTTAGAATGGTTGGGTGCCCTATTACCACCTGGCCCCAATTAAAAAGCACTTTTTAAAAAAAAAAATTTCCGATCAGTCGAACGAATGCATTAAGAAGATCCATAATGACCTTTCAATAGAAAATTGGTGAACCCCTCCACGAATCCTAGGAAAGATTTTAGGAACTTCTAAGAAGTTGCCCCCACCATGAAATTCCACAATGGCAGTTAGTGCAGATCATCTATCATGGATTAGAAGATCAATTGAAACGATTTGTGGATATGCCTCATGTGGGGGCAATTTTCTTAATAAAGATGCCGAAAGTGCCTATCTCCTCTTTGAAGAAATGAGTGAAAACTCATTTTACATTACTTCAATGGATAATTTTGGCAGATCACAAAATCCCAAACACGGAGTCCATGAAATTGACTCCAAATCCACCTCTGTTCCAGTCACTCAAGATGATCTATATATGTTAGCTCAACGACTGGACCAGATGCAAATTCACCAAAAGAAAATGGAAGAAAAGCTCATAAACAGACAAGCTCCTCACGCTCACTCTCCACACACTGACCCCCACACATTCTCCGAAGAGAAAATCTACATAACATTGATGCCACATCTCCTTGCCAGCAATTTTCAGCTGATTTCCCGCAAGATTTGACCAGGAATTTTGATCAAAATATTTTTGATCCCACCTCGGAAAATATTTATGCTCTCCAGGAGCAATTTAGAAACCCCTCCAACACTTCCGATAAAAACTGGAGGACTAACCCGAATCACTCCTGGAAAAACCCGAACCCAATTCCTTTTCCCAAACAAAAATATTTTGGTAATTATGGGCAACCTATGTATCAACTTGGACCATCCCAGGACGACATTAATAATCAGGCCATGAAAACTCTGCAAGGAATGCAGACTCAAATGATAGAAGTAACCTGCATGATTACCAATTTGCAACACCAAGTTAAGGTTACTCCTGATCATCGACCTATTGGGAATTTACCTTCCCAACCCATGCCCAACCCAAATAATCAAAGGAATCAATTCCAAGGTGGATATCCTAGTCAACCCATTCAACCAGCACCTCAGCATCCACCGGGTTTCAATAACAGTCTGGCTTCCCGTCCTCATCCTAGAAACAACCAGACTTCAAATGCAGTTACTTTGAGGAATGGGAAAACCACTCACAATCCCCTGCCTGTTAAAGAAACTTGCTTTCATGAAACAGAGATTAACTCTTCCCCATCTTCCCCTCCTATTGTTCAGGAACCAATTAATGCAAAATAAGGAAACCCTGCTCCATTTCCACAAGCCCTCCACTCTTTAACTAAGAAAAAGAAGAAATCTAAGCCCACTGGGAAGGAATTAATGGATTTATTTGGGCAAGTAGAAATTAATATCCCTCTCCTAGATGCCATTAAATACATCCCTGCCTATGCAAAATTCCCAAAAGATTTATGTACTCTGAAAAGGCAACCCAAAAATTTAGGAAAGGTGATCGTTCCAGAGACAGTCAGCTCAGTTGTGCAGAGCTGACTGCCTCTTAAGAGAAAAGATCTTGGCGCCCACTTAATTCAAGTTATCATTAATGATACTTCATTCGATCGCACTTTGTTGGATCTTGGTGCCTCAATTAATCTTATCCCCACAGTTGTTTTTGAGAAATTTAAGATCGGTGAATTAAAGCCTGCTGAGGTTACTCTCCAATTAGCCGACCGATCTACAATTAAACCAAGGGGAATTGTTGAGGATGTTCTTGTCCAGGTCAAAAATTGTCTATTCGCAGTAGACTTTTTAGTCTTGGACATAGAGGTACCAGAAGCACTAAAGTTTGCCCACATTATTCTTGGAAGACCATTCTTAGCCATCGCCCATGCAAATATTGATTGTGATTCTGGAAAGGTGAAGATCATGTGTGGCAGTGAATCTATAACCCTAGACATTTTTCAATCTTCTAGGCGGTTCCAAGAACCAGATTTCTTTGATGAATCAGATTCAGAAATAGAAAACATTATGGAGGAAACTTTGCAGATTTCCCATTTAGGTTCCTATTTTGCCATCAATATGGTTCCTGAACAATCCACTTCTTCTCACCCTTCCACCCTAACCACACGTCCAGCTAACCATCTAGCTAACCCTTTCACTCTCACCTCACCACTAACCCACAAAGCAGAAACTCTTCTGGAGTCGAGCCCACAATTGGAATTAAAACCTTTGCCCGACTCCCCTAAATATGTCTTCCTGGGTCCTAATCAGACCTTGCCCCTAATTATAAGTTCTGGACTTACCGAGGCACAAGAGCACAAACTTCTCCAGGTTTCGAGTAATTATCTTGAAAAGCTATTGGCTGGACCCTTTCTGATCTTAAGGGTATTCATCCGTCCTAATGTACACATCGTATATATTTAGAGGATGATTCTCACCCCTCCCACCAACCACAAAAGGCGCTTGAACCGTATTATGAGGAGGTGGTAAAAAAGGAGACTACTAAGTGGCTGGATGCTGATATCATCTACCCCATTTCTGACAGCTCCTGGGTTAGTCCAACACAAGTTGTGCCCAAAAAGACTGGACTAACAGTTGTCTCTAATGATAATGGGGAGAATGTAGCCACTCGAACCACTTCTTCTTGTCACGTGTGTATTCATTGCCAAAAATTAAACACTGCCACCAAGAAGGACCATTTCTCGCTCCCCTTTATTGATCAAATCTTGGAGCGGTTAGCTGGATGGGATTTTTACTGTTTTCTTGTCGGTTATTCTGGCTATAATCAGGTAGTGGTTCATCCTGAGGACCAGGACAAAACAACTTTCACCTGCCCCTTCGAAACCTTTGCTTTCCGAAGGATGCCCTTCGATCTTTGCAATGCACCTGCGACTTTTCAAAGGTGCATGCTTGCAATTTTTTCAGATCTGGTAGGTGAATGTTTAGAAGTCTTTATGGATGACTTCTCTATTTTTGGAGATTCTTTTGACCATTGTCTCAAAAACCTTGAAAGAACTTTTCAAAAATGCATAGAAGTTAATCTGGTCCTCAGTTGGAAAAAAAGTCATTTCATGGTCCAAGAAGGTATTGTCTTGGGCCATGTTATTTCAAAACAAGGAATCGTAGTAGATAAAGCAAAAATAGATGCTATATCTAAGCTCCCACCGCCCACTACTGTCAAACAGATCAGGTCCATTTTGGGTCATGTGGGTTTCTACCGTCGATTTATACAAAATTTTTCCCAAATCTCCAAGCCCTTAAGTCAACTTCTCACTAAAGACCAGCCATTTGATTTTAATGATAAGTGCCTGGAGAGGTTTTTGAGGTTGAAGTAAGAGGATACTGAGGCAACAATATTGCAGGGACCTGATTGGAATAGTCCCTTTGAATTAATGACAGATGCCTCAGATTTTGCTGCAAGGGCCATTCTAAGGCAAAGAATTGGCAAGAAGCCCGTTGTGATCTATGATGCTAGCAAAACTCTTGATGATGCATAATGAAATTACACGGTTACTAGAAAGGAACTTCTTGCCATTATATTTGCCTTAGAAAAATTTAGATCTTATCTGTTGGGGTCACATGTCACTGTATATACCGACCACTCAGCAATTAAATATTTGCTGACAAAGAAAGATGCTAAACCCTGCCTTATCGGTTGGATTCTGCTACTCTAAGAATTTGAACTGGAAATCAAGGATAAGGCTAGATCGCACAATGTAGTGGCCGACCATCTCTCTCGTAATATGATGAATGACATAGTGACCACACCAGATCAGTTCCCCGATGAAAGCATTTTAGCTGCTACTACCCTCCCTTCGTTTTCATCCATCGCAAACTACTTAGCAATAGAACGGACCCCGTTGATTGGCCAAAAACAAAACAGGACAAGTTCTTTGCTGATATTAAATATTATTTTTGGGAGGAGCCCGACCTTTTCCGCATTTGTGCCGATCAGGTCATTCGACGATGTGTACCCGATTATGAAATCCATGATATTTTGTCACATTGTCACTCAATGGCCTGTGGTGGACATTTTTCGGGAAAGAAACTGCAGTTAAAATCCTTAATGCGGGATTTTATTAGCCCAGCTTGCACAAAGATGCTCATGACTTTGTTCGGTCCTATGTGCGTTGCCAGAGCATCAGCAACATGACTCGAAAGGATATGATGCCCCTTAATCCTATTTTAGAGGTTGAAATTTTTGAAGTTTGGGGCATCGACTTCATGGGACCATTCATCAACTTTGGTGGGTATTTATATATATTAGTCGTAGTCGACTAAGTTTCAAAATGGATAGAAGCAATACCCACCCGCACTAGTGATCACCATGTGGTTTTCGAATTTCTTAGGAAAAATATTTTCTCAAGATTCGGCATACCAAAAGCCATTATCAGTGGCGGAGGCTTGCATTTCACCCACTCACATTTCCGTAACCTTCTTTCTAAATATGGGGTTAATCATAAAATTTCCACACCTTATCACCCCCAAACAAATGGCCAGGCTGAAGTTTCTAACTGGGAAATTAAAAATATTTTACAAAAGGCGATTAGGCTCGACCGTAAAGATTGGTCCACCAAATTGGACGACACTTTATGGGCCTACCGTACCACTTTCAGAACCCCACTCGGCATGTTTCCCTTCGATCTGATTTTTGGGAAGGCATGCCATCTCCCGGTAGAATTAGAACATAGGGCTTTTTGGCCAATAAAACAACTCAACATGGATTTATCTGATGTCGGTACCCATAGAAAATTACAATTAACTGAATTGGAAGAATTACGTAATTTTTCCTACTAAAATGCGAGGATTTATAAAGACCGAACAAAGAAATTTCACGATAAATATATTGTTCAGAAACACTTTGATGTTAATCAACATGTTTGGCTTTTCGATGCGGGATTATGTCTTTTTCTTGGCAAATTAAAATCTAAATGGACCGGCCCCTTTATTGTCCATAAAATAAATCCATACGGTGCTGTTGATCTTCTTGATCCAAAAACTTATTCGACCTTTCAAGTCAACGGCCAACGTTTAAAGTCCTATTTTGATCATACACCTAATCTTCCATCTGAATCTTTTAATTTTACTGAGCCAGCCACCCTTGATAACTAATGCACACTACGCCCAGCTGAATGGCATAAAAGATAGCACTGAATGGGAGGTAACCCATCATTTCTTCCTACTTTCCTTTTTTCTTCCTTTTCCAGGATTTGATCATCCTAAACCAGACCGTTCTTCACTGAGGTGAGCCCTTTTCCCTCCTAATGCAGGAGGACATTGCATATCTTAAGCATGGGGGGGTGTTTCTAAAAATTTGATGATCAATTTAGGATTTTCAAAACCTAAAAACATGCATTTTTCTTTAGTTATTTTATTTTCCTGCTTGCATACTCAAAAAAAATAAAAATGTTAAAAAAAAATAGAAATGTTGAAAACCGTTTGAGGAAAAATTTTTGAAATCGGGACTAAGGTCGAAAAAATTCACTTTCAGGTGTAATGGGATTTAATCTTTAACAAACTAGGGATCAGGATGCGAATCTGATCATTAGAATTTCAGGATCTATTTTTAGACTAGATCAAATATCCTTCTCTAAAATTCCATCTGAACTCATGATAGTTCAGGTGATTTGATCCTATTTTGTAATATGGAAAGTATTTGGCTTAGTCTCTGATTCAAAAAGTTGCATTTCTTGAAGAACTTCTTATGTCAATTTTAACGCACAAGCCAACACTTAAAAAACAACTAATAATTTCAAAAACTCCCTTGTTTGGACTTAGTAAAAGTCTGAAGTAGTTCATTGTTTGAGTTCCCACTACCAAGAAGGAGGAAAATGCCTCCTTTAAGGACATGATGTCAACATGTTACCGCCTCAACACTGCTCAATATCTATATTTCATCTCTTTAGGCAGAGCATTAAAGCACATTTTAGCAGCTCAAGTGTCTTGGACGATGCTCTACCTATAGTGTTGGAGCAAGAGCTTGAGTTTACTTGGAGCACCCCTTTACACCGCGTTGTGTTTTGCGGTTGTGAGCTCCTGGGTGGTGTCATGGATAGTGCTATCCCGAAGTACTGGAGCCAGAGCCCCCTCAAGGATTGGTAACGGGAATGATGATCCCAACACCTCTGTTGTAAGACTAAACTAAAAATAAGCATAGGGGAGGAAAAAAAGAAGTAATAATAAATAAATTAACACACCCTTATAAATGTTGGATTTTGCAAGCACGGACAAAAGGTTTTAAAGGATTTTGCAAGTTGTGAATCAAATTCATGAGCTAGAAAAATCCTAAAAACAAAAATTTCAAGTCATCTGAATTAACAAGGGGTTAATTTGTGAATTTTCTGGAAGATATATTGATCTCGTTTTGTCTAATGGATGGATCTGAAATAAATCCTGATGTTTATCGTTAACAAATCCTGTACATCCTGTGTTTAGATCAACCAAGGTCCCTTAATCTCTTTCACATCAAAAGTAGGAAAAAATTAGATTTCCCAAAAATTCTATTTTCCTAAAGAATTTTGAAGTCTTGCTAAGAGACAAGCAATAGATAAGCATTGGGGTGTGATAAATGCCGGTTTATCATCATTCTTATGCATTAAAACAAACCTAGGTCTTAGGATTTTACTCTGCAAATAGGTTTTTACGCTCCATTTAGGCATTAACTAGCTTAAGCATGCATTGCATTTTCTTTTGTTGTTTTAATGTGTTTTTGTGAGTGTTAGGGATGAACAGATGTACAGATCCCTAAAACCCTAGCACTCAAGAAGGCAAATGGTGAAGGAGGAGCTCAGACTAGCTGGAACTCAGCTTGATCTAGCTCACCACAGCTGGAACCTAGCTCACTTTAACTAGTGTTAGCTCATCCCGACTCCATTCAGCTAATCTCAGCTGAATGGCAGCTCAAGAGAGTTCATCTTAGCTCACCCTAGCTCAAGTCAGCTCAGATCCAGCTCAACCTAGTTGAGTCTAGCTCATTTTAGCTCCCACTAGTCCACATGGAGCTCTGGCTAGCTCAGCTGAGTTGACTGTAGCTCACCCCAACTCAGATCCAGCTACATCCAGCTCCACTCAAATTCAGCCAGCTGAAGAAGAACTCATCCCAGCTCAGGAAGCTCAAGTCCAGCTCCCGGGGACCCAGCTTAACTCAAGCTAATTGTGCTAAGCTACTTTAGCTGGCTTAACCAGCTCAATCCTCCCCGGGAGCACCAGACCCAGCTCAAGTCAGCTCCATTCAACAGAAGCCAGCTCACTATAGCATGGCTTAGTAGCTTGCAAGGAACTAGCAAGCTAAGCCAGCTGGAGTAGACCCATGTTGACCTCTTCAGCAGCTGCCAACTCCACTTCAGCTCCAGACTATTCAGAACCAGCTCCTCCCTCCAAACCCTAGCTCCAACACCTCCTCCTCTACTCCACCATTAGCTAAGCTAGCTTAGCTTAGCTTAGCTATGCTCCATCTTCCTTGGCTTGTACCATCCAAAAACCCTACCTAACAACTCCACCAACTAGCTCCACCTAAGCTCCACATAAGCTAACCCTACTTGGCGCCATCCTAGCCTGCCCACCACCTCCAAAAGACACCTAAAAGTGGTGCCAAAACCACCCCAACTACCCCCTTGTTGGTGCCACTTTTCCCTCCAAAAATCCCCTTCATCTCCTCCACACATCTCCCCTTAAACCCATCTCCACCCTCCACATAATCCCACCTTCTAGAAGCCTCAAAGTTGGCACCAACCCATGGCACCTCTCCATGGTTGGCACCACTTTTAGGTGCCTTTTGACCAACCCTAACTCCCCCCCTTACACCCCTTAGGTGGCGCCAACCATCCTTAACCCTAGGATCATCTAACCACCTCCATCCTCCCATCTTAGCCCTCTATTTCAAGAGGCACCTTAACCCCTCTTCCCTTCTCTCTTGAGCCACACCAGCCAAAGGAGAAGCCAAGCAAGGAAGATCCTTGGAGGAGATCTTGAAGGTGGTCCATGCCACCTTGTAGGAGCTTTTGAGGGTGGTGCATGCCTACCCCTTGGAGGAGAGCATTGAAGGTGGTAGCATCCACCTTGGGGGAGCTCTCAAGGAAGGAGAAGAAGGAGTCCCTCTTTTCAAGCCAAGGAGCAGCTAGGCTTCGAGCAAGAAGACTTACTTCTTCCCCAAATTTTGTAAGAGGATTTGTATTTCTTTTATTGCTTTTAGATTTTTTCATTTCTAGTAGAAGCATTCCTTTACTTGTCTTGGAAAGGAACACAAATTCTCGTTAATCAAATTGCTTTCCTTTTACTTTCTAGCACTTGTTTCACCTCTTCTTCCTAATTACTCTAGGCCGCCACATGCCTAGAGTGAGCTTAGGAAGAGGATATATCTATCTCTTAAGTTTTAATTAAGTTATTATAGGTGTTAGTACTTTCCGCCACAATTCTCATTTTGCCCTCGTCTTTTCGAAACAAAAAAAAGTTACATATTCAAAATACCAAAAGGAAAGTTGAGATCTATTTTGTAAGAAAGAGAATTAATTTTGCAAACATTTGGCCTCCTTGGACGACCCTAGATACTCCCCTCTCTAGGTTTATAAATTTAAGAGTTGATCGATTTTGCATGTTACAATGACGTATTTTACAAACCACGTAAAATCCGTATCATGGTCTAGTAGAGCATTGTGTTAGGGCATGAACTTTCTGAGAGAGGATTAGAGGTGGATACCAAAAAAATTGATTCCATCTCTAAGCTTCCATCACCCCCAATGTTCATCAGGTTAGATCTTTCCTTAGCCATGCTAGGTTCTATAGGTGCTTCATTAGATATTTTAATAAAATCTCTAAGCCACTCTGCGACATGTTAGCGAAGGATGTTTCCTTCAATTTTGATGATAGATATGGTGAGGCTTTCCAAGTCTTGAAGAAAGCCCTTATTACCGCACCAATTCTCGAAGCACCAGATTGGACCCTCCCGTTTGAGCTAATGTGCATTACTTCCAATTTTGTAGTGGGAGCAGTCTTAAGTCAAAGGGTTGATGGCAAACCTCATGTGTTGCACTATGCCAGCAAGACCCTTACGGATCCTCAGCAAAACTACACAGTCACTGAAAAGAAACTTCTTGCTGTAGTATTTTCATTGGAAAAGTTTTCATCTTATCTTTTGGGATCCAAGGTTGTAGTATTCACTGATCATTCTACCTTAAAGCATCTTCTTGCTAAAAAGAACAGCAAACCTCGATTAATTCGTTGGATTCTACTACTCTAGGAGTTTGACCTGGAAATTAAAGATAAGAAAGGAGTTGAGAATGTGGTAGCAGATCATCTGTCTTGATCCCCATTCAGGCATCAACCCCTGCTAGAGATATCAAAGAGACTTTTCCTGATGAGTCTTTGATAGTCGGGGAGGCCAAAACTCCTTGGTTCGCTGACATAGTCAACAAGCTATCTGGTCACGGGCAATACCCCTAGTACTTTGGACAAGTAGAAGCAAGACAGGTTTCTTGCTGACGCTAAATTTTATCACTAGGAGGAACCCGAGCTTTTTAGAAGAGGCCCTGACCAGCTTTTCCACCGTTGTGTCCTTGACGAAGAACAAAGAAGTGGTTAGAGTTTTTGCCACGACCTCCACTATGGAGGAAATTTTAGTGGAAAAAAGACTGCCCATAAGGTTTCTCAGTCTGGCTTTTGGTGGCCCACATTATTCTGAGATGCACATACATATTTGGGCACATTTCTATGTTGCCAGCAGATGGGAACCATCAGAAAAAGGGATGAGATGCCCCAACAACCTATTCTCCCCATTGAGATCTTTGACATTTGGGGCATTGACTTCAAGGGTCCCTTTCCTGTGTCCTTTGGATATGAGTACATCCTTTTGGCTATTGATTATGTATCGAAATGGATAGAAGCCATACCCATGCAGACCAATGACCATTCCGTGGTCTTCGATTTTGTTAAGGCTAATATCATTTACTGGTATGGGTGCCTGATGTAGACACAATTATTGAGGGTAAAATGCCTATTCATGCATTTTCCAAGGCTTAGATTTGCATTTCATGTTATAAATATTGCATAGCATGCATCATTCTACATTTAGAGTAGTTGCATATAATTTAGGTTAATTGCATCCTTTTTGTGGTCAGGAGAGAAGGATATTTATTTTGGAGCCTCGGATTGATGATCTGACCATACGAATCTAAGCAAGAAGACGATTGGAGTCCAATGCCTCTGAAATTGCCTCGATCGGAGTCTTGTAGAACCATGTGTAGTCTGAGGAAGATCAAGGACGAAGGGACTAAGTGACATAATTTGGAGCTTCAAATGACAAATCCAACTGCGTGGATGGATTCTGGTCGACGATCGCAGCCCAATGGTGCGAAAATCGACTTAATCCAACCTCTGTTGCAGCCCCTACAATGAAAAGATGATGGATGACCCAGATCACACCACGTGGTGCAACGTAGGCCGCCCATGCGCACGCACGGACCACTGCAAGTGCGCGCAGCGGTCGCACACGTAGGCACGTAGCGTGTGGAGGCGTACGACATGGTGCATAGAGCGTGCGCCAGCATAGTAGCAGCATGGGCGCGTGGGCTGTCCTCAACGACGTTTGCAGCAGATCTTCAGCGATGTTTATGACAGTCACTAATGTCCTGTATGTGAATTTAATTCTTTTCTCCACTATAAAAGGACCCCTACCCCTCCCATTTTTCTTCATGTCTTCCTTTCTTCCTCTCACCACCTCCAAGGCTTTAGATAGAGCTTATCCCAAGCCCGGCATGCTCCTCTAGATTAGAAAATCAAATAGTTTTCCCTCCCCACATCCCCATTCGTAGAGCATCCCGTGGCTGTCCTCTCACCGCCCTTCGGGAAGAAGATTGTCGCCACAACGCCGTCCTGCCCCATCCTCTGTCCTCAAGCTCCGTCCTTCATCTTGCTCCTCACCACCTTCCTCCAGGCGACGTCAGAGCGAGTCGTCCTCCAAGCGACATCGATGGGGATTTCTCTCACCTCGTTCTATCCTTTTACGCTTTCATAGTGTAGATTTTCTGCTTTCGTAGTCGTAAGAAACAATTCTTGATAAATAGATGATTGTTTCTCTCTTAAATTTTTGCAAGTAGATAAAGTTTTCATCAACCTAATCTCTTGCCCAATAAAAATACCAAAAAAATTAGAAAAGATAAAAAATGACCAAAGATAAATAAAAGAGGAACGAGGATTTTCATAAAACCAAACGTTTGCCTCCCAATGTTCAACTTAGGACTCACTTTTTGAGTTTTGGTTGTAAATTTTATTTAATAGTCGCGTTTTGCAAGCTACAACAACGGGTCCTCTGAACCCTGATTTTAATTCGCGAAACACGCCTGAATCATTTGGCACTATTGGCAAGGAGGCAATGCTCTTTAGTTTTTCTTGCGTTTGTTCTGCCATACCTAACCTTTATCTCACCTTTTCTACGATCTTACTGTGATTGTAGGTACTCTTCCGAGGCAGGCCAAAGCAGTTAGATCGGAGAAAAGTGGGGATGAAGGTTTTGTAAGTTTATCCCCACCACCCCTACTCACTAGTTCATTTCACCACACTAATAACTCAAACCCAAATCAACTTAGGTGCTTTTTATAAACCCTAGGATAGATTTGGTTGTTTGTTTTCCACCCCCACTCATCTCACCCCTACATATATAACAAAAAAAGAAACTCTTCGCTTATGGGATTTTCTGAAAGCTACACACTTAACACCCACAACTTCTCATCCTAAGGCGACAATCACATCGATTCTACCACTTAACCGGGATCTGACTTGTAGACCTGGTACACTTAATTCAACAAACAAATAAGTGAGTAGAAATCTGAATAGGTCAAACATTTCTGTGTGCCTAAACTAAGTGGTGCAATAGGCCAATTGATTAAACTGTTTAGGCCGCACCACTTATGATAAAAGTGATTCATCAAGTAGCTTGCCACTTAGGGTTGAATTTTAGGACTGAACCAGGAACTCCACATTTTATTTCTGATTTTTAAAGGAATATATCTACACCAGTGCTTTCAAAACTTGAAGTGTTCTACTTAACCTTGATTAATATACCTAAAGATTAAACCCTAAAAGCTACTAAATAAGGTCGAACCCTAAATGACATATCATCAAATAACCTTGTTTGAAAACCTTGTTTGTGCATGCACACACATTTTAACTGATCATTAAGGGCATAACCCAACTAAAGGGCCCATCACATTCCTGAAGCACCATTGTCCCAAGCCTAACTATAATTGATTAGACGTTGGCCCTAAGGACTAGTTCACTCGTCAGGATCTAGATTGAGATTGTTCATGATTATCCTACTTACACTAGTCAATCTAATGTCCAGCTAGGGGAGTAGCATCAAACCACCACGGCTGGGGTGTACACTGGGAACCGGAGGCGTAAGCCAAATGAAGAACCTTCTCCCCAATCCCTCCAAACTGGTTGGATTTCCTGGGCATAAGTAGAGTAAATCGTCCATAATCTTAGGACGGATTTTGAGAGTCTGTAGACCTTTAGGCTACCTAACCTAAGGACATGCTTGTATTTTTGTATTCCAGGGATCCTTCTTTCTCTTCTAATTTCCCTCCTTACTTCACCATGTACCCTTGCACATCTTACACACATTTCTAATCCTATCCTCCTACCACCACTTATCCCCAAGATGATTACTATTCCGACTTGACTTGTAATTACCCATCCACTAGCCAGGATGACTTTGGTTAAAGATATGAATATGGACCTCAATGTCCAAGGCCTAACCCTGGACAACAAGACTATGATTACTATCCTTCCAAGAGCTACAATAATTATAGATCTTCGTTCTCTGATCATCAAACCAACCTGATCTACAATCAGGAAGGATATAATTATTATAACACCTACCCTCCCCAGTATTCCACTGAATATAGGTTGCCACCATCCTTTCAACAACCTAGAATGACCTACTATCAGGGAGGGACTTGATAAATGCTAGTTTATCATCATTCTTATGCATTAAAATAAACCTAGCTCTTAGGATTTTGCTCCGTAAATGGGTTTTTTGGGTGACATCCAGGCATTAATTAGGTTAGGCATGCATTGCACCTTTTGCTGTCATTTTAATGTGTTTTTGTGAGTGTTAGGGATATATAGATTGCCAAATCAATAGAACCCTAGTACTCAGGAAGCCAACTGGTGAAGGAGAAGCTCTCACTAGCTGGAACTCAGCTTGATTTAGCTCACCTAAAATTGGGTTAGCTCATCCTACCTCCATTCAACTCATCTCAGCTGAATGGTAGCTCGAGTGAGCTCAGATCTAGCTCAACTTAGTTGAGTCTAGCTCATCTCTGCTCCCATTAGTCCATAGGAAGATCTAGCTAGCTTAGCTGAGTTGATTGGAGTTCACCACAGCTTAGGTCCAGCAGCATCCTGCTCCATTCAACTCCAGCCAGCTGAAGATGACTTCATTTCAACTTAGGAAGCTCAAGTCCAGCTCCCGGGGGCTCAACTTAGCTCAACTTAGTTGAGCTAAGCTACCTTAGCTGCCTCAACCAGCTTGATCCTCCCTGGGTGCACCAGACCCACCTCACCTCCACTCTTTACGGTAGAAGCTAGCTTACTTTAGCTTGGCTTAGTAGCTAGCAAAGAACTAGTAAGCTAAGCCGGCTAATGTAGCACCATGCCATCCTCTTCCGTAGCTACCAGGTTCAATTCAGCTCTAGACTTCTTCTCTCCAGCTCCTCTTCACAAACCCTAGCTCCAAATGCCTCCAACCCTACTCCCTACTAGCTAACCTAGCCAAGCTAGCTTAGCCTAGCTAGTCCACCTCCATGGCACCAAAACCTACTCCCGTACTCTAGCAAAAGAACCACTTATTCCTAGTTTATTTTAATGCCAACTATCCCTTCCATCACCACCCTACATCCACCATCAAAACTCATCTCCACCCTCCATTTTTTCCTCTAAAATCAATGCCTTGTAGAAGGTATTTTTGGAGGGAAAACCAAGGCACCTCTTCATTTCCCTCCCATTTTTCCCTCCAAAAATATCCAAGCACCCCTTCATTTCCCTCCAAAATAACATCATAACCACCCCCCTTCCGATCCTATAAATGCCCTACCCTACGACCACATAATTCCCATCCTCCCATTAGTTTAATCCCACATTACACCCAACACAATTCAAGGCCAAGGAAGAAGAAGAAGAGAAGCAGATTAAGGGGGCATCCTACTCGCTCTTTTGGTTCCTTCTTCCCCTTCTTTCTTCTTCCTTGTGCCATGCCAAAGTGGAGGAGCACTCCCCCATTAGGAGGATGGCCAGGCAAGGAGGAGCAAGGGTGGTGCATGCCCACCACTAGAGGAGATCATTGGAGGTGGTAGCTTCCACCTTGGAGGACACCATTTTCAAGGAAGGAGGAGGAACCCTTTTCAAGCCTAGGAGCCACTAAGCTTGGAGCAAGGGGCTTCCCCTCTTCACCAACAATTCAGTCAAATTTGTGTTTTATTTTCTTTGTTGCAATTACCTAGTAGTTGAAGCATTCATCTACTAGGGTTTTTTGTAAAACACTCTCTCTTTTAATCAAAGTTGCCTTCTTTAATCTTTTTGTTCCATAGTCTTGTAGAATTCTTGTTTAACCTTTTTCACTCCCTCTCCCTAATTACTCTAGGCCTCCACGTGCCTAGAGTGAGATTAGGGAGAGGTTCTACTTGTGATTATAATAGTAGTGTAGTGGATTAGTATAAAGAATTTTCTTGCTATCAACAAACCCGCCTTGTTCTTGTTATTTCAAAACCAAAAAAAAATCATATATATAAAACACCCAAAAGAAAGTTGAGTTCCATCTTTAAAGCAAGGGATTTTGATTTGCAAACTTTCCTCCTTGGATGGCCCTAGATACCCTACTATCTAAGCTTATAAATTTAAGAGTTGATCGATTTTGCGCGTTACAACAACATATTTTACGAACCGCATAAAATTCGTTATCACTTTTTTTCGTCGTTGCCAGGGAGGCACAGCTTTGCTTCTATCACTTTTCTCTTGCCTGAAGTAGATCTCATCCCCTTCTATTTTCTTCTATCTTGTGTGTGCAGGAACTACAGGAAGCAGGTGGGAATTTTGGAAAGAACTCAAATCCCTTGTCTTCCTGTGGATTTAGGTTTTTTTCCCTTTATCTTGTTACATAAAGCATTAAAAGACTACCAAAATATATTAAACTTGGATTTCAAGACCTTTAACGACTTAATTAAGTGGAGTGGTGAAGTTTAAAATTTATTGTTTGCTTGTATGCTTCATTAAACACCACTCTAATTCAAGTGTTGGTATTCTATTTTTTGGGTTCAGATTTCTACTTGATGTTGAAAAATCAATTCCTAACACCACAAGCCTCATAAAATCTTGAAATTTCACTCAAGAATTTTAAATCAAGTAGGAAACATTTGTTCCAAATTTTAGATCAATTGACTTTGTATTTAAGTTTTAAAAATTCGTGGACTATAGAGGGGTCACACCCTTTATTCTTCCTATTTTGTTACTGTCTGTAAATTTTTAGATTTTTTCTACTTAGCCAATTTTAATAAAATTTAGGTTTCTAGAATCCTTATGAAATTTCACACATCATACAAAATCATCAAAATTTTTTGAGGCCGGTGGTGGTACAGAAAGTCTAAAATACCAATGAGTATCATCTCTGAACTTTGACACTAGCTCAAATAAAAATTTAAAACAATTACCAAACAAATTTCTAAAATCTTAGAAAAATATTTTCTGAAATCCTTGTTTGATATTCTTCAAACTAGTGGTGTTGTTTCAATTGTTTGAACCACTACTTAATACAGAAAGCCTAAAACCAACTCATTGGTAATAATTTTCTACCTTAGGATCAAATTACATTTGGGTTTTCCTTTATATTTCTAGAAAACCACTTTTAAAGGAAATTGACCATCACCAATACAACTTGTTTTCCTTTGATTGTGAAAGATTCAAACTTGTTTGAACATTTATAAAGAGAAACCCTAAAACACATTAAATTAAATTGAATCCTAAAAGACAGAAATACAAAAAATTGTGATAACTTATTTTTCATTGGAATCAACTTCCAATTCTTGCACACACATACAAATTGAAATAACAGGGCAATACCCAAATCAATGCCCTACACATACCGTGTGTACTTTATTATCCTAGGCCTAATTAAAATATGTAGCAACTTGACTCCTAAGGTTTCATCAACTTAGGCTTGCTATCTAGGTTGTAAGTTTTCTTTAGTTAATGTCAATTTTGTCATCTATATCTGGTGTTTAGGCTGAGGGCCATGTCAAATGACCAGGCACGGGTTTGTACAAGCACCTAGGGATCTCCTGGGAAATGCTTGGGTCCAAATCTCCCCTTAAACAACTTGGCTAGATTTGTTGACAAACGGGTATTCACTAGTGATTACTTATTTCCTAGGTAGACCAAGTCTTAGGTTATTTTTAGGGAGTCACATTTAGGTTAGGTCTAGAATTTTGATTGCTTGTTTGCACACTTTCTCTCATCTCCATCTCTTCTCCTCCCCTTACGTTTCTTCCATCTTGCACGAGCGATGGTCCAAAACTCCACACTTGAAGGGACCACTTGATTTTGCCTCCCCAAAAAGACTTTTCCTACATTCTTCCTCTTCTTTAAAAATAGAAAATCAAAATTGATCCTCTAACCTACATGCTAATTATTCTTTCCCTAATCTTTCCACCCAAGAGCTTCTTAATCAGCCCCCCCCATCTAATTTCTACTCCATTATGGCTCAGCTACAAGTTAAGCAACAATGCATAAGGATTTAACAAACCTAGCCAACCAAGGGAGTCCTGCCACACTTACCCAAGCTCCACACAATCCACATCTCACCCCTTCTCACATCCCAAAGAGTCAAAATTTCCATACGACCCATGTTGAGTATAATCATTATTCTGAGGCTTTCTATGGTTCAACGGAGAATTATACTTATCCAAATCATTACCCCACTCAAAATGTCTCCACCTTCCTAGAGCAATTGCAAAATTCCTATAATTTATGGAATTATCCGACTCATTCCTGGACCAATCCAGTTCCTCGCCAACAACAAAACCTATTTGAAGGGCATTGTTGAAAATCAACTTATCAATCTGGGCCATCTCAAGAAGACATCAACGCCCAGATGTTGAAAACTCTGCATGATATGCAAAGAAAAACAACAAAAATAACCCATGCTATTAATAATCTCAATGATTAATTTGGGGTTATTTCAAACCAAAGACCTGTAGGACACTCACTATCCTAGCCCACACCAAACTTTGTCAAACACAAGAACCAACACCTAGGTGGACACCAACATCAGAACCACACTGTTCAGCCTTCTATTAACCTGATATCGCAGCACCGATCTAGTTTCTACCAACAACAGACTCCCCTACTTCCTTCCAATGATAACTAAACTGTGCATGCAGTTACATCGAGAACTAGGAAAACCACCACTGATACGGACTTTACGCGGTTTGTATAATACGTCGTTGTAATGTGCAAAACTGATCAACTCTTAAATTTATTACCTAGATAGGGGAGTATCTAGGGTCGTCCAACAAGGCCAAATGTTTGCAAAATTAATTCTCTTGCTTACAAAATAGATCTCAACTTTCTTTTCGGTATTTTAAATATGTAATTTTATTGTTTTGAAAAGACGAGGGTAAAATGCGAATTGTGGCGGAAAGTACTAACACCTACAATTACTTAACTAAAATGAAAAGATAGATATATCCTATTCCTAAGCTCACTCTAGGCAAGTGGAGGCCTGGAGTAATTACGAAGAAGAGGTGAAACAAGTGCTAGAATAAAAACAACAATTGCAATAGAAAGTAAAAGGAAGGCAATTTGATTAACTAGAATTTGTGTTCTTTTTCAAGACAAGTAGAGGAATGCTTCTACTAGAAATGAAAAAGTCTAAAAGCAATAAAATAAAAACAAATCCTCTTGCAAAATTTGGTGAAGAAGCGAGTCTTCTTGCTCCAAGCCTAGCTGCTCCTTGGCTTGAAAAGAGTGCCTCCTTCTTCTCCTTCCTTGAGAGCTCCTCCAAGGTGGATGCTACCACCTTCAATGCTCTCCTCCAAGGGGTGGGCATGCACCACCCTCAAAAGCTCCTCCAATGTGGCGTGGACCACCTTCAAGATGTCCTCCAAAGATCTTCCTTGCTTGGCTTCTCCTTTGGCTGGTGTGGCTCAAGAGAGAAGGGAAGAAGGGAAGGCACCAAAGGGATAGAATATCCCCTTAATCTTCTTCTTCTTCTTCTCTCTTGGGTGTGGGCTAGCTAAGGATGGTTTGAATGGTGGTGGGTAGTGGTCTTTTTATAGGGTAGGATAAGGGTTTAAGGTGCCTCTTGAAATGGAGGGCTAAGATGGGAGGATGGAGGTGGTTAGATGATCCTAGGGTTAAGGATGGCTGACACCACCTAAGGGGTGTAAGGGGGGTAGTTAGGGTTGGTCAAGAAGCACCTCAAAGTGGCACCAACCATGGAGAGGTGCCATAGGTTGGTGCCAACTTTGAGGCTTCTAGAAGGTGGGATTATGTGGAGGGTGGAGATGGGGGAGACGTGTGGTGGAGATGAAGGGGATTTTTGGAGGGAAAAGTGGCGCCAACAAAGGGGTAGTTAGGGTGGTTTTGGTACCACTTTTAGGTGTCTTTTGGTGGTGGTGGGTAAGGTACGTTGGCACCAAGTAGGGTTAGCTTATGTGGAGCTTAGGTGGAGCTAGTTGGTGGAGTTGTTAGGTAGGGTTTTTGGGTGGTACAAGCCAATGAAGATGGAGCATAGCTAATCTAAGCTAAGCTAGCTTAGCTAATGGTGGAGTAGAGGAGGAAGTGTTGCAGCTAGGGTTTGGAGGGAGGAGTTGGTTCTGAAGAGTCCGGAGTAGAAGTGGAGCTGGCAGCTGCTGAAGAGGTCAACATGGGGCTACTCCAGCTAGCTTAGCTTGCTAGTTCTTTGCTAGCTACTAAGCCAAGCTAAAGTGAGCTACCTTCTGTTGAATGGAACTAAGGTGAGCTTGGTCTGGTGCTCCCAAGGAGAATTGAGCTGGTTGAGATAGCTAAGGTAGCTTAACTCAATTAGCTTGAGCTAAGTTGGGTCCCCGGGAGCTGGATTTGAGCTTCCTGAACTGGGATGAGTTCTTTTTGAGCTGGCTGGAGTTGAGTGGAGCTGGATGTAGCTGGATCTGAGTAGGGTGAACTCCAGTCAACTCAGCTGAGCTAGCTAGATCTCCCTGTGGACTAGTGGAAGCTAAAATGAGCTAGACTCAACTAGGTTGAGCTGGATCTGAGCTGACTTGAGCTAGGGTGAGCTAAGATGAACTCTCTTGAGCTACCATTCAGCTGACATTAGCTAAATGGAGCTGGGATGAGCTAACCCTAGCTCAAGTGAGCTAGGTTCCAACTATGGTGAGCTGGATCAAGCTGTGTTCCAGCTAGTTTGAGCTCCTCCTTCACCATTTTCCTTCTTGAGTGCTAGGGTTTTAGGGATCTGTATATGTATTCATCCCTAACACTCATGAAAACACATTAAAACAACAAAAGAAAATGCAATGCATGCCTAACCTAGTTAATGCCTAAATGCGGCCCAAAAACTCTTTTGCGGAGTAAAATCGTAAGAGCTAGGTTTGTTTTATTGCATAAGAGCAAAACTTCAAATTTTTTGGAAAATGGAATTTTTGGGAAATCTATTTTTTTCTACTTTTGAGGAGAAAGAGATTAAGGGACCTTGGTTGAACTAAACATAGGAGGTACGGGATTTGTTAAAGATAAACATCGGTATCTATTTTGGATCCAACCATTAGAAAAAACGGGATCAATATATCCTCCAGAAAATTCACAAATTAACCTCTTGTTAATTCAGGTGACTTGAAATTTTTGTTTTTAGGATTTTTCTAGCTCATGAATCTGATTCGCAACTTGCAAAATATTTTAAAACCTTGTGTCTGTGCCTGTGAAAAGCCAACATTTATAAGGGAGTGTTAATTTATTTATTATTACTATTATTATTATTATTTTTTTCTCTCCTCCATGCTTATTTTTAGCTTAGTCTTAGAACAGATATGTCGGGGTCATCATTCCCGTTACCAATCCTCGAGGGGGCTCTGGCGCTAGTACTTTGGGATAGCACTATCCATGACACCACCCAGGAACTCACAACCCCAAAACACTATGCGGTGTAAAGGGGCGCTCTGAGCAAACTCAAGCTCTTGCTTCGACATTATAGGTAGAGCACCGTCCAAGACACTTGAGCTGCTAAAATGCGCTTTAATGCTCTGTCTAAAGATATGAAATATAGATATGGAGCAGTGCCAAGGCGATAGCATGTTGACATCTCATCCTCAAAGGAGGCATTTTCCTCCTTCTAGGTGGTTGGAACTCAAACCAATGATCTGCTTCAAACTTTTACTAAGTCTAAACAAGGGAGTTTTTCTAATTTTTAGTTATTTTTTAAGTGTTGGCTTGTGTGTGAAAATTAACACAAGAAGTTCCTCAAGAAATGCATGTTTCTTAATCAGAGACTACGCCAAATACTTTCCATATTATAAAATAGGATCAAGTCACCTGAACTACCATGAGTTCAGGAGGAATTTTAGAAAAGGATATCTGATCTAGTCTAAAAATAGACCCCGAGATTCTAATGATCAGATTCGCTTCCTCATCCCTCGTTTGTTAAAGATTAAATCCCATTATACCCAAAAGTGAATTTTTTCAACCTTAGTCCCGATTTCAAAAATTTTTCCTCAAAAAGTTTTCAACATTTTTATTTTTTTAGGCTTGCAAGCAGGAAAATAAAATAACTAACAAAAAATGCATGTTTTTAGGTTTTGAAAATCCTAAATCGATCGTCAAATTTTAAAAACACCCCCCCATGCTTAAGATATGCCATGTCCTCATGCATTAGGAGGGAAAAGGGATCACCTTAGTGAAGAATGGTCAGGTTTTGGATGATCAAAACCTAGAAAAAGAAGAAAAAAGGAAAGCAGGAAAAAATGATGGGTTACCTCCCATCCAGTGCTATCTTTTACGCCATTCAGCTGGGCATAGTGTGCATTAGTGATCAAGGGTGGCTGGCTCAGTAAAATTAAAAAATTTAGACGAAAGATTAGGCATATGATCAAAATAGGGCTTTAAACGTTGGCCGTTGACTTGAAAGGTCAAATTAGTTTTTGGATCAAAAGGATCAACAGCACCGTATGGATATATTTTATGGACAATAAAGGGGCCGGTCCATTTAGATTTTAATTTGCCAGGAAAAAGATGTAATCTCAAATCGAAAAGCTAAACACATTGATTAACGTCAAAGTGTTTCCAAACAATATATTTATCGTGAAATTTCTTTGTTCGATCTTTATAAATCCTCACATTTTCATAGGAAAAATTATGTAATTCTTCCAATTCAGTTAATTGTAATTTTCTATGGATACCGACGTCAGATAAATCCATGTTGAGTTTTTTTATTACTCAAAAAACTCTATGTTCTAGCTCTACTGGGAGATGGCATGCCTTCCCAAAAATCAGACAGAAGGGAGACATGCCGAGAGGGGTTTCAAAAGTGGTACGGTAGACCCATAAAGCATCGTCCAATTTGGTGGACCAATCTTTACAGTCTGACCTATCCATCTTTTGTAAAATATTTTTAATTTCTCGGTTAGAAACTTCAGCCTGGCCATTTGTTTCGGGGTGATAAGGTGTGGAAATTTTATGATTAATCCCATATTTAAAAAGAAGGTGATGAAATTGTGAGTGGGTGAAATGTGAGCCTCCATCATTGATAATGGCTTTTGGTATGTCGAATCTTGAGAAAATATTTTTCTTAAGAAATTCGACAACCACACTGTGATCACTAGTGCGGGTCGGTATTGCTTCTATCCATTTAGAAACATAGTCGACTGCGACTAATATATATAAATACCCACCAAAGTTGATGAAGGGTCCCATGAAGTCGATGCCCCAAACATAAAAAATTTCAACCTCTAAAATAGGATTAAGGGGCATCATATCCTTCCGAGTCATGTTGCTGATGCTCTGGCAATGCACACAGGACCGAACAAAGTCATGTGCATCTTTGTGCAAGCTGGGCCAATAAAATCTTGCATTAAGAATTTTAGCTGCAGTTTTCTTGCCCGAAAGGTGTCTACCACAAGCCATTGAGTGAGAATGTGTCAAAATATCATGGATTTCAGAATCAGGCACACATCGTCGAATGACCTGATCGGCACAAATGCAGAAAAGGTTGGGCTCCTCCAAAAAATAATATTTTATATCAGTAAAGAACTTATTCCATTTTGTTTTTGGCCAATCAGCAAGGATTCGTTCTGTTGCTAAGAAGTTTGCGATGGGTGCAAACCAAGGGAGGGTTGTAGCAGCTAAAATGCTTTCATCGGGGAACTGATCTGGTGGGGTCATTATGTCATTCGTCATAAGATGAGAGAGATGGTCGGCCACTACATTGTGTGATCCCACCTTATCCTTGATTTCCAGGTCAAATTCCCATAGCAGTAGAATCCAATGGATAAGGCGGGGTTTCGCATCTTTCTTTGTCAGTAAATATTTAATTGCTGAGCGGTCAGTATATACAGTGACATGTGACCCAAACAGATAAGATCTAAATTTTTCTAAGGCAAATACAATGGAAAGAAGTTCCTTTTCAGTAACCATGTAATTCCATTATGCATCATCAAGAGTTTTGCTAGCATAATAGATCACAATGGGCTTCTTGCCAATTCTTTGCCCTAGAACGGCCCCTACAGCAAAATCTGAGGCATCTGTCATTAATTCAAAGGGACTATTCCAATCAGGTCCCTGCAATATTGGTGCCTCAGTAACCTCCTTCTTCAACCTCAAAAAACTCTCTAGGAACTTATCATTAAAATCAAATGGCTGGTCTTTAGTGAGAAGCTGACTTAAGGGCTTGGAGATTTGGGAAAAATTTTGTATAAATTGACGGTAGAAACCCACAAGACCCAAAAAGGATCTGATCTGTTTGACAGTAGTGGGCAGTGGGAGCTTAGATATAGCATCTATTTTTGCTTTATCTACTGTGATTCCTTGTTTTGAAATAACATGGCCCAAGGCAACACCTTCTTTGACCATGAAATGACTTTTTTCCCAACTAACGACCAGATTATCTTCTATGCATTTTTGGAGAGTTCTTTCAAGGTTTTTGAGACAATGGTAAAAAGAATCTCCAAAAATAGAGAAGTCATCCATAAAGACTTCTAAACATTCACCAACCAGGTCTGAAAAAATTGCAATCATGTACCTTTGGAAAGTCGCAGGTGCGTTGCAAAGATCGAAGGGCATCCTTTGGAAAGCAAAGGTTCCAAAGGGGTAGGTGACCTCAGGATGAACCACCACCTGATTATAGTCGGAATAACCATCCAGAAAATAGTAAAAATCCTGTCCGGCTTACCGCTCCAAGATTTGATCAATAAAGGGGAGCGGGAAATGGTCCTTCTTGGTGGCATTGTTTAATTTTCGATAATCAATACACACGTGCCAAGAAGAAGCTGTTCGAGTGGCTACATTCTCCCCATTATCATTAGTGACAATTGTTAGTCCAGCCTTTTTGGGCACAACTTGTGTTGGACTAACCCAGGAGCTGTCGGAAATGGGGTAGATAATATCAGCATCCAGCCACTTAATAATCTTCTTTTTTACCACCTCCTGCATAATAGGGTTCAAGCGCCTTTGTGGTTGGCGGGAGGGGCGAGAATCGTCCTCTAAATATATACGATGCATACAATAGGACGGATGAATACCCTTAAGATCAGAAAGGTTCCAACCAATAGCTTTTCGATATTTAATCAAAACCTGGAGAAGTTTGTGCTCTTGTGCCCTGGTAAGTCCAGAATTTATAATCAGCGGCAGGGTCTGATTTGGACCCAGGAAGACATATTTAAGGGAGTCAGGCAAAAGTTTTAATTCCAATTGTGGGCCTGGCTCCAAAAGAGTTTCTGCTTTGTGGGTTAGTGGTGATGTGAGAGTGAAAGGGTTAGCTAGAAGGTTAGCTAGATGTGTGGTTAGGGTGGATGGGTGAGAAGAAGTGGATTGTTCAGGAACCGTATTGATGGCAAAATCGGAACCTAAATGGGAAATCTGCAAAGTTTCCTCCACAATGTTTTCTATTTCTGAATTTAATTCATCAAAGAAATCTGGTTCTTGGAACCGCCTAGAAGCTTGAAAAATGTCTAGGGTTACAGATTCATCGCCACACATGATGTTCATCTTTCCAGAGTCACAATCAATATTTGCGCAGGCGGTGGCTAAGAATGGTCTTCCAAGAATAATGGGGGCAAACTTTAGTGCTTCTGGTACCTCTATGTCCAGGACTAAAAATTCTACTGCGAATAGATAATTCTTGACCCAGACAAGAACACCCTCAAAAATTCCCCTTGGTTTAATTGTAGATCGGTCGGCTAATTAGAGAGTAACCTCAACAGGCTTTAATTCACCGATCTTAAATTCCTTAAAAACAATTGTGGGGATAAGATTAATTGAGGCACCAAGATCTAACAAAGCACAATCAAATGAGGTATCATTAATGATAACTTGATTTAGGGGGGCGCCGGGATCTTTTCTCTTAAGAGGTAGTCGACTCTGCACAACTGAGCTGACTGTCTTTGGAAGGATCACTTCTCCTAAATTTCTGGGATGCCTTTTCGGAGTACATAAAACTTTTAGGAATTTTGCATAGGCAGGGATGTATTTAATGGCATCTAGGAGAGGCATATTAATTTCTACTTGCCCAAATAAATCCATTAATTCCTTCTTAGTGGGCTCGGATTTCTTCTTTTTCTTATTTGAAGAGTGGAGGGCTTGTGGAAATGGAGCAGGGTTTCCCTATTTTGCATAATTGGTTCCTGAACAATAGGAGGGGGAGATGGGGAAGAGTTAATCTGTATTTCATTAAAGCGGGTTTCTTTAACAGGCAGTGGATTGTGAGTGGTTTTCCCATTCCTCAAAGGAACTGCATTTGCAGTCTGGTTGTTTCTGTGGTGAGGACGGGAAGCCTGACTATTATTGAAAGCTGATGGATGCTAAGGTGCTGGTTGAATGGGTTGATTGGGATATCCACCTTGGAACTGATTCCTTTGATTATTTGGGTTGGGCATGGGTTGGGAAGGTAAATTCCCAATAGGTCGATGATCAGGAGTAACCTTAACTTGATGTTGCAAGTTGGTAATCATGCAGGTTACTTCTATCATTTGAGTCTGCATTCCTTGCGGAGTTTTCATGACCTGATTATTAATGTCGTTCTGAGATGGTCTAGGTTGATACATAGGTTGCCCATAATCCCCAAAATAGTTTTGTTTGGGAAAAGGAATCAGATTCGGGTTTTTCCAGGAGTGATTCGAGTTAGTCCTCCAGTTTTGATTGGAAGAGTTAGAGGGGTTTCTACATTGCTCCTGGAGAGCATAAATATTTTCCGAGGTGGGATCAAAAATATTTTGATCAAAATTCCCGGTCAAATCTTGCTGGAAATCAGCAGGAAATCGTTGGCCAGCAGATGTGTCATCAATGTTGTGTAGATTTCCTCTTGGAAGAATGTGTGGGGGTTAGTGTGTGGAGAGTGAGCGTGTGGAGCTTGCTTATTTATGAGCTTTTCTTCCATTTTCTTTTGGTGAATTTGCATCTGGTCAAGTCATTGAGCTAACATATATATATCATCTTGAGTGACTAGAATAGAGGTGGATTTAGAGTCAATTTCATGGACTCCGTGTCTGGGGTTTTGTGATTTGCCAAAAGTGTCCATTGAAGTCATGTTAAATGAGTTTTCACTCATTTCTTCAAAGAGGAGATAGGCACTTTCGGCATCTTTGTTAAGAAAATTGCCCACACATGAGGCATCCACAAATCGTTTCAATTGATCTTCTAATCCATGATAGAAGATCTGCACTGTCGGGGCCATTGTGGAATTTCGTGGTGGGGGAAACTTCTTACAAGTTCCTGAAATCTTTCCCAGGCTTCATGGAGGGGTTCACCAATTTTCTGTTGAAAGGTCGTTATGGATCTTCTTAATGCATTCGTTCGACCGATCGGAAAATTTTTTTTAAGAAAAGTGCTTTTTAAATGGGGTGCAAGTGGTAATAGGGTGGCCAACAATTCTAAACCAATGAGATGCTTTTTCTTTAAGAGAGAGAGGAAAAAGTCTCATTAACCACATGTCTTCCTGCACATTGCAGGAATGAGTGGTTTGAGCGAGGATAGTTAATTCCTCGAGATGACAAAAAGGGTCCTCTCTTCGAAGACCATGAAAATGTTTAATAAGGTTTAGAATGGCTGGTTTGATCTCGAAATCCCCTTGTGGTATAAGCACCCTTGGTCTTTCCTCATAATTGGAAGGAACATAGAAATCCTTAAGAGGAATGACAGGCTGTTGGCAGGGTGGTGGATTTTGTCCTCGGTTAGCTAGGTTCATGATAGTCCTAGCAAAATTTTTTTGATTTTGTTGTAGTCAAACCAAATGGTCGACCATTAATGCAAAGGGATTTGGATTTTGAGTTATAATTGGAGGGCCACCTCGGCCCTGCTGGTATTTCTGGTTGCTCCAATTTAGGGAGGTGAGGGAGGGTGAAGTCATCTTGTGGGTCGACTGACGGGTTAGAAGTGGAAGTAGAATTTTTTTGTCGGCTTCCTGTGTTTTCCATTTTAGAAGAGGAGGGGGAAGAAAACAATGATTTTCTGCTACAGGGGGCGAAACCAGATGGTCCCTCAAGGTGTGGTTTTTGGGACTGTTGCCCATGCATGCACTATTTGGGAAGAATTAGAGGGGAGGAGGAGAGAAAGAGATGAGAGAATGTGTGCAATTCAAGCAAACAAAGCTAGACCTAACTTAAGTATGACTCCCTAATAATGAACCTAAGACTTGGTCTACGTAGGAAATAAGTATTCAATAGTGAATACCCGTTCTGTCAACAAATCTAGCCAAGTTGCTTAAGGGGAGGTTTAGGCCCAAACATTTCCCAAGGAAAATCACAGGTGCATGTACAAACCCACGCCTGGTCATTTGACACGACCCCTCAGCCAGAACACCATATATAGATGATAGAATTGGTATTAACTAAAGAAAACTTAAGACCAATATAGCAAGCCTAAGCTGATGAAGCCTCAGGGGTCAAATTGCTATGAATTTTAGTTAGATCTAGGATACTATAGTGCACACGGAATGTGGAGGGCGTTAATTGGGTTGTTACCCTATTATTTCAATTTCTTTTTTGTGTGTGTGTGCAAGAATTGGAAAGTGGTTCCAATGAAAAGCAAGTTGTCACATAATCTTTTGTATTTATGTTTTTTAGGATTCAAATTAATTGAATGTGTTTTAGGGTTATTCTTTTTTAAATGTTCAAACAAGTTTGAAACTCCACAATCAAAGGAAAAACAAGTTGAATGGGTGATCGTATATTTCCTTTATATTGTGGGACTAAAAAGCCAAAAAGAAACCCTAATTGGATTTGAACCCTAATATAGAAAATTACTACCAATGAATTCTTTTTAGGCTTTCCGAATAGGTAGTGGTTCAAACAATGCAACCAGCACAACTACCTTATGTAAAATCAAATAAGAATTCCAGAAGAGATTTTTGTATGATTTTAGGAATTTGTTTGATAATTGTTTAAATTTTTATGTGTACTGGTGTCAAAGTTCAGAAATGATACCTATGGATATTTTAGACTTTTTAGTATTACCACTGACCTCAGAAAATTTTGGAGATTTTATATGATGTGTAGAATTTCACAAGAATTCCAGAAAGCTAAATTTCACAAAAATTGGATGAGTATAAAAATTCTAAAAATTCACAGATACTAGCAAAGTAGGAAGATTAGAGGGTGTGACCCCTCTGCAGTCCATAAATTTTTAGAAATTAAATACAAAGCCAATTGATATGAAATTTGGAACAGATGTTTCCAACTCAATTTGGAATAACTGTATGAAATTTTATGATTATAGGAGGACTGTGGTGTTAGAAATTGATTTTTCAAGTCCGGATAGAAATCTGGACTCGAAAAATAGAACGCCAATACTTGTAATGGAGTGCTGTTAATGAAACATTCAGGCAAACAATAAATTTTTATGGGCACCACTCCACTTAATTAAAGTGTTTAGGGTCCTGAAAGCCAAGTTTAATATTTTTGTGGTAGTCTTTTAGCCAAATGTGACAAGAAAGGGGAACCAACCTGAATTTCGCATGAAGAAAAGGAACTTTGAGCTCTCGCTTCCGAATTCTCGCTTTCTTCCTGTAATAGGTCCTGCACACACAAAAGAAAAGAAAGAGAAGGGGATGAGATCCACTTCAAGTAATAGAAAAATGACTCATGCAAAGCCATGCCTCCCCAGCAATGGCGCCAAAAAGAGATACGGATTTTACGCAGTTTGTAAAATACATCGTTGTAACGCGCAAAACCGATCAACTCTTAAATTTATAAACCTAGATAGGGGAGTATCTAGGGTTGTCCAAGGAGGCCAAATGTTTGCAAAATTAATTCTCTTGCTTACAAAATAGATCTCAACTTTCTTTTCGGTATTTTAAATGTGTAACTTTTTTATTTTGAAAAGACGAGGGCAAAATGCAAATTGCGGCGGAGAGTACTAACACTTATAATTACTTAACTAAAACTTAAGAGATAGATATATCCTCTTCCTAAGCTCAGTCTAGGAAAGTGGAGGCATGGAGTAATTAGGAAGAAGAGGTGAAACAAGTGCTAGAACAAAAACAATAATTGCAATAGAAAGTAAAAAGGCAATTTGATTAACTAGAATTTGTGTTCTTTTCCAAGACAAGTAGAGGAATGCTTCTACTAGAAATGAAAAATCAAAAAGCAATAAAACAAACACAAATCCTCTTGCAAAATTTGGTGAAGAAGGGAGTCTTCTTGCTCCAAGCGTAGCTACTCCTTGGCTTGAAAAGAGTACCTCCTTCTTCTCCTTCCTTGAGAGCTCCTCTAAAGTGGATTCTACCACCTTCAATGCTCTCCTCCAAGGGGTGGGTGTGCACCACCCTCAAAAGCTCCTCCAAGGTGGCACAGACCACCTTCAAGATCTCCTCCAAAGATCCTTGCCTAGCTTCTCCTTTGGCTAGCGTGGCTCAAGAGAGAAGGGAAGAGGGGAAGGCACCAAAGGGACAAAATATCCCCTTAATCTTCTTCTTCTTCTTCTCTCTTGGGTGTGGGCTCTAGGTAGAATATGAGAGTGAATTTGCTAGCCAAGGATGGTTTCAATGGTGGTGGGTAGTGGTCTTTTTATAGGGTAGGATGAGGGGTTAAGGTGCCTCTTGAAATGGAAGGCTAAGATGGGAGGATGGTCGTTAGATGATCCTAAGGTTAAGGACGATTGGTGAAACCTAACTAGTGTTAGGGGGGTAGTTAGGGTTGGTCAAGAGGCACCTAAAAGTGGCGCCAACAATGGAGAGGTGCCATGGGTTGGAGCCAACTTTGAGGCTTCTAGAAGGTGGGATTTTGTGGTGGGTGGAGATGGGTTTAAGGGGAGATGTGTGGTGGAAATGAAGGGGATTTTTGGAGGGAAAAATGGTGCCAACAAGGGGGTAGTTAGGGTGGTTTTGGTGCCACTTTTAGGTGTCTTTTGGAGGTGGTGGGTAGACTAGGTGAAGTAAACACGTTTACACCACTTAAGTTGTCTATTTTTGCATATTCTTAAGCATAGGATTGCATTGCATGCTATAAATATTGCATAGCAAGCATCGTCATGCATTTAGAGTAATTTGAATAAAATGGATGTTAATTGTCTCCTTTTATGTGCTTGGACAGGGCAAACATTTTATCGGGGCCTCGGATCGAAGATCCAACCGTACAGTTGTGATCAGGGCAACGATTGGAGTTTAACGACTCCAAGATCACCCTAATCAGGCATCTGTAGCATCAGATAGTGACCGGGGAACCCTAGAAGATCAAGGGCCAAGATGGTGTAAATTTTCACTTCAAACGACAAATCCAACTCCACAGATGGATTCGGATCGACGATTGCAGCCTAACGACGTAAAAATCATGTCAATTCGACACCCATGGCACCATCTACATCATCCAGAAGATGGACCGCCAAGATGGTGCCATGTGGCGCCATCTCAGCCGCCCAATCACCCGCACACAACCACTGAAGCACCCGCATCCGCCCTTCCCTACCGTTGGATCAAGATCCAACGGTTGTGGACGCGCGTGCCTTAAATCATCTGCGCGACACTTTCCACCGCGTAGCGTAGTGATCGCAAGGCGTTGCGCGTTCACAGGATGCAGGATCGACTCACGATCTGTGGGTGTGCACGATTAAAGGCCATCGCCCGATCGGCTGTGGGTGGCCCAAATTATCCGATAGTGCCCACACGCTATTGCACACACGGCGAGGATGCGGCATCGCACGTGGGCGGGCACGCAGCGAGGCGGACGAAGGCGCGATTTAAGCCGTCTGATCTCGCGATCGGATGGTTGAGGATGGCTGAACATGCGCAAGCGTTGCATGTATGGGCAAGCGAGCAGGCGCACACGCGCCACCCACTACACCCACGTTCAGACTTTTAGTGACGGTTTTATCCGTCACTAAAGGTCCTGAATTAATGTTTTTAAAGATGTAATGACCAAATTGCCCCCACTCCTTGCAACTATAAAAGGAGACCCCCTCCACATGAAATTCTCATCCCTTCCTTCTCTTCTCTCCCTCTCCAACGCTCAAGAGAAGCTTGTCCCACACCCGGGATGCTTCTCACGAGATAAAATCAAATTTTCGTCTCCCTTCGGAAGTGGATCCCGCGACGACGACGATGTGCCACTTCGTTCCCATTCTTCTGCTTCGTCCTCCTTCGTTCTGCTTCGTCCTCCTTCGTTCGGGCATCGTCCCATCTGACTCGTCCTCCAAGCGACCGTCGAGGAGGATATCTCTTTCTGCATTCTTTTTACTACTTTCTAGAGTAGTTCGGCTCGTCCTCCAAGCGACCGTTGAGGAGGATATTTCTCTCTCAATTCTTTTAATGCTTTCTAGAGTAGATTTACTACTTTCTAGTGTAACTATTTTCTGCTCTCAAGTTGTAATGTTTAGTGAAACAAACAATCTCTTTAATAATGAATTCCCTTTTCATTCTACATCTTGTTTTGATTTCTGTTTGTAATATTCTCTCTCTCTCTCTTACTCTCTCTCTCTTCTATTTATTGTAAATAGTTAGATAGTTTTAATCAATTGAATTACTTCATGACAAATAAAACAAACACGTTTTTAAATCAAATGTTCGCCTCCCAGTGTTTGACCTGAAATTTCAATTTCAGTATAAATTTTATTTGTTGAACACGAGTTCTTCGCTTTCAAGCTACAACGACAAGGTTTTAAAAACCAAACACGTTAGCGTAGCAACCCGTACATTCAACATTTTGGCGTCGTTGCCGGGGAGGCGACGTTCTTTGGTTTTTCTTCGCATTTTCTAACTTACAAATCATTTACCTCAATCTCTCCTTTCCTATTGTGATTGCAGGTACTCTTTCGAGATAGGAAAAAGCGGTAGATTGGAGTAAAGTGCTGTGGAAGGTTTTGTAAGTTATCCCCCACATCCCACCCATTAGATTTCATTCCACAACATAATAATACAAACATCAATCAACCTAGGTGTTCTTATAAACACTAGGGTTAGATTGTTTGTTGTTTGATACCCACACCTGCCCCAACCCCCACATTAAAAAAGAAGAAAAATTAAAAAAAAAAATCTCACAGAGGTACACAACCTCATCTGATTTTCAAACTCAACCGGTAAACCGATCTTTGGAGCTGGCACACACATTAAAACACATAATTGAGTAGAAATCAGATTAGGTGATCATTTGTGTGCCTAATTAAGTGGTGCAAAAGGCCAATTGTTTGAGTTGATTGGGCTGCACCACTTCAATTAAAATCAACTCATCAAGTAGCTGCCACATAGGTTCGACTCTTAGGGATTTACCAGGCACTCCACATTCTTTTTAAGTTTTAAAGGAAAACACTTTCACTCGTGCTTTCAAAACCTGGTGTGCCAACGAAGCTTGTTTGAAAACACCTACAGTTGAATCCTAAAAGCTACTAAGCATGATTTCAACTCTAAAATTCACCACATCAAAAGTAATCTTGCTTGAAAACCACTAGTTGTGCACGCACACACAAATCAATCAACAATTAAGGGCACAACCCATTTAAAGGGCCCATCACATTCCAAAGCACATTCAAACCTAGCCCTAAATAAAATAGAGTAGACGTTGGCCTTAAGGATTTGAGTCACTTTTCAGAGCCTAGAACGAGATTATTTTCGATTAGTCAGTTTCTACTGTTCAATCTAATGTCTAACTAGGGGAGCAGAATCAAACGATCGCGGCTGGGTGTACACTAGAAATCGGAGGCACAAGCCGAAGGAAGAACCTTCTCCCCGGTCCCTCCTTCTAACTGGTTGGATTGAACAGACAGAAGCAGATCAAATCGTTCCTTTATCTCAAGATGGGTTTTGGGAGTCTGTAGGTCTGTAGGCTAACCCACTTAAGGACAGGTTTGATTGTTTGTATTGCAGGCACCTTTCTTCCTCTCGCTTATCATGAATCCTTCCATATATTACACACATTCTAGCTCTTTTCCTCCTGTTTTGAATTATCCTCAACATGATGATTATCTCAACTCGTACTGTAATCAACCATCAGTTAGTTGAGATAACTCGGATTGGGGATACAGTTCCCGACCTCCATGTTTAGGGTCTAACCTTGAACAGTATGATTGCGATTTCTATCCTTCTCAAAGCCACATTGATTTTAGATCGTCAACCTTTCATGAACAACCTAATACGATCTACAATCAAGAAGGATGCACTGATCCTTACCCATCCTCTGATTACACTGCTTATAGGTCATCACCACCTTTTGAACAATATGAAATGACCTATTATCAAGATGGGTGTAACGAATCTCAATTCGTTAATTCCCCTGCTTTGACCCCAAACCCGCCCAACCCTGGACCAACTCATTTGGTTCAGGGTAACCAGGTTCAAGATAAGGTTCTGGCTAACTTGAGGAATATCATTCAATCTTTAGAAGTTCAGCCAATACCTTGCATTGAGAGATTGGAGCCCCTGATTGAAATGATTGATGATTTTAACAAGTCTTTGTTGGATTGGCTCCAGGATGTTAAGGATAAGAACCCGGGTGAGTTTTTACTTAGGAAATTAGAGAAATTGAGGATGAGATTCGTGGTCTCTTTGATTCAATCATGGGATGATTCCCAGGATGAACTCCCTTCAGAAAAGCCAATGACAGAACCTGCTCAGGCACCTGTTGGGGGGACACGTGTTACGAGGCTGACCAGATTGAATTAAAGCAACCAATTAAGGATGATCTGATTTCTTCACCTAAAATCCCTGAGCTAGGGTACGAGGAAACGTATGTCTCCATGGATCAGAAAGTGACAGATGATTTTTAGACATACATTAATACAGATCTTGATTCTAATGGTGAAGTTTTGATTTGCAAAGTCTCACACGAGTTTACAGAGCATGATTTTTGTGAGACGATTGGGCCTGAGGAATCTAAAAAATCATTTGATAGCCCAGGAACTGAGGAAACTGATCTTATTAGGGCACACATTACGGATCCAGAATCGCATTTTCTGGAGGATTCATTTTAATGCCCTGATTGTCAGTTACACTCCGTTGAGCTTATTGATGATTCTATTTCTGAGATAATTAGACCCAAGCCAATTTTGATTCAACCACATCATTTAGACTTGGAGATTTCAGACGGGGTGATTAACATGCAAGAGGTCTTGGAATTTAACATTCTAATTGAGGATAGGAGTTGAGAAGTTCTGATTTAGGAAGTTAACTTTGGAGGAAATAGAAGATTGAGTCGAAGGGTTCCTTTTAAGCTGAATCCATCAAATCAGAACCCTTACGACATCTGTTATGAGGATGTCCAACCCAAGCATGCATTCAATGATTATCCTTTTGAGCTTCAATTCTCTGTAACTGGACTTTTTGGTCTTGGGTTGCATCCTCATAAATCGCAGGCCCGACCCCACTTGCTTACAGATTTTAGGTTTTGGGTAATTTTTATCTAGAACCTAAGATATTCTCAATTATGGGGTATGGGTCTGCACCATAATCTGGTCCACATTTGTGGACCTCTACTGATAGGTTGGAGGATTCTTCTATTTATTATGATTCTAACCTGCACCTGTGAATTCTTCATTTCTCTTCTTTGTACAGTGTGTCTCACTAAACTTAGCATTTATACAGTTCTTTTTAGTTTCTATCTCAGAGCGGACCTGACATTCACGCAATTCAGGTGCTTTCTATGTTATTCCACTCTGTTTTATGTCTTTTTAATACAATGAGGACATTGCATTAGATAGGCATGGGGGGGTGGATATTCATCTCTGAATTTATTTGTCAACTTAGCAGATTTGTTTAATTTTATTATAAAAAAATGTGGAATTAGGAAGGAAAACTTGGGTTTAAGAAAATTTTCAATCTTATGAAATACTACATTATGATCTGAACACAAAGATCCTTCAGGTCTTTGGACTTAATTAGCCTGTGTATCGACTAAAATGTGGATTTGTTTTCGAGTCCTCGCTATCTTAATTCTATCGTAATTGGAATAAATAAGTTTGGGTGATAAGTACACGACTTATCAACCCATCCTCTGATTTGAGGAAATTTTTGAGTTTTAAGCATCTACACACTTTCTTTACACTGACTCATTGTTCGGCGATTCTAACGGAAATTGGGTAGCTAATGAATCTTCTAGGGTGATATGGCTGGCAAGTTATCGTGGGTAACAGGCCATAGGTAGGTTGTCCAGAGCCCAGTCATTGGACCTTTCTCTTTTTTATGCCTTTAGGTAAAACTTAGACCAGGGAAGCCACCTACTTAAAAAAAAAAAATCAAAAAGAAAAGGAGAAAAGAAAAAAATGAAATAAACCACACTTCCCGCACAAGTATGGCTGGCAAGTTGTCTGTGGTAACAGCTCATCGACCGGTTGTCCAGAACCCAGCTCAGTAAATGCACTGAAAATTCTCAAAACATTTAGGAAGAAGCGGAGAAGTATAATAAACCAGGGAGATATACACTAGATTCACCCTTGTGTTGACCCCGTAAAAAAATAATAAAAGTAGGGAGAAAGCTACTGGTTGTGAAGATACACCTTTAAGTAGAATTCTTTTTGAGGTCACCTAGAGGCGTAGAAATCCGAAGTCCGTTTTAACTGCCGGTCAACGAGTCTAACACATTCATAATACGATGCTTAAAACTTAGGGTTCTCATCAAATCTTGGGTGAGTTGAATGGCCGTAGAAAGCCACTCTTAAACCCTAAAACTTGAAAATCCGAAAAAATTAGAAAAGCGACAAAAGAGAGAGAAATTTTTCTTTGAATAAGGCGAGGGCTTAAGGCGGTCTGCATTTTGGCAGATACTCGGGCACTGTTATGTCTTTGAAAAATTCAGATCCTAGGTAGACATTTTCTTAATGATTGAAAATAACTCAAGCCTAAATAATCCAACCTGATTCTTTTATAAATAGCATATAGTTTTTTCTAGGGACTAGCAAAAGATAGGCATAGGGGTATGATGTAAACACATTTACACCACTTAAGATGCTTATTTATGCATGTCCTTAACCATAGGATTGCATTGCATGCTATAAATACTGCATAACATGCATCATCTTGCATTTAGAGTAATTTGAATAAAATGGAGGTTAATTGTATCCTTTTATGTGCTTGGATAGGGCAAACTTTTTATCGGGGCAATGGATCAAAGATCCAACCGTACAGATGTGATCAGGGCGACGATTGGAGTTTAACGACTCCAAGATCGTCCTAATCAGGCATCTGTAGCATCAGATAGTGACTGGGAAACCCTAGAAGATCAAGGGCCAAGATGGTGTAAATTCGCACTTCAAACGACAAATCGGACAATACGGATGGATTCGGATCGATGATTGCAGCCTACGACGCAAAAATTGAGTCAATCCGACACCCGTGGCATGGTCTACATCATCCAGAAGATGGACGACCAAGATGGAACCACGTGGTGCCATCTCGACCGCCCAATAGCCCGCACGCAACCACTGAAGCACCTGCATCCGCCCTTTTCCGCCGTTGGATCAAGATCCAACAGCTGTGGACGTGCGTGCCTTAAATCGTTTGCGCGACACTTTCCACCGCGTAGTGCAGCTGCCGCGAGGCGTTGCACGTTCAAAGGATGCAGGTTCGACTCGCAATTTACGGGCACACGCGATTAAAGGCGACCACCCGATCAGCTGTGGGAGGCCCAGATCATCTGATAGCACCCACGCACTATTGCATGTGCGGCGAGGACGCGGCCTCGCACATGGGCAGGCGCATAGCGAGGCAGATGAAGGAGCGATTTAAGTTGTCCGATGTCGCGATCGGATGGCTGAGGACAGCTAAACGTGTGCAAGCGTTGCGCGCGTGGGCAAGCGAGCGGGTGTGCACGCGTCGGCCACTACGCCGACGTTCAGACCTTTAGCAACGGTTTTATCCATCACTAAAGGTCCTGAATTAATGTTTTTAAAGATGTAATGACCAAATTGCCCCCACTCCTTGCAACTATAAAAGGAGACCCCCACCACACGAAATTCTCATCCCTTCCTTCTCTTCTCTCCCTCTCCAAAGCTCAAAAGAAGCTTGTCCCACACCCGGGATGCTTCTTGGGAGATAAAGTAGAATTTTCATCCCCCTTCGAAAGTGGATCCCACGACGACGAGGACGTGTTGCTTCGTTCCTGTTCTTCTACTTCGTCCTCCTTCGTTCTGCTTCCTCCTCCATCGTCCAGGCGTCGTCCAGTCCAGCTCGTCCTCCAAGCGACCGTCGAGGAGGATATCTCTTTCCCCATTCTTTTTACTGATTTCTAGAATAGATTTACTACTTTCTAGAGTAGTTCGGCTTGTCCTCCAAGCGACCGTCGAGGAGGATATTTCACTCTCCATTCTTTTAATGCTTTCTAGAGTAGATTTACTGCTTTCTAGTGTAATTATTTTCTGCTTTCTAGTTGTAATGTTTAGTGAAACAAACAATCTCTTTAATGATGAATTCCCTGTTCATTCTACATCTCATTTTGATTTCTATTTGTAATATTCACTCTCTCTCTTACTCTCTCTCTCTCTCTCATCTAGTTATTGTAAATAGTTAGATAGTTTTGATCAATTGAATTACTTCGTGACAAATAAAACAAACGTGTCATTCTTAAATCAAACGTCTGCCTCCCTGTGTTCGATCCGGAATTTCAATTTTGGTATAAATTTTATTTGTTGAACACGAGTTCTTCGCTTTCAAGCTACAACGACAAGGTTTCAAAAACCAAACACGTTAGCGCAGCAACTCGTATGTTCAACACTAGGTTGGCGCCAAGTAGTGTTAGCTTATGTGGAGCTTAGGTGCAGCTAGTTGGTGGAGTTGTTAGGTAGGGTTGTTGGATGCTACAAGCCAAGGAAGCTGGAGCATAGCGAAGCTAGCTTAGCTAATGGTGGAGTAGAGGAGGAGGTGTTGGAGCTAGGGTTTGGAGGGAGGAGCTTGTTCTAAAGAGTCCTGAGCTAAAGTGTAGCTGGCAGTTGCTGAAGAGGTCAACATGGGGCTACTCCAGCTGTCTTAGCTTGCTAGTTCTTTGCTAGCTACTAAGCCAAGCTAAAGTGAGTTGGCTTATGTTGAATGGAGTTGAGGTGAGCTGGGTCTAGTGCTCCCTGGGAGGATTGAGCTGGTTGAGACAGCTAAGGTAGCTTAGCTCAATTAGCTTGAGCTAAACTAGGTCCTCGGGAGCTGGACTTGAGCTTCCTGAGTTGGGATGAGTTCTTGTTTAGCTGGCTGGAGTTGAGTGGAGCTGGATGTAGCTGGATCTAAGCTGGGTGAACTCTAGTGAACTCAACTGAGTTAGCTAGAGCTCCCTATGGACTAGTGGAAGCTAAAATGAGCTAGACTCAACTAGGTTGAGCTGGATCTGAGCTGACTTGAGCTAGGGTGAGCTAAGATGAACTCTCTTGAGCTGCCATTCAGCTGAGATTAGCTGAATGGAGCTGGGATGAGCTAACCCTAGTTTAAGTGAGCTAGGTTCCAACTGTGGTGAGTTGGATCAAGCTGAGTTCCAACTAGTCTGAGCTCCTCCTTCACCATTTGCCTTCTTGAGTGCTAGGGTTTTAGGGATCTGTATATCTGTTCATCCCTAACACTCACAAAAACACATTAAAACAACAAAAGAAAATGCAATGCATGCCTAACCTAGTTAATGGCTAGATGCAGTCCAAAAACCCATTTGCGGAGTAAAATCCTAAGAGCTAGGTTTGTTTTAATGCATAAGAATGATGATAAACTGGCGTTTATCAGTTGTTGATTTGAGGTCTTCAAATCAGATTGATGAAACCGACTCTCAACTTATGCAAATTGACTCTCCGAACCCCCTTCAGGAAGAAGAAAAAGAAATACCAAAAGCACTTGATTCAAAACCTATTTCTCACTCATAAACACTGCCATCCAATCTTTTTGATCAGAAATTAGAACCCTCTCACCAAGATCTTTTGGACTTATTTGAGCAAGTCGAAAGGAATATCCCCCTCCTAGATGCCACCCCTACCTTTGCTAAATTTTTTAAAAAAAAGTTTACTCCAATAGGGGAGGCTCAGAATCTAGGAAGGGTGGTCCTTTCTAAGACAGCAAACTTAGTTATTTACAGCAAGTGCCTCTCACAAAAAAGGACCCAGGCGCATCTCTCATCTCGGTTGTCATAAATGACACCACTTTTTTTCGCCCCCCTCTCGACTTAGGTACCTCCATTAATATCATTCCCTTGGTCATATTTGAGGAATCTCAATTTGGTTATTTTAAACCTACTAAGGTTCAATTTCAATTAGGAGATCGATCTACCATTCAACCGAGGGGAATTATTGAGGATCATATTGTCAAGGTTTGGAATTGTCTAAATTTGGTAAATTTTTTGGTCCTTAACATAGATGTACCTACAACTCTCACTTGTACCATTCTTGGAAGACCCCTTCTGATTACCGCAACAGCTAATATCAACTCTCATTCTGGTAAAATGAATATAACTTGCGGTAACCAAATTTTCTCAATAGATTTATTTCAAGCTTCCAAGAGGTCCATTGATCATAAAATTTTTGAGGACACTGATAATACAATGGAAGCAATTTGTGAGAAATCTTTGTTGATCAAATCCTACTTAGCTTTGACCACCATGGATCTAGATTTTATTGATTCCTATTCTAAGGTTGATTTTGTGGTCCGAGACTTTTCAAATCAACTAAAGTTTGACTTTTACTCTTTCAATCTTCCTAATTTTTCACAAAAACATCCACACTAACTTCACCCACCCTACATCTCAATGAATCCTTTCCCCCTCCCTTTCCATTGGACCTATCACCTGACCCACTAGAGTCTGGCATTTTACATAAACCATGGCCAGATCCGGGTCATTCTTCCATTTTTCCATTTCATTTTGATCCTGATTTCTTTACCATTTATCTTTATAGGGATATTGAGGAAAAACATTTCTTGAGGACATTCAAGTGTCCAATTATTTACATGATTTTCCATCTTCCGTGCATACCTTCACGCCCGGCTGGATGGCATAAAAGATAGCACTGGATGGGAGGTAACCCATCATTTTTGCTGCTTTCCTTTTTCTTTTCTTTCTCTATGTTTTGACCATCCTAAACCCGACCGCCCTTCACTAAGGTGATCCCTTTTCCGTCCTAATGCATGAGGACATTGCATACCATAAGCGTGGGGGGTGTTTTTAAATTTTGATGATCGATTTAGGATTTTCAAAACCTAAAAACAAGCATTTTTCTTTAGTCATTTTATTTTCCTACTTGCATACCCAAAAAAAAATAAAAATGTTCAAAGCTTTTTCAGGAAAAATTTCAAATCTGGACTAAGGTTGAAAAACTCACTTTTGATACATGGGATTTAATATTTAACAAACTAGGGATGAGGATGCAGATCTGATCATTAGAATTTCAGGGTCTATTTTTAGACTAGATCAGATATCCTTCTTGAAAATTCCACCTGAACTTGTGATAGTTCAGGTGACTTGATCCTCTTTTCTAACATAGAAAGTATCTGGCTTAGTTTCTAATTCAAAAACTTGCATTTCTTGTGAAACTTCCTGTGTCAAACTTCACACACAAGCCAACACCAAAAAATCACTAAAATTAGAAAAAAAATCCCTTTTTTGGACTTAGTAAAAAGTCTGAAGTAGATCATTTGTTTGAGTTCCCACTGCCAAGGAGGAAAATGCCTCCTTCGAGGATGCGATGTCAACATGTTACTACCTCGGCGCTGCTCCATATCTATATTTCATATCTTTAGACGGAGCATTAGAGTGCACTTTAGCAGCTTAAGTGTCTTGGACGATGCTCTACCTGTAGTGTCGAAGCAAGAGCTTGAGTTTGCTTGGAGCATTCCTTTACACCGCATTGTGTTTTGGGGTTGTGAGCTCCTGGGTGGTGTCATGGAAAATGCTATCCCAAAGTACTGGCGCCAGAGCACCCTCAATGATTGGTGACGGGAATGATGATCTCGACACATCTGTTGTAAGACTATGCTAGAAATAAGCATGGGGGACAAAAAAAGGTTTTACACCAAAAACACGCCCTTATAAATGTTGGCTTTTCAGAAGCACAGACACAAGGTTTTAAAGGTTATTGCAAGTTGCAATTCAAATTCAAGAGCTAGCAAAATCCTAAAAACAAAAATTTCAAGTCATCTAAATTAACAAAGGGTTAATATGTGAATTTATTGAAGGATATATTGATCCCATTTTTGCCTAATTTTTGGATTCGAAAATAAATCACGATTTATCTTTAACAAATCCCGTACCTCCTGTGTTTAAATCAACCAAGGTCCCGTAATCTTTTTTCTCCTAAAAAGTTAAAAAAATTTAGATTTCCCATGTAAAAATTTAAGTTTTTCTAAGAGACTAGCAAAAGATAAGCATAGGGGTGTGATAAACGCCAGTTTATCATCATTCTTACACATTAAAACAAACCTAGCTCTTAGGATTTTGCTCCGTAAATGGGTTTTTTGGGTGACAACTAGGCATTAATTTGGTTAGGCATGCATTGCACCTTTTGTTGTCTTTTTAATGTGTTTTTGTGAGTGTTAGGGATATAGAAATTGCCAGATCCCTAGAACCCTAGCACTCAGGAAGAAAACTGGTGAAGGAGAAGCTCTCACTAGCTGGAACTCAGCTTGATCCAGCTCACCATAGCTGGAATTCAGCTCACCTGAACTAGGGTTTGCTCATCCTATCTCCATTCAACTCATCTCAACTGAATGGCAGCTCGAGAGAGCTCATCCTAGCTCACCCTAGCTTAGGTCAGTTCAAATCCGGCTCAACTTAGCTGAGTCTAGCTCATCTTAACTCCCATTAGTCCATAGGGAGATCTAACTAGCTCAGCTGAGTTGACTGGAGTTTACCCCAGCTCAAGTCTAGCTACATCCAGCTCCACTCAACTCTAGCCAGCTGAAGATAACTTCATTTCAGCTAAGGTAGCTCAAGTCCACCTCTCGGGGACATAGCTTAGCTCAACTTAGTTGAGCTAAGATACCTTAGCTACCTCAACCAACTTGATCCTCCCTGGGAGCACCAGAACTAACTCACCTCATCTCTTTGTGGTAGAAGCCAGCTTACTTTAGCTTGGCTTAGCAGCTAGGAAAGAACTAGCAAGCTAATCCAGCTAAAGTAGCTCCATGCCCTCCTCTTTAGCAGCTACCATCTCTAGTTTAGCTCCAGACTTCGTCTGTCCAGCTCCTCTTCACAAACCCTAGCTCCAAATGCCTCCAACCTTACTCCCTACTAGCTAAGCTAGCTAAGCTAGCTAGGGGCCCTGCAAGGATTGATGGTGGGAACTAGGAATTCGATATAGATCGCGTTGTAAAGCCAATCCGAAGCTACAAATAAAAAGAAAAGAGAGAAAACTCTCTAAGAAAAAGAAAAAAATTATTCTGTCTCTCTCTTACAAAAATGCACTACAAACTAATCCTGGGCTAAAATATGTTACAAGCATGGGTCCTTTAACCTCGGAGTTCAACAAACCTTAGGTTAGTTCCTGTAGGCCTTAGAGACCTTCATGGCAGGCTGAGGCTAGAGTTGGTCAGGTCCGGCTCTTCGTTGGCACTTGAGTACCTTTAGGCCAACTATTGGCATTCTGATCTAATCTACAAAAGAAAGCACACATCAGAGTTCTGAGCATAAAAAGGCATATGGTCTAGAATTAAAGTTAAGTCCATGAGATTTTGCTAAGGGACTAGTAAAAGATAGGCATGGGGGTATGATGGGAACACCATCATGAAACATAACTAGTTCATTTCGATTTGATTAAGTCAATAAATGCTCCTACATAACTGCTAGAGAGCCATAATTCATTGTAAGTCCATTCTGAAGGAAAGATAAGAAAATAGGGTTAAAACTGTAATTTTACCAACATATCTTGAATGAAGTACAACCACTGGTTTTCACAGGGATTAATTAAGGTCAAATGGTCCTAAAAGGCTAATAAGTGGGTTAGAACAGACAGAAAAGGGTTTTTGTGTGTTTTGGAAATTAAATGACTTCTGAAACCCTAAAAATAGACCCACCTAATTAAATGAGGTTCTGATCAGGATAAAATTCACCTAAACTCTCTAAAATTCATATAAAAATATTCTCTAGGGTTTAGTACCCTCAATTTGACTATCATAACTTGTCTTGACCCAAAACAGAGTCTCAGAATGACTTTTGCCCTAATTTAGGTTTTTACATAAATTACCCAATCAAACAAGGTCAAAACCTAAATCTAACTTCACCATTGGATTCCTTGGGTCAAAATTAGGTTTTTACCAAAACTTGGGCCTAATCTGAGATCATCTTGACCAAGTTTGCATTTTGGTCTAGTCAGACTCTCTCTATCTCATTCTGACCCTTGATTTTTGAATTCTCTTACAAATAGCCCCCCAACTTCTTTGTCTTCTTCACAAGCAGGTCCCCACGCCATTTTTGGAAGGTTAAACCTTCATCGTCAAGTTTTGAACAAGGATTTCTCACTCGATTCTCAATCAATCTCTCCTTTAATTGATTTGGGGATTCCTTGGGATGTTGCCTTCCATTTGAGCCATTCCTTGGGCTCCATTTCTTTCCCAAAAGGTCATGCGAACCTTTCAAAGGTTTGGGTATCCTATTTCGCAAAACCTTCCAAGCTTGGAAGCTTCTTTCCAAACTTGGAAGGGCTTCCTATGGCCTATAAAAGATCCCATGGTGCACGACCACACTCTTTAGCAAGTTTTTGGGAGCCAACTCACCCTAATCCTCATCCTCCGACGACCAAAGATCTCTACTCTGGCGACCTCTCTGGATCTCCCTCTGGCCATCCAACTATCAAATTGGATGACCTAAACTCTTCCTCTCTTCGTCATGACCCTCCCCAGCAAAGGGAGGGTGTTCATCCATCTGCACCATCGTCGCTGCCTCGCTGCTTCTTCCTCCTCTGGCTCTGATCGATCAACACCAGAGCCCACCGCCTCCCTACCACCTCACTAAGTCCCTCTCTTGCACTCTCTCTCTTTCTATTTCGCTTTCCCACTCTCTAAACATACTCACGACCATCGCTTCTCCCTCAATGCACTTCATCTTCTCCACCACTGACGACGCTCCGGTGACGCCCACTCACCACCACACTACACGAATCATGCCGCTACCACCCTCATTAGCTTTGTCGTTCTCCACCACACAAAAGCCCTAACATCTCCTCTCCTTTTATTCATCCTAACACCTCGACGACCTACCCACTACCGTACCACCATCTTCGACCTCCACACACCACCATATGCCCTTTCACGGCACGCCACTACCACCGTCACACTCGCTATGCTTCGACGATCATTCCTGAGCTTTCTAGCATGGCCAAAAGGCCTTACAGTTGTTTTCAAGTATTCACTCCTCCACCACCATGAACAAAATCTTCGAGCTTGCTTGAAGCCCTTTCCAGCAACTGCAGCTCTAGGAGCCACCTCCAGGTGACACGACTACATTCCAGGACCGCTCTTGGATCATCAATTGGAGCGGTTGACAACAACTTGAATAAAATTAGACGAAGACCTCTCCACCAGTTGCTGCTAGCTGCGCGAAGAAGGTGGTGGGATTTAGTCCCACCTCAGATATGGAAGAGTAGACGCAGTGGCATAAGAGGAAAAGGTCACATCAGCTTACCGCCTCAAGAAACACAGGGGTGAGGTCCCTCACGCCCCTTACTTGCACCTCGCCTGTGACCTACTACCCTGCAGGCCTGGTACAGATCCGGCTACCTGCCTATGCTATCCACTCCTCGCTCACCACCCACTACCAGTGAGTCTGGACCCGAGTGCGCTTAGATCCGAATCTGATTACCCGATACTGTGCAAGGCTCTGGGAGAGTGTGACCCAAGGAGAGAAAGAGAGGTGAGTCAGCACGAGGTAGGGGAGGGTTTCGCTCTAAGAAGGATTGGCTGACACTTAGCCAAAATTGAGAATCCTTCCCTCTCTATGTGAAGAAGAGTAGAGAAAGAAGTGTAGAGCAGAGAAGCAGAAGAAGAACAGAAGAATAGAGAGAGAAAGAAGAAGAAGAAAAGAAGAGCCGCACAAGAAAAGAAGAGAAGAAGAAGAAATCAGAGAAAGAAGGAGAAGGAGAGCACTGTTCATCAGACATTTAAGACGTCTGATCATTCAATCAGATGACTTACTTGAGCTTATCTCATACATAACTATTGAGTTCCACTTGCCATTATTATAGGGAGTAATTGGTGATTCAAATCACCATTTTACACCATTCTTTTTGTACTCTAACATTGGACATTATTGCTACATTATTCTGAGTCAATTTCTGATCATAATTTCTTATCTCTATTGTTTAAATTGCAATCTTGAGAATTGAATTCCTATTTGCTCCCAGCGAACGAGCTCGGACTTTTTCAAGTATAAATTTTATCTATTTTTCAGAAGATTTCAACTATACTGCAATGCAATGATTTAAAACCTGATCTCGAGCGAATAACAAGAACCACTCGAGAGTGTAAATTTTGAGCCTTATCCTGTTAAGGTAACTCTCGAGAGTGACTCTGACATTCTAATAGAGCCCAGCTTTGATTCTAGTGATCCAATCCTTACATCTAACCTAGAATCTGGATTCGATCCTATGTGGGATAATTATGAGGCCCAATGTGATGAGAATCAAATTTTGAATATAGACTATGATTCTGGGCTTGTATTTGATGAATATACCTCTCCAGACTCCTCTGAGATACGAATTGATTTTTCGAAAGTCACGCCAATCTATGATACAGAAATTGAGGAGTTGGAAGAGTTGGAAATTGATTGGGTCTACCCTAGGAGCCAAGAACCCGAGCCTATGCCTAATAAGGACACCTTTTTGTGCTCGGATTATGAAATTAGGTTAAATCCAAGTCTGGTTGTTGATTCTTCTCATCTTGATTCTCTCTGTGGTGGAAATCCTGATCCAAAACTAGATTCAGAAGCTCATTCTTGCAAATTCTCCGATGATTTCAAATCTTACTCTGATTTTACAGAACCTTTGTTTCCTGACGACTATGAACCAAATTATGACCTTAGTATCCATGATCTGTTCTTTGACTCTGACTCTGAGGTCCTTAATTGCGAGATCATCAATTCAAAATCGTGTTCCATTGAGATGGAATCATTCCTTTTTGATCTTCAGGAATCAGAAATAAGTGTCGAGAGTGTCTGCAATCCAGAGTTTGAATCTTTTCTTTACTCAGATTTTTATGATCTTATAAGCACTCTCCAATCATTTACCTTTTATTTTGATGTGCTTCATGAAGACTCTTTAGATGAACCTACCTTGGAATCCTTTCTAGAGGAGCTTGATGAGACCACTTGTGTGGGCTAATTAATTACGTAAATGCCTAAATATTATGATAATGTCTACATTTATAAAGCATACTTTGATATAGAAATAGATTAGTCTTGCATATTTTACTTGCATTTATATATGATAGTATATATATTCCAGGGGCATGCATCCTTTATATGCATCATTTTATTATTTTCTTGTAAATAACCCTATTCTTTTTTCCACTTGCAAGACCCACCGATCGCAACGGGACCGCCTCCTCCTTGCCGGCCTCAATAGACCGCCCACCCAAATCAGCCAAGTCCCACGTAGTAGCCTCAACCACCTTGGGATCTTCTGCCATCCGTTGGAGAGTCGGCGATGATTTCTTTAAAAAAAGTCTCGTGCGTAGAAGGAGGGCTTATCTCCTTCCCCCTGGTGGGGCTCTTCTCCTTGGCCAGTACTGTGGATGCAACGTGCACCGTGATCAGGAGCGTACACTGTAGGACCTTGGCAAGCTTCTTCATCACCTTCTCCATGCACCCACCTTCGCCCTTCGCCTGTTGTGGTGTGCACGGTGACAGAGCGCGCACCATCACCGCCACCAACACCATCCATCTCCACCACATGCAGGGCACCTCTAATTGCACAACAAAAATACACTAGTAAATATGCCATCTTGTGTTATTTCCTAGCATTGCCCATGCATCTTATGTAGCCCTACTTGCACCTGCATGCATTTCTAAAGAAGGGAAGTGAGTGAGAATAAATGGCCATCCAATCCACTTCCTTTATTAACATTTTCCTTGAGTGTGGCATTGCAATTTCACCATTTCCCATTTATTTTATTTTATTTTATTTTTTTTCACTTTCTCATTTCATGCGGTTGCAGGGCATGGTGCGTCGCACCTCTCCTCACCACTCCTCATGCCAGCAGCATGGGGAGAGGTGTGCCCTCCCTCTTTAAAACACCATGCACTCCCCCTTGCTATGACAGCCGGCATCCATCTTCATATAGACCCTTCACCACTACACATGCACCACTAGCCAACCTCCTTCCCTCTCCCTCTCCATAAACAGTTCCTCTTCTCACAAGTTGAGAAGAGGCACACCGTGTGAAGGGGGTAGCTCACAGTGGTCTTAGAGCACCATTGTGAGTCCTACCACCACCGAGCTCCGTCATGAGCAGGTGGGCATGGTGTTTTCTTGCTTCATTTTTTTATTTGCATTTTTCTTTCTTTTTTTGTTTTGTTGCTGTTCTCCTCCACCATTAATGTAGAGCTCCAAGCTCTGAAGCTCCAGCACCTTCGCGCACCTCCAGCACCTCCAACTGGTCACCACCAGCCCCATGCAGACCGCACGAGGCTTCCTTCCGCACGCGTAGGTGCTCCACAGCACCGGTCGTGCACCAAACCTACTCCAGCCTATCGCCAGACCGCACACACACTATAGCGCACTATAGCGTGTGGTCTATGCGACACTGTAGCCACCAGCTCGCTTCTCACTTACACTATGGCTACGTCGCTCTCTCTCCTCTCTCGCACCCGCTCCAGCTAGTCACCGTGCTCCTACCCTCAGTGTGCTGCACTTCATCCTGCATAGTAGTGCACTACGCCTCACACGCCCGTGTGCACGCGTTCACCTCAGCCTTTGTGCCCACGCACCTCCAGGCCTCCAGACGTCGCCCCTACGTAGCAGATGACTTGAATGGCTGCTCCTCTTCCAGCGTGCACACACACACACACTGATGCACACACACACACTAATACACATACACATAGACACTCACGCATACACACACATATATATACACATTCACATACTCTCACCCTCACATATATTTACATATACATAAATATATATACATATATAGTTTTAGAGATATATATATATACATATACATATATATACTCATATATATCCACTTATCGACATTCCCTTATACACATATTCACCTCACATACACTACCCATATAACCATGCACTCACCCCTCCACCGCGCATCGTATCACGAGAATATTTGCACCAGTTGCTGATATTCCTTGATACCCGCGGAAAGGAAGCGTGTCCACCATCACTCACACACATCTGCTCCACACTCCATGTGGCACTTTGTCTTGTTGGTTGCGTCATGCTAGATGTGGACCAACTTGACACCGTGCTACATCCCATTAACATTTCCATCTTCAGCCCTATCTATATAACATCTAACTATACATATTCTATATCTACTATAGATACATATATAGATATACTAAGCTAAGTATTTCTTTTCATTGCATTCTATTTTTGCTTTCAATTTGTCTCTTATTCCTGCTACTAAAAAGGCTAAAAAAGTATAAAATAGAAAAGATAAATCTTGATTGCAGGCACACGGTCTTGTGTGTGGCGAGACATGATTTGTTGTATTTTGGCATATAGCCAAGGACCAATTTGATGGTGTGCCTCAAGAACAAGTTTATCAAAAAAAAAAAACCTAAAAACCAAGAAAAATAAAAACATAATAAACACAAGGAAGAGATACGTTTTAGGAAAGGTGTAAAAACTTTGAAAATGTCATAATCCCCACCTCCCTGCGATCGATCTTGGGCCTAAAAGTGATTAAGCTAAAAATAAAGTGGGCCAGGTAAAAAAAATTTTGTGAAACTGGTATAGACTCGACTTAGGTTAACTCACTATACTCATTTCGATATTAATATCGCCATTTTAAAAAAGCTTATTTGAGTATGCACCACATTTTTTTGGCGCCACTACTGGGGAGGCACTATTTGAATCATGTTTCTACTCTCTTCCTTTGATTTTCTCTTCTCCCACCCTTCTCTTCACAAGTGTTTTGTTTGTTTGTGTGCAGATGTACCTGTTGCAAGGAGGAGACACACAGAGGAGGTTGGAGACATGGGAAAATCCAAGATGGGTGCGAGAACATGAAGTCACCAGCACCGCATTAGAGCTTCACCCATGTTGCCGAGGAGGTAGGTGTTGCCTTCTTCGTAACTTAGGTCATCTTGTCACCTTTAAAGAAAAAAAAACCTAAAAACACTTCTTGGGAATTTCTTGGGGCGAGTGGGCTAAAACAACTTGTTGATTGATTGCTATTACCCTAGCCCCCGTCATTTCCCACAAACTTCGCATAATGAAAATCCAAGAATCTTGATTCTTGGATCTTTCGTTTTGTGAAATTTTATTTAAGGAAAGAGAAAAATTGATTGATTGCCATCCTACCTTGCCTCATTTATTCACATTGCGGGTTCACATTTTTGGTGGGGAGACTTTGAATTGAGTGGATTCCGACCCCACCACATCTCTTCATTTGCCTTAGATTCGATCCCAAATATATCAACCCCAACGTTTTCATTTTTTTTACATCATTTGGTGGTTGAGCATTGTGTGGATTATCATTTTGGTGATGGGGAGCACTTGAATTGAAGTGTTTTGGCTCCCTTTAACATTGAATTAAAATAGACTCGTGCATCCACACTTAGAAATTTCCATATAGGGAAGCCTAGTGCATTTTAGCATGCATTAACTAATTCACATTGAAGAAGGGTTTGTTGGGCATAAAGAACTTGTGTTTTCTCAAAACTTGTAGATTGGTTGAATCAGTAACTCAGTGGAATCCTAAAATCCATACTACTTAAGGTTGAAATTCTAAAAGCCATTCACCATCTAAATCTTAAATTCAGGGAGATTTTCCCGTTGCATGCTTGATTTACACACTCTTAAAATCAACGCACTTGGGCATTACTCGTATACAACGCCCTTCACATTCCTGGAGCACTTGATCCTAAGCCTCTAAAATAAAATAGGTAGCAACTTGACCCTCTTAAGGATTGGAGGTCTACTTACCTACATGTAGTGCCTATGTGCTGGTGTGGGTTCCCACATGCTATCGGGTGTCTAAGACTGGGGCAAACGACCTTTCAATCTGGCTTGGTGGTTCCGCGGTGCTCTCATTTGATTTCGTAGGTAGTGATAGTTGGTAACATAGATCTTTAGGTCAAAGGGCACATTGTAGAGGTTAGGAAATTGATTGCTTTGATTTGTCATCAAGTGTATCCTTACGACATTGTTTCTCTCGTCCCCTTTCCTTTCTCATCTCCCTAATTCTTCCTACGGTAGTGCATATTTGGGAGGAGGTCACAAAACCCTAAATTGTTTGAATTGTCTGATAATGCTAGAAGGATAGAAATTGGTGAATCGTCATCCTCCTCCACAAACATGGCTGCATGCCCACCCCCAAATCTCGAGGCAGGAAACTACCCCCCTCCAATCCCACCAGGTGGTGGTGGAGCCGTAGACCCCATAACCTACCTCCAAGCACAAATGGCACTATATAATGAACAAATTGATGCCATAAGGGAAACATTAGAGGAAATGAATCACCCTCCCCCTAAAAGGGAGGAACCCAGGTCTTGTAGTTCTTATCAAAATCTCGCTGCTATAGAGACCATTGAGCCAATTTGGGTCCCCATGGGCGGGGACGATTTTGAATTAAAACCAAATGTCATTGGCCTGATTAACTTTCACTTCCATGGTCTTGCAAGTGAAGATCCCTTTCTTCATTTGGAAGACTTAACCCGATTAGCTGAAACTGTTAAACCAAGAAACATCGGGTTATCAATTGTCCTCATGAAAATGTTCCCATTTTCGTTGCGGGACAAAACGTCGCAGTGGTTGCGCACCCTTGGGAGAACCATCCATTCTTGGGAAGAGATGCGCACAGCATTTCTCAAGAAATTCTTCCCAATTGGGCGAACCAATGCGCTTCGCCGAGCTATAACTTCGTTCGTGCAACAAAATGGCAAGCAAGTTCACGAGGCTTGGGAGAGGTATAATGACCTCCTAATGAAGTGCCCTCACCATGGTCTTCCAAAGTGGCATATAGCCCAAATCTTCTATTATGGGATAAATGAGACTTTGTGACAAATCGCCGATGCTTCGTGCGGAGGGAACTTTATGAATAAAGACGAGAATGGAGCATTTGAATTATTTGAGAACATGAGTGAAAACTCAATGAACAATGCCTCCATTGTCTCCTTTAATCTTCCAGCATGCCTCGCAATGTTCACGAAGTTGACATGGGACCCTCCCCTTCATCCACAAATCTTAACTTAATTGCACAAAAATTGGATGAAGTCTCTGTTGTGCACAAGAAGATGGACGAGCTTCTGGCCAACCTCGCCCGCTCTATGGCAAACACCTCCACTCCATCGCTCCGTCACAACCTTAATCCTTCCAATACCAAGCTGATTCCCAAGAGTCCTGTGACACCATCCTTACCGAGTATCGTGTTGAGCGATCCGGTAAACAATGTGGACCTGGCTTCTGTAATCCAGTATTTTGACATGGAGGACGGAGCCTTAGTGTGCTTGGATGCATATACGCATGCGGACTCGTGTTCTGGCTTAGAGGATGCTTGTGCCTTGGGGAACAACCCATTTTCAGCTACTTATAACCTAGGGTGGTGAAATCATCCTAATTTCTCATGGTCCAGTAACCTGCAATGCCAAAACCCTGCTAGTGGAGCAATGCGACCATCTGCATCAGTCATTCCAAGGGCCCAGTATAATCTTGTGGCAAATACGCCACCAGGTCCTTGCACACCTCAAATAGAACACGCATCAAGTTCTCTTGATAAATTGATGTGAATGATTGATAGGTCCATTTTAGTGGACTAATTTAGTGCTTAAGTACAGTATTATTGGGATGAGAATTTAATCTAAAGCATGCTTAGTATTGATAAAATGATGTGAATTTTAGATTTATCACTTAATGTATTAATTGCATTAATCTTTATATGGGAGGATTAATTATTCACTTTAAAAGGCAAGGGCATCTCATCAAAGCTTGATTTGAGATATGTGGGATTTTATCTTAGCAAAATATAGTAAGAGAATAAATTTTAAAGGCATCCTTATATGTCTCTTAATTATTCAATCACATTCCCTTATTTATTTTTACTTAAATATCTCTCTCACGAATCTATCTCCCTCCCTCAATTCTCTCCTCTCTATTTGGTAACATAAAATACTCTCCTTCTCTCTTTGACTCTTTCCTTCTTTGACTCCCTCTCTAATTCTTTCTCTCATTTTCTTTATATAACAGGCAAAAAAAAGGTGTAGCGGATCCCATCGCCCCTCCACGGGGAAGAAGCCCCATCTCCACATCTCCTCTCCTTAGGCAAACCTCTCAACCTTCACCGTGCGCCTAATTCCACCACCGCGAGCCACCAAGACCGTGCCCCCACCGCGAGCCTTCTCAACATCCGACAAAGGGTGAAGGACTTAAGCCGTCCAACCCCTCCAACAGACGTCCACCCGAGGTCCTCACCCACGACTACGTGCCCTCCACTGTGACTCCTCACGACAGCGCTCACCATCAACTGCACCGACAGCCCTGTGTGACATCTTCCTCCCTCCACCGCGAGTTCAGCACCACCACAACAGCTACTCGTGCCGAATGAAACCACTGCCAGCCACCAACTCATGCGCAAGAGGCCACCTCTACTCGCCTCCGCCCTCTCCTCCATGCGCCAACACCTCCACGTGCCCATAGGCGTCACCCCTGTAGCACATGCCTCCGAGGCCACCGTCGACACATGCATGTCTCTCTACCCTTCACCATGCGCCATCCGCCACTGCATGCCTCCATGACAGCACCAAAAGAACCGCTCATCCTCCTTCCCTTGTCTTCTTCCTCCCACGGGGAGAACAAGGGACTCGATCGTCTTCATCTCCTCCCCTCTGAGCACTCCTCGTCCTCTCCGCTTCACCACGCCTCAGCCTCGATCGCTACTGCGCTCCACCCTCTCCAGTGACCGCGACCTCACCTCTATCCGTAGCAGGACTCTCCTCGCTGACCGTGTGCTCCTCCTCGACAGAAGTAGCTTTGACCGCGTTCCTCCTCGCCACTGTGCGGCCACCCCCGCACGCAGTTCCCCCCTTACTCGCAACAGCAACACCGTGCGAAGAGAACGACCACACGACCTCCCTGTGGCCTTCCTCCGTCTCTAGCAAGCGGCTGGTCTCACCCTCTCCTCTACTTCTTCGTCTTCTCGCTTCACCAACAGAGAAGAACCCATTGCCCACCGCAACCACCTCCACGCAGCCGTCACCATAGCCATTCGTTCGACGTGCTGTTGACTTCACACTCGCCTCGACACACCAAGCACAACCACTCTTCCTGCCGCACCAATCGACCAACCTACGGCTAGCCGAAGTGCCTCACAGCCGGCGACCTCATCCACTCTGACCGATGACTACCGACCACCGTTCGCCATGCCACCACTGCTATCGGAATGTCCTCATCACAGACATCCTCCTCCGAGCTTCCTGCATCCTGCCATCGCCTTCTCTTCGCGCGAGCATAAGGGGAAGTAATCCCCAGTTTTGGGTTCAAATATAATTTACCAAATATGCCATTATGAACACTATTCAATTATTTTGTTGGATTATTATATTGAGGTTAATTTGCAAGGGTGCACTTACATTTTGTTAAATTGGCTTAACTTATGTTATGTGCATCATTTCTCATTGAAGTTGCATTCAGATTTGCATGCAACTAGAAATTACATACTCTGCCACTACACATGCATCATTTACATATTTTTGAGAGCTTAATTTATGATGTGAAATTTACGTAAATAGCCCTCAACTTCTCATTAAATTGAAAGTTACATTCCAAGTTGCATATTCAGTAAATTGATTTTATGAATATTTCTATGAATAGATGGCTCCATAGTCATGAATCTATTGGTTTGTCTTCCCTATGGATAGGACCTGAAGTGTGGTATTATTTCAGTATTTTAGTAACTTTGATTGAGGTGTTTTCTACCACATTTCATATTGTGATGACATATTTTTCTGACATTATTTTTGCAAGCGAAAAACCCCACAATCAAATGGCGCCGTCGTTTTTTTTTTCTGCGTGTGAAAGTTAAATTTCTGCTTGCTTGCCTCTAAAACAAACAAAAGAAAATATCGAGTTGCCTGCTTGGGAGTTGCATACCGATAGGTGCGTGCATTTAGGGGTGATCCAGCAGCATACTAGATCTTTTCTCTGCATTGCGTACATCATTGCACGAAGATTGCTGGAGACAGGTATACCTTTCTAACTTTGCATCCAGCTCCTGTCCACGCATTTGCATTTGGATTAAAATTCAAGACCACCAAATTGATTGAATTTACTAATTCAGTGGTCGCCTAATTACAATTGGGATTGCTAATCAGATTTAACCTTAAAACCAAATCACACTTGATCTGATTCAAAGGGACTTGTCTGCGTTTTGAAAATAAAAATGATTTGCGGTGTGATGCACACATCTAGCACTAAGCACTAAGCACGCACATTAGGCACCGCACTAAGGTTCGATCCCTTAAGGCTATATGCATCGATCTCTTTATCGGTGTAGACCCTCCTATCTTGTTTTGTGGTGGTGGTACTATCTTTTGACCGAGTGTTTTGATACTTTAAGGAGGGGGACACCCATTAAAGGAACAAAAGGGTAGTTAAGAGGCACCTCTTATGCATCGCCTCAAAGGAAGGGTTTGCCCTACTTGCATCCCTTTGTTCGTCCTTGGAGTAAATTCTCACTTGATCACCTGAGAGTATCATCTAAGCAAAGCATAGGACCGAGGGCACTCAAAGGTCGACTTAAGGCATGTAATTGATTGTGAAACTTGTTTTGCCACCAGGAGAGAATGTAAACAACCTCTGTCTTCTCTAAAGAGCTTGTCAAGGATCTCAAGTCACATCTCCCTCTTATACCACTAAAGTGGGAACGGACGGGTGCAAACTTGACTCCATTTGATAAACTTTCAGGAGTCGATTGGAGGTTGGCTTAAATCTACTCTAAGAAAGAAAAAAGAAGTCCCATTTCCTTGTGTTTGATTGCGGTGTGTTTTTTTCAAGTTGTGTTTTCAAATGGATTATAATAACTACTTCACTTCTTTTCACCCCAAAATACCCAATCCCAATACCTGTAGTTATCCATCTTCTGATGAGCATTGGGATTCTTTCTACTCCTACTATAGGAACATTGGTCTGAGTAAACCCCAACCCAGTGGTGATGAGCAAAACCTAGGAGAAGGGTATCCCAACCCTAGCTCTTCCATGACCATGCCCAACTCGCCCACCCTTCCTGATTTGTCTTATCGAGGTTGGATTGAAACTCCTAGGCAACTTGAACCTGAGATTGACTATCCTACTTAATCTAATGGTAGCCTCTCCTCTTTTATGATAGAAATGCAAAAACAACAGAAAGAGATGATGGATTCTATGGGAGAGATTTTGAGGAATAGTCAAAGATTAACTGAAGAGATTAACCAGCTTAGCGATCCTCTTATAGTCAATTCTGATCCCTACCCTTATACCCCCGATTACCAAGATAATTTCAAGGAAAACAATGACAATAGAAATCCTATTTTGAGGAGTAGCTATCACTTAGATGTCCCTCATGAGATATGCCCACTAAAAGGCAATCTTGGTGACTATCCACCAGATCTTAATTGGAAGGAGAAAATGGGCCCATTAGATGAACTTGACCCAAATGATAGTATCTTCATTACATTTGATGAAATGGGTCGTAGTCAATTAGTCAACCCCGCTCCTAGTCTGACTCTTGAGGTGGATTCTATATCCCATCCTTGGGATCTTGATCATATACTTTACGCTTCTGAGGACCTTGTACCTCAGTTAGAGCCCCTTGAGGATTGTGAAGTTAACAAATTCCAAAAGTCTTGGCTGCTAGAGGAAATCATACTAGAAGAAAGTGATAATAACCACACTCCTCTATCAATGGCACCAACACCTGTCATTGAATATTCTGAGGATTCACAAGTCCCCAACCCAAGTGACCATGAGAAACTTGAGACGGAATTAGAAGAATTAGATCAATATTGGTCTCAGGGACATGAAGAGTTGATTTTTGAGGAAGCACATGTTCCTGATATGAAATTTTGCCCTGAGACTCATAGTCAAGAGGGATAAAATGTAGAAAAGGATGATGATGACTTTCAAAGGATCGGACTCAAAGTATGGAGTGACTCTAGGGGCGAATATGTTTTGTTCAATGACTTACCCCCTAAGGATTTGATTGAATCCAGATTCCTACATACCTTTGACTATCAAGATCATCCTCTCAAACAATCGAAAGAAATGGAATCAATTACTGCTCTTGAGGAAAGAATCTATACACCTCATGAGCAGGATCTTAACATTGAATAAGAAACTGGGGATGTCATTTTTGAGGACACTCACAATCCTATTGCTTCCAAACAACTTCTACATGTTAGTGAAATAAGTGACACCATTGAGCGGTTCCAATTGGATGACAAACATTTGGGCCCATTCTAGGACATGCCCACAAATTATATGCAGTGAAAGGCAATCAGTAACTAAGGCTGCTTCTGATAACATTCAAGAACTGGAATCGATATCGAGGATGAATATCGAACTGCTCACACCCTCTTTAACCCTTGTCCCTACACCACAGCTGAGAGACTTACACTTCTGCAGAAGCAGCTTCCTGAAATCTCTGCTCACCCTTTTAATTAACGGGGGAATATCCAGACCAATGCACCCTATGGTAGAGTGGCAAGTTTGGATAGATGCTTTTCCATGTCAGCCCATTAGTCTTAAGTCATGTTTCGTCGCACTCTCTGTACCCCACACATATTTGCTTGAGGAGCCTTTGCCTCCTTGTCGACATTCCCGAGGTTACTACTCATGTGTATTATGTAAAACCTCCACAAATAGCTCAGGAGTACCTTCCTTTCATCTGCTTCTGGGGAGTATTTGGCCTCACTATCCATCACCAACTTGCCAACATCTTGGGTTACTTACTCCCCAGGACAGGTTTGTTACATATCTTCTTTGTGTCACCTTCTGTTTCCCTTCTAGAGCCCGATTTTCAAGGTATCCCAACTCTACCTCAGGTAATATCTATCTTTGCTCTTGCTTTTCAATGAGGACATTGTCAGATTTAGGCATGGGGGGGTATAACCTGAGGTTATTCATAACATTTATACATATTCTGCATGAAATTAGGGCATCCATCTTGCATAATAAAAAATAAAAAATAAAAAAAAACAAAAAGGAAAAGAGAGAAGAAGAAAGAAAAAGGAGATGAAATCTTTGTGAGCTGAATTTCAAATATATTGAGGAGAGACACTGGAAAAAAATGTGTAGAATTGTGCTGGTCCTAGTAGTTGATTATGGAAAAGTTACCTAAGTTCTTGGCCAGAATGAATGAATAAATAAAGTCTTAAAGTTCTTAAGAAAAGGAGACAAGTGAGGGATACCGACTTTAGGCCTCCTTGGTCTGTTCTAAAGCTTAAACACTCACGTATTTGTTAAGATCTAGACTATTCCTCAAGAGGTTGAGGGAGTTGCAAGGTCGATGTATTAAGTCTAAGGCTTAGGGAGTATTCGGCCCTATTGCCTGCCCTTTGGTTTGCGGAATTTGGTAACCTGAGCACCCAAAAATCATACACTGGTCTAGTTCAGTACGCATAACAAAGGATAATACCAAAATGTGTCTGTTCTGAAAATGTTTTCCCGAAAAGTTGACCTAGGAGTGGTGGGGTCGGTTGATTTGATGACCGGGTTTTGGTTTTGTTATAACGTTGTAGTAAAGCCGGTTATTACCAACATTTCAAATATAAATTTTTTACTCGGAAAATAAAAGAGTTCCCGAGGTCGAACTCAGGGAGCAAGTTGTATTCTAGAGATATACATGTTTCTTTTACAAAATAAAGAAAGAGAGAGGGAAAGAATTTGTTGTTCTTTCGTTTTCTCCTCGTGATGTTCTTCTTTCTTTCTTTCTTCAGAGCTCCTGCTTCTTCTTCTTCGTTCTGCAGAGGTGATGCTCCTCTTCAGATCTCCTTCTTCTTCTTCCTTGGTTTCTGTCTTGGCCTCTCTTCTTCTGCCTTGCTCAGCCTCTTCTTCAGAGTTTCTTCTTGTTTTTCCTCCCTGCGGCTAAGTGTCAGCTTCTTCTTTTCTTTTTCAGCCAGGGATGTCACGCGAAGCTTTCTTCCTTAGCTGCTTCAGGCCGTCGTCTGATTTCCGAATCAGACGACTTAACTACCTGTTGCTACAGTTAGCTTCCTTCTTCTTCCGCGAGTCTTCTTCTTCGCCTGTGCCTGCACACTTCAGAGTTTTCCGTCAGAGGCAAAACCTACTCTACCCCCCCCCCCCCCCCGCGCCTCTCTTTCTCTCTGAAACCACTCTTGGGAAAGCTCTCCCAGAGCTACCGGGTAACCGGGTTCGGATCAGGCCCGGGTCCAGGCCCACCGGCGTGCGTGGTGGGCGAGGAGCGCAGGTCAGTCTAAGTCGGGTCGGGTCAGGTCCGCGGGGCGTGAGCGCGGACGAGACCGGGTAACCGGGCGGGTGTAAGGGGACCTCACCCCGTGTACTGAGGCAGTAAGGCTAGTGCACGAAATCAATTTAAACAGTGGAACGGGTGTGAGGCTTACCAATGTGGGACTAAACGCAGACCGTTCCTCGCGTGCGCCTGCTGGGAGACCGCGGCCTGGCTTCTGCAGCTGCGGCTTCTATTTGCATAGGTTGCTGGCTGGCTGCCTTCGCAAGACTCCCCGTACTCCGCAGCAGCTGGAGGCCTGGAGTCCTCAAGCCTGGAGCGCGGGAGAAGCTGCTTCAATGTGCGGTAATGGCGGTCGAACCTCAAAACCTGTCGGACACGAATATGGCCTCTCGGCCTGATCAAACCACTGGGGAACCTTCGCCGTGGCCCGGCGAAGGTGAGGAGCTGCGCGGCAGGCCGCAAGGTGGTGTCTGGCGGCAGTCCTCGGTCAGACTGCAACCGGAGGAATGGGTTTGTTCGGGGGAGTGTTACCGAGGTGTGGAGTGGCAGTGGAGGGGTGGGGGGTGCTCAGTGTGATGAGGCGGAGGTTCGGTGAGGGTCGGCGAGCCGTGTGGGTCGTTGAGGTGATGAGAGCGGCTCGCCGGAGGGTGGTCGGAGGCGAAGGAGGTGAAGGTGGTCAGGGTCGGTCGAGGGCTTAATTGAATAAATTGAAAGCGAGGAAAGAAAGAGGAGAAGAAGGGGAGTAGCTCTAGCTTACTTGCAGGGACGAAGGGGAGGAACAGGGCGACAGTCGTATCGACTGTCGCCGGAGAAGACGATGCTCAGGGAAAGGGACGGCGGCGAGCAGAGAGCCGGAGAGGCGCCAGCTGGGTGCGGCGTGGCGCGGGAAGAGCAGGGGAGGAAGTCTCTGCTGCTGGTATTGCGGCAGAGCGAAGAGGTGGAGGGGGAGGAAACCGCCGGAGCTGGTGAGCGTCTGCCGGAGGAAGAAGAGAAGAAAGTTGGGGATTTTCTCCGTCAGATCCAGGCTGCCCTGGTCGGTGGAGCAGCGGGGGGTATTTATAGGGATCAAACAGGGAGGAAGGCGGAGGGAGACGACGTGTCTCCCTCGCCGGAGGATGGTCGGAAACAAGAACCCATACCGTCCGTGCGTTCGCACGGCCGGTATGGTGGGCTACAACGACCAGGGGGGTGTCCCTGCGACGGTCGACGACGCAGGGCACCCCCGGTTTACTTGCCAGGTCCCCCACCTCACCCTGCGCGGCGCCATGCTCCGCGCAAGGTCGCCGGAGCATGGTGCTGGCAGGTTTTGCAGGAGGGACCTGATTGCAAAGAACGAAGGAGAGTTAGGGGCCAAAATGCGAGGGTTCAAAAGTTGAGGGCCAAAGAGTAAATATATGAGGACCAAAGTGTAAAGTCGGTCAAGGAGGTTTCTTCTTAGGCTCAAGTTTTTATACATGACTAATTAGGACCCAAGGAATCTGATGGTGAATTTCATTTTCATATTAAACCTTGTTTGACCGGTCAATTTGCGCAAAAACCCAAATTAAGTTATTAATTGGGCATGGTTCTCAATGTAGGTCAAAATGGGTTCTAAAGGCCAAATTGAAGGTTCTAAACCCTAGAGATTATTTTTCTATGAATTTTAGAGGGTTTATTCTATTTTTACTTTGCCTCGAACCTTGTGAATTGAAGTGGGTTGTTTTAGGGTTACAGATTTATCATTTAGTTTCTTGGAATTGCTGTAGCCCTTGCTAGATCATTTCATCCCACTTTTATTCTTATTAAGCTGCTTTGACCTATGTTTGGGCCCTGAATTACCCTGTATGCAGATTATACTGGTGAAATTGCATTTTTACCCCTTATGACTTATTTTCTCCTTAAACTCAGAATTCTCTGAGTTAAGCCTTTCCTTGAGTTATGTAGGAGCTTTTATCCTTTGTATTGGGTCAAAATGAGCTAGTTATGGCTCATGATGAGGTTCTCATCATACCCCCATGCCTAGCTTTTGCTAGTCCCTTAGCAAAAACTTAAGGTTTCAACCCTTGTTCTAGACCATGAAGTTTTTAATGGTTTTAGATAAGTGCCTTTTTTATTTGAGCATAGATTAGGTTAGAATGCTGACCATAGGCCTAAAAGGTACTCTAGTACCAATCAAGATCCAAATCTGTCTAGCCTTAGCCTCAGTCTTTTAGCAAAGGTTTTTAAGGCCCACAAGAACTAACCTAAGGTTTATTGGACTTCGTGGTTAAAGCACTCGTGCTTGAAATGATTTTAGCCCTGGCTCAGTTCGCAGTGCGTTTTGTAAGAGAGAGATAGAAAGTTTTTCTGTTTGGAGAGTTTTCTCTCTCTTTTTCTTTTTAGTTCTAGCCTAGGATTGGCTTTTCAACACGGTCTGTATCAGATTCCTTGCTCCCATCATCAATCCTCAAGGGTTCCTGGCGATCGATGCTTCGAGATAGCACCGCCCATGGCAACCCCCGGAACCCTGGCTATTGAGATTTTGAGATGATCCCATCCATGGTATTCCGTGGCCGAATCCAGACCCTGGCAATTGACACTTCGAGATAATGCCATCCATGGAATCTGAACCAGCAGAGTGCTTACATGCCCCCAGTAGGATATGTAAATATCCTAAGAGACAAGCACCGAGGAGATGATATTTTGTTACGCATCTTCGAGGGGATTTCCCGCCTCTCTGCGCTGGGAACTCGTCCAAATCAACTTGTGTTGATCGGCCGCTCCTATTCTAGGTGTTCTTTTCAGATTTTTGCGATGCTTCTGCGTGATTCTGATTTTTACGCTTACTGAACCAGGCTGTGTGTGAGATTAGGGTGCTTAAGTTACTGAGTCCCGTAAACCAAAAATTAGTTAACGAGGCCGAATACTCCCTAAGCCTTAGACCTAATACTTCAGCTTTTCATTTTCCTCAACCTCTTGAGGAGTGTCCAGATCTTAATGGGTACTAAGAGTCTATTCAAGAATGCCTAAGGTTTGCATTCTTATTGTGCACTTTTCTTGAATGAGGTCTAGAACTTAGGTTAATTCCTTAGTTCCTTACTAATGACTATCACTTTTTCTCATAATTTTGTGCTCCTTTTTCATTTTGTTTCTTTTCTCCTTCACAAAATTTTCTTTTCCTCTTTTCCTCTTATTCTTTTTCGAAAAATTTTTTTAATTTTTATGGTGTTTTTGGCATATGTGAATTTTTTTGTTTGAAACCTCTTCTTACAAGTTTTTGTACTTTCATACCCCCCCATGCCTAAGATTTGCAATGTCCTCATTGTAACCTAGGGGGTCTTAGTTTATTCCTTAAGACAGAAATTTGGGTGAGTGGATGGGTCAGGTTGAATTTTTGCGGACGATTTCAAATCCCAGATGCAAATATCTGAGTTGGGGTCGGCTGTCTACAAGGGTGAACTTCGAGTGCTGAAAGGTGTCAGAACAAGTTTCAGGTTTACAAAGAGAATGACGGGCTGCCTCCCGTTAAGCGCTGAGTTTTACGCCATCGGCTGGGCGCAATAAGCTCAAGGGGAACGGAGGATATAAGATGCCTCAGCCAAATCAGTAGAAGTTACATCAATGAACGGCTTGAGTCTCTGACCGTTCACGATGAAAGGTTCAGAATCGTGGCTGAGTGGACTGATTTCGATTGCTCCATTTCCAAAAACCTGTCGGACCAAATATGGTCCGACCCACTTAGATCTCAGTTTTCCTGGGAAGAGTTTGAGTCGGGCATCAAAGAGTAGGACCTTTTGACCAGGATGAAAGATCTTTCTCGAGATGTGTTTGTCGTGGAAGGCTTTAACCCGCTCCTTGTAGATTTGCGAGTTCTCGTACGCGTCTATGCGTAATTCATCGATCTCGCTGATTTGGAGTTTTCTGTGGGTCCCAGCCTTAGAAAGATCCAGATTACAGTTCCGTACTGCCCAATAGGCTTTATGCTCCAGTTCGACGGGAAGGTGGCATGCCTTTCCGTACACCAATCTAAAGGGAGACATGCCCAATTGGGTCTTGTGGGCGGTCCTATAGGCCCACAATGCTTCCGGAAGTCGGGACGACCAGTCCTTCCTGTCAGGTCGAACAGTGAGTTGCAGGATTTTCTTGATCTCCCGATTAGACAGCTCAGCTAGACCATTGTTTGGGGGTGGTAAGGAGTAGAGATTCGGTGAGACACCCCATATTTGGTCATCAGTGACCTAAACTGAGCATTTGTGAAATGGGTCCCCCCATCAGAGATTATTGCACGAGGAATCCCGAACCTTGAGAAAATGTGTTGATGAATGAATTTGAGAACGATTTTGTGATCACAGGTTCGGGTCGGTATGGCTTCGATCCATTTGGACACGTAGTCCACAGCCAACAGAATGTATTCGAAACCATCCGAAACAGGAAAGGGGCCCATAAAATCAATCCCCCAAACATCAAAGATTTCGCATACTAGAATCGGTTGCATAGGCATCATGTCGCGATGGCTCATGTTGCCCAAAGTCTGGCAACGACTGCATGCCTTGCAATGACTGTATGCGTCTTTGAACAGTGTGGGCCAGTAAAAGCCGCACTGGAGGACTTTTGATGCGGTTTTATGCCCGGCAAAATGGCCACCGCATGCCTGGTCATGGCAGAAAGAGAGGATATTGTTGACTTCCCCTTCCGGGACACATCTCCGGATGATCTGATCGGCACCTATGCGGAAGAGGTACGGGTCTTCCCAAATGTAATACTTGGCATCGGAGCGTAATTTGTCTTTCTTGGCCTTCGGCCAATCGGACGGGGTCTGATGAGATGCCAAGTAATTTACAATATTAGCAAACCATGGAAGGCTAGTACCAATAGTCAGCAGGTGCTCATCGGGAAAATGCTCAGTGATGGGTCCGGAAGGGTCAATTATTTCAGAAGGAAGACGGGACAAGTGATCAGCTACCACGTTTTGTTTTCCCATTTTATCACGAATCTCGAGGTCAAATTCTTGCAACAGCAAGATCCATCGGATCAATCGAGGTTTCGCGTCCTTCTTTGCAAGGAGATGCCTCACAGCCGTGTGATCCGAGTATATGATGACATGGGAACCCAGAAGGTATGATCTGAACTTCTCTAGGGCAAATACTACAGCTAGCAGCTCTTTCTCAGTAACCGTATAGTTACGCTGAGCCTCATCGAGTGTTTTGCTGGCGTAGTAAATGACCACAGGTTTCTTGTCATTTTTCTGCCCCAAAATCGCTCCTACAGCGAAGTCGGATGCATCACACATGATCTCAAAGGGTTGAGACCAATCAGGGGACTGTAGGATCGGGGCTTGGGTGACTCGGTCACGCAGGATTTCAAATGCTTGAGTGCATTCCTTGGAGATTTCGAAGGGAACATCCTTGGAGAGAAGAGTGGTCAGGGGGCGTGCGATTTTTGAAAAATCAGGGATAAATCGTCGATAAAAACCGACATGCCCTAAAAAGGATCGGATGTCCCTGATCGAGCTAGGCATAGGAAGGTGAGAAATCAGATTAACCTTAGCTCGATCCACTTGGATACCTTTCTCCGAAATTGAGTGTCCCAGGACAATTCCCTCAGGCACCATGAAATGGCTCTTTTCCCAGGAAAGAACCAAATTCACGTCGATGCACCGCCTGAGTATCTGGACCAAGTGTTGGAGGCAATCGTCGAATGATGCTCCGAAAACTGAAAAGTCATCCATGAAGACTTCCAGATAATCACCTACCATATCTGAGAATATGGCAAGCATGCATCGCTGAAAAGTAGCGGGTGCATTGCAAAGACCGAAAGGCATCCTTCGGAAAGCGTATGTTCCGAAGGGGCAGGTGAACGTGGTCTTTTCTTGGTCCTCAGGATGGATTGCCACCTGGTTATAACCGGAGTACCCGTCAAGAAAGCAGAAGAACCTATTTCCCGCTAGTTTTTCGAGAATTTGATCAATGAAGGGTAGTGGGAAATGATCCTTCTTCGTGGAGGAATTGAGTCGACGGTAATCTATACAGACTCTCCACGAGTTGGCTAATCGGGTAGGAATGATTTCTCCGGTCTCAGTCGTTATAGTGGTGAGTCCTGCCTTCTTGGGCACGACCTGAATTGGGCTCACCCAACGACTATCGGAGATCGGGTAGATGATCCCGGCATCTAACCACTTGATGATCTCCTTTTTCACGACCTCCTGCAGATTGGGGTTTAAGCGTCTCTGCATTTCATGAGAAGGTCGTGTGCCCTCTTCTGAATAGATATGATGAGTACAATAAGAGGGACTTATTCCAGTCAAATCATCGAGAGTCCATCCGATGGCTCTTCGATGTTGCTGGAGGACAACAATCAGACTGGCTTCCTGTTCAGGACTGAGGTTGGAATTGATGATCACAGGAAGGGTCTGATTAGAACCCAAAAAGATGTATTTTAAGTGAGCAGGAAGGGGTTTCAGTTCGAGGATGGGGTTTTCAGCAGCAGCGGGTGGTTCAGTATAGATGTGAGGTTCAAGGGTGGGAGTTACTGGATTGTTCACATCTGGATTTGACTCCTCTGTTTGCGGGTCAAGATCCTTCTGTGGTTGATGAGGCATACTCAAGTCATTCTGGAGGTGTGATTCATCAACCAGAGTCTTGATGTCACAAATTTGCTCGATGACGCCGCAATTAATTCCTTGTTGGGCCTTAAATATATCAATTTTCAGTGTTTGATCTCCAAACTTAAGCTCTATTTGGCCCTCCTCACAGCTGATGTTGGCTCTAGCAGTAGCCAAGAAAGGTCTCCCTAGAATGATTGGTGTATCCCTAGGGTTCTCAGGTGCATCCATGTCTAAGACTATAAAGTCCACTGGAAAATAGAAATCCCGCACTCTCACGATAACATCCTCGAGAATCCCTTTTGGTGACTTTATAGATCGATCTGCTAATTGTAATGTCACCTCGGTTGGTTTCAGCTCAGATTCTTCTAGATGGTCAAGTAAGGATGTGGGTATCAGATTTATAGATGCACCCAAGTCTAACAATGCTCTATCAAATTGGGTACCACCTATCTTACAGGAGATCAGGGGAGTTCCAGGATCTTTTGCCTTGGGTGGGAGTCTACTAAGGATTACAGAGCTAGCTTGCTCTGACAGAACAATTGGGCTCCCTCCCTTGGTTCGCGGCTTACGCTGGGGTGTACATAAATTCTTTAGAAATCGTGCGTAAGCTGGTACGTGGCGGATTGCATCCATCAAGGGGATGTTTATGTGGACCTGCTCAAAGAGCTTGACCAGGTCCTCCTCAGGGGCCACGGGTTTGGTGGTCTTCTTTCCCTTGGTCAGGGCCTCGGGAAACGGGATCTTGGTTGGTTCCTCTAGGATAGGTCCAGGTTGTGGATCTGGAACAGCGGTACCTTGGATAACTATCCTAGGGTCATGGTTATCAGGCTGGGAGTGGTTTGGATAATGCGGGTCTTGAGTTGTCTTACCACTATGTGTTGTTACAGAATTTAATCCGGCCTGATTTTGGTTTGGGTTTGGTAGGAGGGGTGGCTGCTGCTGAAATCCCGCACGAGAAGTTGAGGCATCCATCTCGTCTGGAGATGGAGCAGTGGGGGCCTGATAAATCCATTGAGCGTGGCCTAAATTTGGATTCATAACGCGCTTCTGGGTTGGCACGTTATTTGGGTTAGGAAGGGGTTGGGAAGGGAGTGTGCCTGGCTGGCGAGAAATTGCCAACTGGGCCAGTTGAGTTTTAACTTCAGTAAGCTCGTCCTTGTGCTGTTTTTGAATGGCCGCATTCGATTTTTGAATGTCAGCCAGAGTCTGAAGGATTAAGGACATTTGATCTTGATTTGGCCCTGAAGGATAAGTAGGGTTGGGCCGAGGCTGAGGTGGCTGGTAGTGATGAGAGGGCTGTGGGCGGGACTGAAAAGGTGGTCTTTGGGTTTGGGAATTTCCCGCCCACTGAAAATTGGGATGGTTTCGCCATCCAGGGTTGTAAGTGTTGGAGAATGGGTCGTTCTGGATGGCGTTGAGGTCCTCGCAGGTCTGAGGAACCTCCTGAGAATCAGGGAAAGGAGGAATGGAGTTCCCCCGGCTGGTGAAGAAAGGATCGGATGATCTTCCAGTCCAAGAATCAGATGGGGATGGATATGGATCCATCCCAAGGGAGGATCGGTGGAGGATGTTTTGCACAGTCTCCTGTGTGGAAGGAGGTTGTGCAAAGGAGTTACGCGCAGAGGTGGCTTGCTGCAAGTGCTGAGTCAGCTCATCCACCTTCTTTTCAATGATTGAGACCTTGTCCAATCGACTAGCCATTAATTCCAGGTCGACTGATGCGGACAGGCCCTGCGTCTCATGTGCTCCCTTAAGATTCGTCGCTGCGCGGGTATTCGTCCTGTCGAATAATCCCATGGAGTCATTGTTGATGGAGTTCTCGCACATGTTTTCGAGAATCTCCCATACGGTGTCTTCATGTTGACCCATGATGTTTCCTCCGCAAGTTGCATTGACGAAAAGGCGGATGTCCTCACGGAGTCCCTGGTAAAAAGATTGGACTTGTTCCCATTTAGGAACTCCGTGATGGGGGCACTTTCTCATGAGATCCTGAAAACGATCCCATGCCTCATGGAGAGGTTCTCCTGATTGTTGAGTGAAGTGTGTAATCTGATGGCGCAAGGCGTTGGTCCGACCAACGGGAAAAAACTTTTTCAAAAATTCGGATTGAAGTTCTTCCCAAGTGTTGATCGGCCGGGTCTGAGTTTGATACCAATGGGCGGCCTTGTCCATAAGAGAAAAGGAGAACATCTTCATGAGAAGAATATCCCGATTTTGCGCATCTGATCCAAAAGTGTGGGCTAGATGCTTTAGTTGTTTGATGTGCTGGAAGGGATCTTCAGAATTAAGCCCATGGAATTTAGGTATAGCATGAATCATGTTGGGCTTTAGTTCGGAATCAGGTCCTCCAGTCGGGATTCTGACTCGAGGCTCAATGGCCACCGCAGCAGGATTGTAGTGGTCCCGCATCATAGGACGCTGTGGTGGGTGCACGAAATTTTGGAAGAGGTCATTGAGTCGCTGGAGTTGGTGTTCCAGATTATTTTCTTCCTCAACTGGCTGAGCCATTATGGGGGAAGAAGAAGAACTTGGTTCTGAATCAGAAGAGAGAATAATGTGAGGGTGTTGCTGCAAAAACACGGGCGTCGAGGCTTGGCCTTGACGAGAGCGAATTTCTAAAGGAGGTCTTAAGGGTGGTCTTAGGGACCTCCTTCCGTACATGCACTGTTTGGAAGAGGTAAGTTTAGAAGGTGCTGGACCCAATCAAGACACCCAAAAATGTGTTGGGTGACTATAGAGGTGCGGGGCAGATGGACCCCTTGATCAGAAAGATCGTCCACCTGAGAATTACCTGGGCAGCCAGAGAGGGAGAGTCCCGCGAAGACCCCTACACGGTAGAGCGTCCCCACGGGTTACAGGGTTTCCCCCACCCGACCTCTCTTGTCACTGCGGTTCCAGGTAGACCAGAATGGGGATCTTGACCTCTTAAGTCTACCAATTTTAAGATCAGGGTGCTTAAGGTTTTCACTTGAACTTTAGTCTTTTAAGTGCAAAGAGTGACCTAATTTAAGGTTGGTTGACCCAAGGGGTCAACTTTACCTATTGTTTTCTTTAAGAGCTTTTAGGTCCTGTCTTTTAGGGTTCAAGTGTTTAGAGAGAGCCAATTGTTTAGGATTTTTCTTGTTAATTATTTTCAATCAATGGCTTGGGCACACCTCTTTTGGATTTCCTCAATTCTTGATTAAGGGGTGTGTCTCTACTGAAATCCTAATGTTTGACCTTATGTTGGCTCTACTTGGTCCATTTAACTCTTTGTTGGGCAATTAGGGCTCAAGCAAGAATGTGTTAGCCCTTAAATACCCTTAATAGTGTGCAGGAGTGATGAGTTGAAAACATGCAACTCTTTATGGTTACTAAGTATGGAAGGCAGGTTAGCCCTATATTGCTTGTTCTTTTCTTTTCTTCCTCTTTAGAGTTTAGGGGTTAATAGTGAGAGGAAAAATTTACCTGTCTTCGGAGTGGTTGTCGTGTGGTTGCTTGTCTTCTTGAGTTCCTGTAGCTGCACAAAAGAGAGGAGATTATCAGAAATTAAAAGAAACAGGAATGTTTACCTCTAGAATAGCCGTTGCTCCCCGGCAACGGCGCCAAAATGGGGTTGGTCGATTTGATGACCGGGTTTTGGTTTTGTTATAACATTGTAGTAAAGCCGGTTATTACCAACATTTCAAATATAAATTTTTTACTCGGAAAATAAAAGAGTTCCCGAGGTCGAACTCAGGGAGCAAGTTGTATTCTAGAGATATACATGTTTCTTTTACAAAATAAAGAAAGAGAGAGGGAAAGAATTTGTTGTTCTTTCGTTTTCTCCTCGTGATGTTCTTCTTTCTTTCTTTCTTCAGAGCTCCTGCTTCTTCTTCTTCGTTCTGCAGAGGTGATGCTCCTCTTCAGATCTCCTTCTTCTTCTTCCTTGGTTTCTGTCTTGGCCTCTCTTCTTCTGCCTTGCTCAGCCTCTTCTTCAGAGTTTCTTCTTATTTTTCCTCCCTACGGCTAAGTGTCAGCTTCTTCTTTTCTTTTTCAGCCAGGGATGTCACGCGAAGCTTTCTTCCTTAGCTGCTTCAGGCCGTCGTCTGATTTCCAAATCAGACGACTTAACTACCTGTTGCTACAGTTAGCTTCCTTCTTCTTCCGCGGGTCTTCTTCTTCGCCTGTGCCTGCACACTTCAGAGTTTTTCGTCAGAGGCAAAACCTACTCTACCCCCCCCCCCCCCCGCGCCTCTCTTTCTCTCTGAAACCACTCTTGGGAAAGCTCTCCCAGAGCTACCGGGTAACCGGGCTCGGATCAGGCCCGGGTCCAGGCCCACCGGCGTGCGTGGTGGGCGAGGAGTGCAGGTCAGTCTAAGTCGGGTCGGGTCAGGTCCGCGGGGCGTGAGCGCGGACGAGACCGGGTAACCGGGCGGGTGTAAGGGGACCTCACCCCGTGTACTGAGGCAGTAAGGCTAGTGCACGAAATCAATTTAAACAGTGGAACGGGTGTGAGGCTTACCGATGTGGGACTAAACGCAGACCGTTCCTCGCGTGCGCCTGCTGGGAGACCGCGGCCTGGCTTCTGCAGCTGCGGCTTCTATTTGCATAGGTTGCTGGCTGGCTGCCTTCGCAAGACTCCCCGTACTCCGCAGCAGCTGGAGACCTGGAGTCCTCAAGCCTGGAGCGCGGGAGAAGCTGCTTCAATGTGCGTTAATGGCGGTCGAACCTCAAAACCTGTCGGACACGAATATGGCCTCTCGGCCTGATCAAACCACTGGGGAACCTTCGCCGTGGCCCGGCGAAGGTGAGGAGCTACGCGGCAGGCCGCAAGGTGGTGTCTGGCGGCAGTCCTGGGTCGGACTGCAACCGGAGGAATGGGTTTGTTCGGGGGAGTGTTACGGAGCTGTGGAGTGGCAGTGGAGGGGTGGGGGGTGCTCAGTGTGATGAGGCGGAGGTTCGGTGAGGGTCGGCGAGCCGTGTGGGTCGCTGAGGTGATGAGAGCGGCTCGCCGGAGGGTGGTCGGAGGCGAAGGAGGTGAAGGTGGTCAGGGTCGGTCGAGGGCTTAATTGAATAAATTGAAAGCGAGGAAAGAAAGAGGAGAAGAAGGGGAGTAGCTCTAGCTTACTTGCAGGGACGAAGGGGGAGGAACAGGGCGACAGTCGTATCGACTGTCGCCGGAGAAGACGATGCTCAGGGAAAGGGACGGCGGCGAGTAGAGAGCCGGTGAGGCGCCAGCTGGGTGCGGCGTGGCGCGGGAAGAGCAGGGGAGGAAGTCTCTGCTGCTGGTATTGCGGCAGAGCGAAGAGGTGGAGGGGGAGGAAACCGCCGGAGCTGGTGAGCGTCTGCCGGAGGAAGAAGAGAAGAAAGTTGGGGATTTTCTCCGTCAGATCCAGGCTGCCCTGGTCGGTGGAGCAGCGGGGGGTATTTATAGGGATCAAACAGGGAGGAAGGCGGAGGGAGACGACGTGTCTCCCTCGCCGGAGGATGGTCGGAAACAAGAACCCATACCGTCCGTGCGTTCGCATGGCCGGTATGGTGGGCTACAACGACCAGGGGGGTGTCCCTGCGACGGTCGACGACGCAGGGCACCCCCGGTTTACTTGCCAGGTCCCCCACCTCACCCTGCGCGGCGCCATGCTCCGCGCAAGGTCGCCGGAGCATGGTGCTGGCAGGTTTTGCAGGAGGGACCTGATTGCAAAGAACGAAGGAGAGTTAGGGGCCAAAATGCGAGGGTTCAAAAGTTGAGGGCCAAAGAGTAAATATATGAGGACCAAAGTGTAAAGTCGGTCAAGGAGGTTTCTTCTTAGGCTCAAGTTTTTATACATGACTAATTAGGACCCAAGGAATCTGATGGTGAATTTCATTTTCATATTAAACCTTGTTTGACCGGTCAATTTGCGCAAAAACCCAAATTAAGTTATTAATTGGGCATGGTTCTCAATGTAGGTCAAAATGGGTTCTAAAGGCCAAATTGAAGGTTCTAAACCCTAGAGATTATTTTTCTATGAATTTTAGAGGGTTTATTCTATTTTTACTTTGCCTCGAACCTTGTGAATTGAAGTGGGTTGTTTTAGGGTTACAGATTTATCATTTAGTTTCTTGGAATTGCTGTAGCCCTTGCTAGATCATTTCATCCCACTTTTATTCTTATTAAGCTGCTTTGACCTATGTTTGGGCCCTGAATTACCCTGTATGCAGATTATACTGGTGAAATTGCATTTTTACCCCTTATGACTTGTTTTCTCCTTAAACTCAGAATTCTCTGAGTTAAGCCTTTCCTTGAGTTATGTAGGAGCTTTTATCCTTTGTATTGGGTCAAAATGAGCTAGTTATGGCTCATGATGAGGTTCTCATCAAGTGGCTTGAAGACACAAGTTGATTAGAGGAGTTCCTAATGTGGAGTGGAGGAATGTAAAATAAGCCCCTCGAAAATGCATTATAACATATCGCCTCCTCGATGCTTGTCTCTTAGGATATCTAAATATCCTACCGGGGGCATAGAAGCATCTTATGCTAGTTCAGATTCTGTGGGTGACATTATCCTGAAATGTCGATTGCCAGGGTTTGAATTTAGCTACAGAATGCCATGGGCGGCACTATCCCGAAGTATCGAAAGCCAGGGTTCTGGGGGTTGCCATAGGCGGTGCTATCTCGAAGAATTAATTACCAGGGACCCTGCGAGGATTGATGGTGGGGACAAGGAATCTGATACAGATTCTGTTTAAGGCCAATCCAATGTTAAGTCTAGGGGAATTTAAAAAGAAAGAGAGAAAACTCTCAAAATAATATTTCTCCCTCTCTCTTACTAAAAATAAACTGGTAAAACTGAACCTAACCTTTCTGCAAATATGCATCGGTGCTTTAACCACTGGGGTCAACAAACCTCTGGGCAGTTTTTGCAGGCCTTAGAAACCTTCGCGATGGACTCAAGACTGAGGCTGGTCAGGTCCGTATCTTGGTTGGTACTTGAGTACCTTTAGGCCTATAGTTGGTATTTCAATCTAATTTCTAAAGTATGGCACAATAAGGCATCCTGACGGTAAAATCTGACTTGGAGACTTGGTCTGTTTCATATGATTTTGCTAAGGACTAGCAAAACTTAGGCATGGGGGTATTTGATAGGTCCATTTTAGTGGACTAATTTAGTGCTTAAGTACAGAATTATTGGGATGAGAATTTAATCTAAAGCATGTTTAGTATTGATAAAATGATGTGAGCATCAGATTTATCATTTCATGTATTAATTACATTAATCTTTATATGGGAGGATTAATTATTCACTTTAAAAGGCAAGGGCATCACATCAAAGCTTGATTTTAGATATGTGGGATTTTATCTTAGTAAAATATAGTAAGAGAATAAATTTTAAAGGCATCCTTACATGTCACTTAATTATTCAATCACATTCCCTTATTTATTTTTACTTAAATATCTCTCTCACGAATCGATCTCGCTCCCTCAATTCTCTTCTCTCTATTTGGTAACATAAAATACTCTCCTTCTCTTTGACTCTTTCCTTCTTTGACTCCCTCTCTAATTCTCTCTCTCATTTTCTTTATATAACAGGCCAGAAAAAAAGGTGTAGTGCATCCCATCGCCCCTCCACGGGGAAGAAGCCCCTTCTCCACATCTCCTCTCCTCAGGCAAACCTCTAAACCTTCACCGTGCACCTAATTCCACCACCTCGTGCCACCAAGATCATGCCCCCATCGTGAGCCTTCTCAACATCCGATAGAGGGTGAAGGACTTAAGCCATCCAACCCCTCCAACAGACGTCCAACTGAGGCCATCACCCACGACTGCATGCCCTCCACCGTGACTCCTCACGACAGCGCTCACCATCAACTTCACCGACAGCCCCATGCGACGTCCTCCTCCCGCCACCGCGAGTTCAGCACCACCACAACAGCCACCTGTGCCAACTGAAACCACCGCCAGCCACCAACGCACGTGCAAGAGGCGACCTCTACTCACCTCTGCCCTCTCCCCCGCACGCCAACACCTCCACGTGCCCACAGGCGTCACCCCTGTAGCACACACCTCTGGGGCCACCGTTGACGCAAGCATGTCTCTCTACCCTTCATCGTGCGCCATCTGCCACTGCATGCTGCCACGACCCCGCCAACAGAACCACGCATCCTCCTTCCCTTGTCTTCTTCCACCCACGGGGAGAATAAGGGACCTGATCGTCTTCATCTCCTCCCCTCTGAGCGCTCCTCGTCCTCTCCGCTTCAGCATGCCTCAGCCTCGATCGCTACTGCGCTCCACCCTCTCCAGCGACCTCGACCTCACCTCTGTTTGTAGCAGGACTCTCCTCGCTGACTGTGTGCTCCTCCTCGACAGCAGTAGCTTTGATAGCATTCCTCCTCACCACTACGCGGTTGCCCCCGCGTGCAGTTCCCCCCTTACTCGCAGCGGCAACACCGTACGAAGAAAACGACCACACGACCTCCCTGCAGCCTTCCTCTGTCTCTAGCAAGCGGTCGGTCTCACCCTCTCCTCTCCTTCTTCATCTTCAAGCTTCACCAACAGAGAAGAACCCATTGCCCACCGCAACCACCTCCACGCAACTGTCACCATAGCCATCCGTTCGACGCACTGTTGACTCCACCGTATTCGCCTCGACTCCCCGAGCACAACCACTCTTCTGACCGCACCAATAGACTAGTCGACGACCGGTTGGAGAGCCTCACCGCTGGCAACCTCTTCCACTCTGACAAACAACCACCGACCACCGTTCGCTGCGCCACCATCGCCATCAGAACACTCTCATCATAGACATCCTCCTCCGAGCTTCCGGCGGGTTGCCATCGCCTCCACTTCGCACGAGCATAAGGGGAAGTAATCCCCTATTTTGGGTTCAAATATAATTTACCAAATATGCCGTTGTGAACACTATTCAATTATTTTGTTGGATTATTATATTGAGGTTAATTTGCAAGGGTGCACTTACATTTTGTTAAATTGGCTTAACTTATGTTATGTGCATCATTTCTCATTGAAATTGGATTTAGATTTGCATGCAACTAGAAATTACATACTCTGCCACTACACATGCATCATTTACATATTTTTGAGAGCTTGATTTATAATGTGATATTTACATAAATAGCCATCAACTTCTCATGAAATTGAAAGTTACATTCTGAGCTGCATATTCATTAAATTGATTTTATGAATATTTCTATGAATATGATGGCCCCATAGTCATAAATCTATTGGTTTGTCCTCCTTATGGATACAACTTGAAGTGTGGTATTATTTTAGTAATTTAGTAACTTTGATCAAGGTTTTTTCTACCACATTACATATTGAGACGACATATTTTTCTGACATTATTTTTGCAAGCGAAAAACCCCGTGATCAATGATGACGGAAATGCCCAAGCTCCATGAAGAAAATATGACCTCTCTTCAGCACCAATTGGCGCAGCAAAATTCTGAGATCAGTCAACTACTCATGACGACTCTATCTCAGGGTGCTCTTCTAGCCAAACCTGTTCCTAACCCGTGAAATTTTGTACCCCGTGGCCCACAACCACAGATACGACCTTCTCAGGGGCAGGTTCATCAGATTCTGCAAGCTTTGAGTAGTCCACCAGGATTCCAGGCTAATCCCGCAGCAACACATCACCCTTATGTCCCTATTGCGAACCCTCCTCCGTCTTATGATCCCACTAGACCCATGACGTCCAATGTAATTACTGCGAGGAGTGGTAAGCAAACCATCGATCTACCTTGACCTGATCCTAGCCCATCTTCTTCATTGCCCTCTCATTTGGGATGCGCACTACATTCTCATGAGGATGATACACGCAACTGGTGCCAGAATCAGTTCCATTCCCTGAAGCTCTACTGAGGGAGCCAAAAGGCAAGAAAAGGATATGCAGGCCTTTGATAACCAGCATAATTTAACCAGGGATGTTGAGATCAAAGTACCCCTATTGGAGGCTATCAACCATATACCAACTATCGCCTGATTCTTCAAAGACTAGACTACACCCAGGCGACACACAAAGAAAACAGAGAATCCGGTGGTCCTCTCGCCTCATGTGAGTTGTGCTGTACTACCAAATCTACCACTGAAGTAGAAAGATCCAAGCACACCGCTTATTTCATGTAGCATCCAAGGCTGTAATTTTAACCATGCTCTACTTGATCTAGGATCTTCCATCAATCTTATACCAATGATCATGCTCGAGAAATTTGCCTTAGGAAATCTGAAACCCACCCCTGTCACATTGCAATTGGCATATCGTTTTGTCAAAATACCGAAGGGTGTGGTGGAAGATGTGGTGGTTAGGGTCAACAGTCTCTATTTTCCTGTTGACTTTCTTATTTTTGATATGGAAGTTCCTAGTGCACTTTCTGATTATCCGATCATCCTTGGTCGACCTTTCTTGGCCACAGCCCTCGCCCATATCGACTGTGAGTCAGGTTGCATTGAGATCGTCGTTGGTTCTGAGAAGCTCAAGCTGAACATCTTCAAGGCCACCAAGAATTTTGATTGCGATTGCATTGAGGATGGCACGTCTGATGATGACATGGTCATCAGCGCATGTATCAGACTAATAGGGACCTATTCTGACTACTGTGGATTACCCCTGAACATAGACCATCGCCTGACTGATATATATTGTGACATTTCCCCATCCCTCCCCTTACCCTTACTTTCTCCTGACCAGACTTCTGACGAGATTTTCTCCGCTTCCCACACCTCGTGGTCTGAGTCATATCGGGGCTGCTCACCTCCGGTCCACCCCCTTGAAGGCCAAATTGCCCTTTCTTTTCGCAAATTAGGCAGACATGCTACTCTACACTGGGGCCTTGAGCCCAAATACGGATCACTGGGGCTCTCCTTTCTTGGATCCATCAATCCAAGATGCCCCTCTTCTTGGCCAATATGAGGGCCAACTTTTTTCTCCTGTCCTTCTTTCTTCTGATCCGCTTGAGACACTCTCATCCCAAGAAATGCCAGATCTTTCGCCATCCACTCCCGAGCTTAAAGCACTGCCTAACACGCTTAAATATGCCTTTTTGGGACCAAATGAAATGCTCCCCGTAATTATTAGTTCAAAATTGACTAGGGAGCAAGAGTGCAAGCTAACAAAGGTCCTCATGGAACACAAGGGAGCCATTGGATGGTCCTTATCTGACTTAACTGGCATTAGCCCCTCCTACTGCACTTACTGTATAGATACGGAGGAGGAGGCTCGACCTTCTCGCAAGATGCAGTGATGTCTCAACCCTAACATGCGAGAGGTCATTAAAAAGAAAATCATTAAGTGGCTTGATGCAGGTATAATCTACCTGATCAGCGACAACCCGTGGGTGATCTCGATTCATGTCGTGCCCAAAAAGGCGGGACTCACCATCCGTGTCAATGATAGGGGCGAATCCATCCCTATACGCACTCCTACATCTTGGAGAGTGTGTGTAGATTATAGGAAACTAAATACTGCGAAAAAGAAAGACCACTTTCCGCTACCATTTATTGACCAAATCTTGGAGTAGTTAGCGGGAAATAAATTTTTCTGTTTCCTGGATGGATTCTCTGGATATAACTAGGTGGCTATTGACCCCTGGGACTAAGAAAAGACCACCTTCACTTACCCCTTTGGCACCTTCGCATTTAGAAGGATGCCATTCGGACTTTGTAATGCGTCAGCAACATTCCAGAGATGTATGCTTGCAATATTTCATGATATGGTAGGTGACTTTCTTGAGGTTTTCATGGATGACTTTTCGATCTTCGGACCTTCATTTGATGATTGTCTTGCCAACCTGACCTGCATCCTTTGGAGATGTATTGATGTGAACCTCGTGCTTTCTTGGGAGAAAAGTCATTTTATGGTACATGAGGGGATTGTTCTCGGTCACATCATCTCTAATAGGGGTGTTGAGGTTGATAGAGCTAAGCTTGATGTGATTGCTACTTTACATGTGCCTAGCTTTGTCAAGCAAATCCACTCCTTCTTAGGACACATCGATTTCTATAGGAGATTCATCAAAGACTTCTCTAAAATTTCTAGACCTTTAACTCATCTCCTATCGACCAACGTACCCTTTGATATGGACCCTGACTGTATACGAGCATTCACGCAACTGCGTGAGGCTATCACCAAGGCACCTATTTTGCAGCAACCTGATTGGTCTCTCAACTTTGAACTCATGTGTGACACTTCCAACCTTGTAGTTGGAGCCATCGTGGGACAAAGACATGGTAGACACCCCTTTGTGGTGTACTACGCCAATAAGACGTTGGATGAGGCCCAGCGTAATTATACGACTACTGAGAAAGAACTACTGGTGGTCATCTTTGGGCTAGAGAAATTCCGCTCATACCTTCTGGGCTTGCATGTTACTGTATTCACTGATCACGTGGCCATTCGTCATCTCATGCACAAAAAGGATGCCAAGCCTAGACTTATACATTGGATCCTTTTACTCCAAGAATTTGACCTTGAGATTCGCGATAAGGCCGGAGCCCAGAATGTGGTTGCTGATCATCTCTCGAGACTGGACCCCAACCACATTGGACTTACCCTACCTATTAATGTGGTTTTTCCCGATGAGCACCTACTGGCAATTAATGTGACAAGTGGACCTTTGTATGCCGACATTGCCAATTATATTGCTTCTGGCTCCCTTTCACGTGGCTGGCCTAAAAACCAGCATGAGCATCTCATCACAGAGGCAAAGTATTATTTCTGGGATAATCCACTACTTTCTCGAGTAGGTGTTGACTAGATCATCCGCTGCTATATTTCTGACAGCGAATTCCCTAGTGTGCTATCCTTCTATCATGATCAGGCCTGCGAAGGTCATTTCTCTAGGAGGAAAACTGCAGCCAAGGTGTTGCAGTGTGATTTTTTTTGGCCCTCCCTTCACCAGGATGCACATAATTATGCTAAACGTTGCACTAGGTGCCAGTCGTTAGGGTCAATGTCACGTCGTGACATGATACCCTTGCAACCCATTCTAGCTGTTGAAATCTTTGACATTTGGGGAATTGATTTCATGGGTCCCTTTCCTCCTTCCAACATCTTTGATACATCCACGTTGCTATTGATTATGTTTCAAAATGGATCGAGGCTATTCCCATGAACCATGCTAACCATGTCAAATCTACTTGATTTGTAAAAGACCACATTTCTGCACGCTTTAGGATCCCTAGAGCCATTATCTCTGATGGAGGAAGTCATTTTACCTGTGCTTCTTTTTGGGCACTTCTGAGGAAATATGGAGTCCACCATCGTATTGCATCTCCATATCATTCTCAGACAAATGGCTAGGCTAAGGTGTCGAACCGGCAAATCAAGCAAATTCTCTAGAAAATGGTTCAGCTTGACCGTAAGGGTTGGTTTGACAAGCTGATTGACGCACTTTGGGCGTATCAGACCGCCTTCAAGGCTCCTCTTGGTATGTCTCCTTATAGAATTATTTACGGGAAGCCTTGTCATTTGCCCAATGAGCTGGAGCACCGCACTTATTGGGTAGTTTGCAATGTAACCTCGACCCAGACCTGTGTGGTCAAGAAAGGAAACTCCAACTCTAAGAGCTGGAAGAGCTCTGTTGTGAAGCCTATGATTCTACCTTAACTTTCAAACAACGCAATAAGGCCTTTCACGACAGTCGAATTCGGCGGAAGGAATTTGAGCCATCTCAGCAAGTTTGGCTTTACAATGTTCGGCTCAAATTCTTTCCAGGGAAATTAAAGTCCAAATGGACTGGTCCCTACTTGGTCTCAAGATCATTTCCCAACGGGACCATCGAAATTGATGATCCCAAATCTAGGCGTAAATTTACGATCAATGGGTAGCAGTTAAAACCCTATCTTACTCATGAACCTACCCCCATTGGTGAAACTGTTACCCTGCTGGAGGGTAATTGACTTCGTGCCTCACTCTGAGTACAGCTGGGGATGTTAAATTCAGCGCTCGTTGGGAGGCACCCCAGCAACACTCCACTATCGCCTACACTTCACTTTGCAGTTCTTCACTTTTCACTTCACCACCCACCATCCACCCACCCTACCACCCTGCTGTATACCTCACACCTCAACTCTCGTACCATGATCCTTTGACCTTGCTTTACCCTGCATGCATATGAGGACATAGCATCATTTGGCATGGGGGGGTGGATTGGCATCCATAGGATCTGAGTATTATATGGGTATCATGCAGCTTCTACATCCATTATACATATCCATCTATAAATATGTACATAGCCTAATTCAAAAAAAGAAAGAAAAAGAAAGGTAGGTATTTAGCAATGATCTGAAAGTAGAAACAAAAATACAATAAGTGTTTATGGACATTCAACCACTGTTTTAAAGACTTTCCAGGCCACAAAAGTTTGATTCACTCAAGCTTGGCTTAATTCACTTGAGCATTGATAAGATAGATCAGAATCTCTCCTAATTAAGGTTGTATTCTTGTACCTGAGTCACTAGTACAAGATTCGTTGGTTTGCCTCTACTTGAGAGCCTAAATAATCTTGGTTCACACTACACATATCAAGAAAGACTAGGTGAACATAAGATTCAACCCTAGTGTTCATTAGGGAAGGTGGAGTCCTTACCTGTGAGCGCAGGTAGACTTTTTATCTTAGTCTTTAGTCTTGTGTTTAGGAAAAACCCTTTCCATCAAAAAAATACTCACCCACAAAATAAGTGTGCTCATCCAAATAAAGTTGTAGGAGATATACTGACACCTATTTCAAAAAAAAAAAAATCTTACGAATAAGTCAATATATCCTCCAAATATCTATAAATTCTTCTCCCTAAAAGTTCTCAGGGCACGTTACAAATACCCTATTCTACCATAAATTCTTTGGGCCACAAAAACAATAAAAGTGGGGTTGAGTTTTTCCATCATTTTTTTGAGGGTTAATCCGAAGACATGAGTTGAAGCTGGGACCAACCTATACTTAAAAAATTTATGAAACCCTAGGCTTGAGAATTAATATTCATCTGGCTGGTCTTGAACCTTCATTATGCACAAGTCATAATCTCTTAGCTCTCGAGTATGGAAAAACCCTCTGAGTCCTAGAAATCGTACTTAAGGATTAAATATCAAGAGTCCTGGTTAGTTGAGAGATGGTCTATATCATGTAAGACTTGAAGTACTGGTAGTCTTCTCTGCAATTGGTTCTCATAATATCCAACGGATAAAAACATTCATGTTGCTTCAAAAACTCTTCAGCTTAAGATCATTTCTAAACACAATACAAAATGTTTTGCTAGGGACTAGCAAAAGATAAGCATGAGGGTATGATTGCACAGCAAAACTACACTAGTAAATATGTCATCTTGTGTTATTTCCTAGCATTGTCCATGCATCTTATGTAGCCCTACTTGCACTTGCATGCATTTATAAAGAGGGGAAGAGAGTGAGAATAAATGGCCATCCAATCCACTTCCTTTATTAACATTTTCCTTGAGTGTGGCATTGCAATTTCACCATTTCTCATTTATTTTATTTTATTTTATTTTGGTTCTTTTTCTAATTTCATGTGGTTGCAGAGCATGGTGCATCGCACCTCTCCTCGCCACTCCTCCTGCCAGCAGCATGGGGAGAGGCGTGCCCTCCCTCTTTAAAACATCATGCACTCCCCCTTGCCACGGCAGCCGGCATCCATCTTCATACAGACCCTTCGCCACTACACATGCACCGCTGGCCAACCTCCTTCCCTCTCCCTCTCCATACACAGTTCCTCTTCTCGCAAGTTGAGAAGAGGCACACCGTGTGCAGGAGGTAGCTTATAGTGGTCTTCGACCACCACTATGAGTCCCACCACCGCCCAGCTCCATCGTGAACGGGTGGGCATGGTTGCTTCTTGGTTCATTCTTTTATTTGCATTTTTCTTTCTTTTTTCATTTTGTTGCAGTTCTCCTCCACCATTAATGTAGAGCTCCAAGCTCTAAAGCTCTAGTTCCTTCACGCACCTCTGCCAACCCCGCGTAGAACGCACGAGGCTTCCTTCTTCACACGCAGGTGCACCACAGTGTTGGTCATGCACCAAACCCGCTATAGCTGGTCACCAGACCGCACACGCACTGTAGCGCACTGTAGTGTGCGGTCTGTGCGACACTGTAGCCATCGGCTCGCTTCTCACTTAGCTGGTGGCTACGCCACTCTCTCTCCTTGCCCGCACCCGCTCCAGCCGGTCACTGCGCTCCACCCTCAGCGTTGTGCATTGCACTCTGCAGCGTGCTGCACTTCATCCCGCACAGCAGTGCGCTGCTCCTTAAACGCCCGCGTGCACGCGTTCGCCTTAGCCTCTGTGCCCGCGTACCTCTGCGCCTCTAAACATCGCCCCCACATAGCAGACGACTTAAATGTCTGCTCTTCCATCGTGCACACACACACACATTGATGCACACAGACACACACTAATACACATACACATGGACACTCACACACTCACGCATACACACATATATATATACACATTCACATACTCTCACCCTCATATATATTTACATGTACATAAATATATATACATATTTATATATATATACATATATATACATATATAGTTATAGAGATATATATATACATATATGTATATATACTTATATATATGCACTTATCCACATTCCCCTATACACATATTCACCTCACATACACTACCCATATACCCGTGCACTCACCCCTCCATTGCGCATCGTATCACGGAATATTTGCACCAGTTATTGATATTCCCCAATACCCACGCAAAGCAAGTGCGTCCACCCTCACTCACACACATCCGCTCCACACTCCATGCGGCACTTAGTCTTGTTGGTTGCGTCTTACTAGATGTGGACCAACTTGACATCGTGCTACATCCTATTCACATTTCCATCTTCACCCCTATCTATATAACATCTAACTATATATATTCTATATCTACTATATATACATATATAGATATACTAAGCTAAGTATTTCTTTTCATTGCATTCTATTTTTGCTTTCAATTTGTCTCTTCCTCCTACTAAAAAGACTAAAAAAAGTATAAAATAGAAAAGATAAATCTTGATTTGCAGGCACACAGTCATGCGTGTGGCGAGATAGGATTCGTTGTATTTTGGTGTATAGCCAAGGACCTATTTGAGGGTGTGCCTCAAGAACAAGTTTATCTAAAATAAAAACCTGAAAATCAAGAAAACCAAAAAAATAATAAACGCAAGGAAGATATACATTTTAGGAAAGGCTTAGAAACTTCGCAAATGTCCTAATCCCCGCCTCCCTGAGATCGACCCTGGGCCTAAAAGTGATCAAGCTAAAAATCAAGTAGGCCAGGTGAAAAAATTTTGTGAAACTGGTATAGACTCGACTTTGGTTAACTCACTATACTCATTTCGACATTAACATCACCAATTTAAGAAAGCCTATTCAAGTACACACTAGCCTCCCATGCACTGCCACAAACCACCGCGCACCACCGTTCCCTTACACACCCTTGCACGCGTGCCCTCGTGCTACCATCCTCTCGCGTGCGCAACACCACCACAGCCACCATCACCCCTTAGCCAAAACCTACCCCCGCCCCTGCTTCTTCTTCGTCATCTTCTCATTCTTCTTCCTTTCCAGACATTCGTGTCTTCTCCCTCAAGTGCACTGTTCATCTCCTTCATAGTGAAGAACCCAAACCCAGCCGTGATCACCTCCATGTAGCCACTGCCACTGGTCACGTCTGTCGCTGCCAACATTGTCAGAAAGCATGCCTTGCTGCCGTCGAGACACCCATGCAACGCACGACCTCCAAGCTATTCCTGATCTCGACCGTGCAACCCATCGCCGCTGGCCTCTCCTCCTCCGACCGGTGACCTCCAGCCGCCACTCACCGAAGCATCTCCACAATCATGAAGCCTTCCCTCCGGTGCACCTTCTCCAATGAAGCTACCAGCCGACAAACCCTCACCCACACGCACATTGAGGAGAGATGGGAAATACCCTGTTTCCTCTCACATTAAAAGTTATGAATATTGCCATTGCCACTTTTACTATTACTTTATTTAATGAATTAATATATTGAAAGAAAACTGCATCAATATCCCTCTATTTTTGATTAGTTACTTATGTCTAAATTCTCCTCATGAATGATATTAAATAAGGGATATTAGATATAGTGAACAGGCTCTATCTTATAGGAAATTAATATTTATGGGATACCTGTATCAAGATCACTATTTTACCTGGTATTATATTGTGGTGATTTTGCATGTGCACCATTATATTATTGACTAATTATTTAGAATGAGAACTTATGTTGAAAATAAGTTGCATGAGTTAGCATGAACACCCATTGAGTTTCCCGAGTAATTGAGGCACCACTCAATAGTTTAATAAGCTAATTCCTCCCCTTGAAGACGATCTAACTATTTTTTTTTTTTTGAAATTGAGAGGAAAGCTATCATGCTACGATAGCAATTCGGAGGGCATTTTATTTCATACTGCTTAAAAAGAAATATGGATAACTACACATTAGATCCCCATCTATATATGAGGGACCAACATTCATTTACAATTTGCACACAGCATACTGGTCTCCTGAAATAACTTCTCATTTCTCACCCTCCATACACACCACAAAGTCACATCCATACGCATATGTGGTCTTCCAGGTGTTGCAAACCTCTGCCATAGGGACTCCCATGCGGGTAAAGGTTCTTGACATATTTTTCTCCATATTATATCCGTGAGCAAGCATGAAGAGAATATGTGGGATAAGCTATCAGTGTGCAACCCGCATAGATAGCATTCATTTAATGTTTCCCCCATTCTTTTATGTCTGAGATCTCCCGTGATCAAACTTTCTCTCCTGCACAACCATAAAAAAATTTGTACTTTGAGTGGGATCTTCAATAGCCATATCTTCTTGTCAATAGGGTCCCTTTCCATACTCCTGCTGGATTTGATTATTTCTTCATATGCCCGTTGGGTAGTGTACCTGCTATTCCAAATATATTTGCCCTCCACGCTAGGCCTTGGATTGAAGTTCTACAAAGCTAAGATCAAGCAGTAGTTCTAAAAGGAATAACCTAACTATTTTCGTGGTTAGTTTTTTAATATTAAATGTTTGAAAAGCGATTTTCTACCACACAATGAACTATAATGACATGTCATTTTATGTTAAAATTTTATCGAAAACGAAGATCGCTTTTTCAAATGGCACCATTGCCAGGGAGGAAATATGCCTATTAATTTTTTCAGGGGAATTTCTATCATTTTTATGTTATTTCTAAATTACTGACTGTTGATTGTTTTCTATGCAAAAACAAAATACAAATGCGGTGGGCACGCACGGCATAGATGATATTTTTGGTGGACCTTGACGCCACTTGGAGGCCAATAAGTGCTTGTGGACCTTGATCCCATGCATGTGAAGGCATACGGAGGAGCCTTTTCTGATTTAGTCAGTAGATCTTAGTTTAGATTTAGGCTAGATAGACATTAGACATTTAATTTCTGTCTTTTGGACCCTTGTTGGGCATGTTTGGGAACTTGTTCCCAATGCTTTTATTACTTATCGCTCTTGTATGTGGGAGCGTATTTTCGAGAGCGTGTTCCCATTTTATTTAGATTATAGGATTATTCAAATTGTTTGAACTGCATGTTGGTTAGTTAGTTAGTTAGATTAGGTTTGCTTGCTTATTATTATTAAAATATATATATATTCAAACTGCCTACTAGAAGTTGCATATCTAAAGGGTGACCATCTAGGATTGAATGAGCAGCATCTAGCCTTTTTTTTTGCATTGCAAACATCCTGCACTGAAGAGAGCTGGAGTAAGGTACGTCTTTTCTTGTGCATCAGTTATCTGCACATGCATTGCATTTGGACATAATTAAAAAAGACCATTTAAGCTGATTTGAAAATATTAATCAAGTGGTCACATTACTTCTTGAAAAGAAAGAAAAATATACAAGAAGTGTTTGAATAACGTGGCTGCAATTTTCAAAAGAAAAATCACTTTTCGTGTTGTGATACACACTTCCTGCATTGAGCACACACTATAGGCACTGCACTAGGACTTGGACCCTCAAGGCTATAGGCATCGATCTCTTTATCGGTGCAAACCCTCCTATCTCGCTTTGTGACGGTAGTATTAACTTTTGCCTGAGTGACTTGATACTCTAAGGAGGGGAACACCCCTTAAAGGAATTCAAGGGTAGTTAAGAGGCACCGCTAGCGCAACGCCTCAAAGGAAGGGTTCACCCTACTTGCATCCCTTGGTTCCATCCTTGGAGTACCTTTTCACTTGAGCATTAGAGAATATCATCGCAACAAAGTGTACGTCTTTAGTGCACTCGAAGGTCAATTTAGGGTGCATAATTGCTTGACAACTTGATTAATCACCCAAAAAGGAGTAAAAGTAACCTCAACCTTCTTAACAGTCATTGACCAGAAATTTCAAGTGCCTCATTTGTCTTAAGCCACTTAAGTGGGAACGGAGAAACACTGCCTTGACTATATATAGCCAAGCTGAAGAGTTGGAAGAGGACTCAAAGAACTTTAAAACAACAAAAGACCTCTTGCCATGTGTTTGCTTGGTGTGTGCGTGATAGAGATCTCTAGGAAGTTTCTATTTTTATTCTATCTATGTCTTAAGAGAGTTAAACCATTTAATTGAAAGAAATGGATTATCCTTAGTCCTATCATTTTAAATAGGATCCCATGTCCCGAGCGTATCCATCCTTTGATGGGTACAATGACAATTCATGGGATCATTAATATTTCTATCCTAGGAGTACTTGCCCGATAACTCCCACTTTTGAGCAGAGCCTGGGAGCAGGATTTTCCACCCTTGGAATCCCCACTACTATGCAAACAACCAACCTCCCACCCTTCATGATTTTCCTTATCGAGGTTGGACCGATACCTCTAGGCAACTAGAGCCTGAGATTGACTATCCTCCCCAATCTGATAGTAGTAGTCTCTCCTCTTTTATGATAGAATGCAAAAACAACAAAAATAAATGATTGAGTCTATGGGAGAGATGCTAAGGAATAGTCAACAATTGAACAAGGAAATTAGATAGCTTAGCTACGCTCTTACTAGTGATTCTGATCCCTACCCGTACAACTGTGATCATCAAAATAATTCTGAGGAAACCAATGACAATAGGGATCCCGTTTTGAGTAGCAATCACTTAGACTCTCCCCATGAGACACAGCCACTAGAGGAGAACGATCCTAGTGATTATCCACCCAAGCTATATTGGAGTCAAAATAAAGGGAAGATGGTACCACTTGAGGACCTTAACCCTGCTAACAGTATTTTTCTTACCCCTGATAACTCGGGTCAAGGTCGTATTGTTCATGTCACTTCTCCTATTAATCATTTTGTGAAACCCCATTCTACCCTTAGTAAGCCTAATCCTAACCCTCCACTTAGGGAATCAACAGCTACCATTCACGTGTGCACGCAATGCCACCACAGCCACCATCCTCGCGCACGCGCAACGGACTATAACGACACGTCATTTTATGTTAAAATTTTTAGTGAAAATGAAGGTCGCTCTTTTAGAACTCTCAACACGCACAGATCTCATGGAAGCCACATCTTCTGATCCACATACAAAGCCTTCCAAAAGCCATTCCCAACCCTGACCTGCCACCAGAATCAACTTCTACTTTGATTCACCTCTCTCTGATCTGGTTACATATGATTCTTCCCTATCTGTTGATCGAGTTTTGAACATCGATCAGACTATTAATCATATCCCATCCTTTTCTGATAACTCTTGTAGGGTTCCCACATCCTTTTTAGATCCATTTTCTTTTGAGGATCCATACTCTGATCGAGCTGAATAAACTCAGCCAAACCCTCAACTCTCACTTCCATATCCATTTGAGCCTTAAAATATCTGGTGGGCTCCACATCTATTGATTAACATCTATCAACCCACTAGACTGATTGGGTTTAGGCTACATCATTAGTCTATAGATCCAAACAAGCACCTTGTCTGACCAACCAGGCTATTGATCAAGGTGCTTGTTTTACAACACTCCTCTAATTTGACCACCCCTTCTCCTTGATCACCTTCTGCTTGGCTGAAGGCATTGAATTTAGCATTTAACGGGAGGCAACTCATCATTCAAAAAAATCGAGACCCTTCTGATCAACCTTTTGAGCTACACTCCTACTGCACTTAGAGTTCAGAGTTAGAACAGCTGACTCCACCTTGGGTATTTGTATCAAAGCTTGAAATTGTCCGCAATAGTCATCTCAACCCATTCACCCACCCTTTGACCCTATTCTAAGCCTTGAACCAAGGTTGATTTCATACCCTCTGGTTTACAATGAGAACATTACAAAACTTAGCCATGGGGGGGTGTTAAAGTGCAAACACATGGAAATTAAAATTTCTGAGGGGTTCTCACAAAAAAAAACATATACAAAAAGCCAAAAAATAAAAAATAAAAAAAAGAACAAAAAAATGGAAAGGGGAGGAAAATTTTGAGAATTGATTGCATGACATTCTTAAGGAGGAAAAGATGAGAAAGTTTAAATGTCAAAAAGGAGTAACATTCAAGAACAAGATTGACAGTCATTCGCACTTGATTATGAAGATTAATTAAGTTCTAAACTTAATCAAAAAGAAAAATTAAGTCCTACGAAAACAAAGATTAGTATGAGTCATGATCTTAGGCCTCTTGGGCTTGTTTTAGGTCTTAAACATTCATGTATCCTTTAAGATCTGGATTAGTCCTCAAGAGGTTGAGGAAAGTGTGAAGCTGATGTATTAGGTCTAAGGTTTAGGGATTATTCAGCCCCGTTGCCTAGCCTTTTGTTTGCAGGACTTGGTAACCTAAGCACCCAAAATCACACACCTAGTTTGGTTTAGTGCGCTTAACAAAGAAAAATCTGCCAAAAGTGTTCTGTTCTGAAAAATCATCTCAAACATCTAGCTTAGGATCAGCTCGACAACACAAGTTGATTCGACGAGTTTTCGATGTAGAGAGGTAGGAAATTCCCCTTGAAGATGTGTATTAACATATCATCTCCTTGGTGCTTGTCTCCTAGGATATCTAAATATCCTACTGAGGGCATGTAAGAACCTTATGCTGGTTCAGGTGCCATGGGCGGGATTATCCCGAAATGTCGATTGCCAGGGCTTGAATTTAGCTACAGAATGCCATGGGCGGTACTATCCAAAAGTGTCGGAAGCCAAGGTTCTCAAGATTGCCATGGGTGGTGTTATCCAGAAGCATTGATTGCCAGGGACCCTTCGAGGATTAATGGTGGCGACAAGGAATCTGTACAAGTGTTTAGGGCCAATTCACGACTGGATCTAGGGAAATATAAAATGAAAAGAGAGAGAAAAATCTCCAAATGGACTGGCAAACTGAACCTGGACCTGTTATGTTTATGCACGGGTGCTTTAATCGCTGGGTTGAACGAACCTCTAGGTAGTTTTTGCAGGCCTTAGAAACCTTTGCGGTTGACTAAGGATGAAGTTGGTTAGGTCTGGATCTTGATTGATACTTGAGTACCTCTTGGCCTACTATTAGCATTTTGACCTAATTTCTAAATAGAAGAATAAATCAAGTCTCTGAACATTAATGCATGGTCTAGGACTCGAGTTCTTTTCATAAGATTTTAGGCATGGGGGTATGATGATAACGTCATCATCTGCCATAACTAGCTTTAATTAATCACAATCAAAAGACAAATGCTCCTACATTACCGCCAGAGAGTCATAATTCATTACATATCCTTTCTGAGAAGAATACAATAAATTAAGGTTAAATATGTAGTTTTAAAAGAAGATCATAAATGCAGAATAATCATGGGATTTCCCACGGGTTAAACTAAGGTCAAATGGCATAAATGTCTAATAAGAGGGTCCGTGCAGATAGAAACGAGCTTTCTGGTATTTCAAGAAGTAATGGACATTCGAAACCCTAATTTCAGACCTGCTTAATTAACAGAGGTTCTGGTCAGGGTAAAATTCATATAAACTTTCTAAAAATCATGGAAAAATCTTCTATAAGATTTGGTATCCTTGATTTGACCATTGGAACCTATTTTATCCTAAAACAAAGTCTCAGACAGAAAGTTGCCCTCATTTGGGTTTCTACATAAATTACCTAGTCAAACTTGGTCAAAACCAAAATATGACTTCACCATCAAATTCCTTGGGTCCTAGTTAGATTTGTACCAAATTTTGGCTCAATCAGAAATCATCTTGACCTAGTTTACATTTTAGTCCAATCTAACTCTTTTTCTTTAAAATACACCCGTAGCTTTCGAAATCTATTGCAAAGACCCCCTAACTTTGTCATCTTCTTTACCAATAGGTCCCTACCGCCATTGCCATGTTAATACAATAAGCAACCCACCTTCAATCAAGGAGTTCTCCCTGATTTCTCACCTAATCTCTTCCAAAATTGGAAGAACTCTTGAGAGAATCCTCTTCCATCTGAGACACATCTTGAGCTCTAATTCTTGCCTAAATCCTCATGCGAACCCTTTGAAATCAAGGGTTTCCTATTTCACAAAAGATCCAAGCTTCCAAGCTTGGAACGACCCTATGAACCCTATAAAAGGACCCACATTGCATTTCCGTGCTCCTTAGCTCATTTTGGCCAGTTTCTCCACCTTCTTCTCTCCTCTCCAGGCAAAAGCTCCATGAGCTCCGGCGAGCTCCTTTTCCTACCCTCTTCTCTAGTCACCATAAACAATAGTTGGCCAGATCTTCCTCCCCACGTTCTTCCGCCACTCGCACTACCAGCGAGGGTCTTCTTCCTCATCTTCCTCGTCGCTTCTCCCCCATTGGAGAGTTCACCTTCCATGTCACCAACCAAACCATACCCGGTGCCCTTTCTCCCCTTTTGTCCATTAGACTAGGTTATTTAGACTCCCCTTTCCCTCTACAATCTTTTCCCTCTCCTTATCCCTAGGTTTAGCCCCTCACGTTACCGTTCACCCTCCATCTTCCTCATCTCCAGCCACCCTCAGGAGAGGTCTCCCCGTCTCTTCACCACACCACACGCCTTGCCAATACCCTCACAAGCATCGCCTCACCTCCACGAACCAAACCCCCTTCTTTATTCACCATTCCACCTGCTCACACAACCCACCGAACACCACACCTTTGCATCACCAAATCTACCTTCGTTAGCCACCTACGACCAACCTTGCAGCACACCACCACCACCAACTTCCTCGTCGCATCCTTGCGATGCTTCTTAGCTTTTTAATGAAGTCTTTTAGCTCATACTTTGTATTTCAAGTCCCACAATGGAGCTCTGCCACCGCATCATCTTCCTTGACCTTGTTCTGCGCACCACAGTCGTGTTCTTTGTCGCAACTCACTCTAGGCACTGCAGAAGAGATCCAGGAAGTCATCTAGGTCCTCAATCAAAGGACCCAGCAGCTACAACTCATCGAATTAAGCGAGGCATCCAACATAGCTATGCACGAAGAAGATGTGGGAAAGATAGTCCCACATCGTGTGATTCCAAAGAACAACCATGCATAGAGTGTTTTTGTGAAGTACCCTCTTTGCACAGTCATTTAAGGGGTAGGGTTCCTCACACCTCTTCACCTGATTACCGGCATACTCACTCCTCGATCACCACACATGCCGATGGCCCTGGAAACTGTTTGAGACCCATTTAGTCGAATATGGATCCGAGTATGCGCTGGGTCTGAGAGTGAAGAAAGAAGAGGGAATTTGTGAGAGAGCAGGGAGGGGGGTTTGCTTTCTATAGCTGTGCCTTGTGAGACACTTAGTCACTGAGGAGATTGGTCCCCTGTGTTGTGAAGGAGAAATCTCTAAAGAAGAGAAGGAGAGGGCTCGAGAAGGAAAGTTGAAGTAGAAGAAGGTTTGAGAAGAAGAAGAGAAGAAGGTGGAGGCACATGCAGAAGAAACAAAGAAGAAGGCTTTGAGGGCCTTGATCATTTAAGTCATCTGACCCACATACCCGACATCTGATCACTGTAGCATTCAAGTTACTATTGGGTTATTTGTTTAATTGAAATATCTGATATGCATGTCTGATTAGGGGTAATAATTGGTGATTCAAATCACCATTATTTTATCTTGATTTCTTTTTGTCCTAAGGATTTATTAAAATACTCATGCTTATAATTGAATACCAATTTGAGTAAACATTATTCATTGAATATCTCTTTTATGCTTCAGTTATGTTGCTCATTTATATGCAATTAAAGATTAGTACGTGAATTCCATATTTGCTCCCTGTGTTCAACCTCAGACTTCATTTCTAGATTTCGAGTGATAAATTTTATCTACTGATTGAGCTATCTAGGACGCTTTGCTACAACGAAACAACTTTAAAAACTCCTATCTGGTTGTATCAATAGGGTTCCTACATTTTCCAGAGACCCATTATCATTTGAGGACCCCTACTCTGATCCGACTGAGCCAATTCAACCAAACCCTAGATTTACATTTCCATACCTTTTTGAGCCACAAAGAATCTGGTGGGCTACATATCATTGATTCACATCCATCAACCCATCAGACTGATTGAGTTTGGTTTGCATCATCAACCCATTGATCTGAACAAACACCTAGTTGGACCAACTAGACTACTCATCAAGGTGCTTGTTTTACAAAATTTCTCCTTGACCACCATCTGCTCAACTGAAGGCATAAAATTTAGCACTTAACGGGAGGCAACCCATCATTTACTCTTCTTGCACTTTAGGGTTTAACTTTAGAATGCTGACTCCAACATTGATACTTGTATCAAAGCTTGAAATCATCTGCAACAGTCATCCTTACCCATTCACCCGCCCTTTAACCCTGTTCTAAACATTGAACCAAGCTGAATTCGTACCTACCTAGTTTACAATGAGGACACTACAAAACTTAGGCATGGGGGTGTGTTAAAGTGCAAAACACAAATGAAAATTCAAGTCTCTAAAGGGTTCTCACAAAAAAATACTTATTAAAAAAAAGGAGAAAGGGATGAAAAATTTTGAGAAATGATTGATAATCTTTCTTGAGGAGGAAAAGAGGAGGAAATATAAATGTAAAAAGGAGCAAAAATAGAAATAAAATTAGTAGTCTTAAGTTCTAGACCAAATTAAAACAGGAATTAAATCCTAAGGTGGTAGAGACAAGTAGATTAGTAAGAGTACTGATCTTAGGCCTCTTGGGCCTATTCTAGGGCTTAAACACTCGCGTATTTGTTAAGATCCAGATTAGTCGTCAAGAGGTCAATGAAAGTGTGAGGCTGATGTATTAAGTCTAAGGCTTTGGGAGTATTAGGCCCTGTTGCCTATCCTTTAGTTTGTGGGACTTGGTATCCTAAGCACCCAAAATCCACAGACCAGTCTGGTTCAGTGTGCTTAACAAAGAAATAATGCCAAAAGTATTCTATTCTGAAAAAGTCAATTTGAAGATCTAGTTTAAGAGCAACTCGAAGACACAAGTTGATTGGATGAGTTCCCGATGCGGAGAGGTGGAATGAAAAATACTCCCCTCGAAGATGTGTAATAACATACCGTCTCCTAGGTGCATGTCTCCTAGGATATCTAAATATCCTACCAAGGGCATGTAAGCACCTTATGCTGGTTAAGGTGCCATGGGCAGGATTATCTTGAAATGTCGATTGCCAGGACCTGAATTTAGTTATAGAACGCCATGGACAGCACTATCCTGAAGTGTCGAAAACTAAGGTTCTGGGGGTTGCCATGGCCGGTGCTATCCAGAAGCATTGATTGCCAGGGACCCTTCGAGGATTGATGGTGGAGATAAGAAATCTGATACAGGTAGTGTTTAGGGCCAATTCGAGGCTGGATATAGGGAAATATAAAAAGAAAAGAGAGAGAGAAATCTCTAAATGAAAAATACTTCTATCACTCTCTTTTACAAAAAATGCACCGGCAAATTGAACCTGGACCTATTATGTTTCTGCACAGGTGCTTTAACCGCTGGGTTCAACGAACCTTTGGGTAGTTTTTGAGGGCCTTAGAACCTTTGCGGCAGACTGAGGCTGAAGCTGGTCAGGTCTGGATCTTGATTGATACTTGAGTACCTCTAGGCTTATTGTTGGTATTCTAATCTAATTTCTATAGATTGGCACAAATCAGGCATCTGAACATCAAAACATAGTCTAGAGATCTAGTTCTTTCCATGAGATTTTGCTAGGGACTAGCAAAAGTAAGGAATTGGGGTATGGTGGTAACACCATCATCTGTCATAACTAGCTTGAATTATTCATAATCAAGAGATAAATGCTCCTCAATAATTGCCTAAGGACCATAATTCCACTTAGATCTATTTTGAGGAGAGAACAATAAAATAGGGTTCAATTAGCAGTTTTAACATTACATAACAAATGTAGAGTAACCACAGGGTCACCCAAGGGTTAATTGAAGTGTAATTGAACATTAAAGACTAAAAAGTGGGTCCAAATTGACAGAAATAGGGTTTCACGCATTTCGAGAATCGAACCAGTACATAAAACCCTAACTATCAATCCAGCTTGAATTAAAGAGGTGTTGGTCAGGATAAAATTCATCTAAACCTTCTAAAATTCATGGAAAAATATTATAAGAGGCTTAGTACCCTTAGCTTGACCATCTTAACCCATTTTAACATAAAATAGAGTTTCAGACGAGATTTTACCATGGTTTGGGCTTCTATGCAAATTGCCCATTCAAATGTAGTCAAAACTCAAATTCAAATTCACCATTAGATTTCATAGGTCCAAATTAAATTAGTACCAAAATTTCGGCCCAATCAAAGTCCATCTTAACCTAATTTGCTATTTAGTCCCTGAAATCTCTATTTCTTACATTGGGCTTACTAACTTTCAATATTCTTGGAATAAGGTTCCTAACTTTCTTGTCATCTTAACACTTATATCCCTGCCTCCATAGGTGTAAAAGGATTCTCACTGCCAACGTTTGAGTGAGGATTCTTGTTCAATTCTCTCCCAAACCTCTCCAAATTTGGAGAAATTGCCCCTAATATGATTCCCTACAAATCAAACTAGGTTTGTGCTCGATTGTGGCCAGATTCATCACTGGCGAACCCTAGAATCTCAAGCTCAAAAATCTACTTGGGGTTTGTCTATTCTTGTTGCTTTCATACTTCTAAGAGCTGTCTAAAGATCCCTGGGATCATCGTCGTTCTCCTCAACTAGGTTTAAGGACAAAAGACCTCCTCTCTTCCTTCCTCGGCCTACTCTGACCAAGCTCCGGTGACACCCTCCTCCATCCTCCATCAACCTCTCCACCATCAAATTGAGAGTGTCTTCCTCTTCCTCATTTTCGTCTACTCCTCGACAGCCAAATCAAGGGCGCCTTCGACCCTTCCTCCTCGTCATTCTCATTTCTGAAGCATTCATCATCTTCGACATCGGCCAATCATAGCCGGTGCCAATTCCTCCTTTCGTCCCTAATTTAGGTTCAAACACACACTCTCTCTCACTACCATATATTCCACCCTTTACTACCTCAATTCGATTACCATGTCTCACTCTCCCCCTCCGTCTTCTCCAACACTGTTGTAGCTCCGGTGAGCTTCTCTTGGCCGCTATATGCCACCAAACCACAAACCACTGCCATCAATACCTTCACCTCACTCTCAAGAGCAAAACCCCTCAACTAAGTGAGAGATTCACTCACTCTTTCACTTCATCGATCAACATACCTCGTCGTCACCTTTTCCGACTTCGACCACCCTCCATAGACCACTATCCACCTGACCACCCACACTGTTAGCTTCGCCTCACCTCAGCAAAGCTATCCATGTGCTTAACTGGGATCTAGGGCCATGTTTTCTACGCAGGCTCTTCCGCCATCGCCATCGTCTTCTCCGGTGATGACCTCCTTTATCCGGTAGTTAATCAACCTCGCTTCCCACTCTAGCAGATGCTAAACATCACCACGAAGGATTCCAGGCCTTCACTTGAGTAGTAATGCCTCACCAGCAGCTCCAATTCATCGGATAACACCTCTGCTGCAGCACGAAATGAGAAGCTCTATCTTAGTCCCACATCATGGGATTAAGATTTGAAAGTTTGCATATAAGGCTTTGCTGCAGAGGGCTTATAGCCCACGAGCACAGGGGGTCGGGTCCCCTACACCTCACACATGCACACACACACACACCAACTCACATGCACACGTGAGCGTGTGCCCAGGTGTGAGCTTGGGCTATGTTTTGCATCATGATTCATTCCATGTTGCATTGAGATGCGTGCCTAAATGCTCAACACTTAACGTTACTGAGGCTTTGTCCTTGTGCCTCTTATGCTATGCTTGAGGCTCTACGTTGGTTCTTCTAAGGCTTGGTGAAACTTAAGGCATCTGAGACTTACTTGCGACGTCTAAGGCCTTGGCTTAATTCTGATCTCTGATCATTGTGGACTTATTTACGACAATAAGTGGTTGAGGCACTGTTGGAAAATTTGAGTTGCGGGATATATGCTTAATTTAAGAGATTAAGTGGTGATTTAAATCACCATTCTTTTTGGGGTTCTTGATTTCTTTTTACCCAACTAATTCTTGACATTCATTTGCTATTATTGAACATTTTTTTGAGTAAATATTCTATTTTTCATTGAATATCTTTTTGTTGCAATTATTCTCATTATCTATAATTGAGATTAGTGTGTGAATTTCAATTTACTCCCTGCGAATGACCTTGAACTCACTTGTAATTTTTTAGCACTTATAAATTTTAAATGTTGTTGCAATTTTTTGTCACTATACTACGACACTATACCTAAAACGATGATTTTCGCTATCAACAGGGACCATACCTGCCGACGTGTGAAGTGGGTGAGGTGTGAGAGAGCACGTGGGATAGTGCGTGGTCGAGGGGACATCACCCCTTGTGTCATGAGGCGAAGAGAGTTCCTGAGAAATTCTTTTTATGTGGTTTGTATGGTTTGCCAATGCGCGAGGTGGGACTAAATCCCAACCTCCATCCTTGTACGCACAGTCGAGGGAACTTGTGGCAATTGGATCTCTGGCTGCTACATCTTATTTGATTGAGGCTGGAAAGCTCCCTAGATGCAGTTTGCATCTTCTGGAAGCGGTTGCAAGGACGGAGGTCCGAGTGAGAGTGACGTATGATGGCAGTGATTCGATGGCGAGGGTGGAGATCCAGTGACAACCTAAAAACAACAATACTAGCTAATATCCCAAATTAAAGCACTCAATAGGGTTGCCGAGGGACGACGAGTGTGTTGGTGCCATTCTTGAGGTGTATTATTGTGTGTGGAGGGTGGACGATGATAAAGATGAGCTGTGGGAGGTGGGTCATTCGGTGAGGCAAGTACGAGGTTAAAGCTCCAAATTTTGTTGGGGCTTTTTCTTTCTAGGTTGTGGAGAAGGTGGTGGTGTAGTGGGTGCACGGCTTCGCTGGAGCTATGCCGGTGGTGGGGAAGACAGAGTTGAAGGCAGGTGAACAACGGTTAAATTAGGAAGATACGGGGATAGGGAGATGCTAGAGAGAGAGGTAGAGAGTAAACCAACTCTAACGGTTGAAAATGGAGGATTTAGTGTCGGCTGTGATTGGCCAACACCGAGAATAAAGGGTGCTCCAATGATAAGAATGACGAAGAGGAAGGGTCGAGGCAACTCCTGCTTCGACCGGTGAGGAGTGGAAGATGTTGTGGAAGAAGTTCCCTCTGCCAATCATACGTGGAAGAGGATGACGAAGGAGAATTGTGGAGCTTGCTGGAGTCGCGGCAGAGGTGGCCAGAGGGAGAGAAGGAAGAATGATTTTTGGCCAAACTGGCTTGATTCAATGCTGGGACTTAGGAGAGTTGAAATAGAGCTGGGTGTGGCCTAGAAACATGTAAATTCAGCATGCTTACTCCATGGATTTGGCAAGTAGAACCCCACCAATTTTGTGAACTCGTTGAAGCTTCTTACTGTAAATTAGACCCTGGGATTGCGTTCACATGATTCTTCAAGGTCTAAACTCCAATCCAACCAAATTTGGTGGGATTTGGAGGTGATTTGGTGAGTATTCTCTTGGGTCAAAGTTGAATGTGGGTTGGTTGACTCATCAATGGTGGTAGGGACCAAAACATGAAGAAGATGAGAAATCTAAGGCCGTATTTGAAAGGAATTTCAAAAGCTAGCAGTCTGGGTGTAGGAAAGAGAGGTTTTAGGCATTGAAATGCAAATTAGGTTAAGATGGACTCTAATTGGGCCAAAATTTTGGTCTTAACCTAATTTTGACACAAGGAAACTAATGATGAACTTGGATTTGAGTTTTGACCATGTTTCATTAGACAATTTGCATAGAAGCCTAAATCAGGGCAAAATCCCATCTAAAACCCTATTCTAGGTCAAAATGGCTTCAGATGATTTAACCAAAGGTACTAAACTTCTTAGAATATTTTTCTATCAATTTTAGGATGTTTATATGAATTTTATCTTGAATAGAACCTCTTAAATTAAGGCAGGCTAATAATTAGTATTTTGTGTATTGATTCGATTCTCAGAATGCGTAAAACCCTATTTTTGTTAGTGTAGACCCACTTTTTAGTCTTTAATGATTAATTGACCTTTAATTGACCCCTAAGTGACTTTGTGGTTACTCTGCATTCATTATGTGAGGTTAAAATAGCAGAAGTACCCCTATTTTATTGTTCTCTCCTTAAAACATATTTGAGTGGAATTACTATCCTTAGGCGATAATTTAGGAGCACTTATCTCTTGATTCTTTCTAAATCAAGCTAGGTATGGTGAATGATGGTCTTACAATCAACCGTCAAGATGATCAACTCTTCTAGATCAGACGACCAACCTTTAGTCCAAACGTCTGATAACCTTGTCAGAATCATAAATGACCTTGATTTTGGCCAGATTTGCCTTGTATTTATTCCCAACAGCTATAGAAGAGTTCCATGGCCTTCTAAACCCTTCTTAGGGACTCTATAAATAGAGGAGCACCCTTCCTAAGCACAACACACCAAGATAATACTACTTCCACTCATATTGTGTCCAAGAAGAGATAGAAAAGTGATCTTACTCTCCAATCCCTATTCAACAAATCTGAGAGCACTGAAACTTTGCTGCGATCACACCATCATACTTCGAACTAAGGGAAGTTCCTTGTGCCTATAGAAGCAAGATTTTATATATACTTATTTGGGCTCTATAGGACTATTGTAATTTTTCTTTTGATTGGGTATTTGCTTTGCAAATTCTCATCTCCATCACAAGGCAAAATATTTCTCGTGAAGAGAAGGGGTTTGAGGTTACGCTTGAGGGTTCCTACGGATCTTAATAGTATACTAGAGGGGAGGGGTGAATAGTATCGCCTCAAAAATTCCAATGAAATATATACAGATCAAACCAAAAAATAATTACACACAAATAACATCTGGATTTTTGGTGGAAACCCAAACTGGGCGAAACCACTACCTAAGCCTCTCAGCTTAGGATTTTCTCAACTAGTCAAAGCTAGTCAATCCGCTAATGCACCACTTGAATGAGGGTGGTGATGAGGTGTGGTTTATCATAGTTAAAATCCCAAAGTTAAGCTAGAAACTAGGCTAAACACTACATAAATAACACACGAAAAGGGTTAAGTGTGAGAATTAGCGAAAATGGCCTAAAATAGCAAATCAATGTTAAAAATGAAAGATTACGTCATAAATTGAGGTATTCTATTCAAAGTGTAACATGGTGATCTAATTGCAAATTGAACACATGATTGAGTCCAAAAGTACAAATCAAGAGTTGAATGAGCTTCCTAAATGTTCAACTAAGCTCCAATAAAAACCTGGTTGCATTTGGACATCACTAGGACCTTGCATTTAGAGTTTTACATATAGGTCCTTAGTACATAACATTTTGTTTACATTTAAGCATTCAAGGACCTCTTTTATAGCCTTTGTGGACTTCCTTGCAAACGTGTAAGGACTGCGCCGTATTTTTCTTAGCCACTTATGGGCCTGACCGCAAACTTCACATAGTTTCAATTTACAGGCCTTAGTGCAATTCTCCCTTTATACTTACGGTGCCACCTTAATCGTAGGTGCACTGTTCATCGAAGAACACAGTGAACAACAACTGTTGATTGCATACATCCCTTAATCAAGGGCCGATCCTAATTGAAGCTTCACGCAATCCTATGCATAGCTTCACCCCTTGCTCTAGATTCCATCCTATGGTGGGATTTGACATTAGAGCTTCCTACTCATCATCCTTCCAATCACCATCATTTACCCTACTCTTACCTAAATCCACCATGGCAATGATCTGATTCACTCATTTGGCTACTTAAGCTGCTCCATGGGATCACGCTCACACTATCAGTTCCTCTCCTACATCTCTTGGGTTGATCCTTTCTTCCCTCTGGTTCTTCTCCTCAACAGCCCCCTGCTTCCATTGCTACTGGTGATGAAGCTTCACTTCTTCAACTCTCCTCGCCACTAAGGTTAACGTAACACCTGAAGGCGACCTAGAGCTCCACTAGTGAGCTTTCCCCTCTGCCAGAACTCCTCCCCCATTCATCACTGCAGTTACTAGTTGCAATTCATTTCAGAGGTCTTGTTCTTCCTATTAGTTAGGTTTTTCTTGCTTTCTAGATTAGATATAGTGATAATTAGTGTACTACATATCAGTAGTAGATTAGATAGTGAATTCTGTGATGTGTTAGCTTAGATTAGAATTGTTAGTCTAGAATTAATTTCGCCCTCTCTGATCAATTCAGATCAGAGAGGTGTTTCTCCACCTCCATTTTGACTCATAAATCTCCCTCTACACTCAACAATTCATTTTTTTTTCCCTTGCATTTTTATTCATCATCCACCCATCCATCAAGGTTAAATTTAGATTTGAGGTCTTGGCTTCTAGATCTGAATTTATGCATAAAATTCATTTGGGGGTCTCGCACTCACTCCAGAAATTCAAAGACCCCCTATCTAGTTTTAATTAAACCGATTCACTCGATTCTTTTAGATTTGGTTTTCATACCCGATTTCGTGATTTGGGATTTAATTTCGTGAGAAATGATTTTTATTGGTGAATTGGGTATTATGAGTTTACTTAGTTTTAATGTGATGGGCTTGAGCTATTTTAACTCAATTCTTATCACTAAATGTGTTCTTGCCCAATTTGAATCTTGATCTTTCATTTTTGTCACTTTGGTAGCTCAAGCCCATGAGAATCAAATGTACTGATTCGAGGCTTGATCAATGATCCAATGAGTTTCAATGGATCACTTATAGTTCTTGTACACCAAGCAATGGTATGCATGAACTCTAGATGATCATATCATCATAGCGACTCTAGATCAAATGCCCACATGGGTGATGGCTTGGATTTATTATAAATCAACTCAATTTGATGTTTAATGATTTGATCAAGTTTGGAATGTTTTAAGGAAGATCTGAGAATGTTTTTAGAGGGTTTCATGATCTGATTTAATCTTCTCCTGTCATGCTATCCATGGCGTGAGAGAGAGAGATTAGATTCTAGTTTCTCATATTTTCTATGCTCTAATCTTGATTTGGATGAATTTTAGATCTACTACAAAGGATTGGCAACAAAGGAGAGTGAAGTTTTCATGTTTTGAAAGCTTAATTTAATCGTCATCTTACCACTGTCTATAGTGTTGAGTGAAGATCAAATTTGGCTTTCTAATATTATGAAGATTTTGATTGGAGTTTATAATGCATGTTTGATGACATAGTACTATTTGTAACATCTGAAATGGATGTTTTAATGATTTGATTGCCTAATCTGGGTTGTTTTCTCCACTGTCTATAGTGGAAGAAGGCAATCAGTCGGAATCATTGAGAAAAATTAAATTGATGTTCATCTGCAAATACTTCCAGACATTCCAGAAGGTCTGAATTAGGCATATTAGACCTAGGAAGCCCCCATTTAGGTTGTCTAGATCCTTCTATTAGCAATAGTTGCTAGCTTGGTTGCTAAAATAGAAGCAGTAGGATGAGCTGAATGGCTGAGATTTGTGGTGGATTTGAGTTGTGATGAGTCAATCATGCATTGTATTGTTGGAACAACATGAAACAAGCATTCATGTACATTTTATTGACTAAAATCTGATATGAATTGCTTGTAATTAATGTTTCAAATCTTATGTCAGTAACATTCATGTCCTAACTGTCCAACATGTTCTTTTAATGAAATTAATGTTCAAAATCATGTTTAATGCTTCAAATATATCTCATGTATATTGTTGGACATTTCTAATGTTCTATACCTCTACTCCAGCCATTAAAATACATCTTGAGGCCATAGGTTCCTAGTGTCAAACCCGTTTAACCCACTTTTTGGTGAACTTTGTAAATAAATCAAAACCATAAAAAATCATTAAAAAAATAAAATAAACCTGTCTTGAGTAAGATTAGGTATTTCCTTAGGAGGTTGCAAAGTTGCATAGTATTTCGAACCCTCAGCTTGGTAGAATATACCATCCGATGGTTCGATCTACTTTGAAACTTAATAAAAGAGCTTAATCTAAAAATACCAAAAGGAGTTCCTCTCTTTCTCATCTCATCTTCTCTCTCTCTTCTCCTTCCTATATAAAACATAGAAAGACCATAAAAATAAAAAAGCATAAAAATACTTTAAAATACCATGTATATTGTATTTATACTTGTAAATATAACTTAAGACTAATCTATATGTAAACATTGTAATATAAGCAAATAATGTACATAAATAACTTATAATTGTATTATATATATATTTAAATAAGTATTTAGGATGATTTAATGAATATATAACCGTATTGTATATTTATATATTAATTTATATTAGAGTAAATGTATATAATACTAAGTAATTATAAATAACTATGTACATACCTATAACCATATCTATTTCTGTACATACATATTTAAGTAATTATTATATATTGTATGATACTTGTACATTAATTTATTTATGTATTTATCTTAGGTAATTAGGTTATTGGGTTAATTAGGTAAATAAATAAGTTAAAATAAAATAAATTATTAAATTAAGTTATTACTGAAGTAATCTATACTGTACATGTATATATATTAATTTTAAATATTTTCAACCTATTTACAATATATCTATACTGCATAGCAATATTTATAACTAAATTATGTGTATATCTAATTATAATGTGTATTCAAATGTATATAAATTAAAATAAATGTTCTAAAATAAAATAAAAATGCATAATAAATATCTTATCACATAAATTAACTATTTATAAAGTCAATTGCATGATTAATTTATCAATTTGTATAGTAATTAAGAAATTAAATCCTAAATTAACGTATATGAATCCCTAACTTTAACTAATTTTTATATATAATAATATAACTTATTTTTGTAAATTAATTATACAATTATATAGCCCTATGTAAGGGCTTTACAATGATATAATTTATTTCAAAATTGGATGTAAATTTGGCCCTAAAATAGAGCCCTTAAAACTTGATTTCAGCACATTGTGAGTGTTGCGCAGCATTAAATTAAGCATTGAGTATAGCACCACATCGTAGAGTTATGGTCACCTAATGCTATATAAAAGGAATTTGCTATGTAGGCACTTTAGTCGGCAGTGCTCAATGAAAATAAAACCATTACCTTCTCTCTTTCGAGCATACTATGAGCATATATGTACAGTAGTAGTCTCACTGCTACACTATAGCTAGGCTTATTGTGGGCCTAGTGTGGGTCTGAAATTGGATTAAAAGATAGCATAATCAAACTAGGGCTGACCTAAACTAGAGGTTTGGTCTCACCCGAAAGGGTGCTATGTATCCCTCGAAATGGGCTAGCTCGCCCATTAAACCAATTTTTGGTCCTTGTGAACAGTAGACGTCCGTGAGAGAGTGGCGACGACCTAAAATTAGCTAAGTGTGAGACTAAGTGAGAGATTTGAAGAAAATGCTCAGTGTTAGTAGTTTGTGTGTTGTGTGTGTGTATATGTGTATATGTATATACATATTATATGTACACATATAAGTATATTGCATGGTATAACAGTAAATGTATAGATAACATAAATAATATATATGTATATAAATAACGTATACATAGATAGTATATATGTATGTGTATAAGTAGATTAATATACATTTGTTTGAGTCTTATATGTTTATAAACAACACTAAGGCTATAGTGACAGTTACATCAATCACTGTAGATATGTATATAAGTATAGATAGTTATTTTTGCCTTATGTTGTGTATAAATTTTATTAAGGCTATAGTAACATATGTAAATGTCACTATTTATATAATATATGTTACTAAAGATATTAATATTTAAATATAATTTAGTATATTAAATATTTTTAGCTATTTTTGTACCTACATTTAGGTATTACTTATAGTAGTCATATATATTTAACATAGTGTACTAATAGCTAGTTTTTGATGCCTGTTTATTGTACATATGTTTTAGGCATTGTAATGCATAGTAATTGATTATTTTGTAAATAATTAACCAATTCTTTTATTTATTGATTCATTCATTCATTTTGTAAATAAAATTAACATTTTTGGAATAGAACATTTTTGGACTTAGAGAGTCATGTATATCAATAACTGCTTCCTAATGAATGACCTAAAAACAAACCAGTAAAAATTGTAATTAAATAAAATTGACGTGACATTAGTTTGCATTTGTAACACCTATACTATAACATCGACAAATAAATCAACCTTTTTAGTGCAACCCAGTAGTCGTCGAGCAAGTGGCACAACCTCTTACAATGATCCCTTCTCTTACTAACCTAAAGAGAAGCACAACAACAACAGATTTCTCCTAATAACTTGGGATCCGTAATCAAAAGAAATAATATATAAGAATAATATAAACCTATGGAACCTCAATAAAAGTCAAACTACAATTTAGCGGATGTTTGAAACATTATGCTATGGAAGGCGTGAAAATAGAAGCGCAGATGCACTTAGAGTGAAGCACAGAAAGCTCTTTCTTTGAATGGTTTTCTACTTGAGAGTGTGTGTTAAAAGGGCTACATACGACCTCTATTTATACTAGCAAATCGACTTGAAAAGAAATTCAAATTGGTTGATCAATTAAGGTAGTTTGGTCAATCAAAATAGTTATTTGATCGATCCATGATTGGTCAATTAATTAGCCTGAATGGTCAATCAAAGTGTCTTTATCAACTTCCTAAAATGGGCTGATTTGATCGATTAATTAAGTTGGTTGGTCGGTCAATGCCTTTGGTCGATCAATTAATTTATTCGGTCAATCATTAACCCTACAAATTTGTTTTTTTATGTGAAGTGAAAAAATTTGTTTGACACTTATTTTGAGTTTTCTTACGAAATATTATAGACTCAATAAAGATAAAAGGACATTGAGACATAGGTTAGCATTCTTCTAGCTTTGATGCAAGAGAGAGTCCTGAAATAATAGTTTCACAGATAACATAGTTTTGGTAAAACAAAACAGAGATACTTACATTCTCCCCCTTTTTGATGACAGCAAAATTCTAATTATGTATAGAGATAGAAATATGAAGAGTTATGTGTAATATCTCCCCCTTTTTGTTTCAGCAAAAAGTAACAATATATATGTTAATCTGAATTATCCCCCCTTAAACATGCAATTGAAGAAGTAATAATTTTAACATACAATGTAGAGAAACATTTAGTTGAGAGATATACCCATGCATATAATTAATTAGAAAGCAAATTGAGTCCAGATAACCGTAGCAGGATAAAATAGTCCACATGAAATATGGAGTATTACAAGCCAGAAAGCTATCAAAATAGAAATAAAACTAAGCGAAACTGCTCCAAAGATGCCATAAATGCATCCATCGTGCTTTGAAGATCGGTATCTAACTTGAGGTCTATCAAATCAGATCTCTCTAATGAAGCAGGGCGGCCAAGACAAAGGCATCTCTGAGCTGATGATCTGGGGTTCGACTACCTAGATGTCCGGTAGGGAGGTGTCACTTGTTGATAGGAGGAGGTGTTGCTAATGGTGGATGCACGGTAGTAGATCGGCAAAGAAGAGGAGGCCTGTGAAGCTATCACTGAATTGCGTGAATAAACTCTTTAAGTCTATCCAAAAACTAGCCTTAAGCATTCAGGTATTCGGATACCCGATCCTCATGTCTCATCATCATCATGCCTGTCTCACTTTGTCAGTGCATCATCAAGGAAATACCGCCAGCAACATCCTAAATACTAACATAATCTCTACCTGTAAGCTATCTATCAAGAAGGCCCCACTCCTGGTCGTAGATGGACGGAGCAGGTTGCAGTGGAGGAGGACAGATCGTTGTAAAGTGCTCATATGGCAGGAAAGGAAGAGGTACAGCAAAGGGCTCTTGAGGCTACTGCTGCTGCTGTTGGTTTGCATCGTCACCATAGGCTCCCCGAGCTTGCTCCATCTTTGTATAAGTGAGCTTATCAAATATGGAGACTCTTATAATGAATTGTTTATGGTTAATATCCATTGGAACACTAAAATGTAGGAAGACATGAGAGAGGAGTGTCCCAAACTGGAAGGAGCTGGCGGGTTGCTTGCTCATCAAATACGGAATCAAGTGGTTCGGTTGAGCCACTTGTTCTTGAGAAAAGCATAGAGGGTGATGAGCATGATACCAAGGCAGTTCTCAAATGATGTAGACCTAGACATGAAATGCCACAGAAAAACAGGATTAAGAAAATGTGGAAGACAACGAAAAAATGATGACTTGGTAGGATGGCCCAACTCATAGTGTGAGGGAGTGAGCAGTGTCTCCTGAAAGGAGTCTGTATGTGTCTACTAGTGAAGCTCCAAAAAAGTAGGTCCAACAAACAGACACCCTAGATTCTCAGAAATGACATCCACATTAACCAGAACCTCTATGCCATGGACATTCAAGGTAAGCTTGATGTTGAAACCCTCACCTATATTCTTAAGATTGGCCTAAAATAGGTGACAAGCCATGGGATCAACACTAGTATGCAGTTGTTCTTGGAACCCACATAAAAGTTCTGCTTAGAAAGACCTAAAATTTGGTGGTATGCAAAATTTTCACGGATCCTTGGAAAGATAGACTCAAAATAGGGGAAATCAACAAGTCGACCGATGTGGGGGGAAAGATTGGAGAGTATGGAGAAATGCTCACAGGTGGCCTTAGTGATGAAAAATCGATCAAAAGTCTCATCACGAGAACCATAAGAGGAGGCACGTGCATGTTTAGGAGACATAACAGTAATGAAATCCGACGTTGGTCGACCAAACAAGGCAAATTGGTCAATCAATAAAAAACGAGACAAGGTTATGAAAAATCAACTTTTGGTCAATCAACCAACTTAATTGTAGACCAAAATCGTGCAGATGCAAAAAATATGAGAGATCCACGAATGATTTGCTTACAAATACTACAAGATATAACAAGCAATCACAAGATTTACAAGATCAATACATGGAACATCTAAACTTAAGAAAAATCCACTTAAGAATGGATTTAAAATATGTTTCGATCATTACCATGATCGATCAACAAATTGATCAAAGGGTGCCTATGTGGTCATCGGTGGTGGCGAGCACGACTGACGAAGGAGTGTGCATGAGGAGGGTACATGCAAGGAGGTCTTGCGCGGTGAGGAGGATGGCATGACATTCAGCGACGTCAACATAATGTCTAGCGCAATGTGGATGAGGGCAGTGTCGACGAGGGAGGTGCAGCTTGGTCAATGGTGCCAGAGGTTGTTGGTTGACCACAACCAGAGGAGGAGAGGTATAGGGTCGAGAGGAGGATGTTTGGTCGGTGGAGGAGAGATGGATGTGGGCCAAATAGAGTTTGTAAAAAATAGGTTATAGGGTAAAAATTGAGGAATTCTATACAAGATGGGTCAGCAAAATAGGTAAATAGATTTAGGGTTGGTAATCAAGTAGATTAGGTTCGATTTAGGATATTAGGGGCGAGATTAGAGATGATTTGAATCACAATCACAAAAAGCAAATTCTCCTAGTTGTGGTCGATCAAAACAATGTTTTGGTCGATCAATTTGAAAATTGATTGGTCAAAGGTTGAAAAACAAAGCAATCCAAATTATCAATTAAGCTCTATCAACCTAGATAACCCTAGTGCATTGCAGATAAGATTAAATCTTTCTTTCAGTAAATGATTTGTAAAGATATTGCCTAATTGATCTTTAGTTTTTACCAATTCTAAGTTGATCTCACCTTTTAGGACATAATCCCTCAGAAAATGATGCCTAACATTAATATGTTTAGTCCTAGAGTGTTGGACAGGATTTTTAGATAGATTTATTGAACTAGTGTTGTCACAAAATATTTTTTTATTTCTATAGGATAGGATAAAATCTTCTTAGGTTTGTTTCATCCATAATAGTTGTGAACAGGCTAAAGATACAGCTACATATTTAGCTTCTGTTGTTGATAACGAAATAGTGTGTTGTTTTCTAGAGAACCAAGAGATTAGGGAATTTCTGAGAAATTGACATGTTCCACTAGTACTCTTTCGGTCAGTAAAGCTACCCACATAATCAGCATCACAAAAGGAATAAAGATACAATGTGGCTGACTTTGGATAGAAAAGTCCTAGATCTGGTGTGTGGTTTAGGTATTTAGGTATTCTTTTAACAACATTTAGGTGTGCTTCTTTAGGGTTAACTTGAAAATGAGCACACAAGCAAATGCTAAAGAGAATATCAAGTCTACTAACAATTAAATATAATAAAGATCCTATCATGCTTCTATATAACTTCTAATCTACAGACTTACCTATCTCATCAGATTTAGCTATGTAGAAGCTACCATAGGTGTTTCTTTTCTTTTTACTTTGTCCATAGAGAATTTCTTTAAGATCTCTGTGATGTACTTGGCTTGAGATATGAATATCCCAGAGGATAGCTAGTCAATTTGATGTCCGAGGAAGAACTAGAGTTCTCCCTTAATACTCATCTCAAACTGATCCTGCATTACCTTTGCAAATTCTTGGCATAAAAGACCATTAGTAGGAATGAAAATAATGCCGTCTACATGAATTTTTATTATTAAGAGATCATTTTCTTTTCTTTTTGTGAATAAAGTTGGATCTATTTTGCCAATTTTAAGATCATTTTTAGTTAGATAAGTTTTTAATCTATCATACCAACCTTGTGAAGCTTGTTTCAGACCATATAATGCTTTATTTAGTTTATATACGTATTCTGGATGGTTAGCATCTTCAAAACCTAGAGGTTGTTTAACATAGACTTTCTCCTTGATAAAGCCATTTAGAAAGGCACTTTTAATGTCCATTTGAAAGCATGTAAACTCCATATGGGAGTTAAAGGCTAGCAATGGGTTCTAGGCGAGCCATAGGTGCATTTGTTTTATCAAAATCTAATCCTTCTTCTTGATTATACCCTTAGGCCACAAGTCTAGCTTTGTTTCTGACTACTCCTGATTCATTCAATTTATTCCAAAAAACCCATTTGGTTCCTATGATGGTCTGAGAATCAAGTTTTGGAACAAGTTCCCATACTTTATTTCTTTTGAATTAATTCAATTCATCTTCCATTGCAATAATCCAGCAATTGTCAGAAAAATCATCCTTAACATTTTTAGGTTCTAATCGAAAAACAAAAGTTGTGAAAGCTAAGGTATTAATGGATGATCTAGTCTGAACTACTTTGGATAGTTCTCCTATCACCAATTCTTTTGGATGATCCTTCATATAGGATATATCTTTTGGTAGTTCATCCGAAATGTTTTCCTCTGGTATGTCTGAAGGATTTTCTATTTGGTCATCATCATTTATAGAAGATTGAGGTTGAACTAGTGTCTCATCAAATGATACATGCATAGTTTCTTCAACGATAGAAGTCTTCATGTTAAATACTCTATAGGCTTTACTTCTAGTTGAGTAACCTAAGAAGATTCCTTCTAAGCTCTTAGCATCAAATTTATCAAGATTATCCTTGGTGTTAAGTATAAAACATCTACAACCAAATATCTTGAAATAGGAAAATCTAGGTGTTCTTCCATGATAGAGTTCAAAAGGTGTTTTGTTTAGGATTGGTCTAATCAAGGATCTATTTTGGATAGAGTAAGAAGTGTTTATAGCCTAAGCCTAAAAATATCGAGGCAACTTTGACTCGCACAACATTGTGCTGGCACACTCTTCCAAGGTTCTATTTCTCCTTTCAAGTATTCCATTCTGAGGTGCGGCTCTAGGGAAAGCAAACTCATGTTTTATTCCATATTGATCACAGAAATCAGAATAAGATTGATTCTCAAATTCTCCGCCGTGATCACTTCTAATCATAATGACTTCAGATCCTTTCTCATTCTGTAGTCTTCTTACTAGCTTACTAAAGACATCAATAGTCAGATCCTTACTTTTTAAGAAGGATACTAGGTAAATCTTGAAAAGTCATCGATTATGACTAAACAATATCTGCACCCACTTAAGCTTTTGTATTTGGTTGATCCGAACAAGTCTAAATGAAGTAACTCTAAGGGTTGGGAGCTGCTAACCATCCTTTATGGTTTAAAAGAATTTTTGGTTTGTTTAGCAACTTGACAAGAATTATAGACTTTGATTTTCTTGAAGTCGATCTTTTGCAGGCCTTTGACAAGCTCATGTTTCACAAGTCTATTGATGTTTCTCACGTGAACATGACCTAGTCATTTGTGCCAATGTATTGCCTCTTCATCAGGTGTGACAAGACATTCAAGGTTGTTGCATTTGTCGAAGTTGACAATGTAAATATCTTTATGTCTGTTTCCTTCAAGAAGAATTAGTTTGATTTCTTTATCTCTTATTTTAAAACCATTTGAGGTGAAAGTGATTTTATATCCTTTATCACATATTTGACTTACACTAAGAAGATTATGTTTTAATCCCGTAACTAGATGCACATTATCAAAGGATGTAGATGAGTTACCGACTTGACCAATACCAATAGTACGACCTTTGTGGTTATTCCCAAATGTGACTGTATCACCTTCCTGGGGTGGAGTTGCAGGAATAGGTCTTCCTTTCCCATCATATGCTAGGAACACCTGCTATCCATGATCCACCTTCTTCTCAATCCTGTCAATTTTTTGCAATTGTGTGGTCTTGGATTGTTGGATCTATAAAGTAGCTTTAGGTTTCCATTTGTTGCTTGATATATCCACCTCTTATAATCTACTTGACCAACAAAATAGGATTTCAAGAGTGCTTTTGGTACTTGATAAACACACATGAATTCATTATAAAATGCTTATTTATGATAGTTCCTAAATCTAGCATTGCATATCACTGTATAAATATTGCATAACATTCATTGCATTACATTGAGGATAGTTTGTATATTCTGTATATTAATTCCAACATTTTATATGGCTGGGAGGCAATGCGACATCTTTACGGGCTATGGATGAAGAATGTGACCATACAGATGGATCCAGAGCGACGATTGCAATCCGTCAATGCAAAAATCACCCCGATCAGAGCTCCGTAGCATTCTCTACAAGAAGAAGGAGATGGACAGCCCAGATGGTGCCACGTGGTGCCATCCATGCACCCCTACATAAGCCACTACCCCTAGTCTCACCTCAGGGAGAAGATTCCAGCCATTGGATCTCAATCCAATGGTTGAAAATTGGCCAAACATCACCCGGCCTCCTCCAAGAGCACCTCAAGGAAGATTTGATCATGACCATTGGATTCTCATCCAATGGTCGAGGCTGCAGCAAGCTAAAGTATTAGCACGACAAATCAGTGCCCTCACCATAGTGGCAATGCACCCATTTCGCAAAGAGGGGATGAAAGATCAAGTGGCAATTCGCTGCGCCTTCTTTAGCACCCAAAGAAATTGGACCACTCGATATTGATCGGGAGGTCAGCGTTGCACACGTATGAGGGAACACTGCTCGAAGATGTGCAGACATGCACCATCTAGAGTGCTCACTTAAGTCGACTGGGCATATCATCCATCGTCTGTTCTTTGCGATCGTGCAATGTGCAAGATTCAAATCTCACGAGAGGCGCGATTCATGCGCGCTCCTCAGCCACACTGTTGACGCGACTAGATCGTGTTTTAACAGTTAGTTGCGTCATAGTATAGGTGATCAAGCGTTGTCAACAAATAAAAATTTATTACTCGAAAACCTAAGTATCCAAGGTCGAACACAGGGAGCAATTGGAATTTATTACTAATCTCAAGAAAGTAATTGAACACATAATTACTCAAAACTTAATTCAAAATATATAAATGCATAAGTTTAAAAGTCAATTGTGGCAAAAAGAAGGAATTTGGAAGTCAGATAATGGGATCAAATGTCTCAAAGAGATGTTTCCTCCTATCTTGTTCATGTTCTTCTGATTTTCTTCCTTTCTTCTTTGTGCTTCTTCTTCCTTGTTTCTTCTCTACAGTTCTCTTGCCTTGCTTCTTTCTTCTTATTTTTCTCTGTCTTCTGCCTTGCCTCTCTCCTGCAGTTTCTTTCTCATTCTTTTCTCTACGGGTCTTCTTCTTCATCCTTCCTTGGCTTCAGCTTCTCTGCTTCTTCTGCTTGTCTTTCCCTTTCTTTATTTCTTCTTTCTTCTTTCTTCCTCAGTTCCTCTTCTCTTTGGCTTCGCCCCTTCCCTCTTCCTTGCCTTTCTCTTTTTCCACTACGAAGCTTCCTTCCTTCGTCTTCTTTTCCTTTGCTTGTAGTGGCTAAGTCCCTACTTCCTTCTTCAGTTCCTTCCCTGCACAAACCAAAGGGAAGCAAAACCTATCCCTCTACCCACACCCGCGTCTCTCTCTCTCTCTGCGTATATCACTCTTCAGCACGCTCTCCCAGAGCCGGGTAATCCAGTTGGGTCGCGTGCCCGAGACCAAGCGCACCGGTGTGGGTGTGGTCCGCGAGGAGTGCTCAGGAGTGTATTAGGTCGGGTCACCAGATCCGTGTGATGAGCTCACGGATGAGGCGCTGTGTATAGGTGAGGGAGCTCACCCCATGTATTATCGGAGGCAACTAGCCAGTAGCATAAAATCAAATTAAACCACTCCAGCACCTTACAGCTTACCGAGGTAGGACTATTGTTCCACAATTCTTTCTCGCACGCCCGCAAGAGATCGTTCTCCAATTGCAGCACTGCAAGTCCCGCAGCACCCCTTTATCAGGCTGGGCTTGCGCACACTCACAACCGCGCAGTCTGGAAGCCTGGGAGCGGTCGATCGCGGCCTAGAACTGAAGAACAGTCGAGCTCGAGTCGTCATTAATGGCGGCTGGAAGCTTGACCCTACACGACACGAAAAGGGCCTTGCAGCTCCATCAGACCACAGGAGCACCTTCGCCATGACATGTGGCAGGCCACGAGGCAGCCTAGGCGTCTGTGCCTAGGTCGCTCTGTGGCCAGTCGGATGGGTTTGGTTGGGGGATAGTTGTGGCGGTGTAGAGGGTCTGTGGATGAGCGGAAGATATTCAGTGAAGTGTGGCGAAGGTTATGCGGTGGTTGGCGAGGTGTGTGGGGCTGCGGAGTGATGGGAGTGTCTCACCGGAGGGTGGGTAGAGATGAGGAAGATGGTGGTGGACAGCGGCGGTCGAGGAGCGTTTGGTGAAATAAGATGAGGGAAATGAAAGAGGGGATAGAGAAGAGCAGTTCTAACCTAACTAAGGGGATGAAGGGGGTGAGAGGGCGGTGAAATTCCCTACTAGGAGGGGGTGACGTACTAATTGCGGAAATAAATATAAACAATCTCACAAAATAGACAATCACACAAGTACACAAGTATTTTTTTGGTGGAAACCCAAACCGGGTGAAAACCACCACCTAACCCTCTCGAGTTAGGATTTTCCAATCAACCAAGTTGATCAAAATCCACTAAACGAATCACTTTAAAGGAGGGTGATTCAACCTCAGATACAACCACGCTACAAGTGCGAGGGTAGTGTTCCTCAACCCCTTCTCTTCACGAGAAGGATTTTGTCCCTCGAAGGAGACAGGAATTCGCAAAGTGAATACCCAACCAAATAACAAAGATAAAATAAACAAGTAATCCTATAGAGCCAACAAAGTAATTTTAAACCTAAGCTTCTATAGGAATTAGGAAACTCCCCTTTGAAAGGAGTGCATCGATGACGCGGATGCGTGAGCCACGCGACGGCGCAACTTCGTTCTCGTGAACTACGGCGGGAGAGCGGGTGCGCAAAGGCTTGATGCTCTCAAGATGTAGAACTTGAGCTTTGAGAGCAAGAGAGACACAAAATGGTAGAAAGTATGTTCCTTAGGTGTGTCTATGTATCTAGGTGTATGTGTAGTGTGTAAAGGCTCCCCTCTATTTATAGAGGCCTTAGGAAGGCTTTGGAAGGCTTAGGAAAGGTTCCATAGCTGTTGGGTGCAAAGCCCAAGTGAATCAACCCGAAATCAGGAACAATTATTGCACTGACAGGGTTATCAGACGTCTAATTCTAGCATCAGACGTCTGGAAGATCACTTTAAGACGTCTGATTTAAAGGTCAGACGTCTGATTTTGGGCGGGTTCCTTCCTGACTTGAATCAGATCTAAACAGGGTTCTTGTGCAAGTCCATCAGATGGCATACAGGACGTCTGGCACTATGTCTGGATGTCTGGAAACCTACTTTTTCTGTGGGAATTGATTTCCAAACGTTGCAATGGCTAGAAAATCTCTGAGAAGAGATTTTCTGGTCAGTCGAGGCAAAACGATCAATTATCAGACGTCTGGAAGGGCTTAAGGACGTCTAATAAGGCTCTAACGGTCATATCTTGAGTGTTCGCTAAGCCAGCCAACGGTCCACTAATTGGATGTCTGACAAAGTCATCAGACGTCTCCTAAGACGTCTGGTCTAAGGTCTGGACGTCTGATTTCATCAGACAGAACTAACTTGTCCAGCCTAAATGTTATCAGACGTCTGAATCAATAGTCAGACGTCTTAAAACACTTTATTAGACGTCTGATTTGGGAATTAGACGTCTGGAAGTGCTGTTTGAACCCTATATTGGTTTTCTAAGTTCTCTACAGAAAACCTAAGTATCCTAGGGTTGTGCCGGTGTTCCTAGGACTACTGTTAGGGTACTTTGAGGCTCTTTAACATGAATCTAAGTAACAAAAATAAAGAGCAACAGAAGAAACGAAAAATACAAGGAGTACAAGAGAAGGAAATCTATCCTATTCTTCATCTCCTTCCTTCTTCAATCTATCGCTCCTCGCGAATCTCCTCTGTTTTCCATCAAGCTCCTCCAATCCGTCCTGGATGCGAGCTCGAATTTCTTCTAATCACGTCTCCATTTGCAATTGACCTGAAATCTAAGACTCCAAGTGCAAATGTTAAATAACACGTGTTTTGTTATCATCAAAATAAAAGATCGTGGTGCTCTAGCACCAACAGGCGGCTGGCAGTACCTGCTGTCATCAGAGAAGAAAGCATCCAGTGGAGGAAGACGGCGGCGACGACGGGGCTAGGGCTGCTCATGCAGGTGTTGCGCGACGCGGAGGAGGATGAGGAGAGTAGCTCTGCCACTGGTTTTGTGGCAGAGCGACGAGGAAGAGGAGGGGGGCTCTTCGGAGCTCGCTGGACCCCTTAGCCAGAGGAGAAGAAGAAGAAATCGAGGTGGAATTTCGGCCAAGTCGAGCTGAGGAGGTGTGGCCGAAGTTGGGGGTTAATTTATAGGCATAGGTAGGGACTCCTATGCTTGGAAGAGAAGCTTCCAAGCACGGGAATCCTCACCGGAGATGGAAACAGTTAAGTGACCCAAATCTCTCGTGCGTTCACACGAGAGATTGGGTGCAAATCAGGGATCAGGATTGAGCTCAGATGGAAGGGAATTCATCAAAGAATCTCCCTTGCAAATCTGGGAGATGTTTGAGGAATCAGAGAGTATTCCCTCTCTATTCCTCGTCGGAGAAGGATTTCTCCCCAATAATGGTGGAGGGACCTGCTTGTAATAGTGGGAGGAAGTTAGGGGGGTTTATGCAATGACTTTCAAAAGATAGGGACCAAAATGTAATTGGGTGTACTAATTTGCAAAGTAGGTCATGATGACCTCCCCTTAGGTACAAATTTTGGTACAAACCTAATTTGGACCTATGGAATCCAATGGTGAAGTTGGATTTTAAGTTTGACCATGTTTGACTGGGCATTGTGCTTAAAAACCCAAATTAGGTCAATGATGAGCTAGGACCCCAATCTAGGTCAAACTAGGTTCCAAAGTCTAAATTGAATGTTCTAAACCCTAGGGGATATCTTTCCATAAAGTTTAGAGGGTTTACCTGATTTTTATCCTGACCAAAACCTTGTTGAATTAAGCGGGTCTATTTTAGGGTTACAAGATGTCATTTAATTCCTAGTTTGCACATAAACCCGTTTCTGATTGAACCAACCTGCTTTTTATCTTATTTAGACCATTTGACCTGTGTTTTGTCTCTAAGAAATCTCGTTTATGTACTGCAATGGTAAAATTGTAGTTTTACCCTTTATTTCATGATTTCTTCTCAGAACACTTATTCCTTCAATTAAGCCCTCTTCAAAGTATGCAGGAGCTTTTATTCTCTTTATTAGGACAAAATGAGATAGTTATGGCTCATGATGAGGCTCTCATCATATCCCCAAGCCTAGCTTTTGCTAGTCCATTAGCAAAATTTCAAGGTTTTAACTTCTATTCTAAACCCTGAGTGTCTGTCATCGGTTATGATAAGTGCTTTTCTTTTTCTTTTGTGATTAGGTTAGAATGCCGACAATAGGCCTAGAGCTACTCAAGTATCAACCAAAATCCAGACCTGACTCACTTTAGCCTCAGTCCTCCGCAAAGGTTTTTAAGGCCCGCAGAAACTATCCTAGGGTTTGATGGACTCCGTGGTTAAAGCACTTGTGCTTGAGACATTTTTAGCCTAGGTTCAGTTTGCAGTGCATTTTTTGTAAGAGAGCGACAGAAGATTTATTTGTTTGGAGAGTTTTCTCTCCCTTTTCCTTTTATTTCTAGCTTCGGATTGGCTTCTCAACATGGTTTGTATTGGATTCCTCGTCCCCATCATCAATCCTCAAGGGTCCTTGGCAATCGATGCTTCGAGATAGCACTGCCCATGGCAACCCCCAGAACCCTAGCTTTCAAGATTTTGAGATAATCCCGCCCATGGCGTTCCGTGGTCGAATTCAGACCGTGGTGATCGACATTTCATGATAATGTCGCCCATGATATCTGAACCAGCAGAGTGCTTACATGCCCTCAGTAGGATATTTAAATATCCTAAGAGACAAGCACCGAGGAGATTATATGTTGTTACGCATCTTCAAGGGGAATTTTCCGCCTCTCTACGCCGGGAACTCGTCCAAATCAACTTGTGTTGATCAGCCGCTCCTAATCTAGGTGACTTTTTCAGAACATTAAGCACTTTTTGCATGATTTTGATATTTATGTGCACTGAACCAAACTGTGTGTGAATTGGGGTGCTTAGGTTACCAAATCCCGCAAACCGAAGGTCAGTTAACGAGGATGAATACTTCCTAAGCCTTAGACCTAATACTTAAGCTTCGCATTTCCCCAACCTCTTGAGGATTATCCAGATTTTAGCGGATATGTGAATTTTTAAGCTAAAGAATCTAGCCTAAGAGTCCTAAGACCAGCGTTCCTACTAATCTCTTTTTATGTCTCTTTAGCACTTTTCTTTTCTCTTTTCTTGATTTGGTCTAGAACTTCGGTTAATTCCTTAATCTTTCACTAATGACTATCGCTTTTTCTTTTTCATTTTGTGCTCCTTTTTTTTTGGCATTTTGCACTTTTTCTCCTTATAATTATGTGGCTCACAAAATTTCCTCCCTCCATTTTTTGTTCTTTTTCATAATTTTTCATTTTTTTTGTGTTTTTGACATATGTGAATTTTTTTGTGTGAGAATCCTTCTGAATTTTTCTTGGTTCTGTATGTATGCACTTTATCACCCCCACAAGCCTAGGTTTTGCAATGTCCTTATTGTAAACAGAGGGTGTGAAATGGTGTTGAGGTCAGGGACTTAGAACAGGATATATCGGCTTGGCGAATGGGTCAGAAATGACTGATGCGGACGATTTCAAGCTCTGGTACATATACTAGAGGTGGGATCAACTGTCTAAGGCTAAACTCAAGGTGCAATGGACGTGGAGTACAAATAGATAATCAGACGGGTCTCTATTTTTTGGAATGATGGGTTGCCTCTCGTTAAGCGCTAAATTCAATGCCTTCAGCCGAGCGAAAAATGGGGTGGAGAGTGAGTGGTCAAATCAGCGAAATTTTGTAAAACAAGCACCTTGATTAAGAGCATGGTTGGTCCAACCAGGTGCTTGTTAAGATCAGTGGGCTGATGATGCAGCCCAAACCCAATAAGTCTGGTGGGTTGATAGATGTAGATCAACAGATGCGGAACCCACCATATGTAATGTGGTTCAGATGGATATGGAAGTAAAAACTCAGGTTTAGGCTGAGTCGAATCAGCCTGGTCAGAGTAGGGTTCCAAAAAATAATCAGTGCATGGTGTGGAAACCCTACAGGGGTGATCAAAGAATGATGGCTCCTATTTTTTGGTCTGATCAATACCCGATACCTGGTATAGATATGGAGTTGAATCATCTGCAAACAGCTCAGTGAGAGGTGAATTAGAATAGAAATTGAGTCCGGTTGTGGGTCGGGGTAGAGAACGGGCTTTGATTGGTTCTGTATGAGTGGAATAGGTGGCTTCAATGAGAATTGGCTTGTTATAATCAGGAAGTAGATTTTCTCCGATATTATGGTTAGATTCGAAATCGTCGGAGAGTTTGCGAAAATCAAAATCTGAATGAGATTCAAGATCGTGAGTTCCACCATAGAATAAATCATATGCTGTATATTCAGCAGCTTGATTGGGGTCTAGCCTAGATGTTAATTCTGAGCTTAAAAAGGTGTCCTTATCTGGTAGAGGCTCAGGTTCTAAGCTGGTAGGACAGACCCAATTGAAACCCCACTCGTCCAACTCCTCAGTTTCTGTATCGTAGATTGGCATGACTTCCGAAAAATCGATTAGTTCCTCTGAGGATGTTGGCAAGGGATATTCATCAAATAGAGGCCCAAAATCATATTCTTCATTGAAAGATTGATCTTCCTCATATGGGGCCTTGAAATCTTCCCAATAGGTTTCAGATCTAGATTCTGGGCTTAGGATGTGGGTTGAATTACTATACTCTAGGTCCGAATAACCTTCGAGGGTCACCTTATCAGAATAAGGGATGGAATTTACACCCTCGAGAGGTTTAGTTCTACTCTCATTATTGCAGGAGTTTTGGGATTCTAAGCCTGGTGATTCATGGTCTAGAGTGGGATCAACATTATGTTTTCCTACATTTGGAGCTTCCCAACCTTCTTCAATATTAGGCACATTGTACTCCATCTGGGTTGGGAATCCACAACCATTTTGTGCCTCAAACCCTAGATCAGATTGACCCTCGATGTTGTCGCAAGATGGTTCATCCTCTGTTTGTGGTAGATACGGGTACTTCTGGTCGATAATTTATTTTACTAATCTCATTATCTCTTCCCAATTTTCAAGATCATCTTGGTGTTGCTTCCAAAGTCGAGGATTTGTCATACATTGAAGGTATTCAAGATTGTGCAGTTTTTCTATCTCAATGTACCTTGTAATGAGCATGTCACGGGTTGATCCTTTTGTGGCTTCTGCCAATAGTACTTTGGCACAAGTTATGATAAAGGTTGTGGTTGTTGGGACATCAACCTGAATGTTTTCTACTGTTGTTGAGGTTTTGTCTTCTTTCTCATAGAATTTCAAGGCATCCTTAATCATCGTATTTCTCATGGATCTCCGATATTCAGGTTTCTTGAATGGTAGTCCTAAGTGGTTTGGCTGTATATTTGAATCAGGTGGTGGAATCAAGATGTAGAATCAGAGTTTGAATCAAGATGTAGAATCAAGTTATGAAGCGATTAAATCTGAATAAAGAGTCCCACTAAAAATGTATGTGTGTGCTCTAAAGAGAAAAGATGAGGGACTAGAGATGTTTCTGACCCAATCAAGACACCCAAAGATGTTTGGATGACTATGGAGGTTCGGGGCGAATGGTACCCCTGAATCGGAAGATTGTCCACCTGAGAATTACCTGGGCAGCCAGAGAGGGAGAGTCCCACAAAGACCCCTACACGGTAGAGTGTCCCCACGGGTTATAGGGTTTCCCCCACCTGACCTCTCTTGTCACTGAGATTCCAGGTAGACCAGAATGGTGACCTTGACCTCTTAAGTCTATCACTTTTTTTTCACAGGTGCTTTAGGGTTCTCACTTGAACTTTAGATGTTTTGATGTTGTGACCTAATTTGGAGGTTGGTTGACCCAAGGGGTCAACTTCACCTAACCTGTCCTATAGTTGACAGAATGATTCTAGGCTTGGGACCTAGAGATCACCCTAATTTGACTCCCAGTTTATTCGGTCCAAGATTTTAAGATTCAAGTGATCTTAGAGATCAATTTTTCTTAGGGTTTGTCATGTTTAGATCTCTTCAATCAAGGGCTTGGGTATCACATTGATGCGGGAGGGTTCATTTCCTTTTATACACGCATGTGTGACTAGCACTCCAAGGCCCTACTGTAGAAACCCTAATTTGGTTCTATTTCCAATCCTCTTTTTCTACTTGAAAAGGTTCTCTTTGGACTTAAAAGCAAGAAGTGTGTTGTCCACAGAGATTAAGCGTGATCTCTAATAGGCACATGAATTTTGTGGGATAGAATCTAAAAAAATTGCTCCAACTTCAAGAAGATTTGAAAAATTTTCGCAAAATCAGGAAACGTTTGCCTTAAAGATGGTGATTACTATAGAAAGAAGGCAATTAATTCCTAAATTAATTTCTTCCTTTTGTCTTTCAAAACATAGGGGATCATTTGAGGAAGAAGAGAAATTACCTGCCCTGGAGTGGTTGACTTGCGGAAGGGATCTTCTTGTGAAATAACTGCAAGATCACAACAAAGCAATGTAGGGCAAGTTAGTGTTCAATATGTTAAAAAGAATGTAGAGACTAGTGATAAATTGTGCATTGCTCCCCGGCAATGATGCCAAAATGTTGACGCATCTTGATCGTGTTTTAACAGTTATTTGCGTCGTAGTATAGGTGATCAACCGTTGCTAACAAATAAGAATTTATTACTCGAAACCTAAGTATCCGAGGTCGAACATAGGGAGCAATTGGAATTTATTACTAATCTCAAGAATGTAATTGAACACTTAATTACTCAAAACTTAACTCAAAATGTATAAATAAATACGTTTAAAAGTCAATTGTGGCAAAAAGAAGGAATTTGGATGTCTGATCATGGGATCAGATGTCTGAAAAAGATGTTTCCTCCTATCATGTTCATGTTCTACTGGTTTTCTTCCTTTCTTCTTTGTGCTTCTTCTTCCTTGTTTCTTCTATGCAGTTCTCTTGTTTTGCTTCTTTCTTCTTATTTTTCTCTATCTTCTGCCTTGCCTCTCTCCTGCAGTTTCTTTCTCCTTCTTTTCTCTGTGGGTCTTCTTCCTCTTCCTTCCTTGGCTTCAACTTCTATGCTTCTTCTGCTTGTCCTTCCCTTTCTTTATTTCTTCTTTCTTCTTTAGTTCCTCTTCTCTTTGGCTTTGCCCCTTCTCTCTACCTTGCCTTTCTCTTTTTCCTCTGCGAAGCTTCCTTTCTTCTTCTTCTTTTCCTTCGCTTACAGTGGCTAAGTCCCTACTTCCTTCTTCAGTTCCTTCCCTTCACACACCAAAGGGAAGCAAAACCTATCCCTCTACCCACACCTGTGTCTCTCTCTCTCTCCTTGTATATCACTCTTCAGCATGCTCTCCTAGAGGCAGGTAATCGGGTCGGGTCGCGTGCCCGGGTCCAGGTGCACCAGCGTAGGTGTGGTGCGTGAGGAGTGCTCAGGTGTGTATCGGGTACAGGTCACCAAATCCATGTGATGAGCTCATGGACGAGGCACTGTGTATAGGTGAGGGACCTCACCCCATGTGTTATCAGAGGCAACCAACCGATAGCATAAAATCAATTTAAACCACTCCAGCACCTTACAGCTTACCGAGGTGGGACTATTGTTCCACCATTCTTTCCCGCGTGCCCGTAGGATATCATTCTCCAATTGCAGCACTGTAGGTCCCGCAGCACCCCTTTATCAGGCTGGGCTTGCGCACACTCACAACCCACACAATCTAGAAGCCTGGGAGAGGTCGATCGCGGCCTGGAACTGAAGAACAATCGAGCTCGAGCCGTCATTAATGGTGGCTGGAAGCTTGACCCTACAAAACACGAAAAGGAACTTGCAGCTCCATCAGACCACAGGAGCACCTTCGCCGTGTCATGGTGAAGGTGAGGCAGTAGGTGGCAGGCCGTGGGGCGACCTAGGTGTGCGTGCTTAGGTCGCTCTGTGGCCGGCCAGATGGGTTTGGTCGGGGGACAGTTGTGGCGGTGTAGAGGGTCTGTGGATAAGCGGAGGATATTCAGTGAAGTGTGGCGGAGGTTATGCAGTGGTTGGCGAGACGTGTGGGGCTACGGAGTGACGAGAGCATCTCGCCGGAGGGTGGCCGGAGATGAGGAAGATGGTGGTGGACAGCGGCGGTCGAGGAGCATTTGTGAAATAAGATGAAAGAAATGAAAGAGGCGATAGAGAAGAGCAGTTCTAACCTAACTAAGGGGATGAAAGGGGAGAGAGGGCGGCTGGCAGTACCTGCTGTTGCTAGAGAAGAAAGCGTCCAGTGGAGGAAGACGACGGCGACGATGGGGCTAGGGCTGCTCGCGCGGGTGTTGCATGACGCGGAGGAGGATGAGGAGGATAGCTCTGCCGTTGGTTTTGTGGCAGAGCGACGAGGAAAAGGAGGGGGGCTCCCCGAAGCTCGCTGGACCCCTTAGTTGGAGGAGAAGAAGAAATCGAGGTGGAATTTTGGCCAAGTCGAGCTGAAGAGGTGCAACCGGTGTTGGGGGTTAATTTATAGGCACAGGCAGGGACTCCTATGCTTGGAAGACAAGATTCCAAGCACGAGAATCCTCATCGGAGATGGAAACAGTTAAGAGACCCAAATCTCTCGTGCGTTCGTACTAGAGATTGGGTGCAAATCAGGGATCAGGATTGAGTTCTAATGAAAGGGAATTCCTTAGAGAATCTCCTTTCCAAATCTGGGAGATCTCCGAGGAATCAGAGAGTATTCCCTCTCTATTCCTCGTCGGAGTAGGATTTCTCCCCAATAATGGTGGCGGGACCTTCTTGTAAGAGTGGCTAGGAAATTAGGACGGTTTATGCAATGGCTTTCTAAAGATAGGGACCAAAATGTAATTGGGTGTACTAATTTGCAAAGTAGGTCAAGATGACCTCCCCTTAGCTCCAAATTTTGGTACAAAACCTAATTTGGATCTAAGGAATCCAATGGTGAAGTTGGATTTTAGGTTTGACCACGTTTGACTAGACATTTTGTGTAAAATCCAAAATTAGGTCAATTGATGAGCTAGGACCCTAATCTAGGTCAAACTAGGTTCCAAAGGCCAAATTGAATGTTCTAAACCCTATGGGATATTTTTCCATGAATTTTATAGGGTTTACTTGATTTTTTTTATCCTGACCGAAACCTTGTTGAATTAAGCAAGTCTCTTTTAGGGTTACAAGATGTCATTTAATTCCTGGTTTGCACATAAACCCATTTCTAATTGGACCAACCCACTTTTTATCTTATTTAGACCATTTGACCTGTGTTTTGTCTCTGAGAAATCTAGTTTGTGTATTGCAATGGTAAAATTGCAGTTTTACACTTTACTTCATGATTTCTTCTCAGAAACTTATTCCTTCAATTAAGCCCTCTTCTAAGTTATGCAGGAGCTTTTATTCTCTTTATTAGGTCAAAATGAGCTAGTTATGCTCATGATGAGGATCTCATCGCACACGATCATGATTGAATGGTGGAGATGCTTCCTCCACTAGCAGGCGCACGATTTGAATGATTACGAGAGAGCGATCTACAGGCACCCCCAGCCGTGCGATGGTTCATCCAACGGCTGCCAACCATGCTTGCACATTTGAATTCATGAGCACATGTGATCTTCGTGCGATCTCATCCATCCCTGCCTGAAAAATGCCAGTTTATCATCATTTTTATCCATTAAAACAAACCTACCTCTTAGGATTTTGCTTTGCAAATGGGTTTTTGGGCTGCATTTAGGCTTCAATTAGGCATGCATTGCACTTTTTATTGTCTTTTTAATGTGTTTTTGTGAGTGTTAGGGGTACATAGATTGTCAGAACTCCAAAACCCTAGAACTCAGGAAGGCAACTGGTGAAGAAGAAGCTTAAACTAACTAGAACTCAGCTAGATCCAGCACACCATAGCTGGATTCCAACTCACTTGAACTAGGGTTAGCTCATCTTAGCTCCATTCAGCTCACCTCAGCAGAATAGCAGCTCAAGAGAGCTCATCTTAGCTCACCTTAGCTTAGGCTAGCTCAGATCCAGCTAAACTTAGCTGAGTCTAGCTCATCTCAGCTCCCATTAGTCCACAGGAAGCTCTAGCTAGCTCAGCTGAGTTGACTGGAGCTCACCCCAGCTTAGGTCCAGCTACATCTAGCTCCACTCAACTCCAGCCAGCTGAAGATGACTTCATTCCAGCTTAGGAAGCACAAGTCCAGCTCCCGGGGACTCAGCTTAGCTCAACTCAGTTGAGCTAAGCTACCTAAGCTGCCTCACCCAGCTTGATCCTCCCCGGGAGCATTAGACCCAGCTCACCTCAACTCCTTTCAGCAGAAGCCAGCTTTCTTTAGCTTTGCTTAGTAGCTAGCAAGGAACTAGCAAGCCAAGCTAGCTAAGGTAGCTACTTGCAGCTCTCTCCAGCAGCCACCGGCTCTAGTGCAGCTCAAGATGAGTACCTCCAGCTCTTCTCCCTGAAAACCCTAGCTCCAAATGCCTCCAACTCTACTCCCTACTAGCTAAGCTCTCTAAGTTACTTAACATAGCTAGTCCACCTCCATGGCACCAAAACCTACTACCCTACTACCTAAGCTCCAGCAAAAAAGACCACCTACTCCTACTTTATTTGGTGCAAACTATCCCTTCCATCACCACCCTACATCCACCATCAAAACCCATCTCCACCCTCCTTTTTTTCCCTCCAAAACTGCCTTCTAGAAGGTATTTTTGGAGGGAAAACCAAGGCACCTCTTCATTTCCCTCCCATTTTTCCCTCCAAGAATATCCAAGCACCTATTCATTTCCCACCAAAAAAAAACACCATAACCACCCCCTTCCCATCCTATAAATACCCTACCCTACCACCATATAATTCCCATCCTCCATTAGTGTGTACTTCCGCCTACATCCACCTATACCTACGACCAAGAAGTAGAGAAGAGGATTAAGGGGCCACATCACCCGCCCCCTTGGTGCCTTCTTCTCCCCATTTCTTCTCCCTTGTGCCACACCAAGGAGGAGGAGCACTCCACCACTAGGAGGACAGCCAGGCATGGAGGAGCAAGGGTGGTGCACACCCACCCTTGAAGGAAAGCATTGAAGGTGGTAGCTTCCACCTTGGAGGAGCATCTCAAGGAAGGAGAGGGAGGAGCCCTTTTCAAGCGTATGAGCCCCTGAGCTTGGAGCACGGAGCTTCCCCTCTTCACCAACAATTCTGGAGGACTTGTGTTTTATTTTATTTATTGCAATTCTCTAGTTGTAGAAGCATTCATCTACTAGGTTTTTCTATAAAACACTTTCTCATTAATCTAGTTACCTTCTTTGAAATTTCTTTTAGTTGCATTTTGATTATTTTGATTCTAGCACTCTTCACTCCCTCTCCCTAATTACTCTTGGCCTCCACGTGCCTAGAGTGCACTTAGGAAGAGGAATTACTTGTCACTTAGGTGTTAGCTTTGTGATCGTAGTTGTTATTTACTTTTTCGCCAACAACTCGTGTTTTCCCTCGTTATCTCAAAACCCTAAAAAAAATGATATAGTTGAAAAACAAAAAAGAAAGGTGATTTCTATTTCCAAGCAAGAGACCTGAATTTTGCAAACATATTGCCTCCTTGGACGACCTTAGATACCCCACTATCTAGGTTTATAAATTTAAGAGTTGATTGGTTTTGCGCGTTACAATGACGTATTTTACAAACCACGTAAAATCCATGTCACTTTTTGGCACCATTGCCGGAGAGGCATGGCTTTGCTTAATCTTTCTTTTTCTTGCCTGAAGTGGATCTCACTCCCTTCTCTTTCTTTTCTCTAGTGTGTGTAGGAACTACAGTGGGAAAGCGGGAATTGAGAAGCGAAAGTTCAAAGTTCATTTTCTTCACACGATTTTAGGTTGGTTCCCCATTTCTTGTCACATTTAGGCTAAAAGACTTCCAAAAAAATATTAAACTTGGCTTTCAGGACCCTAAACACTTTAATTAAGTGGAGTGGTGCTCATAAATATTCATTGTTTACATGAATGTTTCATTAACACCACTCCATTGCAAGTACTGGTGTTCTATTTTTCAGGTCTATTATTCTATCTGGACTTGAAAAATCAATTCCTAACACCACAGGCCTCCTAAAATCATAAAATTTCATACAGTGATTCCAAATTGAGTTAGGAACATTTGTTCTAAATTTATGATCAATTGGCTTTGTATTTAATTTTTAAAAATTCACGGACTGCAGAGGGATCACACCCTCTAATCTTCTTATTTTGTTACTGTCTGTGAATTTTTAGATTTTTTATACTCATCAAATTTTTGTGAAATTTAGCTTTCTGGAATCTTTGTAGAATTTTACGCATCATATAAAATCAACAAAAAATTTTGAGGTCAGTGGTAATAATAAAAAGTCCAAAATACCCATGGGTATTATTTCTGGACTTTGACACCAGTACAAATAAAAATTCAAAATAATTATTGAACAAATTTCTAAAATCTTAAAAAACTCTTGTATGGAATCCTTGTTTGATTTTCTTCAAATTAGTGGTGTTGTTTGACTTTTTTGGACCACTAATTAATACAGAATGCCTAAAAATAATTCATTGGTAGTAATTTTCTGTCTTAGGGACAATTGGCTTAGGGTTTCTTTCTTTCTTTTAGGAGACTCACATTAAAGGAAATTAACCATCACCAATACAACTTGTTTTTCCTTTGATTGTGGAGTTTCAAACTTGTTTGAACATTTAAAAAGAAAAACCCTAAACACACTCAATTAAATTGAATCCTAAAAGACAGAAATACAATAATTGTGTGACAACTTGTTTTCATTGGAACCACTTTCCAATTCCTGCACACACACTAAAAATTCAAATAACAGGGCAACAACCCAATTAATGCCCTCCACCTTTCGTTTCAACACTAGTATCCTAGACCTAATTAAAATTGGTAGCAATTTGACCCCTAAGGATTTCATCAACTTAGACTTGCTATATAGGACTTAAGTTTTCTATGGTTAATACCAATTCTGTCATCTATATCTGGTGTTCAGGCTGAGGGGCCGTGTCAAACGACCAGGTGCAGGTTTGTACAAACACTTGGGGATTTTCCTGGGAAACGCTTGGGCCCAAACCTCCCCTTAAGGAACTTGGCTAGATTTGTTGACAGAACGAGAATTCACTATTGATTACTTATTTCCTAGGTAGACCAAGTCTTAGGTCAATTTCTAGGGAGTGACAATTAAGTTAGGTCTAAAATTTGCTTGTTTGTGTGCACACCTCTCTCATCTCCATCTCTTCTCCTCCCCTCCCGTTTCTTCCATTTCGCATGGGCGGTGGTCCAAAACTCCACACTTGGAGAGACCACTTGATTTTGCCACCCCAAAAAAGACTTTTCCATGCATTCTTCCTCTTCTTTGAAAATGGAAAATAAAAATTGGTCCTCTATCCCGCATGCTAATTTTTATTTCCCCTATTTTTCCACCCAAGAGCTACTTAATCAGGCCCCTCCACCTAATCTCTACTCTATCATGGCTCAGCTACAAGTTAAGCAACAGCAGTTGCATAAGGATTTAACAAACCTAGCCAACCAAGGGAGTCCTGCCACACCTGCCCAAGCTCCGCACATTCCTCATCTCACCCCTTTTAACACCCGCAAGAGAGAAAATCTGCATAAATCCCATGCTGAGTATAATTGTTATTCTGAGGCTTTCTATGATTCAATAAGGAATTATGTTTATCCCAATCATCACCCCACACAAAATTTCCCTACCTTCCAGGAGAAATTGATAAATTCCTCTAATGGGAGGAATTATCTGACTCACTCCTAGACCAATCCAGTTCCACACCAACAACAGAACCCATTTGGTGGGTATGGTTCAAATCAGACTTATCAATCTGGGCAATCTCAAGAAGACATTAATGCCCAGATGATGAAAACCCTGCAGGAGTTACAAAGAAAAACAAAGGAAACAACCCGTCTTATTAATAATCTCAATGATCAAATTGGGGATATTCTGACTCAAAGACCTGCAGGACACTCACCATCCCAACCCACACCAAACTTTATTAATCACAGGAACCAACACCCAAGTGGATACCAACATTAGAACCACACGGTTCATCCTCCTATTAACCCAATATCGCAGCACCAACCCAGTTTCTATCAACATCAGGTCCCTCCCCCTCCACCCAGTGATCACCAAGCTGCGTATGCAGAGACTTTGAGGAGTGAGGAAACCACCATGGATTTAAGGCCTTCACATTCAAATGATGAAACTGATTCTCAACCAATGCAGCTTGACTCCCCTAACCTCAATAAGGAAGAAGAAAAAGAAATCCCAAAAACACTTGATTCAAACCCTATTTCCCACTCTCAAAAACTGCAATCCAACAATCCAAAATCAGAGCCCTCTGACCACAATCGTTTGGACTTATTTGAGCAAGTCGAGAGGAATATTCGCCTCCTAGATTCTCCCCATGCCTCTAAAAAATTTACTTCAAAAGGGCATGATCAGAATCTAGAAATGTTGGTCCTTTCAAAGACATCCAGCTCAGTTTTTCAGAGCAAGCTGCCTTTCACAAAAAAGCACCAGGGCACATCACTCATCTTAGCTGTCATAACTGGCACCTTTTTTTTTCACACCCCTCTCGACTTAGGTACCTCTAGTAATCTCATCCCCCCGATCTTATTTGAGCAATTTCGATTCAGTGATTTAAAACCTACTAAGGTTCAATTCCAATTGGAAGATCGATCTACCATTCAATCACGGGGAGTTGTTGAGGATAGTATTATCAAGGTCCAGAATTGTCTATTTCTAGTAAATTTTCTGGTCTTTGACATAGAGGTACCTAAGGCTCTCATTAATGTCATCCTTGGAAGACCTTTTCTGATTATGGCAGCAGCTAATATCAATTCTCATTTTGGGAAAATGAATATAAGCTGTAGTAACCAGACCTTCTCATTAGATTTATTTCAAGCTTCCAAGAGGTCCATTGATTAGAAAATTTTTGAGGACACTGATAATAAAATGGAAGCAGCATTTAAGAAGTCTATGTTGATCCAATCTCATTCATCTTTGACCACTATTGATCTAGATTTTATTGGTTCTTATTCTAAGGATAATTATGTGGTCTAAGACTTTCCAGATCAACTAGGGTTAGACTTTCCCCCTTTTCATCTTCTTATCTTTTCACCAAAAATATCCACACTAACTTCACCCGTCCTCCATCTCACTAACTCCTTTCCCCTCACTTTTCTATTGGACCTACCACCTGATCCACCTGAGTTTGGCTTTCATCATCAATTCAAACCATTGCTAGACCCGGGTCCTTTTTCCATTTCTCTATTTTATTTTGATCCCTTTATCTTTACCACTCATCTTTTTAGGGATCTTGAGGAAGACACTTTTATTAAAGACATTCAAGTGTCCAACTATTTACATGATTTTCCATCTTCTGTGCATACCTTCACGCCTGGCTGAATGGAGTAAAAGATAGCACTGGATGGGTGGTAACCCATCATTTTTCCTGCTATCCTTTTTCCTTTCTTTTTCTAGGTTTTGACCATCCTAAACCCGACCGCTCTTCATTAAGGTGATCCCTTTTCCCTCCTAATGCATGAGGACATTGCGTATCTTAAGCATTGGGGGTGTTTTTAAAATTTGACAATCGATTTAGGATTTTCAAAGCCTACAAACATGCATTTTTCTTTAGTTATTTTATTTTCCTTCTTGCATACCCAAAAAAAAAAATGTTGAAAACTTTTTGAGGAAATATTTTGAAATCGTGACTAAGGTTGGAAAAACTCACTTTTGGTACAATGGGATTTAATCTTTAACAAACTAGGGATGAGGATGTGGATCTAATCATTAGAATTTCAGGGTCTATTTTAGACTAGATCAGATATCCTTCTCTAAAAATTCCACCTGAACTCATGATAGTTCAGGTGACTTGATCCTATTTTGTAATGTGGAAAGTATTTGGCTTAGTTTCTGATTCAAAACCTTGCATGTCTTGAGAAATTTCTTGTGTCAATTTTCACACACAATCCAACACTTAAAAACAACTAAAAATTAGAAAAATTCCCTTGTTTAGACTTAGTAAAAGTCTGAAGTAGATCATTGGTTTGAGTTCCCACCGCCAAGAAGGAGGAAATTGCCTCCTTTGAGGATGCGATGTCAACATGTTACCGCCTCGGCATTGCTCCATATCTATATTTCATATCTTTAGATGGAGCATTAAAGCACATTTTAGCAGCTCAAGTGTCTTGGACGGTGCTCTACCTATAGTGTCGGAGCAAGAACTTGAGTTTACTTGGAGCGCCCCTTTACACCGCATTGTGTTTTGGGGTTGTGAGCTCCTAGGTGGTGTCATGGACAGTGCTATCACGAAGTACTGGCGCCAGAGCCCCCTTGAGGATTGGTAATGGGAATGATGATCCCGACACATCTGTTGTTAGACTAAGCTAAAAATAAGCATGGGAAAAAAAATAAATAAATAAACACACCCCTATAAATGTTGGCTTTTCAGAAGCATGGACATAAGGTTTTAAAGGATTTTGCAAGTTGCGAATCAGATTCATGAGCCAGAAAAATCCTAAAAACAAAATTTCAAGTCATCTAAATTAACAAGGGGTTAATTTGTGAATTTTTTGAAGGATATATTGATCCCGTTTTGTCTAATGGTTGGATCCAAAAACAAATCCCGATGTTTATCCTTAAAAAATCCCGTGTCTCCTGTGTTTAGATCAACCAAGGTCCCTTAATATTTTTCCCCTTAAAAGTCAAAAAATAATTACATTTCCCAAAAATTCTATTTTGTAGAAATTTAAGTTTTGCTAAGAGACTAGCAAAACATAAGCATGGGGGTATGAAAAATGCCAGTTTATCATAATTTTTATGCATTAAAACAAACCTAACACTTAGGATTTTGCTCCGCAAATGGGTTTTTGGGCTGCATTTAGGCATCAATTAGGTTAGGCATGCATTGCACTTTTTATTGTCTTTTTATGTGTTTTTGTGAGTGTTAGGGATATACAGATTGTCAGAACTCCAAAACCCTAGCACCCAGGAAGGCAACTGGTGAAGAAGAAGCTCAAACTAACTGAGACTCAGCTTGATCCAACTCACCATAGCTGGATTCCAACTCACTTGAACTAGGGTTAGCTCATCTTAGCTCCATTCAACTCACCTCAGTTGAATAGCAGCTCAAGAGAGCTCATCTTAGCTCACCTTAGCGTAGGTTAGCTTAGATCCAGCTAAACTTAGTTGAGTCTAGCTCATCTCAACTCCCATTAGTCCACAGGGAGCTCTAGCTAGCTCAGTTGAGTTGACTGGAGTTCACCCCAGCTTAGGTCCAACTACATCTAGCTCCACTCAACTCTGACCAGTTGAAGATGACTTCATTCCAGCTTAGGAAGCTCAAGTCCAGCTCCTGGGGACTCAGCTTAGCTCAACTCAGTTGAGCTAAGCTACCTTAGCTGCCTCACCCAGCTTGATCCTCCCTGGAAGCATTAGACCTAGCTCACCTCAGCTCCTTTCAGCAGAAGCCAGCTTGCTTTAGCTTGGCTTAGTATCTAGCAAGGAACTAGCAAGCCAAGCCAGCTAAGGTACCTCCTTGCTGCTCTCTTCAGTAGCCACCAGCTCTACTGCAGCTCAAGATGACTACCTCCAGCTCTTCTCCCTGAAAACCCTAGCTCTAAATGCCTCCAACTCTACTCCCTACTAGCTAAATTAGCTAAGCTACTTAACTTAGCTAGTCTACCTCCATGGCACCAAAACCAACTACCCTACTACCTAAGTTCTACCAAAAAGACCACCTACTCCTACTTTATTTTGGTGCAAACTATCCCTTCCATCACCACCCTACATCCACCATCAAAACCCGTCTCCACCCTCGATTTTTTCCCTCCAAAATTGCCTTCTAGAAGGTATTTTTGGAGGGAAAACCAAGGCACCTCTTCATTTCCCTCCCATTTTTCCCTCCAAAAATATCCAAGCACCCCTTCATTTCCCTCCAGAAAAACACCATAACCACCCCCCTTCCCATCCTATAAATACCCTACCCTACCACCACATGATTCCCATCCTCCATTAGTGTGTACTTCCACCTACATCCACCTATACCTACGGCCAAGAAGGAGTAGAGAAGAAGATTAAGGGGGCACATCAGCTGCCCCCTTAGTGCCTTCTTCTCCCCATTTCTTCTCCCTTGTGCCACACCAAGGAGGAGGAGCACACCACCACTAGGAGGATGGCCAAGCAAGGAGGAGCAAGGGTGGTGCACGCCCACCCTTGAAGGAGAGCATTGAAGGTGGTAGCTTCCACCTTGGAGGAGCATCTCAAGGACGGAGAAGGAGGAGCCCTTTTCAAGCCTATGAGCCCCTAAGCTTGGAGCAAGGAGCTTCCCCTCTTCACCAACAATTCAGGAGGACTTGTGTTTTATTTTATTTATTGCAATTCGCTAGTAGTAGAAGCATTCATCTACTAGGTTTTTCTGTAAAACACTTTCTCATTAATCTAGTTGCATTCTTTGAAATTTCTTTTAGGTGCATTTTGATTACTATGATTCTAGCACTCTCCACTCCCTCTCCCTAATTACTCTAGGCCTCCACGTGCCTAGAGTGAGCTTAGGAAGAGGAATTACTTGTCACTTAGGTGTTAGCTTAGTGATCGTAGTTGTTATTTACTTTTTTGCTAACGACTCGTGTTTTCCCTCGTTATTTCAAAACCCTAAAAAAAAATGATATAGTTGAAAAGACAAAAAAGAAAAGTGATTTCTTTTCCAAGCAAGAGACCTGAATTTTGCAAACATATTGCCTCCTTGGACGACCCTAGATACCCCACTATCTAGGTTTATAAATTTAAGAGTTGATTGGTTTTGCGCGTTACAACGACATATTTTACAAACCGTGTAAAATCCATATCAGTGCTCGATCCAATGGCTGTCGATCTCCTTGCGCTACGCCAGCAGTAGCCGTGCCTCCTCACACTAGCCAAGGCACTTGAATTTGTAGCGACACCCCTGGCAGGTCTTTAGGGATGTTTTAAATGTCTTTGAAGACCCGTGTGCGCAAAACACCTCCATTCCACCACTATATAAACACCATGACCCCTTCCCTTCCAAAGCATCTCTAGTTACTCTACTCCCACCTACTCCTATGCTCTACTAGCCTACCAAAGCTCCATTAGAGCTTACTCCCAATCTCCAAAGGCCTCTTATTAGTGTAATGTTCCTACACCCCACCAAATACTCGTGCTCTATCTCACCACCTTCATAAAAAGCCTTGGAGTTGTCCTCCTACCTCCATTCCAGTAGAAGATCACCTCCATCTCCTCATCCCCATTCTAGACCCTTGGTGAAGCATTCCTCTACTCGACATCCTCTTGCATCTCACCTCCGTGGTCCAGCACCTCACCTTCTTCGTCCAAGCTACTGCTAAGCATCGTCGTCTCGCCAAACAGCCAATATGGGAGATTCCTTCTCACCCTTGTCTCTTTTGTATTTTTTTGCATATTGTAATAAACATTTGCATGATATATCAGATTTGTTTTCATCTCCTTTGTGAGTTATCTTGCTTCCCCTTCGCTTTACAAAAACACAAAAAAAATCACAAAACCTAAAACACCAAAAAGAAACAAAATGAAGTGTGGATTTCAATGAAAGTAAACATCGCCTCCCTATGTTCGACCTAGGACGCCCTTGGAGTTTCAGTTAAAAATTCTATTTGATAACGTGTTTTGCGAACTGTGATGATGGGTTTCTCCTAACCCTAATTTTACTTCGCGAAAACTCGTTCATCATTTTGGCACTGTTGTCGGGGATGCAACGGAATTTACTTTCTTGTCATCCATGTTTCTTGGCATTTACTTATTATTAACCCCACCTGCCTTTGATTTACTATCTTGCAGGTACCCTAGCAAGGAGATTCGAGTGCGGTAAATCGGAGTAAAGTGCCAGTCGATTAATCTGTAAGTGCCCCCACATTCCACCCCACTAGTTTCATTTCGCCACATCAATAACCAAGACCTAATCTACTTAGATGTTTGCATGAACCCTAGGATAGAATTTGTTTGTCTTGTTTGTCATCTCCACTCATCTCACCCTCGCATATTATAAAAAAAAACAAAAAGAGACTTCTTGTGGGACAAATCAACATACACACTACATACACCCACATTTGAGGCACATAACCTAACTTGATTTTTATCTACTCAATCGGGATTCCAACCTGTGGAATCGGTACACCAATTCAACACATAAAGGAGTAGAAATCATACTAGGTTAATCACCGTTTTGTGTGCCCTAATCGGTGGTGCATCTGGGCTAGTTGATTAATTGTTTGGGTCACACCACCTAATCTAAAAGGAATTCATTTTGTAGCTGCCGCATAGAATTCAATATTTAGGTCAAACCAAGCACTCCATATTTCTTTTTGATTTGCAAAGGAAAACATTTGAACTCGCGATTTCAAACTTAGTTTGCCTCTGGGAAATTTGGTTGCATCTACCTAATATTTGAACCCTAAAAGCTACTAAGCAAGACTTGAACCCTAAAACTCACTTCATCATCAATAATCTTGCTTGAAAATCTTTTTGGTTGTGCACATACACACATTTCCAACAAATCATTATGGGCACAACCCATTAAGGGCCCATCACATTCCGATAGCACCAAATATCCCAAGCCTAACTAAAATTGATTAGACATTGGCCATAAGGACTGATTCGCTCTTCGGGGCTCAGATTGAGATTGTTCATGATTAACCTGCTTATACCGGTCAATCTGATGTCTACTTAGGGGAGTAGTGTCAAATGACCATGGCTAGGGGGTACACTACGAACTGGAGGCGTAAGCCAAAGGAAGAACCTTCTCCCTAGTCCCTCCTTTTAACTGGTTGGATTGGCTAAATACAAGTAGAGTAAATCGTCTATAATCGTAAGATGGATTTTGAGAGTCTGTAGACCTTTAGGCTACCCAACCTAAGGATAGGCTTGTATTTTTGTGTTGCAGGGTTCCTACTCTTCCTTGTCCTTCTGACTTCCTTCCAGTGTATGATTGGGAGGAGGTCATTGAACCCTCGTCTACAAGGACATTTAGACCATTCCTAGAGGTGGAGGTTGAGTTATAGCCAAGCAGATCCCATGGATAATCAACAACCACCTCCCCCACCCTCGAACCAGCAAGAGTTAATTCAGCGGTAGTTGGAAGAATTGCAGCAGATGCAGCAATGGTTCCAATGGATGTATGGTCAGGGCACTCGACCCTTGAAGGATTTTTTTGATCCTTCAAATAATGGGGAATGTCCTGGCATCATGATTCTCGCTGGAGACATAGAAATCAAGCCCCAAGTCTTAAGTTTGATTAAACATTTCCATGGGCTTGGCTCGAAGGATTCATTCCAGCACTTGGAGGATCTGACCACTTTGGTTTAGACCACCAAAGCAAGGAATGTGAATGAAGAGAAAATGATCATGAGGCTCTTTCCCCACTCTTTCAGGGATAAGGCCACACATTGGTACCAGACTATTGGAAGGTCGATAGAAACATGGGATGCACTTAACTCGGCTTTCTTGAAGAAATTCTTTCCTATCGGATAGAGCAATGCCTTGCAACAGGCAATTACCACTTTTGCCCAGCGGTCAGGGGAACCGTTTCATGGTGCTTGGGAGTGATTATAGGAACTTTTGAGGAAGTGTCCACACCACGAGGTGTCAAAATGGCAACTCGTGCAGATATTCTATCGCGGGTTAGTCGAACAACTCCGTAATCACGTGGATGCCTCCTGTGGAGGTAATTTCCTCAACAGGGATGCATATAGCACATATGATCTATTTGAGGAAATGAGCAAGAATTCAATTAATCATCCCTCCATGGATGCCTTCAACTAGTCCCAACAACCCCTATCAAATGCTAATGAGATCCATGATTCTCATTCATTTGACATGGAATTGATTTGTAACAAGCTTGATAAGATGGACTTGGTTGCTAAAAGAATGGAAGAATGGATGCCTGGGAATTTGTGAAACATGTCTACACCGACTCAATCCCAGAATTCAGGATTCCATTCCTCATGAGCTTCCATGGGGTGGGAGTTCGTGAACCAACTTTAATCGGCTCAACCTATGAGACAGGATTTCTCGGAACCTTATAGGTTCCAAATTGGGGCCTTTGATCCTAGTTTTTCTGATCCTTTCTTCTCTCCATCCTCACCCTATGAGATTTGTATACAATACAGGAGAATGCTAGGTTCAACCCATATTCCAACACTTATAACTTGGGTTTGAGGAACCACCCTAACTTCTCTTGGAAAAGTTAGGGGCAACAGACGCAAACATGACCTAGCAACTATGCAACTCAGAGACCTATGGGTCAGGGTCAGGTATACACCCAATTTCCCCGGACACTAGTTACTTAGCCACCTTGGAATGCCCAACAATTTGCAGGGTAGGTTTATTTAAACTGGCAGATGGTAGAAATGCAAGGGTCCATGCTTAAGCTTATGCAGCAAATGAAGACATCATTGGACAACTTGCAATTCGGGTTTATTGCTAACACTCAGCAACCAAGATCTCTACCATCCCAACCTGTACGCAACCCACGTAATGTGCAAAATCAAGGCAATAGAGCCTAAGGGTATGGAAATCAAAGGGACCCACACGCACATGCTCTGGTAGTTGAGCAAGGTCCTTCCTCTTCTTTTTCTAGATACAAGACCAATCAAGGCCCTCCAATCTTCACTAACCCCCTCAAGTCTCGAACCCATACACCTCTGCAAACTCTATCACCTTGAGAAGTGGAAAGCAAACCCAAGACCCTGAATTACCTTCTAGAAGCCAAAACCCTGGGGAGCTTGAGAAAGGAAAGGAGAAGATTGAAGAAGAAAATAAGGCCTAGGGACTGAAAATTGAAGACACCACCCACATTCCGTTCCCTGAAGCCTTATTGAAAACCAGGAAGAAGAAAACCTTAGAGAGTAGTGAGGAGCTCCTGAATTTATTCAAGAGTGTAGAGATCAATATTCCGCTCCTCGATGCTATTAAACACATCTCGGCTTATGCTAAATTTTTGAAAGATCTATGTACCCAAAAGTGTAAGTCAAGAGAAACAACACTGAGGAAGGTAATTCTCTCTGAGCAGGCAAGATTTGTTATCCAGCATCACCTTCCTCAAAAGAAGAAAGATCCAGGAGCCCCCTTAATTTCATGTGTCATTGGGGAATACACTTTCGATAGGTCACAGTTGGATCTAGGTGCATCTATCAACCTAATCCCTACCTCGCTTTATGAGAGGTTTGGGTTAGGAAAACATTGACCAACCTCAGTAATGCTACAACTAGCGAATCGTTCGGTCACCACACCGAAGGGCGTTATTGAGGATGTAATCATCAAGGTCAAGGACTCTATTTTCCCATAAATTTCCTAGTCCTTGACATGGATGTACCTAATGATTTGGGGAACACGCCCATCATTCTAGGTGCCCGTTCCTAGCTACTGCCAAGGCCAACATAAATTGTGAGAGCGGTAGTATGGAAATCACCTTCGGGGATAGGAAGCTAACTCTCGATATTTTCAAGGCAATAAAAGGATTTGAGGAATGTGTATTCATTGAGGAGTTTGAGGATTAGGATTTTGAGACTTGTATGATAATCAGTGTACTCGAGGACTCCACTGGACTTAGCAAACCTAACCCACAACCCTCCGTGGTAGACCTGCCACACCCTAAAGAGGCTATTGATTTTGTTCATTCCCAGCCTCTTCCGATGGATCATCCTTATGAATCTTCATCAACATCCTCCTTCCCTCTATACTAAACCCACCTCAACTAGAATTGAAACCATTGCCTAAAAATTTGAAATATGAGTTTTTAGGAGCTAAGAATACTCTCCCTGTGATTATTAGTGTTGATTTGACTAAGGAACAAGAAGTGAGATTGATTAAGGTCCTTGAGAAAAATAAAGAGGCAATTGGTTGGACCATCCACGACCATAGGGGGATCGAGCCATCTTACTATAATCACCATATTTTTATGGAAGATGGATCTTGCCCTTCTTGTGAAATGCAAACGACACTAAACCCGAATATGCGAGAAGTGGTCAAAAAAGAGATAATCAAGTGGCTCGATGTTGGAATTATTTACCCAATCTCGGATAGTTCGTGAGTTAGCCCTGTTCAGATTGTAGCTAAGAAAGCGGGCATAACCATTATGACTAATGAGAAAGGGGAATCCTTTACCACCCATTCAACTTCTGCTTGGAGAGTTTGTATTGACTATAGGAAGCTGAACATAGCCACCAAAAAGGATCATTTCCCCTTGCCATTCATTGATCAAATCCTAGAAAGGTTAGTTGGGAAAAAGTACTTTTGCTTTCTGGACGGTTATTCTTGATATAACGAAGTCCCTATCCATCTCGAAGATCAGGAAAAGACAACTTTCACATGTCCCTATGGAACCTTTGCATTCCGTTGAATGTAATTCAAGCTTTGCAATGCACCCATGACTTTTCAAAGGTGCATGCTGGCCATCTTTTCGAACATGATGGGAGATTGTCTTGAGGTGTTCATGGATGATTTCTTCATTTCTGAATATTCCTTCGAGTCAGGCCTTACTAAGTTGGAATTGATCCTCCAGAGATGCATCAAGACACGGCTGGTCCTTAGCTGGGAGAAAAGCCACTTCTTGACCTGAGAAGGCATTGTCTTGGGTCACGTGGTTTCTAATCAGGGTATTGAAGTTGATAAGGCTAAGGTGGATGCTATCTCTAGACTTCCTCCACCCACATCTATGAAACAGATCCACTCTTTCCTTGGCCATGTGGGTTTTTATACAGGATTCATCAAGGACCTTTCAAAGATTGCTCGACCCTTGAGTAACCTTCTGGCCAAAGACACACCATTCGAGTTTGATTAATCATTCCATAAGGCATTTGATTTATTAAAAATGGCAGTCACCTATGCCCCGGTGTTGCAACCACCAGTCTGGACAGCCCCATTTGAGACAATGGTGGATGCATCTACTTATGCAGTCGAGGCTTTCTTGGTTCAGAAAATTGAGAAAAAGCCCTCTATAATCTACTACGCTAGCAATACTCTAGACGAGGCCTAGAGGAATTGCACTATTAATGAAAAAGAGATGTTAGCCATAGTTTTTGCTTTAGAAAAATTTAAGGCTTATCTTTTAGGTTCTCACATTATCATTTACACCGACCACTCGACCTTGAAACATCTCTTGGTCAAAAAGGATGCCAAGCCTCGACTTATTCGTTGGATTCTGTTACCTCAAGAATTTGATCTTGAAATCAGGGACAAAGTCGGGCACAAAATGTAGTGGTGGATCACTTGTCGAGAATCCTAATTGATTCTCCTCATCTGGATATCCCTATCTCTGAAGCTTTTTCATATGAGATGATCCTTACAGGCTCGGGTATCCAACCCCCTGGTTTGCGGATATTGTTAATTATTTGGTCGTTGGTCAATTCCCCTAGGATTGGACCAAACAATAATGGGATAGACTTATGTCCATAGCCAAATATTATTTTTGGGATGTTCATGAGCTTTACCGTATCGGAGTCGACCAAATTTTTCGTCGATGTATCCTGGAAAATGAGTTTCATATTATACTTGAGTTTTGCCATGCATCTGCGTGTGGTGGACATTTTTCCAGGAAAAAGACAATGACAAAAATTTTGCAATCTAGATTCTACTGGCTGTCATTATTTAAGGATGCCCAGGAATTCTGAAAGTCATGTGCTTGATGCCAGACACTCAGGAACATGGCCAAGAGAGACATGATGCCCCTAAACCCAATACTTTCCATTGAAATTTTTTACATTTGGGGCATCGACTTCATGTGACCTTCCCTCCATTTGGACACCAGTATATTTTGGTCGTTGTTGATTACGTGTCCAAATGGATTGAGGCAATCCCCACCCGTACCAATGACCACATGGTGGCCATCGATTTTGTGAAGAGAAATATCTTTAGTCGGTTCGGGATTCCTCGAGCAATTATCAGTGATGGTGGCACACATTTCACTCGTGCCTAGTTTTAAAATTTACTGGGGAAATATGGAGTAAATCATTAGATTTCCACACCCTATCACCCACAGATGAATGGATAGGCCAAGGCCTCCAGGTGGGAGATCAAAAACATTTATAGAAAATTGTAAGGCCTGATAGGAAAGATTAGAACCAAAAGCTAGATGATGCTCTTTGGGCTTAATGTACGGTGTATAAAATGCCTATCGGTATGTCCCCGTTCTATTTGGTGTTTGGTAAGGCATGTCACTTACCCGTAGAGTTAGAACACCGGGCATTTTGGGCCATCATGAAATGTAATTTTGACCTAGAATTGGCTGGGAAGACTAGGAAACTCCAATTATCTAAGTTAGAGGAGCTTAGAAATGATGCCTATGAAAATGCATAATCTATAAGGCAAGGACTAAAGCTTTTCATGACCAAATGATTTCACATAAGAGCTTTGAGCCAAACTAGAAGGTTTGGTTTTTCAATTCTTGACCGAAGCTCTTTCCTGGTAAGCTTAGGTATAAGTGGAACGACCCGTTCGTTATTGAGCGGATTTTTCCTAACGAGGCTGCCAAAATCTCTGACCCAAAGATGGGTAATTCCTTCAAGGTCAATGGGCAACATCTCAAACCCGATGTTGACCATATGCTCCCTGAACGCATCTTGGAAAAGGTTGTTCTCAACTTTCCCTAACCACCACTGGTGAACATTGCCTAGCTAAAGGCACTAAACTTAGCACGTGTAAAGGCTATTTCAAGCTGACCAAAATCTCACAGAAACCAGGTGCTATTCTTCCAATTCTACCCTCCTGCAGGCTTTCATTTTATTAATGAGGACATTACATTAGCTAAGCATGGGGGGTGGATATCTTATGAAATAATCTTTTTGTCAGCTGTAACAGTAATTTCCTGTTATTTTATTTGAAAAAACAAAAGTACGAGAAGAGAACTTAGGCATTAAGAGTTACAAACTTTAGGAATTGATACTTTTGGACTTGAATACTTAGACTCTTTAGGTCTTCGGGATTACTTAGCCTTGGTGTCAACTTGAATGTGCACTTAGTCTTGAGTCCTCACCAAATAATTTTATTCTAATTTGGCTAATCAATTGGGGTGATAAGTACACGACTTATCAACCCACCCTCTAATTTGAGGGAACTTTAAGTCTAAGCATCTACACACTATTTGCAATGACTCGCTTTTCATCGGTTTCTTTGGAAATTAGATAGCTAATGAACTTTCTAGGGTAGTATGGCTGGCAAGTTGTTGTGGGTAACAGCCCATTGGACGGTTGTCTAGAGCCCAGCTACTTGAGAATACTTATTCTACTACTTTTAGGTAAATCATAGATTAAGGAAGCCACCTACTTAGAATAAAAAATGGTACTAAAAAATAAATAAATAAATATATATAGAAAAGAAAAAAATAGAAAATAAACCACACTTCACCGCATGAGTATGGTTGGCAAGTTGCTATGGGTAATAGCCCAGTGGCTGGTTGTTCAGAGCCTACTAATCCCTAGAAAATTGAAGCATGACTTAACACTCCAAGTTATCCAAGCTAACTCAATTGCCCTTTTCATAGAAATTAGGTTCAACCATCTAACCCTAGATCATAAGGCACCCAAGTAGTTGTTGAGTTACAGGCTAGGTCAGCTAAGGATGAGTTACAGGCGCAGGTTTCCTTGATTTCTAACTCTACCCTAAGGTTTATTGATCCGAGAGATTAAAGCATCCATGCATGTGAATTGGTCTAATTTATTTGAGGTTGATATGATTGCCAACCTACAAGGAAAGTAAGAGGATTATATATATAAATTTTTTGATTTCTCTAAGTCTAACCTTGGATCAGCTATTAACATGGTCTGTGTTGGATTCATTGTCCCCATCACCGAACCTTGAAGGGTGCCTGGCTTTCGATGCTTCGAGATAGCACCTCCCATAGTGACCCCAATAACTCTTGGAAATCTACACTTCAAGATAGTATCGCCCATGAATTTCTTAAGTGAATTCAGGCTTATGGCAATCGACACTTTGAGATAGTGTCGCCCATGTTACCTAAATCGCACAATGCGCTTACATGCCCCAGTAGGATAGATATCCTAAGAGACAAGCACTATGGAGGTGACATGTTACCATCACATCATCAAGGTGAGTATATACCTCACCTCTCCTGTGGTAGGAACTCGTCCAAACAAATTGTGTTTTCAAGCTTCTCCTAAGTCAGAATTAAGAGAAGCAAATTTTCTTCAGGAAATGAATTAAGGTGATCATTATTTACATAAGACCAAGTGTGGGTGAAATGTGGATGCTTAGGTTAGGAGGACCCGTAAACCAAAAGGTAGAGAAAGACACCAGGAACTACCCAACCATTAACTCAATCCCTAGCTTTCCTTCCTCAATCTCTTGAGGAGTGGTCCGCAACTTAACTCCTACTTAAGTTTTTAAGTCCAAACGGATCCTAAAGTTCTAATGTCAGTAGTTCAACCCTAGCTCCTATAATTAGATAGCTAGAGTCAACTTAGGCAAAACTAAAGTCTTGGCTCATGCTTAATGAGGTAGAGCCCAGCCGATTAAGCATAACTACACTTTTTTTTTAAATCAATGCAAATGTATGCAATGCAGAATGTTTTAACTAAATGCATGAATGCACTATGTATAAATGATATGTATATCCCCAAGTACACCCCCCATGCCTAAAATCTGTAATGTCCCCATTGCATAAAAGGATATTACCTGGGTCAGAGATGGATTGCCATTATTTTGTTAGCAACTGAGTAGCCAAAGAACCTACAAGTCAGGTTACAAAACCAAAGAAATAGGCCCTAAAAATGAGCAAAGTAATGCTGGCCTAGAAAATAGGTAACCTAGGATGTTGGCGAGCTGATGATGAATCCCGATAGCAAATGCTCACCCAACCATGTTGGGAATAAAATCTTCCCAAGTAACCAGAGGAGGTTCTAAAGGATAAACTGGCATAACAACCTTCAATGGGGTAGGGGAAGGATGACAAGGATCCTCCAAAAGGAATGGGGAAGGAATGGTGCAGAAATAAACCCTCAGGGTGATGGACTGACCACAGAAAGCATCAATCCATACCTGATACCCCATTACAAGAGATATTGGTCTACTAAGCCCCCTGGTCAAAACAGTAGTGAGCATGTCTTTAAGCCAAGGATCATCTAGGTGTCCATGTTTCGAGGTTGCAGGATGGTCATAAAATCTTGGTTGGGTTTAGTTGGCTCGGCGTCCATCCCTAACAATCTTTCCAATTCCTCAATTGCATCCCTAGCATCCCTTATACTATCACAAGTATGTACCTGCACTTCATCAGTGATCATTTCAACGTATGGAGTCAACATTTCGCCATCATACATGGGCGAATTAGAGGGTGACTCCAAATCAAATGAAGGCAGGTTGGAAGCAACAAATCTAGGGATTATCCTATCAATGTCATCCCTAGGTACTTGTTCTTTATTGAAATCCTCCCCAGAGTTTAAATGTGAATCCATATAAATCTCAGAAGTTGGTTCCACATTTTCCATTATTTGATCTTCATAAGGAAGAGTATTATCAATGGGTGTAGTAATGAAACCTGATTTAATCAACTTCGTGACATCTTCGGGAGCTAATTCTTGAAATAAGACAAAATCACTCTTAGTGTCACTCCAAATCCTAATTTCAGGTTCCTTACATAATTCATTCTCCTCAATCGTCAATTCATCATTCACTCGAGGTTTAAATTCATCTAAGATTTCCACAGATCCCTTGGGGCACTCTATTTGGGGCAAAATGTTCCTAATTGTTTCATCGGACTCCGTAAATAGGAGAATTTCTTCAAGGTTAGGTTCCCTAAGGGTGGGCATGAGTTCCATCTCATGATTAGAAGGGAGGGAAGGATTAACAACTTGACTTTGGCCCACTTCATCAAATGAGACAAAAATACTATCATCTGGGTCGAGGTCTTCCAATGGTACCATCATTCCCTTCTTTTGACTCCAATATAATTAAGGTGGACCTGATCATCATCTTCCTCGGGTTGCCACCTTTCTTCATCCAATGTATAGCTACTTTCATACATGTCCTCCTCCCACTTAAGGCGTGGACCTCTCAAGGAAGTGTCATCTAGCGAGGAGGTTTCAAAATCAATCCTCAAAAAGTAGCTATTCTCCCTTACATAATCCCCAAAATTCCCCTCCAACTTAGGGTGTGGCTCTCCCACGGGAGATGCATCTTTCGTAGAGGGGTGCACGCCATCCTCAATGTGGTAAATTGGGTGGCTAATTTCTTCGTTTTCTTGTCGGCCTGCTCTCGAAGATTCTCCTAATAATTTAATCATTTTGTCTTGCATTTTCTGTATTTCCATCTTTAAGGAGGAGAGCTCATCATTACTATCAAGAGAGAAGTCAGGCTCAGGCTTATAGCTCCTAGGAGTTTCTGTCCAACCACTATAATCATTCAGGGAAGGTGGGTTGGGTATTTGTATGGTGTGTGGGATATTGGATAAGGCAAATCTCGCTCCTAGGTTCTGCTCACTGATTTGGGGCTTAACCAAGCCAATACTCCTATAATATGAGTAAAAAGGATCCTACTAGTTGTCATTTTGTCCATTAAAAGATGGACCATTGCAGCGTATGGGATCAAAGATCGCAGAGTGGGGGTAAGGGTGTGGGCAAGATGTGAAAGGATGAAAGTCAATGTTGTCCATTCTAACTCACACCATAATCAAATTCCTCCTAATACAAACACAAATCAGAGGATTTAGGTCTTTAATTAGTTAGGATTTTGAGATTTAAGTCCAGTTGTAGGTGGCAAATCAAGTTATCTAAATAGTTACGCACCTACTTGTCAACCTACGATACGTCTAAGAAGACCTAACTGGGACTTAGGTGATCCTCCCTAAAGCCCAAAAAGTTTAGTCACCACCAAACACAGCAAAGAGGGATGCAAGTAGGGCAAGCTCTTTCTTTGAAGCATTGCTTCCACGGTGCTTCTTAACTACCCTCAATCCGCAAAGTTTGGAGGCAACTTCACCTCTAAACTAAAGTTTGGGTCACTTTATACCCCAGTAATAGGAAGCTCTAGTCCTACTGGTTCCAAACTTAAGGAGTGTCTAAAAGCATGCCTTGGTACACAAGATACAAGTGTGCATACACCGCAAAAGATTTTGAATTTTGAATCGCACGCCAAGTTTGAAAATCAAGTCCTTGGTTTTTAAATGTCCCTCCTTTAATTAATCCTTTCTCAAAAAAATTAAATATGACCACTTATTAGATCAATTCAATACAGATTAGGTGGTCTTGAAATTAATCTAAATTCATTTGCATAATAGGTAGAAATGCAAAGTTAGAAGTGCATACCTGATTCTAGCATTCTTCATGCAATATGAAAGGCAAGAAATTAGATCTAGATGCTACTCATTCAGTCCTAAATGATTCGACCTATAGGCAGGTAGCTTCTAGCAGGCAGCTTGTGTAATTTTTTTAATGTTTACCTACTTATGCACAAATAATGAAAAATCAATTCACGAAAGAAAATAAAAATCTAAGTCTAAATAAATGGGAACAAACTACCAAAAACTTACCTACGTAGGGGCCTAAAAGAAGGTTAGGGAACAAACCCCTCAACTGTACCCCATAACACGGGTCTCAAATAATGAAGTCTAAGTTCGTCTAAATGATAAAGATATTTTATTACTCTCTGGGTTGGTGGCATCAAGGTCCACCAAGGTGCGAAGCTCCTCCTCAGGTGTGGCCCAAGGTCCATAATGCGAAGATGCTAAGGCGGGCAAGGCAATTCTCCTAAGAGGTACCTCTCATAAATAGATAGAACAAATTAAATATGCCTCAGATAAAATGTGAACCAATAAATGGATAAATGCAAGTTTAACAAGCCTGCTACCTCCCTGCCAACGGCACCATTCGACGAGTCGATTCTCGCTTTCGAATGATTTTTGCACATAAAATGATGCATGTCGTTTGTAGTTCTAAGTGGTGGAAAATCAACTAATCAAAGTATTGAATTGAAATTAACCACTCAAGGGAGTGGGTTGTGTCCACAGGGAGGCAATGGGCTATTAAAACTCGTACAGGTCCAAAAATAGATGTTCAAAAGTTATCAGCCAAAGTAACTAAACCCAAATCCTCTTTCAGATCAAGAAACAAATAAGAGATTATGCTGAAATAGTATTTATGAGAAAAAGGGAGGCCATTTGCATAAACTCACCATAATATTTAATTAATAAACCAGAAATTAAACTCTTTGGCAATGGCATTCTTTGTAAAAACTAATTGAATGAGAAATAGAGCACTTCATTTGGATGCCTTCAATGCATGGAGGAGACGATGGCCAGAGGGTAGGAGCTCGCCGAAGGTCAAGTGGAGTGAGGGCTTTGCGGTGTGGCGGCGGTGAGTCACGTCATGGTTGGAGCCAACTGTACGGAGGAGAGGAGTGGCAGCAGTGGTTGTTGCTGCTACTTCTGTGTGCAGAGATGAGGGGGTGCGGCGCTGCTGGAGGGTTGCACAAGCACGTAGAGGCGTGGCGTGGCGATGTGTTGGTGGCGGGGAGGGTGGCAGGCTCGGCTACATGCGTAGGCCGAAGGTGAGGAGAGCGCAGTCCACGTGTGGTGCACTGGAGGTGTGCGCGGGCAGCGCACTGGTCGTGCAGGCTGTGTAGGTTGCTATAGCTGTAGCTACTGCATGAGCACGTGAGCTAGGAGGTGATGGGTTCTCTTTGGTGGAGGAAAAACAGAGGATGGGAAGAAGATGAATAGTGGTGGCTGCGGTGGTGTTGACGGTGGATAGGGGGAGGGTGCACCGTGGTGAAGCACGGTGATGGGATTGCAAGACTCATGGTTGGCGGTGTGGATTGTCACTGCACACACCCACAATGGCGAGGCTTGTTGGGGAAGAGGCCTGTGGTGGTGGAATGGAGGAGAGCTTCAAGCTCTACGTAGTGGTGACTAGGGGGTGATGGCCTACTCCACATGGCAGACTCTCCTCCACCTTTGTAGCTATGGTTGCATGGATTTGAAATGTAGCATGAGCATTGAAGGCTCCAGATCCACTTTTCACGGAGGAGGAATGCTCGTAGCTGTGGCTAGAGTGAATGGCCACAGGAGGAGGAAGTGGAGCCATTACTGTGTAAGAAGAAGAATAATTAAATAATAAAATATTAGGATTATTATGAACAAATCCTTAACTTCTATGCTAATTAAAATAATGCATGTAATGCACCTAATTGATTACTAATCAAATGCATGCAATTCTAAGTTAATTCTAAATGCATTTAGATATGAATGCCACACATGAATTATGCCCTCAAGCTAAAAATATGAATTAATTTATTTACATCCAAATGTATGCTATCTAAATGTTAAAATTAACTTAATGTCTAGGCACTTAAATACTTAAATAGCCCACAAATATGGGCTAATCAGAGCCCAGCTCACAAAAATGCGCAAATAATTTCCAAAACACTTAGGAAAGAAGCAGAGAAGTAAAATAAATTGGGGAGATATACACTAGGTTTGCCCTTGTATTGACCCCATAAAAAATTTTAAAAGTAGGGAGAAAGCTACCATTTGGAAAGATAAACCTTTAAGCAGAAACTCTTAAGGTCACCTAGGGTTGTAGAAACCTGAAGTCCATTTTAACGGCTGCCTAGTGAGTCTTTCACTCTTTTCACAAGATGCTTAGCACTTAGATCCTTTTCAAGTCTTGGTTGTGTGGGGTAGCCATAAAAAGTTATCCCGAAACTCTCAAACTCAAAAAGTCAAAAAAAAAAGTAAGAAAAAGTAAAAAAATGTATCTTCCCTTTTCAAATAAGGCAAGGGCTTGGGTAGTTTGCATTCTGGCAGACACCCAGGCACTGCCGAGTTTTTGTAACTAGGTCTTGGGTTGAATGTTTCTAAAGCAACCAACAAATCGTGCCTAAGTGATCAAATCCTAATTCTACTTTTATACATAGCATTTAGGTTAATGTTGCTAGGGACTAGGAAAAAGTAAGCATGGGGGTATGATAAAGACACATGAATTCATGATAAAATTTTTATTTATGATAGTTCCTAGGTCAAGCATTGCATATCATAGTATAAATATTGCATAATATTCATTGCATTGCATTTAGGATAGTTTGTATATTCTGTATATTAATTCCAACATTTTATATGGCTAGGAGGCAGTGTGACATCTTTACGCGCTTCGGATGAACAATCTACCTTATGGATGGATCCGAAGTGACAATTGTTGTCCGTCAATAAGAAAATCACCCTGATCAGAGCTCCATAGCATCCTCTACAAGTAGAAGGAGATGGACGACCCAAATGTCACCACATGGCGCCATCCAGGCCACCCTACATGAGCTGCAACCCCAGCCTTACCTCAAGGAGAAGATTTCAGCCGTTGGATCTCAATCCAACGGCTGAGTGGTCACGTCGTGTTTCACGTGTTTAGAAATCAGGGTTGCAAGTAACCCATCGTCGTAGTTGCAAAACACGTCGACAAGATAAAATTTATACCGAAACTCAATTGAAAACACCTTAGGGACTTTATTAAAAAATACGAAAATCTCTATCTTCGATTCATTTCTTTCTGGTATTTTGGGGTTTTGTTATTTTTTTGTGTTTTTGAAATAAATGACAAGCAAATGATTCACAAGATAGAGATGTGGAACGAAAATGGTATATATATCAATCCAATGTCTATTACAATCTACTATGAAAGCATAGAAAGAGAGGGAGGTGAGAGGAAATCTCCCGAATTGGCTTTTCGACGAGACGACGGCACCTGGCAAAAGCTTGGACGAAGGAGGTGAGGAGCAGGATGACAGAGGTGAGATGTTGGAGGACGTCGGGTTGAGGAAAGCTTTAGCATAGCTCCGGAATGGAGGTGAGAAGATGGAGTTGATATGCCACCGGAATGGAGGTGGGAGGATGGCTCCAAGATGACCTATGAAGGGAGATGGGATGTTGGAAGAGTATTTGGTGGGGTAGAGGTTCACTACACTAATATGCACCTTGGGAGCTTGAGAACAAGCTCTAATGGAGCATTGGTAGGCTTGTTAGAGCTTGGGACTAGGTGGGAGTGGAGTAGGTAGAGATGGCTTGGAATGGAGGGGGTGTAGGTCCTTTTATAGTGGTGGAGAAGAGGCAAAAATCGTATCTGGGTCTTTACTGAAGTCCACAAACGTCGCTGCAGCTGTCGCTGAAGATCTACCCTTCAATTTTTCTTGCTGGAACGCACAGTCCTTTAGTGAAAGCTGCAAGTGTGGCTAAAGGCCCTCATAAATGTTGCTGAATATCCACGTGCCTGCATACTGGCGTGCACTCCACTGGCACTACGTGCATCACGCACCTGTGTCGCGCACGTGCTGGCATGCGTGTGTGAGTACGTTGCGCTGCTGATGCTACACACTGCGCGGCTACGTGGCTGCTGCTGAGTGGCTGGCCAAATTGGAAATTGGGGGGGGGGGCTGCAGGGATTCGAACCCGTGCCCCTTCTTTACAAATCAGTGCTACCACCATTGCGGCAACCCCTCCCTTGTGTCCTGTGGAGCCGCTTGGTGCGTCTGCCTCCCAGATCCAACGGCTAGGATTGAAGGGCGCGGATGAAGAAGGAGTTGGGCGGTGCTGCTGGCCGGTGTTGGGAGGTCTGGATGGCACCACATGGCACCATCTGGGCCATCCATCTTCTTCTTCTTGTAGAGGGTGCTACAGTGCTCAGATCAGGATGATTCACATGATGTCGAACTGCGATTGTCGCTCCGGATCCATCCGTACGGTCGGATTTTCCATCCAAAACCCATATGGATGTCTCATTGCCCTCTAGCCGTTGATCTTCCTCAGGCTTAAAGTGATGCTACGGGACTCCGATCTGGATGATTTTAGAGGCGTTAGTCTCCGATCATCGTCCCGATTAGATCCGTATGGTCTGATCGTCAATCCGAGGCCCTGAAATAAATCCTCTTTTCTCCTGACCATGAAAATGACCTAATTAACCTAAACTATAAACAACTACTCTAAATGCAGAATGATGCATGCTATGTGATATTTATATCATGATATGCAGTGCTAAGCCTAGGAACTATCACAAATAAGCATTTTACGATGAATTTATTTGTGTTTATCATACCCCAATGCTTACTTTTTGCTAGTCCCTAGCAAAATTGAACTAGATGCCATGTATATCAGTAGAATCAGGGTTCGAGTATTTAGGCAAAACTCATTGATTGCTTTAGAAAGTCTCATCCCCAAGACTTAATTATAAAAACTCAACAACGCCTGGGTGCCTGCAAGAATGCAGACCGTCCGAGCCCTTGCGAAATTTGAGAAGATAATTTTTTTTTAAAATTTTTTTGTACTTTTGGAGTTTGAGAGTTACGGGATAACTTTTTATGGCTACCCGACCCACCCAAGCCTCGAAAAGGACTCTAAGTGTTAAGAATCTTTGTGAAAAAGTGATAGACTCACAAAACGGCCGTTAAGACGGACTTTGGGTTTTTACGACCCTAGGTGACCTTGCCTAAAGGTTTATCTTTACGATCGGTAGCTTGCTCCCTACTTTTATTTATGGGGTCAACACAAGGGTGAATTCTGTGTATATCTCCCAAGTTTATTCGACTTCCCCTCTTCTTCCCTAAGTGTTTTGGGAATTATTGTGCATTTCTTTGTTTGTGAGCTGGGTTCTGGACAACCGACCGATGAGATGTTACTACCGACAACTTGCCAGCCATACTCATGCGGTGAAGTGTGGTTTTATTCTTTTTTTTTCTCCTTTTTTTTCTTTTCTTTTTTTTTTTTAAGTAGGTGGCATCCTTGATCTAAGATTTACCTAAAGGCAGTACAACGAAAATGGTCTTGTGGCTAGGCTCCAGACAACCGGCCGATGGGTTGTTACCACCGACAACTTGCCAGCCATACCACCCAACTCGCTCCATTAGCTACCCAATTTTCGTAAAAACTGTCGGAAAGTGAGTCAGGGCAAAATAATGTGTGTAGATGCTTAGGCTTAAAGTCCCCCCAAATCAGAGGGCAGGTTGATAAGTCACATACTTATCATCCCAATTTATTTACCAAATTAAAATAAATTTTAATTGGTGAGGACTCGAGACTAAATGCACATTCGAGTGGACACTTGGGCTAATTAAGCCCAAAGACCTGAAGAGTCTAAGTATTCAGGTCTCAAAGAATCAATTCCTAAAGTTTACAACTCCTAATGCCTAAGTTCTCATCTCCTAATTCTAATTTTTTTTTAATAAGAATCAAATAACAGGAAATTACTGTTACAGCTAACAAAAAAGGTTATAAAATATGTCCACCCCCCCATGATTAACTTTTGCAATGTCCTCATTGTGAAAAAAAAAATGAAAGCATGCAAGAGAGTAGAAGTGGAAGAATAGCACCTGGTTTTCGTGAGACACTGGTCAGCTTGGAATAGTCTTTACATGTGGTAAGTTTACTGCCTTTAGCTAGGCGAGGTTCTCAATCAACAATAACTAAACATTAAGGCCACAACAACACAGTTTCTGGGCCCCCAGGCATGGGTCCCGAAGAGTGAAAATGGGCTTACCAAAGAGATGAACAATGAAAGTGGTAAGCTGGTGGTGCAGGGAGAGCCCAAATGGTCTCCAATAGGAGTTTTGTTGATTTATTATAGAGGAAGTGTAGTTGGGTATAGAATTTATGCAGTGGTTGGGTGAAAAAGGACGATGAGGGTTTTATGATGTGCTGGGGATTTGTGGGTACTCTAGAATACCTAATGTTCGAAGGGTTCTTCCCCAATGTTAAATTTCATCCTCACACTCTAGGTTCTTAAACCAACCATCCTGATCCTCAGAATTCCCACCCACAAGTTGGACCTCAAACTCTAAGCATTCAGGATAAGGATATTGTTGGATTTTATATTGATCACGTGAATCATCCAGCAATTTTTTTGATTTCATGTATATCTTCTTCATCCCGTGTTGCTACAATTGGTTGCATTTTTGATTTGTCCTCAATTATTTCAGCAACTGTGTGATCTTCTTCCTGAGTTTAGGTTGAGTTGGCCATTAAAAGGTTGTCTAAGGTATGTATAGCCATTACTTCCCCTATTCTACCAAGCTCCTCCATCGAACCACACTTAGTTTTATTCTTCTTTGAGACCTCAAAAATATTCAATCAATTTGTCTTATCCCCTGAGACCATTTCTATATTTCCCAATTCACAATCAATCCTCGCCTTGGCAGTAGCCAGGAAAGGTCTTCCCAAAATAATCGGGGTGTGGTTGAGCTATTTTGGGGCTTCCATGTCCAGGACCATGAAATCAGCAAGGTAATGTAAATCATTAACCTTGACTAAAACATCCTCCAAAATACCCCTTGGTTTTGTAATGAATCTATCGGCTAACTGCAAGGTTATGTCAGTGTGTTTTAGGTAGCCTAGACCCAATTCCATGTGCAGTGAGGTGGGGATCACATTAATGGAAGCACCTAAGTCGAGGAGGTCCCGGTTAGAAGTAATGTTTCCTATTGTGCAGGAAATCAGCGGGGCTCCCGAGTCCTGCTTCTTAGGAGGTAGCTTGTTTATGATCAATGTGCTTGTGTTATCGAACAAAATTACTCTCCTATTGATTTCAGATTTTTCTCTACGCTTTTCTTCATATGCATTCAGTAAACCTATGGTGTAGGCAGGGATTGATCTGATAGCCACGAGGAGTAAAATGATTGTTAATTTGAAAGCCTGAAGTAAGGACATCCTTTCCTCCAATTTCTCCTCCGACTTTTTCTGTTTGCCCATACAACAACAACATACTTCCAAATCAGACCCTGATGTTTTGTTGATCACATTCTTAGTTGGGAGTTTGGAATTCTTGCTATGGGGCCTAATGGGTTTGACATGGGGTTGGGTAGGTCCCTTGTGTTTACTACCACTCCTCAAGGTGATGGTGTTTGCCATGGCAAAATGCTGTTGGTTAGTGCCTTGGGGAGGGTTGGGCAAAATAGGAGGCTCCTGGTTGATTATGGTAGGAACTTGGTTAGCTCTAGGAGGGGCTGGGGTAGCTTGATAGATAGCATGAGCTTGTGCGTGCGACTCCCCATCATTACCAAACCCTTGAGGCCCAGTGCCTCGGTTATGAACATTCCTTAGGTTTGGTATAGAATGTGATGGTGGAGATCTGCGTTGTTGGTTATTTGTACTAAGTCCGGATTGCAAGGTGTCCAGTGAAGTTTTCATCTGTTGCATGAGCTGGAGCATTGACCCTTGCATTTCTACCATTTTCAGGTTCAAGTCAGCCTGCTCGGTGGGTTGTTGAGCATTCCATATGGGCTGATTAGCTTGATTCATGGGCAACTAAGTATATACATGATCCTGACCCATTATTTTCGCAGTACATAGTTGTTGGGTTGATATTGGGTCTGCTGCCCTTGATCTTTCCAAGAGAAGTTAAGATGATTTTACAACCAAAATTGTAGGAATTCGAATAAGGGTTGGACCTAACATTCTCTTGCACAGCATGAACATCCTCATAAGATGAGGATGAAGAAGGATCAGAAAGACTGGGGTCAAAGGCCCCAGTTTGGAACCCATAAGGTTTCGAGAAAAGTTGGCTCGAAGGTCGAGCCGTCTCTAGTTGGTTCACAAACTCCCATCCCGTAGGTGTTTGCGAAGAATGGAATCCCGATCCCTGGGATTAAGTAGATCTAGAAAAATTAGAGTTTCCAAACATCCACTCTTCAATTCGTTTAGTAATCAGATCCATCTTATCTAATCTATTGCAGATCAATTCCATATCAAATGTACGAGAATCTTGGACCTCATTGGCATTTGATCTAATTTATTGGGATCGGTTGAAGGTTTCCATGGAGGCGTGGTTTAAAGAACTTTCGCTAATTTCCTCAAACAAATCATACGTGCTATCTGCATCCTTGTTGAGCAACTTGCCTCCGCAAGAAGTGTCCACATGATTACGGAGTTGATCATTCAACCCGTGATAAAAAATCTGCACAAGCTGCCATTTAGGCACCTCATGGTCTGGACACTTTCGCAACAAATCCTAGAATCTCTCCCAGGCCTCATGAAATGATTCCCCCTGCCGCTGGGCAAAAGTGGTAATTTCCCGTCGTAATGCATTGGTTCACCCAATTGGGAAAATTTTCTTCAGGAAGGCCGATTTCAAAGCTATCGAAGTAGTAATCGGTCTTCCAATGGTACGATACCAATGTGCGGCCGTATCCCTAAGTGAATGGGGGAAAAGCCTCATGAGCATCTGTTCTTCATCCACATTCCGCAATTTGGTAGTCTAAACCAGAGTGATCAAGTCTTACAAATGTTGGAATGGGTCATCTGAGCCAAGCCCGTGAAAGTGTTTAATTAGACTCAAAACCTGGGGCTTGATCTCAACATCTCCGGTGGGGATCACAATGCCGGGACGATCCTCATAATTTGAAGGATCATAAAAATCCTTCAAGGGACGAGTGCCCTGACCATTCATTCATTGGAACCATTACTGCATTTACTGCAATTCTTCCAACTACCTCTGAATCAGCTCCTGCTAGTTTGGAGGTGGGGGAGGTGGTTGTTGATTATCCATGGGATCTACTTGGCTAAAGCTCAACCTCCACCTCCGGGAATGGTCTAAAGGTCCCCCCAAACGAGGGTTCAATGACCTCCTTCCAAGCATACACTGGAAGGAAGTTGGAAGGACGAGGAAGAGAAGGGACCCTGCAGCACAAAAACTACAAGCTTGTCCTTAGGTTCGGTAGCCTAAAGGTCTACAGACTCTCAGAATCCATCCTAAGATTATGGACGATTTACTCTACTTATGTCCAAGCAATCCAACCAGTTAGAAGGAGGGTTGGGGAGAAGGTTCTTCCTTTGGCTTGCGCCTCCGGTTCCTAGTGTACCCCGCAGCCGCGGTAGTTTGATGCTGCTCCCCTATCTAGACATCAGATTGACTAGTATAAGTAGGTTAATCGTGAATAATCTCAATCTAGATCCCGTAGAGCAAACCAGTCTTTATGGCCAATGTCTACTCAATTTTAGTTAGGCTTGGGATATTGGTGCTTTTGGAATGTGATGGGCCCTTAATGGGTTGTGCCCTTAATGATTTGTTTGATAATGTGTGAATGTGCACAACCAAGAGGTTTTCAAGCAAGATTATTAATGATGAGGTTAGTTTTAGGATTCAAATCTTGCTTAATAGGTTTTAGGATTCAAATATTAGGTGTTTTCAAACAAAGTATGTGAGGCAATCCAAGTTTTGAAAGCATGAGTTCAAGTATTTTCCCTTTGTAAATCAAGAAAATATGGAGTGCTTAGCTTCACCTAAGTATTGAATCCTATGTGGCAGCTACACAATGAACCTCTTTTAGATTAGGTGGTGTGGCCCAAACAATTCAATCAATCAGCTCAAATGCATCACTGATTAAGGCACACAAAAAGGTGATTAATCTAATATGATTTCTACTCTTTTATGTGTTGAATTCGTATACTGGGTCCATAGGTCAGAATCCCAGTTGAGTAGATAAAAATCAAGTCCAATTATGTGCCTCAAATGTGGGTGTATAGAGTGTGTATATTGATTCATCCCACAGCAAGTATCTCTTTTTTTTTTTAAATGTGGGGGGAGGTGGATAAAGGTGGCAAACAAGACAAACAATTCTATCCTAGGGTTTATGCAAACACCTAAGTAGATTAGGTCATGGTTATGATTGTGGTGAAATTAACTAGTGGGGGGGGAAAGTGGGGGACACTTACAGAGTACCCTATCCATACTTTACTTCGATCTACTACACTTGGATCTCCATGCTAGGGTACCTGCAAGATAGTAGATCAAAGACAAGTAGGGTTAGTGCTATGTAAATGCAAAGAAGCGCAATAAACAATAAAGTAAATTCCGTTGCCTCCCCAGCAACGGCGCCAAAATGGTCGCATCGTGTTTTGCATGTTTAGAAATCTGGGTTACAAGTAACCAATCGTCGTAGTTGCAAAACACGTCGATCAGATAAAATTTATACCGAAACTCCAAGGGAGTCCCGAGTCGAACACAGGGAGGCGATGTTTACTTTATTGAAAACCACACTTCGATTTGTTTCTTTTTGGTATTTTGGGGTTTTGTTATTTTTTTGTGTTTTTGAAATAAAAGACAAGCAAATGATTCACAAGATAGAGATGTGGAATGAAAATGGTATATATATATCAATCCAATGTCTATTACAATCCACTATGAAAGCATAAAAAGAGAGGGAGGTGAGAGGAAATCTCCCGAATCGGCTGTTCGGCGAGACGATGGCACCTGGCAGAAGCTCGGACAGAGGAGGTGAGGAGCAGGATGACGGAGGTGAGATCCTGGAGGACGTCGAGTTGAGGAAAGCTTCAGCGTAGCTCCGAAATGGAGGTGAGAAGACGGAGTTGATCTGCTACCTGAATGGAGGTGGGAGGACGGCTCCAAGGTGACCTATGAAGGGAGATGGGAATTTGGAAGAGTATTTGGTGGGGCAGATGTTCGCTACATTAATAGGCACCTTGGGAGCTTGAGAACAAGCTCTAATGGAGCGTTGGTAGGCTTGCTAGAGCTTAGGAGTAGGTGGGAGTAGAGTAGGTAGAGATGGGTTGGAATGGAGGGGGTGTAGGTCCTTTTATAGTGGTGGAGAAGAGGTGAAAATTGTATCTCGGTCTTTACTGACGTCCACAAATGTCGCTGCAGCTATCGCTGAGGATCCACCCTTCAATTCCTCTTGCTGGCATGCACGGGCCTTTAGTGACAGCTGCAAGTGTCACTAAAGGCTCTCATAAATGTTGCTGAAGATCTGCGTGCCTCCCTGCTGGCGTGCACTCCGCTGGCGCTACGTGCATCACGCACCCGTGTCGCGTGCATGCTAGAGTGCACTGGCATGCGCGTGTGCATGCGCTGCACGCTGCACGGCTGCTGCTGAATTGCGGGGGGCTGCAGGGATTCAAACCTGCGCCACTCCTTTGCAAACCAGTGGTACAACCATTGCGGCAACCCCTTCCTTGTGTCGTGTGGAGCGGCTTGGTGCGTCTGCTTCCCAGCCATTGGATCTTGATCCAATGGCTAGGATTGAAGGGCACGGATGAAGAAGGAGTTGGGCGGTGTTGCTGGCCGGTGTTGGGTGGTCTGGACGGCACCACGTGGTGCTATCTTGGCCATCCATCTTCATATTCTTGTAGAGGGTCCTACGGTGCTCAGATGAAGATGATTCCCGCGATGTCGAACTGTGATCGTCGCTCTGGATCCATTCGTATGGTCAGATTTTCCATTCAAAATCGGTATGGATGTTGCATTGCCCCCTGGCCGTTGATCTTCCTTTAGCTTAATGTGATGCTATGGGACTCCGATCTAGATGATTTCAGAGGCGTTAGTCTTCGATCGTCGTCCTAATCAGATCCGTATGGTCTGATCGTCCATCCGAGGCCCAGAAATTAATCCTCTTTTCTCCTGACCATAAAAAGGACCTAATTAACCTAAAATGTAAACAACTACTCTAAATGCAGAATAATGCATGCTATGCGATATTTATATCATGATATGCAGTGCTAAGCCTAGGAACTATCACAAATAAGCATTTTACGATGAATTTATGCGTGTTTATCACTGAGAATCGACTAAACATCACCTGGCCTTCTCTAAAGGCACCTCAAGGAAGATCTGGTCATGATCATTGTATTCTCATCCAACAGTCGAGGTCATAGCAAGCTAAAGTATGCACGTGACCAACTAGTGCCCTCACCATAACGGCGATTCACTGGGCCTTCTTCAGCGCCCAAAGAAATTGGACCACTCAATCTTGTTCGAGCGGTCAGCATTGCACACGCACGAGGGAACGCCACTCGAAGACATGCAGATGCACTCCCAAGCAGACGCGCGCCATTTGGAGTGCTCACTTAAGTCGACCAGGCATATCATCTGACATCCAATCTTCGCGATTGCGCGATGTGCACGATTCAAATCTCGCGAGAGGTGAGATACACGTGTGCTCCTTAGCCACATGATCAAGATTGAATGGTGGAGATGCTTCCTCGACCAACGGGCACGTGATTTGAACGATTGTGATGTAAACATGTTTATATCGCATAAACTATCTATTTATGCATGTTCTTCGGCGTAGAGTTGCATCATACATTATAAATATTGCATAACATGCATCATCTTACTTTTAGGTTAGACTATTAAAGTTTAGGTTAATTTTCACTTTTTGTTTCAAGTAACAGGGTGATATTCAATCGGGGACTCAGATTGAAGATCCAATCGTACGGATCTGATCAGGGCGACGATCGGAGTTCAACGACTCCAAGATCTCCCCGATTGGACTTCCGTAGCATCAGATATAATTAGAGGAAGGTTAGAGATCAAGGGCCAAGATGGTGTAAATCCACACTTTAGATGATAAATCCGACCGCACGGATGGGTTCGAATTGACAATCGCAGCCGAACAGCATGAAAATCGGTTCAATCCGACGTTCGTGGCACCATCTACAGCTCATAGAAGATGGACGGTATAGATGATGCCATGTGGTACCATCCAGACCCTCCAAATCCCTCACTGCCCTATCTTCTCATCCAACGGCGAGACTTGATCAGGTTGCCTCCCACAAGGCAAATCTCATGTGAGAAGAATTCCACATCTAATCTCAACCGTCGAATCAAGATCCAACGGTCAGCATTAAATGGTACAAGAATTCTCTTCTTGTTTATCCACGTACGTAGCGTGGTGGATAACATCCTTCCACATGTAAGGTCGCAGGATCAAATCCTCGTAGCGCACCTCTTTAATGCAAATCCAATTTGAGTTAGGACCGCTCGATCTCGTGTGGACGGCCCTGAGTCGTCCATGTCATGCGCTCAACGACTGAAGTAGGCACGCAATGGGCAATCTAAGTTGTCCGATCGCAAGATCGGACAGCTGAGATTGCGAGATTGTGGGCTTTAATCATTGAGGAAGAGAAGATGAAGGTGTGGGCATGATGCAATCTAAGCCATTGGATGCGAGATGGATGGCTAACATCACAAGATCGTAGCTAAGTGTTGCATGCATTGAAATCAAAGGAAGAAGAGGCATGGCCAGGGCATGCATATTGCCCACGTTCAGGCCTTTAGTGATAGATAAATCCGTCACTAAATTTGTCACTAAAGACCATGAAATTAATTTTTAAAGTTAAATGACCTTTGTAGCCCCTCCAATCTTCACCTAAAAAAGGCCCTACGACCCCCACACTTTCTTCATCGCCCCTCCTCTCACCCCCTCCAAATCTCTAAGAGCTTGTCCGAAACTCGGAATGCTCCATTAGAGTTAAAATTAGAATTTTTCCACCTTCTCCCTCCTTTGTGGAGCATCCCGCGGTTGTCCTCTCACTCCATTCGGGAAGTGTATCCTGCGATGATGACGTCCTACCATGCCCCCGGTTCTTCCTTCTTTGTTCTCCTTCCCACTTTGACCTCCATCTTCCAAGCGTCGCCTCGTCTGGCTCATCCTCTAAGCAATCATCAAGGAGGATACTTCTCTCTCCATTCTCTTTATCGCTTTCTAGAGTAGATTTACTACTTTCTAGCGTAGATTTTCTGCTTTCTAGTTGTAATGATTAGTGTAATGAATAGCATTTGATGATGAAATCCATGTTTATTCTACCTCTCTTTTGTCTTTATTTGTAATATTCTCTCTCTCTTCTATTTATTATTTATTAAATAGATAGCTAGTTTTCGACCAGCTAATCTTTTTCGTGACAAAGAAAACAAATGCATAGTTTTAATCAAACGTCCGCCTCCTTGTGTTCGACCTGGGACTCCCTTGGAGTTTTGATTAAAAATTGTATTTGATAACGTGTTTTGCGAGCTACGACGACAGGTTTCTCCTATCCCTAATTTTACTTCGCCAAAACCTGTTCATTAGTGCCAATTTTTGTTTGGGTCCACGGTGGTTAGCAGGTGCTGCTTGTTCAGGCAAGCTACCTTTCCCCTTTGGCTAGAACTAGATGCTTCATGATCATTTTTAGCTATATAACCTAACCCAAATTTTGTGGTGCTCTAGATTTGTGTCCCTAAGATTTTATGCAAATTTTGACTACCTTTAGTAAACTTGGCAAGATCATTTAAAAGAATGGCAGAGTTTTCTTTTAGCTTATTTATATCTATTTTCAGGTTATTTATTTATGATCTTAGTGAAGTAATTTCAACAAATAACTCTTTATTTTGTAAAGCAAATGTATTTTTTTGTGATTTCTCTTCCCTTAAGGCTTTCACTAGGATTTTATTTTCTATTTTTAGTGATTTAGCTATGTCTTGCATTTAGAAGAAAGCTTGTAATAATTCATCTTGCGAGAAAGATGTTACCTCATCTTCTAGAGCCATGAGTCCTAGAAGAGCTTCTTCTCTGGAGGTCTCTTCTTCCTCTGAACTTGAATCTGACTCTTCCCAGGTGGCTTGAAAAGCCTTCTTCTTCCCATCCCTTCTTTAGAATTTCTTCTTTTTCTCTGGTTCCTTCTTGAGAAGTGGACAATCCTTTTTGATGTGGCCTTTCCATTTGCAGTTGTAGTAGATAATGGTGTCTACTTTGGATTATTCTTCCTCCAGCACCTCTTGTTTTTGAGAAACTTCTTGAACTTTCTTGAGAGAAGAGCTATGTCTTCCTCTTCATCTTGACTTGAAGAGTCTTCAAACTAATCATTGGCTTCGAGTGCCACTGTCTTCTTATTTACTCTTTCATTTTCATGCTCCTAAATGTGTTGAAGCTGGACTCCATATGCCATCAAACTTCCAATAGGATCGTTTAGTTTTAAAGTATACAGATCCTTCGATTCTGTATGGCTGTGGTCTTTGTCTCTCAATTGTTGGTTAGAGATCAGAGGATCTTCCACACCATAGCTTCATTCTTGATGCCTTGGTCTAGGTTCTGAAGGGAGTTTATGATGTCCATGAATCTCGTGAACATCTCTTTGATTGACTCTCCCTTCATCCTAAAAAGCTCATAATTTCGTGTTAGTAAATTTACTTTGGTTTCTTTTACCTTGGATGTCCCCTTGTGGGTGACTACAAGGATGCTCCAGATTTCGTAAGTTGTCTTATAGGCTGATATACGATTGAATTTTGCTTTGGAAAGTCCACAGAAGATTGCGTTCATAGCCTTTGTGTTGTGTTTCCATGTTCTTCCATTCTGGAGTTGCCGCCACTCCCTCCTTAATTTCTGGGCACGTGTGACATCCTACACCTTGAAGTCCATTGATTCCAAGAAGATCTGCATCCTAGTCTGCTAGTATCCATTGTTCGTTCCATTAAACAATGGAGGTCGAATTGCTGACTATCCCTCTACATACGTGTCGACAGATGATTTTGACATCTTTTGGACGACAACTCTCTAATACCAAGTGAGGGTGCCTGTGGATCTTAATAGTATACTAGAGGGGAGGGGCAAATAGTATTGCTTAAAAATTTTAAATGAAATATACATAGATCAAACCACAACATAATCAAGCACAAATAACCCCTGCATTTATAGTGGAAACCCAAATAAGGTGAAAACTACTACCTAAGCCTCGAAGCTTAGGATTTTCCTGATTAGGAGGAGCTAGTCAATCCACTAACGTACCACTTGAATGAGGGCGGCACAACCTCTTACAATGATCCTTTCTCTTACTAACCTAAAGAGAAGTAAAACAACAACAACGGATTTCTCCCAACAGCTTGGGATCTGTAATTAAAAGAAAAATATATAAGAACAATATAAACCTATGGAACCTCAATAAAAGTCAAACTACAATTTAGCAGAGGTTTGAATAGTTGTGCTTTGGAAGGCATGAAAATAGAAGCGCAGAAGCACTTAGAGTGAAGCATGGAAAGCTCTTTCTTTGAATGGTTTTCTACTTGAGAGTGTGTGTTAAAAGGGCAGAGTATGACCTCATTTATACTAGCAAATCGACCTGAAAAGGAAACCAAATTGGTCGATCAATTAAGGTAGTTTGGTCGATCAAACTATTTATTTGATCAATTAATGATGGGTCGATTAATCAACCTAAATGGTCGACCAAAAGTGTCTTTATCAAGTTCCTAAAATGGGCTAATTTGATCGATTAATTAAGTTGGTTGGTCGATCAATGACTTTTGTCCATCAATTAATTTATTTGGTTGATCAATAACCCTACAAACTTGCTGTTTTATGTGAAGTACGAAATCTGTTTGACACTTATTTTGAGGTTCTTTACAAAATATTTTAGACTCAATAAGGATAAAAAGACACTGAGACACAGGTCAGCATTCTTCTAGCTTTGATGCAAGAGCGAGTCCTAAAATATTAGTTTCACAGATAGCATAATTTTGGTGCATCAAAATAAAGGTACTTACAATGCTACCCTTAGTTATAAAGTAGCATGGTTGTAAGAGGTTGAACTATTCTCATTTCAGTAGTTAACTTAGTAGATTTGATCAACTAAGTCGATCAGGAAATCCTAAACTGAGAGGTTTAGGTGGTGGTTTTTATCCAAGTTTGGGTTTCTACTTAAAAATCCTTGTGTGCTTGTGAGATTGCATTTTTGTGTGGTTGCTATATTATTTTTCCATTATATTTGTATCACACTCGATCACACCCCCCTCTGCCAGGAATTACAATAGCCTCCATAAATGGCAAGAGGAGCTAGAAATTGTGCAAAATCAAAGGGCTATGATTGGAGGATCTTGTCTCCAAATTTGGTGGAGATCCGTCGTGTTGATTGATTGCAATCCGTGGTCAAAATCGTTACCATGAGCTACTACTTGTAGAGGTGAAGAAGATGACGTTGGCGTGATGACGTCAGTAAGGGGCCAAAAAGACATGATTTTAGACCTAAATGAAAAGATTCAAAATTTAAGGGCATTATGCAAAGTAGGTTAAGATGAAGTTCAATTGATCTCAAAATTTTAGGGTAACTTAATTTGAACCTAAGGAATCTATTGGTCACTTCAATTTTGTGTTTTCATAAAGTTTGATTGGTCAATTTATGATTTAACCCAAAATATATCGATTACCTACCTTGGTCTATGTTTTTGGTCAAAATAACTTCATTTTGTCAAATTGAATTTTCTAAGCCTTATAGAATATTTATTAATGATTTTTAGTAGGTTTAGATTACATTTATTTCTATTAGAACCCTTTCAAGTAAAGTGAGGTCGAAATTAGGATTTTATTAATTATAATTTAGCTTTTATTTCATAAAATCATTAAATAAATCAATGTAAGCCCACTTTTTCTTTTTTATTATTATTATTTTTATTCATGGTTGGCGAAGATGCAGACTTACAACCCGATGCAGGTGGCAAGCCAATCAACCACAAGGGGGAGGAGATGGGGACTCAAACCCGCACACCCCAACAGGGAGGCCCTTATGGGGAAGGGCAGTACCAACTATGCTACCCCTCGGCCCCAAATGCAAGCCCACTTATTTCAACTTTAAGCTTATTTGACCTTAAATTAATTTTAGGTTCACCCACTAGTTAATCTGCACTTATATTTTGCTATTAAAATAGCAGAATTAACTCATTTTGATGTCACGCCCTCAAATTCTTGATATTATTAAGATATATCCTTTTATTGGCTAATGAGGTGAATTTAATCTTAAAACTTAGTCAAATTAGACTAGATATAAAGGATGGTGTTATTTGATAAACACAAATGAATTCATGATAAAATGCTTATTTATGATAGTTCCTAGGCTTAGCATTGCATATCATGTTATAAATACTGCAGAACATCCATTACATGTTATTTAGGATGGTTGTTTATTATGTTCATTAATTCTTCCATTTTCTGTGGCCAGGAGGTAGTACGCCATATTTATAGGTTTCAGATGAAGAATCCGACTGTTCGGATGAATCCAGAGTGACGGTCGCAATCCGTCAATGTGAAAATCACCCCGATCAGAGCTTTGTAGCACTTTCTACAAGAAAAAGAAGATAGACGGCCCAGATGGCACCACGTGGAACCATCTAGGCAGTCCCATCTGAGCCATCAAGCCCCAAGCTCACCACAAGAAGAGATCCCAGCCGTTGGATCTCAATCCAACGGTTGAGATGCGTGCTCCATCGGCTGGCTCTTCCCTCCAAAGCGCATTAGCAAAGGACTCATCTCGACCATTGGATCTTCATCCAACGATTGAGACGGGCGATCGCATCAACCTCCATGCGACAATCCATCTTCTTGACCAAACGGTGAGGTGGCCACATCGCAAAGCGATGGCATGGGTTCAAACTGCAATCCATCTGAACCCGTTATAGTACTGGATGCAATAGGATTACTCGATCTTGATCGAGTCATCGAGAGTCCTCACACCCTATCAAACGTCGCCCTCTAACATGAGGACCCACTCCAGATCACACGCATGCTATCAGGAGCATGCAATTAAGATGACCAGGAGCCACAGTCGTGTTCGCAAGTGAAATTAAGGTTTTAAAAACTGCGTTGTAGTATAGCCAAAATCGCTTTGAAAATAAATACTATTTATTACTCGAATTTTAAGTCCGAGGTTGAACACAGGGAGAAATATGGAATTCAAACTCAAGATCGCAATTTGAATTAGAAATACAAGAGATTGCAACAAGAATAATGTCACGTATCAATGTGCAAAAGAATGGAGTAAAATGGTGATTTAAATCACGAATTACTCACAAATAGCAACTAAATCAAAGCCTCAAATATATGTAATCAGATGTATTAAATAGCCTAGTGGTATAGTGTTGCTTATAGACTCAAGGGTCTCTCTTCTTCTTTCTTTCTTTCTATTTTTTAATTCTCCTACCTTGTCTTCTCTTCTTTTGTTCTTCTACTCTACTGTCCTTCTTCTCTTCTCCTTCTTTTTCTCTTCCTATGTGGCTCCCCCTCCTTCTCCTTTCCTTCTTTTGGCTCAGGTCTTCCTTTCTTCTCAGTTCTCCTACCTCACGCAGAGGGGAAACGTTCTTCAAATGGCTAAGTGTCAACCGTTACTCTCTGTAGCAAAACCTCCCCTACCCCTGCGCACGATCCTCTCTTCCTCTCCTTAGGTCATGCTCTCCCAGAGCCTCCAACAATACCGGGTTATCAGGTCTCAGACCTAGAGTGCACCTAGGTCCAAGGCTGTAGGCTTCATCGTAGCAGAGGAGTGGAATCAAGTTAGGCGGGTCGGGTCTACACCAGTCCCACGGGGGATAGGTCACGAGCAAGGCTCAGGTGAGCAGGTGAGCAGGGGACCTCACCCCCCCAAGTGCTGAGGCGATAAGCCCCTGACACATTCAATTTATGCAGGATTATAACGCCATGGGTTTTCGAGGTGGCACTAAAGATAGTGCCTCTTATTTGTGTGCGTATACGGGTGGATTGCCTTCCAATCAAGGTAACTACTGAGGGTGTGGCTTCCAATTGAGGCCTGGGGATGAGACTTGAAGCCAATCCGCATCACCTGGAGGTGGCGCCTAGAGCTGCAGGTGCTGAACGAAGCTTCAAGCTTCCTTTGAAGCTTTGCGTAGGTGCCGAACGAAGCTTCAAGCTTCCTTTGAAGCTTTGCGGTAATGACGGTGATGGGTGGAGACCTAAAACTCAAGAAAAGTGCCTCTCTGCCATGTCAGATAGCTCAGTAGGTTCGCCGTGGAGAGGCGAGTGTGGTGGTGGGTGCAGCATGTGGTGAGGGTAAGGGTGGAGACCTGACGGTGACGAAGACGACCATGAGAAGGTGGGTTGTTCGGGGGCGCGTTTGGGTGAGCGATAGGTGGAATTAAGTTAGGGCTTTAGTTGGTGGAGTTATGGCAAAGCTGATGGGGGTGGTAGCGGCAGGATTCATGTAGTGGCATAGTGGATTGGCATCGCTGGAGCTTCGCCATAACGGAAGAAGGTGACGGCGTTGAGGGAGAATCAGTGGTTGTGCGTGTGTTGCGAGAGTGGAAAAAAAATGTATAGTGAGAGAGAGAGAGTGATAGAGGAACTTAGGGACACGATAGAGAGGCAGAGGGCTCTGGTGTTGGTCGATCGGAGCAGGGGAAGGAGGTAGGTGTGACGAGGCAGCGACATCGACTGAGGTAGAGGCACGAACGCTCGTTGGCAGGAGAGGTTCGTGAAGATGAGGGGAGGATAGTCGGCTATCCAATTTGATGGTTGGACGGCCTGAGGGGGGGAGCGGAGAGGAGTTGCTAGAGCTAAGTTTGAAGGTGGCCAGTGATCGGGTAGAGGAGGGTTTCTTAGGCCAAAACTTGCTGAAATGCACGATCGTGCACTGGGGTCTCTTTTATAGGCCATAGGAAGCCCTTCCAAGCTTGGAAAGAAGCTTCCAAGCTTGGAAGGTAACTGCGAGAAAGGATACCCGAACCTTTGAAAGGTTCGCATGGCCTTTTGGGAAGGACTTAGATCCTAAGGAATGGTTCAAATGGAAGGAAACTTCCCAAGGAATCCCCGTATCAATTTTGAAAGGGATTGATTGAGAATCGAGTGAGAAATCTTTGCTCGAAACTCGTCGGTGAAGGTTTCACCTTCGAGAAATGATTCAGGGACCTGCTTGTAAGGAAGACAAAGAAGTTGGGTGTCTATTTGTAAGAAAATTCAAAAGTTAATGGTCTGAATGAGATTAGAAAGAGTCTAACTGGGCCAAAATGCAAACTTGGTCAAGATGATCTCAGATTGGACCCAAATTTTGGTACAAACCTAATTTTGACCAAGAATCCAATTGTGAAGATAGTTTTATTTTTTGACTAATTCTGATTGGGTAATTTATGCAAAAACCCAAATTAGGCCAAATGTCCATCTTTGGCTCTATTTTGGGTCAAGATGGGTTCTGATGGTCAAATTGAAGGTTCCAAACCCTAGAGAATATTTTTTTATAAATTTTATAATGCTTAGGTGAATTTTATCTTGACCAGAAGCTCAGTTAATTAAGCAGGTCGGTTTTAGGGTTTCGAATGTCATTTAATTCTCAAAACACGTGCAAATCCTTTTTTGTTTGTTCTAGCCCACTTATTAGACTTTAGGACCATTTGACCCTTAATTACACCCTGAGAAAATATGTGATTGTACTGCATTCATGATATGAAGGTAAAACTACAGTTTTAACCCTATTTTCTTATGTTTCCCTCAGAATGGTTATGTAGTGACTTATGGCTCTTTGGCAGTTATGTAGGAGCATTTACTGACTTAAGTGGATCAAAATGAGCTAGTTATGGCTCATGATGGTGTTCCCATCATATCCCCATGCCTACGATTTGCAATGCCCTCATTGTAAATTAGGTGGGTTTGAGTTCAGCTTAGAACATTCATTAGAACAGGTGTTGGGTCGGTGGATGGGTTGGGATGACTGTTGTGGACGATTTCAAGCTCGGGCATGGGTACCAGAGGTGGAGTCGATTGTTCTAATGGATGAAACCTAAAGTGCAATATGAGTTCAACATAAGATGTGTGTTGACGCGACTGACTCGATCGTGTTTTAACAGTTATTGCATCGTAGTATAGGTGATCAAGCGTCGTCAACAAATAAAAGTTTTTATTACTCGAAAACTGGAGTATCTGAGGTCGAACACAGGGAGCAATCAAAATTTACTACTAATCTCAAATGTAATTGAACACTCTAATTTACTCAAAAGTTTAATTCAAATGGATTTAAAATGTAATCCAGGAAAAAGAGTAAAATTGGACGTCTGATCACAAGATCAGACGTCTTAAAAGTATTTTCCTCCTTTGATTGTTTCTTCTTCTTCTTTCTCTGCAGTCTCTCTTCTGCCTTCTTCTTCTTCCTTGGTTTCCGTCTTGGCCTCTCTTCTTCCTTCTTCTCTCTTCTGCGAAGGCTTCTTCTTGCTTGGCTCTGCTATACTTCTTCTTCTGCCTTGCTCAGCCTCTTCTTCAGAGGTTCTTCTTATTTCTCCTCCTTGCGGCTAAGTGTCAGCTTCTTCTTCTTCGGCTCTCCACTCGCCTGCACACAAGGGGAAGCAAAACCTATCCCTCCCTCTACCCGCGCATTTCTCTCTCTCTGCAAACCACTCACAGGTAGCACTCCCAGAGCCGGGTTAACAGGTCTTGTTGTGCGTACCTGGGACCAGGTGTACCGGCATGTAGGGTACGTGAGGTGTGCTCAGGGTCGGGTCGAATAGCGCCAGATCCACGTGGTGAAATCGCGGATGAGGCACCGTGAAGTAGGTGAGGGACCTCACCACATGTGTGTTCGGAGGCACTGAAACCACATGACAAAAACCGTTTAAACCACTCCACCTCTTTGTGAGTCCACGATGTGGGACTAAAGGTTGCTGCCTTCTCTCGCGCACCCGCAGCAGAGCACGCCTTTGATTCCCTCAACTACTGACTCTGTGGCGTCGCTCGCTGGACTAGATATCTTCACAATGCCTCCCCGAGTGAGCCGCACCTGGAGCCTGGCCGTCCTGAAGCCTGGAGCGAGCTTGGAGCTTCTCCGAGTCACCGTCAATGGCGGCAGGGGCTGGAGAACTATCAGACACAAAATGAGCCTCTCGGCCTAATCAGATCACCGGGGGACCTTCGCCTTGTCACGGCGAAGCTGAAGGGCAAGGTGGCAGGCCGCGGGGTGGCCTAGGCATGCGTGCCTAGGTCGCCCTGTGGCCGAATGGATGGGTGAGATTGGGGGACTGTTGGGCAGGCGTAGCGGGTCTATAGACGGGTGGAGGATACACAGTGAGGTGAGGCAGAGGTTATGTGATGGTTGGCGAGGCGTGTGGGACTGCGGAGCGATGGGAGCGCCTTGCCGGAGGGTGGCTGGAGACGAGGAAGGTGACGGTGGTCAGGCGTGGTCGAGGGGTAATCAAGTGAAATAGAATGGGGAAAAGAAAGAGGGGAAGTTGTGGAGTAGTTCTAACCTAATTGTAGGGATGAAGGGGGAGGAGAGGCGGACGGCTGTACCTGCTGTCGCCGGAGAAGAAGATGCCCAGTGGGGGAGGACGGCGGCGCCGACGGGTCTGAGGTAGCGTGTGCGGGTATTGCGCGACGCGGAGGAGAATCATGAAGAAGTCTCTGCCACTAGTTTTGTGGCAGAGCGAAGAGGAAAGGAAGGAAAGCTCGCCAAAGCTCACTGGGTACCCTGGCCGGGAAGGAAGAGACGAATCTGAGGTGAAACCCTGGCCAAGTAGAGCTAAAAATGAGCGGCCGGGTTTGGGGGTTCTTTTATACGCATTGGGCCGTGTGTTCAGAGTTGGAGGGCACGTATCCATCTCCGACGGCTCGCCGGAGATGGAAAGTGGATAGATACCCACATCTCTCGTGCATTCGCACGAGAGATTGGGTTCACACGAGGGATCAAGACTGGCCTCAGATGGAAGGGAATTCCTCAGAGAATCTCCCTTCCATTTCTTGGAGGGGATCTCTGAGGAATCAGAGAGTATTCCCTCTCTAATCCTCACCAGAGTAGGATTCTGCCCCAATAATGGTGGAAGGACCTGATTGCAAGGTTGGCGAGGAAGTTAGGGGGCTCTCTACGATGATTTTCAAAAGTAAGGGACCAAAATGTGATTTGGGTGTACTAAATTGCAAAGTAGGTCAAGATGACCTCCCCTTTGGTCCAAATTCTGGTACAAACCTAATTTTGACCTAAGAAATCCAATGGTGAAGTTGGATTTTAGGTTTGACCACGTTTGACTGGATATTTTGCATAAAACCCATATTAGGTCAATTAATGATCTAGGACCCTAATCTAGGTCAAACTGGGTTCACAAGGCCAAATTGAGTGTTCTAAACCCTAGGGGATATTTTTCCATGATTTTTAGAGGGTTTACTTGATTTTTATCCTAACCGGAACCTTGTTGATTTAAGCGGGTATGTTTCAGGGTTACCAAATGTCATTTAATTCCTAGATTGCACATGAACCCATTTCTGATTGACTCAACCCACTTTTTATCTCATTTAGACCATTTGACCTATGTTTTGCCTTTGAGAAATCTCGTTTATGCACTGCAATGGTAAAATTACAGTTTTGACCTTTATTTCATGTTTTCTTCTCAGAACACTTATTCCTTCTATTAAGCCTTCTTCCAGGTTATGTAGGAGCTTTTATTCTCTTTATTGGGTCAAAATCAGCTAGTTATGCCTCATGATGAGGCTCTCATCATACCCCCATGCCTAGCTTTTGCTAGTCCCTTAGCAAAATTTTAAGGTTTTAACTTCCATTCTAGACCCTGAGTGTCTGTCATCAATTATGATAAGTGCTTCTCTTTTTCTTTTGTGATTAGATTGGAATGCAGACAATAGGCCTAGAGGTACTCAAGTACCAAACAAAATCCGGACCTGACTCGCTTTAGCCTCAGTCCTCCGCAAAGGTTTTTAGGGCCCACAGAAACTAACCTAGGGTTTGTTGGACTCCGCGGTTAAAGCACCCGTGCTTGAGACATTTTTAGCCTAAGTTCAGTTTGCAGTGCATTTTTGTAAGAGAGAGATAGAAGATTTATTTTTTTGGAGATCTTTCTCTCTCTTTTCCTTTTATTTCTAGCTTCGGATTAGCTTCTCAACACGATCTGTATCGGATTCCTCGTCCCCATCATCAATCCTCAAGGGTCCCTGGCTATCGAGATTTCGAGATAATCCTGCCCATGGCAACCCACAGAACCCTGGCTTTCGAGATTTCGAGATAGTCCCGCCCATGGCATTCCGTGGCCGAATTCAGATCCTGGCGATCGACATTTCGTGATAATGCCGCCCATGGTATCTGAACCAGTAGAGTGCTTACATGCCCCCAGTAGGATATTTAAATATCCTAAGAGACAAGCACTGAGGAGATGATATGTTGTTATACATTTTCGAGGGGAATTTCCCGCCTCTCCGCGCTGGGAACTCATCCAAATCAACTTGTGTTGATTGGTCGCTCCTAATCTAGGTGACTTTTTCAGAACATTAAATGCTTTTGCGTGATTTTGATATTTATGCGCACTGAACCAGACTGTGTGTGAATTTGGGGTGCTTTGGTTACCGAATCCTGCAAATCGGAGGTCAGTTAACAAGGCCGAATACTTCCTAAGCCTTAGACCTAATACTTAAGCTTCGCATTTTCCTCAACATCTTGAGGATTATCCAGATTTTAGCGAAAACATGAATTTTTAAGCTAAAGAACCTAGCCCAAGAGGACTAAGATCAGCGTTCCCGCTAATCTCTTGTTATGTCTCCTTAGCACTTTTCTTTTATTTCTTTTCTTGATCTGGTCTAGAACTTCAGTTAATTCCTTAATCTTTCACCAATGACTATTTCTTTTTCTTTCTCATTTTGTGCTCCTTTTTGTCACTTTTTCTCTTTTTCTCCTCCTTATGTTTATGTGGCTCACAAAATTTCCTCCCTCCCCCATTTTTTGCTCTTTTTCATAATTTTTTAATTTTTTTGTTTTTTTGACATATGCAAAAATTTTTGTGTGTGGGACTCCTAACTTTTTCTTGGTTCAGTATGTATGCACTTTATCACCCCCCCATGCCTAAGCTTTGCAATGTCCTCATTGTAAATGGAGGGTGTGAAATAGTGTTGAGGTCAGGGACTTAGAACAGGATACATCGGGTGGGTGAATGGGTCAAAAATGAATGATGCAGATGATTTTAAGCTCTGATACATGTACCAGAGGTGGGATCAACTGTCTAAGGCTAAACTCAAGGTGCAATAGATGTGGAGTACAGATGGATAATCAGATGGCTCTCTATTTTTAGGATGACGGGTTGCCTCCCGTTAAGCGCTAAATTCAATGCCTTCAGCCGAGCGGCAAATGGGGTGGAGAGGGAGTGGTCAAATCAACGAAATTCTGTAAAACAAGTACCTTGATTAAGAGCCTGGTTGGTCCAACCAGGTGCTTGTTAAGATCAGTCGGCTGATGATGCAGCCCAAATCCAATAATTCTGGTGGGTTGATGACGTAGATCAATAGATGCAGAACCCACCATATGCAATGAAGTTCAAATGAATATGGAAGTGAAAACTCGGGTTTAGGCTGAGTCGAATCAGCCTGGTCAAACTAGGGTTCTGAAAAATAATCAATGTAAGATGTGGAATCCCTACAGGGGTGATCACAGAATGACGGCTCCTGTTTTTCGGTCTGATCAATGCCCGATACCCGGTATAGATATGGAGTTGAATCATCTGCAAACGGCTCAGTGAGAGGTGAATCAGAATATAAATTAAGTCCGATTGCCTGTTGAGGTAGAGAGTGGGTTTTGATTGGTTCTGTATATGTGGAGCAGGTGGCTTCAAAGAAAATTGGCTTGTTATAATCAGGAAGCAGATTTGCTCTGATGTTATGGTCAGATTCGAAATTGTCGGAGAGTTTGCCAAAATCAAAGTCTGAATGAGATTCCAGATCATGATTTCCACCATAGAATAAATCATATGTTGTATACTCAGCAGCCTGACTGGGGTCTAGCCTAAATGTTAATTCTGAGCTTAAGAAGGTATCCTTATCTGGTAGAGGCTCAAGTTCTAAGCTAGTAGGGCAGACCCAATTGAAACCCCACTCGTCCAACTCCTAGGTTTTTGTGTCGTAGATTGGCATGACTTCTGAAAAATCGATTCGTTCCTCTGAGGATGTTGGCAAGGGATATTCATCAAATAAAGGCCCAAAATCATATTCTTCATTAAAAGATTGATCTTCTTCATATGGGGCCTTGAAATCTTCAAAATAGGTTTCAGATCTAGATTCTAGGTTTCGGATGTGGGTTGAATTACTAGAATCTTGGTTTGAATAACCTTTGAGGGTTACCTTATTAGAATAAGGGATGGAATTTACACCCTCGAGAGGTTGAGTTCTACTCTCATACTTGCAGGAGTTTTGGATTTCTAGAATGGGCTCATCATGGTATTTTCCTGCATTTGGAGCTTCCCAACCTTCTTCAATATCCGGCACATTGTATTCTATATGGGTTGGGAATCCACAACCATTTTGTGCCTCAAACCCGAGATCAGATTTATCCTCGATGTTGTCCCAAGATGGTTCATCCTCTGTTTGTGGTATATACGGGTACTTCTGGTCAATAACTTGTTTTACTAATCTCCTTATCTCTTCCCATTTTTCAAAGCTATCTTGGTGTTGCTTCCAAAGTCGAGGATTTGTCATACATTGAAGGTATTCAATATTTTGCAGTTTTTCTATCTCAATGTATGCAGTAATGATCAAGTCACGGGTTGATCCTTTTGTAACTTCTGCTAATAGTACTTGGGCACAAGTTATGATAAAGGTTGTGGTTGTTGGGACATCAACCTGAATGTTTCCTACATGTGTTGAGGTTTCTTCATTTTCATAAAATTTCATGGCATCCTCAATCATTTTATCTCTCATGGATCTCTGATATTCAGGTTTCTTGAATGGTGGTCCTAAGTGGTTTGGCTGCATATTTGGATTAGGTGGTGGAATCCAGATGTAGAATCAGAGTTTGAATCAAGAAGTAGAATCAAGTTATGAAGCGATCAGATCTGAATAACGAGTCCCACTGAAAATGTTTATGTGTGCTCTAAAGAGAAAAGATGAGGGACTGGAGATGTTTTTGACCCAATCAAGACACCCAAAGATGTTTGGATGACTATGGAGGTTCGGGGCGGATGGACCCCTGGATCAGAAGATCGTCCACCTAAGAATTACCTAGGCTGCCAGAGAGGGAGAGTCCTGCAAAGACCCCTACATGGTAGAGCATCCCCACGGGTTACAGGGTTTCCCCCACCCGACCTCTCTTGTCACTGAGATTCCAGGTAGACCAGAATGGGGACCTTGACCTCTTAAGTCTACCACTTTTATTTCAAAGGTGCTTTTAGGGTTCTCACTTGAACTTTAGATGTTTTGATGTTGTGACCTAATTTACAGGTTGGTTGACCCAAGGGGTCAACTTCACCTGACCTGTCCTATAGATGGCAGAATGATTCTAGGTTTGGAGCCTAGAGATCACCCTAATTTGGCTCCCAGGTTATTAGGTCCAAAAAATTTTAAGATTCAAGTGATTTTAGAACTCAATTTTTCTTAGGGTTTGTCTTGTTTGGATCTCTTCAATCAAGGTCTTGGGTGACACACTGATGCGGGAAGGTTTATTTCCTTTTATGCAGGCATGTGTGACTAACACTCCAAGATCCTACTGTAGAAACCCTAATTTGGTTCTATTTCCAATCCTCTTTTTCTTTTCCACAAAAATTCTCTTTGGACTTGAAAGCAAGAAGTGTGTTGTCTGTAGAGATTAAGCGTTATTTCTATTAGACACCTGAATTTGTGGGATAGAATCTAAAAAATCGCTCCAACTTCAAGAAGAATTAAAAATTTTTTGCAAAATTAGGAAATGTTTGCCTTAAAGATGGTGATTACTATATAAAGAAGGCAATTGATTCCTAAATTGATTTTCTTCCTTTTGTCTTTTCATGATTTTGGGAATGGTTTAAGGAAGAAAAGAAATTACCTGCCCTGGAGTGGTTGACTTGCAGGAAGGATTTTCTCGTGAAATACCTGCAAGATCACAACAAAGCAAAGTAGGGCAAGTTAGTGTTGAATATGATAAAAAGTATGTAGAGACTAGTGATAAATTGCACGTTGCTCCCCGGCAACGACACCAAAATGTTGACGTGCGAAACTCGATCGTGTTTTAACAGTTATTGCGTCGTAGTATAGGTGATCAAGCATCGTCAACAAATAAAAGTTTTTATTACTCGAAAATCGGAGTATCCAAGGTCGAACACAGGGAGCAATCGGAATTTACTACTAATCTCAAATGTAATTGAACACTCTAATTTACTCAAAAGTTTAATTCAAATGCATTTAAAAAGAAAGCTCGCCGGAGCTCGCTGGGTACCCTGGCCGGGAAGGAAGAGACGAATCTGAGGTTAAACCCCGGCTAGGTCGAGCTGAAAATGAGCGGCTGGGTTTGGGGGTTCTTTTATAGGCATTGGGCCGTGTGTCCAGAGCTTGGAGGGCACGTATCCGTCTCCGACGGCTCACCGGAGAAGGAAAGTGGGTAGATACCCCATCTCTCGTGTGTTCGCGCAAGAGATTGGGTTCACACCAGGGATCAAGACTAACCTCAGATGGAAGGAAATTCCTCAGAGAATCTCCCTTCCATTTCTGGGAGGGGATCTCTGAGGAATCAGAGAGTATTCCCTCTCTAATCCTCGCCGGAGCAGGATTCTGCCCTAATAATGGTGGAAGAACCTGATTGCAAGGTTGGCGAGGAAGTTAGGGGGCTCTCTGCGATGATTTTCAAAAGTTAGGGACCAAAATGTGATTTGGGTGTACTAAATTGCAAAATAGGTCAAGATGACCTCCCCTTAGGTCCAAATTTTGGTACAAACCTAATTTTGACCTAAGGAATCCAATGGTGAAGTTGGATTTTAGGTTTGACCACGTTTGACTAGATATTTTGTGTAAAAAACCATGTTAGGTCAATTAATGAGCTAGGACCCTAATCTAGGTCAAACTGGGTTCACAAGGCCAAATTGAGTGTTCTAAACCCTAGGGGATATTTTTCCATAATTTTTAGAGTGTTTACTTGATTTTTATCCTGATCGGTACCTTGTTGATTTAAGCGGGTATGTTTTAGGGTTACCAAATGTCATTTAATTCCTAGATTAGAGGAATCTGATAGATCATATGATAGCCCAATAACTGAGGAAACTTATCTTATTTGGGCTCACATGACAAATTCAGAATCACATGTTCTGAAGGATTCAATTCAATGCCCCGATCGTTAGTTACACCCCATTAAGCTTACTGACGATTCTGTTTTTGAGATAATTAGACCCAAGTCAATTCTAATTCAGTCACATCTTTTAGACTTGAAAATTTCATATGGGGTGATTGATATGGAAGAGGTCTCAGAATTTGACATTCTAAATGAGGAGGATAAAAGCTGGGAAATTTTGATTTGGGAAGCAAACTCTGGAGGAAGTAGAAGATCGAGTCTAGGAGTTCCAATTAAGCTAAAACCATCAAATCAGAACCCTTACGACATTTGTTCTGAGGATGACCAACCCAAGTGCACATTCATTGATTATCCTTTTGATCTTGATTTCTTTGTAACCCGACTTTTTAGTCTTGGGTTGCATCCTCATAAATTACAGGCCCGACCCCGCTTGCAAACTGATCATAGGTTCTAGGTAAATTTTATCAAGAACCTTAGATATTCTCGACCATGGGGTATGGGTCTGCATCACAATCTGGTCCACATCTGTGGACATCTGCTGGCAAGTCTTAAGTTGCATCTTTTTATTCTGAATCTAACCTGCACCTATGAATTCTTTATTTCTCTTCTTTGTATAGTGTGCTTAGCTGAAGGCACTAAATTCAACACATATACAGTTTCTGTTTATCTCGGAGCAGACTCGTTATTCATGCAATTCAGGTGCTTTCTACTCTACTCCACTTTGTTTCATGTCTTTTTAATACAATGAGGACATTGCATTAGATAGGCATGGGGGGGAGGATATTCATCTCTGAATTACTTCGTTAGCTCCGTAGATTCATTTTATTTATATATATATAAAAAAAGATTTGTGGAATTAGGAAAGAGAACTTGGGCTTTAGAAAATTTTCAATCTTAGGAAGTAAAACTGTATGATTTGAACACGAAGACCCTTCAGGTCTTCAGACTTAATCAGCCTAGGTATCCACTAAAATGTGGATTTCTTTATTAAGTCCTCACCATTCTGAATTCTATTTTACTTTAATTAAATAAGTTTGGGTGATAAGTACAAGACTTATCAACCTGCCCTCTGATTTGAGGGAACTTTAAGTCCAAGCATCTACACACTATTCGTCTCTGACTCATTGTTTGACGGTTTAGTGGAAATTGGGTAGCTAATGAACCTTCTAGGGTGATATGGCTGGCAAGTTATCGTGGGTAACAACCCATAGGTAGGTTATCCAGAGCCCAGTCACTAGACCACTCTCTTCTTGCTACCTTTAGGTAAATCTTAGACCAGGGAAGCCACCTACTTAAAAAGGAAAAAGAAAAGTGAAAAAGAAAAGAAAAAGAAAAAGAAAAGGAGAAAAGAAAGAAAAAGAAACAAAAAGAGATAAGCCACAATTCCCCGCACGAGTATGGCTGGCAAGTTGTTAGTGGTAACAGCTCATCGACTAATTGTGCAGAACCTAGCTCAAGAAATGCACTAAAAATTCCAAAAACACTTAGGAAGAAGTGGAGTAGAATAAGTTGGGGAGATATACATTGGATTCACCCTTGTGTTGACCCCATAAAAATAAAAGTAGGGAGAAAGCTACCAGTTGTATAAATACACCTTTTGGCAGATGTTTATTTTTTAAGGTCACCTAAGGGCATAGAAACCCGAAGTCCATTCTGATTACCGATCAATGAGTCTATCACTTTGGCAAAAAGATGGTTAGAACTTAGGGTTCTTATCAAATCTTGGGCGTGTTGAGTGGTCATAGAAAGCCACTCTGTAACCCTGAACTCAAAAATCCAAAAGAATTAGAGAAGAAGAAAAAGAGAAAAAGAGATCCCTCTTTGAATAAGGTGGGAACTTGAGGTGGACTGCATTTTGGCAGATACCCAGCTGCTGTTTTGTCTCAGTAGTTCAGGTCTTAGTTGAAATCCCTAAGTAATGAAAATAACTATTGCCCAAGAAATCTGACTTAATTCTCTTACAAATATCATATAGTTTTCCTAGGAACTAGCAAAAGATAGTCATGGGGGTGTGATGTAAACATGCTTATATCACATAAACTATCTATTTATGTCTTCTTAAGCATCGAATTGCATTACATACTATACATATTGCATAACATGCATCAACTTACATTTATGTTAGTCTGAATAAAATATAGGTTAATTGTCTCCTTTTATGGACAGGGACAAAGCAACTTGTTAATCGGGGCCTCGGATCGAAGCTCAAACCAAATAGATCTGATTTGAGCAACGATTGGAGTTCAACGACTCCAAGATCGCCCTGATCATTCATCCGTAACACCAGATAGAGACCAAGGAACCCTAAAGATCAAGGGCTAAGATGGTGTTAATCCGCATCTCAGACAACAAATCCGACTGCACGGATGGGTTTGTATCGACGATCGCAGCCTAACAACGCGAAAATCAATCCAATTCGACACCTGTGGCACCATCTACAACACTCAGAAGATGGACGGCCAAGATGGCACCACGTAGCGCCATCCCAGCTGCCCAACCGACCCCAAGGACCCACCTCCACTTCTCTTCTTCACCCGCTCGATGAATCCCCACCATTGGATGCTCATCCAACGGTCGTAGAGCCGCACGCACAAAAGCATCTGCTTGCCTTAAGAGGAAACGTAGCATAGCAGTCAAGCGCCCCTTCACGAGCGATGGGTGTGCGTTCGAGCTGCACTGCACTTCAAATTCAGAGGGGCCACGGGCGCGAGTGTAATTGGGTCGTCTGATCGAGATCTGAGGGTCGAAAGGAGGAGGCGTCGCATGCAGAGGTTCGTCGATCATGTACGCATGCAATGATGCACGTTTGCATGCCTCATCGCATGCAAGCATGCAGCAGTGGAGATTTGAAAGCGTTGGCGAGAAGCGTTTTAAGCCGTCTAATCTTGAGATCTGACGGTTGAGCATGCGTGACCGTGCACATGCATTTAAAGCACGAAGGTGAGGGGGTGCACGCACGGCATGCGCAAGTAGGCCACGTTCAGACCTTTGGTGACGAATAAATCCATAACTAAAGGTCCTGAATTGATGTTTTTAATGTTGTAATGACCAAAATGCCCCCACTCCTTGCAACTATAAAAGGAGACCCCTACCCTATGAATTTCTCATCCCTTCTCTTCTCTCACCCCTTCCAAAGCTCTAAGAGCTTGTCCCACACCCAAGATGCTCCTCTAAACTAGAAATCTCAATTTTTCCACCTTCGTCCCCCTTCGTGGAGCATCCTGCGGTTGTCCTCTCTCTGCATTCGAGAAGCGAATCCTGTGACAATGACGACTTGCTGCTTCATTACCATTCCTCCTACTTCATCCTCCTTCTTCCCACTCCATTCCCCGTCTTCCAGGCATCGTCCTATCCAGCTCATCCTCCAAGCGATCGTCGAGGAGGATATCCCTCTCTCCATTCTCTTTACTACTTTCTAGTGTAATCATTTCCCGCTTTCTAGTCATAAGGAGTAGTGTAATGAACAATTTCTGATAATGAAATCCATGTTTATTCTACATTCCTTTTCTTTCATTTATAATATTCTCTCTCTCTCTCTTCTATTTATTATTTGTTAAATAGATATTTAGTTTTTGACCAGCTATTCTGTTTCATGAAAAATAAAGTAAAACACGTATTTTTAATCAAATGTCCGCCTCCCTATGTTCAACCCGGAACTTCTTTACGACTTTTCAGAATAAATTTTTTTTGTTGAATGGATTTCTTTGCAACTCGAACTACAATGATGGGTTTTCGAAGCCAATTCTGATAGCGTAGTCATCCATCATTCATCAGGTGCCTATGCATTACACGGGATGGTCGTAAGCCCTCTTCAGTGTAGATGTGGTGTGTGCAGTATGAGGGGCTGATACCAGTAAGATCATTGAGAGTCCATCCAATAGCACTTCGATGTTCCTGGAGAACAAAAATCAGGCGTGTTTCCTGATTAGGTGTGATTCGGTAGTTGATAATCACAGGAAACGTCTGATTGGAACCCAAAAAGATGTACTTGAGATGATCGAGAAGAGGCTTTAATTCCAAAATCGAGTTTTCAGCAGCAACGGGTAATTCAGGATGGGTGTTAGGAGTAAAGGAAGGAGCTATGGGTGTGTCTAGGTTGAGTTCGGGATCCTCTAATTGTGGGTTTTGATCCTCTTGTGGTTGATCAGAAATAGTCGGGCTCTCGATGAATTCGTCAACCACTACTTCAATATCGCAAATTTGTTCTATGGCTCCGCAATTAATTCCTTGTTGAACCTTAAAGATGTTGATCTTTAGTATCTTGCTCCCAAATTTCAATTCGATTTGGCCCTCCTCACAATTGATATTGGCCCTGGAAGTGGCCAGAAGGGGTCTCCCTAATATGATCGGTGTATGCTTCACATTCTTAGGAGCATCCATGTCTAAAACAATGAAATCCACTGGGAAATAGAAATCATGCACCCTTACTATGACATCCTCGAGAATTCTTTTTGGTGACTTAATTGATCGATCTGCTACTTGTAAAGTCATTTCAGTCGGTTTAAGTTCAAATTCCTCGAAGTAGTCTAGTAGGGATGTGGGTATCAAATTTATGGAGGCTCCTAAGTCTTATAAAGCTCGGTCAAATCGTATATCCTTAATTTCATAGGAGATCAAAGGGGTGCCTGGGTCTTTTGCCTTAGGCGGGAGTTTTCTCAAAATGACAGAGCTGGCTTGCTCTGACAGTACAATCAGATTCTCGTCTTTGGTTCGTGGTTTACACTTTGGTGTACATACATCTTTCAAAAATCGTGCGTAAGCCGGTACGTGGCGTATCGCATCCATCAAGGGGATGTTTATATGGACCTGCTCAAAGAGCTTAACTTGGTCCTCCTCAAGTGCCATGGTTTTGGTTATCCTTTCTCCCTTGGCCAAGGCCTTAGGAAATGGAACTTTAGATGGTTCCTCTAGAATGAGTCCAGGTTCTTGATCTGGGATAGAGGTGTCCTGGATGACTATCCTTGGGTTAGGGTTTGTATTACTAGGCTTGGTTTGGCTTGGATAAGGTACGTCCTATGTTGTTTCGGCAGTGTGGGTAGTAATAGAATTTAATCCTTCCTGCTTTTGGTTTGGAGTGGGTAGAAGAGGTGCTTGCTGCTGGTAACCCGTATATGATGTCAAAGCCTCCATCCTGTCAAGTGATGGAGTAGAAGGGGAGTGATAAACAAAGTGAGCTTGGCCTCGATTTGGGTTCACAACGTGCCTCTGGTTCAGCACTGTTTACACAGGGTAGGATCATTGTTAAATTAATGCATTGTAGTATAGTTGAAATCACTTGAAAACAAATGAATTTTATTACTCGAAGTTTTAAATCCGAGGTCTAACACAGGGAGCAAATTGGGGTCTAAAAATCAAGAGCACAACTTTCAATTTGGATATAACATGCAATGAAAAATCAGAGTTATAATGTAAGAAATCTAAATAGATCCACAAAATATCAATGTATATAGAAGCACAAAAAATATGGGCGTCTGATTTTGAAAATTAGACGTCTAAAATATCAGATTGCTACAGTGCTTCTTTTGTCTGTGATCCCTATCTCTGTCTCTGATTTCCTTCTTCTTCTTTCTTTTCTTCCTCTGTCTCTGACGGCCTTCTTTTCTTCTTTCTTTTCTTCTTCTTTCTTCTTTGATTTCTCTGGTCCTTGTCTTCTTCTTCTTTCTTCTCTAATTTCTTCTTTCCTTCTCTTCTGCCTTCAGCTCCTTTGCAACTTTCTCCTCTTCTGCTTTGCCATCTCTTTCCTTTCTTAGCTGCTCAAGTTGCCTCTTCCTCTTCCTTGGCTCCCTCTTCTTCTTTCTTTGGCTTCCTCTTTTTCTCTTGAGAGCAAAACCTACCCCTACCCTCCCTCGTGATCTCTCTTCTTCCTTCTCTCTTAGGCTCGCTCTCCCAGAGCCTTCTCGGGTTATCGGGTTGGGTATGCACGCTCGAGACCAGGCCCACCAACGTGTGTGGTGGGCGAGCAGTGCAGGCTAATCAGTATACGGGTCAGGGCCTAGTCCACGGGCAGTGGGATCGCGGACGAGGCAGCGGGCGAGTGGGAGCTCACCTCGTGGTTAGGAGGCAATAAGCCCCTAACACCTTTTCACTTTATATTATAGCTTCCGCTCACTATCTTCCGAGGTGGGACTATGTTGTCCCACCTTACATCACAGGCGCCCGCAGTGGATGTTCACAAATTGCAACAGCTGTGTGGACGTTCGCTGCAATTAGCTGGGCTGGAGATGTGCGCGAGGGAAGTCCGCGTGACCTTGAACCTGGAGCCTGGGATGAAGCTCTCGAGCTTGCTTCGTCCTCTGTCAATGGGGGCGAAGGCCTAAACCCTGTCAACATGAAAACAGACTTGCGGCCTTGTCAAAACACATAGGGAGTTTTTCCTGAACACGACGAAGGTAGTATGGTGGTCGATGTGGTGCAGGGTGGCCTGAGCGTGTGTGCCTACGTCACCCTGTGCGTGCGAAGGTGGGTGTGTTCAGGGGCGTTCTGGGGACTTGGCGTAGTGGATGGAATGGGGGGTTTGTGTCAGTGAGGTATGGCAGAGCTTGTGAGGTAGTTGGCGAGGTAGATGGAGCCATGGAGCGGCTAGAAAACCTCACTGGTCGTCAGACCAGAGGTGAAGGTGGAGGCAGTTTGTGAGTGTCGAGGCGTACTAGCAGAAATAAATGATAGAAAAATGATGAGAAGAGAGAGAGAACTTAACTATGGGTGGATAGAAAAAATGGGGTTCAGAGGAGGTGCCTGGCTGGTACTGCCATCGCTGGAGACAAAGGACCCAATGGGAGGAGTAGGACGACGACGAGGGGGTTGTAGAGATGTCGGCTGGTCCAATGCGACGCGGACGAAGAGGATAAAGAGAACTCTGCCACTAGTATTATGGCAGAGCGATGAGAGAGAAAGAGAGAAGGGTCACTAGAGCTTGCTGGGTGGTTGACCGGAGGGGGAAGAGAAGAATTAGGGCTATCTCAGGCCAATTTCAAGCTGAGGAGGTGCGGGTTGATTTGGGAAGGCTTTTATAAGCCCTGGTAGGAGGTCTTATGCTTGGAAGCCAAGCTTCCAAGCACGGGCATGTCGTTGGAGATGGAACGTCAGAAAGACCCAAATCTCTCATGCACTCGCATGAGAGATTGGGTAGGAATTAGGGCTTGATAATGGGTTCACATGAGAGATTTTGCAGAGAATCTCCCTTTCAAATTTGAAAGGGATTCTCCGAGGAATCAGGGAGTTCTTTCCCTCGATTCCTCACCGAAGTAGGATTTCCTTCTTTGTAATGGCGAAGGGACCTAATTGCAAAGAACGACGAGGAAGTTAGAGGGGTTTTTGTAGAGGTTTTCAAAAGTTAGGGGTGGAAATGTAATTGGGCTAGACCTATTTGCAAAGTAGGTCAAGGTGAACTCCTTTTAGGTCCAAATTTTGGTACAAACCTAATTTTGACCTAAGGAATCCAATGGTGAAGTTGGAATTTAGGTTTGACCACATTTGACTAGGTAATTTACATAAAAACCTAATTTAGGGCAAACATTTGACTGAGACCCCAATTTAGGTCAAAAAAGGTTTTAAGGGCCAAATTGAAGGTTCTAAACCCTAGAGAATATTTTTCCATGAATTTTAGAGGGTTTACGTGAATTTTATCCTAATTGAAACCTTGTTAAATTGAGTGGAACTGTTTTAGGGTTACAAGAAGTCATTTAATTCCTAGAATTCACATGAACCCTTTTCTGTTTGAACCAACCCACTTTTTATCTTGTTAAAATCATTTGAGCTGTGTTTAGCCCATGAGAAAATCCGTTGTTGTACTACAATGGTAAAATTATAGTTTTGCCCCTTGTTTCTTACTTTTCTTTCAGAAGGGTTATTCCGTGAGTTAGGACCTCCCATTGGTTATGTAGGAGCTTTTGTTCTCTTTTCTAGGTCAAAATGGGCTAGTTAGGGCTCATGATGGTGTTCCCATCATACCCCCATGCCTAGCTTTTGCTAGTCCCTTAGCAAAATTTTAAGGTTTTAACTTCTGTTCTAAACCATGAATTCCTTTAATGTTCACAAATTATGATGACTGCTTTTTATTTTCCTTTTAGTTAGGTTAGAATGCCGACAGTAGGCCTACAGGTACTCGAGTATCAACCAAGATTTGGACTTGACCAGCTCTAGTCTCGGTCCTCCGTGAAGGTTTTTACGACCTATAGGAACTATCCTAAGGTTCGTTGGACTCTGTGCTTAAAGCACCCATGCTTGTAAAGTATTTTAGCCTCGGTTCAGTTTGAAGTGCATTTTTTGTAAGAGAGAGACAGAGGATTATTTTTGTTTGGAGAGTTTTCTCTTTCTTTTCTTTTTATTTCTAGCTTCAGATTGGCTTCTCGACACGGTTTGTATCGGATTCCTCGTCCCCATCATCAATCCTCGAAGGGTCCCTAGCAATTGATGCTTCATGATAGCACCGCCCATGCCAACCCCCAAAACCTTGGCTTTCGAGATTTTGAGATAATCTCGCCCATGGCATTCTGTAGCTAAATCCAGACCCTGGCAATCGACATTTTGTGATAATGCTACCCATGGCATCTGAACCAACATAGGGTGCTTACGTGCGCCCAGTAGGATATGTAAATATCCCAGGAGACAAGCACTGAGGAGTTGATATGTTATTACACATCTTCGAGGGAAATTTCCTGCCTCTCCACGCCAGGAACTTGCCCAAATCAACTTGTGTTGATCAGTCGCTCCTAATCTAGGCAACTCTTTCAGAACATTTGAACGCTTTTGCGTGATTTTCATAATTATGAGCACTAAACCAGATTGTGTGTGGATTGGGGTGCTTAGGTTACCAAGTCCAACAAACCAAAGGTCAGTTAGCGTGGTCGAATACTCCCTAAGCCTTAGACCTAATACTTAAGCTTCGTATTTTCCCTAACCTCTTGAGGACTATCCAGATCTTAGCAGATACTTGAATTTTTAAGCCTAAGAGTCTAGCCCAAGAGGCCTGAGATCAGCATTCCCACTAATTTCTTTTGCGTCTCATTAGCAATTTTTTGCTTCATTTTTCTTTTTCTTGATAAGTTCTAGAACTTCAGTTAATCCCTTAATTTCTTACTAATGACTATATCTTTCTTATCTTTTTCATTTTATGCTCCTTTTTTTGATATTTTTCACTTTTCCTCCTCATTTTCTCCTCATGATTTGTATGGCCTCAAAATTTTCTCTCCCCTCAGTATTTTTTTGTTCTTTTTCACAATTTTCTTTTTTCTTTTTTGGTATTTTTGGCATATAAGATTTTTTGTGAGAACCCTTCTGAATTTTGATTTCTGTATGTTTGCACTTTACCACCGCCCCATGCCTAAGCTTTGCAATGTCCTCATTGTAAACGGAGGGTGTGAAACAGTGTTGGGTTCAGGAATTTAGAATAGGATTTATCGAGTAGGCGAATGGGTCGAGAATGACTGTTGCAGACGATTTCAAGCTCTGGAACGTGTACCAGAGGTGGGATTGACTGTTCTAAGATCGAACTCAAGGTGCAATAAACATGAAGTATAGAAGGATAATCAGAAGGTTCTCAGGTTTTTGGAATAACGGGTTGCCTCCCGTTAAGCACTAAATTCAATGCCTTCAGCTGAGCGGGAAATGGTATGGCGAGGGAGTGGTCAAATCAGCTGAGTTTTGTAGAACAAGCACCTTGATCAAGAGCCTGGTTGGTCCAACCAGGTGCTTGTTCAGATCAACAGGCTGATGATGCAGCCCAAACCCAATCAATCTGGTGGCTTGATAAGTGTAGATCAAGAGATGTGGAGACCACCATATAATATGGAGCTCGGAATGATATGGAAGTGTGAATTCAGGGTTTGACTGAGTCAAATCAGCCTGGTCAGAGTAGGGACCTGTAAAGTAATCAGTGGATAATGTAGATCCCTATAGGAGCAATCAGAGAATGATAGAGCATGATTTGCAATTTGATCAAGGTCCGAAACCAAATAAAGGTGTGGAGGCGAATCATCTGCAATTAGCTCAGTAAGAGGGAATCAGAATAGAAATTGAGTACGGTTGCGGATCAGGGTTGAAAATGGGCTTGGGTGGGTTCTGTATATGCAGAGGAGGTGGCTTCAATAAGAATTGTGTATGAGGGCTCTTCTAGAAATGAGTTACAGGTGGTTTCATTTAGAGAGTCCTTATAGTAGCTATCAAATTCAAAAGTGAATGCCTGGAGAGTGTTTATAGGATGAGGAGAATCTGAGTCAAGAAAAGATTTGAACTCTGGGTTGCAATCACTCTCGGCATTTTCTGGTTTTGATTCCTGAGGACCGAAAAGAAATGATTCCATCTCACTGGAATCGGAGTTTAAATTAGTGATCTCAGGATCCGGGACCTCAAAGTCGAAGTCGGAGAATGAGTCATGTGAGCTGAGATCGTAGATTGGCTCGTCGAAGTCAGGAAATAGAGGTTCTCCGAAATCATTGTAAGATTCAAAATCATCAGAGATAATGTGAAAATCAAGTTCTGAATGAGATTCGTGATCAGGGGTTCCACCACAGAATAAATCATATGATGTAGACTTAGCAGCCTGACTTGGGTCTAGCCTATACACAGATTCTGAGCTTAAAAAGGTATCCTTATATGGTCTGGGCTCAGGTTTTTGGCTTGTAGGGGCAACCCAATCAAAACCCCACTCTTCCAACTCCTTGGTTTCTGTATCGTAGATTGACGTGACTTCCAAGAAATCGATATGTATTTCTGAGGATGTTGGAGAGGGATATTCATCAAATAAAGGCTTGGAATCATACTCTTCATTAAAACTTTGATCTTCATCATATGGTGCCTAGTAATCTTCCCAATAAGTTTTCGATCTAGATTCTAGGCTGAGGATGTGCATTGAATTACTAGAATCTAGGTCAGAATTACCTTCGAGGGTCACCTTATCAGAATAAGGGGTGGGATTTACACCCCCGAGAGGTTTGATTTTAATCTCATCATTACAGGTGTCTCGGAATTCTATGCTTTCTGACCCATGATTTTGTTTTTCTAGGGCTGGCTCAAAATCGTGTTCCCCTGCAATTGGGACTTCCCAACTGAATTCAAGATCAGGCATGTTATTTTGCATCTGGGTTGGGAATCCACAACAACCTTGTGCCTCGAATCCAGGATTTGGGAAATCAGATTGGTCCTTAATACTACTCCAAGATGATTCATTATCTGTTTGGGGCATGTATGACCATTTTTTATCGATAACTTGTTTTACTAATCTCATCATCTCTTCCCGCTTTTCAAGATCATCTTGGTGTTGTTCTCATAGTACAAGATTTGTCATGCATTGGAGGTATTCAAAGTTATGTAATTTTTCTATCTCAATGTATCCTGTTATGAGAATGTCTTGGGTTGATCCTTTTGTAGCTTCTGTTAATAGCAATTGGGCACAGTTTATGATGACGGTTGTTGTTGTGGGTACACTAACCTGAATATCTTCTACTGGTCTTGAGGTTTTGTATTCAATTTCATAAAATTCAAGGGCATCCTCAATCATCCTATCTCTTATGGATCTTTGTGCTTCAGGTTTCTTGAATGGTATTCCTAAGTAACCAGGTTGCATATTTGGATCAGATGGTGGACTCAAGATGTAGAATTAGAATTCAGATCTTAGACTGAAGTGATTAGTTTTGAATAGAGAATCCCACTGAAAATCTATGTGTGCACTCTAAAGAGACGGGATGAGGGACTGAATGTTTAACCCAATCAAGGCACCCAAAGATGTTTGGATGACTATGGAGGTTCGGGGCAGATGATACCCCAGGATCAAAAAGTCGTCCAACTAAGAATTACTTGGGCAGCCAGAGAGGGAGAGTCCCGCAAAGACCCCTACACAGTAGAGCATCCCCACGGGTTACAGGGTTTCCCCACCCGACCTCTCTTATCATTGAGATTCTAGGTAGACCAAAATGGGGACTTTGACCTCTTAAGTCTACCCCTTTTATTTAAGAGCAAAGGTGCTTAGGATTCTACTTGAACTTTAGATGCTTTCAGTGCAAAAGTGGCCAAATTTCAAGGTTGGTTGACCCAACAAGAGGTCAACTTCACCTATTTGTCCTTTGAGAGCTTTAGGTCCTTTCATTTAAGGTTCAAGTGAAATTAAGAGCTTGAATTTTAGGGTTTCTCTTCAATAACTCTTTCCAATCAAGGTTTAGGCACACCTCTTTTTGGAATAGTTGATTCTTTGCTTAGAAAGTTGTCTCTAAAAACCCTAAATTTGAATCCTTAATTGGCTCTAATTTTGGTCCAATTTAGCTGCCACAAACATGGTATCTAGGCCTCAATCAAGAAGGTGGTAGCCCTAGTTACCTTAAATGGATGAACAAATCAATATTTGTTGAAATCAAAATTGGGCAACTTTGGTGACTTAGCTAAATATGGAAAGCAGGTAGCCCTAAATTTATTTTTTTCTTTATTTTTTTCCTTTTCAAAATGAGGGGCTTAAGATAAAGGACTAACCAGAGATTACCTGCCTCAGGTGTGGTTGCTGTGCGACCATCTTCCTTTGAAAATTTTTCCCTAAAATAACCACAACAAAAGAGATGTATCAAGTTAGTATCCAATCAGAAATTGTGATCAAGATTTCTAAATCGCCCGTTGCTCATCAGCAACGGCGCCAAAATGTTTACACGAGACGAGATCAATGTTAAATTAATGCATCGCAGTATAGTTGAAATCGCTCGAAAACAAATGAATTTTATTACTCAAAGTTTTAAATCCAAGGTTGAACACAGGGAGCAAATTGTGGTCTAAAAATCAAGAGCACAACTTTTTATTTAGATATAACATGAAATGAAAAATCAGAGTTATAATAAAAGAAATCTAAATAGATCCACAAAATATCAATGTATATAGAAGCACAAAAAATATGTATGCCTGATTTTGAAAATCGGATGTCTTAAACATCAGATTGCTACAGTGCTTCTTCTGTCTGTGATCACTATCTCTATCTCTGATTTCCTTCTTTTTTCTTTTCTTCCTCTGTCTCTGACGGCCTTCTTTTCTTCTTTCTTTTCTTCTTCCCCTTTCTTCTTTGATTTCTCTAGCCCTTCTCTTCTTCTTCTTTCTTCTCCGATTTCTTCTTTCCTTCTCTTCTACCTTCAGCTCCTTTGCAACCTTCTCCTCTTCTACTTTGCCTTCTCCTTCCTTAGCTACTCAGGCTGCCTCTTCTTCTTCCTTGTCTCCCTCTTCTTCTTCTTTCTCTGGCTTCCTCTTTATCTCCTAAGAGCAAAACCCACCCTACCCTCCCCCGCGATCTCTCTTCTTCCTTCTCTCTTAGGATTGCTCTCCCAGAGCCTTCTCGGGTCGAGATGCGCGCTCGAGACTAGGCCCACCGACGTGCATAGTGGGTGAGGAGTGCAAGCTAATCGGTATAAGGGTCAAGGCCAGGTCCACAGGCAGTGGGGTCATGGACGAGGCGGTGGGCGAGTGGGACCTCACTCCGTGGTCAAGAGGCGATAAGCCCCTGACACTTTTTCACTTTATATCACAGCTTCTACTCACTATCTTCCGAGGTAGGACTATGTTGTCCCACCTTACTTCACAGACACCCGCAGCGGATGTTCACAAATTGCAGCAGCTGTGTGTATGTCCGCTACCAATAGCTGGGCTGGAGATGTGCATGAAGGAAGTCCGCGCAACATTGAACCTGGAGCCTGGGGCCTAGAGCCTAGGATGAAGCTCTCAAGCTTGCTTCATCCTCCATTACTGGCTGCGAAGGCCTGAACCCTATCAACAAGAAAATAGCCTTGCAGCCTCGTCAAAATGCGTAGGGAGTTTCGCCTGAACATGATGAAGGTGGTACGGTGGTCGATGTGGCGCAGGGTGGCCTGAGCGTCCATGCCTAGGTAACCCTGTGCGTGCGAAGGTGGGTGTGTTCGGGGGGTGTTTTGGGGACTTGGCGCAGTGGATGGAATGGGGGATTTGTGTCAGTGAGATGTGGTGGAGCTCATGAGTTTGTTGGCGAGGTGGATGGAGGCATGGAGTGGTGGGAACACCTCACCCGTGGTCTGATCGGAGGTGGAGAAGGTGGAGGTGGTTTGCGAGCGTCAAGGCGTAATAGCAGAAATAAATGATAGAAAAATGATGAGAAGAGAGAGAGAACTTAACTATGGGTGGGTAGACGAAGGAGGGTGCAGAAGAGGTAGCCGGCTTGTACTGCCGTCGCCAGAAATGAAGGACCCAGTGGGAGGAGGACGACAATGACGAGGGGGTTGTAGAGGCGTCGGTTGGTGTGGCACGACGCGAACGAAGAGGATAAAGACAACTCTACCACTGGTATTGTGGCAGAGCAATGAGAGAGAGAGAAGGGTCGTCGAAGCTTGCTAGGTGGCTGACCGAAGGGGGAAGAGAAGAATTAGGGGTATCTCAGGCCAATTTCAAGTTAAGGAGGTGCAGGTTGATCTGGGTAGGCTTTTATAAGCCCTGGTAGGAGGTCTTGTGCTTGGAAGCAAAGCTTCCAAGCATGGGCATGTCGTTGGAGATGGAAGGTAAGAAAGACCCAAATCTCTCATGCGTTCGCATGAGATATTGGGTAGGAATTAGGGCTTGATAATGGGTTCACATTAGAGGAGATTTCTCAGAGAATCTCCATTTCAAATTTGAAAGGGATTCTCTGAGGAATAAGGGAGTTCTTTCCCTCGATTCCTTGCCGGAGTAGGATTCCCACCGCTGTAATGGCAGAGGGACCTAATGGCAAAGAACGACCAGGAAGTTAGGGGGGTTTCTATAGGGGTTTTCAAAAGTTAAGGGTAGAAATGTAATTGGGCTGGACATATTTGCAAAGTAGGTCAAGGTGAATTCCCCTTAGGTCCAAATTTTGGTACAAACCTAATTTGGACCTAATAAATCTAATGGTGAAGTTGGATTTTAGGTTTGACTATGTTTGACTGGGTAATTTAAACAAAAACATAATTTAGGGCAAACATTTGACTGTGACCCCAATTTAGGTTAAATAGGTCCTAAGGGCCAAATTGAAGGTTCTAAGCCCTAGAGGATATTTTTCCATGAATTTTAGAGGGTTTAGGTGAATTTTATCCTAACCAGAACCTTGTCAAATTGAGTGGTTACAATAAGTCATTTAATTCCTAGAATTCACATGAACCCTTTTCTGTTTGAACCAGCCCATTTTTAATCTTGTTAGGATCATTTGACCTATATTTAGCCCATGAGAAAACCCATTGTTATACTGCAATGGTAAAATTGCAGTTTTACCTCTTATTTCTTGCTTTTCTTTCAGAAGGGTTATTCCTTGAGTTAGGACCTCCCATTGGTTATGTAGGAGCTTTTGTTCTCTTTTCTGGGTCAAAATAAGCTAGTTAGGGCTCATGATGGTGTTCCCATCAGGCACATTATTTGAATGAGGCAGAGGTTGTGAAGGAAGTGCACTAGGTTAGCGAGGGTTTTCCATCTAGGCAAGTTGATTGCGAACCTCTGTGATCTCATCTCTGTGCTATTTTTGCAAAGCCGCATTCGTCTTCTGAATGTCAGCCAAAGTCTAAAGGATAAGAGTCATTTAATCTATCTGAGTTGTCCCATATTGATAAGTTGGGTTAGGCTGATGCAGAGGCGACTGATATGCATAAGGAGCTTGTGGTCGAGGCAGATATTGAGGTCTCTGATTTTGATTATTGCCTAACCATGTGAGGTTGGGATGATTTCGCCATCTAGGGTTGTATGTGTTTGAGAATGGATCATTTTGAATGGCGTTGAGTTCCTCGTAGGTCTGAGGAACCTCAGGAAAATCAGAATATGAGGGTTTAGAGTTCCCCCAACTAGAGTTAGTGGATCCAGAGTTTCCTCCATAGCTAGAATCATATGGGGTTGGATATGGATCCATGCCTTGAGAAGGTCAGTTATAGATGTTGTGCACGGCTTCTCTGCTAGAGGGTGGTTGTGTGAACGGCTTTTGCGCAGAGATGGCTCACTACAAATGTTGAGTTAGCTCATCCACCTTCTTCTCAATAATAGAGACCTTGTCCAGATGACTGGCCATTAGTTCCAAGTCGATGGAAGAGGACAAGCCCTGTGTCTCATGTGCTTCCTTTGGATTCATCAATGCACGGGCATTCGTCTAGTCGAACATGCCTATGAATTCATCATTGATGGAGTTCTCGCACATATTCTCGAGAATCTCCCACATGGTGTCTTCGTGTTGACCTATGATGTTTCCTCCGCAGGTCACACTGATGAATAATCTAATATCCTCACGAAGTCCCTAGTAAAAAGATTGGACTTATTCCCATTTAGGAACTCTGTGATAGGGGAACTTTCGCATGAGATCCAGAAAATGATCCCATGCTTCGTGAAGTGGTTCTCCTGCTTGTTGCGTGAAATGTGTGATTTGGTGCCATAAAGCATTTGTTCGACCAACAGGGAAGAACTTTCTCAGAAACTCGGATTGAAGTTCCTCCCAAGTGTTGATTAAACGCATTTGGGTTTGGTACCAGTGAGCAGCTTTATCCATGAGAGAAAAGGAGAACATTTTCATGAGTAGAATATCCCAATTTTGAGCTTCTAACCCGAAGGCCTAGGCCAGATGCTTGGGTTGTTTGATATGCTGGAAAGGATCTTCAGAATTACACCCATGGAATTTAGGAATGGCATGAATCATGTTGGGTTTGAGTTTAGTGTCAGGACCTCCAGCGGGGATTTGTACTCAAGGTTTGATTGCTATCGCAGCGAGATTATAGTGATCTCGCATCATTGAACGCTGTGGTGGGTTCACAAAGGCTTGGAATAGATCATTGAGGCGTCGGAGTTTATTTTCTAGATTATTTTCTTTTGGGGGTTGTGCCATGATGATGGATGAAGGAGAATCAAGTTCAGATGAATTGGAAGAAATATCAATAGGATTGGATTGTTGCGCAAACAAGCAGGTCGAGGCTTGGCCTCGACGTGAATGAGTGACTAAAGGAGGCCTCAAGGATGGTCTTAGAGACCTCCTCCCGAACATGCACCGATGGAGTAGATGAGAGGTAGAATGTGATGGACCCAATCAAGACACCCAAAATTTTGGATGACTATAGAGGTTTAGGGCGGATGATACCCCTTAATCAGAAAGCCATCCACCTAAGAATTACCTGGGCAGCTAGAGAGGGAGAGTTCCGCAAAGACCCCGACATGGTAGAGTGCCCCCACAGGTTATAGGGTTTCCCCCACCCGACCTTTCTTGCACTGATGTTCCAGGTAGACCAGAATGGGGACTTGACCTCTTATGTCTACTAGTTTTAATTAAGAGCAACGGTGCTTAGAATTTCACTTGACCTTTAAGATGTGTTGAGTGCAAAAGGTGACCTAATTTGAAGATTGGTTGACCCAAACAAGGTGAGTCAACTTCATCTATTTTGTCCTTGAAAATTTAGGTCCCTCTTTTAGTGTTCAAATGAATTTAAAAGCCTAACTTTTAGGGTTTTGCTTGAATAGATTAGTTCAATCAAGGTCTAGGCACACATCATTTGGGAAGATGATTTCTTGATTAAGCAAGTGTGTCTCTAAAACCCTAAACTGGAATCCTTAATTGACCCTAATTTGGTCCACTTTAATTTGTCCAAATGTAGTACCTAGGGCTCAAACAGGAATGTGATAGCCCTAAATATCTTAAGCTTTAAGTGGGTGCACAAATCAGGATTTGTTGTCCAAATAAAATATATCAACTCAGTCAACTTGATGAATTATCTATGGAAAGAATGCAAGTAGCCTTAATTTATTTTTTCCTTTTATCCTTTTCAGAATGAGGGGTGATCGGGCGTGTTCGCAAGTTAGAAATCGAGGTTACGAGTAACGCATCGTCGTAGTTGCAAAACATGTCGATCAGATAAAATTTATTCCGAAACTCCAAGGGAGTCCTAGGTCGAATACGGGGACATGACGTTTACTTTAATTGAAAATCGTGCTTCGATTTTATTTATTTTTGGTCATTTTTGTCTTTTCTAATTTGTTTGTATTTTTAACAAGAGATTAGGTCGATGAAAACTTTATCTACTTGCAAAAATATAAGAGAGAGATGGAGAGGGAGAGAGAGAAATACTCATCCATTCATAAAGAACTATTTGTTACACTACAAAAGCAGGAAAAATCTACACTACAAAAGCGTAAAAAGAAAGAATGGGGTGAGAGAAATTCCCCTCAACGGTTGCTCGGAGGATAACTCGCTCTGACGTCGCCCGGAGGACGGTGGTGAGGAGCGAGATGAAGGAGGATGGAGCCAGAGGATGGAGGATGGCGCAAGACGGCATCGCAGCGAGGATCTTCTTCCCGAAGGGTGATGAGAGGATGGCCACGGGATGCTACATGAATGGGGATGAGAGATGGGAAAACTATTTGATTTTATACTCTAGAGGAGCATCCTGGGCTTGGGACAAGCTCTCCCTAGATCCTTGGAGGTGGTGAGAGGAAGAAAGGAAGAGATGGATTGGAATGGTGGTGGGTAGGTCCTCTTATAGTAGAGGAGGAACAAATTCGTATCTGGGTCATTAGCGATGGCCGTAAATGTTGCTACAGCCGTCGCTGAAGATCCGCACCATTCAATACACTAGGTGGCTCACACATCACGTGCCATCTCAGAAAATGTATCCCCCCCGACAGGTGCCTGAGCAGGTTCAGACATTAGCTCTTCTGAAGGGGGTTCATCTTGAGAATCATCCCAAGATTTGACTTGGGCAACAACAAATTTCATCCTCAACCTCGACAATTTCCCAAGAAGAAACTCACCCAGGTCCCTATCCCTACCACTTTGGAGCAAATCCAATAAAGAGCTATTCAGCTCATCGACCATTTTTATCATAGGCTCCAATGCTTCAGTGCATGGTGTTGGCTGGGCTTCTAAAGATTGTATGGTGTTCCTCAAGTTAGCCAACACACTATCTTGCATCAGGTTCACCTGAACCGACTGGTTCGATTTAGGATTGGGTGGGTTCGGGTTAAATCTATGGGAGTCAAGATATCGAGGTTCTCGGGTCCCTCCCTGATAGTAGGTCATTTCAGGTTATTTAAAGGATTGTGGTGACCTATATTCAGTGGAATACTGGGGAGGGTAGGTGTTATAATCATTATATCCTTCCTGATTGTAGATCAGGTTGGTTTGGTGATCAAAGGATGAAGATCTATAATCATTGTAGCTCTGGGAAGGATAGTAATCATAGTCTTGTTGTTTAGGGTTAGGCCCTAGACACTGAGGTCCGGATTCATATCCCCAATCAAAGTCATCCTGACTAGTGGATGGGTAATTACAAGTCAAGTCAAAATAGTAATCATCTTAGGGATAAGTCATGGGAGGAGGATAGGATAGGAAATGCGTATAAGAAGTGGAAGGATACATGGTAGAATAGGAGGGAAAACATAAGAGAGAAAGGTGCCCTGTAGTACAAGCAATCAACCCTGTCCTTAGGTGGGTTAGCCTAAAGACCTACAGACTCCCAAGACCCATCTTGAGATTATAAATGATTCGGTCGACTTTTATTCGATCAATCCAACCAGTTAGGAGGGACTGGGGAGAAGGTTCTTCCATTGGCTTGTGCCTCCAGTTCCTAGTGTACCCCCAGCCGCGGTCGTTTGACGCTACTCCCCTAGCTAGACATCAAATGGACTAGCAGAAGTAGATTAATTAATAAAAATCTCAATCCGAGCCTTGAAGAGTGAATCAATCCATAAGGCCAATGTCTACTCAGTTTTAGTTAGGCTTGGGAGGATCGTGCTCTTGGAATGTGATGGGCCCTTTAGATGGGTTGTGCCCTTAATGATCAGTTAAAATGTGTGTGCATGCACAACCAGGGTTTTCAAACAAGGTTATTTGATGATGTGTCTTTTAGGTTTTAACCATGTTTAGTAGCTTTTAGGGTTTAATCTTAGGTATATTCAATCAAGTTTAGGAGAACACTCCAAGTTTTGCAAGCACTAGTGATGATATATTCCTTTAGAAACCAGAGAAAAAATGTGGAGTGTCTGGTTCAACCCTAAGAATCAACCACAAGTGGCAAGCTACTTGATGAATCGCTTTTATTTTGAGTGGTGCTGCCCAAACAGTTCAAGCAATTGGCCTATTGCACCACTTAGTTAAGGTACACAGAAATGTTTGACCTATTCGGAGTTCTACTCACTTATTTGTGTGTTGAGTTAAGTGTACCGGGTCCACAGGTCAGATCCCGGTTAAGTGGTAGAATCGATGTGATTGTGTGCCTTAGGGTGAGAAGTTGTGGGTGTTAAGTGTGTAGCTTTCAGAAAATCCCACAAGAGAAGCGTATATTTTTTTATTTTTTTTCATTTATGTTGATAGCGAGGTGAGTGGAGGTGGCAAACAAACAACAAAATCTATCCTAGGGTTTATAAAAAGCACCTAAGTTGATTTGGGTTTTTGCTATTAGGTTATGGAATAAAAACTAAGGTGGGGGTGGTGTAGGGGAGACTTACAAAACACTCTACCCACACTTTACTCCGATCTACCACACTTAGATCTCAATGCTAGGGTAACTGCAAAATAGTAGATCAGAGATAAGGTGAGATAAAAGTTAGGTAAGGCGGAAAAAACATGAGAAAAACCAGAGTGTTGCCTCCCCTGCAACAGTGCCAAGATGATCGCACGTGTTTCGCGAGTTTGAAATCATGGTTAAAAGGAACCCGTTGTCGTAGTTGCAAAACGTGTGGCCAAATAAAATTTATACCAAAACTCGAAAAGTGAGTCCCAGGTCGAACACGGGGAGGCAAACTTTTGGTTTTATGAACTCCGCGCTTCACTTTTATTTGTTTATTTCATTTTTGTCATTTCTAATTTTTTTGGTATTTTTAACAAGCAAGAGATTAGGTTGGTGCAAACTTTATCTACTTGCAAAAATATAAGAGAGAGAGGGAGAAGGAGAGAGAGAGAGAAACAATCATCCATTCATAAAGAACTATTTGTTACACTATGAAAAGGGGAAAAATCTACACTACGAAAATGTAAAAAGATACAATGGGGTGAGAGAAATCCCCCTCGATGGTTGCTTGAAGGATGACTCACTCTGATGTCGCCCGGAGGAAGGTGGTGAGTAGGACGAAGGAGGACGGAACCGAAGGACGGAGGATGGGGCAAGACAGCATTGCAGCGAGGATCTTCTTTCCGAAGGGCGGTGAGAGGATGTCCATGAGATGCTCCACAAATGGTGATGAGGGGAGGGAAAACTATTTGGTTTACTCTAGAGGAGCATCCCGGGCTTAAGACAAGCTCTCTCTAGAGCCTTGGAGATGGTGAGAGGAAGAAAGGAAGAGATGGATTGGAATGGTGGTGGGTAGGTCCTTTTATAGTGGAGGAAGAACAAATTCGTATCTGACTCATTAGTGACGGCCGCAAACGTCACTACAACCGTTGCTGAAGATCTACGCCATTCAATACTCCCGCTGGCTCGTGCATCACATGCCGTGTTGCACGCGCACACGCATTATGCGCCCACGCCAGCTACACTCATGCCCGCTGCCGCTGCCACTATTGCATGCACGTACATGCTACGCACTACGCTGCTGCAAGCGCTGCGGCGCTTGGGTGCACACATGCCTCCACTCGTACGCATGCTCCAATGCTGCTATGCGTGAGCGGTGGTGCGTATGTGTGCGCGGGCGGCCTGGGTTGCACCACGTGGCATGACTTGGACCATCCTTCTTCATTCCTTTGCAGAGGGTGCCACCGTGCTCAGATAGAATTGATTTCTGAGTTGTTGAATTGCGATCGTTGCTCCAGATCCATCCATACGATCGGATTTTTCATCTGAAACCCATAAGGATGTTGCATTGCCCCCTAGCCGTTGATCTTCCTCAGGCTTCATATGATGCTATGGGACTCCGATCTGGACGATTTCAAAGGCCCTGAAATAAATTCGTATGGTCTGATCGTCCATCCGAGGCCCTGAAATAAATCTCCTTCCTTCCTATGCATAAAAAGGACCTAATTAACCTAAAATATGTACAACTATTCTAAATGCAGAATGATGCATGCTATGCGATATTTATAACATGAAATGCAAATCTAAGCCTAGGAACATGCATGAATAGGCATTTTAACCTAAATGGATGTGTCTATATCAAGGGGCTTAAGAGAGAGTGGTTAGAACTTACCTGCCCCTGGTGTGTTTACTATGCAGTTGATCTTCCTTGAATGTATCTCTCCTAAAACAACCACAGGAAAAAGAGATATAGCAAGTTAGAATCTAAATTAGGAATTGCAATCAAAAGTTTTAAATTGCCCATTGCTCCCAAGCAACGGTGCCAAAATGTTCGAATGCTAGATCGGTGTTTTAAGATTGTCGTGTTGTACTATAGCCAAAATAGCGCTCAAAAAAATAAATTTTATTACTCGAAAAAGTTCTGAGGTCGAACATAGGGAGCAATATGGAATTTAAAGCTCAAGATCACAATTTATAATGTAAATGAACACAATATATAAGTAAAAGCTTAATGAGAAATCAATGATCAATGTGCAAAATGAAGAGGGAAAAATGGTGACTTAAATCACCATTTACCCTTATACAATAATAGCAAGTAGAAGCACAATATCAGAGTTAATTATAGCTTTAAAAACTCAAATCAGACGACTTAAACATTTGATGCTATAGTGTGCTTCTCTCCCTTTCCCTTATGATGTTCTTCTTCTTTCTCTCTATGCTGCAAGTGCTTTCCTTTTCTTCTTCTTCTTCTGTTCAGCCTCTTCTTCACACAAGGGACAGGAACTTCTCAAATTGGCTAAGTGTTAGCCAATGTCCATTGTAGCAAAACCCCCTACCCCCGCACAATCTCTCCTTCCATTTCTCTTAGGCTCCGGCCTCACAAGGCCTTTCTTAGGATATCGGGTTATCGAGTACACGCGCACCCAAGTCCAGGGCTGCGGGCGTGGTTGCAGTCGAGGAGTGCTTGGATAGGCAAGTTAACGGGTCAGGCAGGTCCGCGGGTAGAGTCACGGACCAGGCATGCATGGGTGAGAGGGACCACACCCCACATTTGGAGGCAAATAGCGACCAAGGCGTGGGGGCTAGTTAGCTTCTGAGGTGGGACTATCCTGCCTTCCTTCCTTCGCGCAATAGCAGCAGCTGCTTCCCTCATCAAATTGGTGCAATGGACTTGGTGAAAGGCTCCAATTGACCACGCGAGGATACTCTTGAAGGTAATCCGCTCTTCCTGGAACTTTGCTTGGGATCTGCAGGTGCTTGGAGCGAGCTTCACTCGAAGCTTCGGTAGTGGCAGTGGTGACCTGGGACCTTCAAGCACGAGAACGGACTAGGAGCCCCAGTTAAAACAGTTCATAAGTTTTGCTGTGAGGTGAGGAATTGAACGGCGGTATTCGTGAGGTGTGGGAGTGCATGGCGTGGCAAGATGGTGACGGAAGGTGAAGTGCAACAATGTGGTGTTCGGCAGAGCAGTGGGGAGGCTAATAGCCTCAAAGACCAAAGGGCTTTTGGTCTCTGGAACACGATAGAGGCGTGGAGATGAACGGCAGTCGAATTGGTGGGGTGTAGTGGCCATGCGAGCTCGCCGGAGGTACACCGGTGAAGTGGAAGATGGAGGATGGTGAGGCGAGTCGGCGGTCGAAACAAAGTGGCACATGTCTGAAAATGAAGAGGGAAGTCAAGGAGTCATTTAGAAAAGGAGGTGAACGAAGGGGAATGGAGTTGGCACCAGGTGAGGTGTGGCCGACGCCGGAGACAAAGCTGCTTAGAGAGATGTGGACGGTGAGGATGAAGGGGGGCAGGAGCACTGGTGGGTGCTGTGCGATGCGGAAGAAGGCAAGGAGGAAGAGTCTGCCACTAATATTGTGGTCAGACGATGAGGGAAGGTAGGGAAGGTCATCGAAGCTTGAAGAGCAAATCGACCAGAGGAGAGGAGAGGAACTTGAGGGATTCTCTGGTCTAATTCAAGCTTGGAGAATTGGGCAGGCCTAGGGAGTCTTTATATAGGAGTTAGGGTGTCAATTAGAGCTTGGAAGCCAAGCTTTCAAGCTTGGAAGGTCACTGTAGTTGGAAGTTTCTTGATACCCAAATCTCTCATGCATTCGCATGAGAGCTTAGGTGGGTTTCAGGGCTTAGGATTGGGTCCAAAAGGATGGGAATTTCTTAACTAACTTCCCTTTCAAATTTGAAATGGATTCGTCAAGAAATCAAGGAGTTATTTCCTTTTTAAGGTTGTTGGAGCAAGTAGGAATAGGTTTAATTGCAGTAGGGACCTATTTGTTAGAACTACGACAAAGTTAGGGGCCTGTTTGAAAGGATTTTGAAAGTTAAGGGTAGAAATGTAATTGGACAGGACCAATCTACAGAGTAGGTCAAGACAATTTCATTTTGGGTCCAAATTTGGATACAAACCTAATTTGGACCTAAGGAATCCAATGGTGAAGTTGGATTTTGGTTTTGACCATGTTTGTCTAGGTAATTTATGTAAAAACCCATATTAGGGCAAATGTCTGTCTGTGATTCTGTTTTAGGCCAAAACGGGTTCTAATGGTTAAATTGAAGGTTCTAAACCATAAAGAATATTTTTATATGAATTTTAGAGGGTTTAGGTGAATTTTATTTTGATCAAAACCTCAGTTTATTAAGTGGATCTATTTCTAGGGTTTCAAAAGTCATTTAATTCTCAAAACATGTGCAAACCCTTTTTTGATTGTTCTAACCCACTTGTTATCTTTTTAAGACCAATTGACCTTTATACAACCCTTGAGAAAACTCATGGTTGTACTGCATTCATGAGAAGTTTGTAAAATTACAGTTTTAACCCTAGTTTCTTGGTTTTCCTTCAGAATTATTTTGCAATGACTTGTGACTCTCTAGCAGTTATGCAGGAGCATTTACTAACTTAATTGAGTCAAAATGAGCTAATTATGGTTCATGATGGTTTCCCATCAGCAGGTTACATGGAATTCAACCTGCAGTACCTCGATCAGCTGTAACCTTATGAGCCTCCACCATATGGCCATGCCTCCCGACCTGCCTTAGGCCCTCACAGTAGTGATTTCAGATCTCCCCTCCCATATCAGTGGCTTCCACAAATTTTTTTTGTCCTCTTCAATGTGCGTTTCTTGCAGAAGCGCACGATCAACATCCCACTCTCCCATATATGTAGCAAGGGAGGCTCTTCTCACCCCATCGTATAGCCCACGCACGTTCCATGATAGAACTCTCATCTTGTGTCAGGTTTCCCCTTCCTTACCCCCCAATCAGTCCTCATCACTCCAAGCGCTCTTGCCACCATGCTCAATTCCATCCCCATCCTGTCATCACCTCACCTTCTTCACAATTTGTATGGGGATCTAATCAGTACACCTTTCCCTTTGCCTTTGGTCCCACATCATATCGAAAGTCTTCAGGCGTATCAAAGGCGAATGGAGCTTCCACCACCAATTTTCCAGGTCCGGTTCCAGCATTCTCCTCCACTGATATAATCATCTACAAGCCTTTCTCATGCATACTATCCTCATTCGGCATTGATTCAGTTGCTTCAAACATCAGGCCCCCTTCTCGTTCCTCAACATGGTTCTCCTTTCTCTTCTTTATCATCAGCCTCTCCTCTGCAGAAAATCCATCTCTATTCTCCTAAACAGATTGGTTTTGGACCACGTCTACGAAGGTCTTTGCCCTCGGCTGCTCATGTACTTCCACAATATCCAAGTAAATTCAAAGTTGGATCAACCACGAGCTTCCCCCACATCTGAGGATGATTTTTTATGGTAAAGAGCCACTACGTGGAAACACCACGTTCACCCAAACCACCCTCCCATCCCTTCCCCAATCACAACTTCTGAATCATCTTTCAACATCACGAAGCTTTCAATCATCTTCGCCACAACCATTTTGGTTCGCAAATGCAAAGGCAGACTGCTAATCTCCAATCTCCCTTGTCTGGATGCCACCTTCTATGGGGGTTGCTCCTTCAATGCCCCATCAAAAGGTGAAACATACCTCCACATCACAATGATGTTTTCAAACTTGCTCGGCTGAATTTAGAGGGAGTCGACATCCATCATACCCAAGACATATAAAAGGAAGTGAGAAGGACCCAAGGTTGCAACCTTCCAATTCAGTGAGCTTAGGGTTAGGGATCTTACCAACTGTTGAAGCCAATCCAAAGATAGAGCCCCTATCATCACCTCCCCAATCAGTGCAACCCTTAGAACCAACTCTGCCACATGAATGTCTTCTGAGTATGGGACCTCCACATCAAGGAAGTGTCCAGCCAAAGTTGGGGGTGGAGACGGCGGAGCCCTCGATCCCCTCCGCCTCGAGGGAGGGTGATGGTGTGGGACCTTTCCTCCTCCCTACTGTGTCCCTCCTCTCTTACACATATTACATTTATGGCCTTCTCCTCCATAGGCTACACAGATTAGAGGGCCCCTGCACACCGCCACCATATGTCCCCTTGCCCTACATCCGAAGTAAAGGACCTCCCCTACATTTTCCCACCACCTAGCCTTCATGGTGGCCTCCCCTTCTCTATGATCTACCTTGCACCTTGATGTAAACATGTTTATGATGAGACACTCAACATGATCTCTAATTACCCCTAATTAACTGGTATTCCTAGTTAATTAGCTAAGGTTATGAACATATAAAGGTTAATTATAGAATAAGGGATATTTATTAAAGGACTTTAAAATAGGTTTAAAATGACATTTTATCATTCAATTAAAATTATTAATAATTTAGTTAATAATTGGACTCGAAATCCTATTAATCATTCCCTTAATTAATAAGTTAGGTAACTTAAATATAATGTACACCTAAGTATATAATAACTTAAGTGATTTTACTTAATCTAATAAATTAATCTAAAAAGGTAAATAATGTAAATTCAAGGTGAAAACATAATATTTACCTTGTTTACTAACATATTTAAAAAGTTGAAAAAGATCTAAGTTAAAATAAACCTTCAAAACCTGGGTTTACTTTTTGGTCCTTAAAATTCATTACAATTGGGTCCTTATTTCTCACATAGGTCCTTAAGATTTATTACATTTAAGTCCCTTTCCCTCTTCTTGTTTAGTCGAATGAACGGCTGGCGGCAGAGACTCACGCCACCTCTTGATCACCTCCCTACCGACATCAACCTTCTTTGTCCAAGCTCTTGCAGCTTGCGCTCACCACCTCCACTTGATCCACCGATCTGGATTAACTAGAAATCCTATTTTTCATTGGGAGATAACCTCACCGTCGTCAGAGACGACGACGGTGGTTAAGCTCCTCAAGCTCCTTCGGCCAGACCCCGCTATTCTCTTCATTGCCAACTACTATAAATACCCCCTAACCCCTCAGATTTTACTCAAGTTGGCTCCCTTCCTTCTTCTAACACTGTAGCTGACTTCGATAGGCTATTCATCCAAAACTCCGACGACTTTCCATTTCACTTTCCGACTACCTCCATCTATTCTGATCAGCTAAGGAGATCCGTCATGGTCTTCCACGTCTTTGACACAGGCGCCGACCAAAGGAGTCCTCTGCTCCACCTCAAATCCGCCTGCCGGAGATCTTTCTTCCACAATCTGATTTCATTGTCCGCTATGAACCTTTAGCGGAACCCTATTGGCCCCTTCATCCAGGTAACAGTAGATCAGGAGTAGGAGTAGGAGTAGGCTAGCTTAGTTAGGTAGTTAGTTAGTTAGAATAATTGTAATTTTAGAATTTCAGTGTTCATCATCTCTGACTCCGGTGAGCTCCTTGAGCTAGCCAGAGCTTTAATATTGTCTTTTTAATTCACTGTCCACCATCCTTTAACTTCCATGGTCATTTCTAAAACATTTAATCATTTAATTGATCACCTAATCGCCAAATTCACATTACACCTCCACTGACTACTGTCACTGTCCATGGTGATAGTAATCGACCTAATTCCACCGTCATAGGGTCTTTCATCATCGATCCATCACTTATGGACCCTAATCGACACTATAAATTAAATGCCAAATCTTAATTAAGTTCCTGAGCTCGCTGTCCATGACGGCTCAGGAGTAATTCATACTATTAATTAACTATATATTTATGAATATAAACATATGTTGACTTGTTTTTACCATTCAATCGATTGGTTAAACAAGTCCTGAGCTTATTTTAAATCAATTTTTAAAAAATGAATTCACTATCAAATCTTAATTCTAATGGACAAATGAAGAATTAAATGTGATACTGAGGTTCCTTGCAACCTCAGAATCCTTTCTAAATCAAAAATGGCAAGTTTTAACAATCTGTACACAATTTTGACTTTTTCTGGACTCACCGGAGCCCCGGTGAGCCAAATTCGTATTTCAGCCTCTAGAATTTGTTGAGAAGCTCTAGAATGATTCAAATATGATCACTGAATAATTTGAGGATATTTGTTTGAAGATTTAGTATCTGGAGCTGAAGATTAAAGTTTATCTTCTCCAACTCCGCCAGAGTTGGAGAAGTCTGACAGACACTTAAGAAGCATTGAAGGAACCTAGAAGCTTCAGTGCAATGCATTGAAGCTATTTAAACCCTTAGAATACTACAACAACCTTTGAATCTCTCTGATGAACAAACACCTTTTCAAGCTCAGGCAACGAGCCTGAAACCCTAGGAATATGAGTCAAAACACTTATTTGAAGATCTGAATAAGTTCCTGGTGTTGAGGAGACTCTATTCGAGGCTTTAATTTCTTGGGGGAAGGCTTTGAACAGAAAGTCAACTTTTGTGCCTCCATAGTCAAATTGAGTTTGATAATGGAGATCTGAGCTCAAATTGAGGTATTAAGGAGTTTAAATGGATTCTGAGATCTTTTTGAATGATCTGAAAGTGATTAAAGTGAGCTCAGATGATTTATTATGTGAGAATTTGAACTCTGTCAGTTTGGGTTACTTTCGAACCCAGACTAACAGGAGAAGCATTTTGATGAGATATGAATTTAAATCCTACCTAGTTGAGTTAATTACAACCCTTAGAATTAGTTTAAATCAATTAGAAACATTCTTAAGTGTCTATTTTACCTATTTTAATCTGAAATTTTGATCTCTGAAGCTTTTAGAGAAGCTTCAACCTTCTGTACACTATCTAAAGGTCTTGAGAGCTTAAAACATACTCTAACAGATGCGAAATAACTTGTATAACCTGTACAGACCTTTAAATAAGAAAGAAAAGTCCATCTGAGGACTTTGTAGACATAATTTCACTTCCAGGCGATAAATAACCCGTAGGAACCCCTGATTTTATCTTTCAAATTGAAGTGGAAAACATCCTCTAATTCTTAAATTGACCCTGCAATTGTATAGATCTACCTTAGAGCTTTCTAACAAACTTTAAATCACTCGATTTGGAGCTCTGAGCTGGAAGTTATGAGCAGTTGAAGTTGGGTCTGGAAGGGGTTACGATAGTCCCACATCGCTAGTTTCTGAGTGCGTGCATGGGGATAAAATGATTTTGTTACATGGGCTTACTAGTTGTCAGCACTCGGTGCACCGGTTACCGATCTGATTATCTGAGCATGTGCATGTGTGTGTGCGGGCTTGTGTGCCTGCGAGTGTGCACCCTTGTGGGCATGAGCGAGTGTGCCCTGGGAGGGCGAGAGGCCTGGGAGGCTTGGTTGAGCTGATTGGCTCGAGACTATGAACTGATATGAAATAAATCGAAATCGAACATAATTGAGATTAGGCGAGGACCGATAGGGTCTGGTCCCACCCTGGTCTCAGGGTGATGTGTATCCTCGAAAGGACCTCGCCGCAAATAAAATAAATTTTGGTTAAAAAGTAAAAAAACCCAGTTCAACTGAAGGACTTAAGGAAAAGAGAAGCAGAGAAGTTGATGGCTAAGTATTGAAAGCTAAGGTAAAGCGAAGAGTTGAAGCAAAGGAAAGAAAGAAGAATAACCACGAAAGGAACTAAGAGAACAGGCACTAAGGAAAGAGTAGGCAGGAGAAGACTAAGGGAAAGAGAATAAGAGACAGGAAGAGAAGAAGGTAGGAACAAAAGAAGAGAGGTAAGAAAAGGAGCTCGAGAGAGAATAAAAATAAAGGAAAAGAAGAGAAAGAAAGAGAAAAGAAGAGAGAGGCTGAAGAAATAAATAAAGAAAATCTTTTCTTGCATTATTTTAATTACTTTTTGAATTTGTTTTAATTGTAAAAAGGCATATTTTAAATAGAACAACTTTTATTGCCTTAATTGCTTTGAAATAAAATAGAAAACTAACATGTTTTACTTGTTAATAAAGTACATCATTTGAGTAAATATGTTTTATATATGGAATTTTGTATATTCTTTATAGTTTAAATATTTTGGCAAAATTCATGCTTTAAAATCAAACTAGTTATACCTCCTAAGCTTATAAAGGAAAATAAAAGAAAATTGGTGAATGTAGAAATTATTATACCTCCTAGTGAACGACCTGGACTTAACTAGTAAAAATTTCTAAAATGTTAGGTTAACTCGACCCTATACTACACAACCGACACAATTTTGAGTTAACCTAAGTGACTTTTTCTACTCTTAATTAAGTGAAATTAACTTAATTACTTAGTTGAGTGAAAAGCACGCATCATTTTAATGTCGCCGTTGCCGGGGAGGTAATATTTTGCCTCACTAGAATTTAGTTGGATTAATTGTCTAATTAGGAGGTATTTGTAATATATTTTTGCTTTTACTAACTTTTGTTCTAATTAGTTGTATTTTGTTTTGTTTTTATTTTAGTTTTTTTCTTTATTTTCTGCCTTCTTTTCAGGTTTACCTCTGCAGGTAATCTCAGGAGAAGGCGGGAAACAGTTTTGCTGTTTTTGCTTTTTGTGAGTATTTCTTTGTCTTTTGTTTTGTTGCATTTAAAAAAAAATACAAAAATACATCTTTATCTGACTAGCAGCAGAATATCATAAGCATACACTCTTAGGAGTGCATTATCCTGCTAGTATTAGTACGATCTGACTAGGGAATTTTTTAAACTGTTTTTCTCGCATCAGCGGGAAAACACGAGAAAACCCGCGTAGATCCCTATCCTCTGAGAATTAAAAGGACAACATATTTTCATTTGAAAATATATAAAAAGTGGCCACTGTAGTTTAGATTGATATGTTTTTGTAAAAGATTAACTAAAAAGAGGAAGTAAAAATTATGACTTAAATCTGATTGCAGAAATGCATGCGGGTTTTTATATCGCTATCATTTGTTGCATGCTATCGCGCACACAACGCGATCACTAGAGTCACACGAGTTTATTTTTCTATGTCTCCTCTTTGCACCTCTTAGGGCTTTGGTCGAAGATCAACAAGTCTGTCTCACTACTAGAGCCCCGGGGAGCCAGTAGTGAGCGGTCTCGATCCTAGACCTTAGACCTTTGAGCTTTGAGGTACGCACCTGCGTAGTCATGGATTAGGACGTGTATTTTGATACTGTTACTCTATTTGTTTACATAAAATTACTTTGCGTACCTTAGGAATTTCTTCTTTCCTTTGAAAGAAGAGAAAAACCCACGTTTTTTTTGCGCTGTTTTGTGGGTTTTTTGTGCCGTTGTTTTCTTATCAATGGTGTGCGTGTGCACTTGCACATTATTTTCTGTTTATGGATGGGAGGCGATCGTTGCATCTGCCTCTTGCACCACCATTGACAGGTGATCCTAGGCCGGTTGCAGATAAGCAACCAATGGTTTTCCCATCTGATCCATCTTCTTTTATGGATCCAATGAAGAATTTAAATCCTGAGATCCCTTCTTCTTCTATTCAAGGGGAGATGCCGCCTTTTGATGTTCATGAGGCGCTCCTAAACCAAAATCTTAGGATGCTAGAGCAAACAAGACAAATCAATTTATTAACAGCAGCCTTAAATAATTTACAGACTCTTCAAACCCGTCCTCCACCTTGACCTGAGGAGGGCTTTGAAAACCCTGATTTACCGATCCATCATACAAGGCCTCTACTTAGAGATTATTATAACCCATCCAATGCACAAGTAGAGCCTAATGTTAGGATTCCTATTGGGGAGAATGATCCTGACTTAAAGCCAAACTTTATAGGTTTAATCCCCAACTTTCATGGATTTGCATCCGAGGATCCATTTCAACACATTGAAGATCTTAAAAATTTATCCCAAACTCTTGGTCCTCGAAATCAAAATAGGGAAATCCTACTAATGAAGATGTTCTCTTTTAGCCTTAAAGATAAAGCAGCTTATTGGTATAGAACTATAGCAAGACCAATCTCAACTTGGGCTGAACTTGAATCTGCATTTTTAAAGAAATTTTTTCCTATTGGTCGAACCAATGCTTTAAGGTGAGCTATTACTACTTTCAATCAAAATCAAGGAGAACCAATTCATGAAGCGTGGGAACGTTTTCATGAATTGCGAAGGAAATGCCCACATCATGATATCCCTCGTTGGTAACTCATGCATATCTTTTATTATGGTTTACAAGATGGCATTTGCAATCTAGTCGATGCCTCTTGTGGAGGGAATTTTCTAAATCGCAACGCAGAATCCGCTTCAGAATTATTTGAAGGGATGGTGGAAAACTCGATTAACAATGCATCAATGTCGCAATTTTTACGGGGTGCAAATACAAATCACCAAAATCCGCATAATGGCATTCACGAGATCGGTAACCCGTCTAGTTCAAAGGATTTAGAGATTATTGCAGAAAAATTGGACAAAGTAGATATCGTAGCAAAGCATCTCAACAAGGATAGAAATACAATGATGACTCTTACCCCTCTACTTGCTACAAATCCCATGCATTCACCTGTTTCGCAAATTCCCACAGGGAGGGAATTTGTGAATAATCTGGATTCTAGAGATCCATCTTCCTTGGGTTTTTTATATACTCATTCACTAACCCAAGGAGGGACCTTTGTCCCACAATCTTACCCACCCTTTTCCCCACCCTTAACTATTGCAGAAAACATGCCATATCTTTCTGGTTTACACGCCATCCAGGAAATTATTCCAAGACCAAACCCTTATTGAAATACCTATAATCCTGGATGGAGAAGCCACCCAAATTTTTCTTGGGCTGATCAAAATCAAAATTAAAGACCAAATTATCCAAATCAGACCCATTTTAATCCACCTCCATTGCCTCCTCAGCAATCAGATTTAAGGCCTAATCCGATGAGTATGCAGAATTACTCTATGCCTATTAGAGATACACAGCTAGACCAAATTTTAAGAGCTGTGTCAGAGAGTCAGCGACAAAATGCTGAAGCTCTCGTTGAGATTCATAGGCAATGTAAGGTAGAGTTGGCTGATTAATGAAATCAGATCATGCTTTTGGCTAAGTCTCATCAGCCAGGTACTCTTCCATCTTAGCCAATTCCAAATCCTAGGAATCTGCCAAATCCTAGGCAAAACAAGGCCAAGTCCATTTCCTTAATTAGGCCTTTGATTCTAATCATAACCTGCCCTTCATATTACCTAAAAATAATCCACTAAACCCGCATCAGCAACCTATTTTGTGTCAAAATGACCCACCTATTATTGTGAATCAAAATTGACTATGTTGATCTTCTGAGCTTGGTGGAACCACTCTTTTAAATTGTCTTAATCTTAAACATTCTACATCTCAACCTAAATCAAATCTAATCTTCACATGATTTTCACTCTAATCTTTCTAAGATTTTCACGCAAATCTGTTTCTAGGATCTGCGAGATCTATTCTAGGCAATTTTTGGACGAGTTTTGATCGGGTGGTTTTTAATCTATTTTTCTATTTTTGATCTAATTCTTTCATAACTCCTCTATTTTTACCATATACCTATTCTTTTTAGGAGTTCTTTACTAGGGTTTACGCCTAACTGAAGGCGTAAAACTTTGCACTTGTACATAGCTATTTCCTGTTATATTTTCTTATACACTTACTTTAAAAATTTCACTTCATATCATATTGATTACCTTCATTTAGTCCAACTGATCACTCTCACCATTGGTCAGAAACAAAATCGTCCACATTGAGATTTTTAATCTCCTCTTTTCGATTCCTTCCATCACCCTATACTAAATGAAGTGTAATATCTTTTCACCCTTGTTACAATGAGGACATTGTAAAATTTTGGCCTGGGGGTGTTGAAGTGAAATTTTCACTTTAAGTGTACATTAAAAAATATAAACACATAAAAATTGAATATACCCGAAATTAAAAAAAATGATAAAAATTTTAAAAAATAAAAAATTTCATAAAAATTTGAAAATTTTTTGAAAAAAATCATAAAAATTGGAAAAATCTTATATACATAAAAACAAAAATATATAAATACAAAAATTTGAAAAGAAAATTCATAAAAATAATAAGAGGGGAATATTCATTTTTAATAAATAAGAAAAGAAGAATATATATATATTATAATTAAGAGCTTAATTTTCTTTTAGGTTAGAAGTTTAAAATGTTTATAGAATATATATAGAATATTTAAGAGCATTCACTTCTTAATTAGATTTTACTTAAACATTTTGTAAAAAAATACACTTTTGTGTTTAAATTTGTAAAACTAGATTTTATTTGAATTAGGAATCTTTTAAATCTTTTAAAGATTTTTTTTTCTATTCTTATCTTGAATTAAGAAACTAAGTGTGTTAAGATTTAAACTTAAGTTTTGGAATTGAATTATAACTTCTTAATCAATTAGATTAAGTAATCCTTTTTCTTTTTGAAAATTTGATTTTATCATAAAGTTAAGTAAAAGGCCAGATATTCAGAATTAATTAAAAAGAGAGTTGGTAGAATTTTAGTTTACAAAACTTACAAGCTAAAGATAATAACTAGACTTGGTAAATTTTGTCTTGACGGATCCTATAGGAGGAAATTAAGAATTTGAAGAACCTGAGAGTGAAGGGCTTTGTTGTCCAAGCTCTTGTTTGAGAGCTAAGTAACCTAAACATCTAAATTCACACATATAGAATTGTCTTGTTGGCATCTGAGACCGCGAAAACATAGAGGTTAAGAGATCAATTCTGAATCCTCTTTAGTCCAAGGAATTCCATGGTGCAGTTCTTGAAAGGGTGAAGGATGTGCCACTCACCTAGAAAAAGGATTTGGAGAATAATGGTAGTAAGAAAAATGAGAAGAAAAGTAAAAGAAAAAAATAAGAAAAAATAAATAAAATACCCTGCAGTTAAGTGCCTTGTTAAAAATGGGAGCTTATGCAGTTTTTTTTTCCACATAATAAATAAAAGCATCTCGTTACAAATGAATGCTACCCTTCCTTCCATCAAATAAAAAGAACACCTCGTTACAAATGGGTGTTCTAACCTATAGAAAAAGCGAAAAAAAATATGGAGAAAAAGATATTAGGAAAAAGAGACCCAGTGGTCCACCGGGGAGATATACACAGAAAGTGTTGACCTTGGGATAGAAAACTGGTGAGGAGAAAGCAACCAAACCTGAGTAAGGCCAAGCCAAAGGCTTGAATTGGAATAATTGGGATTGGAAAATGATGTCTTAAGATCTAGACTTTTGCAACTTTGGATGTCTTTAGGACAATTCTCTTACTAAGCACAGATGTTTTAAAATCATAGCTACTGAACAATGGTATTGGGCAATGAAGCCTAAGAAATTTGATTTTGAAGATTTTAAGTTGAGACATAAAGGAGAAGAATTGACATAATCCTAGGTCTAGAAGTTAATCTTTAGTGTTGTAGGCTAGTAAATTAGAGTTTACTACTCTAAGTTTGATTAATAATGAGTATTTGGTTAATTTGCTTAAAGTTATATTGATAAAAGTCAAATATCATAAACAAGGGATTAACTTAAATCTATTTGAGTTTTTGAGTAAAAATTTAATTCTCAATCCTTAAGTTTTATTTTCTTAAAACACTTTGTATTCCAATTTGAGTTAAGAATAGTTACAAAGATTAAAGAGATTTTTCAAGAATTCTAATTCAGAATGAAATTCTTGTTTACAAATTGTTTTAAGTGTGTTTTGAAAATGTTATAAGTATAAATCTAAGTAAGAAAATTTTCACATATGCTCTTTACATTAATCATTTATATTAAACTTAAAAATTTCTAACCTAAGCTTTCCTCTACATAGTTACTATTTATAATAATTTAAAACCAAGTGCTTTAAATCATCAGAGTCTTAGTTAATTTTGCTAGGGACTAGCAAAACTTTGGCTTGGGGGTATGATGAGACACTCATCATCATCTCTAATTACCCCTAATTAACTAGTCTTCTTAGACTAATGTAAAGAGCATATGTGAAAATTTTCTTACTTAGATTTATACTCATAAGTTTACACTACATAAGATATCTATTTATGCATGTTCTTAAGCATAGAATTGCATTGCATACTATAAATATTTCATAGCAAGCATCATCTTGCATTTAGATTAGTATGAATAAAATTGAGGTTAATTGTCTCCTTTTATGTTCAAGGATAGGGCAAAATTTTATCGGGGCCTCAGATCGAAGATCCAACTGTACAGATTTCATTAGGGCGACGATTGGAGTTCAACGACTCCAAGATCACCCTAATCAGACATCTGTAGCATCAGATAGAGATCGGGGAACCCTAGAAGATCAAGGGAAAAGATGGTGTGAATCTGCACTTCAAACGACAAATCCGATCACATGGATGGATTCGAATCAACAATCGCAGCCTAACGGTGTGAAAATCGACTCAATCCGACAACCGTGGCACCATCTACATCATCTAGAAGATGGATGGCCAAGATAGCACCACGTGGTGCCATCTCGGCTGCCCAAACTGGCCCAGCTGATTTTGGAGCCGACCGCACCCTTCTACCTTGCATTGAATCGTGGCTGTTGGATCGCCATCCAACGGCCATGGGCAGTCACACCACAATTCAGCTACGTGCCCAGTTCCCCTCCGCAGTGCAGTGGGCGAGAGCACTTGCGTGACGGAGAGGTATGGGATCGAGTCATGAGGAGTGGGAGAGCAGGCACGGGCGAGCGGGCACGAGGAGCGTTGGATCGCGATCGATTGTCTGCGGGTGCTCAATAGCATCCACACGCTATCGCACGCCCATGCGTGACACGCCATCAGATGCGGGTGTTGCGGCTTAAAGAGGCGCGGCAAGGGCGCATCTCAGTCATTCAATCGCACGATCGAACGGCCGAGAATCGAAGGACGTGAGCGTGCGTTGCATGCGTGGGAGGTGAGCGGGCGGCGCACGTCGCCCACGTTGGGGCTTTAGCGATGGTTTTATCTGTCACTAAAGACCCCTTATTTAATGTTTTGAGATTAAAAAGACCAAATTGCCCTCACTCCTTGCAACTATAAAAGGAGACCCCCTCCATACGAAATTGGCATCCCTTCCTTCTCTCCTCTACCTCTCCAAAGCTCAAGAGAAGCTTGTCCCACCCCGGGATGCTCCTCGAGAGATAAAGTCAAATTTTCTCTCTCATTTCAGAAGCGAATTCCGCAACAAGGATGACGTGCTACCCCATTCTCGTTCCTCCTACTTCGACCTCCTTCTTCCCACTTTGTCCTCCTTCGTCCAGGCGACGTCTCATCCAGCTCATCCTCCAAGCGATCGTCGAGGAGGATAACTTCTCTCTCCCATTCTTCTTTACGGCTTTCAAGAGTAGAATTTCCCTACTTTCTAGTGTAATTCTTCTTTGGTTTTATTGTATAAACATTTTGAATTATTGAATGCATATTTTCTCTCTCTTGTTTATTCTTATTGTTAATATTGCTTCATTGTAATTACACCGCTTTGCTTCTCAACAAGAACTCTAAAAAGATATGATTGCGAATATAGATCAACGTAACTTCCCTGAGTTCTACCCAGGATTTCTATTCCAGTACAAATTTTATTTGTTGAACACGAGTTCTACGCTTTCAAACTACGACAACAGGTTTTTCAAAACCAAATACGTTAGCATAGTAACTCGCAGCTTCAACATTTTGGCACCGTTGCCAGGGAGGCAATGATTTCCGATCTTCTTTTTGCATTTCACGCACTTTATTGTTTTCTAACTTGCTTTCTCTTGTGTCTATTTTTTTGCAGAGACCTCCCTCAGGGAATGATCAAGCGGTAGACCGGAATAAAGTGCAGTTGAAGACAACTATAAATGCTCCTCATTCTTCCCCCTCCATAGATTTCATTTGCCACATTAAATCCAAATTCCAATTAACCTAGGTGTTTGCATAAATCCTAGGAATAGTTTGGTTGTTTGGATTCTCACTCACACTCATTCCACCCTCGTTTATAAAAAAACAACAAAAAGATAATCTTGTGGGGTAATTTTTAACAAACACAGAGCGTACACCCACATTCAAAGCACTTAACCTAATTGATTTGTTTCTACTCAACTGGGTTCTGATCTATGAAACCGGTACACACAAAGCAACACATACAAGAGTAGAAATCATTCTAGGTTAACCATCTTTGTGTGCCTAACTTAGTGGTTCATTTGTGGCCAGTTGTTTGAGTTGTTTGGGCCGCACCACTCTACTTAAAATCAACTCATCAAGTAGCTCCTCCTTAGGGTCTTCAATCTAGGTCTATTCCAGGCACTCCACTTTCTTTCTAGTTTTAAAGGAAAGCAATCTTCACCTGTGTTTGACAACTTGGTTTGCCTCGAAACTTGATTGCAGTCAACCTAATTTGAAACCCTAAAAGCTACTTAAGCAAGATTTGAACATTAAAATCCACGCATCACAAATAATCTTGCTTGAAAACCCAGGTTGTGCACGCACTTACACAATTCTCAATCAATCATTAAGGGCACAACCCATTTTAAGGGCCCATCACATTCCATAAGAACCATAATCCCAGGCCTTAATAAAATTGAGTATATGTTGGCCTTAAGGTCTGATTCACTCTTCAGGGCTTAGTTTGAGATTATCTTTGATTAACCTACTTGTACTGATTAATCTGATGTCTAGCTAGGGGAGTAGCGTCAAATAACTGCAGCTGTGGGGTACACTAGGAACCGGAGGCAAAAGCCGAAGGAAGAACCTTCTCCCCAGTCCCTCCTTCTAACTGGTTGGATTGAGCAGACGCAAGTAGAGTAAATCATTTATAATCTTAAGGCAAGTTTTGGTAGTCAGTAGATCCTTAGGCTACCCTACTTAAGGACAGCCTTGTTTTGTTATGTTACTGGGTCCCTATCCCCAGTCCTTCCGACCTTCTCCTAGTTTATGCTGGGAAGACCGTCATTGAATCCCCGATTGGAAGGATCACTAGAGTATTCTAGGAGGCGCAAATTGGATTTTGGTCAAATTGATCCCATGGCCGACCAACATCCTCCTCTGCCTAGAGATCCACAGGAAGAATTTCGAAGGCAGCTGGAATAAATGCAGAGAATGCAGGAATGGTTCTAGAGAATGTAGGGTGCTCAACCCTTGAAGGATTTTTATGATCCTTCAAATTACGGGGAATGTCCCAGCATCCAGATTCCAACCGATGACGTAGAAATCAAACCCCAGGTGTTAAGCTTGATCAAACATTATCATGGGCTTGGCTCTGAAGATCCGTTTCAGCACTTGGAGGACTTGACCACTTTGGTCTAGACCACCAAGGCACGAAACATAAACAAGGAGCAAATGATCATGAGTCTCTTCCCCCACTCTCTTAAGGATAAGGCCACACATTGGTACAGGACAATAGGAAGACCAATTGCAACTTAGAATGAGTTGAAATCGACCTTTCTGAAAAAATTCTTCCCAGTCGGACATACCAATGCCTTGAGATAGGTAATCAATACCTTTACCCAGCGATCGGGGGAGCAGTTTCATGTGGCCTGGGAAAAATTCCAGGACCTATTGCAGAGGTGTCCACACCACAAGGTGCCAAAATGGCAACTCATGTAGATCTTCTATCATGGATTAACTGAGCAACTTAGAAATCATGTGGATGCTTCTTGCAGAGGCAATTTCCTCAATACAGACGCAGATAGTGCACACGATTTATTTGAGGAAATGAGCGAGAATTCAATAAATCATGCCTCCATAGATACATTTAACCATTCCCAGCAGTCCGGATCAAATGTCAATGAAGTTCATGTATCTCATTCATTTGATATGGAATTGATTTGTAACAAACTAGACAAGGTGGACTTGGTTGCTAAGAGACTAGAAGAGTGGATGGCTGGAAATTCTATAAACAACTCTCGATCCACTCAATTCCAAAATTCGGGATTCCATTCTTCACGAGCTCCTTCTGGACGGGAGTTCGTGAATCAATTTGATGCGGCTCAACCTGTGAGTCAGCATTTTTCAGAACCCCACGGATTCCAAACTGGGGCCTTTGATCCCAATTTTTCTGATCCTTCCCTTTCTTTTTCTCCATCCTCACCCTATGAGGATGTCTGTGCTATACAAGAGAATGTTAGATCCAACCCCTACCCAAATGCTTATAATCCAGGTTGGAGAAACCACCCTAACTTCTCTTGGAAAAACCCAGGGCAACAGACCCAATTTTTACCTGGCAACTATGCTCTGCAACGACCAATGGGTCAAGGTCATGTATATACTTAGTTGTCACCAAATTAAGTCAATCAACCAACATGGAATGCTCATCAATCCGTAGGGTAGGCTGATTTGAATCGGCAAATGGTAGAGATGCAAGGATCCATGCTCCAGCTCATGCAGCAAATAAAAACTTCACTGGACAACTTGCAAACTGGGCTCATTGCTAACTCTCGTCAACCTGGACCTCTACCATCCCAACCCGTACCCAACCTACAAAATATTTTGAATCTGAGCAACCAAGCCCATGGGTATGGAAATCAGAGGGACCCGCATGCACATGCTCAGGTGGTTGAGCCAGGTCCCTCCTCTTCCTCTTCTTCTTCTGCATATCAACAATTCCTGGCTAATTAAGCCCCTCCAATCTTTCCTAACCCTCCCCAAGACCCAAACTCTTATGCATCTGCAAATTCTGTCACCTTGAGGAGTGGTAAGTAGACTCAGGATCCACAGCCACACTGTTCTGATCTACTGAATCCTGAAGAACCTAAGGAAAGAGAGGAGAATTCTAGAGAAGAAATCAAGGCTTAGGAACCTAATTCCAAAGATCTGACTCATGTTGCTTTTCCTGAAGCATTGATCAAATCAAAGAAGAAGTTTATTGATAGCAATGTGGAGCTTCTGAATCTATTTAAGAATGTTGAGATCAATATCCCGCTCCTCGATGCTATCAATCACATATTGGCTTACACGAGATTTTAAAGGATTTATGTACACAAAAGTGTAAGTCGAGAGAATCTATTCCGAGGAAGGTGGTACTCTCCAAGCAAGCTAGTTCTGTTATCCTGCACCACCTCCCTCAGAAAAAGAGAGATCCAGATGCTCTGTTGATTTCTTGTGTCATCGGAGATTACACTTTTGATAGAACACTTTTGGATCTGGGTGCATCCATCAACCTAATTCCGACTTCTCTTTATGAGAAGTTTGGATTAGGTGAACTTCGGCCAACTTCAGTAACGCTACAGTTAGCGGACCGCTCGATCACAAATCCGTGAGGCGTTGTTGAAGATGTTATAGTTAAGGTCAAGGATTTCTATTTTCCTGTAGATTTTCTTGTCCTTGACATGGATGTACTTGAAAATCTAAGGAACATGCCCATCATTTTGGGGCATCTGTTCCTAGCTACCGCTAAGGCCAACATTAATTGTGAAAGCGATAGCATGGAAATCACCTTTGTGGATCAATGAATGAAATTGGATATTTTTAAGGCGATCAATAAATTTTAGGATTGTGGATTTATTAAGGAACTTGAGGAGGATAATGAAAACATTGAAACTTGTTTGATGGTTTCTTCAATTGAAAGTTCCTCCTTTGATGACAAATTCAACCTGCAACCCTCTATGGCAAACCTACCATCTTTTGAAGAGGTTATTGATTTTGTTCACTCACAACCTCTTCCTCTTGTTGAGTCTTTAGCATCTTCCTTAACATCAATCATCAACTCGCCCCAGCTTGAACTAAAACCATTGCCTGAGAATTTGAAATATCAATTTTTAGGACCTCAGAAGATGCCCCCTGTGATTATCAGTTCTAAATTAACAAAGGAGCAAGAGATTGAATTGATCAATGTCTTGAAGGAACATAATGAGGCAATTGGTTGGACCATTCATGACCTCAGGGGGATCGAGCCATCTTACTGCAATCATAGAATATTCTTGGAAGATGGATCCCACCCTTCTCACCAGATGCAGAGGAGATTAAATCCAAATATGTGAGAAGTGGTCAAAAAGGATATCATCAAGTGGCTCGATGTAAGAATTATTTATCCAATCTTTGATAAGCCCTGGGTAAGTCCCGTGCAAATTGTTCCAAAGAAAGTCGGGATTAGCATTGTGACTAACGAGAGGGGAGAATCTATCACAACTCATTCAGCTTCCTCTCGGAGGGTTTGTATTGATTACAGGAAGTTGAACACAGCCACTAAAAAGGATCATTTTCCCCTGCCTTTCATTGATCAAATCCTGGAAAGACTAGCCGAGCAGAAGCACTTCTTTTTTCTTGATGGCTACTCGGGATACAACCAAGTTCCTATCCATCTCGAGGATCAGGAAAAAACTACTTTCACCTGTCCCTACGGAACCTTTACTTTCCGTAGGATGCCTTTTGGTTTATGCAATGCACCTGCGACTAAAGGTGTATGTTAGCCATATTCTCTGACATGGTGGGAGAGTTTATGGAAGTCTTCATGGATGATTTCTCTATTTTCGTTGAATAATTTGACTCTTGTTTGGCTAATCTAGAAATGATTCTTATGCGATGTATCAAAACACAATTGGTCCTTAGTTGAGAAAAGAGTCATTTCATGACCCAAGAAGGCATCATTTTGGGTCATGTAATCTCTGAATGGGGAATCGAAGTGGATAAAGCTAAGTTTGATGCTATCGCTAAACTTCCTCCTCCCACATCTGTTAAACAAATCCGATCATTTCTTGGTCATGTGGGATTCTATCGAAGATTCATCAAGGATTTCTTAAAGGTTGGTCGTCCCCTGAGCAATCTTCTTCCCAAAGAAACGCAGTTTATTTTCAACGAATCATGTCGAAAAAATTTGATTTCCTGAAAACGGCAATCACCTGTGCTCCAGTATTGCAACCACCAATTTGGACAACCCCTTTTCAGATCATGACCGACGCTTCTGATTACACAGTCGGGGCTGTCTTGGGTCAGAAAATTGATAAAAAGCCCTCTGTCATCTACTACGCTAGTAAAACTCTGGATGAAGCCTAGAGGAATTACACTGTTACCGAAAAGGAATTACTAGCTGTAGTGTTCGCTTTGGAAAAATTCAAGGCTTATCTCCTAGGGTCTCATGTTATCATCTATACCGACCACTCGGCCTTGAGACATCTCTTGGCCAAAAAGGATGCCAAACCTTGGCTTACTCGTTGGATTCTTCTGCTTCAAGAATTTGATCTTAAAATCAAGGATAAAACCAGGGTACAAAATGTGGTGGCGGATCATTTGTCGAGACTCCTAGGTGATTCTTCTTGTCCAGACATCCCGATTGCTGACACTTTTCCAGACGAAGCTATTCTTGCAGTTTTAGGTATCCACATCCCGTGGTTTGCTGACATTGTTAATTTTTTGGCCGTTGGTCAAATCCCCCAGGATTGGTCCAGGCAACAATAGGATAGACTCAAATCTGAGGCCAAATACTACTTCTGGGAGGACCCTGAACTGTATCACATCGAGTCTGATCAGATTATTCACCGATGTGTACCAAAGAATGAATTGAACAGTATACTCGAGTTCTGCCATGCATCTGCTTGTGGTGGACATTTCTCTGGGAAAAAGACAGCTGCAAAAATCTTGCAATCTAGCTTCTATTGGCCATCTTTATTTAACGATGCCCAGGATTTCTCAAGGTCATGTTCTCGATGTCAGGCACTCGGGAGCATAACTAAGAGAGATATGATGCCCCTAAATCCAATTCTTCCTGTTGAAATTTTCGATGTTTGGGGCATCGATTTCATGGGACCCTTTCTCCCTTCATTTGGACATCAGTACATTCTTGTTGCTATTGATTATGTGTCCAAATGGATTGAGGTAATTCCCACCCAAACCAATGACCACAAGGTGGTCATCGACTTTGTCAAGAAAAATATCTTCAGTAGGTTCAGGATTCCGAGAGCCATCATCAGTGATGGTGGCACTCATTTTACTAATGCGCATTTCCAAAATTTGTTGGCCAAATACGAGGTTAATCACCGAATTTCCACACCTTACCATCCCCAAACGAATGGACAAGCCGAGATCTCCAATTGGGAGATCAAGAACATTATGTAGAAAATGGTTAGGCCTGATTGCAAGGATTGGACTCAAAAGCTTGAGGACACTCTTTGGGCCTACCGTATGGCTTATAAAATGCCCATCGGCATGTCTTCGTTTCGTTTGGTGTATGGAAAGGCGTGCCATCTACCCCTAGAGATTGAACACAGAGCATTCTAGGCGATCAAACAATCTAATTTATATTTGAATTTAGCTGGGAAGACCAGGAAACTCCAACTATCTAAGTTGAAGGAGCTTAAAAATGATGCATACGAGAATGCCAAGATCTACATGATCAATTGATTTCTCGCAAAAGCTTTGAGCCGAACTAGAAGGTTTGGTTATTCGATTCTAGACTTAAGCTCTTTCCTGGCAAACTTAGATCTAAATGGAATGGCCCATTCATAATTGACCATATTTTTTCAAATGGAGTCGTTCAGATTTTTGACCCAAAGATGGGTAACACATTTAAAGTCAGTGGTCAATGTCTGAAGCCTGTTATTGACCGTACTCTTCCAGAACCCGTCTTAGACACGGTTGCTCTAGCCATTCTGTGACTTCTTTGGCTAGACTTTGCTTAGCTGACGACATTAAACTCAGCAGTTGTACATATGACACAAAGCTGACACGAGCTTCATATTCAGGTGACATCTTTCATACTCTACCCTTTTTTTCATGTCTCTTTCTCAATGTGGGCATTGCATCAGCTAGGCATGGGGGGTGGATTCAGTTTTGAATTATTTGGTCAGCTTTGTGAAATTCATGTAACTTGTTTTTCTCTTCTTATTTATACAAAAAAAAATTTTGAATTAGAAAGGAACAGTTGGACATTAGGACCTTTCAATCTTAGGAAATATTACATTAGGATCTGAACACAAAGACCCTTCAGTTCTTTGAACTTAATCGGCTCGTGTATCCACTAAAATGTGGATTTATTTTTTGAGTCCTCGCCATCATAATTCTATTGTAATTGGAGTAAATAAGATTGGGTGATAAGTATACGACTTATCAATCCACCCTCTGATTTGAGGGAACTTTGAGTTTTAAACATTTACACACTTTCTTTGCACTGACTCATTGTTCGGTGATTTTAACGGAAATTGGGCAGCTAATGAACCTTCTAGGGTGATATGGCTGGCAAGTTATCATGGGTAATAGCCCATAGGTAGGTTATCCAGAGCCCAGTCACTGGACCATTCTCTTTTTGCTGCCTTTAGGTAAATCTTAGACCAGGGAAGCCACCCACTTAAAAAAAAAACAAGAAGAAAGTCAAAAAGAAAAGGAGAAAAGAAAAAAGGAGGAAAAATAAGCCACACTTCACCGCACGAGTATGGCTGTCAACTTGTCGATGGTAATAGCTCATCAATCGGTTGTCCAAAACCCAGCTCAATAAATGCACTGAAAATTCCCAAAAACACTTAGGAAGAAGAGGAGAAGTAGAATAAATCGGGGAGATATACACTGGATTCACCCATATGTTGACCCCATAAAAATAAAAGTAGGGAGAAAGCTACCGGTTGCAAAGATACACCTTTAGGTAGAATTCTCTTTTTAAGGTCACCTAGAGGCGTAGAAATTCGAAGTCCATTTTAACTACCGATCAACGAGTCTATCACATTCACAATAAGATGCTTAGAACTTAGGAATCTCATCAAATCTTGGGTGAGTTGAATGGCCGTAGAAAGCTACTCTTAAATCCTAAAACTCAAAAATGGAAAAAAAAAAAAAGAAAAGAAGAAAAGGAGAAAAAGAAAATTTTCTTTGAATAAGGTGACGGCTTGAGGCGGTCTACATTTTGGCAGATACCCAGACACTGTTGTGTCTTTGAAAGTTCAAATCCTAAGTAAACATTTTCTGAGTGATTGAAAATAACTCATGTCCAAATAATCCAACCTAATTCTTTTATAAATAGCATATAGTTTATGCTAAGGACTAGCAAAAGATAGGCATGGGGGTGTGATGTAAACATGTTTACACTACATAAGGTGTCTATTTATGCATGTTCTTAAGCATAGAATTGCATTGCATACTATAAATATTGCATAGCATACATCATCTTGCATTTAGATTAGTTTGAATAAAATGGAGGTTAATTGTCTCCTTATATGTTCAGGGATAGGGCAAATTTTTATCGGGGCCTCAGATCGAAGATTCAACTGTATAGATTTGATCAGGGCGACGATTGGAGTTCAACGACTCCAAGATTGCCCTAATCAGACATCTGTAGCATCAGTTAGAGATCAGGGAACCCTAGAAGATCAAGGGAAAAGATGATGTGAATCCACACTTCAAACGACAAATCCAATCGCACGGATGGATTCGGATCGACGATCGCAGCCTAACGGCGTGAAAATCAACTCAATCCGACAACCGTGGCACCATCTACATCATCCAGAAGATGGACGGCCAAGATGTCACCACATGGTGCCATCTCAGCCACCCAATTCGGCCTAGCTGATTTTGGAGCCGACAGCACCCTTCTACCGCTCGTTGAATCATGGCTGTTGGATCGCCATCCAACGGCCATGGGCAGCCGCACCTCAATTCAACCGCATGCCCATTTCCCCTCCGCAGTGCAGTGGGCGAGAGCACTCGCGTGAAGGAGAGGCGTGGGATCGAGTCATGAGAAGTGGGCGAGCAGGCGCGGGCGAGCGGGCTCAAGGAGTATTGGATCGCGATCGGTCAGCTGTAGGTGCTCAATAGTGTCCACACGCTATCGCACGCCCACGTGTGACGTGCCATCAGATGCGGGTGTTGCAGCTTGAAGAGGCGCGGCGAGCGTGCATCTCAACTGTTCGATCTCACGATCGAACGGCCGAGAATCGAAGGACGTGAGCGCATGTTGCATGCGCGAGAGGCGAGCAGGTGGTGCACATCGCCCACGTTGGGGCTTTAGCGACGGTTTTATCCGTCACTAAAGACCCCTTATTTAATCTTCCGAGATTAGAAAGACCAAATTGTCCCAACTCCTTGCAACTATAAATGGAGACCCCCTCCATATGAAATTGGCATCCCTTCCTTCTCTCGTCTACCTCTTCAAAGCTCAAGAGAAGCTTGTCCCACACCTAAGATGCTCCTCGAGAGTTAAAGTCCAATTTTCTCTCTCATTTCGGAAGCGGATCCTGCGACAACGATGACGTGCTGCCCCATTCTTGTTCCTCTTGCTTCGACCTCCTTCTTCCCACTCCGTCCTCCTTCATCTAGGCGGCGTCTTGTCTGGCTTGTCCTCCAAGCAATCGTCGAGGAGGATAACTTCTCTCTCCCATTCTTCTTTATAGCTTTCTAGAGTAGAATTTTCTTGCTTTCTAGTGTAGCTGATTTCTCACTTTCTAGTGTAATTCTTCTCTGGTTTTATTGTATAAACATTTTGAATTATTGAAAGCATGTTTTCTCTCTCTCTCTCTCTCTCGTTTATTCTAATTGTTAATATTGCTTCATTGTAATTACATCGCTTTGCTTTTCAACAAAAACTCTAAAAAAATATAATTGCGAATATAGATCAACGTAGCCTCCCTGAGTTCGACCCATGATTTCTATTCCAGTACAAATTTTATTTGTTGAACATGAGTTCTCCACTTTCAAACTGCGACGACAGGTTTTTCAAAACCAAATACGTTAGCGTAGTAACTCGCAGCTTCAACACACCTCCACCTCTTTTTGATCTCCATACCTCCAAGCCCTCATTCTCCCTCTTGTTGCCAGAGCCCCAATGCCCCATCTTCGCTCGGGAAACCTCCTTCGACAAAATGATATACTTGGGAAAGGCACAACAGTGATGACTCTACAATAATTCATGTAATTATTCTTCAGTTGGCTAAATTTATTTGGGTTTCTTTTTTTTGAGTTTAATGCTTGTGGAAAAGGTGTCGTGTTTATGTTATCATCTTTTTCCTGAGAGTGAACGGTAGTGGGAAAATTTTGCTCTGGTTCCGGTTGTGAGGTACCCGCGTTGTGTGTAGTTTTACCACTTCTTAATGTTTTTTCTTAACATAGCACTTCTTAATGTTACTCATTGGCGGTGTGATTATTTCATTGTGGAAAAAGTTGATTTTGTTATGGGTTTGAAAATCTAGTGGAAATTGAAGTTCGGGATTTATTGCTTATTGACCTTGATTATTTCCGTTTTGGAATTGATTCCACTAATTTCTGGGGTTTGGGATGGGTTGGGAGGGCTGATTTCCCATTGGCCTTTGGTTGGGCATTACCACAATTTTACGCTATAAATTAGAAACAGTACGGGTAACATCATTCATTTATTGCTGTATTCCCTGTAGGGTTTTCATTAATTGGTTATTAATATCAGCCTGTGAAGGTTAGTTTTGGCCAAAATTCCCTGTTTGATTTTGAAAATGCAAAATTTGATTGGTATTCTTCGAGCAAAAATTAGGGTTATTCCTCCAAGTGGGATTATAGAAGTTGGAGGAATTGTTTCTAAAATTATCCTAAAGAGCGGAAATATTTTTTTTGACTGGGACATACATGGAAGAATTGTTAGAAGTCCCAACAAATTCAGGTGCAAGGTCAAGGTATTGAAATCCGCTTCTATCGATTTGTTGCAAATTTACCCGGTAGAGGAGGGTCGGGTTTGTGACAGAGTTAGAAAGGCGAGAGTTAGGGTTAGTCAGAATAGAGTTTTGCCGTCGCACATTAAATTTTTCTTCCATTTTCTTTTGATTGATCTGCATTTGGTCAAGCCTTTGTGCAAAAAGTTGTAAATCATCTTCTGTGACAGGGAGAGATTGTTGTTGTGTGCCTACTTCATGAACACCTACACGGGGATTGGCATTTCTGCCAAAAGTGTCCATGGACGAATGATTGAAAGAATTTTCCCTCATTTTAGCGAAAAGTTTGTAGGCGCTTTCAGCATCTTTATTTAAAAAATTGCCCCCACATGAGGCATCAACAAACCGCTTCAATTAGTCATCAAGACCATGGTAGAATATTTACACGAGTTGCCAAAGTGGCATGTTGTGGTAGGGGCAGCTCCCTAATAAGTCCTGAAATCTTTCCCATGCTTCATGCATAGGCTCGTCAGATTTCTTTTGGAAGGTAGTAATTGCACAACATAAGGCATTAGTCCGACCAATCGAGAAATTTTTTTAAGAAATGCACTTTTTAATTGAGTCCATGTGGTAATAGGTTTCCTTACAGCCCTAAACCAATAAGCGGCCTTATCTTTAAGGGATAGCGGGAAGAGCTACATTAGCCATAAATCTTCCAAAATATTTCGAGATTTGGTGGTTTGGGCGAGGACCGTGAGCTCCTCTAAATGGCTAAATGGGTCTTCTCAAGGAAGGCCATGAAAATGTTTTATGAGATTTAGGACTGCAAGTTTGATTTCAAACTCTCCATCAGGGATGACCACCCCAAGTCTTTCTTCATAATTTGAGGGATCATAGAAATCCCTCAACAGAACAGTGGGTGTAGCATTGGGTGGTCTATTATTGGCTAGGTTTGTGACGGTCCTAGTCAATTGTTATTGATTTGCCTGGAGTTGTTGAAGTTGGGTTGCTACCATGAGTAATGGGTTGGAATTTTCAAGATTTAAATTTCCCGTCAAATTTTTCTGAGGTGGCACTTCAAATTTTGGTTCGGGAACTTGAACTTCAGGTTGAAAATTGGGGTTCTCGTTTTGATGGTTAGAAGATGATGGGATAGCATTTTTTGTTTGATTTTGAGCTTTTTCCATGTTTTCCTGCTTTTCAATAAAGGAAGAAGAAGAAAACAAGCAAGTACGGGTGGTGTCGTGGGCCGAAAAATCAGTTGGTCCCTCTAACTGCAGGTTTTGGGACTATCGGCCATGCATACACTAATGGAGGATGGGAGGGGAGGAGAAGAGATAGATGAGAGAAAGTGTGGAAAACAAACAACCAAGCCTAATTCTGTCTCAGGGTTGACTCCTTAAAAACCTAAGACTAGGGAACCCAATAAGGAAGAAATCAATAAGTGAACCTACTTCCTTAAGATTACCTGGGTAGACTGAAAGAGGTAGGTTGGGCCCAAGCATGTCCTGGGAAAATCACCAGGGGCTTGTGTAAACCCACACTCATCGTTTGGCTTCCCGCGAAGTCTATCGCCACATTTTCTAAAGGAATTAGGAGTGCTTAATGATTCTTAAATGTCGGATATCAAGCCTAAATTGAATGAAGTCCTTAAGTGGTCAAGTGACTACTTCTTTTAACTTAGGCTTGGGTATCTGAATGTGCACAGGAATGTGGAGGGCGTAAATTGGGGTAGTGCCCCGTTATTTCAATTTTTAAAATGTGTGCAAATTGGAAGGAGTGATTCCAATGCCAATTCAAGTTGTCACAAAAATTTTGATGTATTTCTACTTTTAGGATTTGATTTAGATTAATGTCTTTTAGGGTTTTCTTTTGATGCATTCAAATAATTTTGAGTTCCACAATCAAAGAGAAATCAAGTTGTATTGGTGAAGGTAGAATTCCTTTATAATGTGGAACTAGAAGAAATGAAGAAAAACCCTAATTGAATTGAATTCGAAGCAGAAATTTTAACCATCAGTGAATTGTTTCAAGCTTTTCTAGTTAAGTAGTGATCTATTTATGGGAAAAAATGGGGTTTTATAAAAGATGCATTGTAGTACAACCCTAATAGCACGAAAATAAATAATATTTATAACTCGAAAGATCGTCAAGAAAGTCCAAGGTTGAATACAGGGAGTAATTAATCTCAGAGATCATAATAGAATCACAAATATAAGCAATTATAACAAGAAGAATAATTAGAAATAACATATTAGATAATTCAAGTTTGATAGTGTAAAAAGATTAGAGTAAAATGGTGATTTGAGTCACCAAATTACTCTTTAAGTTTTACAAGCACTTAATATATGAAAGCTTAATTTCAACCAGAGTATATCACTTCCTCAGAATATCAGACTGTGAGTGGTAGGAATATCCTGTGGATCGCGACTAAATACTAGAAGGGAGGGGTGAATAGTATTGCTTTGAATTATATGCATAGATAAAAATAAATAAAGCACCAGAGATTCATACACAGAGCACACCTGATTTATAGTGGAAACCCGATCCGGGTGAAAACCAGTACTTAAGCCTCCCAGCTTAGGATTTTTCCGACTAGGCAACACTAGCCAATACACTAAACCGTACCACTTGAACAAGGGTATCACAACATCTTACAATCCACTTCCCTTTTATCCTGAAGAGAAGCAAAAACAACTATGGATCTTCCAAACAAACTTGGAATCCACAAATCAAACAACATAGTAAAATAACAATAATGAATTCTATGGAACCTCAATAAATGATCAAATCGATTTTTTGCAAAGGTTCGAGGCATCATACTTTTGAAGAACGTGAAGAACAGGGCACGAAAGCCTTTGGAAATAAGCACGAGAAGCTCTATTTTTTAATGGTATTTCTATTTAAAAGTTATGAAAGAATGGGCTGTGTACGACCTCTATTTATACAAAAAGTTTTTCCTGAATAGGAAATTTAATTGGTCGATCAATTAAGAAGGTTGGTTGATCACTGATTTATCGATCTATTAGCTTGGTTGGTTGATCAAGAGGATTTTTCTCAACTTCCTAAAATGGGTAGATTTGATCAGTCAATTAATTTGTTTGGTCGATCAAGGTGATTTGGTCGATCAATTATATAGTTTGCTCGATCAATAACCCTTAAAGATTGGTTTTGAAAAGATGTGCAAAATATTCATATTTGAGTTTTATTTGAGGTTCCTTACAATAATGCCCTAGACTCAAATAAATATAAGAAGATGCACATCAATAACTATCTTCTTGTCTTGAAAGATGCTTTGATGGTTTAATCCAAGATAGTCCTAAAATGTCAGTCTAGCAATAAACATAATTTTGGTGTATCAAAACAGAGGTACTTACACAGACGACAGAATAGGCGCTCTGATTCCTTAACCAACAGAGGCAGAGGCCTCTCCTCTTCTTCTTCTCAGGTCATGCACAGAGACAAAGGCCTCTTTCCTTCTCTTTAAGCCTTAGGGAGAGGCACAGCAATGATGACTCTATAATGTTCAGTGTTAATATTATCAATTAGAGTCAATTTCGGGGATACTCATGCGATAATGACATATTATATTGGGTTGGGAGCATTGCATGCATATGGCTTGATCTTTACATTTTAATCACTTTGAGTCAATATTTAATGACCATGTGCAGAAGTCCATTTTGAAACAGGTCTCAGATGAGTGATTGGACCATACGGATGGATCCAAATTGACGAACGAAGTCCAATAGACTCAAAATCATCCTAATCTGACCTCCATAGCTCCCACAACAAGCTCAAGAAGTCCTGGCCGTTGATCCATTGATTAGCAGGCCAAAATGCGACACATGGCCGCTGCTCATGCTTTCCTTCGTGCCGCAACTAATCCTTCATCATGCATTCACCTTCGTTAGATCTTCATCTAACACACTCCATCTCTCGAACGCTGCATCATCGTCGCAACCATCTGTGTAGATAGTACAGCCGTCGAAGGCCTTCTCCACTACAGCAGGCATGGGTTCGAATCATAGAGGTGCCTCTCATCATGCACCCCAATTGAAAATCGGGCCGTTAAATCTAATCTACGGTCAAGAAACGAGCACGACAAGTGCCATCCAGCCATCCGCACGAAACACCGCGTGAGGCACGATTTGAGACAGTGGGCGAAGTTTGATTTCGGTAAGCAGAGCACACATGGATTGCATGGCAGCTGTGAGTGCATTGAAGATGCGAGGGCGGGGGCAAGGGTGACGAATGCAGCAGATGTTTAGCGACATTTTGAATGTCGCTATTGACCCAATGACGAATTTGAGCCCTTTCCTTAACTATGAAAAGGGCCCTTCCCCTCCCATTTGCATCCATCATTCACCCTTGGAACCTTGTTCCACATCTTGTTTTGGTGTTAACAAAATTATTATGGATTAATGTTTGCCATTAAGTGTTTTTCATATTTAGGTGAAGGATCAAGGTAAATAGGAAATGATGGAGGCTTGATGAAAAGGAGAAGATCATGATGAGAAGGAGGCATGATGACAAGGAAGAGTCGAGGAGGAGAAGATCATCTTCGACCTTTTAGTTTAGATTTTATATTTACATATTTGTGTTAAGAGTTTGAAACCCAAATCTGGAAGCAGCGAGTATCGGTACCCATACTTTAGTACCGATATCAGGTAGCCATTGGCTCAAAACTAAATGGCTAGAAAATTAATTTTGGCTATATGAACGTTGGGATTTAAACCCCAACATCTAGTAGACGACCTACTAAGGTCCTCACTTTATAAATAAACCCTTGGACCCTTAGTTTGCACATAAGAAAAGAGAAGAAAAATTCCTAGAGCAATATTTCAAATTTCCACCATATTTTCAAGAGAGAAAGAAGAAGCTTGCCATTCACTCTCTACATTCCTACAAGCTCAATGATGTGTTTTTGTCACACATCTATGAAGCGATTCACGTCCATCCTAGGCTCTCAATTGGTATTCATTTTAATTATTGTTGGGAGGCTTAGGAACTTTGTTGTAAGATTTTATTTTTCTTACACCTGTGCTTTATTTGTTTTTGAGCTTGTTGCTTGTTGGGTTGTAACAAACCCATCTCTTGTACATGGGTTGAGGTAACCCATTAATTACCTCGTTTAGTAAATTGATTTCCTCGAGGTTAAGGGAATCGAGTTAAAAACCCTAAGATGGGAGGCTTAGGTAGTGGAGTACCCAAGTGAGTGGGGAACCACTATACATCTTGTGTCAATTTCTATGTTTGTAATTTATGCAATTTTCTTGTTTTTACTAATATTGTGTTTGAGTGTTTGTGCGCATAGCAATCTATCTATTAGATCCTATCACCGCGTGAAATGTGTGCGATCACGCGCTCGAGTATGCCCAATCCAATGCGCGCGAGGCACGATTCGAGACAGCGGGCGAAGTTTGATTTCAGTAAGCAAAGCACACATGGATCGCATGGCAGTTGTGCGTGCGTTGAAGGTGCGAGGGCGGGGGCAAGGGTGACGGATGCAGCGGGTCTTTATTGACATTTTGAATGTCACTATTGACCCAATAATGAATTTAAACCCTTTCCTCAACTATGAAAAGGGCCCTTCCCCTCCCATTTGCATCCATCATTCCCCCAAGAGATACCACCACCTTCTAGAGCTCTAAGCAAGGTCTTGAAGTCGCTGAGCTGCCGATGGAAAACTCATTATCAAATAAAATTTTACTGAAACTCCAATGGAGTCCCAAGTCAAACACACGAAGGCGACGTTTACTTAATTCGAAAATCGCACTTCATTTTGTTTGTTTTTGGTGTTTTAGTTTTGTTATTTTTGTTTGTTTGTTTTTATAAAGCAAGAAAACAATATGGATCGCAATGGAGATAGAAGCAAATATGACATATATTGCACAAATGTTTATTACAATAATCTAGAAAGCATAAAAAAGAGAGAGGTGAGAAAGAATCTCCTAAAGCGGCTGTTCGACGAGACGACGGCACCTGGGGGAAGCTTGTAATGAGTTGGGAAGCAGGATGATGGAGGTGAGATGTAGGACGTCGGGTAGAGGAAAGCTTCAGCATGGCTTCAGAATGGAGGTGAGGAGGCAGAGATGATCTGCTACTAGAATGGAGGTGGGAGGATGGCTCCAAGGCAACCTATGAATGGTGATGGGAAGATGGAGGAATATTCGGTGGGGCAGAGGTTTATTGCACTAATAAACCCCTTGGGAGCTTGAGAGTAAGCTCTAACGAAGTGTTGATAGGCTTGCTAGAGCTTAAGAGTAGGTGGGAGTAGAGTACATAAAGATGAAGAGGAATGGGGGGTGTAGGGGTGTTTAAATAGTAATGGGAGGATGAGCATCTCGTGCACAGACATTCTGCAACAGCTCCAAGTGTCACTAAAGACTGCTCGAGCTATCGCCGAAGATTCGCTCCTCTTCATTGCCTTGGCTAGTGCACACATTGCGCAAGCCATTTAGTGACAGCTGCAAGTGTCACTAAAGGCCCGCCAGGCAGTCACTAAAGGTCGGTGCCTACTAAGCACTCGCCCGCTGTTGTAAACATATTTATTGAGGGCAAAATGCTTATTCATGCATGTTCCTAGGCTTAGATTTGCATTTCATGTTATAAATATTGCATAGTATGCATCATTCTGCATTTAGAGTAGTTATATATAATTTAGGTTAATTACATCCATTTTGTGGTCGGAGAGAAGGATATTTATTTTAGAGCCTCAAATTGACGATCCGACCATATGGATCTGATCAAGACGATGATCGAAGTCCAACACCTCCGAAATCTCCATGATCAGAGTCTTGTAGGATCATATGCAGTCCGAGGAAGATCAACGGCCAAGGGACTAGGTGACATAATTCAGAGCTTCAAATGACAAATCTGACCACGCAAATGGATTCGAGTCGACGATCGCAGCCTAATGGCGTGAAAATCAACTCAATCCGAACTCTGTAGCAGCCCCTACAACGAAAAGAAGATGGACGGCCTAGATTGCACCACGTGGCATAGCACAGGCCGCCAGCGCACGCATGCGCCACCGCACACACGCAGCAACGCGAGTGCGCACGTGCGTGCGAGGCGTACTTCCTTACAGCGTAGCGCCAATGCTTGGGTGCATACGCATGCGACAAAGTCGGGGACAGTGTGCGCCAGCGACGCATGAGCTGGACCTATAGAGAAGCTTACAGCCGTTGCTAATTCTTCGAGCGCCAGCAAAGCCAGCTGTGGCCATGAGCAGGCATGAACTGCCTACAGCTATGCTTCCAGCGATGGTTTGGATGTCACTAATGGTCCCATTTCTATTTTTGCCTCTTCTCCTCCACTATAAATGGACCTACACCCCCTCCCTTCCAAGCCATCTCTATCTACTCTACTCCCAAGCTCTAGCAAGCCTACCAATGCTCCATTAGAGCTTGTTCTCAACCTCCCAAGGCCCCTATTAGTGTAGCAAAACTCTGCCCCACCAAATACTCCTCCAACTTCCCACCCCCCTTCATAGGTCGCCATGGAGCCGTCCTCCCACCTCCATTCCGGTAGCAGATCATCTTCGTCTTCTCACCTCCATTCTGAAGCCATGCCGAAGCTTTCCTCAACCGAACGTCCTTTCTCATCTCACCTTCGTCGTCTCACTCCTCACCTCCTTCGTCCGAGCTTCTGCCAGGCATCTTCGTCTCGCCGAACAGTCGATTCAGGAGATTTCTTCTCACCTCCCTCTCTTTTTATGCTTGCATAGTTTATTATAATAGGCATTCATGCAATACATCATATTTGATTCTATCTCTATCTTGTGATTGCTTGTCTTTTATTTCAAAAACACAAAAAGATAAAAAAACCCTAAAACTTCAAAAAGAAACAAATCAAAGCACAGTTTTCACTTAAAGTAAATGTCGCCTCCCTATGTTTGACCTGGGACTCCCTTGGAGTTTTGGTATAAATTTTATCTGATTGACGTGTTTTACAACTACGACAACGGGTTACTCGTAACCCCAATTTCTAACACGTGAAACACGTGCAACCATTTTGGCTCCGTTGTCAGGGAGGCAACGGAATTTACTTTATATTTTCTGCACTTCTTTCATTTACATAACACTAACCCTACTTATCTCTGATCTATTGTCTTGCAGGTACCCTAGCATGGAGATCCAAGTGCGATAGACCAGAGTAAAGTGTGGGTAGAGTATTTTGTAAGTGTCCCCCACACCACCCCCACCTTAGTTTTCATTCCATAACCTAATAACTCAAACCCAAATCAACTTAGGTGCTTTTTATAAACCATAGGATAGATTGTCTTGCAGGTACCCTAGCATGGAGATCCAAGTGCGGTAGACCAGAGTAAAGTGTGGGTAGAGTGCTTTGTAAGTGTCCCTCACACCACCACCACCTTAGTTTTCATTCCATAACCTAATAACTCAAACCCAAATCAACTTAGGTGCTTTTTATAAACCTTAGGATAGATTTGGTTTTTTGTTTGCCACCTCCACTCACCTCGCCATCCACAAAAATAAAAAAAATAAAATAAAGTGTTATCTGATTGTGAGATTTTCCGAAAGCTACACACTTAACACCAACAACTCTCACCCTAAGGCACACATTCACATCGATTCTACCACTTAGCCAGGATCTGACCTGTGGACTCGTACACTTAATTCAACACACAAATAAGTGAGTAGAAATCTGAATAGGTCAAACATTTCTGTGTGCCTCAACTAAGTGGTGCAATAGGCCAATTGATTGAGCTGTTTGGGTCGCACCACTCAATCTAAAACTAATCCATCAAGTAGCTCGCCACTTAGGGTTGATTCTTAGGGCTGAACTAGGCACTCCACATTATTTTTTATTTTTAACATAACATATCATCACCCGTGCTTTCAAAACTTGGAGTGTTCTACTAAACCTTGATTGAACCAACCTAAGAATTAAACTATAAAAGCTACTAAATAAGGTTAAATCCTAAAAGACACATCATCAAATAACCTTGTTTGAGAACCCTGGTTGTGTACGGACACACATTTCAAATGATCATTAAGCGCACAACCCATCTAAAGGGCCCATCACATTCCAAGAGCACGATCATCCCAAAACAAACTAAAACTAAGTAGACGTTGACCTTAAGGATTGATTCGCTCTTCAGGGCTCAATCTGGGATTTTCTGATTAATCTGCTTTTGCTTGTCCATCCGATGTCTAGCTAGGTGAGTAGCATCAAACGACCGTGCCTGGGGGGTACACTAGGAGCTGGAGGCACAAGCCAAAGGAAGAACCTTCTCCCCAGTCCCTCCTTCTAACTGGTTGGATTGATCAGATAAAAGTAGACCAAATCATTTAGAATCTTAAGACAGGTCTTGGGAGTCTGTAGGTCTTTAGCCTAACCTACCTAAGGATAGGGTTGATTGCTTGTACTGTAGGGCTTCTTTCTCTTCTGATTTCCCTCCTTACTTCACCATGTACCCTTCCACATCTTTTACACATTTCCAATCCTATCCTCCTACCACCACTTTTCCCCAAGATGATTATTATTCCGACTTGACTTGTAATTACCCATCCACTAGCCAGGATGACTTTGATTAGGGATATGAATCCGAACCTTAGTGTCCAGGGCCTAACCCTGAACAACAAGACTATGATTACTATCCTTCCCAAACCTATAATGATTATGGATCTCTATCCTTTGATGACAAAACCAACCCGATCTACAATCAGAAAGTATATGCTCATTATAACACCTACCCTCCCTAGTATTCCATTGAAAATAGGTCATCACCATTCTTTGAACAACCCGAGATGACCTACTATCAGGGAGAAACCTGAGAACCTCAACATCTTAACTACCTTAGATTTAACCCAAAACAACCCAAACCTGACCCGAACCAATCGGTCAGGTGAACCAGATACAAGATAGGGTGTTGGCTAATTTGCGGAACATTATACAATCGTTAGAAGCTCAGCCAACACCATGCACTGAAGCACTGGAGCCTATGATCAAAATGATTGATGAACTTAATAGTTCTCTATTGGATTTGCTCCAAGGTGTTAGGGATAGGGACTTGTGTGAGTTTCTTCTTGGGAAATTTTTGCGGTTGAGGATGAAATTTGTGGTTGCCCTAGTAAAATCTTGGGATGATTCTCAAGATGAACCCCCTTCAGGAGAGCCAATGTCTGAACCCGCTCAGGCACCTGTCGAGGGGGATACATTTTCTAAGACTGGGGATGACCAGGTTGGGCTATACAATCGTTAGAAGCTCAGCCAACACCATGCACTGAAGCACTGGAGCCTATGATCAAAATGATTAATGAACTTAATATTTCTCTATTGGATTTGCTCCAAAGTGTTGGGGATAGGGACTCGGGTGAGTTTCTTCTTGGGAAATTGTCGAGGTTGAGGATGAAATTTGTGGTTGCCCTAGTCAAATCTTGGGATGATTCTCAAGATGAACCCCCTTCAGGAGAGCCAATGTCTGAACCCGCTCGGCACCTGTCGAGGGGGATACAATTTCTAAGACTGGGGATGGCCAGGTTGGGCTAGAGCAACCATTTGAGGATGAATCACTTGATTCACCTGAGATCCCCAATTCAGGAAACGAAGAAAATTATGTCTCCTTGGATCATGAAATGATTTATGATTTTGAGACATATATAAATGAGGATCATCAATTCTTTGACTCTGAGGGTGAAGAATCTTTAGGTGAAGTCTCACTTGAACGTAAGAAAAATGATTTTAGTGAGACAAACGGGCATGAGGAACCTGATGAACCATTTGATAGCCCATTCATTGAAGATTCAGATTCGGTTGGGGTTAACTTGGTGGTTCAGAATCTTGATGATTCAATCAGTGACCCCAGTCCTCATCTGCACCCTGAAGAGATGACTTCTAAGATTATTACACCCAAGTCAATCCTTATTCAGTCGCAATGGTTAAACTTCCACACTTTAGATGGGGTATACAATGATTTGGAGGTCCTGGAGCTTGAGCACTTGATTTTAAAGGATAAGAATTTGGCAATAAAAATCTTGGAGGCTAATTCTGAGGGAACTAAGATTTTGGATATAAGGGTACCTATTGTCCTGAAACTGCCTATCTTCTTTACAGACCCTTATGATATCTTTCACGTGCAACCCAAGCCTAGAATAATTGATTATTTTTCTAAGCTGAATGTTAAGTGGGCATCTGAAACTAGTGAACCAGATCTACCTATTGTTTGCCATTTTGATCTTGGGTTGCACACCCCAAAATCGCAGGCCCAACCTCGCAAGCTTAACAACCTTCGATTCTAGGCAATTTTCATCTAGAACCTAAGAGCCACTTGACCCTGGGGCATTGATAGCGAAATACGCGTGATTTGGAAAAGCGGGTTTTTAATGTCGTTGTAACACGCAAATTCACATACGCTTTTAAATTTATAAACCTAGATAGGGGAGTATCTAGGGTCGTCCAAGGACGCAAAAATTGCAATTCAATTCTCTTGCTAAAAACACATCTCAACTTTCTTTTTGGTATTTTAAATATGTATTTTTTTTTTGTTTTGAAAAGATAAGGGAAAAATGCAAATTGTAACGGAAAGTACTAACACCTACAATTGCTTAACTAAAATTTAAAAGATAGAAATATCTTATTCCTAAGCTCACTCTAGGAAAGTGGAGGCCTAGAGTAATTAGGAAGAAGAGGTGAAACAAGTGCTAGAACAAAAAGTAACAATTGCAATAAAAAGCTAAAAGAAGGCAATTTAATTGACTAGAATAATGTTCTTTTCAAGAACAAGTAGAGGAATGCTTCTACTAGAACTAAACAAATTTAAAAGCAAATAAAGAAACACTAATCCTCTTGGAAAATCTGGTAAAGAAGGGAGTCTTCTTGCCCCAAGCCTAGCTGCTCCTTGGCTTGAAAAGAGGGCCACCTTCTTCTCCTTCCTTGAGAGCTCCTCCAAGGTGCAAGCTACCACCTTCAATGCTCTCTCCAAGGGGTGGGCATGCACCACCCTCAAAAACTCCTCCAAGGTGGCGTGGACCACCTTCAAGATCTCCTCCAAAGATCTTCCTTGCCTGTCGTGACCCAAGAGAGAAGGGAAGAGGGGAAGGCACCAAGGGGATAGAATATCCCCTTAATCTTCTTCTTCTTCTTCTCTCATGGATGTGGGCTTCTAGGTGGAATATGAGAGTGAATTTGCTAGCCAAGGATGTCTTGAATGGTGGTGGGTAGTGGTCCTTTTATAGGGTAGGATGGGGGGTTAAGGTGCCCCTTGAAATGGAGGGCTAGGATGGAAGGATGGAGGTGGTTGGTGATCCTATGGCCAAGGGTGTGTGGCACCAACCCAAGGGGTGTTAAAGGGGGTGGTTATAGTGGTATTGGTGGCTTTTGATGGTGGAGAGACACCACCATTTTGGCACCAACATAGGGTCTTCTAGAAGGGGGGTTAGGTGGATGGTGGAGATGGATTCAAGGGGAATTGTGTGGTGGAGATGAAGGGGAATTTTGGAGGGAAAAGTGGCGCCATCAAGGGGGTGGTTAGGGTGGTTTTGGCACCACTTTTAGGTGTCTTTTGGAGGTGGTGGGTAGGCTAGGTTGGTGCCAAGTAGGTTAGCTTCTGTGGAGCTTAGGTGGAGCTAGTTGCATGGAGTTGTTAGGTGGGTTTTTGGGGTGGTACAAGCCAAGGAAGTTAGAGCATAGATAAGCTAAGCTAAGCTAAGCTAATGGAGGAGTAGAGGAGAAGGTGTTGGAGCTAGGGTTTGGAGGGAGGAGCTGAGGAGAAGTCTGGAGCTGAAATTGGAGCTGGCTGCTGCTAAAGAGGCTGGCATGGAGTTACTCTAGCTAGCTTAGCTTGCTAGTTCTTTGCTAGCTGCTAAGCCGAGCTAAAGTAAGCTAGCTTTTACCATAATGAGCTGAGGTGAGCTAGGTCTGGTGATCTCGGGGAGAATCAAGCTGGTTGAGGTAGCTAAGGTAGCTTAGCTCAACTGAGTTGAGCTAAGCTAAGTCCCCGGGAGCTGGACTTGAGCTTCCTGAGCTGGGATGAGTTCTTCTTCAGCTGGTTGGAGTTGAGTGGAGCTGGATGTAGCTGGATCTGAGCTGGGGTGAACTCCTGTCAACTCAGCTGAGCTAGCTAGAGCTCCCTGTGGACCAGTGGGAGCTGAGATGAGCTAGACTCAGCTAAGTTGAGCTGGATCTGAGCTGACTTGAGATAGGGTGAGCTATGATGAACTCTCTTGAGCTGCATTCAGCTGAGATTAGCTGAATGGAGCTGGGATGAGCTAACCCTTGTTCAAGTGAGCTAGGTTCCAGTTGTGGTGAGCTGGATCAAGCTGAGTTCCAGCTAGTCTGGGCTTCTCCTTCACCATTTGCCTTCTTGAGTGCTAGGGTTTTAGGGATCTGTATATCTGTACATCCCTAACACTCACAAAAACATATTAAAAAGACAATAAAAAAATGCAATGCATGCCTAACCTATTTTATGTCTAAATGCAGCCCAAAAACCCGTTTGCGGAGTAAAATCCTAAGAGATAGGTTTGTTTTAATGCATAAGAATGATGATAAATTGGCGTTTATCAGGCATGAGTCTGCACCATAATCTACTCCACGTCTGTGGACATATTCTATTGGAAGGTTTGAGGATCAATATTTTTATTTTGATTCTGACTCACCCTTGTGAATTCTCAATTTCTTCTTTGTATGTATGCCTAGATGAAGGCACTAAACTTAGCACGTGTATATACACTCTTCTCTCGCGGAGTTGACAGGATTTTCACGACACTCAGGTGATATTCTGTTTACTCCACCCTTTTCATGTCTTTATTTTTACAATGAGGATATTGCATCATTTAGGCATGGAATGTTTTTTAGTTTCTTATAAAATTAAAAAAAAAATTGAAAATTTGAAAAAGATATGAAAAGAAAGAAATTAGGAAAAGAGAACTTAGGCATTTGGAAGTTATTAACTTTAAGAAATGATACGACAGGACCTAAACACTTAGACTCTTCATGTCTTCGGGCTTAATTATCATGGGTGTCCACTCGAATGTGAACTTAGTCTGGAGTCCTCACCAATTCAAATTCAGTTTTAATTTGGTTAATAAATTAGGATGATAAGTATGCGACTTATCAACCCACCCTTTGATTTGGGGGGACTTTAAGCCTAAGCATCTACACACATTTTTTGCATTGACTCACTTTTCGGTGGTTTCTTCGGAAATTGGGTAGCTAATGAACTATCTAGGGTGGTATGGCTGGCAAGTTGCTGGTGGTAATAGCTCATCAGTCGGTTGTCCAGAACCCAGTCACATGACCATTTTCATTGTAATGCCTTTAGGTAAATCTTAGATTAGGAAAGCCACCTTCTTATAAAAAAGAAAAGAAAAGAAAAGAAAATATAGAAAAAAATAGAAAAAGGAGAAAACAAAAAAAAAAATAAAACCACACTTCTCCACACGAGTATGGCTAGTAAGTTGTCCGTGGTAACAGCTCATCGGCCGGTTGTCCAGAACCCAGCTCACAAAAAAATGCACAATAATTCCCAAAATACTTAGGGAATAAGTGGGGAAGTAGAATAAACCGACGAGATATACACTAGGTTCGCCCTTGTGTTGACCCCATAAATAAAAGTAGATAGAAAGCTATCGATCGAAAAGCTAAACCTCTAGGCAAGGTCACCTAGGGTCGTAGAACTTGAAGTCCGTTTTAATGGCTGTCTAGTGAGTCTTTACTATTTTCACAAGATGCTTAGCACTTAGAGTCCTTTTCGAGTCTTGGGCGGGTCAGGTAGCCATAAAAAGTTATCCTGGAACTCTCAAACTCCAAAAGTACAAAAAAATTACAAAAGAAGAAAAATAATAAAAAAATGTATCTTCCCTTATCAAATAAGACTAGGACTTGGGCAGTCTGCATTCTGGCAGACACTCTGGTACTATTGAGTCTTCGTAGCTCAGGACCTTAGTTGAAATTTTCTATTGTTAATAAATGTCTTAGGCCTAAGCGATCTAATCCTAATTCTTCTTTTATACATAGCATATAGTTTAATTTTACTAGGCACTAGCAAAAGATAAGAATGGGAGTATGATGTAAACACATTTATTGAGGGCAAAATGCCTATTCATGCATGTTCCTAGTCTTAGATTTGCATTTCATGTTATAAATATTGCATAGCATGCATCATTCTGCATTTAGAGTAGTTGTATATAATTTAGGTTAGTTGCGTCCTTTTTGTGGTCAGGAGAGAAGGATATTTATTTCAGAGCCTTCGATTGATGATCCGACCATACGGATCTGATCAAGACGACGATCGGAGTCCAACGCCTCCGAAATCGCCTCGATTGGAGTCCCATAGCATCATATGCAGTCCGAGGAGGATCAATGAACAAGAGACTAGGTGACATAATTCGGAGCTCTAAATGACAAATCCAACCACGCGGATGGATTTGGGTCAACGATCGCAGCCTAACGGCAAGAAAATCGACTCAATCCGACCTCAGCAGCAGCTCCTACAACGAAAAGAAGATGGACCACCCAGATTGCACCACGTGGTGCAGCCTAGGTCGCCCAGCACACACACACACTACCGCACGCATGCAGCAGCGTGGGTACATGCACGCACACGGAGGTGCACATCTGTACAGTGCAACGCTAGCGCGTGGGTATGCGCACACATGGCAAAGGCGGGGATAGCGCGTGTTAGTGATGCATGAGCTGGCCTATAGCGATGCATGAGCTGGACCTACAACGATGCTTACAGCCATCGCTAATTCTTCGTGCACCAGCAAAGCCAACTGTGGGCGTGAGCGGGCATGAGCTGCCTACAGCGACGCTTCCAGCGACGGCGTGGATGTCACTAATGGTCCCATACCTATTTTTACCTCTTCTCCTCCACTATAAATGGAGCTACACCACCTCCCTTCCAACCCATCTCTACCTACTCTACTCTCACCTACTCCCAAGCTCTAGCAAGCCTACCAATGCTCCATTAGAGCTTGTTCTCAAGCTCCCAAGGCACCTATTAGTGTAGCGAAACTCTACCCCACCAAATACTCCTCCAACTTCTCATCCTCCTTCATAGGTCACCTTGGAGCCATCCTTCCACATCCATTCTAGTAGTAGATCAACTCTGTCTTCTCACCTCCATTCCGGAGCCACACCAAAGCTTTCCTCAACCCAACGTCCTCCTACATCTCACCTCCATCGTCCCGCTCCTCACCTCCTTCATCCGAGCTTCCGGTAGGCACCATTGCCTCGTCGAACAGCCGATTCAGGAGATTTCTTCTCACCACCCTCCCTTTTTATGCTTTCATTGTTTATTGTAATAGACATTCATGCAATACATCACATTTGATTCCATCTCTATCTTGTGATTGCTTGTCTTTTATTTCAAAAACACAAAAAAATAACAAAACACTAAAACTTCAAAAAGAATCAAATTGAAGCACAGTTTTCAATTAAAGTAAATGTCGCCTCCCTATGTTCAACCCGGGACTCCCTTGGAGTTTCGGTATAAATTTTATCTGATCAACGTGTTTTGCAACTACGACAACGGGTTACTCGTAACCCCTATTTCTATCATGCGAAACATGTGTGACCACCCATGGTTATATGGCATTGGTTGGCATGTGGGGATGTGCGTTGTCACCCGCGTGAGCACATTAGGTCATCCACTGCGCCACGTGGAAGCACATGTACCATCTATCACCGATCGTGCGATTGAATTTGGTGCTCATGCTCGCACTGTTGATTGCGTGCACTCACGGGGATTCGACCACGTGCCTGCAGCTTGAGAATGGCCCATGCAACCAATGCGCTGTAGGCGCTTTTGTGTCTCAAAGATAAATTGAGTGCTGTGGGCGTGGTGGCATCCCAGCCATTGGATCTTGATCCAACGACTCGGATTCGAAGGTGCGAAAGATGAAGGGTGTGGTCGGTTGTTGCTGGCTGGTGTTGGGTAGCCTAGATAGCACCACGTGGTTCCATCTGGGCCGTCCATCTTCTGTCTGTTACGGAGGGTGCCATGGTGCTCAGATTTAGATGATTCCCGCATTGCCAAACTACGATTGTCACCTCAAATCCATCTGTATGGTTGGATTTTTAATCCGAAGCCTGTAAGGATGATGCATTGCCCTCCTGGCTATTAATCTTCTTCAGATCGCATAAGGTACTATGGGACTTCGATCTAGACAATCTCAGAGGTGTTAGACTTTGATCGTCATGCTAATCAGATCCGTATGATCAGATCATCCATCCGAGGCCCTAAAATAAATCCCCTTCCCTCCTGGCCATAAAAAGAACCTAATAAGCCTAAAATCTATACAACTACTCTAAATGCAAAATGATGCATGCTATGAAATATTTATAACATGAAATGCAAATCTAAGCCTATGTTGTTATTAACAATAGAAATTATCAACTAAGGTCCAAAACTACGAAGACTCAACAGTACCCGAGTGTCTACTAGAATGCAGACCGCCCAAGTCCTTCCCTTATCTGAAAAGGGAAGGTACATTTTTTTACTTTTTCTTATTTTCTAATTTTTTTTGGACTTTTGGAGTTTGAGAGTTTTGAGATAACTTTTTACGACTACCCAACCTGTGCAAGACTCAGAAAGGACTCTAAGTGTTAAGCATCTAGTGAAAAGAGTGAAAGACTCACTAGGCGGCCGTTAAAATGGACTTTGGCTTTCTACAACCCTTGGTGACCTTGCCTAAAGGTTTATCTTTTTGATTGGTAGCTTTCTCCCTACTTTTATTTATGGGGTCAACACAAGGGTGAACCTAGTGTATATCTCCCTAGCTTATTCTACTTCCTCGCTTCTTCCCTAAGTGTTTTGGGAATTATTGTGCATTTTTGTGAGCTAGGCTCTGGACAATCGGCCAATGGGCTGTTACCTACGACCACTTGGTAGTCATACTCGTGCGGTGAAGTGTGGCTTTATTATTTTCTTTTTTTAATTTTCTCCTTTTTCTATTTTTTTATTTTCTTTTCCTTTTGGGTGTTTCTTTTTTTCTCTTTTCTCTAAGTAGGCAGCTTCCCTGGCCTAAGATTTACCTAAAGGCAATACAAAGAAAATGATCTTATGGCTGGGCACTGGACAACCAGCCAATGAGCTGTTACCACTAATAACTTGCTAGCCATACCACCCTAGATAGTTCATTAACTACCCAATTTCCGAAGAAACCTCCGAAAACTGAGTCAATGCCAAAAGTGTGTAGATGCTTAGACTTAAAATCCCTTCAAATCAGAAGGCGGGTTGATAAGTCGCATACTTATCTTCTCAAATTATTTACCGAATTAAACTAAGATTGACTTTGCGAGGACTCAAGACTAAGTCCACATTCGAGTGTTCACCCGGGCTAATTAAGCCCGAAGGCCTGAAGAGTTTGAGTATTCAGGTCCTATCGTATCATTTCCTAAAGTTAATAACTTCCAAATGCCTAACATCTCTTTTCCTAATTTCTTTCTTTTTTATCTTTTACAAAAAAATTTTTATAAGAAACTAAAAGAAATTCTACAGAGTTAACAAAATGATTTCAGGAATTGATTATCCACCCCCCATGCCTAAATGATGCAATGTCCTCATTGTAAAAACAAAGACATGAAAAGGGTGGAGTAAACATAATATTACCTGAACATCGTGAGAAATCTGATCGCTCCATAGAGAACGTGAAATATAAACACATGCTAAATTTAATGCCTTCAGCTAGGCATAATATACATACAAGGAAGAAATTGAGAATTCACAAGTATGGGTCAGAATCAAAATCAAAAGGTTGATCCTGAAACCCATCAGCAGAAGATGTCCACAAACGTCGACTAGATTATGATGGAGACCCATGCCCCAGGGTCGAGTGGTCCTCAGGTTCTGGATGAAAATCATCTAGAATCGAAGGTTGTTAAGCTTGTGGGGTCGGGCCTGTGGTTTTGTGGTGTGCAACCCAAGACCAAAGTGTCGGACAATGAGTAAAAATGGTTCAATAGGTTCCAATGTCCTCTTAACATTCGACTTGGAAAAATAATCAGTTATTTCGAGCTTGGGTTGCACGTGAACGATATCGTAAGGGTCCTGGTAGAAAGTAGGTGGTTTCAGGTCAATAGGTACCCTTAGATCCAAAATCAAAGTTCCCTCGGACTTAGCCTCCCAAATTTTCATTTCAACAAATTCCATCTTCCAACATAACTGCTCAAGCTCCAGGACCTCTAGCATACCATTCACCCCATAAGATTTACCCAAGTCCAAAAATTGTGGCTGACTTAGAATTGACTTGGGTACAATGATTTCCAAATCAAAATGAACCCCTTTGGGGTGTGGTTGAGGAATAGGGCTATTGATTGAATCTTCTAGTAAATGAGGATTCAAATCCTCCAAGTTAGCTCCAACCGAATCCAAATCTTAAATAATTGGGCTATCAAATGGTTCAACAGATTCCTGAAGCCTGCCTGTCTCACTAAAATCATCTTCCTTACGCTCAAGTAAGACTTCACTAAGAGATTCTTCACCCTCAAAGTCAAAGAATTCATGATCCTCATTTATATATGTCTTAAAATCATAAATCATTTCATGATCCAAGGAGACATAATTTTCTTAATTTCCTCACTTAGGGATCTCAGGTGAATCAATTGGTTCATCCTCAAATGGTTCCTCTAGACCAATCTGGTCATCTCCAGTCTCAGAATATGTATCCCCCCGACAGGTGCTTGAGTGGGTTCAGACATTGGCTATCCTGAAGAGGGTTCGTCTTGAGACTCATCCCAAGATTTGACTAGTGCAACCACAAATTTCATCCCCAACCTCGACAACTTCCCAAGAAGAAACTCACCCATGTCCCTATCCATAATGATTTGAAGAAAATTCAATAAGGAGCTATTCAGCTCATCAATCATTTTTATCATAGGCTCCAATGCTTTAATGCATGGTGTTGGCTGAGCTTCTAAAGATTGGATGGTGCTCCTCCAGTTAGCCAACACCCTATCTTAGATCTGGTTCACCTAAATCGACTAGCTCGATTTAGGTTTGGATGGGTTTGGGCTAAATCTATGGAAGTCAAGATATGGAGGTTCTCGGGTCCCTCCCTGATAGTAGGTCATTCTTGGTTGTTCAAAGGATGGTGGCAACCTATATTCAGTGGTGATAAACACACATGAATTCATGATAAAATGTTTGTTTATGATAGTTCCTAGGCTTAGCATTGCATATCATGTTATAAATACTGCATAACATCCATTGCATGACATTTAGGATAGTTGTATGTTTTGTATATTAATTCCTTCATTTTATATGGTCAGGAGGCAATGCGACGTCCTTACAAACTTCAGATGAAAAATCTAGCCGTATGGATGGATCTGAAACAACGATCGCAGTCCTTCATCATGAGAATCACCCCGTTCAGAGCTCTGAGTACCCTCCACAAGAAGAAGACAAACGACCCAGATGGCACCACGTGGCACCATCTAGGCTGCCCCACCTGAGCTGGCACGTCCTCAAGCCCACCGAATGGAGGTATCTCAGCTACTGGATCTCAATCCAACGGCTAAGGGTGGCTTGAGCCACGTGTCAGCAATGCTCCACACTTGACCAAGAGAACACCTTGGCCAAATGATGAGGTGCCCTCTCCTCAGATGCAAGATGCGAGTACGAGACACGCAGCGCCCCCCTTCGTCAATTGGACGTGTGCACATGCAGTAGCAGTGGTAATGCAACGCCAGCATGCACTAGCAACGCGCTTGCGCACGCACGCCAGTAGGGCCTCAGTGCTCATGAGGCGGGACAGCGTAGCTCGCTTTGGCGGGAGCGTGCTCGGTTGGTGCCAGCCTTCAGCAACATCTTGGCAAACATACAGCGACACATATAGCTGTCACTAATTGTGCGCATGCCAGGAAGGCCAGCTGTCAGTGTAAGCGATTGTGAGCTGCCAACAACGACACTTACAGTGACGACTTGGAAATCACTAATGGTCCCATGCCTATTCTAGCCTCTTTTCATCCACTATAAAAGGACCAATACCCCCTCCCTTCCAAGCTATCTCTACCTACTATACTCTCACCTACTCCAAAGCTCTAGCAAGCCTACCAATGCTCTATTAGAGCTTTCTCTCAAGCTCCCAAGGCACCTATTAGTGTAACGAGACTTTGCCCCACCAAATACTCCTCCAACTTCCCATCCCCATTCGTAGGTCACCTTGGAGCCGTCCTCCCACCTCCACTCCGGTAGCAGATCATCTCTGCCTTCTCACCTCCATTCCAGAGCTACACAGAACCTTTCCTCTACCTGACGTCCTCCCACTTCACACCTCCGTCGTCCTGCTTCCCAACTCCTTCATCCAAGCTTCCGCTAGGCACCGTCATCTCACCAAACAGCCGCTTCGGGAGATTTCTGCTCACCTCCCTCTCTTTTTATGTTTTCTATATTATTGTAATTGACATTCATGCAATATATCATATTCGATTCTATCTCTCTCTTGTGATTGTTTGTCATTTTATTTCAAAAGCAAAAAAAATAATAATAAAACCACAAAACACCAAAAAGAAACAAATCGAAGCACGATTTTCATTTAAAGTAAACGTCGCCTCCCTATGTACAACGCAGGACTCCCTTGGACTTTTGGTATAAATTATATTTGATCATGAGTTTTGCAACTAAGAGGACGGGTTACTTGTAACCCCAATTTCAAACACGCGAAACCCATGCGATCATTTTGGCATTGTTGCCAGGGAGGCAACGGAATTTACTTTATTATTTTCTGCGCTTCTTTGCATTTACATAGCACTAACCCCGCTTGTCTTTGATCTACTGTCTTGCAGGTACCCTAGCAAGGAGATCCAAGTGTGGTTAGAGTGTTTTGTAAGTGTCCCCCACATTCCCCCTCCACTAGTTTCATTTCACCACATCCATGACCAATACTTAATCTACTTAGGTGTTTGCATAAACCCTAGGATGGAATTGTTTGTCTTGTTTGCCACTTTCATCCACCTCACCCCCGCACTTTATAAAAAAAAACAAAAAGATACTTTCTGTGGGACGAATCAATTTACACACTTTATACACCCACATCAGAGGCACATAACTTGACTTGATTTTCATCTACTCAACCGAGATTTTGACCTATGGACTCAGCACATGAATTCAACACATAAAAGAGTAGAAATCATATTAGGTTAATCACCATTTTGTGTGCCTTAATTGGTGGTGCATTTGAGCCGATTGATTGAATTGCTTAGGCCGCACCACCTAATCAAAAAGAGGTTCATTTTGTAGCTACCCCACAAGATTCAATAACTAGGTTAAGCTAGGCACTCCATATTTTTATTGATTTCTAAAGGAAAATACTTGAACATGTGCTTTTAAAAACAAACTTGGTTTGCCTCACAAAACTTGGTTGAAAACACCTAATATTTGAATCCTAAAAGCTATTAAGCAAGATTCGAACCCTAAAACTCACCTCATCATTAATAATCTTGCTTGAAAACCTCTTGGTTGTGGACATTCACACAGGCTCAAACAAATCATTAAGGGCACAACCCATTAAGGGCCCATTACATTCCAAAAGAACCATTGTCCCAAGACTAACTAAAATTGAGTACACATTGGCCCTAAGGACTGGTTCACTCTACAGGATCTAGATTGAGATTATTCATGATTAACCTACTTATGCTAGTCAATTTGATGTCTAGCTAGGGGAGTAGCATCAAACGACCGCAGTTGGGGGTACACTAGGAACCGGAGGTGCAAGCCAAAGGAAGAACCTTCTCCCCAGTCCCTCCTTCTAACTAGTTGGATTTCCTGGACATAAGTAGAGTAAATCATCCATAATCTTAGGACAAATTCTGACAGTCTGTAGACCTTTAGGCTACCGAACTTAAGGACAGGCTTGTATTTTTATGCTGTAGGGCTCCTTCTCTTCCTCGTCCTTCCGACTTCATTCTAGTGTATTCTTGGAAGGAGATCATTGAACCCAAGATTGGAAGGACCTTTAGACCATTCTCGGAGGTGGAGGTTGAGCTTTAGCCAAGTAGACCCCTGGATGATCAATAACCACCTCCCCTAGCCCCAAACTAGTAGGAGCAGATTTAGAGGCAGTTGGAAGAAATCCAGCAGATGCAGCAATGGTTCCAATGTATGAATGGTCAGGGCGCTCGGCCCTTGAAGGATTTTTATGATCCTTCAAACTATGGGGAACATCCTGATGTCATGATTCCCACTAGAGACATAGAAATCAAGCCCCAAGTCTTAAGCTTGATTAAGCATTTTCGTGGGCTTCGCTCAGAGGACCCATTCTAGCACTTTGAGGATCTGACCACTTTGGTTCAGACCACCAAAGCAAGGAATGTGAATGAAGAGAAAATGATCATGAGGCTCTTCCCCTACTCTCACAGGGATAAAGCCGCACATTGGTACTGAACCATAGGAAGGCTGATAGAAACTTGGGCTGCTCTTAAGTTGACTTTCTTGAAGAAATTCTTCCCTATCGGAAGGACCAATGCCATGAGACGGGTGATTACCACTCCTGCCCAATGGCCGGGGGAATCGTTTCGTGGTGCCGAGGAGCAATCCTAGGAACTTTTGAGGAAATGACCACACCACAAGGTGTCGAAATGGCAACTCGTGAAGATTTTCTACCATGGGTTGGTGGAGCAACTCCATAATCACGTGGATGCTTCCTGCGGAGGTAATTTCCTCAACAGGGATGCAGATAGCTGATAAATGCCAGTTTATTATCATTCTTATGCATTAAAACAAACCTAGCTCTTAGGATTTTACTCTGCAAACGAGTTTTTGGGCTGCATTTAGGCATTAACTAGGTTAGGCATGCATCGCATTTTCTTTTATTATTTTTATGTGTTTTTGTGTGTTAGGGATGAACAGATATACAGATCCCTAAAACCCTAGCACTCAAGAAGGCAAATGGTGAAGGAGGAGCTCAGACTAGCTGGAACTCAGCTTGATCAAGCTCACCACAGCTGGAACCTAACTCACTTGAACTAGGGTTAGCTCATCCCAACTCCATTTAGATAATCTCAGCTGAATGGCAGCTCAAGAGAGTTCATCTTAGCTCACCCTAGCTCAAGTCAGCTCAGATCCAGCTCAACCTAGTTGAGTCTAGCTCATTTTAGCTCCCACTAGTCCACAAGGAGCTCTAGCTAGCTCAGCTGAGTTGATTGGAGTTCACCCCAGCTCAGATCCAACTACATCCAGCTCCACTCAACTCCAGCCTGCTGAAGAAGAACTCATCCTAGCTCAGGAAGCTCAAGTCCAGCTCCCGGGGACCTAGCTTAGCCCAAGCTAATTGAGCTATGCTACCTTAGCTGTCTCAACCAGCTCAATCCTCCTTGGGAGCACCAGACCCAGCTCACCTCAGCTCCATTCAACAAAAGCCAGCTCACTTTAGCTTGGCCTAATAGCTAGCAAAGAACTAGCAAGCTAAGCCAACTGGAGTAGCCCCATCTTGACCTCTTCAGCAGCTTCCAGCTCCACTTCATCTCCGGACTCTTCAGAACCAGCTCCTCCCTCCAAACCCTAGCTCCAACACCTCCTCCTCTACTCCACCATTAGCTAAGCTAGCTTAGCTTAGCTTAGCTATGCTCCAGCTTCCTTGTCTTGTACCACCCAAAAACCCTACCTAACAACTCCACCAACTAGCTCCACCTAAGCTCCACATAAGCTAAACCCACTTGGCGCCAACCTAGCCTACCCACCACCTCCAAAAGACACCTAAAAGTGGCACCAAAACCAACCTAATTACCCCTTTGTTGGTGCCACTTTTCCCTCCAAAAATCCCCTTCATCTCCACCACACATCTCCCCTTAAACCCATCTCCACCCTCCACGTTATCCCACCTTCTAGAAACCTCAAAGTTGGCACCAAGCCATGGCACCTCTCCATGGTTGGCACCACTTTTAGGTGCCTCTTGAACAACCCTAGCTACCCCCGTTACACCACTTAGGTGGCGCCAACCATCCTTAACCCTAGGATCATCTAACTACCTCCATCCTCCCATCTTAGCCCTCCATTTCAAGAGGCACCTTAACCCCTCATCCTATCCTATTAAAAGACCACTACCCTCCACCATTCAAACCATCCTTGGCTAGCAAATTCACTCTCATATTCTACCTAGAGCCCACGCCCAAGAGAGAAGAATTAGAAGATTAGGGGGATATTATATCCCTTTGGTGCCTTCCCCTCTTCCCTTCTCTCTTGAGCCACGCCAGCCAAAGGAGAAGCCAGGCAAGGAAGATCTTTGGAGGAGATGTTGAAGGTGGTCCACGCCACCTTGGAGGAGCTTTTTAGGGTGGTGCATGCTGATGAGAGCCTCATCATGAGCCATAACTAGCTCATTTTGACCCAATAAAAAAGATAAAAGCTCCTACATAACCTAGAAGAAGGCCTAAAAAAAGGAATACGTGCTCTGAGAAGAAAACATGAATTAAAGGGTAAAACTGCAATTTTACCATTGCAGTACATAAAAGGGATTTCTCAGAAGCAAAACATAGGTCAAATGGTATAAATGAGATAAAAAGTGGGTTGAGTCAATCAGAAATGGGTTTATGTGCAATCTAGGAATTAAATGACATTTGGTAACCCTAAAACAAACCCACTTAAATTAACAAGGTTTTGGTCAGGATAAAAATCAAGTAAACACTCTAAAAATCATGGAAAAATACTCCTTATGGTTTAGAACACTTAATGTGGCCGTTGGAACCTAGTTTGACCTAGATTAGGGTCCTAGCCATTCAATTAACCTAATTTGGGTTTTTACGCAAAATGTCTGGTCAAATGAGGTCAAACTAAAATCCAACTTCACCATTGGATTCGTTAGGTCAAAATTAGGTTTATACCAAAATTTGGACCTAAGTGGAGGTCATCTTGACCTACTTTGCAATTTAGTACACTCAAATCACAACTTAGTCCCTATCTTTTGAAAATCATTACAGAGAGCCCCCTAAGTTCCTCGCCACCTTTGCAATCAGGTCCTGCTGCCATTGTTACGGCAGAACCAATCTCCGGCGAGGCTTAGAGAGGGATTACTCTCTGATTCCTCAAAGATTCCCTCCCAGAAATGGAAGGGAGATTCTCTGAGGAATTCCCTTCCATCTAAAGCCAATCACGATCTCTGATGTGAACCCAATCTCTCGTGCGAACGCACGAGGGATTTGGGTATCCACCTTCTTTCCTTCTCCGGTGAGCCGGCGGAGGTGATTGCGTGCCCTCCACGCATTAGAAGGTTTGGCCAACACCTATAAAAGGATCTTCAGACCCGGCCGCAGATCTTTAGCCTTGTTTTAACGGAGATTCCCCCAAGTTTTCCTCCCTTCCATCTCCGACCAAGAAACCTGCAAGCTCCATACCATCCCCTCCTTCTCATCGCTCTGCTGCCATACCAGCAGCAGAGTCAACTTCGCCTCTTCCTCCCGCGTTGTGCCATACCAAGCGCGCGTGCCCCTGACCTCGTCATCGTCGCCGCTCCCTCCCCCAGGGTTCTTCTTCTCCGACGACGGCAGCTACGTGCCATCCACTCCGCTGCCTCCCCCCCTTCCAGAACACTCCAGATACCTTCTCCATCTTTCCCTCTCTCTTTTCCCCCTGTTATTTTATTTAATTGCCCCTGACATTGCCTGACCACCTCCATCTTCCTCGCCTCCGACCGACCTCCGGCGAGCCGCATCCACCATTCTGCCCCTCCACACGACTCGCCAATCATCTCATATGCTCCGCCTCACCACAAGGAACAATCTCCGTCCCTCCACTGCCACTCCACACCTCCACAGTAGCCCCCCGAACTCACCCACACCTCCGGTCACAGGATGACCTAGGGACGCATGCCTAGGCCGTCCCACGACCTGCAGCACCGTTCACCACCTTCGCCGTGCCATGGCGAAGGTGCCCAGCTTGTCTGGTTAGGCCAATAGGCCGTGCTTGTGTTTGACAGGATTTCAGTCCTGCCGCCACTGACAGTTGAAGCAGCTTCGCAGGAGCTCCAAGCATTAGGTCTTCCAGGCTTCAGGTGCAGCAGATTCGGGCGAGCAGTGTGAAGCCCTCGGGTCCAGCAAGGAGCGCTGTGAAGCCCGCAGCTTTGGCAATTGCACGAAGAAAGCTCTGCGAGTGCGCGCGAGATTTGGGAAGGCCAGATAGTCCCACATCGGCGAAACGCAACGTGCAAGTATGCTTAAAATTGAATTTGTGTTATCTGCTATTCGCCTCCGAACGCACAGGGGTGAGGTCCCTCACCTGACCCACTCACCTCGTCCGCGGTTTCACCTCGCGGATCTGGCGGGATTCGACCCGACCCTACCCTGAGCACTCCTCGCGCACACCCACCTGCCGGTGCACCTGGTCCCGAGTGCGAGATCCGACCCGACTATCCATGGCTCTGGGAGAGTGTCCTTGAGTGAATTGCAGAGAGAGTGAGAGACGCGTGGGTAGAGGGGAAGGGTTAGGTTTTGCTTCCCTGTTGTGCAGGCAGGCCGGGCGGTGAAGAGAGGAGACTTAGCTGTAAGGAGAAGAAGGAAGAAGAAGCATAAGAAGAGAAGACAAGGAAGAAAGAAGGACTGTAGACAAAAAGAAAGAAGAAGACAGAAGAGAAACAAAGGTCGGAAGAAGAAGCCTTCGTAGGAAAGAGAAGAGAAGAGAAAGAAGTTCAAGGAAGAAAAAAGACCTGTGGATCAGAAGAAAAGAAGAAGAAGAGCCAATGAAGAAGGAAGAAGAAGAAGAAGGCAGAAGGGAGACTACTTTTAAGACGTCTGATAAAGAAATCAGACGTCCAATTCTGCTTTCTTTTAGCAATTCTTTTTATTACTCTCTCTCTCTTTGAATCAATTGTTTTCATTTAAAAGTTGTATTCTTTGGTTTTAAAAGTACTGAGATTGCTCCTTGTGTTCGACCTCGGATACTCTAGTTTTTCGAGTAATAAAATTCTCTATATTTGTTTGAACGTTTTGTCGGCTATATTACAACGTGTTATCTTTTAAAATCCATTCAAAAAAACATACAAATATTTTGGCACCGTTGCCGGGGAGCAACGGGCACTTTTAAAGCTTTTGATTACAACTTTTTGATCCAATATTTGACCTAACTCCTCTCTTTTGTTGTGCTTATTATAGGGAGAGCAAAATGGAAAGAAGAGCAGCTGCACAATAGACACTCCAAAGAATAGGTAGTCTCCATAAGCCCTCTCTCCTAACTCCCTCAAAACCTGAAAAGAAAAAAAAAAGAAAGAACAATCAACTTAGGGCTACCTGTTTCATATTTAGTAACTCATCAAGTTGCCTGATTTTCATTTCAACACATTTTTATCTGCTCATCCAACTAAGGAAGCTAGGGATAAAACTTTCTTGATTGAGCCCTAGGTACTAAACTTTGAGGCAACTAAATTGGACCCACTAGAGCCAATTTAAGGATTACAAAGCTAGGGTTTTTAGAGACACATCTTCACTTAAACAAAGAAATAAATTTTTCTAAGAAGAGGTGTTCCCAAACCTTGTTTGAAAAGATCTACACAAGAAGAACCCTAAGCAAATCAGGCTTTTAATCCATTTGAACCTTAAAAAGAAAAGGACCTAAAAGCTCTTAAGGGAACAAGAGGTGAAGTTGATCCCTTGGGTCAACCAACCTTAAAATTAGGTCACTTTTTCACTTAAAATACTTAAAAGTTCAAGTGGACCATTAAGCACCTTGATCTTAAAGTAAAAAAGGTAGACTTAAGAGGTCAAGGTCCCCATTCTGGTCTACCTGGAACTGCAGTGACAAGAGAGGCTGGGTGGGGGAAACCCTGTAACTCGTGGGGATGCTCTACCGTGTAGGGGTCTTTGCGGGACTCCCCTCTTTGGCTGCCGAGGTATTTCTCAAGTGGACGACCTTTCTGACTAAGGGGTCCATTCGCCCCGAACCTCTATAGTCACCCAACAATTTTTGGGTGTCTTGATTGGGTCCAGCACCTTCTAATCTCATGACATCCTTCGGTGCATGTTCGGTAGGAGGTCTTTAAGGCCACCCTTAAGACCTCCTTTAGAAATTCATTCTCGTCGAGGCCAAGCCTCGACGCCCTTGTTTGTGCAGCAACCCCACTACATAAATCTCTCATCTGATTCAGATCCTGATTCTCCTTCTCCCATCATGGCACAACCCATTGAAGAGGAGAATAACCTTGAACACCAACTTCAACGCCTTAATGATCTCTTTCAGAACCTTGTAAACCCACCACAGCGACCTATGATGCGAGATCACTATAATCCCGCTGCGGTGGCAATCGAACCTCGAGTACGAATCCCGATTGGAGGACCTGATTCTGAACTGAAGCCCAATATGATTCATGCCATACCAAAGTTTCACGGGCTTAACTCTGAAGATCCATTCCAACACATTAAACAACTCAAGCATCTGGCCCAGACCTTCGGGTCAGATGTACAAAACTGGGATATCCTACTCATGAAAATGTTTTCATTCTCCCTCGTGGACAAGGCCGCACAATGGTATCAAACTCAGACCTGTCCGATCAACACATGGGAGGAACTGCAGTCCGAATTTTTGAAAAAATTCTTCCCTGTTGGCCGAACGAATGCCTTGCGCCACCAGATCACTCATTTCACTCAACAACCAGGAGAACCTCTTCATGAAGCATGGGATCGATTCTTAGATCTCATGCGAAAATGCCCCCACCACAGAGTTCCTAAGTGGGAACAAGTCCAGTCTTTTTACCAGGGACTCCGTGAAGACATTCGTTTATTCGTCAATGCAACATGCGGAGGAAACATCGTGGGTCAACATGAGGACACGGGGTGGGAGATTCTCGAAAACATGTGCGAGAACTCCATAAATAATGACTCCATGGGCTTATTCGACAGGATGAATGCCCATGCATCTACGAATCTAAGAGGGACACATGAGATGCAGGACCTATCCACTTCCGTCGACTTGGAACTAATGGCCAATCGGTTGGACAAGGTTTCTATCATAGAAAAGAAGGTGGACGAGCTAACTCGACATTTGCAGCAAGCCACCTCTACGCAAAACTCTTTTACACGACCTCGTCTGGCAAGGGAAACTCTGCAAAACATATATCACCAATCTGCTAAGGAAATGGACCCATATCCACCCCCGTCTGCCTCTCAGATCGGAGTGACCTCCGATCCATTCTACTCGAGTTGGGGGAACTCTGCACCCTCGTATTCTGACTTTCTTGAGGTTCCTCAGAACTGCGAGGACCTCAACGCCATCCAGAATGACCCATTCACCAATACCTACAACCCTGGATGGCGAAATCATCCTAACTTTCAGTGGGCGGGAAATTCTCAAAGACCACCAAATCAACCCCATCCGCAAGCCCCTCGTCCATATCAGCCGCCTCAGCCTCGGCCCAATCCCACCTACCAATCCGGGCAAAACCAGGATCAACTGACTCTTATCCTTCAAGCACTGGATGACATTCAAAAGACGAATGCGGCAATGCAAAAACAGCACAAGGACGAGATCACAGAGGTTCGCAACCAATTGGCCCAGATGGCAAATTCTCGCAAACCTGGCACCCTTCCTTCGCAACCTCTGCCCAACCCAAATAATGTGCTAACCCAGAAGCGCGTTATGAATCCAAATTCAAGCCAAACACATTTGATTTATCATGCCCCTACTGCTCCATCGCCAGACGGGATGGAAGCTTCAACATCTTATGCGGGATTTCAGCAGCAGCTACCCATCCTACCAAACCCAAACCAGAATCAGGCTGGATTAAACTCTGTAACAACACGTAGTGGTAAAACAACCCAAGACCCACATTATCCGAACCACTCCAAGCCTGATAATAGCCAAGACCCTAGGATAGTTATCCAAGATACCACTATCCCAGATCAAGAACCTGGACCTATCCTAGAGGAACCAACTAGGATCCCATTTCCTGAGGCCTTGACCAAAGGAAAAAGGATAACTAAACCCGTGGCCCCCGAGGAGGATCTGGTCAAGCTCTTTGAGCAGGTCTAGATAAACATCCCACTGATGGATGCAATTCACCACATACCGGCTTATGCAAGATTCTTGAAAGACATATGTACCCCTAAATGTAAGCCGTGAACCAAGGATGGGAATCCAATCGTACTGTCAGAGCAAGCCAGCTCTGTCATCTTGAGTAAACTCCCACCCAAGGCTAAAGACCCAGGAACTCCCTTGATTTCTTGTAAAATTGGTGAAACCCAATTTGATAGAGCCTTACTAGACCTAGGTGCCTCCATAAATTTAATACCGACATCCCTCCTTGACCACCTAGAAGAATATGAACTTAAACCCACTGAGGTGACATTGCAGTTAGCCGATCGATCCATCAAGTCACCTAGAGGAATACTCGAGGATGTCATTGTTAGGGTACGAGATTTTTATTTCCCAGTGGACTTCATAGTACTGGACATGGATGCACCTAAGAACCCAAGGGACACACCAATCATATTGGGTAGACCATTTTGGCCACGGCTAGGGCCAATATAAACTGCGAAGAGGGCCAGATAGAATTAAAATTTGGGAATCAAAACCTGAAGATTGACATTTTCAAGGGCCAACAAGGGATTAATTGCGGAGTTATAGAGGAAATATGTGATATCAAAGCTGTGGTTGATGAATTGCATACAGAGGACAACCTGATTATTCCTGATCAACCACTAGAGAATCAAAACCCACTAACAGAGGAGTGCGAACATGATCTAGACACACCTATGACTCCTACCATTGCTCCTGATACAAACCCTGAACCACCCGCTGCTGCTGACAATCCTGTCATGGAACTCAAACCCCTCCCCGAACATCTGAAGTACGTGTTTTTGGATTCAAATCAGACGTTTCCTGTGATTATCAGCTCTCGACTCACACCTGACTAGGAACTCCGTTTGATTTTTGTTCTCCAGCAACATCGTAGAGCCATTGGATGGGCTCTCGATGATTTGACTGATATAAGCCCTTCATACTGCACACATGGAATCTACACAGAAGAAGGCGCACGACCTTCAAGAGAAATGCAAAGATGGCTAAACCCTAACCTACAGGAGGTCGTGAAAAAGGAGATCATAAAGTGGTTAGATGTAAGGATCATCTACCCGATCTCCGATAGTCGTTGGGTGAGTCCAATACAACTGGTGCCTAAAAAGGCAGGACTTACCATCATCACGACTGAAACCAGAGAAGTCATTCCTACCTGAATAGCTAACTCGTGGAGAGTCTGCATTGATTACAGAAGACTCAATTCCTCCACAAAGAAGGACCATTTCCCACTACCATTTATTGATCAGATCCTCGAAAAACTAGCGGGAAATAGGTTCTTCTGCCTTCTTGACGGGTACTTCGGTTACAACCAGGTGGCAATCCATCCAGAGGACCAAGAAAAGACCACATTCACCTGCCCCTTCGGGACGTACGCATTTCAAAGGATGCCATTCGATCTCTGCAATGCACCTGCAACTTTTTAGCGGTGCATGCTTGCCATATTCTAAGATATGGTAGGTGATTATCTGGAAGTCTTCATGGATGACTTTTCAGTTTTTGGACAATCATTTGACCATTGCCTCCAACACTTGGTCCAAATACTCAGGCGATGCATCGAGGTGAATTTGGTTCTTTCTTGGGAAAAGAGCCATTTCATGGTGCCTGAGGGAATTATCCTGGGACATTTAATCTCAGAGAAAGGCATCCAAGTGGATCGAGCTAAGGTTAACCTAATTTCCAAGCTCCCTATGCCTAGCTCAATTAAGGACATCCAATCCTTTTTGGGGCACGTAGGTTTTTACCGTCGATTTATCCCTGATTTCTCCAAAATCGCACGCCCCTGACCAATCTTCTCTCCAAGGATGTGCTTTCGAAATTTCCAAGGAATGCACTCAAGCATTTGAGGTCGTACGTGACCGAGTCACCCAAGCCCCAATCCTACAGTCCCCTAATTGGTCTCAACCCTTTGAGGTCATGTGCGATGCATCTAACTTCGCTTTAGGAGCGATTTTGGGGCAGAAAAGTGACGGGAAACCTGTGGTCATTTACTACGCCAGCAAAACACTGGATGAGGCTCAGCGTAACTATATAGTTACTGTGAAAGAGCTGCTGGCCGTAGTATTTGCCCTGGAAAAATTCAAATCATACCTTCTGGGTTCCCATGTTATCATATACTCGGATCACACAGCTGTGAAGCATCTCCTTGCAAAGAAGGACGCAAAACCTCGATTAATCCGATGGATCTTACTGTTGCAAGAATTTAACCTTGAGATTCGCAACAAGGTGGGAAAGCAAAATGTGGTAGCTGATCACTTGTCCCGCCTTCCTTCTGAAATAATTGACCCTTCCGGACCTATCACAGCACATTTTCCTGATGAGCACCTCCTGACTATCAGTACAAGTGTTCCATGGTTTGCTGATATAGTTAATTACCTGGCATCACATCAGATTCCGCCTAATTGGCCGAAGGCCAAAAAGGATAAATTGCATTCCGATGCCAAGTATTACCTATGGGAAGACCCGTATCTATTCCACATTGGTGCTAATCAGATAATTCGACGGTGCATCGCGGAAGTGGAAATCAAAGACATACTCTCATTCTGCCATGACCAGGCATGCGGTGGACATTTCTCAGGACATAAAACTGCATCAAAAGTCCTCCTGTGTGGCTTTTACTGGCCCACAATTTTCAAGGATGCATACGATCACTGTAAGGCATGTTCCCGTTGCCAGACTCTGGGCAACATGAGCCATCGAGACATGATGCCTCTACAGCAAATCTTGGTATGCGAAATTTTTGATATTTGGGGGATTGATTTCATGGGACCCTTCCCGATCTCGGATGGCTTCGAATACATCTTACTCACAGTTGACTATGTCTCCAAGTGGATAGAAGCCATTCCGACCCGAACCAACAATCACAAAGTTGTCATAAAATTCCTTCATCAAAATATTTTCTCAAGGTTCGGGATTCCGCGTTCTATAATTTCCGACAGAGGGATCCATTTCACTAACGCTCAGTTCAGGTCACTGATGACCAAATACGGGGTGTCACACTGAATCTCTACTCCTTACCACCTCCAAACTAATGGTCTAGCTGAGCTATCTAACCGAGAGATCAAGAAGATCCTTCAGGTTACTGTTCGACCTGATAGAAAAGATTGGTCTTCTCGGCTTTCGGAAGCATTATGGGCCTATAGGACCGCCCACAAGACCCAATTAGAAATGTCTCCCTTCAGACTAGTGTACGGGAAGGCATGTCACCTCCCCGTCAAGTTGGAGCATAAAGCCTATTGGGCAGTACGGACCTGTAATCTAGATCTTTCAAAGGATGGAACCCACAAAAGACTTCAAATGAGCGAGATCGATGAATTACGCCACGACGCGTATGAGAACTCACGAATTTATAAAGAACGGGTAAAAGCTTTTCACGACAAACACATTTCTCGAAAGGTCTTTCATCCTGGTAAAAAAGTTTTACTCTTTGATGACTGACTCAAATTATTCCCAGGGAAGCTAAGATCCAAGTGGGTCAGACCCTACCTAGTCCGACAAATCTTCGGAAATGGAGCCATTGAAATCAGCCCACTCAGCCACAATTCTGAACCCTTTGTCCCGAACGGTCAGAGACTCAAGCCGTTCATTGACATGACCGATATAGATTTGGCTGAGTCATCCTTTACCCTCCATTCCTCTTGAGCTCATTGCGCCCAGCCGATGGCATAAAACTCAGTGCTTAATGGGAGGCAACCCGTCATTCTTTGAAAAACCCGAAACCTTTTCTAGCATCTCTATGCGGAACTCATATTGCACTTTAGGGTTCATCCATTAGAACAGCCGACTTCACCTCAGGTATCCCTACCCGAGATTAGAAATCATTCGCAACAAGTCACTTCGACCCATTCACTCACCACACACGTGTCCTAATGCATGAACTAAGCTGAAATCGAACCCACCTAATTTACAATGGGGACATTGCAAATCTTAGGCATGGGGGGGTATGAAAGTGCAAAATGTTAGGAAAATTCATATCAAGAAAGGGTTTCAATAAAAAAAAAAAGGCTTGAAGGAGGGGAGGAACAATTCAGGGTCATACAAATGAGAAGAGGAAAAGAGTAAAATGACAAAAAGGAGCACAAAATGAAAATGAAAAGAAATAGTCATTAGTAAAAGATTAAGGGGTTAACTGAAGTTCTAGACCAAATCAAGAAAAAGAAAAAGTGTTAAGGAGACATAACAAGCGATTAGCGGGAACGCTGGTCTTAGGCCTCTTAGGCTAGATTCTTCAGCTTAAAAATTCACGTATCCGTTAAAATCTGGATAATCCTCAAGAGGTTGGGGAAAATGCGAAGCTTAAGTATTAGGTCTAAGGCTTAGGAAGTATTCAGGCTCGTTAACTGACCCCTGGTTTGCGGGATTCGGTAACCTAAGCACCCCAAATTCACACACAGTCTGGTTCAGTGCGCATAAACATCCAAATCACGCAAAAAGCGTTTAATGTTCTGAAAAAGTCACCTAGATTAGGAGCGGCCAATCAACAAAAATTGATTTGGACGAGTTCCCGGCGCGGAGAGGCGGGAAATTCCCCTCGAAGATGCGTAACAACATATCGTCTCCTCGGTGCTTGTCTCTTAGGATATTTAAATATCCTACTGGGGGCATGTAAGCACTCTGCTGGTTCAGATACCATGGGCGGCATTATCACGAAATGTCGATCGCCAGGGTCTGAATTTGGCCACGGAATGCCATGGGTGGGATTATCTCGAAATCTCGAAAGCCAGGGACCCTTGAGGATTGATGATGGGGATGAGGAATCCGATACAGACCATGTTGAGAAGCTAATCCGAAGCTAGAAATAAAAAGAAAAGAGAGAGAAAAGCTCTCCAAACAAATAAATCTTCTATCTCTCTCTTACAAAAACGCACTGCAAACTGAACTTAGGCTAAAAATGTCTCAAGCACGGGTGCTTTAACCGCGGAGTCCAACAAACCCTAGGTTAGTTTTTGTGGGCCTTAAAAACCTTTGCGGAGGACTGAGGCTAAAGCGGGTCAGGTCCGGATTTTGGTTGGTACTTGAGTACCTCTAGGCCTATTGTCGGCATTCCTACCTAATCACCAACGAAAAGGAGAAGTACTTATCACGATTGTTGATAGACACTCTGGGCCAAGAACGGAAGTTAAAACCTTGGAATTTTGCTAAGGTACTAGCAAAAGCTAGCCATGGGGGTATGATGAGAGCCTCATCAAGAGCCATAACTAGCTCATTTTGACCCAATAAAGAAGATAAAAGCTCCTACATAACCTAAAAGAAGGCCTAAATAAAGGAATATGTGCTCTGAGAAGAAAACATGAATTAAAGGGTAAAACTGCAATTTTACCATTGCAGTACATAAACAGGATTTCTCAGAAGCAAAACATAGGTCAAATGGTATAAATGAGATAAAAAGTGGGTTGAGTCAATCAGAAATGGGTTTATGTGCAATCTAGGAATTAAATGATATTTGGTAACCCTAAAATAGACCCGCTTAAATTAAGAAGGTTTTGGTTAGGATGAAAATCAATTAAACCCTCTAAAAATCATGGAAAAATACTCCTTAGGGTTTAGAACACTTAATGTGGCCTTTGGAACCTAGTTTGACCTAGATTAGGATCCTAGCCATTCAATTAACCTAATTTGGGTTTTTACGCAAAATGTCCAGTCAAACGAGGTCAAACCTAAAATTCAACTTCACCATTGGATTTGTTAGGTCAAAATTAGGTTTAAACCAAAATTTGGACCTAAGTGGAGGTCATCTAGACCTACTTTGTAATTTAGTACACCCAAATCACAACTTGGTCCCTATCTTTTGAAAATCATTACAAAGAGCCCCTAAGTTCCTTGCCACGTTTGCAATCAGGTCCTGCTGCCATTGTTAGGGCAGAACCGATCTCCGATGAGGTTTAGAGAGGGATTACTCTCTGATTCCTCAGAAATTCCCTCCCAGAAATGGAAGGGAGATTCTCTGAGGAATTCCCTTCCATCTAAAGCCAATCACGATCTCTGGTGTGAACCCAATCTCTCGTGCGAACACACGAGGGATTTGGGTATCCACCTTCTTTCCTTCTCCGGCGAGCCGGCGGAGGTGATTGCGCGCCCTCCACGCACTAGATGGTTCGGCCAACACCTATAAAAGGATCTTCTGACCTGGCCGCAGATCTTTAGCCTTGTTTTGACGGAGATTCCCCCAAGTTTTCCTCCCTTCCATCTCCAGCCAAGAAACCCGCAAGCTCCGGCGACCTCCTCCCCTCCTTCCCGTCGCTCTGCTGCCATACCAGCAGCAGAGTCAACTTCGCCTCTTCCTCCCGCGTCGCACCATACCAAGCGCGCGTGCCCCTGACCTCGTCCTCGTCGTCGCTCCCTCCCCCAGGGTTCTTCTTCTCCGACGACGGCAGCTATGCGCCGCCCGCTCCGCTGCCTCCCCCCATCCAAAACACTCCATATACCTTCTCCATCTTTCCCTCTCTCTTTTCCCCCTATTATTTTATTTAATTGCGCCCCGACATTGCCTGACCACCTCCATCTTCCTCGCCTCCGACCGACTTCCGACAAGCCGCATCCACCATTCCGCCCCTCCACACGGCTCGCCAATCATCTCATACGCTCCGCCTCACCACAAGGAATAATCTCCGCCCCTCCACTGCCACTCCACACCTCCACAGTAGCCCCCCGAACTCACCACACCTCCGGTCGCAGGATGACCTAGGGACGCATGCTAGGCCGTCCCACGGCCTGCAGCACCGTTCACCACCTTCGCCGTGCCATGGTGAAGGTGCCCAGCTGGTCTGATTAGGCCAATAGGCCGTGCTTGTGTTTGACAGGATTTCAGTCCTGCCGCCATTGACGGTTGAAGCAGCTTCACAGTAGCTCCAGGCGTCTGGTCTTCCAGGCTTCAGGCGCAGCAGATTCGCGTAAGCAGTGCGAAGCCCTCTGGTCTAGCAAGGAGCGCTGTGAAGCCCGCAGCTTTGGCAATTGCACGAAGAAAGCTCTGCGGGCGCGTGCGAGATTGGGGCAGGCCAGATAGTCCCACATCGGCGAAACGCAACGTGCAGGTATGCTTTAAATGGAATTTGTGTTATCTGCTATTCGCCTCCGAACGCACAGGGGTGAGGTCCCTCACCTAACCCACTCGCCTCATCCGCGGTTTCACTTCGCAGATCTGGCGGGATCCGACCCGACCTTGACCTGAGCACTCCTCGTGCATCACCCACATGCCGATGCGCCTGGTCCCGGGTGCGAGATCCGACCCGACTATCCGTGGCTCTAGGAGAGCGTCCTTGAGTGAATTGCAGAGAGAGTGAGAGACGCGCGGGTAGAGGGGAAGGGTTAGGTTTTGCTTCCCTGTTGTGCAGGCAGGCCGGGCGGTGAAGACAGGAGACTTAGCTGCAAGGAGAAGAAGGAAGAAGAAGCAGAAGAAGAGAAGACAAGGAAGAAAGAAGGACTGCAGACAAAAAGAAAGAAGAAGACAGAAGAGAAACAAAGGCAGGAAGAGGAAGCCTTCACAGGAAAGAGAAGAGAAGAGAAAGAAGTTCAAGGAAGAAAAAAGACCTATGGATCAGAAGAAAAGAAGAAGAAGAGCCAACGAAGAAGGAAGGAAGAAGAAGAAGGCAGAAGAGAGACTACTTTTAAGACGTCTGATAAAGAAATCAGACGTCCAATTCTGCTTTCTTTTAGCAATTCTTTTTATAACTCTCTCTCTTTGAATCAATTGTTTTCATTTAAAAGTTGTATTCTTTGGTTTTAAAAGTACTGAGATTGCTCCCTGTGTTCGACCTCGGATACTCTAGTTTTTCGAGAAATAAAATTCTCTATATTTGTTTGAATGTTTTGTCGACTATATTACAACGTGTTATCTTTTGAAATCCGATCACAAAAACGTACAAACACATGCCCACCCCTTGGAGGAGAGCATTGAAGGTGGTAGCATCCACCTTAGAGGAGCTCTCAAGGAAGGAGAAGAAGGAGGCTCTCTTTTCAAGCCAAGGAGAAGCTAAGCTTAGAGCAAGAAGACTCCCTTCTTCACCAAATTTTGCAAGAGGATTTGTGTTTCTTTTATTGCTTTTAGATTTTTTCATTTCTAGTAGAAGCATTCCTCTACTTGTCTTGGAAAATAACAAAAATTCTAGTTAATCAATTGCCTTCTTTTTACTTTCTATTGCAATGGTTGTTTTTGTTCTAGCACTTGTTTCACCTCTTCTTCCTAATTACTCTAGGCCACCACTTGCCTAGAGTGAGCTTAGGAAGAGGATATATCTATCTCTTAATTTTTAGTTAAGTAATTATAGGTGTTAGTACTTTCCGCCATAATTCGCATTTTGCCCTCGTCTTTTCAAAAAAAAAAAAATTACATATTTAAAATACCAAAAAGAAAGTTGAGATCTATTTTGTAAGCAAGAGAATTAATTTTGCAAACATTTGGCCACCTTGGACGACCCTAGATACTCCCTTATCGAGGTTTATAAATTTAAGAGTTGATCGATTTTGCACGTTACAACGACGTATTTTACAAACCGTGTAAAATCCGTATCAATAGCGTATATGACCTATTTGAGGAAATGAGTGAGAACTCAATTAATCACGCCTCCATAGATGCATTCAACCAATCCCAACAACCCAGGTCAAGTGCTAATGAGATCCAGGATTCTCAATCATTTGACATGGAATTGATTTTTAAGAAACTGGATAAAATGGACTTGGTTGCTAAGAGAATGGAAGAATGAATGTCTGGGAATTCAGAAAACACTTCTATTCCTACTCAATCCCAGAATTTGGGATTCCATTCCTCGCGAGCTCCCATGAGGCAGGAGTTCGTGAACCAACTTGATTTGGCTCAACCTGTGAGCTTGGATTTCTCGGAACCTTTTGGGTTCCAAACTAGGGCCTTTGATCCCAGCTTTTCTAATCTTTCCTTCTCTCCATCCTTGTCTTACGAGGATGCGTATGCAATGTAGGAGAATGTTAGGTCCAACCCGTATTCCAACACTGATAACTCAGGTTGGAGGAACCACCCTAAGTTCTCCTGGAAAAGTCAGGGGCAACAAACCCAAACTCGACCCAGCAACTATGCATCATAGAGACCTATGGGTTAGGGTCAAGTATACACCCAGTTGCCCCCGAGATCAGTTACTCAACCATCTTGGAATGCCCAACAATCTGCAGGCCAGGCTGAGTTTAACTGGCAGATGGTAGAAATGCAAGGGTCCATGCTTCAACTAATGCAGCAAATGAAGACATCATTGGATAACTTGCAGTCTGGGCTAATTGCTAACACCCGACAACCCCGATCTCTACCATCCCAACCCGTACCCAACCCGTGTAATGTGCAAAATCAGTGCAATAGAGCCCAGGGGTACGGAAATCAAAGAGACCCACACACACATGCTCAGGTGGTTGAGTAGGGTCCCTCATCATTTTCTTCTGTTTATATGACCAACCAAGGCCCTCCAATCTTCACTACCCCACCTCAAGATCCAAACCCTTATGCCTCTGCAAACTCCATCACCTTGAGAAGTGGGAAACAGACCCAAAACCCTAAATTACCTTCTAGAAGTCAAAACCCTAGGGAGCATGAGAAAGAGGATGAGATGGAAGAAGATAATAAGGCCTAGGGACCAGAAATTAAAAATACCACCCATATCCCATTCCGTGAGGCCCTATTGAAAACCAAGAAGAAGAAAACCATAGATAGCAACGAGGAGCTCCTGAATTTATTCAAGAGCATAGAGATAAATATTACGCTCCTTGATGCTATTAAGCACATGCTGGCTTATGCTAAATTTTTTAAAGAACTATGCACCCAAAAGCGTAAGCCAAGAGAACCCACTCCGAGGAAGGTGATCCTCTCTGAGCAGGCAAGTTCTTTGATCCTACATCACCTTCCTCAAAAGAAGAAAGATCTAGGTGCCCCCTTGATCTCATGCATTATTGGGAATACACTTTTGATAGGGCATTGTTGGATCTAGGTGCATCCATCAACATAATCCTGACTTCTCTTTATGAGAGGTTCGGGTTAGGTGAACTTAAGCCAACCTCAGTAACACTACAATTAGCGGACCGATCGATCACCACACCGAGGGGCGTTATTGAGGATGTAATCGTCAAGGTTAAGGATTTCTATTTTCCCGTAGATTTCCTCATCCTTGACATGGATGGACCTAATGATTTAAGGAACACGCCCATCATTCTAGGGCGTCTGTTCCTAGCTATCGCCAAGGCCAACATAAATTTTGAAAGCGGTAGTATGGAGATCACCTTTGGGGATAAGAAGCTAACTCTGGATATTTTTAAGGTGATAAGAGGATTTGAGGATTGTGGATTCATTGAGGAGCTCGATTATCAGGATCTTAAGACTTGTATGGCAATCAATGCACTTGAGGACTCCACCAGCTTTAGTGAACCCAACCCACAACCCTCTGTGGCAGACCTGCCACATCCTGAAGAGGCTGTTGATTTTGTTCATTCCCAGCCTCTTCCATTGGATCGTCCTGATGAATCTTCGTCAGCATCCTCCCTACCTTCAATTCTAAACCTACCTCAGCTTGAATTGAAACCATTGCCCAAAAATTTGAAATATGAGTTCTTAGGACCTGAAAACACGCTCCCTATGATTATTAGTGCTGATTTGACTAAGGAGCAAGAATCGAGGTTAATTATTGTCCTTAAGAATAACAAGGAGGCAACTAGTTGGACCATCCACGACCTTAGGGGGATCGAGCCATCTTATTGTAATCATCATAGTTTTATGGAAGATGGATCCCGCCCTTCTCGCCAGATGCAAAGGAGACTAAACCCGAATATGCGAGAAGTGGTCAAGAAGGAGATAATCAAGTAGATCGATGCTAGGATTATTTACCCAATCTCGGATAGTCTATTGGTTAGCCCCATTCAAATTGTACCCAAGAAGGTGGGAATAACCATAACGATTAATGAGAAAGGGGAAACCTTCACCACTTGTTCAGCTTTCGCTTGGAGAATCTGTATTGACTATAGGAAGCCGAACACAGCCACTAAAAAGGATCACTTTCCCTTGCCATTCATTGATCAAATCCTTAAAAGGATAGCTTGGCAAAAAAACTTTTGCTTCCTAGATAGTTAATCGGGATATAACCAAGTCCCTATCCATCCCGAAGACCAGGAAAAGACAACCTTCACATGTCCCCATGGAACCTTTACATTACATAGAATGCCTTTTGGGCTTTGCAATGCACCTGCGACTTTTCAAAAGTGCAAGCTAGCCATCTTTTCTGACATGGTGGGAGATTGTCTTGAGGTGTTCACGGATGATTTCTCCATTTTCAGAGATTCTTTTGAGTCTTTCCTAGCTAACTTGGAATTGATCCTCCAGAGATGCATCAAAACACAACTGGTCCTTAGCTAGGAAAAGAGCCACTTTATGACTTAGGAAGGCATTGTCCTAGGTCATGTGATCTCAAGTCGGGGTATTGAGGTTGATAAAGCTAAGGTGGATGCTATCTCTAGACTTCCTCCACCCACATCTGTAAAACAGATCTGCTCTTTCCTTGGGCATGTGGGTTTTTCAGAAGATTCATTAAGAACTTCTCGAAGGTTTCTCGGCCCTTGAGTAACCTTCTAGCCAAAGACATGCCGTTCAAGTTTGATGAATCATGCCGTAAGGCATTCGATTTATTAAAAACGGTAGTCACCTATGCCCCGGTGTTGCAACCACTAGTCTGGACAACCCCATTTGAGATTATGGCTGACGCATCTGATTATGCCGTCGGGGCTGTCTTGGGTCAAAAGATTGTGAAAAAGCCCTCTGTAATTTACTACGCTAGAAAGACTCTGGATGAAGCCCAGTGGAACTACAACGTTACTTAAAAAGAATTGCCAGCCGTAGTTTTTACTTTAGAAAAATTCAGGGCTTATCTTTTAGGTTCTTGTGTCGTTATCTATACTGACCACTCGGCCTTGAAACATCTCTTGGCCAAAAAGGATGCCAAGCCCCAGCTTATTTGCTGGATTCTTCAAGAATTTGATCTTGAAATCAGGGATAAAGCTGGGGCACAAAATGTAGTCGCAGATCACCTTTTGAGAATCCTAATTGATTCTCCTCATCCAGATGTCCCGATCTCTGATACTTTTTCGGATGAGACTATCCTTATAGTCTCGGGTATCCGAACCCCCTGGTTTGCAGATATTGTCAATTATTTGGTCGTTGGTCAAATCCCCCATGATTGGACCAAACAATAATGGGTAGACTTGTGTCTGAGGCCAAATATTATTTTTGGGTTGATCCTGAGCTGTACCGCATCGGCACAAACCAGATTATTCATCGATGTGTCTCGAAAATTGAGCTCCATAGCATACTTGAGCTCTGCCACACATCTGCGTGTGGTGGACACTTTTTGGGAAAAAGACAGTAGCAAAAATCTTGCAATCCAGATTCTATTGACCGTCATTATTTAAGGATGCCCAGGAATTCTCAAAGTCATGGACCCAATGCCAAACACTCGGGAACATGGCTAAGAGAGATATGATGCCCCTGAACCTAATACTTTCTTTGGAAATTTTTGACATTTGGGACATCGACTTTGTGGGACCCTTCCCTCCATTTGAACACCAGTATATTCTGGTCACTGCTCATTGCGTGTCCAAATGGATTGAGGCAATTCCCACCCAGACCAATGACCACAAGGTTTTCATCGATTTTGTGAAGAAAAATATCTTCAGTCAGTTCGGGGTTCCTCAGGCAATTATCAGTGATGGTGGAACACATTTCAGTCATGCCCAGTTTTGGAATTTATCGAGGAAATATGGGGTGAATCATTGGATTTCCACACCTTACCACCCTCAGACGAATGGACAGGCCGAGGTCTCCAATCGGGAGATCAAAAGCATTTTGCAGAAAATCATTAGGCCTGATAGGAAGGATTAGACCCAAAAGCTAGATGATGCTCTTTGGGCCTACCGTACGACATACAAAACACCTATCAATATGTCTTCGTTCCGTCTGGTATTTGGTAAGGCATGTCATTAACCCATAGAACTTGAACACCAGGCATTTTGGGCCATCAGGAAGTGTAATTTTGACCTAGAGTAGGCCGGGAAAACCAGGAAACTCCAACTATCTGAGTTGGAGGAGCTTCGAAATGATGCTTATGAAAATTCCAAAATCTATAAAGCAAGGACCAAAGCTCTCCATGACCAAATGATTTCACGTAAGTGCTTTGAGCCAAACTAGAAGGTTTGGCTTTTCGATTCTCGATTGAAGCCTTTCCCTGGTAAACTCAGGTCTAAGTCGGATGGCCCATTCATTATTGAGCAGATTTTCCCAAATGGGGCCGTCGAAATCTATGACCCAAAGACAGGTAATATCTTCATGGTCAACGAATAGTGTCTCAAACCCTTTGTTAACCATATGCTCCCCGAACCCATCTCAGACAAGGGTGCTCGTACCTTGCCTTAACCACCACAGGCCGATCATCGCCTAGCTAAAGTCACTAAACTCAGCACCTGTAAAGATTGTTTCAAGCTATCCAGAATCCCACAAAAACCCGGTGTTATTCTTCCACTTCTACTCTCCTGCATGCCTACATTTTTAATAATGAGGACCTTGCAATAGATAAGCATGGGGGGGTGGATATATCTTATAATCTTTTTGTCAACTGTATCAGTAATTTCCTGTTATTTGATTCAAATAATAATAATAATAATAAAAGAAAGGAAAGAAGAATAATGAAAATGAAAAAAAAGAAAAGATAAAATAGCCCGTCGCAAGGCATTAGGAGTTGCAAACTTTAGGAATTGATACATTGAGAGTTGAATACTTAGATTCTTTAGGTCTTTGGGCTTAATTACCCTGGGTGTCTACTCAAATGTGGACTTAGTCTTGCATCCTTGCCAATTAAAATTCATTTTAATTTGGTAAATAAATTGGGATGATAAGTATGCAACTTATCAACCCGTCCTCTAATTTGGGGGGACTTTAAGCCTAAGCATCTATACACTTTTTTGCATTGACTCACTTTTTAGCAATTTCTTCAGAAATTGGGTAGCTAATGAACTATCTAGGGTGGTATGGATGGTAAGCTGTCGGTGGTAATAGCTAATCAATCGGTTGTCCAGAGCCCAGTCACAAGACCATTTTTATTGTACTACCTTTAGGTAAATCTTAGATTAGGGAAGCCACCTACTTAAAAAAAAGAGAGAGAAAGGAAAAGAAATAGAAAAAGGAGAAAAAACATAAAAAATAAAAAAAATCACACTTCACCGCACAAGTATGGCTGGCAAGTTGTCGTGGGTAACAACCCATTGCTGGTTGTCTAGAACCCAGCTCACAAAAAATGCACAATAATTCCCAAAACACTTAGGAAAGAAGTGGAGAAGTAGAATAAATCGGGGAGATATACACTGGGTTTGCTCTTGTGTTGACCCCATAAATAAAAGAAGTAGGGAGAAAGCTACCGTTCCAAAAGATAAACTTCTAAGCAAGGTCACCTAGGGTCGTAGAAACCCGAAGTCCATTTTAACAGCTGCCTGGTGAGTCTTTCACTCTTTTCACTAGATGCTTAGCACTTAGAGTCCTTTTTGAGTCTTAGCAAGTCAGGTAGCCATAAAAAGTTATCCTGGAACTCTGAAACCCCAAAAATACAAAAAAAAAGAAAAGAAGAAAAAAAAAGTATCTTCTCTTCTCAAATAAGGCGAGGGCTTGGACGGCCTGCATTCTGGCAGACACTCGGGCACTGTCGAGTCTTCGTAACCAGGTCTTGGGTTGAAAGTTTCTAAAACAACCAACAAATTATCCTTAAGCGATCGAATCCTAATTCTACCTTTATAAATAGCATTTAGGCTAATTTTGCTAGGGACTAGCAAAAAGTAAGAATGGGTGTATGAAAAACACACATGAATTCATGATAAAATGCTTATTTATGATAGTTCATAGGCTTAGCATTGCATATCATGTTATAAATACTGCATAACATCCATTGCATGACATTTAGGATAGTTGTATGTTTTGTATATTAAATCCTTCATTTTATATGGCCAGTAGGCAATGCGACATCCTTATGGACTTTGGATGAAAAATTCGACCATATGGATGGATCTGGAGCGACGATTGCAGTCCGTCATCGTGAGAAGCACCCCAATCAGAGCTCTATAGTACCCTCCACAAGAAGAAGAAGAAGAACGACCCAGATGGCACCACGTGACGCCATCCAGGCCACCCCACCTGAGCCGGCACATCCTTAAGCCCACCGCATGGAGGAATCTCAGCCATTGGATCTCAATCCAATGGTAGAGAGTGGCATGAACCGCGCATCAGCAATGCTCCACACTTGACCAAGAGTGAGCCTTCGCCAAATGGTGAGGCACCCTCTCCACAGACGCAAGATGCAAGATCGAGACCCGTAGTGCCCCCCATCATCAATTGGATGCGTGCGCATACAGCAGTAGTGGCAGGGCAGCGCATGCTAGCGTGTACGCCAGCAGGGCCTCTGCGCGCATGAGGCGGGACAGCATAGCTTGCTTCGGCAGGCACATGTTCGGTTGGCACCAGCCTTCAGTGATAGCCTGGCAGACATACAACGTTGCTTATAGCCATCGCTAATTGTGCGCACGCCAGCAAGGCTAGCTGTGAGTGTGAGTAGGTGTGAGATTCCTATAGCGACACTTACAGTTACAACTTGGAGGTCACTAATGCTCCCATGCCTATTCTAGCCTCTTTTCATCCACTTTAAATGGACCAACACCCTCTCCCTTCCAAGCCATCTCTACCTACTCTACTCTCACTTACTACCAAGCTCTAGCAAGCCTACCAACTCTCTGTTAGAGCTTGCTATCAAGCTCCCAAGGCACCTATTAGTGTAACGAGACTCTTTCCCACCAAATACTCCTCCAACTTCCCATCCTCATTGATAGGTCTCCTTGGAGTCGTCCTCCCACCTCCGTTCCAGTAGTAGATCTCTGCCTTCTCACCTCCATTCCGGAGCTACACTGAAGCTTTTCTCTACTTGACGTCCTCTTGCTTCTTACCTCCGTCGTCCTTCTTCCCAACTCCTTCATCCAAGCTTCCGCTAGGTGTGGTCATCTCACCGAATAGCTGCTTCGGGAGATTTCTTCTCACCTCCATCTCTTTTTATGTATTCTAGATTATTGTAATTAACATTCATGTAATGTATCATATTCGATTCTATCTCTCTCTTGTGATTGTTTGTTATTTTATTTCAAAAACAAAAAAAAGACAAAACCACAAAACACCAAAAAGAAACAAATTGAAGCGTGGTTTTCATTCAAAGTAAGCATCATCTCCCTGTGTTTGACCTGGGACTCCCATGGAGTTTTGGTATAAATTATATTTGATCACGAGTTTTGCAACTATGACAACAGGTTACTCGTAATCCCGATTTCAAACACGCGAAACCAATGTAGTCAAGTGGAATACTAGGGAGGGTAGGTGTTATAATCATTGTGTCCTTCCTGATTATAGATCGGGTTAGGTTGATCATAAAAGGGTGGAGATCCATAATCATTGTAGTTCTGGGAAGGATAGTAATCATAGTCTTGTTGTCTAGGGTTAGACCCTGGACACTGAGGTTCGGATTCATATCCCCAATCAAAGTTATCACGGCTAGTGGATGGGTAATTACAAGTCAAGTCAAGATAGTAATCATCATGGGGATAAGTGGTGGTAGGAGGATAGGATTGAAAATGTGTGTAAGATGTGCAAGGGTACATGGTGAAGCAAGGAGGGAAATCAGAAGAGAAAGAAGGAGCCCTACAATACAAAAATACAAGTCTGTCCTTAGGTTGGGTAGCCTAAAGGTCTACAGAGTCTCAGAATTTGTCCTAAGATTATGGAGGATTTACTCTACTTATGTCCAGGCAATCCAACCAATTAGAAGGAGGGACTGGGGAGAAGGTTCTTCCTTTGGCTTGTCCCTTCGATTCCTAGTGTACCCCTAGTCACTGTCGTTTGACGCTACTCCCCTAGCTAGACATTTGATTGACTAGTATAAGCAAGTTAATCATGAACAATCCCAATCTGGATTCCGATGAGCGAATCAGTCCTTAGGGCAAATGTCTAATCAATTTTAGTTAGGCTTGGGATATTTAGAGCCTTCGGAATGTGATGGGCCCTTAATGGGCTGTGCCCTAAATGATTTTTTGAGAATGTGTGAATGTACACAACCAAAAAGTTTTCATGCAAGATTATTAATGATGAGGTGAGTTTTAGGGTTAGAATCTTACTTAGTAGCTTTTAGGATTCAAATCTTAAGTGTATTCAACAAAGTTCTGTAAGGCAAACCAAGTTTTGAAAGCACATGTTCAAGTATTTGCCTTTATAAATCGAGAAAATATGAAGTGTCAGGCTTGACCTAAATATTGAATCATATGGGGCAGCTACAAATGAATTTCTTTTAAATTAGGTGGTGCGGCCCAAACAATTCAATCAATTAGCTCAAATGCACCACTAATTAAGGCACACAGAAAGGTGATTAACCTAATATTATTTCTACTCATTTATGTGTTGAATTGGTGTACCAGGTCCACAGGTCAGAATCCCAGTTGAGTAGATGAAAATCAAGTCAGGTTATGTGCCTCCGATGTGGGTGTATAAAGTGTGTAAATTGATTTGTCCCACAGAAAGCATCTTTTTATTTTTATTTTTATAAAATGTGGGGGTGAGATGAATGAAGGTGGCAAACAAGTCACACAAAGGCTATCCTAGGGTTTATGCAAACACCTATGTATATTAAGTCTTGGTTATGGGTGTGGCAAAATGAAACTAGTGGAGAGGGAATGTGTGAGACACTTACAAAGTACTCTACACGCACTTTACTCTAGTCTACTGCATTTGGATCTCCATGCTAGGGTATCTGCAAGATAATAGATCAAAGATAAGTGGGGTTAGTCTATGTAAATGCAAAGAAGTGCAGAAAACAATAAAGTAAATTTCATTGCCTCCTAGGCAACAGAGCCAAAACGATGCATGTGTTTCACGTGTTTAAAATCTGGGTTAAGAGTAACCCATCGTTGTAGTTGCAAAACTCGTTATCAAATAAAATTTTACCGAAACTTTAAGGGAGTCCCAGTTCAAACACAAGGAGGCAATGTTTACTTAATTCGAAAATCGCACTTCATTTTGTTTGTTTTTGGTGTTTTAGTTCTGTTATCTTTTTTTTGTTTATTTTTATAAAGTAAGAAAATAATAGGGATCACAATGGAGATAGAAGCAAATATGATATATATTGCACAAATGCTTATTACAATAATCTAGAAAGCATAAAAAAGAGAGAGGTGAGAAAGAATCTCCCGAAGTGACTGTTCGGCGAGACGACGGTGCCTGGTGGAAGCTTGGAAGGAGTTGGGCAGCGGGACGATGAAGGTGAGATGCAGGACGTCGAGTAGAGGAAAGCTTCAGCGTGGCTCCGGAACGGAGGTGAGGAGACGGAGATGATCAGCTACTGGAATGGAGGTGGGAGGATGGCTCCAAGGTCACCTATGAATGGTGATGGGAAGATGGAGCAATATTTGGTGGGGCAAAGGTTTGTTACACTAATAGGCTCCTTGGGAGCTTGAGAGTAAGCTCTAAAGGAGCGTTGGTAGGCTTGCTAGAGCTTAGGAGTAGGTGGGAGTAGCGTAGGTAGAGATGAAGTGGAATAGGGGGTGTATGGGTATTTATATAGTGATGGGAGGAAGAGCATCCCACGCATAGACATTCATCGGCAGCTACAAGTGTCACTAAAGGCCACTCAAGCTGTCACAGAAGATCCGCGCCTCTTCATTGCCTTGGTTGGTGCACGCACTGCGCAGGCCATTTAGTGATAGCTGTAAGTGTCACTAAAGGCCCACCAGGCTATCACAGAAGGTTGACGCCAACCAAGCACTCGCCCTTGCTCAGATGGCATTGGTTGGCGCATGGGGATGTGCGTCGTTGCCTACATGAGCACATCCGGTCATCTGCTGCGCCACATCGAAGCACATGTACCGTCAATCACCGATCGTGCAGTTGAATTTGGCGCTGGCACTCACACTTTTGATTGGTCACACGCACCTACGGCTTGAGAGCGCCTCGTGTGACCAATGCACTACAGGCGCTTTTGTGTCTCTAAGATGAATTGAGTGCTACGGGCGTGGAGGCATCCCAACCATTGGATCTTGATCCAATGGCTAGGATTCGAAGGTGCAGAAGATTAAGGGTGTTGTCAGTTGCTGCTGGCTGGTGTTGGGCATCCTGGATGGTGCTAGGTGGCACCATCTGGGCCGTCCATTTTCTATCTATTACAAAGGGTGCCACAGTGCTTAGATCGAGATGATTCTCATGTTACCGGACTGTGATCATCTCTTCGGATCCATCTGTATGGTCGGATTTTTCATCTGAAGCATGTAAAGATGTCGCATTGCCCTCCTAGCCATTGATCTTCCTTGAATCGCATAAGGTACTACGGGAGTCCAATCTAGACGAACTCAGAGGTGTTAAACTCCGATCGTCGTCCTGATTAGATCCGTACAGTCAGATCATCCATCTGAGGTCCTAAAGGAAATCTCCTTCCCTCCTGGCCATAAAAATAACCTAATTATCCTAAAATATATACAATTACTCTAAATGCAGAATGATGCATGCTATGCAATATTTATAACATGAAATGCAAATCTAAGCCTAGAAACATGCATGATTAGGAATTTTAATTTAAATAGATGTGTCTATATCACCGTCTTCTTCCTTGTCGTAGTTTAATTTTATGTGATAGTGTAGTACATGTTTTTCAGTTGAAGCATTCATCTATATTTTGTTCATCATAACATTTGATATTTAATAGAATACATCTTTGATATATTATTTGCATCATGATTCTCTAACCTTATTCCCCCTCTCTCTCTCTATCTCTCTCTCTCCCCCTCTCCCTCCCTCTCCCTATCTCTCTCTTTCTCATTCTCTCCTTTTGCAAGCGAATCAAAAGCGATATTTTTGTGACACGAAAGTGATTAGTGGATTCAATCTTTGTCTCCCTGTGTTCGACACTCAGACTCACATCTGATTATTTTTCTAAGTAAAATTGACATTGTAAAACATGCTACAATGAATGATTTTTACAAAAATGCGTTCGACAAACGTCAAGCAGCCACGCACAACAAAGGCAAAGGCCTCTCTGAAATCCTTCAAGTGTTAGAGAGTTAGAGAGAGCAAGGCAAAACCCCCCTCTCTCTCTTTCCTTCACACCCACCTAATCAAATCAGTAAGCAGGTAGATAGGCGAGTAAGTGGATCCTAGCTAGACTTGCGTGGCGTGATCGTGGGTGAGGCGTACGTGGGGACCCAACCCCCATGTCTTGGGATAGGGGTCAGAGGAAAGAATTCCTTTTATCTTGCATGGAGGCTTCTGAAGTTTTCAATGTGGGACTATCCCACACCCTTCCTCATGCAGTTGCGAAAGATCAATGCATTCAATTGAAGCCATAGAAGTAGGTTTTTGGCCCAATTGTATGTCTGGATCAGGTCCTGAGGATCAACCGTAGTGTCTAACAATAACTCCTGGAGGTCTTGTGGCCGGAACACTGAAGACAAAATTAGAGGAATTGCGGTGGCGACGGAGCTCGACCTAGAACCTGAAATAGAGAATAAGGCCTATCGATCGCATCAAAATAGCTCAAAAGGGTTGCTAGAGCACAACAAATGCGATGGTGGTTGTGGAGTGAGAAGCGTCGTGGAGGTCTAGCAACCTCGAAATGTTAGTGCGGATGAGCATGAGTTCAAGGTAGTGGGAGAGAGATCAACGCCCCAAATTTCTTTGGGGCTTTTACTCAGTGAGGCGAGGCGATGCTCGCAGATGCAGTGTCAAGCTGGTTGGTGGAGTGTAGCAATGGGAATGCCTCACCAGAGGTATGCCGGAGAGGTAGACGATGTTGGCAGATCGGGTGCGATAATGGTTGAAACAACGGTATGAAGATGCTGCGGAGATGAGTAGATGATAAACGCTAGTTTATCATCATTCTTATGCATTAAAACAAACCTAGCTCTTAGGATTTTTCTCCGCAAGTGGGATTTTGGGTTGAATTTAGGCATAAATTAGGTTAGGAATGCATTTTACTTTTTGTTGTCTTTTTGATATGTTTTTGTGAGTGTTAAGGATAAATAGATCGTCAGATCCCTAGAACCCTAGCACTCGAGAAGGAAATTGGTGAAGGAAAGCTCAAACCAACTGGAACTCAGCTTGATCCAGCTCACTTAAACTAGGGTTAGCTCATTCTAAATCCATTCAGCTTATCCCAGCTGAATGGTAGCTCAAGAGTACTCATCTTAGCTCACCTTAACTTAAGTCAGCTCAGATCCAGCTCAACTTAGCTAAGTCTAGCTCATCTCAACTCCCATCAGTTCACTGGGAACTTTAGCTAGCTCAGCTGAGATGACTGGAGTTCACCTCAGCTCAGGACCAGCTACATCCAGCTCCACTCAACTCTAGTTGACGCACATAGAATGCATTTGTTTAATTATGCCATTGTAGTATGCGTTTGCGACGTCAATTTTAATTTAAGAAGTGGAGTTGGTGAGTCCAAGTGTCGAACATAAGGAGGCCTAAAATCGGATTATTTTATCGCTTTAGTTGTCACAAAAATGGGTGGTTTGCTTGCTTACGAGAAAATGCGAGAGAAAGGGAGAGCGAGAGAGTAGGGTTAGAGATCGTGTTTACAACATTGCAAGAATTAAGAGGATGTGAGCTACAATATATAAAACATCATCAATATATAGCATGCAATTAAAGTTTGTTTACAACTACAACCATAGTTGAAAGCTTAAACAAGTACAATGTAAACTAAAGTAAAGATAGAGTGTAAGGAGTCAAGGCTACCACGGCGATGGAGGGAGGCTCCGTCGGCGGCTTGACAACTCCGGGGTGGGTATGGAGTATTTGGTGGAGCTAGGAGAAGGCTAGAGTATTATTGAAGGTGTGTGTGTATTGAATGCCTTTGAATGGGGTGGTTGGGAGGGTTTATATAGAGAAAGGGGTTTCTAAACTAAGTAAGGGCCTTAGCGATGTTTGGGAAGTCGCTAAACCCATTGCAAAAATGTCGGTGAAGCCCCTCGCCCGCCGGTCCAAGAGCGAGCGCGTGCTTCCTTCGCTTGTGCGATCCGTGCAAGCACCATGTGGACTGTCCGATCAAAGAATGGACAGTAGAGATTGTGCCCCAAGTGCTGGTCAGATTGCGCTTCTGTGCTGGAGAGCACGCGCCTCGCACGTGATCACGCGCGTGCCCATTGGGCGCTTGAGGGTGCACCACATAGCTTCCATCCGCACCGCTCGGCATTGATCGGATGGTCTGCATCGCCCGTGGTGAGAGATTGGATGCGATTTGAGGCGCAACGAGAGTCGAACTCTCTCCGTTGTTTACGAGTGCGAGCATTCAACCGCTGTGCTACCTTCTTGAGTTGGTGCAGCAGCGAAGTTAGGCATGCACGATATCAACCGTTGGATGGAGATCCAATGGTCAGATCTTGAAGCTCTTTAGACTCACTGGGGGTGCGGTGCTGAGCTCGCGGATCCTCAGCTGTCCAATGAGAGATGTGTAGCTGAGATCACGCAATGAAGAGAGAGAGGCGGATGGGGGCAGGTGGGGTACCACGTGGCACGTTATGGGTCATTGATCATCAGATCAATGGCCAGAACTTCTTGGGCTGGTCGAGCAAGCTCCAGATGTCTTATTTAAGTGATTTCAAGTCCGTTGGACTCCATTCATCAATCTGAACCCCATCTGTGCAGTCTGATTGCTCATCTAAGGCCTGTTTCAACATGCACTTGTACATATGTCTATTAAACATTGATTTATAAGCAATCTTAAATCGCAATGCATGCAATGCTCCTATGCCCATCATGACATGTTATTAGTGTGCATATGTCATTGAAACTAACCTCAGTTGATGGAATTATCATCATTGAATGTAGAGTTATCACACCCCCATGCTCATCCCTTACTAGTCCCTAGCAAGGTTTATCCTAGCCATTATTTTCAGTTAGAATTAGGAATTGATTACTTATACATATATTTAATGTCAATGGGAGGAAATATACTAAGATCCTAATTCACAGAGACTAAATAGTGCCAGGGTGTTTGCTAAAATGCAAATCGCCCAAGTACTCACTTTAAAGCATATATATAGATATATATATATTTTCTTTTTCATCTTTTCTAATTTTTGGAGTTGAGAGTGTGTAGGTAACTTTTTATGGCTACCCAACCCACCCATAACTCGAAAAAGACTCTAAGTGCTAAGCATCTTGGTGTGAAGATTGTGATAGACTCACTCAACAGTAATTAAAACAGACTTCGAGTTTCTACACCCCTAGGTGACCGGAAAGGAAAATGCTGCCTAAAGGTGTATCTGTCCGATCGGTAGCTTTCTACTTACTTTTATTTTGAGTGGGGTCAACACAAGGGTATTTCCAGTGTATATCTCCCCAGATTGCCCTACTTCCCTGCCTCTTCCTTAAGTGTTTTGGGCCTTTTCGTGCATTTAGTAAGCTGGGTTCTGGACAACCAACCAATGGGTTGTTACCCATGATCACTTGCTAGCCATATGTTGGAACCTAGTTCCATCTCTCTTCTATGTTTTGGTGTTAACAAAAACATTTTAAAATCTAATGTGTTTATAAAGTATTACAAGTCAAAAGAATCTATGGATGCAAGCAACAAGATAGCATATAAAGGAAGAAGACTAGAAGACTATAGTTCTTGTTGTATTAATTGTATTTTAGAATCTTTGTACGTCTCTTAACAACTAAAACATAATCTAGGAGTTAAAATCGAAGTAGAGATAATTAGGGTTCAAAAAATCATTCATTCACTCGTTTCAAAACTCAAAATCATTTTTTCCAAAATAAAGTCATTTAGAGTTGGTTGGATATCTCTAGAAATTGATTTACACTTACAATATTTGGTACTTGTAGCAAGTATCGATACTAGTCATAAGTACCAGTACATGCTAGGCACAGGTTTGGGCCTATGTCCCAAACTGTGAACAACAAGTACCGGTACTCATCGTGAGTACCGGTACCAAGTGGTCACAGTTTGTGCACTTGGTTTTTGCCTGGACCTTATAAGTACCGATATTAATCACTAGTAATGATACATGTAGGTCACTAGACCAAAATCTGTGAGTCACAAGTACTAGTACTCATCAGAAGTACCGGTACCTAGAGAGTTAGTTGGGCTGACTATAGGTAGTCAATACCAGTACCAAAAGTTTAGTACCGGTACCAACTAACCGTTGTGACCAATCTTAACGGCTATTTTGCAATTAAACCTATCTCTAATCTTCCCAAATTGCCCCTAATGTCTAGTAATCGTAGGGAAGGTGCTTAGTGGATTATATAAGCACTCTCTGAGTGTCTTTTGCATACAACCAAGAAGCCAAAATTCTATCTTTGCCTACACCTTCAATTCTCAATTTACTAGCTGCAAAAGAGCTTGTTGTGTTGCAGTTCTCTCAAGGCCACTCCCCACTTGCAACAAGTCATCAAGGTGATCTTGTTCCTCTTTGATAAATTCATTTGTTTTACGCCTTAATATTCTCATTAGATTAATTTACATACTCATATTAAGCAATATAATTGTTCGAGACTTAGGGTTAGTTGGAAGCCTGTAATTGCATTTTTCTTACACCTGTATCTTTATTTCTTTTTAATTTCTTGTAGTTGGGTTGAGGTAACCCGTTAATTACCTTAAGTTTTAGTAAATTTAATCCCTCCGGATTGAGGGAATCGGGTTAAAAATCCTAAGTCAGGAGACTTAGGTAGTGGAGTACCCAAGTGAGGCAAACCACTATATATCTTATGCATTTTGTGGTTTGTTTTGTCTTGAAAATTTTTTCTACCACACTATTCATCCCCCCTTGTAGTGTGCTTGTGATTTATAGATCCTACACCATACTCGTGCGGCGAAGTGTGGCTTATTTATTTTTTCTTTTTCTTCTTTTTCTATATATATATATATATATTTCTATTTCTTTTCTTTTTCTTTTTTTTTTCTTTTTTTATTGTTTTAGTAGGTGGCTTCCCTGATCTAAGATTTACCAAGAGGCAATAAAAAAGAATGGTTCTGTGGCTAGGCTCTAGACAATTGGCCAATGGGCTGTTACCCACGACAACTTGCCAGCCATACCACCCTAGCAGGTTCATTAGCTACCCAATTTCTATTAGAATCTCTGAGGAGTGAGTCAGTGTAAAAATGTGTGTAGATGCTTAGACTAACAGTCCCTCCAAGTTAGAGGGCAGTTTGATAAGTCGTATACTTATCACCTTTCTATATTGATCAGATTAATGTAAATTAAGGTTGCAAAGATTTGGGGCTAAATCCACATTTTAGTGCATACCAGGGCTGATTAAGCTTGAAGGCCTGAAAAGTCTAGGTGTTTCAGGTTCTTCTTGTATTGTTTCCCACAGTTGACAAGCTTCTAATGCCTAAGTTTTCCTTCCTTTATATATATATATAATTCTAGCTGATAATATAAACTTAGAGAATGTGAATTACCACCCCCCAAGCTTAAGTTGGACAATGTCCTCATTGGCAAATAAATGTATGCAAAGGAGGTACAAAAAGAAATCACCTGAGTGTCACAGTTTACCTGATCAGTCTGAATCTACTAGGTTGTCTCCAAGGAAGCGTTGACTTTATTGACTTCAACTGGGCGAAGCTTCGTGTCAACCCTCAATGAGGGTGACTACTTCCTTTTAGGGAACCTGGGCAAGATAATGTTTTAATCGCTGGCCATTTACTATGAAGGTTGCCCAGTGCTAGGATCTGCAATTTCAACCGCCCCATTGGGATAAGGTTTGACCACCTGATATGGTCCTGCCCATTTTGATCTTAGCTTCCCATGAAAAAGTTTAAGTCTTGCATCAAAAAGCTAGACTTGCTGATTAGACTTGAAGGTTTTCCTATGAATGTGCCTATCGTGGATAGCTTTCATCTTTTCTTTGTAAAGTCGACTATTCTCATAGGTGTCTTGACAAATTTCCTCAAGCTCGGAGAGTTCGAGCATACTTTGAGCTCCGACCAACTGGGAATCCATATTGCACTGCTTAACAACCTAGTATGCTCGATGTTCCAACTTGACCGGAAGGTGGAAAGCTTTGCCAACAACCAATCAATAAGGTGACATGCCTATTGGGGTCTTAAAAGTGGTCCTGTATGCCCAAAGGGCATCATCTAGTCTTGTGGACCAATCCTTCCAGTCAGGTCTCATGGTCTTTTGCAGAATGTTCTTGATTGTCTATTAGAGGCCTCGGTTTACCCATTTGTTTGCAGGTGATATGGGGTGGCAATGAGGTGAGTAACCCTGTATTTTCTAAGTAGGGCACAGAATTAAGCATGAATAAAGTGGCTCCCACCATCACTTATCATGTCTTTTGGTATCCCAAACCAAGAGAAGATGTTTTGCTTAACAAAGTCCATGACAGGCTTATGGTCACATCTTCAGGTGGCTACGGCTTCGATCCGCTTTGAGATATAGTCCACTAAGACTAATATGTACTCGTAGCCGTTGGATGGCAGGAAGGGATGCATAAAATCGACGCCCCAAACATAGAAAATTTTGACAATTAGAATGGGCTGGAGGAGCATCATATCCTTTTGAGTCATAGTCCCCAATGTCTGGCACCGAGAGCAAGTCTTGGTGAAACTGTGTATGTCCTTGAATAAGGATGGCCAACATAATCCGGACTGCAAAACCTTTGCAGCCATTTGCTTCCCAGAGAAGTGGCCGCCACAGGCTTAGTCGTGAGAAAAGTATAGTACGCTTTGGACTTCCTCTTCAGGAATACACCTCCTAATGACCTTGTTAGCACAGATTCTAAATAGCATAGGATCATCCTAAAAATAGTGCTTGGCTTCAGCTAAGAACTTATCCCGTTGCCATCTAGACTAGTCATGCGGAGTATGTCCTACCACCAGATAGTTGACTAAGTCTGCATACCATGGTAGCTTTCTTCCTTGCATAGCTAGAAGTTCATCAGGGAAGGTGTCAGTCAAAGGTAATGAGGATCTGATGTGGTCTGGGTGAAGTCTAGACAGGTGATCAGCTACGATGTTTTTGACCTAGCTTTGTCGCATATTTCCAAGTCAAATTCCTGTAAGAGCAGGATCCATCGGATGAGCCTGGGTTTAGTATCCTTTTTGGCCAACAAATGTTGAATAGCTAAGTGGTCAGTGTGAATAGTCAGACGGGATCCCAGAAGATATGATCAAAACTTTTCTAATCTAAAGACTACAACGAGCAGTTCCTTTTTTGTGATGGTGTAATTCCGTTGAGCCTCATCCAACATTCTGCTCGCGTAGTAGATCACCATGGGCTTCTCTCTTCTTTGTCTTAGGATTCCACTGATGGCAAAATCTGATGCATCCCACATAATCTCAAAGTCCTGGGACCTGTCTGGGGGTTGTAAAATAGGTGCAGTGGAGACTATTTCCCTAAGGGTGTTGTAGGCCTTGATGCAATCGGGTGTCATGTGAAAAAGGGCATCGTTGGCTAGAAGGTCAGTTAAGGGCTTAGAAAGTTTGGAAAAATCCTTAATGAACCTTCTATGGAAGTCAACATGTCCTAGGAAAGATCGGATTTGCCCAACCAAGCTAGGGGGTGGAAGTTTGGAAATTAAATCAAGCTTAGCTCGATCCACTTCGATGCCCCTATGCGAGACAAAGTGACTGAGGATAGTCCCTTCTTGAACCATGAAATGGCTCTTTTCCCAACTTAAAACTACGTTGACCTTGATACATCGCTTCAGGATCTTCTCCAAATTGCTAAGACAATGGCCGAATGAGTTCCCGAACACGGAGAAATCATCCATAAAGACCTTTAGGTATTCACCCACCATCTCCGAAAAAATGGCTAGCATGCAACGTTGAAAGGTCACGGGTGCGTTGCATAACCCGAATGGCATATGAGGGAATGCGAACATGCCATACAGGCAAGTGAATGTGGTCTTCTCTTGATCCTCTAGTGCAATAGCAACTTGTTTGTATCCTGAATATGCATCCAGGAAGCAAAAATATTTCTGCCCTGCTAATCACTCGAGAATTTGGTCAATGAACGGTAGAGGGAAATGATCTTTCTTGGGGGCCTCATTAAGCTTTATATAGTCGATGCACACCCAACATGTGGTAGCGGTGTGGGTGGGGATGGATTTGCTCTGGTCATTGGTGACCACTGTGAGCCTAGCTTTCCTAGGTACCACTTGAGCGAGGCTCACCCAGGGGCTATCAGAAATCGAGTAAATGATATCCGCATCAAGCCACTTGATTATCTCTTTTTCAACGGCCTCTCGTATATTCGAGTTCAATTGCCTTTGCATCTGGTGAGAAGGTCGAGCCCCATCTTCTAAATAGATCTTGTGAGTGCAATAGGTAGGGCTAATTCCCCTTAGGTCAAAAATTATCCATCCAATGGCTACCCGATGTTCAGAGAGGGTTGCAGTCAACCTAAGTTCTTGATCCTTAGTTAAGTGGGTAGTGATAATCACAGGGAAGGTCTAGTCAGGTCTTAAGAAGACATACTTGAGATTATCGAGCAAAGGCTTTAGTTCGGGTGTAGGTGGGACAACATTTGATGGGTAAGGGAAGGATGGGAGTTGATCAACATCAATCTCCTCGAATGGGGGTTGCTGAAAGTAATTAGCTCTACACAGGTCAACCTCCACAGGTTGGGGTGGTTTAGGGTAGTCATCAACTAGTTGAGTCAGATGGTCAGCTGAAAAGCTAAGAGTGAGGCATTCTTCAACCAAAGGTTCCATGGGATCATGCTCCTCAACCTAGCCACAATCAAATGACTTAGCCACCTTGAAGATATCCAATTGCATCTTCTTGTCTCCAAAGGTGATTTCCATGCATCTTGTGTCGCAATCAATGTTCACCTTAGCCGTAGCTAAGAAGGGTCTACCCAGGATGATGGGTGTGTTTTGTAGCTGTTCGGGGACTTCCAAGTCAAGGACCAAAAAGTCAATCGAGAAGTAGAAGTCCTTCACCCGAATAATCACATCCTCGACTACCCCCATCAGGGTTTTCACAGATCATCAGCCAATTAGATAATCACATGTATGGGTTTCAATTCTCCAAATCCAAACTGGTGATAAAGGGTAGTCGGGATGAGGTTGATCGAAGCACCTAAGTCCAAGAGCACTTTATCAAATGTCATGTCCCTGATATTATAAGAAATTAGGGACGCTCCTAGGCTAATCTGTTTGGGAGGTGATTGTGCAGCAATCATAGGTCTTAATTGACCTAAATTAGGCTACGACTTAGCATAAGTTAGGGTAATTCACGCATGCATGAGCATTATCTACATCTTTATTATTTTATTTTAGCTATGCATAAAATAATGTTATAATGTGCTAATTAAGTACATTATGTCAATTGTAGGCAATAAGCTGATCAGAAACTCATCTGGAGCTGGATCTGAAGCTGGATCAAGAATAATGGGTGTTGCAGCTGGGCTAGAGCAGAAGACCTAGATTAGATGTAGTGAATAATAATGTAAGGGAGTTAAGGTATGCTACTATATTATGTAGGAATAAAGTAGTAAAATGTGAAGAGCTTAGGTCCATCCTAGCCCTAGGATAGCCTAGAGAATTCCCCACGCCTTAGCCACCCTTAGATTAGGTCACCGCACCCTAGGAAACCTTAAAACCCCAGTTCCAACCTTTATCTGGACATCCAAATGAATTATAGGACGTCCAGAACCCTTAGCCAACTCCTACACACCTCAAACCCACTTCTACAGTGTTATTGGACGTCCAAACACTTTGTCAGACGTCCAATTTCTGCAGAATACCCAAAATAGAACCTAGAATTCCCCCTGACTCAGATTGGATGTCTAGAACTGAAGCCTGGACTTCTGATTTTTGAGTATAAGTCATTTGACTCTATTTTGGACGTCTTGAACTGGTCTCCAGTTCCTATTTTGAGATTCAAGCCTTGATCTTGGATCTCTAGCTCCCTAGACCTAATCCCAACACCATAGGAACCTAAATTAAGGTGCCCTAACCCTAGTACATCACCTCTAAACCTCCCTAAGTACCTAATTAGGTCCTCACTAAACCCAATTGACTTAGATCAAAGTCAATTACCATCACCTAAGCCAATTGGACTCATTGAGTCCAATTGAGCTCAGATCTCAACCCACACAAGTCCAATTGGACTTAGTGAGAGTCCAATTGACCTAAATCCAACCTAATTGAGTTATTTCACTCTCAATTAGATTCACAGTCATTCAATTAAACTTAGGTTAAGTTTAATTGCAATTTCCCCTTAGCAATTAGGGTTTGCAACCCTAATTCAAGGCATACACCTACCCAAACCCTTTAGGACCTAACCTAAACCTCTTAAACACCTAGGGCACGACCACACACACCCATTCACGTACATACACTCCTCTAGAGTTATCTAGAACTCTCTTCAAAGTGGCACCAACTCTTGGTTCCAAATTTAGCAACCAAGCGGCATTCAATTCTTAGATCCACTTTTTGTGGATCTAAGAACCACTTCATCCACTCTTGGCCGCCCACTCATTGGAGCTCTCTCAAGAGAGTTCCACACTTCTCTAGAGAGACTCCCTTAGGTCTATAAAAAGACCTAAGGGGTGGCCATTTGCACCCATCCATTTCCTTGGCATTCATTCCACTTAGGCTAGCTACCTCCATCTCCTCTCCACCTCCACGAGTTGATCACCACCATAAAGGTCACCATCTCCATGCCAAGATGCTGGATCACTTCTCCAACCTCTCTCAAAGGGCCGACCGAATCTCCATTGGCCGCCTCTCCTTCGTCTCTCAGCCACTCAAAGGCCATCAAAGACCACCTCCGAATGCCCTTCCTTCTGCCAGATTAGTAACTTAGCTCTTCATAGTTTTTCTACTTATATTTACTACTTAGTAGTTTAGGACTTTATTCTCTCCCAATGATGCATGCAAAATCCTCCCATAGATTCCTATATGCAATCATTTTTTGGTAGCTAGATTTACATTGTCAAGCATTCTTGTACAAGCTTTCCTCTACATTCCATGTTGCAAACACTTCTCTGAATGAATGAATAAAAGATACATTTATATATATATCTCTATGTCTGAAATCACCCTGAGCTTATTGGTTGTCATCTTTTCTGCGTGATTCAAGTTGCTTGTTTTTCACTTATATATATATTTTGCAACAAGCATGTCGATTCCGGAAAATATAGAAAACCTAACTATAGATGTATTTTATGTAAATAGCCATCACATAACTAGAATTGTGTGCACCGAAACCCACACTTTCACTTTCGTTATCTATCTGACACACGTGCATGTAATCAGAATTCATAATAGAAGTGGCAAAGTCTTAATTCAAAGATTGGAAACTAGCGTGCGATTTTAAATAAATTAGTGCAATAAAAGATCGATTTCAGAATTAAACAAATGCCTCCCAGAGACGAACGACTGGGACTCAAAGTCTCATTATTTTTACAAACTTATTTTTGATGAACATTTTTGCGCAACTATACTACGATTCTGATGACTTTCAAATACGCGAAAATGACTTTCGTCAAATGGCGCCATTGCTTAGGCGGCAACATCATTTTTTTTTATTTCGATCTTTTGAACCATCACTGACAAATCTTCCTCTACCTTCTTTTTGGATGTACAGGACAATACAGGAAAAAAATGGGATCTACGCACACGTTGAACGTGGAAAAAGAAATCTGGTGCACATCCCTTCTTAGGCTAGGCTTTCTTTTGAACCCTAGGATTAGATTTGCTTATAGCAACTTCTTTTGAGAAAAAGAAAAAAAACTTATCAATTTTTGTGAAAAAAAAGAAAAAAATAAAAAAAATAAAAAAATAAAAAAAATCTTGGTAGTTAAATTAGGTTCCTTCTTGAATCCTCAATTAGTTTTGAAAAGCAAATATATATTTTTTTTTTGAAAAATCCTTTTTGAAAAAAAAAATTTGAAAAAAAATTATATTTTTTTGGTGAAAAGTTTAGATTTCAAACTCAAACACTCTTTAAAAAGCTTCTCCACCATTCTTTGATTTTCGACCAGGGTTCAAAGTCTATTTTAAAAATTCGATTGCCAAAAAATTAGCAAATAAAACATTCTGAAATTTGGGCTAGACCTTCATTTTCAAACCATCTTTCAAATGACACCATTATTTTGAAAAAAATTCAAAGTACAAAATTTTTAAAAATTCGTGAAGTGCAAGGGGGGTTAGACTGACCTAGATCTGAGATTTTTTCAAAATTTAAAAAGCAATTCCAAGTAATCCGCGAATCTGTTTTGACTAAAAGAGTGGGGTTTGAAAGTTGATCTCATTTTATTTATTTTCCATATTTTTCTCAAATTTTTGAAAGTCATTTGATATTGTTTCATAGTGAAAGATCGACCAAAGGTAAAAATTTTAGATCTGACCCTCTGATATTCAAAAATCTCTAAAGATTTGGTTGAAATAGTAAAAATTCCAAGAGAATATTCTATGAAAAGATAATTGAAAAAGGAATCTACTCGCCAAATTTCAAGTTAATTGGATTCCAAATTTTACCAAAGAGCTGATTGTAATTTTTGTGGTCTGCTGAAAACAAAAGAACAAAACCCTAGAATTTCATGAACCCTAGGTTACACCTTTAGGGTAACAACTTAGAGACCACATTTAGGCTAACCTAGACTTAGTCAAGTCTAGTACTTAGCCGGTGAGTTGGTCACCTTGTGGGCCACTCACCAAAAGAAAACCCCAACTGAAGAAAATGGGAAAAAATCATTTTTAAAACACGAACTAAACCCGAATTCGTTGTCGTACTATTGGGTGCTTTCAACCTCTTGGTTGGGTTAGCCGAGAGGCGGGAATCGCTTTCAGTCGGTTGTACGACAAATTTTCTTCAAGAATTAAAACTTAAGACGAGAAATTCGGTCATCTGATTCATAAGGACCATCTGATTGACAGGGCCTTCGCCTTGTCTGGCTTGGCTACACAAACCCAGGGGTTGGGTTGTGTATGCAAGGAAGGAGGTCACTTAGACCTCAATTGGTTAGACCTTGGGAGCCACTCCCAAGGAGGCGAGTCACCTCGCAAGGACCTACTTCTCCCCCACTTCTTCGACTCCCATAGCCACAATGGCTAATCCTGGACTTGGACCTAGATCGAGTTAGGATATTGAGAATCTAGACTCGATGGCTCGTCTGGAAGCCCGGGTGGTCGAACCTGAGGAGTGGCATCGGCAGAGCATGGATCGCATTTTGACGGCGCTTGACATGATGCAGCACCCGCTGCTAGGAGAACTACGGGATTTCTATGATCCAGCTGCACAAATCGTCGCACCTTTAGTCAAAATTCCTGTAGGCGGAGATGTATTTGAGCTCAAGCCCAATGTGATTGGGTTGATCAGCACTCACTTCTATGGGAACTCAAGAGAAGATCTGTTCCATCACCTAGAGGACCTGAGTCGACTCGCAGAAACGATTCGACCCAGGAATATCGATCTTGGGATTGTTCTAATGAAGCCTTTCCCATTTTCTTTGAGGAATAAAACTTCATACTGGTTCAAGACCATTGGGAAGCCAATTAGAACCTGGCCAGAATTACGATGTGAATTCCTGCAAAAGTTCTTCCCAATCGGTCGAACAAACGTGATGTGACGTGCAATCACGACTTTCTCCCATGGAGCTCGGGAGAAGTTGCATGAAGCCTGGGACATATTTCACGACCTTCCCCGGAAATGCCTGCACCATGTCTTACCTAGATGACACCTAGCTCAGATCTTTTACCATGGGTTGGATAACACACATCGGTATCTTGCCGATGCATCTAGTGGTGGGAATTTCCTCGCGAAAGATGAGAACAACGCATTCGAGCTGTTCGAATCTTTGGCGGAGAACTCGATGAATGCCGCATCCATGATCCAGTTCCAGCAGCCTGGTCAGCAGTGGCTTGGTGTCCACGAGGCTCACACCGAGTCTATTCAAGCTGACATGGATATCATCGGCAAGCAGCTAGATAGAATAAACCTAATTGAGAAAAAGATTGACTAGATTAGTCAGGTTCAATTTGACATGAACTCTACCGCTTCAAGACCCTCCTATGCACCCCAAGCCCCTCCTACTCGAGTTAATTTACTCACTTAGGATGCATCTTCTCCTTATTTATGAGATCTCGTATATTAGGATCCCGTAAACAATCCAGATCTGGCACCTTACGACCAGGTTTACGCATCACCTGCAAATTATAATGTGTATCCCCTTGACGGATATACATCTCAGACATCTTCAGCCTACAAGGACGTTAGTGCTATCCAAGGATACTAGCATAATAACCCGTATTCGGAGATGTATAACCCTGGTTGGCGCCAGCATCTGAACTTCTCCTGGTCTGGTAATTCACATAGACCACATCAAGATCCACATTACCAGAGAAGGCAATATGGGAATGCACAAAACATGTACCCTAGGTAGCAGCCATTCCCGCATCAGTAGCAACCCCGTTCTTTATACCAGCCGCTGCACCAAGCTACCAGTCACCCTCCAAAGCAAGTTGACCCTTTGGAGGCACTGAAAGAGGAGATGGAAGAATCGATGATAAAATCTACACAGGATAGCTTGCAGATTATGAAGGTGATGGCTAATCAGATATAGACTATACAAAACACGCAAAACCATCTATTGCAGGAGCATAGGACTCAGGGAGCCTTGCCCTCCCAGCCCATCCTGAACCCTCGATATGTGCAAAACCAAGGCACCCCGCCTAGGTTTTAGGCATCGCAGGGACAGGCACACGCCATATTACAGGCACCTCCAACACCACCTGGTTATGTGCAAGGCTAGCTGCCTTTGCAGAATCACACATACTCTGCCCCTTCCGCTCCCCCACCACCTTATGGACAGCAAGCCAATGCACATGCTGTCTCCTTGAGGAGTGGAAGGAAGACATTCGACCCATCACATAGGTAGGCTGGTCCTGATTTTTTCCACCCTTCGCCACAGGTAGGTTCGACTCCTTCTTCATCTCAAGAACCTTCTACGGTAGACAAGGGTATGAGGCCACTTGACCCTGAGATTCCCGTCCCTTTTCCTAAGGCTCTAACGCGGAATGCAGTATGGAAAAAGAACACGTGGAATTTTGAGGACCTAAAATCAATGTTCAAGGAAGTACATATTTAGGTCCCCCTCCTCAAGGCAATCGATCACATTCCCACTATCGCTAGGTTCTTCAAGGACTATTGTACCCCAAAGCGACAACCAAGAATTGGACGACAGGCGGTACTGTCGAAAGAGGCTAACGCCGTGATTCTGGCCGACTTGCCGCCAAAAAAGAAAGACCCTGGTACCCTACTTATGTCCTGCTTCTTGCAAGACTCCCCATTTGATCGGGCCCTTCTAGATCTGGGTTCGTCCATCAACCTAACTCCCACTACCGTATTTGATCGATTTCAATTTGGGGAGTTGAAGCCCACCTCGGTCACGATTCAGTTGGCTAATAGATCAGTGAAGACACCGAGGGGGGTGGTTGAGAACGTGATCGTAAAAGTCCGTAGATTCTGCTTTCCCACAGACTTTTTTGTTCTCGATATGGAAGTTCCTCCTAATCTCCGAGATGCACCAATTATTTTGGGTCACCCATTTCTAGCGATAGCCCGAGCAAACATTGATTGTGCATCCAGGTGTATGGAGATAACCCTAGGTAATGAGCAACTTTGACTTGACATATTCAGGGCAGCAAAGAATTTCAACTGTGATCGAATAGAGGAGGATGGTGAAGACGAAGATTCGGCATACTGTGGTAACATTAGGCTCCTTTTTGACGACCCAATGTCTCACTCGTCTACACTATCAGGGTTCTTGGACCTCGATCCACACAAGTCTGAGACCACTGCACTACACATATCTCCCTAAGGATCTGACTGTTTAGGGTGTGCGTCTGACCACAGCACCCCTGAATCCAGCTATCCTGATCCACACATTGCTGAATCACCCCTGTTGTCACTGGAAGACATGACCATAGCTAACGAGTTTCCCGTTAACTCCGTCACAACCGATTATTTCATAGGAAGCGAATCAGTGGGAATTCACATGCATATGGATCAGCAAATTCCCACCCTCGAGTTTACTCCTCCCACTCCCATTTCTGACTCTGACCCACCCATGATTGAATTGAAGCCCTTACCTAACTCAATCAAGTATGTGTTCTTGGGCGAAAGTGAAACATACCCAGTCATTATCAATGCCCACTTAACCCAAGAACAGGAGCATCAATTGATTTCTACACTACAAGACCATAGGGCTGCTATCGGGTGGAGTATTGTTGATCTCCGCGGTATTTGCCCCTCGTATTACACTCATCACATTTACACGGATGAGGGGGTGAAACCTTCGAGACAACCTCAAAGACGTCTAAACCTGAATATGCTAGAGGTTGTTAAGAAGGAGATCATCAAATGGCTGGATGCAGGTATTGTATACCCAATCTCAAACAGCCAATGGGTCAGTCCAATCCAGATAGTGCCTAAGAAAGCAAGACTCACCGTTGTGAAAAATGATATGGGAGAATCCATCCCGACCAGCACTGTGACATCTTGGCGGGTCTGCATTGACTATAGGAAACTAAACATGGCTACCCAGAAGGATCACTTTCCTTTGCCTTTCATTGATCAGATCTTGGAAAAGTTAGCCGGACGCACTTTCTTCTACTTTCTGGATGGATACTCCAAGTATAATCAAGTAGCGATTAGCCCGAAAGATCAAGACAAGACCACATTCACATGCCCCTTTGGAACATTCGCTTTCAAGCGGATGCCCTTTGGCCTTTGCAACGCACCAGCGACATTTCAATGTTGTATGATGGCCATCTTCTTTGACATGATTGGTGACTATGTGGAGGTATTCATGGATGCCTTCCCCATTTTCGGAGATGATTTCACATCTTGTCTTAATAACCTCACCAAGATCCTGAAACGGTGTATTGAGGTAAACCTAGTACTATCCTGGGAGAAAAGTCATTTCATGGTGAGGGATGGCATAGTACTAGGACATAGGATCTCAAAAATTGGACTCGTGGTCGATTGGGTTAAATCTGAGATTATTTCCCACTTACCGCCACCTAGCTCGGTCAAGCAGATCAGATCATTCTTGGGTCATGTTGGCTTCTATCAGAGATTTATATGCGATTTCTCAAAAATTGCATGGCCTTTGACGAATCTCCTTGTTGCCGATGTCCCCTTTGAATTCGACACCTCGTGTCTCAGCGCCTTCGAGACTTTACAAAGTGCTGTCTCTGATTCCCCAATTCTCCACCCACCCGACTGGTCGCTCGATTTCAAGATGATGTGTGATGCTTCTGACTTTGGCGTTGGTGCCATTTTAGGCCAGCTTCAAGAAAAATAACCCTTTGTCATATACAATGCTAGCAAGATGCTGAATGAGGCTTAGCGCAATTATACTGTCACCGAAAAGGAACTACTAGCAGTAGTATTCGGGTTGGACAAATTCAAATCTTACCTATTAGGGTCCAAAGTCATCATCTTCACTAACCACTCCGCCCTCCGGCATTTGTTGGCAAAGAAGGATGCCAAACTATGACTCATTAGATGGATCCTTCTATTGCAAGAATTTGATATTGAAATCCGCAATAAAGTCAAAAAGCAGAATGTTGTGGCAGATCACCTACCCAAACTAGACCCAGACTACATTCCTTATTCCCTGCCTATCCACGAGTAATTTTCGAATGAATCTCTTTTGGCAGTTCATTCTGTTGAGTTCCCATGGTACACGGATATCGCGAACTACCTTGCTGCAAGAAAGATTCCCACGAACCTATCCAAGGACCAGAAACTCATATTCACTGCAGAAGCCAAATTCTACCTCTAGGATGACCCACTGCTCTTCTACATTGGAGCAGATGAGGTTATTCGAAGATGCATCCTAGATTCTTAGATCCCCAGTGTGTTATCTTTTTGCCACAATAATGCTTGTGGTGGTCATTTCTCAGGATGAAAAACCACTGCAAAAATTTTGCAGTCCAGATTTTTCTTGCCAACTAGTTTCAGAGATACACACGAATACTCCCAACAATACAAACGATGCCAGTTGATCGGTTCTATGACCAGGAGAGACAAGATGACACTCCAGCCCATCACGGTTGTAGAAGTGTTCGACGTCTGGGGGATCGATTTTATGGGCCCTTTTCCAAACTCGCATGGCTTCAAGTGCATATTATTAGCTGTCGACTATGTCTCGAAGTGGATCTAGGCCATCCCAGTGAGACAGGCTGACCATAAGACCGTCATTTCTTTCATACGGTAGTATATCTTCACGAGATTCGGAATACCCCACGCTCTGATTAGCGACGAGGGAAGCCACTTCATCCACGTCCATTTCAGGTCATTACTAAAGAAATATGGGGTACATCACCATATAACCACCCCGTATCACTTGCAGACCAATGGGAAGGTTGAAGTGTCTAACCGTCAGATCAAGCTGATTCTCCAAAAGATGGTTAGACCAGACAAGAAGGACTGGTCCGACAAATTAACTGATGCACTCTGGGCATATCAGACCGCGTACAAGGCCCTACTCGAAATGTCACCATATCGAATGGTATATGGCAAGGCCTGTCACCTTCCTGTAGAGCTAGAATGCCGCACCTTTTGGGCGGTGCGAAAATGTAACCTTGACCTCGATGCAAGAGGTCAAGAACGGAAACTCTAGCTCAGTGAATTAGAAGAGATCCGGCGGGAGGCCTATGAGAATGCATTGATATACAAGGACAAGACCAAGGCCTTTCATGACCGCCACATCCGGAGAAAAGCATTCAAGCGCAACCAGCAAGTCTGGTTGTTTGATTCATAATTAAAACCTTTCGCAGGGAAACTCAAGTCCAAGTGGACTAGCTTGTATGTTGTGATTCAACCATATCCTAATGGGGCAATCCAGATCAAGGACCCAAAATCTGGGCATATATCTACGGTAAATGGCCAGCGCCTCAAGCCATTTCTAGCCCAGGAACCTCTTCCACCTGACAAGATTGTTCATCTTATTGAGGATGTGTGATTGAGTTCTCGCCCAGCTGGAGGTGTTAAACTCAGCACATATAGATAGCATCTATCTCACATTCTACCATCATCTATACATAACCATTTTACATATAGCATATTTTTCTTTTAGCATATTTTCTTTCTGTATATTTCATGCTAACAGGTTGGCTGAAGCTGAATGTATAATTTCAGGAGCAATTACAGGTGATTTCTACCCTTGTACTCCCTGCTGTATTTATTTTCTTTTATATTCATGCATGAGGACATGCAAGAGCTTAGGCATGGGGGGGTAGATACAACAAAACTAAAAATTTTTATGGCAACATTTAAGAAAACCTCAGAGCTGCATGTAAAACGTACTTTAGGACCCTAAATAAAAGAACAACCGACTCCACCTCCAATGCTCGCATTGGAGCTAGAAATCGTCTGCAACAGCCATTTCCGACTCACTTGCTCACCTCTTGTTCTAAATTGAGGGTCAAGTTGAATGTAACCCGATACGGGAATTTCATGAAGTACAAATTATACGAGGTTAATTATTTATAGCATATATACATATTGCACTCATGAACAATATTATTTTATTAAGAGAATGCATTAAGGATATTATCCTCTAATTGATTCTTGTAATCTGGAATCCAGTACAACTTTTCACACACACGTAGAATTTGCAATGGATTCACAGTGAAGGCTGATAAGCGTCTTTAGTCTGTCGAGAAGTAGTGCTTCTTTTCCTGAACCCCTGGATAGTGTTTTGGGAGTCAGGTAGATTTTCCTCCAAAAATCCACCAAATAGTATGAGATGAGAGTAGAGTGTACTGGTGGTCTAAGATTAGTACAAGGAATCCGGAGTCCTAGATAATTAGGTGATGATACTCTGAGATTAGGCATAGTGTTTGCTCTTGGTTCCTGCGTATACATTTTTGTGCGAATTGTGAGAGCCGCCAAATAAGGCAAATATACAGAAAGTGAGTTCTCATAAAACTAGGGCTAAGGTGGATGGTTACGACCATTCTTTACGGAATCCTCGGTTGAAGGAGGGTATTGGCGCTAAGGTCAGAAATACACCATCCTATCTATCCCTCTCAGTGCCGTGAGTAGGCACTTCCACCAAATAAGCCACCCAATGTCTCTTGAGTACCACCAATCCCTAATAATGCCTCCTCAATAAAGTTCATGGATGTATGCTAGTTGTGTTATGTTGAAAAAAAAATGAGAAAAAAAAAGAAAAAAAATGATGAAAAGAAAGAAAATTGAAAAAACTTAGAAAAAGAAGAAAAACAAAGAAAAAAAGAGTGAATATTTAGTTCAGTTGCATTGAGGAAATACCACCAAATAAATTTGAGATCCACCAAATATGGCCTTAACCCACCGTTCTTGTGTTTCTGACCGCCCGAATGCTAGCTGAGGAATTCCGACTTAGTGTTAGGATTATGGAAACTCAATTAAAGTGTTAATGCCAAGTGAGAACACCAAATACAGATCATATGTGTGAATCTGGTGAGATTGTGAGCTCTAAGAAAAGAAAAGAAAAAGAAAAAAAGAAAGAGAGAATGAATACAAAGGAATCAAAAGAGAGCATAGTTTTTCTCGTCTTTCTTTGAGTTGAGTTACTTAGTAATCTCAGAATCTAGATTTTGTAGCACTAATCTCTATGTAGCATCAAGTGAGAGTGAGCCACCAAATATATAATCTGTTCTCTTAGAAATTCTCTACCTATGCCTAAAGCTGGGGTGGAATTCATAGAATATCTTGAATATCCCGAGGGAAGAAGTCCGCTTATCCTGTTAGAATTTTTACTAGGGGTCAAGTACAGGCTTTAGAGGTGCATCAGTTTTTCACTCGAATCCATTGCAAAATCTACATAGCTTCACTTTCACGATTGTCTAGATTTCTAGAGCATAGGATGAAAACAAAAAGGAGAAAAATCTCTAGGCATACACTTGATAAAATAATCAGTCCCATAGGGACCCTTGCTAAAAATAATTTAGTCTTGCATTTGCTAGGGACTAGCAAGATTTAGGCATAAGGGTATGATTGCGTAGCAATCATAGGTCTTAATTGACCTAAATTAGGCTACGACTTAGCATAAGTTAGGGTAATTCATGCATACATGAGCATTATCTACATCATTATTGCTTTACTTTAGCTGCATAAAATAATGTTATAATGTGCTGATTAAGTGCATTATGTCAATTGCAGGCAATAAGCGAATCAGAAGCTGGATCTGGAGCTGGATCTGAAGCTGGATCAGGAATAATAGGTGTTGCAGCTAGGCTGCAGCAGAAGACCTAGATTAGATGTAGTGAATAATAACGTAAGGGAGTTAAGGTATGCTACTCTATTAAGTAGGAATAAAGTAGTGAAATGTGAAGAGCTTAGGTCCATCCTAGCCCTAGGATAGCCTAGAGACTTCCCCAAGCCTTAGCCACCCAAAGATTAGGTCACCGCACCCTAGGAAACCTTAAAACCCTAGTTCCAACCTTTATCTGGATGTCCGGATGAATTATAGGACATCCAAACACTTTGTCAGACGTCCAATTTCTGTAGAATACCCAAAATAGAAACTAGAATTTCCCCTGACAAAGATTGGATGTACAGAACAGAAGTCTAGACTTCTGATTTTTTAGTATAAGTCGTCTGACTCAGTTTTTGGACATTTGGAACTGGTCTCCAGTTCCTGTTTTGAGATTCAAGCCTTGATCTTGGATCTCTAGCTCCCTAGACCTAATCTTAACCCCATAGGAACCTAAATTAAGGTGCCCTAACCCTAGTACATCACCTTTAGACTTCCCTAAGGACCTAATTAGGTCCTCACTAAACCCAATTGACTTAGATCAAAGTCAATTACCATCACCTAAGCCAATTGGACTCATTGAGTCCAATTGAGCTCAAATCTCAACCCACACAAGTCCAATTGGACTTAGTAAGAGTCCAATTGACCTAAGTCTAACCTGATTGAGTTATTTCACTCTCAATAAGGTTCACAGTCATTCAATTAAACTTAGGTTAAGTTTAATTGCAATTTCCCCTTAGCAATTAGGGTTTGCAACCCTAATTCAAGTCATACACCTACCCAAACTCTTTAGGACCTAACCTAGACCTCTTTGCCAGCTAGGGCACGACCACACACACACACTCCTACATAGTTCTCTAGAACTCTCTTCAAAGGGGTGCCAACTCTTGGTTGCCAAATTTAGCAACCAAGAGGCATTCAATTCTTAGATCCACTTTTTGTGGATCTAAGAACCACTTCATCCACTCTTGCCCGGCCACTCATTGGAGCTCTCTCTAGAGAGTTCCACACTTCTCTAGAGTGACTCCCTTAGGTCTACAAAAAGACCTAAGAGGTGGCCATTTGCACCCATCCATTTCCTTGGCATTCATTCCACTTAGGCTAGCTACTTCCATCTCCTCTCCACCTCCACGAGTTGAGAACCACCATGAGGGTCACCATCTCCATGACAAGATGCTGGATCACTTCTCCAACCTCTCTCTAAGGGCTGGCCTAATCTCCATTGGCCGCCTCTCCTTTGTCTCTCAGCCACTCAGAGGCCATCAAAGACCACCTCCGAATGCCCTTCCTTCTGCTAGATTAGTGATGTAAACATGTTTACACTACTTAAGATGTCTATTTATGCATGTTCTTAAGCATAGGATTGCATTGAATACTATAAATATTTCATAACATGCATCATCTTGCATTTAGAGTAGTTTGAATAAAATGGAGGTTAATTATCTCCTTTTATGTTCATGGATAGGGAAAACTTTTTATCAGGGCCTCAGATCGAAGATCCAGCCATACAGATGTGATCAGGGCAACGATTGGTGTTCAACGACTCAAAGATCGCCCTAATCAGACATCTGTAGCATCAGATAGAGATCAGGTAACCCTAGAAGATCAAGGGACAAGATGGTGTGAATCCACACTTCAAATGACAGATCCGACCACACAGATGGATTCAGATCGATGATCGCAGCCTAACGGCACGAAAATTGACTCAATCCAACACTCGTGGCACCATCTACATCATCCAGAAGATGGACGGCCAAGATGGCGCCATGTGGCGCTGTCACAGCCATCCAACTGGTCCTCAGGACTACCGCTACCTCTCCAAAGAAAATCCAACGCGCGATCTGGGTTGTTGGATCTTGATCCAACAGCGACGAGCACGTGCCACTTAAAACATCCGCGCGACACAATCCACCGCGCAGTGTAGCGGTCACTAGTCGTTGCGCGATCACAAGATGCGAGTTCGACTCGCGATCTGCGACACGCACGTGATTAGTTCGACCTCTTGATCGGCTGTGGATGGCCCAGATCACCCGATCAGGCGCACGCGCTATTGCACGCCGCACCTCACGCGGCATCACACGTGATGAGGCATGCAGCTGAGGTAGGCGATGGATGTATCTCAGTCGTTCGATCTCACGATCGAACGACCGAGATTTAAAGTACGTGAACGTGTGTTGAGGAGCGGAAGGCGAGCGGGCACGCACGCGCTGCCCACGAAGGCCACGTTCGAACCTTTAGCGACAGTTTTATCTGTCACTAAAGGTCCTGAATTATTGTTTTTAGAGTTATAGTGGCCAAATTGTCCCAACTCCTTGCAACTATAAAAGGATACCCCCTCCATATGAAATTCTCATCCCTTCCTTCTCTTCTCTCCCTCTCTAAAGCTCAAGAGAAGCTTGTCCCACACCCGGGATGCTTCTCGTGAGATAAAGTCAATTTTTTCGTCCCCCTTTCAGAAGCGAATCCCACGATGATGATGACGTGCTGCCTTGTTCCCATTCTTCCGCTTCGTCTTCCTTCGTTCTGCTTCGTCCTCCTTCGTCCAGGCGTCGTCCCATCCGGCTCGTCCTCTAAGCGACCGTCGAGGAGGATATCTCTCTCCCAATTCTTTTTAATGCTTTCTAGAATAGATTTACTGCTTTCTAGTGTAATCATTTTCCCGTTTTCTAGTTGTAATATTTAGTGTAATGAACAATCCTTTTGATAATGAATTCCATGTGTATTCCATATCTCTTTTGATTTTTGTTTGTATTATTCTCTCTCTCTTTCTTTTATTTATTTTAAATAGTTAGATAGTTCTAATCAATTAATTTACTTCGTGATAAATAAAATAAACGCGTGTTTTTAAATCAAACGTCCGCCTCCCTATGTTCGACCTGGGATTTTCATTCCGGTGTAAATTTTATTTGTTGAACATGAGTTCTTCGCTTTCAAACTACAACGATAGGTTTTCAAAACGAAACATGTTTGCGTAGCAACCTGACGTTCAACAATTAGTAACTTAGCTCTTCGTAGTTTTACTGCTTATATTTACTTCTTAGTGGTTTAGCACTTTGTTCTCTCCTAATGATGCATGCAAATTCCCCCCATAGATTCCTGTATGCGATCATTTTCTGGTAGCTAGATTTACATTGTCAAGCATTCCTGTACAAGCTTTCCTCTACATTCCATGTTGCAAACACTTCTCTGAATGAATGACTAAAAGATATAATTTTATATATATCTCTATGTTTGAAATCATCATGAGCTTATTGGTTGCCATCTTTTCTGCGTGATTCAAGTTGCTTGTTTTTCACTTATATATATTTTGCAACAAGCATGTTGGTTTCGAAAAATATAGAAAACCTAACTATAGATGCACTTTCTATAAATAGCCACCGCATAACTAGAATTGTGCGCACTGAAACCCACACTTTCACTTTCGTTATCTATCTGACACACGTGCATGCAGTCAGAATTCATAATAGAAGTGGCAAAGTCTTAATTCGAGGATTGGAAACCAGCGTGCGATTTTAAATAAAGTAGAGCGATAAAAGATCGATTTCAGAATTAAACAAATGCCTCCCAGAGATGAACGACTAGAACTCAAAGTCTCGTTATTTTTACAAACATACTTTTGACGAATGTTTTTGTGCAACTATACTACGATTCTGACGACTTTCAAATACGTGGAAACGACTTCCTTCAAATGGCACCGTTGCCAAGGAGGCAACGTCATTTTTTTTTTATTTTGATCTTTCAAACCATCACTGACAAATCTTCCCCTACTTTTGTTTTGGATGTATAGGACAACACAGGAAAAAAATGGGATCTACGCACACGTCGAACGCGGAAAAAGAAATCAGGTGCACATCCCTTATTAGGCTAGGCTTTCTTTTGAACCCTAGGATTAGATTTTCTTCCAGCAATTTCTTTTGAAAAAAAGAAAAGAACTTATTCACTTTTGTGAAAAAAAAAAAAAAAAAATCAAAAATATCTAGGAAGTTAGATTAGGTTCCTTCTTGAATCCTCGGTTAGTTTTGAAAAGCAAATATATATATATTTGAAAATCCTTTGAAAAAAAAACCTTTTTGAAAAAGAAATTTGAAAAAAAAAAATATTTTTGGTGGAAAGTTTGGATTTCAAACTCAAACACTCTTTAAAAAGCTTCTTCACCATTCTTTAATTTTCGGCTTGGGTTCAAAGTCCGTTTTAAAAATTCGATTGCCAAAAAATTAGCAAATAAAAAATTCTAAAATTTGGGCTAGACCTTCATTTTCAAACCATCTTTCAGGTGACACCATTATTTTGAAAAAATTCCAAGTATAAAATATTTAAAAATTTGTGAAATGCAAAAGGGTCATACTGACCTAGATCTGAGATTTTTCAAAATTTAAAAAGTAATTCTGAGCAATCCGCGAATCTGTTTTGACTAAAGCAGTGGGGTTTGAAGGTTGATCTCATTGGATTTATTTTCCATATTTTTCGCAAATTATTGAAAGTCATTTGCTACAGTTTCAAAGCCAAAGATAGACTAGGGGTCAAAATTCTAGATCTGACCCCCAGATATTCAAAAATCTTTAGAAATTCGGTTGAAATAGTAAAAATTTCAAGAAAATATTCTATGAAAAGATAATTGAAAAAAAAAATCTACTTACCAAATTTCAAGTTAATTGGATTCCAAATTTTACCAGAGAACTGATTGTAATTTTTGTGGTCTGCTGAAAACAAAAGAACAAAACCCTAGAATTACATGAACCCTAGGTTACACCTTTAGGGTTACAACTTAGAGACTACATTTGGGCTAATTGTGATCGCTTTCCGCGGTGTTTAAAGTTATCTTCATTGTAGTATTATCATGAAAAGCGATTACCAGTGTATTTCAATTTGTTACTCAAAATTTAAAATATCTAGAGGTCCAACTCAGGGAGCACACTTTGATTCTAGAAGCATATAAATTCACAATTTACTATGATATACTATTTTAAAAAAATTTAAGAGAGAGAGAATGAACAAAAATCCTTTCCTTCAGACATCTGATTCTAGGAATCAGACACCTTAAGCGGCATTTGCTACAGTGCACGCCCTCTCTTCTTCTTCCTTTCTTTTCTCTTGGATGCTACTGCTGCTTCTTCTCCTTGGCCTCTTCTTCTTTTCTTCCTTTCCTCTTGGCTTTCCTCTGTGCAGCAGGCTCGCTCCTTCTATTTTCTTCTCTTTTTCTTTGGCTCTTTCTTCTTCTTCAGCTCCTTCTGCTGCAGCTCCTCCTTAGCTTCTTCTTCTTTTCTTCTTGAGCTGCTGCGTCTCCTCCTCCTTCATCTTTCTTCTTCTCTACTGTGGGTTCTTTGCGGCTAAGTCCTTGCCGCTCCTCTTCCTTTGCTTGCCCTCCTATTCCCTGCACAAGCATTCGGTTAGGCAAAACCTAACCCCCACCCTCCCCGCGTCTCTCTCTCTCAAATTCACTCCAAGGTTCGCTCCCCCAGAGCCTTGGTCCACGTGGGCAGTGTCGTGGACGAGACCAGGTGAATGAGGGAGAGGGACCTCACCCCTGTGTGACTTGAGGCGATAAGCCTAAGTCACTTTTTCCTCTCATGTAGGTGCAGGCACACCCTCACTTCCGAGGTGGGACTAAAGTCCGACCTGCTTCTTTGTGCACCTGCAGGAGGAAGGCATGAGAAATTGTGGCTGCAGCTGAGGCCTTCAACTCCAATTGAGGTCCTGAGTGCGTATGCGAGAGTATTCTGCACACCTGAGACTGCTGCACCTGGGCTGGGCAGACCTGGAGCTTCAACATGCTTGCTTCAAGCAATCTTTCACTCCTACGCTAATGGCGAAAGGTGCTCTGATCCTGAAGACACGAACAAGGCCTCGCAGCCCTGTCAGATGCCTTGGGGGGCTTCTCCAAGGTATGGCGAATGTGCAGAGGTAGTCGACGAGGCATGCGAACGTCTGTGGGCGCGTACCTAGGGCATACTATAGATGTGCAGGGGGGTGTGTTCGGGGACAGTGTGTGGAGAGTGTGGTGGTCGATGCAAAAGGGGAAAATGACCAGGAAGTGATGGTGGAGCTTCTCAGGGGTTTGGCAAGGTGGATGGAGGTGTGGAGTGGCGGGGTCACCTCGTCGGTGGTCTATTGGAAGTGTGGGTGAGGGTAGTGGTTAGCAACTATCAAGGGGTTGAAAATAACAATTGATAAGGGGGAAATAAAGATGGGAGAAAGAGGAAGAGTTTTTACCTAGCTAAGCAAACGAAGGGGGGGTAGGAGGCAGACGGCTCATTCCTACCGTCGCCGAAGACGATGCCCTGTGGGGAAGATCTCGAGGAGGGCACCTGCTGGTACGACAAGGGGTGATGAACGACGGCGGAGGTAACCCTGCCACTGGTATGGTGGCAGGGCGATGAGAGAGGAGGAGAAGTGTCGCCAGAGCCTACAGGCGAATGGCCGGAGGAGGAGGAGACGAAATTTAAGGGTTTTCTTCGACCAAAACAGGCTTGAAGTAACCCGCGGCCCTTGCTGCTCCTTAAATAGATGTTGGAGAGGAGAAGATCTCGAGGAGGGAGCATGGGCAGGCCACCGGAGAATGGCCAGAGAAGAGACCCATGCCTCGCGCGCGTTCTCATGAGAGGTATGGGCATCGGCAGGGCATGGGGGGATTCATGCAGAAGAGGATAACGCAAGGGACCCCCCTCTCGTTTCTGGGGCTGATCCCCATACCCTGCGCGGCGCCATCCTCCGCGCAAAGTCGTCGGAGGCATGGGCAGCTGCTGCGGGTGGCAAGTGGACCGGCTTGCAAAGAACGAAGGGAAAGTTGAGGGGCAAAATGCAAGGGTTCAAAAAGTTAAGAGTCAAGAAGTAATTCTTGAGGACCAATTTGTAAAGTAGGTCAAAATGGCCTTCCCTTAGGTCCAAATTTTGGTACAAACCTAATTTGGACCTAAGAAATCCAATGGTGAAGTTTGATTTTAGGTTTGACCACGTTTGACTAGTCAATTTGCACAAAAACATAAATTAGGTCAAAAATTGGGTATGGTTCTCAATTTGGGTCAAGATAGGTTCCAATGGCCAAATTAAAGGTTCTAAACCCTAGGGGATGCTCTTTCATGAATTTTAGAGGATTTCATTAATTTTTATCTTACCTGGAACTTCGTGAATTAAAGTAGGTTTGTTTTAGGGTTACAGAATATCATTTAATTCCAAGAAGTTGCTATAAACCTTTTCAGATCAAGTCATCCCACTTTCTTTCTTATTAAGCCCATTTGACCTGTGTTTAGATCCTTAGACATCCCATTTGTGTTATGCATTGGTAAAATTACAGTTTTACCCCTTGTGAGTTGCTTTATACTTAAATTAATAGTTTTTTGATATAGGCTTTCCCTTAGGTTTTGTAGGAGCTTTTGTGTACTTATTTAAGTCAAAATGTGCTAGTTAGGGTTCATGATGAGGCTCTCATCATACCCCCATGCCTAGCTTTTTCTAGTCCCTTAGCAAAAATTTAAGGTTTTAGCCTTTGTTCTAGACCATGAATTTCTTCCATCAAGTTATGATAAGTGCTTTTCCTCTCGTATCCTTGATTAGGTCAGAATGCCAATCATAGGCCTAAATGGTACTCTAGTACCAACGAAGATCTAGATCCATCTAGCTTTAGCCTCAGTCTTTAGAAAAGGTTTTTAAGGCCTACAGGAACTAACCTAAAGTTTATTGGACTCTGTGGTTAAAGCACCCGTGCTTGAGATATTTTTAGCCTTGGTTCAGTTTGCAGTGCATTTTGTAAGAGAGAGACAGAAGATTTATTTGTTTGAAGAGTTTTCTCACTCTTTACTTTTTAATTCTACCTTAGGATTGGCTTCACAACACAATCTGTATCGGATTCCTTGTCCCCATCATCAATCCTCAAGGGTCCCTGGCAGTCGATGCTTCGAGGTAGCACCGCCCATGCTAACCCCCAAAACCCTGACTTTCAAGATTTCGAGATAATCCCATCCACGGTGTTCCGTGGTCGAATTCAGACCCTGGCAATTGACACTTCGTGATAATGCCATCCATGGAATCTAAACCAGCAGAGTGCTTACATGCCCCCAGTAGGATATGTAAATATCCTAAGAGATAAGCACCGAGGAGATGATATGTTGTTACATGTCTTCGAGGGAAATTTCCCACCTCTCTGCACCGGGAACTCGTCCAAATCAACTTGTGTTGATCGACTGCTCCTAATCTAGGTGACATTTTCAGAATATTTGAAATGCTTCTGCATGATTTTGATATTTATGCTTACTGAACCAAACTGTGTATGAGAATTTGGGTGCTTAGGTTACCGAGTCCCGTAAACCAAAAGTTAGTTAACGAGGCTGAATACTCCCTAAGACTTGGACCTAATTGAAATTCCCTACTAGGAGGGGGTGACGTAATAATTGCGAAAATAAATATAAACAATCTCAAAAATAGACAATCACACAAGTACACAAGTATTTTTTAGGTGGAAACCCAAACCGGGTGAAAACCACCACCTAACCCTCTCGAGTTAGGATTTTCCGATCAACAAAGTTGATCAAAATCCACTAAACGAATCACTTTAAACGAGGGTGATTCAACCTCAAATACAACCACGCTACAAGTGCAAGGGTAGCGTTCCTCAACCCCTTCGCTTCATGAGAAGGATTTTGTCCCTCGAAGGAGATGGGAATTCGCAAAGCGAATACCCAACCAAATAACAAAGATAAAAGAACAATAATCCTATAGAGCCAACAAAGTAATTTTAAACCTAGCTTCTATAGGAATTAGGAAACTCCCCTTTGAAAGGAGTGCGTCGACGATGCGGATGCATGAACAACACGATGGCGCTACGTCGCTCTCGTGAACTACGGCGGGAGAGCGGGTGCGCAAAGCTTGATGCTCTCTAGATGTAGAGCTTGAGCTTGGAGAGCAAGAGCTTGTTTTCTTGGATACAAAAGAGTGGAACTATGTTGCTTAGGTGTGTCTAGGTTTCTCTTGGTCTATCTTGGTGTGTAAAGGCTCCTCTCTATTTATACAGGCCTTAGGAAGGCTTTGGAAGGCTTAGAAAAGCTTCCATAGCCGTTGGGTACAATGCCCAAGTGAATCAACCCGAAATCAGGAACAATCATTGCACTGACAGGCTTATCAGACGTCTAACTCTAGCATCAGACGTCTGGAAGACCACTTTAAGACATCTGATTTCAAGGTCAGATGTCTGATTTCGGGCGGGTTCCTTCCTGAGTTGAATCAGATCTAAACAGGGTTCTTGTGCAAGTCCATCAGACGACATATAGGACGTCTGGCACTATGTCTGGGCATCTGGAAACCTACCTTTTCTGTGGGAATGGATTTCCAAACGTTACAATGGCAAGAAAATCTCTGAGAAGAGATTTTGGGTCAGCTGAGGCAAAACGGTCAATTATCAGACGTCTGGAAAGTCTTATGGACGTCTGATAAGGCTTTAACGGTCACATTCTTGAGTGTTTGCTAAGCCAGCCAACGGTCCACTAACAAGACATCTGGCAAAGTCCTCAGATGTCTGCTAAGACGTCTGGTCTAAGGTCTGGACGTCTAATTTCATCAGACAGAACTACTTAAGTCCAGCCTAATTGTTATTAGACGTCTGAATCAACAGTCAGACGTCTTAAAACATTTTATCAGATGTTTGATTTGGGAACTAGACGTCTGGAAACTCTATTTGAACCCTATATTGGTTTTCTAAGTTCTTTACAGAAAACCTAATTATCCTAGGGTTGTGCCGTTGTTCCTAGGACTACTGTTAGGGTACTTTGAGGCTCTTTAACATAATTTTCTAAGGAAATAAAGAGCAAGAAAATAACGATAAATGTACATGTAAGGAATAAAAAGAATTCTATCCTATTCTTCTTGTCCTTCCATCTTCAATCTATCACTCCTCGTGAATCCCCTCTGTTCTCCATCAAGCTCCTCCAATCCGTCCTCGATGTGAGCTCGAATTCCGTCTAATCACGTCTACATTTGCAATTGACCTGAAATCTAAGACTCCAAGTGCAAATGTTAAATAACACGTGTTTTGTTATCATCAAAACAAATGATCGTGGTGCTCTAGCACCAACAATCTCCCCCTTTTTGATGATGACAAAACCATAAATAATAGTGCAGAAAATCCTCCCCCTTTTTGACATTATCAAAAAGGTCTAATGATTTTACATTTCCTATAACTCCCCCTTAAAACATGCATTTCTATGAATTTCTTTTAAAAATAATGTCCTTCCCCTTTTTTGTAACAAGATAACTATTATTTTTCTCCCCCTTTCTAAAGGAAATTTAGCTACCTTATATCTCCCCCTTAAAAATTGACAATAAGCTTATAATTTTTTGCTCCCCCTATCTAAATGCTTATGATAAAAAGATAGGGTAAAGAATTTTTACCTCACCTACCATAGCCAATAAAATGGTCCCAATGGTGGTGGTGGATGCCACATCGGATGGGGCTCCCATCCATAGCTTGGAGGACTAGGCATTGGTGTCAGTCTCCAATCTGGTGGTCGACGTGCGGCGGGTCCATCGTTTGTTCGTCGTCTCGTCGGTCTTCTTGTTCTCCTCCTTGGTCTACTCCTTGGTTCTCCAAACTTGAGTTGACCAGCTTTGAGTTTGTAGGTTCAGTCCTTTGTGTTGTAGTTATCCCTAAAACCTACAAAACAAGATTCCAAATTTTTCTTCGGTATCCAAGTGAGCTTGGATCCGGATCTGTTAGCAGGTCTCCTTGACGGAGATCCTTTCTCAACCTTAGGGCTATAAAAATTATCTACTTTATTGATTAATTTGTTAGAGTTTTCCCTAAGACATGCGATTTCTTTTTCTATAATATCCATCTTAGTCTTTAAATCAGAAATTTCTATTTTTAAACTGACATTTTCCTCAATCAATTTATTATTTTAATTGATGAGGTTATGATTTTCTAATAATAGGTTATCATTTTTAGGACAAGCTTCTAGATCCTTAAGTTTTATTTCTAACCTATCATTTTCAGATTTAAGAAAGCTAAGATTCTTTTTCATGCTTTTATTTTCTATCTTAAGTGCTTTACTAACTTCAAAAAGTTCATTAAAAGCTTCTTGTAAGTCGTAACTTACCTCGTTGTCTGAGTCGCTTTCTCTTTCGCTGTCGCTTCCTCTGGCCATGAAATCGAAGCAAGCGGTTTCTTCTTCTACAGAACTTTCTTCTTCTTCCTCCGAGCTGGAATCATCCCAAATGGCTTGGAACGCTTTCTTCTTAGATTTTTTCTCCTTTTCCTTCTTCTTCTCCTTTTTGAGAAGAGGGCACTCTGGTCGCAGATGCCCTTTTTCGTTGCAATGGTAGCAACATCTCGGTCTCTCCTTCTTCTCCTTCCTCTTTGACTCCCTGCACAACTTGGAAAACTTTTTAAGTAAAATTCTAAAGTCTTCGTCGTCGGAACTTACCTCGCTATCCGGCGCGGCTTTGAAGGCGAGAGTCTTCTTCAGTTTAGGCTCTGGTGTATCCTTCTTTTGCTTCAACTTTGTCTCGTAGGCCATCAGATTGCCTAGGAGATCTTCTATGTTGAGCTCCTCCACTTCGTTTGCCTCCTCGATGGTGGTGACTTTCTGTTCCCATTCCAGTCCAAGGGAACGAAGAAGCTTCCCTTGAAGCTCCCCCTTGATGAAGGTCTTCCCTAAAGCTTTCAAGTTATTTACAATGAGAGTGAACCTAGTGTTCATCTCACTTAAAGATTTGTTAGGCTTCATAGAAAAAGATTCAAATTCTTGAGAAAGTAAATTAATTTTAGAGGTTTTTACCTTAGAGGTACCTTCGTGAGTTACCTCAAGTGTGTGCCAAATCTCGTATGCGGTGGCGCATTGCGAGATTCTATTGAACTCCTCCGAGCTAAGCGCGCAGTAGAGGGCATTCATGGTCTTCGCGTTCAAAGAGAGTTCACGAATTTGTTGTTGCGAGTAGCCTCCCACGGGTTTTTCTGGGATCTCAAATGGCATCTCGCACCTAGCCCAAATCGTGAAGTCATTGGCTTGAAGCCAAGTCTTCATTCGCACCTTCCAGTAGGGGTAGTTGCTCCCGTCGAAGAATGGCGGACGGGACGTGGACTGCCCCTCGGAGATTCGGATTGCGGATGTGCTCCCCTCCATGATCTTCTTGCCGGGTGTTACTCCGATCTCGCAAGAACCTGCTCTGATACCAAATGAAATTCCCTACTAGGTGGGGGTGATGTAATAATTGCGGAAATAAATATAAACAATCTCAAAAATAGACAATCACACAAGTACACAAGTATTTTTTAGGTGGAAACCCAAACCGGGTGAAAACCACCACCTAACCCTCTCGAGTTAAGATTTTCCGATCAACCAAGTTGATCAAAATCCACTAAGCGAATCACTTTAAACGAGGGTGATTCAACCTCAAATACAACCACGCTACAAGTGCGAGGGTAGCGTTCCTCAACCCCTTCTCTTCACGAGAGGGATTTTGTCCCTCGAAGGAGACGGGAATTCGCAAAGTGAATACCCAACCAAATAACAAAGATAAAAGAACAATAATCCTATAGAGCCAACAAAGTAATTTTAAACCTAGCTTCTATAGGAATTAGGAAACTCCCCTTTGAAAGGAGTGCATCGGCGATGCGGTTGCGTGAACAACACGATGGCGCTACGTCGCCCTCGTGAACTACGGCGGGAGAGCAGGTGCGCAAAGCTTGATGCTCTCTAGATGTAGAGCTTGAGCTTGGAGAGTAAGAGCTTGTTTTCTTGGACACAAAAGAGTGGAACTATGTTGCTTAGGTGTGTCTCGGTTTCTCTTGGTGTATCTTGGTGTGTAAAGGCTCCCCTCTATTTATAGAGGCATTAGGAAGGCTTTGGAAGACTTAGAAAAGCTTCCATAGTCGTTCGGTACAAAGCCCAAGTAAATCAGCCCGAAATCAGGAACAATCATTGCACTGACAGGCTTATCAGACGTCTAATTCTGGCATCAGACGTCTGGAAGACCACTTTAAGACATCTGATTTCAAGGTCAGACGTCTGATTTCGGGCGGGTTCCTTCCTGACTTGAATCAGATCTAAATAGGGTTCTTGTGCAAGTCCATCAGACGACATATAGGACGTCTGCCACTATGTCTGGATGTCTGGAAACCTACTTTTTCTGTGGGAATGGATTTCCAAATGTTGCAACGGCTAGAAAATCTCTGAGAAGAGATTTTGGGTCAGCCGAGGCAAAACGGTCAATTATCAGACGTCTGGAAAGTCCTATGGACGTCTGATAAGGCTCTAATGGTCACATTCCTGAGTGTTTGCTAAGCCAGCCAACGGTCCACTAACTAGACGTCTGGCAAAGTCATCAGACGTCTGGTCTAAGGTCTGGACATCTAATTTCATCAGACAGAACTACTTAAGTCCAGCCTAATTGTTATCAGACGTCTGAATCAATAGTCAGACGTCTTAAAACATTTTATCAGACGTCTGATTTGGGAATTAGACATCTGGAAACTCTGTTTGAACCCTATATTGGTTTTCTAAGTTCTTTACAGAAAACCTAAGTATCCTAGGGTTGTGCCGGTGTTCCTAGGACTACTGTTAGGGTACTTTGAGGCTCTTTAACATAATTTTCTAGGGAAATAAAGAGCAAGAAAGTAACGACAAATGTACATGAAAGGAATACAAAGAATTCTATCCTATTCTTCTTGTCCTTCCATCTTCAATCTATCGCTCCTCGTGAATCCCCTCTATTCTCCGTCAAGCTCCTCCAATCCGTCCTCGATGTGAGCTTGAATTCCGTCTAATCACGTCTACGTTTGCAATTGACCTGAAATCTAAGACTCCAAGTGCAAATGTTAAATGACACGTATTTTTTTATCATCAAAACAAATGATCATGGTGCTCTAGCACCAACACTAATACTTTAGCTTTTCATTTTCCTCAACCTTTTGAAGAATATCTAGATCTTAACGGGTACTAAGAGTCTATCCAAGAATGCCTAAGGTTTGCGTTCCTACTAATCTTGTTTTGCACTTTCCTTTTTCTTTTCCTTAATGTGGTCTAGAACTTAGGTTAATTCCTTAATTTCTTACTAATGACTATCCCTTTTCTTTCATTTTGTGCTCCTTTTTATCATTTTGTTCTTTTTCTCCTCCTTCAAAGTTCTTTTTTTCCGTATATGCGGATTTTTTTGTTGAAACCTTTACCTTGTTATTGCACTTTCATACCCCCCCATGCCTAAGATTTGCAATGTCCTCATTGTACATTAGGTGGGTTTTTATTTGGCTTGGTTCATACATTAGGACAGGTATTTGGTGAGTGGATGGGTTGAGGGGATTGTTTCGGATGATTTCTAATCTCAAGTACAGGTACCTGAGGTGAAGTTGGCTATCCTAAAGGATGAACCTAAAGTGCAAAGAAATGTTAGAAAAGGTTTCGGGTTTTAAAAAGAATGGCGGGCTGCCTCCCGTTAAGCACTGAGTTTTACGCCATCGGCTGGCGCAATAAGCTCAGGGAGAATGGAGGATAAATGATGCTTCAGCCAAATCTGTACTGGTTACGTCAATGAATGGTTTGAGTCTCTAACCGTTCATGACGAAAGGTTCGGAATCGTGGCTGAGGGGACTGATTTTGATGCCTCCATTTCCAAAAATCTGTTGGACAAGATATGGTTCGACCCACTTGGATTGCAATTTCCCAGGGAAGAGTTTGTGTCGGGCATCGAAGAGTAGGACCTTCTGACCAGGGTGGAAGATCTTTCTAGATATGTGCTTGTCATGAAAGACTTTAACCCGCTCTTTGTAGATTCACGAGTTCTCATACGCATCAAGGTGTAATTCATCAATCTCACTTATCTGAAGCTTTCTGTGGGTTCCAGCCTTAGAAAGATCTAAGTTGCAGTTCCGTACTGCCCAATAGGCTTTGTGCTCTAGTTCGACGGTTAGGTGACATGCCTTCCCATACACCAGTCTAAAAGGCGACATGCCTAATTGGGTCTTGTGTGCAATCCTATAAGCCCACAAAGCTTCCGGAAGTCAGGACGACCAGTCCTTCCTGTCAGGTCGAACAATAATCTGTAGGATTTTCTTGATCTCCCAATTTGATAGCTCAGCTAGACCATTAGTCAGGGGGTGGAAAGGAGTAGAGATTCGGTGAGACACCTCATATTTGGTCATTAGTGACTGAACTGAGCATTTGTGAAATGGGTCCCTCCATCAGAGATGATTGCACGAGGAATCCCGAACCGTGAGAAGATATTCTGAAGAATGAATTTGATGACGATCTTGTGATCACAGGCTCAGGTCGGAATGGCTTCGATCCATTTGGACACGTAGTCCACAGCGAGTAAAATGTACTCAAAGCTGTTCGAAATAGGAAAGGGGCCCATAAAATCAATCCCCCAAATATCGAAAATCTCACATACGAGAACCGGCTGTAAAGGCATCATGTCGCTGTGGCTCATGTTGCCCAAAGTTTGGCAACAACTGCATGCCTTACAGTGACTATATGCTTCCTTGAAGATAGTGGGCCAGTAAAAGCCACACTAGAGGATTTTTGATGCAATTTTGTGCCCAGAGAAGTGGCCACCGCATGCCTGGTCATGGCAGAAGGAGAGAATGTCATTGATTTGGCCCTCCGGGACACACCGTCGGATGACTTGGTCAGTACCTATGCGAAAAAGGTACGGGTCTTCCCAGATGTAGTACTTGGCATCGGAGTGCAACTTGTCTTTCTTGGCCTTTGGCTAATCAGACAGGATCTGATGAGATGCCAAGTAGTTTACTATATCAGCAAACCGTGGAAGCTTAGTACCAGGAGTCAAGAGGTGCTCATCAGGAAAATGCTCCATGATGGGTCCAGAAGGGTTGATGATCTCAGAAGGAAGGCGAGACAAGTGGTCAGCTACCACGTTCTGTCTTCCCGCCTTATCGTGAATCTCGAGGTCGAATTCTTGCAACAGCAAGATCCATCGGATTAATCGAGGCTTCACATCCTTCTTAGCAAGGAGATGCCTCATAGCTGTGTGATCCAAGTAGATTATGACGTGGGAACCCAGGAGATAAGATCGAAATTTTTCGAGGGAAAATACTATGGCTGGCAGCTCTTTCTCCGTAACTGTGTAGTTACGCTGAGCCTCGTCAAGTGTCTTGCTAGCGTAGTAGATGACCACGGGCTTCCCATCAATCTTCTGCCCCAGAACCACTCCTACAGCGAAGTCAGATGCATCTCACATGATCTCAAAGGGTTGACACCAATCAGGGGACTATAGGATTGAGGCTTAGGTGACTCGGTCATGAAGGCTCTCAAAAGCTTGAGTGCATTCCTTCCAAATCTCAAAGGGTACATCCTTGGAGAGAAGAGTAGTCAGGGGCTGTGCGATTTTTGAGAAATCAGGGATGAAACGACGGTTAAAACTGACGTGCCCCAAAAAAGATCGGATGTCCCTGATCGAGCTAGGCATAGGAAGTCCAGAAATCAGATCTACCTTGGCTCGATCCACTTGGATGCCTTTCTCAGAAATTAAGTGTCCTAGGACGATCCCCTCAGGCACCATAAATGGATCTTTTCCCAGGAAAGAACCAGATTTACGTCAATGCAATGCCTGAGTATGTGGACCAAGTGCTGGAGGAAATCGTCAAATGATGCCCCGAAAACTGAGAAGTCATCCATGAAGACTTCTAGATAATCACCTACCATATCATAGAATATGGCAACCATGCACCGCTGAAAAGTCGCGGGTGCATTGTAGAGACCGAAAGGCATTCTTTGGAATGCATATGTATCTAAGGGGTAGGTGAATGTGGTCTTCTCTTGGTCCTCTGGATGAATCGCCACTTGGTTATAACCAGAGTACCCGTCAAGGAAGCAGAAGAATCTATTTCCCACTAATTTCTCTAGAATCTGATCAATGATTGGTAGTAGGAAATGATCCTTCTTCATAGAGGAATTGAGTCTTCGGTAATCTATGCAGACTCTCCACGAGTTGGCTATACGGGTAGGTACGACCTCTCCGATTTCAGTCGTGATGGTGGTGAGCCCTGCCTTCTTAGGCACAACTTGGATTGGGCTCACCCAACGACTGTCGGAGATCGGGTAGATGATCCCTGCATCTAACCACTTAATGATCTCCTTTTTCATGACCTCCTATAGATTAGGATTCAAACGTCTCTGCATTTCTCGGGAAGGTCGTGCGCCCTCTTCAGAATAGATATGGTGTGTGCAATAAGAGGGACTTATTCTAGTCAAATCATCGAGAGTCCAACCAATGGCTCTGTGATGTTGCTAGAGAATAGTAATCAGATGGGATTCCTGATCAGGTGTGAGTCTTGAGTTTATAATCACAGGAAATGTCTAATTAGAACCTAAAAAGACGTATTTTAAATGATCGGGAAGGGGTTTGAGTTCAAGAATGGGGTTATCAGCAGCAGCGGGTGGTTCAGAGTGAGTGTGAGGTACAAGGGTAGGAGTTATAGGTTTGTCTATCTCAAGGTCTGACTCCTCTAATTGCGGTTCAAGATCCTCTTGTGGTTGACGTGGAATAATCATGTTGTCCTCAAGTTGTGGTTCATCAACCACAGCTCTAATATCACAGATTTGTTCAATGACACCGCAAATGATCCCTTGTTGGGTCTTAAAGATATCAATTTTGAGAGTCTGGTTCCCAACTTTCAGTTCTATTTGGCCCTCTTCACAACTTATATTGGCCCTTGCAGTGGCCAGAAAAGGTCTCCCTAGTATGATTGGTGTATCCCTTGGGATTTCAGGTGCGTCCATATCTAAAACTATGAAATATACAGGGAAGTAGAAATCCCGCACCCTCACAATAACATCCTCAAGAATCCCTTTAGGTGACTTGATAGATCGATTTGCTAACTGCAATGTCACCTCAGTCGGTTTTAGCTCAGATTCTTCTAGATGGTTAAGTAGGGATGTGGGTGTCAAGTTTATGGAGGCACCTAGGTCCAATAATGCTCTATCGAACTGGGTTTCACCTATCTTACATGAAATCAGGGGAGTGCCAGGGTCTTTTGCCTCGGGTGGGAGTCTACTCGGGATAACAGAGTTGGCTTGCTCTGACAGTACAATTGGACTCCCACTCTTGGTTCTCGGCTTACGCTGAGGTGTACACACGTTCTTCAAAAATCGTGCGTAAGTAGGTACGTGGCGGATTGCATCCATCAAGGAGACGTTTATTTGGACTTGCTCAAAGAGCTTAACCAGGTCCTCCTCAGGAGCCACGAGTTTGGTTGTCCTCTTTTCGTTGGTCAAGGCCTCGGGAATGAAACCTTGGTTGGTTCCTCTAGGATAGGTCCAGGTTTTTGATCTAGGATAGGGATAGGAACATCCTGGATGACTGCCCTAGGGTTTAGGTCACTACCAGGCTTGGAGTGGTCAGGATAAGGTGGATCTTGTGTTGCCTTACCACTACGGGTTGTTACAGAATTTATTCCTGCCTGGTTCTGGTTAGGGGTTGGTAGAATGGGCTGCTGCTGTTGGTAACCCGCATAGGAGGTTGAAGCTTCCATCTCGTCAAGTGAAGGAATAGAAGGGGCCTGATAGACCATGTGTGCTTGGCCTGGGTTTGGGTTCATAACACACCGCTGGGTCGACACGTTATTAGGGTTAGGTAGAGGCTAAGAGGGAAGTGTGCCTGGTTGGCGAGAATTTGCCAACTAGACAAGTTGATTTCGGACCTCTATAATTTCGTCCTTATCTTGCTTTTGAATAGCCACATTCGTTCTCTGAATGTTAGCCAAAGTCTGGAGGATGAGGGACATTTGATCTTGGTTTGGCCCAGATGGATAAGTGGGGTTGGGCCGAGGCTGAGGTGGCTGATAAGGATGAGGTGCTTGTGGACGGGGTTGAAAGGATTGTCTTGGATTCTGGGAATTTCCCACCCACTGAAATTGGGATGGTTCCGCCATCCAGGATTGTAGGTGTTGGAAAAAGGGTCGTTCTGGATGGCGTTGAGGTCCTCGTAGGTCTGAGGAGCCTTCAAAAAGTCAAAGAATGGGGGAGTAGGGCTCCCCCGGCAAGAGTAGAAAGGATCGGAGGTTCCTCCGGTCCTAGAGTCAGAAGGGGGTGGATATGAGTCCATCCCTGGAGAAGGTTGGTGGAAAATGTGCTACATAATTTCCCATGCGGGAGGGGGCAGTGCGAAAGAGTTCTGCGCAGAGGTGGCTCGTTGCAAATGCTGAGTCAGCTCATCCACCTTCTTCTCAATAATAGAGACCTTGTCCAATCGACTAGCCATTAATTCTAGGTCGACTGATGCGGATAGGCCCTACGTCTCGTGTGCTCCCCTAAGGTTCGTCACTGCACAGGTATTCGTCTGGTTGAATAGTCCCATGGAGTCATTGTTGATGGAGTTCTCGCACATATTCTCGAGAATCTCCCACACGGTGTCTTCATGTTGACCCATGATATTCCCTCCGCAAGTTGCATTGACGAATAGTCTAATATCCTCACAGAGTCCCTAGTAAAAAGACTGGACTTGTTCCCATTTAGGAACTCCATGATGGGGGCACTTTCTCATGAGATCTTGAAAATGATCCCATGCCTTATGAAGAGGTTCTCCCGTTTGTTGCGTGAAGTGAGTAATATGATGGCGCAAGGCATTGGTCCGACCAACGGGGAAGAACTTCCTCAAGAACTCAGACTGAAGTTCCTCCCAAGTGTTGATCGGGTGGGCTTGTGTCTAATACCAATGGGCTGCCTTGTCCATAAGGGAGAAAGAGAACATCTTCATAAGTAGGATATCCCGATTCTATGCATCTGACTCGAAGGTCTTGGTCAGATGCTTAAGTTGTTTGATGTACTGGAAGGGCTCTTCAGAGTTAAGCCCATAGAATTTAGGTATGCCGTGGATCATGTTGGGCTTTAACTCGGAATCAGGTCCTCCAGTAGAGATTCTGACTTGAGGCTCAATTGCCACTACGGCGGGATTATAGTGTCTCGCATCATGGGACGCTGCGGTGGGTTCATGAGGTTCTGGAAGAGATCATTGAGTTGCTGGAGCTGGTGCTCAAGATTATTCACTTCTTCAACAGGCTGAGCCATTGTGGAAGAAGAAGGGGAATTGGGTTCAGAATCAGAAGAGAGGTCTATGTGAAGAGGTTGTTGCCTAAACAAGGGTGCTGAGGCTTGGCCTCAGGGAGAGTGAATTTCTAGAGGAGGTTTCAAGGACCTCCTACCAAACATACACTGATGGATTGGACGAGGTTAGCAGGTGCTGGACCCAATCAAGACACCCAAAATGTTGGGTGACTATAAAGGTTTAGGGCGGATGATACCACTTAATCAGAAGGTCGTCCACCTGAGAATTACCTGGGCAGCTAGAGAGGGTGAGTCTCGCGAAGACCCCTACATGGTAGAGCGCCCCCACGGGTTACGGGGTTTCCCCCACCCGACCTCTCTTGTCACTGAGATTCCAGGTAGACCAGAATGGGGACCTTGACCTCTAAAGTCTACCACTTTTAATTAGGATCAAGGTTTCACTTGAACTTTATCCTTTTTGAGTGCAAAGTGACCTAATTAAAGGTTGGTTGATCCAAGGGATTAACTTCACCTATTAGTTCCTGTGAGAGCTTATTAGGTCTTGTCTTTTAAGGTTCAAGTGACTTAAGAGCCGTATTGCTTAGGGTTTCTCTTAATAGATCTTTTCAAGCAATGGCTTAGGCACACTTCTTTTGGGAATTCTCAATTCTTGATTAGAAGGTGTGTCTCTGAAACCCTAGCTTTGAGTCTTAGGTTGGCTCTAATTGGTCCAGTTTAGTTGCCTCAAGATTAAGTAACCAGGGATCAAGCAAGAAGGTTTTAACCCTAATTACTTCTAGTGGATATACAGATAGAATGTGTTGAAATTGAAAAACAGGCAACTCTTGTGATTTACTATGTTTGAAAGACAGGTAATTCCTAGATTGCTTTTCTTTCTCTTCCTCTTTAGAATTTTAGGGGCTAAAAAGAGAGGATAGAAAATTACCTGTCCCTTGGTGTGGTTGTTGTGTGGCTGCTTGTTCCTTCTTGTTTTCCTAAACATGCACAACAAAAGAGAAGAGATTAAGTCAACAGTAAATCAGAAATTGTGAATAAATAGCTTCTAGGATGCCCATTGCTCCTCGGCAATGGCGCCAAAAATTGGTGATCGCTTTTCGCGGTGTTTAAAGTTATCTTCGTTGTAGTATTATCATGAAAAACGATTACCAGTGTATTTCAATTTGTTACTCGAAATTTAAAATATCCCGAGGTCGAACTCAGGGAGCACACTTTGATTCTAGAAGCATATAAATTCACAATTTACTATGATATACTATTTTACGAAAATTTAAGAGAGAGAATGAACAAAAATCCTTTTCTTCTTTTTATTTCTTTCTCTTCTTCTTCCTTCAGACGTCTGATTCTAGGAATCAGATGCCTTAAGCAGCGTTTACTACAGTGCACGCCCTCTCTTCTTCTTCTTCCTTTCTTTTCTCTTGGATGCTGTTGCCGCTTCTTCTCCTTGGCCACTTCTTTTCTTCCTTTCCTCTAGGCTTTCTTCTGTGCAACAGGCTCGCTCCTTCTCTTTTCTTCTCTTTTTCTTTGGCTCTTTCTTCTTCTTCAACTCCTTCTTCTGCTGCAGCTCCTCCTTGGCTTCTTCTTTTCTTCTTGAGCTGCTACATCTCCTCCTTCTTTCTTCTTCTCTGTTGCAGGTGCTTTGCGGCTAAGTCCTCGCTGCTCCTCTTCCTTTGCTTCCCCTCCTGTGCCCTGCACAGGCATCCGGTTAGGCGAAACCTAACCCCTACCCTCCATACGTCTCTCTCTCTCTCAAATTTACTCTAAGGTTCGCTCCCCCAGAGCCTTAATCGGGTATGCGGGTCGGGTGACGCGCCCGGGACCCGGCGCACCAGCGTGGGTGGTGCGCGAGGTGTGCACAGGCAGGGTATTCGAGTCGCGAGCCAGGTCCGCGTGGGCAGTGCCGCAGACGAGACCGGGTGAGTGAGGGCGAGGGACCTCACCCCTGTGTGACTTGAGGCAATAAGCCTAAGTCACTTTTTCCTCTTATGCAGGTGCGGGCGCGCCTTCACTTCCGAGGTAGGACTAAAGTCCCTCCTGCTTCTTCGTGCGCCTGCAGGAGGAAGGCACGAGCAATTGTGGCTGCAGCTGAGGCCTTCGACTCCAATTGATGGCCTGAGTGTGTGTGCGAGAGTATTCCGCACACCTGAGACTGCTGCACCTGGGCTGGGCGGACTTGGAGCTTCAGCACGCTTGCTTCAAGCAAGCTTCCTCTCCTATGCTAATGGCGGAAGATGCTCTGATCCTGAAAACACGAACATGGCCTCGCGGCTCTGTCAGATGCCTTGCGGGCTTCGCCAAGGTGTGGCGAATGTGCAGAGGTGGTCGGCGAGGTGTGGGAACGTCTGTGGGCACGTGCCTAGGGCACACTATAGAGGTGGAGGTGGGTGTGCTCGGGTACAGTGTGTGGAGAGTGTGGTGGTCGATGGAAAAGGGGAAAATGATCAGGGAGTCATGGTGGAGCTTCTGAGGGGTTTGGCGAGGTGGATGGAGGTGTGGAGTGGCGGGGTCACCTTGCCGGTAGTCTGCCGGAGGTGCGGATGATGGTGGTGGTTGGCGACTGTCGAGGGGTTGAAAATAATAATTGATAAGAAGGAAATAAAGTGGGAAGAAAGTGGAAGAGTTTTCACCTAGCGAAGCAGACGAAGGGGGGGCAGGAGGCGGACTACTCATTCCTACCATCACCGGAGATGATGCCCCGTGGGGAAGATGACGGCGACGAGGAAGAGAGACTGGAGGGTGCTTGCTGGTACGGCAAGGTGTGATGAACGATGGCGGAGGTAACCCTACCACTGGTATGGTGGCAGGGTGATGAGAGAGGAGGAGAAGGGTCGCCGGAGCCTGCGAGCGAATGGCCGGAGGAGGAGATGAAATTTGAGGGTTTTCTTCTGCCAAAACAGGCTTAAAGCAACCAGCAGCCCCTACCGCTCCTTAAATAGATGTTGGCGAAGAGAAGATCTTGAGAAGGGAGCATGGCCAGGCCGCCAGAGAATGGCCAGAGAAGAGACCCATGCCTCTCGTGCGTTCGCACGAGAGGTATGGGCATCGGCAGGGCGTGGGAGGGGGTCCATGCGGAAGAGGATAACGTAGGGGACCCCCCTCTCATTTCTGGGGCCAGTCCCCATACCCTGTGCGACGCCATCCACCGCGCAAAGTCGCCGAAGGCATGGGTAGCTGCTGCAGGTGGCAGAGGGACCGGCTTGCAAAGAATGAAGGGAAAATTGAGGGGCAAAATGCAAGGTTTCAAAAGTTAAGGGTCAAAAAGTAATTCTTGAGGACCAATTTGTAAAGTAGGTCAAAATGGCCTTCCCTTAGGTCCAAATTTTGGTAAAAACCTAATTTGGACCTAAGGAATCAAATGGTGAAGTTTAATTTTAGGTTTGACCACGTTTGTCCGGTCAATTTGCACAAAAACCCAAATTAGGTCAAAAATTGGGTATATTTCTCAATCTAGGTCAAGATAGGTTCAAATGGCCAAATTGAAGGTTCTAAACCCTAGGGGATGTTTTTCTCATGAATTTTAGAGGGTTTAATTGATTTTTATCTAGCCTAAAACTTCGTGAATTAAAGCGGGTTTGTTTTAGTGTTACAGAATGTCATTTAATTCCTAGAAGTTGCTATAACCCTTTTCAGATCAAGTCATCCCACTTTCTTTCTTATTAAGCCCATTTGACCTGTGTTTAGACCCTTAGACATCCCATTTGTGTTCTACATTGGTAAAATTGCAGTTTTACCCCTTGTGAGTTCCTTTATACTTAAATTTATAATTCTTCGATTTAGGCTTTCCCTTAGGTTTTGTAGGAGCTTTTGTGTACTTATTTAGGTCAAAATGTGCTAGTTAGGGTTCATGGTGATGCTCTCATCAGCTAACCTAGACTTAGTCAAGTCTACTACTTAGCCGGTGAGTTGGTCACCTTGTGGGCCACTCACCAAAAGAAAACCCCAACAAAAGAAAATGGACAAAAATCAATTTTAAAACACAAACTAAACCCGAATTCGTTGTCGTACTACTGGGTGCTTTCAACCTCTTGGCTAGGTTATCCGAGAGGCGGGAATCGCTTTCACTCAGTTGTGCGATGAACTTTCTTCAGGAATTAGAACTTAAAATGAGAAATCTGGTCATCTGATTCATAAGGACCATCTGATTGACAGGGCCTTCGCCTTATCTGGCTTGGCTACACCAACCCAGGGGTTGGGTGGTGTATGCAAGGAAGGAGGTCACTTAGACCTCAATTGGTTGGACCTTGGGAGCCACTCCCAAGGAGGCGAGTCACCTCACCAGGACCTATTTCTCCCCCCACTTCTTCGACTCCCATAGCCACAATGGCTAATCCTAGACTTGGACCTAGATTGGGTCAGGATATTGAGAATCTGGACCTGATGGCTCGTCTGGAAGCCTGGGTGGTCGAATCTAAGGAGCGGCATCGGCAGAGCAAGGATTGCATTTTGACGATGCTTGACAGGATGTAGCACCTGCCGCGAGGAGAACAACAGCGAGATTTCTACGATCCATTTGCACAAATCGTCACACCTTTTGTCAAAATTCCTACAGGTGGAGATGCGTTTGAGCTCAAAACCAATGTGATTGGGTTGATCAGCACTCACTTCTATGGGAACTCAAGCAAAGATCCGTTCCAGCACCTAGAGGACCAGAGTGACTCGCAGAAATGATTCGACCCAGGAATATTGACCTTGGGATTGTTTTAATGAAGCTTTTCCCATTTTCTCTGAGGGACAAAGCTTCATATTGGTTCAAGACCATTAGGAAGCCAATTGGAACCTGGCCAAAATTACGACGTGAATTCCTGCAAAAGTTCTTCCCAATCAGTCGAACAAACGCGATGCGACGCGCAATCATGACTTTCTCCCAAGGAGCTAGGGAGAAGTTGCAAGAAGCCTGGGACAGATTTCACAACCTTCTCCGGAAATGCCCGCACCATGTTATACCCAGATGGCACCTAGCTCAGATCTTTTACCATGGGCTGGATAACACAAAATGAAAGCATCCATTAAAGTTGTAAGCCGTGAAGATAATAGTATGCATATAAAATCATTAGACAAGAATACCATGCATCAAAAATTAAGTCACTATAAAATCCAAATACATGGAAGTAAAGCTCAACTAAAGAAAGGGATTGATTAGCCCATTTTTTTGAACTATTTAAGTATTTAAGTACCTTGACATTAAGTTAATTTTAACATCTAGATAGCCTACATTATGTTGTAATTAAATTAATTCATATTTTTAGCTTAAGTGCATAATTCGTGTGTGGCATCCATATCTAAATGCATTTAGAATTAACCTAGGATTGCATACATTTGATTAGTTAATTAATTGAGTGCATTACATACATTGTTTTAATTAACATAGAAGTTAAGGAGTTATGTATAAATAATCCTAATTATTTTATTATTCTTTTTCTTCTCCTTTTTGCACGTAACTGCTACGTCTCCGCCTCCTCCTGCGTATTCACTCGTCCAAGATTGACTCGACGGTGGCCTTTTGAATTTCAAATCTTGGTAGTTGTGGCTACAAAGGAGGAGGAATGGCTGCCGTTCAGAAGGGAGGCCACCACCCATTCCACCATCGTGGGCCTCCATGACCAGGCTCTGTTATACCGTGGGCTGGCGGGGTGACAGATCGCCATGCCAAGAGGATGGACTTGACCAGCACCGTGCATGAGCCCCTTGAAGCTCACCTACTGTGAGTGCATCTACTAATGCACGACTTGTTACCCCTGTCCATAGGCACCACCACCACCTTCATCTTCTTCCCCTTCCTCTGTTTTTCCACCACTCCACAAAAACAAACCCAAAAGCCATGCCATTCCCACAGCAGCAAGACTGTGCGCGCCCCTTGCTGTGCCTCCAGAACACCTACAACAGCCCTCCACGACCACCCTGCGTGCGCCACACACCTCCTGCAGAACTCACCACGCACCCGCAATTCAGCCCACATGCCTTCCAGTCGCGCGCGGAGAGCGCGCTGCACCTTCGCCCGCACGCCCTCCTGCACCTCCACCTGCGCGCCATCCTGCAGCATGCGCCTGCATGCCCACCAGCTGCACCTGCCCACACGCCCTCCAACCGCGTGAGCAAAGCACGTTGCACCTCTGCCCACACTCTCTGCAGTGCGCCGTCGACTCTCGCAGCTGCAGTGGCCGCACGTCCTCCAGGTGCTCCTGCCCTCGCCCACGCATGCAGAGCAACTCCAACCAACGGCCCTCGCCTCCAGCCACGCGCACAGAGAGTGCTACACCTCTGCCATCTCCACTCGTGCGCAGCACGCATTCTCTAGTGCTCCTACTCACCTCTAGCGATGCGTTGAACAGCTACACCAGTAACAGCAACAACCACTGCAAACCATTCCTTGGAGTCCCACCGTCGGCTCCAACCACCATTTTCCATGAGACCATCACCATTGGAAGTGGCGAGGCTCCTTCTCCCTCCGGCGAGCTCCTCACCTCCAGCCATCACCCCTCGTGTGCGCTCACGACAAGGAAGCATTTTCCCCTATTTTGCCTCGTATTTGCTTTTACATTGCAATGCCACTGTGGATTCAATAATTTTATTTTATTGTTATTATAATGGTAGTTATTTTATAAAGAAGGCCCCCCTCTTTTGCATTATCATTATTTCAGCATATCATGTCATAGATTAACCTAATCTAAAGGGGATTTTTTTGGGGAAATAAATAGTGAACATTTTTCTATAACCTGTGCGAGTTTAATTAAGCCATTGCCTCCCTGTGGATATGACCCGCTCTCTCAAGTGGTTTATTTTAATTGATTTGTTAAGCGATTTTCCACCACTTTGATACTAAAATGACAAATCATCTTAATCATATTATTTCAAAAGTGAATACTGACTTATCAAATGGCACCGTTGCTGGAGAGCCAATAAGCTTAATTAAATCACATTCATTCATTCATTTGTTCACATTGATTTAAATTTTGAATCATATTTAACTCTGGATTTTTCTTTTCTGATGCGAGTGCAATGATTTGCGACACACATTCTACAACTCGCAATCACACTAGCCATTGTGAGAGGTGACCCTTGACGTCGCTAGAGGAGAAACTGTTTGAGCCATCTTGCAAGGAACCAGATCTCCAGGAGGGGAAGGACGAGGACGTGATGATCATCTCTGCACTTTTAGTCGCTGATTTGATTAGATTAGGATTAAGACTTTAGACTTAATTTTTCATTGCAAATTTGGTTTGAGACCCTTGTTCTGGGGTATATTTTTGGGGGTTTGTTCCCTGACTTTCTTTTAGGCCCCTGCGTGGGTAATTTTCGAGAGTTTGTTCCCTTTTCTTTAGATCTAGGTTTTCTTTGTGGTTGTTTAGCATTTTCTTTGTTTGTGCATAAGTAGATTTTTATTTTTTTTTGTGGATTGATTTTTTGTGCATAGGTAGGTAAAAATAAAAATAAAAAATAAAAAATAAACATGAGCTACCTGCTAGAAGCTGCCTGCCCATAAATCGAATCATTTAGGACTGAATGAGCAGCATCTAGATCTAATTTCCTACCTTGCATATTGCATGAAGAATGCTGGCATCAAGTATGCACTTCTAACTTTGCATTTCTACCTATCATCCAAATGCATTTGGATTAATTTCAAGACCACCTAATCTGTATTGAATAGATCTAACAAGTGGTCACATTTAATTTAAAAAAAAAATAAAAGGGACTAATTAAAGGAGGGACATTTAAAAACCAAGGATTTGATTTTCAAACTTGGCGTGCGATTCAAAATTCAAAATCTTTATGGTGTATGCACACTTATATCTCTTGCACCACGGCACGTGTTTATACACTCCTTAGGTTTCGAAATACTAGAACAAGAGCCCTCCTACAGTTGGATTTTGAAGTGTTTAGAACTTGAGATCAAAGGTTTTGTAACTTCAAAGAGGGGGATACCCTGTCACGGATTTTTGGGGGTAGTTAAGAAGCACCGCGAAAGCACAACTTCAAAGGAAGGCTTAGGCCTACTTGCATCCCTTGATCTTTCGTCTTTAGAGTTGCTCTACCATTTGAGCTTTAGGGAAGAGCACCTAAGCTCCAACTAGGTCTTTTTAGGCATATCGTAGGTCAACAAGTAAGCGCGTAACTGTTTTGATAACTTGATTTGTCACCTACAAGTGGACTTAAAATCTCAAAAGCCTAATTGATTAAAGACCAAAAAAGTCCGTTTTGAATTGAGTTTTACTTAGGGAATTCTGATTGTGGTGTGAGTTAGAATAGACCACGTTGACTTTCATCCTTTCACATCTTGCCCACACCCTTACCCCCACTCTGCGATCTTTGATCCCACACACCAAGATGGTCCATCCTTTGATGGACATAATGACAATCATTAGGATCCATTTTACTCCTATTATAGGAGTATTGGCCTGGTTAAGCCCCAAATTAGTGAGCAGAACCTAGGAGCGGGATTTTTTTTGCCCAATATCCCACACACCATAGAAATACCCAACCCACCCTCCCTGAATAATTATAATGGTTGGATAGACACTCCTCGATACTATAAGCCTGAGCCTAACTTCTCTCCTGATAGAAATGATGACCTCTCCTCCTTGAAGATGGAAATACAGAAAATGTAAGACAAAATGATTGAATTGTTAGGAGAATCTTCAAGAGCAGGCCAACAAGAAAGAGATGAAATTAGCCACCCAATCTACCCCATTGAGGATGACGTACACCCCTCTACGCTAGATGAATCTCCCGTGGGAGAGCCACACTTTAAGTTGGAGGGAAATTTTGGGGATTATGTAAGAGAGAATAGCTACTTTTCGAGGATCGATTTTGAAACCTCCCTATTAGATGACACTTCCTTGACAGGTCCATGCCTTAAGTTGGAGGAAGATACATATGAAAGTAGCTATGCATTAGATGAAGAAAGGTGGCAACCCGAGGAAGATGATGATAAGGTTGAGTATCCACCTGAATTATATTGGAGTCAAAAGAAGGGAATGATGGTACCATTGGAAGACCTCAACCCAGATGATAGTATTTTTGTGACATTTGATGAAGTGGGTCAAAATCAAGTTGTTAATCTTGCCCTCCCTTTTGATCACGAGATAGAACTCAAGTCCACCCTTAGGGAACCTAACCCTAAAGAAATTCACCTATCTAAGGAGTCCGATGTTACCAGTGTAAACCATTTATCCCAGATAGAGTACCTTAGGGGATTTGCTGAGATTTTAGATGATTCTAGACCTCAGGTATATGATGAATTGTATGATGAGAAGAAGGATAAGTTATATGGGGAACCTACATTCAAGATTTGGAGTGACACTAAGGGTGATTATGTCTTATTTGAAGAGTTAGCCCCTGAGGATGTCAAAAATTTGACCAAAGTAGGTTTCCTTAGCGCACCAATTCATGATATCCCTCCTCATCATGAAATAATGGAAAATGTGGAAGCAACTTTTGAGATTTATGTGGATTCACATATAGACTTCGGCGAGGATTTGAGTAAAGAATAAGAACCCGAGGATGACGTTGATAGGATAATCCCTAGATCTGTTGCTTCCAACCTGCCTTCACTTGATTCAAAGTCACCCTCTGATTCACTTATGTCTAAAGGTGAAATTTTGACTCCTGATGAAGTGTAGAAAGATACTTGTGATAGTATAAGGGATGCTAGGGATGTGATTGAGGAATTAGGAAGAGTGTTAGGGATGGACACTGAGCAAATTAAACCCAACTTAGATCTTATGGCCATTCCGCAACCTCGAAACTTAGACACCCTTGACAATCCTTGGCTTAAAGACATGCTCACTACTGTTTTGACTAGGGGGCTTAATAGACCAATATTTCCTATAATGGAGTATCGGGTATGGATTGATGATTTCTTTAGTCAGTCCATTACCCTGGGGTTTATCTCGACACCATTCCTTCCCCATCTCTGTTGGAGGATCCTTGTCATCATCCCCCTACCCCTTTGAAGGTTGTTATTCCAATTTATCCTTTAGAACCTCCTTTGGTGACCAGGGAAGATTTCATTCCCATCTTAGTTTGGCGAGCATTTGCTATTGGGATTCATCATCAGCTCGCCAACATCCTAGGTTATCTATTTTCTAGGCCAGCATTACTTTGCTCATTTTTAGGGCCTATTTCTGTGATCCTTGAACTTGATTTGCGAGGCCTTTGGCTACTTGGCTGCTAGCAAATTAACGACAGCTCATCTCTAACCTAGGTAATATCCTTCTATGCAATGGGGACATTGCAGATTTTAGGCATGGGGAGGTGTACTTGGCGATATACATAGCATTTATACATAGTGCATTCATGCATTTAGTTAAAGCATTCCGCATTGCATACATTTGCATTAAAAAAAAAAATAGAGAACAAAAAGAAAAGTATTTTGTAATTATTGAGCTTAACTGGTTGGGCCCTGCATTCTTAAGTAGACCAGAACTTTAGGTTAGGCTAAGTTGATTCTAGGTGTCGAACTTTAGAAGCTAAGTTGAGCTACTAGCTTTAGACCTTTAGGGTCTTTTGTGGACTTAAAAACTTAAGTAGGAGTTAAGTTGTAGACCATTTAGCTAGGGATTGAGTTAAAGGCTGGGTAGTACCTGAAGTCTTGTTTTACTTTTGGTTTATGGGTCCTCGTAACCTAAGCATCCACATTTCACACACACTTGGTCTTGTGTAAATAGTGATCATCGTAATTCATTTCTTAAAGAAAATTTGGTTCTCTTAGTTTTGACTCAGGAGAAGCTTGAAAGCACAATTTGATTGGAAGAGTTCCTGTAGTAGGAGAGGTGGAGTGCATACTCACCTTGAGGATGCGATGATAACATGTCACCTCCTCGGCGCTTATCTCTTAGGATAACCATCCTACTGGGGACATGTAAGTGCATTGTGCGGTTCAGGTACAATAGGCAGCCCTATCTCGAAGTGTCGATTGCCCCATGCCTGAATTGGCTTAAGAAATCCATGGGCGATACTATCTAGAAGTGTCGATTGCCAGGAGTTCTTGGGGTTTCTATGGGCAATGCTATCTCAAAGCATCAAATGCTAGGCACCCTTCGAGGTACGGTGATGGGGACAATGAATCCAACACAAACCGTGTTGATAGCTGATCCAAGGTTAGACTTAGAGGAGTCAAACAAAAATATATATATATTGAAAAAAAAATTAAAAATTTTCCTTTTCCTCTCTAGGTTGGTAATCATACCAATCTCAAATAAATCAAACCAATGCACATGCATAGATTCTTTAATCTCGGGGATCAATAAACCCTAGGGTAGAGTTAGAAATCAGGGAAGCCTTTTCCTACAACTCATCTTTAGCTTAACTAGTCCATAACTTAGCAACTACTTGGGAACCTTAGGTCTAAAGTCTAAACTTAACATGTTTCTAAAGGAAGACCGATTGAGTTGGCTAGTTTACTTGGAGTGCTAGTTTATTGCTTGGATTTGCTAGGGACTAGCAAAAACTAGGAATGGGGGTATTTGATTAGCCCATATTTGTGGGCTATTTAAGTATTTAAGTGCCTCGACATTAAGTTAATTTTAACATTTAGATACCCTACATTAGGATGTAATTAAATTAATTCATATTTTTAGCTTAAGTGCATAATTCATGTGTGGCATTCATATATAAATGCATTTAGAATTAACTTAGGATTGCATACATTTGATTAGTTAATTAATTAAGTGCATTACACACATTTTTTTAATTGACATAGAAGTTAAGGAGTTATGTATAAATAATCCTAATTATTTTATTATTATTTTTCTTCTCCTTTTTGCAGGTAACTACTACATCTCCGCCTCCTCCTCCTCCTACGCATTCACTCGTCCAGCATTGACTCGACGGTGGCATTTTGAATTTCAAATCTTGGTAGCTGTGGCTACAGAGGAGGAATGGCTACCGTTCAGAAGGGATGCCACCACCCATTTCACCACCATGTAGCATTCCACCACCGTGGGTCTCCACGGCCAAGCTCCATCACATCGTGGGCCGGCAGGGTGATAGACCGTCGCGCCAAGAGGATGGACTTGACCACCACCGTGCACGAGCTTCTTGAAGCTCACCTACCGTGACTGCATCTACTGATGTACGACTTATTACCCCTATCCACAGGCACCATCACCACCTTCATCTCCTTCCCCATCCTCTGTTTTTTCTCCACTCCACAAAAATAAACCCAAAAGCCACGCCATTCCCACAGTAGCAAGACCATGTGCACCCCTTGCTGTGCCTCCAGAACACCCACATCAGCCCTCCACGATCACCCCACGCATGCCACAAACCTCTTGCAGCACGCACCACGCGCACACAATTTAGCCTGCACGCCTTCCAGTCGGGAACGTAGAGCGTGCTGCACCTTCGCCTGTGCACCCTCCTGCACCTCCAGCCACGCACCCTCCTGCAGCACGCACCCGCATGCCCTCTAGTTGCACGTGCCCGCATGCCCTCCAGCCATGGGAGCATAGCACCCTGCACCTCCGCCTACACTCCCTGCAACGTGCCGTCGACGCTCGTAGCTGCAGTGGCGCACGTCCTCCAGGTGCTCCTGCCCTTGCCCTCACGCACAGAGCAACTCTAGCCAGCGGCCCTTGCCTCCAGCCGTGTGCACAGAGTGCATTGCACCTCCGCCACCTTCGCTCGTGAAAGAGCGATCTTCATTTTTGTTGAAAACTTTATCATAAAATGGTGTCATTGTATTTAATCGCGTAGGAGAAAATTGCTTTTCCAAAACATTTTAATTGTCAGAGTCTAACCATGAATAATTAGGTCATCTCCACAGGGAGGAATTAGACTATTTAAATTAATAAATAATGTCGTGTTTGTTCAGGAAACTCAATAGATATGCATGCTACTTCGTGCTTTTCTTTTTCTCACATAAATGCTTATTTTAACCAATTAATCAAGAAGATGAGGGTGCATATGCAAAATTACCATAATATAATATTCTAAATAATGACCTTGGTAATAGCAAACAATGTCAATATTAATCTTCTAACTAATGACACTATAATTAATGTCTCATATTGTATGTCATTCAGAAGGAGAAATCAATTATAAGTAATTTCGAATTAAGCAAGGGGTGTCCACGCAAATTGTGCAGCAATATATTAATTCAGAAAATAAATGAACAGTAACTTGACAATGGTATTTTCTGTAAATTTTAATGGTGCAGGAAACAGAGCATTTGCTCTCTCTCCTTGCGAGAGAGAGAGAGCACCGGCGGGGCTATCGCGAGGCTCAGGGGAACGGCGAGGACGAGGGCTCTCTGGTGGTCGCAGCGGCAGCGACGGAGGTGGTCGAAGGTGGCCTGCTGATGGAGGAGGAGCACCGGCCTGTTGGAGAAGAAGGCGGAGCAACTGCTGCAGGGTAGCTTGTGGCGGGTAGCGCGTGCTGGTGAACGCTCATGCGCTCAGAGTGGTGGCCGGTGAGCGCGCAAGGTGGAGCAGTGAGCAGCGCCTGCGGTAGAGCGATTCTGGATGGAGTGCTGGACGCCTGCGCGGTGCTTGCAGGGGCGATGGAGGCGCTGAAGGGAGGCGCACGGTGATGGCGCTGTGCTGCCTGGTAGGGGTAGTGGGTCTGGCAGAGAGTCTACGGGCGCTTGCAGAAGGGCACACGCCTACAGCGCGGGTGGCGAAGGTGGATGAGGCGGCTGCTTGGTGAGGAGCGTGCGCCTGCGGTGAAGGGGCTGGAGAGTGGCGCTAGGCATTGGAAGGCGGATGCACCTGCGGGTGTGCAAGGTGGAGCGATGTGTGCCTATGGGTGCCTGCACGGGCGCGGGTGAGGCGAGGCTAGTGCCTGCAAGGCCGGCTGGAGATGGGTGAGCGGGTGGTTGCGAAGGCGGGTGGAGATCTGGTGATGGCGGGTGCAGGCCGAGGTGTCGTGAGTGCCTGCAGCAGGTGGGCACTGGAGGATGGATGGGCGCTTGTGCGGCTGAAGGGCAGGATGGGTTGATGGTGCTTGAAGGAAGGATGCACCTGCTGTGGCGTGGGTTCTGTGCATGTGGAGAAGGCAGGTGCGGTGATTAGAGAGGTAGCTGGAGATGGGCACACACCTGCAGGCGCGCAAGGTGGACGGTCTGGTGATGCTCGCTCAAGCCAAGGTGCACTCTGGATCCACAGTGTTCGTTGGGTAGTTCCCCTCAAGGGGGAAGATGAAGATCTTCTTCTCCTTTCTTTGCCTCCTCTCTTTTAACTCCTCCCCTTTGCGTGTGCGTGAGTTAAGGGATTTTCAAATACCCTGACTCACTTTCCATGTCATTCAGAAAATACCCTGACTTTGTTTTCTTAGCGGCTGCATACATATCAAAATGAATCTTCTCATTGCCACTACTCATCTTCATACATATTGAGTAATAGTCAATCCGTGCATTGGTCGTAGCCAAGAAAGGTCAACCCAGAATGATGGGTGAATTACTTAGCTTTTCCTATATATCCATGTCCAAAACAATAAAATCAATTGGAAAGCTAAGACCTTGCACTTTAATAATCACATCCTGAACTACCCCCTTAGGTGTTTTGATGGAGCCATCTACCATTCTAATGGTGACAGGTGTGTGGTGTAGATCTCCAAGTCTGGTGCAGTCAAAAGGGCGGTAGGAATCAAGCTAATGGGAGACCCTAGATCCACAAGGTCTTTGTTGAAGGTGAATCCCTTGATGGCATAATATATGAAGGGTTTTCCAGGGTCAGTCATTTTGGGTGGTAGAGTGCCAGAAACAAATGCACTTATGTCAGCTGATAAAACCACCTCTTTAGGTGTGCAAGTCTTTTCCTTCTTTTGTGATTCTTTCTTTAAGGCCTCAGGAAAGGGTAAATAGGTCAAATCAAATTTAGAAGCCTTTTTCTTCTTTTTGTCCCTAGAGTCCGAGTCAAAGCTAGATGTGGGTTTGGTCTTATGATTTTTGGTTGAGCTTGAATCAGATCGTTTGGGTGGGCTCTTATCTTTTCTTTTCCTTTTAGAGGGCATAGATTTGGCCCCTGCACAATGGCATGTATGATAGATTGGAGGAGAGGTTGGAAGAATAGGTGGAGAGTAGGAGTGAAAAGGCATTTGCATCAGGGGATAAAGTGATTCTTGAAGTCTCTTGATTTGATCTCCTTGAGATTTCACTTGATTTTCCAACTTAGTCAGCCTTTCTTCATTTTTATTGTCAAAGTCCAACAAAATGTTCATGATATCTTCAAGGGTGGTTGCAGGTTGGGCTAGACTAGATTGATGTTCAGTCTGAGTCAGTCTTTGTGGTGGCCACAAAAGATCAGGATTGTTTCTCCACTCAGGGTTATACGAATCTGGATATGAATCAATAGGTGTATCACCCTGAGTGGGGCTGACTATAGAGGGAGTTGATCAAGAACTTGTTATGTGGTCCTGTACTTGTGATCCATTATTCCAATTCCTTAGTCATATGTCATCAAGTACAAGTATATCAAAAATGATGCACTCCTCAAATGATCTACCCAAATCACGGATTTGGTCCAAAGGTGCCTTTTGGGTTGGCTGAGTCCAAGATGCCTCCCCATGGTAGGAAGAATCAGTAGAGTATCTAGTGGATCCAAAATATGAGTCACTAGACCCACTAGGCTGGTTGTTCCAGGTCTCTTGTTCCTGGGAGGAGTGATAAGATTGAGATTGTGGTTGAGATCGTCTAATTTGCTCCAGAAGCTTGGCACATTGATTTGTATAGACCTTGTTATATTCCCAAAATTTAGCAACTATGGCTTTCAATTAGTTCTGATCTAGATAAGGGTCGGATCCATGAGGTTCAGGTTCTAAATAAGCTGGGGGATAAGGATGATCATATCCCAGCTGGTTAGGATGAGTCTCCCAACCAGGAGGAGTCGAAATCCTTGTTGGGTTGGGAGATGGACGACCTTGAGGGTCAAAAGAATGATATGGGTTCATGGATATTTGTGAAAAGATGCGGATAGAGATAAGAGATAGTCTTCCTTAGGAAGACACAACCAGCTACAAGGGGCTGGTGAAATTAAGGTAAAGGCCTAGGAAGAAAGATGAGAGAACCCCAAATCAAGCAAACAAGCTAGCCTTAAATTGTATACCCTAATTGTATCTAAACTTGGTATCCTGAGATGGAACTGGGTTAAACCAACCCTTGAATTACTTGGCTGGCCAGAATGGTGGGACCCCCTAGGACACCCCACATGGCAGGACACCACTAGAGGTTAACGTGGTTTCCACACCGACCTTTCTTGTCACCAGTTGGTCCAAATAGACAAGGCCTTGATTTTTGCCCAATTAAATTTTAGTTACAAAGTAATTTAGTCCTGCCTAGGGCACGTCTATTTAGTTTTAGGCTTGGGCTTAGAGTGCTCATGGAATGTGATTGGGCAATTGAGGGTGTTGCCCTTAAAATTGGATTTATAGTATGAAGTGCACAGACAAAGGATTTTCAATAAAAGCTTTAGTTGGTGTAGTGGATTTTATGGTTCAAGTACTTGTATTAATTTTTTTTCTTTTAGGGTCTCCTTGTTTAAGTCAATTCAAACAAGGTTGTGGTGGAGAACACAACAGTTTTTGCAAGTCCCAATTTATTATATGAATTTCCTTTAAGTATGGAATGCAAATGTGCTCTACCTTAGTGTGGAAACCCTAATATCAAATAGGTCTATATGATGCTTTTAAGTCCAATAAGGTAGAAGTGGTGTGACACAATCAAGGAAAACAATGGTCCTAATGCACCACTACTAAGTGAAATAGACCTGATTGGTTGCCTAGGTTGAAATGTAAATTAATTTTAGTTCAAGTGGTGAGGGGAAGACAACCAATCAAATCAGATCCCCTCTCATGCAATCACACCCAAATCAAGCTCAAACAGGTTTGTTTTGGGTCTCTAAAGTTAAACCCTAATGTAAATTACCTAGGGTTTGTGCTTCTAAAATCTGCAGTCAAACCTTAGTCTGACTTGAAATCACTCCCTAAATTAGTAACTGAATCAAAATAAGATGAAATTTGGTAGAGATCTTTTTTCAATAAGTTTTTCAGGGAATATCTTTTTAAGATTTTTACTACTTTGTATAATTTTTCAACAATTTTTTTAGTGTCAGGAGGTCAAACAGGTCAGATAGACCCCCTACGAGAAATTTAGTTTGAAATAGTATCACAGAAAATCCAAAAATTATTGAAAATTTATAGAAATAATATCTTTAGAGTCTTTCCAACACCACAAATTTTCGAGAGATCTGATTTATGTACAGGTCAAAACTAACGTTTAAAGTTATGTAAAATCAGAGTGTAGACTGTTCTGACCCCCTTCCACTGTACGAATTTTTAAAATTCGTATAGTGTGAATTTTTCTAAATAAAAGGTGGCACTAGAAAGCTGGTTTGAAAGCATAAAATCAGATTGAATCCCAAGATTTTTGGACTCCCATTTAACGGCAATAAATTTTTGAAAATCGTCAATATTTGTTGGCCGAATTTCTAAATCTGACTTTAGTATGTTTAAATACTTTCCAAGTTAAAACACACAACAAAGAAAGAAAATTTTTTTTTTTGTAAATTCAAATCCAAAAATTTGAATTTAAATTTTTTATATATATAATTTTTTTTTCAAACCTAAGAAAGCAACAAAATTGAGGATGAAGAAAATACCTGTGGTCTTCACCATGGGTCGATGCGTGTGTGGATCCTCGTCTTGACACCCTACAATCGAAACAAATAGAAGTAGATTCAAATCTAAACTCACGCATTGTCTCCCTAGCAACGGTGCCATTTGACAAGCGTGGAAATTGCGCATTTTGAAATCGTCAGAAATCATAGTATAGATGCAAAATCCCCTTGACAAAAATATTTATAACATCAAAACTCGATTGATTTTATTCTTTTGAAAACTTGAGTCCCGGTCGTTCATCCCTGGAAGGCATGAAAACAAGTCAAGATTTAGATCGGCTTAATCTAAACTAAATCTAATCTAACCTAATATTTTTATCTTTTTGTGTTTTTGATCTTTATTTTGAAACACGAAATGAAAGCATGCATCAAAGTTGTAAGCCGTGAAGATAATAGCATGCATATAAAACCATTAGACAATAATACCATGTATCAAAAATTAAGTCACTACAAAATCTGGATACATGGAAATAAAGCTAAACTAAAGAAAGGGATCAACCAAGAGAGGCTAAGGAGAAGCCTTCTTGGTCGTCCACTAAAGAGAGGAGGATGGGTGTGTGCACCCAAGTAGAGAGAGGAGGGTGTTGCAACCTTTCTCTACTAATGGCCATCCTTGAGAAGACCTTGAGGGGGGTCTTCTCTATGGCTATTTACGCGACTTGATCATGTTTTAACAGTCAGTTGCGTCGTAGTATAGGTGACCAAGCGTTATCAATAAATAAGAATTTATTACTTGAAAACCTAAGTATCCGAGGTCGAACACAGGGAGTAATTGGAATTTATTCACTAATCTCAATAATGTAATTGAACACTTAATTACTCAAAACTTAATTCAAAATATATATATGCATGAGTTTAAAAGTTAATTGTGGCAAAAATAGAGGAATTGGACGTCTAATCATGAGATCAGATGTCTTCAAAAGATGTTTTCTTTCTTCTCTTGTCTGCTTCTTGTTCTTCTTTTGACTTTCTTTCTCTGATTTTCCTCTTTTTCTTCTGTCCTTCTTTGGCCGTGTGCTTCTTCCTTGTTTCTTCTCTGCAGCTCCTTTCTCTGCTCTTGCCCTTCTTTCTCCCTCTATCTTCTGCCTTGCCTCTCTTCTGCAGTTTCTTTGTCCTTTTCTCTACGGGTCTTCTTCTTCTTCTTTCCTTGGTTCTACTTCCCTTGGCTTCAGCTTTTCTTCTTCTTCGACTTCTACTTGTCTTTCCCTTTCTTTCTTTCTTCTTCCTTCTTCAGCCTTAGCTCTCTAACTTCCCCTTCTCTTTGGCTTCGCCTCTTTCTTCTGCCTTGTCTTTCCTTCTCTTTTTCCTCCCTTCCTTCTTCTTCCTTTTGCAGCTAAGTGTCAGCTCCTTTTTCCCTACGCAAACACCACGCAAGAAAACCTACCCTCTACCCACACCCGCATCTCTCTCTTTGTATATCACTCTTCAGTACACTCTCTCAAAGCTAGGTAATTGGGTCGGGTCGCATGCTCAGGTCCAGGTGCACCGGCGTGGGTGTGGTGCACGAGGAGTGCACGGTAGGATAGTCGGGTCAGGTTGCCAGATCCGCAGGATGTATTCACGGACGAGGCGTGTATAGGTGGGGGACCTCACCCTATGTGTGTCTCAAGGGAAAGAGCTGAGAACACAAAATCATCTTATTGTGTGCACTTCACTCAGATGTTTACGAGGTGGGACTAATGTCCCACCCGCTTTTGCTCGCACGCCCGTAGGAGTTCTTCCTTCCAATTGCTGCAGCTGCAAGCCTCACAGCGCCAATTGCTTGGACAGCTGACTAGGCGAGACTCCCCCAAACCTGCTGGACCTGGGACCCTGAAGTGCTTCAACCTAGAGAGAGCTTGCGACCTTCTCGAGCCATCGCTAATGACGACTGGTGCTCAGATCCTGCACGACACAAAAGGGGCCTTGCGACTCCATCAAACCATAGGAGGACCTTCGCCATGTCATGGCAAAGGTGAGGCGATAGGTGGCAGGCCACGGGGCGGCCTAAGCATGTGTGCCTAGGTCGCTCTGTGGCTGGGTTTATGGGTTAGGTTGGGGGGCATTTATGGTGGTGTAGGCGGTCTGTGAATGGGTGGAAGATGTTCGGTGGAGTGTGGCAGAGATTATGGGGTTGGTGGCGAGACGTGTGGAGTTGTGGATTGATGGGTGCATCTCACCGGAGGTTGGCCGGAGATAGGGAAGATGGCAGTGGACTGTGGCTATCGAGGGGCGTTTCGTGAAATAGGTTGAGGGGAATGGAAGAGGAGATAGAGACGAGCAGTTCTAACCTAATTAAGTTGACGAAGGGGGAGAGAGGGTGGCTGGCAGTACCTGTTGTCGCCAGAGAAGAAGGCATCCAGTGGAGGGAGACGACGGTGACGATGGGGCTAGGGATGCTCGTGCGGGTGTTGCGTGACGTGGAGGAGGATGGGGAGGATAGCTCTACCACTGGTATTGTGGAAGATTGACGAGAAATAGGAGGGAGGCTCGCCAGAGCTCGCTAGAGCACTTGGCTGGAGGTGAAGAAGAAGAAATTGAGATGGAATTCCAGCCAAGTCGAGCTGAAGATGTGTAGCTGGAGTTGAGGGTCAATTTATAGGCACTGGCAGGGGTTCCTGTGCTTGGAAGACAAGCTTCCAAGAGTGGGAATCCTCGCTGGAGATGGAATTAGTTAAGAGACCCAAATCTCTCGTGCGTTCGCAGGAGAGGTTGGGTGCAAATCAAGGATTAGCATCGAGCTCAGATGGAAGGGAATTCCTCAGAGAATCTCCCTTCCAAATCTAGGAGATCTCTGAGGAATCAGGGAGTATTCCCCCTCCATTCCTCGCCAGAGTAGGATTTCTCCCCATTAATGGCAGAGGGACCTGCTTGTATGAGTTGCGAGGAGGTTTGGAGGGTTTATGTAATGGTTTTCAAAAGATAAGGGCTAAGATGTAATTGGGTGTACCAATTTGCAAAGTAGGTCAAGATGACCTCCCCTTAGGCCCAAATCTTGGCACAAACCTAATTTGGACCTAAGGAATCCAATGGTGAAGTTGGATTTTAGGTTTGACTATGTTTGACTAGACATTTTTCATAAAAACCCAAATTATGTCAGTTGATGGGCTAGGACACCAATCTAGGTCAAAATAGGTTTCAAAGTCCAATTTGAAGGTTTTAAACCCTAGGGGATATTTTTCCATGATTTTAGAGAGTTTACTTGATTTTTATCGTGACTAAAACCTTGTTGAATTAAGTAGGTCTGTTTTAGGGTTACAAGATGCATTTAATTCCTGGTTTGCACATAAACCCATTTCTGACTGAACCAACCCACTTTTTGTCTTTATTTAGACCATTTGACCTTTGTTTTGCCTCTGAGAAATCCAATTTATGTACTGCAATGGTAAAATTGTAGTTTCAACCTTTATTTCATGTTTTCTTCTCAGAACACTTATTCGTTCAATTAGATCCTTCTCTAGGTTATGTAGGAGCTTTTATTCTCTTTCTTAGGTAAAAATGAGCTAGTTAGGGATCATGATGAGGCTCTCATCAATGGCCATCTAAGAGGAAAAGAAAATGGGTGCATGGATCCTCTGTGGTGGAAGAAGAGGGCACGCCCACAAGAAGAAAGGAGAAAGTGTTGCATCATTATGCTCTTCTTCTTCTTGCCACCCTTGAAGAAGCTTGGAGGAGAGCTTCTTCCTAGCCATACATGGAGGGAGACTTGGAGGAGGAGGACAGCCTTGAGAAGGAGAGGAGGAGGTGTGGACACAAGTTGAGAGTGGAAGAGAGTGAATGGAGATGGTAGTCAATTTCATGGCTCTCTTTGTCCTTTTAGGAAGGCCTCCTTTGGTTGCCACTTTTGGTTGCTCCAAAAATAGAATTTCCATCAATGTAGGATCTAGAGTTGACGCATGGAGTTTTAGGGTTTCCAAGAGTAGGTGTGCGTGGGTTGGTAGGGGTAGAATAGGAAGGTAGGATTTAGGAAGGTGTGTGTGTATGATTTGAATTTCGTAGAGTGATGTTCTATGGGTTTTGGTAAATCTAGGTTAGGTTGACCTACATGAAGTGGGTGTGGACCTAATTAGGCTTAGCAAAGTCTAATTGGATAGGAGTGAACCTAATTAGGTCTAGGTCAAATCTAATTGGATGTGTTCATGTGATTAGGCTAGGGTAGCACTAATAGGTATAAGTAAATTAGAACCTGGGTGGATCTAATTAGGCTCGGGTGCACCCAATCAACTGTATATGCACCTAATTAGCTATGGGATGGTTCAATTGGGTTAGGGATATGATAAATAGGGCTATGGATAGTGGACTAGGCTTACGAGGTCTCTAATTAGGTTTCCTAGGGTGTCTGGTGGGGTTCCTAGGTCAAAATAGGCAAGCTAAGGCTTCCAGCAGCAAAATCAGGAACCAGACAGCAGTATCAGACGTTCAGGGTAGTGGTCAGACATCTTATATGGTCCAGCATGTTTTGCGTGTAAGAAATCAGGGTTACAAGTAACCCATCGTCGTAGTTGTAAAACACGTTGATCAGATAAAATTTATACTGAAACTCCAAGCGAGTCCCGGGTCGAACATAGGGAGGCGACGTTTACTTTATTGAAAACCGCACTTCGATTCGTTTCTTTTTGGTATTTTAGGGTTTTGTTATTTGTTTTGTGTTTTCGAAATAAAATACAAGCAAATGAATCACAAGATAGAGATATGGAACGAAAATGGTATATATATCAATCCAATGTCGATTACAATGAACTACAAAAGCATAAAAAGAGAGGGAGGTGAGAGAAAATCTCTCGAATCGGTTGTTCGGTGAGACGACGGTGCCTGGCGGAAACATAGACGAGGGAGGTGAGGAGCGGGACAACGAAGGTGAGATGTTGGAGGACATCAGGTTGTGGAAAGCTTCGACATAGCTCTAGATTGGAGGTGAGAAGATGGAGTTGATCTGCTACCAGAATGGAGGTAGGAGGATAGCTCCAAGGTGACCTATGAAGGGAGATGGGAAGTTGGAGGAGTATTTGGTAGGGCAGAGGTTCGCTACACTACTGGGCACCTTGGGAGCTTGAGAACATGCTTTAATGGAGCGTTGGTAGGCTTGCTAGAGCTTGGGAGTAGGTGGGAGTAGAGTAGGTAAAGATGGCTTGGAAGGGAGGGGGTGTAGGTCCTTTTATAGTGGTGGAGAAGAGGCAAAAATCGGTATGAGACCATTAGTGACATCCAGGCCGTCGCTAGAAACGTCACTGTAGGCAGCTTATGCCCATTGGCGCCCACAGCTGGCTTTGCTGGCATGCGATGAATTATTGACGGCTGTAAGCATCGCTGTAAGTCCAACTCATCCATCGCTATAGTCCACCTCACGTTGCGCTGGTGCCGCTCCTACCTTGCCACGCGCGTGTGCTAGCCCACATGCTGGCGCTGCGCGCTTGCGTGCCTGCGTGCCCGAGCACGCACCCGCGCTGCTGTGCACGTGCGTGTGCTAGCGGCTTGGGCAGCCCCACGTGGCGTAGTCTGGGCCGTCCATCTTCTTTTTGTTGTAGGGGCTACTACAAAGGTTGGATTGAGTCGATTTTCGTGTCGTTAGGCTGCGATCGTCGACTCGAATCCATCCGCATGGTTGGATTTATCATTTGAAGCTCCAAATTATGTCTCCTAGTCCCTTGTCCATTGATCTTCCCCGAATTGCATATGGTGCTATGGAACTCTGATTGATACGATTTCAAAGGCGTTGGACTCCGATTGTCGTCTTCAACAGATCCGTACGGTCGGATCGTCAATCCGAGGCTTCAAAATAAATATCCTTCTCTCCTAACCATAAAAAGGATGCAATTAACCTAAATTATATACAACTACTCTAAATGCAAAATGATGCATGCTATGCAATATTTATAACAAGAAATGCAAATCTAAGCCTAGGAACATGCATGAATAGGCATTTTACCCTCAATAAATGTGTTTACATCATACCCCCATGCATATCTTTTGCTAGTCCCTAGCAAAATTAAGTTATATGTTATGTATAAAAGCAGAATTAGGATTAGATTGCTTAAGCCTAAGTCATTTATTAATAATATAAAATTTCAACTAAGGTCCTAAACTATGAAAACTCAACAGTACCCAGGTGTCTGCTAGAATGCAGACTGCCGAAGTTCTCGCCTTATTTGAGAAGGGAAGAAATATATATTTTTTTTATTTTTCTTCTTTTCTAATTTTTTTGTACTTTTGGAGTTTGAGAGTTCCGGGATAACTTTTTATGGCTACCCGACCCGCCTAAGACTCGAAAAGGACTCTAAGTACTAAGCATCTTTGTGAAAATGTGATAGGCTCACAAAATGCCCGCTAAGACGGACTTCAAGTTTCTACGACCCTAGGTGACCTTGCCTAAAGGTTTACTTTTACGAGCGGTAGCTTTCCCCTACTTTCTTTTATATAGGGTCAACACAAGAGCGGACCCAGTGTATATCTCCCCGATTTATTCTACTTCCCCGCTTCTTCCCTAGGTGTTTTGGGAATTATTGTGCATTTTTTTTGTTGTGAGCTGGGTTCTGGACAATCAGCTGATGAGCTGTTACCACCGACAACTTGCTAGCCAGACTCGTGCGGTGAAGTGTGTTTTTATTTTATTTTTTTATTTTCTCCTTTCTTTTTTTTTCTCTCTTTCTTCTTTTTTTTTTAAAGTAGGTGGCTTTCCTGATCTAAGCTTTACCTAAAGGGAGTACAATGAAAATGGTCTAGTGGCTGGGCTCTGGACAACTGGCCGATGTGCTGTTACCACCGACAACTTGCCAGCCATACCACCCAAGTCAGTCCATTAGCTACCCAATTTCCATAAAAATCGCTGGAAAGTGAGTCAGTGCAAAAAAATGTGTGTAGATGCTTAGGCTTAAAGTCCCCCCAAATCAGAGGGTGGGTTGATAAATCCCATACTTTTCATCCCAAGTTATTTACCAAATTAAAATAAATTTTAATTGGTGAGAACTCGAGACTAAATCCACATTCGAGTGGACACCCGGGCTAATTAAGCCTGATGACCTGAAGAGTCTAATTGTTTAGGTCCTCTCGTATCATTTCCTAAAGTTAATAACTTCCAAATGTCTAAGTTCTCTTTTCCTAATTTCTTTCTTTTTTTTACCTTTATTCAAATTTTCAAATTTTTTTTAATTTTATAAGAAACTAAAAGATATTCTACGGAGTTAGCATAATGATTTCAGGAATTGATTATCCACCCCCCATGCCTAAATGATGCAATGTCCTCATTGTAAAAATAAAGAAATGAAAAGGGTAGAGTAAATAGAACATCACCTGAGTGTCGTGAAAATCCAGTCAGCTCCGCAGAGAGAAGAGTGTATACACACGTGCTAAGTTTAATGCCTTCAGGTAGGCATAACATACATACAAAGAAGAAATTGAGAATTCACAAGTGCAGTTAGAATCAAAATAAAAAGGTTGATCCCGAAACCCATCTGCAGAAGATGTCCACAGACGTGGACAAGATTATGGTGTAGACCCATGCCCCAGGGTCGAGTAGTTCTCAGGTTCTGGATGAAAATCACCCAGAACCGAAGGTTGTGTTTGCGGGGCGGAGCCTACGGTTTAGTGGTGTGCAACCCAAGACTAAAGTGTCAGACAACGGGTAAAGATGGTTCAATAGGTGCGGTTGTCCAGTTAACATCTAGCTCAGAAAATAATCTGTTATTTCGAGCTTGTGTTGCACGTGAAAGATATCATAAGGGTCTTGGTAGAAAGTAGGTGGTTTTAGGTCAATAGCTACCCTTAGATCCAAAATCAAACTTCCCTCAGAATTAGCCTCCCAAATCTTTATTTCAACAATTCTATCCTCCAACATCAAGGTCTTAGGCTTCAGGACCTCTAGCATATTATTCACCCTATATGATTCTCCCAAGTCCAGAAATCATGGCTGAATCAAGATTGACTTGGGCACAAAGATCTCAGAAGTCAGCTCTTCGGGGTGCAGATGAGGACTGGGGTCATTGATTGAATCATCAAGGTTCAGATCCTCCAAGTTAACCCCAACCGAATCCAAATCTTCAATAATTGGGCTATCAACTGGTTTGTCAGATTCCTCAAGCCTATTTGTCTCACTAAAATCCTCTTCCTTAAGTTCAAGTGAGACTTCACCAAAAGATTCTTCACCCTCAGAGTCAAAGAATCCATGATCCTCATTTATATATGTCTCAAAATCATATGTCATTTCATGGTCCGTGGAGACATATTTTTCCTCGCTCCCTGGCTTGGAAATCTCGGGTGAATCAATCGGTTCATCCTCAAATGGTTGCTCTAGCCCATCCTAGTCATCCCCAGTCTCAGAAAATGTATCCCCCCTGACAGGCGCCTGAGAGGGTTCAGACATTGGCTCTCCTAAAGGGGGTTCATCTTGAGAATCATCCCAAGATTTAGCTAGTGCAACCACAAATTTCATCCTCAACCTCGACAATTTCCCAAGAAGAAACTCACCCAAGTCCCTATCCCTAACACTTTGGAGCAAATCCAATAGATAACTATTAAGTTCATCAATCATTTTGATCATAGGCTCCAGTGCTTCAGTGCATGGTGTTGGCTGAGCTTCTAAAGATTGTATAGTGTTCCTCAAATTAGCCAACACCCTATCGTGGATCTGGTTGACCTGAACCGACTGGTTCGGTTCAGGTTTGGGTTGGTTCAGGTTAAATCTAAGGGAGTCAAGATGTCAAGGTTCTCGGGTCCCTCCCTAAAAGTAGGTCATTCTAGGTTGTTCAAAGGATGGTGGTGACCTATATTCAATGGAATAATGGGGAGGGTAGGTGTTATAATCATGTATCCTTCCTGATTGTAGATCAAGTTGGTTTGGTCATAAAAGGATGGAGATCCATAATCATCATAGCTCTGGGAAGGATAATAATCATAGTTTTGTCATCCAGGGTTAGGCCGTGGACCTTGAGGTCTGGATTCATATCCCCAATCAAAGTCATCCCGACTAGTGGATGGGTAATTACAAGTCAAGTTAGGATAGTAATCATCTTGGGGATAAGTGGTGGTACGAGGATAGGATGTGAAAAGTGTGTAGGATGTGGAAGGGTACATGGTGAAGTAAGGAGGGAAATCAGAATAGAAAGGAGCCCTGCAATACAAAAATACAAGCCTGTCCTTAGTTTGGGTAGCCTAAAGGTCTACAGACTGTCAAAATCTGTCCTAAGATTATAGATGATTTACTCTACTTATGTCTAGGCAATCCAACCAGTTAGAAGGAGGGATTGGGGAGAAGGTTCTTCCTTTGGCTTGCACCTCCGGTTCCTAGTGTACCCCATAGCCGCGGTCGTTTGATGCTTCTCCCCTAGCTAGACATCAGATTAACTAGTATAAGCAGGTTAATCGTGAACAATCTCAATCTGGATCCCGACGAGCGAACCAATCCTTAAGGCTAACATCTAATCAATTTTAGTTAGGCTTGGGACAATGGTGCTTCAGGAATGTGATGGGCCCTTTAGATGGGTTGTGCCCTTAATGATCAGTTAAAATGTGTGTGTGTGCACAACCAAGGTTTGTAAACAAGGTTATTTGATGATGTGTCTTTTAGAGTTCAACCTTGTTTAGTAGCTTTTAGGGTTTAATCTTAGGTATATTCAATCAAGTTTAGGAAAACACTCCAAGTTTTGCAAGCACTGGTGATGATATATCCCTTTAGAAATCAAAGAAAAAAAATGTGGAGTGCCTTGTTCAGCCCTAAGAGTCAACCCTAAGTGGCAAGCTACTTGATGAATCACTTTTATCTTAAGTGGTGCAGCCTAAACAGTTCAATCAATTGGCCTATTGCACCACTTAGTTAAGGCACACAGAAATTTTTGACCTATTCAGATTTCTACTCACTTATTTGTGTGTTGAATTAAGTGTACCAGGTCCACAGGTCAAATCCCAATTAAGTAGTAGAATCGATGTGATTGTGCGCCTTAGGGTGAGAAGTTGTGGGTGTTAAATGTGTAGCTTACAGAAAATCCCACAATCAGATTGCACTCTTTTTTATTTTTTTATTTTTATTTATGTGGATGGCGAGATGAGTGGAGGTGGCAAACAAACAACCAAATCTAGCCTAGGGTTCATAAAAAGCACCTAAGTTGATTTGTGTTTGAGTTATTCGGTTATGGAATGAAAACTAAGGTGGGGGTGGTGTGGGGAACACTTACAAAACACTCTACCCACACTTTACTTCGGTCTACCACACTTGGATCTCCTTGCTAGGGTACCTGCAAGACAGTAGATCAAAGAGAAGTAGGGTTAGTGCTATGTAAATGCAAAGAAACACAATAAACAATAAAGTAAATTCCGTTGCCTCCCTGGCAATGGCGCCAAAATGGTCGAGCGTGTTTCGCGTGTAAGAAATCGAGGTTACAAGTAACCCATCGTCGTAGTTGTAAAACACGTCGAACAGATAAAATTTGTACCGAAACTCCAAGGGAGTCCCAGGTCGAACACAGGGAAGCGACGTTTACTTTATTGAAAACCACGCTTCGATTCATTTCATTATGGTATTTTAGGGTTTTGTTATTTTTTTGTGTTTTTGAAATAAAAGACAAGCAAATGAATCACAAGATAGAGATGTGGAACGAAAATGGTATATATATCAATCTAATGTCGATTACAATGAACTACAAAGCATAAAAAGAGAGGGAGGTGAGAGGAAATCTCCCGAATCGACTGTTCGGCGAGACGACGGTGCCTGGCAGAAGCTCAGAGGAAGGAGGTGAGGAGCGGGACGACGGAGGTGAGATGCTAGTGGACATCGGGTTGAGGAAAGCTTCGACGTAGCTCCAAAATGGAGGTGAGAAGACGGAGTTGATCTGCTACCAGAATGGAGGTGGGAGGACAACTCCAAGGTGACCTATGAAGGGAGATGGGAAGTTGGAGTATTTGGTGGGGTAGAGGTTCGCTACACTAATAGGCACCTTGGGAGCTTGAACAAGCTCTAATGGAGCGTTGGTAGGCTTGCTAGAGCTTGGGAGTGGGTGGGAGTAGAGTAGGTAGAGATGGCTTGGAAGGGAGGGGGTGTAGGTCCTTTTATAGTGGTGGAGAAGAGGCAAAAATCGATATGGGACCATTAGTGACATCCAGGCCGTCGTTGGAAACGTCGCTGTAGGTAGCTCATGCCTGCTGGTGCCCACAATTAACTTTGCTGGCATGCGATGAATTACCGATGGTTGTAAGCGTCGCTGTAAGTCCAGCTCATGCGTCGCTGTAGTCCACCTCACGCTATGCTGGCGCCGCTGCTGCCTTGCTGCGCGCGCGTGCTCGCCCACGCGCTGCACTGCGTCCATGCATGCCTGTGCGCCCACACGTGCACCTGCGTTGCTATGCACGTGCTGTGCTGCATGCGTGTGCTAGCGGCCTGGGCTGCGCCACATGGCGCAATCTGGGCCGTCCATCTTCTTCTTGTTGTAAGGGCTACTACAGAAGTCGGAGTGAGTCGATTTTCATGACGTTAGGCTGTGATCGTTGACCCGAATCCATCCACGCGGTTGGATTTACCATTTGAAGCTCCAAATTATGTCTCCTAGTCCCTTGGCTGTTGATCTTCCTCGAACTGATATGGTGCTATGGAACTCCGATTGAGGCGATTTCAGAGGCGTTGGACTCTGATCGTCCTCTTGATCGGATTCATACGGTCGGATCGTCAATCCGAGGCTCTGAAATAAATATCCTTCTCTCCTAACCACAAAAAGGACACAATTAGCCTAAATTATATACAACTACTCTAAATGCAGAATGATGCATGCTATGCAATATTTATAACATGAAATGCAAATCTAAGCCTAGGAACATGCATGAATAAGCATTTTACCCTCAATAAATGTGTTTACATCATTATACTACAAAATTGGACGTCTGGAAAATAAATTAGACATCCAATTCTGTGTCAGTATGAGTTTTGGCTTCCTGGATTGTTATTCTGTAGAAATCAAACGTCCAACCTGATGTTTAGACGTCATAAAAGGTGCAGGAGAGTGGGTTTTAGGTTTTCTAAGGTGGGTTTTGGTTCCTAAGTGTTTGGGAGAGGGATAGGGTGGATAAGAACATGGATAGTGCTATCCATGTTTGGGTTTTGAGGCTAAGGTGCCCTAATGGAGGTGGTTTTGGATTTGGGAAGGCTGTCCTAGGGTTTCTAAGGGTAAGGGTAAGGCTATCTTCCTCACTCCTCTTATCTGGATCAGTCTTCTTCTTCCTTTATTGTTTTATTCCACTATCTCCATTCTGGATCACTTTATTACCTAGAAATAGTAATAAAAACCATTAAATAGCAAGATACCTCCTCTTATTCTAAATAGACTGATGCAATGAATGACAAGCAAGATATGAGTGCAATATCAACAAATTAAGCTAGGTTCAAACATTATTTAGGTTGATTAGGACCCATGATTGCTGTGAAATTAGGTTCCTCCCACTCCTCTCAGGAAGTGAGCTCACGGGAGGGTTTCGGCCACTTGGGGTCCTGGGTTTTAGTGCCGCTTCTCAAGGTAACCGCATTGGCAGAGGCGTTGGGACCATGGGTAGATCCTTGAGAAGAAGAGCAAGAAGAAGCACCAAACCCTGGGGGTGCTTGTGGGGCTTGCTGGACCATGTGGGCATGTCCAAGATTAGCTTGGAACCCTTGAGAATTGGGGCCTCTATAGATCACATTTCTTGGGCTAGGTTGTGGCTAAGGAAGGGATCCCTATTGCTTGCAATCCAATAGCTAGCTCAACTGTCCCTTCACTAATGCCATTTCCTCCTAATGTTTCTGATTCATATTAGCCATTATTTTTATCAGTGTGACCATTTGGTTTTGCGGTGGAGGGGCCATCCTATTCTTATTATAGGGTGGTCTAATAGGTGGACCTTGATAGTAGGAGGGGGGTTTAGCCTATGCTGGTTCTAGAATTGGTTCGATTTTTGGTTCATCCAGGAGAAATTCGGGTGATTACGTCATCCGACATTGTAGGTGTTGGAGAAGGGGTCAGGTTTGGAGTAACCTTGGATGGCTTGGACTTCTTCAAAGATAGAAGGTGTCGAGGGGGAGGGTAGAGAGTAATTAGGGTTTGAGGGAGCAAAGGTCCCTCCCTGGAAAATGGTCAGGTGTTGTTCCAGGTGTATTTGGTTCATGGGCTGCACCAACTCTACATTGTGAGCTCCCTTTGCTAGGGAGAGGGTCTGTAGTGGGTTTCTGGTTTGGTTCAACAGTTCAATCGTTTTGTCCACCAACTCAACTCGATCCAACTTTTTGGCTATAATGTAAATGTCAACCTTTCCAGAATTGGCTTGCACATCATAGATCCCACCAAGGGGTTGACTGGATCGATTAAAGTGGGTCATGGAGGCATTGTTGAGCGAGTTCTCACTCATAGACTCAAAAAATTCAAATGCACTCTCCTCATCTTTGTTTAAAAAGTTTCCTCCACATGAGGCATCAACAAAGTTCCTAAGGTTGCTATCTAGACCATGGTAGAAGATCTGGGCCAATTACCACCTTGCCACCTCATGGTGTGGGCATTTCCTCAATAATTCATTAAATCTTTCCCATGCCTCATGGCATTGTTCTCCACCTTATAGTGTAAATGTGGTAATGGCTCTTCTAAGGGCATTGGTTTTACCTATGGGAAAAATTTTCTTCAAGAATGCATGCCTCAGTTCCTCCCAGGTGGAGATGGGTCTTCCTAAGGTTCTAAGCCAATGAGATGTTTTATCTTTTAGGGAGAAAGGGAACATCTTAATCAAAACAATGTCCAAGCTGATGTTCCTGGGTTTCACAGTTCGGGCGATCCGGTCTAGGTCCTCAAGGTGTTGGAAGGGGTCCTCATTTGAGCTACCATGAAAGTGGCTCTGAATTAAGCTTAGGACATTAGGTTTCAGGTCAAAATCACCTCCCCCTTCGGGGACCCTAAGATGTGGCTCTATCCGGATAGTAGACGGATTGTAAAAATCACAGAGAGGCCTAGGTTGGCCCTCAGGAGGTTATTGTGGGTTAGGTGGGTTTAGTGCGGGTTGCCCTTGAGGGTTTTGCAATCAGTGTATGGCTTGCATGATGGTTTGGATCTGTTGTTGTTGAAGCTGGTGGTTGGCAGAGATCCGGGCCTAAATGATGGCCATAGCATTGGGTGGGGGTTAGTCCTCAACCTCATCAATTCTTGGTTCAGCTATTTCTCTTGTAAAATCAAGTCTCCTCCTGATTTCCCTATCTAAAACAAATAGCTCAGGATGCAGTGATTGTCTCCCATGCATACACTAGGGAAGAATGGGGTGGGATGTGGGGAGAGACAGGTGTGAGAAGTGTGTGCACAAACAAGCAAGCAAGTCTAGTCCTTAGAGTGTGTACCTTAGGTGACCTAGAAGCCTCAAAGGGGATGATCAGATCTGTAAGCACTTAACCACCCTTCCCAATGTTAATCTGCCAGGTTGATTGCGAGGGGGTTGAAGTGAAGGTTCTTCCTTTGGCTTTCGTCGTCGGTGTCGTAGACCCCACAACAGCGGTCATTTGACACTTCCCCGCAGCCTAGAAACTAGATTCTACAAAGGGAATGAAGGCTAAGTGCCTACCAAACCTAATCACACCTTCAAGACCTAGACCAGTCCTGCCTAGGACACGTCTACTCCATTTTAATGACGGCTAGGTTAGTGCTTGTGCTCAGGATATTTGATGAGTGATTGGGCAGCAATCATAGGTCTTAATTGGCCTAGATTAAGCTAGGACTTAGCATAAGTTACGGTTATTCATGCATGCATACGCATTATCTGCATGTTTACCACTTTCCTTTAGCTATGCATAAAATAATGTTATAATGTGCTGATTAAGTGCATTATGTCGATTGCAGGGAACAAGCTGATCAGGAGCTGGATCTGAAGCTGGATCAAGAATAACGGGAGTTGTAGCAGAGCTGGAGCAGAAGGCCTAGTTTAGATGTAGGAATAATAATGTAAGGGGGTTAAAAGTTTGTTATTATATTAAGTAGGAATAAAGCAGTAAAATGTGAAGAGCTTAGGTCCATCCTAGCCCTAGGATAGCCTAGAGACTTCCCCAAGCCTTAGCCACCCTTAGATTAGGTCACAACACTCTAGGTCCCTAAACCCAATTCCAACCACATAGGAACCTAAATTAAGGTGCCCTAACCCTAGTACATCACCTCTAGACCTCCCTAAGGACCTAATTAGGTCCTCACTAAACCTAATTGACTTGGATCTTAGTCAATTCCATCAACCTATTCAATTGGACTCATTGAGTCCAATTGAGCCCTGAACTTAGCACACACTGTCCAATTGGACTTAGTGAAAGTTCAATTGACCTAGACCTGACTTAATTAAGTTGTTTTACTCTCAATTAAGTTTCCACACACCCAATTAAACTTGTATTAAGTTTAATTGCACTTTACCTTAGTGAATTAGGGTTTATAACCCTAATTTGAGACCTACCTTGACCTAAACCCACTAGAACCCAACCTAATCAACCTAGCCCCCTAAGTTTCGACCCACACACACCCACACACACCATCCACATGAAAATATCTAGCCTAGAGTTCTCTAGAACTCTCTACCATGTGTGGTTGCCTTGGTTGCCAAAAATAGCAACCAAGAGCCATTCAATATTTAGATCCACATTTGGTGTATCTAAAAACCACCATCCACCCTCTCTCTCTCACTCTCCCACCAGCTCCCACCATAGGCCTCTTTAGAGAATTCCATAATTCTCTAGAGAGCTTCCCTTAGGCCTATAAAAAGACCCCTTCGATGGCCATTTGCAACCATTCACTTCTTTAGCAATTGCAGTCCATTGGTGCCATTCACGCCACCTCCATAGTCACTCCACCTCCACGAGCTCACTACCACCACCATGGAGGACACCATGCCAGGATGCTGGATCAACCCTACCTCTCTACAAGGGCCGGCCTAAGTTCCATTGGCCACCCCTCCTTCTTCTCTCGACCACTCCAAGGCCATCGGGGACCACCCCTGAATGCCCTCTATTCTTCTAGCTTTAAGTCATGCTCTTCATAATCTTTATTGCTTTCATTTACTGCTTAGTAGTGTAGTCTTACTTCCCACCCAATGATGCATGCGAAATCCCCCCGTTGATTCTTGTATGCAATCGTTTTCTGGTAGTTAGGTTTAATTTTTAAGCATTCATGTATAAGCTTTCCTCTAGATTTCCTTGTACAACAACTCTCCAATGATGAATGAAATTTCACTTTATATATATATATATCTCTTATGTGTTCGAAATCACCACGAGCTGAATGATTATCATATTTGCGTGATTTAAGTGCCTGTTCTTTAATTGCCTATATATTACGCACCAGCATGTCGTTTAAATAAAGTAGAGCAGCTTTAAGATTGATTTCAAAAGCAAAAACAACACCTCCCAGAGACGAACGACCGGGACTCAAAGTCTCGTTACTTTTAGAAAACAATATCTTTGTTGGATCATATTTCGCAACTATACTATGACGCTTTCATCAAAAATGCGATCTACGACCTTCCAACAATGAGGCATTGTTTAGGGTTGTGCCTCTTAGTTAACCGATTTGAGCATGTGTGTGTACTTAACAAAACATGGTTTTCGAGCAAGGATTTTAGGATGTGATGTCTTTTAATGATTTTTCCTTGCTTTAATGCTTTTTTAGGGTTGAAGTTCTTTAATGTTTTCAAACAAGGTTCAAGTGGGCACACAAGGTTTTGCACACAACGGGCGAAAGTCAATTTCCTTTAGAATGTTGTGGCCCTAGAAAAACAACCCTAGTGTATTCACCCTAGTGTTCATGCAATTCTACCAAGTGAGTTGATTTTAGTTATGGTGAGTGGTGCAGCCCAAGTCAAATCATGGTGGCCTCTCAAACACCACTCAAAAGAAAACTCCAAAAAAAAGATTCTCTTTAAGAATCGTTAGAGTATATTTTTTTGTTGGGTGATGAGTTTGGAATGTGGATCAAGTAATCATTCACCATGCCAATTTTAGATTTTCATTTTTTTTGTACTTTTTTTTAGGCAAGCAAACAATCACTGGGTGGAGTGATACTCATAACCGTCTTCACAGCATTTTACTCTTGGTCCACCATCTTGGATCGTGCTCCTCCGTCACCCAAGCAACAAGTTCCTGCAACCAATCAAGTAGAGAGAGCAAAATAAGTTAGAATATGTGAATACAAATGTGAGATAAAAGCAAAAAAAGAAATCCATTGCCTCCCCGACAACGACGCCAAAAACTGACGTGCGCAAAATACGTTTGTTCAATTATGCAATTGTAGTATGCGTTCGCGACGTCGATTTTAATTTAAGAAGTGGAGTTGGTGAGTCCAAGGGTCGAACACAAGGAGGCATAAAATCAGATTATTTTATCGCTTTAGTTGTCACAAGAATGGGTGGTTTGCTTGCTTGGGAGAAAACACGAGAGAGAGAGAGAGAGTAGGGTTAGAGATCATGTTTATAACATGACAAGAATTAAGAGAATGTGAGCTACAATATATGAAACATCATCAATATATAGCATGCAATTAAAGTTTGATTACAACTACAACCATAGATGAAAGCTTAAACAAGTACAATGTAAACTAAAGTAAAGAGAGTGTGTGAGGAGTCAAAGCGGCCACTGCGGTGGAGGGAGGCTCCGTCAGCGGCTTGACAACTGTGGGGCGAGTATGGAGTATTTGGTGGAGCTAGGAAAAGGCTAAAGTAGTATAAAAGGTGTGTGTATTGAATGCCTTTGAATGGGCTGGTTGGGAGGGTTTATATAGGGAAGAGGTGTTTCTAAACTAAGTAAGGGCTTTAGCAACATCCAGGACATCTCTAAACCCATTCCAGAAACGTCGATGAAGCCCCTTAGCCACCGGTCCAAGCACGTGCACGTGCTTCCTTCGCCTGCGCGATCCATGTGCGCACCATGTGGACTGTCCGATCAAAGAATGGATGGTTGAGATTGCGCCCTGAGCACTGTTCAGATTGCACTTGCATGTGGGAGAGCATGTGCTTCATGCGTGATCGCACGTGTGCCCATCAGGCGCTTGAGGGTGCGCCACGTAGCTTCCATCTGCACCACTTGGCATTGATCGAACGGTTTGCATCGCCCGCGGTGCACGCTTGGATGCGATTTGAGACACAGCAGGAGTCGAATGCTCGCTGCTACTTGCGAGTGCGAGCATTCGACTGTTCTGCTACCTCCTTGATTTGGTGCAATAGAGAAGTTAGGTGTGCATGAAATTGACCGTTGGATGGTGATCCAACGGTCAGATCTTGAAGCTCTTTGGATGCATTGGGGGTGTGGTGCTGAGCTCGTGGATCCTCAGCCGTCCGATGAGAGATGTGTGGCTGAGATCGCGCAATGAAGAGAGAGAGTGACAGATGTGGGCAGGAGACCATGTGGCACGTTATGGGCCATTGATAATCAGATCAATGGCCAGAACTTCTTGGGCTGGTCAAGGGAGCTCTAAATGTCAAATTTAAGTGATTTCAAATCCGTCGAACTCCATTCGTCGATCTGAACCCATCCATGTGGTCTGATTGCTCATTTGAGGCCTATTTTAACATGCATTTGTACATATGGCCATTAAACATTGATTTATAAGCAATCTTAAATCGCAATGCATGCAGTGCTCCTATGCCCATCATGACATGTTATTAGTGCGCATATGTCCTCGAAACTAACCCCAATTGATGAAATTATCATCATTGAATGTACAGCTATCACTAGTCAGTTGAAGATGACTTCATCTTAGCTCAGGATGCTCAAGTCCAGCTCCTGGGGACTCAGCTTAGCTCAACTTAGTTGAGCTAAGCTACCTTAGCTACCTCAACTAGTTAGATCATCCACAGGAGCACCAGACCTAGCTCACCTTAGCTCCTTTTAGCAGAAGCCAGCTTACTTTAGCTTGTCTTAGCAACTAGCAAAGAACTAGCAAGCTAAGCTAGCTAAAGTATCTCCATGCCACCCTTTTCAGCAGCTGCCAGCTCCAGTTCAGCTCCAAACTTCTTATGTCCAGCTCCTCTCCTCAAACCCTAGCTCCCATTGCCTCCTCCTCTACTCCATTACTAGCTAAGATAGCTTAGCTTAGCTTAGCTAAGCTCCAGCTCCCTTGGCATTTACCACCTTAAAACCCCACCTAACCAACTCCACCAATTAACTCCACCTAAGCTCCACATAAGCTAACCCTACTTCCACCTCACCTTGGCGCCAACCTAGCCTACTAATTGTTCCTCTCCTCAACACAGTTAATTAAGTTAATTTTGCTTAATTATGTGTAGAAGAAAGCAACTTAGGTTAACTCGAATTTATGTCGATTGAGTAGTATAGGGTCAAGTTAACCTAACATTTTAGATTTTATTTCTTTTAACTGGTTGAGTCCAGGTCGTTCACTGGGAGGTATAGATTATTTAGAACTCACCAATCAGTCTAATCTACTCATAGAAGGTATAATTAAGTTAATTTTAACAACATGAACTTTGCCTAATGATTTTAAATTTAAGAAATATGCAAAAATACACAAGAAAACATATTTACACAAATGATCTTCTTTAACAATAAGTAAACATGTTTATTTCTATTTATTTCAAGAGATTAAGGCAATAGAAAGTACTACTAATAAAAGTATGCCTTATTACAACATTAAAATAAAAAAGGAATTAAAAATGATGCAAGAAAGTAAACCATTTCTTTTCTTATCTTTGTATCTTCAGCCTCTCTCTCTTTTTCTTCTTCTTTTTCCTTTCTTTCTTTCTTTCTCTTTTTCTCAATTTACCTATTTCTTAATCTTCTCTTAATCCTTTCCTTATCTTTTTCTTTATTCTCTCTTATTTTTCCCGAGCTCTCTTTCTTTTCTTTCTTTCTTCTTCTTGTTTGCACCTCAAAACACGCCTATAAGAACGCCTTCTTATGCTATTTTCTAGCATTAACTATGTATATTATAATCCTGTAGTTGCATTTGTAAAAACGCTTGCATGCATGCATTTAATTGAGAGGAGAAGAGAATGGAATAAATGGCTTGCATTTTTACATTTTTCTTCAAGTGTTTCTTTGCAAAAGTCCCTTCTCTATTTTTATTTTCATCTTTTCTTCTTCTTCCCGCGGTTGAATTTCCTCCCGCAGCGCATGCAGCACCCCTGCCTCTCCCTGCTGTCCTTCCCGCGCCTCTCCCTGCAGCAGCCACTCTCCAACGCCTCTCCCTGCTGCGGCCATGCCTCCCCGCCATGCTCTCCTCCTCTATAAAGCCGCAGCTCTTCCTCGCGAGGAGAAGCAGGGAACATTGCTGCAATACGCAGGGGGCTGGCTGCAGCAAGAAAGAATCACCACCAGCAGGCCGCCACCTTCCTCTCCTCCCTCTCCCCTCCATACGTCGGTCCTCCTCCGAGGAGAAACCCGACGGGCAGGAGCTCACTGTGGTGCACACTACCACAGTGAGACCATCACCGCCCAGCTCTTCAAAGAGCCGGTGGGCGTGGTGGCTCTCTGTTTTCATTTGTTTTCCGTTCCTGCCCTTCCCGCCATTGCTGCTTCTTCAAAGTCTGAAGCTTGAAGCAGCAGCAGCAGCTAAGCGGAAGCAGCAGCAGCAGCTAAGCGGCGGCAGCAGCAGCAGCAGCGGCAGCGGCCCCCGCAGCTTCCGCGAGCGTCTGCAGGCGCCCCAGCCCCTCTGCACGCGCCTGCAGGCCTTCCCCGCCTCCGTTCGTCTGCTCTGTCGCCCGCCTCTGCGCCCGCAACCGGTCGCTGCGCTCCTCAGCAGCGGCCGGCCAAGCGCCTTCCTGCCTCCCTACCAACCTCTGCAAGCGCCCGCGCGTGCCTGCAGACTCCCCGCCTCCCTCTCTGAGCGCGCTGTCGCGAGCCTCCGCGCTCGCAGCCGGCGACGCAGACTCCTCTCCTCCTCTGGGCGAAGACGCGCCCGTGCGCCCGCGACCATCAGACGACGGTCTTCACCTCCGGACGTCTTAACTCGTCCCCTGCAGTGCGGCCCGCTCTCTCCTGCCTTCGCTCTCTCCTGCCCGCTCTCTCCTGCTCTCTCTCTCCCATTCTCTCTCTCTCTCTCTCTCACTCTCTCTCACAACACTTTCTCACACACTACACCGACGCACACAGACATCTACACTCACACTTTCACACACACACACACACACACCTATACTATAAACATATATATACGCATACTTATATATTGATACATATATACATACATATATACATATATATATCTATATAACTATATACATATATCTACATATCTAGATACATATATACTTATATACATATATATATATATATCTATATAGTATTATATATATATACTTATATATACATAGTATATCTATATAGTTATGTATACATACATATAGTATTATATATATATACTTATATACATATATACATAGCTATATACATATATACATACATATATATATATATATATATATCTATATATATCTATACATATATACTTATACATTTATATACATACATATGTACATATATTTTCACGTTATTTATTATACGCTGTATCGCGGGGATATCTGCACCAGTTGCTGATATTCCCTGATACACGCGTACAAAAAAAAGCGTGGTCCCATACATCATCCATCCTCCATCCACACTCCACGCGGCACCTAGTCGTGTTGGTTGCGTCTCTCTAGACGTCGGCTGACTCGACATAGTGCTACACTCCATCGTCACCTCCACCCCCACCCCTTTATATATATACTACATATAAATATATATCTATAGCTACTATATTTACTTTCTATCTGATAGCTTCCTTAGTAAAAAGATAAAAAAAGGTATAAAAGTGAAAAGATAATCTTTGATTTGCAGGTACCCATCTTGCAAGTAGCAAGACGTGTTTTGAAACTCTGTTTTGGCTAAAAGCCAAGGACACAATTTTGAGGGTGTGCCTCAAGAACAAGGATTACCAGAAAAAAAACCTAAATAAGAAAAATACCAAAAACAGAATAAACGAACGGAAGAGACGCGTTTTAAGGAAAACGTAGAAACTCGACTTGAACCCCACTTCCCTGAGTTCGACCCTGGGCTTAAAAGTGACAAGATAAAATCAATTAGGCCAGGTTAAAAATTTTGTAAAGAGATGGTTAGGTCTGAATTAGGTTAACCACTATACACATTTCAACGATAAAAATATCATATTAATAACCTATCCAGGCGGACCATCATAGCTTTTCTGGCGCCGCTGCCGGGGAAGCGCGCTTTCGAGTAAGTTTCTATCCAATTCCTTTAAATTTGTCTCTTCTCTCTTCACGGGTATTATTGTTTTTGGTGTGCAGGTGAACCTGGTGGAAGGAGAAGAAGGCTGACAAAGTCGAGGACGTGAGCAGATCCAAGGCGGGAACGAGAGCGTGAAGACGCCGACATCGCATTGGAACTTCGCACACGTTGCCGAACAAGTAGGTTTTCTTTTCTCATCAAATTAGGGTTAACTTGCCACCACACAAAAAAAAAAAAAAAAAAAAAAAAAATTTAAAACTAAAAATTAGAAAAACTTCTTGGGATTTCTTGAGGGCAAGTGGATTAAAATTCACTTGATTGATTGGTTGTCTTCACTCCCACTGCCCCGGGATTTCCCGCCTTACTTCGCATAGCGAAAATTCTAGAATCTTGATTCTTAGATTTTTCGCCATGGGAAGTATTCTTTGAGGCAAAGAAAAAGATTGCTTGTATCCCTCTTTTGCCTCAATTATCTTTAATTCAGGATCACTTTTTTGGTGGGGAGATTTGGAATTGAGTTGATTCCAACCCCACCACGACTTTTCAAACTTGCCTGTGATTCGATCCTGAATACTTCAACCCCAAAAATTTTATTTTCTTTATCTGTTGGTTGAAGCCTTGTGTGTGGATATCTTTCTAGTGATTGGGAGCACTTGAATTGAAGTGCTTTGGCTCCCTTTCACATTGGTATAAAATTGATTCGCGCATCCACACATAGAAATCTCCATTTAGGGTAGCCCATTGCATTTTAGCATGCATTAACTAATTGATAATTGAAGAAGGGTTTCTTGGGATTTAGAAGGAAAACCTGTATTTTTGCAAAAACCCGGAGATTGGTTGAATTGGTAATTCAGCAAAACCCTAAAATTCATACTACTTAAGGCTGAACTCTAAAAATCATTCGCCAATAAAAACTTCAATTCGGGGAGATTTCCCTGTTGCATGCTTGTTCTTACACACTCTTAAAATCAATCACTTGGGCATTACCCGTAAACAACGCCCTTTACATTCCAAAAGCACTTGACCCTAAGCCTCTAATTAAAACTGGTAGTAACTTGACCCTTTTAAGGATTGGAGGTCTAACTACCTACGTGTAGCGGCTACGCGCTGGTGAGAGTTCCCGCGTGCTATCGGGTGTCTAAGACTGGGGCAAACGGCCTTTCAATCTGGCCCGGCGGTTCCGCGGTGCTCGCATTCGGTTCCGTAGTTCGTGATAGTAGGTAACTTAGATCTTTAGGTCTAAGGGCACACTGTAGAGGTTAGGAACTTGACTGTATTGATTTGTAATCAAGTGTACCTTTGCGGCGTCATTTCTCTCATCCCTTTTCCCTTCTCATCTCCCCAATTCTTCCTGCGGTAGTGCATGTTTGGGAGGAGGTCACAAAACCCTGAATTGCTTGTATTGACTGATAAATCTAGAAAAAGAGCCGAATCATCCTCCTCCTCCACAAACATGGCACACACCTCCGCCTCACCACTTCGTCACAATTTCAATTCTTTCAACACCAGGCTTATCACTGGAAACCCTGTAAGACCTTCCTTATCGAGTGTCGCGCCAAGCGACTCGGTAAGTCATGTGGAACTGGCTTCTGCGAGCCAGTATTTCAACATGGAGGACCAAGCCTCCGTGTACTCGGACACATATGCGGACACGTCTTCTGGCATAGAAGATGCCTGCACCCTAGGGAATAACCCATTTTCTGCCACGTATAACCCAGGGTGGCACAATCATCCCAATTTTGCATGGTCCAACAACCCGCAGCGTCGAAACCCCGCTGGTGGACCAATGCGATCGTCCGCACCCGTCATCCCAAGGGCCCAGTCTAATCCTATGGCAACTCTGCCATCAGGCCCTTGTGTACAGAAAACCAAACACGCATCAAAACCTCTTGATAAATTGATGCGAATGATGACGGAAATGTCAAAGCGCCATAAAGAAAACATGACCTCTCTTCAGCATTTGGCGCAGCAGAATGCTGAGATCAATCAACTAAGCATGGCGACTCGATCTCAGGGCACTTTTCCCGCCCAACCTGTTCCAAACCCGCAAAACTTTGTACCCTGTGGTCCGCAACCACAGGTACAACCTTCTCAGGAACAGGTTCATCAAATTCTGCAAGCTCCGAGTATTCCTTCGGGATTTCAGGTTAATCCCGCTGCAGCACCGCACTCTTATGCTGATAGTGATCACATCAAGGATGACACGTCTGACGAGGACATGACTGTCAGTACGTGTATCAAACTAATTGGAGCCGATTCAGACTGCTGTGAATTACCTGACGACTGCCTAACCAACACAAACTGTGACGTTCCCCAATCCCTCCCTATTCCTGTACCTTCTCCTGACCAGACTTCTGACGAGGTTTTCTCCGCTTCCCATACCTCGTGGTCTGAGTCATTGCCGGGCTGCTCACCGCCGGTCCACACTATGGAAGACCGGATTGCCCTTTCTTTCCCGCTAAATCAGGCGGATTTGCAAATCCACACTGGGACCTTGAGCCCACATCTTACTCACCGGGGCTATTCCCTTTTGGATCCATCTATCCAAAAAGCCCCCCTTCTTGGCCAATCTAAGGGCCAACTTCCTCTTCTTGATCTGTTTTCTGATCTGCCTGGGACACTCTCGTCCCAGAAAACGCCAAATCTCTCACCATCCACCATTACTTTTCACGCCTCTATCGCGATTACTTTGCTTTTCTCTTCACCACCCACCATCCACCCACCCTTCCACCCTGATTTATACCCTAAACCTCAGCTCCTGTTACCCGATCTGTCGTCCGTTCTCTGCCTTTCCTTGCATGCATATGAGGACATAGCATTGTTTGGCATGGGGGGGTGGATAGGCATCCATAGGATCCGGGTATTTTATGGTATCAGACAATTACCACCTATTTATAAATATGCAAGAAAAAGAAAAAAGAAAAGAAAAAAAAAAAAAATATATATATATATATATATTAGTAATAAATGGTGTTTAGTAATGATCTAAAAGCTGAAACAAAAATACAATAAGTGTTTATGGATATTCAACCTCTGTTTTGAAGAATTTCCAGGCCACAGAAGCTTGATTCGCTCAGGCTCGGCTTAATTCACTTAAAGCATTGACGAAATAGATCAAAATCTCTCCTAACTAAGAACGTTTCTTGTACCTGAGACACCAGTACAGGATTCGTTGGTTTGCTTTTTCTTGAGAGCTTAAGTAAACTTGGTTCACACTACACATATCAGGAAAGATCAGGTGAACATAAGATCCAACCCTAGTGTTCATTAGGAAAGGTGGAGTCCTTACCTGTGCGTGCAGGTAGACTTTTTATCCCAAGCTTTAGTCTTGTGTTTAGGAGTGGCTCTTTCCACCAAAAAGAAACTCTCCCACCAAAAAAAAAGAGTTGAAAAAAAAAAAAAAAAAAAAAAAAAAAAGAAGAAAAGAAAAAAATATAAAAGAGTCAGTATATCTCATAAATGTCTGTATACTTTATTTTTCGGTGAGCCACAAAAAAAAAAAAAAAAAAAAAAAAAAAAAAAAGAAGAAGAAAGAAAAAAAATCAAAAATGGGAGTTGAGTTTTCCGTAATCATCTTAAGGGTCAATCCGAAAACACGAGCTGAAATTGGGACCAACCTGTACTTAAAAATTCGTGAAACCCTGGGAGTGAGTCTTAAGGTTCATCTGGTTAGCCTTGATCCATCACTATGCACAAACCATAACCTCTTGAGCTCTCGAGTACGGCAAAACCTCCTGGGTCCTGGAAATCGTACTTAAGGTTTAAATATCAAGAGTCCTGGTTAGTTGAGAGATGATCTTTGTCATGTAAGACTTAAAGTACTGGTAATCTTCTCTACAATTGGTTCTCACAATATCCGATAATAAACACCGATATCATCTCAGAAGAAAATCTTCAGCTTAAGATCATTTCTAAATACGGTTTTGCTAGGGACTAGCAAAAGATAGGCATGGGGGTATATGTTTGCACCTCAAAACACGCCTATAAGAACGCCTTCTTATGCTATTTTCTAGCATTAACTATGTATATTATAATCCTGTAGTTGCATTTGTAAAAACGCTTGCATGCATGCATTTAATTGAGAGGAGAAGAGAATGGAATAAATGGCTTGCATTTTTACATTTTTCTTCAAGTGTTTCTTTGCAAAAGTCCCTTCTCTATTTTTATTTTCATCTTTTCTTCTTCTTCCCGCGGTTGAATTTCCTCCCGCAGCGCATGCAGCACCCCCGCCTCTCCCTGCTGTCCTTCCCGCGCCTCTCCCTGCAGCAGCCACTCTCCAACGCCTCTCCCTGCTGCGGCCATGCCTCCCCGCCATGCTCTCCTCCTCTATAAAGCCGCAGCTCTTCCTCGCGAGGAGAAGCAGGGAACATTGCTGCAATACGCAGGGGGCTGGCTGCAGCAAGAAAGAATCACCACCAGCAGGCCGCCACCTTCCTCTCCTCCCTCTCCCCTCCATACGTCGGTCCTCCTCCGAGGAGAAACCCGACGGGCAGGAGCTCACTGTGGTGCACACTACCACAGTGAGACCATCACCGCCCAGCTCTTCAAAGAGCCGGTGGGCGTGGTGGCTCTCTGTTTTCATTTGTTTTCCGTTCCTGCCCTTCCCGCCATTGCTGCTTCTTCAAAGTCTGAAGCTTGAAGCAGCAGCAGCAGCTAAGCGGAAGCAGCAGCAGCAGCTAAGCGGCGGCAGCAGCAGCAGCAGCGGCAGCGGCCCCCGCAGCTTCCGCGAGCGTCTGCAGGCGCCCCAGCCCCTCTGCACGCGCCTGCAGGCCTTCCCCGCCTCCGTTCGTCTGCTCTGTCGCCCGCCTCTGCGCCCGCAACCGGTCGCTGCGCTCCTCAGCAGCGGCCGGCCAAGCGCCTTCCTGCCTCCCTACCAACCTCTGCAAGCGCCCGCGCGTGCCTACAGACTCCCCGCCTCCCTCTCTGAGCGCGCTGTCGCGAGCCTCCGCGCTCGCAGCCGGCGACGCAGACTCCTCTCCTCCTCTGGGCGAAGACGCGCCCGTGCGCCCGCGACCATCAGACGACGGTCTTCACCTCCGGACGTCTTAACTCGTCCCCTGCAGTGCGGCCCGCTCTCTCCTGCCTTCGCTCTCTCCTGCCCGCTCTCTCCTGCTCTCTCTCTCCCATTCTCTCTCTCTCTCTCTCTCACTCTCTCTCACAACACTTTCTCACACACTACACCGACGCACACAGACATCTACACTCACACTTTCACACACACACACACACACACCTATACTATAAACATATATATACGCATACTTATATATTGATACATATATACATACATATATACATATATATATCTATATAACTATATACATATATCTACATATCTAGATACATATATACTTATATACATATATATATATATATCTATATAGTATTATATATATATACTTATATATACATAGTATATCTATATAGTTATGTATACATACATATAGTATTATATATATATACTTATATACATATATACATAGCTATATACATATATACATACATATATATATATATATATATATCTATATATATCTATACATATATACTTATACATTTATATACATACATATGTACATATATTTTCACGTTATTTATTATACGCTGTATCGCGGGGATATCTGCACCAGTTGCTGATATTCCCTGATACACGCGTACAAAAAAAAGCGTGGTCCCATACATCATCCATCCTCCATCCACACTCCACGCGGCACCTAGTCGTGTTGGTTGCGTCTCTCTAGACGTCGGCTGACTCGACATAGTGCTACACTCCATCGTCACCTCCACCCCCACCCCTTTATATATATACTACATATAAATATATATCTATAGCTACTATATTTACTTTCTATCTGATAGCTTCCTTAGTAAAAAGATAAAAAAAGGTATAAAAGTGAAAAGATAATCTTTGATTTGCAGGTACCCATCTTGCAAGTAGCAAGACGTGTTTTGAAACTCTGTTTTGGCTAAAAGCCAAGGACACAATTTTGAGGGTGTGCCTCAAGAACAAGGATTACCAGAAAAAAAACCTAAATAAGAAAAATACCAAAAACAGAATAAACGAACGGAAGAGACGCGTTTTAAGGAAAACGTAGAAACTCGACTTGAACCCCACTTCCCTGAGTTTGACCCTGGGCTTAAAAGTGACAAGATAAAATCAATTAGGCCAGGTTAAAAATTTTGTAAAGAGATGGTTAGGTTTGAATTAGGTTAACCACTATACACATTTCAACGATAAAAATATCATATTAATAACCTATCCAGGCGGACCATCACTTCTCTACCTTGTCTCTTTAGCACTTGTTTAGCCTTCTCTTCCTTCTACAAATTCTCCCTGTCTTCCTTCTCCTTTCTCTTCCTTTGCTTTGCTCCTTCTTTTACCTTAGCATCTCCCCTTAGCATATCTTCCTTCATTCTGAGTCAAACCAGGTTTTTTTCTTTTAACCAAAAATTAGGTTTTTTTATTGGCGGCTTGGCCATTCTGTGATACACAGCACCCTCTTAGGGTGGAACCAGACCCTACTAGGTCCAAGCCTAGTTCATTTAGTTCAGTTTATTTTTGGTTCACAGTTTCGAGCCAAACTGGCTCAAGGCCTCCCAGGACTTGCACACGCCCTCCCAGGGCCCACACTAACATGCCCATAGGCGCACACACTCACAGGCACATACACGCCTACACACACCCACGCATGCTTGTTCGGTAACCATGCGCCATGCCCTGTCGACTGAAGTGGCTATACAACAAAAGACTTTTATACCTATGCGATTGTTCAGATCTACCCGAGGTGGGACTAACTTAACCCCTCCCAAACCAAACTTCAAACGACAATTTCTCCTAGCTCAGAGCTCCATTCTAAGAAAATAAAAGCTTGTTGGAAACTCTTGAGTTGCTCTACAGGATTGAAGTGTCAATTTAATGCAAAGGGGAAGTTATGCTCTTCAATTTGAAGGGCGAAGATTCTGGTTTTCTACAGTTAAAATGGCTTGGAAAAATGGATTTATGGTTATAAAGTCCACAAACTGGACTTTCACATCCAATTGAAGTGTTAAAAGGATTAAAGGTGAATTCCACAGTTGCTGGTGTAGATAATAAGCTCTCAGGAGCTTCAGGAAGTGTGCAGGAGCTCAAAGCTTCTCTAAAAGCTTCAGGACTGTGAATCAGACTTTGAAAAGTCCTAACAGACAACTAAAGACCTGTTTAATCGATTAAAACAACTTATAGAGGTTGTTATAACTCCATCTGGGTAGACTTTGCATTCAAATCTCATCTAAAATCCACTGTCAACAGTTTGGGTTCAAAAATAACCCAAACTAATAGAAATCAAATCCAATCAAATTGTCTATCAAAGCTCACTCAAATCTCTTTAAAATCATTCATAAGCATTCTAGAAACATCTTGAACTCATCAATTCGTCTGATTGAATCCAGAACTCAAGATTCGGACTCATGTTTGACTGTTAAGCTTCAAGTTTTAACTTTCTGATTTTGGCCTTCTCACAGGGAATTAAAACCTTAAACCACATCCCTTTAGTCTCAGGAACATGCTCAGACCCTTAAATAGGTGTTTTAGCTGAAGTTCCTAGGGTTTTAAGGTCATCGCCTCAGCTTCTAAAGTAGTTTGTTCATCAGAACAACCTAAAGGTTGTTATAGCAGTTTAAGCATAGACATGAATTCAGTGCACAACACTAAAGCTTCTAGACCTCTTTATTGCATCTTAAAACTAACTGTCAAACTTCTCCAACTCTGCCGAAGTTGGAGAAGATGAATACCTATCTCAAGCTCCAGACATTCAAATCTCAAAAAAATAATCTCTACATAATCAATAAACCTCAACACATCGATCTAGAGCTTCTCACTCTGTTCTACAGGCTGAAGACTAGTTTTGACTCACCGGAGCTCACTGGAGCTCCAGTGAGTCCAGAAAAAAGTAAAATTGTGTACAGAATGTGGAATTGTGCCATTAAAGATTTGAAAAGGTTCCTGAGGTCACAAGGAACCTCAGGAACACGTTAGTTCCTTCAATTGATCGTTAAAATAAAGATTTAGCAGTGAATTCAATTTTTATAAAGTTTGAGTTGGATTAAGCTCAAGACTTGTCTTCCCACTCAATTGAGTGGAGGAAACAAATCAACAAATGATTGAGATCATAAATGTATATATAATTAATGGTTTCAACTACTCCTGAGCTGCCATTGACAGCGAGCTTAGGAGCTTAATTAAATTTGGGTGTTTAGGTTATATGTGGTATTTACTTGAATTAAAGTGATGATTAGGATCCTTTGAAGATGAATAGGTGATGGAGGATCCAGTGAAGGTGTAAAATAGGTCAACTACTGCTACCATGGACAATAGAAGTAGTCGGTGGAGTTGGAAGTGGTTTAAGCGATTAAGTGATCAAATTAGTAATTAATGATGTTATAAATGATCATGGAAGATAGAAGGAGGTAGATAGTGACTTAAAAAGACGAGTTCTAAATCTAACATTACAACTACCTAAGCTACCTAACTAACTAAACTAACCTACCTACCTAGTCTACTGTTACCTGGACGAAGGGGATAGAGGATCTCCATTGAAGGCTCATAATGGAGGAGGAAATCAGAGGGTTGTCAAAAGATCTCCAGCGGCAATTGTGAGGTGAAGGAGAGGAGAGCTCCTAGTCAGCGCTTCTCAAAAGATGTGGCTGACTTTGGTGGAGATCCAAAGCTATTGAAGACAGATGAAGTCAAATGAAGCAAAGGAAGTTCGCAGGAGTTTTGGAGAGAATACCCTATTGGGTTGGCTCAGTGAAGGAGAGGGAAGGGAGCCAACTTGGTGGAAATCGAGGGTGTAAGGAGGTATAGTCGACGGCGACTGAGAAGAAGGTGGAATCTGGATGGAATTGTGGCTAGGAGGGGAATAACCACCGGCATCTTCTCCAACGCCGATGAGGTTATCTCCAGCCCTAAAATAGGATTTAGGCATCATCCAGACCGGTGGATGAAAAGGGGATGGTGTGCGCAAGCTCCAGGAGCTTAGAGGAAAGGATGACGTCGAATTGGCGGTGATCAGGCGGTGGACGCACCTTCAGTTGTCAGCCGTCCAGATGGGTGAAGAGAAGAAGTCCAGGGACTTATTCGTAGTGAAAGATAAGGACCTAAGTGGAAAATAAGGACCCGATTGAAATAAAATATAAGGACCAAAATGTAAACTCAGATTTTCAAGGTTTATTTTAATTTAAATCCTTTTCAACTTTTTTTATATGATTATAAATAAGATAATTATTATATTTAGACCTTGAATTTACATTTTTGACCTTTTTAGATTAATTTATTTAAGTAATGTTACTTAAGTTATTACATACTTAGGTATATATTATGCTTAAGTTAGTTAACTAATTAATTAGATGAATAATTGATAATATTTCAAATCTAATTATTAATTAGATTATTAATAATATTAATTGGATGATAATATAGCACTTTTAATTTATTTTAAGGTCCTTTACTATTTATCTTTTATTTAATAATTAACCCATATATTCACATATTTCCAGCTAATTAACTAGGAAGACTAGTCAATTAGGGGTAATTAGAGATCATGATGAGCTTCACATCACCTACCCACTACCTCCAAAAGCCACCAAAAAATGGTGCCAAAACCACCTTTAACTACCCTTGTTCTGGCACCAAAAACTCCCTGTAAAAATCCCTCCATCTCATCTCTACACCTACCCTTTGAACCACATCTAGCCATCCACCTAACCCCCCTTCTAGAAGCCTTCATGGTGGCGCCAAAACCAAGGCACCTCTCCATGGTTGGCACCACCTTTAAATGCCTCTCCACCTCCATAACCACCACCTTCACATCCCCCCACTTGGCACCAATCATCCTCCACCATAAGATCACCTAACCACCTCCTAAAAGCCATCCTAGCCCTATACTTCATCTCCACACCAACCACCACCTTCCACCTCTATAAAAACCCATCACCTACCACCAAAAAAATCATCCTCCATTAGTATTAAATCTACCCTAAATCCACCTATAACTCATGGCCAAGAAGAAGAAGGAAGGAAGGAGATTAAGGAGGCTATCCCTTGCCTCCTTGGTGCCTTCTTCCTCTCCATTCTTCTTCTTGTGCCACTCCAAGAGGAGGAGCAAATTCTTATCTTGGAGGATGGCCAGGCATTGGAGGAGGAAGGGTGGTGCATGCCCACCCTTGGAGAAGACTTGAAGGTGGTAGCTTCCAGCTTGGAGGAGCCAAGGCACGCCACCCTTCTAGGGCTTGCCAAGAGGAGACTGTTGAACGTGTGAATTGCTACGCTAATGTGTTTGGTTTTGAAAAACCTGTCATAGTTTGAAAGCGAAGAACTTGTTCTCAACAAATAAAATTTATACTGAAATGAAAACTCTGGGTCGAACACAGGGAGGTGGACATTTGATTTAAAAACTATGCATTTGTTTTTATTTGTCACGAAGTAATTCAATTTAAAACTATCTAACTATTTACAAGAAATAAAAGAGAGAGAGAGTAAGAGAGAGAGAGAATATTATAAACAGAAATCAAAATGAGATGTAGAATAAACATAGAATTTCATCATTAGAATGATTGTTCATTACACTAGAAAGTGGGAAAATGATTACAATAGAAAGTAATAAATCTACTCTAGAAAGCATTAAAAGAAAAGAGGGAGAAATATCCTCCTCGATGGTCGCTTGGAGGACGAGCAGAACTACTTTAGAAAGCAGTAAATCTATACTAGAAAGCAGTAAAAAGAATAGGGAGAGAGATATCCTCCTCAACGGTCACTTGGAGGATGAGCTGGATGGGACGACGCTTGGACGAAGGAGGACGAAGCAGGACAAAGGAGGACGAAGCAGAAGAATGGGAATGAGGAAGCACGTCGTCGTCGTCGTCGTGGGATCCACTTCCGAAGGGGGACGAAAATTTGGACTTTATCTCGTGAGAAGCATCCCGGGTGTGGGACAAGCTTCTCTTGAGCTTTGGAGAGGTAGAGAAGAGAAGGAAAGGATGAGAATTTCGTATGGAGGGGGTCTCCTTTTATAGTCGCAAGGAGTGGGGGCAAATTGGTCATTACATCTTTAACACATTAAATAAGGGGTTTTTAGTGACGGATAAAATCGTCGCTAAAGCCCCAACGTGGGCGTAGTGGGCGTTGGATGCATACGGCCGCTCATCTACTTGTGCCTAACGCTCGTTGCACGTTCAGCTGTCCACATGATCGGACGGCCCAGATCGCGCCTTCACTCGCCTCGCTGCGCGCACATCCCAACACATGCGATGCCATGTTACGCAGCGCGTGCAATAGCGTGTGGACGCTATCGGGTGCACATGACCGTTGGATCGCGATCTGACGGTTGATTGAAGGCGAGCCCACTCGCTTCAGATTTCACGTAGGGAGGCTCGAACGCGGGCCAGTGCCTCACGATAAGGTGCTGGACCATTGCGCTGTCTCGCTTAAATGGTCGTGTGGATGATTTCAACGCGCCGCATCCACAGCCGTTGGATCTTGATCCAACGGCGGAGAAGGGCTGATGCGGGAGCTTCAGCGGGTGCGTGCGGGCGTTTGGGTAGTCGAGATGGCACCACGTGGCGCCATCTTGGCCGTCCATCTTTTGGATGAAGTAGATGGTGCCACGGGTGTCAGATTGACTCGATTTTTGCGTCGTTAGGCTGCGATCGTCGATCAAAATACATCCGTGCGGTCGGATTTGTCATTTGAAGTGTGGATTTACACCATCCTTGCCCTTGATCTTCTAAGGTTCCCTGGTCACTACCTGATGCTACAGATGCCTGATTCGGGCGATCTTGGAGTCGTTGAACTCCAATCGTCGCCCTGATCACATCTGTACGGTTGGATCTTCGATCCGAGGCCCCGATAAAAAGTTTCCCCTATCCAAGCACATACAAGGTGAAATTAACCTCCATTTTATTCAAACTACTCTAAATGCAAAATGATGCATGTTATGCAATATTTATAGCATGCAATGCAATCCTATGCTTAAGAACATGCATAAATAGACATCTTAAGTAGTGTAAATGTGTTTACATCATACCCCCATGCCTATCTTTTGCTAGTCCCTAGCAAAAACTATATGCTATTTATAAAAGAATTAAGTTGGATTATTTGGGCATGAGTTAGTTTCAATCATAAAGAAATTGTCTACTTAGGATCTGAACTTTCAAAGACACAACAGTGCCCGAGTATCTGCCAAAATGCAGACTGCCTCAAGACCTCACCTTATTCAAAGAAAAATTTCTTTTTCTCTTTTTCCTCTTTTTTAATTTTTTTGGATTTTCAGGTTTTAGGGTTAAAGAGTGGCTTTCTATGGCCATTCAACTCACCCAAGATTTGATGAGAACTCTAAGTTCTAAGCATCTTATTGTGAATGTGATAGACTCATTGACCGGTAATTAAAATGGACTTCGGATTTCTACTCCTCTAGGTGACTTCAAAAAAGAATTCTGCCTAAAGGTGTATCTTTACAACCGGTAGCTTTCTCCCTACTTTTATTTTTTTACGGGGTCAACACAAGGGTGAATCCAGTGTATATCTCCCTGGTTTATTCTATTTCTCCGCTTCTTCCTAAGTGTTTTGGGAATTTTTAGTGCATTTATTGAGCTGGGTTCTGGATAATTGGTCGACGAGCTGTTACCACTGACAACTTGCCAGCCATACTCATGAGGCGAAGTGTGGCTTATTTCTCTTTTTTTTATTTTCTCCTTTTCTTTTTGATTTTTTTTTCTTTTTTTCTTTTTAAGTAGGCGGCTTCCCTGGTCTAAGATTTACCTAAGGGTAGCAAAAAGAGAAAGGTCCAGTGATTGGGCTCTGTACAACCTACCTATGGGCTGTTACCCACGATAACTTGCCAGCCATATCACCCTAGAAGGTTCATTAGCTACCCAATTTCCATAAAATCGTCGAACAACGAGTCAGTGACAAGATAGTATGTAGATGCTTAAGATTCAAAATTCCCTCAAATCAGAGGGTGGGTTGATAAGTCATGTACTTATCACCCAAACTTATTTACTCCAATTAAAATAGAATTCAGGTTGGCGAGAACTCGAAAGACAAATCCACATTTTAGTGGATACACGGGCTGATTAAGTCCAAAGACCTGAAGGGTCTTTGTGTTCAAATCATAATGTAGTATTTCCTAAGATTGAAAATTTTCTTAAACCCAAGTTCTCTTTCCTAATTCAATTTTTTTTTTAATAAAAGAAAATAAAACAAATCTATAGAGCTGACGAATGAATTCAGAGATAAATATCCACCCCCCATGCCTATCTTATGCAATGTCGTCATTGTATTAAAAAGACATAAAATAGAGTGGAATAGAATAGAAAGTACCTGAATTGTGTGAATGTCAGGTCCGCTCCGAGATGGAAACTAAAAAGAACTATATATGTGCTGAGTTTAGTGCCTTCAGCTAGGCACACTATAAAAAGAAGAGAAATGAAGAATTCACAAATGCAGTTCAGAATCAAAATAAACATAAGAATTCTCTGACCTGTCAATAGATGTCCACAAATGTGGACCAGATTGTGGTGCAAACCCATACCCCATAACTGAGAATATCTTAGGTTTTGGATAAAAATTACCCAAAACCTAAAATCAGTATGCAAGCAGGGTCGAGCCTGCGATTTATGAGGATGCAACCAAAGACCAAAAAGTCAGGTTACAGAGAATTGAAGCTCAAAAGGATAATCGTTGAATGTGTGCTTGGGTTTGACATCCCCAAAACAAATGTCGTAAGGGTCCTGGTATGATGGTTTCAGCTTAATAGGCACCATACGACACAGTCTTCTATTTCCTCCAGAGTTTGCTTCAAATCAAAACTTCCCAACTCCTGTCCTCCTCAATCAGAATGTTAAATTCCGAGACCTCTTGCATGTTAATCACCCCATCTGAAATCTCCAAGTCTAAATGATGTGGCAGAATCAGAATTGACTTGGGTCTAATTATCTCAAAAACAGAATCATCGATAAGCTCAACAGGGTGTAACTGACAATCAGGCCATTGAATCGAATCCTCCAGAAAATGTGATTCTGAATCCATAATGTGTGCCCCAATAAGATCAGTTTCCTCAGTTCTTGGGCTATCAATGATTTTTCAGATTCCTCAGGCCCAATCGTCTCATAAAAATCGTGTTCTGTAAACTCGTGTGAGACTTTACAACTTGAATCTTCACCATCAAAGAAATCAGGATCCATATCAATGTATGTCCCAAAATCATCTGTCACTTTCTGTTCCTAGGGACACACGTTTCCTCGTACCCCAGCTCAGGGATCTCAGGTGAAGAAATCAGATATTCCTTAATTGGTTGCTTTAATTCAATCTGGTCAGCCTCGTAACACATGTTCCCCCTAATAGGTGCCTGAGCGGGTTCTGTCATTAGCTTTCTTGAAGGGAGTTCATCCTGGGAATCATCCCATGATTGAATCAAAGTGACCACGAATCTCATCCTCAATTTCGCTAATTTCTCATGTAGAAACTCACTTGGGTTCTTATCCTTAACATCCTGGAGCCAATCCAACAACGACCTGTTCAAATCATCAATCATTTCAATCAGGGGCTCCAATCTCTCAAAGCAAGGTATTGGCTGAACTTCTAAAGATTGAATGATATTTCTCAAGTTAGCCAGAACCTTATCTTGAACCTGATTACCCTGAACCAGATGAGTTGGTTCAGGGTTGGGGGGGTTTGGGATCAATGCAGAGGAATTAATGAATTGAGATTCGTTATACCCTTCCTGATAATAGGTCATTTCAGATTGTTCAAAAGGTGGTGATGACCTAAAGGCAGTGTAATCAGAGGATGGGTAAGGATTGGTGTATCCTTCTTGATTGTAGATCGTACTAGGTTGTCCATAAAAGGATGACGATCTATAATCGATGTGGCTCTGAGAAGGATAGAAATCACAATCAAAGTGTTCAGGGTTAGACCCTAAACACGGAGGTCCGAAACTGTATCCCCAATCTGAATTATCCCAACTAACTGATGGTTGATTACAGTACGAGTTAGGATATTCGTCATGTTGAGGATAATTCACAACAGGAGGAAAAGAGTGGGAATGCATGTAATATGTGGAAGGATTCATGAAAGACAGGACGAAGAAAGGCACCCTGTAATGCAAACAATCAAACCTATTGTTGATTGCGCTTGACTCATTCGTGTTTTAACAGTTAATTACGTTGTAGTATAGGTGATCAAGCGTCGTCAACAAATAAAGATTTTATTACTCGAAAATCGGAGTATCCGAGGTCGAATACAGGGAGCAATCAGAATTTACTACTAATCTCAAATGTAATTGAACACTCTAATTTACTCAAAACTTGAATTCAAATATGAATGTATGCGGTTAAAAAGTAATTATGACAAAAGAGTAAAATTGGACGTCTGATCACAAGATCAGACGTCTTAAAACTTTCCCTTCTTTGAAGATTCTTCTTCTTCTGATCTTGCTTTCTTTCTTCTACAGTCTTCACTTTGCTTCTTTCTCTTCTGTCTTCCTTCTGTCTTGGTTTTTCTTCTTCTTTCTCTTCTCTCTCTGCGAAGGCTTCTTCTTCCTTGGTCTTCTTCTTTGGTTTCTGTCTTGGCATCTCTTCTTTCTTCTCTTCTCTGCAATCTCTCTTCTTCCTGCCTTTGCTTCTTTTCTCTTCTGTCTTCTTCTTCTCAGCAGTCTCTCTTCTTCCTTGTCTTCTCTCTTCTGCGAAGGCTTCTTCTTTGCCTTTTCTTCTTTGGCTAAGTTTCTTCACTTCAACGCCCGGCCTGCATGCACAAAGAGCAAAACCTACCCTTTTCCCTCTACTCACATGTCTCTCTCTCTCTCTGAAATTCACTCAAGGACGCTCTCCCAGAGCCACGGGTAATCGGATCGGATTTCACACCCGGGACCAGGTGCACCGGCTAGTGGGTGATGCGCGAGGTGTGCTTAGAATGGGTCGGGTCGGAGCCTGCCAGATCCGCGAGATGAAGCCGCGGACGAGGCGAGCGCTAGGTGAGGGACCTCACCCCTGTGCGTTTGGAGGCGAAGAGCTAATAACACAAAATCACTTTATACCTCTTCAGCCGCTTGTAACTTCACGATGTGGGACTATTAGTCCCGCCTTGCTCTCGCACGCACCCGCAGAAGACTCTTCTTCGATTTCCAAGACTGTGGACTTCGCTGCACTCCTTACTGGACCAGATAACCTCGCACTGCTTTCCCGAGTCCGCTACACCTGAATCCTGGAGCTGCTGAAACCTGGAGCTGGCTTGGAACTGCTTCAACCGTCAATGGCGGCAGGGGCTGAGATAATGTCAAACACAAAACAAGCCTCTCGGCTTAATCAGACTAGCTGGGGACCTTCGCCGTGGCACGGCGAAGGTCATGCACGGTGAAGCAGTTCATGGGACAACCTAGGCGTGCGTGCCTAGGTCGTCCTGTGACTGGAAATGTGGGGGTGTTCAGGGGGCTATGGTGGAGGCGTAGAGGGATGGTGGATGGGCGGAGGGTGTTCCTTGTGGTGAGGCGGAGCTTATGAGACGGTTGGCGAGGCGTGTGGAGGGGCGGAACGATGGGGGCGACTCGCCGGAGGTTGGTCGGAGGCGAGGAAGATGGCGGTGGTCAGCGACGGTCGAGGGTCGATTGATGAAATAAGGTGAGGGGAATGAAAAAGGGGATAGAGGAGAATAGTTCTAACCTAACTAAAGGGACGAAGTGGGACGGTGAGGCGGAAGGTTGTACCTGCTGTCGCCGGAAAAAGAAGCTGCCCAGTGGGGGAGTACGGCGGCGACGACGGGGCTGAGGCGGCGTGCGTGGGCATTGCGCGACGCGGAGGAGAATCAGGAAGATGACTCTGCCACTGGTTTTCTGGCAGAGCGAAGAGGAAAGGAAAGGGAGCTCGCCGGAGCTCGCTGGGTACTTGGCCGAAGAAGAAAGAGAAGAATTTGAGGTGGAAGTCCGGCCAAGTCGAGCTGAAATTGGGCGGCCGGGTTTGGAGGTTCTTTTATAGGCACTGGGCCGTGCTTTCAGAGCGTGTAGGGCACGCCATTACCTCCGCCGGCTCGCCAGAGAAGGAAAGAGAGTGGATACCCAAATCCCTCGTGCGTTCACACGAGAGATTGGGTTCACACCAGGGATCAAGATTGGCCTTAGATGGAAGGGAATTCCTCAGAGAATCTCCCTTCCATTTCTAGGAGGGGATCTCTGAGGAATCAGAGAGTATTCCCTCTCTAATCCTCGCCGGAGAAGGATTCTGCCCCAATAATGGTGGAAGGACCTGATTGCAAAGGTGGTGAGGAAGTTAGGGGGCTCTCTGTGATGATTTTCAAAAGTTAGGGACCAAAATGTGATTTGGGTGTGCTGAATTGGAAAGTAGGTCAAGATTACCTCCCCTTAGGTCCAAATTTTGGTACAAACCTAATTTTGACCTAAGGAATCCAATGGTGATGTTGGATTTTAGGTTTGACCCCGTTTGATTGGATATTTTGTGTAAAAACCCAAATTAGGTTAATTACAGAGCTAGGACCCTAATATAGGTTAAACTGGGTTCCAAAGGCCAAATTAAGTGTTCTAAACCCTAGAGGATATTTTTCCATGATTTTTAGAGGGCTTAATTGATTTTTATCCTGATCGAAACCTTGTTGCATTAAGCGGGTCTGTTTTAGGGTTACCAAATGTCACTTAATTCCTAGATTGCACATGAACCCATTTCTGATTGACTCAACCCACTTTTTATCTCATTTAGACCATTTGACCTATGTTTTGCCTTTGAGAAATCCCGTTTATGTACTGCAATGATAAAATTGCAGTTTTAACCTTTATTTCATGTTTCCTTCTCAGAACACTTATTCCTTCATTTAGACCTTCTTCTAGGTTATGTAGGAGCTTTTATCTTCTTTATTGGGTCAAAATGAGCTAGTTATGGCTCATGATGAGGCTCTCATCATACCCCCATGCCTATCTTTTGCTAGTCCCTTAGCGAAATTTCAGGGTTTTAACTTCCGTTCTAGACCCAGAGTGTCTGTCAACAATCATGATAAGTGCTTCTCCTTTTCTTTTGTGATTAGGTAGGAATGCCGACAATAGGCCTAGTGGTACTCAAGCACCAACCAAAATCCGGACCTGACCCGCTTTAGCCTCAGTCCTCCGCAAAGGTTTCTAAGGCCCACAGAAACTAACCTGGGGTTTGTCGGACTCCGTGGTTAAAGCACCCATGCTTGAGAAATTTTTAGCTTAGGTTCAGTTTGCAGTGCATTTTTGTAAGAGAGAGATAGAAGATTTATTTGTTTGGAGGGCTTTTCTCTCTCTTTTCTTTTTATTTCTAGCTTCGGATTAGCTTCTCAACACGGTCTGTATCAGATTCCTCGTCCCCATCATCAATCCTCAAGGGTTCCTGGCTATCGATGCTTCAAGATAGCACCGCCCATGGCAACCCCCATAACCCTGGCTTTCGAGATTTCGAGATAATCCCGCCCATGGCATTCCATGGCCGAATTCAGACCTTGGCGATCGACATTTCGTGATAATGCCGCCCATGGTATCTGAACCAGCAGAGTGCTTACATGCCCCCAGTAGGATATTTAAATATCCTAAGAGACAAGCACTGAGGAGACGATATGTTGTTACGCATCTTCGAGGGGAAGTTCCCACCTCTCCTCGCTGGGAACTCGTCCAAATCAACTGGTGTTAATTGGCCGCTCCTAATCTAGGTGACTTTTTCAGAACATTAAATGCTTTTGCATGATTTTGATATTTATGCGCACTAAACCTGACTGTGTGTGAATTTGGGGTGTTTATGTTACCGAATCCTGCAAACCGGAGGTCAGTTAATGAGGCTGAATACTTCCTAAGCCTTAGACATAATACTTAAGCTTCGCATTTTCCCCAACCTCTTGAGGATTATCCAGATTTTAGCGAATACGTGAATTTTTAAGCTAAAGAATCTAGCCCAAGAGGCCTAAGACTAGCGTTCCCGCTAATCTCTTGTTATGTCTCCTTAGCACTTTTCTTTTATTTCTTTTCTTGATCTGGTCTAGAACTTCAGTTAATTCCTTAATCTTTTACTAATGACTATTTCTTTTTCTTTTTCATTTTGTGCTCCTTTTTTTTATTTTACTCTTTTTCTCCTCCTTATGAATATGTGGCTCACAAAATTTCCTCCCTCCCCCATTTTTTTGTTCTTTTTCATAATTTTTCAATTTTTTTGTGTTTTTGACATATGCAAAAAATTTTGTGTGTGAGACTCCTGACTTTTTCTTTGTTCTGTATGTATGCACTTTATCACCCCCCCATGCCTAAGTTTTGCAATGTCCTCATTGTAAACGGAGGGTGTGAAATAGTGTTGAGGTCAAGGACTTAGAACAGGATACATCGGGTGGGTGAATGGGTCGAAAATGACTGATGCAGATGATTTCAAGCTCTGATACGTGTACCAGAGGTGGGATCAACTGTCTAAGGCTGAACTCAAGGTGCAATGGAAGTGGAGTACAGACGGATAATCAGACGGATCTCTATTTTTGGGATGACAGGTTGCCTCTAGTTAAGCGCCAAATTCAATGCCTTCAACCGAGTGGAAAATGGGGTGGAGAGGGAGTGGTCAAATCTGCGGAATTTTGTAAAACAAGCACCTTGATTAAGAGACTGGTTGGTCCAACCAGGTGCTTGTTAAGATCAGTAGGCTGATGATGCAGCCCAAATCCAATAAGTCTGGTGGGTTGATAAATGTAGATCAGTAGATGCGGCACCCACCATATCCAGTGAAGTTCTGATGGATATGGAAGTGAAAACTCGGGTTTAGGCTGAGTCGACTCAGCCTGGTCAGAGTAGGGTTCCGAAAAATAATCAATGTAAGGTGTGGAATCCCTACGGCGGTGATCAAAGAATGATGGCTCCTGATTTTCTGTCTGATCAATGCCTGATACCCAATATAGATATGGAGTTGAATCATCTACAAATGGCTCAATGAGAGGTGAATCGGAATAGAAATTGAGTCCGGTTGCGGGTCGGGGTAGGGAACAGGTTTTGATTGGTTGAGTATATGTGGGTGATGTAAACACATTTACACTAAAAATGTCTATTTATGCATGTTCTTAAGTGACTGGTCGATCTTTCGCTTTAAAGTCGTTTGTAGTTTAATGTGGTGGAAAAATCGACTAATCAATATTTAACAAGAAATAACCACTCGCAGAGGAGCGGGTCGTATCCACAGGGAGGCAATGACGTATTAAAATTCGCACCAATTAAAAACATTCGTTCGTAGTTAGTTTGGACAAGAATCAAGCCAAGATTGCCTTTAGATTAAGGTTTAAGCAAGAAACAATGCTGAAAAGGCAATTATGAGAAACTAGAGGATATTTTCCGCAATGCAGAATCAATAAAATATCATTAAAAAGTGGCAATGGCAGAAAATGTAATTTCTAATTGATGGTTTACTGTAGCAAAATAGGGGAATTTTTCCCCTTTGTCTTACGCGACGAGGAGCGGATGGCTGGGCATAGGAAGCTCGGAGGAGGTCCCTTGGGCCAAGAGCTTCGAATCGGTGGTGGCGGCGAGTCGCACGGCGGCCGGAGGTGGCCGGACGAGCTCCGGCAGAGGTGCTGCAGTCGGTGAGCTTGCGCTGCTGCTGACGGCTCTGCAGGCGCGGGAGGACGGGTCTGCAGGCGGTTGAGCGGGTGCGGCTGCAGCTGGCGGGGGTGCGCAGGCTGCAGCAAGCGCGGGCAGAGGGCGCTGCTGGCGGTTCTGCAGGCGCAGGGGTGAATGGCGTGAACTGCTGGCACTGTTGGAGTTCTGCAGGCGTGGTTGCTGCTGCAGGCGCGGGAGGTGGGTGCTGCAGGCTGAGGAGGGCGTGCGCGGTCAGGAGGGTGTGGAGATGGCGAAGGCTGATGGTGGGCGCGGTTGCGCTGCAGGCTGGTGGGTGGCGCTGCAGGCATGGCCGCGCACGGATGAAGGCACAGGCGCGTGGGTGGTGGTGCGGGCGTGAACGGTGAGATGGGCAGATGTGGTTGTGCGGTGCGGGTGGAGTTCAGACGGGTACGCAGGCGGGTGATCGCAGGTGAGTGGTAGCTTCAGACGTCCGGGAAATTTCCCGGACATCTTAAGTGAATGAGAAGGTGATTGCAATGACGATAGTTGCGGCAGTGGTGGTTGGTGACGACGGTGAGGGAGATGCACTTTAAGGTGCTCACGGTAATGCGGGCGAGCTCCTGATGGCGGTGTGGCCTGTCACACCACACGCCCACGGTGGTGGAGACTCGCCGCCACGGTAGAGGCCGGTAGTATGGAGTGGAAGAGAGAAGTTCTCTCTGCACAGTGGTGGGTCGGTGGCGGAGTCCTGCCTCGTTCAGCATCCTCTCTCCTCCTTTTGTAGCGGCCTGCACAAATTTGAATGGAGAGGCAGGAGTAGATCCACCTTCTCCGTCGATCCATGAATGCGCTTTTAGTGAGGCTGGAGGCGTTGCAGTGGCAGCCGAGCCGTTGCTGAGAAGAAGAAGAATAAAGGATATTATTAAAATATTATGGTTATTTATATACAAACCCTCAAGTTTTATGTTAACTAAAACAATGTACTTAATTAGTTAACTAATTAGATGAATGGCATTCTATGCTAATTCTAAATGTACTTAAAATATGAATGCAATGTATGGATTATGTAATTAAATTAAAAATATGAATTAATCTATTTACATCCTAATTTATGCTAAATAAATGTTAGAATTATCCTAATGTTTAGGCATTTAAATACTTAAATAGCCCACAACTATGGGCTAATCATTAAGCGTAGGATTGCATTTCATGATATAAATATTGCATAACATATATTATCTTGCATTTAGAGTAGTTTGAATAAAATGGAGGTTAATTGCCTCCTTTTATGTTTTTGGACAGGGCAAACATTTTGTCGGGACCTCAGATCAAAGATCCAACCATATGGATGTGATCAAAGCGACGATTGGAGTTCAACGGCTCCAAGATCGCCCTAATCAGGCATCTGTAGCATCAGATAGTGACCTGGGAACCCTAGAAGATCAAGGCCCAGGATGGTGTAAATCCACACTTCAGATGATAAATCCGACCGTACGGATGAATTCGGATCGACGATCGCAGCCCAACGACACAAAAATTGAGTCAATCCAACATCCGTGGCACCATCTACAACTTCCAGAAGATGGATGGCCAAGATAGCACCACGTGGTGCCATCTCAGCCGCCCAAGTGGCCGCTTCATCTTGTGAAGGCCCCATGCCCGATCGCTTTCCGCTGTTGGATCTTAATCCAACGGCTGTGGGCGCTCGCTTTAATTCTTCTCCCCTAGCTTGACATCAGATTGAACAGTAAAACTGACTAATTGAAAAGAATCTCGTTCTGGGCTCTGAAGAGCTAATCGAATCCTTAAGGCCAACGTCTACTCTATTTTATTTAGGGCTAGGTTTGAATGTGCTTTGGAATGTGATGGGCCCTTTAAATGGGTTGTGCCCTTAATGATTGATTGATTTGTGTGTGCGTGTACAACCAATGGTTTTCAAGCAAGATTTTCTTTTTTTTGATGCGGTGAATTTTAAGGTTCAAATCTTTCTTAGTAGATATTAGGATTCAACTTTAGGTGTTTTCAAACAAGTTTCGTTGGCACACCAGGTTTTGCAAGTACAGGTGAAGATGTTTTCCTTTAAAGCTTAAAAAGAATGTGGAGTGCCTGGTAAATCCCTAGGAGTTGAACCTAAGTGGCAGCTACTTGATGAGTTGATTTTAATTGAAGTGGTGCGGCCTAATCAACTCAAACAATTGGCCTATTGCACCACTTAATTAGGCACACAAAGATGGTTAACCTATAATGATTTGTACTTTTTTATGTGTTGCTTTATGTATACCAGTTCCACAGATCAGAACCCGGTTGAGTAGAAACAAATCAATTCGGTTAAGTACCTTGAATGTGGGTGTACTTTGTGTGTTTGTTGAAAATTTCCCCACAAAATTATCTTTATGTTTTTTTTTTTTTTTTAAATGAGGGTGGAATGAATGTGAGTGAAAATCCAAACAACCAAACTATTCCTAAGATTTATGCAAACACCTAGGTTAATTGGAATTTGGATTTAATGTGGCGAATGAAATCTATGGAGGGGGAAAGAATGGGGATAACTTACAAAACCTTCCACAGCACTTTAGTCCAATCTACCGCTTTTGCCTGTCTCGAAAGAGTACCTGCAATCACAATAAGAAAGGAGAGAAGTGAGGTAAATGATTTGTAAGTTAGAAAATGCAAAGAGAAGTCAAAGAGCGTCGCCTCCCCAGCAACGGTGCCAAAATGTTGAACGTGTAAATTGCTACGCTAACGTGTTTGGTTTTGAAAACCTGTCGTTGTAGTTTGAATGTGAAGAACTTGTGTTCAACAAATAAAATTTATACCGAAATGAAATTTTCGGGTTGAACACAGGGAGGCGGACGTTTGATTTAAAAACTACGCATTTGTTTTTATTTGTCACGAAGTAATTCAATTTAAAACTAATTATTTACAAGAAATAAAAGGGAGAGAGAAAGAGAGAGAGAGAATATTACAAACAGAAATCAAAATGAGATGTAGAATAAACATAGAATTTCATCATTAGAACGATTGTTCATTATACTAGAAAGCGAAAAAATGATTACAATAGAAAGCAATAAATCTACTCTAGAAAGCATTAAAAGAATAGACGGAGAAATATCCTCCTCGACGGTCGCTTGGAGAATGAGCAGAACTACTCTAGAAAACAGTAAATCTATACTAGAAAGTAGTAAAAAGAACAGGGAGAGAGATATCCTCCTCGAAAGTCGCTTGGAGGACGAGTCGGATGGGATGACGCCTGGACGAAGGAGGACGAAGCAAAAGAATGGGAATGGGGCAGCACGTCGTCGTCGTCGCAGGATCCACTTCCGAAGGGGGACAAAAATTTGGACTTTATCTCGCGAGAAGCATCCCGGGTGTGGGACAAGCTTCTCTTAAGCTTTGGAGAGGTAGAGAAGGGAAGGAAGGGATGAGAATTTCATATGGAGGGGGTCTCCGTTTATTGTTGCAAGGAGTGGGGGAAAATTGGTCATTACATCTTTAAAACATTAAATAAGGGGTCTTTAGTGACGGATACAACCGTTACAAAAGCCCCAACGTGGGCGTAGTGGGCGTTGGACGCACGCGCCCGCTCGTCTGCTCGCGCCTAATGCTCGCCGCACATTCAGTCGTCCACAGTCGTCTGATCGCGAGATCGAGCGGCCCAGATCACGCCTTCACCCGCCTCGCTGCGCGCCCGCCCCAACCCATGCAATGCCGCGTTACGCCACGCGTGCAATAGCGTGTGGACGCTATCGGGCACGCGCGGCCATTGGATCACGATCTGACGGTTGATTGAAGGCGTGCCCGCTCACTTCAGATTTCTCATGGCGAGGCTCAAACGCTTGCCAGCGCCTTGCGATAAGGCACTGGACCGCTGCGTTGCCTCGCCCAAATGGTCGTGGGGATGATTTCAACGCGCCGCATCCACAGCCGTTGGATCTTGATCCAACGACAGAGAAGGGCAGATGCGGGAGCTTCATCGGGTGAGTGTGGGCATTTGGGTGGCCGAGATGGTGCCATGTGGCGCCATCTTGGCCATCCATCTTCTGGATGAAATAGATGGTGGCATGGGTGTCAGATTGACTCGATTTTTGCTTCGTTAGGCTGCGATCGCCGATCCGAATCCATCCGTATAGTTGAATTTGTCATTTGAAGTGCGAATTTACACCATCCTGGCCCTTGATCTTCTAGGGTTCCCTAGTCATTAGCTGATGCTACAGATGCCTGATTAGGGGGATCTTGGAGTCGTTAAACTCCAATCGTCGCCCTGATCACATCTGTACAGTTGGATCTTCGATCCGAGGCCCCGGTAAAAAGTTTGCCCTATCCAAGCACATAAAAGGAGACAATTAACCTCCATTTTATTCAAACTACTCTAAATGCAAGATGATGCATGTTATGCAATATTTATCGCATGCAATGCAATCCTATGCTTAAGAACATGCATAAATAGACATCTCAAGTAGTGTAAATGTGGTAGCTTCCACCTTGGAGGAGCCAAGGTACACCCCCCTTCTAGGGCTTGCCAAGAGGAGACCACATCTTGTTTCAAGAAGAAGGAGAAATAGGAGCCCTCTCAAACTGTAGGAGCAGCCACTGTTGGAGCGAGAGCTTCACCAACTTCATCATCATTACCCAGGATTTTTGTTCATTTTTAGTTTTATTCTTGTCATAGAAGCTTTCCTCTACAAGTGTCGAACAAAAATCCAATTTCCTATAAAGTTGTCTTTCCAATTTTGTGCATCTTGTTCCCTACTTTAGTTTTGTTTTAGCACTTTCACACCCTTTTCCCAATTATCCTAGGCCTTCACTTGCCTAGGGTGAGCTTGGGAAGAGGTTATTCTTGCCACTTAGTTGCTAATATAGAAGTAGTCTTTTTTCCCATCTTCAACTATGCGTAATGCAGGTATTTCAAATCCTATAAAAATTATATATTCTAAAATATCAAAAAGAAAGTTGATTTCCATTTCCAAGCAAGAGACATATTTTGCAAACAAATTGTCTCCTTGGACGACCCTAGATACTTCCTGATAAACACACATGAATTCATGATAAAATTCTTATTTACGATAGTTCCTAGGCTTAGCATTGCATATCATGTTATAAATACTGCATAACATCCATTACATGGCATTTAGGATAGTTGTGTATTATGTACATTAATTCTTCCATATTCTATGGCTAGGAGGTAGTGCGACATCTTTACGAGTTTCGGACGAAGAATCCGACCGTATGGATGAATCCAGAGTGACGATCGCAGTCCGTCGATGTGAAAATCACACCGATCAGAGCTCCGTAGAACCCTCTACTCGAAGAAGAAGTTGGACGGTCACGATGGTGCCACGTGGCACCATCACAACCCTCCAACCCAGCCGCAGCCCCTCCTCACAAGCAACACCTGTGAAGTCTTGACCATTGGATTCAAATCCAACAGTCATCAAAGTGCCACCTCGCCTGCTACAAGCCAAGAAGAGAGAGGGCTTTGCGCACTCGCAACCTTTGGATCAAGATCCAATGATCGTGGCATGCTAAGCCTTAATTCCAAAGTGAGGTACCAAACCAAGCTCAGCGTAGCTGTCGGTGCTTTGGCTCACAATGCACGGCTGCATGATCGAAGCTTCACGAGTGGATTTTATTCGATGAGTGCGCGCAGGTAAGAAATTGAGACGTCCATGGATGATCGAGTGACAAATGAAGCAGCTACGTGGCATCACTGATGAGTGCGGTTCGTGCATGCAAGATTCGACGCAACAACGGATGCACGATCACACACGCTGTTGGGCACAAACTCAAGCACGTGATCTGGAGAGTCCATCAAAGATCCAACGGTCGTGCTTCATCCATGCACGCACCAGCAGATGTGAGCGGACGTGTGCTTGGGTGGCGCTGACCTTCAACGACAGCCTGGCAGACCTTTAGTGACACTTACAGCCATCACTAATTGCTTGTAGGCACAAGGACAACTACAGGTGCACACGATGGGGGTGCGATCTTCAGCAACAGCTGTAGGGGTCTTTAGTGACGCTTGCAGCTATCACTACAGCCCTCGACACGAATTTCTTCTTCCTCCCTCCACTACATAAACACCCCTACACCTTCCATTCCTCTTCACCTCTGCCTACTCTACTCCCACCTACTCCTAAGCTCTAGTAGCCTACCAAAGCTCCATTAGAGCTTACTCTCATGCTCCAAGGGCCTCTTATTAGTGTAATGATCCTTTTCCCCACCAAACATTCATCCTTCATCCCACCACCTTCATGAGAAGCCTTGGAGCCATCCTCCCACCTCCAGTCTGATAGAAAATTGCCTCTGTCACCTTACCTTCATTCCAGAGCCTCAGTGAAGCATTCCAATACTCAACGTCTTCCTGCATCTCACCTACTTCATCCAAGCTTCCGCCAGGCACCGTCGTCTTGCTAAATAGCCGATTCAGGAGATTTCTTCTCACCCTTATCTCTTTTATGCTTTCATAGATCATTGTAATAAACATTTATGTGATATATCATAGTTGTTTCATCTCTCTTGTGAACTTATCTTGCTTGCCTTGTTATTTCAAAAACACAAAAGAATAACAAAACCTCAAAATACCAAAAGGAAATAAAACAAAGCGTGATTTTCAACCAAAGTAAATATCGCCTCCCTGTGTTCGGCTCGGGACTCCCCTAGAGTTTTGGTTATAAATTTATTTGATAGATATGTTTTGTGAGCTACGACAACAGGTTCTCCAAACCCTAATTTTAATTCACGAAACATGCCTCATCATTTTGGCGTCGTTGCCGGGGAGACAACGGAATCTACTTTCTTGTATTCTGTGCTTCTTTGCATTTACATATTATTAAACCTGCTTGCCTCTGATCTACTATCTTATAGGTACCCTAGCATGGAGATCCAAGTGCAGTAGATCATAGTAAAGTGCAGGTAGAGTAATTTGTAAGTGCTCCCCCACATTTCCCCCCACTAGTTTCATTTCTCCATGTTCATAACCAAGACCTAATCTACTTAGGTGTTTGCATAAACCCTACGATAGGATTTGCTTGCCTTGTTTACCACCTCCACTCATCTCACCTTTGCATATAAAAAAAATAACAAAAAGATACTTTTTGTGGAATGAATCGACATACACACTTTATACACCCACATTTGAGGCACATAACCTAACTTGAATTTTATCTGCTCAACCAGGATTCTGACCTGTGGAACTGGTACACACAAATCAGCACATAAAGGAGTAGAAATTAGTCTAGGTTAATCATCTCTGCGTGCCTATTTGGTGGTGCATCTAGGTCACTTGATTGAATTGTTTGGACCGCACCATCGAATTTAAAACTGATTCATTTTGTAGCTGTCGCATAGGATTCAATAATTAGGTCAAGCCAAGCACTCCATATTTTTCTTGATTTGTAAAGGAAAATACTTGAACTCATGATTTCAAACTTGGTTTGCCTCCTAGAAATTTGGTTGAATATACCTAATATTTGAATCCTAAAAGCTAATAAGCAAGATTTGAACCCTAAAATACACCTCATCCTCAATAATCTTGCTTGAAAATGTTTTGGTTGTGCACATACACACATTCTCAAACAAATCATTAAAGGCACAACCCATTAAGGGCCTATCACATTCCGAAAGCACCAAATATCCCAAGCCTAACTAAAATTGATTAGATGTTGGCCATAAGGACTGATTCGCTCTTTGGGGCCCAGATTGACATTGTTCATGATTAACCTGCTTATACTAGTCAATCTGATGTCTAGCTAGGTGAGTAGCATCAAACGACCGTGGCTGGGGGGTACAATAGGAACCGAAGGCGCAAGCCAAAGGAAGAACCTTCTTCCCAGTCCCTCCTTCTAACTAGTTGGATTGACTGGATACAAGTAGAGTAAATCATCTATAATCTTAAGATGGATTCTGAGAGTCTGTAGACCTTTAGACTACCTAACCTAAGGACAGGCTTGTATTTTTTGTGCTACAGGGTCCTTTCTCTTCCCCGTCCTTCCAGCGTTCTTCCAGTGTATACTTGGAAGGAGGTCATTGAACCCTCATTTGGAAGGACCTATTGACCATTCCTAGAGGCGGAGGTTGAGTTTTAGCCAAGTAGATCCCATGGCTGATCAACAACCCCCTCCCCCACCCCTGAACCAGTAAGAGCTGATTTAGAGGTAGTTGGAAGAATTGCAGCAGATGCAGCAATGGTTCCAATGAATGAATGGTCAGGGCACTCCGCCCTTGAAGGATTTTTATGATCCTTCAAATTATGAGGATCGTCCTGGCGTTGTGATCCCTGCCAGTGATGTTGAGATCATGCCCCAGGTTTTGAGTCTAATTAAACACTTTCACGAGCTTGGCTCAGAGGACCCATTCCAACATTTAGAGGACCTGATCACTCTGGTTTAGACTACCAAATTGTGGAATGTGATGAAGAACAGATGCTCATGAGGCATTTCCCCCATTCACTCAGGGATAAGGCCGCACATTGGTATCGTACCATTGGAAGATCGATTGCTACTTGGACAGCTTTGAAATTGGCCTTCCTAAAGAAATTCTTCCCAATTGAGTGAACCAATGCATTGTGACGGGCAATTACCACTTTTGCCCAGTGGCAGGGGGAACTATTTCATGGGACTTGGGAGAGATTCTAGGATCTGTTGTAGAAGTGTCCACACTACGTGGTGCCTAAATGGCAACTTGTGCAGACTTTTTGTTACAGGTTGAATGATCAACTCTGTAATCATGTGGATGCTTCTTGGGGAGGCAATTTCCTCAACAAAGACGCAGATAGCGCGTATGATTTGTTTGAGGAAATGACTGAATGCTCTTTAAACCATGCCTCCATGGAAACCTTCACCTGATCCCAACAAACTACATCAAATGCCAATGAGGTCCAAGATTCTCATACATTTGATATGAATTGATCTGCAATAAATTAGATAAGATGGATCTGGTTGTTAAATGAATGGAAGAGTGGATGTCCAGAAACTCTAATTTTTCTAGATCCACTCAAGCCTAGGGCTCGAGATTCCATTCTTCGCAAGCTCCTACGGGATGGGAGTTTGTGAACCAGCTGGAGTCAGCCCGCCTTCAAGCCAACTCTTCTAAGAACCTTATGGGTTCCAAACTAGGGCCTTTGATCCAAGCTTTTCTGATCTTTCTTCATCCGCATCTTATGAGGATGGTCACGTTATGTAGTAGAATGTTAGGTCCAACCCTTACTTAAATTCCAACAATTCCGATTGGAAAAATCACCCTAACTTCTCTTGGAAAGATCAGGGGCAGCAGACCCAATATCGACCCAACAACTATGTACTGCAAAAGTCAATGGGTCAGGATCATGTATACTCTGTTGCCCTCGAATCAGGTTAATCAGTCCATGTGGAATGCTCAACAACCCGTCGAGCAAGCTGATTTAAACCTGAAGATTGTAGAAATGCAAGGGTCAATGCTCCCGCTCATGCAACAAATGAAAACTTCGCTGGACACCTTGCAATCCAGACTTGGTGCAAACAACCAACAGCCCGGATCTCTACCATCAAAACCTGTACCAAACCTGAGGAATGTACAAAATCGGGGCGCTAGGCCTCAAGGGTTTGGTAATGATGGGGAGTCGCATGCTCAAGCTCATGCTATCTATCAGGCTACCCCAGCCCCTCCCGGAGTGAACCAAGTTCCTACCATAATCAACCAGGAGCTTCCTGTTTTGCCCAACCCTCCCTAAAGCACTAACCAACAACATTTTGCCATGGCAAATACCATCACCATAAGGAGTGGTAGTAGACACAAGGGACCTACCCAACCCCATGTTAACACCATTAGGCCCGTAGTAAGAATTCCAGACTCCCAACTAAGAATGTGATCAAAAAAACATTAGAGTTTGATTTGGGAGTATGTTGTTGTTGTATAGGCAAATAGAAAAAGTCAAAGGAAAAATTGGAGGAAAGGATGTCCTTATGATAAACACACATGAATTCATGATAAAATGCTTATTTATGATAGTTCCTAGGCTTAGCATTGCATATCATGCTATAAATACTACATAACATCCATTGCATGACATTTAGGATAGTTGTATGTTTTGTATATTAATTCCTTCATTTTATATGGCCAGGAGGCAATGCGACATCCTTAGGACTTCGGATGAAAAATCCGACCGTACATATTGATCCGGAGCGACGATCGCAATCCTACAACGTAGAAATCACCTCAATCCAAGCACCCTGGCATCCTTTGCAAGCAAAGAAGGGTGGATGGTCCAGATGGTGCCACGTGGCACCATCTGGAGTGCCCAAAGCCACCTGCCACATCTCCAAGGGTCGCCCATCAAGTGATCTCAGTCGTTGGATGAAAATCCAATAGCAGAGAGCTCACCCTCACCACGTCGCCGCAACTCCTCTTCGCGATGCACATGGGATGAGGCGCAACGGTGGGAACATCGGATCGCAAGGGAGGGGTGTAGGTTCGAATCCCTGCAGCCCTGCCATTCTCAATCCAGGTAGCACATGCGCACGCATACAGCAGTAGCATCATGCGTGCGTGCACGCCAGCCCATGCTAGCACGCATGCCAGGTAGGACCTCCGTGCAATCTGCGTGCAAGGGGCAGACTCGTGCTTTGTTGGCGCCAGCCTTCAGCGACAGCTTGGTAGACATACAGCGATGCTTACAGCCGTCGCTAATTATTCGCACGCTAGCAAGGCCAACTGTGGGTGTAAGCAGGTGTGAGCTGCCTACAACAATGCTTCCAGCGATGACTTGGAGGTCACTAATGGTCCCATGCCTATTCTAGCCTCTTTTCATCCATTATAAAAGGACCAACACCCCCTCCCTTCCAAGCCATCTCTACTTACTCTACTCCCACCTACTCCTAAGCTCTAGCAAGCCTACCAACTCTCTATTAGAGTTTACTCTCAAGCTCCCAAGGCTCCTATTAGTGTAACATGACTCTGTCCCACCAAATACTCCAACATCCCATCCCCATTCATAGGTCACCTTGGAGTCGTCCTCCCACCTCCATTCTGGTAGCAGATCACCTCCTCCTTCTCACCTCCATTCTAGAGCTATGCTGAAGCTTTCCTCTACCTGACGTCCTCCCGCTTCGCACCTCTAACAACCTGCTTCCCAACTCCCTCATCCGAGCTTCCACCAGGTGCCATCGTCTCACTGAATAGCTGCTTCGGGAGATTTCTTCTCACCTCCTTGTCTTTTTATGTTTTCTATATTATTGCAATTGACATTCAACCAATATATCATATTCAATTCTATCTCCCTCTTGTGGTTGATTGTTATTTTATTTCAAAAATAAAAAAAAACAAAACCCTAAAACACCAAAAATAAACAAATCAAAGCGTGGTTTTCATACAAAGTAAACGTCGCCTTCCTGTGTTCGACCCAAGACTCCCTTGGAGTTTTGGTATAAATTATATTTGATCACAAGTTTTGCAACTATGACGGCAGGTTACTTGTTACCCTGATTTTAAACATGCAAAACATGCCCCTATCATTTTGGCATTGTTGCCGGGGAGGCAAGAAAATTTACTATATTATTTTCTGTTCTTCTTTGCATTTACATAGCACTAACCCCGCTTGTCCTTGATCAACTATCTTGCAGGTACCCTAGCATGGAGATCCAAGTAAGGTAAATGTTTGATCGCTACGAGATCGATGCTTTAAAATAATCGCGTTGCAGTATAGTCGAAATCGCTTTTGAAAACAGATACAATTTTATTACTCGAAAAGATTTTCGAGGTCGAACACAGGGAGCTAATTGGTATTTAGAAATCAAGATCACAATTTAGAATTAAAAGAGTATGCAATAATATCAGTATCAAAGTGCAAAAATATGGGAGTAAATGGTGATTTAGATCACCAAATACTCCTACAATATCACCAAGGAACTCAATATATGAATGTGCAATGAGAACTAGAATCTGTCGTCTGATGAAGGAATCAAACGACTTAAAGTGTCTGATCCTTCTTTCTCTTTCTCTTCATCTTCTTCTGCCCTTAGCTTTCTCTGTCTTCTCCTTTCTTCTTCTTCTTCCTTTGCCTTGGCTTTCTTCTGTTCTATTTTCCTTTTCTTCTTCAGCTTCTGCCTTTGGCCTTCTCTTCTTCTTCTTCATTTTCCTCTTCCTTAGGCTTTCTTCTCTCAGAATCCGACTAACTGTTGGAGCCAATCCTCTCAAAGCAAAAACCCCCCTTCCACCACGGTACTCTCCTCTCTCCTTCTCCCTTTCTATTTCAGTCTCGCTCTTCCAGAGCCTCAGCCAGTCGGGTAATCGAACCGGTCCAGACTCACCGGTGTGTGTGGTGAGCGAGGAGTGAAGTCAAGCGAGTAGTCGGGTCGGCCAGGTCTGTGGGGGCAATATCACTGACAAGTCCGGTGAAGGGGGAGGAGGACCTCACCCTCAGTGTTGGAGGTGAACAACCTCTTACACTTTTTAAATTTATGTGCATGAAAGTGCCTCCTCACTTTCGAGGTGGGACTAAATGTCCCACCTTACTTTCGCAGCAACAGGGACTTGACCAAATTGGTAAGGCTGCAAAGGCACACGATTTCAACTGAGGGCCTAGAATCATGCACGAGGTGATTCCACACGTCCTAGGACTGAAGCCTGGGCATAGCAAGACATGGGTGTAGCTTCAAGCTCAGTAGCAATGGCGGATAAGGCTTGATACCTGAAATCAAGAGAACAACCTTTCGACCACATCAAATCGTTTAGGGAGCGTTGTCGTAGCACGGAGGATGTGCTGGGAGTGGAGGCGCGGTGTGGTAGTGCCTGTGAGTGCATGCCTAGGGCACACTGTGTGCGAGTGAGTGGGTGTGTTCGAGGAGTGATTTGGGTGGGTGGCGTGGTGAGTGAAGTGAGGGGAAATGATCAGCGAAGTGAGGCAGAGGTCGTGGGCTTGACAGCGAGGGTTGTGGTGACCTGTGGAGGTGGGATGGCCTCACCGGAGTTGGTGGTCGGAGATTGAAGGGGTAGAGGTGCAACGGGCGTCAGTGGCCGATTTTGAGAAATAAAGAGAAGGGAAGTAAATAGAGGAGACAGGGAACTTGGCAAGGGTGTTAAGGGATGAAGGGGGACAGTGTCGGTGTCGGGTCTGGTGTGGCTGATGTCGGAGACGAAGGGGGCTCTGGTGAGGTGGGATCGGCGAGGACGAAGAGAGAGTAGCGCCTGCTGGTACGGCAAGACACGGACTAAGTCGGGGAGGATGGATCCACTGCAGGTATGGTGGTTGGATGACAAGGAGGAGCAGGGAAGGTCGCAAACATCGAGGAGCCTACAACCATGAGGGGAAGAGAGGAATTTGAGGGTATTCGCAGCCGAAATCGAGCGTGCAGGAGTTGGGGCGATCCGGGCTTCTTTAAATAAGTCTCTGAAGGGCGGTTAGGGCTTGGGAAGCAATCTTCCCAAGCTTGGAAGGTCGCCGGAGATGGAAGTTGTTGAGATACCCACATCTCTCATGCGTTAGATGGGTTCATACTGACGGGGGTTTCTCTTCCAATTTTGGAAGAGATCCTCTAAGCAATCAAGGAGAATTTCCAAGTTAAAGGTTGCCGGAGTATGTTTCCTCCGCGATAATGATGGAGGGACCTACTTGTGAAGATGACGAGAAAGCTATGGGACAATTAGCAAGGGTTTTTGAAAGTTAGGGGTATAAATGTAATCAGACTGGACCTTTTCGCAAACTGGGTCAAGGCAAACTCATCTTGGGTCGAAATTTTGGTACAAACCTAATTTGGACCTAAAGAATCCAATGGTGAAGTTGGATTTTGGGTTTGACTATGTTTGACTAGGAAATTTATGCAAAAACCCAAATTAGGGAAAATAACTGTCTGAGACCCCCATTCTAGGTCAAGATGGGTTCTAATGACCAAATTGAAGGTATTAAACCCTAAAGAATATTTTTGTATGATTTTTAGAGGGTTTAAGTGAATTTTATCTTTATCAAAACCTTGGTTAATCAAGTGGCTCTATTTTTAGGGTTCCAAAAGTCATTTAATTATCAGAATTCACACAAACCCTTTTCTGTCAAATCCAACCTAAGACCATTTGACCTTTGTTTAGCCCTTGAGAAAACTCGTGGTTATACTACATTGGTAAAATTGCAGTTTTACCCCTTATTTCTTGTGTTTCTCTCAAAAAGGTTATGCAATGAATTATGTTCTTCAGTTGGTTATGTAGGAGCATTTATTCTCTTCATTAGGTCCAAATGAGCTACTTAGGGCTCATGATGGTGTTCCCATCATATCCACATGCCTAACTTTTGCTAGGTCCTTAGAAAAATTTAAGGTTTTAACTTTAACTCTAGACCATGAAATCCTTTGATGCTCAAAAACTGTGATGTGTGCTTTCTTCTGTAGATTATGTTAAAATGCCGATAGTAGGCCTAAAGGTACTCAAGTATGAACCAAGATCTAGACTTGACCAGCTCTATCCTCAGTCTGCCGCGAATGTTTTTGAGGCCCATAGGAACTATCCTAAGGTTCATTGAACTATGCAATTAAAGTACCCGTGCTTGTAACATGTTTTAGCCTCGGTTCAGTTTGCAGTGCTTTTTTGTAAGAGAGAGACAAAGGAATTTTCTTTTTGGAGAGTTTTCTCTCTCTCTTCTTTTTATTTCTAGCTTTGGATTAGCTTCACAACATGATCTGTATTGGATTCCTAGTCCCTATCATCAATCTTCGAAGGGTCCCTGGCAATAGATGCTTCGAGATAGCACCACCCATGGCAACCCCCAGAACCCTAGCTTTCAAGATTTTGAGATAATCCAGCCCATGGTATTCTGTAGCTAAATCCAGACCCTAGCAATTTACATTTCTGGATAATACCACCTGTGGCATCTAAACCAGCACAAGGTGCTTACATGCCCCCGGTAGGATATGTAGATATCCTAGGAGATAAGAACCGAGGAGACGATATGTTATTGCACATCATTGAGGGGACTCTCCTGCCTCTCCGTGCTGAGAACTCATCCAAATCAACTTGTGTTGATCAGTCGCTCCTAATCTAGGTGAATTTTTCAGAACGATTTAAATGCATTTGCGTGATTTTGATACTTATGCGCACTGAACCAGACTGTGTGTGGATTTGGGTGCTTAGGTTACCGAGTCCTGCAAACCAGAGGTTAGTTAATGAGGCCGAATACTCCCTAAGCCTTGGACCTAATACTTAAGCTTCACATTTTCCCCAACCTCTTGGGGAGTATCCAGATCTTAGTGGGTACTTGAATTTTTAAGCCTATGACCACAGCCCAAGAGGCCTAAAATCAGCGTTCCTACTAATCTCCTCTGTGTTTCATTAGCACTTTTTGCCTTTCATTTTCTTTTTCTTGATATGGTCTAGAACTAAGTTATTTCTTAATTTCTTACTAATGACTATCACTTTTTCTTTTCTATTCAACTTATTCTCCTTTTTGGCATTTTTAACTTCTCCCCTTTTTCTCCTCAAAATTGATATGCCCTCAAAATTTTCCTTCCTCTCATTTTTTTGTTCTTTCTCAAAAAAATTTTCATTTGTTTGGTAATTTTGGGATATGTGATTTTTTTTATGAAACCTTTTCTTGTGAGATGATTTTCATGGCATTTTGCACTTTCATACCCTCCCAAGCCTACTATTTGCAATGTCCTCATTGTAAATTAGGTGGGTTCGAGTTCAGCTTAGATCATTCATTAGAACAAGTTTTGTGTGGGTGAATGGGTCAAGATGACTGCTGCGGACGATTTCAAGCTCAGGTACGGGTACCAAAGGTGGAGTCGATAATTCTAATGGATGAACTCTAAAGTTCAATATGAGTTCAGCAAAGGAATGTGTCAAGAAAGGTTTCAGGTTTCTTAAAATGACGGGTTGCCTCCTGTTAAGCACTGAGTTTAACGCCATCAGCCGAGCGTAATGAGCCAAGGAGAATGGTGGGTAAAGGATGTCTCAACCAAATTTGTATCGGTAAGTTCAATGAACAATTTGAGTCTCTGACCATTCACGACAAAAGGTTCTGAATCGTGGCTGAGTTGACTAATTTCGACAACTCCATTTCCAAAGATTTGTTGAACAAGGTAAGGTCCGATCCATTTTTATCTGAGTTTTCTTGGGAATAGCTTGAGTTTGGCCTCAAAGAGTAGGACTTTTTGACCAGGGTAAAAGATCTTTCTGGATATGTGCTTGTCATGAAAGGCTTTAACCCACACTTTGTAAATTCACAAGTTCTCATACACGTCGTGGAGTAATTCATCGATCTCGCTCATTTGAAGCTTTCTGCGGGTTCCTGCCTTAGGAAGATTGAGATTGTAGTTCCGTATTGCCTAATAGGCTTTGTGCTCCAATTTGACAAGGAGGTGACATGCCTTCTTGTACACTAATATGAAGGGACACATACCTAATTGGATTTTGTGGGCGGTCCTATAAGCCCACAAAGCTTTCAGAAGTCGGGATGACAAATCTTTCCTATCATGTCTAATAGTGACCTAGAGGATTTTCTTGATCTCCCGATTTGATAGCTCAGCTAGACCATTATTTTGGGGGTGAAAAGGAGTAGAGATTCGGTGTGACACCCCGTATTTGGTCATTAGTGACCTAAACTGAGCATTAGTGAAATGGGTCCCTCCATCAAAGATTATAGCATGTGGAATCTCAAACTGAGAAAAGATGTTCTGATGAATGAATTTGATAACCACTTTATGATCATTGGTTCGGGTCAGAATGGCTTCGATCCATTTGGACACATAGTCAACAGTGAGTAGAATGTACTCGAAACCGTTCGAAATAGGAAAGGGTCCCATAAAATCAATCCCCCAGAAATCAAAGATTTCGCATATGAGAATCGACTGTAAGGGCATCATATCACGGTGGCTCATGTGGCCTAAGGTCTGACAATGAGTGCATGCCTTACAGTGATTGTATGCGTCTTTGAAAATCCTGGGCCAATAGAAGCCGCACTGGAGGACTTTCACTGCGGTTTTATGACCAAAGAAGTGTCCACCGCATGCCTGGTCATGGTAGAAGGATAAGATGCCCTGAATTTCTACTTCCAAGACACATCGTCGTATGATTTGATCAATACCTATGTGGAAGAGATACAAGTCTTCCCAAAAGTAGTACTTGGCATCAAAAAGCAATTTATCTTTCTTGGCCTTTGGACAATCAGACGGAATCTGATGTGATGCCAAGTAGTTTACTAGATCAGCAAACTATGGAAGCCCTGTGCTAATAGTAAGGAGGTGCTCATCAGGAAAATATTTCGTAATGAGTCCGAAAGGGTCGATAATGTCAGAAAAAACATGGGACAAGTGATCAGCTACCATGTTCTGTTGTCCCACCTTGTCGCGAATCTCGAGGTCAAATTCTTGCAACAGTAAGATCCAGCAGATTAGTTGAGGTTTCACGTCCTTCTTTGCAAGGAGATGCCTCACAGCTATGTGATCAGAGTAAATGATAACATGGGAACCTAGAAGATATGATCTGAACTTTTCCAGGGCAAATACTACTGCTAGCAGCTCTTTCTCGGTAACTTTGTAGTTACACTGAGCCTCGACAAGTGTCTTGCTAGCATAGTAGATGACCACAGGTTTCTCGTCAATTTTTTGCCCAAGTACCGCTCCTACAGCGAAATCAGAAGCATCACACATGATCTCAAAGGGTTGAGACCAATTAGGGGACTGTAGGATCGGAGCTTGGGAAACTCTATCATGTAGGATCTCAAATGATTGAGTGCATTCCTTGGAGATTTCAAAAGGAACATCCTTGGATAGTAGATTAGTCAGGGGCATGCGATCTTTGAGAAATCAGGAATGAATAGACGGTAAAAATTGACGTCCTTCAGGAAAGATCGGATGTCCTTGATCGAGCCTGGCATAGGGAGTTTGGAAATCAAATTCACCTTGGCTCGATCAACCTGGATGCCTTTTTCTGAGATGAGATGTCCCAAGACAATTCCTTCAGGCACCATGAAATGGCTCCTTTCCCAGGAAAGAACTAGATTCACGTCAATGCACCACCTGAGGATCTAGACTAAGTGCAGGAGGCAATCGTCAAATGATTCACCAAACACTGAGAAGTCATCAATGAAGACTTTTAGATAATCACCTACCATATCTGAGAATATGGCAAGCATGCACTGCTGAAAAGTAGCGGGTGCATTGCAGAGACCGAAAGGCATTCTTCGGAATGCGTACGTCTCGAAGGGGTAGGTGAAAGTGGTCTTCTCTTGGTCCTCAGGATGGATTTCCACCTGGTTATAACTGGAGTACCCATCCAAAAAGCAGAAGAATCTATTTCCCGCTAGTTTCTCGATGATCTGATCAATAAACTGTAGTGGGAAATGATCCTTCTTTGAGGAGGTATTGAGTCTTCTATAATCAATGTAGACTCTCCATGAAATCACCACACAAGTCGATATGATTTCTCCGATTTCAGTCGTGATCACGGTGAGTCCTACCTTCTTAGCCACAACCTAGATTGGACTCACCCACCGACTGTCAGAGATCGGGTAGATGATCCCAGCATCTAACCACTTGATGATCTCCTTTTTCATGACTTCCTACAGATTAGGATTCAGACGTCTCTGCATTTCACAGGAAGGTCGTGTGCCCTCTTTAGTATAGATATGGTGTGTGCAGTAAGAGGGGTTGATACCAGTCAAATCATCGAGAGTCTATCCAATGGCTCTTCGATGTTGTTGGAGAACAAAAATCAGATGAGATTCCTGATCAAGTGTGAGTCTGGAAATGATAATCATAGGAAATGTCTAATTGGAACCCAAAAGGATGTATTTTAGATGATCGGGAAGAGGCTTAAGTTCCAAAATAGGGTTATTAGCAACAGCGGGTGGTTCAAGGTGTTGTCAGGAGCAAGGGAAGGAGTTATCGGTATGTCTAGGTTAAGTTCAGACTCCTCTGATTGCAGGTTTTGATCCTCTTGTGATTGATCAGAAGTAGTCATGTTTTCCTCAATATACGGATCATCAACCATAGCTTTCATATCACATATCTGTTCTATAACTCTATAATTAATCCCTTGTGGGCCTTAAAGATACCATTCTTTAATGTTTGGTTCCCAAATTTCAGTTTAAACTAGCCCTCCTCACACTTAATGTTGGCCCTAGTAGTGGCCAGACGGGGTCTCCCTAGTATGATTGGTGTGTTTTTCAGATTTTCTGGAGCATCCATATCCAAGACTATGAAATCCACCGGGAAATAGAAACCCCGAACCCTAATAATGGCATCCTCAAGAACTCCTTTAGCTGACTTAATAGATCGATCTGCCAACTATATTGTCACCTCTGTCAGTTTGAGCTCAGATTCCTCAAGATGGTCAAGTAGGGATGTAGGTATTAGGTTTGTGGAGGCTCCTAGATCCAATAAAGCTTTATCAAATTGGATATCACCAATTGTACAGGAAATCAAGGGAGTACCTGGGTCTTTTGCCTTAGGTGGGAGTTTGCTTAGAATGACAAAGCTGGCTTGCTTCGACAATACAATTGGGCTCCCACTTTTGGTTCATGGCTTACGCTTAGGTGTACACACGTCTTTCAGAAATCGTGCATAAGCCGGTACATGGTGAATCACATACATCAAGGGGATGTTTATATGGACTTGTTCAAAGAGCTTGACTAGGTCCTCTTCTGGTGCCATGCATTTGGTTGTCCTCTTTCCCTTGATCCAACCTCGGGAAATGGAACCTTAGATGGTTCTTCTAGAATAGGTCCAAGTTCATGATCAGGGATAGGAGTATCCTAGATGACTATCCTAGGGCTTGGGTTAGCACTACCAGGCTGAAAGTGGCTTGGGTAAGGTGGGTCTTATGTTGCTTTGCCACTACGGGTTGTAACTAAATTCAGTCCTGCCTGGTTCAGGTGTGGTGTAGGTAAAATAGGTGGCTAATGTTGAAATCCCAAGTACGATGTTGAAGCTTCCATCCCATCGGGAGATGGAGCAGAAGGGGCCTGATAAATCATGTGGGCTTGGCCAGATTTGGGTTCAAAACGTGCCTCTGGTTCGGCACGTTATTCCGATTCGACAGAGCTTGCAAAGGGAGTGTGCCAAGTTGGCGGGAATTCGCCATCTGGGCAAGTTGATTGCGAACCTCTGTGATCTCATCTTTGTGTTATTTTTGCATAGCCACATTCGTCTTTTGAATGTCAGCCAGAGTCTGAAAGATAAGAGTCATTTGATCTGTCTGAGTTGACCCAGATTGATAGGTGGGGTTGGGCCGAGGTTGAGGCAGCTGATATGGACAAGGAGCTTGTGGACGGGGTTGATATGGTGGTCTCTAATTCTAATTATTTCCCTTCCATAGGAAATTAGGATGATTCTGCCATCCAAGGTTATAGGTATTAGAGAATGGGTCATTCTGGATGGCATTGAGGTCCTCGCAGGTCTGAGGAAACTCAGGAAAGTCAGAGTACAAGGGTTCAGAGTTTCCCCAACTAGAGTAGGTAGGATCGGAGTTTCCTCCAGCCCTAGAGTCAGACGGGGGTGGATACGGGTCCATCCCCTGAGAAGATCAATGATAGATGTTATGCACAGCTTTCTTCCCACAGGGCAGCTATGCAAACGGGTTTTGCATAGAGGTGGCTCGTTGCAGATGTTGAGTTAGCTCATCCACCTTCTTAATGATAGAGACCTTGTCCAAACGACTGGCCATCAATTCCAAGTCGATAGATGAGTACAAGCCCTGCGTCTCATGTGCTCCCCTTGGATTCGTCGGTGCACGGGCATTCGTTCGGTCGAATAAGCCCATGGAGTCATTATAGATGGAGTTCTCACACATATTCTTGAGAATCTCCCACACAGTGTCTTCGTGTTGATCCATGATATTTCCTCCACAAGTTGCATTGACAAATAAACGGATATCTTCACGGAGTCCTTGGTAAAAAGACTGGACTTGTTCCCATTTAGGAACTCTATGGTGGGGGCACTTTCGCATGAGATCTGAGAAATGATCCCATGCTTTGTGAAGTGGTTCTCCAGGCTGCTACGTGAAGTGCGTAATGTGGTGTCATAAAGCATTCGTTTGACCAATTGGGAAGAACTTTTTCAAAAACTCAGATTGTAGTTCAACCCATGTGTTGATTGGATGCATTTGAGTCTGATACCAGTGAGCTGCTTTGTCCATAAGAGAGAAGGAGAACATTTTCATGAGAAGAATGTCTCAATTTTGGAAATCTGACCTGAAGTTCTGGGCCAGATGCTTGAGCTGTTTGATGTGCTAAAAAGGATCCTAGGAATTGAGCCAATGAAACTTTCGAATAGCATGAATCATGTTGGACTTGAGTTCAAAATCAGGACCTCCAATCGGGATTTGAACTCGAGGCTCAATCGCCACCGCAGCGGGATTGTAATGATCTCCCATCATAGGACGCTGCGGTGGATTCACAAAGTCTTGGAATAAATTATTAAGGTGCTTAAGTTGATTCTCAAGGTTATTCTCTTCTTCTGTGGGTTGTGCCATGATGATGGATGAAGGAAAATTAGGTTCAGATGAATTAGAGTAGATGTCTATGTGATGGGGTTGCTACACAAACACGGAAGTCGAGGCCTGGCCTCGACGGGAATGAATGACTAAAGGAGGCCTCGAGGATGGTCTTAAGGACCTCCTACTGAACATTCACTGATGGTCTAGATGAGGATAGAATGTGATGGACCCAATCAAGACACCCAGAAATTTTGGATGTCTATAGAGGTTTGGGGCGGATGATACCCCTTAGTCAGAAAGCCATCCACCTAAGAAATACCTGGGCAGCCAAAGAGGGAGAGTCCTGCAAAGACCCCTACATGCTAGAGCACCCCCACGGGTTATAGGGTTTCCCCCACCTGACCTCTCTTGTCACTAATGTTCTAGGCAAACTAGAATGGGGACTTAACCTCTTAAGTCTACCAATTTTAATTAAGAGCAAGGGTGCTTAGGTTTCACTTGAACTTTATATGTATTGAGTGCAAAACGTGACCTAATTTCAAGATTGGTTGACCCAACAAGGTGGGTCAACTTCACCTATTTGTCCTTTGAGAAGTTTTAGGTCCCTCTTTTAGGATTAAAGTGAGATTAAGAGCCTAATTTTTTAGGGTTTGCTTGAATAGATCAATTCAACCAAGGCTTAGGCACACATCATTTTGGAAAGTTGATTCTTGCTTATGTAAGTGTGTCTCTAAAGCCCTAAATTGGAATCCTTAATTGCCTATAATTTTGGTCCAATTTAGTTTGCCAAATGTGGTATCTAGGGCTCAAACAAGAATGTGGTAGCCCTAGTTACTTAAGTGGGTGCACAAATCAGATTTTGTTGTTGAAATCAAATCAGGTAACTTGATGAATTATCTAAGAATGGAAAGCAAGTAGCCCTAATTGATTGTATCCTTTTTAACCTTTTTACAATGAGAGGCTTAAGAGAGAGAGTAATTAGAATTTACCTGCCCTGGGTATGTTTAATGTGCGGCTGACTTTCTTCAATGTATCTTCTCCCTTAAACAGCCACAACAAAAGAGATATAGCAAGTTAGAATCTGTATCAAAAATTGTAATCAAGAATTCTAAATTGCCCATTGCTCCTCGGTAGTGGTGCCAAAATGTTTGATCGCTGCGAGATCAATGTTTTAAAACAATCATTTTGCAGTATAACGGAAATCGCTTTGAAAATAGAAACAATTTTATTACTCGAAAAGATTTCCATGGTTGAACATAGAGAGCAAATTGGTATTTAGAAATCAAGATCACAATTCAGAATTAAAAGAGTATGCAATAATATAAGTATCAGAGAGCAAAAATATGGGAGTAAAATGGTGATTTAGATCACCAAATACTCCTACAATATCACCAAGGAACTTAACATATGAATGTGCAATGAGAACCAGAATCTGTCGTCTGATGAAGGAATCAGACGACTTAAAGTGTCTGATCATTCTTTCTCTTTCTCTGCCTTTGCTTCTTCTCTTTCTCTTCAGCTTCTTCTGCCCTTAGCTTTCTCTGTCTTCTCCTTTCTTCTTCTTCTTCTTCTTCTTCTTTGCCTTGGCTTTCTTCTACTCTACTTTCCTTTTCTTCTTCAGCTTCTGCCTTTGGCCTTCTCTTCTACTTCTTCTTCCTCTTCCTTAGGCTTTCTTCTCCCAGAATCCGGCTAAGTGTTGGAGCCAATCCTCTCAGAGCAAAAACCCCCCTTCCGCTGCGCAACTCTCCTCTCTCCTCTCTTTCTATTTCAGTCTCGCTCTCCCAAAGCCTCAGCCAATCGGGTAATTGGACTTATTGCATACCCGAGTCCAGGCTCACTGGCGTGTGTGGTGAGCGAGGATGAAGTCAGGCAGGTAGTCGGGTCGTCCAGGTCTGCGGGGGCAATATTGCAGACGAGTACGGTGAAGGGGGAGGAGGACCTCACCCTTAGAGTTGGAGGTGAACAGCCTCTTTCACTTTTTCAATTTATGCACATGAAAGCGCCTCTTTACTTCAGAGGTGGGACTAAATGTCCCACCTTCCTTTTGCAGCAACAAGGTCTTGACCAAATTGGCGAGGCTACAGAGGCACACGACTTCAACTGAGGGCCAGCAACCATGTGCGAGGTGATTCCGCGCATCCTGGGACTGAAGCCTAGGTGTAGCTTCAAGCTTGCTTCAAACTCGACAGCATTGGCAGACAAGGCTTGATACCTGAAATCAAGAGAACGACCTTTCGGCCACGTCAAATCATTCAGGGAGCATCGCCGGAGCATGATGGATGCGCTAGGAGTGGAGGCGTGGTGTGGCAGTGCCTGTGAGTGCATGCCTAGGGCACACTGTGTGTGAGTGGGTGTGTTGGGGGAGTGATTTAGGTGGGTGGCGCGGTGAGTGAAGTGAGGGGAAATGATCAGTGAAGTGAGGCGGAGGTCGTGGGTTTGTCTACGAGGGTTGTGGTGACCTGTGGAGGTGGGATGACCTTGCCGGAGTTGGTGGTTGGAGATGGAAGGGGTGGAGGTGCGACGGGTGTCAGTGGCAGATTTTGAGAAATAAAGAGAAGGGAAGTAAATAGAGCAGACAAGGAACTTAGCTAGGGTGTTAAGGGACAAAGGGGGATAGTGATGTAAACATGTTTATTTTACATAAAATGTCTATTTATGCATGTTCTTAAGCATAGAATTGCATTACATACTATAAATATTGCATAGCATGCATCATCTTGCATTCAGATTAGTCTGAATAAAATGGTGGTTAATTGTCTCCTTTTATGTTCAGGGATAGGGCTATTTTTTATCGAAGCCTCGGATCAAAGATCCACTCGTAATGATCTAATCAGGGCGACGATTGGAGCTCAACGACTCCAAGATCGCCCTAATCAGATATTCGTAGCATCAGAGAGAGACTAACGAACCTTAGAAGATCAATGGCCAAGATGGTGTGAATCAGCACTTCAGACAACAAATCCAACCCCACGGATGGATTCAGATCGACGATCGCAGCCTAACAATGCAAAAATCGACTCAATCCGAAACCCGTGGCATCATCTACATCATCCAGAAGATGGATGGCCAAGACGGTGCCATGTGGCACCATCTCGGCCACCCAAACCGGCCAGCCAATCTTGGAGACCGCTGCATCCTCTCTCTCTCCTCACCGCGCGATGGATTTTGGCCGTTGGATCGCCATCCAACTGCCATGGACAGCCACGCCTTAAGGTTTCTGCATGACGACTTCACCGCTGTAGCGCAGCGGTCAAAGGTGTTATCGTGAACAAGAGGCGAGGATTCGAAACCCCGCAAGCCTCAATTGAGTGCAGACGCAAGGGACGGCTCAAATTGGGCCGTCAGATCATGGATGAGTGGCAGCGAGGGTGGAGACGTGGCGTGCTCTAAGGCAGCAATGCGTGGACGCGCGATTGGACGCACTAGGCATGCATTGAGCCACTGCGGTTAGCGAATCTTAATTCGTCCGATCTTACGATCGGACGGCCGAAGATTAATGAATGTGGGCGGCTGAGCGTTGCACGGGAGAGGAGCAAACGGCAGGCGCGGTGCACGTCGCCCACGACCTGGGCTTTAGTGATGCTTAATTTCGTCACTAAAAGCCCCTCATTTAATATTTTGAAATTGTAATGTCCATAATGCCCTTACTCCTTGCAACTATAAAAGGAGACCCACTCCATATGAAATTCTCATCCCTTCCTTCTCTTCTCTCCCTCTCCAAAGCTCAAGAGAAGCTTGTCCCACACCTGGGATGCTCTTCGAGAGATAAAGTCAAATTTTCACCCCCATTTCAAAAGCGGATCCCGCAACGATGACGACGTGCTGCCCTGTTCCCGTTCCTCCTACCTCAACCTCTTTCTTCTAGCTTCGTCCTTCATCTTCCAGGTGTCATCTCGTCTGGCTCGTCCTCCAAGTGATCGGTGAGGAGGATAACTTCTCTCTCCCATTCCTCTTTTCAGCTTTCTAGAGTAGAATTTTCCTACTTTCTAGTGTAATAGATTTCCCTCTTTCTAGTGTAATTTTTCATTGATTTAATTGTATAAACATTTTGAAATATTAAGTGTATGTTTTCTCTCTCTCTCTCTCTTTTATTCTAATTGTTTATATTGCTTCATTGTAATTATGTCGCTTCACTTTTCAACAAAAATCCTAAAAAAATATAATTGCGAATATAGATTGACGTTGCCTCCCTGAGTTCGACCCGGGATTTCTATTCCGGTATAAATTTTATTTGTTGAACATGAGTTCTTCACTTTCAAACTACAACGACAGGTTTTCAAAACTAAATACGATAGTGTAGTAACCCGTAGCTTCAACATTTTGGCGTCGTTGCTGGGGAGGCAACGATTTCCGATCTTCTTTTCACATTTCACGCACTTTATTGTCTTCTAACTTGCTTTCTCTTGTGTCTATTGTTTTGTAGAGACCTCCATCAGGAAATCATCAAGCAATAGACCGGAGCAAAGTGCAATTGAAGACAACTGTAAGTGCTCCCCATTCTTCCCTCCTCCATAGATTTCATTTGTCACATTAAATTCAAATTCCAATTAACCTAGGTGTTTGCATAAATCCTAGGATAGTTTGGTTGTTTGGATTTTCACTCACACTCATTCCACCCTGGCTTATAAAAAAAAAAAGATAAAAAGATAATTTTGTGGGGTAATTTTCAACAGACACACAACATACACCCACATTCAAGGCACTTAACCTACTTGATTTGCTTTTACTCAATCGGGTTCTAATCTGTGGAACCGATACACACAAAGCAACACATAAAAAAGTAGAAATCATTCTAGGTTAACCACCTCTGTGTGCCTAACCTAGTGGTGCAATTGTGGCCAGTTGTCTGAGTTGTTTGGGCCACACCACTTTACCTAAAATCAACTCATCAAGTAGCTTCTCCTTAGGGTTTTCAATCTAGGTCTAGTCCAGGCACTCCACTTTATTTCTGGTTTTAAAGGAAAGCAATCTTCACCCATGCTTGAAAACCTAGTTTGCCTCAAACTTGATTGAAATCAACCTAATTTTAAACCCTAAAAGCTACTTAAGCAAGATTTGAATATTAAAATCTACACATCACAAATAATCTTACTTGAAAACCCTGGTTGTGCATGCACTTACAAAATTCTCAATCAATCATTAAGGGCACAACCCATTTTAAGGGCCCATCACATTCCATTAGCACTACAATCCCAGGCCTTAATAAAATCGAGTAGACGTTGGCCTTAAGGACTGATTCGCTCTTTGGGCCCTAGTTTGAGATTATTTTTTATTAACCTACCTGTACTGATTAATCTGATGTCTAGCTAGGGGAGTAGCATCAAATAACCACGGCTGGGGGGTAGCTAGGAACTGGAGGCGTAAGCTGAAGGAAGAACCTTCTCCCCAATCCCTCCTTCTAACTGATTGGATTGAGTAGACACAAGTAGAGTAAATCATTTACAATCTTAAGGTGGGTTTTAGGAGTCTATAGATCCTTAGGCTACCCCACTTAAGGATAGGCTTCTTTTGTTGTGCTGCAGGGTCCTTATCCCCAGTCCTTCCGACCTTCTCCTAGTTGTGATAGGAAGATGGTCATTGAATCCCCGGTTGGAAGGACCATTAGAGTATTCTAGGAGGCGCAAATTGGATTTTGGTCAAATTGAATTCCGACGACAGCTGGAACAAATGCAGAGAATGCAGGAATGGTTCCAGAGAATGTAGGGCACTCAGCCATTGAAGGATTTTTATGATCCTTCAAATTACGGGGAATGTCCTGGCTTCCAGATTCTAGCCGAAGATGTAGAAATCAAGCCCCAGGTGTTAAGCTTGATCAAACATTATCATGGACTTGGCTCCGAAGACCCGTTTTAGCACTTGGAGGACTTGACTACTTTGGTCCAGACCACCAAGGCATGAAACGTGAATGAGGAGCAAATGATCATGAGGCTCTTCCCCCACTCTCTTAGGGATAAGGCCGCTCATTGGTATAGTACAATAGGAAGACCAATTGCAACTTGGAATGAGTTGAAATCGACCTTTCTAAAGAAATTCTTCCTAGTCAGACATACCAATGCCTTGAGACAGGAAATCACTACCTTCACCCAGCAGCCGAGGAAGAAGTTTCATGTGGTCTGAGAGCGATTCCAAGACCTATTGCGGAGGTGTCCACACCACGAGGTGCCGAAATGGCAACTCGTGCAGATCTTCTACCACGGGTTGACTGAGAAACTCAGAAATCACGTGGATGCTTCTTGCGAAGGAAATTTCCTCAACAAAGATGCAGATAGTGCACACGATTTGTTTAAGGAAATGAGAGAGAATTCAATTAATCATGCCTCCATGGATACTTTTAACCAGTCCCAGCAGCCCAGATCAAATGTTAATAAAGTCCATGACTCTCATTCATTTGATATGGAATTTATTTGTAACAAACTTGACAAGGTGGACTTGGTTGCTGTAGGAATGGAAGAGTGGATGGCTGAAAATTCTATGAATAACTCTCGATCCACTCAATCCCAAAATTCAGGATTCCATTCTTCGCGAGCTCCTTCTGGACGGGAGTTCGTGAATCAACTCGATGCGGCTCAACCTGTGAGTCAGCATTATTCGAAACCCCACAGGTTCCAAACTGGGGCCTTTGATCCCAATTTTTCTGTTCCTTCCCTTTCTTTCTCTCCATCTGTCTGTGTTGTATAGGAGAACGTTAGATCCAACCCCTACTCTAATGGTTATAATCTAGGTTGGAGAAACCACCCTAACTTCTCCTGGAAAAACCTGGGGCAATAGACCTAATTTCGACCCAGCAATTATGCTCTGCAATGACCAATGGGTCAGGGTCATGTGTATACTCAGTTTCCCCCAAATCAGGTCAATCGACTAGCTTGGAATGCCCTTCAACCCATAGGGCAAGCTGATTTGAATTGGCAAATGGTAGAGATGCAAGGATCCATGCTCCAGCTCATGCAGCAAATGAAAACCTCGCTAGACAACTTGCAGACCGGGCTCATTGCTAACTCTTGTCAACCCGGATCTCTACCATCCCAACCCATACCCAACCTGCGAAATATTCTAAATCCGGGCAACCAAGCCCATGGGTACGAAAATCAGAGAGACCCACACACACATGCTCAGGTGGTTAAGTAGGGTCCTTTCTCTTCTTCTTCTGCACATCAACAATTGTTGGCTAATCAAGCCCCTCAAATCTTTCCTAACCTGCCCCAAGACCCAAACGCTTATGCATCTGCAAATTCTGTTACCTTGAGGAGTGGTAAGCAGACTCAGGGTCCACAACCACATTGTTCTGATCTACCAAATCCTGAAGAACCTGAGGAGAGAGAGGAGAATTCTGGAGAAGAAATCAAGGCTCAGAAACCTGATTCCAAAGATCAGACTCATGTTCCTTTTCCTGAAGCTTTGATCAAATCAAAGAAGTTTGTTGATAGCAATGAGGAGCTTCTGAATATTTTTAAGAATGTTGAGATCAATACCCCGCTCCTCGATGCTATCAAGCATATACCGACTTACGCGAAATTTTTAAAGGATTTATGTACACAAAAGTATAAGTCGAGAGAATCTGTTACAAGGAAGGTGGTACTCTTCGAGCAGGCTAGTTCTGTTATCCTGCACCACCTCCCTCAGAAAAAGAGAGATCCAGGTGCTCCGTTGATTTCTTGTGTCATCAGAGATTACACGTTTGATAGAGCACTTCTGGATCTGCCATAGAGGGTTGAGAGTGAAGCAAAGAAAGAAGCAAAGAAAATAGTTAGTGAAGCAAAAGCAAAAGCTTGGGAGCATTTTTATAAGAAACGTGACTCTAAAGAAGGCGAAAAAGATATTTTTAAGTTAGCTAAAGCAAGAGAGCAGAAAGCAAAGGACCTTACACATGTAAGATGCATTAAGGATGAAGAAGGAAGGGTACTTATAGCTAGTGAGGATATAAAGACAAGATGGAAAAGATATTTTCATAAGCTATTTAATGAAAAATAAAAGAATGATATCATCTTAAGGGAGTTAGCTAACTTAGAAGAGTATGTGAATCGGGCATGTTATCGAAGGATACAAAAGAAAGAAGTAGAGGAGGCTTTGAAGATGATAAAAAGTGGGAGTGTTGTTGGGCCTGATGATATTCCTTTAGACATTTGGAGAATGACGGGAGAACGGAGTATAACTTGGCTCACAAATTTATTTAATACTGTGTGGAGAGGCAAGAAGATTCCAGCGGAGTGGAGGAAAGTTTTGTGGTACTTTATACAAGAACAAGGGTGACATACCAGATTGTTCCAACTATAGAGGTATTAAGTTGATGAGTCATATGATGAAACTTTGGGAAAGAATAATTGAAAGAAGGGTGAGGCAAGTCTCTATGGTAACTGAAAATTAGCTTGGCTTTATGCCAGGCAGGTCTACTATTGAGGCAATACATCTCTTGAGACGTATGATGGAGACATAAAAAGTGAAGAAAAAGGATTTACATATGATTTTTATTGATTTGGAAAAGGCCTATGATTCTGTCCCAAGAGATATCTTGTGGAGAATTTTGGAGAAGAGACAAGTGCCAGTTATATATATCAACCTCATAAAGGATATGTACTATGAAGCAGCAGTTTGTGTAAAGGCTAAGGATGATTTGACGGACTACTTTGATATCACCATTGGTCTGCATCAAGGTTCGACTTTAAGCCCTTATCTTTTTGCCTTGGTCATGGTTGAGTTGACGAAGCATATCCAAGTTGAGGTGCCTTGGTGTATACTTTTTGCTGATGACATTGTGTTGGTTGATGAGACAAGAGATGGAGTGAACAGAAAACTTGAGCTTTGTAGAGAATCCCTGGAAGATAAAGGATTACGCAAAAGTAGGACGAAGACTGAGTATATGGAATGTAAGTTTAGTAGTAGAGGGAACAACGAAGGGATTGATGTAAAAATTGGAGAAGAGTGCATTCCAATGAAAGATATTTTTAAGTACTTGGGATCCATTTTCCAACATGATGGTGGAATTGATGGAGATGTTACACATAGAATTAATGCAGGGTGGTTGAAATGGAGGGGTGTTTCTGGTGTTCTCAGTGATAAGAGGGTTCTTTTAAAAGTCAAAGGAAAATACTATCAAGCTGTGATAAGACCAGCCATGTTGTACGGTTCTGAATGCTGGGCTATAAACTATAGGCGTGCATAGAAGATGTCTGTGGCAAAAATGAAGATGTTAAGATGGATGTGTGGTCATACAAAAAAGGACCGTATTTCAAATGAGTTTATTAGAAAAAGGGTTAGGGTGGCACCGACAGAGGATAAAATGAGAGAGGCTCGTCTAAGATGGTTTGGACATTTACAAAGAAGGCCACTAGATGCTCCAGTTAGGAGATGCGAGAGTTGGAGGCTAAACCCACTGAGAGGGGGCAAGGAAGACCAAACAAGTGTTGGAAGAAAACTATTAAGTATGGCCTCAATTACTTTAATTTAAGTCCTGAAATGGCTGAAAATCAATCTGTGTGGAGGTAAAGAATCCATATAGCCAACCCCACTTAATGTGGGAAAAGGCTTGGTTGTTGTTGTTGTTGTCAACCTCTTCTTGATGAGTCTTCAGCATCTTCCTTACCTTCAACTATCACCCCACCCCAGCTTAAACTGAAACCATTGCCTGAGAATTTGAAATATCAATTTTTAGGACCACAGAAGATTCTCCCTGTGATTATCAGTGTTAAATTAACAAAGGAGCAAGAGATTAAATTGATCAAGGTCCTGAAGGAACGGAAGGAGGCAATTGGTTGGACTATTCATGACCTTAGGGGGATCGAGCCATCTTACTGCAATCATAGAATATTCTTGGAAGATGGATCCTGCCCTTCTTGGTAGATGCAGAGGAGATTAAATCCAAATATGCGACCAGTGGTAAAAAAGGAAATCAATAAGTGGCTCGATGAAGGAATTATTTATCCAATCTCTGATAGTCCCTTGGTAAGTCCCGTGCATATTGTTCCCAAGAAAGCCGAGATTACCGTTATGACTAACGAGAGAGGAGAATCTGTCACAACTCGTTCAGCTTCCTCTTGGAGGGTTTGTATCGATTACACGAAGCTGAACACGGCCATGAAAAAGGATCATTTTCCCCTGCCTTTCATTGATCAAATCTTGGAAAGACTAGCCAGGCAGAAGTACTTCTGCTTTCTTGATGGCTACTCGGGATACAACCAAGCTCCTATACATCCTAAGGATCAGGAAAAACTACTTTCGCCTATCCCTATGAACCTTTGCTTTCCGTAGGATGCCTTTTGGTTTTTGCAATGCACCTGCGACTTTTCAAAGGTGTATGTTAGCCATATTCTCTGACATTGTGGGAGAGTTTATGGAAGTCTTCATAGACGATTTCTCTATTTTTGGAGAATCATTTGACTCTTGTTTGGCTAATCTGGAAATGATTCTTAAGCAATGTATCAAAACACAATTGGTCCTTAGCTGGGAAAAGAATCAATTCATGACACATGAAGGCATTGTCTTGGGTCATGTAATCTCTGAACGAGGAATTGAAGTGGATAAAGCTAAGTTTGATGCTATTGCTAAACTTCCTCCTCCCACATCTGTTAAACAAATTTGATCATTTCTTGGTCATGTGGGATTCTACAGAAGATTCATCAAGGATTTCTCGAAGGTTGCTCATCCCGTAAGCAATCTTCTCACCAAAGAAATGCCATTTGTTTTTGATGAATCATGTCATAAGGCATTTGATTTCCTGAAAATGGCAATCACTTGTGTTCCAGTGTTGCAACCACCGATTTGGACAGCCCCTTTTGAGATCATGACCGACGCTTCTGATTACACGGTCAGGGCTATTTTGGGTCATAAAATAGATAGAAAGCCCTCTGTCATCTACTACACTGGTAAAACTCTGGATAAAGCCCAGAGGAATTACACTATTACTGAAAAGGAATTACTAGCCGTAGTATTTGCTTTGGAAAAATTCATGGCCTATCTCTTAGGGTCTCATGTTATCATCTATACCGACCACTCGGCCTTGAGACATCTCTTGGCCAAAAAGGATGCCAAACCTTGGCTTATTCGTTGGATTCTTCTGCTTTAAGAATTTGATCTTGAAATCAAGGAAAAAACCAGGGTACAAAATGTGGTGGCAAATCATTTGTCGAGACTTCTAAGTGATTCTTCTCATCTGGACATCCTGATTGCTGACACTTTTTCGGACGAAGCTATCCTTGCAGTTTCGGTTGTCCAAACCCTATGGTTTGCTGACATTATTAATTATTTGACCATTGGTCAAATCCCCCATGATTGGACCAAGCAACAACAGGATAAACTTAAATCTGAGACCAAATACTACTTCTGGGAGGACCCTGAACTGTACTGCATCGGATCTGATCAGATTATTCACCGATGTGTTCTGAAGAATGAATTCAACAGTATACTCGAGTTCTGCCATGCATCTGCATGTGGTGGACATTTCTCTGGGAAAAAGACAGTTGCAAAAATGTTGCAATCTGGCTTCTATTGGCCGTCTTTATTTAAGGATGCCCAGGATTTCTCAAGGTCATGTTCTCGATGTCAGCCACTCGGGAGCATAACTAAGAGAGATATGATGCCCCTAAGCCCAATTCTTCCTATCGAAATCTTCGATGTTTGGGGCATCAATTTCATGGGACCCTTTCTCCCTTCATTTGGACATCAGTACATTCTTGTTGCTATTGATTATGTGTCCAAATGGATTGAGGTGATTCCCACTCGAACCAATGACCATAAGGTGGTCATCGATTTTGTCAAGAAAAATATCTTCAGCAGGTTCGGGATTCCGAGGGCCATCATCAGTGATGGTGGCGCTCATTTTACTAATGCCCAATTCCGGAATTTGTTGGCCAAATATGGAGTTAATCACCAAATCTCCACACCTTATCATCCCCAGACGAATGGATAGGCTGAGATCTCCAATCAGGAGGTCAAGAATATTCGGCAGAAAATGGTTAGGCCAGATCATAAGGACTAGACTCAAAAGCTTGAGGACACTCTTTGGGCCTACCTTACGGCATATAAAATGCCCATCAGCATGTCTCCATTTTGTTTGGTGTATGGAAAGGCGTGTCATCTATCCATAGAGATCGAACATAGGGTATTCTGGGTAATCAAGCAATGCAATTTGGATCTGAATTTAGCTGGGAAGACAAGGAAACTCCAACTATCTGAGTTGGAAGAGCTTAGAAATGATGCATATGAGAGTGCCAAGATCTACAAGGCTCGGACCAAAGCTTTACATGATCAATTGATTTCCCGTAAGAGCTTTAAGCCGAACCTGAAGGTCTAGTTATTCGATTCTCGACTTAAGCTCTTTCCCAAGAAACTTAGATCTAAATGGAATGGCCCATTCATTATCGACCAGATTTTTCCAAATGGAGCCATTCAGATCTCTGACCCAAAGATGGGTAACACATGTAAAGTCAATGGTCAACATCTGAAGCCTGTTATTGACCATACTCTTCCAGAACCCGTCTCAGACACGGTTGCTCTAGCCATATTGTGACTTCTTTGGCTGGACTTCACCTAGCTGATGGCATTAAACTCAGCAGCTGTACATATGACACAAAGCTGACCCAAGCTTCATATTCAGGTGATATCTTTCATACTCCACCCTTTCTTTCATGTCTTTTTCTCAATGTGGACATTGCATCAGCTTGGCATGGGGGGGTGGATTCATTTTTGAATCATTTTGTCAGCTTTGTGAAATTCTTGTAAATTGTATTTTTCTTCTTATATATACATAAAAAAATTTAGGAAGGAATATTTGGACATTAGGACTTTTCAATCTTAGGAAATATTACATTAGGATCTGAACACAAAGACCCTTCAGGTCTTTGGACTTAATCGGCCCGTGTATCCACTAAAATGTGGATTTGTTTTTCGAGTCCTCACCATCTTAATTCTATTGTAATTTGAGTAAATAAGTTTGGGTGATAAGTACACGACTTATCAACCCACCCTCTGATTTAAGGGAACTTTGAGTCTTAAGCATCTACACACTTTCTTTTCACTGACTTGTTGATCGGCAGTTTTAACAGAAATTGGGTAGCTTTGAACCTTCTAGGGTGATATGGCTAGTAAGTTATCGTGGGTAACAGCCCATAGGTAGGTTGTCCATATCCCAGTCACTGGACCATTCTCTTCTTGCTGTCTTTAGGTAAATCTTAGACCAGGGATGCCACCTACTAAAAAAAAAAAGAAAAGTTAAAAAAAAAAGAGAGAAAAGAAAAGAAATGGAGAAAAAAGAGGAAATAAAAGAAATAAGCCATACTTCCCCACACGAGTATGGCTGGCAAGTTATCAGTGGTAACAGCTCATCGATCGGTTGTCCAGAACCCAGCTCAAGAAATGCACTGAAAATTCTCAAAACACTTAGGAAGAAGCGAAGAAGTAGAGTAAACTGGGGAAATATACACTGGATTCACCTTTGTGTTGACCCCATAAAAATAAAAGTAGGGAGAAAGCTACCAGTTGAAAAGATACACCTTTAGGCAGAACTCTCTTTCTAAGATCACCAAGAGGCGTAGATACCCGAAGTCCGTTCTAATTGCCGATCAATGAGTATCGCATTCATAATAATATGCTTAGAACTTAGGGTTCTCATCAAATCTTGAGTGTATTGAATGGCCGTAGAAAGCCACTCTTTAACCCTAAACTCAAAAATCCAAAAAAAAAATAGAAAAGAAGAAACAAAGAAAAAAAAATTCTTTGAATAAGGCGAGGGCTTGAGGCGATCTGCATTTTGGCAAATACCCATGCATTGTTGTGTCTTTGAAAGTTCAGATCCTAAGTAAATATTCTTAATGTTGAAAATAACTTATGCCCAAATAATCCAACCTAATTCTTTTATAAATAGCATATAGTTAGCAAAAGATAGGCATGGGGGAGTGATGTAAACATGTTTATATTACATAAAATGTCTATTTATGCATGTTCTTAAGCATAGAATTGTATTACATACTATAAATATTGCATAGCATATAACATCTTGCATTTAGATTAGTCTGAATAAAATGGAGGTTAATTATCTCCTTTTATGTTCAGGGACAGGGTGACTTTTTATTAAAACCTTGGATTAAAGATCCAACCGTATGGATCTGATCAGGGCGATGATTGGAGTTCAACGACTCCAAGATCGCCCTAATTGGATATCCGTAGCATCAGATAGAGACTGAGGAACCCTAGAAGATCAAGGGCCAAGATGCTATGAATCCGCACTTCATACGACAAATCCAACCACACGGATGGATTCAGATCGGCGATCGCAGCCTAACGACATGAAAATCGACTCAATCCGATACCCGTGGCACCATCAACATCATCCAGAACATGGATGGCCAAGATGGTGCCACGTGGCACCATCTCGACAGCCTAAACTGGCCCAGCCAATCTTGGCGACCATCGCATCCTCTCTCTCTTCTCACCACGTGATGGATCTTGGTCATTGGATCGCCATCCAATAGCCATGGACGACCACGCCTTAAAGTGTCTGCGTGACGACTTCACCGTTGTAGCACAGCGGTCGAAGGTGTTATTGCGAACAAGAGGCGTAGGTTTGAACCCTTGCGAGCCTCAATTGAGCGTAGACGCAAGGGATGACTCAAATTTAGCCGTCGGATCATGGATGAGCAGTAGCGAGGGCGGAGACATGGCGCGCTCTGAGGCAGCGATGCGCTGACGTGCAATTGGATGTGCTAGGCACATGTTGAGGTGCTGCGGTTAGCAATCTTAAGTCGTCTGATCTTACGATCGGACGGCCGAAAATTGATGAATGTGGGCAGCTGAGCATTGCGCGGGAGAGGAGCAAATGCCAGGCGCGATGCACTTTGCCCACGACCTGGGCTTTAGTGATGCTTAATTCTGTCACTAAAGGCCCCTCATTTAATATTTTGAAATTGTAATGTCCATAATGCCCTCACTCCTTGCAACTATTAAAGGAGACCCACTACATATAAAATTTTCATCCCTTCCTTCTCTTATCTCCCTCTCCAAAGCTCAAGAGAAGATTGTCCCACACTCGGGATGCTCCTGGAGAGATAAAGTCAAAATTTCACCCCCATTTCGAAAATGGATCCTACGACAATGACGACGTGCTGCTCCGTTCCCGTTCCTCCTACCTCGACCTCTTTCTTCCCGCTCCGTCCTTCGTCTTCCAGGTGTCGTCTCGTCTGGCTCATCCTCCAAGCGATCATCGAGGAGGATAAGTTCTCTCTCCCATTCCTCTTTTCAGCTTTCTAGAGTAGAATTTTCCTGCTTTCTAGTGTAATAGATTTCCTGCTTTCTAGTGTAATTTTTCACTGATTTAATTGTATAAACATTTTGAAATATTAAGTGCATGTTTTCTCTCTCTCTCTTTTATTCTAATTATTTATATTGCTTCATTGTAATTACGTCACTTCGCTTTTCAACAAAACCCTAAAAAAGTATAATTGCAAATATAGATCGACGTAGCCTCCCTAAGTTCGACTCGAGATTTCTATTCCGGTATAAATTTTATTTATTAAACACGAGTTTTTCGCTTTCAAACTACAATGACAGGTTTTCAAAACCAAATATGATAGCGTAGTAACCCATAGCTTCAACAGACAGCGAGGGCATCAGGTCTGGTGTGGCCGATGTCGGAGACAAAGGTGGCTCCGGTGAGATGGGATCGACGAGGACAAAGAGAGAGTAGCGCCTGCTGGTATGGTGAGACGCAGACGAAGTCAGGGAGGATGGCTCCGCCATAGGTATGGCAGTCGGACAACAAGGAGGAGCAGGGAAGGTCACCAGATGTCGAGGAGCCAACGACTGTGAGGGGAAGAGAGGAATTTGAGGGTATTCGCAGCCAAAATCGAGCGTGCAGGAGTCGGGCCGATCTAGGCTTCTTTAAATAGGTCTCTGAAGGGTGGTTAGGGCTTGGGAAGCAGGCATCCCAAGCTTGGAAGGTCTCCGGAGATGGAAGTTGTTGAGATACCCACATCTCTCATGCATTCACATGAGAGATTGGGAGGGAGTCAGATCTCAAAGATGGGTTCATACTAACAGGGGTTTCTTAGAGGATCTTCCTTCAAATTTTGGAAGAGATCCTCCAAGGAATCAAGGAGAACTTCCAAGTTAAAGGTCACCAGAGTAGGTTTCCTCCTTGATAATCTCGAAGGGACCTACTTGTGAAGACGGTGAGAAAGCTAGGGGCCGTTAGAAAGGGTTTTAGAAAGTTAGTGGTATAAATGTAATCAGACTGAACCTTTTTGTAAACTAAGTCAAGGAAAACTCATCTTAGGTCCAAATTTTGGTACAAACCTAATTTAGACATAAGGAATCCAATGGTGAAGTTGGATTTTAGGTTTGACAACATTTGTCTAGGAAATTTATGCAAAAACCTAAATTAGGGTAAATAATTGTCTGAGACCTCATTTTAGGTCAAGATGGGTTCTAATGGCCAAATTGAAGGTATTAAACCTTAAAGAATATTTTTATATGATTTTTAGAAGGTTTAAGTGAATTTTATCCTGACTAGAACCTTAATTAATCAAGTGGGCCTATTTTTAGGGTTCCAAAAGTCATTTAATTCTTAGAACTCACACAAACCCTTTTCTGTTAAATCTAACCCACTTGTTATCTTATTAAGACCATTTAACCCTTGTTTAGCCCTTAAGAAAACTCGTGGTTGTACTGCATTGGTAAAAATGCAGCTTTACTCCTTGTTTCTTGTGTTTCTCTCAGAAAGGTTATGCAATGAATTATGACCTTCAGTTGGTTATGTAGGAGCATTTATTCTCTTCATTGGGTCAAAATGAGCAAGTTAGGGCTCATGATGGTGTTCCCATCAGTAAACCGGAGTAAAGTACGGGTAGAGTGTTTTGTAAGTGTCCCCCACATTCACCACCACTAGTTCATTTCGCCATAATCAAAACCAAGACCTAATCTACTTAGGTGTTTGCATAAACCCTAGGATAGACTTTGTTTGTCTTGCTTGCTACCTTCACCCATCTCACCCACATTTTATAAAAAAAAAAAACAAAGAGATACTTTCTATGGGATGAAACAATTTACACACATTATACACCCACATCAGAGGCACATAACCTGACTTGATTTTCATCTACTCAACTAGGATTCCGACCTGTGGACTGATAACACCACGCAAGGGGGTAGTAATTAGGTTGAATATGGCCCATATTTAGAATAAAAGGCACAACATAAAGTAGAATAGGAGCATTGCATGCATCAAGTACCAAGATTGCTTATAAACTGTATTAATGGCCATTTGTATAAAGCATTTGTCAAAGCAGGCCTCAGATGAGCAATCGGACCGCACGGATGGATTCAGGACGACGAACGGAGTCTAACAGACTCAAAATCGGCCAAATCCGACATCCGGAGCTCCCATAATGGGCCCAAGAAATCCTGACCGTTGATCTGGAGATCAACGGCCTAGAACGCGCCACGTCGCCCCGCCCCCGCCGCCCGCACGCCCCCAAGCCAGCCAAGGACGCATCTCGGCCGTTGATCTTCGATCGAACGGCCGAGATCCGCGCGCTCGCCCGCGGTCGCCGCGACAAAGCGCGGGCGTGGCGCAACGGTTAGCGCGCACGCCCGCGTCGCGGCGACGCGCGTTCGAATCGCGCGGAGCGGAAATCACTTGCGGGCGAAGGGCGCGGCAAAATTGAGCCGCGCGATCAGAAGCGAGCGGCTAGGATCGCGCCACGCGGCGCGACGACAGCGCCCCACCTCCCACGCGCGCGCGCACGCCGGGCGGAAACGCGCGCGCGCACGCACGCCCGAAGCGCGATCCCAGCGCAGGCGCGGGAGGATCTCAGTCGTCCGATCATCAATCGGACGGCTCTCGTTCGACGTCCACGGATCGCGCCTGAAGAGAGAGAGGGGCGGGCGGCTGACCGGCGGCAGAAGGCCTTCACCGACGTATATGGAAGCGGTTTTAGCGACGTTCTGGATGTCGCTAAAGCACATTCTTCTTTTAGGAAGCCCTTAACTCTATTTAAACCCCCTTCTACCACCATTCAAGGCATCCTCTACCACTTGCAACTACTCCACTCCTCTCCTAGCTAGTCTTAGGCACTCTTGTAATCGCCGGAGACGACGAGCCGCCGACGGAGCCTCCTCCACCGCCGTGGCTGCCTCGTCGCTCTCCACTCTCTCTCTACCTCTCTCTCTCTCTTTTAAGCTTTCATTTACTTTTGTTGAAGCATGTATTTAATATTGTAAACCATGAACTATGAATGCATGTTTAATGAAATTATTTTCCATTTAGTTGCCATTTTAATTTCTGTTTAGAGTGCATGATCAAAACCAAGAGCTTTCTAACCCTAAACTCTCTCTATCTCTCGCTTTTCAAAATCGTCTCTTTCGCAAGCAAAACTCCGCCTTTTTCGTGACAACAAGTGGTAAACAAAATTCGATTTCCACGCCTCCCTGAGATCGACACTCGGACTCACCTCCGTTTACTTCTTTTAAAACCGACGTATCAAGTGCAACTATAACGACACCTCTTAACACACACGCACGAAGGCACGTCATGGACCCCGTACATGATTTCAACACATAAAAGAGTAGAAATCATATTAGGTTAATCACCCTTTTGTGTGCCTTAATCGGTGGTGCATTTGAGCCAATTGATTGAATTGTTTGGGCCACACCACCTAATCTAAAGGAGGTTCATTTTGTAGCTACCACATAGGATTCAATAACTAGGTCAAGCCAAACACTTCACATTTTTCTTGATTTCTAAAGGGAAATACTTGAACACATGCTTTTAAAAACAAACTTGGTTTGCCTCACAAAACTTGGTTGAAAGCACCTAATATTTGAATTCTAAAAGCTATTAAGCAAGATTTGAACCCTAAAATTGACCTCATCATTAATAATTTTGCTTGAAAACCTCTTAGTTGTGCACATTCACACATTCTCAAACAAATCATTAAGGGCACAACCCATTAAGGGCCCATCACATTCCAGAAGCACCATTGTCCCAAGCCTAACTACAATTGAGTAGACATTGGCCTAAAGACTAGTTCGCTCTAGGGGATCCAGATTGAGATTATTCATGATTAACCTACTTATATTAGTCAATCTAATGTCTAGCTAGGGGAGTAGCATCAAACGACTGTAGCTGGGGGGTACACTTGGAACCGAAGGTGCAAGCCAAAGGAAGAACCTTCTCCCCAGTCCCTCCTAACTGGTCGGATTGTCTGGACATAAGTAGAGTAAATCATCCATAATCTTAGGATGGATTCTGAGAGTCTGTAGACCTTTAAGCTACCCCATCTAAGGACAGGCTTGTATTCTTGTGCTGCAGGGTTCCCTCTCTTCCCCATCCTTTTGACTTCCCCTAGTGTACGCTTGGAAGGAGGTCATTGAACCCTAGATTGGAAGGACCTTCAGACCATTCCCGGAGGCGGAGGTCGAGCTTTAGCCAAGTAGATCCCATGGCTGATCAACAACCACCTCCCTCGCCCCCGAACCAGCAGGAGCTGATTCAGAGGCAGTTGGAAGAAATGCAGCAGATGCTGCAATGGTTCCAATGTATCAATGGTCAGAGCCCTCGGCCCTTGAAGGATTTTTATGATCCATCAAACTATGCGGAACATCTTGGCATCATGATTCCCACCGAGGACATAGAAATCAGGCCCCAAGTCTTAAGCTTGATTAAGCATTTTCATGGGGGACTTGGCTCGGAGGACCCATTCCAGCACTTGGAGGATCTGACCACTTTGGTTTAGAGCACCAAAGCAAGGAATGTGAACGAAGAGCAAATGATCATGAGGCTCTTCCCCCACTCTCTCAGGGATAAAGCCACACATTGGTACCGAACCATAGGAAGGATGATAGAAACTTGGGCTACTCGTAAGTCGGCTTTCTTGAAGAAATTCTTCCCTATCGAAAGGACCAATGCCTTGTGACAGATGATTACCACTTTTGCCCAGTGACTGGGGGAACCGTTTCATGGTGCCTGGGAGTGATTCCAGGAACTTTTGAGGAAGTGTCCACACCACAAGGTGCCAAAATGCCAGCTCATGCAGATTTTCTATCACAGGTTGGTTGAGCAACTCCATATTCAAGTGGATGCTTCCTGTAGAGGCAATTTCATCAATAGGGATGCAGATAGCGCATACGACCTATTTGAGGAAATGAGCGAGAACTCAATTAATCATGCCTCCATGGATGCATTCAACCGGTCGCAACAACCCAGGTCAAGTGCTTATGAGATCCAGGATTCTCATTCATTTGACATGGAATTGATTTGTAATAAACTGGATAAAATAGACTTGGTTGCTAAGAGAATGGAAGAATGGATGTCTGGGAATTCAGGAAACATTTCTATACCTACTAAATCCCAGAATTTGGGATTCCACTCCTCATAAGCTCCCACGGGGTAGGAATTCGTGAACCAACTTGATTCGGCTCAACCTATGAGCCAGGATTTGTCGGCACCTTATGGGTTCCAAACTGGGGCCTTTGATCCCAGTTTTTTTTATCCTTCCTTCTCTCCATCCTCGTCCTATGAGGATGTGTATGCAATGTAGGAGAATGTTAGGTCCAACCCATATTCCAACACTTATAACTCTAGTTGGAGGAACCACCCTAACTTCTAGAAAAGCCAAGGGCAACAAACCCAGATTGGACCCAGCAACTATGCATCTCAAAGACCTATGGGTGAGGGTCAAGTACACACCCAGTTGCCCCTAAGACCGGTTACTCAGCCATCTTGGAATGAACAACAATCTGCAGGGTAGGCTGAGTTAAACCGACATATGGTAGAAATGCAAGGGTCCATGCTACAGCTTATGTAGCAAATGAAGACATCATTGGATAACTTTAAATTTGGGTTAATTGCTAACACCGAACAACCCAGATCTCCACCATCCCAACCTGTACCCAACCAGCACAATGTGCAAAATCAGGGCAATAGAGCCCAAGGGTATGGGAATCAAAGGGACCCACACACACATGCTCAGGTGGTTAAGTAAGGCCCCTCATCTTCTTCTGGTTACATGACCAACCAAGGCCCTCCAATCTTCACTAACCCACCTTAAGACCCAAACCCTTATGCCTCTACAAACTCTGTCACCTTGAGAAGTGGAAAGCAAACCTAGGACCCTAAATTACCTTTTAGATGCCAAAACCCTAGGGAGCTTGAGAGAGAAGAGGAGATTGAAGAGGACAATAAGGCCTAGGGACCAGAAATTGAAAATACCACCCATATCCCGTTCCCTGAAGCCCTATTGAAAACCAAGAAGAAGAAAACCCTAGATAGCAACAAGGAGCTCCCAGATTTATTCAAGAGCATAGAGATCAATATTCCTCTCCTCGATTCTATTAAGCGCATCCCACCTTATGCTAAATTTTTGAAAGAACTATGTACCCAAAAGAGTAAGCCAAGAGAACCCACTCCAATGAATGTGATTCTCTCTAAGCAGGTAAGTTCTGTGATCCTGCATCACCTTCCTTAAAAGAAGAAAGATCTAGGTGCCACCTTGATCTCATGCATTATTGGGGAATACACTTTTGATAGGGCACTGTTGGATCTAGGTTTATCCATCAACCTAATCTCGACTTCTCTTTATGAGAGGTTTGGGTTAGGTGAACTCAGGCCAACTTCAGTAATGCTATAATTAGAGGACCATTCGATCACCACTCCAAGGGGTGTTATTAAGGATGTAATCGTCAAGGTCAAGGAATTCTATTTTCCCGTAGATTTCCTCATCCTTGACATAGATGTACCTAATGATTTGAGGAACATGCCCATCATTCTGGGGCATCTATTCCTAGATACTGTCAAGGCCAACAAAAATTGTGAAAGCGGTAGTATGGAGATCGCCTCTGGGGATAAGAAGCTAACTCTGGATATTTTTAAGGTGATAAGAGGATTTGAGGATTGTGGATTCATTAAGGAGCTCGAGGATTAGGATTTTGAGACTTGTATGATGATTAGTGCACTCGAGGACTCCACCAGCTTTAGCGAACCCAACCCACAACCCTCCATGGTAGACCTGCCACATCCGAAAGAGGCTGTTGATTTTGTTCATTCCCAGCCTCTTCCACTGGATTGTTCTGATGAATCTTCGTCAGCATCCTCCCTACCTTCTATTCTAAACCCACCTCAGCTGGAATTAAAACCATTGTCCAAAAATTTGAAATATGAGTTCTTAGGACCTTAAAACACATTCCTTGTGATTATTAGTGCTGATTTGACTAAGAAACAAGGATCAAGGTTAATTAAGGTCCTTAAGAACAACAAGGAGGCAATTGGTTGGACCATCCATGACCTTAGGGGGATCGAGCCATCTTATTATAATCATCATATTTTTATGGAAGATGGATCCCACCCTTCTCGCGAGATGCAAAGGAGATAAGCCCTAACATGCAAGAAGTGGTCAAGAAGGAGATAATCAAGTGACTTGATGCTAGGATTATTTACCCAATCTCGGATAGTCCGTGGGTTAGCCCCGTTCAGATTGTACCTAAGAAGGCGGGAATAACTGTTACGACTAATGAGAAAAGAGAAATCTTCATCACTCGTTCAACTTCTGCTTGGAGTGTATGTATTGACTATAGGAAGTTGAACATAGCCACTAAAAAGGATCACTTTCCCTTGCCATTCATCGATCAAATCCTTGAAAGGTTAGCTGGGCAAAAATACTTTTTCTTCCTAGATGGTTATTCAGGATATAACCAAGTCCCTATCCATCCCGAAGGCCAGGAAAAGACAACCTTCACATGTCCCTATGGAACCTTTGTATTCCATAGAATGCCTTTCGGGCTTTGTAATGCACCTGCGACATTTCAAAGGTGCATGCTAGCCATCTTTTCTGACATGGTGGGAGATTGCCTTGAGGTATTCATGGATGATCTCTCCATTCTCGGAGATTCTTTTGAGTCTTGCCTAGCTAACTTGGAATTGATCCTCCGGAGATGCATCAAAACACAGTTGGTACTTATCTGGGAAAAGAACCACTTTATGACTCAAGAAGGAATTGTCCCGTGTCATGTGGTCTCTAGTCAGGGTATTGAAGTTGATAAAGCTAAGGTGGATGCTATCTCCAGACTTCCTCCACCCACATCCGTAAAATAGATATGCTCTTTCCTTGGGCATGTGGGTTTTTACAGAAGATTCATTAAGGACTTCTCGAAAGTTGCTCGACCCTTAAGTAACCTTCTAGCCAAAGGCGCGCCATTCGAGTTTGATGAATCATGCCGTAAGGCATTTTATTTATTAAAAACGGAAGTCACCTGTAACTTGGTGTTGCAATCACCAGTATGGACAACCCCATTTGAGATTATGGCTGATGCATCTGCTTATGCCGTCGAGGCTATCTTGGGTCAAAAGATTGAGAAAAAGCCCTCTGTGATTTACTATGCTAGCAAGACTTTAGATGAAGCCCAGAGGAACTACACCGTTATTGAAAAAGAATTGCTAGCTGTTGCTTTCGCTTTAGAAAAGTTCAGGACCTATCTTTTAGGTTCTCGTATCATCATCTATACAGACCACTCAGCCTTGAAACATCTCTTGGCCAAAAAGGATGCCAAATCCCAGCTTATTCACTGGATTCTGCTACTTCAAGAATTTGATCTTGAAATCAGGGATAAAGCCGAGGCACAAATAATTGATACTTTTCCATATGAAACTATTCTTACAGTCTCGGGTATCTGAACCCCCTAGTTTGCGGATATTATCAATTATTTGGTCGTTGGTCAAATCCCCCAGGATGGACGAAACAACAACGGGATAGACTTGTGTCTGAGGCTAAATATTATTTTTGGGATGATCTCAAGCTGTACTGCATCGGCGCAGACCAGATTATTCATTGATGCACCTCGAAAATCTAGTTCCATGGCATACTTGAGTTCTGCCACACATCTGCATGTGGTGGACACTTTTCTAGGAAAAAGACGGCAGCAAAAATCTTGCAATCTGGATTCTATTCGCCGTCATTATTTAAGGATGCCTAGGAATTCTCAAAGTCATGCACCCGATGTCAGACACTTGGGAACATGGCTAAGAGAGATATGATGCCCCTGAACCCAATTCTTTCCGTCGAAATTTTTGACATTTGGGGCATCGACTTTATGGGACCTTTCCCTCCTTCATTTGGACATCGGTATATTCTGGTTGCTATTGATTACGTGTCCAAATGGATGGAGGCAATTCCCACCTGGACCAATGACCATAAGGTTGTCATCGATTTTGTGAAGAAAAATATCTTCAGTAGGTTCGGGGTTCCTCGGGCAATTATCAGTGATGGTGGCACACATTTCACTCATGCCCAGTTTTGGAATTTACTGGGGAAATACGGGGTGAATCATCAGATTTCCACACCTTACCACCCTCAGACAAACAGACAGGCCGAGGTCTCTAATCAGGAGATCAAATACATTTTACAGAAAATCATTAGGCCTGATAGGAATGATTGGACCCAAAAGCTAGACAATGCTCTTTGGGCCTACCATATGACGTACAAAATGCCTATCGGTATGTCTCTGTTCTATCTAGTGTTTGGTAAGGCATGTCACTTACCCGTAGAACTTGAACACCGGGCATTTTAGGCCATCAGGAAGTGTAATTTTGACCTAGAGTTGGCCAGAAAAACCAGGAAACTCCAACTATCTGAGTTGGAGGAGCTTCGAAATGATGCTTATGAAAATGCCAGAATCTATAAGGCAAGGACCAAAGCTCTCCATGACCAGATGATGTCACGTAAGAGCTTTGAGTCGAACCAGAAGGTCTGCCTTTTCGATTCTTGATTGAAGCTTTTCCCTGGAAAACTCAGGTCTAAGTGGGACTACTCGTTTGTTATTGAGCAGATTTTCCCTAACAGGGCCGTCGAAATCTCTGACCTAAAGATGGGTAATATCTTCAAGGTCAACAGATAGTGTCTCAAACCCTTTGTTGACCATCTGCTCCCTGAACCCATCTCAGACAAGGTTGCTCTTACCTTGCCTTAACCACCACGGGCCAATCATCGCCTAGCTGAAGGCACTAAACTCAGCACATGTAAAGACTGTTCCAAGCTGACCAGTGTCTCACGGAAACTAGGTGCTATTCTTCCACTTCTACTCTCCTCCATGCTTTCATTTTTCACAATGAGGACACTACAATAGCTAAGCAAGGGGATGTGGATATATCCTATAATCTTTTTGTTAGCTGTAACAATAATTTCCTGTTATTTGATTCTATCAAAAAAAAATTAGAATTAGGAGACGAGAACTTAGGCATAAGGAGTTGCAAACTTTAGGAATTGATACTTTGAGACCTGAATACTTGACTCTTCAGGTCTTCAGGCTTAATTAGCCCAGGTGTCCACTCGAATGTGGACTTAGTCTCGAGTCCTCGCCAATTAAAATTCATTTTAATTTGGTAAATAAATTGGGATGATAAGTATGCGACTTATCAACCCACCCTATGATTTGGGGGGACTTTAAGCCTAAGCATCTACACACTTTTTTTGCGCTGACTCAGTTTTCGCCAATTTCTTTGGAAATTGGGTAGCTAATGAACTATCTAGGGTGGTATAGCTGGTAAGTTGTCGGTGGTAACAGCTCATCGGTCGATTGTCTTAAGCCCAGTCATAAGACCATTTTCATTGTACTACCTTTAGGTAAATCTTAGATTAGGAAAGCCACCTACTTAAAAAAAAATAGAAAAAGGAGAAAAAAATAAATAATGAAAAAGCTACACTTCACCGCATGAGTATGGCTGGCAAGTTGTCCTGGGTAACAGCCCATTGGTCAGTTGTCCAAAGCCTAGCTCACAAAAAAAAAATGCAGACTAATTCCCAAAACACTTAGGGAAGAAGCAGGGAAGTAGAATAAACTGGGGAGATAAACACTGGGTTCGCCCTTATGTTGACCCCATACATAAAAGTATGGAGAAAGCTACCGTTAGAAAAGGTAAACCTCTAGGCAAGGTCACCTAGGGTCGTAGAAACCCGAAGTCCATTTTAATGGCCTCCTAGTGAGTCTTTCACTCTTTTCACTAGATGCTTAGCACTTAGAGTCCTTTTCGAGTCTTGGGTGAGTCGGGTAACCGTAAAAAGTTATCTTGGAACTCTCAAACTCCAAAAGTACAAAAATAATTAGAAAAGAAGAAAAGTAAGAAAAACAATTTTATTTCTTCTCTTCTGAAATAAGGCGAGGGCTTGGACGACCTGCATTCTGGCAGATACCCTTGCACTATCAAGTCTTCATAACTAGGCCTCAGGTTGAAAGTTCCTAAAATAACCAACAAATTATTCCTAACAGGTCGAATCCTAATTCTACTTGTATAAATAGAATTTAGGCTAATTTTACTAGGGACTAGCAAAAAGTAAGCATGGGGGTATGATAAACACACATGAATTTATGATAAAATACTTATTTATGATAGTTCTTAGGCTTAGCATTTCATATCATGTTATAAATATTGCATAACATCCATTGCATGGCATTTAGGATAGTTGTATGTTTTGTATATTAATTCCTTCATTTTATATGGCCAGGAGGCAATGCGATGTCCTTACGGACTTTGGATGAAAAATCCAACCGTGCGGATGGATCCGAAGTGATGATCACAATCCGACAACATAGAAATCACCTCGATTCAAGCACCGTGGCATCCTATGCAAGCAATGAAGGGTGGATGGTCTAGATGGTGCCATGTGGCACCATCTGGAGAGCCCAAAGCCACCCGTCACATCTCCAAGGGCCGCCCATCAAGTGATATCAACCGTTGGATGAAAATCCAACGGCTAAGAGCCTGCCCTCACCACGCCGCCGCAACTCCTCTTCATGATGCACATGCGGACGCAGTGCAACGGTGGGAGCATCGGATTGAAAGGGAGGGGTGCAGGCTCGAATCCCCGCAACAGCCCCCCATTCTCAATCTAGCCAACGCATGCACTCTCATGCAGCAGTAATGGCAATGCAACACCAGTATGCACCAACATCGTGCACATGCACGCCAGCGCATGCTAGCGTGCACACCAGGCAGGACCTCCGTGCAATCTGCACGCATGGGGCGGGCACGTGCTCAGTTGGCGCCAGCCTTCAGCGACAGCTTGACAAACATACAGCGACGCTTACAGCCGTCACTAATTATTCGCATGCCAACAAGGCCAGTTGTGGGTGTGAGCAGGAGTGAGCTGCCTACAGCAACAGTTCCAGTGACGACTTGGAGCTCACTAATAGTCCCATGCCTATTCTAGCTCTTTTCATCCCCTATAAAAGGACCAAAACCCCCTCCCTTCCAAGCCATCTCTACCTACTCTACTCCCACCTACTCCCAAGATCTAGCAAGCCTACCAATGCTCTTTTAGAGTTTGCTCTCAAGCTCCCAAGGTGCCTATTAGTGTAACGAGACTCTGCCCCACCAAATACTCCTCCAACTTCCCATCCCCATTCATAGGTCACCTTGGAGCCATCCTCCCACCTCCATTCCAGAGCTACACTGAAGCTTTCCTCTACTTGACGTCCTCCCGCTTCTCACCTCCGTCGACCTACTTCCGAACTCCTTCATTCGAGCATCTACCAGGTGTCGTTGTCTCACCAAACAGCCGCTTCAGGGGATTTCTTCTCACCTCCCTCTCTTTCTATGTTTTCTATATTATTGTAATTAACATTCATGCAATATATCAAATTCAATTCTATCTCTCTCTTGTGATTGATTGTCATTTTATTTCAAAAATAAAAAAAAAATAACAAAACCCTAAAACACCAAAAACAAACAAATCGAAGCACGATTTTCATACAAAGTAAATGTCGCCTCCCTAAGTTCGACCTGGGACTCGGAGTTTCGGAATAAATTATATTTGATCACGATTTTTGCAACTACGTTGACGAGTTAATTGTATCCCCAATTTCAAACATGTGAAGCACGTGCGATCACCTTACTTCAGGCTTTCAAATTGACAATCATTTTACTCCTTGCGTCTATCGGATCAATCCCTGCCTACGCCATAGGTTTACTGAATTCATATAAAGCAAAGCGTAGAGCGGAATCTGAAAACATTAGGAGAGTAGTCTTGTCTTATAACACAACCACACTAATCTTAAACAAGCTACCTTCTAAGAAGCAAGACCTGGGAGCCCCACTGATTTCCTGCACAATAAGAAACATCACTTCTGACCAGACCCTTCTCGACTTAGGTGCTTCCTTTAATGTGATCCCCACCTCACTGCACATGGAATTGGGTCTAGGCTACCTGAAACACACTAACATAACCTTGCAGTTAGCCGATAGATCCATTACAAAACCAAGGGGTATTTTGGAGGATGTTTTAGTCAAGGTTAATGATTTGCATTACCTTGCTGATTTCATGGTCATGGACATGGAAGTAGCAAAACAGCTCGACCACACCCCGATTATTTTGGGAAGACCTTTCTTGGCTACCACCAAGGCAAGGATTGATTGTGAATCAAGAAATATAGAAATGGCCTCTAGGAAAAAAATAAATAGATTTAATATTTTTGAGGTCTCAAAGAAGGATAAAATTAAGTGTGGTTTGATGGAGGAGCTTGGCAGAATAGAGGAGGTAATGGCCATACATACTTTAGACAACCTTTTAAGGGCCAACTCAACCCAAAATCAGGAAGAAAATCACATGGTTGCCAGTATAATTGAGGATAATGATAACATGCAACCAACTGTAGCAACATGGGATGAAGAAGATATTCATGAAATCGAAAATCTGCTGGATGATTCACATGATCAAGTTACAACCCAACAATGTCCTCATCCTGAATTTTTAGAGTTTGAGGTTCAACGTTTGGGTGGGAATCATGAAGATCAGGATGGTTGGATTAAGCACCCAAATTGTGAGGATGAAATTGAACTTTGGGGAGAAACTCTTGAAATGTTAGATATTCTAGAGTACCCACAAACCCCTAACTCAACATAAAACCCTCATCGCCCTTGTTCACCCAACCATTGCACAATTTCTATATCCACCCACACCTCCTCTGTACTGAATCAACAAAACTCTATTTGGAGACCATTTAGTCTCCCCTGCACCACCAGCTTGCCACTTTCATTGATCATCTCTTTGGCAAGCCCATTTTTACTCACCAGGACCCAAATCTAGGGCCTCGGAAATGTGTTATTGCAGCCTCAATGTTAGTTTTTTTTTATTGAGGACCTCGCCTAATTGAAGGCACTAAACTCAACATGTGTAAATATTGTTTCAAGCTGACCAGAATCTCATGAAAACCCAGAGTTATTCTTCCACTTCTACTCCCCTACATGCTTTCATTTTTAACATTGAGGACATTGCATTAGCTAAGAATGGGGGCCTGGATATATCTTATGAAATAATCTTTTTGTCAATCGTAACAGTAATTTCCTATTATTCTTAAAAAAAAAAAAAGAATTAGGAGAAGAGAACTTAAGCATTAGGAGTTGCAAACTTTAGGAATTGATACTTTGGGACCTAATACTTAGACTCTTTAGGTCTTTGGACATAATTAGCCTGGGTATCCACTCGAATGTGGACTTAGTCTCGAGTCCTCGTCAATTCAAATTCATCTTTAATCTAGTAAATAAATTGGGATGATAAGTACACAATTTATCAACTCACCCTCTGATTTGAGGGAATTTTAAGTTTAAGCATCTACACAAAATTCACACTAACTCACTTTCCAATGATTGTTACAGAAATTCGGTAGCTAATGAACTATCTAGGGTGGTATGGTTGGCAAGTTGTCGTGGGTAACAGCCCATTGGCTGGTTGTCTAGAGCTAAGCCACAAGACCAATTTCTTTGTACCACCTTAGGTAAATCTTAGATCAAGGAAGCCACCTACTTATAAAAAAAAAAGGAGAAAATAAAAAAAATAAACAAATAAAACTATGCTTCACTGCATGAGTATGGCTAGCATGTTGCCGTGGGTAACAGCTCATTAGCTGGTTGTCTAGAGCCCAGCTCACAAAAATGCACAATAATTACCAAAACACCTAGGGAAAAAGTGGAGAAGTAGAATAAACTGGGCATATATACATTAGGTTCACCCTTGTGTTGACCCCATAAATAAAAGTAGGGAGAAAGCTACCGTTCAAAAAAATAAACCTTTAGGCAAGGTCACCTAGGGTCGTAGAAACCCAAAGTCCATTTTAACGGTAGCCTAGTGACTCTTTCACTCTTTTCAATAGATGCTTGACACTTAGAGTCCTTTTCAAGTCTTGGGCGGGTCGAGTAGTCGTAAAAAGTTATCTCGAAACTCTCAAACTCCAAAAGTATAAAAAAGCATTAGAAAAGAAGAAAAACAAAAAAAAAGTGTATCTTCCCTTTTCAAATAAGGCGAGAGCTTGAGCGGTCAGCATACTAGCAGACACCTAGGCACTGTCGAAATTTTTGTAATTAAGTCTTGGGGTTGAGATTTTCTAAAGCAATCGACAAATTTTGCCTAAGTAATCAAATCCTCATTCTACTTTTATAGATAGCATTTAGGCTAATTTTGCTAGGGACTAGCAAAAAGTAAGCATGGGGGTATGATAAACACACATGAATTCATGATAAAATGCCTATTTATGATAGTACACAGCCTTAGTATTGCATATTGATGTAGACACAATTATTGAGGGTAAAATCCCTATTCATGCATGTTCCTAGGCTTAGATTTACATTTCATGTTATAAATATTGCATAGCATGCATCATTCTGCATTTAGAGTAGTTGTATATAATTTAGGCTAATTACGTGCTTTCTGTGGTCAAGAGAGAATGATATTCATTTTGGAGCCTTGGATTGATGATCTGACTGTACGGATCTGATCAAGATGATGATCGGAGTCCAATGTTTCCGAAATCACCTCGATCTGAGTCCCGCAGCACCATATGCAATCCAAGGAAGATCAACGGTCGAGGGACTAGGTGATGCAATCCAGAGCATCAAACGACAAATCCGACTGGTCGAATGGATTTGGGTCAACAATCGCAGCCTCGCAACGCAAAAATCAACTCAATCCAACCACTCTAGCATCCCCTACAAAGGAAAGAAGATGGACGATTCAGATTATGCCACATGGTACAACCCAGGCTGCCCATGCACACACACACGCCACCGAATGCGCACAGCAGCACGGCTACGCGTGCGTCTGCAGAGGCACAGCCATGCAAGCATAGTGGCACGCGCAACAGCGCAGCGTGCACGGGGAGGCAGCGACAGCAGTGGCATGTATCGTGCATGCGTGCACGACAAGGGTGCGTACAATGCATGCCAGCGGTGCGGTAGCAGGGGCACGTAAGAGGGATCTTCAGCGATGTTTGTGGTGGATCTTCAGCGACGTTTGTGACCATCACTAAATGTCCTATATATGAATTTGATTCTTTCCTCCACTATAAAAGGACCCCTACCCATCCCATTTTTCTTCATCTCTTCCTTTCTTCCTCTCACCACCTCCAAGGCTCTAGAGAGAGCTTGTCCAAAGCATGGGATGCTCCTCTAGAGTAGAAAACCAAATAGTTTTCCCTCCCCTCATCCTAATTTGTGGAGCATCCCGTGGCCGTCCTCTCACCACCCTTCGGGAAGAAGATCCTCGCCGCGACGCCATCCTACCCCTTCCTCCATCCTCCAACCTCATCCTAGTTCGTCCCGCTCCTTACCACCTTCCTCCAAGCGATGTCAGAGCGAGTCATCCTCCGAGCAACCGTTGAGGGGGATTTTCTCATCTCCATCTATCTTTTCTGCTTTCTAGTGTAGTTTTTCCCGCTTTCTTAGTTGTAGAAAACATTGGATTCAGAAATATATGTGATTCTCTCTCTCTTTGTTATATTTTTTGCAAGTAGATAAAGTTTTCATCGACCTAATCTCTTGCTTGATAAAAATACCAAAAAAGATTAGAAAAGATAAAAATGACAAAAATAAATAAAAGCGAAACGCAGATTTTTCGAAACCAAACATTCACCTCCCAGTGTTCAACTCGAGACTCACAGTTTGATTTTTGGTTATAAATTTTATCTGATAGATGCATTTTGCGAGCTATGATGATGGGTTCTCCAAACCTCAAATTTAATTCTCAAAACATGCTGTTATCACTTTGGCACCGTTGCCAAGGAGGCAACGCTCTTTTGTTTTTCTCACATTTTTTCCGCCTTACCTAACTTTTATCTCACTTTTTCTCTGATTTTACTATGATTGTAGGTACTCTTCTGAGGTGGGCCAATGTAGTTAGATCAGAGAAAAGTGCGGATGAAGGTTTTGTAAGTTTATCCCCACCACCCCCACCCACTAGTTCATTTCACCACACTGATAACTCAAACCCAAATCAACTTAGGTGCTTTTTATAAATCCTAGGATAGATTTGGTTGCTTGGTTGCCACCTCCACTCATCTCACCCCTGCATATATAAAAAAACAAAAAAAAACTCTTCTCTTGTGGGATTTTCTAAAAGCTACACACTTAACACCCACAACTTCTCACCCTAAGGCACACAATCACATTGATTCTACCACTTAACCAAGATCTAACCTGTGGACCCGATACACTTAACTCAACACACAAATAAGTGAGTAGAAATCTAAATAGATCAAACATTTCTGTGTGCCTTAACTAAGTGGTGTAATAGTCCAATTGATTGAACTATTTGGGTCGCACCACTTAAGATAAAAGTGATTCATCAAGTAGCTTGCCACTTAGGGTTGATTCTTAGAGCTGAACTAGGCACTCCACATATTATTTCTGATTTCTAAAGGAATACATCATCACCAATGCTTGTAAAACTTGGTGTGTTCTACTAAACCTTGATTGAACCAACCTAAGGATTAAATCCTAAAAGCTACTAAACAAAGTTAAACCCTAAAAGACACATCATCAAATAACCTTATTTGAAAACCCTGGTTGTGCACGCACACACATTTTAACTAATCATTAAGGGCACAGCCCATTTAAAGTGCCCATCACCTTCCAAGAGCACAATCATCCCAAGCCTAACTAAAATTGAGTAGACATTGGCCTTAAGGATTGATTCGTTCCTCAGGGCTCAGACTGAGATTTTTTTCGATTAATTTGCTTATGCTGGTCCATCTGATGTCTAGTTAGGGGAGTAGCGACAAGCAACCACAGCTGGGGTGTACACTAGGAACCGGAGGCATAAGCCAAAGGAAGAACCTTCTCCCCAGTCCCTCCCTCTAATTGGTTGGATTGACTGGATAAAAGTAGACCAAATCGATTATAATCTCAAGACGGGTCTTGGGAGTCTGTAGGTATTTAGGCTAACCTACCTAAGGACAGGATTGATTGCTTGTATTGCAGGGCTCCTTTCTTCTGATTTTCCCCTCTTATTCTACCATGTATCCTTCCACATCCTACACTCATTTTCCATCCCACCCTCCTACCAACTCTTATCCCCAAGATGATTACCATTTCGACTTGACTTGTAATTACCCATCCACTAGCCGAGATAACTTTGATTAGGGATATGAATATGGGCCTCAGTGTCCAAGGCCTAACCCCAGGCAAGAAGACTATGATTATTATCCTTCCTAGAGCTACAATGATTATAGATCTTCATCCTTTTATCACCAAACCAACCCAATCTATAATCAGGAAGGATATAATGATTATAACACCTACCCTCCCTAATATTCCACTGAATATAGGTCGTCACCATCCTTTAAACAACCTGAAACAACCTACTATCTGGGAGGGACCCGAGAACCTCAATATCTTGACTCCCCTAGATTTAACCCGAACCCACCCAACCTTGAACCGAACCAGCCGGTTCAGGTGAACCAGATCCAGGATAGGGTGTTGGCTAATTTGAGGAGCACTATACAATCTTTAGAAGCTCAACCAACACCATGCATTGAAGCATTGGAGACTATGATAAAAATGATTGATGAGCTGAATAGCTCTTTATTGGATTTGCTCCAAAATGATAGGGATAGGGGCCTGGGTGAGTTTCTACTTGGGAAGTTGTCAAGGTTGAGGATGAAATTTGTGGTTGCCTTAGTCAAATATTGGGATGATTCTTAAGATGAACCCCCTTCAGGAGAGCTAATGTCTGAACCTGCTCAGGTGCCTGTCGGGGGGGATACATGTTTCAAGGTCAGGGATGACCAGGTTGGGCTAGAGCAACCCATTGAGGATGAATCGATTGATTCACCCTAGATCCCCGAGCCAAGAAGTAAGGAAAAATATGTCTCTTTGAATCAGGAAATGACAATCGATTTTGAGACATATATAAATGAGGATCATGAATTCTTTGACTCTAAGGGTGAAGAATCTCTTAGTGAAGTCTCACTTGAGTATAAGGAAGATGATTTTAGTAAGACAAACAGGCTTGAGGAATCTGATGAACCATTTGATAGCCCATTCATTGAAGATTTGGATTCGGTTGGGGCTAACTTGGAGGATTCGAATCCTCATTTGCTAGAAGATTCAATCAGTAGCCCCATTCCTCAACCACACCCCGAAGGGATTGATTTTGATTTGGAAATCATTGTACCCAAGTCAATTCTAAGTCAGCCATGATTTTTAGACTTGGGTAAATCTTATGGGTTGAACGGTATGCTAGAGATCCTGAAGCTTGAGCACTTGATGTTGGAGGAAATCTATTTACTCTGCCTTTTCATGCCTTCATTTTTACATTGAGGACATTGCATCATTTAGGCATAGGGGGTGGAAAATTAATTCATGAAATCATTTTTTTAACCCCGGAGAATTTCTTTTAGTTTCTTTAAAAATAATGAAATTTCAAAAAGATAAAAAAAAGAAAGAAATTACGAAGAAGAGAGCTTAGGCTTTTAGGCATTATTAACTTTAGGAAATGATACGAGAGGACCTAAACACTTAGACTCTTCAGGTCTTTAGGCTTAATTATCCTGGGTGTCCACTCGAATGTGGACTTAGTCTCGAGCCCTTGCCAAGTAATTCTATTTCAAACTAGTGAATAATTTGGGATGATATGCATACAACTTATCAACCTGCCCTCTGATTTGAGGGGACTTTAAGCCTAGGCATCTACACACTTTATGCACTGACTCACTTTTCGACGGTTTCTTCGAAAATTCGGTAGCTAATGAACTATCTAGGGTGGTATGGCTGGCAAGTTATCGGCGGTAACATCTCATCGGTCATTTGTCCAGAGCCCAACCACAAGATAATTTTCTTCATACTGCTTTTAGGTAAATCTTAGATCAGGGAAGCCACCTACTTAAAAATAAGAAAAAATAAAAAGAATAAAAATAAAAAAGTGGAGAAAAAAATAGAAAAAGGAGAAAAAAATAAACAAAACCACACTTCACTACACGAGTATGGCTAGCAAGTTGCCGTGGGTAACAGCCCATTAGCCATTGTCCAGAGCCCAGCTCACAAAAATGCACAATAATTCCCAAAACACTTAGGGAAGAAGCAGGGAAGTAGAATAAACCAAGGAGATATACACTGGGTTCACCCTTATGTTGACCCCATAAATAAAAGTAGAGAGAAAGCTACCAATCAAAAAGATAAACCTTTAGGCAAGACCACCTAGGGTCGTAGAAACCCGAAGTCTGTCTTAACAGTCGCTTAGTGAGTCTATCACCCTTCCACAAAGATGCTTAGCACTTAGAGTCCTTTTTGAGTCTTGGGTGAGTTGGGTAGCCGTAAAAAGTTATCCTGACACTCTCAAACTCCAAAAAGTCCAAAAAATAAGAAAAGAGGAAAAATAGAAAAAAGAAATGTATCTTCCCTTTGTAAATAAAGTGAGGACTTAGGTGATCTACATTCTGGCAGACACCCTGGTACTGTTGAGTTTTCGTTGTTTGGACCTTAGTTGAAAATTTCTATTGTTAATAAATGACTTAGGCCTAACTGATTTAATCCTAATTTGATTTTATGCATAGCATGAAGTTTAACTTTCCTAGGGACTAGCAAAAGATAGGCAAGGAGGTATGATGTAGACATAATTATTATGGGTAAAATGTCTATTCATGCATGTTCCTAAGTTTAGATTTACATTTCATGTTATAAATATTGCATAGCATGCATCATTCTGCATTTAGAGTAGTATATAATTTAGGTTAATTGCATAATTTTTGTGGTCAAGAGATAAGGATATTTATTTCGGACCCTCAGATTAATGATCTGACCATACGGATCTTATCAAGATGACGATCGGAATCCAATGCCTCCAAAATCGCCTTGATCGGAGTCCCATAGCACCATATGCAATCCAAGGAAGATCAACGGTCGAGGGACTAGGTGATGCAATCTGGAGCGTCAAATGACAAATCCAACCACATGGATGGATTCAGGTTGAATATCGCAACCCAACAACATGAAAATCGACTCAATCCGACCTCTGTAGCATCCCCTACAAAGGAAAGAAGATGGACGGCCCAGATTGCACCACATGGCACAACCTAGGCCGCCCATGCGCACACACACTCCACCGCACGTGCACAGCAACACGTACGCATGCATGCACATGGAGGCATGCCCATGCAAGCGCAACGACACGCGCAACAGCGCATAGGAACACCATCATGAGCCATAACTATTTTAGGGCATAAAAAAGATGATAAGTTGGCGTTTATCAATAAATAATTTTTATGAGCTAAATTTAATTATTATTGATGGGAATACCATCATGAGCCATAACTAGCTCATTTTGACCCAATTAAGTCAGTAAATGCTCCTACATAACCGCCAGAGAGTCACAAGCCATTACATAATCATTTTGAAGGAAAAATAAGAAACTAGGGCTAAAAATTGCAATTTTACCAGCTTATCAAAAATGCAGTACAACCATGGGTTTTCTCAAGGGTTGAATGAAGGTCAATTGATCTTAGAAAGATAACAAGTGGGATAGAACAATCGGAAAAGGGTTTGCACGTGTTCTGGGAATTAAATGACCTTTTGAAATCCTAAAAATAGACTCGCTTAATAAACTGAGGTTTTGATCAGGATAAAATTCACCTAAACCCTCTAAAAATCATAGAAAAATATTCTCTATGGTTTAGAACTTTCAATTTGACCATCAGAACCTGTTTTGACCCAAAACAGAATCACAGATAGACATTTGCCCTAATTTAGATTTTTGCAAAAATTACCCCATTAAACATGGTTAAAAACAAAATCCAACTTCACCATTGGATTCCTTATGTCCAAATTAGGTTTGTACCAAAATTTGGACCTAAGATGAGTTTGTCTTGACCAAGTTTGCAAATTGGTTCTGTCTAATTACATTTCTACCCTTAACTTTCAAAATCCTTACAAAAAGGCTCCTAACTTTATCATCGTTCTCACAAATAGGTCCTTCCACCATTATCAAGGAGAAATTCTTCTCCGACGACCTTTGATTGAAGAGAACTCCTCTGTTCAACCAATCCCTTCCAAAATTGGAAGGGAAATTCTTTGAAGAGTCCTCTTCCTTCTGAATCCGTCCATGAGCTCCATAGCCTTCCCAATCTCTCATGCAAATGCATGAGAGATTTGGGTATCTTTCAAAATCCAACTCCGGCGAGCATTCCTAGCTTGGAAGCTTGGCTTCCAAGCTCAAAACTCTCTCTAGAGCCCTTTATAAGGACCCTCAGACCTATCCAAGTTCCCCAAACTCATTTTTGGCTGGAGTTACCCCATGCTTTTCCCTCCTCTCCGATCGAAAAACTCAACGAGCTCCAACGATATCCTTGACCTCCTTCCTTGTATGTTCTCACAAAACCAATAACGGATTCCTCATCCTCAGATTCTTCCACGTGCCACAATACCAGTGGCTATCCCCTTCCACGTCTTCATCGCCGCTCCTTCCTACCGGAGAATCCATCTTCCCCTACGCCGACCATACCAGCCTGTGCCATCCTCCCCCTTTTCTTCCACTTAGAATAAGTAGTTAGGTCTCTCTAGGTTCCTAGGCTAATTTCCTACCCAAAACACCAAAAATATCCCCTCAATGCACCTGTTCACTTTCATCCTCTCCACCTCCGGTCTCCCTCCAGCGAGGTCATCCACTCGTTACATGATATGACGGTTTTCGCTTTCAAATAATGTGATTAAGATGATTTGTCATTTTAGGATTAAAGTGGTGGAAAATCATTTAACAAAATAATTAAAATTAAAATTAAACTACTCACAAAAGAGTGGGTCATGTCCACAGGGAGGAAATGACTTATTTAAACTTGCAATTAGGTAGAAATCAAGTTTGCTGATATATTCGTCAAATCAAAGAATGCCTATGTAGCTCTGAATGTAAACCTTAAATTTATGGAGAAGTCAAGGGGTGTTAATGTAATTTTTACGTAAGAAAATTATCCATGTGGAAGGATATGCCATGTACTTTTCACTTGCATGCATACTAAAATGTAATTCAAAATTAAATACAATGCACATAGAGATGAGTAATAAGTCTTAACAATTCTCTGGAAGCATAAGCATGAAGGCATAAATTCACCACAATTTAATTAACCAAATAAATCAAGAAAATGAATGTGGCAATGGCAATTCCTGTAAATAGAAATGCAAGTAAAAATAGAGGATTATACCTCTCTCCTCCTTGCATATGGGAGAGAGGCTCATTCAAGGAGCTACTCCTACAAGAGGTCGGCCGAAGCGAGGCCTTCATGGCGGTGGCGATGGATGGTCCAACTGGATGGAGGAGAGAAGCGATGGCGGCGAAGGCAGTCGTTGCTGCTCTTGCGCATGCTGCGACTGGAGGGCATGCGGCAGGTCATGCAGGTAGCAGCGCGGCGAGGTGCGGGCACACGCAGAGAGGTGCACGCGGGCTGGAAATGGGCGTACGCACCTACGAGTGTGCAGTAGGGCTGAGGGTGCGCTGACTGGAGGTGCGGCCGACGGTTGAGATGCAAGGAAATAAGGTGCGCTACGGCTGGTCTGCTACAGAAGATGAAGCGCATCGAGGGGAGGCACGCGCAGTGGCACGCTCGGCAAGGGCTGAGCTGCGGAGAAGAGGTTGCAGCTCTGTGTGCTGCAACGGGCATGGCGAGGGTGCTTGGGGCATGCAGTAGCTAGGATCTGCGTGTGGAAGGGAAAATGTAGCACGGTGATGCAAGGACTCTTGGCGATGTGGGCTGTCACACCACACGCCCACAATGGTGGAGTCACACTGTTGCAGTTGAGGCCAGTGGTGAGGAGTGGATGAGAAATGAAGTTCTCTATGCAGTGAGGAAAAGGGGTGGTGGCCTCCCTTGCCTGGTCATCTCCTCCTCCCTTTGTAGCTGCAATTGGTGAATTTGAAATCCAAAGAAGCAGGATCAAATGCTCTTCGTGGCCAATGAATGCTTGCAGCTGTGCGTGAACGGTTGCGCAAGGAGAAGAAGCAGACGTTACCTCTGGAGGAAGAGAATAAGAAAATAATAAAATATTATGGTTATGTATGCATAAACCCTTAACTTCTATGTTAAATTAAAATAATGCAAGTAATTCACCTAATTTATTAACTAATTATATGCGTGCAATTCTAATTTAATTCTAAATGCATGCAATGAATGAATTATGCAATTAAGCTAAAAATATGAGTTAATTTATTTACATCCTAATGCATGCTATCTAAATGTTAAAATTAACTTAATGTCTAGACACTTAAATACTTAAATAGCCCACAAATATAGGCTAATCACTACACAACTCCATCCACATCGCCGACACTCCCAAAAGCTTTGTCACTCATTCCCGCACAAAACCCCTTTCCTATTTCATCCTATTGACCTCTCACAACCGCCACCAAACAAACCCATCACCGACCTCCGTTCGACCACAACACACCTCCATCCTCCACGAAACCACAACCATTACATTCGCCAACGTCCTAAGAATCTTCTAAGGTGTTTTGACGCAGCCGAAAGGCCTTATTCTCTATTTCACATCCCACGTCGATGCTCCGCTGCAGCGCCTTATCTCTGACGTTGTTCGTGGTGTTCTAACTACAAAGAGCTCAGGTGATACCTCTAGGTCATGCAGAAGGCTCCTAGGCATCTCCCCAGGTGGTCAATTGGGAGCATTGACTGCTCCAAGGACTTCAATTTGATGCCACCTGCTGCTGTTGTGTGCTCACGTGAAGAGGCTTGTGGGAATAATCCCACATCCTGGAAATACAACCGCACACCTATGCATAAAAGGAATTTGTGTTTGGGGCTTGTTGCCTCAAGATGCACGAGGTGAGGTCCCTCTCACTGACGCACGCCTCGTTCGTGATCTCCACCCACGGACCTGGCCTAACCCATTAACCCGCCTAGCAAAGCACTCCTCAACTGCTACCACGCCCACAGCCCTGGACCCGGGTGCACGTGTACCCGATAACCCAATATCCTGAGAAAGGCCCTAGGAAGGTAGAACCTAAGAGAGAAAGGGAAGCAGAGATTGCGCGGGGGTAGGGGGTTTTGCTGCAGTGGACATTGGCTGACACTTAGCCAATTTGAGAAGTTCCCCTCCCCTATGTGAAGAAGAGGTTGAGCAGAAGAAGAAGAGAAGGAAAGCACTCACAGCATAGAGAGAAAGAAGAAGAACATCAGAAGGGAAAGGGAGAGAAGAGAACTGTAGCATCAAACGTTTAAGACGTCTGATTCTATCTTCAAACGTCTGATTTGAGTTTCTAAAGCTATAATTAACTCTGATATTGTGCTTCTACTTGCCATTACTATATAAGGGTAAATGGTGATTTAAATCACCATTTTACCCTCTTCATTTTGCACATTGATCATTGATTTCTCACTAAGCTTTTACTTATATATTGTGTTCATTTACATTATAAATTGTGATCTTGAGCTTTAAATTCCATATTGATCCTTGTGTTCAACCTCGAAACTTTTTTGAATAACAAAATTTATTTATTTGAGCGCTATTTTGGCTATACTACAACACAACAATCTTAAAACACCGATTTAGCATTCGAACAATTATTAATTTGTTTACTAATCAAAATATATATATGTATTTTCTACAAGAGTAGGCAAAGAAGAATAAGGTCAACAGGGCCAAAGCTCCAATGCAAACTCATGTCTTGGGTCGAATGAGTATTGATAAGCTCAAGATAAGATATGCAAGTACATTTCTTATTTACTTATATTTGTAATTAGCATGTAACCTTAAATTATTATCTTTTATATTTACATAATTTTAGGCACATACACATGATGGTGCCCAATTATATCATCTTGAAATCTATGAGATCACTCATAGCAAGGTTACAAATGGCTGGTGCACATGGATTTATGAGACCTATCAAGCCAAGCATGTAAGTTATTTTTTTAAAATTATTTAAATTTAACTTTCATTTCAGTCAAACATATTACTTAGATAAAAATGAAATTAGGGAGAAATGTACGACTTCATACACCCCCCTCCACCTACAGACGAGAACTCTGTGACCCAGCAGCCTCCTATGACACTTGAGGAGGCTTTCTAGACAGTTATGCCTCCGGAACATGGTGGATTTGTTCGCAATGGAGGTCGAAGCCAAATGCTTACCACTTGGTACAGACAAAAGGGATCGTCTAGCGCATCTTCTACTAAGGTGGAGCAGCTGAGGTCGCAGGTACAGCAAACTCAGATGTAGTTGAATGAAGTGAACAGAGAGCTGCGAGCTGCTAGAGGGGAGATCCACCAGCAGAAACTGGATTTCAAGGAGCAGATGGCATAGTAGCAGGCGCAACAATAGGCACAGTGGGCGAAGATGATGGCACAATAGCAGGCGCAACAATAGGCACAGTGGGCGGAGATGATGGCACAATAGCAGGCACAATGGGCGAATATGATGCCCATACTTCGAGATGGAGGTGGACTTGATCACAGCAACTTCTGATGAGCCTATATTTGTGGGCTATTTATGTATTTTAATACCTAGACATTAAGTTAACATGTACATTTATATAGCATACATTAGAATGTAAATAGGGTAACATAAAATTGCCTATTTCATGCATTATATGCACTGGTAATATCATTTAGAATTCATTTAGATTACCATGCATTAGAAGGTTTAATCTTTTAGGTTGCATTACATATATTATTTTACTTCACATTTCTTTTGAGGACTTATAAATAAATTACCCTCATTTCTTTATTCAATTTCTTGTTCTTCTTCGTGCAGCAAGGAACCACTCCTCTCCGACAAGGCATTCATGGCTAAATCTGGCAATGAAGGCGGTAGTGAAGAGGAGCAGAGGATGTGGATCTAAACGTTCCTCCTCCTCCATCTCTTTCTCTTCCCCTAAAGCTTTAAGAGAGGAGAGGAAGCCACGAAGCTGAGGAGGCCATCATCTTCATCCCAACACTGTGTAAAGCTTGAAGCTCCTCCCTCTCACCACTGTGAGCCTCAACCTAGGCAAAGCTCTGCCATCGTAAGTGTGTGTGGTGACAACCCACACCACCATCCACAGAGTCTTGCACTTCCACCATCATGAACCAAGCACCACCTACTCCACGCACCATCACCACCACCATCTTCATTTCTTCTTCTTCCTCTCCTGCTACGGGTGAAAGAAACCCAACACCTACACCAACCTCACATCACTCCAAGTGACCAACGCCCGCTGAAGCCACCAGCCACCACCCTCCTTGTGCGCGCCACCCGTCCACGCTTGTGGCCACCCTATCCACCTGCAGCTACTGCACAGGCCTAGTGTGCTGCCCTACTCTCCACACCTTGCATGCACCATGTGCACTGCTACCTATTTGCACACTCCCTCACGCATCCACCGCCACCAGCCTCACCTCCTTACTGAGACCCTCACCTTGCGTGTGCCTAGCAGCAGCACCCTTTGCGCACGTCGCAAGCCATCCGCTCTCCCCGTGCCTCCATTGCACACGCACACCCCTCCAGCACATTCTGCTCCTCTTCGCAAGTAGCAAATAGAGTTTCAATGATGAATCATGTTTTACGAATTAAAATCGGGGTTTGGAGAACCCGACGTCGTAGCTCACAAAATGCGTGTTTAAAGAGTGAGATCATCATTGTAAAAGCTAGTCGTAGTATAGGTCAAAATCGCTTGAAAACAAATAAGATTTATACTCGAATGAAAGTCTGAGGTCATTCACTAGGAGCAAGTAGGAATTCACACGCTAATCTTAATAATTAATGTAAATGAGCATAATTAATTGCTCAAAAATCTAATATGCAATGTAGTACATGAGTATAAGATAAGTTGAAAAGAAATCTAGACAAAATAATGGTGCTTTGGATCACCAATTATAAGTCTAATACATAGAACAACTACTCAAATCAATCAATATGAAGAAGCATATGATCAAACATCTAATTTTGAAATTAGACTTCTTATTCTTTTTCTTCTTCTCTATGTGCCTCTTCTACCTTGGCTTCTCTTTTCTTCTTTTCTTCCTCTACGGTTGTCTTGCCTCTTCAAGTCTTCTCCTCTTCTTCTTTCTTTCTTACCTTGGCCTTTGTTCTTCACGCACAAAGGGAGGAAATCCCTACAGCGGCTAAGTGTTTAGCTATTTCACAATAGAGAAAAACCCCCTGTCACCGCACTCTCTCTCTCTTTCTCTCTCTGGGTTCCGCTCTCCCAGAGCCTTCCACAGTAATGAGTAGTCAGATTCAGGCAAGAGCGTACCCGGGACCAGGGCTATCGACGTGGGTGGTAGCCGAGGTGTGAGAGTAGGCTAAGGTGGGTAATCGAGTGAATGCCAGACCCATGTGGACAGTGTCACGAGCGACGCGTGAAGGTGGGTTGTTTAGCGGAAGGTTCGGGTGGATAGTGGAGAGGAATAAGAGAGGGGTTTTATAGAGGGTGGTGAGATGGAGCTTATGAGGGTTTTGGCGAGGCAAATGGAGGTGTGTAGCGGTGGGGATGCCTCACCGGAGGAGCGATCAGAGATGGAGAAGGTGAGGCTGAACAGTGTAGCCAAGGGGATATTTTTGATTTTCTGGGTAGGAAATTAACCTAAGGATCTAAAGATGCTAAACTAACCTTAATCTAATGGATGAAAGGGGGAGAACAGCACCAGTGTTGGTAGGTCGGCGCCAGGGAAGAAAACACTCCAGTAGAGGGGGACGACGACAACGACAGAGGTAGAGCGATGGCAACTAGAGTTGCACGACACAGAGGAAGGTGAGGAAGAAGAATTCGCCACTAGTATTGCGATCAGATGATGAGGATAGGCAAAGGAATTCATTGAAGCTTGAGGATCCTTTTGGCCAGAATAGGAGGGATGAAGTAGAGGGTTTTCCAGGCCAAAATCAAGATTAGGGAACTCTGTAAGGTCTGGGGATCCTTTATAGGTCTCTAGAGGTCGATTTGAGCTTGGGAAGCAACCTTCCCAAGCTTGGAAGGTTGCCGGAGTAGAAAACTCGAAAGATACCCAAATCTCTCATGCGTTCGCATGATAGATTGGGAAGGTTGTAGGGTTTAAGGATGGGTGCATTGGAAAGAGAACTCCTTAAGGAATTTCCCTTCCAATTTTGGAAGGGATTGATTGAGAAATTAGGGAGATCTTCCCATTTGAAGGTCACTGGAGATTTAATATTAGGAGTTGAGAGTGGAAGGGACCTATTTGAAGAAGAAGACAATAAAGTTGTGGTCCCAAATGTAATTTATTCAAAATTTAGGGGCATACATGTGATAGAAAAGAGTCAAACAGGACCAAATTGCGAACTAGGTTAAGATGATCTCATATTGGGTCCAAATTTTGGTATAAACCTAATTTGAACCTAAGAAATCCAATGGTGAAGTTAGATTTTATTTTTGACCTAGTTTGATTAGGTAATTTATGCAAAAACCCAAATTAAGGCAAAAGTCTATTTATAGCTCTATTTTAGGTCAAGATAGGTTTTGATGGTCAAATTAAAGATACTAAACGCTAGAAAATATTTTTATATAATTTTTAGGGGGTTTAGATGAATTTTATTCTGACCAAAACCTCAGTTAATTAAGCGGATCTATTTTTAGGGTTTCAGATGTCATTTAATTCCTAAAATGCGTGAAAACCCATTTCTGTTTACACGGACCAACTTGTTAAACATTTAAGGCCATTTGACCTTTAATTAACCCGTGGAGAAACCCACAGTTATTCTGAAATTGAGATATAATGTTAAAACTGTAGTTTTACCCCTATTTTCTTGTTATTCTCTCATAATGAAATTGCAGTGAATTACGTTTCTCTGGTGGTTATGTAGGAGCATTTATTCCGTGATTATGACAAATTAAAGCTAGATATAGCTGATGATGACATTATCATCAACGTATCTATCAAATACAATTTATAACCAAAACTCCAAGGGAGTCTCGGGTCAAACATAGGGAGGCGACGTTTACTTTGGTTGAAATTCGCATTTCGTTTTATTTCTTTTTGGTGTTTTGGGGTTTTGTTATTTTTTTATTTTATTTTTATAGAAGAAGCAAGCAAGATAGATCACAAGAGAGATGAAACAACTATGATATATCATGCAAATGTTTATTACAATAATCTATGAAAGCATAAAAGAGATAGGGCTGAGAGGAAATCTCCCAAATCGGTTGTTCGGCAAGACAACGGTGTATGGTGGAAGCTTGGATGAAGGAGGTGAGATGCGGGACGATGGAGGTGAGATGCAGGAGATGCCGAGTATAGGAATGCTTCACCGAGGCTCTGGAATAGAGGTGAGGAGACGGAGGCGATCTTCTACTGGAATGGATGTGGGAGGATGGCTCCAAGGCAACCTATGAAAGTGGTGGGATGAAGGGTGAATATTTGGTGGGAAATAGGAATATTACACTAATAGGAGGCCTTTGGAGCTTGAGAGTAAGCACTAATGGAGCTTTGGTAGGCTACTAGAGCTTAGGAGTAGGTGGGAGTAGAGTAGGTAGAGTTGCCTAGGCAAGGGAGGTGTGTAGGTCTTTATATAGTGGATGGGAAGGGGCCAAAAATGGACATAGGGTAATTAGCGACCTCCAGGATGTCACTGTAGGTCCAACTCAAGAGTTGCTGTAGCCAACTCACGTCCGCTCACACACATGCTCCACTAGCCCTCCATCACAAGCGTGAATCACACTCGTGCCGTACTGGTGCGGGCTGGCGTACAAGCGGGTGCACATTGGCTTGCGCACTGGCATGCACTGACGTGCAGGCTGGCATGCGCCCAATTGATGAATTGGGGGAGCTCTACGGGTCTCGAACCCACACCCCTCCTTTGCGATCAAGCACCTCCACCGTTGCACCATGTCAACAAGAGTGTTAAGAAGATGTGCTATGGCCGTGTGGTGAAGGTAGGCTCTCAACCGTTGGATTGAGATCCAATGGCTGGGATCTCATCTTGCGACGAGGCTAGGGATGCGATAGCTAAAGTGGGGCGACCTGGATGGTGCCACATGACACCATCTGGGCCATCCATCTTCTTCTTGTAGAGGGTGCTACAGAGCTCTGATTGAGGTGATTTTTGCATTGACGGACTGCGATCATCGCTCCGAATTCATCCGTATGGTTAGATTCTTCGTCCAAAGCCTATAAAGATGTCTCACTACCTCCTGGCCATATAAAATGGAAGAATTAATGTACATAATACACAACTATCCTAAATGCCATGCAATGGATGTTATGCAGTATTTATAACATGATATGCAATCATAAGCCTAAGAACTATCATAAATAAGCATTTTATCATGAACTCATGTGTGTTTATCATACCCCCATGCTTACTTTTTGCTAGTCCCTAGAAAAATTAACCTAAATGCTATGTATGAAAGTAGAGTTAGGATTTGATCACTTAGGCACAATTTGTTGGCTGCTTTAGAAAACTTCAACACAAGACTTGGTTACAAAAACTCGATAGTGCCTGGTTGTCTACCAAAATGCAGATCGCCCAAGCCCTTGCCTTATTTGAAAAGAGAAGATACATTTTTTGTGTACTTTTTCTTCTTTTCTATTTTATTTTTTTTGGACTTTTGGAGTTTAAGAGTTTCGAGATAACTTTTTATGGATACCCGACCTGCTTAAGAGTCGAAAAGGACACTAAGTGCTAAGCATTTAGTGAAAAGAGTGAAAGACTCACTAGCCAATCGTTAAAACGGACTTCGGGTTTCTACGACCCTAGGTGACCTTGCCTAAAGGTTTATCTTTTCGAACAGTAGCTTTCTCCCTACTTTTATTTATAGGGTCAACATAAGGGCGAACCCAGCATATATCTCCCCGGTTTAGTCTACTTCCCCGCTTCTTCAATAAGTGTTTTGGGAAGTATTGTGCATTTTTGTGAGCTGGGTTCTAAACAACCAGCCAGTGGGCTGTTACCTACAGCAACTTGCCAGCTGTACTCGTACAGTGAAGTGTGGTTTTTATTCTTTTGCATTCTCCATTTCCTTTGAAGTAGCTGGCTTCCCTGATCTAAGATTTACCTAAAGGCAGTAGGAAGAGGATGGTCTTGTGGTTGGGCTCTGGACAACCAGCCAATGAGCTATTACCCATGACAACTTGCCAGCCATACCACCCTAGACAGTTCGTTAGCTACCCAATTTCTCTAAAAACTGCCAGAAAGTAAGTCACTGCAAATAGTGTGTAGATGCTTAGACTTAAAATTCCCCCAAATCAGAGGGTGAGTTATAAGTCGTGTACTTATCATCCCAATTTATTTACTAGATTAAAGATGAAATTGAATTGGCAAGGACTCAAGACTAAGTCCACATTTGAGTGAACACCCAGGCTAATTAAGCCTGAAGACCTGAAGAGTCTAGGTATTCAGGTCCCAAAGTATCAATTCCTAAAGTTTGTAGCTCCTAATGCCTAAGTTCTTGTCTCCTAATTCTATTTTTTTTCTAAATAACAGGAAATTACTATTTTGGCTGACAAAAAGATTATTTCATAAGATAAATCCACCCCACCATGCTTAGCCAATGCAATGTCCTCATTGTTAAAAATGAAAGCATGCAAGGGATAAAAATGTGGAAGAATAGCACTTGGTTTCCGTGAGATTCTGCTTAGCTCGGAACAGTCTTTATACGTTGATGAGGTGTGTTTCACGAATTAAAATTAGGGGTTTGGAGGACCCGTCGTCGTAACTCGCAAAATGCGTCCATCAAATAAAATTTATAACCGAAACTCAAAAAGTGAGTCTAAAAGTGAGTCTCAAGTCGAACATGGGGAGGCGAACGTTTGGTTTTGAAAAATTCACATTTCGCTTTTATTTATGTTTGCCGTTTATATCTTTTCTAAATTTTTTTTTGTATTTTTATCAAGCAAGAGATTTGGTCGATGAAAACTTTATCTACTTGCAAAAAATATAATAGAGAGAGAGAATCACATATATTTCTGAATCCAATATTTTCTACAACTAAGAAAGATGGAAAAACTACACTAGAAAGTAGAAAAGATAGATGGAATGAGAAAATCCCCCTCAACGGTTGCTTGGAGGATGACTCGCTTTGACATCGCCTGGAGGAAGGTGGTGAGGAGTGGGACGAAGGGGGACGAAGCTGGAGGACGGAGGATGGGGCAGGACGGCGTCACCTCGAGGATCTTCTTCCCAAAGGGCAGTGAGAGGATGGCCACGGGATGCTCCATGAATAGGGATGAGGGGAGGGAAAACCATTTGGTTTTCTACTCTAGAGGAGCATCCCAGGTTTGGGACAAGCTCTCTTTAGAGCCTTGGAGGTGGTGAAAGGAAGAAAGGAAAAGATGATTTGGAATGGAGGGGGTAGGTCCTTTTATAGTGGAGGAGGAAGAACAAATTTATATATGGGTCATTACTGACATCCGTAAATGTCACTACAGATCCACCCTTTCTGTCGCTAAAGATCCGCACCTTCAATTCCTTTGCTGGCACGCACGGGCCATTAGTGACAGGTGCAAGCATCACTAAAGGCTTATGTATGTGTCACTGAAGATCTGCCCTTCCCGCTGGCGCGTGCATCACTCTCCTTACCAAGCATGCGTGCGCTGGCGTGCGTTGGGTGCTGCTGTGCTCCCGCATGCATATGCGTACCTTGCTACTACTCTACGCCTCAACTGTTCAATTGAGGGGGCAGCAGGTTTCGAACCCACACCCTCTCTTTGAGAGGAGCCTTCACAACTGACGTGCTACAGCCAAGAGGTGTTATGAAGATAACTTAAGAGCACGTGCGGAGATGGATCCTCAGCTGTTGGATCAAGATCTAACGACTCAGAACAGATGATGCCCTGATGAAGAGTTGGTGCTGGCTAGTGTTGGGCGGCCTAGATGGTGCCACGTGGCACCATCTAGGCCATCCATCTTCTTTCTATTGTAGAGGGTGCCATGGTGCTCAGATTGAGATGATTCCCGTATTGCCGAACTGTGATCATCACTCCAAATCCATCCATATGATCTGATTTTCCATCCAAAACTCGTATAGATGTCACATTACCCTCTGGCCGTTGATCTTCCTTAGACCTCATGTGATGCTACAAGATTCCGATCTAGACGATTTCGGAGGCGTTAGACTCCAATCGTCACCCTGATCAGATCCATACAGTTCGATCGTCCATCCGAGGCCCTGAAACAAATCCTCTTCTCTCCTAACCATAAAAAGAACCTAATTAACCTAAAATATATACAACTACTCTAAACGTAGAATGATGCATGCTATGCAATATTTATAACATTAAATGCAAATCTAAGCCTAGGAACATACATGATTAGGCATTTTAACCTAAATAGATGTGTCTATATCACACATGCTGAGTTTAGTGCCTTCAGCTAGGCGTAAAATACAAAAGAAGAAATTAGGAATACACAAGTGCAAGTTAGAATAAAAATAAAAATATTGATCACAGGACCTGTCAGTAGGTGTCCACAAATGTGGACCAGATTATGGTGCAGACCCATGCCCCAGGGTCGAGTGGTTCTCAGGTTCTAGGTGAAAATGACCCAAAATTGAAGATTGTTGATCTTGCGGGGATAGGCTTGCAGTTTTGTAGTATGCAACCCAAGACCAAAGTGTCAGACAATGGGTAGAGATGATTCAATGGTTTGGATGTCCTTTTAGATTTCAACTCAAAAAGGTAATCAATGATTTAGAGCTTGGTTTGCATCTCAAACATATCATAAGGGTCCTGGTAAAAAGTTGGTGGTTTTAGGTCAATAGAAACCCTTAGTCCAAAATTGTGTTTCCCATCAAGTTAGCCTTCCAAATTTTCATTGCCAAATTCCAATCCTCTAAAATCAATATTTCTGGGACCTCCAAATTGTTGTACATCCCATCTAAAGTACCCAAGTCTAACATTTGTGGCTGAATCAGGATTGACTTGGGCATAATGATTTCCAAATCAAAATCAATCCCTTTGGGGTGAGGTTGAGGAATGGGGCTACTGATTAAATCTTCTAGTAAATGAGGATTCGAATTCTCCAAGTTAGCCCCAACCGAATCCAAATCTTCAATAATTGGGCTATCAAATGGTTCTTCATACTCCTTGAGCCCATTAGTCTCACTAAAATCATTCTTCTTAAGCTCTAGTGAGACTTTACTAAGAGATTTCTCACCCTCAGAATCAAAGAATTCATGATCCTTATTTATATATGTCTCAAAATCATATGTCATTTCATGGTCCATGGAGACATATTTTTCGTTACTCCCTGACTCTGGGATCTCGGGTGAGAAACTTGGTACATCCTCATTGGTTTGCTCTAGTCCAACTTGGACATCCCCAGTCTCAGCATATGTATTCCCCCCGATAGGCTCCTGAGCAGGTTTAGACATTCGCTCTCCCGAAGGGGGTTCATCCTGGGAATCATTCTAAGATTGGACTAAGGCAACCAGGAATTTCATCCTAAACCTTGATAATTTCCCAAGTAGAAACTCAACCAAGCCCCTATCCCTAACATTTTGGAGCAAATCCAATAAAAAGGTATTCAGTTCAACAATCATTTTTATCATAGGTTCCAATTCTTCAGTGCATGGTGTTGGCTAAGCTTCTAAAGATTGTATGGTGTTCCTCAAGTTAACCAACACCCTGTCTTGGACTTGGTTCACATGAACTGAATGGTTCGGTTCAGGGTTGGGTGGGTTTGGGTTCATTCTAGGGAAGTCAAGATATTGAGGTTCCCGGGTCCCTCCTTGATAGTAGGTCATCTCGGGTTGTTCAAAGAATGGAGGTGACCTATATTCAGGGGAATACTAGAGAGGGTAGATGTTATAATCATCATATCCTTCCTGATAGTAGATGGGGTTGGTTTGATCATCAAAGGATGGAGATCTATAATCATTGTAGCTCTGAAAAGGATAGTAATCATAGTCTTGTTGTCCAGGGTTAGGCCCTGGACACTGAGGTCTAGTATCGTATCCCCAATCAAAGTTATCCTGGCTACTGATGGGTAATTATAAGTCGAGTCGGGATAGTAATCATCTTGGGTATAAGTGTTGGTAGGAGGGTAGGATGCGAAATGAGTGTAGGATGTAGAAGAATACAGTGTAGAATAGAAGGGAAATCAGAAGTGAGAAAGGAGCGCTGCAATACAAGCAATCAACCCTGTCCTTAGGTGGGTTAGCCTAAAGACCTAAGACTCCCAGGACCCGTCTTGAGATTATAACCGATTTGGTCTACTTTTATCCAGTTAGGAGGAACTAGGAAGAAGGTTCTTCCTTTGGTTTTCGCCTCCAGTTCCTAGTGTACCCCTCAGCCGCGATAATTTGACGCTACTCCCCTAGATAGACATCAAATGGACCAGCACAAGCAGGTTAATCAAAAAAAATATCAGTCTGAGCCCCGCATAGCAAATCAATTCTTAAGGCCAACGTCTACTCAATTTTAATTAGGCTTGGGATGATTGTGCTATAGGAATGTGATGGGCCATTTAGATGGGTTGTGCCCTTAATGATTAATTCAGATGTGTGTGCATGCACAACCAGGGTTTGCAAACACGGTTATTTGATGATGTGTCTTTTAGGGTTTAACCTTATTTAATAGCTTTTAGGGTTTAATCCTTAGGATGGTTCAATCAGGGATCAGTAGAACACTCCAAGTTTTACAAGCACTGGTGATGATGTATTCCTTTAGAAAGTAGAAGAAAATGTGGAGTGCCTGGTTCAGGCTGAAAATCAACCCTAAGTGGAAAGCTACTGTTGAATCACTTTTATCTTAAGTGGTACGGCCCAAATAGTTCAATCAATTGGCCTGTTGCACCACTTAGTTAGGGCACACAAAAAAGTGATTAACCTAATATGATTTCTACTCCTTTATGTGTTGAATTGGTGCATTGGTTCCACGGGTCAGAATCCTGGTTGAGTAGCTAAAAATCAAGTCAGGTTAGGTGCCCCAAATGTTTGTGTATAAAGTGTGTTTGTTGATTCGTCCCACAAAAAGTATTTATATATATATATATATATGAAAAGGTGAGATGAGTGAAGAAGGCAAACAAGATGAACAAATCCTATCCTAGGGTTTATGCAAACACCTAAGTAGATTAGGTCTTGGTTATGAATGTGGCGAAATGAAACTAGTGGGGGGGAATGTAGAGGGTACTTACAAATTACTCTACTCGCACTTTACTCTGGTCTACAGCAATTGGATCTCCATGCTAGGGTACCTACAAGATAGTAGATCAGAGACAAGCAGAGTTAATAATATGTAAATGCAAAGAAGTGCAGAAAACATGAAAGTAAATTCCGTTGCCTCCCAGGTAATGGCGCCAAAATGATGAACGTGTTTCGTGAATTAAAATTGGGGTTTGGAGAACCCGACGTCGTAGCTCGCAAAATGTGTTTATCAAATACAATTTATAACCAAAACTCCAAGAGAGTCCCAGGTCGAACACAGGGAGGCAACATTTACTTTGGTTGAAATCCGCATTTCATTTTGCTTCCTTTTAGTGTTTTGGGGTTTTATTTTTTTTTTCTTTTGTTTTTATAGAAGAAGCAAGCAAGATAGATCACAAGAGAGATGAAACAACTATGATATATCACGTAAATGTTTATTATAATAATCTATGAAGCATAAAAGAGATAGGGGTGAGAGGAAATCTCCTGAATCGGCTATTCGACGAGATGACGGCACCTGGTGGAAGCTTGGATGAAGAAGGTGAGATGCGAGACGACGGAGGTGAGGTGTAGGAGGATGCCAACTAGAGGAATGCTTCATCAAGGCTTTGGAATGGGGGTGATGAGACGGAGGCGATCTTCTACCATAATGGAGGTGGGAGGATGACTCCAAGGCAACCTATGAAGGTGGTCGGATGAAGGATGAATATTTGGTGGGAAATAGAAATATTACACTAATAGGAGGCCTTTGGAGCTTGAGAGTAAGCTCTAATAGAGCTTTGGTAGGCTACTAGAGCTTAGAAGTAGGTGGGAGTAGAGTAGGCAGAGATGCCTAGGCAAGGGAGGTGTGTAGGTCTTTATATAGTGGATGGGAAGGGGCCAAAAATGGACACAGGGTAATTAACGACCTCCAGGACGTCGTTGTACGTCCTACTCAAGAGTTGTTGTAGCCAACTCATGCTCGCTCATGCACGTGCTCCGCTGGCCCTCCATCACGCACACGAATCACACTCGTGCCCTGGTGGTGCTTGCTGGCGTGTGTGCTGGCATGCGCTAGCATGTGCCTAATTGACGAATTGGGGGGACTCTGCGAGTCTCGAGGTTGCACCCCTCCCTTGAGATCAAGTGCCTCCACCATTGCACCATGTCAACAAGTGTGTTGAGAAGATATGCTGTGGCTGTGCGGTGAAGGAGGGCTCTCAGCCATTGGATTGAGATCCAACGGCTGAGATCTCATCTTGCGGCAAGGCTAGGGACGCGATGGCTTAGGTGGGGCAGCCTTGATGGCACCACATGGCACCATCTGGGCCGTCCATCTTCTTCTTCTTGTAGAGGGTGCTACAGAGCTCTGTTTAGGGTGATTTTGTGTTGACGGACTGCGATCATCTCTCCAGATTCATCCATATGGTCGGATTCTTCGTCCGAAGCCCATAAAGGTGTCGCACTACCTCCTGGCCATATAAAATGGAAGAATTAATGTACATAATACACAACTATCCGAAATGCCATGCAATGGGTGTTATGTAGTATTTATAACATGATATGCATTGCTAAGCCAAGGAAATATCATAAATAGCATTTTATCATAAATTCATGTGTGTTTATCATAACCCCATGATTACTTTTTACTAGTCCCTAGCAAAATTAACCTAAATGCTATGTATAAAAGTAGAGTTAGGATTTGATCACTTAGGCACAATTTGTTGGTTGCTTTAGAAAACTTGAACCCAAGACCTAGTTACAAAAACTTGACAGTGCTTGGATGTTTGCCAAAATGCGGACCGCCCAAGCCCTCGCCTTATTTGAAAAGAGAAGATACATTTTTTGTGCTTTTTCTTCTTTTCTATTTTTTTTTTTAGACTTTTAGAGTTTGAAAGTTTCGGGATAACTTTTTACGGCTACCCGACCCACCCAAGAGTCGAGAAGGACTCTAAGTGCTAAGCATCTATTGAAAAGAGTGAAAGACTCACTAGGTGGCCGTTAAAAAGGACTTTAGATTTCTACAACCCTAGGTAACCTTGCCTAAAGGTTTATCTTTTTGAACGATAGCTTTCTCCCTACTTTTATTTATGGGGTCAACACAAGGGCAAACCAAGTGTATATCTCCCTGGTTTATTCTACTTCCTCGCTTCTTCACTAAGTGTTTTCGGAATTATTGTGCATTTTTGTGAGCTAGGCTCTGGACAACCAGCTAATGGGCTGCTACCCACAGCAACTTACCAGCCATACTCATGTGGTAAAGTGTGGTTTTTAGTTTTTTGTTTTATCCCTTTTTTATGTAGTTGGCTTCCTTGATCTATGATTTACCTAAAGGCAGTATGAAGAGAATGGTCTTGTGGGTGGGCTCTAGACAACCAGCCAATGGGCTGTTACCCACAACAACTTACCAGCCATACCACCCTAGACAACTCATTAGCTACCCAATTTCCACAAAAATCGCCAGAAAGTAAGCCACTGCAAATAGTGTGTAGATGCTTAAGTCCCCCCAAATCAGAAAGCGAGTTGATAAGTTGTGTACTTATCATCCCAATTTATTTACTAGATTAAAGATGAAATTGAATTGGCAAGGACTCAAGACTAAGTCCACATTCGAGTGGACACATGGGCTAATTAAGCCCAAAGACTTGAAAAGTCTAAGTATTCAGGTCCCAAAGTATCAATTCCTAAAGTTTGCAACTCCTAATGCCTAAGTTCTTATCTCCTAATTCTATTTTTTTTTTCAATAACAGGAAATTACTATTATGGCTGACAAAAAGATTATTTCCTAAGATAAATCCACCCCCATGCTTAGCTAATGCAATGTCCTCATTATTAAAAAGGAAAGCATGCAGGAGAGTAGAAGTGGAATAATAGCACCTGGTTTCCATGAGATTCTAGTCAGCTCGGAACAATCTTTACACGTGCTGAGTTTAGTGCCTTCAACTAGGTGTAAAATACAAAAGAAGAAATTAGGAATTCACAAGTGCAGGTCAGAATCAAAATAAAAATATTATTCAAAGGACCTACCAGTAGGTGTCCACAAATGTGGATTAGATTATGGTGCAAACCCATGCCCCAGAGTCGAGTGGTTCTCAGGTTCTAGGTGAAAATCACCCAAAATCGAAGATTTTTGAGCTTGTGTGGTTGGGCCTGGGGTTTTGTAGTATGCAACCCAAGACCAAAGTGTCAGACAGTGGGTAGAGATGGTTCAATAGGTTCGGATGTCCTTTTAGATTTCAACTCAAAAAGGTAATCAATGATTTTGAGCTTGGGTTGCATCTCAAAGATATCATAAGGGTCCTGGTAAAAAGTTGGTGGTTTTAGGTCAATAGAAACCCTTAGATCCAAAATTGTGTTTCCCTCTGAGTTAGCCTTCCAAATTTTCGTTGCCAAAATCCTATCCTGTAAAATCAATATTTCCGAAACCTCCAAATCGTTGTACACCCCATCTAAAGTACCCAAGTCGAACATTTGTGACTGAATCAGGATTAACTTGGGTATAATGATTTCCAAATCAAAATCAATCCCTTTGGGGTGAGGTTGAGGAATGGGGCTACTGATTGAATCTTCTAGTAAATGAGGATTCGAATCCTCCAAGTTAGCCCCAATTGAATCCAAATCTTCAATAATTGGTCTATCAAATGGTTCGTCATACTCTTCGAGCCTATTAGTCTCACTAAAATCATTCTCCTTAAGCTCTAGTGAGACTTTACTAAGAGATTTCTCACCCTCAGAATCAAAGAATTCACGATCCTCCTTTATATGTCTCAAAATCATATGTCATTTCATGGTCCATGGAGACATATTTTTCATTACTCCCTGACTCTAAGATCTCGGGTGAGAAACTTGATACATCCTCATTGGGATGCTCTGGTCCAACCTAGTCATCCCCAATCTCAGCATATGTATCCCCTCCGATAGACACCTGAGCGGGTTCAGACATTGGCTCTCCTGAAGGGGCTTCATCTTGGGAATCGTCCCAAGATTGGACTAAGGCAATGATGCAAAATTTGGCGTGATTTGTAAAAGTAGGTTTTTAAGTCGTTGTAATAAGCCAAATCGCAAAAGCTTTTAAAATTTATAACCTAGATAGTGGGGTATCTAGGGTCGTCTAAGGAGGCAAGTTTGCAAAACTTAAATCTCTTGCTTCGAAAATGGAATTCACCTTTCTTTTTTGTGCTTTTTCAATATAACAATTTTTTTTGTTTTGTATTTGAAATAACAAGGATTTCAAGTTGATGATAACTAGTCCTAATAGTAACCGAAGGTAACAAGAGCTACCTTCCTTCTAAGCTCACCCTAGGCATGTGAAGTCCTAGGGTAATTAGAGAGGGAGCGAAATGAGTGCACAAAAGGGAAATTTAAATTGCAATCAAGACAAAAAAAATCTAATGAAGGCAACTTGTATAAAATTGAGGAATTGTTTTACAAGAATCTAGTAGAAGAATGCTTAAACTACTAGAATTAAAAGTGCATGTAATGAAAACACAAAAATCCTCTAAAATGATGGTGAAGATGGCGAGGATCTTGCTCCAATTGTGACTGCTCCCACAATCAAAAAGACCTCCTCCTTCTCCTTGTAAAATTCTTCAAGGTGTAGCTTCCTTAGCAAATCCTGAAGTAGGGGGGCATGCCAAGGCTTTCCTCCAAGGTGGTGTGGACCACCTCTAAGCTCTCCTCCAAGGATGGTTGTATACCACCCTCAAGACCTCCTCCAAAGGTCTTCCTTGCCAGGCTTCTCCTTTGGCTGGCGTGGGCACAAGAGAGAAGGGAAGAGGGGAAGGCACCAAGGGGACAAAGTGTCCCCTTAATCTTCTTCTTCTTCTTCTTCTCTCTTGGGCATGAGCTATAGGTAGAATATAAGAGGTATTTTGATAGCCAAAGATGGATTGTAAGGTAGTGGGTGTTGGTTTTTTTATAGGGTAGGATGGGAGGGTTAAGGTGACTCTTGAGATGGATGGCTAAGATGGGAAGATGGGGGTGGTTAGGTGATCCTAGGGCTGAGGGGAGTTGGCGCCACCTAAGGGATGTATGGGGGGTAGTTATGGGTGGCCAAGGGACACCTAAAAGTGGCGCCAATCATGGAGAGGTGCCATGGGTTGGCGCCAACTTCTAGGCTTTTAGAAGGGGGTTGAAGTGGATGGTGGATGTGGCTTGGAAGGGTTATTTGTAGGGTGTGAAGTTGGTGCCAAAAAGGGGGGTGGTTAAGGTGGTTTTGGTGCCAACATCTAGGTGTCTTTTGGTGGTGATTGAGGGGTGAAGGGTGGTGAAGAAGGTGGCACCTTCTTGAGTAGAGGTGGAGCTAGCTAAGTGGTCTTGAGTTCACTTAGTAAATGCAGCTAGCTAGGGTTAAGTTATGGCTGATGGATGGCCAAGGAACTGGATGCTAGCTAAGCTAAGGTAAGCTAAGCTAGCTTTGCTAGTAGTGGAGTGGAGGAGTACGCATGTGGAGCTTAGGGTTTGAGGAGAGGAGCTGGATATGAAGAGTCTAGAGCTGAATTGTAGCTGGCAGCTTCTGAAGAGGTCAACATGGGGCTACTCTAGCTGTTTTAGCTTGCTAGTTCTTTGCTAGTTGCTAAGCCAAGCTAAAGTGAGCTGGCTTCTGCTGAATGGAGCTGAGGTGAGCTAGGTCTGGCGATCCCGAGGAGGATTGAGCTAGTTGAGGCAACTAAGGTAGTTTAGCTCAACTAAGTTGAGCTGTGCTGAGTCCCCGGGAGCTGGACTTGAGCTTCCTGAGCTGGAATGGACTCATCTTTAGCTAGCTGGAGTTGAGTGGAGCTAGATCAGGCTGGTCCTGAGCTGAGGTGAACTCCAGTCAACTAAATTAAGCTAGCTAGAGCTCCCTGTGAACTCATGAGAGATGAGATGAGCTAGACTCAGCTAAGTTGAGCTGGATCTGAGCTGACTTGAGCTAGGGTGAGCTGAGATGAGCTCTCTTGAGTTGCCATTCAGCTGAGATGAGCTGAATGTAGCTAGGATGAGCTAACCCTAGTCCAAGTGAGCTGGATTCTAGCTATGGAGAGCTAGATCAAGCTGAGTTCTAGCTAGTTTGAGCTTCTCCTTCACTTGTTGCCTTCATGAGTGCTAGGGTTCTAGGGATCTGTTAATCTGTTCATCCCTAACACTCAAAAAAACACATTAAAAAGATAATAAAAAATGCAATGCATGCCAAACCTAATTTATGACGAAATGTAACCCAAAAACCTGTTTGTGAAGCAAAACCCTAAGAGCTAGGATTGTTTTAATGCAAAAGAATGATGATAAACTGGTGTTTATCAGGCAACCACAAATTTCATCCTCAACCTCGACAATTTCCCAAGTAGAAACTCACCCAGGCCCCTATCCCTAACATTTTGGAGCAAATCCAATAAAAAGGTATTCAGTTCAACAATCATTTTTATCATAGGCTCCAATTCTTCAGTGCATGGTGTTGGCTAAGCTTCTAAAGATTGTATGGTGTTCCTCAAGTTAACCAACACCCTGTCTTGGACTTGGTTCACATGAACCGAATGGTTCGGTTCAGGGTTGGGTGGGTTTGGGTTCATTCTAGGGAAGTCAAGATATTGAGGTTCCCGGGTCCCTCCTTGATAGTAGGTCATCTCGGGTTGTTCAAAGAATGGAGGTGACCTATATTCAGGGGAATACTAGAGAGGGTAGATGTTATAATCATCATATCCTTCCTGATAGTAGATGGGGTTGGTTTGATCATCAAAGGATGGAGATCTATAATCATTGTAGCTCTGAAAAGGATAGTAATCATAGTCTTGTTGTCCAAGGTTAGGCCCTGGACACTGAGGTCTAGTATCGTATCCCCAATCAAAGTTATCCTGGCTAGTGATGGGTAATTGTAAGTCTAGTCGGGATAGTAATCATCTTGGGTATAAGTGTTGGTAGGAGGGTAGGATGCGAAATGAGTGTAGGATGTAGAAGAATACAGTGTAGAATAGGAGGGAAATCAGAAGTGAGAAAGGGGCCCTGCAATACAAGCAATCAACCCTATCCTTAGGTGGGTTAGCCTAAAGACCTACAGACTCCTGACAAATCGATTTTTCGCTTTCGAAAAAAAGAATGATTTGTCATTGTATTTCTCTGTGGTGGAAAAATTGACTAATCAAGGTATTGAATTGAAATTAACCACTCACAGGAGAGTGGGTCATATCCACAGGGTAGCAGTGGCCCATCTAAACTCGCACAAGTTGCTAACAATCGTTTATCAAAGATTTTCCCTAAACACAGAATTGAAATCCTTCTAAACTAGAGTTATAACAAAGATTCTAGCATAACGGGAAAAAGGAGGGTTACTTGCATAAAATCACACAATATATATATTCCATTTAATGATAAATGTTAGCTTGACAATGGCAATTGATGTAATAAGTAATATCGATGCTGCTGTAGCGAAACAGGGGAGATTCTTCCCCTTGCTCGCATGTGAGGTGGAGGGAGAGTTTGGAGGTGCAAAGCTCACCGAAGGTGGGCGAGGCCGTTGCGCATCAGGTGGTGGTGGTAGCATGGCTGACGGTGGCCAAAGGCAATGATATGGAGGAGAGAAGGGCGATGGCAGGTGGCGGTGGCTGCAGCTCTCTACTACTGGTGGTGTGGAGCTCACAAAGGCGTGCATGCGAGGAGGTACAGCAGCATGCACACGTGTTGGAGGGGTCGACGAGGGTGTGCGCGGGGTGCGCGGGCACGCGCGTGAAAGCTACTAAGTGCGGCCGCAGGTGCTGCTACTGTAGGTTGGTGGTTGAAGCAGTGCTGCACACTGCTAAAGAAGGCATGGGCGCGTGCTGGGTATGGAGGCGAGGGACACGCGCTGAAGGGGCGCAAACTGGAGGTGAAGGGGCACGCACTGTTGCACATGTTGCTGCAGTTGCAAGCGAAGGCTGCTTGCTACTATGGGTGTGGCAGAGTTGCAGTGAGGGGGCTGCACGTGCTGGAGGGCTGGTTGGGGTGTGGCTGCTCGCTGCTACTGTGCACGCGGAGAGGCGTGGCGCATGCGTGAGGAGAGGGTGACGGTTGGTGGGTCTGTTGGCGTTGGAGGTGATGTTGGGTTCTCTTGAGCAATAGTAGAAGGAGATGAAGAAGGAGAAGTGAAGGTGGTGCAGGTGGATCTTCAGACGTCTGGGAACATTCCCAGATGTCCTAAATGTGTGGGAGGGTGGTTGCTGGTGCGTGGCTATGGTGGTGGTGATGATGGTGGTGCACACTATTATTGTAGCTTGGAGGGATGTGCACACTGAGGTGCTCACGGTGGTGCAGCTGCTTTGATTTGGTGGAGTATCCTGTCACAATGCATGCCCATGATGGTGGAGCAGACTACCGTAGTCGAGGCCGGTGGTGGTGGAGTGGACAAGAAGCTGTTCTCTGCACAGTAGGGAATGGGGTGGAGGCCTGCTGAGCTACAACGCAGGAGCCCTTCTTTTATGTTTGCAGGAATGGGGAGAAGATGGAGCGACGACAACGTGCAAGATCCACTTTCTTCGACCATTAAGGTGCTCCTTCATTGTCTGGAGGACGTTGCTGCAGAGAAGAAGAGATAAAAATAAATTATAAAAAGATTAGTTTATTTATGTACAAACCCACAATAAAATGTTATTTCTAATATATGCATATAATGTAACTGATGTAAACACATTTACACTACTTAAGATATCTATTTATGCATGTTCTTAAGCATAGGATTGCATTTCATGATATAAATATTTAATAACATGCATCATCTTGCATTTAGAGTAGTTTGAATAAAATTGTGGTTAATTGTCTCCTTTTATGTGCTTGGACAGGGCAAACATTTTAACGGGGCCTCGGATCAAAGATCCAACCGTATGGATGTGATCAGGGTGACGATTGGAGTTCAACGACTCCAAGATCGCCTAATCAGGCATCTGTAGCATCAAATAGTGATCGAGGAACCCTAGAAGATCAAGGGCCAGGATGGTGTAAATCCGCACTTCAAATGACAAATCTGACCGCATGGATGAATTCGGATCGACGATCGCAGCCCAACGATGCAAAAATCGAGTCAATCCGACATCCGTGGCATCATCTACAACTTCCAGAAGATGGACGACCAAGATGGCACCACGTGGCACCATCTCAGCCACCCAAACGGCCGCTTACAATCTCTGAAGACCCCGCACCCACTCCCTCTCCGCCGTTGGATCTCAATCCAACGGCTATGGACGGCCGCACCTAAAAGTGCCCGCTCGACCATCCACGCCTCGTAGCGCAGCGGCCGAGCGTGCTTACGCGAGCGGCGGGCACGGGTTCGAACCGTAGCGAAGGGGAGGAAGGTGCGAGCAAGCGAGCGTGGGCAAGCATTGGATCTTGATTGGACGGCCATCTGCGCTCAATTGAGATCACGCACGATTGAACGCGTGGCGTCACGCGGCATCGCACGCGCCGGGCGAGCGCATAGCAGCAGGCGATCACGCATTCTAAGCCGTCGATCTCATGATCAGATGGCTGGGATTTAAAGAACGTGCGTGGGCATTGAGAAAGGGTGCAGCTGAGGAGGTGCACGTGGGTGCGGGTGCTACACCCACGTTGGGGCTTTAGTGACGGATTTATCCGTCACTAAAGACCCCTCATTTATTATTTTAAAGTTGCAATGACCATTTTGCTCCCACTCCTTGCAACTATAAAAGAAGACCCCCTCCATACGAAATTCTCATCCCTTCCTTCTCCTCTCTACCTCTGCAAAGCTCAAGAGAAGCTTGTCCCACACCCGGGATGCTTATCGCGAGATAAAGTCCAAATTTTCGTCCCCCTTCGAAAGTGGATCCCGCAACAATGACGGCATGCTGCTCCGTTCCCATTCTTCTGCTTCGTCCTGCTTCGTCCTCCTTCGTCCAGGAGTCGTCCCGTCCGACTCATCCTCCAAGCGACCGTCAAGGAGGATTTCTCTCTCCCTATTCTTTTTACTGCTTTCTAGTATTGATTTACTGCTTTCTAGAGTAGTTCTACTCGTCCTCCAAGCGATCGTCGAGGAGGACATTTCTCCCTCCATTCTTTTAAATGTGTTTACATCAGTAACCTAAAGACTAATGCATGTTATTCTAATGCATGCTAAATAATTTAAATATGAAATGCATACAAGTAAATATATATAAACTAAGTTATTTATATCTTAATGCATGCTATGTATATGCTAATATTAATCTAATGCCTAGGCACTTAAGTAACTAATTAGCCCATAAATATGGGCTCATCAACTCCGAGGACCCATCTTGAGATTATAACCGATTTGGTATACTTTTATCTAGTCAATCCAACCAGCTAGAAGGAGGGAGTGGGGAGAAGGTTCTTCCTTTGGCTTTCTCCTCCGGTTTCTAGTGTACCCCCCAGCCATGGTCGTTTGACGCTACTCCCCTAGCTAGACATCAGATGGACCAGCACAAGCATATTAATTGAAAAAAATCTCAGTCTGAGCCCCAAAGAGCGATCAATTCTTAAGGCCAATGTCTACTCAGTTTTAATTAGGCTTGGGATGATTGTGCTCATAGAATGTGATGGGCCCTTTAGATGGGTTGTGCCCTTAATGATTAATTCAAATGTGTGTGCATGTGCAGCCAAGGTTTGCAAATAAGGTTATTTGATGATGTGTCTTTTAGGGTTTAACCTTGTTTAGTAGCTTTTAGGATTTAATCCTTAGGTTGGTTCAATCAGGGTTAAGTAGAACACTCCAAGTTTTATAAGCACTGGTGATGATATATTCCTTTAGAAATCAAAACAAAATGTGGAGTGCCTGGTTTAGCCCTAAAAATCAACCCTAAGTGGTAACCTACTGATGAATCACTTTTATCTCAAGTTGTGCGGCCCAAATAGTTCAATCAATTGGCCTATTGCACCACTTAGTTAAGGTACACAAAATGGTGATTAACCTAATATCATTTGACTCCTTTATGTGTTGAATTAGTGTACCGATTTCAGAGGTCGGAATCTCGGTTGAGTAAATAAAAATCAAGTCAGGTTAGGTGCCCCAAATGTGGGTGTATAAAGTGTGTATGTTGATTCGTCACACAAAAAGTATCTTTATATATATATATATATATATATATATATATATATATATGCGAAGGTGAGATGAGTGGAGTTGGCAAACAAGACAAAAAAATCATATCCTAGGGTTTATGCAAGCGCCTAAGTAGATTAGGTCTTGGCTATGAATGTGGCGAAATGAAACTAGTGGGGGGGGAATGTGGAGGGCACTTACAAATTACTCTACCTGCACTTTACTTCGGTCTACCGCACTTGGATCTCCATGCTAGGGTACTTGCAAAACAGTAGATCAGAGACAAGCGAGGTTAATAATATGTAAATGCAAAGAAGCATAGAAAATAAGAATGTAAATTCCATTGCCTCCCCGCCAACGGTGCCAAAATGATGAACATGTTTCATGAATTAAAATCGGGGTTTGGATAACCCAACATTGTAGCTAGCAAAATGCATCTATCAAATACAATTTATAATCGAAACTCCAAGGGAGTCCCGGATAGAACACAGGGAGGCGACGTTTACTTTGGTTGAAATCCACATTTCGTTTTGTTTCATTTTGGTGTTTTGGGGTTTTGTTTTTTTTTTTCTTTTATTTTTATAGAAGAAGCAAGCAAGATAGATAATAAGAGAGATGAAACAACTATGATATATCACACAAATGTTTATTACAATAATCTATGAAAGCATAAAAGAAATAGGGGTGAGAGGAAATCTCCCAAACCAATTGTTCGTCAAGACGACAGCGCCTGGCGGAAGCTTCAATGAAGGAGGTGAGATGCGGGACAACGAAGGTGAGATGCGGGAAGATGCAGGGTAGAGGAATCCTTCATTGAGGCTCTGGAATGGAGGTGAGGAGACGGAGACAATCTTCTATCGGAATGGGGGTGGGAGGACGGCTCCAAGGCAACCTATGAAGGTACTGGGATGAAGGATGAATATTTGGTGGGAAATAGGAATATTACACTAATAGGAGGCCATTGGAGCTTGAGAGTAAGCTCTAATGGAGCTTTGGTAGGCTACTAGAGCTCAGGAGTAGGTGGGAGTAGAATAGGTAGAGATGCCTAGGCAAGGGAGGTGTGTAGGCCTTTATATAGTGGATGGGAGGAGCCAAAAATGGACACAGGGTAATTAGCGACCTCTAGGACGTCGCTGTAAGTCCAGCTCAAGCGTTGCTGTAGCCAACTCACGCCCACTCACGCATGCGCTCCGCTAGCCCTCCATCACGTGTGCGAATCACGCTCGTGCCCTGCTGGTAAGAGCTGGTGAGCGTGCTGGCATGAGCGCTGGCATGCGCTGCCGTGCGCCCAATTGACGAATTGGGGGGGCTCTGCAGGTCTCAAACCCACGCCCCTCCCTTGCGATCAAGTGCCTCCACCATTGTGCCATGTCAACAAGTGTGTCGAGAAGATGTGCTGTGGCTGCATGGTGAAGAAGGGCTCTCAGCCGTTGGATTGAGATCCAACGGCTAGGATCTCATCTTGCGGCAAGTCTGGGGATGCGATGGCTCAGGGGGGGTGGCCTGGATGGCGCCACATGGTACCATCTGGGCCGTCCATCTCCTTCTTATAGAGGATGCTACGGAGCTTTGATCAGGGTGATTTTTGCGTTGACAGACTGCGATCATCACTCCGGATTCATCGTATGGTCGGATTCTTCATCCGAAGCCCGTAAAGATGTCACACTACCTCCTAGCCATATATAATGGAAGAATTAATATACATAACACAATTATCGTAAATGCTATGCAATGGATGTTATGCAGTATTTATAACATGATATATGCCTAGGAACTATCATAAATAAGAGTTTTCACATGAATTCATGTGTGTTTATCATGCAGCCACCGCCATCCACCACCTTCTTCTCCTTGCCGTCACCGGCTCTGACCACATTCCACTGCACCTCCACCACCACCTCATAGCCCTCAGTCCATAGATCCTTCTCCGAGCATCTCACCACCTACGACGCCCTCCTCCCTGCTTGAGCTAAGGAAAATGAAATCCCCTCTTTCAAGCCCAATTTCTTTTTACATTCACATGCCATTGTGAAAGGTGGGATTTTTGGTTTATTCATTTTATAATCGGGTGATTTTATGACAATGATCTTCCTCTTTTACGTAATGTATGTTTGAACTTGAATTAGCATCTTAACCTTAATTAAAGGGGTGTTTTTGATTCCATTGTTTGGGCATATCATTTGTGAACGTTAATTTTTTACTTGTGCAAGTTATGATAGACCCATTCCACCCTATAGAGACGACCAGCTCCTCATTGAATGGTCAATTTCAATTCAATACTTTGATTAGTCGATTTTCCACCACTTAGAAATACAAACAACAAATCATTTTAATTATTATCTTCTTCTTAAGTGAAAATCATCTTTTCAGCTTCCATTATCCTGCACGTCGTGGGTTAGACGATGATTTTGACGTAGGAGGTGCTGGTCATGATATTGGTACGAGACTTTAGCTCGCATTTACTCTTTATATTTCTTATTTTTGTTTAGGTAATGTTTAGAGTTTATTTATGTAATGTTACTCTTTTGTAAATATTTTCTAAGTTAATTTGTATTAATGTAAAATATTTTTTATTATATTTATTTTATTGAATGCTATATACATGTTATTGGATGTTATGTATGTTAATTTAAATGTTACCTTTGATTATCATTGGTAAAATCTAATAAATTAAAAAATATATATATTTGGCGACGGTTATTCTAATAATCGTTGCTAATATGCTTTAGAGATGGTTTTAGAATCATCACCAAAAAGTCACCAAAACAACTCTCCTCCTAATAGCCTATTTTTGGCGACGGTTACCCAACCATCTCCAAATTATAGTTTGCGACGATTATTATTGTAACCGTCACCAATGATTAATTTGCGAGGGTTATTCAATAACCGTCGCAAAAGTGTTTTTACGACGGGTATAAGTCATCGCAAAACGAAGTTAATCATGACAGTCAGTATTATTAGCAACGATTAGTATTAATAACCGTCTCAAAAGACTATTCGCTTCACAAGCTTGCGTGACATTAAGACAATTTTGTTACAAAAACCGTGGCCAAAAGTAATTTTTCTTGTAAAGCTTGTTTACTAATATAAATGATTTTTACCTAACCATTTATGAATTCGCGTAGGCATTACCAGACACGGAAGGGTGGTGCCAGATGTGTAGTCCAGCTACTGTTCAATGCTCAATGCCCATTTAGCTTGACACCTTCCAACTCCATCAAGTGCTGCTGGTTTGTTCGTTGCTATACAGAAGTGGCAGAAGGCAGGAACAAGCAGTCAACATGGCAGCCAGAATCCAACCATGTAAAGGGTGGTGTGGATTAATGAGCATCCACCAGTATCTTCAACCGATCATCTAATGCTTATCTTAGCTTGAAAATTTGTAGATTTGTATCACAGCGGGGACCCTTAATCACGTTATATTGACATGTCCCCTTGGGGTTAAATCTTATGATCTGTCATGCATACTCTCGTGAAAATTTCTCTGAAGATTGTATATATGGGTCCAAAACGCTTCCATCCAGCTGCTATTTGTAAATCTAATTTGTAACCAAAAAACACAAAAAAAATCTCGAAACAATAACGGAAAGGCGTCATAAGGAGAAAGTGAGACCATCTATTTATGATCGTAAGAAGAGATGGGCTAAGCAAGGACGGATTTGTCTTCGATGGACGTGTGAACTTTTTAACCAATGATTTTGAGTAAGAGGAAGTGTACAGAGTCCAGTAAAATCTAAATAATGCGTTCTAATTCACTTTGTGGCAACATCCAGCACAAAGTTAACTGGTTTCAAGGATATGCATCCGCCCTAGAAAATACCAGTTCTTGTCTGTCTTCTTGCCAGTTTTTTATGGATAACTGACCCGATTTTTTTTTTTTAAGAAGGTAAATATAGTGAATATGGGATTCCAAATCATAACCTCTTAGATTTAAGTAGAGGCTCTATCACTTAACCAACCCTTTCGAGGCAACTGGCCCACTATTTCCAAATAGAAATACGGAGTGACACGCATAGAGCTGATATGTCCTTAATCGAAGCGAATGGTCCTTAATTGCACCGTAAAGGTAATAGATCACTAGTTTTAAGGAAAAGATGCGAGCCACTTTTTTTTCTAATCCATTAAATAAGGTAAGATTCTATCTGACCACTGTAGCATCCAAGTGGAATAGTTATATTCACGTCTTGCACATTTCCAGATATATTCTCCCAACGAGAACAGTTACATGTGCTCTTTTTTCTTTTATTGTTTTTTTTTTCGAAGTAAAAAGTACTCCGAAAATTATTTTAAATAACCAAAGTAGATAAGTGGTAAGAGAAGTAGACACATTATGAGAAAGCCATCTCCCCTGACATTGATGCTCCACATAGTAAGTAGCTAAAATATGGCCAGATCTAGTGTACTGACATGGGACGTAATTATAATGAACTATAATCTTGGGGATATCTTCCAGCAAATCTTGGTACTTGAGAATGGTGGCTCGACTCCTCTGGATGCCATAGTATTAATTGTCGAAGATCATTTCCACTGTAGTCCGACGATCACTAAAAATGTGGGCTTCATAGCAGTCCAAGTTGTAAGCTTCATTAATTCAAGGCTTACAAGATGGCTAAAATCTCCAATTCCTCCAGCATTGTTGCTTGCATTAAAGCCCCTGCTACAAATATGATGCCTTTGATCTTTGTAATGCAAACTACTGCAGTTGCTCCCTTCCCATCTTTGAACGTTGTGTTCACAAAATAGATGAGCTTTGTCAGTGAGCCCCATAGCTCAATCACATCATTCGTTAATGTAGTGCTCCCTTTCAACTGTTCGTTGAGTTTGTTTAATTGTGACACCCTATATCGTTTGCTTTGTAATGAAAATTGGAAAAGGGTTTCTCCCTTATATTGGAGTGTACATCTTTCCCTCTAAAGATGATAAGGGCCTTCGTATGCATTCTCAAAAACTTCCTTTAGGATAATCTTTTCCGTGAGGAACTCAAATACAAATTCCATCCTAGTGGGCAGAAAATCCATTTTAACTCCCCATTTAAACCAAATAGCTTGTGTGAGGAACTCAAAGATGTGTTCTCTACTCTCTTTTGCTCCACAAATCCAACGAATACCTCCACCACCTAACCATCATTTAAGAGTTGCACCAAGCAGTAAAGCATCATTCACCAACTTTCATTGGAAGTTTTACCCTTGGTCATAATGTTATGAATTTCCATATAGTGGAGCTCCATTCCGATCTTTGCATATCAGTCATTCTTGCACCATGTGCCTAGGTTCACAAAGCAAATTTGAACCAAAAAACACCCTTTCAATGATGTTGCTATTAGTGCAACCTCTCATTATATATATTTTGATAATTTTACAAAATAACCTAATGAAAGTTAATGAAGAGCTATGATAGCTTGTAGGAGCATAAGTCAACTTCCAAGGTGCATCATGAAGATAGAGAGTTCTCACCTTAGGTCCTACGACATCTTGTATAAATTCAAAGTGTTGTAACTTTATCTTTTGCTGAGTCTAGAAGTGTTATATGAAGAGCCCCAATAAGTCAGCTAAAAGACCTAAGTAACTCACACACAACCCCTTAACACTTAGGCAAACCCAAGAAATCATGTTCCAAACTTTATTAATATATATCATACATTTGATGCCTTATTTTAAGACATCCAAATAAAACATTAGATGTCCAACCTTCAAAAATATTTTCTTTACAAACTCCATCATTTGCACATTAGCCATCTAATTGTTATCCAAGATGTCTACACCCACCTACATATGTCTAAACATAGTCTTAGACATTCAACAATGGAATATTAGGTTTAAATTAGCCCAAATTCAAGAGATGTCAGACCTAATCTCACCTATCGACTTTTAAGAGTTTATTTCCTAATAAAAGATTATTGTCCTCAGACATCCAGGGTGATCCCCAGGCGTCCATACTTGTCTCTGAAACTCCAAGACCTCTCTTAGATGTCTAATAAAGAGATGTTAAGGATAATCTAACCCAAGTTTTAATTTGTCAGACATAATCATCATTTCCAACTTTTCAAAAAAATCACTTCTCGAGACAATCATGATCATCAAGCATCCAATAGTCACACCAGACGTCCTATAGACATTTGATACTTAGGTACAAGTATCCTGTAGAAGATCCAATGCATCAGGAAGAGTTCTAGGAACCTTTCCTCTTGTTTTTAGACGTCTAAGGACTCAGACGCCTGATACACCCCCTTCAGACATCTAACCTATAAAATCTACTATCCTGCACAAAGTCCAAATGAAGTCAAAAACTATATCTTTCAAAATTAGACATCTTATACATAGACATTAGATGTATGACACTTTAGGTAGAAGTCCAATTATGTTGTTAGACTTAATAATTATCCTGCAGTCAATGAGATTTCACCCAAATCTTTTTGGATTTGATCCAATGGCTAAGATCTCTCTCTCAAGCCTTCTTGAAGCTTTCCTTGGGCTCTGTAAATGTAGATAAGGACCCCTTGGCCTAAGACACACCATTTGGAGATCAAAAACAAACCTTCTACTCAAACTTGCTCCAAGAAACTATAGCCCAAAGCTTTGCCATAGTCTACTCTATTTGGGTGTTCTTCCCTTTTGCTCAAACCTTACATTACACTTAACATTCAGGGAGTTCTTTTTTTCTATAGTAGCTAGCTTAAATTCTATCTTATTATGAGTTATATATATTGTGCTTATTTTGTTAGATTTGAGAGCCTAATTGCATCAATCGGGATGCAATTGTTATATGGTGACATGGGAATTGATGTTAAAATAAGTGAGATTTGGAAGAGATTTTTAGTCCCATATTGGAAGTGGAAAATCTCTTGGTGGGTGTAAAAAGCTTCTGCCTCTCATGACTTATGTAGCAAAGAGTGAGAGGTGGGGCTGGGGATCACGCACGCACGCATGCGCACCCCGCCTCGGCTCAGCTCTGGCTCGGGCTCAGGCTAAGGTGAGAATCAATTTGGAACTTGGAACTTGGACTCTTTTGCTACAAACTTTTAATTTCACGATTTTGATCTGGATTGGTCGATCAAAACGTAAAAATGGTCAACTAGTTATTTTGGTCAATTAATGAGTTAAGTTTAGTCAATCAATTGATTTTGTTGACCAAAAAGTCAAGTTTGATTGACCAATTTATTTTGGTCAATCAATGAACTTAATTGGTCAATTAATTATCGTATTTCCATAAAATGGGAATTTCCATAAACGTCTTGTCATGAGCTCTATATAAGGGCCACGATGGGGCTCTCATTTGATACACAACAAGAGTGGAAAAGCTCTCTCCACTCTCTCCCTCTCCGTCTCTTTCTTGATGCATTCGTTCGATGTGAGATTGGTAGAAAAATCTCCAATCAGTTTTGTTGATCTTACACAAGGAGATTGAGAAATCCAGAAGAAGTTTTTGATTGATCAAACCATTAAATTGGAAGATAATCAAGAATTTGGTTGGAAACCAAATTGCATCAGCTTCATTCTCCTAAGGTGATTTTTTATGACATCCAAGATCGGAGTGCGACGAATCTTGGAGGTGGATCGCCATATCCTGGGAGGAGTTTGTTAGATCCCGACACATCAGCATTGTGGGAAGCGATACCTTCTCTAAAGGAAGCCCTTAATGGGTACTTTGATCGGAGTAATCTCTAACCTTTTTTTATTTTGTTTATTTATACTATTGCATGTTATTTGTTCTTTATTTTATTCTGGATCTTGCCAAATCATATTTGACTTGATTGATTTAATATTTTTTATCTATGCGAGAACATTGGAAATGCATATGTTTTTATTTATTTATTTCCTTTATGCATTTATTTCAACTTTTTTTCATTTTGTTAATAGGTAACTATATTAGGGTGTCTGGCCTATCAAATACCCTTCTCTTCATATTGGAAGGGTAAAACCTCCATTTAGGGATTGGAGGTGGGATTGTATTTGAGGAACAACACCCTTGTTCAAAGTGGTATGGATATTATTTAGTTGATCACTTGTCCATCGGTAAATCCTAAGTCGGGTTGACTTAGGTGGTGGTTTTTACTCAGTTTGGATTTCCACCTAAAAATCCATGTGTCCATTGTGAAATTGTTGTTGCAAATTCAATTACACTATTCACCTCCTCTCTAGTGTATTTTCAGTTGCTAGACCAATATATTTGCTGCCTTATAGTTTACATTGATTTTTGTGATTTCTTGCACAATCTAGTCTTCAAATAAATATTGCAGTAAAGGCAAATTCCAAGTCCCTTCGTTTGTGAGCAATTCTACTACAAGGTTAGTGAATTCTCATGTCCATCATGGGTCATAGTTAGTAAATCCACATCAAGAAGTTAATAATCACTCCATATCTTAATTGTCCTCCCATTCCTAATTTCTTTACCAATTGAGCTCTCACTAATGGTTGTAGCTCCACTAAACCCATCCGTAGTTTGGACTATTGTGCACCCGATGATGAGAGCACCATTTAATTATCAACTTATATTTTTGTTGTAAGACTTTGCACATCAGGCTCCCATCTTCAACATGTAGTTTCGAAATGTTCTACATGAGAAAGGTTGTGTTGATGTCCTTAACGATCCTGTTGCATGCGTAAATCGTCGAGTTAAGAAATGTATGTGTCGTAGTACAATCAACGAAAATGCAACAGCATTTAAATTTATAAGAGTGCTCGAAAATAGAGAATGTGAGTCCAAGGTTGTTCGCAGGAAACAAATATGGAATTCACGCACTAATCATATTCAGAAATAATAAGCATAATTAATGAATCATAATAAAAGATATTCAATGAATAAACTACTCAGAATGATATTCAATAATATCTCAAGAAATTACTATGATAAAAAGAAGAGAGAGAAACATTAAAATTGTGATTTAGATCACCAAGGATAACCCTCAAGTTAAACACATATCAAACATTCAAATTCAACTTAAATATTTCAATAGTATCTTTGAACCATTAATCTCAAATAGCTACAATAGAATAGGAATCAAGTAGCAACTCAAATAATGCCATAGTACTGCATCAGGCATCGGCCACAAGGGGCAGACGACTTAAATATCACCAAGGCACAGAACCGCAGCAAGGCGCACAAGGGTTCCAAGCACAACATTTTTCTTCAAAAGCTAAGTGTTAGCTTTCTTCAGCATGCACCTCAAGGGAGATAAACCTGAAGCAAAACCCTCCCTCCTCCTCCTCACAACTTCTCTTCTTATTTCTCAACAGAGGGTAATCAAGTACTCAGATGGGTAAATGGATTCGGGGGTCTAAACTCGTGTGTATGTGTGCACGGGCGAGGAGTGAGCGCAAGACGACACGTGCATGGGGAATGATTCGCCCATATTTATGGTCTATTTAAGTATGTGAATGCCTAGACATTAAGATATCTTTAACAATTAGTTAGCATGCATTAGGATGTAAATAAATTAATTTATATTTTAATTGATTGCATAATTCATGCATTATCTAAATGCATTTAGAATTAACTTAGAATAGCATGCATTTGACTAGTTAACCAATTAGATGCATTACATGCATTATTTTGGTCTAACATAGAAGTTAAAGGTTTGTGCATAAATAACCCTAATATCTTATTTTATTTTATTCTTCTTCTTCTTCTTCGATGGGTAACGGCTTCGCTTCGTCCTCCTGCGGCCATTCACTCCAACCACAGCTGCGAGCATTCATCCTCCATGAAAAGTGGATCTGGAGCCTTCAATGCTCACGCTCCATTTCCAAGCAGCAGCAGCTACAAAGGAGGGGGAGAGTCTACCATGCTCGAGGAGACTCCACCACGACTCCACCGTCGCGAAGAGCTTCGAGATCACCTCCACTTCACCACTGTGTGTCTCTAAGGTCAAGCTCCGCCAACCGTGAGCCGACGGGGTGACAGGCCACCGTGCCAATCCAGCGAACTCGACCATTACTGTGCACGAGCTCCTTATAGCTCACCTATCACCGTGCCTCCTCATCTTCATCCCCTGCACTTCATCTCCAACAACACCATCTACTCTCCATCACAAACATCACCAACACCCATCTCCTCCTAGCCTTCCTTTTCCCTTATTTTCATCCTCTACATGAACTAACACCTCACCACCATCACCATCATCCACTCCACGCATCACCACTATTCATCTTCTTCCCCATCTTTTCTTCTTCCTCTGTTTTCCCTCCACTAAAAACAACCCAAACATCAACCCACTACCACCACCTCCAACAGCACCAGCACCACCTCAACCATCTCGCCACACCATCCACGTGCAGCCAGCAGCTGTGCTCACCTCCAACAGCCTGCGCCTTCTTCTCCCACATGCGGCCAACAGCGCACCCCCGTACCTACAATAGCCCGCACGTGCCCCTCTGTGCGCACCTTCACCTCCAGCAGCAAGCAGTAAGAAGAGACCCACCACCGTCTCCTCCTCACCACCACCGGCTCCAGCAACCATTTGCCACGCCACCACCACCATTGGAAGTGGCTCGGAGGGCTTATCCTTCACCGTGAACCTCACCTCCAACTGTGGCCTCCTCCGTGTGCGAGCACAAGGGGGAGTTTTCCCTTGCTTTGGGTTGCATTAGTTATTACGATCCAATGCCATTGCCAAACTTAATTTTCCTCATTTACTGAATATTATAATGCTAGTTATTTTGTGAAGATAACCTCCTTCCTTTCTTTAAATGCTTTATCAACATATATGAACACTATGAGCCCCATTTAAGAGGGGTTTTGGCATCGATTCTTCATGACTTTAATTGTGAAGATTGATTTCTTGATTTTGAGATTTTAATAGGCACGTTCCTCCTTGTGGACATGACCTGCTCTTTTGAGTGGTTAATTTTACTTTGTGTTGATTGAGAGTTTTCCACCACGCATTATATAACAACATCATCATTTTATTGTGATCATCCTATTTAAGTGAAAACGTCTTTGTCAGGGACCCGACCCCCCATGTTATTAGGCAAAGAGGTAGTAGCACAAAATCAATTTGTACGTAGAGAAGAGGTCATCCACTCCCGATGTGGTTCTAAATCCCATGCTCTTTTTGCATCTGCAGCAGGTGGAAGCTTCCAAGCAATTGGGGCTCTGTTGTCGCTCCTTTGGTCAATTGAACGCTCAGAAGGCTTTGTGGAGCTAATGTGCTGCTATTGATTGTGGAGGCGAAGCCATTGATGGTCAGATGGAAGCGGTCGGTGTTGAGGAAGATGGCAGTGTAGACGGCAATCCGGCGAAGTACTTGCAACAAGAAAATGGGCTAAAAACCCTCACTAAAAGGTTCACGAGCTTCACCATGAGGAGTGGAGTGAGATGGTGGTGTCAATGTGGTGGTAGAGGGCTTTCAAAGGTGGAGGTGAGGCAGAGCTAATAGGAGCGGTGGCATGGCATTTGGTGAGCTATGGAATGCGTGCAACCACACCAGAGGTATGCCGAACATAGAGAAGATGACGGGGAAGAGAGGCGATCGGCTGCTGGATTGATAAGGTGAAGGTTGGTTGCTAATATAGAGAAAGAGGGGAGTTAAAGGGACCTAATTATGGATGAAGATGGGGAGGAATTGCACCGACTTTGATTGGCCGAATGTGGAGGAGAAGTCCTCCAGTGAGGGAGACAAAGCTCCTGGCATGTATGGCGAGGAGCAGACAATGGAGGGAGGAAGTTTCCCTCTACCTATGGTATGTGGCAGAGGATGAAGAAGCCAGAGTAGAGGGGTCACCGGAGCTGTTGTTGGAGATAGCCGAGGGAGAAGAAATTGAAGAAATTGAGGCTAATCGAGCTAAGAAGCACGACCTAAAGATCAGGAGCTTTTATAGAGCTCCTAGCCATGCTTTGATTTAGGAAAAAAGCTTGATTTGCTTGGGAATTAGGTCACAAGGAACCCACGAATTTCATGGATTCGCTAGGGCACATCATCGCGAATTGGAATCCTAAATCACCTTCAGATCATTCAGTACAATGTGAACACCAATCCCACCAAATTTGGTGGGATTTGGTGTTAGTTTGATTGGGTTTTGAGGAAGTCAAAGGTTGCATTAAGGTCAGTTGACCTATAATGGTGACAGGGACCTATCCATGAAGAAGATTAGAAATGGCCTTTCTGCAAAGATTTTCGAAAGCTAGAGGCTTGATTGAGAGGAAAAGAGTTTTAATGGACTGAAATGCAAACTAGGTCAAGATGAACTCTAATTGGGCCTAAATTTTGGTACAAACCTAATTTTGACCCAAGAAATCTAATGGTGAAGTCAAAATTGAGTTTTGATCACGTTTGATTGGATAATTTATACAGAAGCCCAAATCAAGGTAAAATCCCGTCTGCGACTCTATTCAACATCAAAATATATTCAGATGGTCAAACCAAGGGTACCAACCTCAGAATATTTTTCTATGAATTTTTGGAGGCTTATATGAATTTTATCATGACCAAAACCTCTTTAATTTAAGCAGGTCTGAAATTAGGATTTTAGGTTCTAATTTAGTTCTCAAAATGCATGAAACCATATTTCTGTCTGTGTGGACCCACTCTTAGGACTTTAATGCTCAATTGACCTTCAGTTAACCCATGGCAAATCCTGTGGTTACTCTACATTTATGATGTGATGTTAAAATTATAGAATTAACCCTATTTTAGTGTTTTCTTCTCAAAATGGTTTTGCGTGGAATTACGGCTCTCAAGCAATTATGTAGGAGCTTTTGTCTCTTGATTTTGACTAATTAAGGTTAGTTATGGCTAATGATGGTGTTACCATCATATCCTCAAACATAACCCTCCTAATTTTTTTGGTTTGGCAATATATCTCCAAGCTCGCATGTAGCAATGTTTTAATTTTAACATCATCATATCCCCACCAAACGTCCTTTGCTAGCTAATCAATTTTCTTGCAAGTTTGCTTGAGAAACAAATCAATAGCCATTAAGTTTGAGGGAATAGAAGCAAGAGAGGAAGAGATCAATACATGACTTACATGTTAAATCTCATATTATATCATGTGAAAGCATAGCATTCAATTCAAAATAGGCCAAGTGGAATGGTCCAACCATCCTAATTAGCACCTTCTAGCTTCCTTTTGGGATGTGAGACTATTTCAATTTGCAATTTTTCCCCTTTGTGCACTCCACTGCCACTAGCCATATTGAATATGATGGATACATGTTCTTTAAGGGATTAAATTCATCGCTTGCAATGTCTAATCTAACATTGCGCATCTTATCCACGAAGGGAACATGTTTGTTGTTAAATGTATTTCACTCTTCGGTTTCTACTAGATGATAGATATGACTTTTTTATGATTTGTTGTCTCGATGCCATGTCATCCAATTTGCTATTCTACTCAATATGAAAAGCTATTGCAATCTTGGAATCAACGAAAAATATCATAGAACCTTTCTAGCTTGTTTCTTAATTATCGCTTTTATACCTTTTCTTGCTACATTGCAGGAAATTACTCCAGCCTATGTATTCCTCTCTATATAGCACATAGTCATTTGGACATGCGTTGATCTTCTTACATTTCAAATCAAGTATGAGAATTTACATTTTTGCATCATACCATGACTCAAGAAAACCATCAAGATTATTTAACAACTCTCTAACGAACTGAAGTACCTTAAGCGTTAATTACATTGTTGCTTTGTTCATAACCTTTGTTTGAAATGGTTTTAGAGGAAAGGATGACCTAGACATGGAAGCGATCCCAAGAGAAATAGGTTCCTCTACTGCCTTAATTTATTGCATTATAAAACTGATTACAATTTTTAATGGATCTTTCACATCTACATTCTCAATACATGCTGCTTTCATTTCATTAAGTATCTCCTCAATTTGATCACCTCTAGCATCAACAGATTCCTCAACTTCCATTGTATTTCATGTGTCTTCCTCTGTGAGTTCCTTTACATGTGTAATCAAAACAATGTAATGTTGCTACCAACTGTTACAAATCACATCCTCGAATAGAGTATTTCTATCATAAACAAATCCATTGAAACACCTTCTAAATGGACAGAAAATCTTCTCAAATAATTCTCCTCATCTGTATTGCTTTCTATCATCATGGAAGGCCCAATCAAGGAATGAAATCACTCCATTCCTATATTGGTTGCAATCCAAATTTCTTAAACCAATCTAAAACTTGTCCATGGTAACCTAAAGTTTAAAGTAAACTTCCTATAACTATAATGACCCAGATGCCACCTCTCAACTAACCAGGTGGGAATTCGAGCCATGACCTAAAATGGACACACTAAACAAGACCAAAGTCACCCATCATGTAATCATAAAACATAACATGCACAATATATACATAGTTAGCAAACATTGATAAAGCATTTAGAAAAGTAAGCAAGTAAAAGTTGTCCGCAAGAACATGGTCACAAAAAGATCGAAAGAAAAGAGTGCCATTAGTTGTACAACTAACAAAAAGACAAAAGGGGAAACCACAAAAGTAGGGCTCCCATAGTCACGGGGCATCCTATGGTGTCGAGCTAAGCCCAGCAACAGATGCTCTATGTGCAGTCGCTTCCAACTGCTTAGCTAAACTTGAGTACGAAGTCTAAGGAACACATCAGCAAAAGCTGAGTCTAGTGGTACAATGGAAAAACAAGAAAAAAACTAGAACATGAGAATTGGGTACTGATTTTTCCTTTTATTTATTCTTGTAATTTGATGAGGGGAAAAAAGTGGCCTCAAACTAAAAACTTCGCACGAATCCCAAAGAAAGATCAGGCTACTCAGATACCAAGCAAACAAGTGAATGCGACTCTGCCTAACCAACCTACACTCAAACGGATTCAGAGCCACCTTCATCCAGGTGGATCTAGATAGGACCAACCGCTAAAGGACCCAGGTTAACCAGAGTAGAAGAGGCAACAATAGCATCCACAATGCTCACATCAACATTACCAATGTTGTTACTAGCACTATTACTAGCCAAATAACAGACGTACCGAAGAATCCGTGAGGATTGTTTTGGAAGATTTTATGTTGTTAGGATATTTCTTATACTATAAATAGAGAAGAGAAGCCCTCGAGAGTGCTCTTCACACAATCTGAGAGAGAGAAAACTAGAGATTTTGTACTACCGTTAATCCTAGTGGAAGTTTAGGAGCATTGCTTTCCCCCTAGACATAGACCCGTTGCGATGGAACTAGGTCACCAATTCTCATGTTTCTTTTCTATGATTTCTTGTGTGTTTGATTATTGAGTCGGATCCTCCTTTCACTAAGGAGAATGATCATAATTATACAATTTCATTAATTCTAATTTATTCCCACAAGTGTGTTGCCAACTGTATTACGATCATATTCCTTAGATATCAATTCCTTGAAAGGCACGATGAGATCTTGGTGCAATGTCTCAGGATATGCGCTAAGTATGTGGCTTCCTCTTGGCTAGGATGATGACCTCGCACTCATCCCATATCTCGTTCCATCACCTTGGGGTCCTAGCAAAGGGGTAGTGTGGAAGCTACATACTATGACTATGCATATAGCCATGACCTATGCTAGCTCATGGATAGCCCTCTCCATGAGCCTAGGTATGTTTCCCAACCATAATAGTATCATATTTATGTATATTTATGAACGTACCCCTACCCTACTGCCCAGTAGGCCAAAATAGTCGATCACAAATTCAGTGGGAGGCAAGCCCACTCCTTATTCCACCACCAAGCTCAACTAAACTAGTTCATCCCAACCACCCTAAATATTCATTTTCACTTTTCACATCTCGTGACATTAAGCTTATTGTTTAGCACGTGGGATACTCATTAATTCTACTAGCAAGATATCAGCATATTATTCCAGTGACTTGCCAAATTTAGCTTGTTATTGATTACATAAATTTTGCACAACATGGTTTTCCCATATTTCTTATCTCTAAAGGCAATTACATGGAGATGCATGATTAAATGACCAATTAACCATTTAAGAATAACGCAAACAAATGATCTCATTTTTCAATTCCTACACCACTTTTAAGTATTACTAGTACCCGAACAAGGAAGGAACCATCATCACATCTTTTACAGGTTCCGGTAACTCAGCAAAGGAAGGAGCGCACACAAATTGGAAATTTCAAGAATGATAGTATAATCTAAATTTTACCGAGAGAGGATGGATAGGAACACTCCATCTACCGTCACCAAGAGATCACAGTGACTCCACAATGTACACCTAAGGTCCCTTTCTCCTCTTGGGGGAACTCACGTGCTTCGTACATGTTTGGAGAACCAACTCTAGTTCAAAACACACAAGGAACATATTAAAAAAAATCACATTAGGGGCATTCTTGAAATTTTCATGTGTGGGGAAACTTTCAAAGAGAAGTTTAGGACTTACCACGATTCATGCATGTCGAGAGAATCTCGTCCGTACCAAGAATGCATGAATTAGAGATCCTTTAACCTTTGAACCACTCCAAAACGTGTTCGCACCTTGAAACCACCTGCATACGCACCACCTCAACATACTCTCTCCCTCCCTCTACGTCGGCTTCTCTCTCTTGCTCAATTTCACTCTCCATTTCTCTATCCCTACTCAAGCCTCTCTCTCTTTCACTCAATCTCTCTTTTTCCTCTCATTTTCCACCTAATCATTCTTTCCTTCTCATTTTTCTCTCTCATTCTCGCTTAATCTCTCTCCTAGTGGCTCACATCTCTCTGTTTCTCTCTCTTATTTCCTCTCTTTTCTGTGAACACACATAGGGAAGATTGATGATGTAGCGCCTCCCCACCCCCTTCCCCAAGACCAACCTTTTTTTATAATTACTCTAGACATGGGGGAAAAGAAAACTCAAATAACCAAAATACCTCTTGTTTTGGGTTTATTTACACCCCACACCCAAACTTAGAAAATTACACATAACCTTTGCTACAGATTTTTGATTCCCATGAAATAAATACCATTGGAAAGTTTATGATGAGAGAAATTTAACGATACCAAATATGATATAATTCAACAACTTTCATCGAAGGTTGACCGAGTTTAACCAATTACGTGTGTTCCTTGTTTTCTGTGTACATAGACCAAATTTGTGTTCCACAAGTGTCGAGTTCATATTGATGTGCTTGAGTTTATAATGACTCCAAAATTTAGGTTCCAAACTTGACAATAAGTTAGAATGGGATAAGGATGATGTGTGTATTTTGATTAATGTTTTTACATTATAATCCATCGTCAAAGATTTAATCACAATGTTATTTGTTATATGCAACTAGTATTTGGAGAAATTTTGGCACATCTCCTCGCATGTCTTTGGTATACTCTCCAAGACTAACCTTAACTTGATTCCTCCAACCCTCTCCGCATGCCCCAACAAGCTATAAATCTTTGCCATCGCACGTTGTTTCTCGTCATCGAGTTTTGCACACATCTCCACTCCTCTCTTCTTCTTCCTGATGTTGCTGTCAATGCTGACCTTGGAGCTCCTTCATTCTTCCTTATTGTTGGTACTTACCATCAAAAGAAGGCATGGCTGCTCTCGCCTCTTCGTCGAATTTCTTTCTGCCAGCAAAGATGGTTCTCCTACTCTCCTCGTCGCTCCAACTCCAACATCACCCTCTTCTTCTTCAAGTCCGGCGAGCAACACTGGTGACCTCCTCCCTCGCTCTTCGACGTCCTCCCCTCCTCTTAGGTAGTCCCCTTTCTTCTCCTTCCCCCAAAGAGTAGTTTAGACCTCCTTAGAGCTAGATTCCACCCCAACTCCTCCCTCCTTCCAGTTGTCTTCTCCGTGACTGGCCACAGGCCAAGGTGAACTCCGGTGATCTCCACCACGTTGCTCTGGCCACTCTCGCTGCTTGCTGACCATCCCACAGGCTCCGCCTTGATGAGAGGAGCAAATGCACTCTCCAAATCAAAGGTTTCGTTGGCTCATCGACCCCACCAAACACAACCCACCACCGCTGACTCCATAGTGTTTGCTAGCCCTCCTCTGACGTTCCCACACCAAACCACAGCCACCATCACCTCCAGCAACTCACAACAAAGCTCCTCAACTCGTTGGCTTCAATCTTTGATGCGATCCTCCAATCACTAGTCACCCACCGCCATCGCATCTTCCTCATCTTCCACAGCCATCGATCAACCTCCCCCAAGTCTGCACGCTTCGCAGCAAGCTTTGCGAAACTCTGAGGAACACCATCGACCACCAGTATGAGGCATCCATGTTGTAAAGCTCACCGGCTGAGACCCCTCCACATCTCCCTACAGCTGCGATGAAGGAGAAGGAGCTCAAGCTCCTTTGCTAACAGGGGCTAGTTGAGAAGAAAAATAATTTCTAGGGACCTATGTACAAAGATGCAAGGACTAAAATGCAAGAGATCTTGACTTGTCAAGGATTGAATTACAGAATCTATTGATTTGGGTCAATTTAAATTGATTATTGAATTGTCTTGTCCAAATTTTATTGGTAATTGATTATTTCATGCTTAAACACTTCCATACTTGATCATTTTCTTCTCCTAAGCATAAAGAAAAAAAATTAGAAAAATTAGTTATTCATTGCACTTACATTTGATTTCCTTAAATTGTAAACGCAAGTGCAAATTTAAAGTTATTATATTAATTCTTGAATAATCGTGATAGTGGTACTCGTGCATTAGCTTGCTCCTCATGTTCAACCTCAGAATATACTATTTTTCAAGTTATAAATTTTAATTCTTAGATTCTCTTTGGTCACCTATACTACAATGCATCCATTTTTAAAACCTGATTGAAGCGAGTTTCAACATTTTGGTGCCATTGCTGGGAGCAACGTGCAATTATTACTATTATTTGTGAATATCCCTATTTTTTGATTTCTGGCTCATCTACTTGGTTTTGGTTGTGATTTTTGTGAGAAAAAAATTTGAATTTGGAGCTTAAAGAACACAACCACTCCATGGGTAGGTGATCTTCTCCCTTTCCCTCTTAATCTCCACCTCTTTTTAGATAGAAGAATAAGAAAAAATTCTAGGATTCAACCTTCCCTTATTTTTGTAGCATTACTATTTGTGGCAAGAATTTCTGAGAATTAACTGTGATTGAAGAGATTTGATTAGAATACATAATACCTAAAATTTCTGTGCCTATTAGGGACTTACACTTAAGTTGCTTAGCACATTTGAACTATCACCTTCTTGATTGAGTCCATTGTGCTACTTAATTTCAAATTAGACTCCATTGTAGAGCCAAATTAGGGTTTCAATTTTAGGGTTCTGACATGTTAGTACACATTCGCAAAAGTTATAAAGGAAAATAATTACCTGCATTGTGTGCTACCCAAGCCATGTTTGAATTGATTTAAGAAGTAAACCCTAAAATGCAGGCTTTAAGATCACTTGAACCCTAAAAGTTGAGACTAAATAACCTGCTTGTCAAACTAAAATAGGGTGGTTCATGTAATTTAGCCCAAATTACATCATAAACATTAGTCCAGGTCAAGTGAAGTTGGTTCACCCTATAAACCAATCAACCTAGATATTAGGTCACAATTGAAATTCATTGCAAAATCAAATGACAATTAAAGGCACATGCACAATTAAGCCTTAAAATTGGTAAACTTAGGGCTTAATTCATATGTATCCAGTCTACTTGGAACCACAGTGACAAGAAAGGTCGAGTGGGGGAAACCCTGTAACTCGTAAGGATTCTCTATCGTGTAGGGATCTTCATGGGACTATCCCTTTCTGGCTGCCTAAGTAATTCTCAAGTGGGTGGATTTGTGATCTAGAGCCCATCTGCCTTGAATCAGCCATAGTCATCCAATTAATTTGGGTGCCTTGATTAGGTCCTATTCATATCCAATCCCTCTTCTCTCTTCTATAGTCTATGCATAAGAAGAAGGTCCTTAAGACTCACATTAAGGCCTCCATTAGAGTTTAATTTGAATCGGGGTCAAGCCCCAATTATTTTGTGTCTTCTAAGTTAATCAACTTCTCTTTAGATCAATATGAACCTGAATTCGATTCTTCATCTCTTAATCCATCACTTGACTTGATTCGGAAATCAACCTAAAAATTAAGGAAATGGCCACTAGTTTTGAACCCTGTAGGAGCATGAGGGACCAAATGATTGAGGATGCTATCAAATGTAATGAAGAATTTTTCAGAGCCTCAAAACCCATTAGCGGAAATCAAGATAGTAAGCAAAAGATGACTAACCCCATTATGAGCCACATCCAAATTATTACAACCCAGATATCATGTGGTTCGACCTGGGAGACCCTCTCAGAACATATGAGAGATCTAAGAAAACTTCATAGAATTGAGGGTATGTAATATCTTGCAAATCCGGAATTATGGGAAAAGTACCAAGATTTCTGTGAACAACGTGAGGATTTGTTGGATCAACTTGAAAAATTGATTGAGGAAAAATATCTAGACCTCCACCTGGAAATTGATTATGAATCTTGGAGTAATTTTGAGGACCAATAAGATTTTCCTAAACCCAGGTTCGAGAATGGACGTTTCTGTGTTGAATCCCCAACCTGATTTGAATTAAATGATGATGTTGAGTATAAGGAATTACCTAATATCGAAAATCAACTTTTGGGTTGGGAGGATTCCATTACAAGTGCACTTGATTTTGGACCAGCAACCAGAGATTTTGAGGCTGGTTCAACCGAAAAAGAATGTCCAAACACCTATATTGAATTTGATTCTGATTTCCTTGAGGATACAATTGTAGCACCTTATCTTGATAAGGTCATCCTCAAGCAAATTCTGATATCCTAATTGAGCTAAATGTAGATTCTAGCAAACCAATTCCTACATTTAACCAAGAATCTAGACCTGAACCTATTTGGGATAATGATAAGGCTTAATCTGAAGAGAATGAAATCTTAGAGTTGAAATATTAGTATTTTGATGAGCCTATTTTTGATGATGAAATCTCTCCAGATTTCTCGGAGAAGCATAACGATTCATTTGAATTGAAACCAATTTATGATACAAAATCAGAGGAATCTGAAGAAACAAAAACAGATTAGATCTACCCTAGATATCCAAAAACCAAGTCTATGCCTAATGATGAAATCTCTATTAACTTGGCATCAGAATCTAGGTTAGGCCAATTTCAGGTTGAAAACTTAGTGTTGATTTTTTCTGGTGATGGCAACCTTAATTCTTAATTAGGTTCAAAAAAATCTCTTTACCAACATTCTTCTAAATTCTCCTATGCCGATGCTAATTTTGAACATTATTCTGATTCAGGAGAATCCATGTTTCTAGAAGATTATGATCCAAGTTATGACCTTAATGTCCTTGAGCCATTTTTTTATTCTGATTCCAAGGTCATTAACTTGGATTCTAAAGCAGTTGCACCTCATGATCAAGAGACCACCCAGGAATGGCTGCTTAAGCTTGTCATCAATTAGTCTCTGCCACATGACTCCACCGGAACCCATTTATATCTTGAATCACCTCATTCTGATATGGTGCAAGATGATTTTCCTCCTCAATTTGACGATGAATGGGACATCGATCAAACTAAGAATCAATTGCAAATCATTTCTGATCCCATCAGTAGGGTTCCTATATTTTTTAATAATCCATTATCTTTTAAGGACCCCTATGCTGAACCTATGCAGCCAAATTATCGCTTTTCATTTCTAAGTCTTTCTAAACCAACTGCTGTTGGACGTACGGGTAGCTATGCTAACTTGTTTGGTTTTAAAAACCTTGTCGTTGTAGTTTGAAAGTGAAGAACTCGTGTTCAACAAATAAAATTTATACCGAAATGGAAATTCCAGGTCGAACACAGGGAGGCAGACGTTTGATTTAAAAACTATGCATTTGATTTTGTTTGTCACGAAGTAATTCAATTGATTAAAACTATCTAACTATTTACAATAAATAGAAGAGAGAGAGAGAGTAAGAGAGAGAGAGAATATTACAAACAGAAATCAAAACAAGATGTAGAATGAATAGGGAATTCATCATTAAAAAGATTGTTTGTTTCACTAAACATTACAACTAGAAAGCAGAAAACAATTACACTAGAAAGCAGTAAATTTACTCTAGAAAGCATTAAAAGAATGGAGAGAGAAATATCCTCCTCGACGGTCGCTTGGAGGACGAGCAGAACTACTCTAGAAAGCAGCAAATCTATACTAGAAAGCAGTAAAAAGAATGGGGAGAGAGATATCCTCCTCGATGGTCGCTTGGAGGACGAGACGGACGGGACAACGCCTGGATGAAGGAGGACGAAGCAAGACAAAGGAGGATGAAGTAAAAGAACGGGAATGGGGCAGCATGTCGTCGTCGTCGCGGGATCCACTTCCGAAGGGGGACAAAAATTTGACTTTATCTCGTAAGAAGCATCCCAGGTGTGGGACAAGCTTCTCTTGAGCTTTGGAGAGGGAGAGAAGAGAAGGAAGGGATGAGAATTTTGTATGGAGGGGGTCTCCTTTTATAGTTGCAAGGAGTGGGGGAAAATTGGTCATTACATCTTTAAAACATTAAATAAGGGGCCTTTATTGACGGATAAAATCGTCGCTACAGCCCCATCATGGGCGTAGGGGGCGCTGTGCACAAGCGCAATGCTTGCGCACGTCCGCTGAATCTCAATCGTCCGATCGCAAGATTGGACGGCTTAAGTTGCACCTTCCCCGCTCCTCAACGCACGCCCGCCCGCGTGCGATGCCGTGTTACTGCCGTGCGTGCAATAGCGCGTGGGCGCTATCGGGCGTGCGCGGCCGTTGGATCTCGATTTGATGCTCCACGTGCCCACTTACCTATGCCTGATTTGAGGCTCACGGGGGCTCGATCCTGCGCCAGTGCCTCGCGATAAGGTGCTGGACCGCTGTGCTACATCGCCCAAATGGTCGCGCTGATGTTTTCAAGGCGCCGCATCCACAACCATTGGATCTTGATCCAACGGCGGAGAAGCGTCACTCTGATTGAAGAAGAGAAGGTGCGGCGGTGTTGGGGGCCGGTTGGACGGCTGAGATGGCACCACATGGCGCCATCTTGGCCGTCCATCTTCTGGATGATGTAGATGGTGCCACGGGTGTCGGATTGACTCGATTTTTACGTCGTTAGGCTACGATCGTCGATCCGAATTTATCCATGCGGTCGGATTTGTCGTTTGAAGTGCGGATTTACACCATCTTTGCCCTTGATCTTCTAGGGTTCCCCGATCACTATCTGATGCTATAGATGCTTGATTAGGGCGATCTTGGAGTCGTTGAACTCCAATCGTCGCCCTGATCATGTCTGTATGGTTGGATCTTCGATCCGTAGCCCCGATAAAAAGTTTGCCCTGTCCAAGCACATAAAAGGAGACAATTAACCTCCATTTTATTCAAACTACCCTAAATGCAAGATAATGCATGTTATGCAATATTTATAGCATGCAATGCAATCCTATGCTTAAGAACATACATAAATAGACATCTTAAGTAGTGTAAATGTGTTTACATCAACTGCACCTGGTGGACTCCACATCTTTTGATCCACACTTTCCAACCCACTAGACTCGTTGGTTTTAGTCTGCATAATCAGCCAGTTAATTTAAACAAGCACCAAGTTGGACCAACCAGCCTAATAATTATGGTGTTTATTTTACAAAATTCTTCCAATTTGATTACTCCATCATTTGACCATTTTTCACATGGCTGAAGGCATTAAATTCAACACTTAATGGGAGGCAACCCATAATTTTTCAAAAACCCAAGACCTTTCTTATCTTCTTTGAGCAAATCATTCCTACTACACTTTAAGGTTCCTAATTTAAGAACAACCGACTCCACCTCCAATGTTCGCATTGGAGCTAAGAATCCTCTGCAACAATCATTTCCAACCCACCTGCCCACCCGTAAACCTATTCTAAAATTATGAACTAAGTTAAATATGAACCCATCCTATTTGCAATGAGGGCATTGCAAAACTTAGGCATGAGAGGGATTAAAGTGCAATCATATGAAATTCATGTTTGGAAGGTTCTAACAAAAAATACATATAGATTCTATTAAAAAAAAGAAAAAAAGGATTTTAAGAAGGGACTAAGGTTTTACAATATTTCTAAGAAGGTACACAAGGGATTTCATCTTTAACAGACTTAGGATTCTGAGGATCGTTTTGTTAAACTTTTCAGGTCTAAAATTTAGTAGATTAGTTTATCTCTTAAAGAACTTGATCACATGGGTTTCACGTGTTTGAAATCGGGGTTACGAGTAACCCGTCGTCGTAGTTGCAAAACTCGTGATCAAATATAATTTATATCAAAATTCCAACGGAGTCCCAGGTCGAACACAGGGAGGCAACATTTACTTTGTATGAAAACTACGTTTCGATTTGTTTCTTTTTGGTTTTTTAGAGTTTTTTTATTTTTTTTATTTTTGAAATAAAAAAAGACAAACAATCACAAGAGAGAGATGGAATCGAATATGATATGTTGCATGAATGTCAATTACAATAATCTAGAAAACAAAAAAAGAGGGGGAGGTGAGAAGAAATCTCCCGAAGCGGCTGTTCGGTGAGACGATGGTGCCTAGTGGAAGCTCGAACGAAGGAGTTGGGAAGCAGGATGATGGAGGTGAGAAGCGGGAGGATGTCGGGTAGGGGAAAGCTTCAGCGCAGCTCTAAAACGGAGGTGAGAAGGCGTAAATGATCTGCTATCGGAATGGAGGTAGGAGGACGACTACAAGGGGACTTATGAATAGGGAAGGGAATATGGAGGACTATTTGGTGGGGCAGAGTTTTGTTACACTAATAGGAGCCTTGGGAGCTTGAGAGCAAGCTCTAATAGAGCGTTGGTAGTCTTGCTAGAGCTTGGGAGTAGGTGGGAGTAGAGTAGGTAGAGATGGCTTGGAAGGGAGGGGGTGTAGGTCCTTTTATAGTGGAGAAGAGGCTAGAATAGGCATGGGACCATTAGCGACCTCCAGGACGTCGCTATAAGTGTTGCTATAGATAGCTCATGAACCCTGGCGCACGTAGCTGGCCTTGAGCCTGCAAATAACTAGCGATGGCTGTAACCGTCACTATATGTCTACCAGGTAGTTGTTGAAGGCTGGCACCAACCGAGCACGCGCCTGCCCATCCAAGCTGCTGGTCTGCACATCACGTGCTCCTACACTAGTGCTACGCTAGCTGTGCGCACGCCTGTGCGCATACGTGCTTGCACTATGGTTGACCATGTGATGCGGTCAATTGATGGATTGGGAGCTTCGATGAGGCTTGAACCTGTGGCAGCTGGTTAAGCGGTGGGTGCTTCACCAATGCACTACATGAGTCAAATGGTCACGGCTATGTTTTGAGGTTCAGCCGCTTCAACTGTTGGATGCAAATCCAATGGTGGAGATCGCTATCTCAGAGGAAGAGGAAGTTCTATGGACACCTAAGGGTGGTTTAGATGGCACCATGTAGCGTTATCTGGGCTATCTATCTTCATTCTACTGCAGAGGGTGCCATGGTGCTCAGATCGAGATTATTCCCACATTGTCGGACTGCAATTATCGCTCCAGATCCATCCGTACGGTGGGATTTTCCATCTGAAACCCATATGGATGTTGCATTGCCCCCTGGCCGCTGATCTTCCTCGTTCTTCATATGATGCTACGGGACTCCGATCTAGACTATTTCGAAAGCGTTAGACTTCGATCATCGTCCTTATCAGATCCGTACGGTCTAATCGTCCATCTGAGGCCTTGAAATAAGTCTTCTTCTCTCCTGACCATAAAAGGACCTAATTAACCCAAAATATATACAACTACTCTAAATGCAGAATGATGCATGCTATGCAATATTTATAACATGAAATGCAAATCTAAGCTTAGGAACATGCATGAATAGGCATTTTAACCTAAATAGATGTGTTTACATCATAATTCTTGATCACGTTTTTGCACGGTTTGTTAAATTGGGGTTTTAAGTCGTTGCAATGCACAAAAATGGATTCGTCTTTAAAATTTATAAGACCTAGATAGTGGGGTATCTAGGGTCGTCCAAGGAGGCAAGTTTGCAAATCAAAATCCCTTGCTTTAAAGATGGAACTCAACTTTCTTTTTGATGTTTTTGAATATATAATTTTTATGATTTTGAAATAATGGCAACACGCGAGTGTTGATAGCGAGAAAACAACTAAAACCTATTCCAATAAAGCTATCCCTAAGGTGGCAGGTAGAGCCTCTCCCTAAGCTCACTCTAGGCACGTGGAGGCCTAGAATAATTAGGGAGAGGGAGTGAAACAAATGCTAGGCAAAAATTGTAAAAAGCTATGCAACAAAAATTAAAAGAAGGCAACTTGAATGAAAATGAACTTGTTCTACACAAAACTCATAGAGGAAAGCTTCTAATCTACTTGAAATGCAAGAAGATAAAAACATAAATCCTCTAAATGAAATGGTGAAGAAGATGATGGCTTCTTGCTCCAAGCCTGGTAGCTCCCAGGCATGAAAAGAGTCCTCCAACTCCTTCCATGCCATGCTCCTCCAAGATGGTGTCCTCCAAGGTGGTAGCTACCACCTTTAATTCTCCTCCTGCAAGGGTTGATGTCCACCCTATGTTCTTCTCCTTTGCCTGGCCATCCTCCTTGAAGTAGAATGCTCCTCCTCCTTGGCGTGGCACAAGTTGAAGAAAGAGGGGAGAAGAAGGCACCAAAGTGGCTGGTGATGTGCCCCCTTAATCTTCTTCCCTACTCCTTCTTCTTGGTCGTAGGTGTAGGTGGATGTAGGTGGAATTAAACACTAATGGAGGATTTTCTAAAATGGTGGTAGGTGGTGGGTTTATATAGAGTAGGGAGGGGGAATAGGTGGCTCTTGGAATGGATGGATAGGATAGGATATGGGGGGTAGTTGGGGATCCTATGGCTACGGGTGATTGGCACCAACCCAAGGGACACCTAGGTGGTGGTTATGGGTGGTGGCACCCTGTGAAGTTGGCACCAAAATGGTTTCTAGAAGGGGGGCTTAGGTGGCACCAAGCAGGGTTCTAGAAGGAGGGGTAGGTGGGTGGGTAGGATGGGTTGTAGGGTTATATGTATGGTGGATATGGGGGTGGATGTTGGCGCCGAAAAGGGGGGTGGTTAGGGTTAGGTTTTGGTGCCAAAATTGGTGCCTTTTGGAGGTGATGATGGCTTGAAGAGGTGGCTAGGTGGTGGTGCCAACTTGGAGTAGGATAGCTAGCATAGGTAGGGCTTAAGTTGGTGGAACTAGCTAGGGTTGAGTGAAGGTGGTGGATGGCCAAGGAGATAGTTGCTAGCTAAGCTAAGCTAAGCTAAGCTAGCTTATCTAGCTATGGAGTAGAGGAGGAGGTATTGGAGCCAGGGTTTGAAGAGAGGAGCTGAGGAGGAGAAGCCTAGAGCTTGAACTGGAGCTAATAGCTACTGAAGAGGGTGGCATGGAGCTACTCTAGCTGGCTTAGCTTGCTAGTTCTTTGCTAGCTGCTAAGCCAAGCTAAAGTAAGCTGGCTTCCACCATAATGAGCTGAGGTGAGCTGGGTCTGGTGCTCTCAGGGAGGATCAAGCCGGTTGAGGCAACTAAGGTAGCTTAGCTCAACTAAGTTGAGCTAAGCTGAGTCCTCGAGAGCTGGACTTGAGCTACCTAAGCTGGGATGAATTCATCTTCAGCTAGCTAGAGTTTAGTGGAGCTGGATGTAGTTGAACCTGAGCTAGGGTGAACTCCAGTCAACTCAACTGAGCTAGCTAGAGCTCCCTGCGGACTAATGGGAGCTGAGATGAGCTAGACTCAGCTAAGTTGTACTGTATCTGAGCTAACCTGAGCTAGGGTGAGCTAGGATGAGCTCTCTTGAGCTATTGTTTAGTTGAGAGTTGCTAAATGGAGCTAAGATGAGCTGACCCTAATCCAAGTGAGCTGGATTCCAGCTATGGTGAGTTGGATCAAGCTGAGTTCCAGCTAGTTTGTGCTTCTCCTTGACCTATTGCCTTCTTGAGTGCTAGGGTTCTATGGATCTGTTAATCTATTTATCCCTAAAACTCACAAAAACACATTAAAAAGATAATAAAAAATGCAATGCATGCCTAACCTATTTAATGCCTAAATGTTGCCCAAAAACCCGTTTGCAGAGTAAAATCCTAAGAGCGGGGTTTGTTTTAATGCATAAGAATAATGATAAACTGGCATTTATCACAACCCCATGTTTATCTTTTGCTAGTCTCTTAGCAAAACTTTAATCTTTACAAAATGGAATTTTTTGGTAAATCTAATTTTTTTGACTTTTGAGGAGAAAAAGATTAAGGGACCTTGGTTGATCTAAACACAGGAGGCACGGGATTTGTTAAGGATAAACATCAGGATTTGTTTCTGGATCCAAAAATTAGACAAAATGGGATCAATATATCCTCTAGAAAATTCACAAATTAACCCCTTGTTAATTCAGATGACTTGAAATTTTTATTTTTAGGAATTTTCTGGCTCTTGAATCTGATTCGCAACTTGCAAAATCCTTTAAAACCTTGTGTCCGTGCTTGTGAAAAGCCAACATTTATAGGGGTGTGTTTTTGGTTAAATTTTTTCTCTCCCATGCTTATTTTTAGCTTAGTCTTACAAAAAATGTGTCGGGATCATCATTCCCGGTACCAATCCTCGAGGGAGCTTTGGCGCCAGTACTTCAGGATAGCACTGTCCATGACACCACCCAGGAGCTCACAACCCCAAAACACAATGTGGTGTAAAAGGGCACTCCAAGCAAACTCAAGCTCTTGCTCTAACACTATAGGTAGAGCACCGTCCAAGACACTTGAGCTACTAAAATGTGCTTTAATGCTCCGTCTAAAGATATGAAATATAGATATGGGCAGCACCGAGGTGGTAACATGTTGACATCGCATCCTCAAAGGAGGCATTTTCCTCCTTCTCAGTGGTGGGAACTCAAACAAATGATTTGCTTTAGACTTTTACTAAGTCCAAACAAGGGAGTTTTTCTAATTTTTAGTTGTTTTTAAGTGTTTTCTTGTGCGTGAAAATTGACATAAGAAGCTCCTCAAGAAATGCAAGTTTTTGAATCAGAAACTAAGTCAAATACTTTCCACATTACAAAGTAGGATCAAGTCACTTGAACTATCATGAGTTCAAGTGGAATTTTAGAGAAGGATATCTGATCTTTTCTAAAAATAGACCCTGAAATTCTAATGATCAGATCCACATCTTCATCCCAAGTTTGTTAAAGATTAAATCCCATTGTACCAAAAGTGAGTTTCTCGACCTTAGTCCCAATTTCAAAATTTTTCCTCAAAAAGTTTTCAACATTTTTATATTTTTTGGGTATTCAAACAGGAAAATAAAATAACTAAAGAAAAATGTGCGTTTTTTGGTTTTGAAAATCCTAAATCGATCGTCAAATTTTAAAAACACCCCCCATGCTTGAGATATGCAATGTCCTCATGCATTAGGAGGAAAAAGGGATCACCTTAATGAAGAGTGGTCAGGTTTAGGATGGTCAAAACCTGGAAAAAGAAAGGAGAAAGGAAAGTAGGAAAAAAAATGATGGGTTACCTCCCATTCAGTGCAATCTTTTACGCCATGCAGCTAGGCGTGAAGATATGCACGGAAGATGGAAAATCATGTAAATAGTTGGACACTTGGACGCTCGCAAAAAATGTGTCTTCTTCTCTATCACTAGAAAATTGATTAGAAGCAATATTGGGATCAAAGTTGGATGGAAAATGATAAGTGTAGCCTGAGTCTGGCCATGGTTTTAAATCAGGCTGGATGCCAAACTCGGGCAGGGCTGGTAGTAGGTCCATAAGAAAGGAGTCAGGGAAGGGATGGTGAGGATTGGGTGTAGTATGGAAAAGTGGGGTGCTGGAAGAGTGGGTGGGTTAGGGTGATCAAGGGGTTCATCAGGAATGGATTTTGGGTCAAGACAAGTCTCCAGATCATAGATTTCACCAACCATTGATTCTAAATCAGAGTCCTCAAAAAAATTATGGTCAATAAGGGTATCTATCAACATTATCTCCTCCACCATATTGGAAATTTCCGTATCTGAGTCCTCAAAAAAGTTATCATCATGGAATCTCCTGGAGGTTTTGAAAATATCTAAAGTGATAGTTTGGCCGGCACAAGTGATATCCATTTTTCCTATGTGGCAATTGATATTTGCCTTTGCAGTGGCCAAAAAAGGGCATCCAAGGATTATTGGGGAGTCTAGTAATGATTCAGGTACCCCAATGTCAAGGACCAGAAAGTCTGCAGGGAAGACACAATTCTGGGGCACGATCAAAGGTAGCATCATCAATAACTACTGCAATTAAAGGTGCCCCTGGATCTTTCATCTTAGGAGGTAGCTTGCTCTATATGACAGAGCTTACTGTCTCCGAAAGATGCACCTGTCCTAGAATTTTGCCCTGCCTTTTAGGAGTACAGATCTCCTTCAAAAATTTGGCATAGGCAGGTATATATTTGATGGCATCTAGGAGAGGAATATCGATTTGAACTTGCCCAAATAGATTCATGAGTTCTTCTGTGGTGGGCTCAAATTTCTTTTTTCTGTTGGTGGTGGGGTGGAGAGCTTGTGGGAAAGGGATAAGAATCGTATCTTGAGATTTTTGTATTTCTTTTTCTTCCTGATAGGGAGACAGGGAGTCAATTTGCACAGTGATGGGGACTTCACCAGGTTGTGTGAAGGCTCGGGATCAGTGGTGGTTTTCTCACTCCTCAACGTAATTGCATGTACAGTCGAATTATTATTTGCAGGAGGTGGGGGGCCTACAGTTGTGGAAACCTGGGAGGCTGATGAGGTGGTGGATTAGTAGGAGGCTAATTCAGGTAGTGTGGAATTTTGCCCGGATATTGGTTCCTTTGGTGATTAGGGTTGGAAATGGGTTGGGACGGAAGATGTCCTGTAGGTCTTTCAGTGGGAGTAACCCCAATCTAATTATTCAGATTTGTGGTGGTGTGGGTTACTTCCGTCATTTTTGTCTGCATTTCCTACAGGGTTCTCATCATCTGGGCGTTGATGTATTGTTGGGATGGCCCAGGATGAAAGGTTGGATTCCACCCATACCCATTAAAATGATCTGGTTGGGAAGGAACCTGATTATTCCAGGAGTAGTTTGCATAATTTTTCCAACTGGAAGAATTTTTAAAGGGCTCCTGGATGGCAGAAATATTTTGAGTGGGGTTAAGATCTGGATAGTTGTAATTCCCCAATGAATCGTGAACAACCTCAGAATACTGGTAATAATCAGCAGTAGTGTAGAGATTGTGCAAATTTTCTCTTCGTGGAAATTAGGTTGGTTAGATGTGGATTGTATGGAGCCTGGGTTGATGTGGCAAGTCTTTCCTCAATCTTCTTCTGGTTAATGTGCATCTGGTCGAATTTTTGGGTGATCATTTCAAGATCATCTTTGGTGATAGGGATAGCTTGGGTGCCTACTTCATGAACTCTGAACTGCAGGTTTGGAGTTCTACAAAATGTGTTCACGTAAGCTTGATTAAATGAGTTTTCACTCATTTCTTCAAAAAGGTCATAGGCACTTTCAGCGTCCTTATTTAAGAAGTTGCCACCACATGAGGCATCGACAAAGTGTCGAAGTTGATCTTCTAAACCATTATAAAAGACCTGCAAGAGCTGCCATAAAGGAATCTCGTGGTGCAGGAAACTTCTTAAAAGATCTTGGAATCTCTCCCAAGAGTCATGGAAACTCTCGCCAGACTTCTGTTGGAAGGTCGTAATAGATCTTCGTAGTGAATTAGTATGCCTATGGGAAAGAATTATTTGAGGAAGGTGCTCTTGAGTTGAGGCCAAGTTGTGATGGGTCGGCCGATGGTCTTAAACCAATAAGCGGCCTTATCTTTAAGAGATAATGGAAAAAGTTGCATCAGCCATATGCCTTCTTGCACATTTCAGGAATGGGTTATTTGTGCAAGAAGAGTCAACTCTTCAAGGTGGCTGAAAGGGTCTTCCCTAAGAAGGCCATGGAAGTGTTTAATCAGGTTCAAGACTGCAAGCATGATCTTGAAGCCGCCCTCTAGTATGACCACCCCTGGTTATTTCTCATAATAAGACGAATCATAAAAATCTTTTAGAGGAATAACAAGCTGCTGACAGGGTGGTGGGTTTGGCCTTTGATTGGCTAGGTTTTGGATGTTCCTAGTCAATGTTTGTTGATTGGAATTTAATTTAGCAATCTGCTCAGCCATCATTGTTAAAAGATCAGGCAGGGGGTCTTAATGTTATGATTGGGGCAATTCAAGATTAGGGAGCTTTAAGTGTGGGAAGTTAAAGGTGGGTGGGTTTTGGGTGGAAGGGTTAGAATTAGGGTTAGTAGTGGGGTTAGAGGTAGGATTAGAGGTGGAAGTGGAAGGGTTAGTGGTCCCATTTTGTTGATTTTCCATTTTTTTAGAAGAAGAAGAAGACAGAAAAAGTGGTCTTTTTGCGCGAGGGGCGAAATCAAATGGTCCTTCCAGGTGCGGATTTTGAGACCGTCGCCTGTGCATAAAATGGAAGAATGGGAGGTGAGGAGAAGAGATGGAGATGAGAGAAGTGTGCACACAAGCAATCAAAATAAACCTAAGACTTGGTATACTTAGGAGATAAGTAATCAACAGTGAATACCCGTTCTGTCAACAAATCTAGCCAAGTTGCTAAAGGGGAGGTTTGGGCCCAAACATTTCCCAGGAAAATCCCTAGGTAATTGTACAAACACACGCCTGGTCGTTTGACACAGCTCCTCAGCCTGAACAGCAGATATAGATAACAGAATTGGTAATAACTATAGAAAACTTAGGACCTATATAGCAAGCCTAAATTGATGAAAACCTTAGGGGTCAAATTGCTACCAATTTTAATTAAGTCTAGGATACTAGTGTGCACATGGAATATGGAAGGCATTAATTGGGTTGTTGCCCTATTATTTCAATTTTTAGTGTGTGTGTGTAGGAATTGGAAAGTGATTCCAATGAAAACAAGTTGTTACACAATTATTGTATATCTATCTTTTAGGATTGGATTTAACTTAGTGTATTTTTAGGGTTTTCTTTTTAAGTTTTCAAACAAGTTTGAGATTCTACAAATAAGAGGAAATCAAGTTGTATGAGTGAAGATATGTTTCCCTTTGTTGTTTGTCTCTAAAAATAAAAAATAAAACCCTAATCCAATTGGTCCTAGGAGAGAAATTTAACTACTAATGAGTCATTTTTAGGCTTTTTGTATTAAGTAGTGGTCCAAACAATTCAAACAACACCACTACGTTAAAGAGAATCAAACAAGCATTTCAGAAAATATTTTTTTAAGATTTTAGGAATTTGTTTGATAATTATTTTGAATTTTTATCTGTACTGGTGTCAATGTCCAGAAATGATATCCTTGGATATTTTGGACTTTTCAGTATTACCACTGACCTCAGAAAATTTTGATGATTTTATGTGATGTGTAAAATTTTACAAGGATTCTAGAAAGATAAATTTCACAAAAATTGAATGAGTGTAAAAATTCTAAAAATTCATGGATAGTAACAAAATAGGAAGATCAGAGGGTGTGACACCTTTGCAGTCATGAATTTTTAAAAATTAAATAAAAAGCCAATTGATCTGAAATTTGGAAATGATGTTCCTAGCTCAATTTGTAATCATTGTATGAAATATTATGATTTTAGGAGGCCTGTGATATTGGGAATTGATTTTTCGAGTATGGACAGAAATCTGGACCCAAAGAATAGAACACCAATACTTGAAAGGTGTTGATGGTGCAAATAAACAATCAATGAGTTTTAAAATGCACAACTCCATCTAATTAAGTTGTTTGGGCTCCTGAAAGCCAAGTTTAATATTTTTTTGGTAGTTTTAATTGACTATGTGACCAGAAAAGAGAACCAACCTAAATTCCGTGGGAAGAAAAGGAACTTTGAGCTCTCGCTTCTAGATTCTCTCTTTCTTCCTACAATACCTGCACACACAAGAGAGAAGAAAGAGAAGGGGATGAGATCCACTTCAAGCAAGATAAAAATGATTAATGCAAAGCCATGCCTCCCCGGCAACGGCGCCAAAAAGTGATCGCATTTTTGCGCGGTTTGTTAAATTAGGGTTTTTTGTCATTGCAACTCGCAAAAATGGATTCGCTTTTAAAATTTATAAGACCTAGATAGTGGGGTATCTAGGGTCGTCCAAGGAGGCAAGTTTGCAAATCAAAATCCCTTTCTTTAAAGATCGAACTCAGCTTTCTTTTTGATGTTTTTGAATATATAGTTATTATGATTTTGAAATAACAGCAACACGCGAGTTTTTGTTGATAGCGAGAAAACGACTAAAACCTATTCCAATAAAGCTAACCCTAAGGTGACAGGTAGAGCCTCTCCCTAATTTCACCCTAGGCACGTGGAGGCCTAGAATAATTAAGGAGAGGGAGTGAAACAAATGCTAGGCAAATTTTGTAAAAAGCTATGCAACAAAAATTGAAAGAAGGCAACTTTAATTAAAATGAACTTGTTCTACACAAGAGTCATAGAGGAAAGCTTCTAATCTACTTGAAATGCAAGAAGATAAAAACACAAATCCTCTAAATGAAATGGTGAAGATGATGGCTTCTTGCTCCAAGCCTGGTAGCTCCTAGGCTTGAAAAGAGCCCTCCAAGTCCTTCCTTGCTATGCTCCTCCAAGATGGTGTCCTCCAAGGTGGTAGCTACCACCTTTAATTCTCCTCCTCCAAGGGTGGACGTCCACCACACGTTCTTCTCCTTTGCCTGGCCATCCTCCTTGAAGTAGAATGCTCCTCCTCCTTGGCGTGGCACAAGTTGAAGAAAGTGGGGTGAAGAAGACACCAAAGGGGCTAGTGATGTGCCCCCTTAATCTTCTTCCCTACTCCTTCTTCTTGGCTGTAGGTGTAGGTGGATGTAGGTGGAATTAAACACTAATGAGGATGCTCTAAAATGGTGGTAGGTGGTGGGCTTATATAGAGTAGGAAGGGGGCATAGGTGGCTCTTGGAATGCATGGCTAGGATTGGATATGGGGGGTAGTTGGGGATCCTATGGCTAAGGGTGATTGGCGCCAACCAAAGGGGCACCTAGGTGGTGGTTATGGGTGGTGGCACCCCTTGAAGTTGGCGCCAAAATGGTTTCTAGAAGGGGGCTTAGGTGGAGCCAAGTAGGGTTCTAGAAGGAGGGGTAGGTGGGTGGCTAGGATGGGTTGTAGGGTTATGTTTATGGTGGATATGGGGGAGGATGTTGGCACCGAAAAGGGGGGTGGTTAGGGTTAGGTTTTGGCGCCAAAATTGGTGCCTTTTGGTGGTGATGATTGGGTGAAGAGGTGGCTTGGTGGTGGCACCAACTTGGTGTGGGATAGCTAGCTTAGGTAGGGCTTAAGTTGGTGGAGCTAGCTAGGGTTGAGTTGAAGGTGGTGGATGGCCAAGGAGCTGGTTGCTAGCTAAGCTAAGCTAAGCTAAGCTACGCTAGCTTAGCTAGCTATGGAGTAGAGGAGGAGGTATTGGAGCTAGGGTTTGAAGAGAGGAGCTGAGGAGGAGAAGCCTGGAGCTTGAACTGGAGTTGCCAGCTGCTGAAGAGGGTGGCATGGAGCTACTCTAGTTGGCTTGGCTTGATAGTTCTTTGCTAGCTGCTAAGCCAAGCTAAAGTAAGCTGCCTTCTACCATAATGATTTAAGGTGAGCTGGGTCTGGTGCTCCTGGGGAGGATCAAGTTGGTTGAGGCAGCTAAGGTAGCTTAGCTCAACTAAGTTGAGCTAAGCTGAGTCCCTGGGAGCAGGACCTGAGCTTCCTGAGTTGGGATGAATTCATGTTCAGCTGGCTAGAGTTTAGTGGAGCTGGATGTAGCTGGACCTGAGCTAGGGTCAACTCCAGTCAACTCAACTGAGCTAGCTAGAGCTCCCTGTGGACTAATGGGAGCTGAGATGAGCTCTCTTGAGCTGTCATTCAGCTAAGATGGGACTAATGGGAGTTGCCCTTCTTTAGCTATGCATGAAATAATGTTATAATGTGCTAATTAAGTGCATTATGTTGATTGCAGGTAATAAGCAGATCTGGAGCTGGATCTGGAGTAGGATCTGAAGCTGGATCTGAAATAACGGGAGTTGTAGCAAAACTAGAGCAGAAGGATTAGTTTAGATATAGGAACAATAATGTAAGGGAGCTAAAGGTGTGTTATTATATTAAGTAGGAATAAAGCAGTAAAATGTGAAGAGCTTAGGTCCATCCTAGCCCTAGGATAGCCTAGATACTTCCCCAAGACTTAGCCACCATTAGATTAGGTCACAACACCCTAGGAAGCCTTAAAACCCTAGTTCTAGCCCTTATCTGAACGTCCAGATAAGTTATAGGACATCCAGGACACTTAGCCATCTCCCGCACACCTCAGACTCATTTCTGCAGTGTTATTGGACGTCCAAACACTTTGTCAGACATCCAATTTCTACAGAGTACCAAAAATAAAACCTTGATTTTCCCTGACTCAAATTGGACATCTAGAACTGAAGTCTGGACTTCTGATTTTTGAGTATAAGTCGTCTGATCCTATTATTAGACGTCTGATGCTGGTCTCCAGTCCCTGTTTTGAGATTCAAGTCTTGATCTTGGATCTCTTGCTCCCTAGACCTAATCCTAACCCCATAGGAACCTAAATTAAGATGTCCTAACCCTAGTACATCACCTCTAGACCTACCTAAGGACCTAATTAGGTCCTCACCAAACCCAATTGACTTAGATCAAGTCAATTACCCTCACCTAAGTCAATTGCACTCACTGAGTCCAATTGAGCTTAAATCTCAACCCACACAAGTTTAATTGGACTTGGTGAGAGTCCAATTGACCTAAACCCAACCTAATTGAGTTATTCCACTCTCAATTAGGTTCACACTCATTCAATTAAACTTAGGTTAAGTTTAATTGCATTTTCCCCTTACCAATTAGGGTTTGTAACCCTAATTAAATACCTACACCTACGCAAACCCCTTAGGACCTAACCTAAGCCACCTAGCCACATAGAGCACGACCACACACACCCATTCATGCACACACACTTCTCTAGAATTCTCTAGAGACCACTTGAGATGGGACCACATGTGGCCGGCCAAGAGGAATTCAAATTAAGATCCACAATTCTTGGATCTCAAAGACCATCTCCACCCACATGTGGCCGGCCACTCTTGGACTCTCTCTAGAGAGTTCTACACCTCTCTAGAGAGAATCCATTGGGTCTATAAAAAGACCCCTTGGGCGGCCAAGCACCCCCAATCACTTCCTTGGCATTCATTCCACTTAGGCTAGCCACTTCCATCTCCACTCCACCTACATGAGTTGAGCACCACCATGGAGGCCACCATCTCCACGCCAGGAAGCTGGATCAGCTCCCCAACATCTCTCCAAGGGCTGGCCTAAGCTCCCTTGGCTGCCCCTCCTTCTTCTCTCAGCCACTCAAAGGCCATCGGAGACCACCTCCGAATGCCCTTCCTTCAGCTAGATTAGTAGCTTAGCTCTTCGTATATTTACTGCTTTTATTTATTGCTTAGTAGTGTAGTCTTACTTCTCCCCCAATGATGCATGCGAAATCCCCTCATCGATTCTTGTATGCAATCGTTTTCTGGTAGCTAGGTTTAATTTTTAAGCATTTATCTATAAGCTTTCCTCTAGATTTCCTTGTGCAACAACTCTCCAATGATGAATGAAATTGCATTTATATATATACATGTCTCTCTATGTGTTTGAAATCACCGCGAGCTTAATAATTATTGTATTTGCGTGATTTAAGTGCATGTTCTTTAACTTCCTATATATTACGCACCAGCATGTCGTTTCCTGAGGATATTGAAAATCTGACAATAGATGCTTTCTCCATAACTAGTCACCACCTCACTAGAATCATGCGCACAGAAACTCACACGTTCACTTTCATGATTTACTTGATGCGTGCGCATGTGATCCGAGTTAGTAACAGGAGCGGTGAAGTCTTAGTTAGGAGATTTGAAATCGACATGCTTTTTTAAACAAAGTAGAGTAGTAAAAAAAGATCGATTTCAAAAGCAAAAACAACGCCTCCCAGAGACAAACAACCGGGACTCAAGTCTCGTTATTTTTACAAAATAATATCTTTTTTGGATCGTACTTCGCGACTATACTACGATGCATCCCTTTTCAATCAAAAACACGATCTACGACTTTTTCAACAAATGGCGCCGTTGCCGGGGAGGCAACGTCATTTTTCTTGATTTTGATCTTTTAATCTATCACTGAAAAATCTGCCTATACTTTGTTTTTGACGTGCAGGACAACACGAAATGAAAACGGGATCCGTGCACACATCGAGTGTGGCAAAGAAAAATCAGGTGCACATCATTTATCTTAGATTAGGTTTATTTTCTGAACCCTAGGATTAGATCTACTTTCTGCAATCTCTTTTGTGAAAAAAAAAGATTTTATTCATTTTTATGAAAAATAAAAAAAAATCAAAAAGAAATTTTTTTTTAAAAATCTAGATTAGATTTCCTTTCGAGCTTAGGTTAGTTTGAAAAAAAAAGGGGAAAAAAAGATATTTTCTATGAATCTTTTGAAAAAATCTTTTTGAAAAAAAAAAGTGCAAAAGTTTTGAAAAAAAAAGTCTTTTTGGTGGAAGGCTTGCATTTCAAGTTCAAACCTCTTTAAAAGCTTTTCCACCATGTTCTGATTTTCTGCCAGATTTCAAATCTCACTTAAAATTTCTATTGCCGAAAAATTCGTTAGCGAAAAATTCTAAAATTTGGGTTGAACCTTCATTTTCAAACCGTCTTTCAAATTGCACCATTACTTCGAAACATTTCAAGTATAAAATTTTTAAAAATTCGCGAAGTGTGCGGGGGTCAGATTGACCCATATTCAAAATTTTTTAAATTTTGAAAAGCGATTTCGAGTAATTTATGAAATTGTTTTGACTAAAAATGGTGGGGTTTGAAATTTGATCTCATTAGCTTTATTTTCATATTTTTCCCAAATTTTTGAATATCATTTGATACTGCTTCAAAGCAAAAAACCGACCAAGAGTCAATGTTCCAAATCTGACCCCCTGATATTCAAAATTCCCTAAAAATTCAGTTGAAACAGTAAAAATTCCAAAAAAATATTCTTTGAAAAACTAATTGGAAAACGAAACTACTCGCAAAATTTTGAATTAATTGGATTCCAATTATTATCAGAAAATCAACATTATTTTTGTGGTCTGCTGAAACAGAGAAAAACCCTAGAAGTGCATGCAACTTAGGTTAAACCCTTAGGGTTACAACTAGAGACCACACATTGGGCTAACTTAGACTTAATCAAGTCTAGTTAGCCGGTGAGCTTGGTCACCTTGTGGGCCACTCACCACAAACCCCACTGAGGAAAGCAGGTTAAAATTAACTTTAAAATACGAAATCAACCCGAGTTCGTTGTCGTACTACTGAGTGAGTTTAATCTCTCCTGCCAAACCTGGTGACTAAGTCTGCGGGGTAGTGTCAAACGATCGTAGATCAGGGGTCAACGGAACCGGAGGCATAAGCCAAAGGAAGAACCTTCCCCTTAGTCCCCTCGTAACCAGACTGGCTGGGTTAGCTTGAGAGGCGGGAGTCACTTTCAGTCGGTTGTATGATGAACTTATCTTCAAGGATTTAAATCCTTAACGAGAAACCTAGTCACCTGATCTATAAGGACCATTTGATTGACAAGGCTTTAGCCTTATCCTGCGTGGCTACACCAACCCAGGGGTTGGGTGGTGTATGCACGGAAGGAGGTCACTTCGACCTCACTTGGTTAGACCTTGGGAGCCACTCCCAAGGAGGCGAGTCACCTCGCCCGGAGCATCTTCTCCCCCCATTTCTTCTACTCCAAGAGCCACCATGGCAAATCCTGGACCTGGACCTAGACCAGGTTAGGACATTGAGAATCTGGACCTGATGGCACGTCTGGAAGCCCGGGTCACCAAATCTGAGGAGTGGCATCAGCAAAGCATGGATCGTATTCTGACGACGCTTGACAGGATGCAACACCCGCCATGAGGAGAACAACTGTGGGATTTCTACGACCCAGCCGCACCTATCGTCGCACCGCTAGTCAGAATTCCCGCAGGCGGAGATGCGTTTGAGCTCAAACCCAATGTAATTGGGTTGATCAGCACTCATTTCTACGGGAACTCAAGTGAAGATCTGTTCCAGCACCTTGAGGACTTGAGTCGACTCGCTGAAATGATCTGACCCAGGAATATTGATCTCGAAATTGTTCTGATGAAGCTTTTCCCGTTCTCTCTGAGGGACAAAGCTTCATATTGCTTCAAGACGATTGGGAAGCCAATTGGAACCTGGCTGGAATTACGATGTGAATTCCTGCAAAAGTTCTTCCCAATCGGTCGAACAAACGCAATGCGGCGCACAATCACGACTTTCTCCCAGGGAGCTAGGGAGAAATTACATGAAACATGGGATAAATTTCACAGCCTTCTCCAGAAATTATCGCATCATGGTATACCCAGATGGCACTTAGCTCAGATTTTTTACCATGGGCTAGATGACACACATCGATATCTGGCCGATGCATCTAGCGACGTGAATTTTCTCACAAAAGATGAGAACAGTGCATTTGAGCTGTTCAAATCATTAGCGGAGAACTAGATGAATGCCTCATCTATGAACCAGTTCCAGCGGCCTGGTTAGCAGCGAGTTGGTGTCCACAAGGCTCACATCAACTCTATTTGACCCGACATGGATATCATCATCAAGTAGCTAGATAGAATAAACCTAATTGAGAAGAAGATTGACCAGATTAGTCAAGGTCAACTCGACTCAAGCTCTGCCGCTGCAAGATCCTCCTATGCACCCTGAGCTCCACCTACTCGAGTTAATCTACTCACTCGGGATGCAACTTCTCCGTATTTACGAGATCCGACATATCAGGATCCCGTGAATAATCCAGATCTGGCACCCTACAACCAAGGTTACTCACCACTCGCAGATTATAATGTGTACCCCTTGATGAATATACGTCACAGACATCTTCGGCCTACGAGGACGTCAGCGCTATCCAAGGATATGGGCATAATAACCCGTATTCAGAGACATATAACCCTGGTTGGCGCCAGCATCCGAACTTCTCCTGGTCTGGTAATTCACAGAGACTACATCAAGATCCACACTACCAGACCAGGCAATACGAGAATGTACAAAACACGTATCCTAGGCAGCAGCCATTCCCGCCTCAGCAGCAGCAACCCCACTCGTTATACCAGCTACTGCACCAAGCTGCCAGCCACCCTCCAAAGCGGGCCGACCCTTTGGAGGCACTGAAAGAGGAGCTACAAGAATCGATGAGGAAGTCTACACAAGATAGCTTACAGATAATGAAGGCGATGGCTGATCAGATTCAGACCATACAGAACACACAGAACCAGCTGTTGTAGGAGCATAGGACTCAAGGAGCCTTGCCCTCCCAACCCATCCTGAATCCTCGATATGTGCAGAACCAGGGCACCCTACCTAGGTTTCAAGCATCGCAGGGACAGGCACACGCCATTCTACAGGCGCCTCTTGCACCACCCGGTTATGCGCAAGGCCGGCCGCCTTTGCAGAATCCCGCGTATTCTGCCCCATCCGCTCCCCCACCACCTCATGGACAGCAAGCCGACGCACACGCTGTCTCATTACAGAGTGGAAGGAAGACATTCGACCCACCACCTAGGCAAGCGGGTTCTGATTTTTCCCACCCTTCCCCACAGGTAGATTCGACTCCTTCATCATCTCAGGAGCCACCTGTGGTAGATAAGGGTAAGAGGCCATTTAACCCTGAGATTCCCATCCCTTTTCCTGAAGCTCTGACATGAAATGTAGTACGGAAAAAGGACACGCGGAATTTCGAGGACCTGAAATCGATGTTTAAGTACATATTTAGGTCCCCCTCCTCGAGGCTATCGATCACATTCCAGCTGTCCCTAGGTTCTTCAAGGACTACTGTACCCAGAAGCGACAACTGAGAATTGGACGACAGGCGATAATGTCGAAAGAAGCTAGCACCATGATTCTAGCTGACCTACCACCGAAGAAGAAAGACCCTGGAACCCCACTCATATCTTGCTTCTTGAAGGATTCTCCATTTGATTGGGCCCTTCTACATTTGGGTTCGTCCATCAACTTAACTCCTACCACCGTATTTGATCGATTTCGATTTGGAGAGTTGAAACCCACCTCGGTTACGATTCAGCTGGCTGACAGATCAGTCAAAACACCAAGGGGGGTGGTTAAGAACGTGATCGTAAAAGTCCGCAAGTTCTGCTTTCCCGCAGAATTTTTCGTTCTCAATATGGAAGTTCCTCCTAATCTCCACGATGAACCAATTATTTTGGGTTGCCCATTTTTGGCGACAGCCCGAGCGAACATCGATTGTGCATCCGGGTGTATGGAGATTGCCCTAGGAAATGAGCGACTTCGACTAGACATATTCAGGGCATCAAAGAACTTCGACTGTGATCGAATAGAGGAGGATGTGAATACAAAGATTCGGCTTACTATGGTAACATTAGGCTCCTTTGCGACGACCCAATGTCTCATTCATCTACACAATCAGGGTTCTTGGATCTCGATCCACACAGGATTGAAACCACTACATTACACATATCTCCCCGAGGATCTAACTATTTGGGGTGTGCTTTTGACCACAGCACCCCTGAATCCAGCTATCTTGATCCATATATTACTGAATCACCCCTGTTATTACAGGAAGATGTGACTACAACTAACGAGTTTCCCGTTAACGCAGTCACAGCCGATTTCACAGGGGGCGACTCACAACCGATTTCACAGGGGGCGACTCAATGGGAATTCACGTGTACATGGATCAGCGAATTCCCACCCTCGATTCTGCTCCTCCCACTATCAGTTCTGATTCTGACCCACCTGTAATTGAATTGAAGCCCTTACCTGACTCACTCAAGTACGTGTTCTTGGGCGAAAGTGAGACATATCCAGTCATTATCAATGCCCACTTAACCCAAGAACAGGAGCACCAATTAATTTCTACACTTCAAGACCATAGGGCTGCTATCGGGTGGAGTGTTGCTGATCTCCGTGGTATTCGCCCCTCGTATTGCACTCATCACATTTACACGGATAAGGGGGTGAAACCTTCGAGACAACCTCAAAGACGGCTAAACCCGAATATGCTAGAGGTTGTTAAGAAGGAGATCATCAAATGGTTGGATGCAGGCATTGTATATCCAATCTCAGACAGCCAGTGGGTGAGTTCGATTCAGATAATGCCCAAGAAAGCAGGACTCACCGTCATAAAAAATGATAATGGCGAATCCATCCCGACCCACACTGCGACATCTTGGTTGGTCTGCATTGACTACAGGAAACTGAACACGGCTACCCAGAAGGATCACTTTCCTTTGCCGTTCATCGATCAGATCTTGGAACGGTTAGCCGGACATAGTTTGTTCTAGTTTCTGGATGGATACTCCCGGTATAATCAGGTAGCAATTAGCCTGGAAGATCAAGACAAGACCACATTCACATGCCCCTTTGGAACATTCACCTTCAGGCGGATGCCCTTTGGCTTCTGCAATGCACCAGCGACATTTCAACATTGTATGATGGCTATCTTCTCTAACATGATTGGGGATTATGTGGAGGTATTCATGGATGATTTCTCTATTTTCGGAGATGATTTTGCGTCTTGTCTTGATAACCTCACCAAGATCCTGAAACGATGTATTGAGGTAAACCTAGTACTATCCTGGGAGAAAAGCCATTTCATGGTGAGGGATGGCATAGTACTAGGGCACAGGATCTCTAAAAATGGACTCGAGGTCGACTGGGCTAAATCAGCGATTATCTCCCACTTACCACCACCTAGCTCGGTCAAGTAGATTAGATCATTCTTGGGCCACGTCGGCTTCTATCGGAGATTAATACGTGATTTTTCAAAAATTGCACGACCTTTGACAAATATCCTGGTTACCGATGTCCCATTTGAATTTGATACCTCGTGTCTCAGTGCCTTCAAGACTTTACGAAGCACTGTTTCCGACTCCGCGATTCTCCAACCACCCGGCTAGTCGCTTGATTTCGAAATGATGTGCGATGCTTCTAATTTTGTAGTTGGTGCTGTTTTAGGCCAGCGTTGGGAGAAACAACCCTTTGTCATATACTATGCTAGCAAGACATTGAATGAGGCTCAGCGTAATTACACTATCACTGAAAAATAACTGCTAGCAGTAGTATTCGGGTTGGAGAAATTCAGATCATATTTATTAGGGTCCAAGGTCATTGATGTAAACACAATTACACTACTTAAAAGGTCTATTTTTGCATGTTCTTAAGCATAGGATTGCATTTCATGATATAAATATTGCAAACATGCATCATTTTGCATTTAGAGTAGTTTGAATAAAATGGAGGTTAATTGTCTCCTTTTATGTGGTTGGACAGGGCAAACATTTTATCGGGGCCTCGAATCAAAGATCCAACCGTATGGATGTGATCAGGGCGATGATTGGAGTTCAACGACTCCAAGATCGCCCTAATCAGGCATCCGTAGCATCAGATAGAGATCGGGGAACCCTAGAAGATCAAGGGTCAGGATGGTGTAAATCCACACTTCAGATGATAAATCCGACCGCACGGATGAATTCGGATCGACGATCGCAGCCCAACGACACAAAAATCGAGTTAATCCGACATCCGTGGCACCATCTACAACTTCCAGAAGATGGACGGCCAAGATGGCACCACGTGGCGCCATCTCAGCCGCCCAATCGGCCACATGCATCTTGTGAAGACCGCGCACCGTCTCCTCTCCACCGTTGGATCTCGATCCAACTGTTGCGGTCGCTCGCGCTTAAAAGCGTTCGCGCGACCATTTCGTCCGCGTAGCGCAGCGGCGACGCAGCTGCGGGCGAAGCGGAGGTCGCGGGTTCGAGCCGCGGTGAGGGGGTGGAAGGCGCGGGCGAGCGGGCGCGGACGAGCGTCATATGAAGATCCAACGGCTGCGCGCGCTCAATCAGGACGACGCGCGATCGGACGCCGGTCGTAACGCGCGATCGCACGCGGCGGGCACGCTACGCAGCGGGCGCGGACGCGATCTAAGCCGTCCGATCTCGCGATCGGACGGCTGAGACTACGCGGACGTGCATAGGCGTTACGCGCGTGGGCAGCCGAGCGGGCGCGCGTGGGTGCGGCGTCAACGGCGACGTCGGGGCTTTAGCGACGGTTTTATCCGTCACTAAAGACCCCTTATTTATTGTTTTGAAGATGTAATGTCCATTTTGCCCCCACTCCTTGCAACTATAAAAGGCGACCCCCTCCATACGAAATTTTCTTCCCTTCCTTCTCTCTCTACCTCTCCAAAGCTCAAGAGAAGCTTGTCCCACACCCGGGATGCTTCTCGCGAGATAAAGTCCAAATTTTCGTCCCCCTTCGGAAGTGGATCCCGCGACGACGACGGCATGCTGCTTCGTTCCCGTTCTTCTGCTTCGTCCTCCTTCGTCCCGCTTCGTTCTCCTTCGTCCAGGCGTCGTCCCGTCCGACTCATCCTCCAAGCGACCGTCAAGGAGGATTCTCTCTCCCTACTCTTTTTACTGCTTTCTAATATAGATTTACTACTTTCTAGAGTAATCGCTTTATGCTTTCTAGTTGTAACGAACGATCTCTTTTATGATAAATTCCTTGTCTATTCTACATCTCATTTTGATTTCCATGTGTAGTATTCTCTCTCTCTCTCTTACTCTCTCTCTCTTCTATTTTGTTGTAGATACTTAGATAGTCTAAATTGAATTTCTTCGTGACAAAATAAAAACGAAACGCGAAGTTTTTAAATCAAACGTCCGCCTCCCTGTGTTCGACCAGGAATTTTAATTTCGGTATAAATTTTATTTGTTGAACACGAATCCTTCGCTTTCGAACTACAACGACAGGTTTTCCAAAATCGAACACGTTAGTGTAGCTTCGTAATCGTTCAACATTTTGGCGCCGTTGCCGGGGAGGCAACGATCTTTGTTTTCTCTTCGCATTTTGTAACTTACAAATCATTTACCTCACTTTTCTCCTTTCTTATTGTAATTGCAGGTACTCTTTCGAGGCAGGCAAAAGCGGTAGATTGGAGTAAAGTGCTGTGGAAGGTTTTGTAAGTTATCCCCCACCTCTCACCCATTAGATTTCATTTCATCACATAATAATTCAAACATCAATCAACCTAGGTGTTCTTATAAACTCTAAGGTCAGATTGTTTGTTGTTTGACATCCATACTCACTCCAACCCCCACATTAAAAAAAAAAAAAAATCTCACAGAGGTACACAACCTCATCTGATTTTCAAACTCAACCGGTAATCCAATCTTAGGAGCCGGTACACACATCCAAACACATAATTGAGTAGAAATCAGATTAGGTAATCATTTGTGTGCCTAATTAAGTGGTGCAACAGGCCAATTGTTTGAGTTGATTGGGCCGCACCACTTCAAATAAAATCAACTCATCAAGTAGCTGCCAATTAGGTTTAACTCTTAGGGATTTACCAGGCACTCCACATTCTTTTTCAACTTTAAAGGAAAACATCTTCACCTGTGCTTGTAAAACTTGGTGTGCCAATGAAACTTGATTGAAAACACCTAAAGTTGAATCCTAAAAGCTACTAAGCAAGATTTGAATCTTAAAATTCACCACATCAAAAATAATCTTGCTTGAAAATCACTGGTTGTGCACTCACACACAAATCAATCAATCATTAAGGGCACAACCCATTTAAAGGGCCCATCACATTCCAAAGCACATTCAAACCTAGCCCTAAATAAAACAGAGTAGACGTTGGCCTTAAGGATTGGACTCGCTCTTCAGAACCCATAACGAGATTATTTTCGATTAGTCTGTTTCTACTGTTCAATCTGATGTCTAGCTAGGGGAGCAGAGTCAAACGATCGTGGCTGGGGGGTACACTAGGAACCGGAGGCGTAAGCCGAAGGAAGAACCTTCTCCCCAGTCCCTCCTTCTAACTGGTTTGATTGAACAGACGGAAGTAGATCAAATCGTTCCTTTATCTCAAGACAGGTTTTGAGAGTCTGTAGGTCTTTAGGCTAACATATTTAAGGACAGGTTTGATTGTTTGTATTGCAGGGCACCTTCTTCCTCCTGTGTATCATGAATCCTTCTACATATTTCACGCATTCCCGCTCTTTCCCTCCTATTGTAAATTATCCTCAACATGATGATTATCCCAACTCGTATTGTAATCGACCATTAGTTAGTTGGGATAATTCGGATTGGGGATACAATTCCGGACCCCAGTGTTTAGGGTCTAACCCTGAACACTTTGATTCTCAATTCTATCCTTCTCAGAGTTACATCGATTATAGATCGTCCTCCTTTCATGAACAACCTAATGCGATCTACAATCAAGAAGGATACACTGATCCTTACCCATCCTCTGATTTCACTGCCTTTAGGTCATCACCATTTTTTGAACAATCTGAAATGACCTATTATCAGGATGGGTATAACGAATCTCAATTCGTTAATTCCTCTACATTGATGTCAAACCCGCCCAACCCTGAACCAACTCATTTGGTTCAGGTTAATCAGGTTCAAGATAAGGTTCTGGCTAACTTGAGGAATATCATTCAATCTTTAGAAGTTCAGCCAATACCTTGCATTGAGAGATTGGAGCCCCTGATTGAAATGATTGATGATTTAAATAAGTCTTTGTTGGATTGGCTCCAGGATGTTAAGGATAAGAACCCGGGTGAGTTTCTACTTGGGAAATTAGCAAAATTGAGGATGAGATTCGTGGTTGCTTTGATTCAATCTTGGAATAATTCCCAGGATGAACTCTCTTCAGGAAAGCCAATGACAGAACCCGCTCAGGCACCTGTTGGGGGGGACACGTGTTACGGAGCTGACCAGATTGAATTAAAACAACCAATTAAGGATGATTTGATTTCTTCACCTGAAATCCTTGAGCCGGGTTACGAGGAAACGTATGTCTCCTTGGAACGCAAAGTGACAAATGATTTTGGGACATACATTGATACGGATCCTGATGGTGAAGATTCAAGTTGCGAAGTCTCACACGAGTTTTCAGATCACGATTTTTGTGAGACGATTGGGCCTGAGGAATCTGATAGATCATTTGATAGCCCAATAACTGAGGAAACTGATCTTATTAGGGCACACGATACGGATCCAGAATCACATTTTCTGGAGGAATCAATTCAATGCCCTGATTATCAGTTACACCCTGTTGAGCTTATTGATGATTCTAATTCTGAGATAATTAGACCCAAGTCAATTTTGATTCTGCCACATCATTTAGACTTGGAGATTCCAGACGGGGTGATGAATATACAAGAGGTCATGGAATTTGATATGCTGAATGAGGAGGATAGGAGCGGGGAAGTTCTGATTTGGGAAGTTAATTTTGGAGGAAATGGAAGATTGAGTCGAAGGGTTCCTTTTAAGCTGAAACCATCAAATCAGAACCCTTACGACATTTGTTTCGAGGATGTTCAACTCAAGCACACATTCAACGATTATCCTTTTGAGCTTCAATTTTCTGTAACCTGACTTTTTGGTCTTGGGTTGCATCCTCAGAAATCGCAGGCTCGATCCCGCTTACATTCTGATTTTAGGTTTTGGGTAATTTTTATCCAGAACCTAAGATATTCTCGATTATGGGGCGTGGGTCTGCACCACAATCTGGTCCACATCTATGGACCTCTGCTGACAGGTCGGAGGATTCTTCTGTTCATTCTAATTCTGACCTGCACATGTGAATTCTTCATTTCTTTTCTTTGTATAGTGTGACTAGCTGAAGGCACTAAACTCAGCACTTATACAGTTCTTTTTTGTTTTCATCTTGGAGCGGACCTGATATTCACGCAATTCAGGTGCTTCTACACTTTTCCACTCTGTTTTATGTCTTTTTAATACAATGAGGACATTACATTAGATAGGCATGCGGGGGTGGATATTCATCTCTAAATTCATTCGTCAGCTCCGTAGATTTGTTTATTTTCTTTTATAAAAAAATAAAAAATAAAAATAAAAATAAAAAGAAATAAAAATTTCAGAATTAGGAAAGAGAATTTGGGTTTAAGAAAATTTTCAATCTTAGGAAATACTACATTAGGATCTGAACACAAAGACCCCTCAGGTCTTTGGACTTAATTAGCCTGTGTATCCACTAAAATGTGGATTTATCTTTGAGTCCTCGCCATCTTAATTCTATTATTGGAATAAATAAGTTTGGGTGATAAGTACACGACTTATTAACCCGCCCTCTGATTTGAGGGAATTTTGAGTTTTAAGCATCTACACACTTTCTTTGCACTGACTCGTTATTCGGCGATTCTAACGAAAATTGGGTAGCTAATGAACCTTCTAGGGTGATATGGCTGGCAAGTTATCGTGGGTAACAGCCCATAGGTAGGTTGTCCAGAGCCCAGTCACTAGACCTTTCTCTTTTTGCTGCCTTTAGGTAAATCTTAGACCAGGGAAGCCACCTACTTAAAAAAAAAAAAAAAAAAAAAAAATCAAAAAGGAGAAAAGAACAAAAAGAAATAAGCCACACTTCGCCGCACGAGTATGGCTGGCAAGTTGTCGGTGGTAACAGCTCATCGACCGGTTGTCCAGAACCCAGCTCAGAAAATGCACTAAAAATTTCCAAAACACTTAGGAAGGAGCGGAGAAGTAGAATAAACCGGGGAGATATACACTAGATTCACCCTTGTGTTGACCCCGTTAAAAAATAAAAGTAGGGAGAAAGCTACCGGTTGTAAAGATACACCTTTAGGCAGAATTCTTTTTGAGGTCACCTAGAGGCGTAGAAATCCGAAGTCCGTTCTAATTGCCGGTCAACGAGTCTATCACAATCACAATAAGATGCTTAAAACTTAGGGTTCTCATCAAATCTTGGGTGAGTTGAATGGTCGTAGAAAGCCACTCTTAAACCCTAAAATTTGAAAATCCAAAAAAAAAAAAAAAAAAATAGAAAAGAGTAAAAAGAGAAAAAGAAAATTTTCTTTGAATAAGGCGAGGGCTTGAGGCGGTCTGCATTTTGGCTGATACCCGGGCACTGTTGTGTCTTTGAAAGTTCAGTTCCTAAGTAGACAATTTCTTAATGATTGAAAGTGACTCAGGTCCAAATAATCCAACCTAATTCTTTTATAAATAGCATATAGTTTTTGCTAGGGACTAGCAAAAGATAGGCATGGGGGTATGATGTAAACACAATTACACTACTTAAAAGGTCTATTTTTGCATGTTCTTAAGCATAGGATTGCATTTCATGATATAAATATTGCATAACATGCATCATTTTGCATTTAGAGTAGTTTGAATAAAATGGAGGTTAATTGTCTCCTTTTATGTGCTTGGACAGGGCTAACATTTTATCGGGGCCTCGGATCAAAGATCCAACCGTATGGATGTGATCAGGGCGACGATTGGAGTTCAACGACTCCAAGATCGCCCTAATCAGGCATCCGTAGCATCAGATAGAGATCGGGGAACCCTAGAAGATCAAGGGTCAGGATGGTGTAAATCCACACTTCAGATGATAAATCCAATCGCACGGATGAATTCGGATCGACGATCGCAGCCCAACGACACAAAAATCGAGTCAATCCGACATCCGTGGCACCATCTACAACTTCCGGAAGATGGACGGCTAAGATGGCACCACGTGGTTCCATCTCAGCCACCCAATCGGCCGCATGCATCTTGTGAAGATCGCGCACCGTCTCCTCTCCGCCGTTGGATCTCGATCCAACTGTTGCGGTCGCTCGCGCTTAAAAGCGTCCGCGCGACCATTTCGTCCGCGTAGCGTAGCGGCGACGCAGCTGCGGGCGAAGCGGAGGTCGCGGGTTCGAGCCGCGGTGAGGGGGTGGAAGGCGCGGGCGAGCGGGCGTGGACGAGCGTCAGATGAAGATCCAACGGCTGCGCGCGCTCAATCAGGACGACGCGCGATTGGACACCGGTCGTAACGCGTGATCGCACGCGGCGGGCGCGTTACGCAGCGGGCGCGGACGCGATCTAAGCCGTCCGATCTCGCGATCGGACGGCTGAGACTACGCGGACGTGCGTAGGCGTTACGCACGCGGGCAGCCGAGCAGGCGCGCGTGGGCGCGGCGGCGACGGCGACGTCGGGGCTTTAGCGACGGTTTTATCCGTCACTAAAGACCCCTTATTTATTATTTTGAAGATGTAATGTCCATTTTGCCCCCACTCCTTGCAACTACAAAAGGAGACCCCCTCCATACGAAATTTTCATCCCTTCCTTCTCCTCTCTACCTCTCCAAAGCTCAAGAGAAGGTTGTCCCACACCCGAGATGCTTCTCGCGAGATAAAGTCCAAATTTTCGTCCCCCTTCGGAAGTGGATCCCGCGACGACGACGGCGTGCTGCTTCGTTCCCGTTCTTCTGCTTCGTCCTCCTTCATCCCGCTTCGTTCTCCTTCGTCCAGGCGTCGTCCCGTCCGGCTCGTCCTCCAAGCGACCATCAAGGAGGATTCTCTCTCCCTACTCTTTTTACTGCTTTCTAATATAGATTTACTGCTTTCTAGAGTAATCGCTTTATGCTTTCTAGTTGTAACGAACGATCTCTTTTATGATAAATTCCTTGTCTATTCTACATCACATTTTGATTTCCATGTGTAGTATTCCCTCTCTCTCTCTTACTCTCTCCCTCTCTTCTATTTTGTTGTAGATACTTAGATAGTTTAAATTGAATTTCTTCGTGACAAAATAAAAACGAAACGCGAAGTTTTTAAATCAAACGTCCGCCTCCCTGTGTTCGACCCGGAATTTTAATTTCGGTATAAATTTTATTTGTTGAACACGAATCCTTCGCTTTCGAACTACAACGACAGGTTTTCCAAAACCGAACACGTTAGCGTAGCTTCGTAATCATTCAACAGTCATCATCTTCACTGACCACTCCACCCTCCAGCATTTGTTGGAAAAGAAGGATGCCAAACCATGATCATTAGATGGATCCTTCTATTGCAGGAATTTGATATCGAGATCCGCAACAAAGCTGGAAAACAAAATGTTGTGGTGGATCACCTATCCAGATTGGACCCCGACCACATTCCTAATTCCCTGCCTACCCATGAACAATTTCCGGATGAATCACTTTTGGCAATTCATTCTGTGGAGTTCCCCTGGTATGCGGATTTCGCAAACTACCTTGCCACAGGCAAAATTCCCGCGAACCTATCCAATGACCAGAAACTCAAATTCATTGCAGAAGCCAAATACTACCTCTGGGATGACCCACTGCTCTTCCGCATTTGAGCGAACCAGATTATCCGCAGATGCATCCCAGACTCTGAGATCCCCAGTGTGTTATCTTTTCGCCACAATGATGCATGTGGTGGCCATTTCTCAGGATGGAAAATCGCTGCAAAAATTTTGCAGTCAGGACTTTTCTGGCTAACCATCTTCAGAGATACACACGATTACGCCCAACACTGCAAACAATGTCAGTCGGTCGGTTCTATGACCAGGAGAGGCATGATGCCACTCCAACCCATCATGGTCGTAGAAGTGTTCGACGTCTTGGGCATCGATTTTATGGGCCCTTTTCCAAACTCGCATGGCTTCAAGTACATATTACTAGCCGTTGATTATGTCTCGAAGTGGGTCGAGGCCATCCCGATGAGACGGGCCGACCACAAGACCGTCATTTCTTTCGTACGGCAAAATATTTTCGTGAGATTCGGAACACCCCGCGCTCTGATTAGCAACGGGGAAAGCCACTTCATCCATTCCCATTTCAAGTCGTTATTAAAGAAATGCGGGGTACATCACCGCATGGCCACCCCGTATTACCCGCAGACCAATGGACAGGCTGAAGTGTCTAACCGTCAAATCAAGTTGATTCTCCAGAAGACGGTTAGACTAGACAAGAAGGGTTGGTCCGACAAATTAATCGATGCACTCTAGGCATATCGAACCGCATACAAGGCCCCACTCGGAATGTCACCATATCGCATGGTATATGGCAAGGCCTATCACCTTCCTATAGAGCTGGAACACCGCGCCTTTTGGGTGGTGCGAAAATACAACCTTGACCTCGATGCAGGAGGTCGAGAACAGAAACTCCAGCTCAGCGAATTAGAAGAAATTCGGCAGGAGGCCTATGAGAATGCATTAATATACAAGGACAAGACCAAGGCCTTTCACGACTGCCACATCCAGAGGAAAGTATTCACGCCCAACCAGCAAGTCTGGTTATTTGATTCACGGCTGAAGCTATTTGCAGGGAAGCTTAAGTCCAAGTAGACTGGCCTGTATGTTGTGATATAGCCATATCCTAATGGGGTAGTCCAGATCAAGGACCTAAAATCTGGGCATATATTCATGGTAAATGGCCAGCGCCTCAAACCATTTTTGACCCAGGAACCTCCTCCACCTGACGAGATTGTTCATCTTAGTGAGGACATGTGATTGAGTGCTCGCCCAGCTGGAGGCGTTAAACTCAGCACGTATAAATACCATTCACTCCACATTTCACCATCATCTATACATAACCATTTTTATACATAGCATATTTTGTTTTAGCATATGTCCCTTTTGTATAGTGCATGTTAACAGGTTGGCCGGTGCTGAATATAATTTCAGGAGCAATTACAGGTGACTTCTACCCACTCATCCTCTGTCAGATTTGTTTTCTTTTATATTCATGCATGAGGACATGCAAGAACTTAGGCATGGGGGGGTAGATATAGAAAAAATTGAAAAAATTTTCTTGCCAACACTTAGGAAAACCTCAGAGCTACATGCAAAACGTACTTTAGGACCTTAAATAAAAGAACTGACTCCACCTCCAATGCTCACATTGGAGCTAGAAATCATTTGCAACAGCCACTTCCGACTCACTCGTTCACCTTTTGTTCTAAATTTAGGGTCAAGCTGATTGTAACCCGATATGGGAATTTCACGAAGTACAAATTATACAAGGTTACTTGTTCATAGCATATATAGATATTGCATTCATGAATAAGATTATTTTATTAAGAGAATGCATTAGGGATTTTATCCTCTAGTTGATTCCTGTAATCTAGAATCCAGTACAACTTTTCACACACACGTAGAATTTGCAATGGATTCACGGTGAAGGCTGATAAACGCCTTCAGTCTATCAAGAAGAAGCAAAGCTTCTTTTCCTGAACTCCTAGACAGTGTTTTGGGAGTCAGGCTGATTTTCTTCCAAAAATCCACCAAATAGTGTGAGATGAGTGTAGAGTGTACTGGTGCTCAAAGATTAGTGTGAGGAATCTGGAATCCTAGATAATTAGGTGATGGTACTCTGAGATTAGACATAGTTTTCGCTCTTGGTTCCCGTGTATACATTTTTGTGCAAATTGTAAGAGCCACCAAATAAGGCAAATATGCAGAAAGTGAGTTTTCATAAAACTAGGGCTAAGGTGGATGGTTACGACCATTCTTTACGGAATCCTCAGCTGAAGGAGGGTATTGATGTCAAGGTTAGAAATACACCGTCCTATCCGTCTTTCCCAGTGCCGTGAGTAGGCACTTCCACCAAATAAGCCACCCAATGTCTCTTGAGTACCACCAATCCCTAATAATGCCTCCTTAATAAAGTTCATGGATGTATGCTAGTTGTGTGATGTTGAAAAAAAAAAAGAAGAGAAAAAAAATTAGAAAAAGAAAAAGCAAAGAAAAGAATGAATATTTAGTGTTTATTTCATCGAGGCAATACTACCAAATAAAATTGAGATCCACCAAATATGGCCTTAACCTATCTTTCTTGTGTTTCTGACCACCCGAATACTGGCTGAGGAATTTCGACTTAGTGTTAGGGTTATGAGAACTCAATTAAAGTGTTAATGCCTAGTGAGACCACCAAATATAAATCCTATGTTTGAATCTAGTGAAGTTGTGAGCTCTACGAAAGAAAAGAAAAGGAAAAGAAAAAGAGTAAGAGAGAATTAATATAAAGGAATCAGAGTATAGTTTTTCTCGTCTTTCTCTAAGTTGAGTTACTTAGTAGTCCAAGAATCTAGATTCTGTAGTACTAGTCTCTATGTAGCACCAAGTGAGGGTGAGCGACCAAATATATAATTCTTTCTCTCAGAGATTCTCTACTTAAGCCTAAAGTCAAGGTGGAATTCATAGAATATCTTGAGTACCCCGAGGGATGAAGTCCGCCTATCCTGCTAGAATTTTTACTATGGGTCAAGTACAGGCTTTAGAGGTATATTAGTTTTCACTCGAATCCGTTGCAAAAGGAACATAGCTACACTTTCACGATTGTCTGGATTTCTAGAGCATAGGATGAAAACAAAAAGGAGAAAAATCTCTACGCATACACTTGATAAAATAATCAAGCCCTTAGGGACCCTTGCTGTAAATAATTTAGTCTTGCATTTGCTAGGGACTAGCAAGATTTAGGCATGGGGGTATGATTGCACAGCAATCATAGGTCTTAATTGACTTAGATTAAGCTAGGACTTAGCATAAGTTAGGGCTATTCATGCATACATACGCATTATCTACATATTTACTGCCCTTCTTTAGCTATGCATGAAATAATGTTATAATGTGCTAATTAAGTGCATTATGTTGATTGCAGGAAATAAGCAGATCTGGAGCTGGATCTGGAGCAGGATCTGAAGCTGGATCTGAAATAACGGGAGTTGTAGTAGAACTGGAGCAGAAGGATTATTTTAGATATAGGAACAATAATGTAAGGGAGTTAAAGGGTTGCTATTCTATTAAGTAGGAATAAAGCAGTAAAATGTGAAGAGCTTAGGTCCATCCTAGCCTTAGGATAGCCTAGATACTTCCCCAAGCCTTAGCCACCCTTAGATTAGGTCACAACACCCTAGGAAGACTTAAAACCGTAGTTCTAGCCCTTATCTAGACGTCCAGATAAGTTATAGGACATCCAGGACACTTAGCCATCTCCCGCACACCTCAAACCCACTTCTGAAATGTTATTGGACGTCCAGACACTTTGTCAGACGTCCAATTTCTGCAGAGTACCCAAAACAGAACCCTGATTTCCCCCTGACTCAAATTGGACATCCAGAACTGAAGTCTGGACATCTAATTTTTGAGTATAAGTCGTCTGATCGTATTATTCGACGTTTGATGGTAGTCTCCAGTCCCTGTTTTGAGATTCAAGTCTTGATCTTGGATCTCTAGCTCCCTAAACCTAATCCCAACCCCATAGGAACCTAAATTAAGGTGTCCAAACCCTAGTACATCACCTCTAGACCTACCTAAGGACCTAATTAGGTCCTCACCAAACCCAATTGATTTAGATCAAGTCAATTACCCTCACCTAAGTCAATTGAACTCATTAAGTCTAATTGAGCTTAGATCTCAACCCACACAAGTTTAATTGGACTTGGTGAGAGTCCAATTGACCTAAACCCAACCAAATTGAGTTATTCCACTCTCAATTAGGTTCACACTCATTCAATTAAACTTAGGTTAAGTTTAATTGCATTTTCCCCTTAGCAATTAGGGTTTGTAACCCTAATTCAATACCTACACCTACCCAAACCCCTTAGAACCTAACCTAAGCCACCTAGCCACATAGAGCATGACCACACACACCCATTCATGCACACACACCACTCTAGAATTCTCTAGAGACCACTTGTGATGGCACCACCTCTTGGTTGCCAAATTTAGCAACCAAGAGGAATTCAAATTGAGATCCACAATTCTTGGATCTCAAAGACCATCTCCACCCACATGTGGCCGGCCACTCTTGGACTCTCTCTAGAGAGTTCTACACCTCTCTAGAGAGAAACCATTGGGTCTATAAAAAGACCCCTTGGGCGGCCAAGCACCCCCATTCACTTCCTTGGCATTCATTGCACTTAGGCTAGCCACTTCCATCTCCACTCCACCTCCGTGAGTTGAGCACCACCATGGAGGCCACCATCTCGATGCCAGGAAGCTGGATCAGCTCCCCAACCTCTCTCCAAGGGCTAGCCTAAGCTCCCTTGGCCACCCCTCCTTCTTCTCTCAGCCACTCAAAGGCCATCAGAGATCACCTTCGAATGCCCTTCCTTCTGCTAGATTAGTAGCTTAGCTCTTCGTATATTTACTGCTTTTATTTACTGCTTAGTAGTGTAATCTTACTTCTCCCCCAATTATGCATGAGAAATCCCCCCATCGATTCTTGTATGCAATCGTTTTCTTGTAGCTAGGTTTAATTTTTAAGCATTTATGTATAAGCTTTCCTCTTGATTTCCTTGTGCAACAACTCTCCAATGATGAATGAAATTGCATTTATATATATACATGTCTCTCTATGTGTTTGAAATCACCATGAGCTTAATAATTATCGTATTTGCGTGATTTAAGTGCCTGTCCCTTAACTGCCTATATATTACTCACCAGCATGTCGTTTCCTGAGGATATTGAAAATTTGACAATAGATGCTTTCTCCATAACTAGTCACCACCTCACTAGAATCGTGCACACAGAAACTCACACGTTCATTTTCGTGATTTACTTGACACATGCGCATGTGATCCGAGTTAATAACAGGAGTGGTGAAGTCTCAGTTAGGAGATTAGAAACCGGCATGCGTCTTTAAACGAAGTAGAGTAGTAAAAAAGGATCGATTTCAAAAGCAAAAACAACGCCTCCCAGAGATGAACGACCAGGACTCAAGTCTCGTTATTTTTACAAAATAATATCTTTGTTGGATCGTACTTCGTGACTATACTATGATGCATTCCTTTTCTATCAAAAATGCGATCTACGACTTTTTCAACAACTCACAAAAACACATTAAAAAGACAATAAAAAATGCAATGCATGCCTAACCTAATTAATGCCTAAATGCAGGCCAAAAACCCATTTGCGGAGTAAAATCCTAAGAGCTATTTTTCTTTTAATGCATATGAATAATGATAAACTAGCATTTATCACACCCCTATGCTTATCTTTTTCTAATCTCTTAGCAAAACTTTAATTTTTACAAAATGGAATTTTTGGGAAATCTAATTTTTTTGACTTTTGAGGAGAAAGATTAAGGGACGTTGGTTGATCTAAACACAAGAGGCACGGGATTTGTTAAAGATAAAAATCGGGATTTGTTTCTGGATCGAAAAATTAGACAAAACGGGATCAATATATCCTCCAGAAAATTCACAAATTAACCCCTTGTTAATTCAGATGACTTGAAGTTTTTGTTTTTAGGATTTTTCAGGCTCTTGAATCTAATTCGCAACTTGAAAAATCCTTTAAAACCTTATGTCTGTGCTTATGAAAAGCCAACATTTATAGGGGCGTGTTTTTTGTTAATTTTTTTTTCTCCCCCATGCTTATTTTTAGCTTAATCTTACAACAGATGTGTCGGGATCATCACTCCCATTACCAATCCTCGAGGGGGCTCTGGCACCAGTACTTCGGGATAGCACTATCCATGACACCACCCAGGAGCTCACAACCCCAAAACACAATGCGATGTAAAAGGGCACTCCAAGCAAACTCAAGCTCTTGCTCCAACACTATTAGTAGAACACCGTCTAAGACACTTGAGCTACTAAAATGTGCTTTAATGCTCCGTCTAAAGATATGAAATAAAGATATGGAGCAGCGCCGAGGTGGTAACATGTTGACATCGCGTCCTCAAAGGAGGCATTTTCCTCATTCTCGGCAGTGGGAACTCAAACCAATGATTTGCTTCAAACTTTTACTAAGTCCAAACAAGGGAGTTTTTCTAATTTTTAGTTGTTTTTAAGTGTTGGCTTGTGTGCGATAATTGACACAAGAAGTTCCTCAAGAAATGTAAGTTTTTGAATCAGAAACTAAGTCAAATACTTTCCACATTACAAAATAGGATCAAGTCACCTGAACTATCATGAGTTCAGGTGGAATTTTAGAGAAGGATATCTGATCTAGTCTAAAAATATACCTTGAAATTCTAATGACTAGATCCACATCCTCATCCCTAGTTTGTTAAAGATTAAATCCCATTGTATCAAAAGTGAGTTTCTCGACCTTAGTCCCAATTTCAAAATTTTTCCACAAAAAGTTTTCAATATTTTTATATTTTTTGGGTATGCATGGAGGAAAATAAAATAACTAAAGAAAAATGCATGTTTTTAGGTTTTGAAAATCTTAAATCGATTGTCAAATTTTAAAAACACCCCCCATGCTTAAGATATGCAATGTCCTCATGATTAGGAGGGAAAAGGGATCACCTTAATGAAGAGTGGTCCGGTTTAGGATGGTCAAAACCTAAAGAAAAAAAATGATGGGTTACCGCCCATCTAGTGCTATTTTTTATGCCATTCAGCCAGGCATGAAGGTATGCATGGAAGATGGAAAATCATGTAAATAGTTGGACACTTGGATGCCCACAAAAAATGTGTCTTCTTCTAGATCCCCACTATCAAACTTGGATGGAAAATGATAAGTGTAGCCCGAGTCTGGCCATCGTTTTAAATCAGGCTGGATGCCAAACTCGGGTGGGGCTGGTGGTAGGTCCATAAGAAAGGAGTCGGGGAAGGGATGGTGAGGATTGGGTGAAGTTAGTGTGGAAAAGTGGGTTGCGGGAAGAGTGGGTGGGTTAGGGTGATCAGGGGGTTCATCAGGAATGGATTTTGGGTCAAGATAAGTCTCCAGATCACAGATTTCACTGACCACTGATTCTGAATCAGAGTCTGTTGAGCAGTCGTAGATCGCGTTTTTGATAGAAAAAAGCATCGTAGTATAGTTGCGAAGTACGATCCAACAAAGATATTATTTTGTAAAAATTACAAGACTTGAGTCCCGGTCGTTCGTCTCTGGGAGGCGTTGCTTTTACTTTTGAAATCGATCTTTTTGCTACTCTACTTCATTTAAAAACACACGTCGGTTTCCAATCTCCTAACTAAAACTTCACCACTTGTGTTATTAACTTGGATTACGTGCGCATGCGTCAAATAAATAACGAAGGTGAACGTGTGAGTTTCTGTGCGCACGATTCTAGTGAGGTGGTGACTATTTATGGAGAAAGCATCTCTCATTAGATTTTCAATATCCTCGAGAAACGACATGCATGTTGCAAATAGATAAACAATTGAAAAATATGCAACTTGAATCACGCGAAAAGAATGACAATTATTAAGCTCATGGTGATTTTAAACATATAGAGAGATATATATATAAAAATGCATTTTTCATTCATTCCATTGGAGAGTTGTTTGCACAAGAAATTTAGAGGAAAGCTTATACATAAATGCTTGAAGTGAAAATCTAACTTCCAGAAAATGACTGCATACAACAATCAATGGGGGGATTTCGCAAGCATCATTGGGGAAGAAGTAAGACTACGCTATTAAGCAGTAATAAAAGCAGTAAAAATCATGGAGAGCATAAACTAAATCTAATAGAATAAAGGGCATTCAGCGGTGGTCCCTGATGGCCTTGGAGTGGTCAAGAGGAGAATGAGGGGCAGCCAACGTAGCTTAGGCCGACCCTTGGAGAGAGGGAGGAGTGATCCAGCATACCAGCATGATGTCCTCCATGGTGGTGGTGATGAGCTCATGGAGGTGGAGTTGCTAGCTAAGTGGAAGTGGGCGTGAATGGCACCAATGGAGTCAAGAGTGTGAATTTGCCAAGGAAGCGAATGGGGTCACTTGGCTGCCCATGGGGTCTTTTTATAGACCCAATGGCATCTCTCTAAAGAGGTGTGGAACTCTCTAGAGAGAGTCCAAGAGTGGCCTACCAAGAGGTTATGAGATCCAAAAATTATGGATCTCATTTTGAATGCCTCTTGGTTGCTAATTTTGGCAACCAAGAGGTGGCACCACTTCAAAGAGAGTTCTAGAGAACTCTAGAGAAGTGTGTATGCGTGAATGGGTGTGCGTGTGTGTGTGGTCATGCTCTATGTGGCTAGGTGGCTTAGGTTTGGTCCTAAGGGGTTTGGGTAGGTGTAGGTCTTGAATTAGGGTTACAAACCCTAATTGCTAAGGGAAAAATGCAATTAAACTTAACCTAAGTTTAATTGAATGAGTGTGAACCTAATTGAGAGTGAAATAACTCAATTAGGTTGGGTTTCATACAAGTTCAATTGGACTCTCACTAAGTCCAATTGAACTTGTATGGATTGAGATCTAAGCTCAATTGGACTCAATGAGTCCAATTGACTTAGGTGAAGGTAATTGACTTTGATCTAAGTCAATTGGGTTTGGTGAGGGCCTAATTAAGTCGTTAGGTAGGTCTAGAGTTGATGTACTAGGGTTAAGACACCTTAATGTAGGTTCCTATGGGGTTGGGATTAGGTCTACGGAGCTAGAGATCCAAGATCAAGACTTGAATCTCAAAACAAGGACTGGAGACCAGTACCAAACGTCCAATAATGTGGTCAAACGACTTATACTCAAAAATCAGAAGTCCAGACTTCAGCTCTGGAGGTCCAATCTGACTCATGGGGAAATCAAGGTTCTGTTTTGGGTATTCTGCAGAAATTGGACGTCTGACAAAGTGTCTGGACATCCAATAGCACTGCAGAAGTGGGTTTGAGGTGTGCGGGAGATGGCTAAGGGTCCTGGACGTCCTATAACTTATTTAGATGACCAGATAAGGGTTGGAACTAGGGTTTTAGGGCTTCCTAGGGTATTGTGACCTAATCTAAGGGTGGCTAAGGCTTGGGGAAGTCTCTAGGCTATCCTAGGGCTAGGATGGACCTATGCTCTTCACATTTTACTACTTTATTCCTACTTAATAGAATAGCAAACCTTTAACTCCTTTACATTATTATTCCTACATATAAACTAAGCCTTCTGCTCCAACTCTGCTGCAACTCCCGTTATTCTAGATCCATCTTCAGATCCTGCTCCAGATCCAGCTCCAGATCTTCTTATTGCCTGCAATCGACATAATGCACTTAATCAACACATTATAACATTATTTTATGTATAACTAAAGTAAAGCAGTAAAGATGCAAATAATGCTTATGCATGCATGAATTTCCCTAACTTATGCTAAGTTCTAGCCTAATCTAGGTCAATTAAGACCTATGATTGCTGCGCAATCAGAGTCCTCAAAAAATTGTGGCCAGTAAGGGTATCTATCAGCATTGTCTCCACCACCATATTGGAAATTTCCGTATCTGAGTCCTCAAAAAAGTTATCATCATGGAATCTCCTAGAGGATTTGAAAATATCTAAAGTGATAGTTTGGCCGGCGCAAGTGATATCCATTTTGCCTGTGCAGCAATTGATATTTACCTTTGCAGTGGCCAAAAAAGGGCATCCAAGGATTATTGGGGAGTCCAGTAATGATTCAGGTACCTCAATGTCAAGGACCAGAAAGTCTACAGGGAAGACACAATTCTGGACCTTGACCAAAACATCCTCGACAATCCCATGAGGTTTGATTGTAGATTGGTCGGCTAATTGCAGGGTAACCTCGACGGGTTTTAGTTCACCGATCTGAAATTCTTCAAATAAAATCGTGGGAATAATATTAAATGAGGCACCAAGATCATGGAGGGCACGATCGAAGGTAGTATCATCAATAACTATTGAAATTAAAGGTGCCCCCAGATCTTTCATCTTAGGAGGCAGCTTGCTCTATATGACAGAGCTTACTGTCTCCGAAAGATGCACCTGTCCTAGAATTTTGGCCTACCTTTTAGGAGTACAGATCTCCTTAAAAAATTTGGCATAGGCAGGTACATATTTGATGGCATCTAGGAGAGGAATATTGATTTCAACTTGCCCAAATAGATCCATGAGTTCTTTTGTGGTGGGCTCAGATTTCTTTTTTCTATTGGTGGTGGGGTGGAGAGCTTGTGGGAAAGGGATAGGAATCGTGTCTTGAGATTTTTGTATTTCTTTTTCTTCCTGATGGGGAGGTAGGGAGTCAATTTGCACAGTGATGGGGATTTCACCAGGTTTGTATGAAGGCCCGGGATCAGTGGTGGTTTTCCCACTCCTCAATGTAACTGTATGTGCAGTCGGATTATTATTTGGAGGAGGCGGGGGGGCCTGCGGTTGTGGAAACCTGGGAGGTTGCTGAGGTGGTGGATTAGTAGGAGGCTGATTCAAGTAGTGTGGAATTCTACCCAGATATTGGTTCCTTTTGTGATTAGGGTTGGGCATGGGTTGGGACGGAAGATGTCCTGTAGGTCTTTGAGTGGGAGTAACCCCAATCTGATTATTTAGATTTGTGATGGTGCAGGTTACTTCCGTCATTTTTGTCTGCATTTCTTGCAAGGTTCTCATCATCTGGGCATTGATGTCTTGTTGGGATGGCCCAAGATGAAAGGTTGGATTCGACCCATACCCATTAAAATGATCTGGTTGGGAAGGAACCTAATTATTCCAGGAGTAGCTCGGGTAATTTTGCCAACTGGAAGAATTTTTAAAGGGCTCCTGGATGGCAGAAATATTTTGAGTGGGATTAAGATCTGGATAGTTGTAATTCCCTAGTGAATCGTGAGCAACCTCAGAATACTGGTAATAATCAGCAGGAGTAGTGTTGAGATTGTGCAAATTTTCTCTTCGTGGAAAGTTAGGCTAGGTTAGATGTGGATTGTGTGGAGCCTGGGTTGATGTGGCAAGTCTTTCCTCAATCTTCTTTTGGTTAATGTGCATCTAGTCGAGTTTTTGGGCTATCATTTGAAGATCATCTTGGGTGATAGGGATAGCTTGGGTGCCTACTTCATGAACACTGAACTGTGGGTTTGGAGTTCTACAAAATGTGTTCATGGAAGATTGATTAAATGAGTTTTCACTCATTTCTTCGAAAAGGTCATAGGCACTTTCAGCATCCTTATTTAAGAAGTTGCCGCCACACGAGGCATCGACAAAGTGTCGAAGTTGATCTTCTAAACCATTATAGAAGACGTGCATGAGCTGCCATAAAGGAATCTCGTGGTGCAGGCAACTTCTTAAAAGATGTTGGAATCTCTCCCAAGAGTCATGGAAACTCTCGCTAGACTTCTGTTGGAAGGTCATAATAGATCTTCGTAGTGAATTAGAACGACCTATGGGAAAGAATTTTTTGAGGAAGGTGCACTTGAGTTGAGGCCAAGTTTTGATGGGTCGTACGATGGTCCTGAACCAATAAGCAGCCTTATCTTTAAGAGATAATGGAGAAAGTCGCATCAGCCATATGCCTTCTTGCACATTTCAGGAACGGGTTGTTTGTTCAAGAAGAGTCAGCTCTTCAAGGTGGCTAAAAGGGTCTTCCCTTGGAAGGCCACGGAAGTGTTTAATCAGGTTCAGGACTGCAGGCTTGATCTCGAAGTCCCCCTCTCGTATGACCACCCCCAGTCGTTCCTCATAATAAGACGGATCATAAAAATCTTTTAGAGGAATAACAAGCTGCTAACAGGGTGGTGGGTTTGGCCTTTGATTGGCTAGGTTTTGGATGTTCCAAGTCAATGTTTGTTGATTGAAATTTAAATTAGCAATCTGCTCAGCCATCATTGTTAAAAGATCAGGTAGGGGGTCTTGATGTTGTGGTTGGGGCAATTCAAGATTAGGGAGCTCCAAGTGTGGGAAGTTAAAGGTGGGTGGGTTTTGGGTGGAAGGGTTAGAATTAGGGTTAGTAGTGGGGTTAGAGGTAGGATTAGAGGTGGAAGTGGAAGGGTTAGTGGACCCATTTTGTTGATTTTCCATTTTTCTAGAAGAAGAAGACAGAAAAAGTGGTCTTTTTCCACTTTCTTCCTGCAATACCTGCACACACAAGAGAGAAGAAAGAGAAGGGGATGAGATCCACTTCAAGCAAGAGAAAAATGATTAATGCAAAGCCATGCCTCCCCGGCAGCGCTGCCAAAAAGTGATCGCATTTTTGCACGGTTTGTTAAATTGGGGTTTTAATTCGTTGCAACGTGCAAAAATGGATACTCTTTTAAAATTTATAAGACCTAGATAGTGGGTTATCTAGGGTCATCCAAGGAGGCAAGTTTGCAAATCAAAATCCCTTGCTTTAAAGATAGAACTCAACTTTCTTTTTGATGTTTTTGAATATATAGTTTTTATGATTTTGAAATAATGGCAACACGTGAGTTTTTGTTGATAGCGAGAAAAGAACTAAAACCTATTCGAAAAAAGCTAACCCTAAGGTGACAGGTAGAGCCTCTCCCTAAGCTCACCCTAGGCACGAGGAGACCTAGAATAATTAGGGAGATGACGTGAAACAAATGCTAGGCAAAAATTGTAAAAAGTATGCAACAAAAATTGAAAGAAGGCAACTTGAATTAAAATGAACTTGTTCTACACAAAACTCATAGAGGAAAGCTTCTAATCTACTTGAAATGCAAGAAGATAAAAACACAAATCCACTAAATGAAATGGTGAAGAAGATGATGGCTTCTTGCTCCAAGCCTGGTAGCTCCTGGGCTTGAAAAGAGTTCTCCAACTCCTTCCTTGCTATGCTCCTCCAAGATGGTGTCCTCCAAGGTGGTAGCTACCACCTTTAATTATCCTCCTCCAAGGGTGGACGTCCAACCTAGGTTCTTCTCCTTTGCCTGGCCATCCTCCTTGAAGTAGAATGCCCCTCTTCCTTGGCATGGCACAAGCTGAAGAAAGTGGAGAGAAGAAGGCACAAAAGGGGCTGGTGATGTGCCCCCTTAATCTTATTCCCTACTCCTTCTTCTTGGCCGTAGGTGTAGGTAGATGTAGGTGGAATTAAACACTAATGGAGAATGCTCTAAAATGGTGGTAGGTGGTGGCTTTATATAGAGTAGGAAGGGGACATAGGTGGCTCTTTGAATGGATGGCTAGGATAGGATGTGGAGGGTAGTTGGGGATTCTATGGCTAAGGGTGATTGGCACCAACCCAAGGGGCACCTAGGTGGTGGTTATGGGTGGTGACACCCCTTGAAGTTGGCACCAAAATGGTTTCTAGAAGGGGGGCTTAGGTGGCCCCAAGTAGGGTTCTAGACGGAGGGGTAGGTGGGTGGCTAGGATGGGTTGTAGGGTTATGTGTATGGTGGATATGGGGGTGGATGTTGGCGCCGAAAAGGGGGGTGGTTAGGGTTAGGTTTTGGCACCAAAATTGGTGCCTTTTGGTGGTGATGATGGGGTGAAGAGCTGGCTAGGTGGTGGCGCCAACTTGGAGTAGGATAGCTAGCTTAGGTAGGGCTTAAGTTGGTGGAGCTAGCTAGGGTTGAGTTGAAGGTGGTGGATGGCCAAGGAGATGGTTGCCAGCTAAGCTAGCTTAGCTAGCTATGGAGTAGAGGAGGAGGTATTGGAGCTGGGGTTTGAAGAGAGGAGCTAAGGAGGAGAAGCCTGGAGCTTGAACTAGAGCTAGCAGCTGCTGAAGAGGGTGGCATGGAGCTACTCTAGCTAGCTTAGCTTGCTAGTTCTTTGCTAGATGCTAAGCCAAGCTAAAGTAAGTTGGCTTCTACCATAATGAGCTGAGGTGAGCTGGGTCTGGTGCTCTCGGGGAGGATCAAGCTGGTTGAGGCAGCTAAGGTAGCTTAGCTCAACTAAGTTGAGCTAAGCTGAGTCCCTGGCATCTGGACTTGAGCTTCCTGAGTTGGGATGAATTCATCTTCAACTGGATGGAGTTGAGTGGAGCTGGATGTAGCTTAACCTGAGCTAGGGTGAACTCCAGTCAACTCAACTGAGCTTGCTAGAGCTCCCTGTGGACTAATGGGAGCTGAGATGAGCTAGACTTAGCTAAGTTGAGCTGGATCTGAGTTGACCTGAGCTAGGGTAAGCGAAGATGAGCTCTCTTGAGTTGTCATTCAGCTGAGATGAGCTGAATGGAGCTAAGATGAGCTTACCCTAATCCAAGTGAGCTGGGTTCCAGCTATGGTGAGTTGGATCAAGCTGAGTTCCAGCTAGTTGTGCTTCTCCTTCACTTGTTGCCTTCCTGAGTGCTAGGGTTATAAGGATCTGTTAATCTATTTATCCCTAACACTCACAAAAACACATTAAAAAGATAATAAAAAATGCAATGCATGCCTAACCTAATTAATGCCTAAATGCAACCCAAAAACCCGTTTGCGGAGTAAAATCCTAAAAGCTTGGTTTGTTTTAATGCATAAGAATAATGATAAACTGGCGTTTATCACCTCCATGCCTTTCTTTTACTATTCCCTAGCAAATTAAACTACATGCTATGTATAAAATAAGAATTAGTATTAGATCGCTTAGGCCTAAGTCGTTTATTAACATTAGAAAATTTAAACTAAGGTCCTAAAGAACAAAAACTCAACAGCACCCGGGTGTCTGCCAAAATGCAAACTGCCTAAGTCCTCGCCTAATTTGAAAAAGGGAAGTTACATTTTTTTATTTTTCTTCTTTTCTATTTTTTTGTACTTTTGGAGTTTAAGAGTTCTGGGATAACCTTTTATGGCTACCCAACTCACCCAAGACTCGAAAAGGACTCTAAGTGCTAAGCATCTTCTGAAAATAGTGAAAGACTCACTAGGCGGCCGTTGAAATGAACTTCAGGTTTCTACGACCCAAGGTGACCTTGCCTAGAGGTTTATCTTTCGAATGGTAGCTTTCTCCCTACTTTTATTTATGGGACCAACACAAGGGCAAACCCAATGTATATCTTCCCGATTTATTCTACTTCCCCACTTCTTCCCTAAGTGTTTTGGGAATTATTGTGCATTTGTTTTTGTGAGCTGGGTTCTGGACAACCAGCCAATGGGCTGTTACCCACAGCAACTTGCTAGCCATACTCGTGCGGTGAAGTGTTGTTTTTTTTCTTTTTTTCTCCTTTTTTTATTTTTTCTTTTATTACTTTTTTTTAGGTAGGTGGCTTCCCTGATCTAAGATTTACGTAAAAGCAGTACAATAAAAATGGTCTTGTGACTAGACTCTGGACAACCAGTTGATGAGCCGTTAGCACTGACAACTTGCAAGCCATACCACCCTAGATAGTTCATTAGCTACCCAATTTCCGAAGAAATCATCGAAAAATGAGTCAGTGCAAAAAACTGTGTAGATGCTCAAGCTTAAAGTCCCCCCAAATCAGAGGTTGGATTGATAAGTCACATACTTATCATCCCAATTTATTTACCAAATTAAAATAATTTTTAATTGGCGAGGACTCGTGGCTAAATCCACATTCGAGTGAACACCTGAGCTAATTAAGCCTGATGACCTGAATAGTCTAAGTATTCAGATCTTAAAGTATCAATTCCTAAAGTTTGCAACTCCTAATGCCTAAGTTCTCTTCTCCTAATTCTTTTTTTTTTTTGAATTTTCAATTTTTTTTTAAAAAAAAGAAACAAAAAGAAATTCTATGGAGTAAACAAAATGATTTTAGGATAAAGTATCCACCCCCCCATGCCTAAATGATGCAATGTCCTCATTGTAAAAACAAAGACATGAAAGGGGTGGTGTAAATAGAATATCACCTGAATAACATGAAAATCCAGTCAGCTCCGCAGAGAACGTGGAATATAAACGCGTGCTAAATTTAATGCCTTCAGCTAGGCATAGAATACATACAAGGAAGAAATTAAGAATTCACAAGTGCGGCTTAGAATCAAAATCAAAAGATCAGTCCTCTGACCCACCAGCAGAAGATGTCCATAGACGTGAACTAGATTATGGTGCAGACCCATGCGCCAGGGTCGAGTGGTCTTAAGGTTCTGGATGAAAATCACCTAGAACCTAAGATTATTGTGTTTGCGAGGCTGGGCCTGCAATTTGGTGGTGTGCAACCCAAGAGCAAAGTGTTGGACATTGGGTAGATTTGTTTCACTAGGTTCAAATGTCCACTTAACATTCAGCTCAGAAAAATAATCTATTATTTCAAGCTTGGGTTGCACGTGAAATATATCAAAAGGGTCCTGGTAGATGGTAAGTGGTTTCAGGTCAACAGGAACCCTCAAATCCAAAATCAAAGTTCCCTCAGAATTAGCTTCCCAGATTTTTAATTCCAACTTCCTATCCTCATAAATCAATGTTTCCAGGACCTCCAAATCATTGTACACCCCATCTATAGTACCCAAGTCCAACAATTATGGCTGAATCAAAATTGACTTGGGCATAATGATCTCAAAAGTCAACTCTTCAGGGTGCGAATGAGGAATGGGGTCATGGTCATGGTCTTGTGATCAGTTTGATTTAATTTTATTACTCGAAATTAAAAATGTTCCGAGGTCGAACTCAGGGAGCAAACTTGATTTTAGAAGTAAAAGGATCACAATTTACAATACAGAAATATTTTACAAAAAAGAATTGTAGAGAGTAAAAGTATAATTAATCTTCTTTATTTTTTTCTTTTCTCTCCTTCTTGCTTTCTCTCTCTCTTTTTCTCTATCTTCAGACATCTGATTTTGGGAATTAGATGCCTTAAGTAGCAACTTGCTACAGTGCATGTGTTCTTCTTCTTCTTCTTCCTTTCTCTTTAGCTGCTGCTACTGCTTCTTCTCCTTGGCTTTTTCTTCTTCTCTTCTTTTTCCTTTCTGCTTAGTCTTCTCTTTGCAGCAGCTTCCTCCTTCTCTGTTCTTCTCTTCTTCTTTGACTCTTTCATCCTCTTTAGCTCCTGCTTCTGCCTTCCTCTTCTTCAGCTCCTGCTCCTTCTTTTTCTTCAGCTTTCTCTTCCTCCTTCTTCTTCTTCAGCTTCCCTACACAGACATGGTTAGGCAAAAACATACCCCTACCCTCCCCGCATCTCTCTCTCGCTACTTCTCTCTTCGATACGCTCTCCCAGAGCCGGGAAATCAGGTCAGGTGCGCGTCCAGGTCCAGGCACACTGGCGTGGGTGTGATGCGCAAGGAGTGCTAGGTTTAGGTAATTAGGTCGGGTCCTAGGTCTGCGTAGCGTGGGCACAAACGAGGCGTGAGTGAGCGAGGGGACCTCACCCCATGTCAGGAGCTGAAGAGCCTATGACACAATTGCAATTTATGCCACCCACAGTGCTCCTGCATTTACGAGGTGGGACTAAATGTCCCACCCGCTTCTGTTGGCTCTCGCAGGAGGAGAACTCCACCCAATTGGAGTAGCTGCGAGCCTTGCAAAGCCTGCTCTCAGGCTGGATTCACTCACACACTCAACGCGCGTCGCCTGGAGTCCTGAAGCCTGGAGCACGCAGCCTGGTGCTTGGAAGCAAGCAAGCTTGCTTGCGCGTTAATGGAAAACGGAAGCTTGGATCTGCATGACACAAGAATGGCCTTGCGGCCCTGTCAAACAACAGGAAAACCTTCACCGTATCACGGCGAAGGTGAAGCAGTGGTCGACGTCAGTTTGGGTTTGTTTGGGGGCAGTGTGTGCTGTGTGTGGTGGGAGATGGAGAAATGAAAGATGATCAATGGAAGGTGGCGATGCTTCTGCGGTAGTTGGCGAGGCATGTGAGTGTGTGGAATGATGAATGCGCCTTCGCTGGTGGTCGACCGGAGGTGGAGAAGATGGTGGTGGTCTGTGGTTGTCGAGGGGTTGGAGATAGCAATAAAGATAGGGGAAATAAAGAGGAGGGTGAAAGGTCAACTTTTCGCTTAGCGTTATAGTATTTAAGTGGTGGAAAAATTGACTAATCAAAAATAATGAAAATAACCACTCGCAGAAGAGCGGGTCGTGTCCACAGGGAGGCAATGATGCAATCAATACTTAATTATTTAATGTTATTACAGATAGTGCGAAATTCCTTTTCAAATTTGAATTAAAATGTGAAGGAAAGTAGATTTGCAAAAACATAAAAAGTTAAGGGTGTAAGTGCAATTTTCCCTCACAGAAATCCTCAATAAATTTAGGATGAATTAGTGCAATTTTCATGTGATGTGTACTAAAGACAATTAGTACTTAAATCAAGTCCAAAATCAATCTTTAAACTAGCCAATATTAATGCCATGCAATTAGAAAGAACTGTGAGTCCTTGAATGCAATTCTGCCACAATATAATAATAATAAAAAAAATAAAATCGGTGGCAATGGCATTGAATGTAATTTTTAATTCTAACAAAAACAGAGCATTTGCTCTCTCTCTTCCTCACGAGAGAGAGAGAGCACCGGCGAGGCAGTTGCGAGGCTCAAGAGGACAGCGAGGACGGGGGCTCTCCGACGGTGGCAGTGGTGACGGCGGAGGTGGCCGGAGACTGCTGCTGGTGTAAACAGATTTACACTACTTAAAATGTCTATTTATGCATGTTCTTAAGCATAGGATTGCATTTCGTGATATAAATATTGCATAGCATGCATCATCTTGCATTTAGAGTAATTTGAATAAAATAGAGGTTAATTGTCTCCTTTTATGTGCTTGGACAGGGCAAACATTTTTTCGGGACCTCGAATCAAAGATCCAACCGTATGGATGTCATTAGGGCAACGATTGGAGTTTAACGACTCCAAGATCGCCTTAATCAGGCATCCGTAGCATCAAATAGTGATCGGGGAACCCTAGAAGATCAAGGGCTAGGATGGTGAAAATTCACACTTTAGATGATAAATCCAACCGCACGGATGAATTTGATCGACGATCGTAGCCCAATGACACAAAAATCGAGTCAATCCGACATCCGTGGCATCATCTCCAACTTCCAGAAGATGGACGGCTAAGATAGAGCCACGTGGCGCCATCTCAGCCGCCCAAGCAGCCGCTTCATCTTGTGAAGGCCCCGTGCCCTATCGCTCTCCACCATTGGATCTTAATCCAACGGCTGTGGGAGCTCGCTTTTAAAAGCATCCGCTCGACCATCCGCACCCCATAGCGCAGTGGTCGAGCGCGCTATAGAGAGCGTCGGGTGCGAGTTCAAGCCGTGGAGAGGAGCGGCAGGCGCGAGCGATTGGGTGCGGGTGGAGCGTCAGATGGAGATCGGACAGCCGTGCGCACCAGATAGCATCGACGCGCGATTGGACGCGCAATCAGACGCGCGGGCGGGCGAGAGATGCAGCGGGAGAAGGAGCGACTTAAGCCGTCCGATCTCGCGATCGGACGGCTGAGGATCGCTGGACGTGCATGGACGTTGATGAGCGGGCAGCCGAGGAGGCGCACGTGGGCGCGGAAGCTACGCCCACGCTGGGGCTTTAGTGACGGATTTATCCGTCATTAAAGACGTCTTATTTATTATTTTGAAGTTGTAATGTCCATTTTGCCCCCACTCCTTGCAACTATAAAAGGAGACCCCCTCCATACGAAATTCTCATCCCTTCTTTGTCCTCTCTACCCGTCCAAAGCTTAAGAGAAGCTTGTCCCACACCCGGGATGCTTCTCGCGAGATAAAGTCCAATTTTCGTTCCCCTTCGGAAGTGGATCCCGCGACGACGACGGCGTGCTGCTTCGTTCCCATTCTTCTGCTTCGTCCTCCTTCATCCTACTTCGTTCTCCTTCGTCCAGGCGTCGTCCCGTCTGGCTCGTCCTCCAAGCAACCGTCGAGGAGGATTTCTCTCTCCCTATTCTTTTTATTGCTTTCTAGTATAGATTTACTGCTTTCTAGATTAATCTACTCATCCTCCAAGCGACCGTCGAGGAGGACATTTCTCCCTCCATTCTTTTAATGCTTTCTAGAGTAAATTTATCGCTTTCTAGTGTAATTGTTTTATGCCTTCTAATTGTAATGAACAGTCTCTTCTATGAGAAATTCTTTGTTTATTCTACATCTCATTTTGATTTCCATGTATAATACTCTCTCTCTCTCTTACCCTCTCTCTTTCTCTTTTATTAATTGTAAATAATTAGATAGTTTAAATTGAATTACTTCGTGACAAATAAAAGGAAATGCGAAGTTTTTAAATCAAACGTCCGCCTCCTAGTGTTCGACCTGGAATTTTCATTTCGGTATAAATTTTATTTGTTGAACACGAATTCTTCGCTTTCAAACTACAACGACAGGTTTTCCAAAACCAAACACGTAAGCGTAGCAATTCGCAAAAAAATCGTTCAACATTTTGGCGCCGTCGCCGAGGAGGCAACGATTTCCGATCTTTTCTTCGCATTTCTTGCACTTTATTTGTTTTCTAACTAGCTTTCTCTTGTGTCTATTGTTTTGCAGAGACCTCCATCAAGGAATCAACAAGCGGTAGACTGGAGTAAAGTGCAGTTGAAGACAACTGTAAGTGTTCCCCCATTCTTTCCCCCTCCATAGATTTCATTCGCCACACTAAATCCAAATCCCAATTAACCTAGGTGTTTGCATAAATCCTAGGAATAGTTTGATTGTTTGGATTTTAACTCACATTCATTCCACCCTCATCCATAAAAAAAAATAACAAAAAGATAATCTTATGGGGTAATTTTCAACAAACACACAACACACACCCACATTCAAGGCACTTGATCAACTTGATTTGTTTTCTACTCAATCGAGTTCTGATCTGTGGAACCGGTACACACAAAGCAACACATAACAGAGTAAAAATCATTCTAGGTTAATCATCTTTGAGTGCCTAACTTAGTGGTGCATTTGTGGCCAGTTGTTTGAGTTGTTCGGGCCGCACCACTTTATTTTAAAACCAACTCATCAAGTAGCTCCTCCTTAGGGTTTTCATTTTAGGTATATTCCAGACACTCCACTTTCTTTCTGATTTTAAAGGAAAACAATCTTCACCCATGTTTTACAACTTGGTTTGCGTAGAAACTTGATTGCAATTCACCTAATTTAAAACCCTAAAAGCTACTTAAGCAAGATTTGAACACTAAAATTCACACATTATCAATAATCTTGCTTGAAAACCCTGGTTGTGCAAGCACTTACACAAATCTCAATCAATCATTAAGGGCACAACCCATTTAAAGGGCCCATCAAATTCCAAAGCACATTCAAACCTAGCCCTAAATAAAACAGAGTAGACGTTGGCCTTAAGGATTGGACTCGCTCTTCAGAACCCAGAACGAGATTATTTTCGATTAGTCTATTTCTACTGTTCAATCTGATGTCTAGCAAGGGGAGCAGAGTCAAACTATCGCGGCTGGGGGGTACACTAAGAACCAGAGGTACAAGCTGAAGGAAGAACCTTCTCCCCAGTCCCTCCTTCTAACTGGTTGGATTGAACAGATAGAAGTAGATCAAATCGTTCCTTTATCTCAAGACGGGTTTTGAGAGTCTATAGGTCTGTAGGCTAACCCATTTAAGGACACATTTGATTGTTTGTATTGCAGGGCGCCTTTCTTCTTCCCGAGTCTCATGAATCCTTCCACATATTTCACACATTCCCGCTCTTTCCCTCCTGTTGTGAATTATCCTCAACATGACGATTATCCCAACTCGTATTGTAATCAACCATCAGTTAGTTGGGATAATTCGGATTGGGGATACAATTCTGGACCCCCATGTTTAGGGTCTAACCCTGAACACTTTGATTCTGATTTCTATCCTTCTCAGAGCTACATCGATTATAGATCGTCTTCCTTTCATGCACAACCTAATACGATCTACAATCGAGAAGGATACACCGATCCTTACCCATCATCTGATTTCACTGCCTTTAGGTCATCACCATCTTTTCAACAATCTGAAATGACCTATTATCAGGAAGGTGAAACGTCGTGGCAACCGGGTTTGAGGGTTTTGGTTTTGTTATAACGTTGTAGTAAAGCCGGTTATTACCAACATTTCAAATATAAATTTTTTACTCGGAAAATGAAAGAGTTCCCGAGGTCGAACTCAGGGAGCAAGTCGTATTCTAGAGATATACATGTTTCTTTTACAAAATAAAGAGAGAGAGAGGGAAAGAATTTGTTGTTCTTTTCGTTTTCTCCTCGTGATGTTCTTCTTTCTTTCTTTTCTTCAGATCTCCTTCTTCTTCTTTGTTCTGCAGAGGTGATGTTCCTCTTCAGATCTCCTTCTTCTTCTTCCTTGGTTTCTGTCATGGCCTCTCTTCTTCTTTTTCTGCAGTCTCTTCTGTGAATGTTTCTTCTTCCTTTCTTTCTTCAGATCTCCTTCTTCTTCTTCCTTATGGCTGCAGAGCTTCTACCTTCAGCTACTAAGTCTTCCTTTCTTCTTCTTCTGCTTTGGCCGTTGCTCTTATTTACTTTCTTTCTTCAGCCTGCCTTCTTTCCTGCTCTGGCTGCTGACCTTCCGTCGTCTGACCCGGTGCTTCGACGACTTAACTATGCATTTGCTACAGTGCAGCTCCTTCTTCTTCGCCTGCACTTCTTCTTCGCCTGCACACTTCAGAATTTCTCGTCAGAAGCAAAACCTACTCTACCCTCCCCCCCCCGCGTCTCTCTTTCTCTCTGAAACCACTCTTAGGAAAGCTCTCCCAGAGCTACCGGGTAACCGGGTTCGGATCAGGCCCGGGTCCAGGCCCACCAGCGTGCGTGGTGGGCGAGGAGTGCAGGTCAGTCGAGTCGGGTCGGGTCGGTTCGGGTCAGGTCCGCGGGGCGTGAGCGCGGACGAGACCGGGTAACCGGGCGGGTGAAGGGGACCTCACCCCGTGTACTGAGGCAGTAAGGCTACTGCACTTTTGCATCTTATGTCGCTGCGGCTCTTCAGGCGTTTCCGAGGTGGGACTAAACGGCCCACCTCAATTGCGCGCCCGCAGCGGGGAATTCAGCAGGAGATGGTAGCGTCACGCGGAGTTTTCTTCCTCAGCTGCGAGCCTGGTGTTTTGCCAAAACTCCTCGCAAGGCCTGGGAGTGAATCTGGGCTTGGCGCTGAGCGTGGCGCGCCTGTAGCTGCAGGCGGAAGCAGGTCCTCCTGCGCGTCAATGGCGGCGGAGGTCGGGTGGCCTGTCCACAAGAAAACGGCCTCTCGGCCTAATCAGAGAGTGCCAGGAGCTTCGCCAGGGTGCGGCGAAGCTCGTGTGGGTGGTGGCGAGGCGCGGGGCGGCGTGCGAGGGCTGCCCTAGGTCGGACTGTGGGTCGGAGGATGGGTCTGTTCGGTGGAGTTGCAGAGGGTGAGGTGGGGGAAGTGGTAGGGCGGAGATTGATCAGGGTGAGGAGGCGGAGGTCCTGCGGTGGTTGGCGAGCCGTGTGGGTCGCTGAGGTGATGGGAGCGGCTCGTCGGAGGGTGGTCGGAGACGAAGGGGGTGAAGGTGGTCAGGGTCGGTCGAGGGCTTAATTGACTAAATTGAAAGCGGGGAAAGAAAGAGGAGAAGAAGGGGAGTAGCTCTAGCTTACTTGCAGGGACGAAAGGGGAGGAACAGGGCGACAGTCGTATCGACTGTCGCCGGAGAAGACGATGCTCAGGGAAAGGGGCGGCGGCGAGCAGAGAGCCGGAGAGACGCCAGCTGGGTGCGGCGTGGCGCGGGAAGAGCAGGGGAGGAAGTCTCTGCTGCTGGTATTGCGGCAGAGCGAAGAGGTGGAGGGGGAGGAAACCGCCGGAGCTGGTGAGCGTCTGCCGGAGGAAGAAGAGAAGAAAGTTGGGGATTTTCTCCGTCAGATCCAGGCTGCTCTGGTCGGTGGAGCAGCGGGGGGTATTTATAGGGATGAAACAGGGAGAAAGGCGGAGGGAGACGACGTGTCTCCCTCGCCGGAGAATGGTCGGAAACACGAACCCATACCGTCCGTGCGTTCGCACGGCCGGTATGGTGGGCTACAATGACCAGGGGGGTGCCCCTGCGACGGCTGACGACGCAGGGCACCCCCGGTTTACTTGCTAGGTCCCCCACCTCACCCTGCGCGACGCCATGCTCCGCGCAAGGTCGCCGGAGCATGGTGCTGGCAGGTTTTTGCAGGAGGGACCTGATTGCAAAGAACGAAGGAGAGTTAGGGGCCACAATGCGAGGGTTCAAAAGTTGAGGACCAAAGAGTAAATATATGAGGACCAAAGTGTAAAGTCGGTCAAGGAGGTTTCTTCTTAGGCTCAAGTTTTTATACATGACTAATTAGGACCTAAGGAATCTGATGGTGAATTTCATTTTCATATTAAACCTTGTTTGACTGGTCAATTTGCACAAAAACCCAAATTAAGTTATTAATTGGGCATGGTTCTCAATGTAGGTCAAAATGGGTTCTAAAGGCCAAATTGAAGGTTCTAAACCCTAGAGATTATTTTTCTATGAATTTTAGAGGGTTTATTCTATTTTTACTTTGCCTCGAACCTTGTGAATTGAAGTGGGTTATTTTAGGGTTACAGATTTATCATTTAGTTTCTTGGAATTGCTGTAGCCCTTGCTAGATCATTTCATCCCACTTTTATTCTTATTAAGCTGCTTTGACCTATGTTTGGGCCCTGAATTACCCTGTATGCAGATTATACTGGTGAAATTGCATTTTTACCCCTTATGACTTGTTTTCTCCTTAAACTCAGAATTCTCTGAGTTAAGCCTTTCCTTGAGTTATGTAGGAGCTTTTATCCTTTGTATTGGGTCAAAATGGGCTAGTTATGGCTCATGATGAGGTTCTCATCAGAAGGGTATAACGAATCTCAATTCATTAATTCCTCTGCATTGATGTCAAACCCACCCAAACCTGAACCAACTCATTTGGTTCAGGTTAATCAGGTTCAAGATAAGGTTCTGGCTAACTTGAGGAATATCATTCAATCTTTAGAAGTTCAGCCAATACCTTGCATTGAGAGATTGGAGCCCCTGATTGAAATGATTGATGATTTAAACAAGTCTTTGTTGGATTGGCTCCAGGATGTTAAGGATAAGAACCCAGGTGAGTTTCTACTTGGGAAATTAGTGAAATTGAGGATGAGATTCGTGGTTGCTTTGATTCAATCTTGGAATAATTCCCAGGATGAACCCTCTTCAGGAAAGCCAATGATAGAACCCGCTCAGGCACCTATTGGGGGGGACACGTGTTACGAGGCTGACCAGATTGAATTAAAACAACCAATGAAGGATGAGCTGATTTCTTCACCTGAGATCCCTAAGCCGGGTTACGAGGAAACATATGTCTCCTTAGGACAGAAAGTGACAAATGATTTTGGGACATACATTGATACGGATCCTGATGGTGAAGATTCAAGTTGCGAAGTCTCACACGAGTTTTCTGAACACGATTTCTGTGAGACGATTGGGCCTGAGGAATCTGACAGATCATTTGATAGCCCAATAATTGAGGACACTGATCTTATTAGGGCACACATTACGGATCCAGAATCACATTTTCTGGAGGAATCAATTCAATGCCCTGATTATCAGTTACACCCTGTTGAGCTTATTGATGATTCTAATTCTGAGATAATTAGACCCAAGTCAATTTTGATTCTGCCACATCATTTAGACTTGGAGATTTCAGATGGGGTGATGAATTTACAAGAGGTCCTGGAATTTGATATGCTGAATGAGGAGAATAGGAGCAGGGAAGTTCTGATTTGGGAAGTTAATTTTGGAGGAAATAGAAGATTGAGTCGAAGGGTTCCTTTTAAGCTGAAACCATCAAATCAGAATCCTTACGACATTTGTTTCGAGGATGTTCAACTCAAGCACACATTCAACGATTATCCTTTTGAGCTTCAATTCTCTATAACCCAACTTTTTGGTCTTGGGTTGCATCCTCATAAATCGCAGGCCCGACCCCGCTTGCATTCTGATTTTAGGTTTTGGGTAATTTTTATCCAGAACCTAAGATATTCTCGATTATGGGGTGTGGGTCTGCACCACAATCTGGTCCACATCTGTGGACCTCTGCTGACAGGTCAGAGAATTCTTCTTTTTTTTCTAATTCTGACCTGCACTTGTCAATTCTTCATTTCTTTTCTTTGTATAGTGTGCCTAGCTGAAGGCACTAAACTCAGCACATATACAGTTCTTTTTAATTTTTCATCTCGGAGCGGACCTGACATTCATACAATTCAGGTGCTTTCTTCGCTTTTCCACTCTATTTTATGTCTTTTTAATACAATGAGGACATTGCATTAGATAGACATGGGAGGATGGATATTTATCTCTGAATTCATTTGTCAGCTCCGTAGATTTATTTTATTTTGATTAAAAAAAAAATCGAAATTAGGAAAGAGAATTTGGGTTTAAGAAAATTTTCAATCTTAGGAAAAACTACATTAAGATCTGAACACAAAGACCTTTCAGGTCTTTGAACTTAATCAACCCGTGTATCCACTAAAATGTGGATTTGTTTTTCGAGTTCTCGCCAACTTGAATTTTATTTTAATTAGAGTAAATAAGTTCGGGTGATAAGTACACGACTTATCAACCCGCCCTCTGATTTGAGGGAATTTTGAGTCTTAAGCATCTACACACTTTTTTTTTGCACTGAATCGTTGTTCGGCGATTCTAATGGAAATTGGGTAGCTAATGAACCTTCTAGGGTGATATGGCTGGCAAGTTATCGTGGGTAACAGCCCATAGGTAGGTTATCCAGAGCCCAGTCACTAGACCTTTCTCTTTTTCCTGCCCTTAGGTAAGTCTTAGACAAGGGAAGCCACCTATTTAAAAAAAAAAGAAAAAAAGAGAAAAGAACAAGAAGAAATAAGCCACACTTCACCGCACGAGTATGGCTGGCAAGTTGTCGGTGGTAACAGCACATCGACCGGTTGTCCAGAACCCAGCTCAGAAAATGCACTAAAAATTCCTGAAACACTTAGGAAGAAGCGGAGAAGTAGAATAAACCAGGGAGATATACACTGGATTCACCCTTGTGTTGACCCCGTAAAAAATAAAAGTAGGGAGAAAGCTACCAGTTGTAAAGATACAACTTTGCGCAGAAGTCTTTTTGAGGTCACCTAGAGGCGTAGAAATCCGAAGTCCATTCTAACTGCCAATCAATGAGTTTATCACAATCATAATAAGATGCTTAAAGCTTAGGGTTCTCATCAAATTTTGGGTGAGTTGAATGGCCATAGATAGCCACTCTTAAACCGGAAAATTTGAAAATCAAAAAAATTAGAAAAGAGAAAAAGAGAAAAAGAAATTTTTCTTTTAATAATGCGAGGGCTTGAGGTGGTCTGCATTTTGGCTGATACCTGGGCACTGTTGTGTCTTTGAAAGTTCAGTTCCTAAGTAGACAATTTCTTAATAATTAAAAATAACTCAAGTCCAAATAATCTAACCTAATTCTTTTATAAATAGCATATAGTTTTTGATAGGGACTAGCAAAAGATAGGCATGGGGGTATGATGTAAACACATTTACACTACTTAAAATGTCTATTTATGCATGTTCTTAAGCATAGGATTGCATTTCATGATATAAATATTGCATAACATGCATCATCTTGCATTTAGAATAGTTTGAATAAAATGGAGGTTAATTGTCTCCTTTTATGTGCTTTGATAGGGCAAACATTTTGTCGAGACCTCGGATCAAAGATCCAACCGTATGGATGTGATCAGGGCGACGATTGGAGTTCAACGACTCCAAGATCGCCCTAATCAGGCATCCGTAGCATCAGATAGTGACCGGGGAACCCTAGAAGATCAAGGGCCAGGATGGTGAAAATGCGCACTTCAGATGATAAATCCAACCACATGGATGAATTCGGATCGACGATCGCAACCCAACGACACAAAAATCGAGTCAATCTGACATCCGTGGCACCATCTACAACTTCCAGTGGATGGCCAAGATAGCTCCACGTGGTGCCATCTCAGCCACCCAAGCAGTTGCTTCATCTTGTGAAGGCCCCGCGCCCGATCTCTCTCCGCCGTTGGATCTTAATCCAACGGCTGTGCGCTCTCTTTTAAAAGCATCTGCTCGACCATCCGCGCCCCATAGCGTAGTGGTCGAGCGCGCTATAGCGAGTGCCGGGTGCGGGTTCGAGCCGTGGCGAGGAGCGGTAGGCGCGAGCGATTGGGCGCCGGTGGAGCGTCAGATGGAGATCGGACGGCCGCAAGCGCCCGATAGCGTCGACGCGAGATTGGATACGCAATCGAATGCGCAATCAGACGCGCGGGCGCGCGCGCGATGCAGCGGGAGAAGGCGCGACTTAAGCCGTCTGATTTTGCGATCGGACGACTGAGGATCACTGGACGTGCATGGACGTTGATGAGCTAGCAGCTGAGGAGGCATGCGTGGGCGCGGAAGCTACGCCCATGCTGGGGTTTTAGTGACGGATTTATCCGTCACTAAAGACCTCTTATTTATTATTTTGAAGTTGTAATGTCCATTTTGCCCCCACTCCTTGCAACTATAAAAGGAGACCCCCTCCATATGAAATTCTCATCCCTTCTTTCTCCTCTCTACCCCTCCAAAGTTCAAGAGAAGCTTGTCCCACACCCAGGATGCTTCTCGCGAGATAAAGTCCAATTTTTGTTCCCCTTCGGAAGTGGATCCCGTGACGATGACGGCGTGCTGCTTCGTTCCCGTTCTTCTACTTCGTCCTCCTTAGTCCTGCTTCGTTCTCCTTCGTCCAGGCGTTGTCCCGTCCGGCTCGTCCTCCAAGCAACCGTCGAGGAGGATTTCTCTCTCCCTATTCTTTTTACTGCTTTCTAGTATAGATTTACTGCTTTCAAGATTAATCTGCTCGTCCTCCAAGCGACTGTCGAGGAGGACATTTCTCCCTCCATTCTTTTAATGCTTTCTAGAGTAAATTTATCACTTTCTAGTGTAATTGTTTTATGCCTTCTAATTGTAATGAACAGTCTCTTCTATGAGAAATTCTTTGTTTATTCTACATCTCATTTTGATTTCCATGTATAATACTCTCTCTCTCTTACCCTCTATCTTTCTCTTTTATTAATTGTAAATAATTGGATAGTTTAAATTGAATTACTTCGTGACAAATAAAAGGAAACGCGAAGATTTTAAATCAAACGTCTGCCTCCTAGTGTTCGACCCGAAATTTTCATTTCGGTATAAATTTTATTTGTTGAACACGAATTCTTCGCTTTCGAACTACAACGACAGGTTTTCCAAAACCAAACACGTAAGCGTAGCGATTCGCAAAAAAATCGTTCAATAGCTGCCGTGCACGGCTGGCGATGAAGACTGTCGAGTGCGTCGCTGCGCCTGCTGCAGCGCGGGAGGCTGCGCTTGAGGTGGCTACAGGCTGCTGTGGATGGCCAGGCACGCTGGAGATGGGAGGAAGGCACGCGGCGTGCTTGCAGAGGATGGAGCAGGCGCTGCAGGGCGGTAGGACGCCTGCTGTCTGCTTGCAAGAAGGTGGAACGGCGGGGCATGCTGGTGCGCGCGTGGGGAGATGGCGTGCGGGCGCCTTCATTAGCGAGCGAGCGGAGAGGAAGGCAGGGATGTGCAAGGAGAGGATGCTGGGGCGTGCGGTGCCACGCCTGCTGATGGGTGTGCGGGCTGCAGGGAGGAGGAGGCCCTGGTTCTGGAGAGGGCGGAGCGGGTAGAGGCGCTGCAGGCCATGAGCACCTACAGCGTTGGAGATGGGAGGAGGGCACGCGGCGTGCTTGCAGCGGATTCAGGTCTATCGACTGCAGGTCTGGCGTGGAGAGGCATTGTGTGGTGCGTGTGCGGGCGGTGGACTGGAGAACTACCTGCAGGCAGTGCGGGCAGTTGGTGAAGGTGCACGGTAGGGTAGGTGCAGTGAGGAGCGCCTGCAGGTGGTGCGGGTGATGGCGTGAGGTTGCCTACGGTGGCTGAGGTAGAGACGGAGTGGCACAGTGCTCGCCCTCTCCACAGTGGAGAAGAGAGAGCCGTTCTCTTTTTTCTCTGGATAGCCTTCTTCTCTCCCCGCCTCTTCTTTTTAAGTTCTCCCCTCACCACGTGAGTTCAGGGATTTTCCAGAATCCCCGGTCATGGCTGTTGAGAAAGGCGACGCTAGAAGTTTTGCCCAATGTCCGGCTGGGGAGGGGGGAAAGAGAGTTGCGGTTGCTTTGGGAATTTTATCCCCCCACCCTTGCTCTTTGTGTATTTTATTACCTGCACATAAAAACAATAGAATCATGAAGTTATAGAATGTTATAACTTAAATTATGAGGTGTACAAATCTTTTATAACTTAATTACCATTATTAACACACTTAAATTCTATAATTAAAGTTACTTAGGCTTAATAATAGTCCATTTTAATGGACTCATCAAATACCCCCATGCCTAAGATTTGCTAGTCCCTAACGAAAATAATAGAAATAATCAGAAGATTTCTTCTTTTCTTATTTCAAAACTTTAGAAATCCAGACAAATATGAAGTGCTGATAGCCTAGGTAACAGATCCAAGTGAAATATCTGATTCGCATTAGGAGTTCGTACATCACCCTTGGCAAAAATTTCTATTGAGAAAGGCAACTACTTCCTTCGGGGATAAAGCAGACAATGATCTGTAATTTGACCCCGGTGTTTGGCTTAGGTAGGAGATAATAAGTTGAATGGATTTGTATTTGGTGGCACACACTCTACTGGTGCTACATATTGTCTAGTACTGCAGACTCTAGCTCTATAGACTATTAGACAAGTCAACTCTGAGAGAGGCTACATAACTGTGCTCTCCTGATGTTCCTAGGCACTCTCTTTTTTTTTTTTTTTCTGAGATCACGAATCTCGCCAGATTTAGAAATTGTACTCACTATTTGGTGACCTCACATGGCATCCACACTTCAATTAAAGTCCTAATAACTCTACAACTAAGTTAGATTCCTCAACTAGTATTCAGGCAATCAGAAATACTAGAAGGTAGGTATGGGTCATATTTGGTGGAACGCAATAGGTGTTCGGTTGCCTCAGAAACATTAGAAACTTGGACCCCCATTTTTTTTTTTTTAGTAATATAACTATTTTTTTCTTTTTCTTCTTATTTTTGTTTCTTTTTCAATCAGCACAACACAATACTGACTTTTATCTACGAGGCATTATTAGGGATGATGACGATCAAGAGGAAGTTGTGTGGCTTATTTGGTAGAAGTGCCTATTCCCGGCACCGGAAAAGAATGGATAGGACAGATGTATTTCTGACCTTTAACACTATTACCCTCCTTCAGTTGAGGACTCTATGAAGGATGGTCGTAACCATCCACCATAGTTATAGCTTTATTAAGATTCAATCTCGATGTATCTACCTTATTTAGTGACTCTCAGAAATTCACTCAAAGTACGCACCTAGGAACAGAGAGTGAAAACTTCGCCTAACTTTGAAGTATCATCATCTAATTATCCAGAACTTAAGAGTCCTTGCACTAGACTTAGTGCATCAGTAATCTCTCTACTTCTTCTATCAAATATGAGGTGGATTTACTAGAAGATAGTATGCCTGACTCTCTATGAACTGTCCAAGGGTTCAGTAGACTACAAATGCTCATTGGTTTTCCTCAAGGATCAATTACCAAGTCTACGTGCACGTGAAATAAATGTACTGGATTCTAAACTTAAGAAGTAATTCAAGAAGGAAAACCTCCAATAAAGGTATTTTGCTAGAGACTAACCCAATCAGCTAAAGAAAAGAGATTTTTTTTTTAAATATGTATACAAATATTTATAAATGCTATAAACACTATAAACATTCTCAAGTTATATCCCCCCATGCCTGAGACTGACAATGTCCTCATTGGAAAAATATAGACATAGAAGAATATCACCTGAGGAGGAGAGTGGAAGGAGCTAAGGCTCCTCAAGTCGTAGTGAGTCCAAAACCTAGCCATCTGAAAGAGTAATATATGGTTTAAGTCGCTGGCCATTTACTTTAAAGTTCGCACCTTAAATAGGGTTCCTGATCTCTACAGCTCCATGAGGGAAGGTATTAATCACAACGTAAGGCCCATCCCAACGGGACTTGAGCTTTCCAGGAAATAATTTAAGTGTAGAATTGAAAAGCCAGACCCACTGGTTGGGCTCGAAAGTCTTTCTAATGATGTGCTTGTCATGGAAGACTTTTGTATGTTGCTTGTAAGCTTGAGAAGTTTCATAAGCTTCAATACAAAGCTCCTCAAGCTCACTTAATTCTAACATACGTGCTCTTCCCGCTCTATCCAGATTTAAGTTAACATTTTTAATGGCCCAATAAGCTTTATATTGGATTTCAACGGGAAGGTGGCACACTTTTCCATAGACAAGACGAAAAGGAGACATACCCAAGGGAGTCTTATATGCAGTTCTGTAGGCCCAAAGAGCGTCATTTAGTTTTTTAGACCAATCCTTTCGATCAGGCCTAACAGTTTTTTCTAAAATTCTCTTAATCTCCCTATTAAACACTTCCACTTGCCCACTCGTTTGGGGATGATAAGGTGTGGCTATCATGTGATTTACTCCCAAATTTTGGAGTAGTCTAGTGAAGTGTACATTTTTGAAGTGAGGTCCTCCATCACTTATGATCGTCCTTGGGCACCCATACCGAGAAATGATATTAGCCTTAACAAAGCACAAGACCACAGAATGGTCATTGGTTTGCGTGGGGATGGCTTCTATCCATTTTGATACATAATCAACAGCCACAAGGATGTATTCATATCCGAAGGACACAGGAAAGGGACCCATGAAGTCCATGCCCCAAATATCAAAGATTTCAACAGGGATAGGTTGTTGGGGCATCTCATCCCTTTTTCCAATGGTTCCCATCTGCTGGCAACGTAGACATGCGCCCACATACGTATGTGCATCTCGGAATAATGTGGGCCACTAGAAACCAGACTGAAGAACCTTATGAGTAGTCTTCTTCCCACTAAAATGTCCCCCACAGTGGAGGTCATGGCAAAAACTCAGAACACTTCTTTGTTCCTCATCAGGGACGCAATGGCGAAACAGCTGGTCAGGGCCTATTCTAAAAAGCTCAGGTTCCTCCCAGTGATAAAATTTAGCATTAGCGATAAACCTATCTCACTTTTGCTTGTCCCAAGTACTAGGGGTGATGCCCGTGACCAGATAGTTCACTATGTCAGCAAACCAAGGAGTTTTAGTTTCCACGGCCATTAGAGACTCATCAGGGAAAGACTTTTGAATACCGCCAGCGGGGTTTGATGCCTCAATAGGGATCCTAGACAAATGGTCTACTACCACATTCTCAACTCCTTTCTTGTCTTTAATTTCCAGGTCAAATTCTTGGAGTAGCAAAATCCAACAAATTAGGCGAGGTTTGGTGTCCTTTTTAGCCAGAAGATGCTTAAGGGCTGAATGATCAGTGAACACCACAACCATGGATCCCAAAAGATAAGACCGAAAGTTGTCCAAAGCAAATACTACAGCAAGTAATTCCTTTTCCGTGACCGTGTAGTTTTGCTGAGGATCCGTAAAGGTCTTACTGGCATAATGCAGCACATGAGGTTTTCCTTCAACCCTTTGACCTAAGATCGCTCCCACTACAAAATCAGAAGCATCGCACATAAGCTCAAATGGGAGGGTCCAATCTGGTGCTTGGACAATCAACGCGGTAATGAGGGATTTCTTCAAAGTTTGGAAAGCCTCGCCACATCTATCATCAAAATCAAAGGAAACATCCTTCGCTAATAGGTCGCAGAGTGGCTTAGAGATTTTACTGAAGTCTCTAATGAAGCACCTATAAAATCCAGTATGGCCAAGGAAAGATCTAACCTGACGAACATTGGCGGGCAATGGAAGCTTAGAGATGGAATCGATTTTTGCGATGTCCACCTCTAATCCTTTCTCGGAAACTACATGCCCTAACACAATGCCCTGCTGGACCATAAAGTGGCTTTTCTCCCAACTAAGCACCAGTTTTGCCTCTTCGCAATGGGTTAAGACTTTATCAAGGTGCGAAAGGCATAGGTCAAACGACGAGCCATAAATGGAGAAGTCATCCATGAAAATTTCAACAAACTCGTCTATCATATCAAAGAAGATAGCCATCATACAACGTTGGAAAGTGGCAGGAGCATTACATAACCCGAATGGCATTCGGAGGAATGCAAAAGTGCCATAAGGACTCGTGAAGGTGGTACGCTCCTGATCATCAGGAAAAACGGCTATCTGATTGTACCCAGAGTACCCATCAAGAAAACAAAAGTACCTATTCCCTGCCAATCGTTCCAAAATTTGATCGATAAATGGTAAGGACAAATGGTCTTTCTGGGTAGCCGTGTTTAGACGGCGGTAATCAATGCAGACCCTCCAACCAGTTGAGGGTCTAGTGGTCACCAGTTCTCCTAGGTCATTCTCCTCCGCAGTGATTCCTGCCTTTTTCGGAACTACATGAATCGGACTGACCCATTTACTATCTAAAATGGGATAGATAATCCCTGCATCTAGCCATTTCAGAGTCTTCTTTTTAACAACCTCCCACATATTTGGATTGAGCCTTCTCTGCATGTCTTAGAAAGGCTTCACAGACTCGTCCGTGTAAATATGATGCATGCAAAGAGAGGGATCAACACCCTTAATATCAGCAATTGTCCAGGCAATTGCTTCCTTGTGCCTTTGTAAACACTCAAGCAGAGCTCCTTCCTGCAATTTAGATAATGCAGACGAGATAATAACGGGGAGCGTGTTATTAGGGCCAAGGAAAGCATATTTCAATGTGCTCGGGAGGGGTTTCAACTCCAATTCAGGAGCCTTTTGGATTGATGTTTTTAGTTGAGATGTCCCTGCTTCAGGCAGCAGATCTACCTTCACAGTCCAGGGTGGTGACAGAGACTTAGTGTGTATCTCCAGTAACTCTTCTAGTTTGGGCATTTTCCTTTCAGTCTCTTTGGTAATCGAGGGATGGTCCTGAGTTATGGCCTTCTGAAGGGGATCTCTACATAAGAGTGCTGGAGTAGTCTCTTCAATTATTTCATCAACGACCTCAATCTAAGAACAATCTTCAAATCCGGGTTGCTTGTAAGTATCAAAAACATTCAACCGGATCTTCTTGTTCCCAAAGCCCATTTTAAGTGCCCCAAATCTACAATTTATAGAGGCATTGGCTGTGGCCAAAAAGGGGCGTCCCAGAATAATGGATGGCTTCGTGAGCTTATTAGACGGGTCAGTATCAAGTACCAGAAAGTCAACGGGGAAGAAGAAATCCTCCACTCTCACAAGGACATCTTCCAACAATCCCTGCTGTGTCTTAAGCGGTCTGTCTGCAACCTAGAGGATTACTGGACTAGGCTTCAGCTTTCCTTCTCCCAATAGGTCGTAGACAGAGCTCGGTAGAATGTTTACCCCCGCACCCAGATCGTGCAGAGCCTCATCGATGTGTTGGTTACCTATAACCACTGAAATATACGGGGCCCCTAGGTCTTTCATTTTGGGGGGTGTTCCATGCTGAAGAACCGAGCTAACGTGGTCAGGCAGGATGACCTTAGTTTGGACCTGTTTCCTAGATCGATGCTTCTGGGTGCATAGGTCCTTCAGAAACTTGGCATAGGATGGAATCTGTTTAATTGCTTCCAACAGAGGCAAGTTAATCTAGACTTTCCTAAAAGTATCCATAATCTCTTCCGTCCTATCCTTGGCTCCAGACGAGCCAACAGAAGATTCCCCAGGAGCAGATAGGCACTCTGGATAGGGCATCCTCGGCTTCTGAGTAGAGGGGTCATCATGGCGGGAAAGGGGTGGTGGTAGGATGACATCCTCATTGTGGATGATTTTTTGTGAGGGAGAGTGGTGTTGCTCTTCCTCAGGTGAGATGGAAGTAGGGTCACGTGTGGAAGGGGAATTCTGAGATGTAACTGTAGGAGTGTTATCAGGCTTGTCAATCATTTTTCCACTCCTCAACATGGTCACTGCTTGGGCGTGCTCCCTGAATACAACCCCCTTTCCCTTAGGGTTCTCCTCAGAAGAGCTAGGCAGCTTCCCCGGATCACGTTGCCTAACTGCCTCAGTAAGATGACCAATTTGGGATTGCATATCAGTAATCATCTTATTCTGAGATTAGATAACCATATTCTGATGCTTTGCATCGCTTTCATCATGGCCTTCAGTTCATCCATCTCAGAGGGCTTATTCGGAAGAGGGTTTTCATAAGAAGGTTGGTATGTGGGCTGGGGAGGTAAGGGTCTTGTATTCCCTGAGTTAGAAGCATCAGCTTGCTTCCAATAGAAGTTTGGATGGTTCCGCCACCCTGGATTATAAGTGTTGGAGTAAGGGTTATTGAGAGGGGGGCGGAAACCTTGGGCCGCATTCAAGTTGACCTGAATCAACTCAGGGAATTGGGTTGCTTGATGGCACTCCGCAATGGCATGCGTTGTGCTTTGGCAGATGGAGCATTCTCTTGAAGCCTGAAAAATAGAGGCTGCTTGTGGGTTCATGCCGGGGTTTGCTAAAAGCCTATCAAAGTTTTTATTCAATTGTTGAATCTGATAAGCCAAATCCTGAGAAGCCCCGGCTTCATGGGCCTCTATCTTCCTCTGCAAGATTGATGGTTTTCTTTCTTGATACACAGAGGACAAATGTATGGAGTTGTCGCTTAAAGTTTCAAATAATGCCCAGGCTTCATCCTCAGTTCTGGTCATGAAGGTTCCTGCACAGGCTGCATCAATGGTTTGCCTATGCCTTTCAGATAATCCGTTATAGAACCTTTCGACCAACTGCCATCTTGGCACTTGATGGTGGGGGCATAACCTAAGAAGGTCATTAAAGTGCTCCCAAGTCTCATGAAATTGCTCCCCTTCTTGTTGAGTAAAACCCATAATCTCTCTTCTGTAATGGTTGGTTTTACTCATAGGAAAATACTTTTTTAAAAATTCTCCCTTAAGGGTAGCCCAATCATTTACCCATGCATCGAGGGTATGATACCAGTGCTTGGCCTTATCCTTTAGGGAGAAAGGAAATAGAGTCCTCATCAGGGCTTCATCAGTAAAGCCCTGGAGCTTCACCGTGGAACAGACCTCGGTGAATTCCTCCATATGCCAGTAGGGGTCCTCCTTAGTAGTACCATAAAAAGAGGGCAATAAAGATATGGTATTTCTCTTGATCTCATATGGATTATCCCCTGCCGGTCATCTTAATGCTTGTGTAGGTTGGTTGGTTGGAATAAAATAGTCCCTTAGGGTCCTTTGTTGATTTGCACCTTGCTCAGCCATTTCTTCTCTTTCTTCTCCTAGGTGAGCTCTCCTAAGAATTCTCTTGGGCTCAGGATCAAACACTAGACTACCCTCAAGAGAGCGTCTACCAAGCATACAAAACACAATTCAGCAAAATTTTTATTTTATTATTGAGTAAGTCAAACCTCCACTCTAAAGATAAGTCAAAAGATCAAGACTTATCCCTTCATTCCCACGTAAGTGGTATAAGAGGGATGTGGACTTGAAATCTTAACCTTCTTTATTGTGGATGTTGAATTAGTTAAAATAAATGGCCAAACAAGTTTTCCACTGCAATTACGTGCCTTAATTCAACCTTTGAGTGCCCTAGGACCTATACTTTGCTTAGCTGATACTCCCAGGTGATCAAGAGAGAAGTTACTCCAAGGACGAACAAAGGGATGCAAGTAGGGAGAACCCTTCCTTTGAGGCGATGCGTATGCGGTGCCCCTTAACTACCCTTTTGTTCCTTTAAGGGGTGTCCCCCTCAGTGGAGTATCAAAACACTTGATCAAAAGATAGTATCACCACTACCACAAAGCACAATAGGAGGGTCTGCACCGATAAAGAGATCGGTGCCTATAGCATTAAGGGATCGAGCCTTAGTGCGGTGCCTAATGTGCGTGCTCAGTGTCAAAAGTGTGCAACACACCGTAAATCTTTGTAATTTCTTTTTGAAATCGCAGACAAGTCCCTTAGAATCAGATCAAAAGTGAATTGCTTTTAGGTTGAATCTGATTATTAGTTCCGCTTTTAGTTATGTGACCACTTAATTAGTAAATTCAAACAATTTGGTGGTCTTAAATTTAAATTGGAATGCAAATGCATGAACAGAAGCTGGATGCAAAAGTTAGAAAGATATATCTGTCTCCAGCAATCTTCGTGCTAAGATGCTTGCAATGCAATAATAAGATCTAATATGCTGCTCAATCACCCCTAAATGCGCACACCTAAGGGCATGCAACTTCTAAATAGGCAGCTCGATATTTTTTTATTGGTTTTTAAAAGCAAGCAAACAGAAAATATAATCATGCATGCACCAGAAATACTGTAAGCCCTAGTAGCTGAAGAATGCGGGGACAAACCGCCAAAAATTTAACCCCAAATTACAAGGGCGAAAAGACAGAATTAAATTGTGACGATGGAGAATCCTCTGCGAAACAGGATCTTGGTCTCCGTCTTTTCCTCGTGTGGCTTAACTCGTGGTTGCTGTCGCTGCTCTGTTGCGCCTCGTCGCTTCGGCAGATTCCTTGCACAATAATCAAAATGATTAGATAATTTCACAACTCAAAAGATTAAAAAATAATAAAGTAAATCTATTGCGTCTGTTGCCTCCCCGGCAACGGCACCAATTTGAAAGGTCGACTTTTCGCTTAGCATTATAGTATTTAAGTGGTGGAAAAATTGACTAATCAAAAATAATGAAAATAACCACTCGCAGAAGAGCGGGTCGTGTCCACAGGGAGGCAATGATGCAATCAATACTTAATTATTTAATGTTATTTCGAATAGTGCTAAATTCCTTTTCAAATTGGACTTAAAATGTGAAGGAAAGTAGATTTGCAATAACCTAAAAAGTTAAGGGTGTAAGTGCAGTTTTCCCTCACAGAAATTTAGGATGAATTAGTGCAATTTTCATGTGATGTGTACTAAAGACAATTAGTACTTAAATCAAGTCCAAAATCAATCTTTAAACTAGCCAATATTAATACCATGCAATTATAAAGAACTATGAGTGCTTGAATGCAATTCTGCCACAATATAATAATAATAAAAAAAATAAAATCGGTGGCAATGGCATTGAATGTAATTTTTAATTCTAACAAAAATAGAGCATTTTCTCTCTCTCTTCCTCGCGAGAGAGAGAGCACCGGCGGGGCAGTTGCGAGGCTCAAGAGGACGGCTAGGACGGGGGCTCTCCGACGGTGGCAGCGGTAGCAGCGGAGGTGGCCGGAGGTGGTCCGAGACTGTGCCGTGCATGGCTAGCGATGAAGGCTATCAGGTGCGTCGCTGCGCCTGCTGCAACGCGGGAGGCTACGCCTGAGGTGGCTACAGGCTGCTGTGGATGGCCGGGCGCGCTGGAGATGGGAGGAAGGTGCGCGGCATGCTTGTAGAGGATGGAGCAGGGGCTGCAGGGTGGTAGGACACCTGCTGTCTGCTTGCAGGAAGGTGGAACAGCAGGGCGCGCTGGTGCGCGTGCGGGGAGATGGCGTGCGGGCGCCTTCAGTAGCGAGCTGGTAGAGAGGAAGGCAGGGACGCGCAAGGAGAGGATGCTGGGGCACGCGGTGCCATGCTTGCTGATGGGCGTGCGGGCTGCAGGGAGGAGGAGGCGCTGGTTCTGGAGAGGGCGGAGCTGGCAGAGGCGCTGCAGGGCATGAGCGCCTACAGCGTTGGAGATGGGATGAGGGTACGTGGCGTGCTTGCAGCGGATGCAGGTCTATCGCCTGCAGGTCTGGCGTGGGAGGCGCTGTGAGGCACGTGCGCGCGCGGTGGACTGGAGAACTGCCTGCAGGCAGTGCGGGCAGTTGGTGAAGGTGCGCGGTAGGGCAGGTGCGGTGAGGAGCGCCTGCAGGTGGCGCGGGTGATGGCGTGCGATTGCCTTTGGTGGCTGAGGTAGAGACGGAGTGGCACAGTGCTCGCCCTCTCCACAGTGGAGAAGAGAGAGCCGTTCTCTTTTTTCTCTGGATAGCCTTCTTCTCTCCCCGCCTCTTCCTTTTAAGTTCTCCCCTCACCGCGTGAGTTTAGGGATTTTCCAGAATCCCCGGTCATGGCTGTTGAGAAAGGCGACGCTAGAAGTTTTGCCCAATGTCCGGCTGGGGAGGGGGGAAAGAGAGTTGCGGTTGCTTTGGGAATTTTATCCCCCCACCCTTGCTCTTTGTGTATTTTATTACTTGCACATAAAAACAATAGAATCATGAAGTTATAGAATGTTATAACTTAAATTATGAGGTGTACAAATCTTCTATAACTTAATTACCATTATTAACACACCTAAATTGTATAATTAAAGATACTTAGGCTTAATAATAGTCCATTTTAATGGACTCATCGGAGGGGGAGAGGACCTTATCTATGGTGCTTGGAGCAAAGGGGAGGCAGAGATGGCGAGTGGCTGGTACTGCCGTCACCGGAGACGAAGGCGCCCAGGGGGAAGAGACAGCAACGAGGAAGAGGGGTTGGAGGGCACCCGCTAGTACGGCACGGCATGGCGGAGGATGGCGAAGGTAGCTCTGCCATTGGTACTGTGGCAAAGTGACGAGAGAGGAGAGGGAGAGTCGCCAGAAGCTCTAGGTGAATGGCCGGAGTTGGAGGAGATGAATTAGAGGGGGATCTCGAGCCAAAATGAGCTTGAAGGATGCGGAGGAGTGTGCCGCTCCTTAAATGGGTGAAGGTCGGTCGGGAGGCGCGCAATAGCGACGGGAAAAATCTCACTAGAGGTATGGTAGATCAGAGATCCATACCTCTCGCACGTTCCCACGAGAGGTATGGCGGTCTTCAGGGTGTGGGGGACAGCCCATGAGGTAGGGGGCTCTGCAGGGGGCTCCCCTTTCAAATCTGGGGTCGGCTCCCCATGTAAACGCGGCGCCATCCTCCGCGCAAAGTCACCGGTGGTATGGCCTGCTGCTGCAGGTGGCAGAAGGACCTAAGTGAAGGAAATGATGGGAAAGATAGGGGGCATTTGCAAGAGTTTCAAAAAGTTGAGGGTCTGAAAGTAATTTTGAGGACCAAATTGCATAGTGGGTCAAGACGACCTTCCCATAGGTCTAAATTTTGGTATAAACATAATTTGTACCTAAGGAATCCAATGGTGAAATTAAATGTTAGGTTTGACCATGTTTGACTAGGCATTTTGCACAAAAACCCAAATTAGGTCAAAAATTAGGTATGGACCTCAATCTAGGTCAAAACAGGTTCCAAAGGCCAAATTGAAGGTTCTAAATCCTAGGAGATATTTTTTCATGAATTTTAGAGGGTTTAGCTGATTTTTATCCTACCTTGAACTTCATAAATTAAAGTGGGTTTGTTTTAGAGTTGTAGAATGTCATTTAATTCCTAGATCTTGCCATAACCCTTTTTAGACCAAATCATCCCACTTTTTCTTTTATTAAGTCCACTTGACCTATGTCTAGACCCTTAGAAATCCTGTGGATGCACTGCAATGGTAAAATTACAGTTTTACCTCTTTGTGTCATGTTTTCTTCTCAAATTAACAATTCCTAAATTAGGCCTTCCCTTAGGTTATGTAGGAGCTTTTGTTCACTTTATTAAGTTAAAGTGCGCTAGTTAGGGTTCATAATGAGGTTCTCATCATACCCCCATGCCTAGATTTTGCTAGTCCCTTAGCAAAATAGTAAGGTTTTAACCTTTGTTCTAGACCATGAATTCCTTTCACTAATTTTGATAAGTGCTTTTTCTTTCATTGTATCTTTAATTTGGTCAGAATGCCAACCATGGGCCTAAGGTACTCTAGTACCAACCAAGATCCAGACCTGTCTAGCTTTTTCCTTGGTCCTTAGCAAAGGTTTTTAAGGCCCGCAGGAACTACCCTAATGTTTATTGGACTCTGCGGTTAAAGCACCCGTGCTTTAGACATTTTTAGCCTTAGTTTAGTTTGCAGTGCATTCTGTAAGAGAAAGACAAAGGGTTTATTTGTTTGGAGAGTTTTCTCTCTCTTTTCTTTTTAATTCTAGCTTAGGATTGGCTTCACAACACGGTTTGTATCGGATTTCTCGTCCCCATCATCAATCCTGAAAGGTTCCTAGCAATTGATGCTTTGAGATAGCACCGCCCATGGTAACCCCCAGAACCCTGGTTTTCGAGATTTTGAGATAATCTCGCCCATGACGTTCCATGGCCGAATTCAGACCCTAGCAATTGACATTTCGTGATAATTCCATCCATGGTATCTGAACCAGCAGAGTGCTTACATGCCCCCAGTAGGATATGTAAATATCCTAAGAGACAAGAATCGAGGAGACAATATGTTGTTACGCATCTTCGAGGGGAATTTCCCACCTCTCTGCGTCGGGAACTCCTTCAAATCAACTTGTGTTGATCGGCCACTCCTAATCTAGGTGACATTTTTAGAACATTAAAAACGCTTCTGCATGATTTTGATAATTATGCACACTGAACAAGACTGTGTGTGAATTGGGGTGCTTAGGTTATCGAGTCCCATAAATCGAAGGTTAGTTAACGAGGCCAAATACTCCCTAAGCCTTAGACCTAATACTTAAGCTTTTCATTTTCCTCAACCTCTTGGGGAATATTTAGATCTTAATGGGTACTACGAGTCTAGCCAAAAAGGCCTAAGGTTAGCATTCTTACTAATCTTTTTGTGTTTCTTTAGCACTTTCCCTTTTCTTTTCTTTGATGTGGTCTAGAACTTTGGTTAATTCCTTAATCTCTTACTAATGACTATCTCTTTCTTTTTCATTTTGTGCTCCATTTTAGCATTTTGCTCTTTTTCTCCTTTTGTAAAGCTCAAAAATTTCTTCCCTTCTCCCATTTTTTTGCTCTTTTTTCAAAAAATTTTTAATTTTTTGGTGTTTTTGACATATGTGATTTTTTTGTTGAAACCTTTTCATGTTATAAGTTTTCATTGCACTTTCATACACCCCCATGCCTAAGATTTGCAATGTCCTCATTGTAAATTAGGTGGGTTTTTATTCAGCTTGGTTCATGCATTAGGATAGGCATTGGGTGAGTGGATGGGTCGAGGTGATTGTTGCGGACGATTTCTAATCTCAGGTATGAGCACTTGAGGTGGAGTTGGTTGTCCTAAAGGATGAACCTAAAGTGAAAAGAAATGTCAGCAAAGGTTTTGGGTTTTCAAAACAATGACGGGTTGCCTCCCGTTAAGCGCTGAGTTTTACGCCATCAGCAGGGCGCAATGAGCTCAGGGAAAATGGAGGATAAATGATGACTCAGCCAAATCTGTATTGGTTACGTCAATGAACGGTTTGAGTCTCTGACCGTTCATGATGAAGGGTTCAGAATAGTGGCTGAGCGAACTGATCTCGATGTCTCCATTTCCAAAGATCTGTTGGACAAGATATGGTCTAATCCACTTGGATCGCAATTTTCCAGGGAACAATTTTAGTTGAGCATCGAAGAGTAAGACCTTCTGACCATGGTGAAGGATCTTTCTAGAAATGTGCTTGTCATGAAAGGCTTTAACCTGCTCTTTATAGATTCATGAGTTTTCATATGCACCGAGGTGTAATTCATCAATCTCGCTTATCTGAAGCTTCCTGTGGGTTCCAACCTTAGAAAGATCTCGGTTGTAGTTCCGTACTGCCCAATAGGCTTTATGTTCTAGTTCGACGGGAAGGTGACATGCCCTCCAGTACACCAGTCTAAAAGGAGACATGCCTAATTGGGTTTTGTGGGTAGTCCTATAAGCCCACAAAGCTTCCAGAAGTCGGGATGACTAGTCCTTCCTGTCAGGTCGAACAGTAACTTGAAGGATTTTCTTGATCTCCTGATTTAATAGCTCAGCTAGACCAATAGTCTGGGGGTGATAAGGAGTAGAGATTCGGTGTGACACCTCATATTTGGTCATCAGTGGCCTGAACTGAGAATTTGTGAAATGGGTCTCTCCATCATAAATGATCGCTCACGGAATCCCGAACCATGAGAAGATATTCTGGTGAATAAATTTGATAACGATCTTGTGATCACTGGTTCAGGTCGGAATGGCTTTGATCCATTTGGACACATAGTCAACAGTGAGTAAAATGTACTCGAAGCCATCCAAGATAGGGAAGGGGCCCATAAAATCAATCCCCCAAATATCAAAAAATCTCGCATACGAGAATCAGCGGTAAAGGCATCATGTCGCGATGGCTCATGTTGCCCAAAGTTTGGCAACGACTGCATGCCTTACGGTGATTGTATGCATCCTTGAAGATAGTGGGCCAGTAAAAGCCACACTAGAGGATTTTCGATGCAGTTTTATGCCCAGAAAAATGGCCATCGCATGCCTGGTCATGACAGAGTATGTCATTAATTTCGACCTCCAGGACACATCGTCGAATAATTTGGTCAACACCTATGCGGAATAAGTACAGGTCTTCCCAAATGTAATACTTGGCATCAGAGCACAATTTGTCTTTCTTGGCCTTCAGCCAATCAGATGGGATCTGATGTGATGCCAAATAGTTTACTATATCAACAAACCAAGGAAGCCCTGTACCAATAGTCAAGAGGTGCTCATCAGGAAAATGCTCCGTGATGGGTCCAGAAGCGTCGATGATTTCAGAAGGAAGGAGGGACAAGTGGTCAGCTACCACATTTTGTCTTCCCGCTTTGTCGCAAATCTCGAGGTTAAATTCTTGCAACAGCAAGATCCATCAGATTAATCGAGGTTTCGCATCCTTCTTCTCATGGAGATGCCTCACAACTGTGTGATTCGAGTAGATTATAACGTGGGAACCTAGGAGATATGATCTGAATTTTTCAAGGGCAAATACTACAACTAGCTCTTTCTCTGTAACCGTGTAGTTACGCCGAGCCTCGTCAAGTGTCTTGCTAGCGTAGTAGATGACCACAGGTTTTCCGTTAATCTTTTGCCCTAGAACCGCTCCTACAGTGAAGTCAAATGCATTGCACATGATCTCAAAGGGTTGAGACCAATCAGGAGACTGTAGGATTGGGGCTTGGGTAACTCAGTCACGAAGGACCTCAAAAGCTTGAGTGCATTCCTTGGAAATCTCAAAGGGCACATCCTTGGAGTGAAGAGTCGTCAAGGGGTGCACGATTTTCGAGAAATCAGGGATGAATCGATGGTAAAAATTGACGTGCCCCAGAAAAGATCGAATGTCCCTGATTGAGCTAGGCATAGGAAGTTTGGAAATCAAGTTAACCTTAGCTCAATCCACTTGGATGCCCCTCTCAGAAATCAAATGTCCCAGAATGATCCCCTCAGGCACCATAAAGTGGCTCTTTTCCCAGGAAAGAATCAGATTTACGTCAATGCATCGCCTGAGTATATGAACCAAGTGCTGGAGGCAGTCGTCAAATGATGCCCCAAAAATTGAGAAGTCATCCATGAAGACTTCTAGATAATCACCTACTATATCAGAGAATATGGCAAGCATGCACCACTGAAAAGTCACGAGTGCATTGTAGTGACCGAAAGGCATCCTTCAGAACACGTATGTCCTGAAGGGGTAGGTGAACGTGGTCTTCTCTTGGTCTTCTCAATGGATCGCCACTTAGTTGTAACCGGAGTACCCGTCAAGAAAACAGAAGAATCTATTTCCCGCTAGTTTTTCGAGGATCTGATCAATAAACGGTAGTGGGAAATGATCCTTCTTCATGGAGGAATTGAGTCTTCGGTAATCAATGCAGACTCTCCATGAGTTGGCTATACGAGTAGGTATGACCTCTCCGATTTCAGTCGTGATGGTGTTGAGCCCTACCTTCTTAGGCACAACCTGGATTGAGCTCACCCAGCGCTGTCGGAGATCGGGTAGATGATCCCTGCATCTAACCACTTAATGATCTCCTTTCTCACAACCTCCTGCAGATTTGGGTTCAGACGTCTCTGCATTTCACACGAAGGTCGTGCGCCCTCTTTGGAATAGATGTGGTGTGTGCTATAAGAGGGACTTATTCCAGTCAAGTCATCGAGAGTCCAACCAATGGCTCTACGATGTTGTTGGAGAACAGTAATCAGACGGGATTCCTGATTAGGGGTGAGTCTGGAGTTTATAATCATTGGAAGTGTCTAATTGGAACCCAAAAAGACATATTTCAAATGATTGGGAAGAGGCTTGATTTCCAAAATGGGATTATCAGCAGCAGCGGGTGGATCTGAGTGGGTGTGAGGAACAAGGGTAGGAGTTATGGGTTTGTCTAGATTAGGTTCAGACTCCTCTAATTATGGGTTTAGATCTTCTTGCGGTTGATTGGGGATAATCAGGTTGTCCTCAATATGATGTTCATCAACCACAGCTCTGATATCACAAATTTGTTCAACCACACCGCAATTAATCCCTTGTTAGGCCTTAAAGATATCAACCTTGAGGGTTTGATTCCTAAATTTCAGCTCTATTTGGCCCTCCTCACAACTTATGTTGGCCCTTGCAGTGGCCAGAAAAGGTCTCCCTAGTATAATTGGTGTATCCCTTGGATTCTCAGGTGCATCCATGTCTAGAACTATAAAATCTATGGGGAAGTAGAAATCCCGCACCCTAACAATAACATCCTCAAGAACTCCTTTAGGTGACTTAATGGATCGATCAGCTAACTGCAATGTCACCTCAGTCGGTTTAAGCTCGGATTCTTCTAGGTGGTTAAGCAGGGATGTGGGTATCAGGTTTATGGTGGCACCTAGGTCTAATAATGCTCTATTAAACTGGGTTTCACCAATATTACATGAAATCAGGGGAGTGCCTGGGTCTTTTGCCTTGGGTGAGAGTTTACTTAGAATCACAGGGCTGGCTTGCCCTGATAGTACAATTGGACTCCCACTCTTGGTTCGTGGCTTACGTTGGGGTGTACACACATTTTTCAAGAATCGTGCATAAGTCGGTACGTGGCAGATTGCATCCATCAAGGGGATGTTTATTTGGACCTGCTCAAAGAGCTTGATCAGGTCCTCCTCAAGAGCCACGGGTTTAGTTGTCCTCTTTCCCTTGGTCAAGGCCTCGGGAAATGGAACCTTGGTTAGTTCCTCTAGAATAGGTCCAAGTTTTTGATCTGAGACAGGGACATCCTCGATAGCTATCCTAGGGTTTGGGTCACTACCAGGCTTGGAGTGGTCTGGATAAGGTGGGTCTTGGGTTGCTTTACCACTACGGGTTGTCACAGAATTTAGTCCTGCCTAGTTCTGGTTGGGGGTTGGTAAGATGGGTTGCTACTGTTGATAACCCGCATAGGAGGTTGATGCTTCCAATCCGTCAAGTGATGGAACAAAAGGGGCCTGATAAATCAAGTGTGCTTGGCCTGGGTTCAGGTTCATAATGTGTCGTTGGGTCGGCACGTTATTAGGGTCTGGCAGAGGTTGTGAAGGAAGAGTGCCCGGTTGGTGGGAATTTGCCATCTGGGCGAGTTGGTTGCGGACCTTTGTGATCTCGTCCTTGTGCTATTTTCGGATAACCGCATTCGTTCTTTGAATGTAAGCCAGAGTTTGAACGATGAGGGATATTTGGTCTTAGTTGGGCCCGGATGGATAGGTGGGATTGGGCCGAGGCTAAGGCGGCTGATAAGGATGAGGGCCTTGTGGACGAGATTGATAAGGTGGTCTTTGGGTCTGAGAGTTTCCCGCCCACTGAAAATTAGGATGGTTTCACCATCCAGGGTTGTAGGTGTTGGAAAATGGGTCATTCTGGATGGCGTTAAGGTCCCCGCAGGCCTGATGAGCCTCAGGAAAGTCGGAGACTGGGGGATTAGAGTTCCCCCAGCAAGAATAGAAAGGATCAGAGGTCCCTCCGATCCTGGAGTCAGATGGGGGTGGATACTGGTCCATCCTAGGAGAAGATCGATGGAAGATATTTTGCACAGTTTCCCTTGCGGGAGGTGACTGTGCGAAGGAGTTTTGCGCAGAGGTGGCTCGCTGCAAATGTTGAGTAAACTCGTCCACCTTCTTCTCGATAATAGAGACCTTGTCCAACCGACTAGCCAATAGTTCCAAGTCGACGGATGCGGACAGCCCCTACGTCTCATGTGCTCCCCTAAGATTCGTCGATGCGTGGGTATTCGTCCGGTCGAATAATCCCATGGAGTCATTGTTGATGGAGTTCTCGCACATATTCTCGAGAATCTCCCACACGGTGTCCTCATGTTGACCCATGATATTCCCTCCGCAAGTTGCATTGACGAACAATCTAATATCTTCACGGAGTCCCTGGTAAAAAGACTGGGCTTGTTCCTATTTAGGAACTCCGTGATGGGGGCACTTTCTCATGAGATCCAGGAATCGATCCCATGCCTCATGAAGAGGTTCTCCGTCTGCTGGGTGAAGTGAGTAATCTGATGGCGCAAGGCATTTGTCTGACCAACGGGAAAGAACTTCTTCAAAAACTCGGATTGAAGTTCATCCCAGGTGTTGATCGGACGAGTCTATGTTTGATACCAATGAGCCGCCTTGCCCATAAGGGAGAAAGAGAACATCTTCATGAGTAAGATATCCCGATTTTGCACATCTGACCCGAAGGTTTGGGCTAGATGCTTGAGCTAATTGATGTGCTGGAAGGGATCTTCAGAGTTAAGCCCATAGAATTTAGGTATGGCATGAATCATATTGGGCTTCAGTTAAGAATCAGGTCCTCTAGTTGGGATTCTGACTCAAGGCTCAATCGCCACTACAGCGGGATTGTAGTGATCTCGCATCATGGGGCACTGCGGTGGGTTCATGAAATTCTGGAAGAGGTCATTAAGACGCTGGAGCTGGTGCTCAAGATTATTCTCTTCTTCAACAGGCTGAGCCATGATGGAAGAAGAAGGAGAACTAGGTTCAGAATTGGAATAAAGGTCTATGTGGAGGGGTTGTTGCACAAACAAGGGTGCCGAGGCTTGGCCTCAGGGAGAGTGGATTTCTAGAGGAGGTTTCAAGGACCTTCTACCAAACATGGACTAATAGACTGGATGAGGTTAGAATGTGTTGGACCTAATCAAGACACCCAAAATATATTGGGTGACTATAGAGGTTCGGGGCGGATGATACCCCTTGATCAGAAGGTCGTCCACCTAAGAATTACCTGGGCAGCCAGAGAGGATGAGTCCCGCGAAGACCCCTACACGGTAGAGCGCCCCCCCGGTTACAGGGTTTCCCCCACCCGACCCCTCTTGTCACTGAGATTCTAGGTAGACTAGAATGGGGACCTTGACCTCTTAAGTCTACCACTTTTAATTAAGATCAAGGTGCTTAAGGTTTCACTTGAACTTTAAACCTTTTGTGTGCAAAAGTGACCTAATTTAAAGGTTGGTTGGTCCAAAGGATCAACTTCACCTCTTTGTCCTATGAGAGCTTCTTAGGTCCTTTCTTTTAGTGTTCAAGTAAATTAAGAGCTTGATTACTTAGGGTTTCTCTTAATAGGTCTTTTCAAACAATGGTTTAGGCACACCTTCTTTTGGAATTTTAAATTCTTTGTTTAGAAGATGTGTCTCTAAAAACCCTAGCTTGGAATCCTAGGTTGGCTCTAGTTGGTCCAATTAGTTGCCTCAAAAATTGGTAACTAGGGCTCAAGCAAGAAGGTTTTCTTCCTAGTTACCTTAAGTGGATATGCAGTTAAGATGTGTTGAAACTCAAAAACAGGCAACTCTGTGAATTTACTAAGTATGGAAGACAAGTAGCCCTAGATTGATTTCCTTTCATTTTTTTCCTCTTTAGAATGTGAGGGTCTTAAGAGAGGGTTGAAGGTTACTTGTTTGCCGATGTGGTTGTTGTGCGGCTACTAGTCTTTTCTTGCCTTCCTTTCCTGCACAACAAGAGAGAGATTAAGTCAGTATAAAGTCAAGAATTGTGATTTTGAAGCTTCTAAAATGCCCATTGCTCCCTGGCAACGGCGCCAAAAAATGGTCATGGTATCGCGATCAGTTTGATTTAATTTTATTACTCGAAATTAAAAATGTTTCGAGGTCAAATTTAGGGAGCAAACTTGATTTTAGAAGCAAAAAGATCACAATTTACAATACTGAAATGTTTTACAAAAAAGAATTGTAGAGAGTAAAAGTAGAATTAATCTTCTCTATTTTTTTTCTTTTCTCTCCTTCTTCTTGCTTTCTCTCTCTCTTTTTCTCTGTCTTCAGACATCTGATTCTGGGAATCAGATGACTTAAGTAGCAACTTGCTACAGTGCACGTGTTCTTCTTCTTCCTTTCTCTTTAGCTGCTGCTGCTGCTTCTTCTCCTTGGCTTTTTCTTCTTCTCTTCTTTTCCCTTTCTTCTTGGTCCTCTCTTTGCAGCAGCTTCCTCCTTCTCTGTTCTTCTCTTCTTCTTTGACTCTTTCTTCCTCTTCAGCTCCTTCTGCCTTCTTATTTTTCTTCCTTTGCACTGTGCCTTCTTCTTCAGCTCCTGCTCCTTCTTTTTCTTCACCTTTCTCTTCCTCCTTCTTCTTCTTCAGCTTCCCTGCACAGACATGGTTAGGCAAAAACCTACCCCTACCCTCCCTGCATCTCTCTCTCTCTATTTCTCTCTCTGGTGGTAATCGGGTCGGGTGCGCACCCAGGTCCAGGCACACCGGTGTGGGTGTGATGCGTGAGGAGTACTAGGTTTAGGTAATCGGGTCGGGTGCCAGGTCCGCATAGCGTGGGCACACACGAGGCGTGAGAGGGCGAGGGGACCTCACCCCATGTCAGGAGGCGAAGAGCATATGACACAATTACAATTTATGCTGCCCACAACGCTCCTTCATTTACGAGGTGGGACTAAATGTCCTACCCACTTCTGCTGGCGCCCGCAGGAGGAGAATTCCACCCAATTGGAGCAGCTGGGAGCCTTGCAAAGCCCGCTCTCAGGATGGATTCACTCGCACACTCAACGCGCGTCACCTGGAGTCCTGAAGCCTGGAGCACATGGCCTGGAGCTCGGAAGCAAGCAAGCTTGCTTGCGCGTTAATGGCGGATGGAAGCCTGGATCTACATGACACAAGAACGGTCTTGCGGCCCTATCAAACAATAGGAAAACCTTCACCGTATCACGGCGAAGGTGAAGCGGCGGTCGGCGTGGCTCAGGATGGCCTAGGCGTGCGTGCCTAGGCCAAAATATGACTGTGTGTGTGGGTTTGTTTGGGGGCAGTGTATGGTGTGTGTGGTGGGCGATGGAGAGGTGCAAGATGATCAGTGGAAGGTGGCGATGCTTCTGCGGTAGTTGGTGAGGCGTGTGAGTGTGTGGAATGATGGATGTGCCTTCACCGATGGTCGGCTGGAGGTGGAGAAGATGGTGGTGGTCTGTGGTTGTCGAGGGGTCGGAGATAGCAATAAAGATAGGGGAAATAAAGAGGATGGGGAGAGGAACTTATTTGTGGTGCTTGGAGTGAAGGGGAGGCAGAGATGGCGAGCGGCTGGTACTACCGTCGCCAGAGACGAAGGCGCCCAGGAAGAAGAGACGGCGACGACGAAGAGGGGTTGGAGGGCACCTGCTGGTACGGCGTGGCACGGCGGAGGACGGCGAAGGTAGCTCTGCCACTGGTACTATGGCAGAGCAATGAGAGAGGAGAGGAAGAGTTGCTAGAAGCTCTGAGCGAATGGCCGAAGTTGGGAGGAGATGAATTAGAAGGGGATCTCGGGCCAAAATGAGCTTGAAGGATGTGGCGGAGTGTGCCGCTCCTTAAATAGGTGAAGGCTGGTCGGGAGGGGCGCGATAGCGGCGAGAAAAATCTCACCGAAGGTATGGCAAATCGGAGACCCATACCTCTCGCATGTTCGCACGAGAGGTATGGCGGTCTTCAGGGCATGGGGGATGGCCCATGCGATAGGGGGCTCCGCAGGGAGCTCCCCTTTCAAATCTGGGGCCCGCTCCCCATGCAGACGCGGCGTCATCCTCCGCGCAAAGTCGCCAGAGGTATGGCTTGTTGCTGCGGGCGGCAGAAGGACCTAAGTGAAGAAAATGACGAGAAAGATAGGGTGCATTTGCAAGAGTTTCAAAAAGTTGAGGGTCTGAAAGTAATTTTGAGGACCAAATTGCAAAGTTGGTCAAGACGACCTTCCCTTAGGTCTAAATTTTGGTATAAACCTAATTTGTATCTAAGGAATCCAATGGTGAAATTGAATTTTAGGTTTGACCACTTTTGACTGGACATTTTGCACAAAAACCTAAATTAGGTCAAAAATTGGGTATGGACCTCAATCTAGGTCAAAATAGGTTCTAAAGGCCAAATTGAAGGTTGTAAACCCTAGGAGATATTTTTTCATGAATTTTAGAGGGTTTAGTTGATTTTTATCTTGCCTTGAACTTCATAAATTATAGTAGGTTTGCTTTAGGGTTGTAGAATGTCATTTAATTCCTAGATCTTGCCATAACCCTTTTTAGACCAAATCATCCTACTTTTTCTCTTATTAAGTCCACTTGACCTATGTATAGACACTTAGAAATCCTGTGGATGCACTGCAATGGTAAAATTACAGTTTTACCCCTTTGTGTCATGTTTTCTTCTCAGATTAACAATTCCTGAATTAGGCCTTCCCTTAAGTTATGTAGGAGCTTTTATTCACTTTATTAGGTTAAAATGTGTTAGTTAGGGTTCATGATGAGGTTCTCATCAGTTCATTGATTGAATCATCAAGATTCGGATCCTCCAAGTTAACCCCAACCGAATCAAATTCCTCTATTATTGGGCTGTCAAATGGTTCATCAGATTCCCCATGCTCGTTTATCTCACTAAAATCATTTTCTGTATGCTCAAGTGAGACTTCACCTAAAGATTCTTCACCCTCAAAGTCAAGGAATTGATGATCCTCATTTATATATGTCTCAAAATCATAAATCATTTCATGATCCAAGGAGACAATTTTCTTCGTTTCCTAACTTGGGGATCTTAGGTGAATCAATCGGTCAATCCTCAAATGGTTACTCTAGACTAATCTGGTCATCTCCAATCTTAGAATATGTATCCTCCCCGACAGGCGCTTAAGCGAGTTCAAACATTGGCTCTCCTAAAGAGGGTTCATCTTGAGAATCATCCCAAGATTTGACTAGTGCAACCACAAATTTCATCCTCAACCTCGACAACTTCCCAAGAAGAAACTCACCCAGGTCCCTATCCCTAACGCTTTGGAGCAAATCAAATAAAGAGCTATTCAGCTCATCAATCATTTTTATCATTGGCTCCAATGCTTCAATGCATGGTGTTGGCTGAGCTTCTAAAGATTGGATGGTGTTCCTCAAGTTAGCCAACACCCTATCCTAGATCTGGTTCACCTAAACCGACTGGGCACACTTCCTTCTTAACCTCTTCCTAACCCGAATAACGTGCCAACCCAGCGGCACGTTATGAACCCAAACCCGAGCCAAGCACACATGATTTATCAGGCCCCCTCTGTTCCTTCACCTGACGGGATGGAGGCTTCCACTTCTTATGCGGGTTATCAGCAGCAACCCATCCTATCAAACCCTAACCAAAACAAGGCAGGACTAAATTCTATAACCTCCCGTAGTGGCAAGGAGACCCAAGATCCACCTTATCCAGACCACTCCAAGCCTGGTAGTGATCCAAACCCTAGGACAATAATCCAGGATGTTCCTACCCCTGTCCCAGATCAAAGACCTAGACCTATCCTAGAAGAACCAACCAAGGTTCCATTTCCCGAGGCCTTGACCAAGGGAAAGAAGACAACCAAGCCCGTGGCTCCTAAGGAGGACCTGGTCAAGCTCTTTGGGCAGGTCCAAATAAACATCCCTTTGATGGATGCAATTTGTCACGTACCTGCTTACACACAATTCTTGAAGAATGTGTGTACACCTCAGCGTAAGCCGCGAACCAAGAGTGGGAGTCCAATTGTACTACCAGAGCAAGCCAGCTCTATAATCCTAAGCAAACTCCCACCCAAGGCAAAAGATCCAGGTACTCCCCTAATTTCCTGCAAAATAGGTGAAACCCAGTTTGACAGAGCATTGGTAGACTTGGGTGCTTCCATAAATCTGATACCCACATCCTTAACCATCTAGAAGAATCTGAGCTAAAACCAACTGAGGTGATACTACAGTTAGCAAATCGATCTATAAAGTCACCTAAAGGGATTCTTGAGGATGTTATTGTAAGAGTACAAGATTTCTATTTCCCTGTAGACTTTATAGTCTTAGACATGGACGCACCTGAAAACCCTAGGGATACACTGATCATTCTAGGGAGACCTTTCCTAGCTACTACTAGAGCCAACATCAGTTGTGAGGAGGGCCAAATAGAGCTGAAATTTAGGAATCAAACCCTCAAAATTGACATCTGTAAGGCCCAACAAGGAATCAATTGCAGTGTCATCGAACAAATCTGTGATATTAGGGCTTTGGTTGATGAAACGCATTTTGAGAATAACCTGATTATACCTCATCAACCACAGAAAGATCTTGAACCATAATTAGAGGAGTCAGACCATGATTTAGAGAAACCCATAACTCCTATCCTTGAACCTCACACTTACCTCGAACCACCCGCTACTACTGATAACCTCATCCTTGAACTGAAACCCCTTCCCGATCATTTGAAATACATCTTTTTAGGTTCTAATCAGACTTTTCCTGTGATTATAAATTCCAAACTTACACCTGATCAGGAATCCCATCTGATTGCTGTTCTCCAGCAACATCGCAGAGCCATTGGATGGACTCTCAATGACTTGACTGGAATAAGTCCCTCTTATTGCACACACCATATTTATTCAAAAGAGGGCGCATGGCCTTCCCGTGAGATGCAGAGACGTTTAAACCCCAATCTGTAGGAGGTCATGAAAAAGGAGATCATTAAGTGGTTAGATGAAGGGATCATCTACCCGATCTCCGACAGTGGTTGGGTGAACCCAATTCAGGTCGTGCCTAAAAAGGCAGGGCTCACCACCATTACGACTGAAATTGGAGAAGTCATACCTACCCGATTAGCCAACTCGTGGAGAGTCTGCATCGATTACTGACGACTCAATTCCTCCATGAAGAAGGATCATTTCCCACTGCCTTTCATTGATCAGATTCTCGAGAAATTAGCGGGAAATCAATTCTTCTGCTTTCTTGATGGGTACTCCGGTTATAACCAAGTAGCTATTCATCTTGAGGGCCAAGAGAAGACCACATTCACCTGCCCCTTCGGAACGTATGCATTCTGAAGGATGCCTTTCGGTCTCTGCAATGCACCTGCGACTTTTCAGCTGTGCATGCTTGCCATATTCTCTGATATGGTAGGTGATTATCTGGAAGTCTTCATGGATGACTTCTCAATTTTCGGGGCATCATTTGATGATTGCCTCCAGCACTTGGTTCATATACTTAGGCATTGCATCGATGTTAATTTGGTTCTTTCTTGGGAAAAGAGCCATTTTATGGTGCCTGAGGGGATCATCCTAGGACATCTAATTTCTGAGAAAGGCATCCAAGTGGATCAAGCCAAGGTTGATCTAATTTCTTGACTTCCTATGCCTAGCTCGATCAGGGACATCCGTTCTTTTCTGGGGCACGTCAGTTTTTACCGCCGTTTCATTCCTGATTTTTCGAAAATCGCACGCCCCCAGACTACCCTTCTCTCTAAGGATGTACCCTTTGAGATCTCCAAGGAATGCACTCAAGCCTTTGAAAACCTTTGTGACTGAATCACCCAGGCCTCGATCCTACAATCCCCTGATTGGTCTCAACCTTTTGAGATCATGTGCGATGCATCAGATTTTGCTGTAGGAGTGGTTCTGGGGCAGAAAGTTGATGGGAAACCCGTGGTCATCTACTATGCTAGCAGGACACTTGACGAGGCTCAGTGTAACTATACAGTTACGGAGAAAGAGCTGCTAGCCGTAGTATTTGCCCTTGAAAATTTTTCATCTTATCTTCTGGGTTCCCATGTATCGTCTACTCGGATCACACGGCCGTGAGGCATCTCCTTGACAAAAAGGATGCGAAGCCCCGACTAATCCGATGGATCTTGCTATTGCAATAATTTGACCTCGAGATTCGTGACAAGGCGGGAAGACAAAATGTGGTAGCTGACCATCTGTCTCGCCTTCCTTCTGAGATCATCAACCCTTCTGGACCCATCACGGAGCATTTCCCTGATGAGCACCTACTAACTATGGGTACTAGACTTCCATGGTTTGCTAATATAGTAAACTACTTGGCATCTCATTAGATCCCGTCTGATTGGCCGAAGGCGAAAAAAGACAAATTACGCTCTGATGCCAAGTACTACATTTGGGAAGATCTGTACCTCTTCGGCATAGGTGCTGACCAAATCATCTGGAGATGTGTCCTGGAAGGTGAAATCAATGATATTCTCTCCTTCTGCCATGACCAGGCATGCGGTGGCCACTTCTCTAGGCACAAAACTGCATCGAAAATCCTCTAGTGTGGCCTTTATTGGCCCACTCTGTTTAATTTCGCATACAATCACTGCAAGGCATGCAGTCGTTGCCAAACTTTGGGCAACATGAGCCATCGCAACATGATGCCTTTGCAGCTGATTCTCGTATGCAAAATCTTCTATATTTGGGGGATTGATTTTATGGGCCCCTTTCCTATTTCGGATGGCTTCGAGTACATCCTGCTGGCTGTGGACTACGCGTCTAAATGGATCGAAGCCATACCGACCTGAACCTGTGATCATAAAATCATTGTCAAATTCATTCATCACAATATCTTCTCACGGTTCAGGATTCCTCGTGCTATCATCTCTGACGGGGGGACCCATTTCACGAATGCTCAGTTCAGGTCACTGATGACCAAATATGGGGTGTCTCACCGAATCTCCACTCCTTATCACCCCCAGACTAATGGTCTAGCTGAGCTATCAAATCGGGAGATCAAGAAAATCCTGCAAGTCACTATTCGACCTGACAGGAAGGACTGGCCAGCCTAACTTCCATAATCTTTGTGGGCTTATAGGATCGCCCACAAAACCCAATTAGGCATGTATCCTTTTAGACTGGTGCACGGGAAGGCATGTCACCTTCCCGTCGAACTAGAGCATAAAGCCTATTGGGCAGTACGGAGCTGCAATTTAGATCTTTCTAAGGTTGGAACCCATAGAAAGCTTCAGATAAGCCAGATCGATGAGTTACGCCTTGATGCGTACGAGAACTCGCAAATCTACAAAGAGCGGGTTAAAGCCTTCCATGACAAGCACATATCTTGAAAGATCTTTGATCCTGGTCAGAAGGTCCTACTCTTTGATGCTCGACTCAAACTCTTCCCTAGGAAACTGCGATCCAAGTGGGTCGGACCATACCTTGTCCGACAGATTTTTGGAAGTGGAGCCATCGAAATCAGTCCGCTCAGCCATGATTCCGAACCTTTCATCGTGAATGGTCAGAGACTCAAACCGTTCATTGATGTAACCTCTACTGATTTGGCTGAATCATCATTTGTCCTCCATTTTCCTTAAGCATATTGCAATCATCCAATGGCGTAAAACTCAGCGCTCAACGGGAGGTAGCCCATCATTCTTTTTGAAAAAACTCGAAACCTTTTTTGACACCTTGTTGCACTTAAAGTTCACCCTTTAGGATAGCTGACTCCACCTCAGGTGCTTGCATCTGAGATTAGAAATTGTCCGCAACAGTCACCCCGACCCATTCACTCATCAAAACATCTGTCCTAATGTATGAACTAAGTTGAATAAAAACCCCCTAAGTTACAATGAGGACATTGCAAATCTTAGGCATGGGAGGGTATGAAAGTGCAAAACTTGTAAGAGAAGGTTTTAAACAAAAAAATTCACATATGCCAAAAATACCATAAAAATTAAAAACTTTTTTCAAAAAAAAAAATAAAATGAGAGGAGGAAAGAAATTTTGCGAACTCTACAAAGGAGGAGAAAAAGGAATAAAATGAAAAGAAGGAGCATAAAACGAAAGAAAAAAAGAGAGTCATTAGTAAGAAATTAAGGAGTTAACCTAAGTTCTAGACCTCATTCAGGAAAAGAAATGGAAAGTGCACAGTGAGATTAGTAAGAACGCGAACCTTAGGCATTCTTGGATAGACTCTTAGTACCCATTAAGATCTAGACATTCCTCAAGAGGTTGAGGAAAATGAAAAGCTTAAGTATTAGGTCCAAGGCTTAGGGAGTATTTGGCCTCGTTAACTAACTTTTGGTTTACGAGACTCAATAACCTAAGCACCTTAACTTCACACATAGCCTGGTTCAATAAGCATAAAAATCAAAATCACGCAGAAGCGTTGCAAAAATTTTGAAAATGACACCTAGAGTAGGAGCGGCCGATCAACATAAGTTGATTTGGATGAGTTCCCAGCATAGAGAGGTGGGAGATTCCCCTCGAAGATGCGTAACAAAATATCATCTCCTCGGTGCTTGTCTCCTAGGATATTTACATATCCTACTGGGGGCATGTAAGCACTCTGCTGGTTCAGATTCCATGGATGGCATTATCGTGAAATGTTAATTTCCAGGGTCTGAATTCGGCCACGGAACACCATGGATGGGATTATCTCGAAATCTCAACAGCCAGGGTTCTGGGGGTTACCATGGGCGGTATTATCTCGAAGCATCGATTGCCAGGAACCCTTGAGGATTGATGATGGGGACAAGGATCTCACACAGACCATGTTGAGAATCCAATCCAAAGCTAGAATTAAAAACAAAACGAGAGAAAACTCTCCAAACATATAAATCTTCTACCTCTCTTTCTTACAAAACGCATTGTGAATTGAGACAGGGCTAAAAATTGTCTCAAGCACGGGTGCTTTAACCATAAAGTCCAATAAACCTTAGGTTAGTTCTTGTAGGCCTTAAAAACCTTTGCTAAGGACTGAGGCTAGAAAGATCTGGATCTTGGTTGCTACTAGAGTACCTTTTAGGCCTATGGATGGCATTCATACCTAATCAAGGTTATAAAAGAAAAAGCACTAATCTAAACTCATTAAGAACTTCATGGTCTAGAACAAGGGTTGAGACCTTAAAATTTTGCTAAGGGACTAGCAAAAGCTAGGCATGGGGGTATGATGAGAACCTCATCATGAACCCTAACTAGCACAATCTAATCCAAATATGTGTGAAAAAGCTCCTACAAGACCTAAAGAGAGGCCTAACTCAGAGAATTCTGAGTTAAAGAATAAAATAAACCATAAGGGGTAAAACTGTAGTTTCACCAATGCAGTATGCAAACAGGGTAATTAAGGTACAAACACAGGTCAAACAAGCTTAACAAGGAGGGAAGTGGGATGATCTCATCTGAAAAGGGTTATAGCAACTTTTAGGAATAAAATGACATTCTGTAACCCTAAAACAAACCTACTTTAATTCATGAGGTTCGAGGTAGGATAAAAATCAAATAAACCCTCTAAAATTCATATAAAAATATTCCCTAGGGTTTAGAAGCTTCAATTTGGCCTTTGCAACCTATTTTGACCTAAAATGAGAACCATGCCCAATTTGTAACTTAATTTGGGTTTTTACGCAAATTGATCGGTCAAACATGGTCCAACCTCAAATAAAATTTCACCATTAAAATCCCTAGGTTCAAATTAGTCTGGTATAAAAATTTGGGCCTAAGAAAAGACCATCTTGACCGACTTTACAAATTGCTCCTCTTAATTTACTTTTTAACCCTTATCTTTTGAAACCCTTACGCTTAACCGCCTAACTTCTTGTTATTCTTTGCAGAACGGTCCTCCCTGCCATTTTTGCGCAGCGCCATACCTTCGGCGACCTTGCACTGAGGATTGCACCGCGCAGGGCTGGGCGGCCGTCCTCTAGAACAGATGAGGGGTTCCTTGCGACGTCCTCTGTCGCAGGGACCCTCCCTTGCCCTCTGCCACTGACCATGCCTCTCGTGCGAATGCACGAAAGGCATGGGTATCCTTTCCGGCCACTCTCCGATGAGGCAGGCACGTCACCTCCTCGGTCCCCTCTCCGCGCTAAGGCTTTATAAGGAGCTGCAAGGTCTGCCGACTCCTTCAAGCTTCCTCTAGCGGAGAAAAACCCTACTTTTCATCTCCTCCCTCTCCGGTCAGAGCGCCCGAGCTTCCGACGATCTCCTCCTCTCCTCATCGCTCTGCTGCCCTACCTGCAGTAGAGTCTACTCCGCCCCATCTTCCCCATGCCAAGCCGTACCAACTGGCGTCCTCAGATCCCTTCTTCGTCGCCGATAACCTCCTCCTGGGCACCTTTGTCCTCAACTCCGACAGGCACAAGCCAGACGCTTTTCTCCCCCTCTTCGTCGACTAAATAGGTAGGAGTTTTCCTCTCTCTCTCTTGTATTTACCCCCTCCTAATTTGCCATTTCAACCACCCGACCGCCACTTCCACCTCCATCTGCTTCGTCTCTGATCAACTTCTCCGGCGAGTCCATTCAACTTCCGCAGACCACCTCTTCCCTTGCCTACCAGCCCAGAGGCTCCCCCCTCTCCATTCACTGCCAATCACCGCCCAACCACCCCTCGAACAAACCCATCTACACGCACACAGTTTGACCTATGTCCACCTCCACAAGCGCTCTCGCATCTCACCGATCACCGCACTGCCTTCACCACACTCCGGCGAAGCTTCCCACGTTATCTGACTTGGTTGAGAGGCCATCACTGTGTTTTCAAGTCAACACCCCCTCGCTGCCATTGTTGAGCTGTTGCAGCTCCTTCACTCGCAGCTCCAGGCCTTCTCCAGCCCAGGCGCGAGTCTTAGGCAGCGCGGATTGACTCCGCGAAGGTGCCCAGGCTTGCGATTTGGGTTGCGAGCCTCGCAGCTGCCCCAATAGGCAGCAACTCCCTCGCCTGCAGACACGTAATCTGGAGGTGGGATTTTAGTCCCACCTCATAAGTGTGCGGCCACGCACCCACACTTAAATTGCAAAAGTGTATCAGGCTATTTGCCTTCGATACACAGGGGTCAGGTCCCTCACACGCATGTGGCGCGCCACGCACTCGCTCTCCCTCGCCCGCGCTCACGCCCCGAGGGTCTGGGCCAGATCTGACTACCCGACCAAGCACTCCTCGCCCACCACTGCACATCGGTTGGCCTGGTCCCAGGCGAGCTACCCGAACCCGATTACCTGGCTCTGGGATAGCATTCCTAAGAGAGATTCAGAGAGAAAGAGAGACGCAGGAAAGGGGTAGGGGTAGGTTTTGCACTGATGGGTGTGTATCCGCCTAGGGAAGAAAGAAAGAAGAGAGGAGGAGCGACCGAAGCCTTAGCCGCACTAAGTAGCTGAAGAAGAAGAAAGGAAGGAGAGGAGCTGAAGAAGGAAGGAAAGGAACTGTAGCAAACGCGTAGATAAGCTGGTCTGAGCACCGCATCAGATGTCGGAAGGGCAATAGCCAAAAGAAGAAGAAAAGAGGAAGGAAGGTCAGCGGCCAGAGCAGAAAGAGAAGAGGAAAAGAAAGGAAGCAGAAGCAGAGAAGAAGAAGAAAAGAGAAAGAAGAAAGAAGACACAGCTGCAAGGAAGGAAAGAAGAGAAGAAAGAGAAGAAGAAAGAAGAAGGCAGGAAGAAAAGAAGAAAGAAGGAGAAGAAGAGGAACGGCCAAAGTAGAAGAAGAAGAGAAAGAGAAGAGGAAGAGAGAAGAAGAAGCCAACAAAAGAGAACGCTAGCTATCTCTCTCCCTCTCTCTCTCTTATTATTTTTGTAACATAATTGTGAACATTTATGCTTCTAGAATCATAGTTGCTCCCTGAGTTTGACCTCGGGAAAACTTGTTATTCCGATTAAAAAAAAATTATAGTAATCTGGTAGCTGTTTTGTCATATACTGCAACGACCATAATAAACATAAAGACGAAATACGCGACACAGCTGTTACTACCAGGCCACCCATGCGCACGCACGCACCACCGCATGCACCCAGCAGGGTGGGCACACGGACGTGCGTGGAGGCATGCACGCACAAGTGCAACTACTCACGCAGTAGCGCAGCATGCGTGCGGAGGCAGCGACGCGTATCATGCGTGCACACGTTACAAGGGTGCGTACAGTGCGCGCTAGTGATGTGGCAGTAGGGGTGCGTGAGCGGGATCATCAATGATGCATGCGGCGGATCTTTAGCGACATTTATGACCGTCACTAAATGTCCTGTATACGAATTTGATTCTTTCCTCCACTATAAAAGGACCCCTACCCCTCTCATTTTTCTTCATCTCTTCCTTTCTTCCTCTCACCACCTCCAAGGCTTTAGAGAGAGCTTGTCCCAAGCCTGGGATGCTCCTCTAGAGTAGAAAACAAACATTTATTCCTACCTCTCATCCCCCTTCATGGAGCATCCCATGGCTATCTTCTCACCTCCCTTTGGGAAGAAGATCCTCGCCGCGACGCTGTCCTGCCCCATCCTCCATCCTCCAGCTCTGTCCTCCTTCGTTCCTCTCCTTTCCACCTTCCTCCAGGCGACGTCAGAGCGAGTCGTCCTCCGAGCGACTGTCGAGGGGGATTTCTCTCACCTCTTTCTATCTTTTTCACTTTCGTAGTATAGATTTTTCCGCTTTCGTAGTTGTAACAAACACTTGCTTATGAATAGATGATTGTTTCTCTCTCTCTCTCTCTTTCTCCCTCTCTCTCTCTTATATTTTTGCAAGTAGATTAGCAAGATAAGCAATTGTCGATCTACTCTCTTGCCCTAATAAAATACAAAAAAAATTAGAAAAGATAAAAATGACAAAAAGAAATAAAGTGAAGCATGGATTTTTATAAAACCAAACGTTCACCTTCCCGGGTCGAACGTAGGGAGGTGACGTTTACTTTAATTGAAAATCGTGCTTCGTTTTGTTTATTTTTGGTTATTTTGAAGTTTTGTTAATTTTTTTTGTGTTTTTGAAATAAAAAGACAAGAAGAATAAATGCACAAAAGAGATGGAACAAATATGATATATATTAATCCAATGTCAACTACAATGATCTATGAAATAATAAAAGAGAAAGAGGTGAGAAGGAATCTCTGAATCAACTATTCGGCGAGACGATGGTGCATGGCGGAAGCTTGGTTGAAGGAGGTGAGGAGCGGGACGATGGAGGTGAGATGCAGGAGGACGTCGAGTAGAGGAAAGCTTCAGTGTGGCTCCGGAATGGAGGTGAGGAGGCGAAGATGATCTACTACTGGAATAGAGGTGGGAGGACGGTTCCAAGGTGACCTATGAATGGTGATGGGAAGATGGAGGAATATTTGGTGGGGCAGAGATTTGTTATACTAATAGGCGCCTTGGGAGCTTGAGAGTAAGCTCTAACAGAGCATTGGTAGGCTTGCTAGAGCTTAGGAGTAGGTGGGAGTAGAGTAGGTAGAGATGAAGAGGAATGAGGGGTGTAGGGGTGTTTATATAGTGATGGGAGGAAGAGCATCCTGCACACAGGCATTCAGAGATAGCTACAAGCATCACTAAAAATCGCTCAAACTATCGCCAAAAGATCCATAACTCTTCATTGCCTTAGCTGGTGCACGCACTGGGCAGGCCATTTAGTGACAGCTGCAAGTGTCACTAAAGGCCTACTCTTCTATCGCTGCAAATCTCGTGCCCACGGCTCACGCTCACAGCTGTCCGCTTGAAGAGATATCCACCGCTGGATCCATCATCATGCGGCTGGGATGTGTCATCAGTTCTCGCCCTCACGGATTTAAACTTGCACGTATCGCACCTTCAAGAAGATCCGACAGCTGAGAGTGCATCCGGTCATCTTAAACGAGCACCCCTAATTGCATGTGTGAGATGTCTCATTCTCTAAGAGCGTCGACGACTGTGTGCAGCATCAGTGCTTAGTTGTGCGTCCATGTAGCCTTAATTTGACTGCTCATCCGCGATCGAGCGATCGAATTTGAGGTGCTTCTCTTTTGTGGCTAATTGGTGGCACTTGGGAGAGTCGAACCCACGCCTGTGCGTTGCGAGCTAAGGCACCCATCGCTGCGTTGAGGGTCGTGTTGTGTCGCGCTTCTGGATTTGAGGCTACGCACTTACGACCATCAGATGTAGGATTGCACGACTGAGAGCAGAGCATGCTTGCCCTTGTGTGGGGTGCTGCTGATCATTTGATGGCTCAAGTGGGGTGGCCTGGATGGTGCCACATGGCTCCATCTGGGCCGTCTGTCTTCTTCTTGTAGTGGGTGCTACAGAGCTCTGATCGGGGTGATTCTTGCATTGACGGACTGTGATTGACGCTTTGAATCCATCCGTGTGGTCGGATTCTTCATATGAAGCCTGTAAAGATGTCACACTGCCACCTAGCCATGTAAAAAGATGGAATTAATGTACATAATATACAACTATCCTAAATGCAATGCAATGGATGTTTATGTAATATTTATATCATGATATGCAATGCTAGGCCTAGGAACTATCGTAAATAAGCATTTTACAATGAATTTATGCATGTTTATCATACCCCCATGCTTACTTTTGCTAGTCCCTAGCAAAATTAACTTAGATGCTATTTATAAGAGTAGAATCAGGATTCTATTATTTAGGCAAAATTTGTCAATTGCTTTACAAAATCTCAACCCCAGGACCTAATTATAAAAATTCAATAGTGCCCAGGTGTCTACTGGAATGTAGACTGTCGAAGCTCTCACTTTATTTGAAAATGGAAGAAACAATTTTTTTATTTTTTTTTCCTTCTTTCCTTATTTTTTTTTGGATTTTTTGGAGTTTGAGAGTGTCGGGATAACTTTTTATGGCTACCCAACTTGCCTAAGACTCGAAAAGGACTTTAAGTGCTAAGCATCTTGTGAAAATAGTGAAAGGCTTACTAGGCGGCCGTTGAAATAGACTTTAGGTTTCTACGACCCTAGGTGACCTTGCCTAAAGGTTTATCTTTTCGATTGGTAGCTTTCTCCCAACTTCTTTTATTTATGGGGTCAACACAAGGGCGAACCCAATGTATATCTCTCCAATTTATTCTACTTCTCTGCTTCTTCCCTAAGTGTTTTGCGAATTATTGTGCATTTTTATCAGTTGGGTGGCCCGTGGGCTATTATCCACGACCACTTGCCAGCCATACTTGTGCGGTGAAGTGTGGCTTTATTATTATTATTATTTTTTTTTTCTCCTTTTTCTATTTTTTTTCAATTTTTTCTTCTTCTCTTCTCTTTTTAAGTAGGTGGCTTCCCTGATCTAAGATTTACCTAAAGGCAGTATGACGAAAATGGTCTTGTGGCTAGGCTCTGGACAACCGGCCAATGAGCTGTTACCACTGACAACTTGTTAGCTATGCCACCCTAAATAGTTCATTAGCTACCCAATTTCCAAGAAAACTGCTGATAAACGCCAGTTTATCATCATTTTTATGCATTAAAACAAACTTAGCTCTTAGGATTTTGCTCCGCAAACGGGTTTTTGGGCTGCATTTAGGCATCAATTAGGTTAGGAATGCATTGCACTTTTTATTATCTTTTTAATGTGTTTCTGTGAGTGTTAGGGATATGCAGATTGTCAGAACTTCAAAACCCTAGCACTCAGGAAGGCAACTGGTGAAGAAGAAGCTCAAACTAACTGGAACTCAGCTTGATCCAACTCACCAAAGCTGGATTCCAGCTCACTTGAACTAGGGTTAGCTCATCTTAGCTCACCCTAGCTCAGGTCAGCTCAGATCCAGCTCAACTTAGCTAAGTCTAGCTCATCTCAGCTCCCATTAGTCCACAAGGAGCTCTAGCTAGCTCAGCTGAGTTGACTGGAGTTCACCCCAGCTCAGGTCCAGCTACATCCAACTCTACTCAACTCCGGCCAGCTAAAGATGACTTCATTCCAGCTTAGGAAGCTCAAGTCCAGCTCCCGGGGACTCAGCTTAGCTCAACTCAGTTGAGCTAAGATACCTTAGCTGCCTCACCCAGCTTGATCCTCCCCGGGAGCATTAGACCCAGCTCACCTCAGCTCCTTTTAGCAGAAGCCAGCTTGCTTTAGCTTGGCTTAGTAGCTAGCAAAGAACTAGCAAGCTAAGCTAGCTAAGGTAGCTCCTTCCAGCTCTCTTCAGCAGCCACCAGCTCTAGTGCAGCTCAAGATAAATACCTCCAACTCTTCTCCCTGAAAACCCTAGCTCCAAATGCCTCCAACTCTACTCCCTATTAGCTAAGCTAGCTAAGCTGCTTAACATAGCTAGTCCACCTCCATGGCACCAAAACCTACTACCCTACTACCTAAGCTCCAGCAAAAAGACCACCTACTCCTACTTTATTTTTGTGCCAACTATCCCTTCCATCACCACCCTACATCCACCATCAAAGCCCATCTCCACCCTCCATTTTTTCCCTCCAAAATTGCCTTCTAGAAGGTATTTTTGGAGGGAAAACCAAGGCACCTCTTCATTTCCCTCCCATTTTTCCCTCCAAAAATAACCAAGCACCCCTTCATTTCCCTCCAAAAAAACATCATAACCACCCCCCTTCCCATCCTATAAATACCCTACCCTACCACCACATAATTCCCATCCTCCCTTAGTATATTTTCTACCTAAACCACCTATACCTACGGCCAAGAAGAAGGAGTAGAGAAGGAGATTAAAGGGGCACATCACCAGCCCTTTTGGTGCCTTCTTCTCCCCACTCTCTTCAACTTGAGCCACGCCAAGGAGGAGGACTCTCCCACTTCAAGGAGGACGGCCAGGCAAAGGAGAAAAGCTTAGGGTGGACGTCCACCCTTGGAGAGAAACTTAGGGCACGCCCCCTTAGGGCTTGCCTTGGAGGTCATCACTTTGGCGGAGTACTGCAAGGAAGGAGTTGAAGGATTCTTTTCAAGCTTGGGAGCCACCAACCTTGGAGCAAGAAGTCCTCTTCTTCACCATCTATTTAGAGGATTTGTGTTTTCTTTCTTTATTTCAATTATCTAGTAGTAGAAGCATTCCTCTACTAGGCATTTTTGTTAAACACTTTATCAATTATCTAGTTGCCTTCTTCGCATATCTTGTTTGCATTTCTATTTGCTTATTTTCAGCATTCTTCACTTCCTCTCCCTAATTATTCTAGGCCTCCACTTGCTTAGAGTGAGCTTAGGGAGAGGCTCTACTTGCCACTTTAGAGTAGTTTACTTAATTGGAAGTGTAAACACTTTTCCCACCATAATTTCGCATGTTACCTTAGTTCAAAAATAAAGAAAAATGGTATATTGAAAATTACCAAAAAGAAAGTTGAGATATATTCCAAGCAAGAGAATCAATTTTGCAACCATATTGCCTCCTTGGACGACCCTAGATACTCCCCTATCTAGGAATATAAATTTAAGAGCGAAAGCGGATTTACGCGTTACAACGACGTATTTTAACAAACTGTGTAAAATCGCTATCAACTGCCGAAAAGTGAGTCAGTGCAAAAAGTATATAGATGTTTAGGCTTAAAGTCCTCTCAAATAAGAGGGTAAGTTGATGAGTCGCATACTTATCATTCCAATTTATTTACCAAATTAAAGTGAATTTGAATTGGTGAGGACTAGAAACTAAGTTCTCATTCTAGTGGACACCCAGGCTAATTAAGCCCGAAGACCTGAAGAGTCTAAGTATTCAGGTCCTAAAGTATCAATTCCTAACGTTTGCAACTCCTAATGCGTAAGTTCTCGTCTCCTAATTCTTTTTTTTTTTAAGATGAAAAATAGGAAATTACTGTTACGGTTGACAAAAAGATTCATAAGAAATATCTACCCCGCCATGCTTAGTTAATGTAATGTCTTCATTGTTAAAAATGAAAGCATGTAGTAGAGTAGAAGTGGAGGAATAGCAGTTGGTTTCGTGAGATTCTAGTCAACTCGGAACAGTCTTTACACATGCTAAGTTTAGTGCCTTCAACTAGGCGATGATCGGCCCGCGGTGGTTAAGGCAAGGTAAGAGCAACCTTGTCCAAGATGGGTTTAGGGAGCATATGGTCAACAAAGGGTTTGAGACGTTGACCGTTGACCTTGAAGATATTACCCATCTTTGGGTCAGAGATTTTGATGGCCCCATTAGGGAAAATCTGCTCAATAATGAACGGGCCATCCCACTTAGACCTGAGTTTGTCAGGGAAAAGCTTCAATCGAGAATCGAAAAGCCAGATCTTCTAGTTCGGCTCAAAGCTCTTACCTGAAATCATCTGGTCATGGAGAGCTTTGGTCCTTGCCTTATAGATTCTGGCATTTTCATAAGGATCATTTTGAAGCTCCTCCAACTCAAATAGTTGGAGTTTCTTAGTTTTCCCAGCCAACTCTAGGTCAAAATTACATTTCCTGATGGCCCAAAATGGCCAGTGTTCAAGTTCTATGGGTAAGTGACACGCCTTACCAAACACCAGACGGAACGGAGATATACCGATAGGCATTTTGTACGCTGTATGGTAGGCCCGAAGAGCATCATCTAGCTTTTGGGTCCAATCCTTCCTATCAGGCCTAGCGATTTTCTGCAAAATATTTTCGATCTCCCAATTAGAGACCTCGGCCTGTCTGTTTGTCTGAGGGTGGTCAGGGGTGGAAATTCGATGATTCACCCCGTATTTCCCCAGTAAATTCAGAAACTAGGCATGAGTGAAATGTGTGCCACATCACTGATAATTGCCTGAGGAACCCTGAACCGACTGAAGATATTTTTCTTCACAAAATCGATGACCACCTTGTGATCATTGGTCCGGGTGGGAATTCCCTCAATCCATTTGGACACATAATCAACAACGACTAGAATATACTGGTGTCCAAATGAAGGAGGGAAGGGTCCCATAAAGTCGATGCCCCAAATGTCAAAAATTTCGGTGGAAAGTATTGGGTTAAGGGGCATCATATCTCTCTTGGCCATGTTCCCGAGTGTCTGGCATCAGGTGCATGACTTTGAGAATTCCTAGGCATCCTTAAATAATGACGGCCAATAGAATCTGGATTGAAAGATTTTAGCTGCCATCTTCTTCCCGGAAAAGTGTGCACATGCAGATGTGTGGTAGAACTCAAGTATGCTCTGGAATTCAATTTCTAAGATGCATCGACGAATAATCTGGTCTACGCCGATGCTATACACTTTGGGATCATCCCAAAAATAATATATAGCCTCAGACACAAGTCTATCTCGTTGTTGTTTTGTCTAATCCTGGGGGATTTGATTAACAGCCAAATAATTGACGATATTCGCAAACCAAGGGGTTCGAATACCTGAGATTGAAAGGATAGTCTCATCCAGAAATGTATCAGAGATCGGGAAATCTAGATGAGGAGAATCAATTAGGATTCTTGAGAGGTGATCCACCACTACATTTTGTGCCCCGACTTTATCCCTGATTTCAAGATTGAATTCTTGAAGCAGTAGAATCTAGTAAATAAGTCGGGGTTTGGCATCCTTTTTGGCCAAGAGATGTTCCAAGGCTGAGTGGTCGGTATATATGATGACACGAGAACCTAACAAATAAGTCCTGAATTTTTCTAAAGCGAAAACTACAGCTAGCAATTCTTTTTCAATAACTGTGTAGTTCCTCTGGGTCGCGTCCAAAGTTTTGCTAGCGTGGTAAATCGCAAAAGGCTTTTTCTCAATCTTCTGACACAAGACAGCTCCGATGGCATAATCAGATGCATCAACCATAATCTCAAATGGGGCTGTCTAGACCGATGGTTACAACACCAGGGCGCAGGTGACTACCATTTTTAATAAATCAAATGCCTTACAGCATGATTCATCAAACTTGAACGGCATGTCTTTTCCCAGAAGGTTACTCAAGGGCCGAGCAACCTTCGAGAAGTCCTTAATGAATCTTCTATAAAACCCACATGCCCAAGGAAAGAGCGAATCTGTTTTTCGGATGTGGGTGGAGGAAGTCTAGAGATAGCATCCATCTTAGCTTTATCAACCTCAATACCCTGACTAGAGACCACATGACCTAGGACAATGCCTTCCTGAGTCATAAGTGGCTCTTTTCCCAGCTAAGGACTAGCCATGTTTTTTTTTTTTTTTGAATCAGTGAGGATTGCAATCATAAAATGATAGCGATCTGGAGGGTATTGTATTGCATATCAAAAGAGTATTACAAAAAAGTTGCCCAACTATGTATGTGAGACCAACATTCCTTTACAACATTCTCACATCTCATCGGTCTCCCCTGAAATAGCTTATCATTTCGTGCCCTCCACACACACCACAGAACGGCTGCCATAGCCCCCAATGGTCGAACAGGGTTGATGAACCTCTGCCACATAGCATCCCAGGGAGGGAGGGGTTCTAAGCACACCAACCTCTAGATTTTATTCGTGATCAAGCAAGAGGAGAAGATGTGTGTTGCACTATCAGAGTGTAATCCACATAGAGGGCAGACATTCAGATCAATCCCCATCCTTTTGTGCCTAAGATCACCAATGATCAACCCTTCCCGTCTACAAAGCCACAGGAAAATCTGGACCTTCAGAGGAATTCTCAAAAGCCAAATCTTTCTGTCGATAAGATCCCATTCCACATCATTGTTAGATCTAATAATTTTTCATATTGCTGCTTCACTGAGAAAATATCCTGCTAGCAGTATGTGTCCTTCAGATCTGTCATAAGATACAGCTGCTGTAGTTTCTCCATCAGTTTCTGCCTCTCCTCCCATAGTTGAGTGCCCGGGTTACATTGTTGTAGCCCTTCCAGCCGCCAGCAACCTTCAGCCTGGGACCACAGACTGCTAACTGTGGCATCTTTGTTAGCAGCAGCACCATACACCCTCGGGAAGGTCTCTTTTAGCAGGCCCAATTCAGACCACCTCTCATTCCATAAGCTAAAACATCTGCCATCTCCAAGTTTAGGTTGTAGCAGATGCCAGTAACAGGTTATTGCAGAAATCACTGATCACCAAAAGGGGGAGGGCCTCTTCGGCTGAAGAATTTGCAGACAGCTATTGGATCCCCCATAGCTGTCCCTGATCAGATCATCCATCAGCCCCTCCTTTCAATCCAAAATTCTGATGGCCCATTTTAGTAGTAGGGCCTCATTTAACTCTTTTAATGCTTTAATTCCCAAACCCCCAGCCTCCTTTGGTCTGCAGATAGTGTTCCATCTGATGGGTTGCATGAACCTGCCCTTGTGTCGTTCTCCTTTCCAGAAGAACCTCTTCCTCATAATATCCAATCTCTTCTAGATGCATTTAGGGGCCTTAAATATGCTGAAGTAAAAGACTGGTATGGTAGTGATAACCGAGTTGAGCAAAATCAGTCTCCCACCCTTAGATAGGAATTTACTACTCCACCCTTTTAGCTTTCCAACCACCTTCTCGAACAAGACATTCCAGTATGATTTTTTCAGTTTTGTAGCCCTTAAAGGTAATCCAAGGTATCTCAGAGGCAATTTAGTACGGGGTGAGCCCAGCGTACCCTCCAATTCCATCTGCTCCTGTTCATTCATACCAAAACAGATCAAATAGACTTGTCTTTGTTCAAACATAAACCTGAAATGTCACCGAAGATCTTCACCAATAATCCCAAAGCATGTGCCTCAGACTTGGACCCTTCCACAAAGAACACAGTGTCATCTGCATATTGTAAAATGGGGGCCAAATGTCTCCTGTTTGATAGCGAGTACCCTTTAATTAAACCCACCTCTACCAATTTGCAAGCGTAACTTGCAAGCCCATCTACCGCAAGGTTAAAAACCAGTGGGGCCAGGGGATGCCCTTGTCTAACCCCACGCTGAGGCTGGATCTAGGCTCCACATGGCTTCCCATTGATCAAAGGAGAGAATGAAGCAGTGGTGATACAGCGTTTCATCCATTGAATCCAAAGGGAGGGGAAGCCTCTTCTTCTAAACATCTCCCAAAGATACGGCCAGGAAATCGAGTAATAAGCTTTCTAGAAATCTACTTTTCACAAGAAGGCCTTGCATTTCCTCCGGTGCCAACCATTAACCATTTCTTGAGACAAAATAAAGGACTCCTGAAGTGATCTGTTGGGCAAGAAAGCAGCCTGTATCGGATGAATCAGGTCTTGTAGAAAAATTCTTAGCCTGTTAGCCAAGACCTTGCTGATGATAAGATAGATGGAGTTTGAAAGGGCAATCGGCCTGAAATCTGAAAATTGTTCAGCTCCCATTGATTTAGGCAAGAGGAAAAGATATGACTTGTTAATCCTCTCGAAACCAGCATTACCCACCTCAAATTCTCTGATAACATCCATCACCTCCTTACACACCACACTCCACATCTCTATGTAAAAGAAAACTTGTATTCCATCCGGGCCCGGGGAGCCTTTCGCATTTAATTCTCTGATTGCTTGTAAAGTTTCCTATTTTGTAATTAGTGTAGTCAGTTGCTCGGCTTGTTCTCTTGTCACCCTGGGACCAATGTCTCCTGCCATTCTCCGTTTCCCCCTCCTAGTTGCTCGCGAAGCTTCCTTGAAAAATTTGATGGCTTCAAATTTAATCTCCTGATTAGAGGAGACCCCATGTCCATCACAAAGAATAGAGGAAATGAAGGTAAATCGCCTCCGAGAGCTAGCTGCAAGGTGGAAAAATTTCGTATTGGCATCCCCCTCCTTAAGCCATAACTGCTTGGATCTCTCCCTCCAATCGATTTCCTGTTTAAGGTCTTCATCCAGTACCACACCTTGCCACATTTTCCTGTCAGCCTGTTCATCTTCAGACAGAGTGCCAGCAGCTTCCTTAGAGTCCAGCTCCTAGATTCTACTTAGAGCTTCCCTTCTCCTTTGTCCCTCACCAAGGTAATAGTAGATCCATATTCTTTTAAGATCGCACATAATCCAGCCAGCTTAGTTGATAATCTGACAGTAGCTGACCCCTGTACCTTTCTAGCTCTCCACCAAGAATAGATCGTCTGGTAAAAACCCGGTTCAGTTAACCATGATCTTTTCAGTTTGAAATAGGTGCCAGCCAGAGTTTCTTCCCCACTGTCCCATACCAGGGGGTATGATCAGAGAAAGGTCGGCTCAACCCATTCACAGTCCCAATTCAGAGAAAGGACTAGCCTTGTTTTGATGCATCTCTGGAGGATCAATTCTAAGTTAACTAGGAAAGACTCAAAAGAATCTTTGAAAATGGATAAATCATCCATGAACACCTTAAGACAGTCTCCCACCATGTCAGAAAAGATGGCTAGCATGCACCTTTGAAAAGTCGCAGGTGCATTGCAAAGCCCGAATGGCATTCTACGGAATGCAAAGGTTCTGTAGGGACATGTGAAGGTTGTCTTTTCCTAGTCTTCGGGATGGATAGGGACTTGGTTATATCCCGAATAACCATCCAGGAAGCAAAAGTATTTTTGCCCAGCTAACCTTTTAACGATTTGATCTATGAATGGGAAGGGAAAGTGATCCTTTTTAGTGGCTGTGTTCAGCTTCCTATAGTCAATACAAACTCTTCAAGCAGAAGTTGAACGAGTGGTGAAGGTTTCCCCTTTCTCATTAGTCATAACGGTTATTCCCGCCATCTTGGGTACAATCTGAACGGGTGATGGGAACACCATCATGAGCCATAACTAGCTCAATTTAGTCATTATCAAGGAATAAATGCTCCTACATAATTGCCAGAGGACTATAATTCATTGCATAATCATTCTAGGGAAAGACAAGAAAATAGGGTTAAAACTGTAATTTTACTATCATATCATGAATGCAGTACAATCACGGGTTTTCCCAAGGGGTAATTAAGGGTCTAATGGCCTTAAATGTCCAACAAGTGGGTTAGAACAAACAGAAAAGGGTTTTCACGTGTTTTGAGAATTAAATGACTTCTGAAACCCTAAAAACAGACCTAATTAAGCAACTGAGGTTTTAGTTAGAATAAAATTCACCTAAACCCTCTAAAATTCAAAGAAAAATATTCTCTAGGGTTTGGTACCTTCAATTTGACCATCAGAACCCATCTTAACCCAAAATAGAGTCTCAGACTGACATTTGTCCTAATTTAGATTTTGCATAAATTATCCAGTCAAACAAGGTCAAAACCTAAATCTAACTTCACCATTGGATTCCTTGGGTCAAAATTAGGTTTGTACCAAAATTTGGGCCCAATCTGAGATCATCTTGACCAAGCTTACATTTTGGTCAAGTCAAACTCTTTCTATCTCATTTAGACCCTTACTTTTGAATTCTCTTACAAATAGACCCCCAACTTCTTTATCTTCTTTACAGAAGGCCCCTGCTGCCATGAATCCTATTCCTACAACTCCAGCGACCTTTGATTGAAGAGAACTCCTCTGCTCAATCAATCCCTTCCAAAATTTGAAGGGAGATTCCTTGAGGAGTGCTCTTCCCATTTAATCCGTCCATGTTCCCTAAAACTTTCCCAATCTCTCTGGCGAACACATGAGAGATTTGTGTATCTTAAAACTTCCTACTCCAGCGACATTTCCTAGCTTGGAAGCTTGGCTTCCAAGCCCAAAACCCCTTCATGAAACCTATAAAAGGATCCCCAGGGCATGGCCGTGTTCTCTAGTTAGGTATAAGGCCAAATATCTCTTCTTTTCTCTATCACTGGCCATCTCCAACCTAAGCTCTGACAGACCTTCTCGATCTCTCTCCTCTACGCCTCTAAGGGTCAAATTGGTAGTGCAGCAACCTTCCCCATCCTCTTCCGCATCTCGCTGGTCACAGCAGGCGCCATCTTCCCCTCTCCTCGCCGCCATCCCTCTCACGGAGGATTCATCTTCCCCGACACCGGCCGATCAAAGCCGATGGCGTTCTCCCCTCTTCGTCTATTAAATTGGGGTTAGATTAGATCCTTAGCTCTTTTAGCCTAGTTTCCTACCTAAAACACCAAAAATAACCCCTCGACTATGCCGTTCACCCTCATCATCCTCGTCTTTGGCAATCCCTCTGGTGAGGCACCCCCATCGCTACACTCATCCACATGCCTCGCCACAACTCCCAAAAGCACCGCCGTCCCTTCGTGCACAAAACCCCTATCTCTATTCGCCATCCTGTCCACCCGAACCCTTCGTCGAACAAACCCATCATCTCCAACTTATTCCACCTTCACCAGCCACCTATACACATCCTTGCAACAAGCCACCACCACAGTTACATTCCATGACATCCGACAAAGCTCCTGAGCACTTCTAATGTGGCTGCGAGGCCATGTTTATGTTTTCAGGTATAGGACCTTCGGCCGCCATTAACGAAGAGCTTCAAGGAAGCTTCAAGCTCGCTCCAGGTCTCGATAGCCCCAAGTGGAAGTCCCAGGTTGTGCGGAGTTGCCTCAGGCACTACCCTAGGTGATCAATTGGATGCCTGGACTTAGTGAGCTGCAACAATTGAATGGAAGGAACCCTGCAACTGTATGCGAAGGGGAAGTGTGGGATTTAGTCCCACCTTGTAATGTGAAGAGTGCCCACAGTGACTTAAATTATTTTTCTGCATAAGGCTATTCGGCTCGACACACAGGGGGGTGAGGTCCCCTGCCCCCCTTCACGTCTCACCTGTGACACCTCCACACGGGCCCAGCTCTTATCCGATTACCCACCTAAGCCTTACACCTTGGCTGCTACCTACTACAGGTAGCCCTGGTCCTAGGTGCACGTGTACCCGATAACCCGACTATCTTGACTGTGGCCCTGAGAGGGTGGATCCCAGAGAGAGTGAAGAGAGAGAGAGAGAGCATAGGGTTAAGATGGGTTTTGCTTTGTTATGTAGTGGCTAACACTTAGCCGCATCTGAAGAAGAGCTCCCCCTTGTGCATAAAGGAAAAGAGAAGAAGAGGAAGGAGAGCTAAAGGATGAAGAAGAGACAGAGCCAAAGAAGAGAAGGCAAGGAAGAAGAAGAGCAGAAGAAAAATAAAAGGAGTACTATAGCAACACCTTTTAGGATGTCTGATTGAAAAATCAGATGTCTGATCATCAGTTCCTTCATTTGATTATATTTGAGTATTTGTTATATGTGTTAGACTAATAATTGGTGATCCAAATCACCATTATTTTGTCTAGAATTCTTTTTGATTCTTCGTATACTCATGCCATACATTGCATATTAGATCTTGAGTAATTAATTGTGCTCATTTATCTTATCTATTGAGATTAGTGCTTGAATTCCTATTTGCTCCTTGTGTTCGACCTTGGACTTTCATTTGCGTAATAAATATTATATGTTTTTGCACTGATTCAATCTATACTACAACACGATGATTTTAAATCCCATTTCAGAGTGACTAACAATGGGGCCAACCCACGGATTATCTGAGTTGGGTATATAATTCTAGCATCGAGCCACTTGATTATCTCCTTCTTGACCACTTCTCGCATATTCGGGTTTAGTCTCCTTTGCATCTTGAGAGAAGGGTGGGATCCATCTTCCATGAAAATACGATGATTACAATAAGATGGCTCGATCACCCTAAGGTCGTGGATGGTCCAACCAATTGCCTCCTTATTGTTCTTAAGGACCTTAATTAACCTCGATTCTTGCTCCTTAGTCAAATCAACACTAATAATCATAGGGAGCATGTTTTTAGGTCCTAAGAACTCTTATTTCAACTTTTTGGCAATGCTTTTAATTCAAGCTGAGGTAGGATTAAAATAGAAGGTAGGGAGGATGTTGATGAAGATTCATCAAAATGATCCAGTGGAAGAGGCTGGGAATGAATAGAATCAACAGCCTCTTCGAGATGTGGCAGGTCTGCCACAAAGGGTTGTGGGTTAAGTTCGCTAAAGTTGGTGGAGTCCTCGAGTGCACTGATCATTATACAAGTCTCAAGATCCTGATCCTCGAGCTCCTCAATGAATCCACAATCCTCAAATCCTCTTATCGCCTTAAAAATATCTAGAGTTAGCTTCTTATCCCCAAAGGTGATCTCCATACTACCACTTTCACAGTTTATGTTGGCCTTGGAGGTAGCTAGAACGGACGCCCTAGAATGATGGGCATGTTTCTCAAATCATTAGGTACATCCATGTCAAGGACGAGGAAATCTACGGGAAAATAGAAATCCTTGACCTTGACAATTACATCCTCAATAATGCCCCTCAGTGTGGTGACCGAATGGTCTGCTAATTGTAGCGTTACTGAGATTGGCCTGAGTTCACCTAACCCAAACCTCATAAAGTGAAGTTGGGATTAGTTTGATGGATGCACCTAGGTATAATAGTGCCCTATCAAAAGTGTATTCCCGAATAACACATGAGATCAAAGGGGCACTTGGATCTTTCTTCTTTTGTGGAAGGTGATGCAGGATAACAGAACTTGCCTGCTCAGAGAGAACCACCTTCCTCGGAGTGGGTTCTCTCAGCTTACGCTTTTGGGTACACAGTTCTTTCAAGAATTTAGCGTAAGCCGGGATGTGCTTAATAGCATCGAGGAGTGGAATACTGATCTCTACGCTCTTGAATAAATTCAGGAGCTCCTTGTTGCTATCTATGGTTTTCTTCTTCCTGGTTTTCAATAGGGCCTTAGGGAATGAGATATGGGTGGTATTTTCAATTTTCGGTCCTTGGGCCTTATTGCCTTCAATCTCCTCCTCTCTCTCAAGCTCCCCAGGGTTTTGAATTTTAGAAGGTAATTCAGGGTTCTGGGTCTGCTTACCACTTCTCAAGGTGACGGAGTTTGCAGAGGCATATGGGTTCGGGTCTTGAGGTGGGGTAGTGAAGATTGGAGGGCCTTGGTTGGTCATATAACCAGAAGAAGAAGGTGAGGGACCCTACTCAACCACCTGAGCATGTGCATGTGGGTCCCTTTGATTCTCGTACCCTTGGGCTCTATTGCCCCGATTTTGCACATTACATGGGTTGGGTACGGGTTCGGATGGTAGAGATCCGGGTTGTCAGGTGTTAGCAATTAACCCAGATTGCAAGTTATCCAATGATGTCTTCATTTGCTACATAAGATGAAGCATGTACCCTTTCATTTCCACCATCTGTAGGTTTAAATCAGCCTACCCTGCAGATTGTTGGGCATTCCAAGATGGCTGAGTAACCAGTCTCGGGGGCAACTGGGTGTATACTAGACCTTGACCCATAGGTCTTTGAGATGCATAGTTGCTGGGTCGAGTTTGGGTCTTTTGCCCCTGACTTTTCTAGAAGTTAGGGTGGTTCCTCCAACCCAAGTTATAAGTGTTGGAATACGGGTTGGACCTAACATTCTCCTGCATTGCATACACATCCTCATAGGATGAGGATGGAGAGAAGGAAGGATCAGAAAAACTGGGATCAAAGGCCCCGGTTTGGAACCCATAAGGTTTCGAGAAATCCTGGCTCATAGGTTGAGCCGATTCAAGTTGGTTCACGAACTCTCGCCCAGTGGGAGCTCGTGAGGAATGGAATCCTGAATTCTGGGATTGAGTAGGTGTAGAAGTGTTTCCCAAATTCCCAGACATCCATTCTTCCATTCTTTTAGCAACCAAGTACATTTTATCCAATTTATTACAAATCAATTCCATGTCAAATGAATGAGAATCCTGGAATTTATTAGCACTTGACCTAGGTTGTTGGGACCAGTTGAATGCATCCATGGAGACATGATTAATTGAGTTCTCGCTCATTTCCTTAAATAGGTTGTATGCTCTATCTGCATCCCTGTTGAGGAAATTGCCTCCGCAGAAGGCATCTACATGATTTCGGAGTTGTTCAACCAACCTGTGATAGAAAATCTGCACGGGTTTCCATTTCGACAACTCGTGGTGTGGACACTTTCTCAAAAGTTCTTGGAATGGCTCCTAGGAACCATGAAACGATTCCCCCGGCCGCTGGGTGAAAGTGGTAATCGCCCATCGCAAGGCATTGGTCCTTCCGACAGGGAAGAATTTCTTCAAGGAAGCCGACTTAAGAGCAACCCAAGTTTCTATCGGCCTTCCTATGGTCCAGTACCAATGTGCGGCTTTATCTCTAAGAGAGTGGGGAAAGAGCCTCATGATCATTTGCTCTTCGTTCACATTCCTTGCTTTGGTGGTTTGAACCAAGGTGGTTAGATCCTCCAAGTGCTGGAATGGGTCCTCCGAGCCAAGCCCATGGAAATGCTTAATCAAACTTAAGAATTGGGGCTTGATTTCTATGTCTCAGGCGGGAATCATGACGCCGAGTCGTTCCCCATAGTTTGAAGGATCATAGAAATCCTTCAAGGGCCAAGTGCCTTGACGATGCAAACATTGGAACCATTGTTGTATCTGCTGCAATTCTTCCAACTGCCTTTGAATCAGCTCCTGCTAGTTCAAGGGTAGGGGAGGTGGTTGTTGATCAGCCATGGGATCTGCTTGGCTATAGCTCAACCTCCGCCTCCGGGAATGGTCTAAAGGTCCTCTTCCCCATCCTTCCGATGTTGGGTTTTCCAAACTTGAACCTTTACGCGACGAGATCCAACACGATCATTTTGGCACCATTGTTGGGGATGCAATGCTCTTTGATTTTTTTTTTCGTGTTTTTTCGCCTTACCTAACTTTTATCTCACTTTCTCTCTGATCTTACTGTGATTGCAGGTACTCATCCGAGGCGGGCCAAAGCGGTTAGATCAGAGAAAAGTGCGGATGAAGGTTTTGTAAGTGTACCCCCACCACTCCCACCCTAGTTTTCATTCCATAACCTAATAACTCAAACCCAAATCAACTTAGGTGCCTACATAAACCCTAGGGTGGATTTTGGATGTTTGATTGCCACTCCACTCACCTCACCCACCCGCATATATAAAAAAATAAAAAATATTCTTCTCTTGTGGGATTTAACTGAAAGCTACACACTTAACACCCACAACCTCTTATCCTAAGGTGCACAATCACTTTGAATCTACCACTTAACTAGGATCTGATCTGTGGACCTAGTACATTTCAACTCAATACACAAGTGAGTAGAAATCTGAATAGGTTAAACAATCTTGTGTGCCTTAACTAAGTGGTGCAATAGATCGATTGATTGAGCTATTTGGGCCACACCACTCAATTTAAAACTGATCCATCAAGTAACTTAACTCTTAGGGTTGATATTTAGGGTTGAACCAGGCACTCCACATTTTTTTTCTGATTTCTAAAGGAATATATCATCACCAGTGCTTTCAGAACTTGGAGTGTTTTACTAAACCTTGATTGAATACACCTAAAGATTAAACCCTAAAAGCTACTAAACAAGGTTGAACCCTAAAAGGCACATCATCAAATAACCTTGTTTACAAACCCTGGTTGTGCATGCACATACATTTGAATTGATCATTAAGGGCACAACCCATCTAAAGGGCCCATCATTTTCTAAGAGCACAATCATCCTAAGCTTAATTAAAATTGAGTAGACGTTGGCCTTAAGGATTGATTCACTCTTCAGAGTCAGACTGAGATTTTTTTCGAGTAATCTGCTTCTGTTGGTCCATCTGATGTCTAGCTAGGGGAGTAGCGTCAAATGACCGCAGCTGTGGGGTACACTAGGAACCGGAGGCGCAAGCCAAAGGAAGAACCTTCTCGTCAGCCCCTCCTTCTAACTGGTTGGATTGACCGAATAAAGGTAGACCAAATCGGTTATAATCTCAAGACAGGTCTTGAGAGCTATAGGTCTTTAGGCTAACCCACCTAAGGACAGGGTTGATTGCTTGTACTGCAGGGCACCTTTCTCTCTTCTGATTTCCCTCCTACTCAACCATGTATCCTTCCACATCTTTCACACATTTTCAATCCGATCCTCCTACCACCACTTATCCCCAAGATGATTACTATCCTGACTTAACTTGTAATTACCCATCCACTAGTCGGGATAACTTTGATTGGGGATATGAATATGGACCTCAATGTCCAGGTGTTAGTCGCTCTGAAACAGGTTTTAAAATCAATGCGTTGCAGTAAAGTCGAACAGCGTGAAAAACAAATAGAATTTATAGCTCAAATATCAGAAATGAAGTCCAAGGTCGAACACAGGGAGTAAATAGGAATTCATACACTAATCCTAATAATGTAAATGAGCACAAGAATTTAAACCACAAAATGATATTCAATAAATACTAATCTGTCACATTAGATATTCAATGAATTCTCATGTATCTTTGAGGCAATAAAACAGGTAGAGAAGCTAATATAATGGTGATTTAAATCACCAGTTATTCTCTAAGCATATATATCAAGCATTCAATCAATTTAAATATCTCAACAATAATTCTAAAGTATCAAGCCTCAAATCAGTCGTTGGGTCTGATGACCAGACGACTTAACCATCAGATGCTAGAGTGCTTCTCTAGCACTGTTCTTCTTCTCCTTCCTTTTCTCTTCTTTTGACCTTCTTCTGTTCCAAGATTTCTTCATTTCCTTCTATCTTCAACCTCTTCTCCCTTCTCTACATACAAGCCTTCTTCTTCTGCTCTTCTTCTTCCTCTTCTCTTCTCTCCTTTTCTACTTTCTCTTCACGCACAGGGGGTGGCTGTCTTAGATTTGGCTAAGTGTCGCACAGGGCAAAACCCTCCCCTATCCTGTGCTCTCTTCCTTTCTCTCTTCCTCTTAGGTTCTACCCTCCTAAGGCTACAGTCAAGGTAGTTGGGTTATCGGGTAGGCACGCACCCGGGACCAGGCTCACTGGCGTGGGTGGTGGGCAAGGAGTGCTTAGGTTAGGCGGGTTATTGATAACACTGCATCTTGGGGTGATAATTCTGTTAAATGGGGTCCATCTTAAGAACAAAATGCATAGATAACACATCATAAACAGAATGGGAGCATTGCATGATCATACATCAAGATGGCTTATAAAATAGTATTAATGGCCATTTGTATAAGTACTTGTCAAAGCAGGCCTCAGATAAGCAATCGGACCACACAGATGGATTCAGAGTGACGAACGAAGTCCAACGGACTTGAAATCGGCCAAAGCCGACATTCGGAGCTCCTGTAATGGGCCCAAGAGGTCCTCGCCATTGATCTGATGATCAACTGCCCACAGCATGCCACGTGGCGCCCCCATAATGCATCCGCGCCACTGACCAATCTCTACTTCAATCGGAGGATGAATCTCAGCTGTTGATCTTCGATCGAACGGCCGAGAGCTGTTCGCACGCCTGCCCTCGCTGCGACAAAGCAGCGGGTGCAGTGGAGCGGTCGAAGCACTCACCTACGCTCATGCGACGCGGGTTCGAAGCGCGTTGCACGGAAATTGCGAGGCGAAGACGTGTTGCGAGAAATTGAACCGCCCGATCAGCAGCAGACGGTGCAGATGGAGAGACGCGACGCAATCTCACGTGTCTAAAGTCGACGCCCGCGATGACGCGGGGAGTGTGGGTGCGATCCAGGCGTGCACCCCACGTGGAATCTCAACCGTCTGATCTTCGATCGGACGGCTTACGACGCATGCATGTAGATCAGGAACAAAGAAGCACAGTGCCCCCCGAGCAACCGATGGGCGGGGGCCTTCACCAACATTTTGGGAAGGGTTTTAGCGAGGTCTCGGATGTCGCTAAAACCCCTTCTTCATTTGGAAAGCCCTTCTTCCTATTTAAACCCCTTCCAACCAACTGTGGGAAGCATTCACTCCACTTGCAAGTGTTCTACCCCCTTCCTAGCTACCATTAGCTCCCTTTGTAATTGTCGGAGACAACGAGCCGCCGACAGAACCCCCCTCCACCATCGTGGCTACCTCGCTGATGAGTCCATTTTAATGGACTAATAGAAAGCCTAAGTAATTCTCTTTTAACAATTTAGGTTTGTTAATAACTACACTGGGTTATAGAATAATTGTATGCATCATGATTTAATGCTATAACATTCTATGATTTAATGTGTAATGATTATGTCTTTTTATTTGCAGGTAATAAAACCTAGAAAGAACAAGGGTAGGGGGATAATTTCCCCAACACATCCAGCCACAGCCGTGATTCTTTCCCCCTCCCCCGCCGGACTTTGGGGCAATCTTCTCCAATGATGGCCGGCCAAAAACAGAAAGGGATTTGCAAATCCCTGGATTGGTGCACTGAGGGAGAGAGAGGATTTAAAAGTGAAGAGGCGGCGTGCACAAGGGCAATCTTCCCCCTTGCGGGGAAAAACTCCACCGCATGCATTGTGCCCATGCCCACTCCACCACCAGGCGCCCATCTTCAGCACCAAGCACACCAAACCCCTCCTAAAGGTGCAAGCACCACTCGCGCCCTCACCTCTCCCTATTTCAGCCACTCCAACTCTCCAACGGCCACCTCTGCAGCCGCGCCATAGCGTACCATCGCGCACCTGCCAGGTCCTTCCATCTCCCTATAGCGTGCGCACCACTCCTGCCACCCCGCCAGCGCGCCTACTTCGCCTGCGCGCCTGCCTCCATCCATCTGTAGGCGCATCCCCTAGCGCACGCACAGGCGCACTCCACTTCTGGCCGCAGATTCGCCTCCCTTCAGTGCCCTCATCGTCTCAGCAGGTGCTGCACGCCAAGTTCTTCAGCGGGCGCTCACACCCAAGCCAGCGCCTCTCCTCCAGCGCGCCTGCACACCACCTGCAGGTGCACCCTCTACCTGCCCGCACACAACCGCGCTCCCCAACACCCTCCACTTGTGCATCCCTGTAGTGCCTCCGCCCGCTCGTTACTGAAGACGCTAACTGCAGACCACCGCCCCCAGGCCACAGCAGCCGCTCGCACCCAAGGCTGCGCACTCCACCCTGCGCTCCTCCACGCCACCTGCAGGCGCTCCCTCTACCTGCCCGCACACAACCGCGCACCCCAGCACCCTCCACTTGCGCATCCCTGTAGTGCCTCTGCCCGCTCGCTACTGAAGATGCTAACTGCAGACCATCGCCCCCACGCCACAGCGGCCGCTCGCACCCAAGGCTGTGCACTCCACCTTGCACGCCTCCACGCCACCTACAGGCGCTCCCTGCTCGCACACGACCGCGCGCGCACGCCCACTCGAGCAGCCGCCCGCTAGCAGACCGGCATTCTTCATCTCCAGCCACCTCCGGCCACCTCCGCCGCAGCCGCTGCCACCGTCAGAAAGCTCTTGACCTTGCTATCCTCTGAAGCCCTGCATCGACCCCTGCGGATCTCTCTCTCTCTTGCGAGGAAGATAGAGGGGAAAAGCTCTGTTTTTGTTTGAATTAGAAATTACATTCAATTCCATTGCCAGCAATTTCATTTTTTTTTATTAATATTATATTCTGGCAGAATTGCATTCACGCACTCACAGTTCTTTCTAATTACATGGTATTAATATTGGCTAGTTTAAAGATTGATTTTGGACTTGATTTAAGTACTAATTGTCTATAGTACACATCACATGAAAATTACACTAATTCATCCTAAATTTATTGAGGATTTCTATGAGGGAAAATTGCACTTACACCCTTAACCTTTTAGGTTATTGCAAACCTACTTTCCTTCACATTTTAAGTCCAATTTGAAAAGGAATTTCGCACTATCCGAAATAACATTAAATAATTAAGTATTGATTGCATCATTGCCTCCCTGTGGACACGACCCACTCTTCTGTGAGTGGTTATTTTCATTATTTTTGATTAGTCGATTTTTCCACCACTTAAATACTATAACGCTAAGCGAAAAGTCGACCTTTCACTCGCCGTCTTCTCTCTCTCTCTCTTTCCTTCTTTATCTTAAGCTTTACTTTACTTATGTTCAAGCATTCATCTAGTGTTGTAACTATGAACTAAAGTGCATGTCAAATGAAGTTGTTTTCTATTCAATTGCTTGCTCTCTTTTATGTTTGAATTGCATGTTGTGAATGAAAAGAATCCTAACCCTAATCTCTCTCTCTTCTCTCACTTTTCACCGACATCTTTTCGCAGGCAAAACCCCGTGATTTTCGTGACATTAAGTGACAAGAAAAATCCGATTTTCACGCCTCTCTGAGATCAACACTCAGACTCACATCCATTTCTTCATTTTAAAATCGATGTTGCGAGTGCAAGCTATAACGACTCTTCTAAACACGCGCCCTACGCGCACGTTAGTTTTTGGCACCGTTGCTGGGGAGGCAACGGATTTGTTTTATCACTTCCATTTTACATCCATGATCACATCATCTAACGCCTTGTCTCCTACTTGATGGTTGCAGGAATTCGACGCTTGGATGGTGAAGCAACGCAACTCGTGACGGTAATGAGGGAGTAAGCGCAACAAGGATCGGTCGTGAGTATTTCTTCATTGGAGTAAGCGCAACAAGGATAGGTCGTGAGTATTTCTTCACTGATGGTTGTTTGCTTGCTTAGAAATCTAAAAAAATTGTTAAACTGAAAAAAATTGGCATGGTGCATGATTACCTGACCCACATCCTTAACACATCACCCAAGAAAAAAATACACTCTAACATTCTGAATAAATCCTTAGAGTGTTCTTCTTTCATTTTTTTTAGTGGTGTTTGCAAAGCCACCATGAATTGACTTGGGCCACACCACTCAACCCTAAAAATGACTCATCTAATAGAAGTTGCATGATCATTAGGATGAGTACATTACGGTTTTAGAGACTCTACACAATAAATGGAAATCTACTTTCACCGAATTGTGTGCAAAACTTGACGTGCTCACTGAAACTTTTCTGAAAACATTAAGACACATCAATCCTAAAAGACACAAAAGTAAGGATGAAACATTAAAAGATACCACATCTTTAAAAAAATCCTTGCTTGAAAACCCTGCTTTGATAGAAGCACACACATTGAAATCAAAAAATTAAGAGGCACTACCCCAATCAATGCCTCATCACATGACCCTAGCACAAGTACTATCCTAGCCCTTTTGAAACAGAGTAGATGTGCCCTAGGTAGGACTGGGTTAAGTCTCGAGAGGCAGGATTTTGCTCGCTGGACACTTGGCTTTCATTCCCTTAGTAGAATCTGGTGACTAGGCTGCGGGGTAGTGTCAAACGACCGCAGTTGTGGGGTCTATGAAACCGGCGGCACAAGCCAAAGGAAGAACCTTCCCTGCAATCCCCTCGTAATCAACCTGGCAAGATTAGCCTTGGGAAGGGGAGTCCAGTGATTACGGACTTGATCACCCTTTTGGAGATTTCTAGGTCCCCTAAGGAATACACCATAAGGACTAGGCTTGTTTGCTTGGTTGAACACACAACTCTCTCTCATCTGTTCTTCCCGCATCCCTCCATTTCTTCCAAACCATGGATTTCGATACCTATCCATCTTATCCCAACTGCTCCCAACATGATTTGTATGCTAACCCAAGTAGACCATATCCACAGGCTACTTGGGCTAACCAACCACCAAGTTGGGGGTACGACCGGGAATATCCCCCTTGGCCCAGCTATCCCAGTTATGACCAAACCACACCAACCCGTTATTGGGATACACCCAACATATCCACTCAAGGGTATGATTCAAATCGTGGGGCTCCATATCTTGATTCTCCTTATGTCGCCTCATCATTTAGGTCCCACCCGCTCTCTAACCACTTTGATAGGACCTACACTCTAGGAGAACACTAAGAACCCTACCCTTCTTAGGACAATAGCCAAGAAAGGTCATCTGAATTTAACAACCTTTCCTACTTGACCTTTGGATTGGAAGGAATTCTAGACAAATGGAAATAAGAGAATAATCAGAAATCTAGGCAAGTCCAGGATCATCAACCTTTGATTTGGTCCCTTGATAGCGATTTTACGCAGTTTGTTAATTAGGTCGTTGTAACGCATAAATCCGCTTTCGCTCTTAAATTTATAATCCTAGATAGGGATGTATCTAGGGTCGTCCAAGGAGGCAATATGGTTGCAAAATTGATTCTCTTGCTAGGAATATAAATCTCAACTTTCTTTTTGGTATTTTTTTCAATATATCATTTTTTTTTGTTTTTAAGCTAAGGCAACATGCGAACTGATGGCGGGAAAAGTGATTTACACTTCAATTTAAATACTACTTCTATGTGGCAAGTAGAGCCTCTCCCTAAGCTCACTCTAGGAAAGTGGAGGCCTAGAATAATTAGGGAGAGGGAGTGAAGAATGCTGAAAATAAGCTAATAGAAATGCAAACAAGAAATGCAAAGAAGGCAACTAGATAATTGATAAAGTGTTTTACAAAAGGCCTAGTAGAGGAAAGCTTGTACTACTAGAAAAATGCAAATAAGAAAAGAAAACACAAATCCTCTAGATAGATGGTGAAGAAGAGGGCTTATTGCTCCAAGGTTGGTGGCTCCCAATCTTGAAAAGAGTCCTTCAACTCCTTCCTTGCAGTGCTCCGCCAAGGTGATGTCCTCCAAGGCAAGCCCTAAGGGGGCGTGCCCTAAGCTTCTCTCCAAGGGTGGACGTCCACCCTAGGTCCTTCTCCCTTGCCTGGCCATCCTCCTTGAAGTGGAAGAGTCCTCCTCCTTGGCGTGGCCCAAGTTGAAGAGAGTGGGGAGAAGAAGGCACCAAAAGGGCTGGTGATGTGCCCCTTTAATCTCCTTCTCTACTCCTTCTCCTTGGGCATAGGTATAGGTGGATGTAGGTAGAAAAATACACTAATGGAGGATTCCCCAAAATGGTGGTAGGTGGTGGCTTTTCATAGAATAGGAAGGGGGCTATGGTGACCTTTGAATTGAATGGCCAAGATGAGTTGATGGAGGTGGTTGGAGATCCCATGGCCAAGGAGAGTTGGCGCCACCTTAAGGGACACCAAGGGGGTAGTTATGGGTGTTGACATCCCTTAGTGTTGGCGCCAAAATGGGCTTTCTAGAAGGCTATTAGGTGGTGCCACCTTAAGGTTCTAGAAGGGGGGTATGTGGATGGCTAGGATGTGTTATATGGGTAGGTGTAGGGTGGATGAAGAGGTTGAAAGTTGGCGCCAAAATGGGGGTGGTTAGGGGTGGTTTTTGGCACCAACTTGAAGTGTTCTTTGGTGGAGATAATGGGGTGAAGGGGTGCTAGGTGGTGGCGCCAACTTAAGTAGGGTAGCTAGCTTAGGTAGGCTTGAGTTGGTGGAGCTAGCTAGGGTTGATTTTTAAGGTAATGGATGGCCAAGGAGCTGGTTGTTAGCTAAGCTAAGCTAAGCTCAGATAAGCTAAGCTAGCTTAGCTAAAGGTGGAGTAGAGGAGAAGGTAATGGAGCTAGGGTTTGGAGGAAGGAGCTGAGGAGGAGAAGTCTGGAGCTGGAGCTGGAGTTGGCTGCTGCAGAAGAGGCTGGCATGGGGCAACTCTAGCTGGCTTAGCTTGCTAGTTCTTTGCTAGTTGCTAAGCCAAGCTAAAGTGAGCTAGCTTCTACCAAAATGACCTGAGGTGAGCTAGGTCTGGTACTCTCGGGGAGAATCAAGCTGGTTGAGGCAGCTAAGGTAGCTTAGCTCAACTGAGTTGAGCTAAGCTGAGTCCCCGGGAGCTGGACTTGAGCTTCCTGAGCGGGGATGAGTTCTTCTTCAGCTGGCTGGAGCTGAGTGGAGCTGGATGTAGCTGGATCTGAGCTGGGGTGAACTCCTATCAACTTAGCTGAGCTAGCTAGAGCTCCCTGTGGACTAGTGGGAGGTGAGATGAGCTAGACTCAGCTAAGTTGAGCTGGATCTTAGCTGAATTGAGCTAGGGTGAGCTAAGGTGAACTCTCTTGAGCTGCCATCCAGCTGAGATTAGCTTAACGGAGCTGGGATGAGCTAACCCTAGTTCAAGTAAGCTAGGTTCCAGCTGTGGTGAGCTGGATCAAGCTGAAGTGAGCTGGATCAAGCTGAGGTGAGCTGGATCAGGCTGAGTTCCAGTTAGTCTAGGCTTCTCCTTCACCATTTGCCTTCTTGAGTGCTAGGGTTTTAGGGATCTATATATCTGTTCATCCCTAACACTCACAAAAACATATTAAAAAGACAATAAAAAATGCAATGCATGCCTAACCTATTTTATGCCTAAATGCAGCCCAAAAATCCTTTACGGAGTAAAATCCTAAGAGCTAGGTTTGTTTTAATGCATAAGAATGATGATAAACTGGCGTTTATCATCCCCTGATGAAGAATCTGACTGGGAGGACTTAGAACCTCAACTATTGTGGAGTAGGACCAAACAGAGAATGGTTCCTCTTGAAGAACTGGACCCTAAACATGATAGAATAGAGGACCCACCCAAGAACCTAAACCCCAGTATGAATTGTAATCCACAACCTCAACCACACTCTCTTAACCTGGATTTCGAGGAGGAAATCCAAAGGACACCAAATGACACCCTATCAATTCTTGATAACCTCTAGCTAGAGTTACACAGACAGAATCAAGAACTGGTTAAAGGGCAACAGGCCATGTTGGATATGTTCCAACAATTGGGGGAAGAAGGCCAGAGAAAGCTATTGCACACAACGCCATTCATGGAATTCATAAAGCAAGGACCTACCATGATCAATTGGACTACACGCAGTCACCATAATTTGGTTTAGTCCACCATTGATACCCCCCAGAAGTTGGACAACTCAATGGATAAGGTCATTGAGGATTCCTTGGAACACAATTTGGGGAGCGTTGAGGACAAACATCAGGAGGAAATTGAGAATATAAGGGGAGATGTCTTGGAATCCGAATCTAATCAGCTCGAGAGAAGTGATCCGGTGGGAACAACCAACATAGGAGATGGGGAAAGGAGTTACAATTTCAAACTCGATTATGAATTGGTTGGAATCCCCATTACAAATTTGGAGGAGGGCCGAGAGAAAGAATATGAACTAGAGGATGAAATTGGCCCTACCTCTAATACAACCTTAAACAGTGAATCTGATACAAAAGAGGTTGAAGAGAATATTCTTGAAATCGTAGCTGCGGAAGAGATGGATTCGTCTTTGGAGAGAGACCTCATGCTTGATTGTAGGGGTCATTATGAAACTCTTGATTTTGTTACCTTCCCTACCAAAATAAAGATCCTGCAACCCGAATGCGCTGGAATTGATACACCTTTGACGGATTACAATTTTATGGGGACACAAGCAGAGTGTAAAACCTACATCTTTAGTGTCTGGCATGTCATATTCAGGGTGCGCTCATCCACATCAACTTCTTTACATGCTCGCAGACTAAGAAAGAATCTGACACGAGCTTGCACGATACATCTGCTGCAGAATTCCCGCCCATTAGGAACGGGACTCCACCACAACCTTGTTCGCATCTATGGACTTCTGATTCTGGGTTTGGCTGATTTTGTACATGCCTCCTTGACCCAAACCATTCCTATTTGTGCACTATGCCCAGCCGAAGGTGTTAAACTCAGCACTTCCTGGGAGGCAACCCAGAGGATTCAAACTGATTCGGTATTCTAAGTCACTCAGGTAATATCTTTTCGAACCCCTGTTGCATCCATGTATTTGCCAATGAGGACATTGTCCAACTTAAGCATGGGGGAGGGTGGCAAATTGCATGATCCTGAGCTCATTTAATTAGTCTGAATAAAATTAAATTAAATTAAAAAAAAATGAATTTAGGAAGGAAAACTTTGGCACTAGAAATTTGTCAATAGTGGGAAATAATACGAAAAGAACTTAAACACTTAGACTTTTAAGGCTTTAAGGCTTAATCAGCCCTGGTGTCCATTAAAATTTGGATTTAACTTCAAATCCTTGCAACCTTAAGCTACACTAATCCACTAACTAAATAAGGTGATAACTATACGACTTATCAACTCACCCTCTAACTCAGAAGGACTTTTAGTCTAAGCATCTGCACACATTTTTGCACAGACTCACTCCTAAGAGATTCTGACAGAAATTGGGTAGCTAATGAGCTCTCTAGTGTGGTTTGGCTGGCAAGTTTTTGTGGGTAACATCCCATTGGCAGGTTGTCCAAAGCCCAGCCACGGGACCACTTCTTCTTCATTACCTCTAGGTAAATTTGAGATCAGGGAAGCCACCTACCAAATTAAGAAAAAAAGGAGAAAAAAATAAAACAAAATAAAGCACACTTCACCGCACGAGTATGGCTGGCAAGTGATCGTGGGTAACAGCCCATTGGTTGGTTGTCCAGAGCCCAGCTCAGTAAATGCACAAAAAGAACCAAAACACTTAAGGAAGAAGCGAGGAAGTAGAGCAAGCCGGGGAGATATACACTGGAAAAATCCTTGTGTTGACCCCAATTGAAACAAACGTAGGGAGAAAGCTACCAATCGAACAAATACACCTTCAGGCAAAACACTTCCTCTTCCAGTCACCTAGGGGCGTAGAAACTCGGAGTATGTCTAAATTACTGTTGAGTGAGTCTATCACAATCTTCACACCAAGATTCTTAGCACTTAGAGTTTTGTCCGAGTTTTGGGTGGGTTAGGTAGCCGTAAAAAGTTACCAACCCATTCTTAATTCCAAAAAATCTAGAAATAAGAAATATATATATATATATTTACATACATTAAAGCAAGGATTCAGGTGATTCGTATTTTGGCAGACACACAGGCGTTGCTTAGTCTTTGTAAATTAAGATCTTAGTATATTTCCTCCTATTGACAAGTGACGAAGTGTCTAAATAGTTACTTCTTAAATTTTGACTGAAAATAAAGGCTAGAATAATCCTTGCTAGGGACTAGCAAGAAGTAAGCATGGGGTTATGATAACACTGCATCTTGGGGTGATAATTCTTTTAAATGGGGTCCATCTTAAGAACAAAATGCACAGATAGCACATCATAAATAGAATGGGAGCATTGCATGCATCATACAACAAGATTGCTTATAAAATAGTATTAATGGTCATTTGTATAAGTACTTGTCAAAGAAGGCCTTAGATGAATAATCAAACTGCACGGATGGATTTAGAGGGACGAACGGAGTCCAACGGACTCAAAATCGGCCAAATCCGTCATTCGGAGCTCCTACAATGGGCCCAAGAAGTCCTGGCCGTTGATCTGATGATCAATGGCCCACAGCATGCCACGTGGTGCCTCCAAAATGCGTCCACGCAATCGACCAATCTCGCCTTCAACCGGAGGATGAATCTCAGCCGTTGATCTTCGATCTAACGGCTGAGAGCCGCCCGTGCGCCCGCCCTCGCTGCGACAAAGTAGTGGGTGCAGCGCAGCAGTCAAAGCACTCACCCATGCTCACACGACGCAGGTTCGAAGCATGCTGCACGGAAATTGCGAGGCGAAGACGCACTGCGAGAAATTGAACCGCCCGATCAGCAACAGACAGCGCGGATGGAGCGACGCAGCATAATCTCGCGGGTCTAAAGTCGACGCCCGCGATGACGCAGGGGGCGTGGGCGCAATCTAGGTGCGTGCCCCGCGTGAAATCTCAGCCGTCTGATCTTCGATCGGATGGCTTACGATGCACGCATGCAGATCAGGCATAAAGAAGCATAGTGCCCCCCGAGCAACTAATGGGTAGGGGCCTTCACCGACGTTTTGGGAAGGGTTTTAGTGACGTCTCGGACGTCGCTAAAACCCCTTCATTTGAAAATCCCTTCTTCCTATTTAAACCCCTTCCAACAACCCATGGGAAGCATTCACTCCACTTGCAAGTGTTCTACCGCCTCTTAGCTACCATTAGCTCCCTTTGTAATTGTCGGAGAGGACGAGCCACCCACGGAACCCCCCTCCACCACCGTGGCTGCCTTGTTGTCTTCTCTCTCTCTCTTTCCTTCTTTATCTTAAGCTTTACTTTACTTATGTTCAAGCATTCATCTAGTGTTGTTACTATGAACTAAAGTGCATGTCAAATGAAGTTGATTTCTATTCAATTGCTTGCTATCTTTTATGTTTGAATTGCATGCTGTGAATGAAAAGAATCCTAACCTTAATCTCTCTCTCTTCTCTCTCTCTCTCTCAGTCACTTTTCACCGATGTCTTTTCGCAAGCAAAACCTCATGATTTTCGTGACATTAAGTGATGATGAGAACCTCATCATGAGCCATAACTAGCTCATTTTGACCCAATACAAAGGATAAAAGCTCCTACATAACTCAAGGAAAGGCTTAACTCAGAGAATTCTGAGTTTAAGGAGAAAACAAGTCATAAGGGGTAAAAATGCAATTTTACCAGTATAATCTGCATACAGGGTAATTCAGGGTCCAAACACAGGTCAAACAAACCAAATAAGAAGGAAAGTGGGATGATCTGATAAGGGCTACAGCAATTCCAAGGAACTAAATGATAATCTGTAACCCTAAAGCAAACCCACTTCAATTCATGAGGTTCGAGGCAAAGTAAAAATAGAATAAACCCTCTAAAATTCATAGAAAAATAATCTCTAGGGTTTAGAACCTTCAATTTGGCCTTCAGAACCCATTTTGACCAACATTGAGAACCATGCCCAATTAATAACTTAATTTGGGTTTTTCCATAAATTGACCGGTCAAACAAGGTTTAATCTAGAAATAAAATTCACCATCAAATTCATTAGGTCCTAATTAGTCATGTATAAAAACTTGAGCCTAAGAAGAAACCTTCTTGACCAACTTTGCACTTTGGTCCTCATATATTTACGTTTTGGCCCTCAACTTTTGAACCCTCACATTTCTGCCCCTAACTCTCCTTCGTTCTTTGCATTCAGGTCCCTCCTGCCAAAACCTGCCAGCACCATGCTCCGGCGACCTTGCGCGGAGCATGGCGCCACGCAGGGTGAGGGGGAGGGTCTGGCAAGTAAACCGGGGGTGCCCTGCGTCGTCAGCCGTCGCAGGGACACCCCCCTGGTCGCTGTAACCCACCATACCGGCCGTGCGAACGCACGGACGGTATGGGTTTCCATCTCCGGCATCCTCCGACGAGGGAGACACGTCGTCTCCCTCCGCCTTCCTCTCTGATTCGGTCCCTATAAATACCCCCGTCGCTCCACCGTTCTTCGGAGCTCGGTCCTGACGGAGAAAGACCCCCACTTCCTCTCTTCCCACTCCGACAGGAAGCCCTCCAGCTCCGGCGGCCTCTCCCCTTCCTCCTCTTCGTTCTGCCGCAATACCAGCAGCAGAGACTTCTTCCTGATTCTCCTCCACATCGCGCAATACCGGCGCGCGCTGCTTCAGCCCCGTCGTCACCGCCGTTCTCTCCCTCTGGGCATTTCTTCTCCAGCTCCGGTAGGTACGAGCCGGCAGCCACTTCGTCCCCTTCGTCACTTTAGTTAGGTTAGAATTAGTCATCTCTATCCCCTCTTTCTTTTCCTCGCTATTTTACATTCAATTAAACCCTCGACCGACCCGACCACCGTCATCTTCCACACCTCCGGCCATCCTCCGGCGAGTCGCTCCCATCATTCCGCCACTCCACATGACTCGCTGACCCTCACAGAACCTCCGCCTCCTCACCCTGATCAACCTCCGCCCTTCCACTTCCCACCACTCGCCCTCTGCAGGCCCCCCGAACAAACCCACTTCTCCGCCCGCAGTTTGACCTAGGGCGACCCTCACGCTCCGCCCCGCCGCCTGCCAGACCCCCTACCACCTTCGCCGTGGCACAGCGAAGGTGCTCCACGTTTCTGATTGGGCCGAGAGGCCGTTTCTCTGTGGGCAGGTACCTGCGCTCGTCGCCGCCATTGTTGAAGCGAAGCAGCTTCTTCACCTGCTGCCCCAGGTGCGCCACGCCCAGGTTACGCTCCCAGACAGTGCAAGGCGCCTTCGCGAAGTACCAGGCTGCAGTCGAGTCGAAGCCCTCACACGAAGGTCTTGCGTAACGCTGCGATTACCAGCTGCTTCCTCCGCGCAGGCGCGAAATTGGGGTGGGACATTTAGTCCCACCTCAGAAGGCTCTGAAGGAGCGCAGCGGTATAAAGCGAAAAAGTGCTGGAGGCTTATTGCCTCAGCACACGGGGTGAGGTCCCCTTCACCCTCCCGGTTACCCGGTCTCATCCGCGCTCACGCCCCGCGGACCTGGCCTGACCCGACTTAGACTGACCTGCACTCCTCGCCCACCACGCACGCCGGTGGGCCTAGACCCGGGCGCGACCCGTACCCGGCAGCTCTGGGAGAGCTATCCTATGAGCGGATTCTGTGAGAGAGAGACGCGGGGGAGGGTAGAGATAGGTTTTGCCCCTCTATGATCAAGCTATGTAAGTGTGCAGGCACAGGTGAAGAAGAACCGTGGAAGAAGACGAAGGCTGAAGGAAGGAGGATCACCGAGCGGCACTGTAGTAGCGGCGGTTTAAGTCGTCTGATTGGAAAATCAGACGATGTCCTGAAGGCAAGGAAGGAGAAGGAAGGCGAGGCAGAGGAGAACACAGAGAGACAAGCAGAAAGAGCTGAAAGAAGAAGGAGAACGCAGAGAGGCCAAGACAAGAACTGAAAGAAGAAGAAGAGCACGAGAAGAAGATCTGAAGAAAGGAAAAGAAGAAAGAAAGAAGAAGAAGAACAGGACCGCTCTGCAGAAGAAAGGAAAAGAAGAAAAAGAAGAAGAACATCACCACTGCAGATAAAGAAGAAGAACAAAAGAAGAGAGCAGAAGATCTGAGAAGGAAGAAGAGGAGAAGCAAAGAGAAAAGAAGAAAAGCCAACAAATTCTCTCTGTCTCTCTTTCTTTATTTTTGTAAAAGAAACTTGTACCCCTAGAATACAACTTGCTCCCTGAGTTCGACCTCGGGAACTCTTTATTTCCGAGTAACAAATTGTATTAAACTGGTAATCACCTCCCTCTATACTATACTATGACGAAATAATAAAACTATAAAGGAAGGTAGCCCACCAGTTTTTGGCGCCGTTGCCGGGGAGCAACGGCTATTCTAGAGGTAAACATTCCTGTTTCTTTTAGTTTCTGATAATCTCCTCTCTTTTGTGCAGCTACAGGAAATCAAGAAGACAAGCAACCGCACGACAACAACTCCGAGGACAGGTAATTTTCTCCTCTCGCTATTAACCACTAAACTCTAAAGAGGAGGAAAAGAAAAGAACAAGCAATATAGGGCTAACCTGTCTTCCATACTTAGTAACCATAAAAAGTTGCATGTTTTCAACCCATTATTCCTGCACACTATTAAGGGTATTTAAGGGCTAACACATTCTTGCTTGAGCCCTAATTACCCACCAAAGAACTAACTAGACCAAGTAGAGCCAACATAAGATTCAACATTAGGGTTTTAGAGACACACTACTTAAATCAAGAATGGAGAAAATCCAAAAGAAGTGTGCCTAAACCATTGATTGAAAATACCTATCCAAAGAAACCCTAAAATAAGTTTGGCTCTTTAAACACTTGAACCCTAAAAAGACAAAGACCTAATAAGCAAAACTAGCAGGTAAAGTTGACCATTTGGGTCAACTAACCTTCAAATTAGGTCACTCTTTGCAATTAAAAGACTAAAGTTCAAGTGAAACCCTAAGCACCTTGCTCTTGAACTAAAATTGGTAGACTTATGAGGTCAAGATCCCCATTCTGGTCTACCTGGAACCGCAGTAGTGACAAGAGAGGGTCGGGTGGGGGAAACCCTGTAACCCGTGGGGACGCTCTACCGTGTAGGGGTCTTCGCGGGACTCTCCCTCTCTGGCTGTCCAGGTAATTCTCAGGTGGACGATCTTTCTGATCAAGGGGTCCATCTGCCCCGAACCTCTATAGTCACCCAACATTTTTGGGTGTCTTGATTGGGTCCAGCACCTGCTTATCTCATCCAGTCCTTCAGTATTTTGCAGGAGGTCCTTGAAACCTCCTATAGAAATTCACTCTCCCGGAGGCTAAGCCTCGGCTCCCTTGTTTTTGCAGAAATCATTCGCATAGCCCCTCTTTCCTCTGATTCTGAACAAAGTCCCCTTCTTCCATTGATTCAAACTTCTGATTCTATATCTTGATCCCACCACCTGATTCAAAGATGCAGCCTAATTACCTGGCAAGACTACCGTGTAAAAAACCTGAATATCTGAGATCCATGAAAGATAAGATGATTGAGGATGCCCTTGAATTCTATGAAATCAAATATAAACCCTCAATACCAATAGAAAACATTCAGGTTGATGTCCCAACAACCACAGCTTTCATCATAAACTGTGCCCAAATTCTTTTGACAGAAGTTACAAAAGGATCAACCCGAGATATGCTCATGACAGGATACATTGAGAGAGAAAAATTACACCAATCTGAATACCTTCAATGCTTGACAAATCCTGTACTTTGGGAACAACACCAAGATGCCCTTACAAAACGGGTAGAAATGATGAAATCACTAGAACAAACTATCAACCAGAAATACCCGTATATACCAGAAATAGAGGATGAACCATCTTGGAACAGTATGAAGGAACAATCCAGTTTCCCAGATCTCGGGACTAAGGCACGAAGTGGTTGTAGAATCCCAACCCAGATAGAAGACAATGTTGAATTAGGTTGGAATATTGCAGGGCCAAACGAAGACCATGAATTGCCAAGCCTAGAATTCCAAAACTCCTGCAATAATGAGATCAAAACTGAACCTTTTGAGGGTATAAATTCCACCCCTTATTTTGATAAGGTGGCCCTCGAAGGTTATTCAGACTTAGGTTCTAATAATTCTACCCACATCCTAAGCCTAGAACCTAGACCTGAAACTTATTGGGAAGATTATGAGGCCCCTTTTGAGAAAGATCAAATTTTTGCAGAATATGATTCTGGGCCTCTATTTGATGAATATCCCTCTCCAACATCTTCAGAAAATTTGATCGATTTTCCAGAAAACATGCCAATTTATGATACAGAGACTGAGGAGTTGGACGAGTTGGATTGGGTCTATCCTACCAGCTTCGAGCTTGAGCCTAGACAGAATACCTTTTCGAGCCCAGAATTGACATATAGGCTAGACCCCAATCAGGCTGCTGATTCCACATCTGATGATTTTTGCTGTGGTGGAATTCATGATCATGAATCTCATTTTCGCCAACTCTCCGACAATTTCAGATCTGACTATAATTGCGGAGAGACCATCCTTCCTGAACACGCCAGGCCCATCTACGACCTCAGTTCACATGACTCTGACTCCGACTCTGAGGTCCTGATTCCCGAGATCACTGATAACGCAGAATCATTCCTTTTTGATCCTCAGGAACCAAAAATAGAAAATGCCAAGAGTGATTGCAACCCAGAATTCAAATCTTTTCTCAATTCAGATTTCTTTCATCCTACAGACACTCTTCAGGCATTTGATAGTTACCCAGAGGACTCTTTACAGAAAATCACCTATCATTCCTTTCTAAAAGAGTCCTCGTACACAGTTGCCATCTCGTCTGCACACACAGAACTAATCAAAACCTCTTCCCAACCCCGACCCGCAACCGGACTCAATTTCTATTCAGATTCACCTCTCACCGAGCCGATTGCATTTCCACATCGGGTTTGGAACATTGATCAGACTACATACCATGCTCTATCATTCTCTGATCACCCCTGTAGGGTTCCTGCATCAATCACTGATTATTCTACGGGTCCCTACTCTGACCAGGATGATTCAACTCAGCCAAACCCTGCATTTTCACTTCCACATCCATCTAAGCTTCATAGTATATGGTGGGTTCCACACCTTTTTATCCACATCTATCAACCCACCAGATTGATTGGGTTTGGGCTGCATCATCAGCCTGTTAATCTGAACAAGCACCTGGTTGGACCAACCAGGCTCTTAATCAAGGTGTTTGTCTTACAAAACTCTACTGATTTGATCATCCCCTCTCCATCACATTTCCTGCTTGGCTGAAGGCATCAAATTCAGCGCTTAACGAGAGGCAACCCGTCATTTTCCAAAAAAATCCAAAACTTTTTCTGACACCTTTTTGCACTTAAGGTTCACCCTTGTAGACAGCCGACCCCACCTGAGATGCTTGCATCTGGGATTAGAAATCATCCGCAAAATTCAACCCGACCCATTCACTCATCCAAATTTCTGCCTTAAGGAATGAACTAAGTTAAATAAAAACCCCCTAGGTTACAATGAGGACATTGCAAATCTTAGGCATGGGGGGGTATGAAAGTGCAAAACTTGTAAGAAAAGGTTTCAAACAAAAAATTCACATATGCCGAAAACACCATAAAAATTAAAAAATTTTTTGAAAAGAATAAGAGGAAAAGAGGAGAAGGAAATTTTGTGAAGGAGAAGGAGAAAAGAAACAAAATGAAAAAGGAGCACAAAATTATGAGAAAAGGTGATAGTCATTAGTAAGGAACTAAGGAATTAACCTAAGTTCTAGACCTCATTCAAGAAAATAACTGAAAAGTGCATAATGAAATTAGTAAGAACGCAAACCTTAGGCATTCTTGAATAGACTCTTAGTACCCATTAAGATCCAGACAATCCTCAAGAGGTTGAGGAAAATGAAAAGCTTAAGTACTAGGTCCAAGGCTTAGGGAGTATTTGGCCTCGTTAACTAATTTTTGGTTTACGGGACTTAGTAACCTAAGCACCCTAACCTCACACACAGCCTGGTTCAGTAAGCGTAAAAATCAAAATCACGCAGAAGCGTCGCAAAATTCTGGAAAGTACACCTAGAGTAGGAGCGGCCGACCAACACAAGTTGATTTGGACGAGTTCCCAGCGCGGAGAGGCGAGAAATCCCCTCGAAGATGCGTAACAAAATATCATCTCCTCGGTGCTTGTCTCTTAGGATATTCACATATCCTACTGGGGGCATGTAAGCACTCTGCTGATTCAGATTCCATGGATGGCATTATCTCGAAGTGTCAATTGCCAGGGTCTGGATTCAGCCACGGAACACCATGGATGGGATTATCTCGAAATCTCAATAGCCAGGGTTCCGGGGGTTGCCATGGGCGGTGCTATCTCGAAGCATCGATCGCCAGGAACCCTTGAGGATTGATGATGGGAGCAAGGAATCTGATACAGATCGTGTTGAAAAACCAATCCTAGGCTAGAACTAAAAAGAAAAAAAGAGAGAGAAAACTCTCCAAACAGAAAAACTTTCTATCTCTCTCTTACAAAATGCACTGCGAACTAAGCCAGGGCTAAAATCATTTCAAGCACGGGTGCTTTAACCACAAAGTCCAATAAACCTTAGGTTAGTTCTTGTGGGCCTTAAAAACCTTTGCTAAGGACTGAGGCTAAGGCTAGACAGATTTGGATCTTGATTGGTACTAGAGTACCTTTTAGGCCTATGGTCAGCATTCTAACCTAATCTAAGCTCAAATGAAAAAGCACTTATCTAAAGCTATTAAGAACTTCATGGTCTAGAACAAGGGTTGAAACCTTAAGTTTTTGCTAAGGGACTAGCAAAAGCTAGGCATGGGGGTATGATGAGAACCTCATCATGAGCCATAACAAGCTCATTTTGACCCAATACAAAGGATAAAAGCTCCTACATAACTCAAGGAAAGGCTTAACTCAGAGAATTCTGAGTTTAAGGAGAAAACAAGTCATAAGGGGTAAAAATGCAATTTTACCAGTATAATCTGCATACAGGGTAATTCAGGGTCCAAACACAGGTCAAACAAACCAAATAAGAAGGAAAGTGGGATGATCTGATAAGGGCTACAGCAATTCCAAGGAACTAAATGATAATCTGTAACCCTAAAGCAAACCCACTTCAATTCATGAGGTTCGAGGCAAAGTAAAAATAGAATAAACCCTCTAAAATTCATAGAAAAATAATCTCTAGGGTTTAGAACCTTCAATTTGGCCTTCAGAACCCATTTTGACCAACATTGAGAACCATGCCCAATTAATAACTTAATTTGGGTTTTTGCATAAATTGACCGGTCAAACAAGGTTTAATCTAGAAATAAAATTCACCATCAAATTCCTTAGGTCCTAATTAGTCATGTATAAAAACTTGAGCCTGAGAAGAAACCTTCTTGACCAACTTTGCACTTTGGTCCTCATATATTTACTTTTTGGCCCTCAACTTTTGAACCCTCACATTTCTACCCCTAACTCTCCTTCGTTCTTTGCATTCAGGTCCCTCCTGCGAAAACCTGCCAGCACCATGCTCCGGCGACCTTGCGCGGAGCATGGCGCCGCGCAGGGTGAGGGGGAGGGTCTAGCAAGTAAACCGGGGGTGCCCTACGTCGTCAGCCGTCGCAGGGACACCCCCCTGGTCGCTGTAACCCACCATACCGGCCGTGCGAACGCACGGACGGTATGGGTTTCCATCTCCGGCGTCCTCCGGCGAGGGAGACACGTCGTCTCCCTCCGCCTTCCTCTCTGATTCGGTCCCTATAAATACCCCCGTCGCTCCACCGTTCTTCGGAGCTCGGTCCTGACGGAGAAAGACCCCCACTTCCTCTCTTCCCACTCCGACAGGAAGCCCTCCAGCTCCGTCGGCCTCTCCCCTTCCTCCTCTTCGCTCTGCCGCAATACCAGCAGCAGAGACTTCTTCCTGATTCTCCTCCGCGTCGCGTAATACCGGCGCGCGCTGCTTCAGCCCCATCGTCGCCGCCGTTCTCTCCCTCTGGGCATTTCTTCTCCAGCTCCGATAGGTACGAGCCGGCAGCCACTTCGTCCCCTTCGTCACTTTAGTTAGGTTAGAATTAGTCGTCTCTGTCCCCTCTTTCTTTTCCACGCTATTTTACATTCAATTAAACCCTCGACCGACCCGACCACCGTCATCTTCGACACCTCCGGCCATCCTCCGGCGAGTCACTCCCATCATTCCGCCACTCCACACGACTCGCTGACCCTCACAGAACCTCCGCCTCCTCACCCTGATCAACCTCCGCCCTTCCACTTCCCACCACTCGCCCTCTGCAGGCCCCCCGAACAAACCCACTTCTTCGCCCACAGTTTGACCTAGGGCAACCCTCACGCTCCGCCCCGCCGCCTGCCAAACCCCCTACCACCTTCGCCGTGCCACGGCGAAGGTGCTCCACGTTTCTGATTGGGCCGAGAGGCCGTTTCTCTGTGGGCAGGTACCTGCGCTCGTCGCCGCCATTGTTGAAGCGAAGCAGCTTCTTCACCTGCTGCCCAAGGTGCGCCACGCCCAGGTTACGCTCCCAGACAGCGTAAGGCGCCTTCGCGAAGTACCAGGCTGCAGTCGAGTCGAAGCCCTCGCGCGAAGGTCTCGCGTAACGCTGCGATTACCAGCTGCTTCCTCCGCGCAAGCGCGAAATTGGGGTGGGACATTTAGTCCCACCTCGGAAGGCTCTGAAGGAGCACAGCGGTATAAAGCGAAAAAGTGCTGGAGGCTTATTGCCTCAGCACACGGGGTGAGGTCCCCTTCACCCGCCCGGTTACCCGGTCTCGTCCGCGCTCACGCCCCGCGGACCTGGCCCGACCCGACTTAGACTGACCTGCACTCCTCGCCCACCACGCACGCCGGTGGGCCTGGACCCAGGCGCGACCCGTACCCGGCTACCCGGCAGCTCTGGCAGAGCTATCCTATGAGCGGATTCTGTGAGAGAGAGACGCGGGGGAGGGTAGAGATAGGTTTTGCCCCTCTCTGATCAAGCTGTGTAAGTGTGCAGGCACAGGTGAAGAAGAACCGTGGAAGAAGACGAAGGCTGAAGGAAGGAGGATCACCGAGCGGCACTGTAGCAGCGGCAGTTTAAGTCGTCTGATTGGAAAATCAGACGACGTCCTGAAGGCAGGGAAGGAGAAGGAAGGCGAGGCAGAGGAGAACACAGAGAGACAAGCAGAAAGAGCTGAAAGAAGAAGGAGAACGCAGAGAGGCCAAGACAAGAACTGAAAGAAGAAGAAGAGCACGAGAAGAAGATCTGAAGAAAGGAAAAGAAAAAAAGAAAGAAGAAGAAGAAGAACAGGACCGCTCTGTAGAAGAAAGGAAAGAAGAAAAAGAAGAAGAACGTCACCACTGCAGATAAAGAAGAAGAACAAAGGAAGAGAGCAGAAGATCTGAGAAGGAAGAAGAGGAGAAGCAAAGAGAAAAGAAGAAAAGCCAACAAATTCTCTCTCTCTCTCTTTCTTTATTTTTGTAAAAGAAACTTGTACCCCTAGAATACAACTTGCTCCCTGAGTTCGACCTCGGGAACTCTTTATTTCCGAGTAACAAATTGTATTAAACTGGTAATCACCTCCCTCTATACTATACTACGACGAAATAATAAAACTATAGAGGAAGGTCGCCCACCAAGTGACAAGAAAAAATTTGATTTTCACGCCTCCTTGAGATTGACACTCGTACTCACATCCGTTTCTTCATTTTAAAACTGATGTTGCGAGCGCAAGCTATAACGACTCTTCTAAACATGCGCCCCATGCACACGTCAGTTATTAGGTCAGCTAGACCCGTGTGTAAGGTGTCACGGGCAAGACGCGTGAGGGGCATGTGTGGGGGCCAAACCCACTATGCTTGCTGAGGCGATAAGCCTAAAAGACAAATTCAATTTATGCACCTCTTCATGGCTGTCAGCTTCCGAGGTGGGACTAAAGTCCCACGCTTCCTTCACGTGTGCTGCAACTATGTGCTTCAAATTCCGATCAAAGAGCCGGTCAATGGTCTAAATTGGCTCCTTGGTTGTGCTCTTGGATGAGTTCCGCTGATTTTGGAGAAAACACCTGGGCTTCAACTACAAGAATAGGGCCTGGAGCTCGGTTGAAGAAGCTTCGTTAATGGCATGAAGACCTAGTACCTGAAATCCAAGAATAAGGCCTCTCGACTTTGTTAAAGCACTCAGGAAGTGTCACCGGATGACGACAAATGTAATCGTGGTGGTGTAGAGGTGATTGGCGGAGTGAGGAGGTCTGAAAACCTCGGACTGTTGGTGCGAAGGGCGTGGTGTTTGGCAGAGGGTTTGGGTGGATGGGAAGGCAAATAAGGAGAGGGGTTTGGTAGGGCGTGATGCGGCGAAGGTCGTGAGGTGGTTGGCGAGTTGATTGGTGGTTTGTGGAGGTGAGATGGACTTGCCGGAGGAGTGATCGGAGACGGGTAAGACAGAGGTGAGTGGCGGCGTCGAGGGCTATTTTTGGGGTTTTTGGGTATGAAACTAAGCCTAAGAGCTAAACTAACTAATCTAAGCTAATATAAACGGATGAAAGGGGAGGAACAAGACTGGCACTGGGGAAGAAGGTACTCCGATGATGGGGACGGCGACGACGACGGAGATAAAGGGGCTCCTGCTTTTACGGCTAATAGCGGACGAGAGAGAGGAAGGGAATTTGGCCACTGGTATTGTGGACGGGCGACAAAGGAGGTCAAGAGGAGTCATCAGAGCTTGTGGAGCTTCACGGCTAGAAGAAAAAAGAGGAATATGGGGATTTCACGGTCGGAAACAAGCCTGGGAAGTTTGCCCTGATCTGGTTTTTGCTTATATAGGCTTTTGGAGGGAGTTTTGAACTTGGAAGCCAAGCTTCCAAGCTAGGAAATATCATCGGAGTAGGAATTATCTAGGATAGCCTAATCTCTCATGTGTTCGCATGAGAGATTGGGAAAGTTTTAGGGCTCATGGACGGATTCAATGGAAAGAGGACTCCTCAAGGAATCTCCTATCCAATTTTGGAAGGGATTGATTGATTGGAGGAGTTCTATTCAATCAAAGGTCACCGGAGTTGTAAGAATAGGATCCATGGTGGTAGGGACCTTTCTATGAAGATGATGAAAAATTTAGGTGGCAATTTGTAAGGAATTCAAAAGTTAAGGATTTGAATGAGATAAAAGGAGTTTGATTGGACCAAAATGAAAACTTGGTCAAGATGATCTTAGATTGGGCCCAAATTTTGGTACAAACCTTATTTGGACCCAAGGAATCCAATGGTGAAGTTAGATTTAGCTTTTGACTTTGTTTGACTGGGTAATTTTTTCAAAAACTTAAATTAGGGCAAACATCAGTCTAAGACTCTATTTTGGGTCAAGATGGGTTCTGATGGTCAAATTTATGGTATCAAACCCTAAAGAATATTTTTATATGAATGTTAGTGTGTTTAGATGAATTTTATCCTAACCATAACATCATTTACTTAAGTGGGTCTATTTTTTGGGTTTCAGAAGTCATTTAATTCTTAAAACACGTGAAAAACCTTTTCTGTCTGTTCTAACCCACTTGTTAGACTTTTAAGACTATTTGACCTTTAATTAACCCCTAAGAAAACCCACGGTTATTCTACATTCAAGATATGATGGTAAAATTATAGTTTTAACCTTGGTTTCTTATCTTTCTCTCAGAATGATTATGCAGTGAATAAGGGCTCTCTGGCGGTTATGTAGGAGCATTTATCGATTTAATGAGATCAAACTAAGCTAGTTATGGCTCATGATGATGTTCCCATCATACTTCCATGCCTAGCTTTTGCTAGTCCCTTAGTAAAATCTTATGGAATTAACTTAAATTCTAGATCACATGCCTTTTTATGCTTAGATTTCTGTTGTGTGCTTTCTTTTGTAGATTAGGTCTGAATGCCAATAGTAGGCCTAAAGGTACTCAAGTACTAACCAAGTTCCGAACCTAACCAGCTCTAGCCTCAATTCACCACGAAGGTTTCTAAGGCCCACAGGAACTAACCTAAGGTTCATTGAACTCTGTGCTTAAAGCACCCGTGCTTGTAACATGTATTAGCCTAGGTTCAGTTTGCAGTGCATTTTTGTAAGAGGAAGACAGAAGATTTTTTTATTTTTGGAGTGTTTTCTCTCTCTTTTCTTTCTTTATTTCTAGCTTCAGATTGGCTTTACAACACGATCTGTATCGGATTTCTAGCTCCCACCATCAATTCTTGCAGGGTCCCTGGCAATCGATGCTTCGAGATAGCACCGCATATGGCAACCCATAGAACCTTGGCTTTTGAGATTTCGTGATAATCCTACCCATGGTGTTCTGTTGCTAAATTCAGACCCTGGCAATCGACATTTCGTGGTAATGGCGCCCATGGCTTCTGAACCAGCACAACGTGCTTACATGCCCCTGGTAGGATATTTAGATATCCTAGGAGACAAGCACAGAGGAGATGGTATGTTATTGCGCATCTTCGAGGGGAATTTCCCACCTCTCCATGCCAGGAACTCTTCCAAATCGACTTGTGTTGATCAGCCGCTCCTAATCTAGGTAGCTTTTTTGGAACGGAATTAACACATTTGCGTGATTTTGGTAATTAAGCGCACTGAACCAGACTGTTGATTGCGCAGCAATCATAGGTCTTAATTGACCTAAATTAAGCTAGAACTTATCATAAGTTAGGGTAATTCATGCATGCATAAGCATTGTCTGCATCTTTACTGCTTTACTTTTGGAGGCAAAGGAGGGGAGGGAATGCGAAGGTGTTGTGCTATCGCTGTAGAAGAAGAGGTCATATGGCGGCAGTCTGTAGGTCATCGACTTTATGCTTGGACTGTGGGGGATGGGGACACAAGAGAATTGATTGTCGAGTGAGGGAACAGGGTGACCGACGTGCTGAGGGAGAGGCTATGGATCAAGGAGGTGCTAAATCACCAATACCGCATCCATCACCGCCACCGGAGGGGTTGGGTCTAATGTATGATGTGGAAGTACCTATTTCTGAGGAGACCAAGGCAGTAGAGTCGACGACTAGGGGGGCGCTCATTGGTGAGATTACGATTGGTTTGTATTCTCTTGAGAAAGTCCAAAGCCTGGTAAGATCTCTCTCGCTCTCCTATTAGGAGTGGAAGTTGGCTCATTTGGTGGGGAGGAGATTTGTACTTTTTGATTTGGACTTGTTGGATGTGGAGGGGTTAAGTTTTTGCACCACTAGCTTTGATGAGCTGATGGTGGTATGGAGGCTGGTATCTCCTTTTGACGGTGCTCTTCGAGATTGTCTGCCGCAGAGGGCTGAAAGTAGAAGGGGGTTCCTGGAGATATGGGGCCTGCCTTTACATCTTAGGATGACAGGGGTGGTGGTAGGTGAGATTGCAAATTTTGTGATTATGGCAGAAGGTGCCACGGTTGGACTGTGTAAGGGAGATGGAAGATTGATTAAGGTTGAGGTGAAGATGAATAGGGGGGGCAATGTGCCGGACAAAGTTGTTTTCAGGTGCGAGGGTAGTTCCTGGCTTCTTAGGCTGAAAATGACCCTAATCTGTGAGGGTAGTGTGCAAGAAGGGGTTTCAACGGGACTGATTGAGGACTTGGATATTCAAACTAATGCACGGCGGGAAGGTACCAGAAATGTTGATAGGCACGTAGCTAAAGTGATGGAAGAACACCAATGGACAGGGTAACCGACTGCTGAAATGCAGGAGGTGACGGCTTTGGACCATCCACTTTCGCTGACTGTTTTGGAACAAGAGAATGCTGGGGGAAAAGAACTGACTGGTATACATCATGATGATCAAAGCCAACAAAAGGATTGTGTGGTTTACCCACTGCAGACAGATAGCCGATCCCCTTGGGTACCAATGGAAGTGTTTGTTGGGGTCGGCACTTCATCAAAGGAGAAATCTTGGAGATCACCATATAATTTGAGGGCTAAGTGCACTGATGAGAGCCAGTCCTGCTATGAAGGGAAGATTGTAGACATTTTGAAGGTTGAGCAAATAGGTGGGGGGCAACAAGGGGCCCCAAAGCTTGGGGGATGAAGGTGCCTACTTGGAATGTGAGTGGGCTATGTGATCGTGTGCGAAGGGTGTCGTTCGCCTGATGTCTTTGCGAATGGGAGGTGGACTGCAGTCTGATACAGGAAACACACTTAGAAGAGGGAGGGGATTCTGTGTGGCAGTCGCTGTTGCGAGGAGGCAAGCTGATTTCAGGGCTATGAGTGCGATTGGAAGAGCGCGAGAGTTGGCTGTGTGGTGGAAGAAATCTGCTTTGGATTTGAAAGAGGTATGGAGGGGTAATTTTGTACTCTCGTGCAGATTTCAAGTCATTGGGGTTGCATGGGAGGTGATTTTTTCTTGTGTGTATGGTCCTTGTGCGAGTAATATGAGGAACACACTCTGGCAGGAGCTATGGATGATGGAGAGCAATATTAATGGGCTACCATGGCTGGTAAGGGGGATTTTAATAGTGTTTTATCAACAAATGATCGAAGGAATGGAATAGTGGATGGCCTTCACTTGGGTTTTAGTTGGTGGTGTTAGAGGTAGGTCTGATCGAATATCCCTCGACGGGGGCTGAATTTACGTGGCGAGGGGTTAATGGGTTGGTCTCTAAACTGGACAGGTTCTTTGAAAATGTGGAGTTGTTAGAACGCTATCAGCTGTCCTCAGTTGTGGGGCTGGTTTGCCCCTTCTCTGATCACACCCCTCTTCTATGGGACAGTGGGGAGGATTCCCCGGTGGGCACCTATTTTAAGTTCAGGAAGTCTTGGTTGAAGAAGGGAGGTTTTAGGGAGATGGTTGGTTGCTGGTGGGAGCAGAAAAAGGTCGAACGATAAGCCACTTATCGACTGGTGGTGAAGTTGAAGGACCTGAAATAGATGCTAAAGGAATATAGATGAACAAAAGAGGTTTTGAGAGATCAGAGGAGGTCTGAAGCTTTGTCTGTGGTGTGGCTGTTGGATGAGAAGGAAAACATAGAAAGATTGACTTTGGATGAGGAATCGCAGAGGAGGCACTGGCAGGGAGTCATCCTTGAGGAGGACAGATCTAGGGAAATGGATTGGAGGGAAAAATCTAGGTAGCTCTGGCTGAAAGAGGGCGATGCGAACACGAAGTTATTTCATATGGTAGCGAGTGCCAGAAGGAGAGTGAACTTGATCTCCTCTTTGAAACATAGAGACTTGGTATTTACCTCACCTGATGATATTAGAAGAGAGACTGCTAGATATTTCAAGGAAGCTTCAAGAACAAAAGGGAGAGGGGGCTGGAAATTGGCAGCATCAGAATTTCCTCGGCTGGGGAGTTCTGAGGCGGCTAAGCTGATTGAAGATTTTTCAGAATAGGAGGTCGTGGACGCAATGGCTGGTCTGAATGCAGAAGGCTCACCGGGCCCTAATGGGTTTCAGATCCTATTTTACAGGGAATTTTGGACAGTGTTAAGAAGGGATGTGATGGAGGTTATTGGAGAATTTTAGACGGGCAATTCAGGCGTGGAGAGGCTCAATAAATCCTACCTGTTCCTGCTACCTAAACATAGTGGTGCAGAAATGCTCTCCAAGTTTCGACCTATTGCATTGTCGAACTCAATCTACCTGATTATTAGCAAGGTGCTGGCAAACAGGCTGAGAGGGGTGTTGTCTGACTTGATCAGTCCAGTGCAAGCGGCCTTTCTCCCTAATAGATCCCTACATGAATCCTTCATTGTGGCATAAGAGAAGATATCTGGATGGAAGAGGAGAAAGACCAAAGCTTTCATGTGGAATGTTGACTTTAGTAGAGCCTATGACTCAATAGAATGGCACTATCTATGGGAGATTTTTAAGAGGAGGGGCTTTCCCTCTTTGTGGATTCAGTGGATGAAGAGGTGCATTGTCACATCTTCTTTCTCTCCTTTAGTCAACGGGAAACCATGTGGAGTTTGGATTCAGCCACAATGTGGGGTACGGCAGGGATGCCCACTAGCCCCACTTATTTTCAATCTGGCAGTGGACACAATTGCGATATTCAGTTTCAGGCTGGCAGATGTGGGTGAAGTCAGGGGCTATTTGCTTGCAAATTCTCAAGCTTTGGCACCCATTCTACAATACGTGGATGACACCGTGTTTTTTGTAGAGGGTGGGCGTTGTGAGGAAGAATTTCTTTTTGCCATGATCAATATCTTTGGAGAGATCCTGGGTCAGCTATTGAATGGGGCAAAATCTACTCTGATCTCCTTTGGCATGTCTGCTGGTGAGATTGATGAGATCTCAGCCATCTTGCATACCCCCTTAGCCACCTTGTCGGTGAGGTATTTGGGTTTGCCTCTATCCGACAAGAAGCTGAAGAAGAGCGATTGGGCGTCCCTCTTTGAGAAAGCAAATGCCAGGTTGTAGTCTTGGAGCAGCAGATTCCTGTCGAAGGGTGGGTGGCTGATTTTGTTGAACTTTGTCATCACTGCAATTCCAGTGTTCTTCTCGATTTTGAGATCTCCGAAATCTGTCTGAAAGAGGCTGGATATGCTGTGAAAACAATTTTTCTGGAAAGGGGTGAAGATGCAAGGCAGATTCATGCATCCAGTGAGGTGGCAGCAAGTTTGTAGGCCTAGATCGAAGTGAGGATTGGGCATTAGATGGCTGAAAGACTTCAATGACGCTTTGCTTCTCAAGTGGGAAATCAAATTATCTGAGGAAGATGGCAAGCTGTGGTACCAACTGATTAAAGAATCCTACGGTCCTACGTAGGTGTAGATGTGGAGTAGAACCCCTTGCAGACCTTCATCTTTTTGGCAATCAGTGAGGAGGGCAGTTCATGATCACTGGTTAGATTTTGCGTCGTCGATCAGGGTCAGCAGAAACTTTGCTTTCTGGGAAGATGTCTAGTATGATCTGGGACAAATTAGTGAGAAATATTCGAGGAGCTTCGCTGCTGCAACAGATAACAGGGTGTTGGTTAGGGAGTGTTGGGATGAGGTGGCTGGCAGATGGACACTGAATGAAGCTGCTGGGCGAGATGGCAGGAGAACTCAAACAGAACAGGCGCGACAGCTCGCTGACCTGGCAGTATTCTAGCCGGCAGAAGGCGAGGATGGCTACTGGTGGATACACGGTCAGTTCACACCGGCCAATGCGTACAAGAGGCTAATGGAGAGCGCATCTGCTGATCCCACACCTGCAAATTTTGACCGCAATAGAATTTGGAAGCTGAGGACTCCGCTCAAGGTCAAAATCTTTCTGTGGCTGTGCAGACGAGATGGACTTGTAACCGGAGACTTAAGAAGTAAGAGGCTGGGTGCTTCGTTACAAAGCTTCCCTTGCTCTGGGTTTGACTCTGACGGCAGGATACACCTTTTCACCTCATGCCTGGTGACAGATCATATTTGGAGGGAGGTATGCGGGGAACCATTACCTACTTGGGATGATCTATGGAGGAAATTGTTGTTGACAGGGAGTCTACGATGAAGATGGCGGCCGTCATGTGGTGTGTCTGGTGTGCTTGTAATGAGTGCCTCTTTAGAGGTGGGCGATAACACTGCATATGGGGGTGATAATTCTGTTAAATAGGGCCTATCTTAAGAATAAAAGACACAACATAAGTAGAATGGGAGCATTGCATGGATCATATGCCAAGATTGCTTATAAAATAGTATTAATGGCCATTTGTATAAGCACTTGTCAAAGCAGGCCTCAGATGAGCAATTGGACCACACAGATGGATTCAGAATGACGAACGGAGTCCAACGGACTCAAAATTGGCTAAATCCGACATCCTGAGCTCCCACAATGGGCCCAAGAAGTTCTGACCATTGATTTGATGATCAATGGCCCTCGATGCGCCATGTGGTGCCCGCTCACTGTGCGCCTCTTCCACCTTCAGTCGGAGATCAAATCTTAGCCGTTGATCTCTGATCGAACGGCTGAGAACCGTGTGCACGGCCGCGGTCGCCGCGACAAAGCGGCAGGTGTGGCGCAGCGGTTAACATGCACGCGGTGCAGGTTCGAGCTGTGCGGTGCGGGAAATCAAAGACAGCGAGGTGCGTGGACGAAATTGGGCTTCCTGATCAGTAGCAGGCGGCCGAGATAGCGCCACATGGTGCACCCTAAGGCAGCGATCGGCCACGTGCTCATGCACGGCAGACGGTAACGCCTGTGCGCATGCACGCTCAAGGCATGATCCAAGTGCTCCCGGGCGAAGATCTCAGCCATCCGATCTTCGATCGGACGGCTCTCATGCTGTGGCCACAGGTCGAGCGTGAAGAACGGCGTGGGCGAGTGACCGGCAGGCTGGGGGCTTCACCGACGATTTTGGAATGGTTTAAGCGACGTCCCAGACGTCGCTAAAACCCCTTCTTCATTTGGAAAGCCCTTCTCCATATTTATACCCCTTCCAACCACTCATTCAAGGCATTCACTTCCCTTGCAACTACTCTACTCCTCTCTTAGCTAGCTTTAGGCCCTCTTGTAATCGTCGGAGATGACGAGCCGCTAACGGAGCCTTCTCCACCACCGTGGCTGCCTCGCCGCCCTCCCTCTCTCTATCTTTCTTCCTCTCTTTTATGCTTTACTTTATTTATGTTTAAGCATGTATCTAATGTTGTAATCTATGAACTAAAGCTGCATGATTAATGAAGTTGTTTTCCATTCAGTTGTCTACTTTATTTCCTATCCAAGTTACATATTAAAGAAAGAAACAACTCTAACCCTAATCTCTCTCTCTCTCTCGCTCTCGCTTTTCTCCTGCACCTTTTCTCAAGCAAAACTCTGCAATTTTCGTGACAGTAAGTGACAAGAAAAAATTTGATTTTCACGCCTCCTTGAGATCGACACTCAGACTCACATCCGTTTCTTTACTTTAAAACCGACGTTGCAAGTGCAAACTATAATGACACTTCTTAACACACACGCACGAGCTCACGTCAGTTTTGGCGTTGACTCGTTGATCTTTTGCTTTAAAGTTGTTTGCAGTTTAATGTGGTGGAAAAATCGAATAATCATTATTTAAAAAAGAAATAACCACTCGCAGCGGAGCAGGTCGTATCCACAGGGAGGCAATGACGTATTAAAATTCGCACCAGTTAAAAATGTTTGTTCGTAGTCAGTTTGGACAAGAATCAAGCCAAAATTGACTTCAGATTAAGGTTTAAGCCAGAAACAATGCTGAAATAGCAATTCTGAGAAACTAGAGGATATTTTCCGCAATGCAGAATCAATAAAATATGATTAAAAAGTGACAATGGAAGAAAATGTAATTTCTAATTGGCAGGTTACTATAGCAAAACAGGGGAATTTTTCCCCTTTGTCTTGCGCGACTAGGAGCGGATGGCCGGAAGCGGGAAGCTCGGAGGAAGTCCCTTGGACCGAGGGCTTCGAAGTGGTGGTGGCGGCGTGTCGCGCGGCGGCCGGAGGTGGCCGGACGAGCTCCGGTGGAGGTGATGCAGCTGGTGAGCGCGCGCGGCCTGTTGGCGTGAAGACTGTCGTGTGCTGCTGCTGCGTAGGTGGCTGCTGCGGCTGGCATGGGCGCGCTGCCTGTTGGCAAAGGGCACGGGAGTGGCTGGAGGTGAACGGGTGGCTGCTGCGCTGGCGTGGGCTCGCACTGCAGCCGGTGGGGGGAAGGTGCTGCGGGCACGGGAGTGATGCGGGTGAGGTTCTGCAGGCGTTGGAGGAGGGCATGCGCGGTCTGGAGGGCGTGGAGATGGCGAAGGCTGATGGTCGGCGCAGGCTGTTGCGCTAATGGGCGTGGGCTGTTGCACGTGGAGAGCGGGTGCAGTTGGAGTTCTGCAGGCGCGGTTGGAGGGTGCAGGTGCGGTTGGAGGGCGCTGCAGGCTGAGCGGGTAGACTTCAGACGGGTACGCAGGCGAGTGGGTGCAGGTGATCGGGTAGCTTCAGACGTCCGGGAAATTTCCCAGACGTCTTAAGTTACTAAAAGGGTGGTTGAACGGTAGCTGCGGTGGAGGTGGTTGGTGACGACGGCGAGGAAGATGCACACTAAGGTGCTCACGGTAATGCGGACGAGCTCCGGATGGCGGTGTGGCCTGTCACACCACACGCCCACGGTGGTGGAGACTCGCCGCCACGGTAGAGGCTGGCAGTATGGAATGGAAGAGAGAAGGTCTCTCTGAACAGTGGTGGGTCGGTGGTGGAGGCCTCCTGAGCTCGGTTGCCTCCCTCCTTTTGTAGTGTCCTGCACCAATTTGAAATCAGCTACCCGACCACATCCAACACATCCCTCCTCCTTGAATGGGTTCTTCACTACGGCAGCTGGTGGCGTTGGAGCGGCAGACAGCCGTTCCTGCAAGAAGAAGAATAAAGAAAATAATGTTAAAATATTAGGGTCATTTATATACAGACCCTCAACTTCTATGTTAATGAAAATAATGTACCTAATTGGTTATCTAATTAGATGAATGCCATTCTAAGCTAATTCTAAATGCACTTAAGATATGAATGCAATGCATGGATTATGTAATTAAATTAAAACTATGAATTAATCTATTTACATCCTAATTTATGCTAAATAAATGTTAGAATTAACCTAATGTGTAGGCACTTAAATACTTAAATAGCCTACAACTATGGGCTAAGCAGGCGCCGTTGCCGGGGAGGCAATGGATTTGTTTCGTCACTTCCATTCCACATCCATTCTCACATCGTCTAATGCCTTGTTTCCTTTTTACTTGATGGTTGCAGGAATTCGGCGCTTGAAAGGCGAAGCGTCGCATCCCATGACGGTAACAAGTGAGTAGGCGCAATAAGGACCGGTAGTGAGTAATTCTTCACTCATGATTGTTTGCTTGCATGAAAAAAACTAAAAAAAAATGTAAATATTGAAAAAAATTGGCGTGGTGTATGATTACTTGACCCACATCCTTAACACATCACCCAATAAAAAATGTACACTCTGACATTCTGAATAAATTCTTGGAGTGTTCTTTTCTCTTTTTGAGTGGTGTTTGTGAAGCCACTGTGGATTGACTTGGGCCGCACCACTCAACCCTAAAAGTGACTCATCCAATAGAAGCTACATGATCATTAGGATGAGTACATTAGGGTTTTAGAGCCTCTACACAATAAAAGGAAATCTACTTTCTCCAAATTGTGTGCAAAACTTGGCGTGCCCACTGAAACTTGTCCGAAAACACTAAGACACGTCAACCCTAAAAGACACTAAAGTAAGGATGAAACACTAAAAGACGCCACATCTTAAAAATCCTTGCTTGAAAATCATGTTTTGATAGAAGCACACACAATGAAAGTGGAAAATTAAGAGGCACCACCCCAATCAATGCCTCATCACATAACCCTAGCACAAGCACTATCCTAGCCCTGTTAAAACTGAGTAGTCGTGCCCTAGGCAGGACTGAGTTAAGTCTCGAAAGGGGAGGTTTTGTTTGCTGGGCACTTGGCTTTCATTCCCTTGGTAGAATCTGGTGACTAGGCTGCGAGGCAATGTCAAACGATTGCGGTTGTGGGGTCTACGGAACCGGAGGCACAAGCCAAAGGAAGAACCTTCCCTGCAATCCCCTAGTAATCAACCTGGCCAGATTAGCCTTGGGAAGGGGAGTCCAGTGCTTACGGACTTAATCACCCTTTTTGATATTTCTAGGTCTCCTAAGAAATACACCATAAGGACTAGGCTTATTTGCTTGATAGAACACATTTCTCGCATTTGTCTCTCTCTGCATCCTCTCCTGTTCTTCCCTAGTGTATGCACGGGAGATGCTCATTGCATCCCGAGTTGTTTGTTTTGGGACAGGAATCTAGGCGACGTGATTCTGTTAGAAACATGGCTGAACCTAGGGTAGATGAGGCTGAGGATCAACCCCCACCAGACACAATGGCCATCATCCAAGTCCAAATTAATGCAAACCACCGGCTTCAGCAACAACAAATCCACACCATCATGCAAGCCATACACCGGTTACAGAACCCACAAGAACAACCACCACCACCTTTCCCAAGCCCATAAGGGCAACCACCACTTGATGTACCACCATTTCAAGATCAACCGAGGCCCCTCCGCGATTTCTATAATCCTTCCGCTATTAGAGTTGAGCCACACCTTAGGATCCCCGAAGGGGGAGATGATTTTGAGCTAAAACCAAATGTCTTAAGTCTGATCCAGAGCCACTTCCATGGAAGCTCAAATGAGGACCCCTTCCAGCACCTAGAGGATCTCGACCGCATAGCACGAACTGTGAAACCTAGGAACATTAGCGTTGACATTGTTCTAATTAAGATGTTCCCCTTCTCATTGAGAGACAAGGCTTCTCATTGGCTTAGAACCCTAGGTAGACCCATTACCACCTGGGAAGAACTGAGGCATGCATTTCTAAAGAAATTCTTCCCCATAGGAAAGACCAATGCCCTCAGAAGAGCTATTACTACCTTCACACTCCATGGTGGGGAACAGTTCCATGAGGCGTGGGAAAGATTTAATGAACTCTTGAGGAAATGCCCACACCACGAAGTACCAAGGTGGCAATTGGCCCAGATTTTCTACCATGGTCTGGACAGCAACCTACGGAACTTTGTCGATGCCTCATGCGGGGGGGACTTCCTGAACAAGGACGAGGATAGCACGTTTGAGCTCTTTGAATCCATGAGCGAGAATTCGTTAAACAATGCCTCCATGACCTAGTTTAACAGGTCCAGTCAACCACGTGGTGGGATTTATGAGGTACAAGCAAATTCTGGAATGGTTGACATGGACATCATTGCCAAGAAACTAGATCGAGTGGAATTGGTGGACAAAAAGATTGATGAGCTACTGAACCAGACCAGAAACCCGTTACAGACTTTCTCCCTAGCAAAGGGAGCACATAATGTTGACCTGGTCTAGCCCTTAACCCAACTGAACCTGGAACAACCCTTGACCACATTCCAGGGAGGGACCTTTGCTCCCTCAACCCTTGATTACTCTCTTCCCTCTCCATCGACATCGACTATCCTTGAAGATGTGCAAGCTGTCCAAGGTTATGCTAAACCTGACCCTTTCTCCAACACTTACAACACTGGCTGGCGTAACCACCCCAACTTTGGTTGGACAAACTAGAAACCACCGCAATTCCAAAACCAGCCTAGGCCAAACCAACAGCCACACTTGCCCCCTATTAGCAAGGATCACCAGTTAGACCCCCATATAATCAGAATAGTGCTGCCCCTCCCCCACAAAACCAAATGGACACCCTAATAAAGATGATGGCTAACATGAACCAGAAACATCATGAGGAAATGGCCTTGGTAATGGGACAGTTAAGCCAACTCTTAGATTGTAAACTGCAAGGATCCCTACCTTCCCAGCCACAACCGAACCCGCGAAACATAATTAATAGAGGACCCAATTTGTAAGGGTTCCAAGGCAATCCTGGGCAGGCTGACATGGTCTAGACAACCTCGCAAACACCCCCTGGGTTTGGTGCTTCTTCATCCTCGTCTTCTCAAGGATCAACCCATGGTCCCAATGCCTCTGCGAATGCGGTGACCTTGAGAAGCGGCACCACAACCCAGGATCCCAAATGGCCGACTCTCCCCGAGAATTCACCCGCTGAAATACCTTACTCAGAAGAGGCACCAAAAAAAACCAAGGACCCAGAAATAGACCCGATCCACATCCAGACACCCTACCCTGAGGCCTTGGAAACAATCAAGAAAAAGAAGAATGTTGTGGAAACTAAGGAGCTTTTGGAGATCTTTAAGCAAGTACAGATTAATATTTCGCTCCTCGAAGCCATTAAGCACATCCCGGCTTACGCCAAGTTTTTAAAGGATGCCTGTACACCCAAGCGTAAGCCAAGACCTCAAGCACCTAGGAAGGTTGTGCTCTCCGAACAAGCAAGTTCTGTAATATCAAGCAACCTTCCGCTCAAGTGAACTGGCCCAGGAGCACCCCTGATTTCCTGCAATATCAGGGACGTGACATTTGATAGAGCACTCCTGGACTTAGGTGCTTCTATCAATCTGATTCCAACAACCCTATACCACCAATTTGGTTTTGGAGAGTTGACACCCACACCTGTTACCATCCAGCTGGCTGATAGATAAGTGAAAACCCCAAAGGGGGTTATCGAGGACAGAATCGTACGGGTCAAGGACTTCTATTTCTCGGTCGAATTCTTGGTGCTTGACATGGAAGTCCCGGAAAAATTACAGAACGCACCCATAATCTTAGGCAGACCTTTCTTAGCTATGGCTAAGGCAAACATTGATTGTGACATGGGGTGTATGGAATTTTCCTTTGGAGACAAGAAGATGCAATTGGATATCTTCCAGGCGACAAAGTCTTTTGATTGTGATTGTGTTGAGGAACATGATCTCGTGGAAACTCTAGTCGAGGAATGCCTCACCCTTAGTTCTATTTCAGACCACCAAACCTGTAATGATTGTTCTGACCCGTCACTACCCGTGGACCTCTGTAAGGCTGATTACCATCACACAATATCATTTGAGGAGATCGATGTTGATCAACTCCCGCCTTTTCCTTTTCCATCAACTGTGGTTCCACCCGCACCCGAGCTTAAGCCACTGCACGAGAATCTCAAGTATGTCTTCCTGGGACCTGACCAGACCTTCCTTGTGATTATTAATTCTCATCTAACCAAGGATCGGGAACTTAGGTCGACCACGACCCTTTCAGAACATCAGGCCGCCATTGGTTTGACCATTTCTCACTTAAGAGGAATTAGCCCCTCCTATTGCACCCATAAGATTTACCTAGAAGACGGGGCACAACCCTCCCGCCAGATGTAGAGACGATTAAACCTAAACATGCAGAAAGTCATTAAGAAAGAAATTATCAAGTGGCTTGACGTCGACATCATCTATCCTATCTCCCATAGCCCCTGGGTGAGCCCCACTCAAGTGGTTCCAAAGAAAGCTAGGCTCACCGTTGTCATCAATGATCATGGCGAATCCATCCCCACCCGCACCACCACCGCATGGCGAGTGTGTATTGATTATAGGAAGCTCAATGAAGCCACTAAGAAGGATCATTTCTCCTTGCCATTCATTGACCAAATCCTTGAAAGAATGGCAAGGCAGAGTATTTTTGCTTCCTGCATGGATATTCAGGATATAACCAAGTCGCAATTGCTCCAGAGGATCAAGAAAAGACCACATTCACTTGCCCGTACGGCACGTTTGCATTCCGTCAAATTTTGCTTGGGTTGTGCAACGCACCTGCGACCTTCCAACATTGCATGCTAGCCATTTTTTCAAAAATGGTGGGTGAATGCTTAGAGGTCGTTATGGATGATTTCTCTGTATTCAGGAATTCATTCGACCATTGTCTGAGCAACTTGGAGAAGATCCTGAAATGATGTATCGAGGTTAATCTAGTGTTAAGTTGGGAAAAGAGCCATTTTATGGTTCAAGAAGGAATTGTCCTTGATCACATCGTATCGCATAGGGGCATCGAGGTAGATCAGGCTAAGGTTGATTTGATTTCCAAACTCCCTCCACCTAGCTCGGTCCGACAGATTCACTCATTTCTGGGACATGCTGGCTTCTACCGAAGGTTCATTAAAGACTTTTCCAAGCTTTCCAAACCCTTGACCGACCTTCTAGCCAACGACGCCATATTCCGCATGTCTTCTGATTACATCCAGGATTATCACACCCTCCGGGATTTAGTCTCCACAACACTTGTATTTCATCCCCCGGACTGGTCCCAGGACTTTGAGATTATGTGTGATGCATCAGATTTTTCCATAGGCGCTATCCTGGGACAAAGTCAAGATAAGAAGCCCGTGGTGATCTACTACGCGAGCAAAACGTTGGACGAGGCCCAACGAAATTATACGGTCACAGAGAAAGAATTGCTTACTGTAGTCTTTGGACTTGAGAAGTTCCGATCGTACTTACTAGGATCCCACATGACCATCGATACTGACCATTCAGCCATTCAGCACCTGTTGGCTAAGAAGGACGCAAAGCCCAGGCTCATCAGATGGATCTTGCTTTTGCAGGAATTTGACCTAAAAATCCGTGACAAGGTCAGATCAAAGAATGTGGTGGCTGACCACTTGTCTAGACTTCATTCAGACCACATTGGACCCTCCCAACCTCTATCTGATGCCTTCCCCGATGAACACATTCTGGCTGTGCAAGATAAGAGATTGCCTAGGTATGCTGACTACGTCAACTACCTAGTTGTAGGACAAACCCCGCACAACTGGTCCAGACAGCAACAGGACAGGTTTTTGGTTGAGGCCAAGCACTATTTCTGGGATGATCCCATGCTGTTTCACCTCTGTGCTGATCAGATCATCAAGAGGTGTATCCTCAAGAATGAAGTTCAGAGTGTGCTTTCCTTCTATCATGATCAGGCTTGTGGTGGCCACTTCTCTGGAAAGAAAATGGCTGCAAAGGTTCTACAGTCTGGATTTTACTGGCCTTCCCTATTTAAGGATGCACACAACTTTTCCAAGACTTGCTCACACTGCTAAACACTGGGGACCATGACCAAGAAAGATATGATGCCCCTCCAGCCCATTTTGATTGTCGAAATCTTCGACGTTTGGGGTATCGATTTTATGGGCTCCTTTCCACCATCCAATGGCTTCGAGTACATCCTAGTCTCGGTAGACTATGTTTCTAAATGGATTGAAGCCGTCGCCACCGACCGATGCGATCATAAGACTGTCATGGACTTTGTTAAGCAAAACATCTTTTCCCATTTTGGAATACCAAAGGCCATGATCAGTGATGGTGGAAGTCATTTTATCCACTCCCATTTCCGTGCCCTACTTAGAAAATATGGGGTTAACCACCGCATTGCTACCCCGTATCATCAGAAAACAAATGGGCAGACCGAGGTCTCAAATAGACAAATCAAGAACATTTTACAGAAGACTGTGAGACCTGACAGGAAAGACTGGTCCACATGACTAGATGATGCCTTGTGAGTATACAGGATCGCTTTCAAGACCCCGATAGGCATGTCGCCTTATCTCCTGGTCTTTGGTAAATCCTGCCATCTTCTTGTCGAAGTGGAACACCTGGCTTACTGGGCTGTCAAGTAATGTAACATGGATTCCCAGTTAGTCGGTGCGCAGAGGATGCTCCAATTATCTGAGCTCGAAGAAATTTGTCGGGATGCTTTTGAGAATAGTCGACTGTATAAGGAGAAAATGAAAGCCGTCCATGACCGACTCATCCATAGAAAGACCTTTGAGCCTAACTAGCAAGTCTGGCTGTTCGATGCCCGCCTAAAACTCTTCCCAGGGAAACTCAGGTCCAAATGGACAGACCATTTCGGGTGGTTAAGCCTTACTCTAATGGGGCGGTTGAAATCGCTGATCCAAACACTGGGCACACTTTTACAGTTAATGGTCAAAGATTGAAACACTTCCTAACCCAGGTTCCCCCAAAGGAGAGTGTCACCCTCATTGAAGGATGACACGAAGCATCACCCAGCTGGAGGCATTAAACTCAGCGCTTCCTGGGAGGCAACCCAGAGGATTCAAACTAATCCGGTATTTTACGTCACTCAGGTACTATCTTTTTTTGAACCCCTGTGCATCCATGTATTTGCCAATGAGGACATTGTCCAACTTAAGCATGGGGGGGTGGCAAATTACATGATCCTGAGCTCATTTAATCAGTCTGAATAAAATAAAGTTAAAAAAAAAATTGAATTAAGGAAGAAACTTAGGCATTAGAAACTTGTCAATAGTGGGAAATAATACAAAAAGAACTTAAACACTTAGACTTTTCAGACCTTCAGGCTTAATCAACCCTGGTGTCCGTTAAAATATGGATTTAGCTTCGAATCCTTGCAACCTTAAGCTATTCTAATCCACCTACTAAATAAGGTGATAAGTATACGACTTATCAACTCACCCTATAACTCAGAAGAACTTTGAGTCTAAGCATCTGCACACATTTTTGCACAGACTCACTCCTCGGAGATTTTGACAGAAATTGGGTAACTAATGAACTCTCTAGGGTGGTATGGCTAGCAAGTTGTCGTGGGTAAGAGCCCATTGGCAGGTTGTCCAGAACCCAGCCACGGGACCACTTCTTCCTCATTGCCTCTAGGTACATTTGAGATCAGGGAAGCCACCTACAAAAAAGAAAAAAGGAGAAGAAAAGAAAACAAAATAAACCACACTTCACCGCAAGAGTATGGTTGGCAAGTGATCGTGGGTAACAGCCCATTGGTCGGTTATCCAGAACCCAGCTCAGTAATTTCACAAAAAGAACCAAAACACTTAAGGAAGAAGTGGGGAAGTAGTACAAGCCGGGGAGATATACACTGGAAAAATCATTGTGTTGACCCCAATTAAAACAAACGTAGGGAGAAAGCTACCAATCGAACAAATACACCTTCAGGCAAAATACTTCCTTTTCCGGTCACCTAGGAGCGTAGAAACCCGAAGTCTGTCTGAATTACCATTGAGTGAGTCTATCGCAATCTTCACACCAAGATGCTTAGCACTTAGGGTTTTGACCTAGTTTTGGGTGGGTTGGGTAGCCGTAAAAAGTTGCCAACCCACACTGAATTCCAAAAAAATTCAAAAAAATATATATATACGTATATTTACATACATTAAAGCAAGGATTCGGGCGATTCATATTTTGGCAGACACCCGAGAGCTGCTTAGTCTTTGTAGATTAAGATCTTAGTATATTTCCTCCGATTGACAAGTGATGAAGTGTCTAAGCAATTACTTAAATTCTGACAGAAAATAAAGGCTAGAATAAACCTTGCTAGGGACTAGCAAGGAATAAGCATGGGGGTATGATAAAACTGCATATGGGGCTGATAATTCTGTTAAATAGGGCCCATCTTAAGAATAAAAGACACAACATAAGTAGAATGGGAGCATTGCATGCATCATATGCCAAGATTGCTTATAACATAGTATTAATGACCATTTTTGTAAGCACTTGTCAAAGCAGGCCTCAGATGAGCAATCAGACTGCATGGATGGATTCAGAACGATGAACGGTGGCCCTCGATGTGCCACGTGGTGCCTGCTCACCGAGTGCCGCTTCCACCTTCAGCCGGAGATCAAATCTCAGCTGTTGATTTCTGATCGAACGGCTGAGAACCACGTGCACGCCCATGGTCGCCGCGACAAAGTAGCAGGCGTGGTGTAGTGGTTAACGCGCACGCCCGTGCCCACGCTACGTGGGTTCGAGCCGCGCGGTGTGGGAAATCAAAGACAGCGAGGCGCGTGAATGAAATTGGGTCGCCCGATCAGCAGCGGGCGACCGAGATAGTGCCACGCGGCGTGCCCTCAGGTAGTGATCCGCCATGCGCGTGCGCATGCCAGACGGCAACGCCTGTGTGCACGCATGCTCAAGGCGCGATCCAAGCGCGCTCGGGTGAAGATCTCAGCCGTCCGATCTTCGATCGGACGACTCTCATACCGCGGCCACGGATCGAGCGTGAAGAAGAACGGCGCGGGCGAGCGACCGGCAGGCTGGGGGCTTTACCAACACTTTTGGAAGGGTTTTAGCGATGTCCCGGGACATCGCTAAAACCCCTTCTTCATTTGGAAAGCCCTTCTCCTTATTTAAACCCCTTCCAACAACTCATTCAAGGCATTCACTTCCCTTGCAACTACTCTACCCCTCTCTTAGCTAGCTTTAGGCTCTCTTGCAATCGCCGGAGATGACGAGCTGCCAACGGAGCCTTCACCACCGTGGCTGCCTCGCTGCCCTCCCTCTCTCTCTCTTTTAAGCTTTACTTTATTTATGTTTAAGCATGTATCTAATGTTGTAATCTATGAACAAAAGCTGCATGATTAATGAAGTTGTTTTCCATCCAGTTATCTACTTTATTTCCTATCCAAGTTGCATGTTAAAGAAAGAAATGAATCTAACCCTAATCTCTCTCTCTCTTGCTTTTCTCCCGCACCTTTTCGCAAGCAAAACTCCGCAATTTTCGTGACAATAAGTGACAAGAAAAAATCCAATTTTAATGCCTCCTTGAAACCGACACTCGGACTCACATCCGTTTCTTTACTTTAAAATCGACGTTGCAAGTGAGAACTATAACGACACTTCTTAATGCACACGCACGAGCTCACGTCAGTGGGTCTTGTAATCTGGAAGCTATTATGAGGGATTGTTGGGACATGTGAAAGAGTGGGATGAGTGTCTGTAATGGTCTCCTTTTTATAATAAATAAGAGTTTTCCGGTCTGCTATCGTCCTCGATAGCATTCCTCATCCTTTCAAAAAAAAAAAATTTAACTATGCATAAAATAATGTTATAATGTGCTAATTAGGTGCATTATGTCAATTACAGGTAATAAGCTAGATTTGGAGCTGCATTTGAAGCTGGATCTGAAGCTGGATCAGGAATAATCAGTGTTGCAGCAGGACTGGAGCAGAAGACTTAGATTAGATATAATGAATAATGATGTAAGGGAGTTAAGGTATGCTATTCTATTAAGTAGGAATAAAGCAATAAAATGTGAAGAGCTTAGGTCCATCCTAGCCCTAGGATAGCCTAGAGACTTCCCCCAAGCCTTAGCCTCCCTTAGATTAGGTCACCGCACCCTAGGAAACCCTAAAACCCTAGTTCCAACCCTTATCTGGACGTCCAGATGAATTATAGGATGTCTAGAACCCTTAGCCAACTCTTGCACACCTTAAACCCACTTCTGTAGTGTTATTAGACGTCCAGACACTTTGTCAGACGTCCAATTTCTACAGAATACCCAAAATAGAACCTAGAATTCCCCCTGACTCAGATTGGACATCCATAATTGAAGTTTGGACTTCTGATTTTTAAGTATAAGTCGTCTGACTCAGTTTTTGGACGTCTGGAACTAGTCTCCAGTTCTTGTTTTGAGATTCAAGCCTTGATCTTGGATCTCTAGCTCCCTAGACCTAATCCTAACCCCATAGGAACCCAAATTAAGGTGCCCTAACCGTAGTACATCACCTGTAGACCTCCATAAGGACCTAATTAGGTCCTCACTAAACCCAATTGACTTAGATCAAAGTCAATTACCATCACCTAAGACAATTAGACTCATTGAGTCCAATTAAGCTCAGATCTCAACCCACATAAGTCCAATTGGACTTAGTGAGAGTCCAATTGATCTAATCCCAACTTAATTGAGTTATTTCACTCTCAATTAGGTTCACACTCATTCAATTAAACTTGGGTTAAGTTTAATTGCAATTTCCCCTTAGCAATTTGGGTTTGCAACCCTAATTCGAGGCATACACCTACCCAAACCCTTTAGGACCTAACCTAGACCTCTTAGCCACCTAGTGCACGACCACACACACACACACACACACACACCCATTCACGTACACACACCTCTAGAGTTCTCTAGAACTCTCTTCAACGTGGCGCCAACTCTTGGTTGCCAAATTTAGCAACCAAGAGCCATTCAATTCTTAGATCCACAAATGGTGTATCTAAGAACCACCTCTCTCTCTCTTGGCCGACCACTCTTGGAGCTATCTCTAGAGAGTTCCACACTTCTCTAGAGAGACTCCCTTAGGTCTATAAAAAGACCTAAGGGGTGGCCATTTGCACCCATCCATCTCTTGGCTTCATTCACTTCCATTTAGGTTAGCTACATTCACCTCCACTCCACCTCCACGAGTTTCTCACCATGGCCACCACCATCTCCATGCCAGGATGTTGGATCACCACTCCAGCCACTCTCCAAGGGTCGGCCTAAGCACCATTGGCCGCCCCTCCTCATCTCAACCATTCAAAGGCCATCGGAGACCACCTCCGAATGCCCTTATTTATGCTAGATTAGTAGCTAGTTCTTCATAATTTACATGCTTAGTAGTGTAGCTCTTTACTCTCCCTCAATGATGCATGCAAAATCCCCCCATAGATTCATGTATGCGATCATTTTTTGTTAGCTAGATTGATGTTTTTAAGCTTTCCTCTAGTTTCATGTTACAAACACTCTCCTGAATGAATGAAAGAAATATTTATATATATATATATATATCTCTATGTTGAGAATCACCATGAGCTTATTGATTGCAATATATTTTGTGTGATTAAAGTTGCCTGCTTTTAATTCCTAATATTCTTGCAACTAAGCATGTCGTACTTAAATACATAATTACCATAAACCAATGTGCTATTTTAAACAAGTAGAGTGAAAAAGATCGATTTCAGATTTGTGTAAACGCCTCCCAGAGATGAACGACCGGGACTCAAGTCATGTTATCTTTTTATAAATATTTTTTGTTTGATCGTATTGCGCACTATACTACGATGCTTTTCCTATCAACACATGCTCTACGAATCCCCAAACAAATGGCATCTTCCTCTACTTTGTTTTTGGATGTGCAGGACAACGCAGAAAAAAAAAGGGATCTGCACACACATTGAGTGCAGAAAAAGAAATCAGGTGCACATCTCTTCTTAGGCTAGGTTTTCTTGTGAACCTGAGGATTAGATTTACTTCCAACAATTTCTTTTGAAAAAAAAAAACTTATTCACTTTCATGAAAAAAGAAAAAAAAATAAAAAAATCTAGATTAGGTTTCCTTTTGAATCCTAGGTTAGTTTGAAAAAGCAAAAAAAATTATATATATTTTTGAAAGTCCTTTGAAAAAAAATCCTATTTGAAAAAAATTTGCAAAAGTTTTTGAAAAAAAAAAGCATTTTTGGTGGAAAGTCTGGATTTCAAAACTCAAACACTCTTTAAAGGCTTTTCCACCATTCTCTGATTTTCGGCTAGATTTCAAAGTCTGTTTTAAAAATTCGATTGCTGAAAAATTAGTAAACAAAAAATTCTAAAATTCGGGTTAGACCTTCATTTTCAAACCATCTTTCAAACAGCATCATTCTTTTGAAAAATTTCCAAGTATAAAATTTTAAAAATTCACAAAGTGCAAGGGAGTCAGACTGACCCAAATTTGAGATTTTTCAAAATTCAAAAAGCAATTTCGAGCAATCTGAGAATCTATTTTGACTAAAAATGGTTGGGTTTGAAAGATGATCTCATTGGCTTTATTTTCCATAGTTTTTTCGAATTTTTGAAAGTCATTTGATACTATTTCAAAGCGAAAAATCAATTAGGGGTCAAAATTCTAGATCTAACCCCCTAACATTAAAAAATATCTAAAAATTAGGTTAAAATAGTAAAAATTACAAGAAAATATTCTCTGAGAAGATAATTGAAAAAGGAATCTACTCACCAAATTTCAAGATAATTGGATTCCGATTTTTGCCAAAGAACTTATTATAATTTTTGTAGTCTGTTGAAAAAAAAAAAATAAAAGAACAAAACCCTGGAATTACATGAACCTTAGGTTACACCTTTAGGGTTACAACTTAGAGACCGCATTTGGGCTAACCTAGACTTAGTCAAGTCTAGTAATTTTTTGGTGTGCTTGGTCACCTTGTGGGCCACACACAAAAAAAAACCCCCAACTGAAGAAAAATGGGCTAAAAAAAATGAAGTCTAAAACACGAAATAAACCTGAGTTCGTTGTCATACTACTGGTGCTTTCAACCTCTTGGTTGGGTTAGCCGAGAGGTGGGAATCGCTTTTAGTTGTTTGTACGACAAATTTTCTTCAGGAATTAAAACTTAAAATGAAAAATCCGGTTATCTGATTCATAAGGACCACCTGATTGACAAGTCCTTAGCCTTGTCTGGCGTGGCTACACCAACCCAGGGGTTGGGTGGTGTATACAAGGAAGGAGGTCACTTAGACCTCAATTGATTGGACCTTGGGAGCCACTCCCAAGGAGGTGAGTCACCTCGCCAGGACCATCTTCTCCCCCCACTTCTACTCCCATAGCTACAATGGCTAATCCTGGACCTGGACCTAGACCGGGTTAGGATATTGATAATTTGGACCCGATGGCTCCTCTGGAAGCCTAGGTGGTCAAATCTGAGGAGCGGCATTGGCAGAGCATGGATCGCATTTTGACGGCACTTGACAGGATGCAGCACCCACCGTGAGGAGAACAACTACAGGATTTCTACGATCCAACCACATAAATCGTCGCACCTTTAGTCAGAATTCCCGTAGGCGGAGATGCATTTAAGCTCAAGCCCAATGTGATCGGGTTGATCAGCACTCACTTCTATGGAAACTCAAGTGAAGATCTATTCCAGCACCTAGAGGACCTGAGTCGACTCGCAGAAATGATTCGACCCAGGAACATTGATCTTAGGATTGTTCTAATGAAGCTTTTCCCATTTTCTCTGAGGGACAAAGCTTCATATTGGTTCAAGACCATTGGGAAGCCAATTGGAACCTGGCTGGAATTACGATGTGAATTCCTGCAAAAGTTCTTCCCAATCAGTCAAACAAACGCAATGAGGCATGTGATCACGACTTTCTCCTAAGGACCTAGGGAGAAGTTGCATGAAGCCTGGGACCGATTTCACGACCCTCTCAAGAAATGCCTGCACCATGGTATACCCAGATGGCACCTAGCTCAAATCTTTTACCATGGGCTGGATGACACACATCGGTATCTAGCCGATGCATCTAGTGGCGGGAATTTCCTCGCGAAAGACGAGAACAACACTTTTGAGTTGTTCAAATCTTTGGCGGAGAACTTGATGAATGCCGCATCCATGAACCAGCTTTAGCGGCCTGGTCAGCAGCGGGTTGGTGTCCATGAAGCTTACACCAAGTCTATTCGAACTGACATGGATATCATCGTCAAGCAGCTGGATAGAATAAACCTAATTGAGAAAAAGATTGACCAGATTAGTCAGGGTCAATCTGACATGAACTCTGCCACTTCAAGACCCTCCTATGCACCCCGAGCCCCTCCTGCTCAAGTTAATCTACTCACTCGGGATGCATCTTCTTATTTATGAGATCTCACATATGAGGATCCTGTAAACAATCCAGATTTGGCACCTTATGACCCAGGTTACGCACCACCCGCAGATTATAATGCGTATCCCCTTGACGGATATACGTCTCAGACATGTTCGGCCTACGAGGACGTTAGTGCTATCCAAGGATACGAACGTAATAGGCGTATTCAGAGACGTATAACCTTGGTTGGCGCCAACATCCAAACTTCTGGTCTGGTAATTCACAGAGACCACATCAAGATCCACACTACCAGACCAGGCAATACGGGAATGCGCAAAACACGTACCCTAGGCAGCAGCCATTCCGACATCAGCAACAACCTCGCTATTTATACCAGCCGCTGCACCAAGCTGCCAGTCACCCTCCAAAGTGGGCTGACCCTTTGGAGGCACTGAAAGAGGAGTTGCAAGAATCAATGAGGAAATCTACACAGGATAGCCTACAGATTATGAAGGTGATGGTTGACTAGATACAGACTATACAGAACAAGCAAAACCAGCTGTTGCAAGAGCATAAGACTCAAGGAGCCTTTCCCTCCCAACTTGTCCCAAATCCGCAATATGTGCAGAACCAAGGCACCGCACCTAGGTTTTAGGCACCACAGGGTTAGGCACACACCATATTACTGGCACCTCCTGCACCACCTTGTTATGCTCAAGGATAGTCGCCTTTGATGCAGAACCCTGCATACTCTGCCCCTTCCGCTCCCCCACCACCTCATGGACAGCAAGCTGATGCAAATGCCATCTCATTAAGGAGCGGAAGGAAGACAATTGACCCACCACATAGGCAGGCGGGTCCTGATTTTTCTCACCCTTTGCCGCAGGTGGGTTCGACTCCATCTCAGGAGCCACCTACGGTAGACAAGGGTAAGAGGCAACTTGACCCTGATATTCCCATCCCTTTTCCCGAGGCTTTGACGCAGAATGTAGTACGGAAAAAGGACACGCGAAATTTTGAGGACCTGAAGTCAATGTTTAAGGAAGTACATATAAAGGTTCCCCTCCTCGAGGCAATTGATCACATTCCCGATGTCACTAGGTTCTTCAAGGACTATTGTACCCCGAAGTGACAGCCTAGAATTGGACGACAGGCGATACTGTCAAAAGAGGCTAGCACCGTGATTCTAGTCGACTTGCCACCGAAAATGAAAGACCTTGGTACCCCACTCATATCCTGTTTCTTGCTAGATTCTCCATTTGATCGGGCCCTTCTAGATCTGGGTTCGTCCATCAACCTAACTCCCACTGTCGTATTTGATCGATTTTGATTTGGGGAGTTAAAGCCCACCTCGATCACGATCCAGCTGGCTGACAGATCAGTAGAAACACCAAGGGGGGTTGTTGAGAACGTGATCGTAAAAGTCCGCAGGTTCTGCTTTCCTGCAGACTTTTTCGTTCTCGATATGGAAGTTCCTCCTAATCTCCAAGATGCACCAATTATTTTGGGTTGCCCATTTCTAGCGACAACCCAAGCGAACATTGATTGTGCATCCGGGTGTATGGAGATAGCCTTAGGTAGTGAGCGACTTCGACTTGACATATTCATGGCAGCAAAGAATTTTGATTGTGATTGAATAGAGGAGGATGGTGAAGACGAAGATTCAACACACTGTGGTAACATTGGGCTCCTTTGCGACGACCCAATGTCTCATTCGTTTGCACTATCAGGGTTCTTGGACCTCGATCCACACGAGACTGAGACCACCGCACCACACATATCTCCTTGAGGATCTGACTATTTAGGGTATGCTTCTGACCACAGCACCCCTGAACCCAGCCATCTTGATCCACACATTACTGAATCGCTCTTGTTGTTGTAGGAAGATGTGACCACAGCTAACGGGTTTCCCGTTAATGCAGTCATGACCAATTATTTTACAGGAAGCGACTCAGTGCGAATTCATGTGCACATGGATCAGCAGATTCCCACCTTTGAGTTTGCTCCTCCCACTCCCATTTCTGACTCTGACCCACCTGTGATTGAATTGAAGCCCTTACCTTACTCACTTAAGTATGTGTTCTTGGGCGAAAGTGAGACATATCCAGTCATTATTAATGCCCACTTAACCCAAGAACAGGAGCATCAATTGATTTCTACGCTACAAGACCATAGGGCTGCTATAGGGTTGAGTATTGCTGATCTCCGCGGTATTCGCCCCTCGTATTACACTCATCACATTTACATGGATGAGGGGGTGAAACCTTCGAGACAACCTCAAAGACGGCTTAACCCGAATATGCTAAAGGTTGTTAAGAAGGAGATCATCAAATGGTTGGATGCAGGTGTTGTATATCCAATCTATGACAGCCAGTGGGTGAGTTCGATCTAGATAGTGCCCAAGAAAGCAGGACTCACCGTAGTAAACAATGATAAGGGCGAATCCATCCTGACCCACACTGTGACATCCTGGCGGGTCTGCATCGACTATAGGAGACCGAACATGGCTACCCAGAAGGATCACTTTCCTTTGCCTTTCATTGATCATATCTTGGAACAGTTAGCCGGACGCAGTTTCTTTTGCTTTTTGGATGGATACTCTGGGTACAATCAAGTAGCGATTAGCCCGGAAGATCAAGACAAGACTACATTCACATGCCCCTTTGAAACATTCACTTTCAAGCGGATGCCCTTTGGCCTCTGCAATGCACCAGCAACATTTCAGCGTTGTATGATGGCCATCTTCTTTGACATGATTGGGGACTATGTGGAGGTATTCATGGATGACTTCTCCGTTTTTGGAGATGATTTCGCATCTTGTCTTGATAACCTCACCAAGATCCTGAAATGATGTATTGAGGTAAACCTAGTACTATCCTGGGAGAAAAGCCATTTCATGGTGAGGGATGTCATAGTACTAGGGCATAGGATCTCTAAAAATGGACTTGAGGTCAATCGAGCTAAATCTGAGATTATTTCCCACTTACCACCACCTAGCTCGGTCAGGCAGATCATATCATTCTTGGGTCACGTCGGCTTCTATCGGAGATTTATATGCAATTTCTGGAAAATTGCACGGCCTTTGATGAATCTCCTTGTTGTCGATGCCCCATTTGAATTCGACACCTCGTGTCTCAGCACCTTCGAGACTTTACGAAGCGTTGTCTCTGATTCCCCGATTATCCAACCACCCGACTGGTCACTCGATTTCAAGATGATGTGCGACGCTTCTGATTTTGTCGTCGGTGCTGTTTTAGGCCAGCGTCGGGAGAAACAACCCTTCGTCATATACTATGCTAGCAAGACGTTGAATGAGGCTCAACGTAATTACACTATCACCAAAAAAGAACTACTAGCAGTAGTATTTGGGTTGGAGAATTTAGATTGTATTTATTAGGGTCCAAAGTCATCATTTTCACTTACCACTTCGCCCTCCTGCATTTGTTGGCAAAGAAGGATGCCAAACCATGGCTCATCAGATGGATCCTTCTATTGCAAGAATTTGATATTGAAATCCGTGATAAAGTCGGAAAGTAGAATGTTGTGGCGTATCACCTATCCAGACTAGACCCATGCCACATTCCTTATTCCCTACCTATCCATGAGCAATTTTCGGATGAATCTCTTTTGGCAGTTCATTCTGTTGAGTTCCCCTGGTTCGTGGATATCGCAAACTACCTTGTCGCAGGCAAGATTCCTGCGAACCTATCCAAGGACTAGAAACTCAAATTCACTGCAGAAGCCAAATTCTACCACTGGGATGACCCATTGCTCTTCTGCATTGGAGCGGATCAGATTATTCGAAGATGCATCCCAGATTTTGAGATCTTTAGTGTGTTATCTTTTTGCCACAACGATGCTTGTGGTGGTCATTTCTCAGGATGGAAAATCGTTGCAAAAATTTTGCAGTCGAGATTTCTCTGGCCAACTATTTTCAGAGATACACACGAATACGCCCAACACTACAAACGATGCTAGTCGGTCGATTCAATGACCAGGAGAGACATGATGCCACTCCAGCCCATCATGGTTGTAGAAGTGTTCGACGTCTGGGGCATCGATTTTATGGGCCCTTTTCCGAGCTCGCTTGGCTTCAAGTACATATTATTAACCGTCGACTATGTCTCGAAGTGGGTCGAGGCCATCCTGGTTAGACGAGCTGATCATAAGACCGTCATTTCTTTCGTACGGCAGTACATCTTCGCGAGATTCGAAATACCCTACGCTCTAATTAGTGACGGGGGAAGCCACTTCATCCATGCCCATTTCAAGTCATTATTAAAGAAATACGGGGTACATCACTGTATAGCCATCCTGTATCACCCGCAGACCAATGGGCAGGTTGAAGTGTCTAACCATCAGATTAAGCTGATTCTCTAGAAGACGGTTAGACCAGATAGGAAGGACTGGTCCAATAAATTAGTTGATGCACTCTGGGCGTATCGGACTGCATACAAGGCCCCACTCAAAATGTCACCATATCGCATGGTATATGGCAAGACCTGTCACCTTCCTGTAGAGTTGGAACACCGCACCTTTTGGGTGGTGCGAAAATGTAACCTTGACCTCGATGCAGGAGGCCAAGAATGGAAACTCCAGCTTAGCGAATTAGAAGAGATCTGGTGGGAGGCCTATGAGAACGCATTGATATACAAGGATAAGACCAAGGCCTTTAATGACCACCACATCCGGAGGAAAGCATTCATGCCCAACCAGCAAGTCTAGTTGTTCAATTCATGATTTAAATTGTTCATAAGGAAGCTCAAGTCCAAGTGGACTGACCTGTATGTTGTGATTCAGCCATATCCTAATGGCGCAGTCCAGATCAGGGACCCAAAATCTGGGCATATATCTACGGTAAATGGCTAGTGTCTCAAGCCATTTTTGTCCTAGGAACCTCCTCCACCTGACGAGATTATTCATCTTATTGAGGATGTGTGATTGAGTTCTCGCCGAGCTGGAGGCGTTAAACTCATCACGTATAGATAGCATATCCCACATTCCACCATCATCTATACATAACCATTTTTATATATAGCATATTTTCTTTCTGCATATTGCATACTGACAAGTTGGTTGGTGCTGAATGTATAGTTTCAGGAGCAATTATAGGTGATTTCTACCCTTTTTTTTCCCCCTGCTGTATTTATTTCCTATTATATTCATGCATGAGGACATGCAAGAACTTAGGCATGGGGGGGTAGATACAACAAAACTGAAAAAGTTTTTATGCCAACATTTAGGAAAACCTTGGAGCTACATGTAAAATGTATTTAGGACCATAAATAAAAGAACAACCGACTCCACCTCTAATGCTCGCATTGGATCTAGAAATCATCTGCAACAGCCATTCCGACTCACCCGCTCACCTCTTGTTCTAAATTTAGGGTCAAGCTGAATGTAACCCGATGCGGGAATTTCACAAAGTATAAATTATATGAGGTTACTTGTTTATAACATATATACATATTGCATTCATGAATAAGATTATTTTATTAAGAGAATGAATTAGGGATTTTATCCTCTAGTTGATTCCTGTAATCTGAAATACAGTGTAACTTTTCACACACACGTAGAATTTGCAATGGATTCACGGTGAAGGCTAATAAACGTATTTAGTTTGTCGAGAAGTAGTGCTTCTTTTCCTGAACCCCTGGACAGTGTTTTGGGAGTCAGGCAGAGTTTCCTCCAAAAATCCACCAAATAGTGTGAGATGAGAGTAGAGTGTACTGGTGCTCTAAGATTAGTACAAGGAATCCGGAGTCCTAGATAATTAGGTGATGATACATTGTGATTAGACATAGTTTTCGCTCTCGGTTCCCGCATATACATTTTTGTGTGAAATATTGAGAGCCACAAAATAAGGCAAATATGCGGAAGGCGAGTTTTCATAAAACTAGGGCTAAGGTGGATGGTTACGACTATTCTTTACGAAATCCTTAACTGAAGGAGGATATTGATGCCAAGGTCAGAAATACACCATCCTATCCATCTCTCCCGGTGCCGTAAGTAGGCAGTTCCACCAAATAAGCCACCCAAAATCTCTTGAGTACCAACAATCCCTAATAATGCCTCATCAATAAAGTTCATGGATATGTGCTAGTTGTATATGTTGAAAAAGGAAAAAAAATGATGAAAAGAAAGAAAAATTGAAAAAAAATTAGAAAAAGAAGAAAAAGCAAAGAAAAAAAGAGTGAATATTTAGTTCAATTGCATTGAGGCAATAACACCAAATAAATTTGAGATCCACCAAATATGACCTTAACCCACCTTTCTTGTGTTTCTGACCGCCCGAATACTGGCTGAGGAATTCTGACTTAGTTTTAGGGTTATGGAAACTCAATTAAAGTGTTAATGCCAAGGGAGACCACCAAATACAAATCATATATGTCAATCTGGTGAGGTTGTGAGCTCTAAGAAAAAGAAAGAAAAGAAAAGAAAAAGAAAAAGAGAAAGAGAGAATGAATACAAAGGAACTAAAAGAGAGCATAGTTTTTCCCGTCTTTCTCTGAGTTGAGTTACTTAGTAATCCGAGAATCTAGATTCTGTAGCACTAGTCTCTTTGTAGCACCAAGTGAGAGTGAGCCACCAAATATATAATCTTTTCCCTCAAAGATTCTCTACCTAAGTTTAAAGCTGGGGTGAAATTCATAGAATATCTTGAATACCCCAAGGGAAGAAGTCTGCTTATCCTGCTAGAATTTTTACTAGGGGTCAAGTATAGACTTTAGAGGTGTATCCATTTTTTTTTCACTCGAATCTGTTGCAAAAGCTATATAGCTGCACTTTCACGATTGTGTGGTTTCTAGAGCACTGGATGAAGACAAAAAGGAGAAAAATCTCTAGGCATACACTTGATAAAATAATCATTCCCTTAGGGACCCATTCTGTAAATAACTTAGTCTTGCATTTGCTAGGGACTAGCAAGATTTAGGCATGGGGTATGATTGCGCAGCAATCATAGGTCTTAATTGACCTAAATTAGGCTATAACTTAGCATAAGTTAGGGTAATTCATGCATGCATAAGCGTTATCTGCATCTTTACTGCTTTACTTTAGCTATGAACAAAATAATGTTATAATGTACTGATTAAGTGCATTATGTCAATTACAGGTAATAACTTGGATCTGGAGCTAGATCTGAAGCTGGATCTGAAGCTAGATCAGGAATAACTAGTGTTGCAGTAAGATTGGAGCAGAAGACTTAGATTAGATATAGTGAATAATGATGTAAGGGAGTTAAGGTATACTATTTTATTAAGTAGGAATAAAGCATTAAAATGTGAAGAGCTTAGGTCCATCCTAGCCCTAGGATAGCCTAAAGACTTCACCCAAGGCTTAGCCACCCTTAGATTAGGTCACCACACCCTAGGAAACCCTAAAACCCTAGTTCCAACCATTATCTGGACGTCCAGATGAATTATAGGATGTTCAGAACCCTTAGCCAACTCCTGCACACCTTAAATCCACTTCTGCAGTGTTATTGGACGTCCAAAAACTTTGTCAGACGTCTAATTTCTGCAGAATAGCCAAAACAAAATCTAGAGTTCCCCCTGACTCAGATTGGACGTCTAGAACTGAAGTCTGGACTTCTGATTTTTTAGTATAAGTCATCTGAATCTATTTTTGGATGACTGGAACTGGTCTCCAGTTCCTGTTTTGAGATTCAAGCCTTGATCTTGGATCTCTAGCTCCCTAGACCTAATCCCAACCCCATAGGAACCTAAATTAAGGTGCCCTAACCCTAGTACAACACCTCTAGACCTCCCTAAGGACCTAATTAGGTCCTCACTATACCCAATTGACTTAGATCAAAGTCAATTACCATAACCTAAGCCAATTGTACTCATTGACTCCAATTGAGCTCAGATCTCAACCCACACAAGTCCAATTGGACTTAGTGAGTGTCCAATTGACCTAAGCCCAACCAAATTGAGTTATTTCACTCTCAATTAGGTTCACACTCATTCAATTAAGCTTGGGTTAAGTTTAATTGAAATTTCCCCTTAGCAATTAGGGTTTGCAACCCTAATTCAAGGCATACACCTACCCAAACCCTTTAGGACCTAACCTAGACCTCTTAGCCACCTGGGGCACGACCGCACACACACACCCATTCATGCACACACACTTTTCTAGAGTTCTCTAGAACTCTCTTCAAAGTGGCGCCAACTCTTGGTTGCCAAATTTAGCAACCAAGAGCCATTCAATTCTTAGATCCACAAATGGTGGATCTAAGAACCACCTCTCTCTCTCTTGGCTGGCCACTCTTGGAGCTATATCTAGAGAGTTCCACACTTCTTTAGAGAGACTCCCTTAGGTCTATAAAAAGACCTAAGGGGTGGCCATTTGCACCCATCCATCTCTTGGCTTCATTCACTTCCATTTAGGTTAGCTACATTCACCTCCACTCCACCTCCATGAGTTTCCCACCATGGCCACCACCATCTCCATGCTAGGATGCTGGATCACCTCTCCAACCTCTCTCCAAGGGCCGACCTAAGTACCATTGGCCGCCAGTCCTCTCAACCATTCAAAGGCAATCGGAGACCACCTCCGAATGCCCTTATTTCTGCTAGATTAGTAGCTAGTTCTTCATAATTTACATTATTTTATTTACTACTTAGTAGTGTAGCTCTTTACTCTCCCCTAATGATGCATGCAAAATCCCCCCATTGATTCATGTATGCGATCATTTTCTGTTAGCTAGATTGATGTTTTTAAGCTTTCCTCTAGTTTCATGTTACAAACACTCTCCTGAATGAATGAAAGAAATATTTTTTTATATATATATCTCTATGTTGAGAATCACCATGAGCTTATTGATTGCAATATATTTTGTGTGATTAAAGGTGCCTACCTTTAATTCCTGATATTCTTGCAACTAAGCATGTCGTGCTTAAATACGTAATAACCATAAACTGATGTGCGATTTTAAACAAGTAGAGCGAAAAAGATCAATTTCAGGTTTGTATAAATGCCTCCTAGAGATGAACGACAGGGACTCAAGTCTGGTTATCTTTTTATAAATGTGTTTTGTTTGATCGTATTGTGCACTATACTATGACTCTTTTCCTATCAACACGTGTTCTATGATCCAAACAACTTTGTGTGGATTGGGGTGCTTAGGTTACCGAGTCCCGCAAACCAGAGGTCAATTAACGAGGTCGAATAATCCCTAAGCTTTAGTCCTAATACTTAAGCTTCGCATTTTCCCCAACCTTTTGAGGACTATCCAGATCTTAACGAATACTTGAATTTTTAAGCTTAAGACACAGCCCAAGAGGCCTAAGATCAGCGTTCATATTAATCTTTTTTTGTCTCTTAGCACTTTTTGCCTTTCATTTTCTTTCTTTTTGATTTAGTCTAGAAATAAGTAGACTCCTTAATCTTTTGCTAATGACTATCTCTTTTCTGTTTCAAACTATTGCTCCTTTTTGACATTTATATCACCTCCCCTTTTCCTCCTAAAAAATGATATGCAATTAATTTACTCAAAATTTCCTCCCTTCTCCATTTTTTTGTTCTTTTTCAATTTTTTATCTTTTGGTTTTTTAGACTATGTATTTTTTATGAGAACCCTTCCAAACTATGAATTTTTGTATGTTTGTACTTTAACACCCCCCATGCCTAAGCTTTGCAATGTCCTCATTGTAAACGGAGGGTATGAAACAGTTTGGGTTTAGGAATTAGAATAAGATATCGGGTGGGCGAATGGGTCGGGATGACTATTGTGGACGATTTCAAGCCCTAATACGAGACCAGAGGTGGGATCAACTGTTCTAAAATCGAACTCAGAGTGCAATAGATGTGAAGTACCGAAAGATAATCAGAAGGATCTAAGGTTTTTGGAATGATGGGTTGCCTCCTGTTAAGCGCTAAATTCAATGCCTTCAGCAGAGCGAAAAATGGTATGGAGGAGTAGTCAAATCAGACGAGTTTTGTAGAACAAGCACCTTGATCAATAGCCTGGTTGATCTAACCAGGTTCTTGTTTAGATCAATAGGCTGATGATGCAACCCAAACCCAATTAATCTGGTGGGTTGATAGATGTGGATCAAGAGGTGCAGGTCCCACCAGATACTGTGAATCTCGAAATGATGTGGGAGTGTGAATCCAGGGTTTAGCTGAGTTAAATAAGCTTGGTCAGAGTAAGGATCCTCAAATGAACAAGAATCAGTGGAGGATTTAGGAACCCTACGAGAGTGATCAGAGAAGGATGGGGTGTGATTGGTAGTCTAATCGGAGTCCGAAACCTGATTGGAATGTGGAGGAGAATCATGTGCAACCAGGTCATCGAGAGGAGAATCAGAGTAGAAATTGAGTCTGGTTGCAGGTCGGGGTTGAAAATGGGTTTGGGAAGGTTCTGCATCTGTAGAAGAGGTTGTTTCTTTCAAATCATTGACCTCAGTGTTAGAATCAAAAGATGGGTCATGGATGCTTGGGTTGTAGATTAGCTCGTAGTCATTAAGAAACAACAGTTCTCCGAAATCAGAGTAAGATTCGATATCGGTGGAGAACTTGCGAGAATCATTTTCTGAATCTGATTTGGGATTCGAGATTCCACCATAGAATAAATCAAGATGTGGACAATCAGCAACTTGACTTGGGTCTAACCTAGTTTCAGATTCTGAGCTCACAAAGATGTCCCTTTTAAGTTTGGGCTAGGGTTCTTGGCTTGTAGGGAGGACCCAATCTAAACCCAACTCTTCCAACTCCTCGATTTCTGCATACTAGATTGGTGTGACTTCCGAAAAATCAATCTGTATCTCTGAGGAGGTTGGAGAGGTGTACTCATCACATACAGGCCCAGAATGGTAGTTCAAATTAGAAATCTGATTTGTCTCACATGGGGCATCATAATCATCCTAATAAGGCTCAAATCCTGATTCTAGGTTAAGAGTGTGGGTTGGATCACTAGAATCTAGGTTGGGTTCTACAGGGATGTCAGAATTTCTCTCGAGAGTTACCTTATCAGAATAAGGAGCGGAATTTACACCCTCGAGATGTTTTGATTAAATCTCATTATTACAGGTGTCTGGAAAATCTAAGCTTGACGAACTGGGGTTTTGATTTTCCAGGGTTGGCTCAAAATTGTGAATACCTGTAATCGGATCCTCCCAACCCATCTCAAGATCAGGCGTATCAATCTGTATATAATTTGAATCTGAATTCATTTGGGATGGGGGGTCCATAACCACTATGATCATCAAATCTGAGATTTGGGAGATTGGGCTGGTTAATCCAAGATGTTGCAGGGGTGTACTGATGCCTATGATTGATAACATGTTTCAACATCTGCATTACCTTGTCTCTTTTCTCCAGGTCATCTCTGTGTACTGGTCAGATGTGTTTTGCGTATTAGAAATCGGGGTTACAACTAACCCATCGTTGTAGTTGCAAAATGCGTCAATGAAATAAAATTTATGCCAAAACTCCAAGGGAGTCCCGGGTCGAACACAGGGAGGCTATGTTTACCTTATTGAAAATTGCGCTTCGATTCATTTCTTTTTGGTATTTTGGGGTTTTGTTATTTTTTTATATTTTTGAAATAAAAGAAAACAAGAAAACGTATCACAAGATAGAGATGTGGAACAAAAATGATATATATTACTTCCAATGTCAATTACAAGAAACTATGAAAGCATATAAAGAGAGGGAGGTGAGAGGAAATCTCCCAAATTGGTTGTTTGGAGAGACGACGGTGCCTAGTGGAAGCTCGGATGAAGGAGGTGAGGAGTGGGACGACGGAGGTGAGATACTGGAGGATGTCGGGTTGAGGAAAGCTTTGGTGTAGCTCTGGAATGGAGGTAAGAAGACGGAGTTGATCTACTACCGGAATGGAGGTGGGAGGATGGCTCCAAGGTGACCTATGAAGGGAGATGGGAAGTTGGAGGAGTATTTGGTGGGGCAGAGGTTCACTACACTAATAGGCACCTTGGGAGCTTGATAACAAGCTCTAATGGAGCATTGGTAGGCTTGCTAGAGCTTAGGAGTAGGTGGGAGTAGAGTAGGTAGAGATGGCTTGGAAGGGAGGGGGTGTAGGTCCTTTTATAGTGGAGAAGAGGCAAAAATAGCTATGGGACCATTAGTGACATCCAGGCTGTCGCTGGAAACATTGTTGTAGGCAGCTCATGCTTATTGGCACCCATAGCTGGCCTTGCTGGCATGCGATGAATTATCGACGGCTGTAAGCGTCGCTGTAAGTCCAGCTCATGCGTCGCTGTAGGTCCAGCTCATGTTGCGCTGGCACCGTGCTCTTGCCTTGCCGCGTGCGCGCATGGACACTTACGCGTGCGTGCACCCACGCTGCTGTGCACGTGTGCTGGCCGCATGGGCTGCGCCATGTGGCGTAGTCTGGGCCATCCATCTTCTTCTTGTTGTAGCAGCTACTACAGAGGTCGGATTAAGTCGATTTTCGTGCCGTTAGGCTGCGATCGTCGACCCAAATCCATCCGCAAGGTCAGATTTGTCTTTTGAAGCTTAGAATTATGTCTCCTAGTCCCTTGGCTGTTGATGTTCCTCGGACTGCATATGGTGCTACGGAACTCCAATCGAGGCAATTTCAGAGGCGTTGGACTCCGATCGTCGTCTTGATAAGATCCGTATGGTCGGATCATCAATCTAAGGCTCCGAAGTAAATATGCTTCTCTCCTAACCACAAAAGAGACACAATTAACCTAAATTGTATACAACTACTCTAAATGCAGAATGATGCATGCTATGCAATATTTATAATATGAAATGCAAATCTAAGCCTAGGAACATGCATGAATAGGCATTTTACCCTCAACAAATGTGTTTACATCATACCCCCATGCCTATCTTTGCTAGTCCCTAGCAAAATTAAACCATATGCTTTGTATAAAAGTAGAATTTTGGATTAGATCACTTAGACCTAAGTCATTTATTAACAATAGAAAATTTCAACTAAGGTCCTAAACTACGAAAACTCAACAGTACCTAGGTGTCTGGCAGAATGCAGACCGCCCAAGTTCTTGCCTTATTTGAGAAGGGAAGATATATATTTTTTATTTTTTTCTTTTCTAATTTTTTTGTACTTTTGGAGTTTAAGATGTCTAGAATAACTTTTTACGGCTACACGACCCACCTAAAACTTGAAAAGGACTTTAAGTACTAAGCATCTTTGTGAAAAAGTGATAGACTCACAAAACGACCGTTAAGATAGACTTTGGGTTTCTACAACCCTAGGTGACCTTGCCTAAAGGTTTATTTTTACGATCGGTAGCTTTCTCCCTACTTCTTTTATTATGGGGTTAACACAAGGGCGAACTCAGTGTATGTCTCCCAGGTTTATTCTACTTCCTTGCTTCTTCCCAAAGTGTTTTGGGAATTATTGTGCATTTTTTTTGTGAGCTGGGTTTTGGACAACCGACCGATGAGCTATTACCATCGACAACTTGCCAGCCATACTCATGCGGTGAAGTGTGGTTTTATTTGCTTTTTTTATTTTCTGCTTTTTCTATATTTTTTTCTTTTTTTTTTAAGTAGGTGGCTTTCTTGATCTAAGATTTACCTAAAGGAAGTACAATGAAAATGATCTTGTGGTTGGGCTTTGGACAACCAGCCGATGAGCTATTACCACCGACAACTTGCCAGCCATACCACCCAAGTCGGTCCATTAGCTACCCAATTTCCGTAAAAATTGCTGGAAAGTGAGTCAGTGCAAAAAAAATGTGTGTAGATGCTTAGGCTTAAAGTCCTCTTAAATTAGAGGGCGGGTTGATAAGTCACATACTTATCATCCTAAATTATTTACCAAATTAAAATAAATTTTAATTGCGAGAACTCGAGACTAAATCCACATTCGAGTCGACACCTAGGCTAATTAAGCCCTAAGACCTGAAGAGTCTAAGTGTTTAGGTCGTCTCGTATCATTTCCTAAAGTTAATAACTTCCAAATGCCTAAGTTCTATTTTCCTAATTTCTTTATTTTTTTTATCTTTTTTCAAATTTTCAAATTTTTTTTTAAAATTTTATAAGAAACTAAAAGAAATTCTACAGAGTTAACATAATGATTTCAGGAATTGATTATCCACTGCCCCATGCCTAAATGATGCAATGTCCTCATTGTAAAAATAAGTACATGAAAAGGGCAGAGTAAACAGAACATCACCTGAGTGTCGTAAAAATCCAGTCAGCTTCGCAGAGAGAAGACTGTATACACACATGCTAAGTTTAATGCCTTCAGCTAGGCATAACATACATACAAAGAAGAAATTGAGAATTCACAAGTGCGGCTCAGAATCAAAATCAAAAAGTTGATCTTGAAACCCATCCGTAGAAGATGTCCACAGATGTGAATGAGATTATGCTGTAGACCCATGCCCTAGGGTCTAGTGGTTCTCAGGTTCTGGATGAAAATCACCCAGAACTGAAGGTTGTTGTGTTTACGGGGTCGGGCCTGCAGTTTAGTGGTGTGCAACCCAAGACCAAAGTGTCGGACAACGGGTAAAGATGGTTCAATAGGTGCAGTTGTCCACTTAATATCTAGCTTAGAAAAATAATCAGTTAATCCAGGCTTGGGTCGCACGTGAAATATATCATAAGGGTCCGTAAAGAAGATAGGTGGTTTCAGGTCAATAGGTACCCTTATATCCAAAATCAAACTTCCTTCAGAATTAGCCTCCCAAATTTTTATTTCAACAATTCTATCCTCCAACATCAAGGGCTCAAGCTTCGAGACCTCTATCATATTATTCACCCCATACGATTCTCCCAAGTCCAGAAATCATGGCTGAATCAAGATTGACTTGGGCACAAAGATCTTAGAAGTCAGCTCTTCAAGGTGCATAAGAGGACTGGGGTCACTAATTGAATCATCAAGATTCTGATCCTCCAAGTTAACCCCAACCGAATCCAAATCTCCAATGAATGGGCTATCAAATGGTTCATCAGATTCCTTATGCCCATTTGTCTCACTAAAATCATTTTCCTTATGTTAAGTGAGACTTCACCTAAATATTCTTCACCCTCAGAGTCAAAGAATTGATGATCCTCATTTATATATGTCTCAAAATCATAAATCATTTCATGATCCAAGGAGACATAATTTTCTTCATTTCCTGACTTGGGGATCTCAGGTGAATCAATCAGTTCATCCTCAAATGGTTGCTTTAGCCCAACCTAGTCATCCTCGGTCTCAGAAAATGTATCCCCCCTGATAGGTGCCTGAGCAGGTTCGGACATTGGCTCTCCTGATGGGGGTTCATCTTGAGAATCATCCCAAGATTTGACTAGGGCAACCACAAATTTCATCCTTAACCTCGACAACTTCCCAACTAGAAACTCACCCAAGTCCCTATCCCTAACACTTTGGAGCAAATCCAATAAAGTGCTATTCAACTCATCAATCATTTTTATCATAGGCTCCAATGCTTTAGTGCATGGTGTTGGCTGGGCTTCTAAAGATTGTATGGTGTTCCTCAAATTAGCCAACACCCTATCCTGGATCTGGTTCACCTGAATTGGCTGGTTCGGTTCAGGTTTGGGTGGGTTTAGGTTAAATCTAAGGGAGTCAAGATGTCGAGGTTCTCGGGTCCCTCCCTGAAAGTAGGTCATTCTAGGTTGTTCAAAGGATGGTGGTGACCTACATTCAGTGGAATACTGGGTAGGGTAGGTGTTATAATCATGATATCCTTCCTGATTGTAGATCGAGTTGGTTTGGTCATCAAAGGATGGAGATCCATAATCATTATAGCTCTAGAAAGGATAATAATCATGGTCTTATTGTCCAGGGTTAAGCCCTGGACACTGAGGTCCAGATTCATATCCCCAATCAAAGACATCCCAGCTAGTGGATGGGTAAATACAAGTCAAGTCGGGATAATAATCATCTTGGGGATAAGTGGTGGTAGGAGGATAGGATGTGAAATGTATGTAGGATGTGGAAGGGTACATGGTGAAGTAAGGAGGGAAATCCGAAGAGAAAGGAGCCCTATAATACAAAAATACAAGCCTATCCTTAGTTTGGGTAGCCTAAAGGTCTACAGACTCTCATAATCCGTCCTAAGATTATAGAAGATTTACTCTACTTATGTCCAGGCAATCCAACCAGTTAGGAGGGACTGGGGAGAAGGTTCTTCCTTTGGCTTGCGCCTCCGGTTCCTAGTGTACACCCCAACCACGGTCGTTTGACACTACTCCCCTAGCTAGACATCAGATTGACTAGTATAAGAAGGTTAATCGTGAACAATCTCAATCTGGATCCCGACGAGCGAACCAGTCCTTAGGGCCAACGTCTAATCAATTTTAGTTAGGCTTGGGACAATGGTGCTTCAGGAATGTGATGGGCCCTTTAGATGGGTTGTGCCCTTAATGATCAGTTAAAATGTCTGTACGTGCACAACCAGCATTCTCAAACAAGGTTATTTGATGATGTGTCTTTTAGGGTTCAACCTTGTTTAGTAGCTTTTAGGGTTTAATTCTTAGGTTGGTTCAATCAAGGTTTAGTAGAACACTCCAAGCTTTGAAAGCACGGGTGATGATATGCTCCTTTAAAAATCAAAAATAATGTGGAGTGCCTAGTTCAGCCCTAAGAATCAACCCTAAGTGGAAAGCTACTTGATCGATCAGTTTTAGATTGAGTGGTGCGACCCAAACATCTCAATCAATTGGCTTATTGCACCACTTAGTTAAGGCAGACAAGAATGATTAACCTATTCAGATTTCTACTCACTTATGTGTATTTAGTTGAAGTGTATCGGGTCCACAGGTCAGATCCCAGTTAAGTGGTAGAATCAAAGTGATTGTGTGCCTTAGGATAAGAAGTCGTGGGTGTTAAGTGTGTAGCTTTTAGAAAATCCCACAATCAGATAACACTTTTTATTTATTTATTTTTATTTATTTATGTGGATGGCGAGGTGAGTGGAGGTGGCAAACAAACAACCAAAAATATCCTAGGGTTTATAAAAAGCACTTAAGTTGATTTGGGTTTGAGTTATTAGGTTATGAAATGAAAACTAAGGTGAGGGTGGTGTGGGGGACACTTACAAAACACTCTACCTGCACTTTACTCTGGTCTACCATACTTGGATCTCCGTGCTAGGGTACTTGCAAGACAGTAGATCAAAGACAAGTAGGGTTAGTGCTATGTAAATGCAATGAAACACAATAAATAATAAAGTAAATTCCGTTGCCGGTCATGGTCGTTTCGCGTGTTAGAAATTGGGGTTATAAGTAACCCATCGTCGTAGTTGCAAAATGCGTCAATCATATAAAATTTATATCTAAACTCCAAGGGAGTCGTGGGTCGAACACAGGGAGGCGACATTTACTTTATTGAAAATTGCGATTCATTTCTTTTTGGTATTTTGGGGTTTTGTTAATTTTTTGTATTTTTGAAATAAAGAAAACAGGCAAACGTATCACAAGATAGAGATATGGAACAAATATGATATATATTACTTCCAATGTCAATTATAAGAAACTATGAAAGCATATAAAGAGAGGGAGGTGAGAGGAAATCTCCCAAATCGACTGTTTGGCGAGACAACAGTGCCTAGCGGAAGCTCAGACGAAGGAGGTGAGGAGTGGGACGACGGAGGTGAGATGCTGGAGGACGTCGGGTTGAGGAAAGCTTCGGCGTAGCTCCGGAATGGAGGTGAGAAGACGGAGTCGATCTGCTACCAGAATGGAGGTGGGAGGATGGCTCCAAGGTGACCTATGAAGGGAGATGGGAAGTTGGAGGAGTATTTGGTGGGGCAGAGGTTCACTACACTAATAGGCACCTTGGGAGCTTGAGAACAAGCTCTAATGGAGCATTAGTAGGCTTGCTAGAGCTTGGGAATAGGTGGGAGTAGACTAGGTAGAGATGACTTGGAAGGGAGGGGGTGTAGGTCCTTTTATCGTGGAGGAGAAGAGGCAAAAATAGGTATGGGACCATTAGTGACATCCAGATCGTCGTTGGAAACGTCGCTGTAGGCAGCTCATGCCCATTGGTGCCCACAGCTAGCTTTGCTTGCATGCGATGAATTACCAATGGCTGCAAGCGTCGCTGTAAGTCCAGCTCATGCTGCGCTGGCGCTGCGCTCTGAACCTGCCACGCGTGCACGCGTGCCCACACGTTGGCGCTACGCTGTGCACTATGTGCATGCACGCTTGCGCGCGTGTGCTTTCGCACTACTGCACGCGTGTGGTGCTGCGTGCGTGCGTTGGCGGCGTGGGCTGTGCAACGTGTCGTAGTCTAGGCCGTCCATCTTCTTCTTGTTGTGGGGGCTGCTACAGAGGTCGGATTGAGTCAATTTTTGCGTTGTTAGGCTGTGATCGTTGATCTGAATCCATCCATGCAGTTAGATTTGTCATTTGAAGCTCCGAATTATGTCTCTTAGTCCCTTGGCCATTGATCTTCCTCGGATTGCATATGGTGCTACAAGACTCCGATCGAGAAGATTTCAGAGGCATTGGACTCCGATCGTCATTTTGATCAGATCCGTATGGCTAGATCGTCAATCCGAGGCTCCAAAATAAATATGCTTCTCTCCTAACCACAAAAAAGATGCAATTAACCTAAATTATATACAACTACTTTAAATGCAGAATGATGAATGCTATGCAATATTTATAACATGAAATGCAAATCTAAGCTTAGGAACATGCATGAATAGGCATTTTACCCTCAACAAATGTGTTTACATCATGTACTTTCCATAGTGATGGCTAAAATCTACACAAGATATACTCACCATTATGCCATCTCTCAATCTCCTGGTATTTTGGCATGAGAACATCCCAAGTTTCCCCATTTTCTAGTTGTGTCAAAATTAACTGTGCCTATTCTAAAATGAATGTTGTTGTGTTTGACACATTAACCTGTATATCCTCAAACTCGTCTACTAACATGTCAGGTTGCATTTTGAATAAAAATGGTGGAATCAAGTTGTAGAATCAAACTCAAGTTAAATTTGAAGATGATCAGATCTGAAAGAGATTCCCTAAGATGATATGTGTTTGTGCTCTAAATAGAAGGGATGAGGGACTGGATGTGATAATGTCCTAATCAAGGCACCCAAAGATTTTTGAATGACTAAGGCAATTTTGAGGCGGAAGATACCTCTGAATCAGAAATTTGCACACCCGAGAAGTACATGGGCAGCCAGGAAGGGAGAGCCCCGCAAAGACCCCTACACGGTAGAGCATCCTCATGGGTTACAGGGTTTCCCCCACCTGACCTTCCTTGTCACTGAGGGTCCAGGTAGACCGGAATGTACGAACTTAAGTCCTTAAGTTTACCAATTTTATGCCCTAATTTGTGCCTTGAGTTTCACTTGATTAGAAGTTGATTCAACTTGTGACCTAATTTGGAGGTTGTTTGGCCTATAATGTAGACCAACTGACCTTCCCTAAAGATGGCAGAATGAGATCCAGGTCAAGATCTAGAAATCACCTTGATTTGACTATCAGGTTATTAGGTCCAAGAATTTTAGGGTTCAAGTGAATTTAGAGCTTAATTTTAGGATTTTTCTTATTAGACTTTTATTTCAATCAAGGGCTTAGGTAGCACACAAATGCGGGTGAGTTTGTTTCCTTTTATGTAGGCAGGTGTGAACTAGCACTGCAAAACCCCAAAAATTGAAATCCTAATTGGTTTTATTCTTCATCCAATTGATCTTCAAAAATGTTCTCTTTGGACTTCAAACAAGAAGTGAGTAGTCCAAGAAAATTAGAAATTCATGCGTTGTCCCTAATAGGCATAGGAAATTTGGGGTAGGGAATTCTAAACAGAATCACTTCAAACTCCAATTAGATTTGAAAAAAAAATTCGCAAATCAGGAAACAGGCCTTTTAAATGATGATTATTATGAAAAATAAGGCAGGCGATTCCTAATTGATTATTTTTTTTGTCTTTCCAATATTCGGAGGTTGATTAGGGAAGAATAGATAAGTTACCTGCCCAGGAGTGATTGTTTTGCATGGAAGATCTCCTCGTGAAGTACCTCACAAAATCATAAGAAAGCAAACAGGGCAAGTTAGTACTCAAATATAATCAAACAATGCAGAGAATAGTGGTGAATTGCACGTTGCTCGCCTGCAACGGCGCCAAAATGGTAGTCGCTTTGAAACGGGTTTTAAAATCAATGCGTTGCAGTATAGGTCGAAAAACAAATAGAATTTATAGCTCAAATATTAGAAATGAAGTTCGAGGTCGAACATAGGGAGCAAATAGGAATTCACACACCAATGTTAATAATGTAAATGAGCACAAGAATTTAAACCACAAAATGATATTCAATAAATACTAATCTGTCACATTAGATATTCAATGAATTCTCATGTATCTTTGAGGCAATAAAAAAAGGTAGAGAAGCTAAAACAATGGTGATTTAAATTACCAGTTATTCTATAAGCATATATATCAACCATTCAATCAATTTAAAAATCTCAGTAGTAATTCTAAAGTATCAAGCCTCAAATCAGTCATCGGGTCTAATGACCAGACGACTTAACCATTAAATTCTAGAGTGCTTCTCTAGCATTGTTCTTCTTCTCCTTCCTTTTCTCTTCTTTTGACCTTCTTTTGCTGCAAGCTTTCTGTAGATTCCCTACTAGGAGGGGGTGACGTAATAAATTACGGAAATAAAATGTAAACAATCTCACAAAAAAATCAATCACACAAGGTACACAATTATTTTTAGGTGGAAACCCAGACCAGGTGAAAACAGCCACCTAACCCTCTCGAGTTAGGATTTTCCGATCAACCAAGTTGATCAAATCCACTAAACGAATCACTTTAAACGAGGGTGATTCAACCTCAATTACAACCACGCTACAAGTGCGAGGGTAGCATTCCTCAACCCCTTCTCTTCACAAGAAAGATTTTGTCCCTCGAAGGTGACGGGAATTCGCAAAGCGAATACCCAACCAAATAACAAAGATAAAATAACAAATAATCCTATAGAGCCAACAAAGTAATTTTTAACCTAAGCTTCTATAGGAATTAGGAAACTACCCTTTGCAAGGAGTGCGTCGAATTGATGACGCATGTGCGTGAGCCATGCGATGGCGCAACGTCGCTCTCGTGAACTATGGTGGGAGAGCGGGTGCGCAATAGCTTGATGCTCTCTAGATGAAGAACTAGAGCTTGGAGAGCAACAGCTTTTCTTCTTAGAATCAAGAGACACAAAATGGTTTGAAAGTGTATTATAAAGTGTATCTTGTGTATCTAGGTGTTTCTTGGTGTGCAAGAGGTTCCTCTCTATTTATAGAGGCCTTAGGAAAGCTTTGGAAGGCTTAGGAAAGCTTCCATAGCCGTTGGGAGCAATGCCCAAGAGAATCAGGCCGAAATCAGGAACAATGATTGCACTGACAGGGTTATCAGACATCTGATCCTGGCATCGGACGTCTGGAAGATCACTTTAAGACGTCTGAAAATAAGGTCAGACGTCGAATTTTAGGCGGGTCTCTTCCTGACTTGGATCAGATCTAAACAGGGTCCTAGTGCAAGTCCATCAGACGACATATAGGACGTCTGGCACTATGTCTGGATGTCTGGAAACCTACCTTTTCGTGGGAATGGATTTCCAAGAGAGTGCAACGGCTAGAAAATCTCTGAGAAGAGATTTTGGGTCAGCCGAGGCAAAACGATCATCTATCAGACGTCTGGAAAGGCTTAAGGACGTCTGATAAGGTTCTAACGGTCAGATCTTCAGTGTTTGCTAAGCCAGCCTAACGGTCCACTAATTGGACGTCTGGCAAAATCATCAGACGTCTTCTAAGATGTCTGGACTAAGGTTTGGACGTCTGATTTCATCAGACAGAACTACTAAGTCTAGCCTAAATGTTATTAGACACTGAATCAACAGTCATACATCTCAAAACACATTATCAGATGTCTGATTTTAGAATTAGACGTCTTGAAATGCTGTTTGAACCCTATATTGGTTTTCTAGGTATTCTATAGAAAACCTAAGTGTCCTAGGGTTGTGCAGGTGTTCCTAGGACTACTGTTAGGGTACTTTGAGGCTCTTTAACATGAATCTAAGTAACAAAAATAAAGAGCAACAAAAGAAACGAAAAATACAACGAGTACAAGAGAAGGAAATCTATCCTATTCTTCATCTCCTTTCTTCTTCAATCTATCGCTCCTCACGAATCTCCTCTATTTTCCATCAAGCTCCTCCAATCCATCCTGGATGCGAGCTCGAACTCCGTCTGGTCACGTCTCCATTTGCAATTTGCCTGAAATCTAAGACTCCAAGTGAAAATGTTAAATGACACGTGTTTTGTTATCATCAAAACAAATGATCGTGGTGCTCTAGCACCAACACTTTCTTCTTTTCCTTATATTTTTAGCCTCTTCTCCATTCTCTAAGCACAAGCCTTCTTCTTCTACTCTTCTTCCTCCTCTTCCCTTCTCTCCTTCTTTGCTTTCTCTTCATGCACAGGAGGTGACCATCTCAGATTTGGCTAAGTGTCGCGCAAGGAAAAACCCTCCCTTGCCCCGTGCTCTCTTCCTTTCTATCTTCCTCTTATGTTCTGATTGTGCAGCAATCATAGGTCTTAATTGACCTAAATTAAGCTAGGACTTAGCATAAGTTTGGATAATTCATGCATGCATAAGCATTATTTGCATCTTTACTACTTTCTTTTGGATATGCATAAAATAATGCTATAATGTGCTGATTAGGTGCATTATGTCAATTACAAGTAATAAGTTGATCTGAAGCTGAATCTGAAGCTGGATTTGAAGAATAAGGAATAACTGGTGTTGCAGCAGAGCTGGAGCAGAAGACTTAGCTTAGATGTAGTAGATAATAATGTAAGGGAGTTTAGGTATGCTATTCTATTTAGTAGGAATAAAGCAGTAAAATGTGAAGAACTTAGGTCCATCCTAGCCCTAGGATAGCCTAGAAGCCTCCCCAATCCTTAGTCGCCCTTAGATTAGGTCACCACACCCTAGGAAACCTTAAAACCCTAATTCCAACCTTTATCTAGACGTCTAGATGAATTATAGGATGTCCAAAACCCTTAGCCAACTCTCGCACACCTTAAACCCACTTCTGCAGTGTTATTGGAGATCCAGACACTTGGTCAGACGTCCAATTTTTGCAGAATAGCCAAGATAGAACTTAGAATCCTTTCTGACTTTGATTAAATGTCCAGAATTGAAGTTTGGACTTCTGATTTTTGAGTATAAGTCATCTGTTATTATTATTGGACGTCTGTAACTGTTCTCCAGTTCCTGTTTCGAGATTCAAGCAATGATCTTGGATCTCTAACTCCCTAAACCCAATTCCAACCTCATAGGAAGCTAAATTAAGGTGCCTTAACCCTAGTGCATCACCTCTAGACCTTCCTAAGGACCTAATTAGGTCCTCACTAAACCTAATTGACTTAGATCATAATCAATTATCTTTGCCTAGTCAATTGGACTCATAGGGTCTAATTAAGCTCAGATCTAAACCTATACAAGTCCAATTGGACTCAGTGAGAGTCCAATTGACCTAAGCCCAACCTAATTGAGCTATTTCACTCTCAATTAGGTTCATTCCCATTCAATTGAACTTTTCTTAAGTTTAATTGCATTTCTCCCTTAGCAATTAGGGTTCGCAACCCTAATTTCAGACCTACAGCAACCCAAACCCCTTAGGACCTAACCTAGACCACTTAGCCACATAGAGCATGGCCACACACACACACACCCCCTTTCACACACACACACCCATCTAGAGTTCTCTAGAACCCTCTTCAAAGTGGCACAACTATTGGTTGCCAAAATTAGCAACCAAGAGCCATTCAATTCTTAGATCCACTTTTTATGGATCTAAAAACCACCATGGCCGGCCACTCTTGGAGCCCTCTCTAGAGAGTTCCACACTTCTCTTGAGAGTATCCCTTAGGTCTATAAAAAGACCTAAGGGGTGGCCATTTGCACCCATCCACTCTTGGCTTCCATTTAGCTTAGTTTCATTCCACATCCACTCCACTTCCATGTTCACGAGTAGCTTCACCATGGCCACCACCACCTCTACACCAAGATGCTGGATCACCTCTCCAACCTCGCTCCAAGGGCTGGCCTAAGCACCATTGGCCGCCCCTCCTCCTCTCAACCACTTAAAGGCCATTAGAGCCACCTCCGAATGCCCTTATTTCTGCTAGACTAGATTATAGTTCTTCTTACATTTACATGCTTTATTTACTGTTTAATAGTGTAGTTCCTTACTTCTCCCCCAATGATGCATGCAAAATCCCCCCATGGATTCATGTATGCAGTTGTTTTCTGGTAGCAAGTAGTTTTATTTCCCTGTACAAGCATTCCTCTACCTATGCTCTGCAACTCTGATATCATCATCATCTTTTATATATATAAATATATATGTTGAAAATCACCATGTGCCTAGTTATCATCATTTGGTGTGATTGAAGTTGAATGTTTTAATTACTATCTTTTGGCAACTAGCATGTCGTACATCAATGCATAAATCACCATAAACCGGCATGAGATTCTAAGCATGTAGAGCAAAAGAGATCGATTTCAAATCTGCATTTCCATAAATGCCTCCCAGAGACGAACAACCGGGACTCCAAGTCTCGTTATCTTTATAAATATTTTTGTTGATCGTATTGCACGCTATACTACAATGCTTTTTCTGATCCAACACGTGCTCTATGATTCCCAACAGGTTCTGCCCTCCCAGGGCCACAGTCAGGGTAGTCGGGTTATCGGATAGGCATGCACCCTAGACCAGGCTCATTGGCATGGGTGGTGAGTGAGGAGTGCTTAGGTTAGGCGGGTTATTGGGTCAGCCAGACTCGTGTGTAAGGTGTCGCGGGCAAGGCGTGTGAGGGACGCGTGCAGGGACCTCACCCGTTGTGCATGCTAAGGCGATAAGCCTAAAAGACAAATTGAATTTATGAGCCTCTTCGTGGCTGTCAGCTTCCGAGGTGGGACTAAAGCCCCACCCTTCCTTCGCGTGCACTACAACCGTGTTCTTCTAATTTCGGTCAAAGAGCCAGTCAATGGTCCGAATTGGCTCCTTGGTTGCGCTCCTGGACGGGTTCCACTGAGCCTGGAGCAAACACCTGGGCTTCAACTGCAAGAACATGGCCTGGAGCTCGGTTAAAGAAGCTTCGTTAATGGCGCGAAGACCTGGTACCTGAAATCCAAGAATAAGGCCTCTCGGCCATGTTAAAGCACTTAGGAAGCATTGCTGGACGACGACAAATGTAACTGTGGTGGTATGGAGGTGATTGGCGGAGTGAGGAGGTCTGATGACCTCGGACTATTGGTGTGGAGGTCGTGGTGTTCGGCAGAGGGTTTGGGTGGATGGGAAGGCAAATAAGGAGAGGGGTTTGGTAGGGTGTTATGCAGTGAAGGTCGTGAGGTGGTTGGCGAGTTGATTGGTGGTTTGCTGAGGTGAGATGGACTCGCCGGGGGAGTGGTCGGAGACGGGGAAGATGGAGGCGAGCGGTGGCGTCGAGGGATATTTTTGGGGCTTTTGGGTACGAAACTAAACCTAAGAGCTAAACTAACTAATCTAACCTAATCTAAATGGATGAAACGGGAAGAACAATACCGACGTTGGTAGGCTAGCACTGGCGAAGAAGGTACTCCGCTGATGGGGCCGGCAATGACGACGGAGATAGAGGGGCTCCTACTGGTATGACTAAGAGCGGACGAGAGAGAGGGAATTTTGACACTGGTATTGTGGACGGGCGATGAAGGAGGTCAAGAGGAGTCATCAGAGCTTGTGGAGTTTCACGGTCGGAAGAGGAAGGAGGAATATGGGGAATTCACAGTTGGAATCAAGTCTGGGAAGTTCTACCTGATCTGGGCTTGCTTATATAGGCTTTTGGAGGGAGTTTTGAACTTGGAAGCCAAGCTTCCCAGCTAGGAAATGTCATCGGAGTAGAAATTCTCTAGGATACCCTAATCTCTCATGCGTTCGCATGAGAGATTGGGAAAGTTTTAGGGCTCATGGACGGATTCAATGGAAAGAAGGCTCCTCAAGGAATTTCCCATCCAATTTTGGAAGGAATTGATTGATCAGAGAAGGAGTTCTCTTCAATCAAAGGTCACCAGAGTTGTAGGAATAGGATTCATGGTGGTAGGGACATTTCTGTGAAAATTATGAAAAAGTTAGGGGGTAATTTTTAAGGAATTCAAAAGTTAAGGATCTGAATGAGATAAAAGGAGTCTGACTGGACCAAAATGAAAACTTGGTCAAGATGATCTTAGATTGGGCCCAAATTTTGGTACAAACATTATTTGGACCCAAGGAATCTAATGGTAAAGTTATATTTAGCTTTTTACCACATTTGACTTGGTAATTTTTGCAAAAACCCAAATTAGGGCAAACATCAGTCTAGGACTTTGTTTTGGGTCAAGATGGGTTTTGATGGTAAATTGAAGGTACCAAACCATAGAGAATATTTGACTATGAATTTTAGAGGGTTTAGATGAATTTTATCCTAACCATAACCTCAGTTACTTAAGCAGGACTATTTTTAGGGTTTCAAAAGTCAGTTAATTCTCAAAACACGTAAGAGCCATTTTCTATCTGCTCTAACCCACTTGTTAGACTTTTATGACTATTTAACCTTTAATTAACTCCTGAAAAAACCCATGGTTATTCTACATTCAAGATATGATGGTAAAATTATAGTTTTAACCCTGGTTTCTTGTCTTTCTTTTAGAATGATTATGCAATGAATAAGGGCTCTCTAGCGGTTATGTAGGTGCATTTATTGACTTAATGAGATCAAACTGAGCTAATTATGGCTCATGTTGGTGTTCCCATCATACCCATATGCCTAGCTTTTGCTAGTCCCTTAGCAAAATCTTATGGAATTAACTTAAATTTTAGACCATATGCCTTTTTGTGATCATATTTCTACTATGTGCTTTCTTTTGTAGATTAGGTTAGATTGCCAATAATAGGCCTAGAGGTACTCAAGTACCAACCAAGATTTGGACCTGACCAGCTCTAGCCTAAATCCGCCGCGAAGGTTTCTAAGGCCCATAGGAACTAACCTAAGGTTCGTTGAACTCCGTGGTTAAAGCACCCATGCTTGTAACATATTTTAGCCTAGGTTCAGTTTTCAATGCTTTTTTGTAAGAGAGAGACAGAAGATTTTTTTATTTTTGGAGAGTTTTCTCTCTCCTTTCTTTCTTTATTTCTAACTTCGGATTGGCTTTACAACATGATCTGTATCGGATTCCTAGCTCCCACCATCAATCCTCGTAGGGTCTTTGGTAATCGATGCTTCGAGATAGGACTGCCCAGAACCCTGGCTTTCGAGATTTTGGGATAATCCTGTCCATGGCATTCTGTAGCTAAATTTATACCCTGGTAATCGACATTTCGTGATAATGCTACCTATGGCATTTGAACCAGCACAAGGTGCTTACATGCCCTCAGTAGTATATTTAGATATCCAAGGAGATAAGAACCAAGGAGATGGTATGTTATTGCACATCTTTGAGGGGAATTTCCCACCTCTCTGCGCTGGGAACTCTTCCAAATCAACTTGTGTTGATCAGCCGCTCCTAATCTAGGTAGCTTTTTTAGAACAGAATTAACGTATTTGCGTGATTTTGGTAATTAAGCACACTGAACCAGACTGTGTGTGGATTGGGGTGCTTAGGTTACCGAGTCCTGCAAAATAGAGGTCAGTTAACAAGGCTGAATTATCCCTAAACCTTAGACCTAATACTTAAGCTTCGCATTTTCCCCAACCTCTTAAGGACTATCCAGATCTTAACGAATACTCGAATGTTTAAGCTTAAGACACAACCCAAGAGGCCTAAGATCAGCATTCTAATCTCTTATTGTCTCTTAGCACTTTTTGTCTTTCATTTTCTTTCTTTTTGATTTGGTCTAGAACTAAGTAGATTCCTTAATCTTTTACTAATGACTATCTCTTTTTTGTTTCAAATTGTTGCTCCTTTTTGACATTTATATCACCCCCCCTTTTTCCTCCTCAAAAATGATATGCAATTAATTCACTCAAAATTTCATCCCTTCTCCATTGTTTTGTTCTTTTTCAATTTTTTATTTTTTTGGTTTTTTAGATTATGTATTTTTTGTGAGAACCCTTCTAAACTGTGAATTTTTGTATGTTTGCACCTTAACACCCCCATGCCTAAGCTTTGCAATGTCCTCATTGTAAATGGAAGGTATGAAACAGTTTGGGTTTAGGAATTAGAATAGGATATCGGGAGGGCGAACGGGTCAAGATGACTATTGCGGATGATTTCAAGCCCTAATACGAGTATCAGAGGTAGGATCGACTGTTCTAAAACTGAACTTAGAGTGCAATAGACGTGAAGTATAGAGGGATAATCAGAAGGATCTTGGTTTTTGGAATGACGGGTTGCCTCCCTTTAACCGCTAAATTCAATGCCTTTAGTCGAGCGAAAAATGGTATGGAGGAGTAGTCAAATCGGACGAGTTTTATAGAATAAGCACTTTGACCAATAGCCTGGTTGGTCCAACCAGGTTCTTGTTCAGATGAATAGGCTGATGATGCAACCCAAACCCAATCAACCCAAACCCGATCAAGAGGTATGCTGCCCACCAGATACTGTGAAGCTCAAAATGATGTGGAAGTGTGAATCCAGGGTTTGGCTGAGTCAAATCAGCCTGGTCAGAGTAGGGATCCTCAAATGAACAAGAATCAGTGGAGGATGTAGAAACCCCATGAGAGTGATCAGAGGAGGATGGGGCATGATTTGTAGTCTGATCGGAGTCCGAAACTTGATTGGAATGTGGAGGAGAATCATGTGCAACCAGGTCATCGAGAGGAGAATCAGAGTAGAAATTGAGTCTCGTTGCAAATTGGGGTTGAAAATGGGTTTGGGAAGATTCTGCATGTGTAGAAGAGGTGGTTTCTTTCAAATCATTGACCTCAATGTTAGAATCAAAAGATGGGTCGTGGATGCTGAGGTCATAGATTGGCTCGTAGTCATCAGGAAACAACAGTTCTCCGAAATCAGAGTAAGATTCAAAATCGTCGGAGAACTTGCGAGAATCATGTTCTGAATTTGATTTGGGATCCGAGATTCCACCATAGAATAAATCAAGATGTGGACAATCAGCAACCCGACTTGGGTCTAACCTAGTTTCAGATTCCAAGCTCACAAAGATGTCCCTATTAGGTTTGGGCTCGGGTTCTTGGCATGTAGGGAAGACCCAATCTAAACCCAACTCTTCCAACTCCTTAGTTTCTACATCATAGATTGGTGTGACTTTCGAAAAATAAATCTATATCTCTAAGGAGGTTGGAGAGGTGTACTCATCACATACAGGCCCATAATGGTAGTCCGAATTCGAAATCTAATTTATCTCTCACGAGGCCTCATAGTCATCCTAATAAGGCTCAAATTCTGATTCTAAGTTAAGGGTGTGGGTTGGATCACTAGAATCTAGGTTAGGTTCTACAAGGATGTCAGAATTGCTCTCAAGAGTCACCTTATCAGAATAAGGAGCAGAATTTACACCCGCGAGAGGTTCTGATTCAATCTCATTATCACAGGTGTCTGGAAAATCTAAGCTTGGCGAACTAGGATTTTGATTTTCTAGGGTTGGCTCAAAATTGTGAACACCTATAATCGGATCCTCCCAACCTGTCTCAAGATCAATCGTATCAATCTGTATATAATTTGAATCTGAATTCATTTGGGGTGGGGGTCCATAACCACTGTGATCATCAAGTCTGGGATTTGGGAGATTGGGCTGGTTAATCCAAGATGTCGCAAGGGTGTACTGATGCCTATGATCAATAACACATTTCAACATCTGCATTACCTTGTCTCTTTTTTCCATGTCATCTCAGTGTACTTTCCAAAGTGATGGCTCAAATTTACAAAAGATATACTCACCATTATGCCATCTCTCAATTTCCCGGCATTTTGGCATGAGAACATCCCAAGTTGCCCCATTTTCTAATTGTGTCAAAATTAACTGTGCCTGTTCTAAAATGAATGTTGTTGTGTTTGACACATTAACCTGTATATCGTCAAACGGGTCTACTAACATGTCGGGTTGCATTTTGAATAAAAAATGGTGGAATCAAGATGTAGAATCAAACTCAAGTTAAATTTGAAGATGATCAGATATGAAAGAGACTCCCTAAGATGATATGTGTATGCACTCTAAATAGAAGGGATGAGGGACTGGATGTGATATTGACCCAATCAAGGCACCCAAAGATTTTTGGATGAGTAAGGCAATTTCGAGGTGGAAGATACCTCTAAATTAGAAATTTGAACACCCGAGAAGTACATGGGTAGCTAGGAAGGGAGAGCTTCACAGAGACCCCTGCATGGTAGAGCATCCCCACAGGTTACAGGGTTTTCCCCACTCGACCTTCCTTGTCACTGAGGGTTCAGGTAGACCGGAATGTACGAACTTAAGTCCTTAAGTCTACCAATTTTATGCCCTAATTTGTGCCATGAGTTTCACTTAATTAGAAGTTGATTCAACTTGTGACCTAATTTGGACGTTGGTTGGATTACAATGTAAACCAACTTTACTCGACCTGCCCTAAAGATGGCAGAATGAGATCTAGGTCAAGACCTAGAAATCACCTTGATTTGACTCTCAGGTTATTAGGTCCAAGGATTTTAGGGTTTAAGTGAATTTAGAGCTTAATTTTAGGGTTTTTCTGATTAAATTTTTTTTTTAATTAAGGGCTTGGGTAGCACACAAGTGCGGGTGGGTTTGTTTCCTTTTATTCAGGAAGGTGTGAACTAGCACTCCAGAATCCTAAAAATTGAAACCCAAATTGGTTCTATTCTTCATCCAATTGATCTTCAAAAATGTTATCTTTGGACTTCAAACAAGAAGTGCGTAGTCCAAGAAGGTTAGAAATTCATGAGTTGTCCTTAATTGGCATACGAAATTTGGGGTAGGGAATTCTAAACAGAATCACTTCAAACTCCAATTAAATTTGAAAAAAAAATTCGCAAATCAGGAAACAGGCCTTTTAAATGATGATTATTATGAAAAATAAGGCAGGCGATTCCTAATTGATTGTTTTTTTTGTCTTCCCAAGATTAGGAGGTTGATTAGGGAAAAATAGAGAAGTTACCAGCCCTGGAGTGGCTGCTTTGCATAGGAGATCTCCTCGAGAAGTACCTCGGAAAATCATAAGAAAGCAAACAAGGCAAGTCAATGCCCAAATATAATCAAACAATGCAGAGAATAGTCGTGAATTACGCGTTGCTCCTCGGCAACGGCGCCAAAATGTTAGTCGCTCTGAAATGGGTTTTAAAATCAATGCGTTGCAGTATTGGTCGAACAACGCGAAAAACAAATAGAATTTATAGCTCAAATATCAGAAATGAAGTTCGAGGTCGAACACAAGGAGCAAATAGGAATTCACACATTAATCTTAATAATGTAAATGAGCACAAGAATTTAAACCACAAAATGATATTCGATAAATACTAATATGTCACATTAAATATTCAATGAATTCTCACGTATCTTTGAGGTAATAAAAAAGGTAGAGAAGCTAAAACAATGGTGATTTAAATCACCAGATATTCTCTAAGCATATATATCAAGCATTCAATCAATTTAAATATCTCAACAGTAATTCTAAAGTATCAAGCCTCAAATCAGTGGTCGGGTCTGATGACCAAACGACTTAGCCATCAGATGCTAGAGTGCTTCTCTAGCACTGTTCTTCTCCTTACTTTTCTCTTCTTTTGACCTTCTTCTACTGCAAGCTTTCTTCTTTTCCTTCTATCTTCAGCCTCTTCTCCCTTTTGTAAGCACAGGCCTTCTTCTTCTGCTCTTCTTCTTCCTCTTCTCTTCTCTCCTTCCCTGCTTTCTCTTCACGCATAGGGGGCAGCCATCTCAGATTTGGCTAAGTGTCACATAGGGAAAAACCCTCCCCTGCCCCACACTCTCTTCCTTTCTCTCTTCCTCTTAGGTTCTGCCCTCCCAGGGCCATAGTTAGCGTAGTCGGGTTATCAAGTAGGCACGCACCCAGGACCAGGCTCACCGGCGTGGGTGGTGAGCGAGGAGTGCTTAGGCTAGGTGGGTTATCGGGTCGGCCAGACTCGCATGTAAGGTGTCGTGGGTGAGGCACGTGAGGGTACATGCGGGGACCTCGCCCCTTGTGCTTGCTGAGGTGATAAGCCTAAAAGACAAATTCAACTTATGCTCTTCGTGGCTGTCAGCTTCCGATGTGGGACTAAGTCCCACCCTTCCTTGGTGTGTGCTGCAACCATGTTCTTCTAATTATGGTCAAAGAGCCAGTCAATTGTCCAAATTGGCTCCTTGGTTGCACTCCTGGATGGGTTCCGCTAGGCTTGGAGCAAACACCTGGGCTTCAACTTCAAGAACAGGGCCTGGAGCTCGATTAAAGAAGCTTCGTTAATGGCGCGAAGACCTGGTACCTGAAATCCAAGAATAAGGCCTCTCGGTCATGTTAAAGCACTCAGGAAGCGTCATCGAATGACGACAAATGTAACCGTGGTTGTGCGGAGGTGATTGGCAAAGTAAGGAGGTCTGATGACCTCAGACAGTTGGTGAGGAGGGTGTGGTGTTCGGTAGAGGGTTTGGGTGGATGGGAAGGCAAATAAGGAGATGGGTTTGGTAGGGTGTGATGCAGCGAAGGTCGTGAGGTGGTTGGCAAGTTGATTGGTGGTTTGTGGAGGTGAGATGGACTCGCCGGAGGAGTGGTCGGAGATGGGGATGATGGAGGTGAGCGACAGTGTCGAGGGCTATTTTTGGAGTTTTTCGATACGAAACTAAACCGAAGAGCTAAACTAACTAATCTAACCTAAGATAAATGGACGAAATGGGAGGAACAACACCGATGTTGGTAGGCCAGCACTGGAGAAGAAGGTACTCTAATGATGGGGACGACGATGACGACTGAGATAGAGGGGCTCCTGCTGGTACGGCTAAGAGCGAACTAGAGAGAGGAAGACAATCCAACCACTGGTATTGTGGATGGGTGATGAAGGAGGTCAGGAGGAGTCACCGGAGCTTGTGGATCTTCACAGTTGGAAGAGGAAGGAGGAATATGGGGATTTCATAGCCAGAATCAAGTCTGGGAAGTTCTGCCTGATCTGGGCTTGCTTATATAGGCTTTTGGAGGGAGTTTTGAACTTGGAAGCCAAGCTTCCAAGCTAGGAAATGTCACTGGAGTAGGAATTCTTTAGGATACCCTAATCTCTCATGCGTTTGCATGAGAGGTTAGGAAAGTTTTAGGGCTCATGGATGGATTTAATGGAAAGAAGAGTCCTTAAGGAATCACCCCTCCAATTTTGGAAGGGATTGATTGATCAGCGAAGGAGTTCTCATCAATCGAAGGTCGCCAGAGTTGCAGGTATAGGATTCATTGCAGTAGGGACCTTTCTGTAAGGATGATGACAAAGTTAGGGGGGTATTGGTAAGGAATTCAAAAGTTAAGGATCTGAATGAGATAAAAAGAGTCTAACTGGACCAAAATGAAAACTTGGTTAAGATGATCTTAGATTGGGCCCAAATTTTGTTACAAACCTAATTTGGACCCAAGGAATCCAATGGTGAAGTTAGATTTAAGTTTTGACCTCATATGACTAGGTAATTTATGCAAAAATCCAAATTAGGGCAAACATTAGTCTGAGACTATTTTGGGTCAAGATGGGTTCTGATGGTCAAATTGAAGGTACCAAACCCTAGAGAATATTTTTATATGAATTTTAGAGGGTTTAGGTGAATTTTATCATGACCAAAACCTCAATTACTTAAGCGAGTCTATTTTTAGGGTTTTAGAAGTCATTTAATTCTCAAAACACGCGAAAATCCTTTTTTGTCTGTTCTAACCCACTTATACTTTTAAGACTATGTGACCTTTAATTAACCCCTGAGAAAACCCACTATTATTTACGTTCAAGATATTATGGTAAAATTATAGTTTTAACCCTGGTTTCTTATCTTTCTCTTAGAATGATTATGCAATGAATAAGGGCTCTCTAGCAGTTATGTAGAAGCATTTATTTACTTAATTAGATCAAATTGTGTTTGTTATGGCTCATGATGGTGTTCCCATCACCAGAGCCTAACCCTAGACAACAAGACTATGATTACTATCATTCCTAGAGCTACAATGATTGTAGATCTCCACCCTTTGATGATCAACCTAACCCGATCTACAATCAGGAAGGATATGTGACTATAACACCTACCCTCCCCAATATTCCACTGAATATATGTCACCAACATTCTTTGAACAACCCGAGATGACCTACTATCAGGGAGGAACCCGAGAACTTCGATATCTTGACTCCCCTAGATTTAACTCGAACCCATGCAACCTTGAACCGAACCATTCGATTCAGGTGAACCAAATCCAGGATATGGTGTTTGCTAATTTGAGGAACACTATACAATCTTTAGAAGCTCAGCCAACAACATGCACTGACGCATTGGAGCCTATGATCAAAATGATTGATGAACTTAATAGTTCTCTATTGGATTTGCTCCAAAATGTTAGGGATAGGACCTGGGTGAGTTTCTACTTAGGAAATTATCAAGGTTGAGGATGAAATTTGTGGTTGCCCTAGTCAAATCTTGGGATGATTCTCAAGATGAACCCCCTTCAGGAGAGCCAATGTCTCAGGCGCTTGTCTGGGGGGATACATATTCTAAGATTGGAGATGACCAGGTTGGGCTAGAACAACCCATTGAGGATGAATCGATTGATTCACTTGAGATCCCCGAGCTAGGAAGCGAGGAAAAATATGTCTCTTTGAGCCAGGAAATGACAATCAATTTTGAGACATATATAAATGAGGATAATGAATTCTTTGATTCTGAGGGTGAAGAATCTCTTAGTGAAGTCTCACTTGAGAGTAAGGAAGATGATTTTAGCGAGACAAACGGGCTTGAGGAACTTGACGAACCATTTGATAGCCCAATTATTGAAGATTTGGATTCAATTGGGGCTAACTTGAAGGATTCGAATCCTCATTTACTAGAAGATTCAATCAGTAACCCCATTCCTCAACCACACCCCAAAGGGATTGATTTTGATTTGGAAATCATTGTCCCCAAGTCAATCCTAATTCAGCCACAAATGTTGGACTTGGGTGATGGGGTGTACAATGATTTGGAGGTCTCGAAAATATTTTTTTTAGAGGATAGGAATTTGGCAATGAAAATTTGGAAGGCTAACTCAAAGGGAAACACAATTTTGGATCTATGGGTTCCTATTGACCTAAAACCACCAACTTTTTACCAAGACCCCTATGATATCTTTGACGTGCGACCCAAGCTTGGAATAATTGACTATCTTCCTAAGCTAAACATTAAGTGGACATCTACACCTACTGAACCATCTTAACCCGTTGTCCGACACTTTGGTCTTGAGTTGCACACCACAAAACTGTAGGCCTGACCTCGCAAGCTTAACAACCTTCAGTTCAGGGTGATTTTCAGCCAGAACCTGAGAACCACTCTACCCTGGGGCATGGGTCTCCATCATAATCTAGTCCATATTTGTGGACACCTACTGGTAGGTCCTGTGATCAATATTTTTATTTTGATTCTGACTTGCACTTCTGAATTCTCATTTCTTCCGTATATGTATTTTATGCCTAGCTAAAGGCATTAAACTTAGCACGTGTGTATACTCTCTTCTCTCTGCGAAGCTGACCGGGTTGTCAAGAAATTTAGGTGATATTCTATTTTCTCTACCCTTTTCATGTCTTTATTTTTACAATGAGGACATTGCATCATTTAGGCATGGGGGTTGGATACTTTATCATGAAATTATTTTTTTTTTTAACTCCATAGAATTTCTTTTATTTTCTTTAAAAAAAATTGGCAATTCAAAAATACAAGAAAATAAAAAAAAAGAAAAAGCAAATAGAATTATGAGAAGAGAACTTAGGCTTTTAGGCATTATTAACTTTAGGAAATGATACGAGAAGACCTAAACACATAGATTCTTCAGGTCTCCAGGCTTAATTAGCCTATGTGTCCACTCGAATGTGGATTTAGTCTCGAGTCCTCGCCAAGTAACTCTACTTTAAATTGGTCAATAAATTAGGTGATAAGTATATGACTTATTAATCCGCCTTTTGATTTGAGGGGACTTTAAGCCCAAGCATCTACACACCTTTTGGCACTAACTCACTTTTTGGCTATTTCTTCGGAAATTGGGTAGCTAATGAACCGTCTAGGGTGGTATGGCTAGCAAGTTGTTGGTGGTAATAGCTCATCGGCTAGTTGTCCAGAGCCCAGCCACATGACCATTTTCTTCGTACTGCCTTTAGGTAAATCTTAGATCAAGGAAGCCACCTACTTAAAAAAAAATAGAAAAGAAAAAAATAGAAAAAGGAGAAAATTAAAAAAGAAATAAAACCATACTTCACCGTACTAGTATGGCTGGCAAGTTACCGTGGGTAACAGCCCATTGGCTGGTTGTCTAGAGCCAGGCTCACAAAAATGAACAATAATTCCTAAAACACTTAGGGAAGAAGTGGGGAAGTAGAATAAACCGGGGATATATACACTAGGTTCGTCCTTGTGTTGACCCCATAAATAAAAATAAGTAGGGAGAAAGCTACCATTCGAAAAGATAAATCTTTAGGCAAGGTCACATAGGGTCGTAGAAACTCGAAGTCTGTTTTAACGGTCGCCTAGTGAGTCTTTCACTCTTTTCACAAGATGTTTAGCACTTAGAGTCCTTTTCAAGTCTTGGGCAGGTCAGGTAGTCTTAAAAAGTTATCCCGAAACTCTCAAACTCTAAAAGTCCAAAAAAATTAGAAAAGAAGAAAAAAATAAAAAAATGTTCATCTCCCTTTTCTAATAAGGTGAGGACTTGGGCTATCTACATTCTGGAAAACACCTAAGTACTATTGAGTCTTCGTAGTTTAGGACCTTAGTTGAAATTTTTTATTGTTAATAAACTTAGGCCTAAGCAATCGAGCCCTAATTCTATTTTTATACATAGCATGTAGTTTAATTTTGCTAGGGACTAGCAAACGATAGGCATGGGGGTATGATGTAGACATAATTATTGAGGATAAAATGCCTATTCATGCATGTTCCTAGGCTTAGATTTGCATTTCATGTTGTAATTAGGTTAATTGCATAGTATGCATCATTCTGCATTTAGAGTAGCTATATATAATTTAGGTTAATTGTGTCCTTTTTGTGGTCAGGAAAGAAGGATATTTATTTTGGATCCTCGGATTGATGATTTGACCATACGAATCTGATCAAGACGACAATCGGAGTCTAACTCCTCCAAAATCGCCTCGATCGGAGTCCCGTAGCACCATATGCAATCAAAGGAAGATCAACGGCTGAGGGACTAGGTGTTGCAGTCCAGAGTGTCAAACGACAAATTCGATCACACGAATGGATTCAGGTCGACGATCGTTGCCCAACGGCACAAAAATTGACTCCATCCGACCTTTGTAGCATCCCCTACAAAAGAAAGAAGATGGACGGCCCAAATTGTGCCATGTGGCGCAACCTAGGCCACCCATGCGCACGCACGTGCCACTACACGTGCACAGCAGCACGAGCGTGTGCACGCGGGTTAAGGCATGCATGCGCAGCAGCATAGTGCACACGTGGAGGGAGCAACAGCAACGACGTGTATTTCGCATTAACGCGCGACAAGGGTGCATACAGTGTGTGCTAGCGGTGCGGTAGCAGGGGCGCGTGAGCAGGATCTTCAGGGACGTTTGTGGTGGATCTTCAACGACATTTATGACCATCACTAAATGTCTTGTATATAAATTTGATTCTTTCCTCTACTATAAAAGGACTCCTACCCCTCCCATTTTTCTTCATTTCTTCCATTCTTCCTCTCACCACCTCCAAGGCTCTAAAGAGAGCTTATCCCAAGCTCGGGATGCTCCTCTAAAGTAGAACACAAATATTTGTTCTCGCCTCTCATCCCCCTTCGTGGAGCATCCTGTGGCAGTCTTCTTACCTCCCTTTAGGAAGATGATCCTCGCCGCGACGTTGTCCTGCCCCATCCTCCATCCTTCGACTCCATCCTCCCTCGTCTCGTTCCTCACCAGCTTCCTCCAGGCGACGTCAGAGCGAGTCATCCTCTGAGCAACCGTTGAGGGGGATTTCTCTCGTCTCTTTCTATCTTTTTCACTTTCGTAGTATAGATTTTTCCACTTTCGTAGTTGTAACAAACACTTGCTTATGAATAGATGATTGTTTCTCTCTCTCTCTTATATTTTCGCAAGTAGATTAGCTAGATAAGCAATTGTTTATCTAATCTCTTGCCCTATTAAAATACCAAAAAAAATTAGAAAAGATAAAAATGACAAAATGAAATAAAGTGAAGTGCGGATTTTTATAAAACCAAATGTTCGCCTCATCGTGTTTGACCTGGGAGTCACTTTTTGAGTTTCGGTTATAAATGTTATTTGATAGATGCATTTTGCGAGTTACGACGACGGGTCCTCCACACCCCAATTTTAATTCACGAAATGCTCCTTGATCAATAGTGATGTTTTGCGACTATCATGACGTGTTCTCCAAAATCCTGATTTTCTTGTGAAAATACACTAATCAATATCATTCTGCACAAAGTTTGAATTAGATTCCATTTGGGTTGGGTGTCCACAACAACCTCTATTTTTGAACCCAAGCTCTGGGAAATCATATTGATCCTCAATATTGCTCTAAGATGTCTCATCAATTTCTGAATTTTGATATGGGTATTTTTGATCAATGGCGTGGTGTAATGTATTTAGCATGTACCCATGTTTCTCAATGAGACCTTGGTGTATTTCCCAAAGTGGTGGATTTGTCAGACATTGTATATACTCAGTATTATGTAGTCTCCACAATTCATTGTGTTCTGATAAAAAATCATTCTGGGTTGAACCATGTATCATTTGTGTTAACATTATTCCAGCATTGTTCATAATGAGGGTTGTTGTTTCTGGCACATTAACGTGAATGTTCTTAGATGGATCTGAAGTCTTGTAGTACTCGTCATGATGTCTAAGAGCAGCCTCGATCATTTTTTCCTTGATGCTCATATGGGATTCAGGTTTCCTAAACAATCTTCCTATGTTATCAGGTTGCATTTTCAAATTATGTGGTGGATCAGGGTGTAGAAACAAATTAAGGTCCAGATTGAATTGATCAGATTAGATCATAATTCCCATAGAAGATCAACTCTAATAGAGGCCTGTAGGTCAAACCTAGGGACCTCTTTCCTATGTATGTGCACTATAGAATAGATAAGGGACTGGATGTGTATTGGACCCAATCAAGGCACCCAAAAAATTTTTGGTTGACTAAAGTTATTTCAAGGCAGATGATACCTCTGAATCAAAAATCCACACACCTGAGAATTACTTGGGTAGCCAAGAAGGGAGAGCCCGCAAGCGTCCTCATAGGTTATAGGGTTTCCCCCACCTGACCTTTCTTGTCACCGCAAACCCAAGTAGACTGGAATGTATGAATTGAGACCTTAAGTTTACCAATTCTAGCCCTAATTTGTGCCTTGAATTTAACTTGATTTAGAAGTTAATTCAATTTGTGGCCTAATTTGTAGGTTGGTTGACCCACAAAGCGGACCAACTTCACTTGACCTGCCCTATGGTTGAGGTTGAAATTTGGGTCAAGACCCAAATCACTTTGAGTTGACTCTTAGGTTATTATGTCTCAAATTTTAGAGTTCAAGTGAATTTAGAGCCTTGATTTTAGGGTTTACTTGAATAGACTAATTCAAAAAAGGGCTTGGGTGGCACACAAATGCGGGAAGATCAGTTTCCTTTATTGTAGGCAAATGTGTACTAACACTTTAGAACCCTAATGTGGAAACCCTAATTAGCTCTATTTCCAAGTCCAATTTGATCTCAAATATGATACCTTGAACTCAAACAAGAATGAGAATAGTCCAAGATGTTGAGAATTTAAGCGTAAATCCCTAATTGGTATAGGAAATTAGGATGGGGATTTCTAATCAAAATTGTCTCAACTTCAATCAGATATCAATCAATTTCGCAATCAGGATACTTTGCCTTTAAATGATCTTACTAAGAAAATATGGCAAGTGGATCCTAATTTATTTTGTTTCCTTTTTCTCTTCCCAAGATTAGAAGGTTGATTTAGGAAAGAAGAGAAATTTTACCTGCCCCTAGAGTGGTTGATTGCATGGAAGATCTTCTCATGATGTACCTCGCAAAACCAAAGCAAAACAGATAGGCCAAGTTAGAAATTAAATCAATCAAGAAAGATAAGACTAGTGGTGCAAACTTGTTTTCAACATAAATCATCATTGTACTGCTGCATGCAAAAATTGTCATTTAAAGTATAGCATCGTAGTATAGTGACAAAAATCGCAACAACATTTAAAATTTTTAAAATCGGAAAATAAGTGAGTCTGAGGTCGTTCGCAAGGAGTAATTTGGAATTCACATACTAATCTCAATTATAGATAATGAGCATAACGATTAAGCACAAGAAAGATATTTAATGAATAAAATCTACTCAAAATGATATTAGTGATAAGCCAATTTGTATCTCAGAAAATAAAGGGATGAAAAGAATATAAAGGATGATAAAAAATGGTGATTTAGATCATCAATTAAATCCCCACATTAAGAACACATCCCAATGAAATCAGCCACTCAAATATTGCTATAGTGGTCTTGAACCACTTACGTCTCAATTTCAACGTCAGACAATAACTCAAATATATCCACAGTATTTCAACCACTACTACAACTAGGTGACAGATTTTAGGCTCGGACGACTTAAATCACCAAGCCCTTAACACAAGGCATAGAGCAAGCCTCTCTAGATCTTGCTATGTATTGAGCATTTAGGCATGAATACCGAGGCTCAAAACCTACCCCTACCCTCCTCAGATTCCTTTCTCTTTCTTCTTGAATAGGGTATTTAATCGGGTAATCGAGTGTAAATAGTACAAGGTCGTGAGTCCAGCCTCACCAAGCATGTGAGGTGAGCGAGGAGTGAGGGCAGAATGAAAGGGGACTCGACCCTCGTGTCATGGGCACGGAGGCTACAGGATGAATTCTCTTTATACGTGCTTCATCGTCCCTTATTTTACCATGTGGCACTATCAAGCAACTTCTCCATGTCCAGTAGTGTGAGAAAGCTTTGTCAAATTAGGTAATGGCTTGATGTGTTGGAAATTCATTGAGAAAAGATTTGAGTTTAGAAAACACATCGTTGTGGTGCGATTCGCAAGAAAATCAGTCAATCAGATAATTTTTTACTGAAACTCAGAATGAGTCCCAGGTCGAACATTGGGAGGCTACGTCGATTTGAAATCCGTAGTTATATTTTTTTGTAATTTTTGTTTATAAGCGAGACATTCACAATGATCGCTATTCTACTTGCAATATAAACAATAAACTAGAAAGAAAGAGTGAGAGAAAGAGAGATTGACAGAGAGAGAAAAATAACTTTTATACTAAGAATAATGTCATTACAACTATAACTAGAAATCATGAAATCTAACCTAGAAAGTGATGAAGAGAAGGGAGAGAGAAGTTATCCTCTTCGATGGTTGCTTGGAGGACGAGCTTGACGAATGTCACCTGGAAGAAGGAGAGAGAAGGTGGAGGATGGATTGGGAAGAACCGAGGATGAGGCAGGGCATCGGCGTCGTGGGATCCACTTCCAGAATGGGGGTGAGAAGACAGTTGGCGAGGGCTTCGCGAAGGGGATGAGAGGTGGAAAAATTTGTATTTTTACTCTAGCAGAGCTTCCTATAGCTTGGGATCACTAGAGCGAGCTTTAGAACTTGAGTTCATAGCTCTTAGAGAGGGAGAGAGATGATGGAAGGGATGAAGAAAATGTGGAGGGCATAGGAGTATTCGATCGCAAGACGCATAAAAGATCAAGTCTATCGTTGTAGTGACAATTGCAATGAAACAGATAATATTTATAAAGTTTGATGAATATCGAGTCATTCGCAGGGAGGCAAACATGATTTCTATGCTAAAGCTTTTCAGAAAGTTGTTCTAAACGAATATTTATATATTTACATATGTATATCTATAGGCATCAGATATCCAGATAATCAAAACTTTATTGCTATTTGGAAACAGTTTTTTAAACTATAAATAGAAAAAACTGCTAAAAAGAGAGAGAGAGAGATAGAAAGATAGCAGATGACGACGACACTTGTGGCATTCTTGTGGGAAGTGTGGCAGCACCTTAGATCCAGAGTCCTGGGATGAAGTCCGGAGAGGAGTTGTAGAGAGGGAGAGAGGCTAGAGTTGTATCTGGTGGGAGTCTGGTGGAAGAGATGATCAATAGGGGGCTGTGGTCATCTTTTATAGCTTTGATGAGGGGCAAAGAGGGCATTTTAGCCCTCCAACTCATGCAACAACCTAGGTACGATCAAATCCATCGATTGGGAGATCAACGGCCCTGATCGCACCTAAAAATAGCCTCCAATGCACCTTATATGCGTGGATGCACTCTAGTGGAACCACGTGGTAGCTTGTGAGTTGCCAATTCAAATCGAGCACTAACACTCTTAGCCGTTCGATCTCTTGATCGGACGACTTAGAATCTCACCTGCATCACCTTTGTAGAAGAGAGCGTGTAAGATCGCGCGTACCACATGTGTTCGATTTCGTGTACAACCACGAAAGCCTCTGCTCACGCCACGCGTTCGCGCCTAAACCGTCGATTGAAGATCCCACAGTCAAATTTTTCCTGTGCCTCACCGCTTTCCTAATTTATGCATAGCGTATCTTGATTCTATGCTCCTCTCTTCGGTTGAAGCGTGCTAACCACTGTGGTATAAGCGTGGACGGTTGCGGTTATGAATTAGGCAGGTTTGCTTCCCAAGCATTAGATGGAGATCCAACGACTGATCTTGATCTTCCTTGATGAGGCGTGGTTGAGGAGCGGTCAACAAGGCATGCTTGTGGCTGTTGGATGACGATCCAACGGCCCACAAGGCACGAGAAGAGTACTTTAATGATTGGGGCATGGTGAGGGGTGGCCGTGATGGCACCACATGATGCCATCGTGCCTGTCCATCTTCCTTGCTTTGTAGACAATGCTGTAAGCCTCTGATTGAGATAATTTTTGCGCCATTGGCCTACGATCGTTGATCTAGATCCATCCGTGGGGTTGGATTTTACATCTGAGACTTGGATTTCTGTCATCTTGCTTTTTGTCCTACGTACTTCTATGGATTGTACGTGTTACTACGGATGTCTGATCAAGACGATTCTGGAAGCATTAGACTCCCATCATTGTCCTGATCAGATCCGTATGGTCTGATCTATCATTTGCGGGCTCGAATCATCTGCAATTAATTTCATCTCTCTTTTAGTGCATAAAATGACACTATTATTTATGCAGCTAACAAACTAACTATTATGCGAATTATGACACTTATGCATGCATTGTTCCTAAGTTATGCTAGAAAATAACTTAATTCAGGTGGTTTAGTTTGCATGATTGCTGTGAAATCAAGGGGGCCTTTTATAGGTGAGGTTTGAGGGCAAAAAGGACATTTTAAGCTTTAAAATCATTAACTCAGGGTCTTTAGTGACAGATGTCGCCATTGCTGAAGCTAAGCATCGGTAAACATGTGCGGAGGGAGGAGGCGCATCAAATCTTGATCACACGACATGGATCGTGGATTGCTTCGCACGTGCATTACATGCAACGAAGGGGAACCTGCTCTTAGCCATTCGATCGTGAATGGACTGCTAAGATCATGCATGGTTTGCCTTTAGATCGCGCCAACGGCTCCGCGTATGATTGCACGTGCAATCGTGCATGATCGCGCACGTGCAGTGAACTTCTCCATCCCGCACTTAAGAAGAACCATGTCGCGCCCGCATAGGCACTTGATCGCAATCGCATGGATGAATTTTGAACCCGTACCTGTTGGTTGAGAGTAGCACAGCCGACCGTTGAGCCATGCTACTGGAGAGTCACACGGAGGGTTTTATGCTCACCCACTCATGGCCATTGGATCTTCATCCAACTGTTGAGATCATTCGTCACTTGAGCCTTCAGAAGTCGAGCAGAGGTGCCTTGGCAGGTTTGGATGGTTGGGATGGTGCCACATGGTGCCATCCTGGACGTCCATCTTCTATGACTTGTAGATGGTGCCACAGATGTCGGATTAGACTGATTTTTGCGTCATTAGGCTGCGATCGTCAATTCGAACCCTCTGTGTAGTTGGATTTGTCATCTGAAGTACAAATTTACACCACCTGATCCTTGACCTCTGATCTTTCTCTGACTGTATCTGATACTACGGAAGTTTGGTTGGGACGATCTCGGAGTCAATGAACTCCAATCGTAGCCCTGATCAGATCTGTACAGTTGGATCTTCAATGGAAGGTCACGATAAATATTGCCATGTTCCTTGACCACAAAAAGAGGTGACTTACTATACAATTTATACAAATTAACCTAAATGCATGATGATGCATGTTATGCAATATTTACAATGTATGATGCTTCTATGACACTAAGATCATGCATAAATAAACATTTTAGGCTACTTAGTTGTATACACATCACTCCCCCATGCCTATCTTTTGCTAGTCCTTAGAAAAAACTATATACAATTTATAAACAAAATTAGGATGAAATTACTTAGGCCATAGTTATTTTTTCAACACTAGGAAATTTCTACTAAGGACCTGAACTACAGAGACACAACAACGCCAGGGTGTGTGCCAAAATGCAGACCGCCCATGCCCTCACCTTATTCAAAAGCAAAAACATATTTTTCTTTTCCTTTTTTTCTAATTTTTTTGGATTTTTGAGTTTAAGGTTTCGAGGCAGCTTTCTACAGCTACCCAACCCACCCAAGACTCGAAAAGAACTCTAAGTACTAAGCATCTTTCTGTGTGAAATGTGATAAACTTACTGATCGGCAATCAGAATGGACTTCAGGTTTCTACAACCCTAGGTGACCCTGAAAAAGAATTTTTCCTAAAGGTGTATCTATACAACCAGTAGCTTTCTCCCTACTTTTATTTTTTTGGGGTCAACTCAGGGGCGAACCTAGTGTATATCTCCCTGACTTATTCTACTTCTCCTCTTCTTCCTAAGTGTTTGGAATTAAACATGCATTTTTGTGAGTTGGGTTTTGAACAACCAGCCAATGAACTGTTACCACCGATAACTTGCTAGCCATACTTATGCAGTGAAGTGTAGCGTATATCTTTCTTTTTTTATTATTTTTCTCTTCTTTTCTTTTTGGATATTTTTCTTTTCTTTTTTTTTTTGAGTAGGTGGCTTCCCTGATCTAAGATTTATCTAAAGGCAGTAGGAAGAGAATGGTCGTATGGCTAGGCTTTGGACAACCGGCCTATGAGCTGTTACCATCGACAACTTGCCAGCCATACCACCTTAGAAGGTTCATTAGCTACCCAATATCCATTAAAATCATCGGAAAGCAAGTTAGTGCAAATAGTGTGTAGATGTTTAGGCTTAAAGTCCCTTCAAACCAGAGGGCAGGTTGATAAGTCGTGTACTTATCACTCCTACTTATTAACAATTAGAAAGGAATTTTCAAATGGCAAGGACTCAAGAGACAAGTCCACATTTTAGTGGACACCCGGGCTGATTGAGCCCGAAGACCTAAAGAATCTAAGTGTTCACGTCCTACTGTATTATTTCCTAAAGTTGAACATTTCTAAAGACCAAGTTTTCTTTTCCTAATACAATTTTTTTTAAAATAAAAAGTAAAAATAAGGAAACTTTACAAGAAATCCACATAGTTGATAATATGATTAAAAAATGAATCCACCCCCCCATGCCTAACTCATGCAATGTCCTCTTTGAAAATAAAAGGCATGAGGAAAGGGTAGAATGGAAAAATATCACTTATATTCCATGATGCTTTGATCAGCTCTGAGTCAGACTGTACAAGTGTTGAGTTTAGTGCCATCAGCTAGGCGAGGTCCAGCTAAAGAAGTCAGATTAAGGTTAAAGCAACCTTGTCTTAGACTAGTTCTGGAGTAACATGGTCGACATAAGGTTTCAGATGTTGTTCGTTGACCTTGAAAAAATTACCCATCTTTGGGTCAGAAATCTCAACGGCTCCATTTGGGAATATCCGATCAATGATGAATGGGTCACCTCCACTTTGACCTAAGCTTGCTGGGAAAGAGAGCTTAAGTCGAGAATCAAAGAGCTAGGCCTTCTGGTTCGGCTCAAACCTCTTACAAGAAATCAGCTGGTCATGAAGAACTTTGGACCTAGCCTTATAGATCTTGGCATTCTTTTATGCGTCATTTCTAAGTTCCTCCAACTAAAATAGTTGGAGTTTCCTAGTCTTTCCGACTAAACTTAAATCAAAGCTGCATTTCTTGATTGCCCAGAATGCTTGATGTTCAATCTCTACAGGTAAATGACACACCGTAGCATACACTAGGCGAAATGGTGACATGCCGATTGGCGTCATGTATGTCAAACGGTAGGCCCAAAGAGGGTCATCACGCTTTTGAGTAAAGTATTTTCGATCAAGTCTAACCATCTTTTGCAAGATGTTCTTGATCTTTCGATTGGAGATCTCAGCCTGTCCATTCATTTGGGGGTGGTAAGGTGTGGAAATTCTGTGATTCACCTCGTATTTCGCCAGTAAATTGTGGAACTGAGCATTGGTGAAGTGAGTACCACCATCGCTGATGATGGCCCTCAGAAACCCAAACTAACTGAAGATATTTTTCTTGACAAAATCGATGACCACCTTATGGCATTGATTCAAGTGGGAATATCCTCAATCCACTTGGACACGTAGTCAATAGCTACGAGAATGTAATGGTGTCCAAATGAAGGGAGGAAAGGTCCTATGAAATTGATTCCCCAAACATCGAAGATTTCAACGAGAAGAATCGGGTTTAAAGGCATCATGTCCATCTTAGCTATGCTCCCAAGTGTCTGGCATCAAGCACATGACCTTGAGAATTCCTGGGCATCCTTGAATAAAAATGACCAATAAAATCTAGATTACAAAATTTTTGCAGCCATCTTTTTCCCAGAGAAAAGTCCACCAGATGCAAATGCATGGCAGAACTCAAGTACACTTTGGTACTCATTCTCCAGAACACATCGGCAAATAATCTGATTAGAGCCGATGCGATACAGCTTGATTGCATAGCAATCATAGGTCTTAATTGACCTAGATTAGGCTAGAACTTAGCATAAGTTAGGGAAATTCATGCACACATAAGCATTATCTGCATCTTTACTGCTTTACTTTAGCTATGCATAAAATAATGTTATAATGTGTTGATTATGTATATTATGTCGATTGCAGGCAACAAGCAGATCTGGAGCTGGATATGGAGCAGGATCTGAAGCTGGATATGAAATAACGGGAGTTGTAGCAGAGATGGAGAAGAAGGCCTACTTTAGATGTAGGAATAATAATGTAAGGGGGTTAAAGGTTTTCTATTCTATTAAGTATAAATAAAGCAGTAAAATGTGAAGAGCTTAGGCCCATCCTAGCCCTAGGATAGGCTAGAGACCTCCCCAAGCCTTAGCCACCCTTAGATTAGGTCACCGCACCCTAGGAAGCCCTAAAACCCTAGTTCCAACCCTTCTCTGGACGTCTAGATAAGTTTTAGGATGTCTAGGACCCTTAGCCATCTCCCGCACACCTCAAACCCACTTCTGCAGTGTAATTGGATGTCCAGACACTTTGTCAGGCATCCAATTTCTACAGAATACCACAAACAGAACTCGAAATCCTTCCTGACTCTTATTGGACGTCCAGAAAACAAGTCTGGACTTCTGATTTTTGAGTATAAGATGTCTGATTCTATTATTAGACGTCTGATACTGCTCTTCAATTCCTGTTTTGAGATTTAAGCCTTGATCTTGGATCTCTAGGTCCTTGAACCCAGTTCCAACCCCATAGGAACCTAAATTAAGGTGCCCTAACCCTAGTACATCACCTCTAGACCTCCCTAAGGACCTAATTAGGTCCCCACTAAACCTAATTGACTTTGATCTTAGTCAATTCAATTAGCCTATTCAATTGGACTCATTGAGTCCAATTAAGCCCTGATCTCAGCACACACTGTCCAAGTGTACTCAGTGAGAGTCTAATTGACCTAGACCTAAATTAATTGAGTTGTTTTACTCTCAATTAAGTTTCCACACATGCAATTAAACTTGTATTAAGTTTAATTGTACTTTACCTTAGTGAATTAGGGTTTATAACCCTAACTTGAGACATACCTTGACCTAAACCCACTAGAACCTAACCTAATCAACCTAGCCACCTAAGTTTCGACCCACACACACCCACACACACCATCCACACGAAAATATCTAGCCTAGAGTTCTCTAGAACTCTCTACCATGTGTGGTTGCCTTGGTTTCCAAAAATAGCAACCAAGAGCCATTCAATTTTTAGATCCACATTTGGTGGATTTAAAAACCACCATCCACCCTCTCTCTCTCACTCTCCCACGAGCTCCCACCATAGGCCTCTCTAGAGAATTCCATAATTCTCTAGTGAGCTTCCCTTAAGTCTATTAAAAGACCCAATGGGTGGCCATTTGCACCCATTCACTTCCTTGGCATTCATTCCACTTAGGCTAGCCACTCCCATCTCCACTCCACCTCCATGAGTTGAGCACCACTATGGAGGCCACCATCTCCACACTAGGAAGCTAGATCAGCTCCCCAACCTCTCTCCAAGGGCCGACCTAAGCTCCATTGGCCGCCCCTCCTTCTCTCAGCCACTGAAAGGCCATCGGAGACCACCTCCGAATGCCCTTCCTTCTACTAGATTAGTAGCTTAGCTTTTCGTATATTTACTGCTTTTATTTACTACCTAGTAGTATAGTTTTACTTCTCCCCCAATGATGCTTGCGAAATCCCCCCATCGATTCTTGTATGCGATCGTTTTCTGGTAGCCAGGTTTAATTTTCAAGCATTTATGTACAAGCTTTCCTCTACGTTTTATGTTGCAAACGACTCCCCCGCTGAATGAATGAAAAATGCTTTTATATATATATTTGGCTCTATAGGTTTGAAATCACCATGAGCTTAATAATTATCGTTCTTTTTGTGTGATTCAAGTTGCCTATTTCCAATTCTTAATATTCTTGCAACAAAGCATGTCATACCTAAATACGTAATAATCACCAACTGGCATGCGATTCTAAACAAAGTTGAGTAAGATAGATTTCAAAAGTAAAAGCAACGCCCCCCAGAGACGAACGACCGGGACTCAAGTCTCGTTATTTTTACAAAACAATATCTTTGTTCGATCACATTTCGCAACTATACTATGACACTTTTATCAAAAATGCGAGCTACGATTTTTCCCAACAAAATGGTGCCATTGCCGGGGAGGCAACGTCATTTTTCTTGATTTCGATCTTTTAATCTATCGCTGACAAATCTGCCTCTACTTTGTTTTTGATGTGCAGCACAACACAGACCGAAAACGGGATCCGCGCTCACATCGAGCGCGGCGAAGAAAAATCAGGTGTGCATCATCATTTTTTCTTAGATTAGGTTTTACTTGCTGCAATTTCCTTTGAAAAATTCTTTGTGAAAAAAAAATAAAAAATTTTACTCATTTTCATGAAAAAAATAAAAAAAGCATAAAGAAAAAATTTTGAAAAAAAATATAGATTAGGTTTCCTTTCGAATCTAGGCTAGTTGAAAAAAAAAGAGCGAGATATTTTCTATGAATCTTTTGAAAAATTCTTTTTGAAAAAAAAAAGTGCAAAAGTTTTGAAACAGAAAAAAAAATCTTTTTGGTGGAAGGCTTGAATTTCAAATTCAAACCTCTTTAAAAGCTTTTCCACCATCTTTTGATTTTCAGCCAGATTTCAAATCTAACTAAAAATTCGATTGCCAAAAAACTAGTCAGCAAAAGATTCTAAAATTCGGGGTGAACCTTCATTTTCAAACCATCTTTCAAATGCCACCATTACTTTAAAATAAATCTAAGTATAAAATTTTTAAAAATTTGTGAAGTGCACAGGGGTCAAACTGACCTAGATTCAAAAATTTTCAAATTTCAAAAAGTGATTCTGAGTAATCTGTGGATTTGTTTTGACTAAAAATGGTGGGGTTTGATTGATGATCTCATTAGATTTGTTTTCAATATTTTCCCAAATTTTTTAAGATCATTTGATACTGTTTCAAAGAGAAAAACCGACCAGGGGTCAAAATTTCAGATCTAACTCGCTGCCATTCAAAATTCCCTAAAAATTTGGTTGAAAAAGTAAAAATTCGAAAAAAATATTCTCTGGAAAACTAATTGAAAAAGGAATCTACTCAAAAAATTTTAAAATAATTTGATTCCAATTATTATCAGAAAATCAACATTATTTTGGTGGTCTGCTGAAACAGAGAAAAACCCTAGAAGTGCATGCAACTTAGGTTAAATCCTTAGGGTTACAACTAGAGACCACACATTGGGCTAACTTAGACTTAATCAAGTCTAGTTACCCGGTGAGCTTGGTCACCTTGTGGGCCACTCACCTCAAACCCCACTGAAGAAAATGGGTTAAAATTAACTTTAAAATACGAAATCAACCCGAGTTCATTGTCATACTACTGGGTGAGTTTAATATCTCTTGCCAAACCTGGTGACTAAGTCTGTGGGGTAGTGTCAAACGACCGTCGATCGGGGGTCAACGGAATCGGTGGCGTAAGCCAAAGGAAGAACCTTCCCCTTACTCCCCTCGTAACTAGATTGGCTGGGTTAGCTTGAGAGGCGGGATTCACTTTTAGTCGGTTGTACGATGAACTTATCTTCAGGAATTTAAATCCATAACGAAAAATATGGTCACCTGATCTATAAGGACCATTTGATTGATAGGGTCTTAGCCTTGTCCTACGTGGCTACACAAACCCAGGGGTTGGGCAGTGTATGCATGGAAGGAGGTCACTTCGACCTCACTTGGTTGGACCTTGGGAGCCACTCCCAAGGAGGTGAGTCACCTTGCCTGGACCATCTTCTCCCCCCATTTCTTCTACTCCAAGAGCCACCATGGCAAATCCTGGACCTGGACCTAGATCGGGTTAGGACATTGAGAATCTGGACACGATGGCTCGTCTGGAAGCCCGGGTCGTCGAATCTTAGGGGCGACATCAGCAGAGCATGGATCGTATTCTGACGGCGCTTGATAGGATGCAACACCCGCCACGAGGAGAACAACTACTGGATTTCTACGACCCAGCCGCACCTATCATCGCACTGCTAGTCAGAATTCCCGCAGGTAGAGATGCATTTAAGCTTAAGCCCAATGTAATTGGGTTGATTAGCACTCATTTCTATGAGAACTCAAGCGAAGATCCGTTCCAGCACCCTGAGGACCTGAGTCGACTCGTTGAAATGATCCGACCTAGGAATATTGATCTCAGGATTATTTTGATGAAGCTTTTCCCGTTCTCTCTAAGGGACAAAGCTTCATACTGGTTCAAGACTATTGGGAAGCCAATTGGAACCTGGTCAGAATTACGACATGAATTCCTGCAAAGGTTCTTCCCAATCGGTTGAATAAATGCAATGCGGTGCGTAATCACGACTTTCTCCTAGGGAGCTAGGGAGAAATTACATGAAGCATGGGATAGATTTCATGACCTTCTCCAGAAATGCCCGCATCATGGTATACCCAGATGGCACTTAGCCCATGTTTTTTACCATGGGCTGGATGACACACATCAGTATTTGGCCGATGCATTTACCGGCGGGAATTTTCTCGCAAAAGATGAGAACAATGCATTTGAGCTATTTGAATCATTAGCGGAGAACTCGATGAATGCCGTATCTATGAACCAGTTCCAGCGGTCTGGTTAGCAGTGGGTTGGTGTCCACGAGGCTCACACTGATTCTATTCAAGCTGACATGGATATCATCATCAAGCAGCTGGATAGAATAAACCTAATTGAGAAGAAGATTGACCAGATCAGTCAAGGTCAATCCGACTCAAGCTCTGCCGCCGCAAGATCCTCCTATGCACCCCGAGCCCCACCTGCTCGAGTTAATCTACTCGCTCGGGATGCATCTTCTCCGTATTTACGAGATCCTGCATATCAGGATCTTGTGAATAATCTAGATCTTGCACCTTACGACCAGGGTTATGCACCACCCGCAGATTATAATGCGTATCCCCTTGATGGATATACATCTTAGATATCTTTGGCCTATGAGGATGTCAACGCTATCCAAGGATACAGGCGTAATAACCCATACTCAGAGACGTATAACCTTGGTTGGCACCAGCATCCGAACTTCTCCTAGTCTGGTAATTCACAGAGACCACATCAAGATCCACACTACCAGACCAGGCAATACGGGAATGTGCAAAACACGTATCCTAGGCAGCAGCCATCCCTGTCTCAGCAGCCACAACCTCGCTCATTATACCAGCCGCTGCACCAAGCTGCCAACCACCCTCCAAAGCGGGCCGACCTTTGGAGGTGCTGAAAGAGGAGCTGCAAGAATCGATGAGGAAATCTACACAAGATAGTTTGCAGATTATGAAGGCGATGGCTGATCAGATTCAGACCATACATAACATGCAGAACCAACTGTTGCAAGATCACAGGACCCAGGGAGCCTTGCCCTCCCAACCCATCCTGAATCCTCGATAAGTGCAGAACCAGGGTGCCCCGCCTAGGTTTCAGGCACCGTAGGGACAGGCACACACCATACTACAGGCGCCTCTTGCACCACCAGGTTACACGCAAGGCCAGCCGCCTTTGTAGAATCCTGCGTATTCTGCCCCTTCCGCTCCCCCACCACCTCATGGACAGTAAGCTGACGCACACGCTGTCTCATTACGGAGCGGAAGGAAGACATTCGACCCACCACCTAGGCAGGCGGGTTCTGATTTTTCCCACCCTTCGCCACAGGCAGATTCGACTCCTTCATCATCTCAGGAGCCACCTGCAGTAGATAAGGTAAGAGACCACTCATCCTTGAGATTCCTATCCCTTTTCCTGAGGCTCTGACATGGCATGTAGTACAGAAAAAGGACACGTGGAATTTCAAGGACCTGAAATCGATGTTTAAGGAAGTACATATTCAGGTCCCCTCCTCGAGGCTATCGATCACATTCCTGCTGTCACTAGGTTCTTCAAGGACTATTGTACCCTGAAGCGACAGCCGAGAATTGGACGATAGGTAGTACTATCGAAAGAAGCTAGCACCGTGATTCTAGCTGACCTACCACCGAAGAAGAAAGACCCTGGCACCCCACTCATATCTTGCTTCTTGCAGGATTCTCCATTTGATCGGGCCCTTCTAGATTTGGGTTCATCCATCAACTTAACTCCCACCACCATATTTGATCGATTTCGATTTGGGGAGTTGAAACCCACCTCGATTATGATTCAGCTGGCTAACAGATCAGTCAAAACACCGAGGGGGTGGTTGAGAACGTGATCGTAAAAGTCCGCAGGTTCTGCTTTCCCGCAGATTTTTTCATTCTCAATATGGAAGTTCCTTCTAATCTCCGCGATGCACCAATTATTTTGGGTCGCCTATTTCTGGCGAAAGCCCTAGCGAACATCGATTGTGCATCTGGATGTATGGAGATTGCCCTAGGCAATGAGCGACTTCGACTAGACATATTCAGGGCAGCAAAGAACTTTTACTGTGATCGAATAGAGGAGGATGGTGAAGACAAAGATTCGGCTTACTGTGGTAACATTGGGCTCCTTTGTGATGACCCAATGTCTCATTTGTCTACACTATCAGGGTTCTCAGACCTCGATCCACATGGGACCAAGACCACTGTATTACACATATCTCCCCGAAGATCTGACTATTTGGGGTGCGCTTCTGACCACAACACCCCTGAATCCAGCTATCTTGATCCATATATTACTGAATCACCCCTGTTATTGCAGGAAGATGTGACTATAGCTAACGAGTTTCCCGTTAACGTAGTCACACTGATTTCATAGAGAGTGACTCAACGGGAATTCACGTGCACACGGATCAGCAGATTCCCACCATCGACTTTGCTCCTCCCACTCCCATTTTTGACTCAGACCCACCCATGATCAAATTGAAGCTTGTACCCACTCCTCACTTTCTTATAGCTAGACTTTTTTGAGTATAGGTGCACAATCAACTGGTTCGCATCTCTGGACCACTGATTTTGGGAGCATACGAGCATATCTTTCTCTTAATCTTAGCTGGCTCCTATGCTAGAAATGACACATCTGATTGAGTTTTCACCCTGCTAGAGGCATTAAACTTAGCACATATAGATACCATTCGCCCCACATTCCACCATCATTTATATATAACCATTTTTATACATAACATATTTTTCTTTTAGCATATTTCCCTTTTGTATATTTCATGATAACAGGTTGGCCGGTGCTGAATGTATAGTTTCAGGAGCAATTACAGGTGACTTCTACCCACTCATCCTCTGCCAGTATTTATTTTCTTTTATATTCATGCATGAGGACATGCAAGAACTTAGGCATGGGGGATAGATACAGAAAAACTGAAAAAAATTTTATGCCAACACTTAGGAAAACCTCGGAGCTGCATGTAAAACGTACTTTAGGACCTTAGATAAAAGGAACAACAGACCCAACCTCCAATGCTCGCATTGGAGCTAGAAATCATTCGCAACAGCCACTTTCGACTCACCCACTCACCTTTTGTTCTAAATTTAGGGTCAAGCTGATTGTAACCCGATATGGGAATTTCACGAAGTACAAATTATATGAGGTTACATATTGCATTCATGAATAAGATTATTTTATTAAGAGAATGCATTAGGGATTTTATCCTTTAGTTGATTCCTGTAATCTGGAATCCAGTGCAACTTTTCACACACATGTAGAATTTGCAATGGATTCATGGTGAAAGTTGATAAACGTCTTTAGTCTGTCGAGAAGAAGCAGTGCTTCTTTTCTTGAACCCTTGGACAGTGTTTTGGGAGTCAAGTAGATTTTCCTCCAAAAATCCACCAAATAGTCTAAGATGAGAGCAGAGTGTACTGGTGCTTTAAGATTAGTGCGAGGAATCTGGAATCCTAGATAATTAGGTGATGATACTCTGAGATTAGACGTAGTTTTTGCTCTCGGTTCTTCGTATACATTTTTGTACGAAATTTTGAGAACCACCGAATAAGGCAAATACGTGAAGTGCGAGTTTTCATAAAACTAGGGCAAAGGTGGATGGTTACAACCATTCTCTATGGAATCCTCAGCTGAAGGAGGGTATTGATGTCGAGGTCAGAAATACACCACCCTATCCGTCTTTCCTGGTGTCGTGAGTAAGCACTTCCACCAAATAAGCCACCCAATATCTCTTGAGTACCACCAATCCCTAATAATGCCTCCTTAATAAAGTTCATGGATGTATTCCAATTGTGTTATGCTGAAAGAGAAATAATAATAAGAAAAAAGGAATGACGAAAAGGAAGGAAAACTGAAAAAAATTAGAAAAAGAAGAAAAAGCAAAGAAAAGAATGAATATTTAGTGTTTATCGAGGCAATATCACCAAATAAAATTGAGCTCCACCAAATATGGCCTTAACCTATTTTTCTTGTGTTTCTGACCGCCCGAATACTTGCTGAAAAATCTTGACTTAGTGTTAGGGTTATGAGAACTCAATTAAAGTGTTAATGCCTAGTGAGACCACCAAATACAGATCCTATGTGTGAATCTGGTGAGGTTGTGAGCTCTAAAGAAAAGGAAAAGAAAAAGAGTAAGAGAGAATGAACACAAAGGAATCAAAGAGAGCATAGCTTTTCTCGTCTTTCTCTAAGTTGAGTTACTTAGTAATACGAGAATTTGGACTTTGTAGTACTAGTCTCTATATAGCACCAAGTGAGAATGAGCCACCAAATATATAATCCTTTCTCTCAAAGATTCTCTACCTAAGCCCAAAGCCAGGGTGAAATTCATAGAATATCTTGAATACCCCGAAGGAAGAAGTCCTCCTATCCTGCTAGAATTTTTACTAGGGGTCAAGTACAGGTTTTAGAGGTGTATTAGTTTTCACTCGAATCCGTTGCAAAAGCTACATAGCCGCACTTTCACGATTGTCAGGATTTCTAGAGCATAGGTGTTGAACATATGAATTGCTACGCTAACGTGTTTGGTTTTAAAACCTTGTCGTTGTAGCTTAAAAGCGAAGAACTCGTGTTCAATAAATAAAATTTATACCGAAATTGAAATTCCGGGTCGAACACAGGAAGGCGAATGTTTGATTTAAAAAATTCACATTTGTTTTTATTTGTCACGAAATAATTCAATTGATTAGAACTACTTACAATAAATAAGGTAGAGAGAGAGAATAAGAGAGAGAGAATAATAGAAACAAAAATCAAAAGAGATATAGAATGCACATGGAATTCATTATCAAAAGGGATTGTTCATTACACTAAATATTACGACTGGAAAGTGGGAAAATGATTACACTGGAAAGTAGTAAATCTATTCTAGAAAGCAGTAAATCTACGCTAGAAAGCATTAAAAAGAACGGGGAGAGAAATATCCTCCTCGACGGTCACTTGGAGGACGAGCCGGACGGGACGACGCCTGGACGAAGGAGGATGAAGCAAGATGAAGGAGGACAAAGCAGAAGAACGGGAACGGGGCAACACGTCGTCGTCGTCATCGCGGGATCCACTTCCAAAGGGGGACAAAAAATTGACTTTATCTCATGAGAAGCATCCCGGGTGTGGGACAAGCTTCTCTTGAGCTTTGGAGAGGTAGAGAAGAGAAAGAAGGGATGAGAATTTCGTGTGGAGGGGGTCTCCTTTTATAGTTGCAAGGAGTGAGGGAAATTTGGTCATTTAAATCTCAAAACATTAAATAAGGGGTCTTTAGTGATGGATAAAACCGTCCCAAAAGCCCCATCGTGGGAGTAGTGGGCGCCGCTTGCGCGTGCCCGCTCGCTTGCTCGTGTGTGCAACGCTTGCACACATTCAGCTGTCCTCAGCCGTCCGATCGCGAGATTGGACGGCTTAAATCCTGCCTTCAATCTCCTCGCTGCGCGTCGCCCGTGTATGATCTTGCATGAGGCACGGGCGTGCGATAGCCCGTGGGCGATATTTAGCACTCGCAGCCGCCCGATCAAGATCTGATGCTCGCCTGCACCCGCTGTTCCACGTCGCTCGCCCTCTCGCACGCCAGTTTATCATCATTCTTATGCATTAAAACAAACCTAGCTCTTAGAATTTTACTCTGCAAATGGGTTTTTGGGCTGCATTTAGGCATAAAATAGGTTAGGCATGCATTGCATTTTTTATTATCTTTTTAATATGTTTTTGTGAGTGTTAGGGATGTACAGATATATAGATCCCTAAAACCCTAGCACTCAAGAAGGCAAATGATGAAGGAGAAGCCTAGACTAGCTGGAACTCAGCCTAATCCAGCTCACCTCAGCTTGATCCAGCTCACCTCAGCTTGATCCAGCTCACCGCAGCTGGAACTTAGCTTACTTGAACTAGGGTTAGCTCATCCCAGCTCCATTCAGCTAATGTCAGCTGGATGGCAGCTCAAGAGAGTTCACCTTAGCACACCCTAGCTTAGATCCAGCTACATCCAGCTCCACTCTGCTCCAGCCAGCTGAAGAAGAACTCATCCCAGCTCAGGAAGCTCAAGCCCAGCTCCCAGGGACTCAGCTTAGCTCAACTCAGTTGAGCTAAGCTACCTTAGCAACCTCAACCAGCTTGATTCTCCCCGGGAGTAGCAGACCCAGCTCACCTTAGCTCATTATGGTAGAAGCGAGCTTACCTTAGCTCGACTTAGTAGCTAGCAAAGAACTAGCAAGCTAAGCCAGCTAGAATAGCTCCATGCCAGCCTCTTCAGCAGCAGCCAGCTCCAAATTTCAGTTCCAGACTTCTCCTCAGCTACTCCCTCCAAACTCTAGCTCCAACACCTTCTCCTCTACTCCTCCATTAGCTAAGCTAGCTTAGCCTAGCTTAGCTATGCTCCAACTTCCTTGGCTTGTACCACCCCAAAAACCCACCCAACAACTCCACCCAACTAGCTCCACCTAAGCTCCACATAAGCTAACCTACTTGGCACCAACCTAACCTACCCACCACCTCCAAAAGACACCTAAAAGTGGCGCCAAAAACTACCCTAACCACCCCCTTAATGGCGCTACTTTTCCCTCCAAAATCCCCCCTCATCTCCACCACATAATTTCCCTTGAATTCATCTCCACCATCCACCTAACCCCCCTTCTAGAAGACCCCATGTTGGCGCCAACATGGTGGTGTCTCTCCACCACCAAAAGACACCAACACCACCATAACTACCCCCTTTAACACCCCTTGGGTTGGCGCCAACTCTCCTTAGCCATAGGATCACCAACCACCTCCATTCTTCCATCCTAGCCCTCCATTTCAAGGGGCACCTTAACCCCCCATCCTACCCTACAAAAAGACCACTACCCACCACCATTCAAGCCATCCTTGGCTAGCAATTTCAATCTCATATTCCACCAAAAAGCCCACGTCCAAGAGAGAAGAAGAAGAAGAAGATTAAGGGGATATTCTGTCCCCTTGGTGCCTTCCCCTCTTCCCTTCTCTCTTGGGTCACGCCAGCCAAAGGAGAAGCCAGGCAAGGAAGATCTTGGAGGAGATCTTGAAGGTGGTCACGCCACCTTGGAGGAGTTTTTGAGGGTGGTGCACGCCCACCCCTTTGGAGAGAGCATTAAAGGTGGTAGCTTCCACCTTGGAGGAGCTCTTAAGGAAGGAGGAGAAAGAAGCCCTCTTTTCAAGCCAAGCAGCAGCTAGGCTTGGAGCAAGAAGACAACCTTCTTCACCATTGTTACAAGAGGATTTGCATTTCTTTTCTTGCTTTTATATTGTTTAATTCTAGTACAAGCATTCCTCTACTTGTCCTTGAAAAGAACACTCATTCTACTCAATCAAAATTGCCTTCTTTTAGCTTTTTATTGCAGTTGTTTGTTTTGGTTCTAGCACTTGTTTCACCTCTTCTTCCTAATTACCCTAGTCCTCCACTTGCCTAGAGTGAGCTTAGGAAGAAAATATTTCTATCTTTTGTATTTTAGTTAATCATTTGTAGGTGTTAGTTCTTTTAGCTACAATCTACAGTTTGCCCTCGTCTTTTCAAAATACAAAAAAAATTACATATTGAAAAATATCAAAAAGAAAGTTGAGATCTATCTGTAAGCAAGAGGATGAATTTTGCATTTTTTGCCACTTTGGACGACCCTAGATACTCCCCTATCTAGGATATAAATTTAAAAGTGAAAGCGGATTCTCGTGTTACAACGACGTTAAAAACCCGCTTTTACAAATCACGCGTATTTTCCTATCACTTTTCCACGTCGCTCGCCCTCTCGCACAATTCGATCCCATGCCAACGCCTCGCGATAGGGTGCTGAACCGCTACGCTACGACGTCCAAAAGATTGCACGGACGTTTTCAAGCACGTGCATCCACAACTGTTGGATCAAGATCCAATGGCCCAGAAGTGGAGCTCTGATTGAAGAAGAGAAGGTGCGGCAATGCTTGAGGGTCGGTTGGATGGCTGAGATGGCGCCACGTGGCGCCATCTTGGCCCTTGATCTTCTAGGGTTCCCCGATCTCTATCTGATGCTACAGATGTTTGATTAGGGCGATCATGGAGTTGTTGAACTCCAATCATCGTCTTGATTATATCTGTATGGTTGGATTTTCGATCTGAGGCCCCGATAAAAAGTTTGCCCTGTCTAAGCACATAAAAGGAGACAATTAACCTCCATTTTATTCAAACTACTCTAAATGCAAGATGATGCATGTTATGCAATATTTATAGCATGCAATGTAATCCTATGCTTAAGAACATGCATAAATAGACATCTTAGGTAGTGTAAATGTGTTTACATCATACCCCCATGCCTATCTTTTGCTAGTCCCTAGCAAAAACTATATGCTATTTATAAAAGAATTAGGTTGGATTATTTGGGCATGGGTTATTTTCAATCATTAAGAAACTGTCTACTTAGCATCTGAACTTTCAAAGACACAATAGTGGCCGAGTATCTGCCAAAATGCAGACCGCCCCAAGCCCTCACCTTATTCAAAGAAAAATTTCTTTTTCTCTTTTTCCGCTTTTCTAATTTTTTTGGATTTTCAAGTTTTAGGGTTTAAGCATCTTATTGTGAATGTGATAGACTCGTTGACCAGCAATTAAAATGGACTTCGGATTTCTACGCCTCTAGGTGACCTAAAAAGAATTCTGCCTAAAGGTGTATCTTTACAACCTGTAGCTTTCTCCCTACTTTTATTTTTTTTACAGGGTCAACACAAGGGTGAATCCAGTGTATATCTCCCCAGTTTGTTCTACTTCTCCACTTCTTCCTAAGTGTTTTGGGAATTTTCAGTGCATTTATTGAGTTGGGTTCTGGACAACTGGTCGATGAACTATTACCACCAACAACTTGCCAGCCATACTCGTGCGGGAAGTGTGGTTTATTTCTTTTTTTCTTTTCTCCTTTTCTTTTTGATTTTTTTTCCCTTTTTTTTTTAAAGTAGGTGGCTTCGCTGGTCTAAGATTTACCTAAAGGCAGCAAAAAGAAAAGGTCTAGTGATTGGGCTCTGGACAACCTACCTATGGGCTGTTACTCATGATAACTTGCCAGCCATATCATCCTAGAAGGTTCATTAGCTACCCAATTTCCGTTAGAATCACCGAACAATGAGTCAGTGCGTACCTTTCTATCAATTTTCTGACCAAGGACAGCCAAGACCACGTAATCAGAAGCGTCGGTCATGATCTCAAAAGGGGCTGTCCAAACTGGTGGTTGCAAAACTAGAGCACAGGTGACTGCCGTTTTCAGGAAATCAAATGCCTTTCAGCATGATTCATAAAAAACAAACGACATTTCTTTGGAAAGAAGATTGCTCAAAGGACGAGCAACCTTCAAGAAATCCTTGATGAATCTTCGATAAAATCCCACATGACCAAGAAATGATCGGATTTGTTTAACATATGTGGGAGGAGGAAGTTTAGCGATAGCATCAACCTTAGCTTTATCCACTTCAATTCCCCATTCAGAGATTACATGACCCAAAACGATGCCTTCTTGGGTCATGAAATGACCCTTTTCCCAGTTAAGGACCAATCCTGTTTTGATACATCTCTTAAGAATCATTTCCAGATTAGCCAAACAAGAGTCAAATGATTCTCCGAAAATAGAGAAATCATCCATGAAGACTTCCATAAACTCTCCCACCATGTCAGAAAATATGGCTAGCATACACCTTTGAAAAGTCGTAGGTGCATTGCATAACCCGAAAGGCATCCTACGAAAAGCAAAGGTTCCATAGGGATAGATGAAAGTAGTTTTTTCCTGATCCTCAGGATGGATAGGAATTTGGTTGTATCCCGAGTAGCCATCAAGAAAACAAAAGTACTTCTGCCTAGCTAATTTTTCCAAGGTTTGATAGATGAAACGACCAGGCGCGGGTTTGTGCAAGCACCTGGGGTCTTCCCTGGGAAACGTTTGGGCCCAAACCTCCCCTTAAGCAACTTGGCTAGATTTGTTGACAGAATGGGTATTCACAATTGACTACTTATTTCCTATATAGACCAAGTCTTAGGTTATTAGGGAGTCACATTTAAGTTAGGTCTAGTTTTATTTGTTTGATTTGCACACTTTCTCTCATCTCTATCTCTTCTCCTCCCTCCAAGTCTTCCAAGTAGTGCATGCACGGGCGATGGTCCCAAAAGCCACACCTCGAGGGACCATCTGATTTCACCCCCCGCAGCAACAAATCATTGTTTTCTTCCCCCTCGTCTTCTAAAAAAATGGAAAACCCAGGAAGCCGTCAAAAAAATTCTGCTTCCACTTCTAACCCGTCAGCTGACCCACAAGCTGACTCCACCCTCCCTCACCTTCCTAACTTGGAGCAACCAGAAATACCAGCAGGGCCAGGTGGCCCTCCAATTATAACCCATAATACAAATCCCTTTGCATTAATGGTCGACCATTTGGCTCGACTACAACAAAATCAAGAAGATCTAGCTAGGACTGTCACGAACCTAGCTAATCAAGGACAAAATCCACCACCTCGCCAACAGCCTATCGTTCCTCTTAAGGATTTCTATGATCCTTCCAAATATGAGGAAAGACCAGGGGTGGTCATACCACAAGGGCATTTCGAAATCAAACCCGCCATTCTAAACCTTATCAAGCATTTTCATGGTCTTCCAAGAGAGGACCCTTTTTGTCATCTCGAGAAATTAACTGTCCTCGCTCAAACCACTCGTTCCCACATTGTGCAGGAAGACATGTGGTTAATGAGACTCTTTCCTCTCTCTCTTAAAGACAAAGCATCACATTGGTTTAGAACAGTTGGGTGCCCTATTACCACCTGGCCCCAATTAAAAAGTGCTTTTCTTAAAAAAAAATTTCCGATCGGTCGAACAAATGCATTAAGAAGATCTATAATGACCTTTCAACAAAAAATTGGTGAACCCCTCCACGAAGCCTGGGAAAGATTTCAGGAACTTCTAAGAAGTTGTCCCCACCATGAAATTCCACAATGGCAGCTAGTGCAGATCTTCTATCACGGATTAGAAGATCAATTAAAACGATTTGTGGATGCCTCATGTGGGGGCAATTTTCTTAACAAAGACGCCGAAAGTGCCTATCTTCTCTTTGAAGAAATGAGTGAAAACTCATTTAACATGACTTCAATGGACACTTTTGGCAGATCACAAAACCCCAGACATGGAGTCCATGAAATTGACTCCAAAACCACCTCTATTCCAGTCACACATGATGATTTATATATGTTAGCTCAATGACTGGACCAGATGCAAATTCACCAAAAGAAAATGGAAGAAAATCTCACAAACAAACAAGCTCCACACGTCCACTCTCCACACACTACCCCCCCACACATTCTCCGAAGAGAAAATCTACACAATATCGATGCCACATCTGCTGGCCAGCAAATTTCGACTGATTTCCCGCAAGATTTAACTGGGAATTTTGACCAAAATATTTTTGATTCCACATCGGAAAATATTTATGCTCTCCAGGAGCAATTTAGAAACCCCTCCAACACTTCCAATCAAAATTAGAGGACTAACCCGAATCACTCCTGGAAAAACCGGAATCCGATTCCTTTTCCCAAACAAAACTATTTTGGGAATTATGGGCAACCTTTGTATCAACCTGGACCATCCTAGGATGATATTAATAATCAGGTCATGAAAACTCTGCAAGGAATGCAGACTCAAATAACAGAAGTAACCCGCATGATTACCAATTTACAACACCAAGTTAAGGTTACTCCTGATCATCGAACTATTGGGAATTTACCATCCCAACCCATGCCCAACCCAAATAATCAAAGGAATCAATTTCAAGGTGGATATCACAGTCAACCTATTCAGCCAGCACCTCAGCATCCGCCGGGTTTCAATAACAGCCAGGCCCCCCGTCCTCATCCTAGAAACAACCAGGCTGCAAATGCAGTTACCTTGAGGAATGGGAAAACCACTCACAATACCCTGCCTGTTAAAGAAACCCGCTCTAATGACACACAGATTAACTCTTCCCCTGCTATTGTTCAGGAACCAATTCATGCAAAATAGGGCAACCCTACCCCATTTCCACAAGCCCTCCACTCTTCAAAAAAGAAAAAGACAAAATCCGAGCCCACTGAGAAGGAATTAATGGATTTATTTGGGCAAGTAGAAATTAATATCCCTATCCTAGATGCCATTAAGTATATCCCTGCCTATGCAAAATTCCTAAAAGATTTATGTACTCCAAAAAGGCAGCCCAAGAATTTAGGAAAGGTAATTCTTCCAGAGACAGTCAGCTCAGTTGTGCAGAGCCGACTGCCTCTTAAGAGAAAAGATCCCGGCGCACCCTTAATCCAAGTTATCATTAATGATACCTCATTTGATCGCGCTCTGTTGGATCTTGGTGCCTCAATTAATCTTATCCCCACAGTTATTTTTGAGGAATTTAAGATCGGTGAATTTAAGCCTGTTGAGGTTACTCTCCAATTAGCCGACCGATCTATGATTAAACCAAGGGGAATTGTTGAAGATGTTCTTGTCCGGGTCAAAGATTGTCTATTCATAGTAGACTGTTTAGTCCTGGACATAGAGGTACCTGAAGCACTTAAGTTTGCCCCCATTATTCTTGGAAGACCATTCTTAGCCACCGCCCGCGCCAATATTGATTGTGATTCTGGAAAGTGAAGATCATGTGTGGCTATGAATCTGTAACCCTAGACATTTTTCAAGCCTCTAGGCGGTTCCAGGAACCAGATTTCTTTGATTATTTGGATTCAGAAATAGAAAACATTGTGGAGGAAACATTGCAAATTTCCCAATTAGGTTCCTGTTTTGCTGTAAATACGGTTCCTGAACAATCTACTTTTTCTCACCCTTCCACCTCAACCACATGACCAGCTAACATTCCAGCTGACCCTTTCACTCTCACCTCACCTCTAACCCACAAAGCAGAAACTCTTTCGGAACCAGGCCTACAATTGGAATTAAAACCTTTGCCCGATTCCCTTAAATATGTCTTCCTGGGTCCAAATCAGACCCTGCACCTGATTATAAATTCTGGACTCACCGGGGCACAAGAGCACAAACTTCTCCAGGTTTTGAGTAAATATCGAAAAGCTATTGGCTGGACCCTTTCTGATCTTAAAGGCATTCATCCGTCCTATTGTATGCATCGTATATATTTAGAGGACGATTCTCGCCCCTCCCGCCAACCACAAAGGCTCTTGAATCCTAGTATGTAGGAGGTGGTAAAAAAGGAGATTATTAAGTGGTTGGATGCTGATATCATCTACCCCATTTCTGACAGCTCCTGGGTTAGTCCAACTCAAGTTGTCCCCAAAAAGGCTGGACTAACAGTTGTCACCAATGAAAATGGGGAAAATATAGCCACTCGAACCGCTTCTTCTTGGCACGTGTGTATAGATTACCGAAAATTAAACACCGCCCCCAAGAAGGATCATTTCCCGCTCCCTTTTATTGATCAAATCTTGGAGCGGTTAGCCGGACGGGAATTTTACTATTTTTTGGATGGTTATTCTGGCTATAATCAAGTGGCGGTTCATCCTGAGGACCAGGACAAAACAAATTTCACCTGCCCCTTCGGAACCTTTGCTTTCCGAAGAATGCCCTTCGGTCTTTGCAACGCACCTGCGACTTTTCAAAGGTGCATGCTTGCAATTTTTTCAGACTTGGTTGGTGAATGTTTAGAAGTTTTTATGGATGACTTCTCTATTTTTGGGGATTCTTTTGACTATTGCCTCAAAAATCTTGAAAGAACCCTCCAAAAGTGCATAGAAGTTAATCTGGTCCTCAGCTGGGAAAAAATTCATTTCATGGTCCAAGAAGGTATTGTCTTGGGCCATGTTATTTCTAAATAAGGAATCGTGGTAGATAAAGCAAAAATAGATGCTATATTTAGGCTCCCACCGCCCACTACTGTCAAACAAATCAGATCCTTTTTGGGTCATGTGGGTTTCTACCGTCAATTCATACAAAACTTTTCCCAAATCTCCAAGCCTTTAAGTCAGCTTCTTACTAAAGACCAGCCATTTGATTTTAATAATAAGTGCCTGGAGAGTTTTTTGAGGTTGAAGAAAGAGGTTACTGAGGCACCAATATTGCAGGGACTTGATTGGAATAGTCCCTTTGAATTAATGACAGATGCCTCAGATTTTGCTGTAGGGGCCGTTCTAGGGCAAAGAATTGGCAAGAAGCCCGTTGTGATCTATTATGCTAGCAAAACCCTTGATGATGCACAATGGAATTACACAGTTACTGAAAAGGAGCTTCTTGCCATTGTATTTGCCTTAGAAAAATTTAGATCTTATCTGTTGGGGTCACGTGTCACTGTTTATACAGACCACTCAGCAATTAAATATTTGCTGACAAAGAAAGATGCGAAACCCTGCCTTATCCGTTGGATTCTGCTGCTCCAGGAATTTGACCTGGAAATCAAGGATAAAGTGGGATTGCACAATGTAGTGGCCGACCATCTCTCTCGTCTTATGACGAATGACATAATGACCCCGCCAGATCAGTTCCCTGATGAAAGTATTTTAGCTGCTACAACCCTCCCTTGGTTTGCTCCCATCGCAAACTACTTAGCAACAGAACAAATCCCCACTGATTGGCCAAAAACAAAACGGGATAAGTTCTTTGTTGATATTAAATATTATTTTTGGGAGGAGCCCGACCTTTTCTGTATTTGTGCCGATCAGGTCATTCGATGATGTGTCCCCAATTCTGAAATCCATGATATTTTAACACATTGTCACTCAATGGCCTGTGGCGGACATTTTTCGGGCAAGAAAACTGCAGCTAAAATCCTTAATGAGGGATTTTATTGGCCCAGCTTGCACAAAGATGGTCATGACTTCATTCGGTCCTGTGTGTGTTGCCAGAGCATCGGCAACATGACTCGAAAGGGTATGATGCCCCTTAATCCTATTTTAGAAGTTGAAATTTTCGATGTTTGGGGCATCGACTTCATGGGACCGTTCATCAACTCTGGTGGGTATTTGTATATTTTAGTTGCAGTCGACTATGTTTCTAAATGGATAGAAGCAATACCCACCTGCACTAGTGATCACCGTGTGGTTGTCGAATTTCTTAAGAAAAATATTTTCTCAAGATTTGGCATACCAAAAGCCATTATCAGTGACGGAGGATCACATTTCACCCACTCACAATTCCGTCACCTCCTTTCTAAATATGGGGTTAATCATAAAATTTTCACACCATATCAACCCCAAACTAGTGGCCAGGTTGAAGTTTCTAACTGGGAAATTAAAAATATTTTACAAAAGATGGTTAGGCCCGACCGTAAAGATTGGTCCACCAAATTGGACGACGCTTTATGGGCCTACCGTACCGCTTTTAAAACTCCACTTGGCATGTCTTCCTTCCGTCTGATTTTTGGGAAGGCATGCCATCTCCTGGTAGAATTAGAACATAGGGCTTTTTGTGCAATAAAATAACTCAATATGGATTTATCTGACGCCGGTAACCATAGAAAATTACAATTAACTGAATTGGAAGAATTACGTAATTTTTCCTATGAAAATGCGAGGATTTATAAAGACCGAACAAAGAAATTTCACAATAAATATATTGTTCGGAAACACTTTGACGTTAATCAACGTGTTTGGCTTTTCGATGCGAGATTACGTCTTTTTCCTGGCAAATTAAAATCTAAATGGACCGGCCCCTTTATTGTCCATAAACCATATCAATACGACGTTGTTGACCTTTTTGATCAAAAAACTAATTCGACATTTCAAGTCAATGGCCAGCGTTTAAAGCCCTATTTTGACCATACACCTAGAATTCCATCTGAATCTTTTAATTTTACTGAGCCAGCCACCCTTGATCACTAGTGCACATCACGTCCGGCTGAATGGCGTAAAAGATAGCACTGGAAGGGAGGTAACCCATCAATTTTTTTCTTGCTTTCCTTTTTTTTCTTCTTCTAGGTTTTGTTCATCCTAAACCCGACCATTCTTCACTAAGGCGATCCCCTTTCCCTCCTAATGCATGAGGACATGGCATTTCTTAAGCATGGGGGGGTGTTTTTAAATTTTTACGATCGATTTAGGATGTTCAAAACCTAAAAAAAAAATACAATTTTCTTTATTTCCTGCTTGCATACCCAAAAAAAAAAAAATAATAATAAATAAATAAAATAAAATAAAATAAAAATGTTGAAAACTTTTTGAGGAAAAATTTTGAAATCGGGACTAAGGTCGAAAAATTCATTTTTGGTACAATGGGATTTAATCTTTAACAAACTAGGGATAAGGATATAGATCTGATCATTAGAATTCCAGGGTCTAGTTTAGACTAGATCAGATGTCCTCTAAAATTCCACCTGAACTCATGATAGTTCAGGTGACTTGATCTTATTTTGTAATACGGAAAGTATTTGACTTAGTTTCTGATTCAAAAACTTGCGTATCTTAAGAAACTTCTTATGTCTATTTTCACACACAAGCCAACATTTAAAAATAATTAAAAAAGTTTTTTGAAAAACTCCCGTGTTTGGATTTAGTAAAAGTCTGAAGTAGATCATTGGTTTGAGTTCCCACCGCCGAGAAGGAAAATACCTTCTTTGAGGATGCGATGTCAACATGTTACCGCCTTGGCGCTGCTCTATATCTATATTTCATATCTTTAGACGGAGCATTAAAGCGCATTTTAGCAGCTCAAGTGTCTTGGACGGTGCTCTACCTATAGCGTCGGAGCAAGAGCTTGAGTTTGCTTGGAGCGCCCCTTTTCACCGCATCGTGTTTTGGGGATGTGAGCTCCTGGGTGGTGTCATGGACAGTGCTATCCCAAAGTACTGGTGCCAGAGCCCCCTCGAGGAATGGTAACGGGAATGATGATCCCGACACATCTGTTGCAAGACTAAGCTAAAAATAAGCATGGGGGAGAAAAAAAAAAAATATATATATATAATAATAATAACACGTCCTTATAAATGTTGGCTTTTCACAAGCACAGACATAAGGTTTTAAAGGATTTTGCAAGTTGCGAATCAGATTCACGAGCCAGAAAAATCCTAAAAACAAACATTTCAAGTCATCTGAATTAACAAGAGGTTAATTTGTGAATTTTCTGGAAGATATATTGATCCCGTTCTGTCTAATGGTTGGATCCAAAAACAAATCCTGATGTTTATCTTCAACAAATCCCATACCTCTAGTGTTTTAATCTACCAAGGTCCATTAATCTCTTTTTCTCCTCAAAAGTTGAAAAAATTAGATTTCCCAAAAATTCCATTTTAAGTTTTGCTAAGAGACTAGCAAAAGATAAGCATGGGGGTGTGATAAACGCCAGTTTATCATCATTCTTATGCATTAAAACAAACCTAGCTCTTAAAATTTTACTCCGCAAACAGGTTTTTGGGCTGCATTTAGGCATAAAATAGGTTAGGCATGCATTGCATTTTTTATTGTCTTTTTAATATATTTTTGTGAGTGTTAGGGATGTACAGATATATAGATCCCTAAAACCCAAGCACTCAAGAAGGCAAATGGTGAAGGAGAAGCCCAGACTAGCTGGAACTCAGCCTAATCCAGCTCACCTCAGCTTGATCCAGCTCACCACAGCTTGATCCAGCTCACCGCAGCTGGAACATAGCTTACTTGAACTAGGGTTAGCTCATCCCAGCTCCATTCAGCTAATCTCAGCTGGATGGCAGCTCAAGAGAGTTCACCTTAGCTCACCCTAGCTCAAGTCAGCTCAGATCCAGCTCAACTTAGCTGAGTCTAACTCATCTCAGCTCCCACTAGTCCACAGGGAGCTCTAGCTAGCTCAGCTAAGTTGACAGGAGTTCACCCCAGCTCAGATCCAGCTACATCCAGCTCCACTCAGCTCCAGCCAGCTGAAGAAGAACTCATCCCAGCTCAGGAAGCTCAAGCCCAGCTCCCGGGGACTCAGCTTAGCTCAACTCAGTTGAGCTAAGCTACCTTAGCTCCCTCAACCATCTTGATTCTCCCCGGGAGCACCAGACCCAGCTCACCTTAGCTCATTATGGTAGAAGCTAGCTTACCTTAGCTCGGTTTAGTAGCTAGCAAAGAACTAGCAAGCTAAGCCAGCTAGAATAGCTCCATGCCAGCCTCTTCAGCAGCAGCCAGCTCCAAATTTCAGCTCCAGACTTCTCCTCCTCAGCTCCTCCCTCCAAACTCTAGCTCCAACACCTTCTCCTCTACTCCTCCATTAGCTAAGCTAGCTTATCTTAGCTTAGATATGCTCCAACCTCCTTGGCTTGTACCACCCCAAAAACCCACCTAACAACTCCACCCAACTAGCTCAACCTAAGCTCCACATAAGCTAACCTACTTGGCACCAACCTAACCTACCCACCACCTCCAAAAGACACCTAAAAGTGGCGCCAAAAACTACCCTAACCACCCCCTTAATGGCACCACTTTTCCCTCCAAAATCCCCCCTCATCTCCACCACGCAATTTCCCTTGAATTCATCTCCACCATCCACCTAACCCCCATTCTAGAAGACCCCATGTTGGCGCCAACATGGTGGTGTCTCTCCACCACCAAAAGACACCAACACCACCATAACTACCCCCTTTAACACCCCTTGTATTGGCGCCAACTCTCCTTAGCCATAGGATCACCAACCACCTCCATTCTTCCATCCTAGCCCTCCATTTCAAGGGGCACCTTAACCCCCCATCCTACCCTATAAAAAGACCACTACCCACCACCATTCAAGCCATCCTTGGCTAGCAATTTCACTCTCATATTCCACCAAAAAGCCCACGTCCAAGAGAGAAGAAGAAGAAGAAGATTAAGGGGATATTCTGTCCCCTTGGTTCCTTCCCCTCTTCCCTTCTCTCTTGGGTCACGCCAGCCAAAGGAGAAGCCAGGCAAGGAAGATCTTGGAGGAGATCTTGAAGGTGGTCACGCCACCTTGGAGGAGTTTTTGAGGGTGGTGCACACCCACCCCTTTGGAGAGAGCATTAAAGGTGGTAGCTTCCACCTTGGAGGAGCTCTCAAGGAAGGAGGAGAAGGAGCCCTCTTTTCAAGCCAAGGGGTAGCTAGGCTTGGAGCAAGAAGACAACCTTCTTCACCATTGTTACAAGAGGATTTGTGTTTCTTTTCTTGCTTTTAGATTGTTTAATTCTAGTAGAAGCATTCCTCCACTTGTCCTTGAAAAGAACACTCATTCTACTCAATCAAAATTGCCTTCTTTTAGCTTTTTATTGCAGTTGTTTGTTTTGGTTCTAGCACTTGTTTCACCTCTTCTTCCTAATTACCCTAGGCCTCCACTTGCCTAGAGTGATCTTAGGAAGAAGATATTTCTATCTTTTAGATTTTAGTTAATCATTTGTAGGTGTTAGTTCTTTTAGCTACAATCTGCAGTTTGCCCTCGTCTTTTCAAAATACAAAAAAAATTACATATTGAAAAATATCAAAAAGAAAGTTGAGATTTATCTGTAAGCAAGAGGATGAATTTTGCATTTTTTGCCACCTTGGACGACCCTAGATACTCCCCTATCTAGGATATAAATTTAAAAGCGAAAGCGGATTCGCGTGTTACAACGACGTTAAAAACCCGCTTTTACAAATCACGCGTATTTCCCTATCACTCTTCCACGTCGCTCGCCCTCTCACGCAATTTGATCCCTTGCCAGCGCCTCGCGATAGGGTGCTGAACCGCTACGCTACGACGTCCAAAAGATCGCACGGACGTTTTCAAGCACGTGCATCCACAACTGTTGGATCAAGATCCAACGGCCCAGAAGTGGAGCTCTGATTGAAGAAGAGAAGGTGCGGAGATGCTTGAGGGTCGGTTGGACGGCTGAGATGGCGCCACGTGGCGCCATCTTGGCCCTTGACCTTCTAGGGTTCCCCGATCTCTATCTGATGCTACAGATGTTTGATTATGGCGATCTTGGAGTTGTTGAACTCCAATCATCGCCTTGATCATATCTATATGGTTGGATCTTCGATCTGAGGCCCCGATAAAAAGTTTGCCCTGTCTAAGCACATAAAAGGAGACAATTAACCTCCATTTTATTCAAACTACTCTAAATGCAAGATGATGCATGTTATGCAATATTTATAGCATGCAATGTAATCCTATGCTTAAGAACATGCATAAATAGACATCTTAGGTAGTGTAAATGTGTTTACATCATACCCCCATGCCTATCTTTTGCTAGTCCCTAGCAAAAACTATATGCTATTTATAAAAGAATTAGGTTGGATTATTTGGGCATCGGTTATTTTCAATCATTAAGAAACTATCTACTTAGGATCTGAACTTTCAAAGACACAATAGTACCCGAGTATTTGCCAAAATGCAGACCGCCCCAAGCCCTCACCTTATTCAAAGAAAATTTTCTTTTTCTCTTTTTCCACTTTTCTAATTTTTTTGGATTTTCAAGTTTTAGGGTTTAAGAGTGGCTTTCTACGGCCATTCAACTCACCCAAGATTTGATGAGAACTCTAAGTTTTAAGCATCTTATTGTGAATGTGATAGACTCGTTGACCAGCAATTAAAATGGACTTTGGATTTCTCCGCCTCTAGGTGACCTAAAAAGAATTCTGCCTAAAGGTGTATCTTTACAACGGGTAGCTTTCTCCCTACTTTTATTTTTTTTACAAGGTCAACACAAGGGTGAATCCAGTGCATATCTCCCCATTTTGTTCTACTTCTCCACTTCTTCCTAAGTGTTTTGGGAATTTTCAGTGCATTTGTTGAGCTGGGTTCTAGACAACCGGTCGATGAACTGTTACCACCAACAACTTGCCAGCCATACTCGTGCGGGAAGTGTGGTTTATTTCTTTTTTTCGTTTCTCCTTTTCTTTTTGATTTTTTTTCCCTTTTTTTTTAAAGTAGGTGGCTTCCCTAGTCTAAGATTTACCTAAAGGCAACAAAAAGAAAAAGGTCCAGTGATTGGGCTCTGGACAACCTACCTATGGGTTGTTACTCACGATAACTTGCCAGCCATGTCATCCTAGAAGGTTCATTAGCTACCCAATTTCCGTTAGAATCGCCGAACAATGAGTCAGTGCAAAGAAAGTGTGTAGATGCCAAAAACTCAAAAATTCCCTCAAATCAGAGGGTGGGTTGATAAGTCGTGTACTTATCACCCAAAGTTATTTATTCCAATTACGATAGAATTAAAATGGCGAGGACTCGAAAGACAAATCCACATCTTAGTGGATACACGGGCTAATTAAGTCCAAAGACATGAAGGGTCTTTGTGTTCAGATCCTAATGTAAAATTTCCTAAGATTGAAAAGTCCTAATGTCCAACTAATCCTCCCTATCTTTGATTTTTTTTATGTATAAATAAGAAGATAAAAAGAATTTACATGAATTTCACAAAGCTGACCAAATGATTAAAAAATGAATCCACCCCCCATGCCTAGCTGATGCAATGTCCTCATTGAAAAAGAGACATGAAAGAAAGGGTAGAATATGAAAGATGTCACCTGAATATGAAGCTCGTATCAGCCTTGTGTCATATGTACAAATGCTAAGTTTAATGCCATCATCTAGGCGAAGTCCAGCCAAAGAAGTCACAGAATGGCTAGAGCAACTATGTCTGAGACGGGTTCTGGAAGAATACGGTCAATAATGGGCTTCAGACATTGACCGTTGACTTTAAATGTGTTACCCGTCTTTGGGTCAGAAATCTGAATGGCTCCATTTGGAAAAATCTGGTCAATTATGAATGGGTCATTCCATTTAGATCTAAGTTTGCCAGGAAAGAGCTTAAGTTTAGAATCGAATAACCAGACCTTCTGGTTTGGCTCAAAGCTCTTGTAGGAAATCAGTTGATCATGTAGAGCTTTGGTCCGAGCCTTGTAGATCTTGGCATTCTCATAAGCATCATTTCTAAGCTCCTCCAACTCAGATAGTTGGAGTTTCCTGGTCTTCCCAGCTAAATTCAGATCTAATTTGCATTGTTTGATCGCCCAAAATGCCCTGTGTTCAATCTCTACGGGTAGATGGCATGCCTTTCCATACACCAAACGTAATGGAGACATGTCGATGGGCGTTTTATACGTGTACGGTAGGCCTAAAGAGCATCCTCAAGCTTTTGAGTCCAATCCTTGCGATCAGGCCTAACCATTTTCTGCAGAATGTTCTTGATCTCTCGATTGGAGATCTCGGCTTGTATATTCGTCTGGGGATGGTAAGGTGTGGAAATTTGGTGATTAACCTCGTATTTGGCCATTAAATTCTGGATTTGGGTGTTAGTAAAGTGAGTGCCACAATCACTGATGATACCCTCGGAATCCCGAACCTAGTGAAGATATTTTTCTTGACAAAATCAATGACAACCTTGTGGTCATTGGTTTGGGTGGGAATCGCCTCAATCCATTTGGACACATAATCAACAGCAACAAGAATGTACTGATGTCCAAATGATGGGATAAAGGGTCCCATGAAATCGATGCCCCAAACATCGAAAATTTCGACAGGAAGAATAGGGTTTAGGGGCATCATGTCTCTCTTAGTTACGCTCCCGAGTGCCTAACATCGAGAACATGACCTTGAGAAATCTTGGGCATCCTTGAATAAAGACGGCCAATAGAAGCCAGATTGCGAGATTTTTGCAGCCGTCTTTTTCCCAGAGAAATGTCCACACCCAGATGCATGGCAAAACTCGAGTATACTGTTGAATTCATTCTCCGGTATACATCGACGAATAATCTGATCATAGACGATGCGACACGGTTCAGGGTCCTCCCAGAAGTAATATTTGGCCTTAGGTTTGATTCTATCCTGTTGTTGCTTGGTCCAATCTTGAGGATTTGACCAACAGCCAAATAATTAACAATGTTAGCAAACCATGGGGTGTGGACACCTAAAACTGTGAGAAAGTTTCATCCGGAAAAGTGTGAGCAATCGGAATGTTCGGACGAGAGGAATCACCTAGGAGTCTCAACAAATGATCCGCTACCACATTTTGTACCCCAATTTTATCCTTGATTTCAAGATCAAATTCTTGAAGTAGAAGAATCCAACGAATAAGCTGGGGTTTAGCATCCTTTTTGGCCAAGAGATGTCTCAAAGCCGAGTGGTTGGTATAGATAATAACATGAGACCCTAAGAGATAAGCCCTGAATTTTTCCAAAGCAAACACTACAGCTAGTAATTCCTTTTCAGTAATAGTGTAATTCCTCTGGGCTTCATCCAGAGTTTTACTAGCGTAGTAGATGACAGAGGGCTTTCTATCAATTTTCTAACCAAGGACAGCCAAGACCACGTAATCAGAAGCGTCGGTCATGATCTCAAAAGGGGTTGTCCAAATTGGTGGTTGCAAAACTGGAGCACAGGTGACTACCGTTTTCAGGAAATCAAATGCCTTTCAGCATGATTCATCAAAAACAAACGACATTTCTTTGGAAAGAAGATTGCTCAAAGGACGAGCAACCTTCAAGAAATCCTTGATGAATCTTCGATAAAATCCCACATGACCAAGAAATGATCAAATTTGTTTAACAGATGTGGGAGGAGGAAGTTTAGCGATAGCATCAACCTTAGCTTTATCCACTTCAATTCCCCATTCAGAGATTACATGACCTAAAATGATGCCTTCTTGGGTCATGAAATGACCCTTTTCCCAGTTAAGGACCAATCGTGTTTTGATACATCGCTTAAGAATCATTTCCAGATTAGCCAAACAAGAGTCAAATGATTCTCCGAAAATAGAGAAATCATCCATGAAGACTTCCATAAACTCTCCCACCATGTCAGAAAATATGGCTAGCATACACCTTTGAAAAGTCGTAGGTGCATTGCATAACCCGAAAGGCATCCTATGAAAAGCAAAGGTTCCATAGGGATAAATGAAAGTAGTTTTTTCCTGATCCTCGGGATGGATAGGAACTTGGTTGTATCCCGAGTAGCCATCAAGTAAACAGAAGTACTTCTGCCTGGCTAATTTTTCCAAGATTTGATAGATGAAAGGCTGGGGAAAATGATCCTTTTTAGTGGCTATGTTCAGCTTCCTATAATCAATACAAACCCTCTAAGAGGAAGCTAAATGAGTTGTGATAGGTTCTCCTCTCTCGTTAGTCACAACGGTAATCCCAGCTTTCTTCGGAACAATCTGTACGGGACTTACCCAGGGACTGTCAGAGATTGGATAAATAATTCTTGCATCGAGCCACTTGATGGTTTCCTTTTTGACCACTTCTCGCATATTTGGATTCAATCTCCTCTGCATCTGGCAAGAAGCGTAGGATCCATCTTCCAAGAATATTCTATGATTACAGTAAGATGACTCGATCCCCCTGAGGTCATGAATGATCCAACCAATTGCCTCCTTATGTTCCTTCAGGACCTCGATCAATTTAATCTCTTGCTCCTTTGTCAATTTAGCATTGATAATCACAGGGAGCATCTTCTGAGGTCCTAAAAATTGATATTTCAAATTCTCAGGCAATGGTTTCAATTCAAGCTAGGGTGGGTTGATGATTGATGGTAGGGTAGATGCTGAAGATTCAACAAAGGGAAGAGGTTGTGAGTGAACAAAATCAATAACCTCTTCAGAAGATGGCAGATCAGCCATAGAGGGTTGCGGGTGAAATTCATCATCCAAAGAGGAACTTTCGATTGAAGAAACCATCAAACAAGTTTCAATGTTATCGTTATCCTCATCAAGTTCCTCAATAAATCCACAATCCTGAAATTTGTTGATCGCCTTAAAAATATCCAATTTCATTTGTTGATCCCCAAAGGTGATTTCCATGCTATCGCTTTGACAATTAATGTTTGCCTTAGTGGTAGCCAGGAACGGACGCCCCAGAATGATGGGCGTGTTCCTCAGATTATCAGGTACATCCATGTCAAGGACAAGGAAATCTACAGGAAAATAGAAATCCTTAACCTTAACTATAACATCTTCAATAACTCCTCACAGGTTTGTGACTGAGTGGTCCGCTAACTGTAGCGTTACTGAAGTTGGCTGAAGTTCACCTAGCCCAAACTTCTCGTAAAGAGAAGTCGGAATTAGGTTGATGGATGCACCCAGATCCAAAAGTGCTCTATCAAATGTGTAATCTTCGATGACGCAAGAAATCAATGGAGCACCAGGATCTCTCTTTTTCTGAGGGAGGTAGCGCAGGATAACAAAACTAGCCTACTCAGAGAGTACCACCTTCCTCGAAATAGATTCTCTCAACTTACGCTTTTGTGTACATAATTCCTTTAAAAATCTTGCGTAAGCCGGTATGTACTTGATAGCATTAAGGAGCAGGATATTGATCTCAACATTCGTAAATAGATTCAGAAGCTCCTCATTTCTATCAACAGACTTCTTCTTCTTTGATTTGGTTAAGGCTTCAGGAAAAGGAACATGAGTTAGATCTTTGGAATCAGGTTCCTGAGCCTTGATTTCTCCTTCAGGATTCTCCTCTCTCTCCTCAGGTTCCTCAGGATTCAAAAGATCAGAATAGTGTGGTTGTAGATCCTGAGTCTGCTTACCGCTCCTCAAAGTGACAGAATTTGCAGATGCAAAAGAATTTGGGTCTTGGGGAGGGTTAGGAAAGATTGGAGGGGCTTGATTAGCCATGAATTGTTGATTTGCAGAAGAAGAAGAAGACGAGGAACCCTGCTCAACCACCTGAGCATGTGCGTGTGGGTCCCTCTGATTTCCGTACCCATGGGCTTGGTTGCCCGAATTCATAATATTTCGTGGGTTGGGTACGGGTTGGGATGGTAGAGATCCAGGTTGACGAGAGTTAGTAATGAGCCCGAACTGCAAGTTGTCCAGCGAGTTTTTCATTTGCTGCAAGAGCTGGAGCATGGATCCTTGCATCTCTACCATTTGACGGTTCAAATCAGCCTGCCCTGCTGGTTGACAGGCATTCCAAGCTGGCTGATTGACCTGATTCGAAGGCAACTGAGTATATACTCGACCTTGACCCATTGGTCGTTGCGGAGCATAGTTGCTGGGTCGAAATTGGGTTTGTTGCCCTGGGTTTTTCCTAGAGAAGTTAGGGTGGTTTCTCCAACCTGGATTATAAGCATTAGAGTAGAGGTCGGATCTAACATTCTCTTGTATAGCACAGACATCCTCATAAGGTGAGGATGGAGAGAAAGAAAGGGAAGGATCAGAAAAACTAGGATCAAAGGCCCCAGTTTGGAACTCGTGGGGTTCCGAAAAATGCTGACTCATAGTTGAGCCGCATCGAGTTGATTCACGAACTCCCGTCCAGAAGGAGCTTGTGAGGAATGGAATCCCAAATTTTGGGATTGAGTGGATTGAGAGTTATTCATAGAATTGCCAGCCATCTACTCTTCCATTCTTTTAGCAACCAAGTCTACCTTATCAAGTTTGTTACAAATCAATTCCATATCAAATGAATGAGTCATGAACTTCATTGACATTTGATCTGGGCTGCTGGGACTGGTTAAATGTATCCATGGAGGCATGATTGATTGAATTCTCACTCATTTCCTCAAATAAATCATGTGCACTATCTGCATTTTTATTGAGGAAATTGCCTCTGCAAGAAGCATCCACATGATTTTTGAGTTGCTCAGTCAACCCATGATAGAAGATTTGCACAAGTTGCCATTTCGACACCTCGTGGTGTGAACACCTTTGCAATAAGTCCTAGAATCGCTCCCAGGCCACATGAAACTGCTCCCCCGGCCACTGGGTAAAGGTAGTGATTGCTCGTCTCAAAGCATTGGTACGTCTGACTAGGAAGAATTTCTTTAGAAAGGTCGATTTCAACTCATTCGAAGTTCTAATTGGTCTTCCTATTGTCCTATACCAATGTGCGGCCTTATCCCTAAGAGAGTGGGGGAAGAGCCTCATGATCATTTGCTCCTCGTTTACGTTTCGTGCCTTGGTGGTCTAGACCAAAGTTGTCAAGTCCTCCAAGTGCTGAAACGGATCTTCGGAGCCAAGCCCATGATAATGTTTGATCAGGCTTAACACCTGGGGCTTGATTTCTACGTCACCGACTGGAATCTGGACGTCGGGACATTCCCTGTAATTTGAAGGATCATAAAAATCCTTCAAGGGCTGATCACCCTGCATTCTCTGGAACCATTCCTGCATTCTCTGCATTTGTTCCAGCTACCTTCGAAATTCTTCCTGTGGAATTCCAAGCAGAGGAGGCTGTTGGTCGGCCATGGGATCAATTTGACCAAAATCCAATTTGTGCCTCCTAGAATGCTCTAATGGTCCTTCCAATCGGGGATTCAATGACCGTCTTCCCAGCATAAACTAGGAGAAGGTCGGAAGGACTGGGGATAGGGACCCTGCATCACAACAAAACAAGGTTGTCCTTAAGTAGGGTAGCCTAAGGATCTACTGGCTCCCAAAACCCGCCTTAAGGCTGTAAATGATTTACTCTACTTGCGTCTATTTAAGCTAACCAGTTAGAAGGAGGGACTGGGGAGAAGGTTCTTCCTTGGCCAGATTATCAGGTACATCCATGTCAAGGACAAGGAAATCTACAGGAAAATAGAAATCCTTGACCTTAACTGTAACATCTTCAATAACGCCTCATGGGTTTGTGATTGAGCGGTTTGCTAACTATAGCGTTACTGAAGTTGGCTGAAGTTCACCTAACCCAAACTTCTCGTAAAGAGAAGTCGGAATTAGGTTGATGGATGCACCCAGATCCAAAAGTGCTCTATCAAATGTGTAATCTCCGATGACGCAAGAAATCAACGGAGCACTTGGATCTCTCTTTTTCTGAGGGAGGTGGTGCAGGATAATAGAACTTGACTGTTCGGATAGTAACACCTTCCTCGGAACAGATTCTCTCAACTTATGCTTTTGTGTACATAACTCCTTTAAAAATCTTACGTAAGCTGGTGTGTGCTTGATAGCATCAAGGAGCAGGATATTGATCTCAACATTCTTAAATAGATTCAGAAGCTCGTCATTGCTATCAAAAGACTTCTTCTTCTTTGATTTGATTAAGGCTTCAGGAAAAGGAACATGAATTAGATCTTTGGAATCAGATTCCTGAGCCTTGATTTTTCCTCCAGAATTCTCCTCTCTCTCCTCAGGTTCTTCAGGATTCAAAAGATCATAATAGTGTGGTTGTGGATCCTGAGTCTGCTTACCACTCCTCAAAATGACAGAATTTCAGATGCATAAGAATTTGGGCCTTGGGGAGGGTTAGGAAAGATTGGAGGGGCTTGATTAGCCATGAATTGTTGATTTGTAGAAGAAGAAGAAGAAGACGAGGAACCCTGCTCAACCACCTGAGCATGTGCGTATGGGTCCCTCAGATTTTCGTACCCATGGGCTTGGTTGCTCGAATTCATAATATTTCGCTGGTTGGGTACGGGTTGGGATGGTAGAGATCTGGGTTGACCAGAGTTAGCAATGAGCCCGAGCTGCAAGTTGTCCAGTGAGGTTTTCATTTGCTGCATGAGCTGGAGCATGGATCCTTGCATTTCTACCATTTGTCGATTCAAATCAGCCTGCCAAGCTGGCTGATTGACCTGATTTGGAGGCAATTGATTATATACATGACCCTGACCCATTGGTCGTTGTGGAGCATAGTTGCCGGGTCGGAATTGGGTCTGCTGTCCTGGGTTTTTCCAAGAGAAGTTAGGGTGGTTTCTCCAACCCGGATTATAAGCAGTAGAGTAGGGGTTGGATCTAACATTCTCTTGTACAGCATAGACATCCTGATAGGGTGAGGATGGAGAGAAAGAAAGGGAAGGATCAGAAAATTGGGATCAAAGGCCCCAGTTTGGAACCCGTGGGGTTTCGAAAAATGCTGACTCACAGGTTGAGCCGCATCAAGTTGATTCACGAACTCCCGTCCAGAAGGAGCTCGTGACGAATGGAATCCCGAATTTTGGGATTGAGTGGATTGAGAGTTGTTCATAGAATTGCCAGCCATCCACTCTTCCATTCTCATAGCAACCAAGTCCACCTTATCAAGTTTGTTACAAATCAATTCCATATCAAATGAATGAGCATCATGGACTTCATTGACATTTGATTTGGGCTGCTGGGACCGGTTAAATGTATCCATGGAGGCATGATTGATTGAATTCTCACTCATTTCCTTAAATAAAACATGTGTACTATCTGCATCTTTATTGAGGAAATTGCCTCCGTAAGAAGCATCCACATGATTTCTGAGTTGCTCAGTCAACCCATGATAGAACATCTATACGAGTTGCCATTTCGGCACCTCGTGGTGCAGAAACCTCCGCAATAGGTCTTGGAATCGCTCTTAGGCCACATGAAATTGCTCCCCCAGCCACTGGGTAAAGGTAGTGATTTCCCATCTCAAAGCATTGGTACGTCCGATTGGGAAGAATTTCTTTAGAAAGGCCGATTTCAACTCATTCCAAGTTGCAATTGATTTTCCTATTGTCCTATACCAATGCGTGGCCTTATCCCTAAGAGAGTGGGGGAAGAGCCTCATGATCATTTGCTCCTCGTTTACGTTTCGTGCCTTGGTGGTCTAGACCAAAGTTGTCAAGTCCTCCAAGTGCTGAAACGGATTTTCGGAGCCAAGCCCATGATAATGTTTGATCAGGCTTAACACCTGGGGCTTGATTTCTACGTCACCGGCTGGAATCTGGACGTCAGGACATTCCCTGTAATTTGAAGGATCATAAAAATCCTTCATGGGCTGAGCGCCATGCATTCTCTGGAACCATTCCTACATTCTTTGCATTTGTTCCAGCTACCTTCGAAATTCTTCCTGTGGATTTCCAAGCAAAGGAGGTTGTTGGTCGGCCATGGGATCAATTTGACCAAAATCCAATTTGCGCCTCCAAGAATCCTGTAATGGTCCTTCCAATCGGGGATTCAATGACCGTCTTCCCAGCATAAACTAGGAGAAGGTCGGAAGGATTGGGGATAGGGACCCTATAACACAACAAAACAAGGCTGTCCTTAAGTGGGGTAGCCTAAGAATCTACTGACTCCCAAAACCTGCCTTAAGATTGTAAATGATTTACTCTACTTGCATCTACTCAATCCAACCAGTTAGAAGGAGGGACTGGGGAGAAGGTTCTTCCTTCGGCTTTCACCTCCGGTTCCTAGTGTATCCCCCAGCCGCGGTCGTTTGACATTACTCCCCTAGCTGGACATCAGATTAATCAGTATAAGTAGGTTAATCAAAGACAATCTCAGACTAGGCCCTGAAGAGCGAATCCTACCTTAAGGCCAATGTCTACTCAATTTTATTAAGGCCTGGGATTGTGGTGCTTATGGAATGTGATGGACCCTTAAAATGAGTTGTGCCCTTAATGATTGATTGAGATTTGTGTAAGTGCGTGCATAACCAGGGTTTTCAAAAAAGATTATTTATGATGCTTGAATTTTAATGTTCAAATCTTGCTTAAGTAGCTTTTAGGGTTTCAAATTAGGTGGATTGCAATCAAGTTTCTAGGCAAACCAAGTTGTCAAACACAGGTGAAGATTGTTTTTCTTTAAAACCAGAAGGAAAATGGAGTGCCTGGAATAGACCTAGATTGAAAACCCTAAGAAGGAGCTACTTGCTGAGTTGATTTTAAGTAGAGTGGTGCGGCCCAAACAACTCAAACAATTGGCCACAAATGCACCACTAAGTTAGGCACTCAAAGATGGTTAACCTAGAATGATTTCTATTCTTTTATGTGTTGCTTTGTGTGTACCGGTTCCACAGATCAGAACCCGATTGAGTAGAAACAAATCAATTTGATTAAGTGCCTTGAATGTGGGTGTATGTTGTGTTTTTGTTGAAAATTACCCCACAAGATTATCTTTTTGTTATTTTTTTTTATAAATGAGGGTGGAATGAATGTGAGTGAGAATTCAAACAACCAATCTATTCCTAAGATTTATGCAAACACCTAGGTTAATTGGAATTTGGATTTAATGTGGCGAATGAAATCTGTGGAGGAGGGAAGAATGGGGAGCACTTACAGTTGTCTTCAATTGCACTTTACTCTAGTTTATCGCTTGATGATTCCTTGATGGAGGTCTCTGCAAAACAATAGACACAAGTGAAAGCAAGTTAGAAAATAATAAAGTGCAAGAAATGTGAAAAGAAGATCAGAAATTGTTGCTACCCCTGCAATGGCGCCAAAATGTTGAACGTATGAATTGCTACTCTAACGTGTTTGGTTTTAAAACCTTGTCGTTGTAGCTTGAAAGCGAAGAACTCGTGTTCAACAAATAAAATTTATACCAAAATTGAAATTCCGGTCGAACATAGGGAGGCAGACGTTTGATTTAAAAAATTTGTGTTTGTTTTCATTTGTCACGAAATAATTCAATTGATTAGAACTATTTACAATAAATAAGGGAGAGAGAGAGAATAAGAGAGAGAGAATAATACAAACAAAAATCAAAAGAGATATAGAATGCACATGGAATTCATTATCAAAGGGGATTGTTAATTACACTCAATATTACGACTGGAAAGCGGGAAAATGATTACACTAGAAAGCAGTAAATCTATTCTCGAAAGCAGTAAATCTACTCTAGAAAGCATTAAAAAGAATGGGGAGAGAAATATCCTCCTCGATGGTTTCTTGGAGGACGAGCCGGATGGGACGATGCTTGGACGAAGGAGGATGAAGTAGGATGAAGGAGGACGAAGCAGAAGAATGTGAATGGGGCAGCACATCGTCGTTGTCGTGGGATCCACTTCTGAAGAGGGACGAAAAATTGACTTTATCTTGCGAGAAGCATCCTGGGTGTGGGACAAGCTTCTCTTGAGCTTTGGAGAGATAGAGAAGAGAATGAAGGGATGACAATTTCATGTGGAGGGGGTCTCCTTTTATAGTTGCAAGGAGTGAGGGAAATTTGGTCATTTAAATCTCAAAACATTAAATAAGGGGTCTTTAGTGACGGATAAAACCGTCGATAAAGCCCCATCGTGGGCGTAGTGGGTGCTGGCCGCGCACGCCCGCTCGCCTGCTCGCGCGCGCAACGCTTGCACACGTTTAGTCATCCTCAGCACGTTCAGCGTCGGACGGCTTAAATCGCACCATCGCCCGCCTCGCTGCGCGCCCGCTCGCGTATGATCCTGCGTGAGGTGCGGGCGTGCGATAGCGCATGGGTGCCCGCAGCCGCCCGATCAAGATTTGATGCTCGCCCTCGCCTGCGCCCGCTCTTCCGCGCCGCTCGCCCTCTCGTGCGATTCGATCCCATGCCAGTGCCTCGCGATAGGGCACTGAACTGTTGCGCTATGACGTCCAAAAGGTCGCGCGGACGTTTTCAACCGTGTGCATCCACAGCCGTTGGATCAAGATCCAACAGCCCAGAAGCGACGCTCTGATTGAAGAAGAGAAGGTGCGGCGGTGCTTGAGGGCCGATTGGACGGCTGAGATGGAGCCACGTGGTGCCATCTTGGCCCTTGATCTTCTAGGGTTCCCAGGTCTCTATCTGATGCTACAGATGCCTGATTAGGGCGATCTTGGAGTCATTGAACTCCAATCGTCGCCCTGATCATATCTGTATGGTTGGATCTTCGATTCAAGGCCCCGATAAAATGTTTTCCCTGTCCAAGCACATAAAAGGAGATAATTAACCTCCATTTTATTCAAACTACTCTAAATGCAAGATGATGTATGTTATGCAATATTTATAGCATGCAATGCAATCCTATGCTTAAGAACATGCATAAATAGACATCTTAAGTAGTGTAAATGTGTTTACATCAATAGGGTGAAAACAAAAAGGAAAAAATCTCTACGCATACACTTGATAAAATAATCAGTCCCTTAGGGACCCTTGCTATAAATAATTTAGTCTTGCATTTGCTAGGGACTAGCAAGATTTAGGTATGGGGGTATGACTGCACAGCAATCATAGGTCTTAATTGACCTAGATTAGGCTAGAACTTAGCATAAGTTAGGGAAATTCATGCACGCATAAGCATTATCTGCATCTTTACTTCTTTACTTTAGCTATGCATAAAATAATGTTATAATGTGCTGATTAAGTATATTATGTCGATTGTAGGCAATAAGCAGATCTGGAGCTGGATCTGGAGCAGGATCTGAAGCTGGATCTGAAATAACGGGAGTTGTAGCAGAGCTAGAGCAGAAGGCCTAGTTTAGATGTAAGAATAATAATGTAAGGGGGTTAAATGTTTTCTATTCTATTGAGTAGAAATAAAGCAGTAAAATGTGAAGAGCTTAGGTCTATCCTAGCCCTAGGATAGCCTAGAGACCTCCCCAATCCTTAGCCACCCTTAGATTAGGTCACCGCACTCTAGGAAGCCCTAAAACCCTAGTTCCAACCCCTTTGTGGACGTCTAGATAAGTTTTAGGTCATCCAGGACCCTTAGCCATCTCCTGCACACCTCAGACCCACTTCTGCAGTGTTATTGGACGTCCAGACACTTTGTCAGACGCCCAATTTTTGCAAAATACCCAAAACAGAACCCAAAATCCTTCCTGACTCTGATTGGACATCCAGACAACAAGTTTGTACTTTTGATTTTTGAGTATAATACATCTGATTCTAATATTAGACATCTAATACTGCTCTCCAATTCCTGTTTTGAGATTTAAGCCTTGATCTTGAATCTCTAGGTCCCTAAACCCAATTCCAACCCCATAGGAACCTAAATTAAGGTGCCCTAACCATAGTACATCACCTCTAGACCTCCTTAAGGACCTAATTAGGTCCTCACTAAACCTAATTGACTTTGATCTTAGTCAATTCCATCAGCCTATTCAATTGGACTCATTGAGTCCAATTGAGCCCTGATCTCAGCATACACTGTCCAATTGGACTCAGTGAGAGTCCAATTGACCTAGACCTAAATTAATTGAGTTGGTTTACTCTCAATTAAGTTTCCACACACCCAATTAAACTTGTATTAATTTTAATTGCACTTTACCTTAGTGATTTAGGGTTTATAACTTTAATTTGAGACATACCTTGACCTAAACCCACTAGAACCTAACCTAATCAACCTAGCCAACTAAGTTTCGACCCACACACGCCACAGACACCATCCACACGAAAATTCCCAGCCTAGAGTTCTCTAGAACTCTACCATGTGTGGTTGCCTTGGTTTCCAAAAATAGTAACCAAGAGCCATTCAATTTTATATCCACATTTGGTGGATCTAAAAACCACCATCCACCCTCTCTCTCTCACTCTCCCACAAGCTCCCACCATAGTCCTCTCTAGAGAATTCCATAATTCTCTAGAGAGCTTCCCATAGGTCTATAAAAAGACCCAATGGGTGGCCATTTGCACCCATTCACTTCCTTGGCATTCATTCCACTTAGGCTAGCCACTCCCATCTCCACTCCACCTCCACTAGTTAATCACCACCATGGAGGCCACAATCTCCACACCTGGAAGCCGGATCAGCTCCCCAACCTCTCTCCAAGGGCTGGTCTAAGCTCCATTGGTCGCCCCTCCTTCTCTCAGCCACTCGAAGGCCATCGGAGACCACCTCCGAATGCCCTTCCTTCTGCTAGATTAGTATCTTAGCTTTTCGTATATTTGCTGCTTTTATTTACTACTTAGTAGTATAGTCTTACTTCTCCCCCAATGATGCATGCAAAATCCCCCCATCGATTCTTGTATGCGATCATTTTTTGGTAGCTAGGTTTAATTTTCAAGCATTTATGTACAAGCTTTCCTCTACATTTTATGTTGCAAATGACTCTCCCGCTGAATGAATGACAAATGCTTTTATATATATATTTGTATCTATTTGTTTGAAATCACCATGAGCTTAATAATTGCCATTCTTTTTGTGTGATTCAAGTTGCCTATTTTCGATTTCTAATATTCTTGCAACTAAGCATGTCATACCTAGATACGTAATAATCATGAACTGGCATGCGATTTTTAACAAAGTAGAGTAAGATCGATTTCAAAAGTAAAAGCAACGCCTCCTAGAGACACACGACCGGGACTCAAGTCTCGTTATTTTTACAAAATAATATCTTTGTTGGATTGTATTTCGCAACTATACTATGACGCTTTTATCAAAAATGTGAGCTACGATTTTTTCCAACACAGCTTAGGGTCATCCCAAAAGTAATATTTGGCCTCAGATATAAGTCTATCCCATTATTGCTCGGTCTAATCCTAGGGTATTTGACCAACGGCCAAATAATTTACCATGTCAGCATACCAAAGTGTTTGGACACCTGAAACTGTAAGAATGGTCTCGTTTGAAAAAGTTTCAGTAATTGGAATATCCAGACGAGAAGAGTCACTTAAGAGTCTCGAAAGATTATCCGCCACCACATTTTGTGCCCCGAATTTGTCTTTAATTTCAAGATTGAATTCTTGAAGTAAAAGAATCCATCGGATGAGTCAAAGTTTGGCATCGTTTTTAGCCAAGAGATGTCTCAAGGCCAAGTGGTCAATATAGATTATAACATGAGATCATAAGAGATAAGCCTTAAATTTTTCTAATGTGAATACTACAGCTAGCAATTCCTTTTCGATAACAATGTAGTTTCTCTAGGCCTCATCCAGAGTTTTGCTAGTGTGATATATGACAAAGGGCTTCCTATCTATCTTCTGACCCAAAATAGCCCCAACCGCATAATCAGAAGTGTCGGTCATTATCTCAAATGGGGTTGTCTAGACCGGTGGTTGCAGCACAAGAGCACAAGTGATTGCCATTTTAATAAAATCAAATGCCTTGTGGCATGATTCATCAAAATCGAACGACTAACTTTGGCCAGAAGGTTACTCAAAGGTTGAGCAACCTTAGAAAAGTCCTTGATGAACCTCCTATAAAATCCCACATGACTAAGAAATGATCGGATTTGTTTAATAGATGTGGGAGGAGGAAGTTTGGAGATAGCATCCACCTTAGCTTTATCAACTTCAATTCCCTGCTCAAAGACTACATGACCCAAGATGATGCCTTCTTGTGTCATGAAGTAACTCTTTTCCCAGCTAAGGACCAACCGTGTTTTGATGCATCTCTTAAGGTTCAATTCTAGGTTAGCCAAGTAAGAATCAAACGAATCTCTGAAAATGGAGAAATCGTCTATGAAAACTTCCATAAACTCTCCCACCATGTCTGAGAAAATGGCTAGCATACACCTTTGAAAAGTCGCAGGTGCATTGCAAAGCCCAAATGGCATTCTATAGAATGTAAAGGTTTCATAGGGACAAGTGAAAGTCATCTTTTTCTGATCCTCGGGATGGATAGGGACTTGGTTGTATCCCGAGTAATCGTCCAAGAAACAAAAATGCTTTTGCCTAGCTAACCTTTAAATGATTTGGTCGATAAAACGTAGAGGGAAATGATCCTTTTTGTCGCTGTGTTCAGCTTCTTGTAATCGATATAAACTCTCCAAGAGGAAGCTAAATGAGTTGTGACAGATTCTCCTTTCTCATTAGTCACAACGGTAATCCTGGCTTTCTTGGGAACAATTTGCACGGGACTAACCCAGGGACTATCCAAGATTGGATAAATGATTCCTACGTTGAGCCACTTAATGATTTCCTTCTTGACCATTTCTCGCATATTAGGGTTCAATCTCCTCTACATCTAGCAAGAAGGGTGGGATCCACCTTCCAAAAAAATTCGATGATTGCAATAAGATGGCTCAATCCTCCTAAGGTCATGGATGGTCCAACTAATTGCCTCCTCATGTGCTTTTAGGACCTTAATCAGTTTCAACTCTTGCTCCTTAGTCAATTTTGTACTTATAATCATAGGGAGAATTTTCTTAGGTCCTAAAAATTCATATTTCAGACTCTCAAGAAATGGTTTCAGTTCAAGCTGAGGTAGGTTTAGGATGGAGGGTAAGAAGGATGCTGATGAAGATTCATCAGGACGGTCTAATGGAAGAGGTTGGAAGTGAACAAAATCAACAACCTCTTCAGGGTGTGGCGGGTCTACCACAGAGGGTTGTGGGTTGGGTTCATCGGTGCAAGAGGAATTCTCAAAGATGGTAAAAGCCATACAAGTCTCAACATTCAGATCATCGTCCTCAAGCTCCTCAATATAACCACAAACCTCAAATTTGTTAATCGTCTTGAAAATATCAAGTTTCATTTCTCTATCCCTAAAGAAGATTTCCGTACTACATCTTTCACAGTTAATATTGGCCTTAGTGGTAGCTAGGAACGAACGCCCCAGAATGATAGGCGTGTTCCTTAAATCTTTAGGTACGTCCATGTCAAGCACAAGGAAATCTACAAGAAAGTAGAAGTCCTTAGCCTTGGCGATAACATCCTCAATAACACCTTTCAAGTTTGTGATCGAACGGTCTTCTAACTACAGCATTACTGAGGTTGGCCTAAGTTCACCTAATTCGAACTTTTCGTAAAGAGAAGTCAAAATTAGGTTAATGGATGCACCTAGATCCAAAAGTGCCCTATCAAAAGTGTAATCCTCGATAACACATGAAATCAAAGGGGCACCTAGATCTCTCTTTTTCTAAGGAAGGTGATGCAGGATAACAGAACTAGCCTGCTCGAAGAGTATCACCTTCTTCGGGGCAAATTCCCTCAGCTTACGTTTTTAAGTACATAAATCCTTCAAGAATTTAGCATAAGTCGAAATGTGTTTAATAGCATCGAGGAGCGGGATATTGATTTCAACATTCTTGAATATATTCAAGAGCTCCTCGTACTATCAACAGACTTCTTCCTGGGTTTAAGCAAGGCTTCAGGGAATGGAACATGAGTCAAATCTTTGGAATTAGATTCTTGAGCCTTGATTTCTTCTTTAGTGTTCTCCTTTCCTTCCTAAGGCTCACCAGGGTGTGATTGACTAGAAGAGGGTAATTTTGGGTCTTGGGTTTGCTGTCCACTCCTTAAGGTAACATAATTTGCAGAAGCATACGGGTTTGGGTCTTGGGGAGGGTTAGGAAAGATTGAAGGGGCTTGATTAGCCAGATATCTCATATTGGATGGAGAAACAGGACACTGCTCAACCACCTGAGCATGTGTGTGTGGGTCCCTTTGATTCCCGTACCCTTAGTCTCGATTGCCCTGATTCTGTATGTTGCGAGGGTTAGGTATGGGTTGAGATGGTAGAGATCCAAGTTGATGAGAATTAGTAATGAGCCCAGATTGCAAGTTCTCTAGTGAGGTTTTCATTTGTTGCATGAGCTGGAGCATGGATCTTTGCATCTCCACCATTTGACGGTTCAAATCAGCCTACCATACGGGTTGACGGGCATTCCAAGTTGGCTGGTTGACCTGATTAGGGGGCAGTTGAGTGTATATGTGATCCTGACCCATTGGTATTTGCGATGCATAATTGCTTGGTTAGATTTAGAACTACTACCTTGAATTTTTCCAGGAGAAGTTAGGGTGGTTCCTCCAACTTGGATTATAAGAGTTAGAATGGGTTGGACCTCACATTCTCCTATACAGCATACACATCCTCATAGGGAAAGGATAGTGGGAAAGGAGAGGGATCAGAGAAACTAGGATCAAAGGCCCCAATTTGGAACCTATGGGGTTTCGACTAATGCTGGCTTACAAGTTGAGTCGCTTCCAATTGATTCACGAACTCCTATCTAGTAGGAGCTCGTGAAGAATGGAATCTCGAGTTCTAGGATCAAGTGGATCGAGAAGTATTTGTAGACTTTCCAGCCATCCACTTTTCCATTCTTTTTGTAACTAGGTCCACTTTATCAAGTTTATTGCAAATCAATTCCATATCGAATGAATGAGAGTCGTGTATCTCATTAACATTCGATCTCGGTTGTTGGGACCAGTTAAAAGTATCCATGGAGGCATGGTTGATGGAAATTTCACTCATTTCTTCAAACAATTCATACGCACTATCTGCATCCTTGTTAAGAAAATTGCCTCCACAAGAAGCATCCACGTGGTTACAGAGTTGCTCAGTCAACCCACGAAAAAAGATTTGCATGAGTTGCCATTTCGGCACTGATGCGAAATTTGGCGTGATTTGTAAAGGCAGATTTTTAAAGTCGTAACACGCGAAATCGCATATGCTTTTGAATTAATTCCTAGATAGGGGAGTATCTAGGGTCATCCAAGGAGGTAGATTTGCAATTCAACTCTCTTGCTTAGAAATAAATCTCAACTTTCTTTTTGGTATTGTAAATATATAATTTTTTTTAGCTTTGAAATAATAAGGGCAAAGTGTGAATTGTGACGGAAAAGTGCTAACACCTAAAATTGCTAAGCTAAAACTTAAGAGATGAAAATGTCCACTACTTAAGCTCACTCTAGGCAAGTGGAAGCCTAGAGTAATTAGGGAGTAGAATTAGAACAAGTGCTAGAACAAAAACAACAACTGCAACAAGAAATTAAAAAGAAGGCAATTTAATTAAGTAGAATTTGTGTTCTCTTACAACGACAAGTAGAGGAATGCTTCTACTAGAAATGTAAAATATAAAAGCAATGGAAGAAACACAAATCCTCTTGTAGAATCTAGTGAAGAAGGGAGTCTTATTGCTCCAAGCCTAGCTACTCCTTGGCTTGAAAAGAGGGTCTCCTTCTCCTTCCTTGAAAGCTCCTCCAAGGTGGATGCTCTCCACCCCAAGACTTTCCTCCTAGGGTGGGCGTGCACCACCCTCAAGTTCTCCTCCAAGGTGGCGTGGACCACCTTTAAGACCTCCTCCAAAGGTCTTCCTTGCCTGGCTCCTCCTTTGGCTGGCATGGGCACAAGAGAGAAGGGAAGAGGGGAAGGCACCAAGGGGACAGAATATCCCCTTAATCTTCTTCTTCTTCTCTCTAAGGCATGGGCTTTAGGTAGAGTATGAGAGGAAATTTGCTAGCCAAGGATGGTTTGAATGGTGGTGGGTGGTGGTCTTTTTATAGGGTAGGTGAGGGGTTAAGGTGACTCTTGAAATGGAGGGCTAAGATGAGAAGATGGAGGTGGTTAGGTGATCCTAGGGCTAAGGATAGTTGGCGCCACCTAAGGGGTGTAAGTGGGTTAGTTTTAGGTGGCCAAGGGACACCTAAAAGTGGTGCCAACCATGGAGAGTTGCCATGGGTTGGCACCAACTTCTAGGCTTCTAGAAGGGGGTTGAGGTGGATGGTGGAGATGGCTTGGAGGGGTTATGTGTAGGGTGGATATGGGGGTTGAGGTTGGCGCCAAAAGGGAGGTAGTTAGGGTTGGTTTTGGTGCCAACTTTAAGTGTCTTTTGGTGGTTAGTTGAGGGGTGAAAGGTGGTGAAGAGGTGGCGCCAACTTTGAGTAGAGGTGGAGCTAGCTTAAGTAGGCTTAGGTAGACTTGGAGTGGTAGGTTATGTAGGTGGAGTTAGCGTTAGGTTTTTCGTGCCAGGGAGGTGGATGCTAGCTAAGCTAAGCTAAGCTAAGCTAGCTTAGCTAGCTATAGAGTAGAGGGATATGCCTGTGGAGCTTAGGGTTTGAGGAGAGGAGCTGGATATGCAGAGTCTGGAGCTGAATTGGAGTTGGCAGCTACTAGAGAGGTCAACATGGGGCTACTCTAGCTGGATTAGCTTACTAGTTCTTTGCTAGCTGCTAAGCCAGGCTAAAGTGAGCTAGCTTCTATTGAATGGAGTTGAGGTGAGCTAGGTCTGGTGCTCTCGGGGAGGATTGAGCTGGTTGAGATAGCTAAGGTAGCTTAGCTCAATTAGCTTGTGCTAAGCTAGGTCCCTGGGAGTTGGACTTGAGCTTCTTGAGCTGGGATGAATTCTTCTTCAGCTGGCTAGAGTTGAGTGGAGGTAGATATAGCTGGATCTGAGCTGGGGTGAACTTCAGTCAACTCAGATGAGCTAGGTAGAGCTCCCTGTGGACTAGTGGGAGCTGAGATGAGCTAGACTCAACTAAGTTGAGTTGGATCTGAGCTGACCTGAGCTAGGGTGAGCTAAGATGAGCTCTCTTAAGCTACCATTCAACTAAGATTAGCTGAATGGAGTTAGGATGAGCTAACCCTAGTCCAAGTGAGATAGATTCCAGCTATGGTGAGCTAGATCAAGCTGAGTTCTAGTTATTCTGAGCTCCTCCTTCACCATTTGCCTTCTTGAGTGCTAGGGTTTTAGGGATCTGTATATCTATTCATCCCTAACGCTCACAAAAACACATGAAAGTGACAAGAAAAAATGCAATGCATGCCTATCCTAGTTAATGCCTAAATGTAGCCCAAAAACCCATTTGCAGAGAAAAATCCTCAGAGATAGGTTTGTTTTAATCAATAAGATTGATGATAAACTGGCATTTATCAGGCACCTCATGGTGTGGACATTTTCGCAAAAGATCCTGCAATCTCTCCCAGGCACCATAAAGTGGTTCCCCCAATTGCTGGACGAAAGTAGTAATTGCCCGTTGCAAAGCATTGGTACACCCGACTGGGAAGAATTTATTTAGGAAAACTAATTTAAGATCATTCCAAGTTGCGATCAGCCTTCCAATAGTCTGGTACCAATGTGCAGCCTTATCCTTAAGATAGTGGGGGAAAAGCCTCATGATCATTTTCTTCTCGTCCATGTTTCACACTTTGGTGGTCTGGGTCAAAGTGGTCAAGTCCTCCAAATGATGAAATGGGTCTCCAAAGCCAAGCCCATGGAACTATTTGATCAGACTTAACACCTAGGGCTTGATTTCTACATCACTAGCTGGAATCTGGACACCGAAACGTTCCTCGTAGTTTAAAGGATCATAAAAATCCTTCAAGGGCTGAGTACCTTGACCATGCATTTGTTGGAACCATTTTTACATTTGCTACATTTGTTCCAGTGTTCATGGTGTAAATTGCATTTTAAAAGTAAATCAGTCGTAGTATAGCGCGAAGTACGTCGAAACAAATAAAATTTACGAGATGTGAGTCCCAGTCGAACTCAGGGAGACAGAAAATGTTTCTGATTTCATACTGAATTAGAATGCTAACTAGAGAATATGCTACTAATTGCAAACTAATACATATATACATAATACTAATCACAATATGTATATCACGCAGATGGTTTAATCATGAATTGCAGAAATAGAATTATGACTAGAACATATACTTGCTATCTGTCTATAACTAGAGCATGAATGAAAAGCTACTATCTAGCAGAATAAGGGCATAATGAGTGGTCCATGGTGGCCTTCTGGAAAGGCTGGGGAGAGCAACGACGGTCTGCCAAGATGGCTTGGTGGACGCTTCAGGAGGATAGTCGGAGACAGAGAGAGATGGAGAAGAAGCTCTAAAGAGTTGGAGAGGGTTTGTAGGAGTTTTGAGGAGTTAGGAAAAGTTGTTCTCCACTTGGGGGCCCTGGGGTTCTTTTTATATCTTTGATAAGGGGCAAGATGGGCATTTGAGACTTCAAAATCGTGCAACAACCCTAGATTGATTAGATCTGTTGATCGGGCGATCAACGGATCATATCGCACCCCAATAGGCCTTCTAAATCATCTTCTACACATGGATTCACCCTCGGGCTGACACGTAGTGCCTTGTCTATCCTTGGATTGAAATTGCATGACTGCCGCTCACTTCGTGCTTGCTTCATCAACCACATGCACGTGAAACACGCTTGATCAACATTCATCAGATATTAGCCGTCCGATCATGAGATCGGATGGCTTAAAAGGGCCGCACCCATGCCTTTTGAATTTCAAATGCACGCACACGCATGTTCGTTCTCACGTGATCTGGTGCATCGTCGTTTGAGGCCTCTCCGCGCGTTGCGTGGTGGCGCCCCCACTGCTGATTGATGATTCAACGGGTGGATTTCATCCGCACTCTATCACCTCTGATTGAAGCGGAGATTGCGCCTCGAACCCCCATCCTTGCCTTGCATTGCGTGCATGAGCCAACGTGCTATGCGGCTGAGTTGTTGCATTTTCTATTTTTCGCACAGTTGTCCTCAGCCGTTGGATGGAGATCCAACAGCTGAGGTTTCTTCTTTCCTTGTTACGGCATTCCTAGAGCAGTGACGTGGCCATGTTGTGGCCATTGGATGATGATCCAATGGCCTATAGTGCACAGGGAGAGCCTCTTCAGAAGTTGGGTGGCGGCGAGGGGCGGCTGCGATGGTGCCACGTGGCGCCATCGCAGCCACCCTAACCACCATCGTGCCCGTTCATCTTCTCTCTTTTGTAAATGGTACATGTAGGCCTCCGATTGATATGATTCTTTTGTCATTGGACTGCGATCGTTGATTTGGATCCATCTGTATGGTCGGATTTGTCATATGTGGTTTGGATTTTTACATATTTGCCTCTTGGTCCTTGCTCTTCTGTGGATTCCATAGGATGCTACGGGAGTCTGATTGATGTGATCTTGGAAGCTTTGGACTCCCGTCGTCATTCTGAACAGATCCATAAGGTTGATCAGTCATCCGCAGCCTCGAATTACCTACAATTGTTAGTACCTCTCAATTAGCACATAATATGACATTATTATTTACAAAACTAATAAATCAGCTATGATGCAAAGTATGATGCGAATGCATGAAGAATGCTTAAGTTAAGATAGGTTCTAACTTAATTCAGGCATATTAGGGCCTATGATTGTTGTGCAATCATACCCCTGTTGCGAGATTTGGTGTGATTTGTAAAAGTAGGGTTTTAAGTCATTGTAACAAGCCAAATCTCAATCGCTTTTAAATTTCTAAACCTAGATAGTGGGGTATCTAGGGTCATCCAAGGAGGCAATTTGTTTGCAAAAAAATACATCTCTCACTTGTAATAAAAAATCAACTTTCTTTGTTATTTTTGAGAATATAATTTTTTAGGTTTTGAAAACAAGGCAATTGCACTTAAAGTTGGTGAAGAACTAACACTTAAGAACTAAGCCTAGTGTGACAAGAATGACCTCTCCCTAAGCTCACTCTAGGCACATGGAGGCCTAGAATAATTAAGGAGAGGGAGTAAAAAAAGTGCTAGAGCAAAATAAAAACAAATGCGACAAGAGAAATTTGAAAAGAAGGCAACTTTTTCTCTATTAAAGGAAATTGACTACAAGTAGAGGAAAGCTTCTACTAAAATGAAGAAAAGACAAATAAAGAAAACACAAAATCCTTTAATTGATGAGGGTGAAGATGGTGAGGCTCTTGCTCCAACTGCGGCTGCTCCCGTAGTCAAAAAGAGCTCCTTCTTCTCCTTTTCCTTGCAAGCTCCTCCAATGGTGTGGTCTCCTGGAAAGCCCAAAAGGCAGGGGGGCATGCCTGATCTCCTCCAAGGTGGATGGAATTCCACCTTCAAAAGCTCCTCCAAAGGTGGCGTGGACCACCTTTGATTCCTCCTCCAAGGGTGGTTGTGTACCACCCACCAATCCTCCTCCTAGGGTAGGCATGTACCCTAGGTCTCCTTCCAATGCCTAGCTTCTTCCCTTGGTTGGCGTGGGCTCAAGAGAGAAGAGAAGAGGGGAAGGCACGAAAGGGATAGAGTGTCCCCTTAATCTTCTTCTTCTTCTTCTTCTTCTCTTGGCCTTCTATGTAGGTGGAAGTATAGGTAGAAAATATGTAGCCAAAGGTGGTTGTTAATGGTGGTGGGTATGGGTATATATAGGAGTGGTAGGGTGTAAGGGTAGTTAACTAAGGTTAAAGGAAAGGTGGTGTGATGGAAGGCTAGGATGTGGAAGTTGGTTGATGGATGGTGGATGAAGGTTGGCGTGGAGGTAGAGAGGTGTATGAAGTGATGGTTATGGTAGGTGGAAGAGTTGGCGCCAACTCTATGTAGGGTAGGGTTAAGGGATAGGTTAGTGTGTTGTAGGGCTAGGATTTAGATCATAGGGTGGTACTTAGGAGATGGATGGCTAGGGTTAGTTGGCGCCAACTTAAGGGGTATGTGTGGGCGTGGTTAGGTGTTTTGGCGCCAATTATAGGAGGGTTTAGGTGGGTTAGGTGGCGTGGGTTTTAGGAAGGGTTAGGATGGTTCCATGTGATGGTGGTTATGGGATTAAGGGTAGATATAGGTGGCACCAAAAAGAGGGGGTGTGGGTGGTGTATTTTGGCACCAACTAAGGTGTTGTTTAGGGTAGTTACGGGGGGTTAAGGTTGGCGCCAAAGGAGGGTTTCTAGAAGGGGTTAGGTGGGTGGTAGGGATGGATTTAGTTGGTGATGTGTAGGGCTAGGATTTAGGCACATGTTGGCGCCAAAATGAAGGGATGCATGTGGTGTTTTTGGCGCCAACATGAAGGGGTGTGATTGGTGGTAGCTGGTGTGGGTTGGCGCCAAAAGGGGATGGGTTAGGTTAGGGTTGGTTATGGTTAAGGGGGAAAAGGTGGACGACCATGGAGGTGGAGCTAGTTGGGAGCTTAGCTAAGCTAGCTAAGCGAGCTTAGCTAGTAGAGTATAGGTGGTGGAGCTAGGGTTTCATGAAGGAGCTCGAGAAAGTAAATATGGAGCTGGTGGTTGCTGCATCTGGAGTTGGATCTGATGAGGCAGCTTCATGGGGAGCTCAAGTACTTAACTAAGTTACCTAGTTCTTATGCTAGTTGCTAGGCCTGGGTAGTTGAGCTAAGTTGAGTTGGCCTCAACCTAGCTGGAGCTAGGTTGAGTTGGAACTGCCTCAGATGAGTATTCTAGAGCTAGCTAAGCTACTAGTTGACAAGTAGTAGCTTAGCTAGCATGCAGTCCAGCTGCCATGAGCTAGGTGGAGCTGGAATGAGCTTGGGCTAAGCTGAGATGGACTCCTGTCAACTCAGTTGAGCTAGCTAGAGCTCCCAGTGAACTGATGGGAGATGAGATGAGCTAGACTCAACTAAGTTGAGCTGGATCTGAGTTGGCTTCAGTTAGGTTGAGCTAAGAGGAGCTACCTTGAGCTACCATTCAGCTAAGATTAGCTAAATGGAGATGAATGGAGTTAACCCTACTCCAAGGGAGCTGGTATCCAACCATGATGAGCTGTAATTAGCTAAGTCCTAGCCTAATTGAGCTTCATCTTCACTAGTTGCCTTCAAGAATGCTAGGGTTTTAGGGATCTGTCAATCTGTCTATCCCTAACACTCTAAGAAATACATCAAAAACACAATAAAAAGTGCAATGCATGCTTAACCTAATTGATGCCTAAATGCAGCCCAAAAATCCATTTGCGGAGTAAAATCCTAAGAACTGGATTTGTTTTAATGCATAAGAATGATGATAAACTGACATTTATCAACCCCCATGCTTAAATCTTGCTAATCCCTAGCAAGTGCAAGACTAAATGCATTCTATCAAGAATTTGACTAGAGATTTATTTCTTTTTGTTTCATCCAGAAATTTAGAATCCAAATAACCATGAATGTGTAGTGTTGTATCCTATGCAACGGATCCAAGCGAGAAGTGAACACACATCTAAAGCTCGTACTCGACCCTTAGTAAAACTCTGTTGGGATAGGCAAACCTCTTCTCTCGAGGACATAGAATATCCTCTAGTTTTAGCCTTGACTTTTTGGCTTAGGTAGAAGATGTCTGAGTTAAATGGATTTGTATTTGGTGGCTCACTCTTCTCTGGTGCTACATAGAAACTAGTATTTCAAAATCTAGATTTCTAGATTATTAAATAAATCAACTTATAGAGATGCTGGAAAATTGTGCTCTCTTAAGTCTTCTATACTTTTTCTTCTCTTTTTTTCCTTATTCTTTTCTTCTTTTTTTCTCTTTTTTTTTCTTTTTCTTTTCTTTTTCTTCCTGAGCTCACATCTCACCAGTTTTGTGGATATATTTGGTGGTCTCTCATGGCATTACCCTTCAATTAGGTTCTAATGACCCTATGACTAAGTCAGAAGCCCTTAGCTCGTATTCAGGTGGTCAAAAATACAGGAAAAGTAGGTTAAGGTTGTATTTGGTGATTCGTGAGGGTGGTTACTGTTGTTGCCTCAATATACTTGACTCCATTTAAATATAACTCACACTTTTCAACATGGTATTTTTTTATTTTTTCTTTTTTTTTTCTTTCTAAAAATTTTTCTCTATATACACTTTTTTTTTTTGCAACCATATCTACTTGCATAACACCATATCTATCAACACAACGCAACATGATAGATGTACTTTTATTTATGAGGCATTATTTGGAATTGGGGGTGTTCAAGAGGATATCGAGTGGCTTATTTGGTGGAAGTGCTTATTCTCGGCACCGGGAAGGGCATGGAAAGAACAGTGTATTTCTGACCATGATATCAGTACCCTTCTTCAGTCGAGGATTCCGTGAAGGACAGTCATGACTATCCACCTCAGTCTTAGTTTTATCAGAACCCGCTCTCTATATATTTGCCCTATTTGGTGGCTCTCGCAAGGATTCTCTTAAAGAATTCATATGCAAGAATTGAGAGTGAAAACTATGCCTAACTCTGAGTATCATTATCCAATTATCTAGAATTTAAGATTCCTTACACTAGTCTTAGAGCACCAGCAGACTCTCTACTCTCACCTCACACTTGTTTTTGGTGGATCTACTAGAAGATGGTTAACCTGACTCCCCGATTACTGTCCAAGGGTTCAGGAGAAAAAGCAATGCTTCTTTTCGACAAACTAGAGATGTCTATCGGCCTTCACATTGGAACCATTGCAAATTCTACATGCAAGTGTGAAATTATACTGGATTCTAAGTTCAGGAATCTACTAACGAATAAATCCCTAATAAAACCTCTTGACAAAGTGATCGATTCCCCCAGGTGTTGGCAGAAAATTTTCAGTTTATATGTACTACCCCTTCTTCGGCACATGATTCGCGTTTTAAAAGTAGTTTAGTTGTAGTATATCATGAAAACACGATGACAAATAATATTTATAAAACCGATGAGTACTGGGTCGTTCGCAGTAAGGAAATCTTGATTTTTAACGGAAGCTCTTCAATGAAACTAGTTCTAATAAGATATTTATTTATGTATATATGTATAGAGACGCATCAAATATTCATAAGATCAGATTTCATTATATTGATAAAGAGTTTTTCATAATAGAAATTGCTATGCAAAAGGTAAAGATAGATAGAGAGAGAGAGAGGGAGAGAGAGAGATAGAAGAAAGTGGTAGAGAAACGACACCACTTGCGGGATGCTTGTGTGAGATGCGACAGCACCTCAGATCCAGAGTGCCACGTTGAAGCCAGAGCGGAGTTGTAGAGGAGACGAGATATGTCTGTAGTTGATGGAAGAGAGAGGTTCTAAGTGGATGCTTTCAACTGGGGGGCCCTGGGCCTTCTTTTATAGCTTTTATGGAGGGCAAAAAGGGTATTTTAGCCTTTAATCTTGTGCAACAACCCTTTGGCTAATCAGATCTGTTGATCGGGAGATCGACGGCTCTGATTTGGCCTAAAAATAACCTTCAAAAGGCCTTCTATGTTCGGATTCATTCTGGTGGCGACACATGGCACGTTGTGCACCCTCAGATCCTCATCGCATGGCTCCCACTTGCCTGTGCCTTTGTGTTTTCGCCTTCGCCGCATGTCTTCAAATCCCACCTCATCGTCAGCCATCCGATTTCAAATTCTACGTGCACTTCTCGCACCTTCCTGATCTCGCAACAACCCACGCAATCACACGTCTAGCCCACGGTGCGCTCTGATCGTGCCACATGGCACGCTCTGCGCCGTCAGATTGTGTAATTACGCCTGCACGTGCTCGCCCGTCGACGTCGCATCAATTTTGCGCAGTGCAAGGCTCAAACTTGCATCTTGCGCTTACATGTGCATGCATGCACGCGAGCCAATGCACTATGAAAACTCTTTATCATATATACTTGCTTGTTTATATTTATACTAATCTAATCTGGGTGGCGACGTGGTGTGCTCGTGGCCGTTGGATGAAGATCCAATGGCCTACTCTATGAGAAGAGGTGCCTTCAGGAGTTGGGGGCGTGGCGAGGGGCGGCTGCGATGGTACCACGTCGCGCCATCGTGGCCATCCGTTCTCCTTCTCTTTATATCTGATGACATAGGCCTCCGATTAAGTTTGTTTCTACACCGTTGGACTGCAAACGTCAATTTGGATCCATCCGTGTGGTTGGATTTGTCATCTAAGGTCCGGATCTTTGCCCTTTGGCTCCATGATCTCCATTCTTCTATGGACTATACACTATGCTCTAGTTGTCTGATCAGGATGATTTCGGAAGCGTTGAACTCCTGTCGTCGTTCTGCTTAGATCTGTCTGGTCTGATCTGACATCTACAGTTTCGAATCATCTGCAGTTAAAATCATCTCTTTTAGGCCATAAAATGATGATATTATCTATATGACTAATGAACTAACTAGTATGCGAATTACGATGCTTATGCATGCATTGACACAAAGTTATGCTAGAATCTAGCTCAATTCAGGTGTTTTAGGTTGCATGATTGCTGTGTAATCACACCCCCATTCCTAAATCTTGCTAGTCCCTAGCAAATGCAAGACTAAATGCAAAGTGGTCCTACATAACAGATTTCTATCAAGAGTTTGGCTAAAGATTTATGTGTTTTGTTTTCATCCAATATTTAGTAATCTAGATAATCGTGAATGTGTTTTGTTGTAGTCTATGCAGTGAATCCAAGTGAAAAGCCAATCTTCATCTAAAGCTCATACTTGACCCTTAGCAAAAATCTATTGGGATAGGAAAACTTCTTCCCTCGGGGTTATGAAGTAATCTGTGAATTCAGCCCTGGCTTTTGGGTTAGGTAGAAGATTTTTTAGTCAAGTGAGTTTATTTTTGGTGGCTCACACTCATCTGGTGCTACATATAGACTAGTACTTTAGAACCTAGATTTCTAGATTATTAAATAATTTAACTCAGAGAGAGGCGAGAAACTGTGCTTTTTAATTCATTTGTATTCGTTCTCTCTCTTTCTTTCTCTTCCTTTTTCTTTTCTTTCTTTTTAAGCTCATAATCTCACCAGATTTATCTGTATATTTGGTGGTCTCTCCTGTCACTAACACTCTGATTAGGTTCTGATAACTCTACGACTAAGTCAGCATTCCTCAACCTATATTCAGGTGGCCAGAAATACAGAAAAGTAGGTCAAGGCTGTATTTGGTGGATCATGAGGGTGATGGGTGTTGTTGCCTCAATACACTTGAAATAAACTCTAAAAACACTTATGAACTTTTTTTTTTCTTTTTTCTTTTTCTATCTTTCTTTTCTACTCCTTTCTTTTTTTTTTGTATATGTATATTTTTCTATATGCATAGACATATATACCTTCTCTCTTTTTTTTTTCTTTAGACATCTAACACAACGCAGTAACACATACGACTTTTATTCACGAGACATTATTTGGGATTGTGGGTATTGAAGAGGATATCGGGTGACTTATTTGGTGGAAGTGCCTATTCTCGACACTGGGAAAATAATGGATAGGACAACGTATTTCTGACCTTGACATTAATACCCTCCTTCAGCCGAGGTTTCTGTAAAGGACGGTCGTGACCATCCACCTTAGTCATAGTTTTATCAAAACCCGCTCTCTGCATATTTTGCTTTATTTGGTGGCTCTCAAAAGCTGCTCGCACTAAGAACTTGTACAATGAAATCGAGAGCGAAAACTATGCCTAACTCCGAGTATCATTTTCTCATTATCTAGAGGTTAAGATTCCTCATACTAGCCTTAGAGCACCAGTAAACTTTCCACTCTCATCACACATGTGTTTGGTGGATCTGTTAGAAGATAGTTTTCCTGACTCCCTAATTGCTGTCCAAGGGTATAGGAGAAGAAGCACTGCTTCTTCTCGATAAACTAAAGATGTTTATCGGTCTTCACAAAGGATCCATTGCAAATTCAATGTGTAAGTGTGAAATTATACTGGATTCTAAACTTAGGAATCAACTTAAGAATAAATCCCTAATAAAACCTTAATAAAAATTCTTTATGCCTAAATGCATTTTATTATTATTATTATTTTTTTTATTTTAGACATAAAGATAAGACATGCAATGTCCCCTGATAGCGAAATACGCGTGATTTGTAAAAGCGGGTTTTTAACGTCGTTGTAAAACGCGAATCCACTTTCGCTTTTAAATTTATATCCTAGATAAGGGAGTATCTAGGGTCGTCCAAGGAGGCAAAAATTGTAAAATTAATCCTCTTGCTCACAGATAGATCTCAACTTTCTTTTTGGTATTTTTCAATATGTAATTTTTTTTTTGTTTTGAAAAGACGAGGGCAAAATGCAAATTGTAACGGAAAGTACTAACACCTACAATTGCTTAACTAAAATTTAAAAGATAGAAATATCTTCTTCCTAAGCTCACTCTAGGCAAGTGGAGGCCTAGAGTAATTAGGAAGAAGAGGTGGAACAAGTGCTAGAACCAAAAGTAACAATTGCAATAAAAAGCTAAAAGAAGGCAATTTAATTGACTAGAATGAGTGTTCTTTTCAAGGACAAGTAGAGGAATGCTCCTACTAGAACTAAACAAATCTAAAAGAAAGAAAATAAACACAAATCCTCTTGTAAGAAAATGGTGAAGGGCACCTTCTTGCTCCAAGCCTTGCTGCTCCTTGGCTTGAAAAGAGGGCCTCCTTCTTCTCCTTCCTTGAGAGCTCCTCCAAGGTGGAAGCTACCACCTTTAATGCTCTCTCCAAGGGGTGGGCGTGCACCACCCTCAAAAAACTCCTCCAAGGTGGCGTGGACCACCTTCAAGATCTCCTCCAAAGATCTTCCTTGCCTGGCTTCTCCTTTGGCTAGCGTGACCCAAGAGAGAAGGGAAGAGGGGAAGTCACCAAGGGGAGAGAATATCCCCTTTAATCTTCTTCTTCTTCTTCTCTCTTGGACGTGGGCTTCTTGGTGGAATATGAGAGTGAAATTGCTAGCCAAGGATGCCTTGAATGGTGGTGGGTAGTGGTCTTTTTATAGGGTAGGATGGGGGGTTAAGGTGCCCCTTGAAATGGAGGGCTAGGATGGAAGGATGGAGGTGGTTGGTGATCCTATGGCTAAGGTGAGTTGGCGCCAACCCAAGGGGTCTTAAAGGGGGTGGTTATGGTGGTGTTGGTGTCTTTTGGTGGTGGAGAGACACCACCATTTTGGCGCCAACATGGGGTCTTCTAGAAGGGGGGTTAGGTGGATGGTGGAGATGGATTCAAGGGAAATTGTGTGGTGGAGATGAGGGGGAATTTTGGAGGGAAAAGTGGCGCCATTAAGGGTGTGGTTAGGGGTAGTTTTTGGTGCCACTTTTAGGTGTCTTTTGGAGGTGGTGGGTAGGTTAGGTTGGTGCCAAGTAGGTTAGCTTATGTGGAGCTTAGGTGGAACTAGTTGGGTGGAGTTGTTAGGTGGGTTTTTGGGATGGTACAAGCCAAGGAAGTTGGAGCATAGCTAAGCTAAGCTAAGATAAGCTAAGCTAAGCTATCTTAGCTAATGGAGGAGTAGAGGAGAAGGTGTTGGAGCTAGATTTTGTCGGGAGGAGCTGAGGAGGAGAAGTCTGGAGTTGAAATTGGAGCTGGCTGCTGCTGAAGAGGATGGCATAGAGCTACTCTAGCTGGCTTAGCTTGCTAGTTCTTTGCTAGCTATTAAGCTGAGGTAAAGTAAACTAGCTTCTACCATAATGAGCTGAGGTGAGCTAGGTCTGGTGCTCCTGGGGAGAATCAAGCTAGTTGAGGTAGCTAAGGTAGCTTAGCTCAACTAAGCTGAGCTAAGCTAAGTCCCCGGGAGCTGGACTTGAGCTTCCTAAGCTGGGATGAGTTCTTCTTCAGCTGGCTGGAGTTGAGTGGAGCTAGATGTAGCTGGATCTGAGCTGGGGTGAACTCCTGTCAACTCAGCTGAGCTAGCTAGAGCTCCCTGTGAACTAGTGGGAGCTGAGATGAGCTAGACTCAGCTAAGTTGAGCTGGATTTGAGCTGACTTGAGCTAGGGTGAGCTAAGATGAACTCTCTTGAGCTACCATTTAGCTGAGATTAGCTGAATGGAGCTGGGATAAGCTAACCCTAGTTCAAGTGAGCTAGGTTCCAGCTGTGGTGAGCTGGATCGAGCTGAGTTCCAGCTAGTCTGGGCTTCTCCTTGACCATTTGCCTTCTTGAGTGCTAGGGTTTTAAGGATCTGCATATCTGTACATCCCTAACACTCACAGAAACATATTAAAAAGATAAATAAAAAATGCATTGCATGCCTAACCTAATTTATGCCTAAATGCAGCCCAAAAACCCATTTGCAGAGTACAATCCTAAGAGCTAGGTTTGTTTTAATGCATAAGAATGATGATAAACTGGCGTTTATCACAACTTCATGCTTATCTTTTGCTAGTCTCTTTGCAAAACTTTAATTTTTTTGGAAAACGGAATTTTTGGGAAATCTAAATTTTTTGACTTTTGAGGAGAAAAAGAGATTAAGGGACCTTGGTAGATTAAAACACAAGAGGTATGGGATTCGTTAAAGATAAACATCAGGATGTGTTTTTGGATTCAATCATTAGACAGAACGGGATCAATATATCCTCCAGAAAATTCACAAATTAACCCCTTGTTAATTCAGATGACTTGAAATGTTATTTTTTTAGGATTTTTCTGGCTCATGAATCTGATTTGCAACTTGCAAAATCCTTTAAAACCTTGTGTCTGTGCTTGTGAAATGCCAACATTTATAAGGACTTGTTATTATTATTATTATTATTATTTTTTCACCCCCATGCTTATTTTTAGCTTAGTCTTACAGCAGATGTGTCGGGATCATCATTCCCATTACCATTTCTCGTGGGGGCTCTGGCACCAGTACTTCGGGATAGCATTGTCCATGACACCACCCAGGAGCTCACAACCCCAAAACACGATGTGGTGAAAAGGGGCACTCCAAACAAACTCAAGCTCTTGCTCTGACACTGTAGGTAGAGCACCGTCCAAGACACTTGAGCTGCTAAAATGCGCTTTAATGCACCATCTAAAGATATGGAATATAGATATGGAGCAATGTTGAGGTAATAACATGTTGACATCGTGTCCTCAAAGGAGGTATTTTACTCCTTCTCGATGGTGGGAACTCAAACCAATGATCTGCTTCAGACTTTTACTAAATCCAAACAAGGGAGTTTTTCAAAATTTTTAATTCCTTTTAAGTGTTGCCTTGTGTGTGAAAATAGACACAAGAAGTTTCTCAAGACACACAAGTTTTTGAATCAGAAACTAAGTCAAATACTTTTCGTATTACAAAATAGGATCAAGTCACCTGAACTATCTTGAGTTTAGGTGGAATTTTAGAGAAGGATATCTGATCTAGTCTAAAATAGACCTTGGAATTCTAATGATTAGATCCATGTCCTCATCCTTAGTTTGTTGAAGATTAAATTCCATTGTACCAAAAGTGAATTTTTTTGACCTTAGTCCCGATTTCAAAATTTTTCCTCAAAAAGTTTTCAGCATTTTTTTTTTTGGTATGCAAGCAAGAAATAAATAAAAGAAAATTGCATGTTTTTAGGTTTTGAACATCCTAAATCGATCGTAAAAATTTAAAAACACCCCCCCATGCTTAAGATATGCCATGTCCTCATGCATTAGGAGGGAAAAGGGATCACCTTAGTGAAGAACGGTCGGGTTTAGGATGAACAAAACTTGGAAAAAGAAGAAAAAAAAATGATGGGTTACCTCCCATCCAGTGCTGTCTTTTATGCCATTTAGCCAGGTGTGATGTGCATTAGTGATCAAGGGTGGCTGGCTCAAAAAAATTAAAAGATTCAAATGGAATTTTAGGCGTATGGTCAAAATAGGGCCTTAAACGCTGGCCATTGACTTGAAGTGTAGAATTAGTTTTTGGATCGAAAAGGTCAACAGCGCCGTATGGATATGTTTTATGGATAATAAAAGGTCCGGTCCATTTAGATTTTAATTTGCCAGGAAAAAGACGTAATCTCGCATCGAAAAGCCAAACATGTTGATTAACGTCAAAGTGTTTCCGAACAATATATTTATCGTGAAATTTCTTTGTTCGGTCTTTATAAATCCTTGCATTTTCATTGGAAAAATTACGTAATTCTTTCAATTCAGTTAATTGTAATTTTCTATGGTTACCGGCGTCAGATAAATCCATATTGAGTTGTTTTATTGCCCAAAAAGCCCTATGTTCTAATTCTACCGGGAGATGGCATGCCTTCCCGAAAATCAGACGAAAGGGAGACACGCCAAGAGGAGTTTTAAAAGCGGTATGGTAGGCCCATAAAGCATCGTTCAATTTGGTGGACCAATCTTTACGGTCGGGCCTAACCGTCTTTTGTAAAATATTTTTAATTTCCCGGTTAGAAACTTCAGCCTGGCCATTACTTTGGGGCTGATATGGCATGGAAATTTTATGATTAACCCCATATTTAGAAAGGAGGTGACGGAATTGTGAGTGGGTGAAATGTGAGCCTCCGTCACTGATAATGGCTTTTGGTATGCCGAATCTTGAGAAAATATTTTTCTTAAGAAATTCGATAACCACATGGTGATCACTAGTGCGGGTGGGTATTGCTTCTATCCATTTAGAAACGTAGTCGACTGCGACTAAAATATACAAATACCCACCAGAATTGATGAACGGTCCCATGAAGTCGACGCCCCAAACATCAAAAATTTCAACCTCTAAAATCGGATTAAGGGGCATCATATCCTTTCGAGTCATGTTGCTGATGCTCTGGCAACGCACACAGGACCGAACGAAGTCATGAGCATCTTTGTGCAAGCTGGGCCAATAAAATCCCGCATTAAGGATTTTAGCTGCAGTTTTCTTGCCCGAGAAATGTCCGCCACAGGCCATTGAGTGACAATGTGTTAAGATATTATGGATTTTAGAATGGGGGACACATCGTCGAATGATCTGATCGGCACAAATGCGGAAAAGGTTGGGCTCCTCCCAAAAATAATATTTAATATCAACAAAGAACTTATCCCGTTTCATTTTTGGCCAATCAGCGGGGATTTGTTCTATTGCTAAGTAGTTTACGATGGGCGCAAACCAAGGGAGGGTTGTAGTAGCTAAAATACTTTCATCAGGGAACAGATCTGGCGGGGTCATTATGTCATTCGTCATAAGACGAGAGAGATGGTCGGCCACTACTTTGTGCAATCCCGCCTTATCCTTGATTTCCAAGTCAAATTCCTGGAGCAGTAGAATCCAACGGATAAGGAGGGGTTTCGCATCTTTCTTTGTCAACAAATATTTAATTGTTGAGTGGTATGTATAAACAGTGACCTGTGACCCCAATAGATAAGATCTAAATTTTTCTAAGGCAAATACAATGGCAAGAAGTTCCTTTTCAGTAACCGTGTAATTCCTTGTGCATCATCAAGGGTTTTGCTAGCATAATAGATCACAACGAGCTTCTTGCCAATTCTTTGCCCTAGAACGGCCCCTACAGCAAAATCTGAGGGATCTGTCATTAATTCAAAGGGACTATTCCAATTAGGTCCCTGCAATATTGGCGCCTCAGTAACCTCTTTCCTCAACCTCAAAAAACTCTCCAGGCACGTATTATTAAAATCAAATGGCTGGTCTTTAGTGAGAAGCTGACTTAAAGGCTTGGAGATTTGGGAAAAGTTTTGTATGAATCGATGGTAGAAACCCACATGACCCAAAAAGGATCTGATCTGTTTGACAGTAGTGGGCGGTGGGAGCTTAGATATAGCATCTATTTTTTCCTTATCTACCGCGATTCCTTGTTTTGAAATAGCATGGCCCAAGACAATACCTTCTTGGACCATGAAATGACTTTTTTCCTAGCTGGGGACCAGATTAACTTCTATGCACTTTTGGAGAGTTCTTTCAAGATTTTTGAGGCAATGGTCAAAAGAATCTCCAAAAATAGAGAAGTCATCGATAAAGACTTCTAAACATTCACCTACCAGGTCTGAAAAAATTGCAAGCATGCACCTTTGAAAAGTCGCAGGTGCATTGCAAAGACCGAAGGGCATTCTTCGGAAAGCAAAGGTTCCGAAGGGGTAGGTGAAAGTTGTTTTGTCCTGGTCCGCAGGATGAACCGCTACTTGATTATAGCCAGAATAACCGTCCAAAAAATAGTAAAATTCCCGTCTGGCTAATCGCTCCAAGATTTTGATCAATAAAAGGGAGCGGGAAATGATCCTTCTTGGTGGCGGGTGTTTAATTTTCGGTAATCTATACACACGCGCCAAGAAGAAGCGGTTCAAGTGGCTATATTTTCCCCATTTTCAGTGGTGACAACTGTTAGTCCAGCCTTTTTAGGGACTTGAGTTGGACTAACCCAGGAGCTATCAGAAATGGGGTAGATGATATCAGCATCCAGCCACTTAATAATCTCATTTTTTACCACCTCCTGAATACTAGGATTCAAGCGCCTTTGTGGTTGGCAGGAGGGACGAGAATCATCCTCTAAATTATATTACGATGCGTACAATAGGGACGGATGAATGCCTTTAAGATCAGAAAGGGTCCAGCCAATAGCTTTTCGATATTTACTCAAAACCTGGAGAAGTTTGTGCTCTTGTGCCCCGGTGAGTGCAGAATTTATAATCAGGGGTAGGGTCTGATTTGGACCCAAGAAGACATATTTAAGGGAATCGGGCAAAGGTTTTAATTCCAATTGTAGGCCCGGTTCCGAAAGAGTTTCTACTTTGTGGGTTAGAGGTGAGGTGAGAGTAAAAGGGTCAGCTAGAATGTTAGCTTGTCGTGTGGTTGAGGTGGAAGGGTGAGAAAAAGTGGATTGTTCAGGAACTGTATTTACAGCAAAACAGGAACCTAATTGGGAAATCTGCAATGTTTCCTCCACAATGTTTTCTATTTCTGAATCCGAATCATCAAAGAAATCTGGTTCTTAGAATCACCTAGAGTCTTGAAAAATGTCTAGGGTTACAGATTCACCGCCACACATGATCTTCATCTTTTCGGAATCACAATCAATATCGGAGCAGGTGGTGGCTAAGAATGATCTTCCAAGAATAATGGGGGCAAACTTAAGTGCTTCAGGCACCTCTATGTCCAAGACTAAAAAGTCTACTGCGAATAGACAATTTTCGACCCGGACAAGAACATCTTCAACAATTCCCCTTGGTTTAATCGTAGATCTGTCAGGTAATTGGAGAGTAACCTCAACAGGCTTCAATTCACCGATCTTAAATTCCTCAAAAATAACAGTGGGGATAAGATTAATTGAGGCACCAAGATCCAACAGAGTGCGATCAAATGAGGTATCATTAATGATAACTTGGATTAGGGGGGCACCGGGATCTTTTCTCTTAAGAGGCAGTCGGCTCTGCACAACTGAGCTGACTGTCTCTGGAAGAATTACCCTTCCTAAATTTTTGGGCTGCCTTTTTGGAGTACATAAATCTTTTAAAAATTTTGCATATGAAGGGATATACTTAATGGCATCTAGGATAGGGATATTAATTTCTACTTGCCCAAATAAATCCATTAGTTCCTTCTCAGTGGGCTCGGATTTTGTCTTCTTCTTTTTTGAAGAGTGGAGGGCTTGTGGAAATGGGGTAGGGTTGCCCTGTTTTGCATGAATTGGTTCCTGAACAATAGGAGGGGAAGAGTTAATCTATGTGTCATTAGAGCGGGTTTCTTTAACAGGTAGGGTATTGTGAGTGGTTTTCCCATTCCTCAAGGTAACTACATTTGCAATCTGGTTGTTTCTAGGATGAGGATGGGGTGCCTGGCTGTTATTGAAACCCGGCAGATGCTGAGGTGCTGGCTGAATAGGTTGACTAGCATATCCACCTTGGAATTGATTCCTTTGATTGTTTGGGTTGGGCATGGGTTGGGATGGTAAATTCCCAATAGGTCGATGATCAGGAGTAACCTTAACTTGGTGTTGTAAATTGGTAATCATGCGGGTTACTTCTGTCATTTGAGTCTGCATTCCTTGCAGAGTTTTCATGACCTGATTATTAATATCATCCTGGGATGGTCCAGGTTGATACAAAGGTTGCCCATAATTCCCAAAATAGTTTTGTTTGGGAAAAGGAATCTGATTCGGGTTTTTCCAGGAGTGATTCAGGTTAGTCATCCAATTTTGATTGGAAGTGTTGGAGGGGTTTCTAAATTTCTCCTGGAGAGCATAAATATTTTCTGAGGTGGAGTCAAAAATATTTTGGTCAAAATTCCCTGTCAAATCAGCCGGAAATTGCTGGCCAGTAGATGTGGCTTCTATATTGTGTAGATTTTCTCTTCGAAGAATGTGTGGGGGGTTAGTGTGTGGAGAGTGGACGTGTGGAGCTTGTTTGTTTGTGAGCTTTTCTTCAATTTTATTTTGGTGAATTTGCATCTGGTCCAGTCGTTGAGCTAACATATATAAATCACCTTGTGTGATTGGAATAGAGGTGGATTTGGAGTCAATTTCATGGACTTCGTGTCTGGGGTTTTGTGATCTGCCAAAAGTGTCCATTGAAGTCATGTTAAATGAGTTTTCACTCATTTCTTCAAAGAGAAGATAGGCACTTTCGACGTCTTTGTTAAGAAAATTGCCCCCACATGAGGCATCCACAAATCATTTTAATTGATCTTCTAATCCATGATAGAAGATCTGCACTAACTGCCATTGTGGAATTTCATGGTGGGGACAACTTCTTAGAAGTTCCTGAAATCTTTCCCAGGCTTCGTGGAGGGGTTCACCAATTTTTTGTTGAAAGGTCGTTATGGATCTTCTTAATGCATTCGTTCGACTAATCGGAAAATTTTTTTTAAGAAAAGCACTTTTTAATTGGGGCCAGGTGGTAATAGGACTCCCAACTGTTCTAAACCAGTGTGATGCTTTATCTTTAAGAGAGAGAGGAAAGAGTCTCATTAACCACATGTCTGCCTGCACATTGCAGGAACGAGTGGTTTGAGCGAGGACAGTTAATTCCTCGAGATGACAAAAAGGGTCCTCTCTTGGAAGACCATGAAAATGCTTGATAAGGTTTAGAATGGCTGGTTTGATTTCGAAATCCCCTTGTGGTATGACCACCCCTGGTCTTTCCTCATAATTGGAAGGATCATAGAAATCCTTAAGAGGAACGACAGGCTGTTGGCGGGGTGGTGGATTTTGTCCTTGATTAGCTAGGTTCGTGATAGTCCTAGCTAGATCTTCTTGATTTTGTTGTAGTCGAGCCAAATGGTCGACCATTAATGCAAAGGGATTTGTATTTTGGGTTATAATTGGAGGGCCACCTGGCCCTACTGGTATTTCTGGTTGCTCCAAGTTAGGAAGGTGAGGGAGGGTGAAGTCAGCTTGTGGGTCGGCTGATGGGTTAGAAGTGGAAGCAGAATTTTTTTGACGGCTTCCTGGGTTTTCCATTTTTTTAGAAGACGAGGGGGAAGAAGACAATGATTTCCTGCTGTGAGGGCGAAATCAGATGGTCCCTCGAGGTGTGGTTTTTGGGACCGTCGCCCGTGCATGCACTACTTGGAAGAATTGGAGGGGAGGAGAAGAGAAAGAGATGAGAGAAAGTGTGCAATTCAAACAAATAAATCTGGACCTAACTTAAATGCGACTCCCTAATAATTAACCTAAGACTTGGTCTATGTAGGAAATAAGTAGTCAATAGTGAATACCCATTCTATCAACAAATCTAGCCAAGTTGCTTAAGGGGAGGTTTGGGCCCAAACGTTTCCTAGGGAAAACCCCGGGTGCTTGTACAAACCCACGCCTGGTCATTTGACACAGCCCCTCAGCCTGAACACCAGATATAGATGACAGAATTGGTACTAACTAAAGAAAACTTAAGACCTAAATAGCAAGCCTAAGTTGATAAAGCCTTAGGGGTCAAGTTGCTACAAATTTTAATTAGGTCTAGGATGCTATAGTGCACACGGAATGTGGAGGGCGTTTATTGGGATGTTGCCCTATTATTTTGGTTTTTTTGTGTGTGTGCATGAATTGGAGAGTGGCTCCAATGAAAATCAAGTTGTCACACAATTTTCTTGTATTTGTCTTTTAGGATTCAATTTAATTAAATGTGTTTTAGGGTTTTTCTCTTTAAATTTTCAAATAAGTTTGAAATCTCACAATCAAAGGAAAGACAAGTTATATTGGTGATGGTTAATTTCCTTTAATGTGAGTCTCTAAAAAGGAAGACAGAAACCCTAAGCCAATTATCCCTAAGACAGAAAATTACTACCAATGGATTGATTTTTGGCTTTCTGAATTAAGTAGCGGTCCAAACAAGTCAAACAATACCACTACTTTGAATAAAATCAAACAAGGATTCCAAAAAATATTTTTGTAAGATTTTAGAAATTTGTTTGACAATTGTTTTGAATTTTTAATTGTACTGGTGTCAAAGTCCAGAAATGCTACCAGTGAATATTTTGGACTTTTCAGTATTACCACCGACCTCAGAAAATTTTTATGATTTTATATGATGTGTAAAATTACACAAGGATTCTAGCAAGCTAAATTTCACAAAAATTGGATGAGTATAAAAATTCTAAAAATTCCTGGACAGTAGCAAAATAAGAAGATTAGAGGGTGTGACCCTTCTGCAGTCCACAAATTTTAAAAAATTAAATACAAATCCAATTGTTCTAAAATTTGGAACAGATGTTCCTAACGTAGTTGGGAATCACTATATGAAATTGTATGATTTGAGGTGGCTTTTGGTGTTAGGAATCAAATTTTCAAGTCCAGACAGAAATTTGGACCCAAAAAATAGAACACCAATACTTGCATTGGAGTGGTGTTAAAGAAGCATTCAAGCAAACAATGGATTTTATATGAACACCACTCCACTTAATTAATTTGTTTGGGATCCTGAAAGCCAAGTTTAATATGTTTTTGGTAGTTTTAATTAATTATGTGACCAGAAAGAGGAACCAACCTGAATTTCGCGGGAAGAAAAGGAACTTTAAGCTCTCGCTTCCAGATTCCCGCCTTCCCGTTCTAGTTCCTGCACACACAAAAGAAAGAAAGAGAAGGGGATGAGATCCACTTCAAGCAAGAGAAACTTAATTAATGCAAAGCTGTGCCTCCCCGGCAACGGCGCCAAAAAGTGATAGCGAAATACACGTGATTTGTAAAAGGAGGTTTTTAATGTCGTTGTAACACGCAAATCCGCTTTTGCTTTTAAATTTATATCCTAGATAAGGGAGTATCTAGGGTCGTCCAAGGAGGCAAAAATTGCAAAATTAATCCTCTTGCTCACATATAGATCTCAACTTTCTTTTTGGTATTTTTCAATATGTAATTTTTTTTTGTTTTGAAAAGACGAGGGCAAAATGCAAATTGTAATGGAAAGTACTAACACCTACAATTGCTTAACTAAAATTTAAAAGATAGAAATATCTTCTTCCTAAGCTCACTCTAGGCAAGTGGAGGCCTAGAGTAATTAGGAAGAAGAGGTGGAACAAGTGCTAGAACCAAAAGTAACAATTGCAATAAAAAGCTAAAAGAAGGCAATTTAATTGACTAGAATGAGTGTTCTTTTCAAGGCAAGTAGAGGAATGCTTCTACTGGAACTAAACAAATCTAAAAGAAAGTAAAGAAACACAAATCCTCTTGCAAAAAAATGGTGAAGAAGGGCTTCTTCTTGCTCCAAGCCTAGCTGCTCCTTGGCTTGGAAAGAGGGCCTCCTTCTCCTTCCTTGAGAGCTCCTCCAAGGTGGAAGCTACCACCTTTAATGCTCTCTCCAAGGGGTGGGCATGCACCACCCTCAAAAAACTCCTCCAAGGTGGTGTGGACCACCTTCAAGATCTCCTCCAAAGATCTTCCTTGCCTGGCTTCTCCTTTGGCTGGCGTGACCCAAGAGAGAAGGGAAGAGGGGAAGGCACCAAGGGGAGAGAATATCCCCTTAATCTTCTTCTTCTTCTTCTCTCTTGGACGTGGGCTTCTTGGTGGAATATGAGAGTGAAATTGCTAGCCAAGGATGCCTTGAATGGTGGTGGGTAGTGGTCTTTTTATAGGGTAGGATGGGGGGTTAAGGTGCCCCTTGAAATGGAGGGCTAGGATGGAAGGATGGAGGTGGTTGGTGATCCTATGGCTAAGGTGAGTTGGCGCCAACCCAAGGGGTCTTAAAGGGGGTGGTTATGGTGGTGTTGGTGTCTTTTGGTGGTGGAGAGACACCACCATTTTGGCGCCAACATGGGGTCTTCTAGAAGGGGGGTTAGGTGGATGGTGGAGATGGATTCAAGGGAAATTGTGTGGTGGAGATGAGGGGGAATTTTGGAGGGAAAAGTGGCGCCATTAAGGGGGTGGTTAGGGGTAGTTTTTGGTGCCACTTTTAGGTGTCTTTTGGAGGTGGTGGGTAGGTTAGGTTGGTGCCAAGTAGGTTAGCTTATGTGGAGCTTAGGTGGAACTAGTTGGGTGGAGTTGTTAGGTGGGTTTTTGGGATGGTACAAGCCAAGGAAGTTGGAGCATAGCTAAGCTAAGCTAAGATAAGCTAAGATAAGCTATCTTAGCTAATGGAGGAGTAGAGGAGAAGGTGTTGGAGCTAGAGTTTGGAGGGTGGAGCTGAGGAGGAGAAGTCTGGAGCTGAAATTGGAGCTGGCTGCTGCTGAAGAGGCTAGCATAGAGCTACTCTAGCTAGCTTAGCTTGCTAGTTCTTTGTTAGCTATTAAGCCGAGCTAAAGTAAACTAGCTTCTACCATAATGAGCTAAGGTGAGCTAGGTCTGGTGCTCCCCGGGAGAATCAAGCTGGTTGAGGCAGCTAAGGTAGCTTAGCTCAACTGAGCTGAGCTAAGCTATGTCCCCGAGAGCTGGACTTGAGCTTCCTGAGCTGGGATGAGTTCTTCAGCTGGCTGGAGTTGAGTGGAGCTGGATGTAGCTGGATCTGAGCTGGGGTGAACTCCTGTCAACTCAGTTGAGCTAGCTAGAGCTCCCTGTGAACTAGTGGGAGCTGAGATGAGCTAGACTCAGCTAAGTTGAGCTGGATCTGAGCTGACTTGAGCTAGGGTGAGCTAAGATGAACTCTCTTGAGCTAACATTTAGCTGAGATTAGCTGAATGGAGCTGGGATAAGCTAACCCTAGTTCAAGTGAGCTAGGTTCCAGCTGTGGTGAGTTGGATCGAGCTGAGTTCCAACTAGTCTGGGCTTCTCCTTGACCATTTGCCTTCTTGAGTGCTAGGGTTTTAAGGATCTGCATATCTGTACATCCCTAACACTCACGAAAACATATTAAAAAGACAAATAAAAAATGCAATGCATGCCTAACCTAATTTATGCCTAAATGCAGCCCAAAAACCCGTTTGCGGAGTAAAATCCTAAGAGCTAGGTTTGTTTTAATGCATAAGAATGATGATAAACTGGCATTTATCATCCACCCCCCATGCCTATTCATTACAATGTCCTCATCGAAATGTATGCATGAAAATCAGAAATATAATAAGCAAGAGGAGGGGATATCACCTGACTTTTCTTGTTGATCCTAGGTCAGCTTGGATGCAGAAGATGCAAAGCTACCTATAATAAATACTGGGTTGCCTCCCAGATAGCGCTAAGTTTAACATCATTTGCCAGACTTAAACCCAAAAATATATGTAATTCAATGTTGTGTGTCAAGAGAAGGGGAAATAATTGTTGCAGAGAGATTCAAGATCAGTATAAAGATATGATCCTTAGGTCTAAAAATCAGTGATCCAACTGATGATGCAGCCCTATTCCAAAGAGTCTTTTTGATTTGGAATATGAAATATGGTTAGGTGGATGAGGTTCAAATTGTAGAGCCTGTCTGTCAATCCAGTTCCATATTTCAATAAGAGGTGGTATAGGATCTGGATTGAAATCATGATTTAGAATTAAATCTGGTTCTGAGTCAGAGTAATAAGGATCTTCATAATGGTAGTTGATATCAAAAATCATGACTTCTCCAGGCTCTCGATCATATGAGGGTGTTGAAGGTGGAAAACTACGTGTTCACAGTTGGATTCGAAAACCCGTCGTTGTAGTTCGAGTCGCAAAGAAATCCACTCAACAGATAAAATTTATATTGAAATTTTGTAAGGAAGTTCAGAGTTGAACATAGGGATGCTACATCGATCTCAAAATCCGCAGTTATTTTTTCTTTTTATTTTTGTTTAAAAGGTGAAATAATCACAATGGAAGCAATATAAACAATAAGAGAGAGAGAGAGAAAGAACAATCACTCAATATTTGAATAATGTTTTACAACTAGGAAAGCAAGAAATGATTACACTAGAAAGTGGGAAATTGTTACAACTAGAAAGCAGGGAATTCTACTCTAGAAAGCGATAAAAGAAAGGAGAGAGAAGTTATCCTCCTCAATGAATGCTTGGAGGATGAGTCGGACAGAGGCAATGCCTAGAAGACAGAGAACGAGGCATGAAGAAGGAGGATGAAGTCGGAAGAACGGGAACGACGTAGCACGTCGTCGTCATCGCAGGATCCACTTTCAGAACGAGGGCGAAAACTTGGTTTTTGCTCTTGAGGAGCATCCCGGGTGTGGGACAAGCTTCTCTTAAGCTTTGCAGAGGGAGAGAGGAGAAGGAAGGGATGAGAAATTCATAGGGTTGGGGTCTCCTTTTACAGTTGCAAGGAGTGGGGGCATTTTGGACATTTTAATTTCAAAAACATTAATTCAGGGGCTTTAGTGATGGATTTATCGGTCACTAAAGGCCTGAACATGGTCGACGTGCACGCACCATGTGTGCCTCCCTGCCTTCTGCGCCCTAATGCCTGCGCATGTTTGGATTGATCATGATCGGACGGTTGAGATCGATCCTCACCCACGCCTACTCTTCAGCTTCGCACCGCTTAATTGCATGTTAGATCTGGTGTGAGGCGGGGCGTCTGATCTCGCGTACCCTCGATGGGGCGATCAGTGCTGTCTGCAGCCGATTGCCTGCTCACGAATATTCGCCTATGCTCTGTGGATGCGGATTCGAATGCGCGTCGCGCGCTCACGCAACGTGCTCGACCGCTGTGCTAGGCGGCGACTTTGTTGCATGGAGGATTTAAGGTGTGCGTGCTTGCATCCATTTGATCAAGATCCAACGGCCTAGATCGTGCATTGAAAACCCTTTGGAGATGAAGCGGCGGTTCTGAGGGCCGATTGGGAGGCTAGGATGGCACCACGTGGTACCATCTTGGTCGTTCATCTTCTGAGTGTTGTAGACGGTGCCATGGGTGTGGGATTGGATCGATGTTTGCGCCGTTAGGCTACGATCATCGATCCGAACCCATCCATACAGTCGGATTTATCATCTGAAGTGTGGATTAGAACCATCTTGGCCCTTGATCTTTAGGGTTCCTCGGTCTTTATCTGGTGCTACGGATGTTCGATCAGGGCGATCTTAGAGTCGAACTCCAATCGTTGCCCTGATCAGATCCGTATGGTTGGATCTTCGATCCAAGGCCCCAATTACTAAGTTGCCCTGTCCCTGACCATAAAAGGAGACAATACTATACGATTTATACAACTTGACCTAAATGCATGGTTATGCATGTTATGAAATATTTACAATGTATAATGCTAATATGACACTAAAAACATGCATCAATAGACATTTTAGGTTAATCAGATGTATGCACATTAGAGGGCAAAGGTGGAGTTGTGCTGAATTCATCAAAATCCTCATCAGATATTCTCTCTTCCTCATCCGAAGTCATTTCTTCCTCAAATTCAAGCCATCCATTTGAACCAGTTGGCTTATAAGTTCTTCCTTAGTCCATTATGTGTTGAACTTCTTCTTCTGGGGTAGTTTCTTGGTTCATGTCCTTAGATTGTCCATTTTCTTTAACTCCCTCAAAATTTAATAGCTCTTGTATTTCAGGGTGGATGTATTGAGGATTCTTAATATCATCATCTAATTTGTCATAAGTTACTCCCAGGAGTTTCTCTATCTCACTAATGTCCTTTTCAATCTGATTTTCCATGGGAGGTGGTAGATCACAATTATCCTCAAGTACATCCCCTTCTTTCTTTTCGTGCTGGTCTTGAGCTTTGGCAGGATTTGGATCATCTTTAGTGTGAATTGCCAAAACTTGTTCAATTGTTTCTATGATCTTGATGGAACCACAATTCACCTTATTCTTTTGGGAAGTTTTAAAATTATTGAGTTGACAATTCTTCCTTGCAAAGGTAATGTGCATAATCCTCGTCTCATAGTTAATTAGAGCCTTGGCAGTGGCCAAGAAAGGTCTCCCTAAGATTATTGGGGTGTGGTTCAGGTTTTTTGATGCCTCCATATCTAGAACAAGGAAGTCCACAGGGTACTCAAAATCCCTCACTTTTACAATCACATTTTGTCCAAGGCCCTTTGGAATTTTGGTTGACCTATCAGCAAGCTGAAGGGTCACATCAGTATGTTGCAAGGGGCCTAAATATAGTTCTTCATATAATTCTATGGGGATTAAGTTGATGGAGGCACCAAGGTCTAATAAGCCTCGATCCAGGATGAAACCATCTATTTCACATGAGATTAAGGGGGTCCCTGGATCTTTCTTTTTAGGAGGGAGATTATTTAGGATGATGGCATTGGCTTGTTCAGAAATCATGACCCTTTTTGATGATTTGGCTTGGCGTTTGGGTGTACATAATTCCTTCAGAAATTTCACACAGGCTAGGATGTTCCCAATAGCCTCATGGAGTGCTATATTCACCTGGACTTGCTTTAGAATCTCAAGCCACTCCTTAGATTGATTTATTTTCTTTTCTCTAGGTTTGATCAAGGCTTTTGGAAATGTTGCTTGAGAAAAATCATGAGTATTCAAATCCTGAGTCTTGTTTTCTAGATTAGTTTGATCTCCCAGGTTAGATTTAGGCTCCTCATGATCTTGGTAAGATTTTGATGTAGAAGAATCTTGGATTTGTTTCCCACTTCTCAAAGTGACAGCACAACCATGTGCATTAGGGTTAGAAGGGTAAGGTGGGTTTTGCAAAATGGGTTGAGCCTGGGTTGGGTTATGGTTAACCAAGCCTGGTGGGTGTTGGGGAGCAAGCTGAATTAGGTGTGCTTGTTGGTCCTATGTGTTGTGTTGGTTAGCCCTATTGAGGTTCCTTGGGTTTGGGATGGGTTGGGATGGCAGCATCCCGTGTTGTCTAGCATCAACTAGCTGGTCTAGTCATCCCGTTAGTTCTGTCCTCAATTGATTCATCTCTCCCTTATGTCTCAGATTCATCTCTCACATTTCTTTGAGGACCAGACTCAAATCAGAGGGCTGGTTTTCCTGAGTAGGTTGTGGTTGATATGTGCGTGGTTGTGTATACCTACTAGGTTGCCCATAGGTGTTTGGCTTAGTCAAGTTAGGACCTGGGGTGGGTTTCTGACTTGACGAAGCAAAGTTAGGATGGTTGCGCCATCCAAAGTTGTAAGTGTTTGAATAAGGCTCATTTCTAGTGTAACCCTAGAGTGCATTCACATCCTCAGGATAACTAGGCATTGAGTTGCCTAGTTCAGAATTTGAAGGCATTAAGGTCCCTCCTTGGCACCTAGAAAGAGATGGGTCCAAGTACAGTTGGCTCATAGGTGGAGCCATGGTTAGGTCATTGATGTTGTGCAAGGATTCCTAACCTAGAGGGTTGGGGAATTGGTCATGGGTTAACATATTCATTCCTTGGGTAGGCATAGGATTTAATCTAGATTGTATACCTAAGGAACTCCCACCTTTTAGAAGATTATCTAGTTTCTTATCCAAATTCTCCACATTCTTTCCCACAAGTTCCACCGTGTCTAATCGTTGTCCAATTAGCTCTAAATCAACCAAGTTTGAATTGTTGTTAACTTCATAAACTCCTCTTCTTGGTTGATTAGCCCTGTTAAAGGCGGACATTGAGACATTGTTGAGGGAATTTTCACTCATATTCTTAAACAATTGAAAGGCTCCCTCAGCATCTCGACTCAACAAATTGCCCCCACATGCCTCATGTAGTTGTTCCTCAGGGTTTTGCTTAGAGGTTGTTATGGCACATCTAAGGGCATTAGTTTTTCCTACTGGGAAGAATTTCTTTAGGAATGTGCTTCTCAGGTCTTCCCAAGTTAGGATTGGTCTACCAATTATTCTCAACCAATGTGCAACTCTATCTTTCAGGGAGAATGGGAACATCTTCATCATTAGGGTACCTCCATTCATGTTCCTAGGGCCAAAGGTTCTTCCTCTGTGCAGGAGCTCTTCAAGGTGGTGGAAGGGGTCATCTGATTCACGGCCATGGAAGTGGGGAATCAAGTTAATGATCTGAAGTTTGAGTTCAAAATCTTCCCCATCCTGAGGCACTCTAACAAAAGGTTCAGGTTATGCATTAGGAGGATTATAGAAGTCACGGAGGGGCCGATCTGCCCTTCCATTTTGGAGTCGAGTGATGGCCTGCACTATGACTTCCATCTGTTGGTCATGATGCTAGCTCTGCTTAGTGATCTGCCTTTGTAAGAGAGTCAGGGGATCCAGATTTTGTTTATCGATCTCTTCTTCCTCGTGGTGACTAGCCATTGCAAACGGTTTAGATTATGGATAAATAGGTCTTCTCCTAGGATTCCTTTTTAATGGTGGTAGCAAATCAGGATTTTGAGATCTTCTACCTTACATACCCCAGAAGAATGTCTATAGATGAGAAGGAGAAGATAGATGATAGAAAACCCCACTCGCTCAATGCAAGCAATCAAACTGGTCCTTAGAGTGTCAACCCTAATTAGACCAGATCTTGGCTCCCCAAAACACGACTGAGTTAGATCAATCCTTGAATTACTTTGCTGGCCAGAAGGATGGAACCCTTAGGACACCCTGCACGGTGGGACACCACTAAAGGTTAATACGGTTATCGCACCGACCTTTCTTGTCACCAGTAAGTCCAAGTAGACAATGCCTTGACCTTAGCCCAATCTGGTTTCAAGTCCCCAAGTCTATTAGTCTTGCCTAGGGCAGGTCTACTCAATTTTAGGTTTGGGTTTGATGTGCTTTTGGAATATGATGGGCATTAAGGGGGTGTTTGTCCTTAGGATTGATTTCAGAGATTTGAAGTGCTCAGGCAAACAGGGTTCACAAGCAATTTCTTATGATGAAGTATCTTTTAAGATTCAAATGCTTGTGTTAATGAATTTTAGGGTTCACTTGATTAGATAATTTCAAGCAAGTTTCTGATGAGGCACACAAAAGTTTTGCAAATCCCAATTTGTTCGATAGATTTTCTTTAAGTATGGAAATGCAGGTGTGCTCTATCCTTAAAGTGAAATCCTATGCACAGGTATTTCTAAATGATTCTTTTAAGTTTAAAATGATGAGTGGTGTGACCCAAGCAACAAAATCAATTGATCCTTATGGCCCCATTAACTAGGCACTCAAAAAATATTTTTTTCAAGAATTTTAATGTACGTTTTCTATTTGTTTCTGATTTAATGTGTACTGGGAGTTTTGCAGTATGTTTTGACCCCCAGTTGGTGAATAGATAATCCGTGCAATTAAGCATGCAAGAAATATTTTTCTCAGATTTTTCTAAAATTCTTGAATTTCTTCAAAAATCAATGCCATAAATTTCAAGTCAACCAGAGTTGTATAAAAATTCCTATAATATTTTGAACTCCAAAAAATTAGGAACAAAATCCGTATTGATAATAGATCAGTGTGTGAATTTTTAAAAATTTTCTATAACTCAGATTTGTGCAAATTTTGGATATGTTGTTCCTGACTTTAAATCCATGTTCAGTAAAAATTTGATAATTTTTGGACATGTGGATCTTCAGGAATTGAATTTTTAATATGAAAATTTATTTTAGCCCGAAATCAAGAGAAATATATTTTTTCTTTTTTTTTGTTTTTAATAAGCAAACAAATTCTAACTAATCCTAGGGTTCAAGCAAATCCTAAATCTAAATAATCTAAACAATGGGTACTTACCTGAGGTTCGAACCCACACTTCCTCCGTTGTCGTGTTTGATTTAGATTTCTTCATTTCCTACACATACAAAATCAACGAAAAATGTAGCGAGTTGAGAATCTCAAATACACACCGAAAAACTTCAAAAATTTCCGTTGCCTCCCCGGCAACGGTGCCAACTTGTTCGGAGTGTGATTTGCATTTTAAAAGTTGTTTAGTTATAGTATATCGTGAAAACACGACGACAAATAATATTTATAAAATCGGTGAGTACCGGGTCATTTGCAGAGAGGCAATCTCGATTTTTAATGGAACTTCTTCAATGAAACTAGCTCTAACATGATATTTATATATGTATATATGTATAGAGATGCATCAAATATTCATAAGATTAGATTTCATTGCATTGATAAAGAGTTTTTCATAATAGAAATTGCTATGCAAAAAGTAAAGATAGATAGAGAGAGAGAGGGAGAGAGAGCGAGATAGAAGAAAGTGGCAGAGAAACGATGCCGCTTGCAGGATGCTTGTGCGAGATGTGACAGCACCTCAGATCCAAAGCATTGGGATGAAGTCTGAGCGGAGTTGCAGAGGATACGGAGAATTGCAGAGAAGACGGGAAATGTCTGGAGTTGATGGAAGAGAGTGGTTCTAAGTGGATGCTTTCAACTGGGGGCTCTAGACCTTTTATAATTTTTGTGGAGGGAAAAAAGGGTATTTCAACCCTTAATCTTGTGCAACAACCCTTTGGCTAGTTAGATCTGTTGATTAGGACATCAATGGCTTTGATTTGGCCTAAAAATAACTTTCAAAAGGCTTTCTATGCTCAGATTCGTTTTAGTGGCGACACGTGTCATGCTGTGCACCCTGAGATCCTCATTGCACGGCTCCCGCTCGCCCGTGCCTTCACATTTTCACCTTCACCGCATGCCTTCAAATCCTGCCTCATCGTTAGCCATCCGATTTCAAATTCTACATGTGCTTCTCGCACCTTCCTGATCTCACAACAACCTACGCAATCACGCGTCCTACCCACGGTGCGCTCTGATTGCGCCATGTGGCATGCTCTACATCATCAGATCGTGCAATTGCACCTGCACGCGCTTGCCCGCCGATGTCACATCAATTTTACGCAGTGCAGGGCTTGAACCCATGTCCCGCTCTTACGTGCGCACGCGCACGGGCCAATGCGCTGCGCAAACTCTTTATCATATATACTTGCTTGTTTATATTTATATTGATCTAATCTGGGTGGAGATGTGGTGTGCTCGTGTCCATTAGATGAAGATCTAACGGCCTACGTTGCGAGGAGAGGTGCCTTCAGGAGTTAGGGGCGTGGCGAGGGGCGGCTGCGATGGTGCCACGTGATGCCATCGTGGCTGTCCGTTCTTCTTTTCTTTATATTTGATGACATAGGCCTTTGATTAAGTTGATTTCTGCACCATTGGACTGCGAACGTCGATCTAGATCCATTTGTGCAGTTGGATTTGTCATCTAAGGTCTGGATCTTTGCCCTTTGACTCCATGATCTCTGTTCTTCTATGGACTATACATGATGCTCTGGTTGTCTGATCGGGACGATTTCGGAAGTGTTGAACTCCCGTCGTCGTTCTGATCAGATCTGTTTGGTCTGATCTGACATCTACGGCTTTGAATCATTTGCGATTAAAATCATCTCTCTTTTAGGCCATAAAATGATGATATTATCTATATGACTAATAAACTAACTAGTATGTGAATTACGATGCTTGTGCATGCATTGACTCGAAGTTATGCTAGAATCTAGTTTAATTTAGGTGTTTTAGGTTGCATGATTACTGTGTAATCATCCCCCCATGCCTAAGTTCTTGCAAGCCCTCATGCATGAATAAAAGAGATTGAAATAAGGTAGGGTGCAAGTGGATAGAAATCACCTGGAACTGCTCCTGACTTGCCATTCAGCACATGCCAACACTAAATGGTAATCACAATATGAAGAATACTATGCCCGAATGAAATATGCTATGTATAAAGAATATGTATATATGTATAAGTGTTGAGTTTAACGCCTCCAGCTAGGCAAAACGTCAGTCACACGTCCTCAAGAAGATGTATCGTTTCGTCAGTAGGAGAAGGTTCTTAGGCTAAAAATGGCTTCAAGGGCTGGCCATTTATCGTAAAAACATGCCCAGATTTCGAGTCCATAATTTGGACTGCCCCATTATTATATGGGTGGATCACCAGATACGGCCCAATCCACTTGGACTTGAGTTTTCCCACAAAGAATTTGAGTCGAGAATCAAATAACCAACCTGCTGGTTAGGCGTGAACTCCTTCCTCCGGATGTGTTGGTCATGGAAATCCTTAGTCTTATCTTTGTAAATCTTTGCATTCTCGTAGGCTTCTTGCCGAATCTCTTCTAACTCATTGAGCTAGAGCTTTCTTTCATAACCTCCTGTATCATGGTTAAAATTACACTTCTGCATTGCCTAAAAGGCACGGTTCTCCAGCTCTACAAGAAGGTGACAGGCCTTTCAATACACCATGCGGTATGGTGACATTTCGAGTAAGGCCTTGTACGTGATTTGATATGCCCAAAGTAAGTCGATTAATCGATCAGACCAGTCCTTCCTATCAGGTCAAATTGTCTTTTGAAGAATAAGCTTAATTTGACGGTTAGACACTTTAGCCTGCCCATTGGTTTGTGGGTGATATGGGATAGCAATACGGTGATGTACCCTGTATTTCTTCAAAAGTGATCTAAAATGTGCATGGATGAAGTGACTACCCCCGTTGCTAATCAGAGTGCAGGGGACTTCGAATCTCGTGAAAATAAATTCTCGAATAAAGGATATAACGGTCATATGATTAGCTTGCCTTGCCAGGATAGCTTCAATCCACTTTGAGACATAGTCAATTGCGAGGAGTATGTACTCGAAGCCATGCGAGGAGTATCCCCATGACAAAAATAATGAACTCCTCAGGAAGTGTCCGCACCATGGTCTGCCTAAGTGGCATATAGCCTAGATTTTCTACTATGAGCTAAATGAGACTTTGAAGTAGATTGCAGACGCTTCCTGTGGAGGGAATTTCATGAATGAAGACGAGAATGGAGAATTTGAACTATTTGAAAATATGAGTGAAAACTCAATGAACAATGCTTCCATTGTCGCCTTTAATCGTTCTAGCCTGCCCCGTAATGTACACGAAGTTGACACGGGACCCTCCCATTCATCCACTGATCTCAACCTTTTTGCACAAAAATTGGATGAAGTCTCCATCGTTCACAAGAAGCTGGATGAGCTTCTGGCCAACCCCGCCCGTTCTATGGCAAACACCCCCACTTCACCACTGCGTCACAATCCAAATTCTTCCAACACCAGGGTTATCCCAGGAAACCCCGTAAGACCTTCCTTACCGAGTGTCACGCTGAGTGACTCGATAAGTCATGTGGAACTTGCTTCTACGAGCCAGTATTTCGACACGGAGGACCAAGCCTCTGTGTGCTCAGATGCATACTTACATGCGGACACGTCTTCTGGCATAGAAGATGCTTGCGTCCTGGGGAACAACCCGTTCTCTGCCACTTATAACTCAGGGTGGCGAAATCATCCGAATTTCGCATGGTCCAACAACCCGCAGCGCCAAAACCCCACGGGTGGACCAATGCGACCGTCCGCACTCGTCATCCCAAGGGCACAGTCTAATCCTATGGCGAATCTGCCATCAGGCCCTTGCATACCGCAAATCGAACACGCATCAAGTCCTCTTGACAAATTGATGCGAATGATGACGGATATGTCAAAGCGCCATGAAGAGAACATGACCTCTCTTCAGTACCAATTGGTGCAGTAGAATGCTGAGATCAGTCAACTACACATGGCGACTCGATCTCAGGGCACTCTTCCTGCCCAACCTGTTCGAAACCCGTGAAATTTCGTACCCCGTGGTCCTCAACCACAGGTACGACCTTTTTAGGGGCAGGTTAATCAGATTTTGCAAGCTTTGAGCATTCCACCGAGATTTCAAGCTAATCCCGCTGCAGCACCTCACTCTTTTGTCCCTATTGCAAACCCTCCTCCGCCTTATGATCCCACTGGACCTGCATTGTCCAATGCTATCACTACGAGGAGCAGTAAGCAGACCATCGATCCGCCTCGACCTGATCCTAGCCCGTCTTCTTCATCGTCCTCTCATTTGGGATGTGCACCGCATTCGCGAGAGGACGATACACCCAAATTGGTGCTAGAATCAGTCCCATTCCCTGAGGCTCTACTGAGGGAGCCAAAAGGCAAGAAGAAAGACATGCAGGCCTTTGATGACCTGCGTAATTTGTTCAGGGATGTAGAAATCAAGGTACCCCTGCTCGAGGCTACCGATCACATACCTACTGTCGCCCGATTTTTCAAAGGCTACACAACACCCAAGTGACAGTCAAAGAAAACTAAGAATCCGGTGGTTCTCTCGCCTCATGCGAGTTGTGCTATATTGTCAAATCTACCACCGAAGAAAAAAGATCTGGGCACACCGCTCATTTCCTGTAGCCTCCAAGGCTACAATTTTAACCGTGCCCTGCTTGATCTAGGATCTTCCATAAATCTTATACCGACCATCATGCTCGAAAAATTTTACTTAGGAAATCTGAAACCCACCTCTGTCACGTTACAGTTGGCAGATCATTCTGTAAAAATCCTGAAGGGTGTGGTGGAAGACGTGGTGGTTAAGGTCAACAGTCTCTGTTTTCCTGTTGACTTTCTTGTTTCAGATATGGAAGTTCCTAGCTCACTTTCTGATTGTCCGATCGTCTTTGGTCAACCTTTCTTGGCAACAGCCTGCGCCCATATTGACTACGAGTCGGGCTGTATTGAGATTGTCGTTGGATCTGAAAAGATCAAGCTTAACATCTTCAAGGTAGCCAAGAACTTTGATTGCAATTGTATCAAGGATGACACGTCTGATGAGGACATGACCATCAGCGCATGTATCGGACTAATTGGGACCTATTCTGACTGCTGTGGATTACCTGTAAACACTGACGACTACCTGATCAACACATATTGTGACGTTCTCCCATCCCTCCCTTGTTCCATACCTTCTCTTGACCAGACTTCTGACGTGGTTTTCTCTGCTTCCCATACCTCGTGGTCTGAGTCATATCCGGGCTACTCACTGCCGGTCCACACTCTTGAAGACCAGGTTGCCCTTTCTTTCCCGCCTAATCAAGTGGATTTGCAAATCCACACTGGGACCTTGAGCCCATATCCTACTCACTGGGGCTATTCCCTTTTGGATCCATCTATCCAAAAAGCCCCTCTTCTTGGCCAATCTGAAGGCCAATTTCTTCCTCCTGACCTGTTCTTTGATCCGCCTGGGACACTCTCATCCCAAGAAATGCCAGACCTTTCACCACCCACCATCCACCCACCCTACCACCCTACTGTATACCCTGCACCTCAGCTCTCGTTACCCGATCTTTCATCCTTTCTCTACCTTTCCCTGCATGCATATGAGGACATAGCATTGTTTCGCATGGGGGGGTGGATAGGCATCCATAGGATCTGGGTAATTTATGGTATCATGCAGTTTCCACCTATTTATAAATATGTAAGAAAAAGAAAAAGAAAAAAATATATATATAGTGTTTAGTAATGATCTGAAAGCTGAAACAAAAATACAATAAGTGTTTATGGATATTCAACCTCTATGTTGAAGACTTTCCAGGCCATAGAAGCTTGATTCGCTCAGGCTCAGGCTTAATTCACTTGTGCATTGACAAAATAGATCAGAATCTCTCCTAACTAAGGACGTATTCTTGTACCTGAGACACCGGTATAGGATCCATTGGTTTGCTTCTACTTGAGAGCCTAAGTAATCTTGGTTCACACTACACTTATCAAGAAAGACCAGGTGAACATAAGATCCAACCCTAGTGTTCATTAGGGAAGGTGGAGTCCTTACCTGTACGCGCAGGTAGACTTTTTATCCCAGGCTTTAGTCTTGTGTTTAGGAGAAACTCTTTCCACCAAAAAGAAACTCTCCCACCAAAAAGAAAAGTGTGCTCCTCCAAATAATGTTGTAAGAGATATACTGACATGTGTTTCAAAAAAAAAATGCAAATAAGTCAATATATCTCGTAAATGTCTGTAAAATCTTCCTACAAAAAGTTCTATTTTCCTTGAGCAACAAATGTCAGAAAATGGGAGTTGAGTTTTCCGTCATCTTTTTAAGGGTCAATCCGAAGACACGAGCTGAAACTGGGACCAACCTTTACTTAAAAATTCATGAAACCCTGGGCTTGAGTCTTAATGTTCATCTGGTCAGTCTTGATCCTTCACTAAGAACAAGCCATAATCTTTTGAGCTCTCGAGTATGGCAAAAACCTCCTGGATCCTGGAAATCGTACTTAAGGTTTAAATATCAAGAGTCTTGGTTAGTCGAGAAATGATCTATGTCATGTGAGACTTAAAGTGCTGGTAGTCTTCTCTACAATTGGTTCTCACAATATCCAATAATAAACACACTTATATCACCTCAGAAGAAAATCTTCAGCTTAAGATCATTTCTAAATACTGTTTTGCTAGGGACTAGCAAAAGATAGGCATGGGGGTATGATTGCACAGCAAAAATACACCTGGAATTGTGCCGTCTTGTGCTATTTCCTAGCATTACTAGTGCATATTAGGTAGACATAGTCGCATTTGTGAATATAGACACATGCATGCATTTAATTGAGAGGAGAGGAGAGTGAAATAAAATGTCCTTGCAATTAACATTTTTCCTCAAGTGCTGCTTTGCAAAATTCACCATCTTTTTATTTTAATTTTTGAAACTCTTCCCGCGGCTGCATGGAACAACCTCTTCTTCTTCGCGCCATGTCCTACTCCCCCTCTCCCTGCCAGCCCTGCAGCCGCATGCACTTGATCTCCCTACCGGCCATGCTAGCCATGCATAGCGAGGGCATGGCTGTGCATGCCACTTTCTTCTTTATAAGGGCTCGGCTCCTTCTTGCAAAGTAGCCTGGTCCCCATGAAAAGAACCCACAGCAGCTTCTTCTCCAGGCCACTGTCCCCTCCCCTCTCCCTCCATACACAGGACCTCCTCCTCAGAGGGGACACTCTGCGGGCAGGAGTCCATGACTGTGGTGCACACCCACCACAGTGAGACCACCACCACCCAGCTCATCAAAGAGCTGGTGGGCGTGGTGGCCTTCTTTTCCCTGCCTCACATCCAAGCCACTGTAGCCATTGGAGCAGGAGCTTCAAGCTTTGAAGCTCAAAGCTCCGCACACAGCAGCAGCAGCAAGGCAGCAGCAGCTACACGGCCCTCAGTGCACACCTGCAGGCCACCCTCACCTCTAGTGCATGCCTACAGGCGCCCTCGCCTCCCGCTTCTTCACACTGCACTTGCCTGTCCACCTACAACCGGCCACCATGCACTCCTGCAGCGGCCGGCCAAGCTTCTCCGCACACACCAGCCAACACCCGTAGCCCCACTGCACGCCCTGTCGCGCTCCTTCGCCCGCGACCTAGCCTCTCCGCGTGCCCTGTCGCGAGTTTCGCCCTCAAGTCACCGGCCGGCACAACCCGTCCACGCGCGCGCCAGCCCTGAGCCATCCGCACTCACAGCACCGTCCGCTCCCGGTTGCATGGCTCGCCCAGCCACTGTAGCCACTGTTCACGCATTTCTGTGAAACACTGTGGCTATAGTTGGGTGACCGATAAGTTTCTCACTTATCTGGTCACCCGACGTGCCGCAACCGACCTTCGCTCGCACACGCATTCAGCCCCGCGCCCACTCCAGCACCCGCCTGTGCGTTTGCGTGGGCCCACGTCGCCTGCACCCGCCCGCTCCCTTCGCCCGTGTACGCCTCTCCGCGCAGCGCTGTGCACTGCGATCCTCTCTCTGTGCCCACTCCCTCCAGCATGCACGTCCTTGCACGCATACGCGCCTACGCGCACGTGTGAAGCCATCAGACGATGCCCTGAGTGCTGTAGATGCCATAAACCCTCCAGCCTTCACTCATCAGTCTCTCTCGTGCTCTCTCTCTCTCTTTCTCTCACACACACAGAACTCTCTCACTCTCTCTCTGCACACACACACACACACTCACACTCTCGTACACACACCTATACACTAATATATACATATATATATACATATATATATTTATGTCTATATATTTTTATATACATATAGATATATCTATATATATATATACTTATATCTATATATAGTAGTACCTATATAACTAAGTATTATTATACATACATACATATATATATATATACTTATATATATATATATATACACACATATATATCTACATATATACATATACTTATATACGTATACATATATATATACATATATACACATATACTTATATATATATATATAAATATACATACACATATACATATCTATATATATATATACATATCTATCTACATATATCTACACATACATATATTACTATATACATACACACATATATATACATCTATATAGTATTATATACTGATGAGAACCTCATCATGAGCCATAACTAGCTCATTTTGACCCAATACAAAGGATAAAAGCTCCTACATATCTCAAGGAAAGGCTTAACTCAGAGAATTCTGAGTTTGAGAAGAAAACCAGTCATAAGGGGTAAAAGTGCAATTTTACCAGTATAATCCGCATACAGGGTAATTCAGGGCCCAAACACAGGTCAAAACAGCTTAATAAGAATAAAAGTGGGATGAGATGATCTAGCAAGGGCTACAGCACTTCCAAGGAACCAAATGATAATCTGTAACCCTAAAACAACCCACTTCAATTCACAAGGTTCGAGGCAAAGTAAAAATAGAATAAACCCTCTAAAATTCATAGAAAAATAATCTCTAGGGTTTAGAACCTTCAATTTGGCCTTTAGAACCCATTTTGACCTACATTGAGAACCATGCCCAATTAATAACTTAATTTGGGTCTTTACGCAAATTGACCGGTCAAACAAGGTTTAATATGAAAATGAAATTTACCATCAGATTCCTTAGGTTCTAATTAGTCATGTATAAAAACTTGAGCCTAAGAAGAAACCTCCTTGACCGACTTTACACTTTGGTCCTCATATATTTACTCTTTGGCCCTCAACTTTTGAACCCTCGCATTTAGGCCCCTAACTCACCTTCGTTCTTTGCAAACAGGTCCCTCCTGCAAAACCCTGCCAGCACCATGCTCCGGCGACCTTGCGCGGAGCATGGCGCCGCGCAGGGTGAGGTAGAGGACCTGGCAAGTGTACCGGGGGTGCCCTGCGTCGTCAGCCGTCGCAGGAGCACCCCCATGGTCATTGTAGCCCCCCATACCGGCCGTGCGAACGCACGGACGGTATGGGTTCGTATTCCGACCATTCTCCGGCGAGGGAGACACGTCGTCTCCCTCCGCCTTCCTCCCTGCTTCAACCCTATAAATACCCCCCGCCGCTCCACCGACGAAGGCAGCCTGGATCTGACGGAGAAAACCCCCAATTTTCCTCTCTTCTCACTCCGGCAGACGCCCACCAGCTCCGGCGGTTCTTCCTCCTCCTCCTCTTCGCTCTGCCGCAATACCAGCAGCAGAGACTTCTTCCCCTGCTCTTTCCGCGTCGCGCAATACCGGCGCGCGCTGCCTCTGCCCCGTCGTCACCGCCGTCCTTCCCCCACTGGGCATCGTCTTCTCCGGCGACAGTCGATACGACTGTCGCCCTGTTCCTCCCCCTTCGTCCCTGCAGTTAAGTTAGACCTACTCCCCTTCTCCTCCTCTTTCTTTCCCCGCTTTCGATTTAGTCAATTAAGCCCTCTACCGACCCTGTTCACCCTCACCCTCTCCGCCTCCGACCACCCTCCGGCGAGCCGCTCCCATCACCTCAGCGACCCACACGGCTCGCCAACCACCGCAGAACCTCCGCCTCCTCACCCTGATCCTCTTCCGCCCCTCCACTTCCCACCAAACACCCTCTGCAGATCCACCGAACACACCCACTCCCTCGCTCACAGTTTGACCTAGGACGACCTGATAGCTCCATCTCGCCCCCTGCAGACCCCCTGACCACCTTCGCCGTGCCACGGCGAAGGTCCCCCGCCTGTCTGATTTGGCCGAGAGGCCGTGCTATTGATTTCAGGTTCCAGGCCTTGACCGCCATTGGCGAGGAAGCTCGAAGCTTGCTTGAGGTTGCTCCAAGCCTAGATATCCCAGGTTGAAGAGCCACAGCCAGCGCGGAAGAGTCTTGCGCACACACCCCGGCCCTCAATTGGAGTTGCGCGCCTCAACAGCTGTTGCAATTGGAAGCGCCATCCCTGCTGCAGGCGTGAGAGAAATGGGGTGCGCGGATAGTCCCACCTCGGGAGTTTCTGAAGCCACACACCCACATAAATTGCAAAAGTGCCACCATCTGTTTGCCTCAGTTACCACGGGGTGAGGTCCCTCTCACCCGACCCGACCCGACTCGGCCTCGTCCGTGACCACGCTCCGCGGACCTGGCCCGACCCGATTAGACTGACCTGCACTCCTCGCCCACCACGCACGCCGGTGGGCCTGGACCCGGGCCTGACCCGAACCCGATTACCCGGTAGCGCTCTGGGAGAGCTTCCGAAGAGTGATTTCAGAGAGAGAGATACGCGGGGGAGGGGGGTAGAGTAGGTTTTTGCCTCTTGACGAAAAAAACTCTGAAGTGTGCAGGCCAAAGAAGAAGAAGCAGACCCGCTGAAGAAGAAGGAGCTGCTGCACTGTAGCGAAGGCATCGTTAAGTCGTCTCAGCACCGGGGCAGACGACGGAAGGTCAGCAGCCAGAGCAGGAAAGAAGATAGGCTGAAGCAGAAGGAAGAGCAACGGCCATCGTGAAAGAAGAAGAAGAGAGGTCAAGGCAGAAAACCAAAGAAGAAAAAGAAAGAAAGGAAACAAGGAAGAACAGAAGAAGAAGAACACGAGGGGAAGATCTGAAGAAAGCAGAAGAAGAAGAAGAAGAAGAAAAACAAGGAAGAACAGAAGAAGAAGAACACGAGGGGAAGATCTGAAGAAAGCAGAAGAAGAAGAAGAAGAAGAAAAACAAGGAAGAACAGCAGGAAGAAGAAGAAGAGCACCACCATTGCAAGAGAAGAATATCACCTGAACAGAGAGAAAGAAGGAGATCTAAAGAAAGAGAGAAAGAAGAGCACCCCCCCTCTGCTGAACAAAGAGAACAACAAATTCTCTCTCTCTCTCTCTCTCTTTATTTTTGTAATAGAACTTGTATATCTCTAGAATACAACTTGCTCCCTGAGTTCGACCTCGGGAACTCTTTTATTTTTCCGAGTAAAAAATTTTATATGAAACGTTGGTAACAACCGGCTTTACTACAACGATGTAACTGAAACAGAACCGACGTTTATCATTTTGGCGCCGTTGCCGGGGAGCAACGGCTATTCTAGCGGTAAACATTCCTGTATCTTTTAATTTCTGATAATCTCCTCTCTTTTGTGCAGCTACAGGAACTCAAGAAGACAAGCAACCACACCAAAGACAGGTAAATTTTTCCTCTCACTATTAACCCCTAAGCTCTAAAGAGGAAGAAAAGAAAAGAACAAGCAATATAGGGCTAACCTGTCTTCCATATTTAGTAACCATAAAAGTTGCATGTTTTCAACTCATTATTTCTGCACACTATTAAGGGTATTTAAGGGCTAACACATTCTTGCTTGAGCCCTAATTACCCAACAAAGAATTAACTGGACCAAGTAGAGCCAACCTAGGATCCAACACTAGGGATTTAGAGACACACTCCTTAAGCAAGAATTGAGAAAACCAAATGAAGTGTGCCCAAGCCCTTGTCTGAAAATACCTATTCAAAGAAAAACCTAAAACAATTGGCTCTCTAAACACTTGAACCCTAAAAGACAGGACCTAAAAGCTCTCAAAGAAAACAAGAGGTAAAGTTGACCCCTTTTGGGTTAACCAACCTTAAATTAGGTCACTCTTTGCACTTAAAAAGACTAAAGTTCAAGTGAAACCTTAAGCACCCTGATCTTAAAATTGGTAGACTTAAGAGGTCAAGATCCCCATTCTGGTCTACCTGGAACCGCAGTGACAAGAGAGGTCGGGTGGGGGAAACCCTGTAACCCGTGGGGACGCTCTACCGTGTAGGGGTCTTCGCGGGACTCTCCCTCTCTGGCTGCCCAGGTAATTCTCAGGTGGACGATCTTTCTGATCAAGGGGTCCATCTGCCCCGAACCTCTATAGTCACCCAACATTTTTTGGGTGTCTTGATTGGGTCCAGCACCTGCTTATCTCATCCAGCCCTTCAGTACTTTTCAGGAGGTCCTTGAAACCTCCTATAGAAATTCACTCTTCCCGAGGCTAAGCCTCGGCTCCTTTGTTTTTGCAGAAATCATTCACATAGCCCCTCTTTCCTCTGATTCTGAACAAAATCCCCTTCTTCCATCTTGATTCAAACTTTGATTCTATTCCACCACCAGATCCAATTATGCAGCCTAATTACCTAGCAAGACTACCATTCAAGAAACCTGAATATCGGAGATCTATGAAAGATAAAATGATCGAGGATGCCATAAAATTCTATGAAAAAGAAGAAAAAACCTCAACACCAAGAGGAGATATTCAGGTTGATGTCCCAACAACCACATCCTTCATCATGAACTGTGCCCAAATTCTATTGACTGGAATTTCAAAAGGATCAACCCGAGATATGCTCATGACAGGATACATTGAGATGGAAAAATTACACCAATCTGAATACCTTCAATGCTTGACAAATCCTGTACTTTGGGAACAACACCAAGATGCCCTTATAAAACGGGTAGAAATGATGAAATCAGTAGAACAAATTATCAACCGGAAATACCCGTATATACCAGAAACAGAGGATGAACCATCTTGGAACAGTATCAAGGAACCATTCAGTTTCCCAGATCCCGGGATTGAGGCACAAAGTGGTTGTAAAATCCCAACCCAGGTAGAAGATAGCATTAAAATAGGTTGGGAAGTTGCAGGAGAAAACAATGCTGAGCCAACCCTAGGCCATAAATCACCAAGCTTAGAACTCCAAGACTCCTGCAATAACAAGATTAGAATTGAACCTCTGGAGGGTATAAATTCCACCCCTTGTTTTAATAAGGTGACCCTCGAAGGTTATTCGGAATTAGGTTCTAATAATTCTACCCACATCCTAAGCCTAGAACCTAGATCTGAAACTTATTGGGAAGATTATGAGGCCCTTTATGAGAAAGATCAAATTTTTACAGAATATGATTCCGGGCCTCTATTTAATGAATATCCCTCTCCAACATCCTCAGGAAATCTGATCGATTTTTCAGAAAACATGCCAATTTATGATACAGAAACTGAGGAGTTGGATGAGCAAGGTTTTAATGGGGTCTATCCTACCAGCTTAGAGCTTGAACAGAACATCTTTTTGAACCCAGAATTGACATATAGGCTAGAACCCAGTCAGGCTGCTGATTCCACATCTGATGATTTTTGTTGTGGTGGAATTCATGATCATTTTCACCAACTCTCCGACAATTTCAGATCTGACTATAGTTGCGGAGAGATTCCCCTTCCTGAACACGCCAGGCCTATCTACGACCTCAGTTCACATGATTCTGACTCTGACTCCGACTCTGAGGTCCTGATTCCCGAGATCACCAATAACACAGAATCATTCCTTTTCGATCCTCAGGAACCAAAAACAGAAAATGCCAAGAGTAATTGCAACCAAGAATCCAAATTTTTTCTCGAATCCGATTTCTTTCACCCTACAAACACTCTTCTGGCATTTGATAGTTACCCAGAGGACTCTCTACAGAAAATCACCTATCATCTGTTTCTAGAAGAGCCCTCATACACAATGGCCACCTCATCCGCACACACAGAACGGATCAAAACCTCTCCCAAACCCCGACCCGCAACCGGACTCAATTTCTATGCTGATTCACCTCTCACCGAGCCGATTGCATTTCCACATCGGATTTCGAACATTGATCAGACTACATACCATGCTCTATCATTCTCTGATCACCCCTGTAGGGTTCCTGCATCAACCACTGATTATCCTACGGGCCCCTACTCTGACCAGGCTGATTCGGCACAGCCAAACCCTGCGTTTACACTTCCACATCCATCTGAGCTTCATAATTTCTGGTGGGCTCCACACCTTTTTATCCACATCTATCAACCCACCAGATTGATTGGGTTTGGGCTGCATCATCAGCCTGTTGATCTGAACAAGCACCTGGTTGGACCAACCAGGCTCTTAATCAAGGTGCTTGTCTTACAAAACTCTGCTGAGTTGACCATCCCCTCTCCATCGCATTTCCCGCTTGGCTGAAGGCATCAAATTTAGCGCTCAACGGGAGGCAGCCCGTCATTCTCTTTGAAAACCTGAAACTTGTTCTGACAGCTTTTTGCACTTGAAGTTCACACTTTAGGACAGCCGACTCCACCTCAGGTGCTTGCATCTGAGATTAGAAATCGTCCGCAACAGTCACCCCGACCCATTCACTCATCAAAACAGCTATCCTAATGTATGAACTTAGTTGAATAAAAACCCCTAGGTTACAATGAGGACATTGCAAATCTTAGGCATGGGGGGGTATGAAAGTGCAAAAACTCGTAAGAAAAGGTTTCAAACAAAAAATTCACATATGCCAAAAATACCATAAAAATTAAAAAAATTTTCGAAAAAGAATAAGAGGAAAAGAGGAGAAGGAAAATTTTGTGAAGGAGAAAAGAAACAAAATGAAAAAGGAGCACAAAATTATAAGAAAAGTTGATAGTCATTAGTAAGGAACTAAGGAATTAACCTAAGTTCTAGACCTCATTCAAGAAAATAACTGAAAAGTGCACAATAAGATTAGTAAGAATGCAAACCTTAGGCATTCTTGAATAGACTCTTAGTACCCATTAAGATCTGGACACTCCTCAAGAGGTTGAGGAAAATGAAAAGCTGAAGTATTAGGTCTAAGGCTTAGGAAGTATTCGGCCTCGTTAACTAATTTTTGGTTTACGGGACTCAGTAACCTAAGCACCCTAATCTCACACACAGCCTGGTTCAGTAAGCATAAAAATCAGAATCACGCAGAAGCATCGCAAAAATCTGAAAAGAACACCTAGAATAGGAGCGGCCGATCAACACAAGTTGATTTGGACGAGTTCCCAGCGCAGAGAGGCGGGAAATCCCCTCGAAGATGCGTAACAAAATATCATCTCCTCGGTGCTTGTCTCTTAGGATATTTACATATCCTACGGGGGGCATGTAAGCACTCTGCTGGTTCAGATTCCATGGATGGCATTATCTCGAAGTGTCAATTGCCAGGGTCTGGATTCGGCCACGGAATACCATGGATGGGATTACCTCGAAATCTCAATAGCCAGGGTTCCGGGGGTTGCCATGGGCGGTGCTATCTCGAAGCATCGATCGCCAGGAACCCTTGAGGATTGATGATGGGAGCAAGGAATCTGATACAGACCGTGTTGAAAAGCCAATCCTAGGCTAGAACTAAAAAGAAAAAGAGAGAGAAAACTCTCCAAACAGAAAAAACTTTCTATCTCTCTCTTACAAAACGCACTGCGAACTGGGCCAGGGCTAAAATCATTTCAAGCACGGGTGCTTTAACCACGAAGTCCAATAAACCTTAGGTTAGTTCTTGCGGGCCTTAAAAACCTTTGCTAAAAGACTGAGGCTAAGGCTAGACAGATTTGGATCTTGATTGGTACTAGAGTATCTTTTAGGCCTATGGTCAGCATTCTAACCTAATCTATGCTCAAATAAAAAGGCACTTATCTAAAACCATTGAAAACTTCATGGTCTAGAACAAGGGTTGAAACCTTAAGTTGTTTGCTAAGGGACTAGCAAAAGCTAGGCATGGGGGTATGATGAGAACCTCATCATGAGCCATAACTAGCTCATTTTGACCCAATACAAAGGATAAAAGCTCCTACATATCTCAAGGAAAGGCTTAACTCAGAGAATTCTGAGTTTGAGAAGAAAACCAGTCATAAGGGGTAAAAGTGCAATTTTACCAGTATAATCCGCATACAGGGTAATTCAGGGCCCAAACACAGGTCAAAACAGCTTAATAAGAATAAAAGTGGGATGAGATGATCTAGCAAGGGCTACAGCACTTCCAAGGAACCAAATGATAATCTGTAACCCTAAAACAACCCACTTCAATTCACAAGGTTCGAGGCAAAGTAAAAATAGAATAAACCCTCTAAAATTCATAGAAAAATAATCTCTAGGGTTTAGAACCTTCAATTTGGCCTTTAGAACCCATTTTGACCTACATTGAGAACCATGCCCAATTAATAACTTAATTTGGGTCTTTACGCAAATTGACCGGTCAAACAAGGTTTAATATGAAAATGAAATTTACCATCAGATTCCTTAGGTTCTAATTAGTCATGTATAAAAACTTGAGCCTAAGAAGAAACCTCCTTGACCGACTTTACACTTTGGTCCTCATATATTTACTCTTTGGCCCTCAACTTTTGAACCCTCGCATTTAGGCCCCTAACTCTCCTTCGTTCTTTGCAAACAGGTCCCTCCTGCAAAACCCTGCCAGCACCATTCTCCGGCGACCTTGCGCGGAGCATGGCGCCGCGCAGGGTGAGGTAGAGGACCTGGCAAGTGTACCGGGGGTGCCCTGCGTCGTCAGCCGTCGCAGGAGCACCCCCATGGTCATTGTAGCCCCCCATACCGGCCGTGCGAACGCACGGACGGTATGGGTTCGTATTCCGACCATTCTCCGGCGAGGGAGACACGTCGTCTCCCTCCGCCTTCCTCCCTGCTTCAACCCTATAAATACCCCCCGCCGCTCCACCGACGAAGGCAGCCTGGATCTGACGGAGAAAACCCCCAATTTTCCTCTCTTCTCACTCCGGCAGACGCCCACCAGCTCCGGCGGTTCTTCCTCCTCCTCCTCTTCGCTCTGCCGCAATACCAGCAGCAGAGACTTCTTCCCCTGCTCTTTCCGCGTCGCGCAATACCGGCGCGCGCTGCCTCTGCCCCGTCGTCACCGCCGTCCTTCCCCCACTGGGCATCGTCTTCTCCGGCGACAGTCGATACGACTGTCGCCCTGTTCCTCCCCCTTCGTCCCTGCAGTTAAGTTAGACCTACTCCCCTTCTCCTCCTCTTTCTTTCCCCGCTTTCGATTTAGTCAATTAAGCCCTCTACCGACCCTGTTCACCCTCACCCTCTCTGCCTCCGACCACCCTCCGGCGAGCCGCTCCCATCACCTCAGCGACCCACACGGCTCGCCAACCACCGCAGAACCTCCGCCTCCTCACCCTGATCCTCTTCCGCCCCTCCACTTCCCACCAAACACCCTCTGCAGATCCACCGAACACACCCACTCCCTCGCTCACAGTTTGACCTAGGACGACCTGATAGCTCCATCTCGCCCCCTGCAGACCCCCTGACCACCTTCGCCGTGCCACGGCGAAGGTCCCCCGCCTGTCTGATTTGGCCGAGAGGCCGTGCTATTGATTTCAGGTTCCAGGCCTTGACCGCCATTGGCGAGGAAGCTCGAAGCTTGCTTGAGGTTGCTCCAAGCCTAGATATCCCAGGTTGAAGAGCCACGGCCAGCGCGGAAGAGTCTTGCGCACACACCCCGGCCCTCAATTGGAGTTGCGCGCCTCAACAGCTGTTGCAATTGGAAGCGCCATCCCTGCTGCAGGCGTGAGAGAAATGGGGTGCGCGGATAGTCCCACCTCGGGAGTTTCTGAAGCCACACACCCACATAAATTGCAAAAGTGCCACCATCTGTTTGCCTCAGTTACCACGGGGTGAGGTCCCTCTCACCCGACCCGACCCGACTCGGCCTCGTCCGTGACCACGCTTCGCGGACCTGGCCCGACCCGATTAGACTGACCTGCACTCCTCGCCCACCACGCACGCCGGTGGGCCTGGACCCGGGCCTGACCCGAACCCGATTACCCGGTAGCGCTCTGGGAGAGCTTCCGAAGAGTGATTTCAGAGAGAGAGATACGCGGGGGAGGGGGGTAGAGTAGGTTTTTGCCTCTTGACGAAAAAAACTCTGAAGTGTGCAGGCCAAAGAAGAAGAAGCAGACCCGCTGAAGAAGAAGGAGCTGCTGCACTGTAGCGAAGGCATCGTTAAGTCGTCTCAGCACCGGGGCAGACGACGGAAGGTCAGCAGCCAGAGCAGGAAAGAAGATAGGCTGAAGCAGAAGGAAGAGCAACGGCCATCGTGAAAGAAGAAGAAGAGAGGTCAAGGCAGAAAACCAAAGAAGAAAAAGAAAGAAAGGAAACAAGGAAGAACAGAAGAAGAAGAACACGAGGGGAAGATCTGAAGAAAGCAGAAGAAGAAGAAGAAGAAGAAAAACAAGGAAGAACAGAAGAAGAAGAACACGAGGGGAAGATCTGAAGAAAGCAGAAGAAGAAGAATAAGAAGAAAAACAAGGAAGAACAGCAGGAAGAAGAAGAAGAGCACCACCATTGCAAGAGAAGAATATCACCTGAACAGAGAGAAAGAAGGAGATCTAAAGAAAGAGAGAAAGAAGAGCACCCCCCCTCTGCTGAACAAAGAGAACAACAAATTCTCTCTCTCTCTCTCTCTTTATTTTTGTAATAGAACTTGTATATCTCTAGAATACAACTTGCTCCCTGAGTTCGACCTCGGGAACTCTTTTATTTTTCCGAGTAAAAAATTTTATATGAAACGTTGGTAACAACCGGCTTTACTACAACGATGTAACTGAAACAGAACCGACGTTTATCATATACATACATATAAATACATATATATATATATCTATACATATATCTATCTATACATATAGCTACATACATATATATATACTTATATATATATACATTTATGCATATATATATACATATAACTACATATATAGCTATATATTTATAACCATTTATACATATAGATGTATTTACATATATACATATATAAATATATATTTTCACATTTCTTACTATACGTGGTATCGTGGGAATATCTGCACCAGTTGCTGATATTCCCCGATAACGCGTACAAAAAGCGTGGTCACACTCATCTTCCATCAATCCACCTTACACTCCACATAGCACCTTGTCCTGTTGGTTGCGTCTTTCTTGACGACGATTGACTCAACACCATGCTGCACTCCATCTCTGCCTCCAACCCCACCCCTTTATACATATATAGTATATACATATATATCTATACCATATTTACTTTATTTCTATTTCTCTTGCATGCCCATAAAAAGATAAAAAAAATAAATAATATATAAAGGAGAAAAGATAATCTTTGACTTGCAAGTACTCCATTTTGCGAATAGCAATACCCATTTTGGAACCCTGTTTTGGCTCAGAGCGAAGAACCTAATTTTGAGGGTGTGCCTCAAGGACAAGAATTATCAGAAAAAAAATCTAAATAGAAAAACACCAAAAACACAATAAACGAGCGGAAGAGATTCGTTGTAGGAAAGGCGTAGAAACTTGATTTGTAACCCCACTTCCCTGAGTTTGACCCTGGGCCTAAAAGTGACCAAGATAAAATCAAGTAGGCCAGTTAAAAAAAATTTGTAAAGAGATGGTTAGGCTCGATTTAGGTTAACCACTATACACACTTTAATGATAAAATCATCATATTAACACACCTATCTAGGCCCGACCACCACGGACAAGTAAAAGTTATCTTGTCTTGATCTTCTAGGTTAATCGCAACTTGGTTGTACCCAGAATATCCATCCAGAAAGCAGAAGAAACTGCATCCGGCTAACCTTTCTAAGATCTGATCAATAAAAGATAAAGGAAAATGATCCTTTTTGGTAGCCATGTTTAGTTTCCTGTAATCAATGCAAACCCGCCATGAAGTTGTGGTGCGAGTCAAGATGGATTTGCCCGTTTCGTTTTTTATTATGGTGAGTCCTACCTTTTTGGGCACAATTTGAATAGGACTTACCCACTGGCTGCCGAAAATTGGATAGATAATGTCCGCATCTAGCCATTTGATGACCTCCTTCTTGACAACCTCAAGCATATTAGGATTTAGGTGCCTCTGAGGTTGTCTCAAAGGTTTCACCCCCTCATCCATGTAGATATGATGAGTGTAATAGGAGGGGCGAATATTGCGAAGATCAGCAATACTCCACCCTATGGAAGCCCTATGTGCTTGCAGCATAGAGATCAATTGATGCTCTTGATCTTGGGTTAAGTGAGCACTAATGATCACTGAGTATGTCTAACTTTCACCCATAAACACGTATTTCGGTGAGTTAAGTAAGGGCTTTAGTTCAATCACGGGCGGATCAGAATCAGTGGTGGTAGTGGGAGTCTGAATAGGAGCAGAATCAATAGCAAAAATCTAATGATCCTGACTAACAGAAAATCCACTTGCAGAGGTCATGTAATCTTGTCTTGATGGAAGCAGATCATCGCTTGGTTGGATAGGATAATCAGGATCAGGGGTGTTATGATCAGATGAACACCCTGGACAATCAGATCCGCAGGATGAAATGTGTACGTCATTAACCTCAGTCTCGTATGGATTAAGATCTAAGAACCCTGATAGTGCAGACGAATGAAACATTGGGTTGTCACAAAGGAGGCCAATGTTACCGTAAAAAGCTAATTCTTCAACTTCACCATCCTCCTCGATGCGATCATAATCAAAGTTCCTTGATGCCCTAAACATGTCAAGTCTAAGTCTTTCATCACCTAGGGCAATCTCCATACACCCGGATGCACAGTCAATGTTTGCTCGGGCTGTCGCCAGAAATGGGTGACCCAAAATGATCGATGCATCTTGAAGATTAGGATGAACCTCCATATTGAGAATGAAAAAATCTGCGAGAAAGCAGAATCTGCGGACTTTTACAATCACATTCTCAACCACCCCCCTTGGTGTTTTTACTGATATATCAGCCAGCTAAATCATAACTGAGATGTGTTTTAACTCCCCAAATCGAAATTGATCATATACGGCAGTGGGAGTCAAGTTGATGGACGAACCCAAATCAAGAAGAGCCTAATCAAATGGAGAATCCTGCAAAACGCAGGAAATGAGTGGGGTACCAGGGTCTTTCTTCTTAGGCGGTAAGTCAACTAGAATCACAGCACTAGCCTCCTCCGATAGTATCACCGTCATCCATTTTTCAGCTGTCGCTTCGGGGTAAAATAGTCCTTAAAGAACCTAGCAACAACGGGAATGTGATCAATGGCCTCAAGGAGAGGGACCTAAATATGTACTTCCTTAAACATTGATTTTAGGTCCTCAAAATTCTGAGTATCCTTTTTCCTTGCTGTATTTTGTGTCAAGGCCTCAGGAAAAGGGATGGGAATCTCAGGGTCAAATGGCTTCTTGCCCTTATCAACCATAGATGGCTCCTGAGATGAAGATGGAGTCGAATCATCCTGTGGTGAAGGGCATGAAAAATCATGACCCGCTTGCCTAAGAAGTGGGTCCTGTGTAATTTTTCTATTCCTCAAAGTGACAGCCTTTGCATCAGCGTGCGGTCCATGAGGTGGGGGAGGAGCGGAAGGAACAGAATACGTGGGGTTTTGCAATAAAGGTGGCTGACCTTGCCCATAACCAGGTGGTGCAGGAGGAGCTTGTAGAATAGCATGTGCCTATCCTTGTGGTGCTTGGAATCTAGGCGAGGCACCCTGGTTCTGCACATACCTTGGGTTCGGGACAGGTTGGAGGGCAAGGCTCCCTGTGATCTATGCTCCTGCATGATCTGATTTTGTGCATTTTGTATGTTCTGTATTTGGTCAGCCATAGCTTTCATAATTTGCAGGTTGTCATGAGTTGATTTCCGGATTGACTCCTGCAATTCCTCCTTCAGTGACTCCAAAGGGTTAGCCTGCTTTGAAGGGTAGTTGGCAGCTTGGTACAGCGACTGATAAATAGAACATGTTTGCTACTGAGATGGGAATGGCTGCTGCCTTAGGTATGTGTTTTGCACATTCCTATATTATCTGGTCTAGTAGTGTGGATTTCGTCTCTGTGAGTTACTGAACCAGGAGAAGTTAGGATATTGGCGCCAACCAGGATTATACGTCACAGAATACTGGTTATTACGCCTGTAACCATAGATAGCACTGGCATCTTCATAGGCCGAGGATGTCTCAGACGCAAATTCATCAAAAGAATACACACTAGAATTGTCATGTGGTGCATAACCCTGATTGTACCATGCCATATCCAGATTATTCATAGTTTCCCGACACGCAGGATCCTATGGAGATGGAGAAGAAACATCTTGAGTGAAAAGATGTTCACTAGCAGGAGGGGCTTGGGATGCAATAGAGGAGTGTGATGCAGTTGTACTGCTAGGAAGACCAGATCTTGCTCGCATTAATTCATCAAGCTTTTTATCAAGTAGATCCACCTTGTCCAGCTTCTTGGTGATAATGTCCATATCAGCTCAGGCTGATTCGGCATGAGCTTCATGGACATTAACTCGTTGTTGTCTAGGTTGATTTAATTGGTTCATAGAGGTGCATTCATCGAGTTCTCTACTAAGGATTCAAACAATTTAAATGCATTGTTCTCATCCTTCGCAAGGAAATTCCTTTTGCTAGATGCATCGGCCAAGTACCGATGTGTGTCATCCAGCCCATGGTAAAAGACTTATGCAAGGTGACACCATGGTGCGAGCACTTCCTGGGAAGATCGTGGAATCTATCCCAAGCGTCATGTAGTTTCTCTCCAGGGCCTTGGGAAAAGGTCATGATTACGCACCTCATAGCATTTGTTCAACCAATTGGGAAGAACTTTTGGAGGAATTCACGATATAATTCCTCCCAGGTTCCAATCTTCCTCCCGATAGTCTTGAACCAATAGGAAGCTTTATCCTTGAGAGAGAAAGGAAAAGCTTCATGAGAACAATTCCAATGTCTACATTTCTAGGTCGAACTAACTCTTCAATTCGACTCAGATCTTCAATGTGCTGGAAGGGATCCTCATTCGAGTTTTCATGGAAGTGAGTCAGAATTAGACTTATGATGTTTGGCTTTAACTCGAATGCATCTCTGCCTGCAGGATTCTGGACCTGAGGTGCTATAATCATTGTCGTCGGATCGTAGAAGTCCCGTAGTTGTTCTCTGCGTAGTGGATGCTGCATCCTGTGTAGCGTTGTGAGGATCCTGTCAATGCTCTGCTCATATCTTTGCTCAGACTCCTCGACCCTAGCTTCCAGACGAGCCATTGGGTCTTGATTCTCAGGGCCCTGACAAGCACTAGGGCTAGGATTAACTATCTCAACTAATAGAGAGGAAGAGGGTTGGGAAGAAGGTTTAGGCAAGAGTTACCTTTGCTGCCTTGGGTTTGGGTCCCAGGGTCCAACAGGTTTAGGTCTTAATGACCTTCCAACACAAAGGGTTGGTGTAGTCAAGCCAAACAAGGCTAAGGCCTTGTTAATCAGATTGGTCCTTAAGATCAGATGACCAAATTTTGCATTCGAATTTAAATTATTAAAGAAATTCGTTGAGAAACCGACTGAAGATAATTCCTACCTCTTAAGCTAACCCGGTCAATCTAGTTACGAGGGGACTAAGAGGAAGGTTCTTCCTTCGACTTTTGCCTTCGGTTCCTTTGTACCCCTTAGCCATGGTCGTTTGGCACTACCCCACAAGCTTAGTCAACAGGTTTGGCAGAAGTGGTTGAAATCACCCAGTAGTTTCAAGACAAATGCTGGTTATTAGGTGTGTTGTGATTTTTTTAACCTTTTTTTCTTCAATTCAATAGGTGGTGAGTGGTCCACAGGGTGACCAAGCTCACCGGCTAGTCACTAGACTTGATTTAGTCTAGGTTATCCTAAATGTGTGGTCTCTAGAAATTTTGACACTAAAGGTGTATGTTTACGAGGAAAAATTGATTTTTAAAAGATGTTGCGTTGTAGTATAAATGAAATCTCCTTGAAAACAAGTAAGAATTTTATTACTCGAAAACCTAAGTATCCGAGGTCGAACATAAGGAGCAAATTGATATTTAAAAACTAAGATCACAATCTCAAATTAATCAAAATATGATGTTCAACAATAATATGAATGAGATTCAATGTATATGAAAGCTAAAGAGAAAATAGAGATGCAAAAAGAAATAGAATGTTCTCTCTTCTTTCTTCTCTCTCTCTGATGGCTTCTTCTTTCTTCTTCTCTGATTTCTCCTTTCTTTCTCTTCTTCTGCCTTTGCCTTTTGCTTTCCTTCTTCTTCCTTCTTTGCTTGGCCGCACCTTCTCTTCTTTTCTTCTTTGTCTGCCTTGGCTTTAGTTTCTTCTTTGATTTCTTTCCTTCAGCTTTGCCTTCAAGTCCTTCTTTCTTTCTTCAGCCTCTGCCCTTTGCTTCCTTCCTTAGCCCCTCTTGCTTTCAGCTTCGGCTCTTCTTTCCTTAGCTTTTCCTCAGGGACTTCCTTCCTTCTTTGTCTTTTGCCTTCTCTACCTTCAAGTCCTTCTTCCTTCCTTAGTTGCTCTTGCCTTCAGCTTCTTTCGCAGCTCCTTCTTCAGCAGTTGCCTTTTCCTTCTCCTCCTTTCCCTTAATAGAGAAGAGAAAAACCTACCCCTACCCTCCCCCGCGCACGCTCTCTCTCTATTTCTCTCTTCGCTCTCTCAGAGCCAGCCGGGCAATCGGGTCAGATTATGCGCACCCAGGTCTAGGCACACCGGCGTGGGTGGTGCACAAGGAGTGTAGGGTAAACGGGTCAGCCAAGTTCGCGTAGGTGTGGGTCACGGACGAGGCGGGTGTAGTGGGCGAGGGGACCTCACCCTGTGAACTGAGGCAAACAGAAGGAAACACATAAACAACTTATACCACTTACTTGTGCCTACCATTTCCGAGGTGGGACTAAAGTCCCACCCGCTTCTTCGCGCTCTCGCAGGGAGAACTCTCGTGCAATTGGGCCAGCTGTAGATGACGAAGCCTCTGATTGCCAAGTGCGAAAGGTTTGTGGACTAATTCCGTGCACTTGGTATGCCTCAGCCTGGAGTAGCGCGACTTGGAGCGAGCAAGCTTGCTCCTTCACGCCTCCTCCAATGGTGGAAAAGGGCCTGACCTGAACTTCACAGATACGACCTCGCGGCCCTGTCAAATGACTTAGCGAGCTTCGCCATGTCACGACGAAGATGAGGCATGGAGTGGCATGGTGCAAAATGGCCTTGGAATGCATGCCTTGGTCGGATTGTGACTGTGGAAGTGTGTGTGTTCAGTGGGCACTTAGGGAGGTGTTGGCGGTCGATGGAGGTGTGGATGGTGATCAGTGAGTGATGGCGGAGGTTCTGAGGTTGGTGGTGAGGCGTGTGGATGGGTGGAGCGACGGATTCGCCTCGCCAGTGGTCTACTGGAGATGAGGAAGACAAAGGTTGAGGGAGGTTTTTAGGAAATTAAGAGGGGAAAATGAAAGGTAGGGAGAGAGGAACTTTCTGAGGGTAGTTGGATGAAGAGGGAAAGGTGGAGGACGAGCGACGCATGTGTGTCATCTTCAGAGAAGAAGGCCATGAGGTAAGGATGACGGCGATGACGAAGGGGTTGGAGGCGCACGTGCAATTACGGCATGACATGGAGGAGCACGGCGGAGAAGACTCTACCACTGGTATGGTGGCAGAGCTCCGAATTATGTCTTCTAGTCCCTTGGCCATTGATCTTCCTCGGATTGCATATGGTGCTACGAGACTCCGATTGAGGCGATTTCAGAGGCATTGGACTCCGATCGTCATTTTGATCAGATCAGTATGGCTGGATCGTCAATCCGAGGCTCCAAAATAAATATGCTTCTCTCCTAACCACAAAAAAGATGCAATTAACCTAAATTATATACAACTACTTTAAATGCAGAATGATGCATGCTATGCAATATTTATAACATGAAATGCAAATCTAAGCTTAGGAACATGCATGAATAGGCATTTTACCCTCAACAAATGTGTTTACATCATGTACTTTCCATAGTGATGGCTAAAATCTACACAAGATATACTCACCATTATGCCATCTCTCAATCTCCTGGTATTTTGGCATCAGAACATCCCAAGTTTCCCCGTTTTCTAGTTGTGTCAAAATTAATTGTGCCTATTCTAAAATGAATGTTGTTGTGTTTGACACATTAACCTGTATATCCTCAAACTGGTCTACTAACATGTCAGGTTGCATTTTGAATAAAAATGCTGGAATCAAGTTGTAGAATCAAACTCAAGTTAAATTTGAAGATGATCAGATCTGAAAGAGTTTCCCTAAGATGATATGTGTTTGTGCTCTAAATAGAAGGGATGAGGGACTAGATGTGATATTGTCCTAATCAAGGCACCCAAAGATTTTTGAATGACTAAGGCAATTTTGAGGCGGAAGATACCTCTAAATCAGAAATTTGCACACCTGAGAAGTACATGGGCAGCCAGGAAGGGAGAGCCCCGCAAAGACCCCTACACGATAGAGCATCCTCATGGGTTACAGGGTTTCCCCCACCTGACCTTCCTTGTCACTGAGGGTCCAGGTAGACCGGAATGTACGAACTTAAGTCCTTAAGTCTACCAATTTTATGCCCTAATTTGTGCCTTGAGTTTCACTTGATTAGAAGTTGATTCAACTTGTGACCGAATTTGGAGGTTGCTTGGCCTATAATGTAGACCAACTGACCTTCCCTAAAGATGGCAGAATGAGATCCAGGTCAAGACCTAGAAATCACCCTGATTTGACTATCAGGTCATTAGGTCCAAGAATTTTAGGGTTCAAGTGAATTTAGAGCTTAATTTTAGGATTTTTCTTATTAGACTTTTATTTCAATCAAGGGCTTGGGTAGCACACAAATGCGGGTGAGTTTGTTTCCTTTTATGTAGGCAGGTGTGAACTAGCACTCCAAAACCCCAAAAATTGAAACCCTAATTGGTTTTATTCTTCATCCAATTGATCTTCAAAAATGTTCTCTTTGGACTTCAAACAAGAAGTGAGTAGTCCAAGAAGATTAGAAATTCATGCGTTGTCCCTAATAGGCATAGGAAATTTGGGGTAGGGAATTCTAAACAGAATCACTTCAAACTCCAATTAGATTTGAAAAAAAAATTCGCAAATCAGGAAACAGTCCTTTTAAATGATGATTATTATGAAAATAAGGCAGGCGATTCCTAATTGATTGTTTTTTTTTATCTTTCCAATATTAGGAGGTTGATTAGGGAAGAATAGAGAAGTTACCTGCCCAGGAGTGGTTGTTTTGCACGGAAGATCTCCTCGTGAAGTACCTCACAAAATCACAAGAAAGCAAACAGGGCAAGTTAGTACTCAAATATAATCAAACAATGCAGAGAATAGTGGTGAATTGCACGTTGCTCGCCTGCAACGGCGCCAAAATGGTAGTCGCTTTGAAACGGGTTTTAAAATCAATGCGTTGCAGTATAGGTCGAAAAACAAATAGAATTTATAGCTCAAATATTAAAATGAAGTTTGAGGTCGAACATAGGGAGCAAATAGGAATTCACACACCAATGTTAATAATGTAAATGAGCACAAAAATTTAAACCACAAAATGATATTCAATAAATACTAATCTGCCACATTAGATATTCAATGAATTCTCATGTATCTTTGAGGAAATAAAAAAGGTAGAGAAGCTAAAACAATGGTGATTTAAATTAGCAGTTATTCTCTAAGCATATATATCAAGCATTCAATCAATTTAAATATCTTCTAAAGTATCAAGCCTCAAATTAGTCATTGGGTCTGATGACCAGACGACTTAACCATCAGATGCTAGAGTGCTTCTCTAGCATTGTTCTTCTTCTCCTTCCTTTTCTCTTCTTTTGACCTTCTTTTGCTGCAAGCTTTCTGTAGATTCCCTACTAGGAGGGGGTGACGTAATAAATTACGGAAATAAAATGTAAACAATCTCATAAAAAAATCAATCGCACAAGGTACACAATTATTTTTAGGTGGAAACCCAGACCAGGTGAAAACCACCACCTAACCCTCTCGAGTTAGAATTTTCCGATCAACCAAGTCGATCAAATCCACTAAACGAATCACTTTAAACGAGGGTGATTCAACCTCAATTACAACCACGCTACAAGTGAGAGGGTAGCATTCATCAACCCCTTCTCTTCATGAGAAGGATTTTGTCCCTCGAAGGAGACGGGAATTCGCAAAGCGAATACCCAACCAAATAACAAAGATAAAATAACAAATAATCCTATAGAGCCAACAAAGTAATTTTTAACCTAAGCTTCTATAGGAATTAGGAAACTACCCTTTGCAAGGAGTGCGTTGAATTGATGACGCGAGTGCATGAGCCATGCGACGGTGCAACATCGCTCTCGTGAACTACGGTGGGAGAGCGGGTGCGCAACAGCTTGATGCTCTCTAGATGAAGAACTAGAGCTTGGAGAGCAACAGCTTTTCTTCTTAGAATCAAGAGACACAAAATAGTTTGAAAGTGTATTATAAAGTGTATCTTATGTATCTAGGTGTTTCTTGGTGTGCAAGAGGTTCCTCTCTATTTATAGAGGCCTTAGGAAAGCTTTGGAAGGCTTAGGAAAGCTTCCATAGCCTTTGGGAGCAATGCCCAAGAGAATCAGGCCGAAATCAGGAACAATGATTGCACTGACAGGGTTATCAGACGTCTGATCCTGGCATCGGACGTCTGGAAGATCACTTTAAGACGTCTGAAAATAAGGTCAGACGTCGAATTTTAGGCGGGTCTCTTCCTGACTTGGATCAGATCTAAACATGGTTCTAGTGCAAGTCCATCAGACGACATATAGGACGTCTGGCACTATGTCTGGACGTCTGGAAACCTACTTTTCCGTGGGAATGGATTTCCAAGAGAGTGCAACGGCTAGAAAATCTCTGAGAAGAGATTTTGGGTTAGCCGAGGCAAAACGATCATCTATCTGACGTCTGGAAAGGCTTAAGGACGTCTGATAAGGTTCTAACGGTCAGATCTTCACTGTTTGCTAAGCCAGCCTAACGGTCCACTAATTGGACGTCCGGCAAAATCATTAGATGTCTTCTAAGACATCTGGACTAAGGTTTGGACGTCTGATTTCATTAGACAGAACTACCAAGTCCAGCCTAAATGTTATCAGACACTGAATCAACAGTCATATGTCTCAAAACATATTATCAGACGTCTGATTTTAGAATTAGACGTCTTGAAATGCTGTTTGAACCCTATATTGGTTTTCTAGGTATTCTATAGAAAACCTAAGTGTCCTAGGGTTGTGCAGGTGTTCCTAGGACTACTGTTAGGGTACTTTGAGGCTCTTTAACATGAATCTAAGTAACAAAAATAAAGAGCAACAAAAGAAACGAAAAATACAACGAGTACAAGAGAAGGAAATCTATCCTATTCTTCATCTCCTTTCTTCTTCAATCTATCGCTCCTCGTGAATCTCCTCTGTTTTCCATCAAGCTCCTCCAATCCATCCTGGATGCGAGCTCGAACTCCATCTGGTCACGTCTCCATTTGCAATTTGCCTGAAATCTAAGACTCCAAGTGCAAATGTTAAATGACACGTGTTTTGTTATCATCAAAACAAATGATCATGGTGCTCTAGCACCAACACTTTCTTCTTTTCCTTATAGTTTCAGCCTCTTCTCCCTTCTCTAATCATAAGCCTTCTTCTACTCTTCTTCCTCCTCTTCCCTTCTCTCCTTCTTTGCTTTCTCTTCATGCAAAGGAGGTGACGATCTCAGATTTGGCTAAGTGTCACACAAGGAAAAACCCTCCCTTGCCCCGCGCTCTCTTCCTTTCTATCTTCCTCTTAGGTTCTGATTGTGCAGCAATCATAGGTCATAATTAACCTAAATTAAGCTAGGACTTAGCATAAGTTTGGATAATTCATGCATGCATAAGCATTATTTGCATCTTTACTACTTTCTCTTGGATATGCATAAAATAATGCTATAATGTGCTGATTAGGTGCATTATGTCAATTACAAGTAATAAATTGATATGAAGCTGAATCTGAAGCTGGATTTGAAGAATAAGGAATAACTGGTGTTGCAGCAGAGCTGGAGCAGAAGACTTAGCTTAAATGTAGTAGATAATAATGTAAGGGAGTTTAGGTATGCTATTCTATTTAGTAGGAATAAAGCAGTAAAATGTGAAGAACTTAGGTCCATCCTAGCCCTAGGATAGCCTAGAAGCCTCCCCAAGCCTTAGCCACCCTTAGATTAGGTCACCACACCCTAGGAAACCTTAAAACCCTAATTCCAACCTTTATCTAGACGTCTAGATGAATTATAGGATGTCGAAAACCCTTAGCCAACTCTCGCACACCTTAAACCCACTTCTGCAGTGTTATTGGACATCCAGACACTTGGTCAGACGTCCAATTTTTGCAGAATAGCCAAGATAGAACCTAGAATCCTTTCTGACTTTGATTAAATGTCCAGAATTGAAGTTTGGACTTCTGATTTTTGAGTATAAGTCATCTGTTATTATTATTGGACGTCTGTAACTGTTCTCCAGTTCCTGTTTTGAGATTCAAGCCTTGATCTTGGATCTCTAGCTCCCTAAACCCAATTCCAACCTCATAGGAACCTAAATTAAGGTGCCTTAACCCTAGTGCATCACCTCTAGACCTTCCTAAGGACCTAATTAGGTCCTCACTAAACCTAATTGACTTAGATCATAATCAATTATCTTTGCCTAGTCAATTGGACTCATAGGGTCTAATTAAGCTCAAATCTAAACCCATACAAGTCCAATTGGACTCAATGAGAGTCCAATTGACCTAAGCCCAACCTAATTGAGCTATTTCACTCTCAATTTGGTTCATGCCCATTCAATTGAACTTGTCTTAAGTTTAATTGCATTTCTCCCTTAGCAATTAGGGTTTGCAACCCTAATTTCTGACCTACAGCAACCCAAACCAATTAGGACCTAACCTAGACCACTTAGCCACATAGAGCATGGCCACACACACACACACCCCCTTTCACGCACACACACCCATCTAGAGTTCTCTAGAACCCTCTTCAAAGTGGCACAACTCTTGGTTGCCAAAATTAGCAACCAAGAGCCATTCAATTCTTAGATCCACTTTTTATGGATCTAAAAACCACCATGGCCGGCCACTCTTGGAGCCCTCTCTAGAGAGTTCCACACTTCTCTTGAGAGTATCCCTTAGGTCTATAAAAAGACCTAAGGGGTGGCCATTTGCACCCATCCACTCTTGGCTTCCATTTAGCTTAGTTTCATTCCACATCCACTCCACTTCCATGTTCACGAGTAGCTTCACCATGGCCACCACCACCTCTACACCAAGATGCTCGATCACCTCTCCAACCTCGCTCCAAGGGCTGGCCTAAGCACCATTGGCCGCCCCTCCTCCTCTCAACCACTTAAAGGCCATTAGAGCCACCTCCGAATGCCCTTATTTCTGCTAGACTAGATTATAGTTCTTCTTACATTTACATGCTTTATTTACTGTTTAATAGTGTAGTTCCTTACTTCTCCCCCAATGATGCATGCGAAATCCCTCCATAGATTCATGTATGCAGTTGTTTTCTGGTAGCAAGTAGTTTTATTTCCTTGTACAAGCATTCCTCTACCTATACTCTGCAACTCTGATATCATGATCATCTTTTATATATATAAATATATATGTTGAAAATCACCATGTGCCTAGTTATCATCATTTGGTGTGATTGAAGTTGAATGTTTTAATTACTATCTTTTGGCAACTAGCATGTCGTACATCAATGCATAAATCACCATAAACCGGCAAGAGATTTTAAGCAAGTAGAGCAAAAGAGATCGATTTCAAATCTGCATTTCCATAAATGCCTCCCAGAGACGAACAACCGGGACTCCAAGTCTCGTTATCTTTATAAATATTTTTGTTGATCGTATTGCACACTATACTACAATGCTTTTTCTGATCCAACAAGTGCTCTACGATTCCCAACAGGTTTTGCCCTCCCAGGGCCACAGTCAGGGTAGTCGGGTTATCAGATAGTTATGCACCCTAGACCAGGCTCATCGGCATGGGTGGTGAGTGAGGAGTGCTTAGGTTAGGCGGGTTATTGGGTCAACCAGACTCGTGTGTAAGGTGTCGCGGGCAAGGCGTGTGAGGGACCCGTGTAGGGACCTCACCCCTTGTGCATGCTAAGGCGATAAGCCTAAAAGACAAGTTGAATTTATGAGCCTCTTCGTGGCTGTCAGCTTCCTAGGTGGGACTAAAGCCCCACCCTTGCTTCGCGTGCACTACAACCGTGTTCTTCTAATTTCGGTCAAAGAGCCAGTCAATGGTCCGAATTGGCTCCTTCGTTGTGCTCCTAGATGGGTTCCGCTGAGCCTGGAGCAAACACCTGGGCTTCAACTACAAGAACATGGCCTGGAGCTCAGTTAAAGAAGCTTCGTTAATGGCGCAAAGACCTGGTACCTGAAATCCAATAATAAGGCCTCTCGGCCATGTTAAAGCACTTAGGAAGCATTGCTGGACGACGACAAACGTAACTGTGGTGGTATGGAGGTGATTGGCGGAGTGAGGAGGTCTGATGACCTAGGACTGTTGGTGTGGAGGTCGTGGTGTTCGGTAGAGGGTTTGGGTGGATGGGAAGGCAAATAAGGAGAGGGGTTTGGTAGGGTGTGATGCAGTAAAGGTCGTGAGGTGGTTGGCGAGTTGATTGGTGGTTTGCAGAGGTGAGATGGACTCGCCGGGGGAGTGGTCGGAGACGGGGAAGATGGAGACGAGCGGTGGCGTCGAGGGATACTTTTGGGGTTTTTGGGTATGAAACTAAACCTATGAGCTAAACTAACTAATCTAACCTAATCTAAATGGATGAAAGGGGAAGAACAAGACCGACGTTGGTAGGCTAGCACTGGGGAAGAAGGTACTTCGATGATGGGGACGGCAATGACGACGGAGATAGAGGGGCTCCTACTGGTACGACTAAGAGCGGATGACAGAGAGGGAATTTGGACACTGGTATTGTGGATGGGCGATGAAGGAGGTCAAGAGGAGTCATCGGAGCTTGTGGAGTTTCACGGTCGGAAGAGGAAGGAGGAATATGGGGAATTCACAGTTGGAATCAAGTCTGGGAAGTTCTACCTGATCTGGGCTTGCTTATATAGGCTTTTGGAGGGAGTTTTGAACTTGGAAGCCAAGCTTCCCAGCTAGGAAATGTCATCGGAGTAGAAATTCTCTAGGATACCCTAATCTCTCATGTGTTCGCATGAGAGATTGGGAAAGTTTTAGGGCTCATGGATGGATTCAATGGAAAGTAGGCTCCTCAAGGAATTTCCCATCCAATTTTGGAAGGAATTGATTGATCAGAGAAGGAGTTCTCTTCAATCAAAGGTCACCAGAGTTGTAGGAATAGGATTCATGGCGGTAGGGACATTTCTATGAAAATTATGAAAAAGTTAGGGGGTAAGTTTTAAGGAATTCAAAAGTTAAGGATCTGAATGAGATAAAAGGAGTCTGACTGGACCAAAATGAAAACTTGGTCAAGATGATCTTAGATTGGGCCCAAATTTTGGTACAAACATTATTTGGACCCAAGGAATCCAATGGTGAAGTTAGATTTAGCTTTTTACCACATTTGACTTGGTAATTTTTGCAAAAACCCAAATTAGGGCAAACGTCAGTCTAGGACTTTATTTTTGGTCAAGATGGGTTTTGATGGTAAATTGAAGGTACCAAACCATAGAGAATATTTTACTATGAATTTTAGAGGGTTTAGATGAATTTTATCCTAACCAGAACCTCAGTTACTTAAGCAGGACTATTTTTAGGGTTTCAAAAGTCAGTTATTTCTCAAAACACGCAAGAGCCATTTTCTATCTGCTCTAACCCACTTGTTAGACTGTTATGACTATTTAACCTTTAATTAACTCCTGAAAAAACCCATGGTTATTCTACATTCAAGATATGATGGTAAAATTATAGTTTTAACCCTGGTTTCTTGTCTTTCTTTTAGAATGATTATGCAATGAATAAGGGCTCTCTAGCGGTTATGTAGGTGCATTTATTGACTTAATGAGATCAAACTGAGCTAATTATGGCTCATGTTGGTGTTCCCATCATACCCATATGCCTAGCTTTTGCTAGTCCCTTAGCAAAATCTTATGGAATTAACTTAAATTTTAGACCATATGCCTTTTTGTGATCATATTTCTACTATGTGCTTTCTTTTGTACATTAGGTTAGAATACCAATAATAGGCCTAGAGGTACTCAAGTACCAACCAAGATTTGGACCTGACCAGCTCTAGCCTAAATCCGCCGCGAAGGTTTCTAAGGCCCATAGGAACAAACCTAAGGTTCGTTGAACTCCGTGGTTAAAGCACCCATGCTTGTAACATATTTTAGCCTAGGTTCAGTTTGCAATGCATTTTTGTAAGAGAGAGACAGAAGATTTTTTTATTTTTGGAGAGTTTTCTCTCTCCTTTCTTTCTTTATTTCTAACTTCGGATTGGCTTTACAACATGATCTGTATCGGATTCCTAGCTCCCACCATCAATCCTCGTAGGGTCTTTGGTAATCGATGCTTTGAGATAGGACTACCCACGGCAACCCCAGAACCCTGGCTTTTGAGATTTTGGGATAATCCTGTCCATGGCATTCTGTAGCTAAATTTATACCCTGGTAATCAACATTTCGTGATAATGCTGCCTATGGCATTTGAACCAGCACAAGGTGCTTACATGCCCTCGGTAGTATATTTAGATATCCAAGGAGATAAGAACCAAGGAGATGGTATGTTATTGCACATCTTTGAGGGGAATTTTCCACCTCTCCGCGCTGGGAACTCTTCCAAATCAACTTGTGTTGATCAGCCGCTCCTAATCTAGGTAGCTTTTTTAGAACAGAATTAACGCATTTGCGTGATTTTGGTAATTAAGCACACTGAACCAGACTGTGTGTGGATTGGGGTGCTTAGGTTACCGAGTCCTGCAAACTAGAGGTCAGTTAACATGGCTGAATTATCCCTAAGCCTTAGACCTAATACTTAAGCTTCGCATTTTCCCCAACCTCTTAAGGACTAGCCAGATCTTAACGAATACTCGAATTTTTAAGCTTAAGACACAACCCAAGAGGCCTAAGATCAGCGTTCTAATCTCTTATTGTCTCTTAGCACTTTTTGTCTTTCATTTTCTTTCTTTTTGATTTGGTCTAGAACTAAGTAGATTCCTTAATCTTTTACTAATGACTATCTCTTTTTTGTTTCAAATTGTTGCTCCTTTTTGACATTTATATCACCCCCCCTTTTTCCTCCTAAAAAATGATATGCAATTAATTCACTCAAAATTTCATCCCTTCTCCATTGTTTTGTTCTTTTTCAATTTTTTATTTTTTTAGTTTTTTAGATTATGTATTTTTTGTGAGAACCCTTCTAAACTGTGAATTTTTGTATGTTTGCACTTTAACACCCCCATGCCTAAGCTTTGCAATGTCCTCATTGTAAATGGAGGGTATGAAACAGTTTGGGTTTAGGAATTAGAATAGGATATCGAGAGGGCGAACGGGTCAGGATGACTATTGCGGATGATTTCAAGCCCTGATATGAGTATCAGAGGTAGGATCGACTATTCTAAAACTGAACTTAGAGTGCAATAGACGTGAAGTATAGAGGGATAATCAGAAGGATCTTGGGTTTTTGGAATGACGGGTTGCCTCCCTTTAACCGCTAAATTCAATGCCTTTAGTCGAGCGGAAAATGGTATGGAGGAGTAGTCAAATCAGACGAGTTTTATAGAATAAGCACTTTGACCAATAGCTTGGTTGGTCCAACCAGGTGCTTGTGCAGATGAATAGGCTGATGATGCAACCCAAACTCAATCAATCTGGTGGGTTGATAGATGTGGATCAAGAGGTATGCTGCCCACCAGATACTGTGAAGCTCAAAATGATGTGGAAGTGTGAATCCAGGGTTTGGCTGAGTCAAATCAGCCTGGTCAGAGTAGGGATCCTCAAATGAACAAGAATCAGTGGAGGATGTAGGAACCCTACGAGAGTGATCAGAGAAGGATGGGGCATGATTTGTAGTCTGATCGGAGTCTGAAACTTGATTGGAATGTGGAGGAGAATCATGTGCAACCAGGTCATCGAGAGGAGAATCAGAGTAGAAATTGAGTCTGGTTGCAAATTGGGGTTGAAAATGGGTTTGGGGAGATTCTGCATGTGTAGCAGAGGTGGTTTCTTTCAAATCATTGACCTCAATGTTAGAATCAAAAGATGGGTCGTGGATGCTGAGGTCATAGATTGGCCCGTAGTCATCAGGAAACAACAGTTCTCCGAAATCAGAGTAAGATTCAAAATCGTCGGAGAACTTGCGAGAATCATGTTCTGAATTTGATTTGAGTTCCGAGATTCCACCATAGAATAAATCAAGATGTTGACAATCAGCAACCTGACTTTGGTCTAACCTAGTTTCAGATTCCAAGCTCACAAAGATGTCCCTATTAGGTTTGGGCTCAGGTTCTTGGCATGTAGGGAAGACCTAATCTAAACCCAACTCTTCCAACTCCTTAGTTTCTACATCATAGATTGGTGTGACTTTCGAAAAATAAATCTATATCTCTGAGGAGGTTGGAGAGGTGTACTCATCACATACAGGCCCATAATGGTAGTCCGAATTCAAAATCTAATTTATCTCTCACGAGGCCTCATAATCATCCTAATAAGGCTCAAATTCTGATTCTAAGTTAAGGGTGTGGTTTGGATCACTAGAATCTAGGTTAGGTTCTACAAGGATGTCAGAATTGCTCTCAAGAGTCATCGTATCAGAATAAGGAGCAGAATTTACACCCTCGAGAGGTTCTGATTCAATCTCATTATCACAGGCGTCTGGAAAATCTAAGCTTGGCGAACTAGGATTTTGATTTTCTAGGGTTGGCTCAAAATTGTGAACACCTGTAATCGGATCCTCCCAACCCATCTCAAGATCAATTGTATCAATCTGTATATAATTTGAATCTGAATTCATTTGGGGTGCGGGTCCATAACCACTGTGATCATCAAGTCTGGGATTTGGGAGATTGGGCTGGCTAATCCAAGATGTTGCAAGGGTGTACTGATGCCTATGATCAATAACACATTTCAACATCTGCATTACCTTATCTCTTTTTTCCATGTCATCTCAGTGTACTTTCCAAAGTGATGGCTCAAATTTACAAAAGATATACTCACCATTATGCCATCTCTCAATTTCCCGGCATTTTGGCATGAGAACATCCCAAGTTGCCCCATTTTCTAATTGTGTCAAAATTAACTGTGCCTGTTCTAAAATGAATGTTGTTGTGTTTGACACATTAACCTGTATATCGTCAAACGAGTCTACTAACTTGTCGGGTTGCATTTTGAATCAAAAATGGTGGAATCAAGATGTAGAATCAAACTCAAGTTAAATTTGAAGATGATTAGATCTGAAAGAGATTCCCTAAGATGATATGTGTATGCACTCTAAATAGAAGGGATGAGGTATTGGATGTGATATTGACCCAATCAAGGCACCCAAAGATTTTTGGATGACTAAGGCAATTTCGAGGTGGAAGATACCTCTAAATTAGAAATTTGAACACCCGAGAAGTACATGGGTAGCTAGGAAGGGAGAGCTTCACAAAGACCCCTACATGGTAGAGCATCCCCACAGGTTACAGGGTTTTCCCCACTCGACCTTCCTTGTCACTAAGGGTTCAGGTAGACAGGAATGTACGAACTTAAGTCCTTAAGTCTACCAATTTTATGCCCTAATTTGTGCGATGAGTTTCACTTAATTAGAAGTTGATTCAACTTGTGACCTAATTTGGAGGTTGGTTGGACTACAATGTAAACCAACTTTACTCAACCTGCCCTAAAGATGGCAGAATGAGATCTAGGTCAAGGCCTAGAAATCACCTTGATTTGACTCTCAGGTTATTAGGTCCAAGGATTTTAGGGTTTAAGTGAATTTAGAGCTTAATTTTAGGGTTTTTCTGATTAGATTTTTTTTTTTAATTAAGGGCTTGGGTAGCACACAAGTGCGGGTTGGTTTTGTTTCCTTTTATTCAGGAAGGTGTGAACTAGCACTCTTGAATCCTAAAAATTGAAACCCAAATTGGTTCTATTCTTCATCTAATTGATCTTCAAAAATGTTATCTTTGGACTTCAAACAAGAAGTGCGTAGTCCAAGAAGATTAGAAATTCATGAGTTGTCCTTAATTGGCATAAGAAATTTGGGGTAGGGAATTCTAAACAGAATCACTTCAAACTCCAATTAGATTTGAAAAAAAAATTTGCAAATCAGGAAACAGGCCTTTTAAATGATGATTATTATGAAAAATAAGGCAGGCGATTCCTAATTGATTTTTTTTTTGTCTTCCCAAGATTAGGAGGTTGAATAGGGAAAAATAGAGAAGTTACCAGCCCTGGAGTGGCTGCTTTGCACAGGAGATCTCCTAAAGAAGTACCTCAAAAAATCACAAGAAAGCAAACAGGGCAAGTCAGTGCCCAAATATAATCAAACAATGTAGAGAATAGTGGTGAATTACGCGTTGCTCCCTGGCAACGGCGCCAAAATGTTAGTCGCTCTGAAATGGGTTTTAAAATCAATGCGTTGCAGTATAGGTGGAACAACGCGAAAAACAAATAGAATTTATATCTCAAATATCAAAAATGAAGTCCGAGGTCGAACACAAGGAGCAAATAGGAATTAACAAATTAATCTTAATAATGTAAATGAGCACAAGAATTTAAACCACAAAATGATATTCGATAAATACTAATATGTCACATTAAATATTCAATGAATTCTCACGTATCTTTTAGGTAATAAAAAAGGTAGAGAAGCTAAAACAATGGTGATTTAAATCACCAGTTATTCTCTAAGCATATATATCAAGCATTCAATCAATTTAAATATCTCAACAGTAATTCTAAAGTATCAAGCCTCAAATCAGTGGTCGGGTCTGATGACCAGACGACTTAACCATCAGATGCTAGAGTGCTTCTCTAGCACTGTTCTTCTCCTTCCTTTTCTCTTCTTTTGACCTTCTTCTACTGCAAGCTTTCTTCTTTTCCATCTATCTTCAGCCTCTTCTCCCTTCTGTAAGCACAGGCCTTCTTCTTCTGCTCTTCTTATTCCTCTTCTCTTCTCTTCTTCTCTGCTTTCTCTTCATGCATAGGGGGCAGCCATCTCAGATTTGGCTAAGTGTCACATAGGGAAAAACCCTCCCTTGCCCCACACTCTCTTCCTTTCTCTCTTCCTCTTAGGTTCTGCCCTCCCAGGGCCATAGTTAGCGTAGTCGGGTTATCAGGTAGGCACGCACCCGGGACCAGGCTCACCGGCGTGGGTGGTGAGCGAGGAGTGCTTAGGCTAGGTGGGTTATCGGGTCGGCCAGACTCGCATGTAAGGTGTCGTGGGTGAGGTGCGTGAGGGGTGCGTGCGGGGACCTCGCCCCTTGTGCTTGCTGAGGTGATAAGCCTAAAAGACAAATTCAATTTATGCTCTTCGTGGCTGTCAGCTTCCGATGTGGAACTAGGTCCCACCCTTCCTTCGTGTGTGCTGCAACCGTGTTCTTCTAATTATGGTCAAAGAGCCAGTCAATTGTCCAAATTGGCTCCTTGGTTGCACTCCTAGATGGGTTCCGCTAGGCTTGGAGCAAACACCTGGGCTTCAACTTCAAGAACAGGGCCTGGAGCTCGATTAAAGAAGATTCGTTAATGGCGCGAAGACCTGGTACCTGAAATCCAAGAATAAGGCCTCTCGGTCATGTTAAAGCACTCAGGAAGCGTCATCGGATGACGACAAATGTAACCGTTGTTGTGCGGAGGTGATTGGCAAAGTGAGGAGGTCTGATGACCTCAGACAGTTGGTGAGGAGGGTGTGGTGTTCGGTAGAGGGTTTGGGTGGATGGGAAGGCAAATAAGGAGATGGGTTTGGTAGGGTGTGATGCAGCGAAGGTCGTGTGGTGGTCGGCGAGTTGATTGGTGGTTTGTGGAGGTGAGATGGACTCGCCGGAGGAGTGGTCGGAGATGGGGATTGTTGAACGTGTTACGAAGCTACGCTAACGTGTTCGGTTTTGGAAAACCTGTCGTTGTAGTTCGAAAGCGAAGGATTCGTGTTCAACAAATAAAATTTATACCGAAATTAAAATTCCGGGTCGAACACAGGGAGGCGAACGTTTGATTTTAAAATTTCGCGTTTCTTTTTATTTTGTCACGAAGAAATTCAATTTAAACTATCTAAGTATCTACAACAAATAAAAGAGAGAGAGGGAGTAAGAGAGAGAGAAAGAATACTATACATGGAAATCAAAATGAGATGTAGAATAGACAAGGAATTTATCATAAAAGAGTTCGTTCGTTACAACTACAAAACATAAAACAATTACTCTAGAAAGCATTAAAAGAATGGAGGGAGAAATGTCCTCCTCGACGATCGCTCGGAGGACGAATAGACTACTCTAGAAAGCAGTAAATCTATACTAGAAAGCAGTAAAAAGAATAGGGAGAGAGAATCCTCCTCGACGGTCGCTTGGAGGACGAGCCGGACGGGACGACGTCTGGACGAAGGAGAACGAAGCGGGACGAAGGAGGACGAAGCAGAAGAACGGGAACGAAGCAGCACGCCGTCGTCGTCGCGGGATCCACTTCCGAAGGGGGACGAAAATTTGGACTTTATCTCGCGAGAAGCATCCCGGGTGTGGGACAAGCTTCTCTTGAGCTTTGGAGAGGTAGAGAGGAGAAGGAAGGGATGAAAATTTCGTATGGAGGGGGTCTCCTTTTATAGTTGCAAGGAGTGGGGGCAAAATGGACATTACATCTTCAAAATAATAAATAAGGGGTCTTTAGTGACGGATAAAACCGTCGCTAAAGCCCCGACGTCGCCGTCGTCGCCGCGCCCACGCGCGCCCGCTCGGCTGCCCGCGCGCGTAACGCCTACGCACGTCGCTTGATTTTCAGCCGTCCGATCACGAGATCGGACGGCTTAGCTCGCGTCCGCGCCCGCTGCGTAGCGCACCGCCCGCGTGTGATCGCGCGTTACGCCCGGCGTCCAATCGCGCGTCGTCCTGATTGAGTGCGCGCAGCCGTTGGATCTTCATCTGACGCTCGTCCGCGCCCGCTCGCCCGCGCCTTCCACCCCCTCACCGCGGCTCGAACCCGCGACCTCCGCTTCGCCCGCAGCTGCGTCGCCGCTGCGCTACGCAGACGAAATGGTCGCGCGGACGCTTTTAAGCGCGAGTGACCAACGGCGGAGAGGAGACGGTGCGCGGTCTTCACAAGACGCATGCGGCCGATTGGGCGGCTGAGATGGCGCCACGTGGCGCCATCTTGGCCGTCCATCTTCTGGAAGTTGTAGATGGTGCCACGGATGTCGGATTGACTCGATTTGTGTCGTTGGGCTGCGATCGTCAGGTTAGATTATTTGGACCTGAGTTATTTTCAATCATTAAGAAATTGTCTACTTAAGAACTGAACTTTCAAAGACACAACAGTGCCCGGGTATCAGCCAAAATGCAGACCGCCTCAAGCCTCGCCATATTCAAAGAAAAATTTCTTTTTCTCTTTTTACTCTTTTCTAATTTTTTTTTTTTTTTTTTTTTTTTGGATTTTCAAATTTTAGGGTTTAAGAGTGGCTTTCTACGGCCATTCAACTCACCCAAGATTTGATGAGAACCCTAAGTTTTAAGCATCTTATTGTGATTGTGATAGACTCGTTGACCGGCAATTAGAACGGACTTCGGATTTCTACGCCTCTAGGTGACCTCAAAAAGAATTCTGCCTAAAGGTGTATCTTTACAACCGGTGGCTTTCTCCCTACTTTTATTTTTAACGGGGTCAACACAAGGGTGAATCGAGTGTATATCTCCCCGGTTTATTCTACTTCTCCGCTTCTTCCTGAGTGTTTTGGGAATTTTTAGTGCATTTTCTGAGCTAGGTTCTGGACAACCGGTCGATGAGCTGTTACCACCGACAACTTGCCAGCCATACTCGTGCGGTGAAGTGTGGCTTATTTCTTTTTGTTCTTTTCTCCTTTTTGATTTTTTTTCTTTTTTCTTTTTTCTTTTTTTTTAAGTAGGTGGCTTCCCTGGTCTAAGATTTACCTAAAGGCAGCAAAAAGAGAAAGGTCAGTGACTGGGCTGTGGACAACCTACCTATGGGCTGTTACCCACGATAACTTGCCAGCCATATCACCCTAGAAGGTTCATTAGCTACCCAATTTCCATTAAAATCGCCAAATCACGAGTCAGTGCAAAGAAAGTATGTAGATGCTTAAGACTCAAAATTCCCTCACATCAGAGGGCGGGTTGATAAGTCGTGTACTTATCACCCAAACTTATTTACTCCAATTAAAATAAAATTCAAGTTGGCGAGAACTCGAAAAACAAATCCACATTTTAGTGGATATACGGGCTGATTAAGTCCAAAGACCTGAAGGGTCTTTGTGTTCAGAACATAATATAGTATTTCTTAAGATCAAAAATTTTCTTAAACCCAAATTCTCTTTCCTAATTTTGATTTTTTTTTTTTTTATATAAAATAAAACAAATCTACGGAGCTGACGAATTAATTCAAAGATAAATATCCATCCCCCCATGCCTATTTAATGCAATGTCCTCATTGTATTAAAAAGACATAAAACAGAGTGGAAAAGCGTAGAAAGCACCTGAATTGCGTGGATATCGGGTCCGCTCCGAGATGAAAATGAAAAAGAACTGTATATGTGCTGAGTTTAGTGCCTTCAGCTAGGCACACTATACAAAGAAAAGAAATGAAGAATTCACATGTGCAGGTCAGAATTAGAATGAACAGAAGAATCCTCCGACCTGTCAGCAGAGGTCCACAGATGTGGACCAGATTGTGGTGCAGACCCACACCCCATAATCGAGAATATCTTAGGTTCTGGATAAAAATTACCCAAAACCTAAAATCAGAATGTAAGCGGGATCGGGCCTGCGATTTCTGAGGATGCAACCCAAGACCAAAAAGTCGGGTTACAGAAAATTGAAGCTCAAAAGGATAATCGTTGAATGTGTGCTTGAGTTGAACATCCTCGAAACAAATGTCGTAAGGGTTCTGATTTGATGGTTTCAGCTTAAAAGGAACCCTTCGACTCAATCTTCCATTTCCTCCAAAATTAACTTCCCAAATTAGAACTTCCCCGCTCCTATCCTCCTCATTAAGTGTATCAAATTCCAAGACCTCTTGTATATTCATCACCCTGTCTGGAATCTCCAAGTCTAAATGATGTGGCAGAATCAAAATTGACTTGGGTCTAATTATCTCAGAATTAGAATCATCAATAAGCTCAAACAGGGTGTAACTGATAATCAGGGCATTGAATTAATTCCTCCAGAAAATGCGATTCTGGATCCGTATCGTGTGCCCTAATAAGATCAGTTTCCTCAGTTATTGGGCTATCAAATGATCTATCAGATTCCTCAGGCCCAATCGTCTCACAAAAATCGTGATCTGAAAACTCGTGTGAGACTTCGCAACTTGAATCTTCACCATCAGGATCCGTATCAATGTATGTCCTAAAATCATTTGTCACTTTGCGTTCCAAGGAGACATACGTTTCCTCGTAACCCGGCTCAGGGATTTCAGGTGAAGAAATCAAATCATCCTTAATTGGTTGTTTTAATTCAATCTGGTCAGCTTCGTAACACGTGTCCCCCCCCAACAGGTGCCTGAGCGGGTTCTATCATTGGCTTTCCTGAAGAGAGTTCATCCTGGGAATTATTCCAAGATTGAATCAAAGCAACCACGAATCTCATCCTCAATTTCGCTAATTTCCCAAGTAGAAACTCACCCGGGTTCTTATCCTTAACATCCTGGAGCCAATCCAACAAAGACTTATTTAAATCATCAATCATTTCAATCAGGGGCTCCAATCTCTCAATGCAAGGTATTGGCTGAACTTCTAAAGATTGAATGATATTCCTCAAGTTAGCCAGAACCTTATCTTGAACCTGATTAACCTGAACCAAATGAGTTGGTTCAGGGTTGGGCGGGTTTGACATCAATGTAGAGGAATTAACGAATTGAGATTCGTTATACCCATCCTGATAATAGGTCATTTCAGATTGTTCAAAAGATGGAGATGACCTAAAGGCAGTGAAATCAGAGGATGGGTAAGGATCAGTGTATCCTTCTTGATTGTAGATCGCATTAGGTTGTTCATGAAAGGAGGACGATCTATAATCGATGCCACTCTGAGAAGGATAGAATTGAGAATCAAAGTGTTCAGGGTTAGACCCTAAACACGGGGGTCCGGAATTGTATCCACAATCCGAATTATCCCAACTAACTGATGGTCGATTACAATACGAGTTGGGATAATTGTCATGTTGAGGATAATTTACAACAGGAGGGAAAGAGCGGGAATGCGTGAAATATGATGAAGGATTCATGAGACACGGGAGGAAGAAAGGTGCCCTGCAATACAAACAATCAAACCTGTCCTTAAATGGGTTAGCCTACAGACCTACAGACTCCCAAAACCCATCTTGAGATAAAGGAACGATTTGATCTACTTCTGTCTGTTCAATCCAACCAGTTAGAAGGAGGGACTGGGGAGAAGGTTCTTCCTTCGGCTTGCGCCTCCGGTTCCTAGTGTACCCCCCAGCCGCGATCGTTTGACTCTGCTCCCCTAGCTGGACATCAGATTGAACAGTAGAAACAGACTAATCGAAAATAATCTCGTTCTGAGTTCTGAAGAGCGAGTCCAATCCTTAAGGCCAACGTCTACTCTGTTTTATTTAGGGCTAGGTTTGAATGTGCTTTGGAATGTGATGGGCCCTTTAAATGGGTTGTGCCCTTAATGATTGATTGCTTTGTGTGTGCGTGCACAACCAGTGGTTTTCAAGCAAGATTATTTTTGATGTGGTGAATTTTAAGGTTCAAATCTTGCTTAGTAGCTTTTAGGATTCAACTTTAGGTGTTTTCAATCAAGTTTCATTGGCACACCAGGTTTTGCAAGCACAGGTGAAGATATTTTCCTTTAAAGTTTAAAAAGAATGTGGAGTGCCTGGTAGATCCCTAAGAGTTGAACCTAATTGGCAGCTACTTGATGAGTTGATTTTATTTGAAGTGGTGCGGCCCAAACAACTCAAACAACTGGCCTGATGCACCACCTAATTAGGCACACAAATGATTACCCAATCTGATTTCTACTCGATTATGTGTTTGGATGTGTTGTACCGGCTCCTAAGATTGGTTTACCGGTTGAGTTAGAAAATCAGATGAGGTTGTGTACCTCTGTGAGATTTTTTTTATTTTTTTCTTTTTTTAATGTGGGGGTTGGAGTGAGTATGCATGTCAAACAACAAACAATCTAACCTTAGAGTTTATAAGAACACCTAGGTTGATTGATGTTTGAATTATTATGTGATGAAATAAAATCTAATGGGTGGGAGCTGGGGGATAACTTACAAAACCTTCCACAGCACTTTACTCCGATCTACCGCTTTTGCCTGTCTCGAAAGAGTACCTGCAATTACAATAAGAAAGGAGAAAAGTGAGGTAAATGATTTGTAAGTTACAAAATGCGAAGAGAAATCAAAGAGCGTTGCCTCCCCGGCAGCGGTGCCAAAATGTTGAACGTGTTACGAAGCTATGCTAACGTGTTCGGTTTTGGAAAACCTGTCGTTGTAGTTCGAAAGCGAAGGATTCGTGTTCAACAAATAAAATTTATACCGAAATTAAAATTTCGGGTCGAACACAGGGAGGCGAACGTTTGATTTAAAAACTTCGCATTTCTTTTTATTTTGTCACGAAGAAATTCAATTTAAACTATCTAAGTATCTACAACAAATAAAAGAGAGAGAGGGAGTAAGAGAGAGAGAAAGAATACTATACATGGAAATCAAAATGAGATGTAGAATAGACAAGGAATTTATCATAAAAGAGTTCGTTCGTTACAACTACAAAACATAAAACAATTACTCTAGAAAGCATTAAAAGAATGGAGGGAGAAATGTCCTCCTCGACGATCGCTCGGAGGACGAATAGACTACTCTAGAAAGCAGTAAATCTATACTAGAAAGCAGTAAAAAGAATAGGGAGAGAGAATCCTCCTCGACGGTCGCTTGGAGGACGAGCCGGACGGGACGACGCCTGGACGAAGGAGAACGAAGCGGGATGAAGGAGGACGAAGCAGAAGAACGGGAACGAAGCAGCACGCCGTCGTCGTCGCGGGATCCACTTCCGAAGGGGGACGAAAATTTGGACTTTATCTCGCGAGAAGCATCCCGGGTGTGGGACAAGCTTCTCTTGAGCTTTGGAGAGGTAGAGAGGAGAAGGAAGGGATGAAAATTTCGTATGGAGGGGGTCTCCTTTTATAGTTGCAAGGAGTGGGGGCAAAATGGACATTACATCTTCAAAATAATAAATAAGGGGTCTTTAGTGACGGATAAAACCGTCGCTAAAGCCCCGACGTCGCCGTCGTCGCCGCGCCCACGCGCGCCCGCTCGGCTGCCCGCGCGCGTAACGCCTACGCACGTCGCTTGATTTTCAGCCGTCCGATCGCGACATTGGACGGCTTAGATCGCGTCCGCGCCCGCTGCGTAGCGCACCGCCCGCGTGTGATCGCGCGTTACGCCCGGCGTCCAATCGCGCGTCGTCCTGATTGAGCGCGCACAGCCGTTGGATCTTCATCTGACGCTCGTCCGCGCCCGCTCGCCCGCGCCTTCCACCCCCTCACCGCGACTCGAACCCGCGACCTCCGCTTCGCCCGCAGCTGCGTCGCCGCTGCGCTACGCGGACGAAATGGTCGCGCGGACGCTTTTAAGCGCGAGCGACCACAGCCGTTGGATCGAGATCCAACGGCGGAGAGGAGACGGTGCGCGGTCTTCACAAGACGCATGCGGCCGATTGGGCGGCTGAGATGGCGCCACGTGGCGCCATCTTGGCCGTCCATCTTCTGGAAGTTGTAGATGGTGCCACGGATGTCGGATTGACTCGATTTTTGTGTCGTTGGGCTGCGATCGTCGATCCGAATTCATCCGTGTGGTCGGATTTGCCATCTGAAGTGCGGATTTACACCATCTTGGCCCTTGATCTTCTAGGGTTCCCCGGTCTCTATCTGATGCTACGGATGCCTGATTAGGGCGATCTTGGAGTCGTTGAACTCCAATCGTCGCCCTGATCATATCCATACGGTTGGATCCTTGATCCGAGGCCCCGATAAAATATTTACCCTGTCCAAGCACATAAAAGGAGACAATTAACCTCCATTTTATTCAAACTACTCTAAATGCAAGATGATGCATGTAATGCAATATTTATGTCATGAAATGCAATCCTATGCTTAAGAACATGCATAAATAGACATTTTAAGTAGTGTAAATGTGTTTACATCAGGGATGATGGAGGTGAGCGGCAGTGTCGAGGGCTATTTTTGGGGTTTTTCGATACGAAACTAAACCGAAGAGCTAAACTAACTAATCTAACCTAAGATAAATGGACGAAAGGGGAGGAACAACACTGATGTTGGTAGGCCAGCACTGGGGAAGAAGGTACTCCGATGATGGGGACGACGACGACGACTGAGATAGAGGGGCTCCTGCTGGTACGGCTAAGAGCTGACTAGAGAGAGGAAGAAAATCCAGCCACTGGTATTGTGGATGGGTGATGAAGGAGGTCAGGAGGAGTCACCGAAGCTTGTGGATCTTCACAGTTGGAAGAGGAAGGAGGAATATGGGGATTTCACAGCCAGAATCAAGTCTGGGAAGTTCTGCCTGATCTGGGCTTGCTTATATAGGCTTTTGGAGGGAGTTTTGAACTTGGAAGCCAAGCTTCCAAGCTAGGAAATGTCACTGGAGTAGGAATTCTTTAGGATACCCTAATCTCTCATGCGTTTGCATGAGAGATTAGGAAAGTTTTAGGGCTCATGGACGGATTTAATGGAAAGAAGAGTCCTTAAGGAATCACCCTTCGAATTTCGGAAGGGATTGATTGATCAGCGAAGGAGTTCTCATCAATCAAAGGTCGCCAGAGTTGCAGGTATAGGATTCATTGCAGTAGGGACCTTTCTGTAAATATGATGACAAAGTTAGGGGGGTATTGGTAAGGAATTCAAAAGTTAAGGATCTGAATGAGATAAAAAGAGTCTAACTGGACCAAAATGAAATCTTAGTTAAGATGATCTTAGATTGGGCCCAAATTTTGGTACAAACCTAATTTGGACCCAAGGAATCCAATGGTGAAGTTAGATTTAGGTTTTGACCTCGTTTGACTAGGTAATTTATGCAAAAATCCAAATTAGGGCAAACATCAGTCTGAGACTATTTTGGGTCAAGATGGGTTCTGACGGTCAAATTGAAGGTACCAAACCGTAAAGAATATTTTTATATGAATTTTATCATAACCAAAACCTCAATTACTTAAGCGAGTCTATTTTTAGGGTTTTAGAAGTCATTTAATTCTCAAAACACGCGAAAATCTTTTTTTGTCTTTTCTAACCCACTTGTTAGGCTTTTAAGACTGTGACCTTTAATTAACCCCTGAGAAAACCCACTATTATTTTACGTTCAAGATATTATGGTAAAATTATAGTTTTAACCCTGGTTTCTTGTCTTTCTCTTAGAATGATTATGCAATGAATAAGGGCTCTCTGGCAGTTATGTAGAAGCATTTATTTACTTAATTAGATCAAATTGAGTTTGTTATGGCTCATGATGGTGTTCCCATCACCAGAGCCTAACCCTAGACAACAAGACTATGATTACTATCATTCCTAGAGCTACAATGATTGTAGATCTCCACCCTTTGATGATCAACCTAACCCGATCTACAATCAGGAAGGATATGTGACTATAACACCTACCCTCCCCAATATTCCACTGAATATAGGTCACCAACATTCTTTGAACAACCCGAGATGACCTACTATCAGGGAGAAACTCGAGAACTTTGATATCTTGACTCCCCTAGATTTAACTCGAACCCATGCAACCTTGAACCGAACCAGTCAATTCAGGTGAACCAAATCCAGGATATGGTGTTGGCTAATTTGAGGAACACTATACAATCTTTAGAAGCTCAGCCAACAACATGCACTGACGCATTGGAGCCTATGATCAAAATGATTGATGAACTTAATAGTTCTCTATTGGATTTGCTCCAAAATGTTAGGGATAGGGATCTGGGTGAGTTTCTACTTAGGAAATTATCAAGGTTGAGGATGAAATTTGTGGTTGCCCTAGTCAAATCTTGGGATGATTCTCAAGATGAACCCCCTTCAGGAGAGCCAATGTCTCAGGCGCTTGTCTGGGGGGATACATATTCTAAGATTGGAGATGACCAGGTTGGGCTAGAACAACCCATTGAGGATGAATCGACTGATTCACTTGAGATCCCCGAGCTAGGGAGCGAGGAAAAATATGTCTCTTTGAGCCAGGAAATGACAATCAATTTTGAGACATATATAAATGAGGATAATGAATTCTTTGATTCTGAGGGTGAAGAATCTCTTAGTGAAGTCTCACTTGAGAGTAAGGAAGATGATTTTAGCGAGACAAACGGGCTTGAGGAACTTGACGAACCATTTGATAGCCCAATTATTGAAGATTTGGATTCAGTTGGGGCTAACTTGAAGGATTCGAATCCTCATTTACTAGAAGATTCAATCAGTAACCCCATTCCTCAACCACACCCCAAAGGGATTGATTTTGATTTGGAAATCATTGTTCCCAAGTCAATCCTAATTCAGCCACAAATGTTGGACTTGGGTGATGGGGTGTACAATGATTTGGAGGTCTCGAAAATATTTTTTTTAGAGGATAGGAATTTGGCAATGAAAATTTGGAAGGCTAACTCAAAGGGAAACACAATTTTGGATCTATGGGTTCCTATTGACCTAAAACCACCAACTTTTTACCAAGACCCCTATGATATCTTTGACGTGCGACCCAAGCTTGGAATAATTGACTATCTTCCTAAGCTAAACATTAAGTGGACATCTGCACCTATTGAACCATCTTAACCCGTTGTCCGACACTTTGGTCTTGGGTTGCACACCACAAAACTGTAGGCCTGACCCCGGAAGCTTAACAACCTTCAGTTCAGGGTGATTTTCATCCAGAACCTGAGAACCACTCTACCCTGGGGCATGGGTCTCCATCATAATCTAGTCCATATTTGTGGACACCTACTGGTAGGTCCTGTGATCAATATTTTTATTTTGATTCTGACTCGCACTTCTGAATTCTCATTTCTTCCGTATATGTATTTTATGCCTAGCTAAAGGCATTAAACTTAGCACGTGTGTATACTCTCTTCCCTCTGCGAAGCTGACCGGGTTGTCAAGAAATTCAGGTGATATTCTATTTTCTCTACCCTTTTCATGTCTTTATTTTTACAATGAGGACATTACATCATTTAGGCATGGGGGGTGGATACTTTATCATGAAATTATTTTGTTAACTCCATAGAATTTCTTTTATTTTCTTTAAAAGAAATTGGCAATTCAAAAATACAAAAAAATAAAAAAAAAGAAAAAGAGAATAGAATTAGGAGAAGAGAACTTAGGCTTTTAGGCATTATTAACTTTAGGAAATGATACAAGAGGACCTAAACACATAGATTCTTCAGGTCTCCGGGCTTAATTAGCCTGTGTGTCCACACGAATGTGGATTTAGTCTCGAGTCCTCGTCAAGTAACTCTACTTTAAATTGGTCAATAAATTAGGGTGATAAGTATACGACTTATTAATCCGCCTTTTGATTTGAGGGGACTTTAAGCCCAAGCATCTACACACTTTTTGGCACTGACTCACTTTTTGGCTGTTTCTTCGGAAATTGGGTAGCTAATGAACCGTCTAGGGTGGTATGGCTAGCAAGTTGTTGGTGGTAATAGCTCATCGGCCAGTTGTCGAGAGCCCAGCCACATGACCATTTTCTTTGTACTGCCTTTAGGTAAATCTTAGATCAAGGAAGCCACCTACTTAAAAAAAAATAGAAAAGAAAAAAATAGAAAAAGGAGAAAATTAAAAAACAAATAAAACCATACTTCACCGTACTAGTATGGCTGGCAAGTTACCATGGGTAACAGCCCATTGGCTGGTTGTCCAGAGCCAAGCTCACAAAAATGCACAATAATTCCTAAAACACTTAGGGAAGAAGTGGGGAAGTAGAATAAACCGGGGAGATATACACTAGGTTCGCCCTTGTGTTGACCCCATAAATAAAAATAAGTAGGGAGAAAGCTACCATTCGAAAAGATAAATCTTTAGGCAAGGTCACATAGGGTCGTAGAAACTCGAAGTCTGTTTTAACGGTCTCCTAGTGAGTCTTTCACTCTTTTCACAAGATGTTTAGCACTTAGAGTCCTTTTCGAGTCTTGGGCAGGTCGGGTAGTCTTAAAAAGTTATCCCGAAACTCTCAAACTCCAAAATTCCAAAAAAATTAGAAAAGAAGAAAAAAATAAAAAAAATGTTCATCTCCCTTTTCTAATAAGGTGAGGACTTAGGAGATCTACATTATGGAAAACACCTAGGTACTATTGAGTCTTCGTAGTTTAGGACCTTAGTTGAAATTTTCTATTGTTAATAAACTTAGGCCTAAGCAATCGAGCCCTAATTCTATTTTTATACATAGCATGTAGTTTAATTTTGCTAGGGACTAGCAAACGATAGGCATGGGGGTATGATGTAGACATAATTATTGAGGATAAAATGCCTATTCATGCATGTTCCTACGCTTAGATTTGCATTTCATGTTGTAATTAGGCTAATTGCATAGTATGCATCATTCTGCATTTAGAGTAGCTATATATAATTTAGGTTAATTGTGTCCTTTTTGTGGTCAGGAAAGAAGGATATTTATTTTGGATCCTCGGATTGATGATTTGACCATACGAATCTGATCAAGACGACAATCAGAGCTAACTCCTCCAAAATCGCCTCGGTCGGAGTCCCGTAGCACCATATGCAATCCAAGGAAGATCAACGGCTGAGGGACTAGGTGTTGCAGTCCAGAGTGTCAAACGACAAATCCGATCACACGAATGGATTCGGGTCGACGATCGTTGCCCAATGGCACAAAAATTGACTCAATCCGACCTTTGTAGCATCCCCTACAAAAGAAAGAAGATGGACGGCCCAAATTGTGCCATGTGGCACAACCTAGGCCACCCATGCGCACGCACGTGCCACTGCACGTGCACAGCAGCACGAGCATGTGCACGTGGGTTAAGGCATGCATGCGTAGCAGCATAGTGCACACGTGGAGGGAGCAACAGCAACGACGTGTATTTCGCATGCACACGCGACAAGGGTGCGTACAGTGTGTGCTAGCGGTGCGGTAGCAGGGGCGCGTGAGCAGGATCTTCAGCGACGTTTGTGGTGGATCTTCAACGACATTTATGACCATCACTAAATGTCTTGTATATGAATTTGATTCTTTCCTCTACTATAAAAGGACTCCTACCCCTCCCATTTTTCTTCATTTCTTCCATTCTTCCTCTCACCACCTCCAAGGCTCTAAAGAGAGCTTATCCCAAGCTTGGGATGCTCCTCTAAAGTAGAACACAAATATTTGTTCTCGCCTCTCATCCCCCTTCGTGGAGCATCCTGTGGCAGTCTTCTTACCTCCCTTTAGGAAGATGATCCTCGCCGCGACGTCGTCCTGCCCCATCCTCCATCCTTCGACTCCATCCTCCCTCGTCTCGCTCCTCACCAGCTTCCTCCAGGCGACGTCAGAGCAAGTCATCCTCTGAGCAACCGTTGAGGGGGATTTCACACATCTCTTTCTATCTTTTTCACTTTCGTAGTATAGATTTTTCCACTTTCGTAGTTGTAACAAACACTTGCTTATGAATAGATGATTGTTTCTCTCTCTCTCTTATATTTTTGCAAGTAGATTAGCTAGATAAGCAATTGTCGATCTGATCTCTTGCCCTATTAAAATGCCAAAAAAAATTAGAAAAGATAAAAATGACAAAATGAAATAAAGTGAAGTGAGGATTTTTATAAAACAAAATGTTCGCCTCATCGTGTTTGACCTGGGAGTCACTTTTTGAGTTTCGGTTATAAATTTTATTTGATAGATGCATTTTGCGAGCTACGACGACGGGTCCTCCAAACCCCAATTTTAATTCACGAAACGCGCCTTGATCAATAGTGATGTTTTGCGACTATCATGACGTGTTCTCCAAAATCCTGATTTTCTTGTGAAAATACACTAATCAATATCATTCTGCACAAAGTTTGAATTAGATTCCATTTGGGTTGGGTGTCCACAACAACCTCTATTTTTGAACCCAAGCTCTGGGAAATCATATTGATCCTCAATATTGCTCTAAGATGTCTCATCAATTTCTGAATTTTGATATGGGTATTTTTGATCAATGGCATGGTCTAACGTATTTAGCATGTACCCATGTTTCTCAATGAGACCTTGGTGTATTTCCCAAAGTGGTGGATTTGTCAGACATTGTATATACTCAGTATTATGTAGTCTCCACAATTCACTTGTTCTGATAAAAAATCATTCTGGGTTGAACCACGTATCATTTGTGTTAACATCATTCCAGCATTGTTCATAATGAGGGTTGTTGTTTCTGGCACATTAACGTGAATGTTCTTAGATGGATCTAAAGTCTTGTAGTACTCGTCATGATGTCTAAGAGCAGCCTCGATCATTTTTTCCTTGATGCTCATATGGGATTCAGGTTTCCTAAACAATCTTCCTATGTTATCAGGTTGCATTTTCAAATTATGTGGTGGATCAGGGTGTAGAAACAAATTAAGGTCCAGATTGAATTGATCAGATTAGATCATAATTCCCATAGAAGATCAACTCTAATAGAGGCCTGTAGGTCAAACCTAGGGACCTCTTTCCTATGTATGTGCACTATAGAATAGATAAGGGACTGGATGTGTATTGGACCCAATCAAGGCACCCAAAAAATTTTTGGTTGACTAAAGTTATTTCGAGGCAGATGATACCTCTGAATCAAAAATCCACACACCTGAGAATTACTTGGGTAGCCAAGAAGGGAGAGCCCGCAAGCGTCCTCATAGGTTACAGGGTTTCCCCCACCTGACCTTTCTTGTCACCGCAAACCCAAGTAGACTGGAATGTATGAATTGAGACCTTAAGTTTACCAATTCTAGCCCTAATTTGTGCCTTGAATTTAACTTGATTTAGAAGTTAATTCAATTTGTGGCCTAATTTGTAGGTTGGTTGACCCACAAAGTGGACCAACTTCACTTGACCTGCCCTATGGTTGAGGTTGAAATTTGGGTCAAGACCCAAATCACTTTGAGTTGACTCTTAGGTTATTATGTCTCAAATTTTAGAGTTCAAGTGAATTTAGAGCCTTGATTTTAGGGTTTACTTGAATAGACTAATTCAGAAAAGGGCTTGGGTGGCACACAAATGCGGGAAGATCAGTTTCCTTTATTGCAGGCAAATGTGTACTAACACTTTAGAACCCTAATGTGGAAATCCTAATTAGCTCTATTTTCAAGTCCAATTTGATCTCAAATATGATACCTTGAACTCAAACAAGAATGAGAATAGTCCAAGATGTTGAGAATTTAAGCGTAAATCCCTAATTGGTATAGGAAATTAGGATGGGGATTTCTAATCAAAATTGTCTCAACTTCAATCAGATATCAATCAATTTCGCAATCAGGATACTTTGCCTTCAAATGATCTTACTAAGAAAATATGGCAAGTGGAACCTAATTTATTTTGTTTCCTTTTTCTCTTCCCAAGATTAGAAGGTTGATTTAGGAAAGAAGTGAAATTTTACCTGCCCCTAGAGTGGTTGATTGCATGGAAGATCTTCTCGTGATGTACCTCGCAAAACCAAAGCAAAATAGATAGGCCAACTTAGAAATTAAATCAATCAAGAAAGATAAGACTAGTGGTGCAAACTTGTTTTCAACATAAATCATCATTGTACTGTTGCATGCAAAAATCGTCATTTAAAGTATAGCATCGTAGTATAGTGACAAAAATCGCAACAACATTTAAAATTTATAAAATCGGAAAACAAGTGAGTCTGAGGTCGTTCGTAAGGAGTAAATTGGAATTCACATACTAATCTCAATTATAGATAATGAGCATAACGATTAAGCACAAGAAAGATATTTAATGAATAAAATCTACTCAAAATGATATTTAGTGATAAGCCAATTTGTATCTCAGAAAATAAAGGGATGAAAAGAATATAAAGGATGATAAAAAATGGTGATTTAGATCATCAATTAAATCCCCACATTAAGAACACATCCCAATGAAATCAGCCACTCAAATATTGCTATAGTGGTCTTGAACCACTTACGTCTCAATTTCAACGTCAGACAATAACTCAAATATATCCACAGTATTTCAACCACTACTACAACTAGGTGACAGATTTTAGGCTCGGACGACTGAAATCACCAAGGCCTTAACACAAGGCACAGAGCAAGCCTCTCTAGATCTTGCTATGTATTGAGCATTTAGGCATGAATACCGAGGCTCAAAACCTACCCCTACCCTCCTCAGATTCCTTTCTCTTTCTTCTTGAATAGGGTATTTAATCGGGTAATCGAGTGTAAATAGTATAAGGTCGTGAGTCCAATCTCACCAAGCATGTGAGGTGAGCGAGGAGTGAGGGCAGAATGAAAGGGGACTCGACCCTCGTGTCATGGGCACAGAGGCTACGGGATGAATTCTCTTTATACGTGTTTCATCGTCCCATATTTTACCATGTGGCACTATCAAGCAACTTCTCCACGTCCAGTAGTGTGAGAAAGCTTTGTCAAATTGGGTGATGGCTTGATGTGTTGGAAATTCATTGAGAAAAGATTTGAGTTTAGAAAACACATCGTTGTAGTGCAATTCGCAAGAAAATCCGTCAATCAGATAATTTTTTACTAAAACTCAGAACGAGTCCCAGGTCGAACATGGGGAGGCTACGTCGATTTGAAATCCGTAGTTATATTTTTTTGTAATTTTTGTTTATAAGCGAGACATTCACAATGATCGCTATTCTACTTGCAATATAAACAATAAACTAGGAAGAAAGAGTGAGAGAAAGAGAGATAGACAGAGAGAGAAAAATAACTTTTATACTAAGAATAATGTCATTACAACTATAACTAGAAATCATGAAATCTAACCTAGAAAGTGATGAGGAGAAGGGAGAGAGAAGTTATCCTCTTCGATGGTTGCTTGGAGGACGAGCTCGACGAATGTCACCTGGAAGAAGGAGAGCGAAGGTGGAGGATGGATTGGGAAGAACCGAGGATGAGGCAGGGCATCGGCGTCGTGGGATCCACTTCCAGAATGGGGGTGAGAAGACAGTTGGAGAGGGCTTCGCGAAGGGGATGAGAGGTGGAAAAATTTGTATTTTTACTCTAGCAGAGCTTCCTATAGCTTGGGATCACTAGAGTGAGCTTTAGAACTTGAGTTCATAGCTCTTAGAGAGGGAGAGAGATGATGGAAGGGATGAAGAAAATGTGGAGGGCATAGGAGTATTCGACCGCAAGACGCATAAAAGATCAAGTCTATCGTTGTAGTGAGAATTGCAATGAAACAAATAATATTTATAAAGTTCGATGAATACCGAGTCATTTGCAGGGAGGCAAACATGATTTCTATGCTAAAGCTTTTCAGAAAGTTGTTCTAAACGAATATTTATATATTTACATATGTATATCTATAGGCATCAGATATCCAGATAATCAAAACTTTATTGCTATTTGGAAATAGTTTTTTAAACTATGAATAGAAAAAACTGCTAAAGAGAGAGAGAGAGAGAGAGAGAGAGATAGCAGATGACGACGACACTTGTGGCATTCTTGTGGGAAGTGTGCAGCACCTTAGATCCAGAGTCCTGGGATGAAGTCCGGAGAGGAGTTGTAGAGAGGGGGAGAGGCTAGAGTTGTATCTGGTGGGAGTCTGGTGGAAGAGATGATCAATAGGGGGTCGTGGTCATCTTTTATAGCTTTGATGAGGGGCAAAGAGGGCATTTTAGCCCTCCAACTCATGCAACAACCTAGGTACGATCAAATCCATCGATTGGGAGATCAACGGCTCTGATCGCACCTAAAAATAGCCTCCAATGCACCTTATACGCGTGGATGCACTCTAGTGGAACCACGTGGTAGCTTGTGAGTTGCCAATTCAAATCGAGCACTAACACTCTTAGCCGTTCGATCTCTTGATCGAACGACTTAGAATCTCACCCGCATCACCTTTGTTGAAGAGAGCGTGTAAGATCACGCGTACCACATGTGTTCGATTTCGTGTGCAGCCACGAAAGCCTCTGCTCACGCCACGCGTTCACGCCTACACCGTCGATTGAAGATCCCATAGTCAAATTTTGCCTGTGCCTCACCGCTTTCCTAATTTATGCATAGTGTAGCTTGATTCTATGCTCCTCTCTTCGGTTGAAGCGCGCTAACCACTGCGGTATAAGCGTGGACGGTTGCGGTTATGAATTAGGCAGGTTTGCTTCCCAAGCATTAGATGGAGATCCAACGACTGATCTTGATCTTCCTTGATGAGGCGTGGTTGAGGAGCGGTCAACATGGCATGCTTGTGGCTGTTGGATGACGATCCAACGGCCCACAAGGCACGAGAAGAGTACTTTAATAATTGGGGCATGGTGAGGGGTGGCCGTGATGGTACCACATGATGCCATCGTGCCTGTCCATCTTCCTTGCTTTGTAGACAATGCTGTAAGCCTCTGATTGAGATAATTTTTACTCCATTGGCCTACGATCGTTGATCTAGATCCATCCGTGGGGTTGGATTTTACATCTGAGACTTGGATTTCTATCATCTTGCTTTTTGGCCTACGTACTTATATGGATTGTACGTGTTGCTACGGATGTCTGATCAAGACGATTCTGGAAGCATTGGACTCTCATCATTGTCCTGATCAGATCCGTATGGTCTGATCTATCATTTGCGGGCTCGAATCATCTGCAATTAATTTCATCTCTCTTTTAGTGCATAAAATGACACTATTATTTATGCAGCTAACAAACTAACTATTATGCGAATTATGACACTTATGCATGCATTGTTCCTAAGTTATGCTAGAAAATAACTTAATTCAGGTGGTTTAGTTTACATGATTGCTGTGAAATCAAGGGGGCCTTTTATAGGTGAGGTTTGAGGGCAAAAAGGACATTTTAAGCTTTAAAATCATTAACTCAGGGTCTTTAGTGACAGATGTCGCCATTGCTGAAGCTAAGCATCGGTAAAGATGTGCAGAGGGAGGAGGCACATCAAATCTTGATCACATGACATGGATCGTGCATTGCTTCGCACGTGCATTACATGCAACAAAGGGGAACCTACTCTTAGCCATTCGATCGTGAATGGACTGCTAAGATCACGCATGGTTTTCCTTTAGATCGCGCCAACGGCTCTACGTATGATTGCACGTGCAATCGTGCATGATCGCGCACGTGCAGTGAACTTCTCCATCCGGCACTTAAGAAGAACCATGTCGCGCCCGCGTAGTCACTTGATCGCAATCGCATGGGTGAATTTTGAACCTGCACCTGTTGGTTGAGAGTAGCATAGCCGACCGTTGAGCCATGCTGCTGGAGAGTCACACGGAGGGTTTTATGCTCACCCACTCATGGCCATTGGATCTTCATCCAACGACCGAGATCATTCGTCACTTGAGCCTTCAGAAATCGAGCAGAGGTGCCTTGGCAGGTTTGGATGGTAGGGATGGTGCCACATGGCGCCATCCTAGACGTCCATCTTTTATGACTTGTAGATGGTGCCACATATGTCGGATTAGACTGATTTTTGCGTCGTTAGGCTGCGATCGTCAATTCGAACCCTCTGTGTAGTTGGATTTGTCATCTGAAGTACAAATTTACACCACCTGATCCTTGACCTCTGATCTTTCTCTGACTGTATCTGATACTACGGAAGTTTGGTTGGGGCGATCTCGGAGTCAATGAACTCCAATCGTAGCCCTGATCAGATTTGTACAGTTGGATCTTCAATCCAAGGTCACGATAAATATTGTCATGTTCCTTGACCACAAAAAGAGGTGACTTACTATACAATTTATACAAATTAACCTAAATGCATGATGATGCATGTTATGCAATATTTACAATGTATGATACTTCTATGACACTAAGAGCATGCATAAATAAATATTTTAGGCTACTTAGTTGTATACACATCACTCCCCCATGCCTATCTTTTGCTAGTCCTTAGAAAAAACTATATACTATTTATAAACAAAATTAGGATGAAATTACTTAGGCCATAGTTATTTTTTCAACACTAGGAAATTTCTACTAAGGACCTAAACTACAGAGACACAACAACGCCTGGGTGTATGCCAAAATGCAGACCGCCCAAGCACTCACCTTATTCAAAAGCGAAAACATATTTTTCTTTTCCTTTTTTTCTAATTCTTTTGGATTTTTGAGTTTAAGGTTTCGAGGCAGCTTTCTACAGCTACCCAACCCACCCAAGACTCGAAAAGAACTCTAAGTACTAAGCATCTTTTTCTGTGAAATGTAATAAACTTACTGATTGGCAATCATAATGGACTTCAGGTTTCTACAACCCTAGGTGACCTTGAAAAAGAATTTTTCCTAAAGGTGTATCTATACAACCAGTAGCTTTCTCCCTACTTTTATTTTTATGGGGTCAACTTAGGGGCGAACCTAGTATATATCTCCCCGGCTTATTCTACTTCTCCTCTTCTTCCTAAGTGTTTAGAATTAAACATGCATTTTTGTGAGCTGGGTTTTGAACAACCAGCCAATGAACTGTTACCACCGATAACTTGCTAACCATACTTGTGCAGTGAAGTGTAGCTTATATCTTTCTTTTTTTCTTCTTTTTTTATTATTTTTCTCTTCTTTTCTTTTTGGATATTTTTCTTTTCTATTTTTTTTTAAGTAGGTGGCTTCCCTGATCTAAGATTTATCTAAAGGCAGTAGGAAGAGAATGGTCATTTGGCTAGGCTTTGGACAACCGGCCTATGAGCTGTTACCATCGACAACTTGCCAGCCATACCACCTTAGAAGGTTCATTAGCTACCCAATATCCATTAAAATCATCGGAAAGCAAGTTAGTGCAAATAGTGTGTAGATGTTTAGGCTTAAAGTCCCTTCAAACTAGAGGGCAGGTTGATAAGTTGTGTACTTATCACTCCTACTTATTAACAATTAGAAAGGAATTTTCAAATGGCAAGGACTCAAGAGACAAGTCCACATTTTAGTGGACACCCAGGCTGATTGAGCCCGAAGACCTAAAGAATCTAAGTGTTCACGTCCTACTGTATTATTTCCTAAAGTTGAACATTTCTAAAGCCCAAGTTTTCTTTTCCTAATATAATTTTTTTTAAAATAAAAAGTAAAAATAAGGAAACTTTACAAGAAATCCACATAGTTGATAATATGATTAAAAAATGAATCCACCCCCCCATGCCCAACTCATGCAATGTCCTCTTTGAAAATAAAAGGCATGAGGAAAGGGTAGAATGGAAAAAAATCACTTATATTCCATGATGCTTTGATCAGCTCTGAGTCAGACTGTACAAGTGTTGAGTTTAGTGCCATCAGCTAGGCGGGGTCCAGCCAAAGAAGTCAGATTAAGGTTAAAGCAACCTTGTCTGAGACTAGTTCTGGAGTAACACGGTCGACATAAGGTTTCAGATGTTGTTCGTTGACCTTGAAAAAATTACCCATCTTTGGGTCAGAAATCTCAACGGCTCCATTTGGGAATATCCGATCAATGATGAATGGGTCACTCCACTTTGACCTAAGCTTGCTGGGAAAGAGAGCTTAAGTCGAGAATCAAAGAGCTAGGCCTTCTGGTTCGGCTCAAACCTCTTACTAGAAATCAGCTGGTCATGAAGAACGTTGGTCCTAGCCTTATAGATCTTGGCATTCTTTTATGCGTCATTTCTAAGTTCCTCCAACTAAAATAGTTGGAGTTTCCTAGTCTTTCCGGCTAAACTTAAATCGAAGCTGCATTTCTTGATTGCCCAGAATGCTTGATGTTCAATCTCTACAGGTAAATGGCACACCGTACCATACACTAGGCGAAATGGTGACATGCCGATTGGCGTCATGTATGTCAAATGGTAGGCCCAAAGAGGGTCATCAAGCTTTTGAGTAAAGTATTTTTGATCAAGTCTAACCATCTTTTGCAAGATGTTCTTGATCTTTCGATTGGAGATCTCAGCCTGTCCGTTCATTTGGGGGTGGTAAGGTATGGAAATTCTGTGATTCACCTCGTATTTCGCCAGTAAATTGTGGAACTGAGCATTGGTGAAGTGAGTACCACCATCGCTGATGATGGCCCTCGGAAACCCAAACTGACTGAAGATATTTTTCTTGACAAAATCGATGACCACCTTATGGCATTGATTCAAGTGGGAATATCCTCAATCCACTTGGACACGTAGTCAATAGCTACGAGAATGTGCTGGTGTCCAAATGAAGGGAGGAAAGGTCCTATGAAATTGATTCCCCAAACATCGAAGATTTCAACGAGAAGAATCGGGTTTAAAGGCATCATGTCCATCTTAGCTATGCTCCCGAGTGTCAGGCATCGAGCACATGACCTTGAAAATTCCTGGGCATCCTTGAATAAAAATGACCAATAAAATCTAGATTAAAAAATTTTTGCAGCCATCTTTTTCCCAGAGAAAAGTCCACCAGATGCAAATGCATGGCAGAACTCAAGTACACTTTGGTACTCATTCTCCATAACACATCGGCAAATAATCTGATCAGAGCCGATGCGATAGAGCTTGATTGCATAGCAATCATAGGTCTTAATTGACCTAGATTAGGCTAGAACTTAGCATAAGTTAGGGAAATTCATGCACACAGAAGCATTATCTGCATCTTTACTGCTTTACTTTAGCTATGCATAAAATAATGTTATAATGTGTTGATTAAGTATATTATGTCGATTGCAGGCAACAAGCAGATCTGGAGCAGGATCTGAAGCTGGATATGAAATAACGGGAGTTGTAGCAGAGATGGAGAAGAAGGCCTAGTTTAGATGTAAGAATAATAATGTAAGGGGGTTAAAGGTTTTCTATTCTATTAAGTATAAATAAAGCAGTAAAATGTGAAGAGCTTAGGCCCATCCTAGCCCTAGGATAGCCTAGAGACCTCCCCAAGCCTTAGCCACCCTTAGATTAGGTCACCGCACCCTAGGAAGCCCTAAAACCCTAGTTCCAACCCTTCTCTGGATGTCTAGATAAGTTTTAGGATGTCTAGGACCCTTAGCCATCTCCCGCACACCTCAAACCCACTTCTGTAGCATTATTGGATGTCCAGACACTTTGTCAGACGTCCAATTTCTACAGAATACCCCAAACAGAACTCGAAATCCTTCCTGACTCTGATTGGACGTCCAGACAACAAGTCTGGACTTCTAATTTTTAAGTATAAGATGTCTGATTCTATTATTAGACGTCTGATACTGCTCTCCAATTCCTGTTTTGAGATTTAAGCCTTGATCTTGGATCTCTAGGTCCCTCAACCCAGTTCTAACCCCATAAGAACCTAAATTAAGGTGCCCTAACCCTAGTACATCACCTCTAGACCTACCTAAGGACCTAATTAGGTCCTCACTAAACCTAATTGACTTTGATCTTAGTCAATTCCACTAGCCTATTCAATTGAACTCATTGAGTCTAATTGAGCCCTGATCTCAGCACACACTGTCCAAGTGGACTCAGTGAGAGTCTAATTGACCTAGACCTAAATTAATTGAGTTGTTTTACTCTCAATTAAGTTTCCACACACCCAATTAAACTTGTATTAAGTTTAATTGTACTTTACCTTAGTGAATTAGGGTTTATAACCCTAATTTGAGACATACCTTGACCTAAACCCACTAGAACCTAACCTAATCAACCTAGCCACCTAAGTTTCGACCCACACACACCCACACACACCATCCACACGAAAATATCTAGCCTAGAGTTCTATAGAACTCTCTACCATGTGTGGTTGCCTTGGTTTCCAAAAATAGCAACCAAAAGCCATTCAATTTTTAGATCCACATTTGGTGGATTTAAAAACCACCATCCACCCTCTCTCTCTCACTCTCCCACGAGCTCCCACCATAGGCCTCTCTAGAGAATTCCATAATTCTCTAGAGAGCTTCCCTTAGCTCTATTAAAAGACCCAATGGGTGGCCATTTGCACCCATTCACTTCCTTGGCATTCATTCCACTTAGGCTAGCCACTCCCATCTCCACTCCACCTCCATGAGTTGAGCACCACTATGGAGGCCACCATCTCCACACCAGGAAGCTAGATCAGCTCCCCAACCTCTCTCCAAGGGCCGGCCTAAGCTCCATTGGCCGCCCCTCCTTCTCTCAGCCACTGAAAGGCCATCGGAGACCACCTCCGAATGCCCTTCCTTCTACTAGATTAGTAGCTTAGCTTTTCGTATATTTACTGCTTTTATTTACTACTTAGTAGTATAGTCTTCTCCCCCAATGATGCATGCAAAATCCCCCCATCGATTCTTGTATGCGATCGTTTTCTGGTAGCTAGGTTTAATTTTCAAGCATTTGTGTACAAGCTTTCCTCTACATTTTATGTTGCAAACGACTCCCCCGCTGAATGAATGAAAAATGCTTTTATATATATATTTGACTCTATATGTTTGAAATCACCATGAGCTTAATAATTATCGTTCTTTTTGTGTGATTCAAGTTGCCTGTTTCCGATTCTTAATATTCTTGCAACTAAGCATGTCATACCTAAATACGTAATAATCACCAACTGGCATGCGATTCTAAACAAAGTTGAGTAAGATCAATTTCAAAAGTAAAAGCAACGCCTCCCAGAGACGAACGACCGGGACTCAAGTCTCGTTATTTTTACAAAACAATATCTTTGTTGGATCATATTTCGCAACTATACTATGACACTTTTATCAAAAATGTGAGCCACGATTTTTCCCAACAAAATGGTGCCGTTGCCGAGGAGGCAACGTCATTTTTCTCGATTTCGATTTTTTAATCTATCACTGACAAATCTGCCTCTACTTTGTTTTTGATGTGCAGCACAACACAGAACGAAAACGGGATCCGCACTCACATCGAGCGCGGCGAAGAAAAATCAGGTGCACATCATCATTTTTTCTTAGATTAGGTTTTACTTGCTGCAATTTCCTTTGAAAAATTCTTTGTGAAAAAAAAAGAAAAAATCTTACTCATATTCATGAAAAAATAAAGAAAGCATAAAGAAAAAAATTTTGAAAAAAAATATAGATTAGGTTTCCTTTCGAATCTAGGTTAGTTGAAAAAAAAAAGAGAAAGAGATATTTTCTATGAATCTTTTGAAAAATTCTTTTTGAAATAAAAAAAGTGCAAAAGTTTTGAAACAGAAAAAAAAATCTTTTTGGTGGAAGGCTTGAATTTCAAATTCAAACCTCTTTAAAAGCTTTTCCACCATCTTTTGATTTTCAGCCAGATTTCAAATCTAACTAAAAATTCGATTGCCAAAAAACCAGTTAGCAAAAGATTCTAAAATTCGGGGTGAACCTTCATTTTCAAACCATCTTTCAAATGCCACCATTACTTTAAAAAAAATCTAAGTATAAAATTTTTAAAATTTGTGAAGTGCACAGGGGTCAAACTGACCTAGATTCAAAAATTTTCAAATTTCAAAAAGTGATTCCGAGTAATATGTGGATCTATTTTGACTAAAAATGGTGGGGTTTGAATGCTGATCTCATTAGATTTATTTTCCATATTTTTCCAAATTTTTGAAGATCATTTGATACTGTTTCAAAGCGAAAAATCGACCAAGGGTCAAAATTCCAGATCTGACTCGCTGACATTCAAAATTCCCTAAAAATTTGGTTGAAATAGTAAAAATTCCAAAAAAATATTCTCTGGAAAACTAATTGAAAAAGGAATCTACTAAAAAAATTTCAAAATAATTTGATTCCAATTATTATCAAAAAATCAACATTATTTTTGTGGTCTGCTGAAACAGAGAAAAACCCTAGAAGTGCATGCAACTTAGGTTAAATCCTTAGGGTTACAACTAGAGACCACACATTGGGCTAACTTAGACTTAATCAAGTCTAGTTACCCTGTGAGCTTGGTCACCTTGTGGGCCACTCACCTCAAACCCCACTGAAGAAAACGGGTTAAACTTAACTTTAAAATACGAAATCAACCCGAGTTCGTTGTCATACTACTGGGTGAGTTTAATCTCTCTTGCCAAACCTGGTGACTAAGTCTGTGGGGTAGTGTCAAACGACCGTGGATTGGGGGTCAACGGAACCTGTGGCGTAAGCCAAAGGAAGAACCTTCCCCTTAGTCCCCTCGTAACTAGATTGGCTGGGTTAGCTTGAGAGGCGGGATTCACTTTCAGTCGGTTGTACGATGAACTTATCTTCAGGAATTTAAATCCATAACGAAAAATATGGTCACCTGATCTATAAGGACCATTTGATTGATAGGGTCTTAGCCTTGTCCTACGTGGCTACACAAACCCAGGGGTTGGGCAGTGTATGCATGGAAGGAGGTCACTTCGACCTCACTTGGTTGGACCTTGGGAGCCACACACAAGGAGGCGAGTCACCTTGCCCGGACCATCTTCTCCCCCCATTTCTTCTACTCCAAGAGCCACCATGGCAAATCCTGGACCTGGACCTAGATCAGGTTAGGACATTGAGAATCTGGACACGATGGCTCGTCTGGAAGCCCGGGTCGCCGAATCTTAGGGGCGGCATCAGCAGAGCATGCATCGTATTCTGACGGCGCTTAATAGGATGCAACACCTGCCACGAGGAGAACAACTACGGGATTTCTACGACCCAACCGTACCTATCATCGCACTACTAGTCAGAATTCCCGCAGGCGGAGACGCATTTAAGCTTATGCCCAATGTAATTGGGTTGTTTAGCACTCATTTCTACAGGAACTCAAGCGAAGATCTGTTCCAGCACCCTGAGGACCTGAGTCGACTCGTTGAAATGATCCGACCCAGGAATATTGATCTCAGGATTGTTTTGATGAAGCTTTTCCCGTTCTCTCTAAGGGACAAAGCTTCATACTGGTTCAAGACTATTGGGAAGCCAATTGGAACCTGGTCGGAATTACGACATGAATTCCTGCAAAGGTTCTTCCCAATCGGTTGAATAAATGCAATGCGGTGCGTAATCACGACTTTCTCCTAGCGAGCTAGGGAGAAATTACATGAAGCATGGGATAGATTTCACGACCTTCTTCGGAAATGCCCGCATCATGGTATACCCAGATGGCACTTAGCCCATATTTTTTACCATGGGCTGGATGACACACATCGGTATTTGGCCGATGCATCTAGCGGCGGGAATTTTCTCGTAAAAGATGAGAACAATGCATTTGAGTTGTTTGAATCATTAGCGGAGAACTCGATGAATGGCATATCTATGAACCAGTTCCAGCGGTCTAGTTAGCAGCGGGTTGTGTCCACGAGGCTCACACTGATTCTATTCGAGTTGACATGGATATCATCATCAAGCAGCTGGATAGAATAAACCTAATTGAGAAGAAGATTGACCAGATCAGTCAAGGTCAATCCGACTCAAGCTCTGCCGCCGTAAGATCCTCCTATGCACCCCGAGCCCCACCTGCTCGAGTTAATCTACTCGCTCGGGATGCATCTTCTCCGTATTTACGAGATCCCGCATATCAGGATCCTGTGAATAACCTAGATCACCTTACGACCAGGGTTATGCACCACCCGCAGATTATAATGCGTATGCCCTTGATGGATATACATCTTAGATATCTTCGGCCTATGAGGACGTCAACGCTATCCAAGGATACAGGCGTAATAACCCATACTCAGAGACGTATAGCCTTGGTTGGCACCAGCATCCGAACTTCTCCTAGTCTGGTAATTCACAGAGACCACATCAAGATCCACACTACCAGACCAGGCAATACGGGAATGTGCAAAACACGTATCCTTGGCAGCTGCCATCCCCGTCTCAGCAGCAACAACCTCGCTCATAATACCAGTCGCTGCACCAAGCTGCCAACCACCCTCCAAAGCGGGCCGACCTTTGGAGGTGCTGAAAGAGGAGCTGCAAGAATCGATGAGGAAATCTACACAAGATAGTTTGCAGATTATGAAGGCGATGGCTGATCAGATTCAGACCATACATAACATGCAGAACCAACTGTTGCAAGAGCATAGGACCCAGGGAGCCTTGCCCTCCCAACCGTCCTGAATCCTCGATATGTGCAGAACCAGGGTGCCCCACCTAGGTTTCAGGCACCGTAGGGACAGGCACACGCCATACTACAGGCGCCTCCTGCACCACCTGGTTACACGCAAGGCCAGCCGCCTTTGTAGAATCCTGCGTATTCTGCCCCTTCCGCTCCCCCACCACCTCATGGACAGTAAGCCGACGCACACGCTGTCTCATTGCGGAGCGGAAGGAAGACATTCGACCCACCACCTAGGCAGGCGGGTTCTGATTTTTCCCACCCTTCGCCACAGGCAGATTCGACTCCTTCATCATCTCAGGAGCCACCTGCAGTAGATAAGGTAAGAGACCACTCATCCCTGAGATTCCTATCCCTTTTCCTGAGGCTCTGACACGACATGTAGTACGGAAAAAGGACACGCAGAATTTCAAGGACCTGAAATCAATGTTTAAGGAAGTACATATTCAGGTCCCCCTCCTCGAGGCTATCGATCACATTCCTGCTGTCGCTAGGTTCTTCAAGGACTATTGTACCCTGAAGTGACAGCCGAGAATTGGACGATAGGTAGTACTATCGAAAGAAGCTAGCGCCGTGATTCTAGCTGACCTACCGCCGAACAAGAAAGACCCTGGCACCCCACTCATATCTTGCTTCTTGCAGGATTCTCCATTTGATCGGGCCCTTCTAGATTTGGGTTCGTCCATCAACTTAAATCCCACCATCATATTTGATCGATTTCGATTTGGGGAGTTGAAACCCACCTCGATTATGATTCAGCTGGCTAACAGATCAGTCAAAACACCGAGGGTGGTGGTTGAGAACGTGATCGTAAAAGTCCGCAGGTTCTGCTTTCTCGCAGATTTTTTCATTCTCAATATGGAAGTTCCTTCTAATCTCCGCGATGCACCAATTATTTTGGGTCGCCTATTTCTGGCGAAAGCCCTAGCGAACATCGATTGTGCATCTGGGTGTATGGAGATTGCCCTAGGCAATGAGCGACTTCGACTAGACATATTCAGGGCAGCAAAGAACTTCTACTGTGATCGAATAGAGGAGGATGGTGAAGACGAAGATTCGGCTTACTGTGGTAACATTGGGCTCCTTTGTGATGACCCAATGTCTCATTTGTCTACACTATCAGGGTTCTCAGACCTCGATCCACATGGGACCAGGACCACTGCATTACACATATCTCCCCGAAGATCTGACTATTTGGGGTGCGCTTCTGACCACAACACCCCTGAATCCAGCTATCTTGATCCATATATTACTGAATCGCCCCTGTTATTGCAGGAAGACGTGACTATAGCTAACGGGTTTCCCGTTAACGTAGTCACACTGATTTCATAGAGAGTGATTCAGCGGGAATTCACGTGCACACGGATCAGCAGATTCCCACCATCGAGTTTGCTCCTCCCACTCCCATTTTTGACTCAGACCCACCCGTGATCAAATTGAAGCTTGTACCCACTCCACACTTTCTTATAGCTAGACTTTTTTGAGTAGGGGTGCAAATCAACTGGTTCGCATCTCTGGACCACTGATTTTGGGAGCATACGAGCATATCTTTCTCTTAATCTTAGCTGGCTCCTATGCTAGAAATGACACATCTGATTGAGTTTTCACCCAGCTGGAGGCATTAAACTTAGCACATATAGATACCATTCGCTCCACATTCCACCATCATTTATATATAACCATTTTTATACATAACATATTTTTCTTTTAGCATATTTCCCTTTTGTATATTTCATGATAACAGGTTGGCCGATGCTGAATGTATAGTTTCAGGAGCAATTACAGGTGACTTCTACCCACTCATCCTCTGCCAGTATTTATTTTCTTTTATATTCATGCATGAGGACATGCAAGAACTTAGGCATGGGGGGTAGATACAGAAAAAACTGAAAAAATTTTATGGCAACACTTAGGAAAACCTCGGAGCTGCATGTAAAACGTACTTTAGGACCTTAAATAAAAGGAACAACTGACCCCACCTCCAATGCTCGCATTGGAGCTCGAAATCGTTCGCAACAGCCACTTTCGACTCACCCACTCACCTTTTGTTCTAAATTTAGGGTCAAGCTGATTGTGACCCGATACGGGAATTTCATGAAGTACAAATTATATGAGGTTACATATTGCATTCATGAATAAGATTATTTTATTAAGAGAATGCATTAGGGATTTTATCCTTTAGTTGATTCCTGTAATCTGGAATCCAGTGCAAATTTTCACACACATGTAGAATTTGCAATGGATTCACGGTGAAGGTTGATAAACGTCTTTAGTCTGTCGAGAAGAAGCAGTGCTTCTTTTCTTGAACCCTTGGATAGTGTTTTGGGAGTCAGGTAGATTTTCCTCCAAAAATCCACCAAATAGTGTGAGATGAGAGTAGAGTGTACTGGTGCTTTAAGATTAGTGCGAGGAATCTGGAATCCTAGATAATTAGGTGATGATACTCTGAGATTAGACATAGTTTTCGCTCTCGGTTCTTCGTATACATTTTTGTGCGAAATTTTGAGAGCCACCGAATAAGGCAAATACGTGAAGAGCGAGTTTTCATAAAACTAGGGCAAAGGTGGATGGTTACAACCATTCTCTATGGAATCCTCAGCCAAAGGAGGGTATTGATGTCAAGGTCAGAAATACACCGTCCTATCCGTCTTTCCCGGTGTCGTGAGTAGGCACTTCCACCAAATAAGCCACCAAATATCTCTTGAGTACCACCAATCCCTAATAATGACTCCTTAATAAAGTTCATGGATGTATTCCAGTTGTGTTATGCTGAAAAAAAAATAATAATAATAAAAAAGGAATGACGAAAAGGAAGGAAAACTGAAAAAAATTAGAAAAAGAAGAAAAAGCAAAGAAAAGAATGAATATTTAGTGTTTATCAAGGCAATATCACCAAATAAAATTGAGCTCCACCAAATATGGCCTTAACCTATTTTTCTTATGTTTCTGACCGCCCGAATACTTGCTGAAAAATCTCGACTTAGTGTTAGGGTTATGAGAACTCAATTAAAGTGTTTATGCCTAGTGAGACCACCAAATACAGATCCTATGTGTGAATCTGGTGAGGTTGTGAGCTCTAAAGAAAAGGAAAAGAAAAAGAGTAAGAGAGAATGAACACAAAGGAATCAAAGAGAGCATAGTTTTTCTTGTCTTTCTCTAAGTTGAGTTACTTAGTAATCCGAGAATATGGACTTTGTAGTACTAGTCTCTATATAGCACCAAGTGAGAATGAGCCACCAAATATATAATCCTTTCTCTCAGAGATTCTCTACCTAAGCCCAAAGCCAGGGTGAAATTCATAGAATATCTTGAATACCCCGAAGGAAGAAGTCTGCCTATCCTGCTAGAATTTTTACTAGGGGTCAAGTACAGGTTTTAGAGGTGTATTAGTTTTCACTCGAATCCGTTGCAAAAGCTACATAGCCGCACTTTCACGATTGTCAGGATTTCTAGAGCATAGGTGTTGAACGTATGAATTGCTACGCTAACGTGTTTGGTTTTAAAACCTTGTCGTTGTAGCTTAAAAGCGAAGAACTCGTGTTCAATAAATAAAATTTATACCGAAATTGAAATTCCGGGTCGAACACAGGGAGGCGGATGTTTGATTTAAAAAATTCACATTTGTTTTTATTTGTCACGAAATAATTCAATTGATCAGAACTACTTACAATAAATAAGGTAGAGAGAGAATAAGAGAGAGAGAATAATACAAACAAAAATCAAAAGAGATATAAAATGCACATGGAATTCATTATCAAAAGGGATTGTTCATTACACTAAATATTACGACTAGAAAGCGGGAAAATGATTACACTAGAAAGTAGTAAATCCATTCTAGAAAGCAGTAAATCTACACTAGAAAGCATTAAAAAGAATGGGGAGAGAAATATCGTCCTCGACGGTCACTTCGAGGACGAGCCGGACGGGACGACGCCTGGACGAAGGAGGACGAAGCAAGATGAAGGAGGACAAAGTAGAAGAACAGGAACGGGGCAACACGTCGTCGTCGTCGCGGGATCCACTTCCAAAGGGGGACAAAAAATTGACTTTATCTCGCGAGAAGCATCCCGGGTGTGGGACAAGCTTCTCTTGAGCTTTGGAGAGGTAGAGAAGAGAAAGAAGGGATGAGAATTTTGTGTGGAGGGGGTCTCCTTTTATAGTTGCAAGGAGTGAGGGAAATTTGGTCATTTAAATCTCAAAACATTAAATAAGGGGTATTTAGTGATGGATAAAACCGTCGCTAAAGCCCCATCGTGGGCGTAGTGGGCGCTGCTCGCGTGCACCCGCTCGCCTGCTCGTGCGTGCAACGCTTGCACACATTCAGCTGTCCTCAACCATCCGATCGCGAGATTGGACGGCATAAATCTTGCCTTCGATCTCCTCGCTGCGCGTCGCCCGTGTATGATCTTGCATGAGGCACGGGCGTGCGATAGCCCGTGGGCGCTATTGAGCACCCACAGCCGCCCGATCAAGATCTGATGCTCGCCCGCACCCGCTTTTCCACGTCGCTCGCCCTCTCGCATGCCAGTTTATCATCATTCTTATGCATTAAAACAAACCTAGCTCTTAGAATTTTACTCCACAAACGGGTTTTTGGGCTGCATTTAGGCATAAAATAGGTTAGGCATGCATTGCATTTTTTATTATCTTTTTAATATGTTTTTGTGAGTGTTAGGGATGTACAGATATATAGATCCCTAAAACCCTAGCACTCAAGAAGGCAAATGGTGAAGGAGAAGCCCAGACTAGCTGGAACTCAGCCTAATCCAGCTCACCTCAACTTGATCCAGCTCACCTCAGCTTGATCCAGCTCACCGTAGCTGGAACGTAGCTTACTTGAACTAGGGTTACCTCATCCCAGCTCCATTCAGCTAATCTCAGCTGGATGGCAGCTCAAGAGAGTTCACCTTAGCTCACCCTAGCTCAGATCTAGCTACATCCAGCTCCACTCAGCTCCAGCCAGCTGAAGAAGAACTCATCCCAGCTTAGGAAGCTCAAGCCCAGCTCCCAGGGACTCAGCTTAGCACAACTCAGTTGAGCTAAGCTACCTTAGCTGCCTCAACCATCTTGATTCTCCCCGGGAGCACCAGACCCAGCTCACCTTAGCTCATTATGGTAGAAGCTAGCTTACCTTAGCTCGGCTTAGTAGCTAGCAAAGAACTAGCAAGCTAAGCCAGCTAGAATAGCTCCATGCCAGCCTCTTCAGCAGCAGCCAGCTCCAAATTTCTGCTCCAGACTTCTCCTCCTCAGCTCCTCCCTCCAAACTCTAGCTCCAACACCTTCTCCTCTACTCCTCCATTAGCTAAGCTAGCTTAGCTTAGCTTAGCTTAGCTTAGCTTAGCTATGCTCCAACTTCCTTGGCTTGTACCACCCCAAAAACCCACCTAACAACTCCACCCAGCTAGCTCCACCTAAGCTCCACATAAGCTAACCTACTTGGCACCAACCTAACCTACCCACCACCTCCAAAAGACACCTAAAAGTGGAGCCAAAAACTACCCTAACCACCCCCTTAATGGCGCCACTTTTCCCTCCAAAATCCCCCCTCATCTCCACCACACAATTTCCCTTGAATTCATCTCCACCATCCACCTAACCCCCCTTCTAGAAGACCCCATGTTGGCACCAACATGGTGGTGTCTCTCCACCACCAAAAGACACCAACACCACCATAACTATCCCCTTTAACTCCCCTTGGGTTGGCGCCAACTCTCCTTAGCCATAGGATCACCAACCACCTCCATTCTTCCATCCTAGCCCTCCATTTCAAGGGGCACCTTAACCCCCCATCCTACCCTATAAAAAGGCCACTACCCACCACCATTCAAGCCATCCTTGGCTAGCAATTTCACTCTCATATTCCACCAAAAAGCCCACGTCCAAGAGAGAAGAAGAAGAAGAAGATTAAGGGGATATTCTGTCCCCTTGGTGCCTTCCCCTCTTCCCTTCTCTCTTGGGTCACGCCAGCCAAAGGAGAAGCCAGGCAAGGAAGATCTTGAAGGTGGTCACACCACGTTGGAGGAGTTTTTGAGGGTGGTGCACGCCCACCCCTTTGGAGAGAGCATTAAAGGTGGTAGCTTCCACCTTGGAGGAGCTCTCAAGGAAGGAGGAGAAGGAAGCCCTCTTTTCAAGCCAAGGAGCAGCTAGGCTTGGAGCAAGAAGACAACCTTCTTCACCATTGTTACAAGTGGATTTGTGTTTCTTTTCTTGCTTTTAGATTGTTTAATTCTAGTAGAAGCATTCCTCTACCTGTCCTTGAAAAGAACACTCATTCTACTCAATCAAAATTGCCTTCTTTTAGCTTTTTATTGCAGTTGTTTGTTTTGGTTCTAGCACTTGTTTCACCTCTTCTTCCTAATTACCCTAGGCCTCCACTTGCCTAGAGTGAGCTTAGGAAGAAGATATTTCTATCTTTCAGATTTTAGTTAATCATTTGTAGGTGTTAGTTCTTTTAGCTACAATCTGCAGTTTGCCCTCGTCTTTTCAAAATACAAAAAAAATTACATATTGAAAAATATCAAAAAGAAAGTTGAGATCTATCTGTAAGCAAGAGGATGAATTTTGCATTTTTTGCCACCTTGGACGACCCTAGATACTCCCCTATCCAGGATATAAATTTAAAAGCGAAAGCGGATTCGCGTGTTACAACGACGTTAAAAACCCGCTTTTACAAATCACGCATATTTCCCTATCTCTCTTCCACGTCGCTCGCCCTCTCGCGCAATTTGATCCCATGCCAGCGCCTCGCGATAGGGTGCTGAACCGCTACGCTACGACGTCCAAAAGATCGCACGGACGTTTTCAAGCACGTGCATCCACAACTGTTGGATCAAGATCCAACGGCCCAGAAGTGGAGCTCTGATTGAAGAAGAGAAGGTGCGGGGATGCTTGAGGGTCAGTTGGATGGCTGAGATGGCACCACGTGGCGCCATCTTGGCCCTTAATCTTCTAGGGTTCCCCGATCTCTATCTGATGCTACAGATGTTTGATTAGGACGATCTTGGAGTTATTGAACTCCAATCATCGCCTTGATCATATCTGTATGGTTGGATCTTCGATCTGAGGCCCCGATAAAAAGTTTGCCCTGTCTAAGCACATAAAAGGTGACAATTAACCTCCATTTTATTCAAACTACTCTAAATGCAAGATGATGCATGTTATGCAATATTTATAGCATGCAATGTAATCCTATGCTTAAGAACATGCATAAATAGACATCTTAGGTAGTGTAAATGTGTTTACATCATACCCCCATGCCTATCTTTTGCTAGTCCCTAGCAAAAGCTATATGCTATTTATAAAAGAATTAGGTTGGATTATTTGGGCATGGGTTATTTTCAATCATTAAGAAACTGTCTACTTAGGATCTGAACTTTCAAAGACACAATAGTGCCCGAGTATCTGCCAAAATGCAGACCGCCCCAAGCCCTCACCTTATTCAAAGAAAAATTTCTTTTTCTCTTTTTCCTCTTTTCTAATTTTTTTGGATTTTCAAGTTTTAGGGTTTAAGAGTGGCTTTCTATGACCATTCAACTCACCCAAGATTTGATGAGAACTCTAAGTTTTAAGCATCTTATTGTGAATGTGATAGACTCGTTGACCAGCAATTAAAATGGACTTCGGATTTCTACGCCTCTAAGTTACCTAAAAAGAATTCTTCCTAAAGGTGTATCTTTACAACCGGTAGCTTTCTCCCTACATTTATTTTCTTTACAAGGTCAACACATGGGTGAATCCAGTGTATATCTCCCCAGTTTGTTCTACTTCTCCACTTCTACCTAAGTGTTTTGGGAATTTTCAGTGCATTTATTGAGCTGGGTTCTGGACAACCGGTCGATGAACTGTTACCACCAACAACTTGCCAGCCATACTCGTGCGGGAAGTGTGGTTTATTTCTTTTTTTCTTTTCTCCTTTTCTTTTTTATTTTTTTTCCCTTTTTTTTTTAAAGTAGGTGGCTTCCCTGGTCTAAGATTTACCTAAAGGCAGCAAAAAGAAAAAGGTCCAGTGATTGGGCTCTGGACAACCTACCTATGGGCTGTTACTCACGATAACTTGCCAGCCATATCATCCTAGAAGGTTCATTAGCTACCCAATTTCCGTTAGAATCGTCGAACAATGAGTCAGTGCAAAGAAAGTGTGTAGATGCTTAAAACTCAAAAATTCCCTCAAATCAGAGGGTGGGTTGATAAGTCGTGTACTTATCACCCAAAGTTATTTATTCCAATTATGATAGAATTAAAATGGCGAGGACTCGAAAGACAAATCCACATCTTAGTGGATACACGGGCTAATTAAGTCCAAAGACATGAAGGGTCTTTGTGTTTAGGTCCTAATGTAAAATTTCCAAAGATTGAAAAGTCCTAATGTCCAACTAATCCTTCCTAATTTTGATTTTTTTTATGTATAAATAAGAAGAGAAAAAGAATTTACATGAATTTCACAAAGCTGACCAAATGATTAAAAAATGAATCCACCCCCCATGCCTAGCTGATGCAATGTCCTCATTGAAAAAGAGACATGAAAGAAAGGGTAGAATATGAAAGATGTCACCTGAATATGAAGCTCGTATCAGCCTTGTGTCATATGTACAAATGCTGAGTTTAATGCCATCAGCTAGGCGAAGTCCAGCCAAAGAAGTCACAGAATGGCTAGAGCAACTATGTCTGAGACGGGTTCTGGAAGAATACGGTCAATAACAGGCTTCAGACTTTGACCGTTGACTTTAAATGTGTTACCCGTCTTTGGGTTAGAAATCTGAACAGCTCCATTTGGAAAAATCTGATCAATTATGAATGGGTCATTCCATTTAGATCTAAGTTTGCCAGGAAAGAGCTTAAATTTAGAATCGAATAACCAAACCTTCTGGTTTGGCTCAAAGCTCTTGCAGGAAATCAGTTGATCATGTAGAGCTTTGGTCCGAGCCTTGTAGATCTTGGCATTCTCATAAGCATCATTTCTAAGCTCCTCCAACTCAGATAGTTTGAGTTTCCTGGTCTTCCCAGCTAAATTCAGATCAAATTTACATTGTTTGATCCCCCAAAATGCCCTGTGTTCAATCTCTACGGGTAGATGGCATGCCTTTCCGTACACCAAACGGAATGGAGACATGTCGATGGGCGTTTTATACGTGTACGGTAGGCCTAAAGAGCATCCTCAAGCTTTTGAGTCCAATCCTTGCAATCAGGCCTAACCATTTTCTGCAGAATGTTCTTGATCTCTCGATTGGAGATCTCGGCTTGTATATACGTCTGGGGATGGTAAGGTGTGGAAATTTGGTGATTAACCTCGTATTTGGCCATTAAAATCTGGAATTGGGCGTTAGTAAAGTGAGTGCCACCATCACTGATGATAGCCCTCAGAATCTCAAACCTACTGAAGATATTTTTCTTGACAAAATCAATGACCACCTTGTGGTCATTGGTTTGGGTGGGAATCGCCTCAATCCATTTGGACACATAATCAACAGCAACAAGAATGTACTGATGTCCAAATGATGGGATAAAGGGTCCCATTAAATCGATGCCCCAAACATCGAAAATTTCGACGGGAAGAATAGGGTTTAGGGGCATCATGTCTCTCTTAGTTATGCTCCCGAGTGCCTAACATCGAGAAGATGACCTTGAGAAATCTTGGGCATCCTTGAATAAAGACGGCCAATAGAAGCCAGATTGCAAGATTTTTGCAGCCGTCTTTTTCCCGGAGAAATGTCCACCACACCCAAATGCATGGCAAAACTCGAGTATACTGTTGAATTCATTCTCCGGTATACATCGACGAATAATCTGATCATAGACGATGCGACACGGTTCAGGGTCCTCCCAGAAGTAATATTTGGCCTGAGGTTTGAGTCTATCCTGTTGTTGCTTGGTCCAATCCTGAGGATTTGACCAACAGCCAAATAATTAAGAATGTTAGCAAACCATGGGGTGTGGACACCTAAAACTGTGAGAATAGTTTCATCCGGAAAAGTGTCAGCAATCGGAATGTCCGGACGAGAGGAATCACCTAGGAGTCTCAACAAATGATCCGCTACCACATTTTGTACCCCGATTTTATCCTTGATTTCAAGATCAAATTCTTGAAGTAGAAGAATCCAACGAATAAGTTGGGGTTTAGCATCCTTTTTGGCCAAGAGATGTCTCAAAGCCGAGTGGTTGGTATAGATAATAACATGAGACCCTAAGAGATAAGCCCTGAATTTTTCCAAAGCAAACACTACAGCTAGTAATTCCTTTTCAGTAATAGTGTAATTCCTCTGGGCTTCATCCAGAGTTTTACTAGCGTAGTAGATGACAGAGGGCTTTCTATCAATTTTCTGACCAAGGACAGCCAAGACCACGTAATCAGAAGCATCGGTCATGATCTAAAAAGGGGCTGTCCAAATTGGTGGTTGCAAAACTGGAGCACAGGTGACTGCCGTTTTCAGGAAATCAAATGCCTTTCAGCATGATTCATCAAAAACAAACGACATTTCTTTGGAAAGAAGATTGCTCAAAGGACAAGCAACCTTCAAGAAATCCTTGATGAATCTGCAATAAAATCCCACATGACCAAGAAATGATCGGATTTGTTTAACAGATGTGGGAGGAGGAAGTTTAGCGATAGCATCAACCTTAGCTTTATCCACTTCAATTCCCCATTCAGAGATTACATGACCCAAAACGATGCCTTCTTGGGTCATGAAATGACCCTTTTCCCAGTTAAGGACCAATCGTGTTTTGATACATCGCTTAAGAATCATTTCCAGATTAGCCAAACAAGAGTCAAATGATTCTCCGAAAATAGAGAAATCATCCATGAAGACTTCCATAAACTCTCCCACCATGTCAGAAAATATGGCTAGCATACACCTTTGAAAAGTCGTAGGTGCATTGCATAACCCGAAAGGCATCCTACGAAAAGCAAAGGTTCCATAGGGATAGATGAAAGTAGTTTTTTCCTGATCCTCGGGATGGATAGGAACTTGGTTGTATCCCGAGTAGCCATCAAGAAAATAGAAGTACTTTTGCCTGGCTAATTTTTCCAAGATTTGATAGATGAAAGGCTGGGGAACATGATCCTTTTCAGTGGCTGTGTTCAGCTTCCTATTGATTAGCCCATAGTTGTGGGCTATTTAAGTATTTAAGTGCCTACACATTAGGTTAATTCTAACATTTATTTAGTATAAATGAGGATGTAAATAGATTAATTCATAGTTTTAATCTAATTACATAATCCATACATTGCATTCATATCTTAAGTGCATTTAGAATTAGCTTAGAATAGCATTCATCTAATTAGATAACCAATTAGGTATATTGTTTTTATTAACATAGAAGTTGAGGGTCTATACATAAATAACCCTAATATTTTAATAATATTTTCTTTATTCGTCTTCTTTCAGAATGGCTGGCTGCCGCTCCAACGCCCGGCTGCTGCAGTGATGAAGCCATTCAAGGGGGAGCGGATGTGGTGGATCTGGTCGGCGGCTGATTTCAAAATTGTTCAAGACACTATAAAAGGAGCACGGAAGCTGCCGGCTGCAGCAGGCCTCCGCCACCGACCCACCACTGTGCAGAGAGAACCTCTCTCTTCCACTCCACACTGCCGGCCTTTACCGTGGCGGCGAGTCTCCACCACCGTGGGCGTGTGGTGTGACAGGCCACACCGCCATCCGGAACTCGTCGCATCACCGTGAGCACCCTAGCGTGCATCTTCCTCGCCGTCGTCGCAGACCACCACCACCTAGCTCCTGATCAGCCACCCTCTCAGTAACTTAAGACGTCTGGGAAATTTCCCAGACGTCTGAAGTTACCCGCTCACCTCCACTTCCTCAGCCTGCACTCTCCAACCGGCCACCAAACCACCTGCGCCCTCCACCGCTCACCGGCTGCTGACCTGCGCACGCCTGCAGAACAGCCCGCGCTCTCCTCCAACGCCTGCAGACCAGCCTGCAGTATCCTCCAACAGCCGCCTGCAGCTTCCACCGCACACGCCAACCGCCTGCAGACCACCGCGCAAGCGCCCTCCTACAGACCACCGCCACGCCTCCGCGCGCCAGCGCCATCCGCACACCCTCCGCGCGCCCACGCACAACCGCCTGCAGAACCGCCAGCAACCGACCTCTGCAGCTTCCACCGCAGCCACGCCTCCGCGCGCCAGCGCCCTCAGCAGACCCTCCGCGCGCCCACGCACAGCCACCTGCAGAACCGCCAGCAACCGACCTCTGCAGCTTCCACCGCAGCCACGCCTTCGCGCGCCAGCGCCCGCCTGCAGACCACCGCAGCCACGCCTCCGCGCGCCAGCGCCCTCCGCAGACCCTCCGCGCGCCCACGCACAACCGCCTGCAGTACCGCCGCCGGAGCTCGTCCGGCCACCTCCGGCCGCCGCGCGACTCGCCGTCACCACCGATTCGAAGCCCTTGATCCAAGGGACCTCCGCCGAGCTTCCCGCGCCCAGCCATCGGCTCCTCATCGCGCAAGACAACGGGGAACAATTCCCCTATTTTGCTATAGTAAAACGTTGATTAAAATTTACATTTTCTGCCATTGCCAGATTTTATTCATATTCTATTCACTCTGCATTGCGGAAAATATCCTGTAGTTTCTCATAATTGCCATTTCAGCATTATTTCTTGCTTAAACCTTAATCTAAAGGCAATCTTGGCTTGGTTCTTGTCCAAATTGACTCCGAACAAACATTTTTAAGTGGCGCGAATTTTAATACGTTATTGTCTCCCTGTGGAAACGACCCGCTCCTCTGCGAGTGGTTATTTCTTGTTAAAAATTGATTAGTCGATTTTTCCACCACATTAAACTACAAACGACTTAAAAGCGAAAGATCGACCCGGTCAAATGGCGCCGCTGCCGGGGAGGCAACAGACGCAATAATTTCGCCTAATTTTATTTTGATTATTTGTCAATTGCACAAAGATTTGACCATTCATTATTTTCTTTTCTGTGCGAGAAATTTTGTGCAAGAATCAGCCACTGTGAGAGGCGACCCTTGACGTCGCCAGACGAGAAGTGGACAAGCAATTTTGAAAGGAGGAGAAGGACGAGGACGCGACGGACACCACTGTATTTAATCGCTAATTTAATTAGAATAGAATTAAGACTGAAGACTTAATTTTTCATTACAGTTAGTTTGAAACCCTTGTTCTGGGGCATATTTTGAGGGTTTGTTCCCTGATTTTATTTTGGACCCGTGTTGGGTAATTTTTGGGAGCCTGTTCCCTTTTCTTTAGATTTAGGTTTATTTTTTTTATTATTTCTTTTATTTGCTTGTGCATAAGTAGTTCTAAAAAAAAAATAGAAAAAGAAAAAAAAATGAGCTGCCTGCTAGAAGCTGCCTGCCCAAGGACGAACCATTTAGGTCCGTATGAGCAGCCTCTAGATTTGCTTTTCTGCATTGCGCGCATTTTTGCATTGAAGATCGCTGGAGGCAAGGTACGTATTCTCTTACTTTGCATCCTATTTTTGATCACGCATTGCATTTAGGATTTAATGCAAAGACCACAAAGTTTGTCTTGAAGCGATCTAACAAGTGGTCACATTTTTTTTTAGAAAAAGGACTAATTAAAGGAAGGACATTTTAAAAACCAAGGATTTGATTTTCAAACTTGGCGTGCGATTCAAAGTTCAAAATCTTTTACGGTGTATGCACACTTATTTCACTTGCACCACGGCACGCTTCTAGACACTCCTTAGGTTTGGAAATACTAGGACAAGAGCCCTCCTTTCGTTGGATTCTGAAGTGTTCGGAACTTGAGATCAAAGGTTTTGTAAATCCAAAGAGGGGGATACCCTGTCACGGATTTTTGGGGGTAGTTGAGGAGCACCGCGAAAGCACAGCTTCAAAGGAAGGCTTAGGCCTACTTGCATCCCTCGATCTTCCGTCCTTGGATTTACTTGACCATTTGAGATTTAGGGAAGATTACCTAAGTTCCAACTAGGTCTTTTTAGGCGAGCCGTAGGTTGACAATAGGCGCGTAATTGATTGGGTAACTTGTTTTGTCACCTACAATTTGAATTAAATTCAAAAGCCTAAATCTGTAAAGACCAAACAAGTCCGTTTGAATTGTGTTTGTAGTGCATACTTGGTAGGCGTTCTCTTAGGAGACAACTTGTATTTGATCCTGAACCAGAAAGAATCCTAAGAAAAGACCTCCCAAGGGTAGAAATGGCCGGTCAAAGGAGCCTTAAGGAATATTTCATCCCAACTAACCAAGCTGGCCCAGCACTACGTAGACCTGGAGGGGATAATCCATATGAGATCAAAAGTAGTACCATATCCTTGCTACCCTCCTTTTATGGTACTACTAGGGAAGATCCTTACAGGCATATTGAGGAATTCACCGAGGTCTGTTCCACGGTGAAGCTGCAGGGCGTTACTGATGACGCTCAAATGCGGACCCTTTTTCCCTTCTCCCTAAAGGACAAAGCCAAGTATTGGTATCACACCCTTGATAATTTAAATACTTGGGATGCCCTGAAAAAGGAGTTTTTGAAGAAGTACTTCCCCATGAGCAAAACAAATCACTTTAGGAGGGAAATCATGAGTTTTGCTCAAAAGGATGGGGAAGCTTTCCATGATGCGTGGGAGCGCTTTAACGATTTGCTGAGACTTTGCCCACATCACCAGGTGCCTAAATGGCAACTGGTTGAAAGGTTCTACACCGGACTTAATGATTCGCATAGGCAAACTGTGGATGGTGCCTGTGCAGGAACCTTTCTATCTAAGACTGAGGATGAAGCTTGGAACTTATTTGATACTTTGAGTGAGAATTCTATTCACTTGAATTCTGCCTACATGGATAGAAAGCCTACTCTCATGCAAAGAAAGTTGGAGGCGAATGAAGCAAGGGACACCCAGAATTTAGCTTATCAAATTCAATTACTGAATCAAAACATGGAAAGGCTTATGTCGAACCCGAGTTCATTCACACCTAACACCTCCACATCCCAAGCTTCCGAATGCGTAATTTGTCAAGGCAATACACACGCCACTGTGGATTGCCACTTGGCCTCCCAATTCCCTGAGCTTGTACAAGCAGATTTGAATGCCGCTCAAGCGTTCCGTCCAAGACCTCGTAATGATCCTTTCTCCAACACTTATAATGAGGGATGGAGGAACCACCCAAACTTTTCATGGAGACAAGGAAATGTCCCAAATTCAGGGAATTACAAACCGCAATCCTTTCAAAACCATCAAATGAACCAACCTCAGACCTTTGCCCAACCTAAAACCTCTGAGATGGATGAATTGAAGGCGATCTTGAAAACTATGCAAGAAAGTCAAAGTGCCATCATCCAATCTCATGACAAGGCTATACATGAGATGAAATCACAAATTGGACACCTTGTTGAGGCCGTTAGACAGAGGGAGACTGGGAAGTTTCCAAGTGCTGCTGAGGAAAATCCTAAAGGAAAAGGGATTGTCTTTAGGGAGCATGCTCAGGCGGTGACTATTCTGAGGAGTGGGAAAGAAATTTCCAAACCCGATGCTCCTATAGTCTCACCCCCTAAAAAAACATCCACCCCGACTTTCACCCCCACCGAAGAAGATTTGCCCAAATCTCCTCCGCTTGAAATCACCTCACCGGAAGAAGTTGCCCCCGTTCCACCCCTTACTCGACATGACAACCCTTCCACCCAGAGATCGAGAGTGCCATTTCCAGAGCGCTTATCCACCTCTGGGCAGACTTCTGCTAGCTCATCTGGAGCCAAAGATAAGACGGATGAGATTATGGAAACTTTCAAGCAAGTGCAGATTAACCTGCCTTTGCTTGAAGCTATCAGGCAGATTCCGTCTTATGCCCACTTCTTAAAGGACTTGTGCACGAAAAAGCGGCAATCTAGAAAACAGGTCCAGTCTAAAGTTGTCCTGCCTGATTCTGTTAGCTCAATTGTTCAACATGGCACACCTCCGAAACTTAAGGACCCAGGGGCCCCATATATCTCTGTAGTTATTGGTGACTTACAAATTGATGAGGCTCTACTTGATCTGGGTGCGGGGGTGAACATCCTTCCGAGCTATGTATATGAACAACTTGGTGGGAGGCAATCTGAAGCCTAGCCCTGTAGTCCTTCAAGTTGCTGATCGATCACTTAAGACACCACGGGGAATTTTGGAAGATGTCCTCGTAAGAGTGGAGGATTTCTTTTTTCCCGTTGACTTCTTAGTTTTGGACACTGACCCTACCAACAAGCCAACCAAACCCTCCATCATTTTGGGCCGCCCCTTCCTTGCAACTTCCCATGCTTCAATTAATTGCAATACTGGGGCATTGAAAATGGGCTTTGGGAATAGGAAAATCCGGCTTAATGTGTTTGATGCTTACAAACAAGCTGGACTTGAGGATTGTTCTCAAGTTGAGGTGATAGATGACCTGATTGAAGAGGCAACTCCTGCAATGTTATGTGATGACCCCCTTCAGCATGTCATGCTAAATGAGCATTCCCATCTCTTGGAGGAATGTGAAGGGGATATACTAGAACTAGAGGAATTGCTAGGAGTTTCTGCTGAGTCTCTTCCCCCATCATTTCTGCCGAAGGCAGATTTGCTACCTGAGATGGGGACATCTATTATGAAACCCTCAACCATACAAGCCCCCAACCTTGAGTTGAAACCCCTCCCTGACACTCTCAAGTATGTTTTCCTAGGTGCCAATGATACGCTCCCAGTTATCATTTCGGCTGTGCTGTCTGAGGCACAGGAGGGAGCCTTGATTGAATGCTTGTCTAGGCATAAGGAAGCTATTGCTTGGAGCATTGCTGACATTAAGGGTATAGACTCTACACTCTGCATGCACCACATTTATACTGATGATTCCATCAAGCCTTTTAGGGACATGCAGAGACGTCTGAACCCTAATATGAGGGAGGTTGTAAAAAAGGAAATCCTGAAGTGGTTGGACGCTGGGATCATATATCCCATTGCTGATAGTAAATGGGTCAGTCCCATTCATGTGGTGCCAAAGAAGGCAGGCTTTACTGTGGAACTCAACGACCAAGGTGAACAAGTTGTCACTAGACCCTCAACTGGATGGAGGGTCTGTATTGATTACCGCAAGCTGAACACCGCTACCCAGAAGGATCACTTTCCTTTGCCTTTTATTGATCAAATTCTCGAAAAATTGGCAGGGAATAAGTATTATTGCTTTCTCGATGGATATTCTGGGTACAATCAGGTGGCAGTCTTTCCTGATGACCAGGAAAAGACGACATTCACGAGTCCTTACGGTACTTTTGCATTCAGGCGTATGCCGTTTGGATTATGTAATGCCCCTGCAACTTTCCAGCGGTGTATGATGTCTATCTTTTCGGACATGATTGACGAGTGTGTCGAAGTATTTATGGATGACTTCTCTATTTATGGCTCGTCTTTCGACCAGTGTCTCATGCACCTGGAGAATGTGTTGAAACGATGTAAGGAGACTGGTTTAGTCCTCAGCTGGGAGAAAAGTCACTTCATGGTACAGAAAGGAATTGTACTTGGGCATGTTGTATCTGAGCAAGGTTTGGAAGTAGATAAAGCCAAGATTGATTCTATTTCCAAACTTCCATTGCCTACGAATGTCAAACAGATTAGATCCTTTCTGGGCCATGCTGGCTTTTACAGGCGCTTTATTAAAAATTTTAGTAAGATTTCTAGGCCACTTTGGGACTTATTGGCGAAGGAATCTTCCTTCAGTTTTGATTCAAAGTGTGCCGAGGCCTTTCAAACTCTAAAGGAGGCCTTGATCTCTGCGCCTGTTCTCCAAGCTCCTGATTGGGCACTCCCCTTTGAGCTTATGTGTGATGCTTCGGATTATGCAGTGGGAGCAGTCCTTGGACAAAGGGTTGAGGGAAGACCTCATGTGCTGCATTATGCAAGCAAGACTTTAACTGAACCTCAGCAAAACTACACCGTCACTGAAAAAGAATTACTTGCTGTAGTTTTTGCTCTGGAGAAGTTTAGGTCTTATTTACTTGGGTCTAAGGTGGTTATTTTCACTGATCATGCAGCAGTGAAACATCTCATTGCTAAGAAAGATTCTAAGCCACGTCTAATTAGGTGGATCTTACTCCTTCAAGAATTTGACTTGGAAATACGTGAAAAGAAAGGAGTAGAAAATGTTGTGGCTGACCACCTGTCTCGTCTTCCTCTTAACGACTCTATTTCTGAAGACATTCGCGAGACATTCCCCGATGAAACTCTGATGGCGGTAACACCAACTTTACCTTGGTATGCAGACATTGTAAATTACTTGGTCACTGGACAAACTCCTGGCTCTTGGGATAAGCAGAAAAGAAAGAGATTCATTTCTCAAGCAAGATATTTTCATTGGGAAGAGCCAGAATTATTTAGAATTGGACAAGACCAAGTTTTGAGACGTTGTGTGCCTGAAGAGGAACAACAAAGTGTGCTGACATTTTGCCATGCACTTCATTGTGGAGGACACTTTGGTGCTAAGAAAACTGCTTTTAAGGTTCTCCAGTCTGGTTTTTGGTGGCCTTCCTTATTTAAGGATTCTCATAATTTTGTTAAGGCCTGTATTAGATGTCAACGGACTGGAACGATTGGGAAGAAGAATGAAATGCCTCAACATCCTATTCAATCTGTTGAAATTTTTGATGTGTGGGGAATTGACTTTATGGGCCCCTTCCCGTCGTCCCATGGTTTTGAATATATCTTGGTGGCAGTTGATTATGTCTCTAAATGGATAGAGGCCATTCCGGCGCGCACAAATGACCACTCTGTGGTTTTGAAATTTGTGAAGGCCAATATCATATCCCGTTTCGGCTGCCCCAAGACTATTATAAGTGATGGGGGACCTCATTTCCGAAACCACCACTTCAATCGGTTAATTAAGAGTTTGGGAGTGACTCACAAGGTTGCTACCCCTTACCACCCTCAGACAAGTGGTCAGGTTGAAGTATCAAATAGGGAGATAAAAAATATTTTGGAAAAGACCGTTAGACCTGATAGGAAAGATTGGTCCCAAAAGCTCGATGATGCTTTGTGGGCTTATCGAACGGCTTATAAGACCCCTTTGGGTACTTCTCCCTTTTGGATTGTGTATGGAAAAGCGTGCCATTTACCTGTTGAGTTGGAACATAAAGCACTTTGGGCTATTCGAAGTGTTAACATGGATTTAGAGAAGGCAGGTAAGGCACGATTTCTAGAATTAAGTGAGCTTGAGGAGCTGAGGAATGATGCTTATGACACCTCTCAAGCTTATAAAGAAAGAACTAAGGTCTTGCATGACAAGTTTATTCTTCGAAAGACCTTTGAACCCAACCAACAAGTCTGGCTTTTCAATTCCAGACTTAAGCTTTTTCCTGGGAAATTAAAATCTCGTTGGGATGGGCCTTACATAATCACCAAAGTATTCCCCCATGGAGCTGTGGAGATCAAAAATCCTTCCTCTTCAGCAACTCCCTTTATCGTCAACGGTCAACGGTTAAAACCGTACATAACTTTAGATGGCCATCTAGTTGACGAAGTCACTCTTGAGGAGCCTTAGCTCCTACTATTCTCCGCCTCAGGTAATATCTTCCTTTAGCTATTTTTGATTTTCAATGAGGACATTGTTTGAACCAGGCATGGGGGAGAGGACCTGAGGCATTTTGTTTATCGCATGCATTTAAAAAAAAAAAAAAAGAAAGAAAAAAAAAAAAAAAAGAAAGAAAAAAAAAAAAAATATATATATATATATATATATATATATATATATAAAGAGAAGTTTTGAGCTTAACTGGCTAGATCTTGCCGTCTTAAGCAAATCAGAACTCTAGGGTAGACTAAGTTAATTCTAGGGTCAAACTTTAGAAGCTAAATAAGCTACTAGCTTTAGACCTTTAGGGTCCTTTGTGGACTTAAAAACTTAAGTAGGAGTTAAGTTGCGGACCATTCTTCAAGAGGTTGAGGAAGGGAAGCTAGGGTTTGAGTTAAAAGGTGGGGTAGTACCTGGAGTCTTATTCTACCTTTTGGTTTACAGGTCCTTGTAACCCAAGCATCCAAATTGTTCACACTTGGTCTGGTAATTAACTTAATTTCTGAAAAGAGATTTGGTTCTCTTAGTTTTGACTTAAGAAAGGCTTGAAAACATATTTTGATTGGAAGAGTTCCCGCCGCAGGAGAGGTCGAGTATATACTCACCTTGAGGATGCGATGGTAACATATTACCTCCTCGGTGCTTGTCTCTTAGGATATCCATCCTACTGGGGGCATGTAAGCGCATTGCGCGGTTCAGGTACCATGGGCGGCCCTATCTCGAAGTGCCGATTGCCATAGGCCTGAATTCGCTTAAGAAATCCATGGTTGATACTATCTCGAAGTGTCGATTGCCAGGAGTTCTTGGGGTCGTTATGGGCGGTGCTATCTCGAAGCATCGAAAGCCAGGCACCCTTCGAGGTATGGTAATGGGGACAATGAATCCGACACAGACCGTGTTGATAGCTGATCTGAGGTTAGACTTAGAAGAATCAAACAAAAAAAAAAAAGTATATTTATTAAAAAAAAAAAAAAATTCCTTTAACTCAAATAACTCGGACCAATGCAAAAGCACGGATGCTTTAATCTCAGGGATCAATAAACTTTAGGGTAGAGTCAGAAATCAGGGAAACTTATGCTTACAACTTGTCTTTAGCCGACCTAGTCTGTAACTTAGCAACTACTTAGGGACCTTGGGTTTAGAACCTGAACTTAATATGCTTCTGAAGGAAGACTAAGTGAGTTGACTAGTCTACTTAGAGTGCTAGGTTTCGCTTAATTTTGCTAGGGACTAGCAAAAACTAGGCATGGGGGTATTTGATTAGCCCATAGTTGTGGGCTATTTAAGTATTTAAGTGCCTACACATTAGGTTAATTCTAACATTTATTTAGTATAAATGAGGATGTAAATAGATTAATTCATAGTTTTAATCTAATTACATAATCCATACATTGCATTCATATCTTAAGTGCATTTAGAATTAGCTTAGAATAGCATTCATCTAATTAGATAACCAATTAGGTATATTGTTTTTATTAACATAGAAGTTGAGGGTCTATACATAAATAACCCTAATATTTTAATAATATTTTCTTTATTCGTCTTCTTTCAGAACGGCTGGCTGCCGCTCCAACGCCCGGCTACTGCAGTGATGAAGCCATTCAAGGGGGAGCGGATGTGGTGGATCTGGTCGGCGGCTGATTTCAAAATTGTTCAAGACACTATAAAAGGAGCACGGAAGCTGCCGGCTGCAGCAGGCCTCCGCCACCGACCCACCATTGTGCAGAGAAAACCTCTCTCTTCCACTCCACACTGCTGGCCTCTACCGTGGCGGCGAGTCTCCACCACCGTGGGCGTGTGGTGTGACAGGCCACACCGCCATCCGGAACTCGTCGCATCACCGTGAGCACCCTAGCGTGCATCTTCCTCGCCGTCGTCGCAGACCACCACCACCTAGCTACTGATCAGCCACCCTCTCAGTAACTTAAGACGTCTGGGAAATTTCCCAGACGTCTGAAGTTACCCGCTCACCTCCACTTCCTCTGCCTGCACTCTCCAACCGGCCACCAAACCGCCTGCGCCCTCCACCGCTCACCGGCTGCTGACCTGCGCACGCCTGCAGATCAGCCCGCGCTCTCCTCCAACGCCTGCAGACCAGCCTGCAGCATCCTCCAACAACCGCCTGCAGCTTCCACTGCACACGCCAACCGCCAGCAGACCACCGCGCAAGCGCCCTCCTGCAGACCACCGCCACGCCTCCGCGCGCCAGCGCCCTCCGCAGACCCTCCGCGCGCCCACGCACAACCGCCTGCAGAACCGCCAGCAACCGACCTCTGCAGCTTCCACCGCAGCCACGCCTCCGCGCGCCAGCGCCCTCAGCAGACCCTCCGCGCGCCCACGCACAGCCACCTGCAGAACCGCCAGCAACCGACCTCTGCAGCTTCCACCGCAGCCACGCCTCCGCGCGCCAGCGCCCGCCTGCAGACCACCGCAGCCACGCCTCCGCGCGCCAGCGCCCTCCGCAGACCCTCCGCGCGCCCACGCACAACCGCCTGCAGCACCTCCGCCGGAGCTCGTCCGGCCACCTCCGGCCGCCGCGCGACTCGCCGTCACCACCGATTCGAAGCCCTTGATCCAAGGGACCTCCGCCGAGCTTCCCGCGCCCAGCCATCGGCTCCTCGTCGCGCAAGACAACGGGGAACAATTCCCCTGTTTTGCTACAGTAAAACGTTGATTAAAATTTACATTTTCTGCCATTGCCAGATTTTATTCATATTCTATTCACTCTGCATTGCGGAAAATATCCTGTAGTTTCTCATAATTGCCATTTCAGCATTATTTCTTGCTTAAACCTTAATCTAAAGGCAATCTTGGCCTGGTTCTTGTCCAAATTGACTCCGAACAAACATTTTTAAGTGGCGCGAATTTTAATACGTTATTGTCTCCCTGTGGAAACGACCCGCTCCTCTGCGAGTGGTTATTTCTTGTTAAAAATTGATTAATCGATTTTTCCACCACATTAAACTACAAACGACTTAAAAGCGAAAGATCGACCCGGTCACCTATAATCAATACAAACCCTCCAAGAGGAAGCTAAATGAGTTGTGATAGATTCTCTTCTCTCGTTAGTCACAACGGTAATCCCAGCTTTCTTCGGAACAATCTGTACGGGACTTACCCAGGGACTGTCAGAGATTGGATAAATAATTCCTGCATCGAGCCACTTGATGATTTCCTTTTTGACCTCTTCTCGCATATTTGGATTCAATCTCCTCTGCATCTGGCAAGAAGCGCGGGATCCATCTTCCAAGAATATTCTATGATTACAGTAAGATGACTCGATCCCCCTGAGGTCATGAATGATCCAACCAATTGCCTCCTAATGTTCCTTCAGGACCTCGATCAATTAATCACTTGCTCCTTTGTCAATTTAGCATTGATAATCACAGGGAGCATCTTCTGAGGTCCTAAAAATTGATATTTCAAATTCTCAGGCAATGGTTTCAATTCAAGCTAGGGCGGGTTGATGATTGATGGTAGGGTAGATGCTAAAGATTCAACAAAGGGAAGAGGTTGTGAGTGAACAAAATCAATAACCTCTTCAGAAGATGGTAGATCAGCCATAGAGGGTTGCGGGTGAAATTCATCATCCAAAGAGGAACTTTCGATTGAAGAAACCATCAAACAAGTTTCAATGTTATCGTTATCCTCATCAAGTTCCTCAATAAATCCACAATCCTCAAATTTGTTGATCGCCTTAAAAATATCCAATTTCATTTGTTGATCCCCAAAGGTGATTTCCATGCTACCGCTTTGACAATTAATGTTTGCCTTAGTGGTAGCCAGGAACGGACCCCCCAGAATGATGGGCGTGTTCCTCAGATTATCAGGTACATCCATGTCAAGGACAAGGAAATCTACAGGAAAATAGAAATCCTTAACCTTAACTATAACATCTTCAATAACTCCTCACGGGTTTGTGACTGAGTGGTCCGCTAACTGTAGCATTACTGAAGTTGGCTAAAGTTCACCTAGCCCAAACTTCTCGTAAAGAGAAGTCGGAATTAGGTTGATGGATGCACCCAGATCCAAAAGTGCTCTATCAAATGTGTAATCTTCGATGACGCAAGAAATCAATGGAGCACCAGGATCTCTCTTTCTCTGAGGGAGGTAGTGTAGGATAACAAAACTAGCCTACTCAGAGAGTACCACCTTTCTCGAAATAGATTCTCTCAACTTACGCTTTTGTGTACATAATTCCTTTAAAAATCTTGCGTAAGCCGGTATGTGCTTGATAGCATCAAGGAGCAAGATATTGATCTCAACATTCTTAAATAGATTCAGAAGCTCCTCATTTCTATCAACAGACTTCTTCTTTGATTTGGTTAAGGCTTCAAGAAAAGGAACATGAGTTAGATCTTTGGAATCAGGTTCCTGAGCCTTGACTTCTCCTTCAGGATTCTCCTCTCTCTCCTCAGGTTCTTCAGGATTCAAAAGATCATAATAGTGTGGTTGTGGATCCTGAGTCTGCTTACCGCTCCTTAAAGTGACAGAATTTGCAGATGCATAAGAATTTGGGTCTTGGGGAGGGTTAGGAAAGATTGGAGGGGCTTGATTAGCCATGAATTGTTGATTTGCAGAAGAAGAAGAAGACGAGGAACCCTGCTCAACCACCTGAGCATGTGCGTGTGGGTCCCTCTGATTTCCGTACCCATGGGCTTGGCTGCCCGAATTAATAATATTTCGCAGGTTGGGTACGGGTTGGGATGGTAGAGATCCAGGTTGACGAGAGTTAGTAATGAGCCCGAACTGCAAGTTGTCCAGCGAGGTTTTCATTTGCTGCATGAGCTGGAGCATGGATCCTTGCATCTCTACCATTTGACGGTTCAAATCAGCCTGCCCTGCTGGTTGACAGGCATTCCAAGCTGGCTGATTGACCTGATTCGAAGGCAACTGAGTATATACTTGACCTTGACCCATTGGTCGTTGCGGAGCATAGTTGCTGGGTCGAAATTGGGTTTGTTGCCCTGGGTTTTTCCTAGAGAAGTTAGGGTGGTTTCTCCAACCTGGATTATAAGCATTAGAGTAGAGGTCGGATCTAACATTCTCTTGTATAGCACAGACATCCTCATAAGGTGAGGATGGAGAGAAAGAAAGGGAAGGATCAGAAAAACTAGGATCAAAGGCCCCAGTTTGGAACTCGTGGGGTTCCGAAAAATGCTGACTCATAGTTGAGCCGCATCGAGTTGACTCACGAACTCCCGTCCAGAAGGAGCTTGTGAGGAATGGAATCTTGAATTTTGGGATTGAGTGGATTGAGAGTTATTCATAGAATTGCCAGCCATCTACTCTTCCATTCTTTTAGCAACCAAGTCCACCTTATCAAGTTTGTTACAAATCAATTTCATATCAAATGAATGAGAGTCATGAACTTCATTGACATTTGATCTGGGCTGCTGGGACCGGTTAAATGTATCCATGGAGGCATGATTGATTGAATTCTCACTCATTTCCTCAAATAAATCATGTGCACTATCTGCATTTTTATTGAGGAAATTGCCTCTGCAAGAAGCATCCACATGATTTTTGAGTTGCTCAGTCAACCCATGATAGAAGATCTGCACGAGTTGCCATTTCAACACCTCGTGGTGTGAACACCTCTGCAATAAGTCCTGGAATCGCTCCCAGGCCACATGAAACTCCTCCCCCGGCCGCTGGGTAAAGGTAGTGATTGCTCGTCTCAAAGCATTGGTACGTCCGACTAGGAAGAATTTCTTTAGAAAGGTCGATTTCAACTCATTCCAAGTTCTAATTGGTCTTCCTATTGTCCTATACCAATGTGCGGCCTTATCCCTAAGAGAGTGGGGGAAGAGCCTCATGATCATTTGCTCCTCGTTTACGTTTCGTGCCTTGGTGGTCTGGACCAAAGTTGTCAAGTCCTCCAAGTGCCGAAACAGATCTTCGGAGCCAAGCCCATGATAATGTTTGATCAGGCTTAACACCTGGGGCTTGATTTCTACGTCATCGGCTGGAATCTGGACGTCGGGACATTCACTGTAATTTGAAGGATCATAAAAATCCTTCAAGGGCTGAGCACCCTGCATTCTCTGGAACCATTCCTGCATTCGCTGCATTTGTTCCAGCTACCTTCGAAATTCTTCCTGTGGATTTCCAAGCAGAGGAGGCTGTTGGTCGGCCATGGGATCAATTAGACCAAAATCCAATTTGCGCCTCCTAGAATGCTCTAATGGTCCTTCCAATCGGGGATTCAATGACCGTCTTCCCAGCATAAACTAGGAGAAGGTCGGAAGGACTGGGGATAGGGACCCTGCATCACAACAAAACAAGGCTGTCCTTAAGTGGGGTAGCCTAAGGATCTACTGACTCCCAAAACCCGCCTTGAGACTGTAAATGATTTACTCTAGTTGCGTCTATTTAAGCCAACCAGTTAGAAGGAGGGACTGGGGAGAAGGTTCTTCCTTGGCTAGATTATCAGGTACATCCATGTCAAGGACAAGGAAATCTACAGGAAAATAGAAATCCTTGACCTTAACTATAACATCTTCAATAACGCCTCACGGGTTTGTGACTGAGCGGTCCGCTAACTGTAGCGTTACTGAAGTTGGCTGAAGTTCACCAAACCCAAACTTCTCGTAAAGAGAAGTCGGAATTAGGTTAATGGATGCACCCAGATCAAAAAGTGCTCTATCAAATGTGTAATCTCCGATGACGCAAGAAATCAACAGAGCACTTGGATCTCTCTTTTTCCGAGGGAGGTGGTGCAGGATAATAGAACTTGCCTGTTCGGAGAGTAACACCTTCCTCGGAACAGATTCTCTCGACTTATGCTTTTGTGTACATAATTCCTTTAAAAATCTTGCGTAAGCCGGTGTGTGCTTGATAGCATCAAGGAGCAGGATATTGATCTCAACATTCTTAAATAGATTCAGAAGCTCGTCATTGCTATCAAAAGACTTCTTCTTCTTTGATTTGATTAAGGCTTCAGGAAAAGGAACATGAATCAGATCTTTGGAATCAGATTCCTGAGCCTTGATTTTTCCTCCAGAATTCTCCTCTCTCTCCTCACGTTCTTCAGGATTCAAAAGATCAGAATAGTGTGGTTGTGGATCCTGAGTCTGCTTACCACTCCTCAAAGTGACAGAATTTCAGATGCATAAGAATTTGGGCCTTGGGGAGGGTTAGGAAAGATTGGAGGGGCTTGATTAGCCATGAATTGTTGATTTGTAGAAGAAGAAGAAGAAGACAAGGAACCTTGCTCAACCACCTGAGCATGTGCGTATGGGTCCCTCAGATTTCCGTACCCATGGGCTTGGTTGCTCGAATTCATAATATTTCGCTGGTTGGGTATGGGTTGGGATGGTAGAGATCTGGGTTGACCAGAGTTAGCAATGAGCCCGGGCTGCAAGTTGTCCAGTGAGGTTTTCATTTGCTGCATGAGCTGGAGCATGGATCCTTGCATTTCTACCATTTGTCGGTTCAAATCAGCTTGCCAAGCTGGCTGATTGACCTGATTTGGAGGCAATTGATTATATACATGACCCTGACCCATTGGTCGTTGTGGAGCATAGTTGCCGGGTCGGAATTGGGTCTGCTGTCCTGGGTTTTTCCAAGAGAAGTTAGGGTGGTTTCTCCAACCTGGATTATAAGCATTAGAGTAGGGGTTGGATCTAACATTCTCTTGTACAGCACAGACATCCTGATAGAGTGAGGATGGAGAGAAAGAAAGGGAAGGATCAGAAAATTGGGATCAAAGGCCCCAGTTTGGAACCTGTGGGGTTTCGAAAAATGCTGACTCACAGGTTGAGCCGCATCAAGTTGATTCACGAACTCCCGTCCAGAAGGAGCTCGTGACGAATGGAATCCCGAATTTTGGGATTGAGTGGATTGAGAGTTGTTCATAGAATTGCCAGCCATCCACTCTTCCATTCTCATAGCAACCAAGTCCACCTTATCAAGTTTGTTACAAATCAATTCCATATCAAATGAATGAGCATCATGGACTTCATTGACATTTGATCTGGGCTGCTGGGACCGGTTAAATGTATCCATGGAGGCATGATTGATTGAATTCTCACTCATTTCCTCAAATAAAACATGTGCACTATCTGCATCTTTATTGAGGAAATTGCCTCCGTAAGAAGCATCCACATGATTTCTGAGTTGCTCAGTCAACCCATGATAGAAGATCTGTACAAGTTGCCATTTCGGCACCTCGTGGTGTGGACACCTCCGCAATAGGTCTTGGAATCTCTCTTAGGCCACATGAAATTGCTCCCCCAGCCACTGGGTAAAGGTAGTGATTTCCCGTCTCAAAGCATTGGTACGTCCGATTGGGAAGAATTTCTTTAGAAAGGCCGATTTCAACTTATTCCAAGTTGCAATTGGTTTTCCTATTGTCCTATACCAATGCGTGGCCTTATCCCTAAGAGAGTGGGGGAAGAGCCTCATGATCATTTGCTCCTCGTTTACGTTTCATGCCTTGGTGGTCTGGAACAAAGTTGTCAAGTCCTCCAAGTGCTGAAACGGATCTTCGGAGCCAAGCCCATGATAATGTTTGATCAGGCTTAACACCTGGGGATTGATTTCTACGTCACCGGCTGGAATCTGGACGTCGGGACATTCCCTGTAATTTGAAGGATCATAAAAATCCTTCAAGGGCTGAGCACCCTGCATTCTCTGGAACCATTCCTACATTCTTTGCATTTGTTCCAGCTACCTTCGGAATTCTTCCTGTGGATTTCCAAGCAGAGGAGGTTGTTGGTTGGCCATGGGATCAATTTGACCAAAATCCAATTTGCGCCTCCAAGAATGCTGTAATGGTCCTTCCAATCGGGGATTCAATGACCGTCTTCCCAGCATAAACTAGGAGAAGGTCGGAAGGATTGGGGATAGGGACCCTATAGCACAACAAAACAAGGCTGTCCTTAAGTGGGGTAGCCTAGGAATCTACTGACTCCCAAAACCTGCCTTAAGATTGTAAATGATTTACTCTACTTGCATCTACTCAATCCAACCAGTTAGAAGGAGGGACTGGGGAGAAGGTTCTTCCTTCGGCTTTCACCTCCGATTCCTAGTGTATCCCCCAGCCGCGGTCGTTTGACACTACTCCCCTAGCTGGACATCAGATTAATCAGTATAAGTAGGTTAATCAAAGACAATCTAAGACTAGGCCCTGAAGAGCGAATCCGACCTTAAGGCCAATGTCTACTCAATTTTATTAAGGCCTGGGATTGTGGTGCTTATGGAATGTGATGGACCCTTAAAATGAGTTGTGCCCTTAATGATTGATTGAGATTTGTGTAAGTGCGTGCACAACCAGGGTTTTCAAAAAAGATTATTTGTGATGCTTGAATTTTAATGTTCAAATCTTGCTTAAGTAGCTTTTAGGGTTTCAAATTAGGTGGATTGCAATCAAGTTTCTAGGCAAACCAAGTTGTCAAACACAGGTTAAGATTGTTTTTCTTTAAAGCCAGAAAGAAAATGGAGTGCCTGGAATAGACCTAGATTGAAAACCCTAAGAAGGAGCTACTTGATGAGTTGATTTTAAGTAGAGTGGTGCGGCCCAAACAACTCAAACAATTGGCCACAAATGCACCACTAAGTTAGGCACTCAAAGATGGTTAACTTAGAATGATTTCTATTCTTTTATGTGTTGCTTTGTGTGTACCGGTTCCACAGATCAGAACCTGATTGAGTAGAAGCAAATCAATTTGATTAAGTGCCTTGAATGTGGGTGTATGTTGTGTGTTTGTTGAAAATTACCCCACAAGATTATCTTTTTGTTGTTTTTTTTTATAAATGAGGGTGGAATGAATGTGAGTGAGAATCCAAACAACCAATCTATTCCTAAGATTTATGCAAACACCTAGGTTAATTGGAATTTGGATTTAATGTGGCGAATGAAATCTGTGGAGGGAAGAATGGGGAGTGATTAGCCCATAGTTGTGGGCTATTTAGGTATTTAAGTGCCTACACATTAGGTTAATTCTAACATTTATTTAGTATAAATTAGGATGTAAATAGATTAATTCATAGTTTTAATCTAATTACATAATCCATACATTGCATTCATATCTTAAGTGCATTTAGAATTAGCTTAAAATAGCATTCATCTAATTAGATAACCAATTAGGTATATTATTTTTATTAACATAGAAGTTGAGGGTCTATACATAAATAACCCTAATATTTTAATAATATTTTCTTTATTCGTCTTCTTTCAGAACGGCTGGCTGCCGCTCCAACGCCCGGGTGATGCAGTGAAGGAGCCATTCAAGGGGGAGCGGATACGGTGGATCTGGTCGGCGGCTGATTTCAAATTTGTTCAGGCCACTACAAAAGGAGCACGGAGGCAGCCGAGCTCAGGAGGCCTCCGCCACCGACCCACCACTGTGCAGAGAGAACCTCTCTCTTCCACTCCACACTGCCGGCCTCTACCGTGGTGGCGAGTCTCCACCACCGTGGGCGTGTGGTGTGACAGGCCACACCGCCATCCGCAGCTCGCCGCATCACCGTGAGCACCCTAGCGTGCATCTTCCTCGCCGTCGTCGCAAACCACCACCGCCGAGCCACCGTGCAATCACCCTTTCAGTCACTTAAGACGTCCGGGAAATTTCCCGGACGTCTGAAGTCCACCCCCACTCCAGCAGAAATCTCCGTCCTCTCACTTCACTTCCACCACCCACGCCGCAGCAGCCCGCTCATCTCCAACCGCATGCAAGGCGTGCACAACCTCCAGCCCTCACGCCCGCTCACGCCACCTTCCCTGCACCTGCAGCCTTCGCCATCTCCACGTGCAACCACCGGCGCACCCGTCTGAAGTTCACCTGCTCACCTTCAGCTGCACTCCACCGCTCACCGGCTGCAGACCTACGCACGCCTGCAGATCAGCCCGCGCTCTCCTCCAACGCCTGCAGACCAGCCTGCAGCATCCTCCAACAGCTGCCTGCAGCTTCCACCGCACCAGCGCCCTCCACAGACCCTCCGCCCACGCCAGCTTCCACCGCACACGCCAACCGCCTGCAGACCACCGCGCAAGCGCCCTCCGTAGACCCTCCACGCGCCCACGCACAACCGCCTGCAGCACCTCCGCCGGAGCTCGTCCGGCCACCTCCGACCGCCGCGCGACTCGCCGCCACCACCGATTCGAAGCCCTTGATCCAAGGGACCTCCTCCGAGCTTCCCGCGCCCGACCATCGGCTCCTCGTCACGCAAGACAACGGGGAAAAATTCCCCTATTTTGCTACAGTAAAACGTTAATTAAAATTTACATTTTCTGCCATTGCCACATTTTAATCATATTATATTCACTCTGCATTGCGGAAAATATGCTGTAGTTTCTCATAATTGCCATTTCAGCATTGTTTCTTGCTTAAACCTTAATCTAAAGGCAATCTTGGCTTGGTTCTTGTCCAAATTGACTCCGAACAAACATTTTTAAGTGGCGCGAATTTTAATACGTTATTGCCTCCCTGTGGATACGACCCGCTCCTCTGCGAGTGGTTATTTCTTATTAAAAATTGATTAGTCGATTTTTCCACCACATTAAACTACAAACGACCTAAAAGCGAATGATCGACCGGTCAAATGGCGCCGTTGCCGGGGAGGCAACAGACGCAATAATTTCGCCTAATTTTAGTTTGATTATTTGTCAATTGCACAGAGATTTGAACATTCATTATTTTCTTTTCTGTGCGAGAAATTTTACGCAAGAATCAGCCAGTGTGGGTGGCGATCCTTGACGTCGCTAGACGAGAATTGGACGGCATTTTTAAACGGAGGAGAAGGACGAGGACGCGACGGACACCATTGTATTTAATCGCTAATTTAATTAGAATAGAATTAAGACTGAAGACTTAATTTTTCATTACAGTTAGTTTGAAACCCTTGTTCTGGGGCAAATTTTGAGGGGTTTGTTCCCCGATTTTGTTTTGGACCCGTGTTGGGTAATTTTTGGGAGCCTGTTCCCTTTTCTTTAGATTTAGGTTTATTTTATTTTTTTTTTATTATTATTTCTTTTATTTGCTTGTGCATAAGTAGTTCTAAAAAAAAAATAGAAAAGGAAAAAAAATGAGCTGCCTGCTAGAAGCTGCCTGCCCTAGGACGAACCATTTAGGTCTGTATGAGCAGCCTCTAGATTTGCTTTTCTGCATTGCGTGCATTTTTGCATCGAAGATCGCTGGAGGCAAGGTACGCATTCTCTTACTTTGCATCCTATTTTTGATCACACATTGCATTTGGGATTTAATGCGAAGACCACCTAATCTGTACTGAATAAATCTAACAAGTGGTCACATATTTTCTTTAGAAAAAGGACTAATTAAAGGAAGGACATTTTAAAAACCAAGGATTTGATTTTCAAACTTGGCGTGCGATTCAAAGTTCAAAATCTTTGACGGTGTATGCACACTTATTTCACTTGCACCACGGCACGTTTCTAGACACTCCTTAGGTTTGGAAATACTAGGACAAGAGCCCTCCTTTCGTTGGATTTTGAAGTGTTCAGAACTTGAGATCAAAGGTTTTGTAAATCCAAAGAGGGGGATACCCTGTCACGGATTTTTTGGGGTAGTTGAGGAGCACCGCGAAAGCACAGCTTCAAAGGAAGGCTTAGACCTACTTGCATCCCTCGATCTTCCGTCTTTGGATTTACTTGACCATTTGAGATTTAGGGAAGAACACCTAAGCTCCAACTAGGTCTTTTTAGGCGAGCCGTAGGTCGACAATAGGCACGTAAATTGATTGAACAAATTGTATTGTCACCTGCAATCTGACTTAAAATCAAAAGCCTAAATTGGGAAACACCTAAAAGGTCCTTTTTGAATTGTGTCTTGTTTGGGGAATTCTGATTGAAGTGTGAGTTAGAATGGACCACATTGATTTTCATCCTTTCACATCTTGCCCACACCCTCACCCCCACTCTGCATCCTTCGATCCCAGACGCCGAGATGGTCCATTCCTTGATGGACATAATGATAATCATTGGGATCCGTTTTACTCCTATTATAGGAGTATTGGCCTAGTTAAGCCCCAAATTAGTGAGCAGAACTCAGGAGCGGGATTTGCTTTGCCCAATATCCCACATACCAAAGAAATACCCAACCCACCCTCCCTGAAAACTTATAATGGTTGGACAAACACTCCTGGGTACTATAAGCCTGAGCCTGACTTCTCTTATGATAGAAATGACCTCTCCTCTTTGAAGATGGAAATACAGAAAATGCAAAATGAAATGAGTGAATTGTTAGGAGAATCTTTGAGGGCAGGCCAACAAGAAAGAGATGAAATTAGCCACCCAATCTGCCCCATTGACGATGACGTACACCCCTCTACAATAGATGCATCTCCCGTGGGAAAGCTACACTTTAAGTTGAAGGGAAATTCTGGGGAGAATAGCTACTTTTCGAGGATCGATTTTGAAACCTCCCCATTAGATGACACTTCCTTGAGAGATCTACACTTTAGGTGGGAGGAAAAAACACATGAAAGTAGCTATGCATTGGATGAAGAACGGTGGCAACCCGAGGAAGATGATGATAAGGTTGAGTATCCACCTGATTTATATTGGAGTCAAAAGAAGGGAATGATGGTACCATTGGAAGACCTCGACCCAGATGATAGTATTCTCGTGACATTTGATGAAGTGGGTCAAAGTCAAGTTGTTAATCCTACCCTCCCTTCTGATCACGATATGGAACTCAAACCCACCCTTAGGGAACCTAACCCTAAAGAAATTGACCTATCTGAGGAGTCTGATGTAACCAATGTAAATAATTTACCTCAGATAGAGCACCCTAGGGGATCTGCTGAGATATTAAATGATTCTAGACCTCGGGTACATGATGAATTGTGTGATGAGGAGGAAGATGAATTATATGAGGAACCTACATTCAAGATTTGGAGTGACGCTAAGTGTGATTATGTATTATTTGAAGAGTTAGCCCCTGAGGATGTCACAAATTTGACCAAATTAGGTTTCCTTGGCACACCCATTGATGATATTTCTCCTCATGATAAAATGATTGAAAATTTGGAAGCAATTTCTAAGATTTATGTGGATTCACATATAGACTCCGGGGAAGATTTGAGTAAAGAACAAAAACCTGGGGATGACATTGATAGGATAATCCCAAGATCTGTTGCTTCCAACCTGCCTTCATTCACTTCGAAGTCACCCTCTGATTCGCTTATATCTGAAAGCGAAATTGTGACTCCTGATGAAGAGCAGGAAGATCCACGTGATGGTGCAAGGAATGCTAGGGATGAAATTGAGGATTTAGAAAGAGTGTTTGGGATGGACACCAAGCTGATTAAACCCAACCTAGATCTTATGGCCATCCCACAACCTCGTAACTTGGACACCCTAGACGATCCTTGCCTTAGAGAATTGCTCATTTTTGTTCTGACTAGGGGGCTTAACAGACCAATATTTTCTGTAATGGAGTATCATGTATGGATTGATGATTTCTTTAGTCAGTCCATTACCCTGGGGGTTTATCTCTATACCATTCCTTCCCCATTCTTTTTGGAGGATCCTTGTCATCCTACCCCTACCCCTTTGGAGGTTATTTTAACTGTTTATCCTTTAGAACCTCTTCTGGTGACCTGGGAAGATTTCATTCCCATTTTAGTTGGGCGAGCATTTGCTATCGGGATTCATCATCAGCTCGCCAACATCCTAGGTTACCTATTTTCTAGGCCAACTTTGCTTTTCTCATTTTTAGGGCCTATTTCTGCAATTCTTGAACCTGATTTGCAGGTTCTTCGGCTATTCAGCCCAGCTTTGACCCAGGTAATATCCTTCTATGCAATGAGGACATTGCAGATTTTAGGCATGGGGGGGTGTACTTGGGGATATACATAGCATAATTGCATACATTTGTACATATAAAAAAAAAAAGTTTTGAGCGTAACTGGCTAAGTCCTGCATTCTTAAGCAAATCAGAACTCTAGCGTAGACTAAATTAATTCTAGGGTCAAACTTTAGAAGCTAAATAAGCTACTAGCTTTAGACCTTTAGGGTCCTTTGTGGACTTAAAAACTTAAGTAGGAGTTAAGTTGCGGACCATTCTTCAAGAGGTTGAGGAAGGGAAGCTAGGGTTTGAGTTAAAAGGTGGGGTAGTACCTGAAGTCTTATTCTACCTTTTGGTTTACGGGTCCTTGGAACCCAAGCATCCAAATTTTTCACACTTGGTCTGGTAATTAACTTAATTTCTGAAAAGAGATTTGGTTCTCTTAGTTTTGGCTTAAGAGAGGCTTGAAAACACATTTTGATTGGAAGAGTTCCCGCCGCAGGAGAGGTCGAGTATATACTCACCTTGAGGATGCGATGATAACATATTACCTCCTCGGCGCTTGTCTCTTAGGATATCCATCCTACTGGGGGCATGTAAGCGCATTGCGCGGTTCAGTTACCATGGGCGGCTCTATCTCGAAGTGCCGATTGCCATAGGCCTGAATTCGCTTAAGAAATCCATGGGCGATACTATCCCGAAGTGTCGATTGCCAGGAGTTCTTGGGGTCGTTATGGGCGGTGCTATCTCGAAGCATCGAAAGCCAGGCACCCTTCGAGGTATGGTAATGGGGACAATGATTTCGACACAGACCGTGTTGATAGCTGATTTGAGGTTAGACTTAGAAGAATCAAACAAACAAAAAAAATAAAAAATAAAAGAGGGTATATATATAAAAAAATTTTCCTTTAACTTAAATAACTCGGACTAATGCACAAGCATGGATGCTTTAATCTCAGGGATCAATAAACTTTAGGGTAGAGTCAGAAATCAGGGAAACTTGTGCTTGCAACTCGTCTTTAGCCGACCTAGTCTGTAACTTAGCAACTACTTAGGAACCTTGGGTTTAGACCCTGAACTTAATATGCTTCTGAAGGAAGACTAAGTGAGTTGACTAGTCTACTTAGAGTGCTAGGTTTCGCTTAATTTTGCTAGGGACTAGCAAAAACTAGGCATGGGGGTATTTGATTAGCCCATAGTTGTGGGCTATTTAAGTATTTAAGCGCCTACACATTAGGTTAATTCTAACATTTATTTAGTATAAATTAGGATGTAAATAGATTAATTCATAGTTTTAATCTAATTACATAATCCATACATTGCATTCATATCTTAAGTGCATTTAGAATTAGCTTAAAATAGCATTCATCTAATTAGATAACCAATTAGGTATATTATTTTTATTAACATAGAAGTTGAGGGTCTATACATAAATAACCCTAATATTTTAATAATATTTTCTTTATTCGTCTTCTTTCAGAACGGCTGGCTGCCGCTCCAACGCCCGGGTGATGCAGTGAAGGAGCCATTCAAGGGGGAGCGGATACGGTGGATCTGGTCGGCGGCTGATTTCAAATTTGTTCAGGCCACTACAAAAGGAGCACAGAGGCAGCTGAGCTCAGGAGGCCTCCGCCACCGACCCACCACTGTGCAGAGAGAACCTCTCTCTTCCACTCCACACTGCCGGCCTCTACCGTGGCAGCGAGTCTCCACCACCGTGGGCGTGTGGTTTGACAGGCCACACCGCCATCCGGAGCTCGCCGCATCACCGTGAGCACCCTAGCGTGCATCTTCCACGCCGTCGTCGCAAACCACCACCGCCGAGCCACCGTGCAATCACCCTTTCAGTCACTTAAGACGTCCGGGAAATTTCCCAGACGTCTGAAGTCCACCCCCACTCCAGCAGCAATCTCCCTCCTCTCACTTTACTTCCACCACCCACGCCGCAGCAGCCTGCTCATCTCCAACCGCATGCAAGGCGTGCACAACCTCCAGCCCTCACGCCCGCTCACGCCACCTTCCCTGCACCTGCAGCCTTCGCCATCTCCACGCGCAACCACCGGCGCACCCGTCTGAAGTTCACCCGCTCACCTTCAGCCTGCACTCCACCGCTCACCGGCTGCTGACCTGCGCACGCCTGCAGATCAGCCCGCGCTCTCCTCCAACGCCTGCAGACCAGCCTGCAGCATCCTCCAACAGCCGCCTGCAGCTTCCACCGCACATGCCAACCGCCTGCAGCTTCCACCGCACCAGCGCCCTCCGCAGACCCTCCGCCCACGCCAGCGTCCACCGCACACGCCAACCGCCTGCAGACCACCGCGCAAGCGCCCTCCGTAGACCCTCCGCGCGCCCACGCACAACCGCCTGCAGCACCTCCGTCGGAGCTCGTCCGGCCACCTCCGACCGCCGCGCGACTCGCCGCCACCACCGATTCGAAGCCCTTGATCCAAGGGACCTCCTCCGAGCTTCCTGATGAGTGGCTACTCATCATGGCTAAAAGGCTGAAATTAAGCTAGACACTAAGCAAAACAATATCAAATTAACACATAAAAAGGGTTAAGTGTGGGAATTAAAGAAAAGACCTAAAACTTTTAACATGTGTTAAAACTTCATAATTAGGTCACAAAAATGAGATATTCTGAAAATTAAAGAACAAATGATGATCCATGCATCAATTGAACACATAAACAAGTTTGAAAAGATAGATCAGAGGTAAAATCAATGTCTTAAATGTTCAATTAAGCACATGTAAAAATTTGAAAGCAATTGGACATCATTTAGGCTTAGAAATAAATAGATTACAATTAGGTCCTTCATGCATTACATTTCTACCCTTCAAAACTCCTTCTTGGACCTTTTTGCAAGCCGCAGGGACCCTTCTGTATGACTGCAGGGCCCTTCCAGCTATAGTTCTTCTCACTTTTGGACCTGCACGCTATTCTTCTACCCCTTCGTTTAAGGGTCTTCCTGCAAATTTTCCCTCATTTCAGAGAGAAGCCTGTGTTCTTCACGCACACTGTAGCGCGCGAAGAACACAGCCATTCTCGACCGTCCATCGCACTTTTGATCTCGATCTGCGGCTGGATTCAAATGGAACCTTCGCGCGATTCGGTGCGTGCGTTCACCTCTCTTCCCAGATCTCATCTGACGGTCAGATTTCTCTCTTGACTCGCCGCGCGCTCTACCCATCTCATCCTCACCGCCGGCCTGATTCTGATTAACCTCACCCTTGCGGTGATCTCAGTCACTGAGCTGCTATTTAAGCACCTCAGTGGTGTCGCGCGCAGGGGATCGCTCCCTCCTACATCTCTTAGCGATCAATTCTTCCACTCCAGTCTCTCCTCCTCACCTAGACCCTGATTTCACAGCCACCGGCTGTGGAATCATCACCTGCTCTCGACCCTCCTCGTCGCTAAGGACCTCGTAGCACCTGAGGACGACCCTGGAGTCTCACTAGCAGACTCTTCCCTCCGCTGGAGTCACCCTCCTCCTTTCTTCCTCCTTAGCCGCCGGCTAAGGACCCATAGGTCCCATTCTTCCTTTTAGTTTAGCTTTTAATTCTGCACAAGTAGTGTTAGATTTAGTTTACAGTAGTTTAGAATAGATTTAGTTTTAATTGTTAGTGTTTAATGTTAGCTGTAGTTAGATTAGTCTTAGGAGTAGAATTAGTATTAGATCCCCTCCCTCACCTCCTCTGATCAGTCCAGATCAGAGGGGAAGAATCATCTGTTCACTATTCAATTTATCTCCCTCTTCATGTTTTGTTTTTCCCATCATCTAGATTCTGATTCTTATTTTTTTTCCTTTTAACGACGAATCTTTCATCTGTCACCCACACATCCGGACCCAATTCCAGATCTGATGGTGTACTGCCTCAGATCTGAAATTGGCGTCACAAGCACCATTTGGGGCTTCTCACTCACCCCATTTGTGTTCACAAAAGCCCCTTTTATTTTAGATTGATTGCCTCAGTTTGTCAGATTCACTTTAACATGGGTTTTGAGGAGATTTTGCTTTCTGAAATGTCTTGACAGATCTGACAAATTGAAGGGATTTTGGTTTTCCTTGAGGGCAAGGATTCTGAGAAGTTCTCTGGTGACAGAGAACAAATCAGAAGAGCCTTTCATGAATTTGCTTCTGCCTTGATCTGAATGCATTCGCTAGCTTTTATAAATTCCTTTAATGCATTCTTTTTCTGATTTGTCATTTCAGAACTGCCATACACCACCTGTTTGATAATTATTTTTGTATGGTGATTCTCTAACCTAAGGAGTTTTCCATACTCCTTAAGGTTGCAAGAAACTGGGATTGTATGTTTTTGGTTTTAATTGATTGAGTTAAGTCTTCCTTCATGCTGTCTATGGCATTAGGAAGACTACCTCAATGCCATTTGTGTTTTGATCTGAAATGATGCTTTTGATAAGGGCTTTTCCTTGTGGGTATTTGAACTGAATTCTTATGTGATTTTCGTGAGATTTATACCCTTATCAGATTTGGATTTCAACTCTTTAATTTTTAGTTTGTTCTGAATTTTCTCTTATTCCCAGTTATACAGTAAAATGCTGCAAACTGCAGCTACATTCCCCTCTTCTCTAAATTCTCCTCTTCTCTAAATTCCCCTCTCATCTGTGAATACTTTCCCCCTCTTCAAATGGACTAACTGCAGCAGCAGTTAGCCCATTTGACAGTGGCTTAAGCCACTGACACTGCTAAAACACCCTGAACAGCACATTCTCTTCCCTCTCCATCTTCTCTGACAGTAGCTTAGCTGCTGTTTAAAATGAAATAAAAACTTAATTAACCCTCATTCCCTAAATTCCTACTAAAACCTAATTATACATACTTAATTTCATACTGTAAATATACATATCCATACTATTATAACTATAATATACAGCCTGATTATGTACGTAGACATACATAGATATACTGTAAATACTGTATAAACTTGTACATAAATCTATATACATATGTAATCTATGTAAATATATGTATAAATACTGAACTATTATGTATGTATTTACTGATTTATGTATATGTATATATACAGATTCATATTTACATATTTAGTAGCTATATTATAGAATAAATTAGCTAAATTAATAATTTAGAGCTATAATTAAGTAAATAAATCTATAGACTTAGGTTAACATATATAGTAAGTAATTTAAGTTAGTTAAAGTACAATTATACCTAGTATAGCTTACTGTAACTTAGTTTTATTTAAAACACCTAGAACAGCTAGTTTAACTTAAATAAAATAGAAATAAATTCGTAAATATACAAGAAAAATATGTATAAAATACTTAAGTATGTAAATTAAATCTGTATAAGGTCAATTAGACCATTTACTAACTATTTTATAAGTAATTAACTATTTAATCACCTAAATCAACCTGTACAATCAGCCTAGTTTAGCGAATTTATTTGTATAGTAAACATATTTAAAATTCAAAATTAATTAATCAATTATGTAGTATTATGTAAATACTTTATTAACCATATTTTATTTTATTTTATTTAATAATTTATGGCCCCCAAATCAAGGGCCAAAAGCACGAACAGACGCAGCTGCGCCTGATTTCCAGCGCACGATGTGGCGCTGGAATAGCACCACATCGTGTGCTGCAAGTCAAGCGCAGCCACATAAATGTAATTTGTGTTTCTTATACGCCAGTCGTCACGGGCGCCGGGCGCCCGAAACACTGCCTTTGAACATCTGACCCGATTACCCATTGAGCTCTGGTCTGAGTACTCTATCTGATTTGCGATAAATATGTGACGTGTGTGTGTGGCCGGGGGCTCGAGCGTGTGCGAGCATATGGCGTTGGGCTGAGGCCTGGCGCTGAGATTAAAGACATAATTAAGCCACCTAATCTGAGATTAGGGCGCGCTTAGTAGAGGTCTGGTCCCACCCTTAGGGTGCTGTGTATCCCTCGAAAAGCGTGCCCGCAAACTAAACACGTTTTAAACTAATGATATTAGCCTAATCCCCTCCCCACCGCAGCCTCTGAAATATGCTAAGACAGAAGAGTTAACAAAGAGAAGAACAAAGAGTTAACACGAGAGAAAAAAAAGAAAAGAGTACAAGAACAACAGAGAAAAGAACAAGAGTAATAAAAAGAGAAAGAAGAAGATGAATACTTAGAAGAAAACAGAAATATGAACACAAGAAGAACAGGAGTTAAGAATACAAAGAACAGAGACTTAATGAAGAAAGAAAGAGAAACAAAGAAAAAGAATAAGTAGTATACATACGTATAAGTAAATCTATATAATTACTAACAGAATAAAGTGACACTATAAACGTCGCTAAAGATCTCAGTTTTGCCTCTTTAGGTTGTATATAGTGTTTTCTGAGATTTAGCGACGCTTATATCTGTCACTGAAACTGCTGTATATGTTACTATACATAACAGACTAATAAGTTAAATTTCTACACCATTGCATTCTAATGTATTATATACTATTATGATAGTACTAATAGGATAACTTGTAAATACATAGTTTAGAGTATAATAATAGATTGTTTGATGCTTGTTCATAGTTAGTATTTTTGCAAGCATTTCTTAGTAATTAGGTAAATAAAACACACATTCATTCATTCTTTAATAAAATGTAAAGTTTTTTTTTTTTTTGAATAAGAAGACAATTTTGAGATAATCAAAGAGTGACCGAATTAAATTCAATAAATTGCCTCCCAGTGAACGACCTGGAACAAAACCAGTAAAAATTAGATAAATAAGCAAATGATAATAATGGTTGTAATGATTGGAACTCACCCATGCTCACCACTATACGACATCCTTAATGTTATATTATACACCCTATACTACAACGACATAATCAACAATTATTACCAACAAACATTTACAACAACACATTTCAACCACCACTATCATTATTTTGGCGCCGTTGCCGGGGAGGCAACGCTCTTTGCACCAAAATTTTCTTTCCATTCTTTTGTATATAGAAATTCTTCATTCATTCATTATAATTACTTTTATTTTCCATTGAATTAATTGTGTATACATTCCTTTATTCTTTTACTAATCATTTGTTTTTTCCACAGCACTTGAGGTGGAGTGTCGTCTTCCTGGTGGAGTCGCTGCACTCCAGATCCGTCTTCCTGGTGGAGTTTTGCCTCGAAGTCGCTGTAGGATTTTAGTATTAGTTTTAGTATAGATAGTTTTAGGTTTATTGATTAGGAGCAATTGTTAGTCATAAGTTGTGAGAGCTTGTTCTCACACAATTTTTGTAATAATTCTGGACTATCTGGACTTTATTTCTTTATCTTCTTAATTTCTTTCCTTACTTTTGAATTGCATATAAAATTTTTTCAGAAAAAAATCAAAAAGACCTCATACTTATCTAGCAGCAGCATAACCTCAGGCATCCATTTTTAGGATTGCATTTCATTCCTGCTAGATTTTAATTCAAGTCAAATCTGCATTAGAAGATTGCTGGAGTCAGGTACGCATTTCTTACCTAACTCTAACTCCTGCCATATTTGCATTTGACTTAAAATTAAAGAAGACCACTACTTGTTCTGAATTTAGTAAAAAAGTGAAACGAGCAGCATAGAAAACATATTTTAATCACTTCAATTAAATCAAAAAGGAGATAGCAAAATTGGGTGAAACCATGTTTGAGATTTTAATCGCCTTGTGTTGAATGTTATCGTGCACACAGCACGATCACTTAAGGCCACAATACACGGGTTTCTACCTCATCTTTCTGCAACCACAGGATCTGGATTCGCACGCTCAGTCTTATCCAGATTCCCAGTGGATTTTAGAGGTCTGCACGTCGCTAGGTTTATCTTAGGATACGTACAATTGCTTGAAACAATTGTTTGCGTATAACATACTTTGCGTAGCAGCCTCTAGGAAAAATTTTTCTCCGATTCATTTCGATTGATTGGTCTTCTTGAATTGAGATTTTTGGGATTCTTCTGTTTTATTGTGAACGTTAAAAATTTTATTTTTCCATTGAGTTGGATCGAATTAGAGTAAACGGGATTTCAAAAAATCAACTCAATGGAAGGTAGGAGATCCCAAAACCCAGAACTTGTACTCCCCTTGGGTACTGCTACCCAAGCTACTGCATCATCTTCTTTGCCTTCCACTTCTAATCCCTTACCTCCTGAGTCTCAAAATACTTTCCACAATCCCCCTCGCCAAGAGGATGATCTTGATTCTTCACACTTTGAGGATTTTGAAGAACTTCCTCCAGACTTAGTTGCACATCCTCTACCACAGCAACCACCTATCCCTAGGTTCCAACCTCCACCTTATCCTAATCATCCTAATCCACCCCCGGAGAGAGGACCTATGCCTCATCTTCAGCACCTTTTCGATACACAACTACAAATGAATACCTTAACCCAACAGGTGCAACAGCTTGCTCAAGCTGTAAATCTATTAGCTAACCCCCAACCACAACCACTTCAACTTAGAAATCCTCAGGCACCACCCCAACCCCGTAGACCTCAACTACGAGATTATTATAATCCCGCAGTTGCCCAACCAATGCCTGTGGTACGTTATCCCAATGGGGGTCGTGCTGCTGAACTGAAGCCGAACATTATAGCACTCATTCCTCACTTCCATGGACTTGCTTCTGAGGACCCTTTTCAGCATTTAGAGGAGCTGAAGAATCTTGCCCAAACTTTGGGTCCGCAAGGACATGATCAGCACACGCTTTTGATGAAAATGTTCTCCTTTTCATTAAAAGATAAGGCAGCCTTTTGGTTTAGAACACTTGCACGGACTACACCTATAGATTCCTGGGCTTCTTTAGAACATGAGTTCTTAAAGAAGTACTTTCCTGTAGGCCGCACTAATGCCTTAAGGCGTGCCATCACCACCTTCACCCAGAATTTAGGAGAACCTATGCACGAGGCTTGGGAGAGATTCCATGAGCTTTTGAGAAAATGTCCCCACCATGGTGTCCCACGCTGGCAACAGGTTCAGATCTTCTACCATGGGCTCCATGATGACACACGGAATTTTGTAGATGCCGCTTGTGGAGGCAATTTCCTGTGTCGGGATGAGGACTCAGCCTTTGAGCTCTTTGAAGGCATGGCCAAAAACTCTATTAACAATGCTTCAATGAGCGTGTTTAATAGAAAGTCCTCACATTCCCACTCACACACGGGGGTTCATGAAGCCCAATCCAGTAGCAAAGACTTAGAGATAGTGGCTAGTCAACTGGATAAAGTGGGCTTAATCGAGAAGAAAGTAGATGAAGTATGGAAATTTCTCTCAAAACACCCATCTTCTTCTTCTCAGTCACCAGCACAAAACACTTCTTCTCAGTTTTCCACAGGGAGGGAAACTGTGAATAACCTTTCTGTGACACAAACTGCATTACCGGATTTTCCATTTCCATATCCTTCACCGGTTGGAGGAACCTTTGTTCCTCCCTTCACTGACTTCCCTGCACCTTCTGGAGCTTCGGAGGAGCTTCATGCCATTCACAATGATCCTTTCACACAAACCTATAACCCTGGATGGCGTAATCATCCAAATTTCTCGTGGTCGGGAAATTCACAAAGACCTCCTTTTCAACAACCATCTGCACCACCATTACACAACCCGATCCGAGCACCACCTCCACAATCACACGGATATCCACCGCGTACCTACCAGCAACCCCAACCCAGGCCCACCCAATACTCTCAATCTGGGCCTACACGAGATGACCAGTTGGGGTCTATCATGAATGCTCTTGCTGATATGCAACAACAGAATATTGCTATGCAGCAGAGACAGGACGCGGCCTTAGCTGAGATGAGAGCCCAGCTATCACACTTGACGGAGTCCCGTCAACCACATTCACTCCCATCCCAAGCACAACCCAACCCTAGGAACATACCTGCTCAAAGGTATGTCCAACCTAGACCAACACTGCAAAACCAAACACATGACATTTCACAAGCAGTGCATAACACTGAATCAACATGATCTTGAGATTATTTGATAATGGAGCCGTTGAGATCACTGAACTTGACAAATCTGAACCCTTTATTGTTAATGGACAAAGACTGAAACCTTTCATTGAGCCGCATGATCTCAGACTTGTCAATTCCACCATTTCGCTCCTACATTTTGAATTACCATGTAAGTTTTCGCCTAGCTGAAGGCGTTAAACTTAGCAAACACCTACCCTTGTATACAGCTGTTTTACACCTTTCTTACTCTTGCCTTTATTTGCATATAGTGTCTACCCTTGCATTCTGAGCATACATTCATTGACACACATGTCATGCATTTCACTTCCTAGCCCGACTGTTCACTCTGATCCTAGATCAGACTTAAAATCGTCCGCACAGAGATTGTATCTCCTCATTCCGACTTCCTTCCATCACCCAGCCTAGGATAGTGAAAAGCAGAGCATGCATTTGCATCCACCCTTTCATTTAATGAGGACATTGAAACATTTAAGCATGGGGGGGGTGTAAATGGTAAACCATTTAAACCAAAATGCAATTGTAGACACAACTATAGTACATATAGTATTATCAAAAAAATTATATACTTCAAAAAAAAATTTGAAAAATTTTGAAAAAAAAAATTTTTTTGAAAAAAAATTTTTAAAGCTAAAAATACAAAAAAATAACAAATCAGAAAAATTCCAAAAATACAATAAGGGACATGTACTTTATTTGTCAAAGGAGGATATTCATTTCAAGAGAGGAGGGAGAAAAAGAAAAAAGAAAAGATAAGTGATCTTATAGCTGAAAACAAAAAAAATAGAATAAGTGTCTATGGACATTCAACCATTACTGGTTTGAACTGCCGGGCCATAGGAGCTTGATACAAGCTTAGGCTTAATACACTTCGAGCCTTAACAAGATAGACCACAGTCTCTCCTAACTTTAGGACAATTCTTGTACCTGAGTCACCAGTACAGGATTCGTTGGTTTGCTTTGACTTAGGAGTCTAAGTAACCTTGGCTTACACTACACAATGTCAGGAAAGACCACTTGAACCTAAACCTCAACCCTTGTGTTCATTAGGGAAGGTGGAGTCCTTACCTATGCGTGCAGGTAGACTCTTTGTCCTAATCTTTAGTCTTGTGTCTAGGAGAAGCTCTTTCCACAAAAAAATTCACCCACCAAATACAGTGCGCTCTACCAAATAAGTTTTGGAGACATACTGTTCAAAAAAAAAAAAAAAAAAAAAAAAAAAGTCAAGTATGTTCTCCAAAAAGTCTGAAAAACAACTCTTCCACCAAAAATGTTTTCAGGGTTCAAAATAAATACCCTATTTTTCCACCAAAAAAAATCTTCTCTGAGCCACAAATACAATAAGGGTTGGGGTTTGAATACCATCAATTTTTTTAGAGTCATCCGAAAACATGAGCTGAAGTTAGGACCAACCTGGACTTAAAAAGAAGTGAAACCCCGGGATTGAGCTTTAGAATTCACCTGGTTAGTCCTGACTTATCACAAAGCACAGCCATAACTTCGTAGTATTCTGAGTCTCTGTAAAACCTCCTGAGTCCTGGAATTCGACTTAAGGTTTAAATATCAAGAGTCCTTGTTGGTTGAGAGATGGTCTATGTCATTTAAGCCTCGAGTTCTGGTAGGTTATCCTCAGTAACCAGGTTCTCACAATGTCCAAAAACACAGTTGGTATTGGAAAATGTTTCAGCTTAAAGATCATCATCATAAACACTTAAAAATTTTTGAAAGAAGAAAAAGATATCTCTACACACTTACCTTGTTGATACTTAAATTTCCTTACACTTCAATAGATTGTTTGCTAAGGGACTAGCAAAACGTAAGCATGGGGGTATGATGAGTGGCTACTCATCATGGCTAAAAGGCTGAAATTAAGCTAGACACTAAGCAAAACAATATCAAATTAACACATAAAAAGGGTTAAGTGTGGGAATTAAAGAAAAGACCTAAAACTTTTAACGTGTGTTAAAACTTCATAATTAGGTCACAAAAATGAGATATTCTGAAAATTAAAGAACAAATGATGATCCATGCATCAATTGAACACATAAACAAGTTTGAAAAGATAGATCAGAGGTAAAATCAATGTCTTAAATGTTCAATTAAGCACATGTAAAAATTTGAAAGCAATTGGACATCATTTAGGCTTAGAAATAAATAGATTACAATTAGGTCCTTCATGCATTACATTTCTACCCTTCAAAACTCCTTCTTGGACCTTTTTGCAAGCCGCAGGGACCCTTCTGTATGACAGCAGGGCCCTTCCAGCTATAGTTCTTCTCACTTTTGGACCTGCACGCTATTCTTCTACCCCTTCGTTTAAGGGTCTTCCTGCAAATTTTCCCTCATTTCAGAGAGAAGCCTGTGTTCTTCACGCACACTGTAGCGCGCGAAGAACACAGCCATTCTCGACCGTCCATCGCACTTTTGATCTCGATCTGCGGCTGGATTCAAATGGAACCTTTGCGCGATTCGGTGCGTGCGTTCACCTCTCTTCCCAGATCTCATCTGACGGTCAGATTTCTCTCTTGACTCGCCGCGCGCTCTACCCATCTCATCCTCACCGCCGGCCTGATTCTGATTAACCTCACCCTTGCGGTGATCTCAGTCACTGAGCTGCTATTTAAGCACCTCAGTGGTGTCGCGCGCAGGGGATCGCTCCCTCCTACATCTCTTAGCGATCAATTCTTCCACTCCAGTCTCTCCTCCTCACCTAGACCCTGATTTCACAGCCACCGGCTGTGGAATCATCGCCTGCTCTCGACCCTCCTCGTCGCTAAGGACCTCGTAGCACCTGAGGACGACCCTGGAGTCTCACTAGCAGACTCTTCCCTCTGCTGGAGTCACCCTCCTCCTTTCTTCCTCCTTAGCCGCCGGCTAAGGACCCATAGGTCCCATTCTTCCTTTTAGTTTAGTTTTTAATTCTGCACAAGTAGTGTTAGATTTAGTTTACAGTAGTTTAGAATAGATTTAGTTTTAATTGTTAGTGTTTAATGTTAGCTGTAGTTAGATTAGTCTTAGGAGTAGAATTAGTATTAGATCCCCTCCCTCACCTCCTCTGATCAGTCCAGATCAGAGGGGAAGAATCATCTGTTCACTATTCAATTTATCTCCCTCTTCATGTTTTGTTTTTCCCATCATCCAGATTCTGATTCTTGTTTTTTTTCCTTTTAACGACGAATCTTTCATCTGTCACCCACACATCCGGACCCAATTCCAGATCTGATGGTGTACTGCCTCAGATCTGAAATTGGCGTCACAAGCACCATTTGGGGCTTCTCACTCACCCCATTTGTGTTCACAAAAGCCCCTTTTATTTTAGATTGATTGCCTCAGTTTGTCAGATTCACTTTAACATGGGTTTTGAAGAGATTTTGCTTTCTGAAATGTCTTGACAGATCTGACAAATTGAAGGGATTTTGGTTTTCCTTGAGGGCAAGGATTCTGAGAAGTTCTCTGGTGACAGAGAACAAATCAGAAGAGCCTTTCATGAATTTGCTTCTGCCTTGATCTGAATGCATTCGCTAGCTTTTATAAATTCCTTTAATGCATTCTTTTTCTGATTTGTCATTTCAGAACTGCCATACACCACCTGTTTGATAATTATTTTTGTATGGTGATTCTCTAACCTAAGGAGTTTTCCATACTCCTTAAGGTTGCAAGAAACTGGGATTGTATGTTTTTGGTTTTAATTGATTGAGTTAAGTCTTCCTTCATGCTGTCTATGGCATTAGGAAGACTAACTCAATGCCATTTGTGTTTTGATCTGAAATGATGCTTTTGATAAGGGCTTTTCCTTGTGGGTATTTGAACTGAATTCTTATGTGATTTTCGTGAGATTTATACCCTTATCAGATTTGGATTTCAACTCTTTAATTTTTAGTTTGTTCTGAATTTTCTCTTATTCCCAATTATACAGTAAAATGCTGCAAACTGCAGCTACATTCCCCTCTTCTCTAAATTCTCCTCTTCTCTAAATTCCCCTCTCATCTGTGAATACTTTCCCCCTCTTCAAATGGACTAACTGCAGCAGCAGTTAGCCCATTTGACAGTGGCTTAAGCCACTGACACTGCTAAAACACCCTGAACAGCACATTCTCTTCCCTCTCCATCTTCTCTGACAGTAGCTTAGCTGCTGTTTAAAATGAAATAAAAACTTAATTAACCCTCATTCCCTAAATTCCTACTAAAACCTAATTATACATACTTAATTTCACACTGTAAATATACATATCCATACTATTATAACTATAATATACAGCCTGATTATGTACGTAGACATACATAGATATACTGTAAATACTGTATAAACTTGTACATAAATCTATATACATATGTAATCTATGTAAATATATGTATAAATACTGAACTATTATGTATGTATTTACTGATTTATGTATATGTATATATACAGATTCATATTTACATATTTAGTAGCTATATTATAGAATAAATTAGCTAAATTAATAATTTAGAGCTATAATTAAGTAAATAAATCTATAGACTTAGGTTAACATATATAGTAAGTAATTTAAGTTAGTTAAAGTACAATTATACCTAGTATAGCTTACTGTAACTTAGTTTTATTTAAAACACCCAGAACAGCTAGTTTAACTTAAATAAAATAGAAATAAATTCGTAAATATACAAGAAAAATATGTATAAAATACTTAAGTATGTAAATTAAATCTGTATAAGGTCAATTAGACCATTTACTAACTATTTTATAAGTAATTAACTATTTAATCACCTAAATCAACCTGTACAATCAGCCTAGTTTAGCGAATTTATTTGTATAGTAAACATATTTAAAATTCAAAATTAATTAATCAATTATGTAGTATTATGTAAATACTTTATTAACCATATTTTATTTTATTTTATTTAATAATTTATGGCCCCCAAATCAAGGGCCAAAAGCACGAACAGACGCAGCTGCGCCTGATTTCCAGCGCACGATGTGGCGCTGGAATAGCACCACATCGTGTGCTGCAAGTCAAGCGCAGCCAGATAAATGTAATTTGTGTTTCTTATACGCCAGTCGTCACGGGCGCCGGGCGCCCGAAACACTGCCTTTGAACATCTGACCCGATTACCCATTGAGCTCTGGTCTGAGTACTCTGTCTGATTTGCGATAAATATGTGACGTGTGTGTGTGGCCGGGGGCCCGAGCGTGTGCGAGCATATGGCGTTGGGCTGAGGCCTGGCGCTGAGATTAAAGACATAATTAAGCCACCTAATCTGAGATTAGGGCGCGCTTAGTAGAGGTCTGGTCCCACCCTTAGGGTGCTGTGTATCCCTCGACAAGCGTGCCCGCAAACTAAACACGTTTTAAACTAATGATATTAGCCTAATCCCCTCCCCACCGCAGCCTCTGAAATATGCTAAGACAGAAGAGTTAACAAAGAGAAGAACAAAGAGTTAACACGAGAGAAAAAAAAGAAAAGAGTACAAGAACAACAGAGAAAAGAACAAGAGTAATAAAAAGAGAAAGAAGAAGATGAATACTTAGAAGAAAACAGAAATATGAACACAAGAAGAACAGGAGTTAAGAATACAAAGAACAGAGACTTAATGAAGAAAGAAAGAGAAACAAAGAAAAAGAATAAGTAGTGTACATACGTATAAGTAAATCTATATAATTACTAACAGAATAAAGTGACACTATAAACGTCGCTAAAGATCTCAGTTTTGCCTCTTTAGGTTGTATATAGTGTTTTCTGAGATTTAGCGACGCTTATATCTGTCACTGAAACTGCTGTATATGTTACTATACATAACAGACTAATAAGTTAAATTTCTACACCATTGCATTCTAATGTATTATATACTATTATGATAGTACTAATAGGATAACTTGTAAATACATAGTTTAGAGTATAATAATAGATTGTTTGATGCTTGTTCATAGTTAGTATTTTTGCAAGCATTTCTTAGTAATTAGGTAAATAAAACACACATTCATTCATTCTTTAATAAAATGTAAAGTTTTTTTTTTTTTTGAATAAGAAGACAATTTTGAGATAATCAAAGAGTGACCGAATTAAATTCAATAAATTGCCTCCCAGTGAACGACCTGGAACAAAACCAGTAAAAATTAGATAAATAAGCAAATGATAATAATGGTTGTAATGACTGGAACTCACCCATGCTCACCACTATACGACATCCTTAATGTTATATTATACACCCTATACTACAACGACATAATCAACAATTATTACCAACAAACATTTACAACAACACATTTCAACCACCACTATCATTATTTTGGCGCCGTTGCCGGGGAGCCATCAATATTTTGGCGCCGTTGCCGGGGAGCCATCACTTCCCGCGCCCGACCATCGGCTCCTCGTCGCGCAAGACAACGGGGAAAAATTCCCCTGTTTTGCTACAGTAAATCGTTAATTAAAATTTACATTTTCTGCCATTGCCACATTTTAATCATATTCTATTCACTCTGCATTGCGGAAAATATGCTGTAGTTTCTCATAATTGCCATTTCAGCATTGTTTCTTGCTTAAACCTTAATCTAAAGGCAATCTTGGCTTGGTTCTTGTCCAAATTGACTCTGAACAAACATTTTTAAGTGGCGCGAATTTTAATACGTTATTGCCTCCCTGTGGATACGACCCGCTCCTCTGCGAGTGGTTATTTCTTATTAAAAATTGATTAGTCGATTTTTCCACCACATTAAACTACAAACGACTTAAAAGCGAAAGATCGACTGGTCAGGGAGCACTTACAGTTGTCTTCAATTGCACTTTACTCTAGTTTATCGCTTGATGATTCCTTGATGGAGGTCTCTGCAAAACAATAGACACAAGCGAAAACAAGTAAGAAAATAATAAAGTGCGAGAAATGTGAAAAGAAGATCAGAAATCGTTGCTACCCCTGCAATGGCGCCAAAATGTTGAACGTATAAATTGCTACACTAACATGTTTGGTTTTAAAACCTTGTCGTTGTAGCTTGAAAGCAAAGAACTCGTGTCCAACAAATAAAATTTATACCGAAATTGAAATTCTGGTCGAACACAGGGAGGCGGACGTTTGATTTAAAAAATTTGTGTTTGTTTTCATTTGTCACGAAATAATTCAATTGATTAGAACTATTTACAATAAATAAGGGAGAGAGAGAGAATAAGAGAGAGAGAATAATACAAACAAAAATCAAAAGAGATATAGAATGCACATGGAATTATTATCAAAGGGGATTGTTAATTACACTCAATATTACGACTGGAAAGCGGGAAAATGATTACACTAGAAAGCAGTAAATCTATTCTAGAAAGCAGTAAATCTACTCTAGAAAGCATTAAAAAGAATGGGGAGAGAAATATCCTCCTCGAAGGTTGCTTGGAGGACGAGCCGGATGGGACGATGCTTGGACGAAGGAGGATGAAGTAGGATGAAGGAGGACGAAGCAGAAGAATGTGAATGGGGCAGCACATCGTCGTTGTCGTGGGATCCACTTCTGAAGGGGGACGAAAAATTGACTTTATCTTGCGAGAAGCATCCTGGGTGTGGGACAAGCTTCTCTTGAGCTTTGGAGAGATAGAGAAGAGAATGAAGGGATGACAATTTCATGTGGAGGGGGTCTCCTTTTATAGTTGCAAGGAGTGAGGGAAATTTGGTCATTTAAATCTCAAAACATTAAATAAGGGGTCTTTAGTGACGGATAAAACCGTCGATAAAGCCCCATCGTGGGCGTAGTGGGTGCTGCCCGCGCACGCCCGCTCGCCTGCTCGCGCGCGCAACGCTTGCGCACGTTCAGCTGTCCTCAGCACGTTCAGCGTCGGACGGCTTAAATCACGCCATCGCCCGCCTCGCTGTGCGCCTAGTCACGTATGATCCTACGTGAGGCGCGGGCGTGCGATAGCACGTGGGTGCCCACAGCCGCTCGATCAAGATTTGATGCTCGCCCTCGCCTGCACCAGCTCTTCCGCGCTGCTCGCCCTCTCGTGCGATTCGATCCCACGCCAGCGCCTCGCGATAGGGCTCTGAACTATTGCTCTACGACGTCCAAAAGGTCGCGCGGACGTTTTCAAGCGCGTGCATCCACAGCCGTTGGATCAAGATCCAACGGCCCAGAAGCGACGCTCTGATTGAAGAGAAGGTGCGGCTGTGCTTGAGGGCCGATTGGACGGCTGAGATGGCGCCACGTGGTGCCATCTTGGCCCTTGATCTTCTAGGGTTCCCAGGTCTCTATCTGATGCTACAGATGCCTGATTAGGCGATCTTGGAGTCGTTGAACTCCAATCGTCACCCTAATCATATCTGTATGGTTGGATCTTCGATTCAAGGCCCCGATAAAATGTTTGCCCTGTCCAAGCACATAAAAGGAGATAATTAACCTCCATTTTATTCAAACTACTCTAAATGCAAGATGATGTATGTTATGCAATATTTATAGCATGCAATGCAATCCTATGCTTAAGAACATGCATAAATAGACATCTTAAGTAGTGTAAATGTGTTTACATCAATAGGGTGAAAACAAAAAGGAAAAAATCTCTACGCATACACTTGATAAAATAATTAGTCCCTTAGGGACCCTTGCTGTAAATAATTTAGTCTTGCATTTTCTAGGGACTAGCAAGATTTAGGCATGGGGGTATGATTGCACAGCAATCATAGGTCTTAATTGACATAGATTAGGCTAGAACTTAGCATAAGTTAGGGAAATTCATGCACGCATAAGCATTATCAGCATCTTTACTGCTTTACTTTAGCTATGCATAAAATAATGTTATAATGTGCTGATTAAGTATATTATGTCGATTGCAGGCAATAAGCAGATCTGGAGCTGGATCTGGACCAGGATCTAAAGCTGGATCTGAAATAACCGGAGTTATAGCAGAGCTAGAGCAGAAGGCCTAGTTTAGATGTAAGAATAATAATGTAAGGGGGTTAAAGGTTTTCTATTCTATTAAGTAGAAATAAAGCAGTAAAATGTGAAGAGCTTAGGTCTATCCTAGCCCTAGGATAGCCTAGAGACCTCCCCAATCCTTAGCCACCCTTAGATTAGGTCACCGCACTCTAGGAAGCCCTAAAACCCTAGTTCCAACCCCTTTGTGGACGTCTAGATAAGTTCTTGGTCGTCCAGGACCCTTAGCCATCTCCTGCACACCTCAGACCCACTTCTGCAGTGTTATTAGACGTCCAGACACTTTGTCAGACGTCCAATTTTTGCAAAATACCCAAAACAGAACCCAAAATCCTTCCTGACTCTGATTGGACATCCAGACAACAAGTTTGGACTTTTGATTTTTGAGTATAAGACATCTGATTCTAATATTAGACATCTAATACTGCTCTCCAATTCGTGTTTTGAGATTTAAGCCTTGATCTTGAATCTCTAGGTCCCTGAACCCAATTCCAACCCCATAGGAACCTAAATTAAGGTGCCATAACCATAGTACATCACCTCTAGACCTCCCTAAGGACCTAATTAGGTCCTCACTAAACCTAATTGACTTTGATCTTAGTCAATTCCATCAGCCTATTCAATTGGACTCATTGAGTCCAATTAAGCCCTGATCTCAACATATACTGTCCAATTGGACTCAGTGAGAGTCCAATTGACCTAGACCTAAATTAATTGAGTTGTTTTACTCTCAATTAAGTTTCCACACACCCAATTAAACTTGTATTAATTTTAATTGCACTTTACCTTAGTGATTTAGGGTTTATAACTTTAATTTGAGACATACCTTGACCTAAACCCACTAGAACCTAACCTAATCAACCTAGCGAACTAAGTTTCGACCCACACACACCACAGACACCATCCACACGAAAATACCTAGCCTATAGTTCTCTAGAACTCTACCATGTGTGGTTGCCTTGGTTTCCAAAAATAGCAACCAAGAGCCATTCAATTTTATATCCACATTTGGTGGATCTAAAAACCACCATCCACCCTCTCTCTCTCACTCTCCCACGAGCTCCCACCATAGTCCTCTCTAGAGAATTCCATAAATCTCTAGAGAGCTTCCCTTAGGTCTATAAAAAGACCCAATGGGTGGCCATTTGCACCCATTCACTTCCTTGTCATTCATTCCACTTAGGCTAGCCACTCCCATCTCCACTCCACCTCCACGAGTTAATCACCACCATGGAGGCCACAATCTCCACGCCAGGAAGCTGGATCAGCTCCCCAACCTCTCTCCAAGGGCTAGTCTAAGCTCCATTGGCCGCCCCTCCTGCTCTCAGCCACTCGAAGGCCATCGGAGACCACCTCCGAATGCCCTTCCTTCTGCTAGATTAGTATCTTTGCTTTTCGTATATTTGCTGCTTTTATTTACTACTTAGTAGTATAGTCTTACTTCTCCCCCAATGATGCATGCAAAATCCCCCCATCGATTCTTGTATGCGATCATTTTTTGGTAGCTAGGTTTAATTTTCAAGCATTTATGTACAAGCTTTCCTCTACATTTTATGTTGCAAATGACTCTCCCGCTGAATGAATGACAAATGCTTTTATATATATATTTGTATCTATTTGTTTGAAATCACCATGAGCTTAATAATTGCCATTCTTTTTGTGTGATTCAAGTTGCCTATTTTCGATTTCTAATATTCTTGCAACTAAGCATGTCATACCTAGATACGTAATAATCATGAACTGGCATGCGATTTTTAACAAAGTAGAGTAAGATCGATTTCAAAAGTAAAAGCAACGCCTCCTAGAGACACACGACCGGGACTCAAGTCTCGTTATTTTTACAAAATAATATCTTTGTTGGATCGTATTTCGCAACTATACTATGACGCTTTTATCAAAAACGTGAGCTACGATTTTTCCCAACACAGCTTAGGGTCATCCCAAAAGTAATATTTGGCCTCAGATATAAGTCTATCCCATTATTGCTCGGTCTAATCCTAGGGGATTTGACCAACGGCCAAATAATTTACCATGTCAGCATACCAAAGCGTTTGGACACCTGAAACTGTAAGAATGGTCTCGTTTGAAAAAGTTTCAGTAATTGGAATATCCAGACGAGAAGAGTCACTTAAGAGTCTCGAAAGATTATCCGCCACCACATTTTGTGCCCCGAATTTGTCTTTAATTTCAAGATTGAATTCTTGAAGTAAAAGAATCCATCGGATGAGTCAAAGTTTGGCATCCTTTTTAGCCAAGAGATGTCTCAAGGCCAAGTGGTCAATATAGATTATAACATGAGATCATAAGAGATAAGCCTTAAATTTTTCTAATGTGAATACTACAGCTAGCAATTCCTTTTCGATAACAATGTAGTTTCTCTAGGCCTCATCCAGAGTTTTGCTAGTGTGATATATGACAGAGGGCTTCCTATCTATCTTCTGACCCAAAACAGCTCCAACCGTATAATCAGAAGTGTCGGTCATGATCTCAAATGGGGTTGTCTAGGCCGGTGGTTGCAGCACAAGAGCACAAGTGATTGCCATTTTAAGAAAATCAAATGCCTTGTGGCATGATTCATCAAAATCGAACGACTAACTTTGGCCAGAAGGTTACTCAAAGGTTGAGCAACCTTAGAAAAGTCCTTGATGAACCTCCTATAAAATCCCACATGACTAAGAAATGATCGGATTTGTTTAATAGATGTGGGAGGAGGAAGTTTGGAGATAGCATCCACCTTAGCTTTATCAACTTCAATTCCCTGCTCAAAGACCACATGACCCAAGATGATGCCTTCTTGTGTCATGAAGTAACTCTTTTCCCAGCTAAGGACCAACCGTGTTTTGATGCATCTCTTAAGGTTCAATTCTAGGTTAGCCAAGTAAGAATCAAACGAATCTCTGAAAATGGAGAAATCGTCCATGAAAACTTCCATAAACTCTCCCACCATGTCTGAGAAAATGGCTAGCATACACCTTTGAAAAGTCGCAGGTGCATTGCAAAGCCCAAATGGCATTCTATAGAATGCAAAGGTTTCATAGGGACAAGTGAAAGTCATCCTTTCCTGATCCTCGAGATGGATAGGGACTTGGTTGTATCCCAAGTAATCGTCCAGGAAACAAAAATACTTTTGCCTAGCTAACTTTTAAATGATTTGGTCGATAAAACGTAGAGGGAAATGATCCTTTTTGTCGCTGTGTTCAACTTCTTGTAATCGATATAAACTCTCCAAGAGGAAGCTGAATGAGTTGTGACAGATTCTCCTTTCTCATTAGTCACAACGGTAATCCTGGCTTTCTTGGGAACAATTTGCACGGGACTAACCCAGGGACTATCCAAGATTGGATAAATGATTCCTACGTTGAGCCACTTAATGATTTCCTTCTTGACCATTTCTCGCATATTAGGGTTCAATCTCCTCTACATCTAGCAAGAAGGGTAGGATCCACCTTCCAAAAAAATTCGATGATTGCAATAAGATGGCTCAATCCTCCTAAGGTCATGGATGGTCCAACTAATTGCCTCCTCATGTGCTTTTAGGACCTTAATCAGTTTCAACTCTTGCTCCTTAGTCAATTTTGTACTTATAATCATAGGGAGCATTTTCTTAGGTCCTAAAAATTCATATTTCAGACTCTCAAGAAATGGTTTCAGTTCAAGCTGAGGTAGGTTTGGGATGGAGGGTAAGAAGGATGCTGATGAAGATTCATCAGGACGGTCTAATGGAAGAGGTTGGAAGTGAACAAAATCAACAACCTCTTCAGGGTGTGGCGGGTCTACCACAGAGGGTTGTGGGTTGGGTTCATCGGTGCAAGAGGAATTCTCAAGGATGGTAAAAGCCATACAAGTCTCAACATTCAGATCATCGTCCTCAAGCTCCTCAATATAACCACAAACCTCAAATTTGTTAATCGCCTTGAAAATATCAAGTTTCATTTCTCTATCCCCAAAGAAGATTTCCGTACTACATCTTTCACAGTTAATATTTGCCTTAGCGGTAGCTAGGAATGAATGCCCCAGAATGATAGGCGTGTTCCTTAAATCTTTAGGTACGTCCATGTCAAGCACAAGGAAATCTACAAGAAAGTAGAAGTCCTTAGCCTTGGCGATAACATCCTCAATAACACCTTTCAAGTTTGTGATCGAACGGTCTGCTAACTACAGCATTACTGAGGTTGGCCTAAGTTCACCTAATTCAAACTTTTCGTAAAGAGAAGTCAAAATTAGGTTAATGGATGCACCTAGATCCAAAAGTGCCCTATCAAAAGTGTAATCCTCGATAACACATGAAATCAAAGGGGCACCTGGATCTCTCTTTTTCTAAGGAAGGTGATGCAGGATAACAGAACTAGCCTGCTTGAAGAGTGTCACCTTCTTCGGGGCAAATTCCCTCAGCTTACGTTTTTAAGTACATAAATCCTTCAAGAATTTAGCATAAGTCGAAATGTGTTTAATAGCATCGAGAAGCGGGATATTGATTTCAACATTCTTGAATATATTCAAGAGCTCCTCGTACTATCAATAGACTTCTTCCTGGGTTTAAGCAAGTCTTCAGGGAATGGAACATGAGTCAAATCTTTGGAATCAGATTCTTGAGCCTTGATTTCTTCTTTAGTGTTCTCCTTTCCTTCCTCAGGCTCACCAGGGTGTGATTGACTAGAAGAGGGTAATTTTGGGTCTTGGGTTTGCTGTCCACTCCTTAAGGTAACATAATTTGCAGAAGCATACAAGTTTGGGTCTTGGGGAGGGTTAGGAAAGATTGAAGGGGCTTGATTAGCCAGATATCTCATATTGGATGGAGAAACAGGACACTGCTCAACCACCTGAGCATGTGTGTGTGGGTCCCTTTGATTCCCGTACCCTTAGGCTCGATTGCCCTGATTCTGTATGTTGCGAGGGTTAGGTATGGGTTGAGATGGTAGAGATCCAGGTTGATGAGAATTAGTAATGAGCCCAGATTGCAAGTTGTCTAGTGAGGTTTTCATTTGTTGCATGAGTTGGAGCATGGATCTTTGCATCTCCACCATTTAACGGTTCAAATCAGCCTACCCTACAGGTTGACGGGCATTCCAAGTTGGCTGGTTGACCTGATTAGGGGGCAGTTGAGTGTATATGTGATCCTAACCCATTGGTATTTGCGATGCATAATTGCTTGGTAAGATTTAGAACTACTACCTTGAATTTTTCCAGGAGAAGTTAGGGTGGTTCCTCCAACCTGGATTATAAGAGTTAGAATGGGTTGGACCTCACATTCTCCTATACAGCATACACATCCTCATAGGGAAAGGATAGTGGGAAAGGAGAGCGATCAGAGAAACTAGGATCAAAGGCCCCAATTTGGAACCTATGGGGTTTCGAGTAATGCTGGCTTACAAGTTGAGCCGCTTCCAATTGATTCACGAACTCCTATCTAGTAGGAGCTCGTGAAGAATGGAATCTCGAGTTCTAGGATCAAGTGGATCGAGAAGTATTTGTAGACTTTCCAGCCATCCACTTTTCCATTCTTTTTGTAACTAGGTCCACTTTATCAAGTTTATTGCAAATCAATTCCATATCGAATGAATGAGAGTCGTGGATCTCATTAACATTCGATATGGGTTGTTGGGACCAGTTAAAAGTATCCATGGAGGCATGGTTGATGGAAATTTCACTCATTTCTTCAAACAATTCATACGCACTATCTGCATCCTTGCTAAGAAAATTGCCTCCACAAGAAGCATCCACGTGGTTACAGAGTTGCTCAGTCAACCCACGAAAAAAGATTTGCATGAGTTGCCATTTCGGCACTGATGCGAAATTTGGCATGATTTGTAAAAGTAGATTTTTAAAGTCGTAACATGCGAAATCGCATATGCTTTTGAATTAATTCCTAGATAGGGGAGTATCTAGGGTCATCCAAGGAGGTAGATTTGCAATTCAACTCTCTTGCTTAGAAATAAATCTCAACTTTCTTTTTGGTATTGTAAATATATTATTTTTTTCAGCTTTGAAATAATAAGGGCAAAGTGTGAATTGTGACGGAAAAGTGCTAACACCTAAAATTGCTAAGCTAAAACTTAAGAGATGAAAATGTCCACTACTTAAGCTCACTCTAGGCAAGTGGAAGCCTAGAGTAATTAGGGAGTAGAAGTAGAACAAGTGCTAGAACAAAAACAACAATTGCAACAAGAAATTAAAAAGAAGGCAATTTAATTAAGCAGAATTTGTGTTCTCTTACAAAGACAAGTAGAGGAATGCTTCTACTAAAAATGTAAAATATAAAAGCAATGGAAGAAACACAAATCCTCTTGTAGAATCTAGTGAAGAAGGGAGTCTTATTGCTCCAAGCCTAGCTACTCCTTGGCTTGAAAAGAGGGTCTCCTTCTTCTCCTTCCTTGAAAGCTCCTCCAAGGTGGATGCTCTCCACCCCAAGACTTTCCTCCTAGGGTGGGCGTGCACCACCCTCAAGTTCTCCTCCAAGGTGGCGTGGACAACCTTTAAGACCTCCTCAAAAGGTCTTCCTTGCCTGGCTCCTCCTTTGGCTGGCGTGGGCACAAGAGAGAAGGGAAGAGGGGAAGGCACCAAGGGGACAGAATATCCCCTTAATCTTCTTCTTCTTCTCTCTAAGGCATGGGCTTTAGGTAGAGTATGAGAGGAAATTTGCTAGCCAAGGATGGTTTGAATGGTGGTGGGTGGTGGTCTTTTTATAGGGTAGGTGAGGGGTTAAGGTGACTCTTGAAATGGAGGGCTAAGATGAGAAGATGGAGGTGGTTAGGTGATCCTAGGGCTAAGGATAGTTGGCGCCACCTAAGGGGTGTAAGTGGGTTAGTTTTAGGTGGCCAAGGGACACCTAAAAGTGGTGCCAACCATGGAGAGTTGCCATGGGTTGGCACCAACTTCTAGGCTTCTAGAAGGGGGTTGAGGTGGATGGTGGAGATGGCTTGGAGGGGTTATGTGTAGGGTGGATATGGGGGTTGAGGTTGGAGCCAAAAAGGGAGGTAGTTAGGGTTGGTTTTGGTGCCAACTTTAAGTGTCTTTTGGTGGTTAGTTGAGGGGTGAAAGGTGGTGAAGAGGTGGCGCCAACTTTGAGTAGAGGTGGAGCTAGCTTAAGTAGGCTTAGGTAGACTTGGAGTGGTAGGTTATGTAGGTGGAGTTAGTGTTAGGTTTTTGGTGCCAGGGAGGTGGATGATAGCTAAGCTAAGCTAAGCTAAGCTAGCTTAGCTAGCTATAGAGTAGAGGAATATGCCTGTGGAGCTTAGGGTTTGAGGAGAGGAGCTGGATATGCAGAGTTTGGAGCTGAATTGGAGTTGGCAGCTACTAAAGAGGTCAACATGGGGATACTCTAGCTGGATTAGCTTACTAGTTCTTTGCTAGCTGCTAAGCCAGGCTAAAGTAAGCTAGCTTCTATTGAATGGAGTTGAGGTGAGCTAGGTCTGGTGCTCTCGGGGAGGATTGAGCTGGTTGAGATAGCTAAGGTAGCTTAGCTCAATTAGCTTGTGCTAAGCTAGGTCCCTGGGAGTTGGACTTGAGCTTCTTGAGCTGGGATGAATTCTTCTTCAGCTGGCTAGAGTTGAGTGGAGCTAGATATAGCTGGATCTGAGCTGGGGTGAACTTCAGTCAACTCAGATGAGCTAGGTAGAGCTCCCTGTGGACTAGTGGGAGCTGAGATGAGCTAGACTCAACTAAGTTGAGTTGGATCTGAGCTGACCTGAGCTAGGGTGAGCTAAGATGAGCTCTCTTGAGCTGCCATTCAACTAAGATTAGCTAAATGGAGTTAGGATGAGCTAACCCTAGTCCAAGTGAGCTAGATTCCAGCTATGGTGAGCTGGATCAAGCTGAGTTCTAGCTATTCTGAGCTCCTCCTTCACCATTTGCCTTCTTGAGTGCTAGGGTTTTAGGGATCTGTATATCTATTCATCCCTAACACTCACAAAAACACATGAAAGCGACAAGAAAAAAAGCAATGCATGCCTATCCTAGTTAATGCGTATATCATGAAAACACGATGACAAATAATATTTATAAAACCGATGAGTATCGGGTCGTTCGCAGTAAGGAAATCCTGATTTTTAACGGAAGCTCTTCAATGAAACTAGTTCTAATAAGATATTTATTTATGTATATATGTATAGAGACACATCAAATATTCATAAGATCAAATTTCATTACATTGATAAAGAGTTTTTCATAATAGAAATTGGTATGCAAAAAGTAAAGATAGATAGAGAGAGAGAGAGGGAGAGAGAGAGATAGAAGAAAGTGGTAGAGAAACGACACCACTTGCAGGATGCTTGTGTGAGATGCGACAGCACCTCAGATCCAGAGCGCCACGATGAAGCCAGAGCAGAGTTGTAGAGGAGATGAGATATGTCTGTAGTTGATGGAAGAGAGAGGTTCTAAGTGGATGCTTTTAACTGGGGGGCCCTGGGCCTTCTTTTATAGCTTTTATGGAGGGCAAAAAGGGTATTTTAGCCTTTATCTTGTGCAACAACCCTTTGGCTAATTAGATCTGTTGATCGGGAGATCGACGGCTCTGATTTGGCCTAAAAATAACCTTCAAAAGGCCTTCTATGTAAGGATTCATTCTGGTGGTGACACATGGCACGTTGTGCGCCCTCAGATCCTCATCGCATGGCTCCCACTTGCCTGTGCCTTTGTGTTTTCGCCTTCGCCGCATGTCTTCAAATCCCATCTCATCGTCAGCCATCCGATTTCAAATTCTATGTGCACTTCTCGCACCTTCCTGATCTCGCAACAACCCGCGCAATCACACGTCTAGCCCACGGTGCGCTCTGATCGTGCCACATGGCATGCTCTGCGCCGTCAGATTGTGTAATTACGCCTGCACGTGCTCACCCGTCGATGTCGCATCAATTTTGCGCAGTGTAAGGCTCAAACCTGCATCTTGCGCTTACATGTGCATGCATGCACGCGAGCCAATGCACTACGAAAACTCTTTATCATATATACTTGCTTGTTTATATTTATACTAATCTAATCTGGGTGGAGACGTGGTGTGCTCGTGGCCGTTGGATGAAGATCCAATGGCCTACTCTACGAGGAGAGGTGCCTTCAGGAGTTGGGGGCGTGGTGAGGGGCGGATGCGATGGTACCACGTCGCGCCATCGTGGCCATCCGTTCTCCTTCTCTTTATATCTGATGACATAGGCCTCCGATTAAGTTTGTTTCTACACCGTTGGACTGCAAATGTCAATTTGGATCCATCCGTGTGGTTGGATTTGTCATCTAAGGTCCGGATCTTTGCCCTTTGGCTCCATGATCTCCATTCTTCTATGGACTATACACTATGCTCTAGTTGTCTGATCAGGATGATTTCGAAAGCGTTGAACTCCTGTCGTCGTTCTGCCTAGATCTGTCTGGTCTGATCTGACATCTACAGTTTCGAATCATCTGCAATTAAAATCATCTCTTTTAGGCCATAAAATGATGATATTATCTATATGACTAATGAACTAACTAGTATGCGAATTACGATGATTATGCATGCATTGATTCAAAGTTATGCTAGAATCTAGCTCAATTCAGGTGTTTTAGGTTGCATGATTGCTGTGTAATCACACCCCCATTCCTAAATCTTGCTAGTCCCTAGCAAATGCAAGACTAAATGGAAAGTGGTCCTACATAACAGATTTCTATCAAGAGTTTGGCTAAAGATTTATGTCTTTTGTTTTCATCCAATATTTAGTAATCTAGATAATTGTGAATGTGTTTTGTTGTAGTCTATGCAGCGAATCCAAGTGAAAAGCCAATCTTCATCTAAAGCTCATACTTGACCCTTAGCAAAAATCTATTGGGATAGGAAAACTTCTTCCCTCGGGGTTATGAAGTAATCTGTGAATTCAGCCCTGGCTTTTGGGTTAGGTAGAAGATTTTTTAGTCAAGTGGGTTTATTTTTGGTGGCTCACACTCATCTGGTGCTACATATAGACTAGTACTTTAGAACCTAGATTTCTAGATTATTAAATAATTTAACTCAGAGAGAGGCGAGAAACTGTGATTTTTAATTCATTTGTATTCGTTCTCTCTCTTTCTTTCTCTTCCTTTTTCTTTTCTTTCTTTTTAAGCTCATAATCTCACCAGATTTATCTGTATATTTGGTGGTCTCTCCTGTCACTAACACTCTGATTAGGTTCTGATAACTCTACGACTAAGTCAGCATTCCTCAACCTATATTCAGGTGGCCAGAAATACAGAAAAGTAGGTCAAGGCTGTATTTGGTGGATCATGAGGGTGATGGGTGTTGTTGCCTCAATACTCTTGAAATAAACTCTAAAAACACTTATGAACTTTTTTTTTCTTTTTTCTTTTTCTATCTTTCTTTTCTACTCCTTTCTTTTTTTTGTATATGTATATTTTTCTATATGCATAGACATATATACCTTCTCTCTTTTTTTCTTTTTTAGACATCTAACACAACACAGTAACACATACGACTTTTATTCACGAGACATTATTTGGGATTGTGGGTATTCAAGAGGATATCGGGTGACTTATTTGGTGGAAGTGCCTATTCTCGACACTGGGAAAATAATGGATAGGACAACGTATTTCTGACCTTGACATTAATACCCTCCTTCAGCCGAGGTTTCCGTAAAGGACGGTCGTGACCATCCACCTTAGTCATAGTTTTATTAAAACCCGCTCTCTGCATATTTTGCTTTATTTGGTGGCTCTCAAAAGCTGCTCACACTAAGAACTTGTACAATGAAATCGAGAGCGAAAACTATGCCTAACTCCGAGTATCATTTTCTCATTATCTAGAGGTTAAGATTCCTCATACTAGCCTTAGAGCACCAGTAAACTTTCCACTCTCATCTCACATGTGTTTGGTGGATCTGTTAGAAGATAGTTTGCCTGACTCCCTAATTGCTGTCCAAGGGTATAGGAGAAGAAGCACTGCTTCTTCTCGACAAACTAAAGATGTTTATCGGTCTTCACAAAGGATCCATTGCAAATTCTATGTGTAAGTGTGAAATTATACTGGATTCTAAACTTAGGAATCAACTTAAGAATAAATCCCTAATAAAACCTTAATAAAAATTCTTTATGCCTAAATGCATTTTATTATTATTATTATTTTTTATTTTAGACATAAAGAAAAGACATGCAATGTCCACTGATAGCGAAATACGCATGATTTGTAAAAGCGGGTTTTTAACGTTGTTGTAAAATGCGAATCCGCTTTCGCTTTTAAATTTATGTCCTAGATAAGGGAGTATCTAGGGTCGCCCAAGGAGGAAAAAATTGTAAAATTAATCCTCTTGCTCACAGATAGATCTCAACTTTCTTTTTGGTATTTTTCAATATGTAATTTTTTTTTTGTTTTGAAAAGACGAGGGCAAAATGCGAATTGTAACGGAAAGTACTAACACCTACAATTGCTTAACTAAAATTTAAAAGATAGAAATATCTTCTTCCTAAGCTCACTCTAGGCAAGTGGAGGCCTAGAGTAATTAGGAAGAAGAGGTGGAACAAGTGCTAGAACCAAAAGTAACAATTGCAATAAAAAGCTAAAAGAAGGCAATTTAATTGACTAGAATGATTGTTCTTTTCAAGGACAAGTAGAGGAATGCTTCTACTAGAACTAAACAAATCTAAAAGAAAGAAAAGAAACACAAATCCTCTTGCAAAAAAATGGTGAAGAAGGGCATCTTCTTGCTCCAAGCCTAGCTGCTCCTTGGCTTGAAAAGAGGGCCTCCTTCTTCTCCTTCTTTGAGAGCTCCCCCAAGGTGGAAGCTACCACCTTTAATGCTCTCTCCAAGGGGTGGGCGTACACCACCCTCAAAAAACTCCTCCAAGGTGGCGTGGACCACCTTCAAGATCTCCTCCAAAGATCTTCCTTGCCTGGCTTCTCCTTTGGCTGGCGTGACCCAAGAGAGAAGGGAAGAGGGGAAGGCACCAAGGGGAGAGAATATCCCCTTAATCTTCTTCTTCTTCTTCTCTCTTGGACGTGGGCTTCTTGGTGGAATATGAGAGTGAAATTGCTTGCCAAGGATGCCTTTAATGGTGGTGGGTAGTGGTCTTTTTATAGGGTAGGATGGGGGGTTAAGGTGCCCCTAGAAATGGAGGGCTAGGATGGAAGGATGGAGGTGGTTGGAGATCCTATGGCTAAGGTGAGTTGGTGCCAACCCAAGGGGTCTTAAATGGGGTGGTTATGGTGGTGTTGGTGTCTTTTGGTGGTGGAGAGACACCACCATTTTTGCGCCAACATGGGGTCTTCTAGAAGGGGGGTTAGGTGGATGGTGGAGATGGATTCAAGGGAAATTGTGTGGTGGAGATGAGGGGGAATTTTGGAGGGAAAAGTGGCGCCATTAAGGGGGTGGTTAGGGGTAGTTTTTGGTGCCACTTTTAGGTGTATTTTGGAGGTGGTGGGTAGGTTAGGTTGGTGCCAAGTAGGTTAGCTTATGTGGAGCTTAGGTGGAACTAGTTGGGAGGAGTTGTTAGGTGGGTTATTGGGATGGTACAAGCCAAGGAAGTTGGAGCATAGCTAAGATAAGCTAAGCTAAGCTAGCTTAGCTAATGGAGGAGTAGAGGAGAAGGTGTTGGAGCTGGATTTTGGAGGGAGGAGCTGAGGAGGAGAAGTCTGGAGCTGAAATTGGAGCTGGCTGCTGCTGAAGAGGATGGCATAGAGCTACTCTAGCTGGCTTAGCTTGCTAGTTCTTTGCTAGCTATTAAACCGAGCTAAAGTAAACTAGCTTCTACCATAATGAGCTAAGGTGAGCTAGGTCTGGTGCTCCCAGGGAGAATCAAGCTGGTTGAGGCAGCTAAGGTACCTTAGCTCAACTGAGCTGAGCTAAGCTAAGTCCTCGGGAGCTGGACTTGAGCTTCCTGAGCTGGGATGAGTTCTTCTTCAGCTGGCTGGAGTTGAGTGGAGCTAGATGTAGCTGGATCTGAGCTGGGGTGAACTCCTGTCAACTCAGCTGAGCTAGCTAGAGCTCCCTGTGAACTAGTGGGAGCTGAGATGAGCTAGACTCAGCTAGGTTGAGCTGGATCTGAGTTGACTTGAGCTAGGGTGAGCTAAGATGAACTCTCTTGAGCTACCATTTAGCTGAGATTAGATGAATGGAGCTGGGATAAGTTAACCCTAGTTCAAGTGAGCTAGGTTCCAGCTGTGGTGAGCTGGATCGAGCTGAGTTCCAGCTAGTCTAGGCTTCTCCTTGACCATTTGCCTTCTTGAGTGCTAGGGTTTTAAGGATCTGCATATCTGTACATCCCTAACACTCACAGAAACATATTAATAAGATAAATAAAAAATGCAATGCATGCCTAACCTAATTTATGCCTAAATGCAACCCAAAAACCCATTTTTGGAGTACAATCCTAAGAGCTAGGTTTGTTTTAATGCATAAGAATGATGATAAACTGGCGTTTATCACAACCCCATGCTTATCTTTTGCTAGCCTCTTTGCAAAACTTTAATTTTTTTGGAAAATGGAATTTTTGTGAAATCTAAATTTTTTGACTTTTGAGGAGAAAAAGAGATTAAGGGACCTTGGTAGATTAAAACACAAGAGGTATGGGATTCGTTAAAGATAAACATCAGGATGTGTTTTTGGATTCAATCATTAGACAGAACGGGATCAATATATCCTCCAGAAAATTCACAAATTAACCCCTTGTTAATTCAGATGACTTGAAATGTTGTTTTTTTAGGATTTTTCTGGCTCATGAATCTGATTCGCAACTTGCAAAATCCTTTAAAACCTTGAGTCTGTGCTTGTGAAATGCCAACATTTATAAGGACTTGTTATTATTATTATTATTTTTTTTTTTCACCCCCATGCTTATTTTTAGCTTAGTCTTACAGCAGATGTGTCGGGATCATCATTCCCGTTACCATTCCTCGAGGGGGCTCTGGCGCCAATACTTCGGGATAGCACTGTCCATGACACCACCCAGGAGCTCATAACCCCAAAACACGATGTGGTGAAAAGGGGCGCTCCAAGCAAACTCAAGCTCTTGCTCTGACACTGTAGGTAGAGCACCGTCCAAGACACTTAAGCTGCTAAAATGCGCTTTAATGCTCCATCTAAAGATATGGAATATAGATATGGAGCAACGCCGAGGCGATAACATGTTGACATCGCGTCCTCAAAGGAGGTATTTTCCTCCTTCTCGGCAGTCGGAACTGAAACCAATGATCTGCTTCAGACTTTTACTAAATCCAAACAAGGGAGTTTTTCAAAATTTTTAATTCTTTTTAAGTGTTGGCTTGTGTGTGAAAATAGACACAAGAAGTTTCTCAAGACACACAAGTTTTTGAATCAGAAACTAAGTCAAATACTTTCCGTATTACAAAATAGGATCAAGTCACCTGAACTATCATGAGTTTAGGTGGAATTTTAGAGAAGGATATCTGATCTAGTCTAAAATAGACCCTGGAATTCTAATGATTAGATCCATGTCCTCATCCTTAGTTTGTTAAAGATTAAATTCCATTGTACCAAAAGTGAATTTTTTTGACCTTAGTCCCGATTTCAAAATTTTTCCTCAAAAAGTTTTCAACATTTTTTTTTTTGGTATGCAAGCAAGAAATAAATAAAAGAAAATTGCATGTTTTTAGGTTTTGAACATCCTAAATCGATCGTAAAAATTTAAAAACACCCCCCCATGCTTAAGATATGCCATGTCCTCATTCATTAGGAGGGAAAAGGGATAACCTTAGTGAAGAACGGTCGGGTTTAGGATGAACAAAACTTGGAAAAAGAAGAAAAAGGGAAAGCAAGAAAAAAAAATGATGGGTTACCTCCCATCCAGTGCTGCCTTTTATGCCATTTAGCCGGGTGTGATGTGCATTAGTGATCAAGGGTGGTTGTCTCAATAAAATTAAAAGATTCAGACGGAATTTTAGGCGTATGGTCAAAATAGGGCTTTAAACGCTGGCCATTGACTTGAAATGTAGAATTAGTTTTTGGATCAAAAAGGTCAACAGCGCCGTATGGATATGTTTTATGGACAATAAAAGGTCCGGTCCATTTAGATTTTAATTTGCCAGGAAAAACACGTAATCTCGCATCGAAAAGCCAAACACGTTGATTAACGTCAAAGTGTTTCCGAACAATATATTTATCGTGAAATTTCTTTGTTCGATCTTTATAAATCCTCGCATTTTCATAGGAAAAATTACGTAATTCTTCCAATTCAGTTAATTGTAATTTTCTATGGTTACCGGCGTCAGATAAATCCATATTGAGTTGTTTTATTGCCCAAAAAGCCCTATGTTCTAATTCTACAGGGAGATGGCATGCCTTCCCGAAAATCATACGAAAGGGAGACATGCCAAGCAGAGTTTTAAAAGCGGTACGGTAGGCCCATAAAGCGTCGTCCAATTTGGTGGACCAATATTTACGGTCGGGCCTAACCGTCTTTTGTAAAATATTTTTAATTTCCCGGTTAGAAACTTCAGCCTGGCCATTAGTTTGGGGCTGATATGGCGTGGAAATTTTATGATTAACCCCATATTTAGAAAGGAGGTGACGGAATTGTGAGTGGGTGAAATGTGAGCCTCCGTCACTGATAATGGCTTTTGGTATGCCGAATCTTGAGAAAATATTTTTCTTAAGAAATTCGACAACCACATGGTGATCACTAGTGCGGGTGGGTATTGCTTCTATCCATTTAGAAACATAGTCGACTGCGACTAAAATATACAAATACCCACCAGAATTGATGAACGGTCCCATGAAGTCGACTCCCCAAACACCAAAAATTTCAACGTCTAAAATCGGATTAAGGGGCATCATATCCTTTCGAGTCATGTTGCTGATGCTCTAGCAACGCACACAGGACCGAACGAAGTCATGAGCATCTTTGTGCAAGCTGGGCCAATAAAATCCCGCATTAAAGATTTTAGCTGCAGTTTTCTTGCCCGAAAAATGTCCGCCACAGGCCATTGAGTGACAATGTGTTAAGATATCATGGATTTTAGAATCGGGGACACATCGTCGAATGACCTGATCGGCACAAATGCGGAAAAGGTCGGGCTCCTCCCAAAAATAATATTTAATATCAGCAAAGAACTTATCCCGTTTCGTTTTTGGCCAATCAGCGGGGATTTGTTCTATTGCTAAGTAGTTTGCGATGGGCGCAAACCAAGGGAGGGTTGTAGTAGCTAAAATACTTTCATCGGGGAACTGATCTGGCGGGGTCATTATGTCATTCGTCATAAGACGAGAGAGATGGTCGGCCACTACATTGTGCAATCCCGCCTTATCCTTGATTTCCAGGTCAAATTCCTGGAGCAGCAGAATCCAACGGATAAGGAGGGGTTTCGCATCTTTCTTTGTCAGTAAATATTTAATTGTTGAGTGGTCTGTATAAACAGTGACCTGTGACCCCAATAGATAAGATCTAAATTTTTCTAAGGCAAATACAATGGCAAGAAGTTCCTTTTCAGTAACCGTGTAATTCCTTGTGCATCATCAAGGGTTTTGCTAGCATAATAGATCACAACGGGCTTCTTGCCAATTCTTTGCCCTAGAACGGCCCCTACAGCAAAATCTGAGGCATCTGTCATTAATTCAAAGGGACTATTCCAATTAGGTCCCTGCAATATTGGCACCTCAGTAACCTCTTTCCTCAACCTCAAAAAACTCTCCAGGCACATATTATTAAAATCAAATGGCTGGTCTTTAGTGAGAAGCTGACTTAAAGGCTTAGAGATTTGGGAAAAGTTTTGTATGAATCGATGGTAGAAACCCACATGACCCAAAAAGGATCTGATCTGTTTGACAGTAGTGGGCGGTGGGAGCTTAGATATAGCATCTATTTTTGCCTTATCTACCGTGATTCCTTGTTTTGAAATAACATGGCCCAAGATAATACCTTCTTGGACCATGAAATGACTTTTTCCCAGCAGAGGACCAGATTAACTTCTATGCACTTTTGGAGAGTTCTTTCAAGATTTTTGAGGCAATGGTCAAAAGAATCTACAAAAATAGAGAAGTCATCCATAAAGACTTCTAAACATTCACCTACCAGGTCTGAAAAAATTGCAAGCATGCACCTTTGAAAAGTCGCAGGTGCATTGCAAAGATCGAAGGGCATTCTTCGGAAAGCAAAGGTTCCGAAGGGGCAGGTGAAAGTTGTTTTGTCCTGGTCCGCAGGATGAACCGCTACTTGATTATAGCCAGAATAACCGTCCAAAAAATAGTAAAATTCCCATCCGGCTAATCGCTCCAAGATTTGATCAATAAAAGGGAGCGGGAAATGATCCTTCTTGGTGGCGGTGTTTAATTTTCGGTAATCTATACACACGCGCCAAGAAGAAGTGGTTCGAGTGGCTATATTTTCCCCATTTTCATTGGTGACAACTGTTAGTCCAGCCTTTTTAGGGACAACTTGAGTTGGACTAACCCAGGAGCTGTCAGAAATGGGGTAGATGATATCAGCATCCAGCCACTTAATAATCTCCTTTTTTACCACCTCCTGCATACTAGGATTCAAGTGCCTTTGTGGTTGGCGGGAGGGACGAGAATCATCCTCTAAATATATACGATGCGTACAATAGGACGGATGAATGCCTTTAAGATCAGAAAGGGTCCAGCCAATAGCTTTTCGATATTTACTCAAAACCTGGAGAAGTTTGTGCTCTTGTGCCCCGGTGAGTCCATAATTTATAATCAGGGGCAGGGTCTGATTTGGACCCAGGAAGACATATTTAAGGGAATCGAGCAAAGGTTTTAATTCCAATTGTAGGCCCGGTTCCGAAAGAGTTTCTACTTTGTGGGTTAGAGGTGAGGTGAGAGTGAAAGGGTCAGCTGGAATGTTAGCTTGTCGTGTGGTTGAGGTGGAAGGGTGAGAAAAAGTGGATTGTTCAGGAACCGTATTTACAGCAAAACAGGAACCTAATTGGGAAATCTGCAATGTTTCCTCCACAATGTTTTCTATTTCTGAATCCGAATCATCAAAGAAATCTGGTTCTTGGAATCGCTTAGAGGCTTGAAAAATGTCTAGGGTTACAGATTCACCGCCACACATGATCTTCATCTTTCCGGAATCACAATCAATATTGGAGCAGGCGGTGGCTAAGAATGGTCTTCCAAGAATAATGGGGGCAAACTTAAGTGCTTCAGGCACCTCTATGTCCAAGACTAAAAAGTCTACTGCGAATAGATAATTTTTGACCCGGACAAGAATATCTTCAACAATTTCCCTTGGTTTAATCGTAGATCGGTCGGGTAATTGGAGAGTAACCTCAACAGGCTTCAATTCACCGATCTTAAATTCCTCAAAAATAACTGTGGGGATAAGATTAATTGAGGCACCAAGATCCAACAGAGTGCGATCAAATGAGGTATCATTAATGATAACTTGGATTAGGGGGACGCCGGGATCTTTTCTCTTAAGAGGCAGTTGGCTCTGCACAACTGAGCTGACTATCTCTGGAAGAATTACCCTTCCTAAATTTTTGGGCTGCCTTTTTGGAGTACATAAATCTTTTAAAAATTTTGCATATGCAGGGATATACTTAATGGCATCTAGGATAGGGATATTAATTTCTACTTGCCCAAATAAATCCATTAGTTCCTTCTCAGTGGGCTCGGATTTTGTCTTCTTCTTTTTTGAAGAGTGGAGGGCTTGTGGAAATGGGGTAGGGTTGCCCTGTTTTGCATGAATTGGTTCCTGAACAAGAGGAGGGGAAGAGTTAATCTATGTGTCATTAGAGCGGGTTTCTTTAACAGGTAGGGTATTGTGAGTGGTTTTCCCATTCCTCAAGGTAATTGCATTTGCAGTCTGGTTGTTTCTAGGATGAGGACGGGGTGCCTGGCTGTTATTGAAACCTGGCGGATGCTGAGGTGCTGGCTGAATAGGTTGACTAGGATATCCACCTTGGAATTGATTCATTTGATTGTTTGGGTTGGGCATTGGTTGGGATGGTAAATTCCCAATAGGTCGATGATCAGGAGTAACCTTAACTTGGTGTTGTAAATTGGTAATCATGCGGGTTACTTCTGTCATTTGAGTCTGCATTCCTTGCAGAGTTTTCATGACCTGATTATTAATATCATGCTGGGATGGTCCAGGTTGATACAAAGGTTGCCCATAATTCCCAAAATAGTTTTGTTTGGGAAAAGGAATCTGATTCGGGTTTTTCCAGGAGTGATTCAGGTTAGTCCTCCAATTTTGACTGGAAGTGTTCGAGGGGTTTCTAAATTTCTCCTGGAGAGCATAAATATTTTCTAAGGTGGAGTGAAAAATATTTTTGTCAAAATTCCCTGTCAAATCTTGCAGGAAATCAGCCGGAAATTGCTGGCCAGTAGATGTGGCTTCTATATTGTGTAGATTTTCTCTTCGAAGAATGTGTGGGGGGTTAGTGTGTGGAGAGTGGATGTGTGGAGCTTGTTTGTTTGTGAGCTTTTCTTCAATTTTCTTTTGGTGAATTTGCATCTGGTCCAGTCGTTGAGCTAACATATATAAATCATCTTGTGTGACTGGAACAGAGGTGGATTTGGAGTCAATTTCATGAACTCCGTGTCTGGGGTTTTGTGATCTGCCAAAAGTGTCCATTGAAGTCATGTTAAATGAGTTTTCACTCATTTCTTCAAAGAGAAGATAGGCACTTTCGACGTCTTTGTTTAGAAAATTGCCCCCACATGAGGCATCCACAAATCGTTTTAATTGATCTTCTAATCCATGATAGAAGATCTGCACTAACTGCCATTGTGGAATTTCATGGTGGGGACAACTTCTTAGAAGTTCCTGAAATCTTTCCCAGGCTTCGTGGAGGGGTTCACCAATTTTTTGTTGAAAGGTCGTTATGGATCTTCTTAATGCATTCGTTCGACCAATCGGAAAAATTTTTTTAAGAAAAGCACTTTTTAATTGGGGCCAGGTGGTAATAGGACGCCCAACTGTTCTAAACAAGTGCGATGCTTTATCTTTAAGAGGGAGAGGAAAGAGTCTCATTAACCACATGTCTTCCTGCACATTGCGGGAATGAGTGGTTTGAGCGAGGACAGTTAATTCCTCGAGATGACAAAAAGGGTCCTCTCTTGGAAGACCATGAAAATGCTTGATAAGGTTTAGAATGGCTGGTTTGATTTCGAAATCCCCTTGTGGTATGACCACCCCTGGTCTTTCCTCATAATTGGAAGGATCATAGAAATCCTTATGAGGAACGACAGGCTGTTGGCGGGGTGGTGGATTTTGTCCTTGATTAGATAGGTTCGTGATAGTGCTAGCTAGATCTTCTTGATTTTGTTGTAGTCGAGCCAAATGGTCGACCATTAATGCAAAGGGATTTGTATTTTGGGTTATAATTGGAGGGCCACCTGGCCCTACTGGTATTTCTGGTTGCTCCAAGTTAGGAAGGTGAGGGAGGGTGAAGTCAGCTTGTGGGTCGGCTGACGGGTTAGAAGTGGAAGCAGAATTATTTTGACGGCTTCCTGGGTTTTCCATTTTTTTAGAAGACGAGGGGGAAGAAGACAATGATTTGCTGCTGTGGGGGGCGAAATCAGATGGTCCCTCGAGGTGTGGTTTTTGGGACCGTCGCCCGTGCATGCACTACTTGGAAGAATTGGAGGGGAGGAGAAGAGAAAGAGATGAGAGAAAGTGTGCAATTCAAACAAACAAATCTGGACCTAACTTAAATGCGACTCCCTAATAATAAACCTAAGACTTGGTCTATGTAGGAAATAACTAGTCAATAGTGAATACCCGTTCTGTCAACAAATCTAGCCAAGTTGCTTAAGGGGAGGTTTGGGCCCAAACGTTTCCCAGGGAAAACCCTGGGTGCTTGTACAAACACACGCCTGGTCGTTTGACACGGCCCCTCAGCCTGAACACCAGATATAGATGACAGAATTGGTACTAACTAAAGAAAACTTAAGACCTAAATAACAAGCCTAAGTTGATAAAGCCTTAGGGGTCAAGTTGCTACAAATTTTAATTAGGTCTAGGATGCTATAGTGCACACGGAATGTGGAGGGTGTTTATTGGGATGTTTCCCTATTATTTTGGTTTTTTTGTGTGTGTGCAGGAATTGGAGAGTGGCTCCAATGAAAATCAAGTTGTCACACAATTTTCTTGTATTTGTCTTTTAGGATTCAATTTAATTAAATGTGTTTTAGGGTTTTTCTCTTTAAATTTTCAAAAAAGTTTGAAATCTCACAATCAAAGGAAAGACAAGTTATATTGGTGATGGTTAATTTCCTTTAATGTGAGTCTCTAAAAAGGAAGAGAGAAACCCTAAGCCAATTTCCCTAAGACAGAAAATTACTACCAATGGATTGATTTTAGGCTTTCTGAATTAAGTAGTGGTCCAAACAAGTCAAACAATACCACTACTTTGAATAAAATCAAACAAGGATTCCAAAAAATATTTTTGTAAGATTTTAGGAATTTGTTTGACAATTTTTTTGAATTTTTAATTGTACTGGTGTCAAAGTCTAGAAATGATACTTGTGAATATTTTGGACTTTTCAGTATTACCGCCGACCTCAGAAAATTTTTATGATTTTATATGATGTGTAAAATTACACAAGGATTGCAGCAACCTAAATTTCACAAAAATTGGATGAGCATAAAAATTCTAAAAATTCCTGGACAGTAGCAAAACAGGAAGATTAGAGGGTGTGACCCTTCTACAGTCCACTAATTTTAAAAAATTAAATACAAATCCAATTGTTCTAAAATTTGGAACAGATGTTCCTAACGTAGTTGGGAATCACTATATGAAATTGTATGATTTTAGGTGGCTTGTGGTGTTAGGAATCAATTTTTCAAGTCCAGACAGAAATTTGGACCCAAAAAATAGAATACCAATACTTGCAATGGAGTGGTGTTAAAGAAGCATTCAAGCAAACAATGGATTTTATATAAACACCACTCCACTTAATTAATTTGTTTGGGATCCTGAAAGCCAAGTTTAATATGTTTTTGGTAGTTTTAATTAATTATGTGACCAGAAAGAGGAACCAACCTGAATTTCGCAGGAAGAAAAGGAACTTTAAGCTCTCGCTTCCAGATTCCCACCTTCCCGTGGTAGTTCCTGCAGACACAAAAGAAAGAAAGAGAAGGGGATGAGATCCACTTCAAGCAAGAGAAACTTAATTAATGCAAAGCCGTGCCTCCCCGGCAACGGCACCAAAAAGTGATAGCGAAATACACGTGATTTGTAAAAGGAGGTTTTTAATGTCGTTGTAACACGCGAATCCGCTTTCGCTTTTAAATTTATATCCTAGATAAGGGAGTACCTAGGGTCATCCAAGGAGGCAAAAATTGCAAAATTAATCCCCTTTCTCACAGATAGATCTCAACTTTCTTTTCGGTATTTTTCAATATGTAATTTTTTTTTTGTTTTGAAAAGACGAGGGCAAAATGCGAATTGTAACGGAAAGTTCTAACACCTACAATTGCTTAACTAAAATTCAAAAGATAGAAATATCTTCTTCCTAAGCTCACTCTAGGAAAGTGGAGGCCTAGAGTAATTAGGAAGAAGAGGTGGAACAAGTGCTAGAACCAAAAGTAACAATTGCAATAAAAAGCTAAAAAAAGGCAATTTAATTGACTAGAATGAGTGTTCTTTTCAAGGACAAGTAGAGGAATGCTTCTACTAGAACTAAACAAATCTAAAAGAGAGAAAAGAAACACAAATCCTCTAGCAAAAAAATGGTGAAGAAGGGCATCTTCTTGCTCCAAGCCTAGCTGCTCCTTGGCTTGAAAAGAGGGCCTCCTTCTTCTCCTTCCTTGAGAGCTCCTCCAAGGTGGAAGCTACCACCTTTAATGCTCTCTCCAAGGGGTGGCCGTGCACCACCCTCAAAAAACTCCTCCAAGGTGGCATGGACCACCTTCAAGATCTCCTCCAAAGATCTTCCTTGCCTGGCTTCTCCTTTGGCTGGCGTGACCCAAGAGAGAAGGGAAGAGGGGAAGGCACCAAGGGGAGAGAATATCCCCTTAATCTTCTTCTTCTTCTTCTCTCTTGGACGTGGGATTCTTGGTGGAATATGAGAGTGAAATTGCTAGCCAAGGATGCCTTGAATGGTGGTGGGTAGTGGTCTTTCTATAGGGTAGGATGGGGGGTTAAGGTGCCCCTTGAAATGGAGGGCTAGGATGGAAGGATGGAGGTGGTTGGTGATCCTATGGCTAAGGTGAGTTGGCGCCAACCCAAGGGGTCTTAAAGGGGGTGGTTATGGTGGTGTTGGTGTCTTTTGGTGGTGGAGAGACACCACCATTTTGGCGCCAACATGGGGTCTTCTAGAAGGGGGGTTAGGTGGATGGTGGAGATGGATTCAAGGGAAATTGTGTGGTGGAGATGAGGGGGAATTTTGGAGGGAAAAGTGGCACCATTAACGGGGTGGTTAGGGGTAGTTTTTGGTGCCACTTTTAGGTGTCTTTTGGAGGTGGTGGGTAGGTTAGGTTGGTGCCAAGTAGGTTAGCTTATGTGGAGCTTAGGTGGAACTAGTTGGGTGGAGTTGTTAGGTGGGTTATTGGGATGGTACAAGCCAAGGAAGTTGGAGCATAGCTAAGCTAGGCTAAGCTAAGCTAAGCTAAGCTAGCTTAGCTAATGGAGGAGTAGAGGAGAAGGTGTTGGAGCTAGAGTTTGGAGGGAGGAGTTGAGGAGGAGAAGTCTGGAGCTGAAATTGGAGCTGGCTGCTGCTGAAGAGGCTGGCATAGAGCTACTCTAGCTGGCTTAGCTTGCTAGTTCTTTGCTAGCTATTAAGCCGAGCTAAAGTAAACTAGCTTCTACCATAATGAGTTGAGGTGAGCTAGGTCTGGTACTCCCAGGGAGAATCAAGCTGGTTGAGGTAGCTAAGGTAGCTTAGCTCAACTGAGCTGAGCTAAGCTAAGTCCCCGGGAGCTGGACTTGAGCTTCCTGAGCTGGGATGAGTTCTTCAGCTGGCTGGAGTTGAGTGGAGCTGGATGTAGCTGGATCTGAGTTGGGGTGAACTCCTGTCAACTCAGCTGAGCTAGCTAGAGCTCCCTATGAACTAGTGGGAGCTGAGATGAGCTAGACTCAGCTAAGTTGAGCTGGATCTGAGCTGACTTGAGCTAGGGTGAGCTAAGATGAACTCTCTTGAGCTACCATTTAGCTGAGATTAGCTGAATGGAGCTGGGATAAGCTAACCCTAGTTCAAGTGAGCTAGGTTCCAACTGTGGTGAGTTGGATCGAGCTGAGTTCCAACTAGTCTGGGCTTCTCCTTGACCATTTGCCATCTTGAGTGCTAGGGTTTTAAGGATCTGCATATCTGTACATCCCTAACACTCACAAAAACATATTAAAAGGACAAATAAAAAATGCAATGCATGCCTAACCTAATTTATGCCTAAATGTAGCCCAAAAACCCATTTGCGGAGTAAAATCCTAAGAGCTAGGTTTGTTTTAATGCATAAGAATGATGATAAACTGGCATTTATCATCCACCCCCCCATGCCTATTCATTACAATGTCCTCATCGAAATGTATGCATGAAAATCAGAAATATAATAAGCAAGAGGAGGGGATATCACCTGACTTTTCTTGTTGATCCTAGGTCAGCATGGATGCAGAAGATGCAGAGCTACCTGTAATAAATACTGGGTTGCCTCCCAGATAGCACTAAGTTTAACATCATTTGCCAGACTTAAACCCAAAAATATATGTAATTCAATGTTGTGGGTCAAGAGAAGGGGTAATAATTGTTGGAGAGAGATTCAAGATCAGTATAAAGATATGATCCTTAGGTCTAAAAATCGGTGATCCAACTGATGATGCAGCCCTATTCCAAAGAGTCTTTTTGATTTGGAATATGAAATAGGGTTAGGTGGATGAGGTTCAAATTGTAGAGCCTGTCTGTCAATCCAGTTCCATAATTCAAGAAGAGGTGGTATAGGATCTGGATTGAAATCATGATTTAGAATTAAATCTGGTTCTGAGTCAGAGTAATAAGGATCTTCATAATGGTAGTTGATATCAAAAATCATGACTTCTCCAGGCTCTCGATCATATGAGGGTGTTGAAGGTGGAAAACTACGTGTTCACAGTTGGATTCGAAAACCCGTCGTTGTAGTTCGAGTCGCAAAGAAATCCACTCAACAGATAAAATTTATATTGAAATTTTGTAAGGAAGTTCAGAGTTGAACACAGGGATGCTACATCGATCTCAAAATCCGCAGTTATTTTTTCTTTTTATTTTTGTTTAAAAGGTGAAATAATCACAATGGAAGCAATATAAACAATAAGAGAGAGAGAGAGAAAGAACAATCACTCGATATTTGAATAATGTTTTACAACTAGGAAAGCAAGAAATGATTACACTAGAAAGTGGGAAATTGTTACAACTAGAAAGCAGGGAATTCTACTCTAGAAAGCAATAAAAGAAAGGAGAGAGAAGTTATCCTCCTCGATGAATGCTTGGAGGATGAGCCGGACAGAGGCAATGCCTAGAAGATAGAGAATGAGGCATGAAGAAGGAGGATGAAGTCAGAAGAATGGGAACGACGTAGCACGTCGTCGTCATCGTAGGATCCACTTTCAGAACTAGGGCGAAAACTTGGTTTTTGCTCTTGAGGAGCATCCCGGGTGTGGGACAAGCTTCTCTTAAGCTTTGCAGAGGGAGAGAGGAGAAGGAAGGGATGAGAAATTCATAGGGTTGGGGTCTCCTTTTACAGTTGCAAGGAGTGGGGGCATTTTGGATATTTTAATTTCAAAAACATTAATTCAGGGGCTTTAGTGATGGATTTATCGGTCACTAAAGGCCTGAACATGGTCGACGTGCACGCACCATGTGCGCCTCCCTGCCTTCTGCGCCCTAATGCCTACGCATGCTTGGATTGATCATGATCGGACGGTCGAGATCGATCCTCACCCACGCCTACTCTTCAGCTTCGCACCGCCTAATCGCATGTTAGATCTGGTGTGAGGTGGGGCGTCTGATCCCGCGTACGCTCGATTGGGCGATCAGCGCTGTCTGCAGCCGATTGCGTGCTCATGAATATTCGCCTATGCTCTGTGGATGCAGATTCGAACGCGCGTCACGCGCTCGCGCAACGTGCTCGACCGCTGTGCTCCGGCGGCGACTTTGTTGCATGGAGGATTTAAGGTGTGTGTGCTTACAGCCATTTGATCAATATCCAACGGCCTAGATCGTGCATTGAAAACCCTTTGGAGATGAAGCGGCTATTCTGAGGGCCGATTGGGAGGCTAGGATGGCACCACGTGGTACCATCTTGGTCGTTCATCTTCTGAGTGTTGTAGACGGTGCCATGGGTGTCGGATTGGATCGATGTTTGCACCGTTAGGCTACGATCATCGATCCGAACCCATCCATACAGTCGGATTTATCGTCTGAAGTGCGGATTGGAACCATCTTGGCCCTTGATCTTTAGGGTTCCTCGGTCTCTATCTGGTGCTACGGATGTTCGATCAGGGCGATCTTAGAGTCGAACTCCAATCGTTGCCCTGATCAGATCCGTATGGTTGGATCTTCGATCCGAGGCCCCAATTACTAAGTTGCCCTGTCCCTGAGCATAAAAGGAGACAATACTATACGATTTATACAACTTGACCTAAATGCATGGTTATGCATGTTATGAAATATTTACAATGTATGATGCTAATATGATACTAAAAACATGCATTAATAGACATTTTAGGTTAATCAGATGTATTCACATTAGAGGGCAAAGGTGGAGTTGTGCTGAATTCATCAAAATCCTCATCAGATATTCTCTCTTCCTCATCCGAAGTCGTTTCTTCCTCAAATTCAAGACATCCATTTGAATAAGTTGGCTTATAAGTTCTTCCCCAGTCCATTATGTGTTGAACTTCTTCTTCTGGGGTAGTTTCTTGGTTCATGTCCTTAGATTGTCCATTTTCTTTAACTCCCTCAAAATTTAATAGCTCTTGTATTTCAGGGTGGATGTATTGAGGATTCTTAATATCATCATCTAATTTGTCATAAGTTACTCCCAAGAGTTTCTCTATCTCACTAATGTCCTTTTCAATCTGATTTTCCATGGGAGGTGGTAGATCACAATTATCCTCAAGTACATCCCCTTCTTTCTTTTCGTGCTGGTCTTGAGCTTTGGCAGAATTTGGATCATCTTTAGTGTGAATTGCCAAAACTTGTTCAATTGTTCCTATGATCTTGATGGAACCACAATTCACCTTATTCTTTTGGGAAGTTTTAAAAATATTGAGTTGACAATTCTTCCTTCCAAAGGTAATGTGCATAATCCTCGTCTCGTAGTTAATTAGAGCCTTGGCAGTGGCCAAGAAAGGTCTCCCTAAGATTATTGGGGTGTGGTTCAGGTTTTTTGATGCCTCCATATCTAGAACAAGGAAGTCCATAGGGTAGTCAAAATCCCTCACTTTTACAATCACATTTTGTACAAGGCCCTTTGGAATTTTGGTTGACCTATCAGCAAGCTGAAGGGTCACATCAGTATGTTGCAAGGGGCCTAAATCTAGTTCTTCATATAATTCTATGGGGATTAAGTTGATGGAGGCACCAAGGTCTAATAAGGCTCGATCCAGGATGAAACCATCTATTTCACATGAGATTAAGGGGGTCCATGGATCTTTCTTTTTAGGAGGGAGATTATTTAGGATGATGGCATTGGCTTGTTCAGAAATCATGACCCTTTTTGATGATTTGGCCTGGCGTTTCGGTGTACATAATTCCTTCAGAAATTTCACACAGGCTAGGATGTTCTCAATAGCCTCAAGGAGTGGTATATTCACCTGGACTTGCTTTAGAATCTCAAGCCACTCCTTAGATTGATTTATTTTCTTTTCTCTAGGTTTGATCAAGGCTTTACGAAAAGTTTCTTGAGAAAAATCATGACTATTCAAATCCTGAGTCTTGTTTTCTAGATTAGTTTGATCTCCCAGGTTAGATTTAGGCTCCTCATGATCTTGGTAAGATTTTGATGTAGACGAATCTTGGATTTGTTTCCCACTTCTCAAAGTGACAGTACAACCATGTGCATTAGGGTTAGAAGGGTAAGGTGGGTTTTGCAAAATGGGTTGAGCCTGGGTTGGGTTATGGTTAACCAAGCCTGGTGGTTGTTGGGGAGCAAGCTGAATTAGGTGTGCTTGTTGGTCCTATGTGTTGTGTTGGTTAACCCTATTGAGGTTCCTTGGGTTTGGGATGGGTTGGGATGGCAGCATCCCGTGTTGTCTAGCATCAACTAGCTGGTCTAGTCATCCCGTTAGTTCTATCCTCAATTGATTCATCTCTCCCTTATGTCTCAGATTCATCTCTCACATTTCTTTGAGGACTAGACTCAAATCAGAGGGCTGGTTTTCCTGAGTAGGTTGTGTATACCTACTAGGTTGCCCATAAGTGTTTGGCTTAGTCAAGTTAGGACCTGGGGTGGGTTTCTGACTTGACCAAGCAAAGTTAGGATGGTTGCGCCATCCAAAGTTGTAAGTGTTTGAATAAGCCTCATTTCTAGTGTAACCCTAGAGTGCATTCACATCCTCAGGATAACTAGGCATTGAGTTGCCTAGTTCAGAATTTGAAGGCATTAAGGTCCCTCCTTGGCACCTAGAAAGAGATGGGTCCAAGTACAGTTGGCTCATAGGTGGAGCCATGGTTAGGTCATTGATGTTGTGCAAGGATTCCTAACCTAGAGGGTTGGGGAATTGGTCATGGGTTAACATATTCATTCCTTGGGTAGGCATAGGATTTAATCTAGATTGTATACCTAAGGAACTCCCACCTTTTAGAAGATTATCTAGTTTCTTATCCAAATTCTCCACATTCTTTCCCACAAGTTCCACCGTGTCTAATCGTTGTCCAATTAGCTCTAAATCAACCAAGCTTGAATTGTTGTTAACTTCGTAAACTCCTCTTCTTGGTTGATTAGCTCTGTTAAAGGCGGACATTGAGACATTGTTGAGGGAATTTTCACTCATATTCTCAAACAATTGAAAGGCTCCCTCAGCATCTCGACTCAACAAATTGCCCCCACATGCCGCATCAACAAAATTCTTTATATTATCACTCAACCCATAATAGAAAATATGGGCCAAGTGCCACTTCGGACTCCCATGATGAGGGCATTTCCTAGCTAAATAATTGAACCTCTCCCAAGCCTCATGTAGTTGTTCCTCAGGGTTTTGCTTAAAGGTTGTTATGGAACATCTAAGGGCATTAGTTTTTCCTACTGGGAAGAATTTCTTTAGGAATGTGCTTCTCAGGTCTTCCCAAGTTAGGATTGGTCTACCAATTATTCTCAACCAATGTGCAGCTCTATCTTTCAGGGAGAATGGGAACATCTTCATCATTAGGGTACCTCCATTCATGTTCCTAGGGCCAAAGGTTCTTCCTATGTGAAGGAGCTCTTCAAGGTGGTGGAAGGGGTAATCTGATTCACGGCCACGGAAGTGGGGAATCAAGTTAATAATCTGAAGTTTGAGTTCAAAATCTTCCCCATCCTGAGGTACTCTAACAAAAGGTTCAGGTTATGCATTAGGAGGGTTATAGAAGTCACGGAGGGGCCGATCTGCCCTTCCATTTTGGAGTCGAGTGATGGCCTGCACTATGACTTCCATCTGTTGGTCATGATGCTAGCTCTGCTTAGTGATCTGCCTTTGTAAGAGAGTCAGGGGATCCAGATTTTGTTTATCGATCTCTTCTTCCTCATGGTGACTAGCCATTGCAAAGGGTTTAGATTATGGATAAATAGGTCTTCTCCTAGGATTCCTTTTCAATGGTGGTAGCAAATCAGGATTTTGAGATCTTCTACCTTACATACCCCAGAAGAATGTCTATAGATGAGAAGGAGAAGATAGATGATAGAAAACCCCACTCGCTCAATGCAAGCAATCAAACTGGTCCTTAGAGTGTCAACCCTAATTAGACCTGATCTTGGCTCCCCAAAACACGACTGAGTTAGATCAATCCTTGAATTACTTGGCTGGCCAGAAGGATGGAACCCTTAGGACACCCTGCACGGTGGGACACCACTAAAGGTTAATGCGGTTATCGCACCGACCTTTCTTGTCAGCAGTAAGTCCAAGTAGACAAGGCCTTGACCTTAGCCCAATCTGGTTTCAAGTCCCCAAGTCTATTAGTCTTGCCTAGGGCACGTCTACTCAATTTTAGGTTTGGGTTTGATGTGCTTTTGGAATATGATGGGCGTTAGGGGGGTGTTTGTCCTTAAGATTGATTTCAGAGATGTGAAGTGCTCAGGCAAACAGGGTTCACAAGCAATTTCTTATGATGAAGTATCTTTTAAGATTCAAATGCATGTGTTAATGAATTTTAGGGTTCACTTGATTAGATAATTTCAATCAAGTTTCTAATGAGGCACACAAAAGTTTTGCAAATCCCAATTTGTTTGATAGATTTCCTTTAAGTATGGAAATGCAGGTGTGCTCTATCCTTAAAGTGAAACCCTATGCACAGGTATTTCTAAATGATTCTTTTAAGTTTAAAATGATGAGTGGTGTGACCCAAGCAACAAAATCAATTGATCCTTATGGCCCCATTAACCAGGCACTCAAAAAATATTTTTTTCAAGAATTTTAATGTATGTTTTCTATTTGTTTCTGATTTAATGTGTACTAGGAGTTTTGCAGTATGTTTTGACCCCCAGTTGGTGAATAGATAATCTGTGCAATTAAGCATGCAAGAAATATTTTTATCAGAATTTTCTAAAATTCTTGAATTTCTTCAAAAATCAATGCCACAAATTTCAAGTCAATCAGAGTTGTATAAAAATTCCTAGGATATTTTGAACTCCAAAAAATTAGGAACAAAATCCGTATTGATAATAGATCAGTGTGTGAATTTTTAAAAATTTTCTATAACTCAGATTTGTGCAAATTTTGGATATGTTGTTCCTGACTTTAAATCCATGTTCAGTAAAAATTTGATAATTTTTGGACATGCGAATCTTCAGGAATTGAATTTTTAATATGAAAATTTATTTCAGCCCGAAATCAAGAAAAATATATTTTTTCTTTTTTTTTGTTTTTAATAAGCAAACAAATTCTAACTAATCCTAGGGTTCAAGCAAATCCTAAATCTAAATAATCTAAACAATGGGTACTTACCTGAGGTTTGAACCCACACTTCCTCCGTTGTCGTGTTTGATTTAGATTTCTTCATTTCCTGCACATACGAAATCAACGAAAAATACACACCGAAAAACTTAAAAAATTTCCGTTGCCTCCTCGGCAACGGTGCCAACTTGTTCGGCGTGTGATTTGCATTTTAAAAGTTGTTTAGTTGTAGTATATCGTGAAAACACGACGACAAATAATATTTATAAAATCGGTGAGTACCGGGTCATTTGCAGAGAGGCAATCTCGATTTTTAATGGAACTTCTTCAATGAAACTAGCTCTAACATGATATTTATATATGTATATATGTATAGAGATGCATCAAATATTCATAAGATTAGATTGCATTGCATTGATAAAGAGTTTTTCATACTAGAAATTGCTATGCAAAAAGTAAAGATAGATAGAGGGAGAGAGGGAGAGAGAGCGAGATAGAAGAAAGTGGCAGAGAAACGATGCTGCTTGCAGGATGCTTGTGCGAGATGCAACAGCACCTCAGATCCAAAGCATTGGGATGAAGTCCGAGCGGAGTTGCAGAGGAGACGGAGAATTGCAGAGAAGACGGGAAATGTCTGGAGTTGATGGAAGAGAGAGGTTCTAAGTGGATGCTTTCAACTGGGGGGCTCTAGACCTTCTTTTATAATTTTTGTGGAGGTCAAAAAGGGTATTTCAACCCTTAATCTTGTGCAACAACCCTTTGGCTAGTTAGATCTGTTGATCAGGACATCAATGGCTCTGATTTGGCCTAAAACTAACTTTCAAAAGGCTTTCTATGCTCAGATTCATTCTGGTGGCAACACGTGTCATGCTGTGCGCCCTGAGATCCTCATTGCACGGCTCCCGCTCACCCGTGCCTTCACATTTTCACCTTCACCGCATGCCTTCAAATCCTGCCTCATCGTTAGCCATCCGATTTCAAATTCTACATGTGCTTCTCGCACCTTCCTGATCTCACAACAACCTACGCAATCACGCGTCCTACCCACGGTGCGCTCTGATTGCGCCATGTGGCATGCTCTGCATCGTCAGATTGTGCAATTGCACCTGCACGCGCTCGCCCGCCGATGTCACATCAATTTTACGCAGTGCAGGGCTTGAACCCATGTCCCGCGCTTACGTGCGCACGTGCACGAGCCAATGCGCTGCGCAAACTCTTTATCATATATACTTGCTTGTTTATATTTATATTGACCTAATCTGGGTGGAGATGTGGCATGCTCGTGGCCATTGGATGAAGATCTAACGGCCTACGTTGCGAGGAGAGGTGCCTTCAGGAGTTGGGGGCATGGTGAGGGGTGGCTGCGATGGTGCCACGTGATGCCATCGTGGCTGTCCGTTCTTCTTTTCTTTATATTTGATGACATAGGCCTTTGATTAAGTTGATTTCTGCACCATTGGACTGCGAACGTCGATCTAGATCCATTCGTGCAGTTGGATTTGTCATCTAAGGTCTGGATCTTTGCCCTTTGACTCCATGATCTCTATTCTTCTATGGACTATACATGATGCTCTGGTTGTCTGATCGGGACGATTTCGGAAGTGTTGAACTCCCGTCGTCATTCTGATCAGATCTGTTTGGTCTGATCTGACATCTACAGCTTTGAATCATTTGCAATTAAAATCATCTCTCTTTTAGGCCATAAAATGATGATATTATCTATATGACTAATAAACTAACTAGTATGTGAATTACGATACTTGTGCATGCATTGACTCGAAGTTATGCTAGAATCTAGCTTAATTCAGGTGTTTTAGGTTGCATGATTACTGTGTAATCATCCCCCCATGCCTAAGTTCTTGCATGCCCTCATGCATGAATAAAAGAGATTGAAATAAGGTAGGGTGCAAGTGGATAGAAATCACCTAGAACTGCTCCTGACTTGTCATTCAGCACATGCCAACACTAAATGGTAATCACAATATGAAGAATACTATGCCTAAATGAAATATGCTATGTATAAAGAATATGTATATATGTATAAGTGTTGAGTTTAACGCGTCCAGCTAGGCAAAACATCAGTCACATGTCCTCAAGAAGATGTATCGTTTCGTCAGTAGGAGGAGGTTCTTAGGCTAAAAATGGCTTCAAGCACTGGCCATTTATCGTAAAAACATGCCCAGATTTCGAGTCCATAATTTGGACCGCCCCATTATTATATGGGTGGATCACCAGATACGGCCCAATCCACTTGGACTTGAGTTTTCCCACAAAGAATTTGAGTCGAGAATCAAATAACCAGCCTGCTGGTTAGGCGTGAACTCCTTCCTCCGGATGTGTTGGTCACGGAAATCCTTAGTCTTATCTTTGTAAATCTTTGCATTCTCGTAGGCTTCTTGCCGAATCTCTTCTAACTCATTGATCTGGAGCTTTCTTTCATAACCTCCTGTATCATGGTTAAAATTACACTTTTGCATTGCCTAAAAGGCACGGTTCTCCAGCTCTACAAGAAGGTGACAGGCCTTTCCATACACCATGCGGTATGGTGACATTTCGAGTAGGGCCTTGTACGTGATTTGATATGCCCAAAGTAAGTCGATTAATCGATCAGACCAGTCCTTCCTATCAGGTCTAACCATCCTTTGAAGAATAAGCTTAATTTGACGGTTAGACACTTTAGCCTGCCCATTGGTTTGTGGGTGATATGGGATAGCAATACGGTGATGTACCCTGTATTTCTTCAAAAGTGATCTAAAATGGGCATGGATGAAGTGACTGCCCCCGTTGCTAATCAGAGTGCAGGGGACTTCGAATCTCGTGAAAATAAATTCTCGAATAAAGGATATAACGGTCATATGATCAGCCTGCCTTGCCAGGATAGCTTCAATCCACTTTGAGACATAGTCAATTGCGAGGAGTATGTACTCGAAGCCATGCGAGGAGTATCCCCATGACAGATATAATGAACTCCTCAGGAAGTGTCCACACCATGGTCTGCCTAAGTGGCATATAGCCCAGATTTTCTACTATGAGCTAAATGAGACTTTGAAGCAGATTGCAGACGCTTCCTGCGGAGGGAATTTCATGAATGAAGACGAGAATGGAGAATTCGAACTATTTGAAAATATGAGTGAAAACTCAATGAACAATGCTTCCATTGTCGCCTTTAATCGTTCTAGCCTGCCCCGTAATGTACACGAAGTTGACACGGGACCCTCCCATTCATCCACTGATCTCAACCTTTTTGCACAAAAATTGGATGAAGTCTCCGTCGTGCACAAGAAGCTGGATGAGCTTCTGGCCAACCCCGCCCGTTCTATGGCAAACACCCCCACTTCACCACTGCGTCACAATCCAAATTCTTCCAACACCAGGGTTATCCTAGGAAACCCCGTAAGACCTTCCTTACCGAGTGTCACGCTGAGTGACTCGATAAGCCATGTGGAACTTGCTTCTACGAGCCAGTATTTCGACATGGAGGACCAAGCCTCTGTGTGCTCAGATGCATACTTACATGCGGACACATCTTCTGGCATAGAAGATGCTTGCGTCCTGGGGAACAACCCGTTCTCTGCCACTTATAACTCAGGGTGGCGAAATCATCCGAATTTCGCATGGTCCAACAACCCGCAGCGCCAAAACCCCATGGGTGGACCAATGCGACCGTCCGCACTCGTCATCCCAAGGGCCCAGTCTAATCCTATGGCGAATCTGCTATCAGGCCCTTGCATACCGCAAATCGAACACGCATCAAGTCCTCTTGACAAATTGATGCTAATGATGACGGATATGTCAAAGCGCCATGAAGAGAACATGACCTCTCTTCAGTACCAATTGGTGCAGTAGAATGCTGAGATCAGTCAACTACACATGGCGACTCGATCTCAGGGCACTCTTCCTGCCCAACCTGTTCCAAACCCGTGAAATTTCGTACCCTGTGGTCCTCAACCACAGGTACGACCTTTTTAGGGGCAGGTTAATCAGATTTTGCAAGCTTCGAGCATTCCACCGAGATTTCAGGCTAATCCCGCTGCAGCACCTCACTCTTTTGTCCCTATTGCGAACCCTCCTCCGCCTTATGATCCCACTGGACCTGCATTGTCCAATGCTATCACTACGAGGAGTAGTAAGCAGACCATCGATCCGCCTCGACCTGATCCTAGCCTGTCTTCTTCATCGTCCTCTCATTTGGGATGTGCACCACATTCATGAGAGGATGATACACCCAAATTGGTGCTAGAATCAGTCCCATTCCCTGAGGCTCTACTGAGGGAGCCAAAAGGCAAGAATAAAGACACGCAGGCCTTTGATGACCTGCGTAATTTGTTCAGGGATGTAGAAATCAAGGTACCCCTGCTCGAGGCTACCGATCACATACCTACTGTCGCCCGATTTTTCAAAGACTATACAACACCCAAGTGACAGTCAAAGAAAACTAAGAATCCGATGGTTCTCTCGCCTCATGCGAGTTGTGCTATATTGTCAAATCTACCACCGAAGCAAAAAGATCTGGGCACACCGCTCATTTCCTGTAGCCTCCAAGGCTGCAATTTTAACCGTGCCCTGCTTGATCTAGGATCTTCCATAAATCTTATATCGACCATCATGCTCGAAAAATTTTACTTAGGAAATCTGAAACCCACCTCTGTCACGTTACAGTTGGCAGATCGTTCTGTCAAAATCCTGAAGGGTGTGGTGGAAGACGTGATGGTTAGGGTCAACAGTCTCTATTTTCTTGTTGACTTTCTGGTTTTAGATATGGAAGTTCCTAGCTCACTTTCTGATTGTCCGATCGTCTTTGGTCGACCTTTCTTGGCAACAGCCCGCGCCCATATTGACTGCGAGTCGGGCTGTATTGAGATTGTCGTTGGATCTGAAAAGATCAAGCTTAACATCTTCAAAGTAGCCAAGAACTTTGATTGCAATTGTATCAAGGATGACACGTCTGATGAGGACATGACCATCAGCGCATGTATCGGACTAATTGGGACCTATTCTGACTGCTGCGGATTACCTGTAAACACTGACGACTGCCTGATCAACACATACTGTGACGTTCTCCCATCCCTCCCTTGTTCCATAGCTTCTCTTGACCAGACTTCTGACGTGGTTTTCTCTGCTTCCCATACCTCGTGGTCTGAGTCATATCCGGGCTACTCACTGCCGGTCCACACTCTTGAAGACCAGATTGCCCTTTCTTTCCTGCCTAATCAGGTGGATTTGCAAATCCACACTGGGACCTTGAGCCCATATCCTACTCACTGGGGCTATTCCCTTTTGGATCCATCTATCCAAGAAGCCCCTCTTCTTGGCCAATCTGAAGGCCAATTTCTTCCTCCTGACCTGTTCTTCGATCCGCCTGGGACACTCTCGTCCCAAGAAATGCCAGACCTTTCACCACCCACCATCCACCCACCCTACCACCCTACTGTATACCCTGCACCTCAGCTCTCGTTACCCGATCTTTCATCCTTTCTCTACCTTTCCCTGCATGCATATGAGGACATAGCATTGTTTGGCATGGGGGGGTGGATAGGCATCCATAGGATCTGGGTATTTTATGGTATCATGAAGTTTCTACCGATTTATAAATATGTAAGAAAAAGAAAAAGAAAAAAAATATATATATAGTGTTTAGTAATGATCTGAAAGCTGAAACAAAAATACAATAAGTGTTTATGGATATTCAACCTCTATGTTGAAGACTTTCCAGGCCATAGAAGCTTGATTCGCTCAGGCTCAGGCTTAATTCACTTGTGCATTGACAAAATTGATCAGAATCTCTCCTAACTAAGGACGTATTCTTGTACCTGAGACACCAGTACAGGATCCGTTGGTTTGCTTCTACTTGAGAGCCTAAGTAATCTTGGTTCACACTACACTTATCAAGAAAGACCAGGTGAACATAAGATCCAACCCTAGTGTTCATTAGGGAAGGTGGAGTCCTTACCTGTACGTGCAGGTAGACTTTTTATCCCAGGCTTTAGTCTTGTGTTTAGGAGAGACTCTTTCCACCAAAAAGAAACTCTCCCACCAAAAAGAAAAGTGTGCTCCTCCAAATAATGTTGTAAGAGATATACTGACATGTGTTTCAAAAAAAAAAATGCAAATAAGTCAATATATCTCGCAAATGTCTGTAAAATCTTCCTACAAAAAGTTCTATTTTCCTTGAGCCACAAATGTCAGAAAATGGGAGTTGAGTTTTCCGTCATCTTTTTAAGGGTCAATCCGAAGACACGAGCTGAAACTGGGACCAACCTTTACTTAAAAATTCGTGAAACCCTAGGCTTGAGTCTTAATGTTCATCTGGTCAGTCTTGATCCTTCACTAAGAACAAGCCATAATCTTTTGAGCTCTCGAGTATGGCAAAAACCTCCTGGATCCTGGAAATTGTACTTAAGGTTTAAATATCAAGAGTCCTGGTTAGTCGAGAAATGATCTATGTCATGTGAGACTTAAAGTGCTGGTAGTCATCTCTACAATTGGTTGTCACAATATCCAATAATAAACACACTTATATCACCTCAGAAGAAAATCTTCAGCTTAAGATCATTTCTAAATACTGTTTTGCTAGGGACAAGCAAAAGATAGGCATGGGGGTATGATTGCACCGCAAAAATACACCTGGAATTGTGCCGTCTTGTGCTATTTCCTAGCAATACTAGTGCATATTAGGTAGACATAGTCGCATTTGTGAATATAGACGCATGCGTGCATTTAATTGAGAGGAGAGGAGAGTGAAATAAAATGTCCTTGCAATTAACATTTTTCCTCAAGTGCTGCTTTGCAAAATTCACCATCTTTTTATTTTAATTTTTGAAACTCTTCCCGCGGCTACATGGAACAACCTCTTCTTCTTCGCGCCATGTCCTACTCCTCCTCTCCCTGCCAGCCCTACAGCCGCATGCACTTGATCTCCCTGCCGGCCATGCTGAGCCATGCTGTGGGTTCTTTTCGTGGGGACCAGGCTACTTTGCAAGAAGGAGCCGAGCCCTTATAAAGAAGAAAGAGGCATGCACAGCCAGGGCATGGCTGTGCATGCCTCTTTCTTCTTTATAAGGGCTCGGCTCCTTCTTGCAAAGTAGCGTAGTCCCCACGAAAAGAACCCACAGCAACTTCTTCTTCTCCATACACAGGACCTCCTCCTCAGAGGGGACACTCTGCGGGCAGGAGTCCATGACTGTGGTGCACACCCACCACAGTGAGACCACCACCACCCAGCTCATCAAAGAGCCGGTGGGCGTGGTGGCCTTCTTTTCCCTGTCTCACGTCCAAGCCACTGTAGCCATTGGAGCAGGAGCTTCAAGCTTTGAAGCTCAAAGCTCCTCACGCAGCAGCAGCAGCAAGGCGGCAGCAGCTGCATGGCCCTCAGCGCACACCTGCAGGCCACCCTTGCCTCTAGTGCATGCCTACAGGCGCCCTCGCCTCCCGCTTCTTCACACTGCACTTGCCTGTCCACCCGCAACCAGCCACCATGCACCCCTACAGCGGCCGGCCAAGCTTCTCCGCGCACGCCAGCCAACACCCGTAGCCCCACCGCACGCCCTGTCGCGCTCCTTCGCCTGCGACCTAGCCTCTCCGCACGCCCTGTCGCGAGTTCCGCCCGCAAGTCACCGGCCGGCACAACCCGTCCACGTGCGCGCCAGCCCTGAGCCATCCGCACTCACAGCACCGTCCGCTCCCGGTTGCACGGCTCGCCCGGCCACTGTAGCCACTGTTCACGCATTTCTGCGAAACACTGTGGCTACAGTCGGGTGACCGAAAAGTTTCTCACTTATCTAGTCACCCGACGTGCCGCAATCGGCCTTCCCCCGCACACGCGTTCAGCCCCGCGCCCACTCCAGCGCCCGCCTGTGTGTTTGCGTGGGCCCGCGTCGCCTGCACCTGCCCGCTCCCTTCGCCCGTGTACGCCTCTCCGCGTAGCGCTGTGCACTGCGGTCCTCTCTCTGTGCCCACTCCCTCCAGCGTGCACGTCCTCGCACGCATACGCGCCTATGCGAGCGTGTGAAGCCATCAGACGATGCCCTGAGTGCTGAAGATGCCATAAACCCTCCAGCCTTCACTCATCAGTCTCTCTCGTGCTCTCTCTCTCTCTTTCTCTCACACACACAGAACTCTCTCACTCTCTCTCTGCACACACACACACACTCACACTCTCGTACACACACCTATACACTAATATATACATATATATATACATATATATTTATTTATGTCTATATATATTTATATACATATAGATATATCTATATATATATATACTTATATCTATATATAGTAGTACCTATATAACTAAGTATTATTATACATATATACATATATATATATACTTATATATATATATATACACACACATATATATCTACATATATACATATACTTATATACGTATACATATATATATACATATATACACATATACTTATATATATATATAAATATACATACATATATACATATCTATATATATATATACATATCTATCTACATATATCTATACATACATATATTACTATATACATACACACATATATATATATATCTATACATATATCTATCTATACATATAGCTACATACATATATATATATACTTATATATATATACATTTATACATATATATATACATATAACTACATATATAGCTATATATTTATAACCATATATACATATAGATGTATTTACATATATACATATATAAATATATATTTTCACATTTCTTACTATACGTGGTATCGTGGGAATATCTGCACCAGTTGCTGATATTCCCCGATACACGCGTAAAAAAAGCGTGGTCACACTCATCTTCCATCAATCCACCTTACACTCCACATAGCACCTTGTCCTGTTGGTTGCGTCTTTCTTGACGACGATTGACTCAACACCATGCTGCACTCCATCTCTGCCTCCACCCCCACCCCTTTATACATATATAGTATATACATATATATCTATACTATATTTACTTTATTTCTATTTCTCTTGCATGCCCATAAAAAGATAAAAAAAATAAATAATATATAAAAGAGAAAAGATAATCTTTGACTTGCAAGTACTCCATTTTGCGAATAGCAAGACCCGTTTTGGAACCCTGTTTTGGCTCAGAGCGAAGAACCTAATTTTGAGGGTGTGCCTCAAGGACAAGAATTATCAGAAAAAAAATCTAAATAGAAAAACACCAAAAACACAATAAACAAGCAGAAGAGACTCGTTGTAGGAAAGGCGTAGAAACTTGATTTGTAACCCCACTTCCCTGAGTTTGACCCTGGGCCTAAAAGTGACCAAGATAAAATCAAGTAGGCCAGTTAAAAAAAATTTGTAAAGAGATGGTTAGGCTCGATTTAGGTTAACCACTATACACACTTTAATGATAAAATCATCATATTAACACACCTATCTAGGCTCGACCACCACGGACAAGTAAAAGTTATCTTGTCTTGATCTTCTTGGTTAATCGCAACTTGGTTGTACCCAGAATATCCATCCAGAAAGCATAAGAAACTGCGTCCGGCTAACCTTTCTAAGATCTGATCAATAAAAGGTAAAGGAAAATGATCCTTTTTGGTAGCCATGTTTAGTTTCCTGTAATCAATGCAAACCCGCCATGAAGTTGTGGTGCGAGTCAGGATGGATTTGCCCGTTTCGTTCTTGATTATGGTGAGTCCTACCTTTTTGGGCACAATTTGAATAGGACTTACCCACTGGCTGTTGGAAATTGGATAGATAATGTCCGCATCTAGCCATTTGATGACCTCCTTCTTGACAACCTCAAGCATATTAGGATTTAGGTGCCTCTGAGGTTGTCTCAAAGGTTTCACCCCCTCATCCATGTAGATATGATGAGTGTAATAGGAGGGGCGAATATTGCGGAGATCAGCAATACTCCACCCTATGGAAGCCCTATGTGCTTGCAGCATAGAGATCAATTGATGCTCTTGATCTTGGGTTAAGTGAGCACTAATGATCACTGAGTATGTCTAACTTTCACCCATAAACACGTATTTCGGTGAGTTAAGTAAGGGCTTTAGTTCAATCACGGGCGGATCAGAATCAGTGGTGGGAGTGGGAGTCTGAATAGGAGCAAAATCAATAGCAAAAATCTAATGATCCTGACTAACAGAAAATCCGCTTGCAGAGGTCATGTAATCTTGTCTTGATGGAAGCAGATCATCGCTTGGTTGGATAGGATAATGAGGATCAGGGGTGTTATGATCAGATGAACACCCTGGACAATCAGATCCGCAGGATGAAATGTGTACGTCATTAACCTCAGTCTCGTATGGATTAAGATCTAAGAACCCTGATAGTGGAGACGAATGAAACATTGGGTTGTCACAAAGGAGGCCAATGTTACCGTAAAAAGCTAATTCTTCAACTTCACCATCCTCCTCGATGCGATCATAATCAAAGTTCCTTGATGCCCTAAACATGTCAAGTCTAAGTCTTTCATCACCTAGGGCAATCTCCATACACCCGGATGCACAGTCAATGTTTGCTCGGGCTGTCGCCAGAAATGGGTGACCCAAAATGATCGATGCATCTTGAAGATTAGGATGAACCTCCATATTGAGAATGAAAAAATCTGCGAGAAAGCAGAATCTGCGGACTTTTACAATCACATTCTCAACTACCCCCCTTGGTGTTTTTACTGATATATCAGCCAGCTAAATCGTAACTGAGATGTGTTTTAACTCCCCAAATCGAAATTGATCATATACGGCAGTGGGAGTCAAGTTGATGGACGAACCCAAATCAAGAAGAGCCTAATCAAATGGAGAATCCTGCAAAATGCAGGAAATGAGTGGGGTACCAGGTTCTTTCTTCTTAGGCGGTAAGTCAGCTAGAATCACAGCACTAGCCTCCTCCGATAGTATCACCTGTCATCCATTTTTCAGCTGTCACTTCGGGGTACAATAGTCCTTAAAGAACCTAGCAACAATGGGAATGTGATCAATGGCCTCAAGGAGAGGGACCTGAATATGTACTTCCTTAAACATTGATTTTAGGTCCTCAAAATTCTGAGTATCCTTTTTCCTTGCTGTATTTTGTGTCAAAGCCTCAGGAAAAGGGATGGGAATCTCAGGGTCAAATGGCCTCTTGCCCTTATCAACCATAGATGGCTCCTGAGATGAAGATGGAGTCGAATCATTCTGTGGTGAAGGGCATGAAAAATCATGACCCGCTTGCCTAAGAAGTGGGTCCTGTGTAATTTTTCTACTCAAAGTGACAACCTTTGCATCAGCGTGCTGTCCATGAGGTGGGGGAGGAGCGGAAGGAACAGAATACGTGGGGTTTTGCAATAAAGGTGGCTGACCTTGCCCATAACCAGGTGGTGCAGGAGGAGCTTGTAGAATAGCATGTGCCTATCCTTGTGGTGCTTGGAATCTAGGCGAGGCACCCTGGTTCTGCACATACCTTGGGTTCGGGACAAGTTGGGAGGGCAAGGTTCCCTGTGATCTATGCTCTGCATGATCTGATTTTGTGCATTTTGTATGTTCTGTATTTGGTCAGCCATAGCTTTCATAATTTGCAGGTTGTCATGAGTTGATTTCCGGATTGACTCCTGCAATTCCTCCTTCAGTGACTACAAAGGGTTAGCCTGCTTTGAAGGGTAGTTGGCAGCTTGGTACAGCGACTGATAAATAGAACATGTTTGCTACTGAGATGGGAATGGCTGCTGCCTTAGGTATGTGTTTTGCACATTCCCGTATTATCTGGTCTAGTAGTGTGGATTTCGTCTCTATGAGTTACTGAACCAGGAGAAGTTAGGATATTGGCACCAACCAGGATTATACGTCTCAGAATACTGGTTATTATGCCTGTAACCGTAGATAGCACTGGCATCTTCATAGGCTGAGGATGTCTTAGATGCAAATTCATCAAAAGAATACGCACTAGAATTGTCATGTGGTGCATAACCCTGATTGTACGATGCCATATCCAGATTATTCATAGTTTCCCGACACGCAGGATCCTATGGAGATGGAGAAGAAACATCTTGAGTGAAAAGATGTTCACTAGCAGGAGGGGCTTGGGATGCAATAGAGGAGTGTGATGTAGTTGTACTGCTAGGAAGACTAGATCTTGCTCGCATTAATTCATCAAGCTTTTTATCAAGTAGATCCACCTTGTCCAGCTTCTTGGTGATAATGTCCATATCAGCTCTGGCTGATTCGGCATGAGCTTCATGGACATTAACTCGTTGTTGTCTATTTTGATTTAATTGGTTCATAGAGGTGGCAATCATCGAGTTCTCTACTAAGGATTCAAACAATTTAAATGCATTGTTCTCATCCTTCGCAAGGAAATTCCTTTTGCTAGATGCATCGGCCAAGTACCGATGTGTGTCATCCAGCCCATGGTAAAAGACTTATGCAAGGTGACACCATGGTGCGAGCACTTCCTGGGAAGATCGTGGAATCTATCCCAAGCATCATGTAGTTTCTCTCCGGGGCCTTGGGAAAAGGTCATGATTGCGCACCTCATAGCATTTGTTCGACCAATTGGGAAGAACTTTTGGAGGAATTCACGATATAATTCCTCCCAGGTTCCAATCTTCCTCTCGATAGTCTTGAACCAATAGGAAGCTTTATCCTTGAGAGAGAAAGGAAAAAGCTTCATGAGAATAATTCCAATGTCTACATTTCTAGGTCGAACTAACTCTTCAATTCGACTCAGATCTTCAATGTGCTGGAAGGGATCCTCATTCGAGTTTTCATGGAAGTGATTCAGAATTAGACTTATGATGTTTGGCTTTAACTCGAATGCATCTCCGCCTGCAGGATTCTGGACCTGAGGTGCTATAATCATTGTCGTCGAATCGTAGAAGTCCCGTAGTTGTTCTCTGTGTAGTGGATGCTGCATCCTGTGTGGCGTTGTGAGGATCCTGTCAATGCTCTGCTCATATCTTTGCTCAGACTCCTCGACCCTAGCTTCCAAACGAGCCATTGGGTCTTGATTCTCAAGGCCCTGACAAGCACTAGGGCTGGGATTAACTATCTCAACTAATAGAGAGGAAGAGGGTTGGGAAGAAGGTTTAGGCAAGAGTTACCTTTGCTGCCTTGGGTTTGGGTCCCAGGGTCCAACAGGTTTAGGTCTTAATGACCTTCCAACACAAAGGGTTGGTGTAGTCAAGCCAAACAAGGCTAAGGCCTTGTTAATCAGATTGGTCCTTAAGATCAGATGACCAAATTTTTCATTCGAATTTAAATTATTAAAGAAATTCGTTGAGAAACCGACTGAAGATAATTCCTACCTCTTAAGCTAGACCGGTCAATCTGGTTACGAGGGGACTAAGAGGAAGGTTCTTCCTTCGACTTTTGCCTTCAGTTCCTTTGTACCCCTTAGCCATGGTCGTTTGACACTACCCCGCAAGCTTAGTCAACAGGTTTGGCAGAAGTGGTTGAAATCACCCAGTAGTTTCAAGACAAATGCTGGTTATTAGGTGTGTTGTGATTTTTTTAACCTTTTTTTCTTCAATTCAATAGGTGGTGAGTGGTCCACAGGGTGACCAAGCTCACCGGCTAGTCACTAGACTTGATTTAGTCTAGGTTATCCTAAATGTGTGGTCTCTGGAAATTTTGACACTAAAGGTGTATGCTTACGAGGCAAAATTGATTTTTAAAAGATGTTGCGTTGTAGTATAAATGAAATCTCCTTGAAAACAAGTAAGAATTTTATTACTCGAAAACCTAAGTATCCAAGGTCGAACATAAGGAGCAAATTGCTATTTAAAAACTAAGATCACAATCTCAAATTAATCAAAATGTGATGTTCAACAATAATATGAATGAGATTCAATGTATATGAAAGCTAAAGAGAAAATAGAGATGCAACAAGAAATAGAATGTTCTCTCTTCTTTCTTCTCTCTCTCTGATGGCTTCTTCTTTCTTCTTCTCTGATTTCTCCTTTCTTTCTCTTCTTATGCCTTTGCCTTTTGCTTTCCTTCTTCTTCCTTCTTTGCTTGGCCGCACCTTCTCTTCTTTTCTTCTTTGTCTGCCTTGGCTTCAGTTTCTTCTTTGATTTCTTTCCTTCAGCTTTGCCTTCAAGTCCTTCTTTCTTTCTTCAGCCTCTGCCCTTTCCTTCCTTCCTTAGCCGCTCCTGCTTTCAGCTTTGGCTCTTCTTTCCTTAGCTTTTCCTCAGGGACTTCCTTCCTTCTTTGTCTTTTGCCTTCTCTACCTTCAAGTCCTTCTTCCTTCCTTAGTTGCTCTTGCCTTCAGCTTCTTTCGCAGCTCCTTCTTCAGCAGTTGCCTTTTCCTTCTCCTCCTTTCCCTTAATAGAGAAGAGAAAAACCTACCCCTACCCTCCCCCGCGCACACTCTCTCTCTATTTCTCTCTTCGCTCTCTCAAAGCCAGCCGGGCAATCGGGTCAGGTTATGCGCACCCAGTTCCAGGCGCACCGGCGTGGGTGGTGCACAAGGAGTGTAGGGTAAACGGGTCGGCCAAGTTCACGTAGGTGTGGGTCACGGACGAGGCGGGTGTAGTGGGCGAGGGGACCTCACCCTGTGAACTGAGGCAAACAGAAGGAAACACATAAACAACTTATACCACTTACTTGCGCCTACCATTTCCGAGGTGGGACTAAAGTCCCACCCGCTTCTTCGCGCTCTCGCAGGGAGAACTCTCATGCAATTGGGCCAGCTATAGATGATGAAGCCTCTGATTGCCAGGTGCGAAAGGTTTGTGGACTAATTCCGTGCACTTGGTATGCCTCAGCCTGGAGTAGCGCGACTTGGAGCGAGCAAGCTTGCTCCTTCACGCCTCCTCCAATGGTGGAAAAGGGCCTGACCTGAACTTCACAGATATGGCCTCGCGGCCCTGTCAAATGACTTAGCGAGCTTTGCCATGTCACGACGAAGATGAGGCAAGCAGTGGCATGGCGCAAAATGGCCTTGGAATGCATGCCTAGGTCGGACTGTGACTGTGGAAGTGTGTGTGTTCAGTGGGCACTTAGGGAGGTGTTGGCGGTCGATGGAGGTGTGGATGGTGATCAGTGAGTGATGGCGGAGGTTCTGAGGTTGGTGGTGAGGCGTGTGGATGGGTGGTGAGACGGATTCGCCTCGCCAGTGGTCTACTGGAGATGAGGAAGACGGAGGTCGAGGGAGGTTTTTAGGAAATTAAGAGGGGAAAATGAAAGGTAGGGAGAGAGGAACTTACTGAGGGTAGTTGGATGAAGAGGGAAAGGTGGAGGACGAGCGGTGCATGTGTGTCATCTTCAGAGAAGAAGGCCATGAGGTAAGGATGACGGCGATGACGAAGGGGTTGGAGGCGCGTGTGCAATTACGGCACGACGTGGAGGACCACGGAGGAGAAGACTCTACCACTGGTATGGTGGCAGAGCGACGAGAAGACGGTGGAGAGATTGCCAGAGCTTGCGGGCTGTTGGCCGAAGATGAGGGAGGATGAATTTAGGGGGTATCAGCGACCAAAACAAGCTTGAGAGATGCGGCAAGGATAGGGGGTCCTTTTATAGCTGCTGGTAGAGGTCCTTGTGCTTGGAAGGCAAGCTTCCAAGCGCAAGGATCTTGCCAGAGATGGAAGGTGAGGATGATACCCAATTCTCTCAATCGTTTGCACGAGAGATTGGGTGTGAATCGAATCTTGGGATCATGTTCAAATGATAGGGAATTCCTCAGAGAATCTCCCTTCCAAATCTGGGAGGAGATCTCTGAGGAATCTGGGAGAAATTTTGCTCAAATCCTTGCTGGAGTAGGACTCCTCTGCTGTAATTGTGGAGGGACCTAAATGCAAAGAGTGGCGAGGAAGATAGGGGGTCTGTGCAAAGGTTTTCAAAAGCTAGGGATAAAAAAGTAATTGGGTGGACTATTTTGCAAATTAGGTCAAGGTGACCTTCCCTTAGGCCCAAATTTTAGTACAAACCTAATTTGGACCTAAGAAATCTAAAAGTAAAGTTGGATTTTAGGTTTAACCATGTTTGACTAGATATTTTACACAAAAACCCAATTTAGGTCAAATATCTGACTAGGACACTAATTTAGGTCAAAATAGGTTCCAAAGGTCAATTTGAATGTTATAAACTTTAGGGCATATTTTTTCATAAATTTTAGAGGGTTTAGTTATTTTTATCTAGACCAGAACCATGTAAAATTGAGTGGGTTTATTTTAGGGTTATAGAATGTCATTTAATTCTTGGATCTCATAATAACCCTTTTCTGATTGAACCATCCCACTTTTCCTCTTGTTAAGTCCAATTGACCTATGTTTAGCCCCTGAGAAATCTCGTTGATGTACTGCAATGGTAAAATTACAGTTTTACCCTTTGTTCCATGTTTTCTTCTCAGAACAGTTCTTTCTTAAATTAGGCCTTTCTTTATGTTATGTAGGAGCTTTTGTTCTCTTTTCTAGGTCAAAATGAGCTAGTTAGGGCTCATGATGGTGTTCCCATCATACCCCCATGCCTATCTTTTGCTAGGTCCTTAGCAAAATTTTAAGGTTTTAACTTCTGTTCTAGACCATGAGTTTCTTTCACCAGTTATGATAAGTGCTTTTTCTTTTTCTTTTATGACTAAGTCAGAATGCCGACAATAGGCCTAGAGGTACTCAAGTACCAGCCAAGATCCAGACCTGACCAGCCTTATCCTCAGTCCTCTGCGAAGGTTTTTAAGGCTCACAGGAACTATCCTAGGGTTCGTTGGACTCCGCAGTTAAAGCACCCATGCCTGAGACATATTTTAGCCTTGGTTCAGTTTGCAGTGCATTTTTGTAAGAGCGAGATAGAGGATTTATTTTTTTGGAGAGTTTTCTCTCTCTTTTCTTTTTATTTCTAGCTTTGGATTGGCTTCTCAACACGATCTGTATTCCTTGTCCCCATCATCAATCCTCAAAGGTCCCTGGCAATCGATGCTTCGTGATAGCACCGCCCATGGCAACCCCCAAAACCCTGGCATTCGAGATTTTGAGATAATCCCGCCCATGGCATTCCGTGGCCAAATTCAGACCCTAGCAATTGACATTTCATGATAATAACGCCCATGGTATCTGAACCAGCAGAGTGCTTACGTGCCCCGGTAGGTTATGTAAATATCCTAAGAGACAAGCACCGAGGAGACGATATGTTGTTACACATCTTCGAGGGGAATTTCCCACCTCTCCACGTCGGGAACTCATCCAAATCAACTTGTGTTGATCGGCCACTCCTAATCTAGGCAAAGTTTTCAGAACACTTAAACGCTTTTGCGTGATTTTGATAGTTATGCGCACTGAACCAGAATATGTGTCGATTGGGGTGCTTAGGTTACCGAGTCTCGTAAATCGAAGGTTAGTTAACGAGGCCGAATACTCCCTAAGCCTTAGACCTAATACTTAAGCTTCGAATTCTCCCCAACATCTTGAGGATTATCTAGATCTTAGTGGGTACTTAAATTTTTAAGCCTAAGAGTCTAGCCCAAAAGGCCTAAGGTCAACGTTCCTACTAATCTCTTTTTGTATCTCCTTAGCACTTTTTCTCATTTTTCTCTTTTTCTTGATGTAGTCTAGAACTTCAGTTAATCCCTTAATTCTTACTAATGACTATTCTTTTTTCTTTTTTATTTTGTGCTCCTTTTTGGCATTTTGCTCTTTTTCCTCATGTTTTGTATAGCCTCAAAAATTTTCTCTCCCCCTCCTTAGTTTTTTTATTCTTTTTCAAGATTTTTTCAATTATTTTGTTTTTTTTTTGTGATATGTGAATTTTTTGTTGAAGCCTTTTCTTGATATGAGTTTTCATAACATTTTGCACTTTCATAGCCCCCCATGCCTATGATTTGCAATGTCCCGATTGTAAATTAGGTGGGTTCGAATTCAGCTTAGTTCATTCATTAGGATAGGTGTTGGGTGGGCGAACGGGTCGAGGTGACTGTTGCGAACGATTTCTAGACTCGAGTACGGGTACGTGAGGTGGAGTCGACTATTCTAATGGATAAACCCTAAAGTGCAATATGAATTCAACATAGAAATGTCAAGAAAGGTTTCGAGTTTTTCAAAGAATGATGGGTTGCCTCCCGTTAAGTGCTAAGTTTTACACCATCGGTTGGGCACAATGAGCTATGGGAGAATAGAGGATAAAGGATATCTCAACCAAATCTGTATTGGTCATGTCAATGAACGGTTTGAGCCTCTGACCGTTCATGACGAAGGGTTCAGAATCGAGGCTGAGTGGACTGATCTCAATGGCTCCATTTCCAAAGATTTGTCAAACTAGATAGGGTCCAATCCATTTAGATCGAAGCTTTCCTAGGAATAATTTGAGTCTGGCATCAAAGTGTAGGACCTTTTAACCAGGATGAAATATCTTTCTGGATATGTACTTTTCGTGAAAGGCTTTAACCCACTCTTTGTAAATTCACAAGTTCCCATACACTTCGTGGCATAATTCATCGATCTCGCTCATTTGAAGCTTTCTATGGGTTCCAGCCTTAGAAAGATCTAAGTTGCAGTTCCGTACTTCCCAATAGGCTTTATGCTCCAATTTGACGGGGAGGTGACATGCCTTCCCGTACACCAGTCTGAAGGGAGACATACCTAATTGGGTCTTGTGGGCGGTCCTATAAGCCCACAACGCTTTCGGAAGCCAGGATGACAAATCCTTCCTATTAGGTCGAACAGTAACCTGAAGGATTTTCTTGATCTCCCAGTTTGATAGCTCAGTTAGACCATTAGTTTGGGGGTGGTAAGGAGTAAACATTCAGTGAGACACCCTGTATTTGGTCATCAGTGACCTGAACTGAGCATTTGTGAAATGGGCCCCTCCATCGGAAATTATTACACGTGGAATCCCGAACCGTGAGAAGATGTTTTGGTGAATGAACTTAATAACAACTTTGTGATCATTGGTTCGGGTTGGAATGGCTTCGATCCACTTGGACACATAGTCAACAGCAAGTAAGATATATTCGAAGCCGTCTGAGATATGGAAGGGTCCCATAAAATCAATCCCCCAAATGTCAAAAATTTTGCATACCAGAATCGGCTGTAAAGGCATCATGTCTCGATGGTTCATGTTGCCCAAGGTCTGGCAATGGGCACATGCCTTACAGTGATTGTATGCATCCTTGAAAATTGTAGGCCAGTAAAAGCCGCACTGGAGGACTTTTGATGTAGTTTTATGTCCTGAAAAATGTCCACTGCATGCCTGGTCATGGTAGAAAGAGAGTATGTTTTCGATTTCTGCTTCCACGACACATCGTCGAATTATTTGATCAGCACCGATCCAGAATAGATACGGGTCTTCCGAAAGGTAATACTTGGCATCGAAATGCAATTTGTCTTTCTTGGCCTTCGGACAATCGGATGGGATCTGATGTGATGCCAAGTAGTTTACTATGTTAGCGGACCATGGAAGCCCTGTATCGATAGTCAGGAGGTGCTCATCAGGAAAATGTTCCGTGATGGATCCGAAAGGGTCAATGATCTCAGAAGGATGGCAGGACAAGTGATCAGCTATCATGTGCTGTTTTCCTACTTTGTCGTGAATCTCGAGGTTAAATTCTTGCAACAGCAAGATCCAGCAGATTAATCGAGGTTTCGCATCCTTCTTTGTAAGGAGATGCCTCACAGTTGTGTGATCCGAGTAGATGATAACATGGGAACCCAGGAGGTAAGATCTAAATTTTTCTAGGGCAAATACTACGGCTAGCAGCTCTTTCTCAGTAACCATGTAGTTACATTGAGCCTCGTCAAGTGTTTTACTAGCGTAGTAAATGACCACGGGTTTCCTGTCAATTTTCTGCCCCAAAATCGCTCCTACAGCGAAGTCAGATGCATCGCACATGATCTCAAAGGGTTGAGACCAATCAGGGGACTATAGGATCGGGGCTTGGGTAACTCAGTCACGGAGAATCTCAAATGCTTGAGAGCAATCCTTGGAAATTTTGAAAGGTACATCCTTGGAGAGAAGATTAGTCAAGGGGCGCGTGATTTTTGAAAAATCAGGGATAAATAGTCGGTAAAAATTGACGTGCCCCAGAAAAGATCGGATGTCCTTGATCGAGCTAGGCATAGGGAGTTTGGAAATCAAGTTAACCTTGGCTCGATTGACTTGGATGCCTTTCTCCGAAATTAGATGTCCCAGGACGATTCCCTCAGGCACCATGAAATGGCTCTTTTCCCAGGAATGAACCAGATTCACGTCAATGCACCGCCTGAGTATTTGGACCTAGTGCTGGAGGCAATCATCAAATGATGCTCCAAATACTGAAAAGTCATCCATGAAGACTTCCAGATAATCACCTACCATATCTGAGAATATGGCAAGCATGCACAGTTGAAAAGTCACAGGTGCATTACAGAAGCCGAACGGCATCCTTCGGAACGCATATGTCCCTAAGGGGCAGGTGAAAGTGGTTTTTTCTTAGTCCTTAGGATGGATTGCCACTTGGTTATAACTGGAGTACCCATCAAGAAAGAAGAAGAACCTATTTCCTGCTAGTTTCTCGGGGATCTAATCAATAAACGCTAGTGGGAAATGATCCTTTTTTGTGGAGGAATTGAGTCTTCTGTAATCAATGCAGACTCTCCATGAATTAGCTATACGGGTCGGTATGACTTCTCCAGTTTCAGTCGTAATGATGGTGAGTCCTGCCTTCTTAGGCATAACCTGAATTGGACTCACCCATTGACTGTCAAAGATCGGGTAGACGATCCCTGCATCTAACCACTTGAAGATCTTCTTTTTCAAGACCTCCTGTAGATTAGGGTTCAAACATCTCTGCATTTCTCATGAAGGTCGTGTGCCCTCTTCGGTGTAGATTCGATGTCTGCAATAAGAGGGGCTTATGCCAGTCAAGTCATCCAGAGTCCATCCAATGGCTCTATGATGTTGCTGGAGAACAATAATCAGATGGGATTCTTGGTCAGGTGTGAGTCTGGAGTTGATAATCACAGGAAACGTTTGATTGGAACCCAAAAAGACGTACTTCAGATGATTAGGAAGGGGCTTGAGTTCCAAGATGGGATTATCAGCAGCAGCGGGTGGTTCAAGGTATGTATCAGGGACAAGGGTAGGAGTTATGGGTGTATCAAGATCAGGTTTAGACTCCTCTGTTTGCGAGTTTTGATCTTCTGGTGGCTGATCGGGGATAATTAGGTTGTCCTCGATATGCGGTTCATCAACCACGGCTTTGATATCACATATTTGTTCTATAACCCCACAATTAATCCCTTGTTGGGCCTTAAAGATATCAATCTTTAGAGTTTGGTTTCCAAATTTTAATTCTATTTGGCCCTCCTCACAATTTATGTTGGCCGTAGCCGTGGCCAGGAAAGGTCTCCCTAGTATAATTGGTGTATCCTTTGGGTTCTCAGATGCATCCATATCTAGAACTATAAAATCCATGGGAAGTAGAAATCCCGTACCCTAATAATGACATCCTCAAGTATTCCTTTAGGTGACTTGATGGATCTATCGGCTAACTGCAATGTCACCTCTGCTGGTTTAAGCTCGGACTCTTCAAGGTGGTTAATGAGGGATGTAGGTATTAGGTTTATGGAGGCACCTAGGTCTAACAAGGCTCTGTCGAATTGAGTATCACCAATTTTACATGAAATCAGGGGAGTACCTAGGTCTTTAGCCTTGGGTGGGAGTTTACTGAAGATTACAAAGCTGTCTTGCTCTGACAGTACGATCGGACTCCCACTTTTGGTTCATGGCTTATGCTTGGGTGTACACACGTCTTTCAGAAATTGTGCGTAAGCCGATACGTGGCGGATTGCAACCATCATGGGGAGGTTTATCTGGACCTGTTCAAAGAGCTTTCCCAGATCCTCCTCTGGAGCCATGGGTTTGGTTATCCTCTTTCCCATGGTCAAGGCCTCAGGAAATGGAACCTTGGTTGGTTCCTCTAGAATAGGTCCAAGTTCTTGATCTGGGATAGGGGTATCCTGGATAACTATCCTAGGGCTTGGGTTACTACCAGGCTTGGAGTGGTTTGGATAAGGTGGGTCTTGTGTTGCTTTACCACTACGGGTTGTTACGGAGTTTAATCCTACTTGGTTTTGGTTTGGGGTCAGTAAAATGGGTGGCTACTATTGAAATCCCACGTAAGATGTCGAAGCTTCCACCCCGTCGGGTGATGGAACAGAAGGGGCCTGATAAATCATATGTCCGTGGCTTGGATTTGGGTTCATAACGCGCCTCTGGGTCGACACACTATTTGGGTTCGGCAGAGGTTGAGAAGGAAGGGTGCCAGGTTGGTGGGAATTTGCCATCTGGGCGAGTTGATTGCGAACCTCTGTGATCTCATCCTTGTGCTGTTTCTGCATTGCCGCATTCATCTTCTGAATGTCAGCCAGTGTTTGAAGAATAAGAGTCATTTGATCTTGGTTTGGCCCAGATTGATAGGTGGGGTTGGGCCGAGGCTGAGGCGGATGATATGGATGAGGAGCTTGTGGATGGGGTTGATAAGGTGGTCTTTGATTCTGATAATTTCCTACCCACAGGAAGTTGGGACGATTCCGCCATCCAAGGCTGTAGGTATTGGAGAATGGGTCATTTTGGATGGCGTTGAGGTCCTCGCAGGTCTGAGGAGCCTAAGGAAAATCAGAGTACTAGGGTTGAAAGTTCCCTCAACTAGAATAGAGTGGATCAGAGGCCCTCTAGTCCTGGAGTCAGACGGGGGTGGATACGGGTCCATCCCCTGAGAAGATCGGTGATAGATGTTCTGCACAGTTTCCCTTGCCAGAGGTGGCTATGCAAATGAGTTTTGCGTAGAGGTGGCTGATAACACTGCATCTTGGGGTGATAATTCTGTCAATTGGGGTTCATCTTAAGAACAAAATGCATAGATAACACATCATAAATAGAATGGGAGCATTGCATGCATCATACATCAAGATTGCTTATAAAACAGTATAAACGGCCATTTGTATAAGTACTTGTCAAAACAGGCCTCAGATGAGCGATCAGACCACACAGATGGATTCAGAACGACGAATGGAGTCCAACAGACTCGAAATTAGCTAAATCCAACGTCCGGAGCTCCATTATTGGCCCAAAAGTTCTAACCGTTGATCTGATGATCAATGGCCATGGGGCCACCACGTGTCAGTCATGCTGCGCTCGCAATCATATTCATCTCGCGGCATCATTTTAAGCCATCCGATCATGCATCGGACGGCTGGGAACCTCGCATCCGCGCACCTCTCAGTCGCAGCAGCAGCAACAGCAACCCCCGACCGTTGGATCTTCATCCAACGGTCGTCCGCGCAGCGACCGCGCCTCATCTCCGCGACAAAGCAGTGGGCGTAGCGCAGCGGTTCACGCCTTACCCCCGCACGGTGAGATGCATGTTCGAGGCACCGACCGCAGCACAAATTCAAGCGGGAGTGCATGAGTGATTTCAGCTGCTAATGTGTGATCGAACGGTAGGCAGTGAGCGACACAGCGCAATCGCGCACGTCCATAGCCGACGCCCACGATGACGTGGGGGCGTGGGCACGATCCAAGCATGTGCCCCACGAGTGACAGCAACCATCCGATCCATGATCGGACGGCTCTCAAGCCGCGCACATGGATTTAGCGTGGAGAACGTGTGCGCACTGGAGACCGGTGGGCAGGAGGCTACACCGACGGATTTAGTATGGGTTTAGTGACGTCTCGGACGTCGCTAAAGCCCATACTTGAATTAGAAAACCCTTTTGCCTATATAAACTCCATCCAACCACCCATTCAAAGCGTTCATTCCACTTACAAGAGTTCTACCCCACTCTTAGCCACCATTAGCCCTCTTTGTAGTCGTCGAAGATGACGAGCCACCGACGGAGCCCCCCTTCACTGCTGTGGCTGCCTCGCCGTCTTCTCTCTCTCTCTCTTTCCCTCTTTATCTTAAGCTTTACTTTACTTGTGTTTAAGCATTTATTTAGTGTTGTAATTGTAAAACCAAAGTTGCATGTTAAATGAAGTTGTTTCCTATCTAGCTACTTGCCCTCTTTTATGTTTAAAGTTGCATGTGTGAGTGAAGAAATTCTAACCCTATTCTCTCTCTCTCTCTTTCTCTCTCACTCGCTTTTCACCCACGACTTTTCGCAAGCAAAAAGCCGTTATTTCCATAACATTAAGTGACAAGAAAAATCTGGTTTTCACGCCTCCGTGAGATCGACACTCGGACTCACGTCATTTCATCACTTAAAATCGACGTTGCGAGCGTAAGCTATAACGACTCTTCTAAACACACGTGCCCCATGCCATGTCAGTTTTTGGCGCCGTTGCCGTTGAGGCAATGGATTTATTCTGTCACCTCCATTTTACATCCATGCTCACATCGTCTAATGCCTTGTCTCCTTCTACTTGATGGTTGCAGGAATTCGACGCTTGGACGGTGAAGCAGTGCAACTCGTGACAGTAGTGAGGGAGTAAGCGCAACAAGGACTGGTCGTGAGTATTTCTTCACCCATGGTTGTTTGCTTGCTTAAAAATCTAAAAAAAAATTTGTAAAACTGAAAAAATTGGTGTGGTGCATGATTGCCTAACCCACATCCTTAACACATCACCCAACAAAAAAAAAAAACATTTTAACATTCAGAAAAATCTAAGATTTTTGGAGTGTTCTTTCTTTTTGAGTGGTGTTTGTGAAGCCACCTTGAATTGATATGGGCCGCACCACTCAACCCAAAAAGCGACTCATCTAATAAAAGCTGCATGATCACTAGGATGAGTACATTAGGGTTTTAGAGCCTCTACACAACAAAAGGAAATCTACTTTCACCGAATTGTGTGCAAAACTTGATGTTCCCACTGAAACTTGTTTGAAAATATTAAGACATGTCAATCCTAAAAGACACTAAAGTAAGGATAAAACATTAAAAGGCACCACACCTTAAAAAAATCCTTGCCTCAAAACCATGTTTTGATAGGAACATACACACTAAAAGTGGAAAACTAAGAGGCACTACCCCAATCAATGCCTCATCACATAACCCTAACACAAGCACTGTCCTAGCCCTTTTAAAACAGGGTAGACGTGCCCTAGGCAGGACTGGGTTAAGTCTCGAGAGGCGGTGTTTTGTTCGCTGGGCACTTGGCTTTCATTCCCCTAGTAGAATCTGGTGATAGGCTGCGGGGCAGTGTCAAACGACCGCGGTTATGGGGTCTATGGAACCGGTGGCGCAAGCCAAAAGAAGAACCTTCCCTGCAATCCCCTTGTAATCAACCTGGCCAGATTAGCTTTGGGAAGGGGAGTCCAGTGCTTACGGACTTAATCACCCTTTTGGAGATTTCTAGGTCCCCTAAGGAATACACCATAAGGACTAGGCTTGTTTGCTTGGTTGAACACACACTTCTCGCATTTGTCGCTCTCCACATCCCCTCTGTTCTTCTCTAGTGTATGCACGGGAGAGGCTCACTGCATCTTGAGTTGTTTGTTTTGGAATGGGAATCCAGGCGACTTGATTCTACTAGAAACATGGCTGAACCTAGGGTAGATGAGGTTGAGGACCAACCCCCACCAGACACAATGGCCATCATCCAAGCCTAGATTAACGCAGACCACCAGCTTCAGCAGCAACAGATCCACACTATCATGCAAGCCATATACCGGTTGCAGAACCCACAAGGGTAACCACCACCACCTTTCCAGGGCCCACAAGGGCAACTGCCACCTGATTTACCACCATTCCAAGACCAACCTAGGCCCCTCTGCAACTTCTACAATCCTTCGGCTATTCGAGTCGAGCCGCACCTTAGGATCCCCGAAGGGGGAGATGATTTTGAGCTAAAACCAAATGTCTTGAGTCTTATTCAGAGCCACTTCCATGGAAGCTCAAATGAAGACCCTTTCCAGCACCTGGAGGATCTTGACCGGATAGCCCGAACTGTGAAACCTAGGAACATTAGCCTTGACATTGTTTTGATTAAGATGTTCCCCTTATTGTTGAGAGACAAGGCATCTCACTGGCTTAGAACCCTAGGTAGACCCATCACCACTTGGGAAGAACTGAGGCATGCATTCTTAAAGAAATTCTTCCCCTAGGAAAGACCAATGCCCCCAGAAGAGCCATTACTAACTTTACACTCCAGGGTGGGGAACAATTCCATGAGGCGTGGGAAAGATTTAATGAACTATTAAGGAAATGCCCACACCACGAAGTACCAAGGTGGCAATTGGCCCAGATCTTCTACCATGGTCTGGACAGCAACCTACGGAACTTCTTCGATGCTTCATGCAGGGGGAACTTCTTGAACAAAGATGAGGAGAGCGCGTTTGAGCTCTTTGAGTCTATGAGCAAAAATTCGCTCAACAATGCCTCCATGACCCAGTTTAACCAATCAAGTCAACCCTGTGGTTGGATTTATGAGGTACAAGCAAATTCTGGAATGGTTGACATGGATATCATTGCCAAAAAATTAGATCGAGTGGAAATGGTGGATAAAAAGATAGATGAGCTACTTAACCATACCAGGAACCCGTTACAGATCTTCTCCCTAGCAAAGGGAGCTCACAATGTTGACCTGGTCTAGCCCTTAAGCCAATTAAACCTGGAACAACCCCTGACCACATTCCAAGGAGGGACCTTTGCTCCCTCAACCCTTGATTACTCTCTTCCCTCCCCATCGACATCTACTATCCTTGAAGATGTACAGGCTGTCCAAGGTTATGCTAAACCTGACCCTTTCTCCAACACTTACAACACTGGCTGGCGTAATCACCCCAACTTTGGTTGGACAAACCAGCAGCCAAACTTGCCTCCCTATCTTCAAGGACCACCAGTTAGACCCCCATATAATCAGAATAGGGCGACCCCTCCCCTGCAAAACCAAATGGACACCCTGATAAAGATGATGGCTGAAATGAACCAGAAACATCAGGAGGAAATGGCCTTAGTAAAGGGACAGTTAAGCCAACTATTGGACTGTAAACAACAAGGATCCCTACCTTCCCAGCCACAACCAAACCCACTAAACAAGATTAACAGAGGCCCTAATTCGCAAGGGTTCTAGGGCAATCCTGAGCAGGCTCACAAGGTCCAGCCCGCCCCATAAACACCCCTTGGGTTTGGTGCTTCTTCGTCCTCGTCTTCTCAAGGATCAACCCATGGTCCCAATGACTCTGCGAATGCGGTAACCTTGAGAAGCGGCACCAAAACCCAGGATCCCAAATGGCCAACTCTTCTCGAGACTTCACCAGCTGAACTACCCGACTCAGAAGAGGCACTGGAAAAGCCCAAGGGCCTAGAAATAGATCCTATCCATGTTCAGACACCCTACCCTGAGGCCTTGGAAACAATCAAGAAGAAGAAAAGTGTTGTGGAAACTGAGGATCTTTTGGAGATCTTTACGCAGATTCAGATTAATATTCCGCTCCTCGAAGCCATTAAGCACATCTCGGCATATGACAAGTTTTTAAAGGATACATGTACATTCAAACGTAAGCCAAGACCTCAAGCACCTAGGAAGGTTGTGCTCTCCGAGCAAGCAAGTTCCATAATATCAAGTAACCTTCGGCTCAAGCGAACTGACCCAGGAGCACCCCTGATCTCCTGCAATATTGGGGACATGACATTTGATAGAGCGCTCTTGGACTTAGGTGCTTCCATCAATCTGATTCCAACAACGCTATACCACCAATTTGGTTTCAGAGAGTTGACACCCACACCTGTCACCATCTAGTTGGCGAATAGATCTGTGAAGACCCCGAAGGGGGTTGTCGAGGACATGATTGTGCAGGTCAAGGACTTCTATTTTTCGGTCGACTTCTTGGTGCTTGACATGGAAGTCTCTGAAAAACTACAAAATGCACCCATAATCTTAAGCAGACCTTTCTTAGCTATGGCTAGGGCAAACATCAATTGTGACACGGGATGTATGGAAATCGCCTTCGGAGACAAGAAAATGCAGTTGGATATCTTCCGGGTGACCAAGTCTTTTGATTGTGATTGTGTTGAGGAACATGATCCCATGGAACCTTTGGTCAAGGAATGCCTCACCCTTAGTTCTGTCTCAGACCACCAATCCTGTAACGACTGTTCTGACCCGTCACCATCGCACTTGTTACCCTGCACTTCAGCTCTCGTTACCCGATCTTTCGTCCTTCCCCTACCCTTCCCTACATGCATATGAGGGCATAGCATCGTTTGGCATGGGGGGGTGGATAGGCATCCATAGGATCTGGGTATTTTAGGGTATCACGCAGTTTCCATCTATCTATATATATATATATATAATGGTGTTTAGTAATGATCTGAAGGCTGAAACAAAAATAGAATAAGTGTTTATGGATATTCAACCATTGTTTTGAAGACTTTCCAAGCCACAGAAGCTGGATTCACTAAGGCTCAGCTAAATTCACTTGAGCATTGACAAGATAGATCAGAATCTCTCCTAACTAAGGACGTATTCTTGTACCTGAGACACCAGTACAGGATTCGTTGGTTTGCTTCTACTGGAGAACCTAAGTAATCTTGGTTCACACTACACATATCAAGAAAGACCAGGTGAACATAAGATCCAACCCTAGTGTTCATTCGGGAAGGTGGAGTCCTTACTTGTGCGCGTAGGTAGACTTTTTATCCCAGGCTTTAGTCTTTTCTTTAGGAAAGACTCTTTCCACCAAAAAGGAACTCTCCCACTGTTTGCACCTCAAAGCACGCCTATAATAACGCCTTCTTGTGCTATTTTCTAGCATTAACTATGTATATTATAATCCTGTAGCCGCATTTGTAAAAACGCTTGCATGCATGCATTTAATCATGAGAGGAGGAGAAATGAATAAATGGCTTCGTAATTCACATTTTATCTCAAGTGCCTCCCTGCAAATTCCACCTTTTTATTTTTCCTCTTGATTTCTTCTTTTCTCTCCTTCCCGCAGCTGCACCCTTCCCGCGGCTGCACTCTTCCCGCAGCTGCATGCAGCAGCCACGCAACACTTCTTCCCGTCACTTCTCCCTGCCAACGCCGCTCCCTATAGCTGCAACTCGCACACCCTCTCCCTGCTGCAGCCGACACGCCACTCTCCCCTCCTCTATAAGTAGCTGCAGCTTCATCCTCGCAAGGAGACGCAGCTGCTGCAAAGACCCCGCAGCCACCACCTTCCTCTCCACCGTTCTCCCCTCCCATACGCCAGCCCTCCGCCGAGGAGGCACCCGACGAGCAGGAGAACCCACTGTGGTGCACACCACCACAGTGGGACACCACCGCCCAGCTCTTCAACGAGCCGGTGGGCGTGGTGTTTTCTTTTCTCTTCGTTTTCGTCTCCACGCCATTGCTGCCGCTTCAAGCTCCGAAGCTTGAAGCAGCAGCAGCAGCAGCTAAACCGCGGCGACAGCAGCAGCAGCAGCACCCCCCGCCTCCTCCGCGACCTTCCCCGCAGGCACGCAACCCTCCGCGCGCGCCTGCAGGCCCGTTCCCCGCCTCCGTCTCCGTTCTGTCTACCCCGCATTGCACCCGCAGCCGGCCGCCGCGCGCACTGCAGCGGCCGGTTACGGCCTCGCGCCGACCTCCGCGACCCTCCGCGACCACCTGCAGACCTCCTCCACGCTCGCTCCTCCACGCCTTCGCCCGCCCGTCGCCTTCGCGCACGTCTGCAGGAACCCTACGCGAAGGCGCGCCCGCACCCGCCGTCTTCAGACGTCCGCCTCCGCCTTCAGACGACGCAGAGTCAGACGTCTGCCGCCTCCGGCAGACGTCTTAACTCACGCGTCCGCGATCACTCCTTCGCCCGCTCTCTCTCTCTGCCGATCTCTCCCGCCCGCTCTCTCTCTGTCTGGCGCTCTCTACTCTCTCTCACGTACTTTCTCTCTCTCTCCGTTCTCTCTCTCTCTCCCTCTCTCTCTCTCTGTACTCACAGCAACACACACACACATTCACCGACGCACACACACATTCACCGACGCACACACACACACTCACACACTTATAGTAACACATATATACTTATATACATCTATATATAATATATACATACATATATCTATATATATATATATATATACTTGTATACATAGTAATATCTATAGTTATGTATACATACATATATAATATATATAATATATATATATATATACGTATATATATCTATATACTCATACTCATATACATATATATATATACATCTATATAGTAATATATATATATAAACTTATATACATATATACATAGCTATATACATATATACATATACACCTATATATATATACATATATATCTATATATATCTATACATATATACTTATACATTTATATACATACATATGTATATATATTTTCACGTTATTTACTATACGCTGTATCGCGGGAATATCTGCATCAGTTGCTGATATTCCCCGATACACGTGTACAGAAAGCGTGTTCGCATTCATCATCCATCATCCATCCACACTACACGCGGCACATAGTCGTGTTGGTTGCGTCTCTCTAGACGTCGACTGACTCGACATAGTGCTACACTCCATCGCCACCTCCACCCCCACCCCTTTATATATATACTACATATAAATATATATCTATAGCTACTATATTTACTTTCTATCTGTTATCTTCCTTCTTAGTAAAAAGATAAAAAGAGGTATAAAAGTGAAAAGATAATCTTTGATTTGCAGGTACCCCGTCTTGCGAGTAGCAAGGCGTGTTTTGGAACTCTGTTTTGGCTAAAAGCCAAGGACACAATTTTGAGGGTGTGCCTCAAGAACAAGGATTACCAGAAAAAAACCTAAATAAGAAAAATACCAAAAACACAATAAACGAACGGAGGAGACGCGTTTTAAGGACAACGTAGGAACTCGACTTGAACCCCACTTCCCTGAGTTCGACCCTGGGCCTAAAAGTGACAAGATAAAATCAATTAGGCCAGGTTAAAAATTTCTGTAAAGAGATGGTTAGGTTCAAATTAGGTTAACCACTATATGTATTTCAACGATAAAATCATCATATTAACAACCTATCTGTGCCGACCCATCATGACTTTTCTGGCGCCGTTGCCGGGGAAGTGCGCTTTCGAGTAAGTTTCTATCTAATTCCTTTAAATTTGTCTCTTCTCTCTTCACGGGTATTGTTGTTTTTGGTGTGCAGGTGAACCTGGTGGAAGAAGAAGAAGGCTGACAAAGTCGAGGACGTGAGTAGATCCAAGGCGGGAACGAAAGCGTGAAGACGCTGACACCGCATTGGAGCTTCGCACATGTTGCCGAACATGTAGGTTTTCTTTTCTCAACAAATTAGGATTAGCTTGCCACCACACAAAAAAAAAAAAAAAAAAATTAAAAACTAAAAACTAGAAAAACTTTTTGGGATTTCTTGGAGGCAAGTGGATTAAAATTCACTTGATTGATTTGTTGTCTTCACTCCCACTGCCTCGGGATTTCCCGCCTACTTCGCATAGCGAAAAATTCGAGAATTTTGATCCTTGTATTTTTCGCCGTGTGAAGTATTCTTTGAGGCAAAGAAAAAGATTGCTTCTATCCATCTTTTGCCTCACTTATCTTTAATTCAGGATCACATTTTTGGTGGGGAGATTTGGAATTGAGTTAATTCCAACCTCACCACGACTTTTTCAACTTGCCTGTGATTCGATCCTGAATACTTCAACACCAACAACTTTATTTTCTTTATCTGTTGGTTAAATCTTGTGTGGACATTCTTCTTTGTGATTGGGAGCACTTGAATTGAAGTGCCTTGGCTCCCTTTCACATTTATATAAAATTGATTCATAAATCCACACTTAGAAATCTCCATTTAGGGTAGCCCAGTGCATTTTAGCATGCATTAACTAACTGATAATTGAAGAAGGGTTTCTTGGGTTTTAGAAGGAAAACCAGTATTTTTGCAAAAACCCGGAGATTGGTTGAATTGGTAATTCAACAAAACCCTAAAAAGTCATACTACTTAAGGCTGAACTCTAAAAACCATTCGCCAATAAAAACTTCAATTCGGGGAGATTTCTCCGTTGCATGCTTGTTCTTACACACTCTTAAAATCAATCACTTGGGCATTACCCGTAAACAACGCCCTTCGCATTCCAAAAGCACTTGACCCTAAGCCTCTAATTAAAACTGGTAGTAACTTCACCCTTTTTAAGGATTGGAGGTCTAACTACCTACGTGTAGCGGCTACGTGCTGGTGAGAGTTCCCGCGTGCTATCGGGTGTCTAAGACTGGGGCAAACGGCCTTTCAATCTGGCCCGGTGGTTCCGTGGTGCTCGCATTCGGTTCCGTAGTTCGTGATAGTAGGTAACTTAGATCTTTAGGTCTAAGGGCACACTGTAGAGGTTAGGAACTTGACTGTATTGATTTGTAATCAAGTGTACCTTTGCGGCGTCATTTCTCTCATCTCTTTTCCCCTCTTATCCCCCCCCAATTCTTCCTGCGTAGTGCATGTTTTGGAGGAGGCCACAAAACCCTGAACTATTTGAATTGACTGCTAAATCTAGAGAAAGAGCCGAATCATCCTCCTCCTCCACAAACATGGCACACACCCCCACCTCACCACTTCGTCACAATTCCAATTCTTTCAACACCAGGCTTATCCCGAGAAACCCTGCAAGACCTTCCTTATCGAGTGTCGCGCCAAGCGACTCGGTAAGTCATGTGGAATTGGCTTCTGCGAGCCAGTATTTCAACATGGAGGACTAAGCCTCCGTGTGCTCGAACACATATGCGGACACGTCTTCTGGCATAGAAGACGCCTGCACCCTGGGGAACAACCCGTTTTCTGCCACGTATAACCCAGGGTGGCACGATCATCCAAATTTCGCATGGTCTAACAACCCGCAGCGCCAAAACCCCGCTGGTGGACCAAGGCGATCGTCCGCACCCATCATCCCAAGGGCCCAATCTAATCCTATGGCAAATCCACCATTAGGCCCTTGCGTACAGAAAACTAAACATGCATCAAAACCTCTTGATAAATTGATGCGAATGATGACGGAAATGTCAAAGCGCCATAAAGAGAACATGACCTCTCTTCAGCATTTGGCGCAGCAGAATGCTGAGATCAGTCAACTAAGCATGGCGACTCGATCTCAGGGCACTTTTCCCGCCCAACCTGTTCCAAACCCGCAAAACTTTGTACCCTGTGGTCCGCAACCACAGGTACAACCTTCTCAGGAACAGGTTCATCAAATTCTGCAAGCTCCGAGTATTCCTCCAGGATTTCAGGTTAATCCCGCTGCAGCATCGCACTCTCAAGCTGATAGCGATTACATCAAGGATGACACGTCTGACGAGGACATGACTGTCAGTACGTGTATCGAACTTATTGGAGCCAATTCAGACTGCTGCAAATTACCTGATGACTGCCTGACCTATACAAACTGTGACGTTCCCCAATCCCTCCCTATTCCTGTATCATCTCCTGACCAAACTTCTGACGAGGTTTTCTCCGCTTCCCATACCTCGTGGTCTGAGTCATCGCCGGGCTGCTCACCGCCGGTCCACACTATGGAAGACCGGATTGCCCTTTCTTTCCCGCTAAATCAGGCGGATTTGCAAATCCACACTGGGACCTTGAGCCCACATCTTACTCACTGGGGCTATTCCCTTTTGGACCCATCTATCCAAAAAGCCCCCCTTCTTGGCCAATCTAAGGGCCAACTTCCTCTTCCTGATCTGTTTTCTGATCCGCCTGGGACACTCTCGTCCCAGAAAACGCCAAATCTCTCACCATCCACCATTACTTTTCACGCCTCTATCGCGATTACTTCGCTTTTCTCTTCACCACCCACCATCCACCCACCCTTCCACCCTACTGTATACCCTGCACCTCAGCTCCTGTTACCCGATCTGTCGTCCATTCTCTGCCTTTCCCTGCATGCATATGAGGACATAGCATTGTTTGTCATGGGGGGGTGGATAGGCATCCATAGGATCCGGGTATTTTATGGTATCAGACAATTACCACCTATTTATAAATATGCAAGAAAAAGAAAAAAGAAAAGAAAAAAAAAAATATATATATATATATTAGTAATAAATGGTGTTTAGTAGTGATCTAAAAGCTGAAACGAAAAATACAATAAGTGTTTATGGATATTCAACCTCTGTTTTGAAGAATTTCCAGGCCACAGAAGCTTGATTCGCTCAGGCTCGACTTAATTCACTTAAAGCATTGACGAAATAGATCAAAATCTCTCCTAACTAAGAACGTTTCTTGTACCTGAGACACCAGTACAGGATCCGTTGGTTTGCTTTTTCTTGAGAGCTTAAGTAAATTTGGTTCACACTACACATATCAGGAAAGATCAGGTGAACATAAGATCCAACCCTAGTGTTCATTAGGAAAGGTGGAGTCCTTACCTGTGCGTGCAGGTAGACTTTTTATCCCAGGCTTTAGTCTTGTGTTTAGGAGTGACTCTTTCCACCAAAAAGAAACTCTCCCATCAAAAAGAAAAATAAGTGTGCTCCTTCAAAATGTGTTGTAAGAGATATACTGACAGGTGTTTCAAAATAATAATAATAATAATAATAATAATAAATAAATAAATAAAAGGAAAAAGAGTTGTAAAAAAAAAAAAAAAGATGTTGCAAAAGAGTCGGTATATCTCATAAATGTCTGTATACTTTGTTTTTCGATGAGCCACAAAAAAAAAAAAAAAAAAAAACAAAAATCAGAAAATGGGAGTTGAGTTTTCCGTAATAATCTTAAGGGTCAATCCGAAAACACGAGCTGAAATTGGGACCAACCTGTACTTAAAAATTCGTGAAACCCTGGGAGTGAGTCTTAAGGCTCATCTGGTCAGTCTTGATCCTTCACTATGCACAAACCATAACCTCTTGAGCTCTCGAGTACGGCAAAACCTCCTGGGTCTTGAAATCGTATTTAGGGTTTAAATATCAAGAGTCCTGGTTAGTTGGGAGATGATCTTTGTCATGTAAGACTTAGAGTACTGGTAATCTTCTCTACAATTGGTTCTCACAATATCCGATAATAAACACACCGATATCACCTCAGAAGAAAATCTTCAGCTTAAGATCACTTCTAAATACGGTTTTGCTAGGGACTAGCAAAAGATAGGCATGGGGGTATATGTTTGCACCTCAAAACACGCCTATAATAACGCCTTCTTGTGCTATTTTCTAGCATTAACTATGTATATTATAATCCTGTAGCCGGATTTGTAAAAACGCTTGCATGCATGCATTTAATCATGAGAGGAGGAGAAATGAATAAATGGCTTCGTAATTCACATTTTATCTCAAGTGCCTCCCTGCAAATTCCACCTTTTTATTTTTCCTCTTGATTTCTTCTTTTCTCCCCTTCCCGCGGCTGCACCCTTCCCGCGGCTGCACTCTTCCCGCAGCTGCATGCAGCAGCCACGCAGCACTTCTTCCCGTCACTTCTACCTGCCAACGCCGCTCCCTATAGCTGCAACTCGCACACCCTCTCCCTGCTGCAGCCGGCACGCCACTCTCCCCTCCTCTATAAGTAGCTGCAGCTTCATCCTCGCAGGGAGACGCAGCTGCTGCAAAGACCTCGCAGCCACCACCTTCCTCTCCACCGTTCTCCCCTCCCATACGCCGGCCCTCCGTCGAGGAGGCACCCGGCGAGCAGGAGAACCCACTGTGGTGCACACCACCACAGTGGGAGCACCACCGCCCAGCTCTTCAACGAGCCGGTGGGCGTGGTGTTTTCTTTTCTCTTCATTTTCGTCTCCACGCCATTGCTACCGCTTCAAGCTCCGAAGCTTGAAGCAGCAGGAGCAGCAGCTAAACCGCGGCGACAGCAGCAGCAGCAGCACCCCCCGCCTCCTCCGCGACCTTCCCCGCAGGCGCGCAACCCTCCGTGCGCGCCTGCAGGCCCGTTCCCCGCCTCCGTCTCCGTTCTGTCCACCCCGCATTGCACCTGCAGCCGGCCGCCGCGCGCACTGCAGCGGCCGGTTACGGCCTCGCGCCGACCTCCGCGACCCTCCGCGACCACCTGCAGACCTCCTCCACGCTCGCTCCTCCACGCCTTCGCCCGCCCGTCGCCTTCGCGCACGTCTGCAGGAACCCTACGCGAAGGCGCGCCCGCACCCGCCGTCTTCAGACGTCCGCCTCCGCCTTCAGACGACGCAGAGTCAGACGTCTGCCGCCTCCGGCAGACGTCTTAACTCGCGCGTCCGCGATCACTCCTTCGCCCGCTCTCTCTCTCTGCCGATCTCTCCCGCCCGCTCTCTCTCTGTCTGGTGCTCTCTGCTCTCTCTCACGTACTCTCTCTCTCTCTCCGTTCTCTCTCTCTCTCTCTCTCTCTCTGTACTCACAGCAACACACACACACATTCACCGACGCACACACACATTCACCGACGCACACACACACACTCACACACTTATAGTAACACATATATACTTATATACATCTATATATAATATATACATACATATATCTATATATATATATATATACTTATATACATAGTAATATCTATAGTTATGTATACATACATATATAATATATATAATATATATATATATATACGTATATATATCTATATACTCATACTCATATACATATATATATATACATCTATATAGTATTATATATATAAACTTATATACATATATACATAGCTATATACATATATACATATACACCTATATATATATACATATATATCTATATATATCTATACATATATACTTATACATTTATATGCATACATATGTATATATATTTTCACGTTATTTACTATACGCTGTATCGCGGGAATATCTGCATCAGTTGCTGATATTCCCCGATACACGTGTACAGAAAGCGTGTTCGCATTCATCATCCATCATCCATCCACACTACACGCGGCACATAGTCGTGTTGGTTGTGTCTCTCTAGACGTCGACTGACTCGACATAGTGCTACACTCCATCGCCACCTCCACCCCCACCCCTTTATATATATACTACATATAAATATATATCTATAGCTACTATATTTACTTTCTATCTGTTATCTTCCTTCTTAGTAAAAAGATAAAAAGAGGTATAAAAGTGAAAAGATAATCTTTAATTTGCAGGTACCCCGTCTTGCGAGTAGCAAGGCGTGTTTTGGAACTCTGTTTTGGCTAAAAGCCAAGGACACAATTTTGAGGGTGTGCCTCAAGAAGAAGGATTACCAGAAAAAACCTAAATAAGAAAAATACCAAAAACACAATAAACGAACGGAAGAGACGCATTTTAAGGACAACGTAGGAACTCGACTTGAACCCCACTTCCTGAGTTCGACCCTGGGCCTAAAAGTGACAAGATAAAATCAATTAGGCCAGGTTAAAAATTTCTGTAAAGAGATGGTTAGGTTCAAATTAGGTTAACCACTATATATATTTCAGCGATAAAATCATCATATTAACAACCTATCAGTGCCGACCCATCACCCACCAAAAAGAAAAGTGTGCTCCTCCAAATAATGTTGTAAGAGTATACTGACACGTGTTTCAAAAAAAAAAAAAGGTGCAAATAAGTCAGTATATCTCTCAAATATCTGTAAAGTCTTCTTCCTACAAAAAAGTTCTTCAGGGCAAATACGCTATTTTTTCTTTCAGCCACAAATGTCAAAAAATGGGAGTTGAGTTTTCCGTCATCTTTTTAAGGGTCAATCTGAAGACACGAGCTGAAACTAGGACCAACCTGTACTTAAAAATTCGTGAAACCCTGGGCTTGATTCTTAATGTTCATCTGGTCAGTCTTGATCCTTCACTATGCACAAGCAATAATCTCTTGAGCTCTCAAGTACGACAAAAACCTCCGAGTCCTAGAAATCGTACTTAAGGTTTAAATATCAAGAGTCCAGGTTAGTTGAGATATGGTTTATGTCATGTGAGACTTAAAGTACTGGTAGTCTTCTCTGCAATTGGTTCACACAATATCCAATAATAAACACACCTATGTTGCCTCAGAAGAAAATCTTCAGCTTAAGATCATTTCGAAATACAACACAAAAATGTTTTGCTACGGACTAGCAAAAGAAAGGCATGGGGTATGATTGCACAGCAAAAATATACCAACAATTGTGTTGTCTTGTGCTATTTCCTAGCATTACTAATGCATATTAGGTATCCATAGTCGCATTTGTAGAAATACATGCATGCATGCATTTAATTGAGAGGGGAGGAGAGTGAATAAAATGGCCTTGCAATTAACAAATTCCTCAAGTGCTGCCCATCTTTATTTTTTATTTCTATTTGACTTTGAATTCTTCCCGTGGCTGCAAGACATGGCCTCTTCTTGCTTGCGCCATGCTCTGCAGCAAGCCACTCCCTGCACAGCCGCATGCACAGCCAGGGCATGGCTGTGCATGCCTTCTTCCTCTTTAAATAGGCTCGGCTTCCTTCTTTGCAAGGCAGGCCTGGTCCACACAAAAAAAAAAAAACCCAACACACTGCAGCTCTTCTTCTCTAGGCCGTCTCCTCCCCTCTCCCTCCATACGCAGCCTCTCCTACTCTGAGGAGCCACTCTGCGGGCAGGAGTACCTCACTGTGGTGCACAACCACCACCGTGAGTCCCACCACCGCCCAGCTCATCAAAGAGCCGGTGGGCGTGGTGGTCTTCTCTCCCTGTTTCATCGTTCCAAGCCAACCCCGCCATTGCCACAGGAGCTTCAAGCTTTGAATCTCAACCGGCCATCGCTCGTCCGCAACAGCAGCAACAAGACGGCAGCAGTAGAGCAGGCCACTGCACGCCCACACGCAGGCCACCGCACGTGCCTGCAGGCTGCCCTCGCCTCCCGCTTCTTCGCGTACACCTACCTCTCCGCGTAAGCCAGCAGCCGGCGCAGAGCTTCCATGCGTGCACCAGCTTCCACAGAGGCTCCCGCACTCACAGCACCTCCAGCACCCGGTTGCGCGGCTCGACCATGCACTGTAGCCACTGTTCACGCTAGTTAGCGGAACACTGTGGCTACAGTGCAGTGACCGGTAAGTTTCTCACTTATCCGGTCACCCGGCGCGTCGCAACCGGTCCTAGCCCCCACCCGCGTCCCGCCCCGTGCCCGTTCCAGCAGCCGCCCGCGCGTCTGCGTTTGCCTGCGTATGCCCGCCCACTTCAGCGTCTGCGTGCGCTCGCTCCCTTCGCCTGCGTACGCCTGCTTGCTTCAGTGCCCGCCTCACCACACAGCGCAGCGCGCTGCGGCTTCTCTCCCTCGCGCTCACTCCCTTCGGTGTGAACTTCTTCGCCCGCCTACGCGCCTACTCGTGCACGTGCGCTATCAGACGACGCCCGCGGCTTTAGACGACTTAAATTGCCTTCATCACTCTAGCAGTCTCTCTCGCTCTCTCTCTCTCTCTCACAGCACTCTCTCCCTCTCTCTCTGTAGATAGACATAGACATACACTCACACTCTCGCACACACACACTCTCGCTTATACACTATTATATACTTATATATATATACATATACATATATATATTGATATATATACATATATTTTTATACGTATAAACATATAAATATATATATATCTATACTTATACTTAGTTATCTAGGTAATAATATATATATATCTATATATATATATTATTACCTAGATAACTAAGTATAAGTATAGATACATATATATATATATACATATATATATGTTCAAATATACATACATATATACATATATATCTATAACTATATACACACACACACACATATATATATATACATATATCTATCTATACATATATTTACACATCTATATATATACACACATATATATACATATATATATATATACACATATAACTACATATATACCAATATATTTATAACCATATAGATATATTTACATATAGATATATATTTATAGATATATATATATTTTTTCATATCACCTACCATAGGTTGTATCACAGGAATATCTGCACCAGTTGCTGATATTCCCCGATACACACGTACAGAAAGCGTGTTCGCACACATCTTCCACCATCCATCTTACCCTCTACGCGGCACATCGTCCTGTTGGTTGCATCTTCCTAGACGATGACCAACTCGACACCATGCTACACGCCATCTCCACCTCCACCCCCACCCCTTTATACATATATAATATATACATATATATATACTATATTTACTTTATTTCTGTTTCTCTTTTCTGCCAGTAAAAAGGTAAAAAAAATATATAGAAGAGAAAAGATAATCCTTGACTTGTAGGTACTCAGTCTTACAAATAGTAAGACCAGTTTTGGAACCCCACTTTGGCTCAAGGCCAAGAACCTGATTTTGAGGGTGTACCTCAAGGACAAAAATTATCAGAAAAAAAATATTAAATGGAAAAACACCAAAAACATAATAAACAAACGGAAGAGACTCGTTATAGGAAAGGCGTAGAAACTCATTCACTTCTAATCCCACTTCCCTGAGTTCAACCCTGGGCCTAAAAGTGACCAAGATAAAATCAAGTAGGCCAAGTTAAAAATTTTGTAAAGAGATGGTTAGGCTCGGTTTAGGTTAACCACTATACACATTTCAACGATAAAATTAGCATATTAACACAGCCTATCTGGGTCTACACCATAATCTTTCAGCCGGCGAGGTGGAAGACGGAGGATGGTGAGGCGAGTCGGCGGTCAAAACAGAGCGACAAGTGTCTGAAAACGAAGAGTGGAAGTCGAGGAGTTGTTTAAGAGGGAAGGCAGACAAAGGGGAGCAGAGTTGGTGTCAGTTGAGGTGTGGCCAGTGCTGGAGACGAAGTTGCTTTGAGAGGTGGATGGCGAGGATGAAGGGGGTAGGAGCATCGGCGAGTGTTGCACGATGCGGAAGAAGGCAAGGAGGAAGAGTCTGCCACTATTATTGTGGTCAGATAATGAGGGAAGATAGGGAGAGTCGTCGGAGCTTGAAGAGAAAATCGGCCAGAGGAGGAGAGAGAGGAATTTGAGGGTTTATCTGGTCGAATTCAAGCTTGAGGGATTCGTTTTGAGCAGGGGGTGCTTTTATACACCTCAGGAGGATGGTTAGAGCTTGGGAAGCAATCTTTCCAAGCTTGTAAAGCTTGTCAAAGGTTGGGAATTCCTTGATACCCAAGTCTCTCATGTGTTCGCATGAGAGATTTGGTAGGTTTTAGGGCTTATGATTGGGTCCAAAAGGAAGGGAATTTCTTGATGAACTTCCCTTTCAAATTTAAAAGAGATTCGCCAAGAAATCAAGGAGTTCTTTCCTTTTTAAGGTCAGTGGAGGAAGTAGGAATAGGTTTAATGGCGGAAGGGACCTGTTTGTGAGAATGACGACAAAGTTAGGAGCCTATTTGAAAGGATTTTGAAAGTTAAGGGTAGAAATGTAATTAGATAGGACCAATTTGCAAACTAGGTCAAGAAAAACTCATCTTGGATACAAATTTTAATACAAACCTAATTTGAACCTAAAGAATCCAATGGTGAAGTTGGATTTTGGTTTTGACCATTTTTGACTGGGTAATTTATGAAAAGACCTAAATTAGGGCAAAAATCTATCTATGATTTTGTTTGGGTCAAAACAGGTTCTGATGGTCAAATTGAAGGTTCTAAACCCTAGAGAATATTTTTCTATGAATTTTAGAGGGTTTAGATGGATTTTATCCAGATCAGAACCTCAATTAATTAAGCAGGTCTGTTTTTAGAGTTTCAAAAGTCATTTAATTTTCAAAACATGTGCAAACCCTTTTCTGATTATTCTAACCAACTTGTTATCTTTTTAAGACCAATTGACCTTCATTCAGCCCTTGAGAAAACCCATGGTTGTACTGCATTCATGATAAGCTAGTAAAATTGTAATTTTAACCCTAGTTTCTTATTTTTCCCTCAAAATGATTTTGCAATGACTTACGACTCTCTGGTAGTTATGTATGAGCATTTACTGACTTAATTGGATCAAAATGAGCTAGTTATGGCTCATGATGGTGTTCCCATCAGTGGTGCCTTCTCTGTCCTTGGATTGAAATCGCACGGATGCCACTCACTTCGCGCCTGCTTCATCAACCATATGTGCGTGAAACATGCTCGATTCGCGCTCATTAGATATCAGTCGTCCGATCGTGAGATCAAATGGCTTAAAGGAGCCACACCCACGCCTCTTGAATTTCAAATGCGTGTGTGCGCGTTCGTTCTCGCATGATCCGGTGTGTTGTCATCTGAGGCCTCTCCGCGTGCTACGTGGTTGCGACCCCACCGCCGATTGATGATCCAACGGGTGGATTCATCAACATGCTGCCACCTCTCATCAAAGCGTGGATTGTGAATCGAACCCCCATCCTTGCCTTGCATTTGCACGCGTGTTGAGAGCGGAAAACTACGCGATTGAAGTTGGATTTGAAAACCCGTCATAGTTCGATTTGCGAAGCAATCCATCAACAAAAAAATTTAACCGAAATTTGTAAAGAAATTCCGGGTCGAACACAGGAAGGCTACGTCGATCTTAAATCTGTGATTATATATATATATTTATTTTTGTTTGAAAGCGTGATAATTACAATGGAATATAAACAATAAGAGAGAGAGAAATAGAGAGAGAACAATCACTGGATAAAATAATATTATTTTTACAACTAGAAAGCTGGAAATTCTATTCTAGAAAGCGATTAAAAAGAAGGGAGAGAGATGTTATCCTCCTTGACGAATGCTTGGAGGACGAGCCGGATGGAGCAACGCCTGGAAGACAGAGGATGGAGCGGGAAGGAGGATGAAGCAAGAAGAAGAGGGAACGAGGCAGCACGTTGTCGTCATCGTGGGATCTACTTTCAGAATGGGGGCGAGAAAATTGGATTTGGCTCTAGAATAGCATCTCGGGTGTGGGACAAGCTTCTCTTGAGCTTTGGAGAGGGAGAGAGGTGAAGCAAGGGATGAGAATTTTGTAAGGTAGGGGTCTCCTTTTATAGTTGCAAGGATAGGGGGCAATTTGGTCATTACATAGTTAAAACATTAAATGAGGGGGTCTTTAGTGACGGATTTAAGCGTCACTAAAGACCCTACATCGCTATAGCCTCGCACGCACGGCCACCTCCTCGCCTGCCGCATGCTCAATGCTTGCCCATGTCCTCAGGATATCAGTCATCCGATCTCAAGATTGGACGACTTAAAGTCGTCCATGCCTGTGCCTTCTTCTGCGCTTAACTGCACACCTGAGTGTGTGATCAGGCGTGAGGCAGTGCGTTTGATCATGCGTACGCCCGATCGGGAGACCTGGGTCATTCGCAGCCGATCGCGCAATCGAGATAACACACAGGTGCGTAGCAGATCGTGAGTCGAACTTCCACCTCGCGCTCGGGCAAAGCCGCTCGACCGCTACGCTGCCTCCTCATCTTTGTCGCACTTACGTTTTAAGCACGCACGCTCACGGCTGTTGGATCAAGATCCAATGGCCTAGATCTCACCTCACCTGCACCTTCAGAAGATGAGAAGCAATGCTGCGGTCGACTTGGGTGGCTGTGATGGTGCCATGTGGCGCCATCATGGTCGTCTATCCTCTATGACATGTAGAAGGTGCCACGGATGTCAGATGAGCCGATTTTTGTTCCGTTAGGCTGCGATCATCAATCTGAACCCATCCGTGTGGTTGAATTTGTCGTCTGAAGTGAAGTTTGGCACCATCTTGGCCCTTGATCTCTAGGCTTCCTTGGACTATATCTAGTGCTACGGATTTCCAATTAGGGTGATCTTGGAGTCGTTAAACTCCCATCGTCACTCTAATCAGATCTGTACGGTTGGATCTTTCGTCCGAAGTCCTGATTAAAAATCACCTTGTCCTTGGCCATAAATGGAGACAATTACTATACAATTTATACAATTTAACCTAAATGCATGATTATGCATGTTATGCAGTATTTACAATGCATGATGCTAATATGACACTAGGAACATGTATTAGTGGACATTTTTGGCTATTTAGATGTATGCACATCACACCCCCATGCCTATCTTTTGCTAGTCCCTAGCAAAAACTACATGCTATTTATAAAAGAATTAGTATTGGATTACTCGGGCAAAAGTCATTTTCAACATTAAAAAATTTTTACTTAGGACCTGAACTTTCAAAGACATAACAGCGCCTGAGTATCTGGCAAAATGCAGACCACTTCAAGCCCTCGCCTTATTCAAAGAAGGATCTCTTTTTCTCCATTTTCTTCTTTTCTAATTTTTTGGATTTTTGAATTTAGGGTTACAGAGTGACTTTCTATGGCCACTCAACCCACCCAAGACTTGATGAGAACCCTAAGTTCTAAGCATCTTTTTGTGAATGTGATAGACTCGTTGATCAGTAATCAGAATGGACTTCGGGTTTGTACGCCCCTAGGTGACCTTAAAAAGAATTCTACCTAAAGGTGTATCTATACGACCGGTAGCTTTCTCCCTACTTTTATTTTTATGGGGTCAACAAAAGGGTGCATCCAGTGTATATCTCCCCGGCTTATTCTACTTCTCCGTTTCTTCCTAAGTGTTTTAGGAATTAGACATGCATTTCTTGAGTTGGGTTCTGGACAACCTACTAATGGGTTGTTACCCATGATAACTTGCCAGCCATACTCGTGCAATGAAGTGTGGCTTATTATTTTTTCTCTTTCTTTTCTCCTTTTCTTTTTCTTTTTCTTTTTTTAAGTAGGTGGCTTCCCTAGTCTAAGATTTACCTAAAGGCAGCAAGAAAAGAATGGTCCAGTGGCTGGGTTCTGGACAACCTACCAATGGGCTATTACCCACAATAACTTGCCAGCCATACCACCCTAGAAGGTTCATTAGCTACCCAATTTCTGTTAAAACTGTCGAACACCGAGTCAGCGTGAATAGTGTACAAATGCTTAGACTTAAACTTCCCTCAAATCAGAGGGCGGGCTCATAAGTCGTGTACTTATCACCGAAACTTATTTAATAAAATTGATATGGAATTCAGGATGGCGAGGACTTGATAAACAAATCCACATTTTAGTGGATACCCGGGCTGATTAGGCCCAAAGACCTGAAGGGTCTTAGTGTTCAGATCCTACTGTAATATTTCCTAAGATTGAAAAGTCCTAATGCCTAAGTACTCTTTCCTAATCCATTTTTTTTGTTATATATATATAAAAGAAAACAAGTAGAATTTACAATAATTCCACAGAGCTGACAAAATGATTCAGAAATGAATCCACCCCCCATGCCTAGCTAATGCAATGTCCTCATTGAGAATAAAGATATGAAAGGAAGGGTAGAATGTAGAAGATATCACCTGAATGTGGTGCTCGGGTCAGCTCCAAGTTAGACTGTACAACTACTGAGTTTAATGCCATCTAGGTGAGGTCCAACCAAAGAAATCACAACATGATGAGAGCAATCGTGTCTGAGATGGGTTCTAGAACAATACGGTCAATAAAAGGCTTCAGACGTTGACCATTGACTTTAAATGAATTACTCATCTTTGGGTTAGAAATATGAACGGCCCCATTTGGAAATATTTGATCGATGATGAACGGGCCGTTCCATTTTGACCTAAGTTTGCCAGGAAAGAGCTTAAGTCGAGAATCAAAGAGCCAGAACTTCTGATTCAGCTAAAAGCTCTTGTGGGATATTAATTGGTCATGAGGAGCTTTGGTTCGAGACTTATAGATCTTAGCATTCTTGTATGCGTCATTTCTAAGCTCCTCCAACTCAGATAGTTGGAGTTTCCTGGTCTTTCTAGCTAAACTCAAATCCAGATTGCACTACTTAATTGCCCAGAATGCCCTATGTTCAATTTCTACAGGTAAATGGCACGCCTTTCCATACTCCAGACGAAATGGTGACATGTCGATAGGCATTTTATATGCTATATGGTAGGCCCAAAGAGCACCCTCAAGGTTTTGAGTCTAGTCTTTACGATCAGGCCTAATCGTCTTCTGAAAAATATTCTTGATCTCCAGATTGGATATCTCAGCCTGTCCATTCATCTGGGGATGGTAAGGTGTGGAGATTCTGTGATTTACCCCATATTTTTCCAGTAAATTACAGAACTGGGCATTAGTGACGTGAGAACTGCCATAGCTGATGATGGCCCTCAGAATCCTGAATCGACTGAAGATGTTCTTGACGAAATCAATGACCACCTTATGGTCATTAGTTCGGGTGGGAATGGCCTCGATCCACTTGGACACGTAATCAACAGTGACAAGAATGTATTGATGTCTAAATGAAGGGAGGAAGGGTCCCATAAAGTTGATGCCCCAAAGGTCGAAGATTTCGACGGGAAGAATCGAGTTTAGGGGCATCATGTCTCTCTTGGTTATGCTCCCAAGTGCCTGGCTTCGCATGACCTCGAGAATTCCTGGTCATCCTTGAATAAAGACAGCCAAAAGAATCCAGATTGCAAAATCTTTGTAGCTGTCTTTTTCCTGGAGAAATGTCCACCACACGCAGGTGCACGGCAGAACTCGAGTATGCTTTTGAATTCAATCTCCGGAACACATCGATGAATAATCTGATTAGAGCCGATGCGATACAGTTCAGGGTCCTCCCAGAAGTAATATTTGGCCTCAGATTTTAGTTTATCTCGTTGTTGCTTTGTCCAATCTGAGGGATTTGACCAATGACCAAATAATTTACGATGTCTGCAAACCATGGAGTTTGGACACCTGATACTACAAGGATAATCTCATCTGGAAAAGTATCAAAAATTGGAATATCCAGATGAGAAGAATCACTCAGAAGTCTCGAAAGATGATCCGCCACCACAAGCTGTGCCCCAGATTTATCTTTGATTTCAAGATCAAAATCTTAAAGCAGAAGAATCCATCGAATAAGATGGGGTTTGGCATCCTTTTTGGCCAAGAGATGTCTCACGGCCGAGTGTTCGGTATATATTATGGCATGAGACCCTAAGAGATAAGCCCTAAATTTCTCCAAAGCAAATACTACTGCTAGCAATTCCTTCTCAGTAACAGTGTAATTCCTCTAGGCCTCATCCAGAGTTTTGCTAGTGTAGTAAATGACAGCGGGCTTCCTATCAATCTTCTGACCCAAAACAGCCCCGACTGCGTAATCAGAAGTGTCAGTCATGATCTCAAATGAGACTGTCCAAGTCGATGGTTGCAACACTAGAGCATAAGTGATTGCCATTTTAAGAAAATCAAATGCCCTATGGCATGAGTCGTTGAAATCAAACGGCGTATCTTTGGCGAGAAGGTTGCTTAGAGGGAGAGAAACCTTAGAAAAGTCCTTGATGAACCTCTTATAGAATCCCACATGACCTATAAATGATCGAATTTGTTTGACAGATGTGAGAGGAGGAAGTTTAGAGATAGCATCAACCTAGCTTTGTCAACTTCAATTCCCTGTTCAGAGATTACATGGCCCAAGACGATGCCTTCTTGTGTCATGAAATGACTCTTTTCCCATCTAAGGACCAGTCTTGTTTTGATGCATCTTTTAAGAATCATTTCAAGATTAACCAAGCAAGAATCAAACGATTCTCCAAAAATAGAGAAATCGTTCATGAAGACTTCCATAAACTCTCCCACCATGTCTGAGAGTATGGCTAGCATACACCTTTGAAAAGTCGCGGGTGCATTGCATAAGCCGAAAGGCATCCTACAGAAAGCAAAGGCTCCATAGGGACAGGTGAAAGTTATTTTTTCTTGATCCTTAGGATGGATAGGGACTTGATTGTATCCTAAGTAACCGTCTAGGAAATAGAAGTACTTCTACCCGGCTAGTCTTTCAAGGATTTGATCGATAAAGGGCAAAGGAAAATGATCATTTTTCGTGGCTGTGTTCAGCTTCTGTAATTAGTACAAACCCTCCAGGAGGAAGCTGAACGAGTTGTGATAGATTCTCCATTCTCGCTAGTCACAACGGTAATCCCAGCTTTCTTGAGAACAATTTGCACAGGACTTACCCAAGGACTATCAGAGATCGGATAAATGATTCCTGCATTGAGCCACTTGATAATTTCCTTCTTGACCACTTCTCGCATATTAGGGTTTAATCTCCTCTACATTTGACAAGAAGGGCGAGATCCATCTTCCAAAAATATTCTATGATTACAGTAAGATGTCTCGATCCCCCTAAGGTCATGAATGGTCCAACCAATTGCCTCCTTGTGTTCCTTTAGGACCTTGATCAGTTTAATCTCCTTCTCCTTAGTTAATTTGGACTGATAATGACAGGGAGCTTCGTTTGAGGTCTCAAAAAGTGATATTTCAAATTCTTAGGCAATGGTTTCAATTTGAGCTGGGCCGAGTTTTAGATTGAGGGTAAAGATGATGTTGAAGAAGATTCATCAAGGGGAAGAGGTTGAAAGTGAATAAAATCAATAACCTCTTCAGAATGTGACGGGTTTGACATAGAGGGTTGCAGGTCAGATCCATCACAACATGAGGAACTTTCGATTGTAGAAACTGCCATACATGTTTCAATGTTCAAATTGTCTTCCTCAAGTTCCTCTATAAATCCACAATCCTCGAATTTGTTAATCGCCTTAAAAATATCCAATTTCATTTTCGGATCCCAAAGGTGATTTCCATGCTACCGCTCTCATAGTTAATATTGTCCTTAGCGGTAGGCAGGAACAGATGCCCTAGAATGATGGGTGTGTTCCTTAAATTCTCAAGTACATCCATGTCAAGTACAAGGAAATCTACAGGAAAATAAAAATCCTTAACCTTAACAATAACATGTTCAATAACGCCTCACGAATTTGTGACCGAACGGTCCGCTAACTGCAGCATTATTGAAGTCGGCCGAAGTTCACCTAATCCAAACTTCTCGTAAAGAGAAGTCGGGATTAGATTAATAGATGCACCTAGATCCAGAAGTGCTCTATCAAAGGTGTAATCTTCGATGACACAAGAAATCAAAGGAGCACTTGGATCTCTCTTTTTTTGAGGAAGGTGATGCAAGATAACAGAACTAGTCTGCTCAGAGAGTGCCACCTTCCTCATAACAGATTCCCTCGACTTAGGCTTCTGTGTGCATAACTCCTTTAAAAATTTAGCGTAAGCCGGTATGTGTTTGATAGCGTCAAGGAGCGGGATATTGATCTTGACATTCTTGAATATATTCAAGAGCTCCTCGTTACTATCCACAAGCTTCTGCTTCCTAGGTTTAATCAAGGCCTCAGGAAAAGGAACATGAGTCAAATCTTTGGAATCAGGTTCCTGAGCCTTGATTTCTTCTTCAAAGTTCTCCTTTCTTTCCTCAAGCTCTCCAGGATTTGGTAGATCAGAATAGTGTAGTTGTGGATCCTGAGTTTGTTTTCCACTCCTTAAGGTAATTGAATTAGCAGAAGCATATGGGTTTGGGTCTTGGGGAGGATTAGGAAAGATTGGAGGGGCTTCATTAGCCAGAAACCTTTGATTTGAAGAAGAAGCAGGAAAGGAAGGACCCTGCTCAACCACCTGGGCATGTGCGTACGGGTCCCTCTGATTCCCATACCCTTGGGCTTGATTGCCTGGATTCTGGATATTACGTGGGTTGGGTATAGGTTGAGGTGATAGAGATCTGGGTTGATGAGAATTAGCAATGAACTTGGTTTGCAAGTTGTCCAGCGAGGTTTTCATTTGTTTTATGAGTTGGAGCATAGATCCTTGCATTTGTACCATCTGTCAGTTCAGATCAGCCTGCCCTACAGGTCGACGGGCATTCCAAGCTAGCTGATTGACCTGATTCAGGGGCAGCTGAGTGTAAACATGACCCTGACCCATTGATCTTTGCGGAGCATAGTTGCTGGGTATGAATTGGGTCTACTGCCCCAGGATTTTCTTGGAGAAGTTAGGGTGGTTCCTTCAACCCGGATTATAAGCATTGTAGTAAGGGTTGGACCTAACGTTCTCCTGTATAGCATAGACATCCTCATAAGGTGAGGATGGAGAGAAAGAAAGGGATGGATCAGAGAAACTGGGATCAAAGGCCCCAGTTTGGAACCTGTGGGGTTCCGAATAATGATGACTCACAAGTTAAGGGGCATCAAGTTGATTCACGAACTCTCGTTAAAAAGGAGCTTGCAACGAATGGAATCCCGAATTCTGGGATTGAGTGGATCGAGAATTGTTCATTGTGTTTCCAGCCATCCACTCCTCCATCCTTTTAGTAACCAAGTCCACCTTATCTAGTTTATTGCAAATCAATTCCATATCGAATGAATGAGAGTCGTGAACTTCATTAACATTCGATCTGGGTTGTTGGGACCGGTGAAAAGTATCCATGGAGGCATGATTGATCAAATTTTCACTCATCTCCTCAAACAAATCCTGCGCGCTATTTGTGTCTTTGTTGAGGAAATTGCCTCCGCAAGAAGCGTCCACATGATTTCTAAGTTGCTCAGTCAACCTATGGTAGAAGATCTGCACGAGCTGCCATTTCGGCACCTCGTGGTGTGGACACCTCCGCAATAAGTTCTGAAATCGTTCCCAGGCAACATGAAACTGCTCCCCTGGCCACTGGGTGAAGGTAGTAATCACCCGTCTTAAAGCATTGGTATGTCCGATAGGGAAGAATTTCTTCAGGAAAGCCGATTTCAGATCATTCCAAGTTTAAATTGGCCTTCCTATGGTCTTGTACCAAAGGGCAGCTTTATCCCTAAGAGAGTAGGAAAAGAGTCTCATGATCATCTGCACTTCATTAACGTTTCACACCTTGGTGGTCTAGACCAAAGTGGTCAAGTCCTCCAAGTGCAGAAACAAGTCTTTAGAGCCAAGCCCATGAAAGTGTTTGATCAGGCTTAACACCTGGGGCTTGATTTCTATGTCTCCGGCAGGAATCTAGATGCCAGGATGTTTCCCGTAATTTGAAGGATCATAAAAATCCTTCAAGGGCTGAGTATCCTACATTCTCTGGAACCATTCTTGCATTCTCTGCATTTGTTCCACCTGCCTTTGAAATACCTCCTGTGGATTCTGAGGCAGAGGGGGTTGTTGATCGGCCATGGGATCAATTTGGCCAAAATCCAATCTACTCCTCCTAGAATACTCTAGTGGTCCTTCTAATCAGGGATTCAATGAACTCCTTCCCAGCATAAACTAGGAAGAGGTCGGAAGGACTAGGGATAAGAACCCTGCAGCACAACAAAACAAACCTGTCCTTAAGTAGGGTAACCTAAGGATCTACAGACTCTCAGAATCTACCGTAAGATTATAAACAATTTACTCTACTTGTGTCCAATCAATCCAACCAGTTAGAAGGAGGGACTGGGGAGAAGGTTCTTCTTTCGGCTTGCGCCTCTGGTTCCTAGTGTACCCCCCAACTACAGTTGTTTGACACTACTCCCCTAGCTAGACATCAGATTGATTAGTACAAGTTGGTTAATTGTAAATAATCTCAGACTAGGCCCCGAAGAGCAAATTAGTCCTTAAAGCCAACGTCTACTTGATTTTATTTAGGCTTGGGATTATAGTGCTTATGGAATGTGGTGGGCCCTTAAGATGGGTTGTGCCCTTAATGATTGATTGAATATGTGTAAGTGCGTGCACAACTAGGGTTTTCAAATAAGATTATTTTTCATGAGTGGATTTTAAGATTCAAATCTTGCCTAAGTAGCTTTTAGGGTTTGGAAATAGGTTAATTCAATCAAGTTTCAAGGCAAACCAGATTTTCAAGCATGAGTGAAGATCTTTTTCCTTTTGAAATCAAAAGTAAAGTGGAGTGCCTGGTATTGACCTAAATTTAAAACCTTAAAGGGAAGCTACTTGGTGAGTTGATTTTAGGTTAAGTGGTGCGACCCAAAAAACTCAAACAATTGGCCAAAGTTGCACCACTAAGTTAAGCACACAAAATGATTAACCTAGACTGATTTCTACTCTTTTATATGTTGATTTGCGTGTATCGGTTTCATAGATCAGAATTCTGTTGAGTAGATAAAAATCAATTAGGTTATGTGCCTTGAATGTGGGTGTATATAGTGTGTATGTTGATTTACCCCACAGGAAATATCTTTTTGTTATTTTTTTTTTAATATGAGGGTGAAATGAATGTGAGTGGAAATTTAAGCAACCAAACTAACTCTAGGATTTATGCAAACACCTAGGTTAATTGGAGTTTGAATTAATGTTATGAGATGAAATCTATGGAGGGGGATGAAAGGGGAGCACCTACAGTTGTCTTCAACTACACTTTACTCTGATCTACCACTTGAAGATTCTCTGTTAAGGTACCTGCAAAAAATAGACGAGAAATAAAGCAAGTTAGAAAACAATAGAGTGCACAAAATGCAGAAACAAAATCGAAAATCGTTGCCTCCCTAGCAACGACGTCAAAATGTTGAGAGTGGAAAACTGCGTGATCGAAGTTAGATTTGAAAACCCGTCGTTGTAGTTTGATTTGCGAGGCAATTCGTCAACGGTTAAATTTAACCAAAATTTGTAAAGAAATTCCGGGTCTAACACAGGGAGGCTACGTCGATCTTAAATCGGTGATTATATATATATTTTTATTTTTGTTTGAAAGCGAGATAATTACAATGGAATATAAACAATAAAAGAGAGAGAGATAGAGAAAAAACAATAACTTGATAAAATAATATTATTTTTACAACTAGAAAGCGAGAAATGATTACAACTAGAAAGAGGGAAATTCTATTCTAGAAAGCGATTAAAAGAAGGGAGAGAAATGTTATCCTCCTCAACGAATGCCTGGAAGACGAAGGATGAAGTGGGAAGAAGGAGGACGAAGTAGGAAGAAGTGGGAATGAGGCAGCACGTCATCGTCGCCGCGGGATCCACTTCCAAAACAGAGGCGATAAAATTCGATTTGGCTCTAGAATAGCATCCCGAGTGTGGGACAAGTTCTCTTGAGCTTTGGAGAGGGAGAGAGGTGAAGGAAGGGATGAGAATTTCATTGGGTAGGGGTCTTCTTTTCTAGTTGCAAGGATAGGGGGCAATTTGGTCATTACATAGTTAAAACATTAAATGAGGGGGTCTTCAGTGATGGATTTAAGTGTCACTAAAGACCCTATGTCACCATAGCCTCGCACGCACGGTCGCCTCCTTGCCAGTCGCGTGCTCAATGCTCACCCATGTCCTCACGATATCAGCCGTCCGATGTCCTTGCCCGTGCCTTCTACACTTAACCGCGCACCAGCGTGTGCGATCGGGCTTGAGGCGGTGCATTTGATCATGCATCTGCCCTATTGGACAATCTGGGCCATTCGCAACCGATCGTGCGATCTAGATAACATGTGCGCACGCAGCAGACTGCGAGTCAAACTCGCACCCCGCTCTCACGCAAAACCGCTCGACTGCTATGCTGCCTCCTCCTCTTTGTCTCACTTACGTTTTAAGCATGTGTGCTCACCGTCATTGGATAAAGATCCAACGGCCCAGATCTCGCCTCGCCCATGCCTTCAGAAGATGAGAAGCAATGCTGCGGTTGATTTGGGCGGCTGTGATGGTGCCACGTGGTGCCATCATGGCCGTCCATCTTCTATGACATGTAGAAGGTGCCACAGATGCCGGATTGAGCTGATTTTCGTGCTGTTAGGCTGCAATAATTGACCCGAACCCATCCGTGCGGTTAGATTTGTTGTTTGAAGTGTGGTTTGGTACCATCTGGGCCCTTAATCTTTAGGCTTCCTTGGACTATATCTGGTTCTACGGATGTCCGATCAGAGTAATCTTGGAGTCATTGAACTCCTGTCGTCGCCCTAATCAGATATGTATGGTTGGATCTTCCATCTGAAGCCCTGATTAAAAATCACCCTGTCCCTGGCCATAAAAGGAGATAATTACTATACAATTTATACAATTTGACCTAAATGCATGATTATGCATGTTGTGCAGTATTTACAATGCATGATGCTAATATGACACTAAGAACATGCATTAATAGACATTTTTTGCTATTCAGATGTATGCACATCAACGCGTGAGCCAATGCGCTATGTGGCTAAGTTGTTGCATTTTCTATTTTGCACATAGCTATCCTCAGCCATTGGATGGAGATCCAATAGTTGAGGTTTCTTCTTTCCTTCTTGAGGAATTCTTGGAGTAGTGATGTGGCCACGTTGTGGCTATTGGATGATGATCCAACGGCCCACAGCGCATGGCAAGAGCCTCTTTAGAAGTTGGGTGGTGGCGAGGGGCAGTTGCGATGGTGCCATGTGGCACCATTGTGACCGTTCATCTTCTCTCTTTCGTAAATGGTGACGTAGGCCTCCGATTGATGTGATTCTTGTGTCGTTGGACTGCGATCATTGATCCAAATCTATCTGTGCAATCCAAATCTATCTGTGCGGTCAGATTTGTCATCTGAGATCCATATTTTACATATTTGCCTCTTGGTCCTTGCTCTTCTATGGACTTCATAGGATGCTATGGGAATCTGATTGATGTGATGTCAGAAGCATTGGCTCTCATCGTTGTTTTAAACAGATCCATATGGTTAGATTGGTCATCCACACCCTGAATTACCTACAATTGTTAGTACCTCTCAATTAGCACATAATATGACATTTTTATTTACAAAACTAATAAATCAACTATGATGCAAAGTATGATGCGAATGCATCAAAATGCCTAAGTTAAGCTAGGTTCTAACTTAATTTAGGCAGATTAGGGCGTATGACTGTTGTGCAATCATCCAACTACCTTTGCAGCATCTCTTGTGGATTCTGAGACAAAGGAAGTGGTTGATTAGCCATGGGATAAATTGGATTAAAATTCAACCTACACCTCCTTAAATGGTCTAATGGACCTTCGAAGCAGGGATTCAATGACTTCCTTCCAAGCATAAACTAGAAAGGGGTCAGAAGGACTAGGGATAAGAACCCTGCAGCACAACAATACAAGCCTGTCCTTAAGTTGGGTAGCCTAAGAACCTATGCTCCAAAATAAACTCTAACCACAACACGAATTTTGTATTGTCCTTAATCCAAAAGCTGGTTAAGTTGGGATGGCGAGACAAGGGGAGCGTGTCCCGAAGGCCACTAATTATGCCAAACCCCTACCTGCTTAAGTCGTTTGATAATCAGGCCACACAACTTAGCTCCTTCTAAAGAAAGCAAACGTCACAAATTCACACCATAGTATGAGATATCCTGAAATGGACTGATGAGCCCTAGGGCCAATGTCTACTTGATTTTAGATTAGGCCTAGGATAGTAGTGCATTTGGAATGTGGTGGGCTCTTAAAATGGGTTGTGCCCTTAATGATTAATTGAATAAGTGTGAGTGAGTCCACAACCAGGGTTTTCAAGAAAGATTATTTGGATGAGTGGCTTTTAGAGTTCAAATCGTACTTTAGTAGCTTTTAGGATTTGAATTAGGGTGATTTCAATCAAATTTAGAAGGCACATCAAGATTTGCAAACATGAGTTAAGATGTTTTTCTTTGAAATCAAGATAAAGTGGAGTGCCTGGTATTGACCTTAATTGTTAACCCTAATGAGCAAGCTACTTGATGAGTTGTTTTTATATGAAGTGGTGCGGCCCAAACAACTCAAACAATTACCCTTAATGACCACTGAGTTAGGCACACAAGTGGTTACCTAATCTGATTTCTACTCAATTATGTGTTTGGTTGTGTGTATCGATTCCAAAGATCGGGATACCGATTGAGTATGAAGAATTAGAAGAGGTTGTGTACCTTTGTGGTTTTTTTTTAGATTTTTTTTTTAAGCGGGGATGATGTGAGTGGAGGTGGCAATCAAAATAACCAAACTAATCTTAGGGTTTATGAGAGCACCTAGGTTAATTAGGGTTTGAATTAGGATGATGGAATGAAGTCTATGTAGGGGGAAAGAATGGGGGAGTACTTATAGTTGTCTTCAACTGCACTTTACTCCTTTCTACCACTTGAAGATTCCTAGTCAGGGTACCTGCAAGAAAATAGAGAAGAAATAAAAGAGAGTTAGAAAGCAATTAACACTACTAGGAAAGTGGGAATTGGTGACGAGTATTTGGTGACGGTTTTGGTAACTATCACCAAAAGTAAATTATGGTGAGGATTCCGCTCAAAATCGTGACCATTGTGAGAGAGTGGGATTTGTTTTCTATTTTATCCTTTTACGACAAGTATGAGAATCGTGACAAAAGGCTTTGGTGACGATTTCAAGTGAGACTGTGACCATAGGCTTCCTTTGGTGACGGTTCCAAGTGGGAACGTGACCATGGCCTTCCCTTTGGTGATGGTTTCAAGTGAAACTATCACCATTTCTCTCTCTGTTGCCTTTGGTGATGGTTTCAAGTGAAATCGTCACCATTGCTCTTTCAAAAAATTTCTCGTGCGCCCTCTCCCAAATTTCCTCTCCGCAGCCTTCCCCAGACCCACTCACGCCCCCATCACCTTCCCCCTCCCCTGACTCCTCGACCCCCTCCCCGACTGCGTCAGCTCCCCCGACCTTTAAGGATCCCCGTTCCCTCTCCCGACGATGGTGGTGCCTCCCCTGACTCCCCCTCAAGATCTCCAGCAGCACCTCTCCTAGCCCTCAAGATTACTACCAAAAATCAACTCCCGCTACCATTACCTTCCCCCTCCGTCGACTCTTCGACTGCCTCCTCGACGACATCACCTACCATGACCATCCCTAACCCCCTTGCCTCTCCAGACGAAGGCACCTTCCCTGACCATCTTCCCCAGCGAACCACTACCTCAAGACACATCTCTTACCCTAAAGAAGACACCTCCCCTGACGAAGGCACATCTCCTCCTCCTCAAGACCGCTACCTCTCTCCCTCCCTCATCTTCCCCAGTAGCACCTCCATTACCACTGCCCCTGCTACAACTAGGGTTAATCCACCACTCCTTTTTATCTATTTGTTCATTTCATTCCTCCTCCTCCAACTCCACTTCTCTTGATCTCCTGTTATTATTGTTGTTGTAGTACTTGGTGGATCTATTGGCTGTGGAGTGGCTCAAGGAAATCTACTAACCTCGGATTGGCTTAAGGGGTAGCACACACGCCAGGTGTTTGATGGTATGCCAACAAGTTTTGAAACTAGGAAGCTTTTTTTGGTCAAAGACAACATCCATCTAGGAACCTTTTTTTGGTCATAGACAACATGCATCTAGGAAGCCTTAATATTATAATAGTGTCAAGATTGCAACATTCTACATTATTAATAAGCAAGATTAAAGAACATACCCTAGCTGTGTTGTTTTGTATCCTTCAATCTGAGAAGCTTCTTTAAACGGACAAATCTCATAAACATATATAATAGAAAAGGCACTTTCCATGTCAAAATAGCATGGCTAGATGGTAAGCATAGTCCTTTATAATCAGAGTGAAGAAAGTTCATACATGTTTTCCCTATTCTCAAAGTATTGATCATAGAATGAATAGAATTCTTTCTAACTCCTAAATCATCAGACAACTGAATCAACAAAGGAAAAAAAGGAAGCATTTTCCTAGTTCTTATGTTCGTTCAATAAATTTAGAGATAGTTAAGCTCTGGCATAATCAGGATGGTGCTGAGCAAACCGTAAGGGCTCAAGATATCTAATTAAGAGAATTTTTTGTTTAACTTTGACTCCGTAAGACCACAAATATTTCCTCTCAATATCTCAAACTTGCCAATTTCCCAAACCCTAAAGTAATACAGATTCAAAAAGCTAGTCAAAACAAAAGCATCCACTTCAAAAAGCTTCATTCTGCTCAACTCTCTTTTCAGGCATTATTCATTTGAAATGATGGAAACTAGCATGTCAAGACCCAGACAGGGTTAGGTTGCAAGGAGATCTAAGTAGAGAAGCCCTTTCTTTACAATCAATTGAATAGGTGTCAAGGTGTGCTTCCATAACAAAGAAGAATCTTGTACACCCTTATGTGTAATCTTGCCCATTTGTCACAAGACACTCCCAACAATCCTTCTGCTACACACTAATCAATTTAATTTCACTAGAATGGAAACCATCATCTGCCAAGATTTTTGTATGGGTTTTTATATGAAATCTCCACTGGAAATTGGATGGGTAATTATCTATAGAAAAAAATATCTCTAAAATTGAAACCCCTTATAAGTTTGCACTTTCGCTACAGTTCCATTTGCTACTAGAAAGCTAAATGCCCACTATGTCAACAATGCAATATTACTTGTGAGTGTTACACATAGGGCGTTATTGATAGTTTTTTTATAAAAAGGAAATTGTTGAAAGTTTCTGTCAATTTTATTTGCCATTTAAAGAAATAAATTATACACTTTGGGTAAGTCCCTTTGGCATGCAAGCAATGCATCTACTTGCACTTTTGACAATGAAAGAATCACATGTGTGCAAAAGAGATTGCCACTGCTAATATTTCCTTTTCACATGCTTTGCACTCAAAAGTTATAAGTTTGAACACAAAAAGTCAACTCTGACATTACGCGGAGCTCAAAGCCCACTTAGAGTTCAATAAAACTCAATTTCAATTCATAACTCCTAGCCTTAAGCTTAACCTCGTAGACCACTAATAGCATCACAAGCTACGGTGATGTTTAATTTTTGAAGATTTATTAATTTTGGGTAGAAATTGATGGTAATACAAGGATCTTTCACTCTACTTTAAGATCTACGCATGATTTTTATCTCCATTAATATAGTCACCAGTGCAGCTTCATTGAGGGCTACCTTTTTCGTAGAGGGTAATATTTCTAGGTTATGTGATATTGACCTTTCTACAAGGGGCATCAAAATATTCATACTTCATGGTGGTATGATCGATCTTTCAGGGGTTTCAGTACTTGATGAAAAGCACAAAAATGAGAAGGGAATTTGACGAGTCGATTCTTCGCTTTTAAAGTCGTTTGTCACATAAAATGACGCGTCGTTTGTAGTTCTATGTGGTGGAAAAATTGACTAATCGAAAATTAATATAACCACTCAATTAGGAGCAGGTCATCTCCACAGGGAGTCAATGACGCAATAAAATCTTGATTATTTCATATTCGTTCAATCTAGTGAGAAATCCATAGTCAAATCTGACATGAAATGCGACGAAAAGAAGATGCACAATAACTCGAAAATGTAAGGGTAGATGTGCAATTTTTTCTTACTGAAATATTCAATAAATATGTGATGATTTTATGTAATTTTCAATTGACATGTATTAGAGAAAATTTGTTCACATTTTAATCCCAAAACCAATGTCAAACAATGTTAATTACAAAAGCCATGCAATTGTAAGAAAGCTTGAGTATGAAGTTGCAATTTCACCATAATAAAATAATCATAAATAAAAATTCCTTTTCCTGGCAATGGCATGAAATGTAATTACTAATTAGAACAAAAGCAGAGGATTTTACATCTCTCCTCCTCGCGATTGGGAGAGAGGTTCAATCGAGGAGAGATTCCCACAGGAGGTTGGCTGAAGTGAGGCCATCGCGGTGGTGGCAGCGGTACGTCGAGAGGTGGCTGGAGCCGGCCTGCCGGAGGAGAAAAGTGGTGGTGGTGAAGAAGCTGCTGCTGTCGCGCGTGAGGCATCTGTGCAGCTGCTGAGGCGTGCGGCTACTGAGGCGCATGGGCGTGAGCTGGAGCACTGCAGGGCACACACGGAGGTGGGCACACGTTCTGCAGGCGCGTGGTGAAGCGCTGCAGGGAGGCGCGGGTGCTGCTGCGCATTGGAGGTGCACTGAAGGAGATCGGCGAGGGCACTGAAGGAGCGGGTGCGCCTTCTGTAGGCTGGAGCGTGCATTGTGGGCTTGCGTTCTGTAGGTGTGGCTCTGCAGGTTGCAAGGAGGGCGCGGAAGTGGGCACGCGGAGGTGCTGAGCAGCTGCTGCTGCTGCTGAAGCCGCGTAGATGCACACGGGGAGGCGCACGGAGGTGGGCGCTGCAGGGAGTAGGCGCTGGCGTGGGCACTGGGAACTATGGTGTGCGGTGAAGATTGCAGTGGTGCGGGGATGAGAGATTTTGCAGAGGAAACAGAACATAAGAAATAAAAAGAAGACGGAAGAAGATATGGGAGTTCAGAAGTCTGGGATCATTCCCAGACATCTTAACTGGCGTAGGGAGATGAAATTGCAGCAGCTGCAGTGGTGGATGTTGGTGATGATGGTGAGGGTGGTGCACACTGAGGTGCTTACAGTAATGCAGACGAGCTCCAGATGGCAGTGTGGCCTGTCACATCACACGCCCATGGTGATGGAGGCTTGTCGCCACGGTTGAGGCCGGTGGTGGTGGAATGGACGAGAGATCAACTCTCTGCACAGTGGTGGGTCGGGGATGGTGGCCTCTCCCGCATGACAGCTCTCCCTCCTTTTGTAGCCACAGCCTTCGTTTCAAATTCAAAATGGTGTAGCGTAAATGTGATGCGCAGGAGGAGGAGGCGGAGCCGAAGCCGGAGGAGTTACCTGTGCAAAGGAGAAAAAAAGTAAAAGAATAAAATATTATGGTTATTTATGCATAAGCCCTTAGCTTCTATGTTAAATTAAAACAATGCATGCAATGCACCTAATTGGTTAACTAATTAAATGAATGCAATTCTAAGTTAATTCTAAATGCATTTAGTTATGAATTCAATGCATGAATTATGTAATTAAATCAGAAATATGAATTAATCTATTTACATCCTAATGCATGCTAAATAAATGTTAGAGTTAACTTAATGTCTAGGCACTTAAATACTCAAATAGCCCACAAACATGGGCTAATCAAATACTCCCATGCCTAGTTTTTGCTAGTCCCTAGCAAATCCAAGCAAAACCTAGCACTCCAAGTAGACTAGCCAACCCAATCGATCTTCCTTTAGAATCATATTAAGTTCAGACTTTAGACCTAAGGTTCCCAAGTAGTTGTTAAGTTACAGACTAGGTCGGCTAAAGACGAGTTGCAGGCACAAGTTTCCCTGATTTCTGACTCTACCATAAGGTTTATTGATCCCTGAGATTAAAGCATCCGTGCATGTGCATTGGTCTGAGTTATTTGAGTTAAAGGAAAAAGGATTTTTTTTTTTTTTTATTCCTCTAAGTCTAACCTCGGATCAGCTATCAACACGGTCTATGTCGGATTCATTGTCCCCATCACCATACCTTTAAGGGTGCCTAACTTTCGATGCTTCGAGATAGCACCGCCCATAATGACCTCAAGAACTCCCGGCAATCGACACTTCGAGATAGTATCACCCATGGATTTCTTAAGTGAATTCAAGCCTATGGCTATCGGCACTTCGAGATAGGGCCGCCCATGGTACCTGAACCGCACAATGCGGTTACATGCCCCCAGTAGGATGGATATCCTAAGAGACAAGCGTTGAGGAGGTAATATGTTATCATCTCATCTTCAAGGTGAGTATATACTCCACCTCTCCTGCGGCGGGAACTCTTCCAATCAAATTATGTTTTCAAGCCTCTCCTAAGTCAAAACTAAGAGAACCAAATCTCTTTTAAAAAAGTAATTAAGTTGATTACTTACTTATACCAGACCAAGTGTGTGAAATTTGAATGCTTGGGTTACAAGGACCTGTAAACCAAAGGTAGAACAAGACTCCAGGTACTACCCCACCTTTTAACTCAAACCCTAGCTTTCCTTCCTTAACGTCTTGAGGAATGGTCCACAACTTAACTCCTACTTAAGTTTTTAAGTCCACAAAGGACCCTAAATGTCTAAAGCTAGTAACTCATTTAGCTTCTAAAGTTTGACCCTAGAATCAACTTAGTCTAACCTAGAGTTTTGATTCGCTTAAGAATGCAGGACCTAGCCAGTTAAGCTCAAAACTTTTTTTTTATTTTATATTTATTTTTAGTTATGAATGCAAAATGTAGACTGCTATAAACAAAATGCCTCAGGTCCTCTCCCCCATGCCTGGTTCCAACAATGTCATTGAAAACAAAAATAGTTAAAGGAAGATATTACCTGAGGCAGAGAATGGTAGGAGCTAAGGCTCTTTAAGAGTGACCTCGTCAACCAGATGGCCTTCCAAAATAATGTAAGGTTTTAACCGTTGACGATAAAGGGAGTTGCTGAAGAGGAAGGGCTTTTAATCTCCACAGCTCCATGCGGATACACTTTAGTGATTATGTAAGGCCCATCCCAACGAGATTTTAACTTCCCAGGAAAAAGCTTAAGTCTGGAATTGAAAAGCCAGACTTGTTGGTTGGGCTCAAAGGTCTTTCAAAGTATATACTTACCATGCAAGACCTTAGTTCTTTCTTTACAAGCTTGAGAGGTGTCATAAGCATCATTCCTCAGCTCCTCAAGCTCACTTAATTCCAGAAGTCGTTCCTTACCCGCCTTCTCTAAATCCATGGTAACACTTCGAATAGCCCAAAGTGCCTTATGTTCCAACTCAACAGGTAAATGGCATGCTTTCCCATACACAATCCGAAAGGGAGAAGTACCCAAAGGGGTCATATAGGCTGTTTGATATGCCCACAAAGCATCATTAAGCTTTTGGGACTAGTCTTTCCTATCAGGTCTAACGGTCTTTTCCAAAATATTTTTTATCTCCCCATTCGACACTTCAACCTGACCACTCGTCTAAGGATGGTAAGAGGTAGCGACCTTGTGAGTCACTTCCAGACTCCTGATTAGCCGATTGAAGTGGTTGTTTCGGAAATGAGGTTCCCCATCACTTATAATAGTCTTGGGGCAGCCGAAACGAGATATGATATTGGCCTTCACAAATTTCAAAACCACAGAGTGGTCATTTGTGCGCGTACGAATGGCCTCTATCCATTTAGAGACAATCAACTGCCACCAAGATATATTCACAACCATGGGACGACGGGAAGGGACCCATAAAGTCAATTCCCCACACATCAAAAATTTCAACAGATTGAATAGGATGTTGAGGCATTTCATTCCTCTTCCTAATCGTTCCAGTCCGTTGACATCTAATACAGGCCTTAACAAAATTATGAGAATCCTTAAAGAAGGAAGGCCACCAAAAACCAAACTGGAGAACCTTAAAAGTAGTTTTCTTAGCACCAAAGTGTCCTCCATAATGAAGTTCATGGCAAAACCTCAGCACACTTTGTTGATCCTCTTCAGGAATACAATGTCTCAATACTTGGTCTTGTCCAATTCTAAATAATTCTGGCTCTTCCCAATGAAAATATCTTGCTTGGGAAATGAATCTCTTTCTTTTCTGCTTATCCCATGAGCCAGGAGTTTGTCCAGTGACCAAGTAATTTACGGTATCTGATACCAAGGTAAAGTTGGTGTTACCACCATCAGAGTTTCATCGAGAAATGTCTTGCGAATGTCTCTAGAAAGAGAGTCACTAAGAGGAAGGCGAGAAAGGTGGTCAGCCACAACATTTTCTACTCCTTTCTCTTCACGTATCTCCAAGTCAGATTCTTGAAGGAGTAGGATCCACCTAATCAGACGTGGCTTAGAATCTTTCTTAGCAATGAGATGTTTCACTGCCGCATAATCAGTAAAAATAACCACCTTAGACCAAAGCTGATATGACCTAAACTTCTCCAGAGCAAAAACTACAGCAAGTAATTCTTTTTCAGTGACGGTGTAGTTTTGCTGAGGTTCGGTTAAAGTCTTGGTTGCATAATGCAGCACATGAGGTCTTCCCCCAACCCTTTGTCCAACGACTGCTCCCACTGCATAATCCAAAGCATCACACATCAGCTCAAATGGGAGTGTCCAATCAGGAGCTTGGAGAATAGGCGCAGAGATCAAGGCCTCCTTCAGAGTTTGAAAGGCCTCGACACACTTTAAATCAAAATTGAAGGAAGATTCCTTCACCAACAAGTCACAAAGTGGCCTAGAAATTTTACTAAAATTTTTAATAAAGCGCCTATAAAAGCTGACGTGGCCTAGAAAGGATTTAATCTATTTGACGTTCGTGGGCAATGGGAGTTTGGAAATAGAATCAATCTTGGCTTTATCTACTTCCAAACCTTGCTCAGATACAACATGCCTGATAAACGCCAGTTTATCATCATTCTTATCCATTAAAACAAACCTAGCTCTTAGGATTTTACTCCGCAAATGGGTTTTTGGGCTGCATTTAGGCATAAAATAGGTTAGGCATGCATTGCATTTTTTATTGTCTTTTTAATATGTTTTTGAGAGTGTTAGGGATGTATAGATATATAGATCCCTAAAACCCTAGCACTCAAGAAGGCAAATGGTGAAGGAGAAGCCCAGACTAGCTAGAACTCAGCCTGATCCAGCTCACCTCAGCTTGATCCAGCTCACCGCAGCTGGAACCTAGCTCACTTGAACTAGGGTTAGCTCATCCCAGCTCCATTCAGCTAATCTCAGCTAAATGGCAGCTCAAGAGAGTTCATCTTAGCTCACCCTAGCTCAAGTCAGCTCAGATCCAGCTCAACTTAGCTGAGTCTAGCTCATCTCATCTCCAACTAGTCCACAGGGAGCTCTAGCTAGCTCAGTTGAGTTGACAGGAGTTCACCCCAGCTCAGATCCATCTACATCTAGCTCCACTCAACTCCAGCCAGCTGAAGAAGAACTCATCCCAGCTCAGGAAGCTCAAGTCCAGCTCCCGGGGACTTAGCTTAGCTCAACTCAGTTGAGCTAAGCTACCTTAGCTGCCTCAACCAACTTGACCCTCCCCGGGAGCTCCAGACCCAGCTCACCTTAGCTCATTGTGGAAGAAGCCAGCTCACTTTAGCTTGGCTTAGCAGCTAGCAAAGAACTAGCAAGCTAAGCCAGCTAGAGTAGCTCCATGCCAGCCTCTTCAGCAGCAGCCAGCTCCAGTTTTAGCTCCTGACTTCTCCTCTACTCCTCCATTAGCTATGCTAGCTTAGCTTAGCTTATCTTAGCTAGCAACCAGCTCCTTGGTCATCCACCACCTTCAGAGTCAACCCTAGCTAGCTCCACCAACTTAAGCCTACCTAAGCTAGCTACCCTACTCAAGTTGGTGCCACCTCCTAGCCATCCCTTCACCCCATTATCACCACCAAAAGACACCTTAAGTTGGTGCCAAAAACTACCCCTAACCACCTCTATATTGGCGCCAGCTTTCAGCCCTTAATCCACCCTACACCTACCCACATAAGCCATCCTAGCCATCCACCTACCACTCCTAGAATCCCTCTTGGCGCCAACTTAGACCACCTTCTAGAACCCTTTTTGGCACCAACATCAAGGGGTGTCAACACCCATAACTACCCCCTTGGTGTCCCTTAAGGTGGCTCCAACTCACCTTGGCCATAGGATCTTTAACCACCTCCATCTCTTCATCTTGGCCCTCCATTTCAAGGGACACCTTAGCCCCCTTCCTATTCTATAAAAACCCACCACCTACCACCATTTTGGGGCATCCTCCATTAGTGTATTTTACTACCTAAACCACCTATACTTACGGCCAAGAAGATGGAGTAGAGAAGGAGATTAAAGGGGCACATCACCAGCCCTTTTGGTGTCTTCTTCTCCCCACTCTCTTCAACTTGGGCCACGCCAAGGAGGAGGACTCTTCCACTTCAAGGAGGATGGCCAAGCAAGGGAGAAGGACCTAGGGTGGACGTCCACCCTTGGAGAGAAGCTTAGGGCACGCCTCCTTAGGGCTTGCCTTGGAGGATATCACCTTGGCAGAGCACAGCAAGGAAGGAGTTGAAGGATTCTTTTCAAGATTGGGAGCCACCAACCTTGGAGCAAGAAGCCCTCTTCTTCACCATCTATCTAGAGGATTTGTGTTTCCTTTTCTTTATTTTAATTTTTCCAGTAGTAGAAGCATTCCTCTTCTAGGCTTTTTTTTGTAAAACACTTTTCATCAATATAGTTGCCTTCTTTGCAATTTTCTATTTTGCATTTCTACTTGCTTTGTTTTTAGCATTCTTCACTCCCTCTCCCTAATTATTCTAGGCCTCCACTTGCCTAGAGTGAGCTTAGGGAGAGGCTATACTTGCCACTTAGAAGTAGTATTTTGAGTTTGATGTGTAAGTCATTTTCCCGCCACAATTTTGCATGTTGCCTTAATTCAAAAACAAAAAAAAATGATATATTGAAAAATACCAAAAAGAAAGTTGAGATTTGTATTCCAAGCAAGAGAATTAATTTTGCAAACATTTGGCCTCCTTGGACGACCCTAGATACTCCCCTATCTAGGAATATAAATTTAAGAGTTGATCAGTTTTACGCATTACAACGACCTAATTAACAAACCACGTATTTTCACTATCAATGCCCAAGTACAATTCCTTTCTGTACCATGAAGTGACTTTTCTCCCAGCTGAGGACTAAACCAGTCTCCTTACATCGCTTCAACACATTCTCCAGGTACAGGAGACACTAGTCGAAAGACGAGCCATAAATGGAGAAGTCATCCATAAACACTTCAACACACTCGTCAATCATGTCCGAAAAAGTAGACATCATACACTGCTGGAAGGTTGCAGGGGCATTACATAATCCAAACAGCATACGCCTGAATGCAAAAGTACCATAAGGACTCGTGAATGTCATCTTCTCCTGGTCATCAGGAAAGACTACCACCTGGTTGTACCCAGAATATCCATCGAGAAAGCAATAGTACTTATTCCCTGCAAATTTCTCAAGAATTTGATCAATAAAAGGCAGAGAAAAGTGATCCTTTTGGGTGGCGGTGTTCAGCTTGTGGTAATCAATACAGACCCTCAATCAAATTAAGGGTCTAGTGACAACTTGTTCACCTTGGTCATTGAATTCCACAGTAAAGCTTGCCTTCTTTGGCACCACATGAATAAGACTTGCCCATTTACTATCTACAATGGGATATATGATCCCAGCGTCCAACCACTTCAGGATTTCCTTTTTTACCACCTCCCTTATATTAGGGTTCAGACGTCTCTACATGTCCCTAAATGGCTTGATGGAATCATCAGTATAAATGTGGTGCATGCAGAGTGTAGAGTCTATACCCTTAATGTTAGCAATGCTCCAAGCAATAGCTTCCTTGTGCCTAGACAAGTATTCAATCGGGGCTCCCTCCTATGCCTCAGATAGCACAGTCGAAATGATAACGGGGAGCATATCATTGGCACCTAGGAAAACGTACTTGAGAGTGTCAAGGAGGGGTTTCAACTCAAGGTCGGGGGCTTGTATGGTTGAGGGTTTCATAATAGATGTCCCCATCTCAGGTAGCAGATCTACCTTAGGCAGAAATGATGGGGGAAGAGACTCAGCAGAAACACCCAGCAATTCCTCAAGTTCTAGTATATCCCCTTCACATTCCTTCAAGAGATGGGAATGCTCATTCAGCATGACATGCTGAAGGGGGTCATCACATAACATTGCAGGGGTTGCCTCTTCAATCAAGTCATCTATCACCTTAACTTGAGAGCAATCCTCAAGTCTGGCTTGTTTGTAAGCATCAAACAAATTAAGCCGGATTTTCCTGTTCCCAAAGCCCATTTTCAATGCCCCAATATTGCAATTAATTGAAGCATGCGAAGTTGCAAGGAGGGGGCGGCCCAAAATGATGGAGGGTTTGGTTGGCTTGTTGGTAGGGTCAGTGTCCAAAACTAAGAAGTCAACGGGAAAGAAAAAATCCTCCACTCTTACGAGGACATCTTCCAAAATTCCCCGTGGTGTCTTAAGTGATCTATCAGCAACTTGAAGGATTACAGGGCTAGGCTTCAGATTGCCTCCCCCAAGTTGTTCATACACATAGCTCGGAAGGATGTTCACCCCCGCACCCAGATCAAGTAGAGCCTCATCAATTTGTAAGTCACCAAAAACTACTGAGATGTATGGGGCTCCTGGGTCCTTAAGTTTTGGGGGTGTGCCATGTTGAACAATTGAGCTAACAGAATCAGGCAAGACAACTTTTGATTGGACCTGTTTTCTAGATTGCCGCTTTTTCATGCACAGGTCCTTTAAGAAGTGGGCATAAGATGAAATCTGCTTAATAGCTTCAAGAAAAGGTAGGTTAATCTGCACTTGCTTGAAAGTTTCCATGATCTCATCCGTCTTATCTTTGGCTCCAGATGAGCCAGTAGAAGTCTGCCCATAGGTGGATAAGCACTCTGGAAAGGGCACTCTCGATCTCTGGATAGAAGGGTTGTCATGTCGAGTAAGGGGTGGAACGGGGACAACCTCTTCCGGTGAGGTGATTTCAAGCAGAGAAGATTTGGGCAAGTCTTCTCCAGTGGGGATGAAAGTCGGGGTGGATGGTTTTTTAGGGGTTGAGACTTGATGTGTGGCTGCTCATCATGGCTAAAATGCTGAAGTTAAGCTAGACACTAAGTAAAACAACAGTAAATTAACAGATAAAAAGGGTTAAGTGTGGGAATTAAAGAAAAAGACCTAAAACCTTTACTCTGTGTTAAAACTTCATAATTAGGTCACAAAATGAGATATTCTGAAAGCAAAGTACAAATGATGAACCATGTGTCAATTGAACACATAAATAAGTTTGAAAGGCTAAATCAGAAGTATAATCAATGTCTTAAATGTTCAATTAAGCACATATAAAAATTTGAAGGCAATTGGACATCATTTAGGTTATGAAATAGGTAGTTTACACTTAGGTCCCTCATGCATTAACTTTCGCCCTTAAAAACTCCTCTTTGGACCTATTTGTAAGCCACAGGGACCCTTCTGAAATGCTGCAGGGCTCTTCCGGTTGTAGTTCTTTTCACTTATGGGCCTGCATGCAATTCTTCTACCCCTTCATTCAAGGGTCTATCTGTAAATTATCCTTTATTGCAAAGAGAGGCCTGCTGCTCTTCTCATGCACTGTAGCGCGTGAAGAACACGGCCAATCTCAGCCATCCGTCGCTCTTCATGATCTTGATCTGCGGTTAGATTTGAATAGAAGCTTCACGCGATTCGGCACATGCGATCACCCCTCTCCCCAGATCTCATTTGACGGTCAGATTTTGGGCTTAGCTCACCGCACGCTCCGCCCCTCTCATCCTCGCCGCCGGTTGCATCTTGATTATCCTCACCTGCGTGGTGATCTCAGCCACTGAGCATGCTACTTAAGCACCTCAGTGATGTCGCGCGCAAGGGATCGCTCCCTCCTACACCTCTTAGCGATCATTCGTCCACTCCAGTTTCCCCTCCCCATCAAGCCTCTGATTTCATAGCCACCAGCTGTGAAATCATCACCTTCTCTCGACCTCCTTGTCGCTAAGGACTTCGTAGCACCTGAGGACGACCCTGGAGCCTCACTAGCAGACTCTTCCCTCCGCTGGAGTCATCTTCCTCCTTTCTTCCTCCTTAGCCACCGGCTAAGGACCCATAGGTCCCATTCTTCCTAGTAGATTAGGTTTATAATTCTGCATATTAGTTTTAGCTGTAGTTAAGTAGTTTAGATTAGAATTAAGGTAATTGTTAATGTTTAATTTCGCTGTAGGATATAGTAGCTGTAGCAGTAGAATTAGGCTTAAATTTTCCCCCCTCACCTCCTCTGATCATTCCAGATCAGAGGGGAAGATTTCATATATCCATGTTTTCAAATTCTCTACCTCCCCATACTGTCATAACCATTTTTGATTTTCCACGACATGTTTTTCATCTTCCACCCATACACTCTGACCCAATTTCAGATCTGATTGGTTTTCAACCTCAAATCTGAAATTGGCATCAACAAGCACTTAAGGGGCTTCCCACTCACCTCACTCTTGGTCACAAAAGCCCCTGGTTTTGGGTTAGAATTTTCAGTTCGTCAGATTTCTCCTCAATTTGGATTTTAAGGATTTTTCTTCTTGGTTTTACTGCCTGATCTGACAAATTGAATGAAGTTGATTTGAATTCCCTGTTGGCAAGGAATCTGAGAGGATTTCTGGTGACAGAAATCATCTCAGAAGAGCCATACATAAATCTGGTTTGATAATGTCTTGAATGCATTGAATGCAAGTCAGATCTAAGGATAATTACTGTGGTAATTTGAAGTCTGATCTCGCATTCATAAGTTTTGTTAATGGCTGTTTGGTGATTTCCTAACCTAAGGAGTCTCAATACTCCTTAAGGTTTCATGAAACTGGGATCTGATCTAATGGCTTTAACTGATTGAATTAATTCTTCCTTCATGCTGTCTATAGCATTAGGAAGAGTTAATTCAGTGATATTCATGGATTTCATCTGCAATGGAGTTTTTGATGAGGGATTTTGGCATTTGAATTGAGGTATTTAGTGATTTAGTGAGACATTAAACCCTTGTCAGATTTGGTATTGACTGATTTTCTTTTCAGTTGGATTTGTTTAACTCTGATCCCAGTAAACAAAGCAAAGTGCTGCATCTTGCAGCTACATGTTTTTTCTCTCCAAACTCACATTTCTTCTCAAATGGACTAACTGCAGCAGCAATTAGCCCATTTGGACAGTGACTGAAGCTGTGGCTGAGTCTAGAAGTTTTGTTGCTGCTACTTCTAGTAGGTTGTAACAGATAGGTTTTAGTGTTAAATCCTGTAGACTTTAATTTGATCTGAGCTGACTGTAGATTGTATTTCATCTCATATGTAAACAAATTTTCTTGTTCAATACTTGAGCTCTAATTTCGATACATGCTTGTCTATCTTTCTTTTCCAATTCTGTCAGCTAGTTTAGTTAGAAATCTGAACTGAGGACTCTCTCCTCAGTTAATTCTTCCCTTCTCTCCTACTTCTGCTAAATCTGTAACAACAGCAGTAAACAATTTAACAAGGAACACCCTAAAAGGACCAGAAGTAAAAATATTTATTTATCTATATATGTACATGCATATATTACTTTGTATATTAAGTATACTTATATAGACATAAGTTATATATTAGGCAACACATGTAAATAGATAGTGTAAATATATATATATATACTGTATACCTAACTACGTAAATATAATACTGTAATTTAGGTTTTAGATCTAATTTAGACAATAAATATAATAATTATATAACTATATATAAATTGAACTAAGTTATATGTAGTATTAAACTGAATAGATCAGTAAGTAGTTTAAACTATAAAACTGTATATATATCTATGTATACGTAGATTATAAGTAAATAAAATCTTTTATATTAATTTAGTCCTTTATAAATAATAAATAATGAATTTATTAAGTTTTTAGCTAAGTTGTTAAATTAACTTAGTTAAATTAGTAATTTAGAATTATAATTAAGTTAAATTGAATCTGTATACTAAGACTAAAATACTTTAAGTAATTTAAGCTAATTTAAGTATATTTATACCTGATTATATTAAGTTTAACTTAATTTATAAACAGAACAACTGAAACTACTATTTAAATGTAAATAACCCATATATTAATTCGGAAAAATATAATAAAAATGTGTATAAAATACTTATGTATGTATTCTAACCCTGTATGAAGTCAATTAGACCATCTAGTAACTAATTTATAAGTAATTAACCAAGAAAACACCAAAATCAATGTGTAAAAATAATCCACTTGAGTGAATTTATTTATATAGTAAATCTAATTAAAATTTAAAATTAATTGAACAATTATATAGTATTATGTAAATACTTTATTTTCCATAATTTATTTTTATTTTCAAATAAATTATGGCCCTCGAATTGAGGGCCAAAATCGCTTCCAGCCCACAGCTGCATGCAGTTTCTAGCTCAGATGTGGCGCTCGAATAGCGCCACATCGCGTGCTGCAAACCGCATGCAGCGGTATATATTGTTTTTATGCATTAGATGTCCAGTCATCACGGGTGCTGGGCACCTGAATCAAACAAATATTCGATTCGATTATGAGCATACTGTCTGAGCATATGAGATAGCATACAAACATATGTGTTGGGCCGAGGGCCCGGAGAGGCATGTGTGTGGGGCTTTGAAGGCTCTGTGCTGAGTTAAGAAATGTAATTAAGCGACCTAATGAGAATTAGGGTGCGCTTAGTAGAGGTTTGGTCCCACCCTCTGGGTGCTGTGTATCCCTCGAAAAGCGCGCCTGCAAATTAAACACATTTTTAATTGATTAAAGAGAGTTAATAACAGTTGTTAAAAGCCTCTCATCCGCAGCATGTAAAAGTCATTAAGCCGAGGTGTAAACATAGAAGAACATCTGTTGAGAATCTGTATGAAGGAGAAGAGAAAGAGATGTTGTGTATACGTAAGTAAAAATACATATACAATTAAAATATAAACATAAACATATATATACGTATACGTAGTATAGCCAATTATTTGTTTAAATAAACCAATATATTTACTAACAGAATAAAATGTCACCATAAGTGTCACTACAGACCCCAGTTTCCTTCCTTAGGTTTGTATATAGTGTTTTATGGGATCTAGCGACGCTTACGTCTGTCACTAAAACTGTTGTATGTGTTACTGTAGATAACAGACTAGTAAGTTAAGTTAATATACTATGTAATCTTAGTCTATTGTGTACTTTCATGTAAGTATTAATACTATAAGTTGTAAAGACATAGTTTAAAGTATAGTGATAAATTGTTTGGTACTTGTTTATAGTTAGTTTTTGCAAACATTACAATTAATTCTTAGTAAGTAGGCAAACCATGTCCACATTCATTCATTCTTTAATAAGATGTAAGGATTCTTTTTGGAATTAGAGGATAATTTTGAGATCAAAGAGCGATGTAATTCAATAAATTTCCTCCCAGTGAATGACTTGGAATAAAACCAGTAAAAATTAGATAAGTAAATAATAATAATGGTTGTAATGACTGGTATTCCATACAACTCACCACAATGACACTCATGATGTTTCAAAACACAACATACAACAACAATCACTACCACATCATTATTACCATTATCGTTATTAAGACCATAGGAGCATCAGGTTTGCAAATTTCTTTCCCACTCCTCAGAATAGTCACCGCCTGAGCATGCTCCCTAAAGACAATCCCTTTTCCTTTAGGATTCTCCTCAGCAGCACTGGGGAGCTTCCCAGTTTCCCTCTATCTAACTGCCTCAACAAGGTGTCCTATTTGTGATTTCATCTCATGTATAGCCTTGTCATGAGATTGGATGATGGCACTTTGACTTTCTTGCATAGCTTTCAACATCGCCTTCAATTCATCCATCTCAGAGGTCTTAGGTTGGGCAAAGGTCTGAGGTTGATTCATTTGATTGTTTTGAAAGGATGTGGTTTATAATTCCCTGAATTTGAGATATTTCCTTGTCTCCATGAAAAGTTTGGGTGGTTCCTCCATCCCTCATTATAAGTGTTGAAGAAAGGGTCATTACGAGGTCTAGGATGGAACCCTTGAGTAGCATTCAGATCCGCTTGTAAAGCTTAGGGAATTGGGAGGCTAAGTGGCAATCCACAGTGGCGTGTGTGTTGCCTTGGCAAATTAAGCATTTGGAAGCTTGGGATGTGGAGGTGTTAGATACAAATGAACTTGGGTTCGACATAAGCCTTCCCATGTTTTGATTCAATAATTGAATCTGATAGGCTAAATTCTGGGTGTCCCTTGCCTCATTCGCCTCCAACTTTCTTTGCATGAGAGTGGGCTTTCTATCCATGTAGGTAGAATTCAAGTGAATAGAATTCTCACTCAAAGTATCAAAAAGGTTCCAAGCTTCATCCTCAGTCTTAGATAGAAAGGTTCCTACACAGGCACCATCCACAGTTTGCCTATGCGAATCATTAAGTCTGGTGTAGAACCTTTCAACCAGTTGCCATTTAGGCACCTGGTGATGTGGGCAAAGTCTCAGCAAGTCGTTAAAGCGCTCCCAAGGAATGGAAAGCTTCCCCATCCTTTTGAACAAAACTCATAATTTCCCTCCTAAAATGATTGGTTTTACTCATGGGGAAGTACTTCTTCAAAAACTCCTTCTTCAGGGCATCCCAAGTGTTAGTATTATCAAGGTGTGATACCAATACCTGGCTTTTTCCTTAGGGGAGAAGGGAAAGAGGGTCCGCATTTGAGCATCATCAGTAACCCCCTGCAGCTTCACCGTGGAACAGACCTCGGTGAATTCCTCTATATGCCTGTAAGGGTCTTCCCTAGCAGTACCATAAAAGGAGGGCAGCAAGGATATGGTACTGCTTTTGATCTCATAAGGATTGTCCCCTCTAGGTCTACATAGTGCAGGGCTAGCTTGTTTGGTTGGAATGAAATATTCCTTAAGGCTCTTTTGACCGACCATTTCTACCCTTGGAAGGTTTCTTCTTAAGATTCTTTCAGGTTCAGGATCAAACACAAGTTGTCTCCTAAGAGAACGCCTACCAAGCATGCACTACAAACACAATTCAAAAAGACTTGTTCGATCTTTAAAAATTTAGGCTTTTGACTTTAGTTCAAATTGTAGGTGACAAAGCAAGTTGCCTAATCAATTACATGCCTATTGTCAACCTTTGAAATGACTAAAAAGACCTAGTTGGAGCTTAGGTATTCTTCCCTAAATCTCAAATGGTAAAGTAAATCCAAAGATGGAAGATCGAGGGATGCAAGTAGGCTTAAGCCTTCCTTTGAAGCTATGGTTTCGCGGTGCTTCTCAACTACCCCCAAAAATCCGTGACAAGGTATCCCCCTCTTCGGATTTACAAAACCTTTGTTCTCAAGTTCCGAACACTTCAGAATCCAATGGTAGGAGGGCTTTTGTCCTAGTCGTTCCAAGACTTAGGAGTGTCTAAATGCGTGCCGTGGTGTAAGAGAAATAAGTGTGCATACACTGCAAAAAGATTTTTGAATTTTGAATCGCACACCACGTTTGACAATCAAGTCCTTGATTTTTAGATGTCCCTCCTTTAATTAGTCCTTTTTCAAGAATATATGTGACCACTTGTTAGATCGCTTCAAGACAAATTTTGTGGTCTTCAAATTAAGTCCAAATGCAATGCGTGATCAAGAATAGGATGCTAAGTAAGAGAATGCATACCTTGCTTCCAGCAATCAACGATGCGAGAATGCACGCAATGCAGAGAAATAAATCTAGAGGCTGCTCATACAGACCTAAATGGTTCGTCCTAAGGGCAGGCAGCTTCTAGCAAGCAGCTCTTTTTTTTTTTTTTAACTACTTATGCACAAGCAAATAAAGTGTAAACAATCCACAAAATAAATTAGAAACCTATATCTAAAGAAAAGGGAACAAGCTCCCAAAAATCAGCCCTAATTACTACAAGGGCGAGAAAATAGAAATAAAACTTATGAAACGGGAAAGCTCTATAGAGGCAGAATCCAGGTCTCCTTTGTCTTCCCCATGTGTAAGCTTCGCTCAAGTTCGAAGTCTTCTCCCCGATGTGCCTGTCACCTCTCTCAAATTCCTTGTACAAATTCCTCGCATGGAAAAAAAAAATGGTCAGATCACTGTGCAATGAGAAATAATCAGAAATAAAATCAGGTGAAATTATTGCGTCTGTTGCCTCCCCGGCAATAGTGCTATTCGACGAGTCGATTCTTCGCTTTTAAAGTCGTTTGTCACATAAAATGACGTGTCGTTTGTAGTTCTATTAATATAACCACTCAATTAGGACCGGGACATGTCCACTGGGAGGCAATGATGCAATAAAATCTCAATTATTTCGTATTCGTTCAATCTAGTGAGAAATCCATAGTCAAATCTGACATAAAATGCGATGGAAAGAAGATGCACGATAACTCAAAAATGTAAGGGTTGATGTGCAATTTTTCATTACTAAAACATTCAATAAATATGTGACGATTTTATGTAATTTTCAATTGACATGTATTAGAGAAAATTTATGCACATTTTAATCCCAAAACCAATGTCAAACAATGTTAATCACAAAAGCCACGCAATTGTATGAAAGCTTGAGTATGAAGTTACAATTTCACCATAATAAAATAATCATAAATCAAAATTCCTTTTCCTGGCAATGGCATGAAATGTAATTGCTAATTAGAACAAAACAGAGGATTTTACCTCTCTCCTCCTCGCGATCGGGAGAGAGGTTCAATCAAGGAGAGATTCCCACAGGAGGTTGGCTGAAGTGAGGCTGTCGTGGTGGTGGCAGCGGTACGTCGAGAGGTGGCTGGAACCGGCCTGCCGGACAAGAAAGGTGGCGACGGTGAAGAAGCTGCTGCTGTCGCGCGTGAGGTAGGTGTGCAACTGTTGAGGCATGTGGCTACTAAGGCACGTGGGCGTGAGTTGGAGCACCGCAGGGTGCGCACGAAGGTGGGCACACATTCTACAGGCGTGTGGTGAAGTGCTATAGGGAGACGCGAGTGCTGCTGCGCGCCGGAGGTGCGCTGGAGGAGGTCGGCGAGGGCGCTGAAGGAGAGGGTGCACGTTCTGCAGGCTGAAGCACGCGTTGTGGGCACGCGTTCTGCAGGTGCGGCTCTGCAGGTTGCAAGGAGGGCGCGGAAGTGGGCGCTCGGAGGTGCTGAGCAGCTGCTGCTGCTGCTGAAGCCGCGTAGATGCACATGGGGAGGCACATGGAGGTGGGCACTACAGGGAGTAGGCACGGGCGTGGGCGCTAGGAACTGTGGTGTGCGGTGAAGATTGCAGTGGCGCGGGGATGAGAGATTTTGGAGAGGAAACAGAACATAAGAAAAAAAAAGAAGACGGAAGAAGATATGGGAGTTCAGACGTCTTGGATCATTCCCAGATGTCTTAACTGGTGTGGGGAGATGAAATTACAGTGGCTACAGTGGTGGATGTTGGTGATGACGGTGAGGGTGGTGCACGTTGAGGTACTCACAGTAATGCAGACGAACTCCAGATGGTGGTGTGGCCTATCACGCCACACGCCCACGGTGATGGAGGCTCGTCACCACGGTTGAGGCCGATGGTGGTGGAACGGATGAGAGATCAACTCTTTGCACAGTGGTGGGTCGGGGATGGTGGCCTCTCCCGCATGGCAGCTCTCCCTCCTTTTGTAGCCGCAGCCTTTGTTTCAAATTCAAAATGGTGTAGCGTAAATGTGATGCGCAGGAGGAGGAGGCGGAGCCAAAGCTGGAGGAGTTACCTGTGCAAAGGAGAAAAAAAATAAAAGAATAAAATATTATGGTTATTTATGCATAAGCCCTTAACTTCTATGTTAAATTAAAACAATGCATGCAATGCACCTAATTGGTTAACTAATTAAATGAATGCAATTCTAAGTTAATTCTAAATGCATTTAGTTATGAATGCAATGCATGAATTATGTAATTAAATCAGAAATATGAATTAATCTATTTACATCCTAATGCATGCTAAATAAATGTTAGAATTAACTTAATGTCTAGGCACTTAAATACTTAAATAGCCCACAAACATGGGCTAATCAGAATTGACTTCAAATACAAACCCTGAGTCAGACCTTATAGTTTTACTCTTTAGGCTATTTAATTTATAGAGTCTAAACAATGGCACTTATATTATGTTTATTGGGTTCTTTTCTCTATGAAGATCAATCATTTCATTTTACTTCATGGGAAAGGAGAAAGAACATTGGTCTAAGGCTAAGAGGGGTAGAGGGCAGCTATCTTGCAATCATATATTGGATGCAAATGAAAAAATGGTCTTGCCTATAAGGGTTGAATACAATTTGCCCTGAAGTTCACGTAATATGATCCAAGTGTCCAATATTCTCAAAAATTTATCCTATCATTTGATACAATTCAAATACTTCTTGATATACAAATATCTGATTTTTCTTTATGTAACTTACTTTCATTGTTTGTGGGTTTATTTAATTATAAGTTTCCATGGATAATCTTGGATTAGTTTGAGGATTTCTGATTATTTTCGATATAAGAGTGGAGTGATTTCATTCTTAGACTGGGCATTCCATGAAGATAGGAAGCAATATAGAAGAGGAGACTTCTTTGAGAGAATTTGTTGTCCATGCAAAAGTTGTTTGAATGGATTTATGCATGATCGTAACACAGTATTTGAGCATCTTATTTGTATCGGTTGGTGGCCTCACTACATAGTCTGGACCTCACATGGAGAAGAAATCACTTATCCTTCTATTGATAATGATGTTGAGAATCGCATTGAAGATATTGGAGGTGATAATGTTGCAGAGATGTTAGAAGAGATGAGGGCTACAAATGCTGATAATATAGATAATGATAATATGTTTGGAGATTGTAATCATTTTTATGATGCACTTAAGGCAGCAAAGGAACCCATTGCTCCTGGAAATAATTCCATGTCAAGGTTGTCATTTCTTTTGAGAATGTTTCAAATTAAAGTGATGAATAAGGAAACATCTAAGTTAATGTCTGATGTCCTTAAGTTCATAGAAGAGTTGTTAAATAATCCCAAAGATTTTCCTCAGTCATGGTATGATGCAAAGAAACAATTTCACGTACTTGGCTTGAAGTATGAAAAGATTGATGCTTGTAAGAATGATTGTATCCTGTATACTAAAGAAAATGCATGCTTGAATAGTTGCCTGCAATGTGGAGAAGGAAGATATGAAGAAAATACCAGTTCAAATACATGAGAGAAGAAACAATCAAGGAAGGTACTACGTTACTTTCCTTTGATTCCTAGGCTACAACGTCTTTTCATGTTGAGTAAAGCTACAAATTGGATGACATGGCATGATAATAACAAATCACGAGATGGACTTATGCGTCATCCAACATATTCTGATGAGTGGGATGCATTTGATAACAAACATGCTCTATTGGCAGAGGAAACACGTAATGTTAGGCTTGGTCTTTGATAGCGTGGTTTTGACCGGGTTGTGTTATATCGTTGTAGTAAAGCCGGTTGTTACCAACGTTTCATATAAAATTTTTTACTCGGAAAAATAAAAGAGTTCCCGAGGTCGAACTCAGGGAGCAAGTTGTATTCTAGAGATATACAAGTTCTATTACAAAAATAAAGAGAGAGAGAGAGAGATGAAAATTTGGCTTCTTCTTCTTTTCTTCTTTCTTCCTCTTTGTCTTTGGTTCTTCCTGTTCTTCTTCTTCTTCTTTTTCTTCTGCTTTCTTCAGATTTTCCCCTCGTGCTCTTCTTCTTCTGTTCTTCCTTGTTTCCTTTCTTTCTTTTTCGTCAGATCGTCTTCTTCTTTTCTTGCTTCTTGCTTCTCTTCATTCCTTCTTCTTCTTTGTCTTCACCTGCCTTGACCTCTCTTTTTCTTCTTTCGCGATGGCCGTTGCTCTTCCTTCTTCTTCAGCGGGTCTTCTTCTTCTTCTTTGGCCTGCACACTTCAGAGTTTATTCGTCAAGAGGCAAAAACCTACTCTACCCCCCTCCCCCGCGTATCTCTCTCTCTGAAATCACTCTTCGGAAGCTCTCCCAGAGCGCTACCGGGTAATCGGGTTCGGGTCAGGCCCGGGTCCAGGCCCACCGGCGTGCGTGGTGGGCGAGGAGTGCAGGTCAGTCTACTCGGGTCGGGCCAGGTCCGCGGAGCGTGGTCACGGACGAGGCCGAGTCGGGTCGGGTCGGGTGAGAGGGACCTCACCCCGTGGTAACTGAGGCAAACAGCATAAGGCAGTTTTTGCCTTTATGCGTCCGCGCGCCTTCGAGAGGTTCCGAGGTGGGACTAAATGTCCCACCCCAATTGAGCGCGCGTCGCGGATGGAGCAGTGGGCGATCGTGGCTTCCCGCGCGGCCTTCGCCCCGTCTGTGAACCAGGGACGTTTCGCGGAGAGTCCCTGCGCAACCTGGGAGTCAACCCTGGGCGAAGGCGTGCCTGCACCTGCAGGTGAAGCAGCTCTGCCTGCGCAGTAATGGCGACGGCGGGCGAGTCACCTGGTCACAGAAGAACAGCCTCTCGGCCAAATCAGACAGGCGGGGGACCTTCGCCGTGGCACGGCGAAGGTGGTCAGGGGGTCTGCAGGGGGCGAGATGGAGCTAACTGGTCGTCCTAGGTCAAACTGTGAGCGAGGGAGTGGGTGTGTTCGGTGGGTCTGCAGAGGGTGTTTGGTGGGAAGTGGAGGGGCGGAAGAGGATCAGGGTGAGGAGGCGGAGGTTCTGCGGTGGTCGGCGAGCCGTGTGGGTCGCTGAGGTGATGGGAGCGGCTCGCCGGAGGGTGGTCGGAGGCGGAGAGGATGAGGGTGAACAGGGTCGGTAGAGGGCTTAATTGACTAAATCGAAAGCGGGGAAAGAAAGAGGAGGAGAAGGGGAGTAAGTCTAACTTAACTGCAGGGACGAAGGGGGAGGAACAGGGCGACAGTCGTATCGACTGTCGCCGGAGAAGATGATGCTCAGAGAGAGGGGCGGCGGCGAGCAGAGGGCTGGAGAGGCGCCAGCTGGGTGCGGCGTGGCGCGGGAAGAGCAGGGGAGGAAGTCTCTGCTGCTGGTAGTGCGGCAGAGCGAAGAGGTGGAGGGGGAGGAAGTCACCGGAGCTGGTGAGCGTCTGCCGGAGAAAGAAGAGAAGAAAGCTGGGGGTTTTCTCCGTCAGATCCAGGCTGCCTTCGTCGGTGGAGCGGCGGGGGGTATTTATAGGGTTGAAGCAGGGAGGAAGGCGGAGGGAGACGACGTGTCTCCCTCGCCGGAGAATGGTCGGAATACGAACCCATACCGTCCGTGCGTTCGCACGGCCGGTATGGGGGGCTACAATGACCATGGGGGTGCTCCTGCGACGGCTGACGACGCAGGGCACCCCCGGTACACTTGCCAGGTCCTCCACCTCACCCTGCGCGGCGCCATGCTCCGCGCAAGGTCGCCGGAGCATGGTGCTGGCAGGGTTTTGCAGGAGGGACCTGTTTGCAAAGAACGAAGGAGAGTTAGGGGCCAAAATGCGAGGGTTCAAAAGTTGAGGGCCAAAGAGTTAATATATGAGGACCAAAGTGTGAAGTCGGTCAAGGAGGTTTCTTCTTAGGCTCAAGTTTTTATACATGACTAATTAGGACCTAAGGAATCTGATGGTGAATTTTATTTTCATATTAAACCTTGTTTGACCGGTCAATTTGCGCAAAAACCCAAATTAAGTTATTAATTGGGCATGGTTCTCAATGTAGGTCAAAATGGGTTCTAAAGGCCAAATTGAAGGTTCTAAACCCTAGAGATTATTTTTCTATGAATTTTAGAGGGTTTATTCTATTTTTACTTTGCCTCGAACCTTGTGAATTGAAGTGAGTTGTTTTAGGGTTACAGATTATCATTTGGTTCCTTGGAAGTGCTGTAGCCCTTGCTAGATCATCTCATCCCACTTTTATTCTTATTAAGCTGTTTTGACCTATGTTTGGGCCCTGAATTACCCTGTATGCAGATTATACTGGTAAAATTGCACTTTTACCCCTTATGACTTGTTTTCTTCTCAAACTCAGAATTCTCTGAGTTAAGCTTTTCCTTGAGATATGTAGGAGCTTTTATCCTTTGTATTGGGTCAAAATGAGCTAGTTATGGCTCATGATGAGGTTCTCATCATACCCCCATGCCTAGCTTTTGCTAGTCCCTTAGCAAAAAAAACTTAAGGTTTCAACCCTTGTTCTAGACCATGAAGTTTTCAATGGTTTTAGATAAGTGCCTTTTTATTTGAGCATAGATTAGGTTAGAATGCTGACCATAGGCCTAAAAGATACTCTAGTACCAATCAAGATCCAAATCTGTCTAGCCTTAGCCTCAGTCTTTTAGCAAAGGTTTTTAAGGCCCGCAAGAACTAACCTAAAGTTTATTGGACTTCGTGGTTAAAGCACCCGTGCTTGAAATGATTTTAGCCCTGGCCCAGTTCGCAGTGCGTTTTGTAAGAGAGAGATAGAAAGTTTTTTTTCTGTTTGGAGAGTTTTCTCTCTCTTTTTCTTTTTAGTTCTAGCCTAGGATTGGCTTTTCAACACGGTCTGTATCAGATTCCTTGCTCCCATCATCAATCCTCAAGGGTTCCTGGCGATCGATGCTTCGAGATAGCACCGCCCATGGCAACCCCCGGAACCCTGGCTATTGAGATTTCGAGATAATCCCATCCATGGTATTCCGTGGCCGAATCCAGACCCTGGCAATTGACACTTCGAGATAATGCCATCCATGGAATCTGAACCAGCAGAGTGCTTACATGCCTCCCGTAGGATATGTAAATATCCTAAGAGACAAGCACCGAGGAGATGATATTTTGTTACGCATCTTCGAGGGGATTTCCCGCCTCTCCGCGCTGGGAACTCGTCCAAATCAACTTGTGTTGATCGGCCGCTCCTATTCTAGGTGTTCTTTTCAGATTTTTGCGACGCTTCTGCGTGATTCTGATTTTTACGCTTACTGAACCAGGCTGTGTGTGAGATTAGGGTGCTTAGGTTACTGAGTCCCGTAAACCAAAAATTAGTTAACGAGGCCGAATACTCCCTAAGCCTTAGACCTAATACTTCAGCTTTTCATTTTCCTCAACCTCTTGAGGAGTGTCCAGATCTTAATGGGTACTAAGAGTCTATTCAAGAATGCCTAAGGTTTGCATTCTTACTAATCTCATTGTGCACTTTTCAGTTATTTTCTCGAATGAGGTCTAGAACTTAGGTTAATTCCTTAGTTCCTTACTAATGACTATCAACTTTTCTTATAATTTTGTGCTCCTTTTTCATTTTGTTTCTTCTCTCCTTCACAAAATTCTCCTCTTTTCCTCTTATTCTTTTTCGAAAATTTTTTTTAATTTTTATGGTATTTTTGGCATATGTGAATTTTTTGTTTGAAACCTTTTCTTACGAGTTTTTGCACTTTCATACCCCCCCATGCCTAAGATTTGCAATGTCCTCATTGTAACCTAGGGGTTTTTATTCAACTAAGTTCATACATTAGGATAGCTGTTTTGATGAGTGAATGGGTCGGGGTGACTGTTGCGGACGATTTCTAATCTCAGATGCAAGCACCTGAGGTGGAGTCGGCTGTCCTAAAGTGTGAACTTCAAGTGCAAAAAGCTGTCAGAACAAGTTTCAGGTTTTCAAAGAGAATGACGGGCTGCCTCCCGTTGAGCGCTAAATTTGATGCCTTCAGCCAAGCGGGAAATGCGATGGAGAGGGGATGGTCAACTCAGCAGAGTTTTGTAAGACAAGCACTTTGATTAAGAGCCTGGTTGGTCCAACCAGGTGCTTGTTCAGATCAACAGGCTGATGATGCAGCCCAAACCCAATCAATCTGGTGGGTTGATAGATGTGGATAAAAAGGTGTGGAGCCCACCAGAAATTATGAAGCTCAGATGGATGTGGAAGTGTAAACGCAGGGTTTGGCTGTGCCGAATCAGCCTGGTCAGAGTAGGGACCCGTAGGATAATCAGTGGTTGATACAGGAACCCTACAGGGGTGATCAGAGAATGATAGAGCATGGTATGTAGTCTGATCAATGTTCGAAACCCGATGTGGAAATGCAATCGGCTCGGTGAGAGGTGAATCAGCATAGAAATTGAGTCCGGTTGCGGGTCGGGGTTTGGAAGAGGTTTTGATCCGTTCTGTGTGTGCGGATGAGGTGGCCATTGTGTACGAGGGCTCTTCTAGAGATGGATGATAGGTGGTTTCCTGTAGAGAGTCCTCTGGGTAACTATCAAATGCCGGAAGAGTGTCTGTAGGATGAAAGAAATCGGATTCGAGAAAGAATTTGGATTCTTGGTTGCAATTACTCTTGGCATTTTCTGTTTTTGGTTCCTGAGGATCGAAAAGGAATGATTCTGTGTTATTGGTGATCTCGGGAATCAGGACCTCAGAGTCGGAGTCAGAGTCAGAATCATGTGAACTGAGGTCGTAGATAGGTCTGGCGTGTTCAGGAAGGGGAATCTCTCCGCAACTATAGTCAGATCTGAAATTGTCGGAGAGTTGGTGAAAATGATCATGAATTCCACCACAGCACAAATCATCAGATGTGGAATCAGCAGCCTGATTGGGTTCTAGCCTATATGTCAATTCTGGGTTCAAAAAGATGTTCTGTTCAAGCTCTAAGCTGGTAGGATAAACCCCATTAAAACCTTGCTCATCCAACTCCTCAGTTTCTGTATCATAAATTGGCATGTTTTCTGAAAAATCAATCAGATTTCCTGAGGATGTTGGAAAAGGACATTCATCAAATAAAGGCCCGGAATCATATTCTGTAAAAATTTGATCTTTCTCATAAGGGGCCTCATAATCTTCCCAATAAGTTTCAGATCTAGGTTCTAGGCTTAGGATGTGGGTAGAATTATTAGAACCTAAGTCCGAATAACCTTCGAGGGTTACCTTATCAAAACAAGGGGCGGAATTTATACCCTCCAGAGGTTCAATTCTAATCTTGTTATTGCAGGAGTCTTGAAGTTCTAAGCTTGGTGATTCATGGCCTAAGGTTGGCTCAGCATTGTGTTCTCCTGCAATATCCCAACCTAATTCAACATTGTCTTCTATCTGGGTTGGGATTTTACAACCACTTTGTGCCTCAATCCCGGGATCTGGGAAACTGAATTGTTCCTTAATACTGTTCCAAGATGGTTCATCCTCTGTTTCTGGTTTATACGGGTATTTCTGGTTGATAATTTGTTCTACTGATTTCATCATTTCTACCCGTTTTATAAGGGCATCTTGGTGTTGTTCCCAAAGTACAGGATTTGTTAAGCATTGAAGGTATTCAGATTGGTGTAATTTTTCCATCTCAATGTATCCTGTCATGAGCATGTCTCGGGTTGATCCTTTTGAAATTCCAGTCAATAGAATTTGGGCACAGTTTATGATGAAGGATGTGGTTGTTGGGACATCAACCTGAATATCTCCTTTTGGTGTTGAGGTTTTTTCTTCTTTTTCATAGAATTTTATGGCATCCTCGATCATTTTATCTTTCATAGATCTCCGATATTCAGGTTTCTTGAATGGTAGTCTTGCTAGGTAATTAGGCTGCATAATTGGGTCAGGTGGTGGAATCAAAGTTTGAATCAAGATGGAAGAAGGGGATTTTGTTCAGAATCAGAGGAAAGAGGGGTTATGTGAATGATTTCTGCAAAAACAAAGGAGCCGAGGCTTAGCCTCGGGGAGAGTGAATTTCTGTAGGAGGTTTCAAGGACCTCCTGAAAAGTACTGAAGGGTTGGATGAGATAAGCAGGTGCTGGACCCAATCAAGACACCCAAAAATTGTTGGGTGACTATAGAGGTTCGGGGCAGATGGACCCCTTGATCAGAAAGATCGTCCACCTGAGAATTACCTGGGCAGCCAGAGAGGGAGAGTCCCGCGAAGACCCCTACACGGTAGAGCGTCCCCATGGGTTACAGGGTTTCCCCCACCCGACCTCTCTTGTCACTGCGGTTCCAGGCAGACCAGAATGGGGATCTTGACCTCTTAAGTCTACCAATTTTTAAGATCAGGGTGCTTAAGGTTTCACTTGAACTTTTAGTCTTTTTAAGTGCAAAGAGTGACCTAATTTAAGGTTGGTTAACCCAAAGGGGTCAACTTTACCTCTTGTTTTCTTTGAGAGCTTTTTGGGTCCTGTCTTTTAGGGTTCAAGTGTTTAGAGAGCCAATTGTTTTAGATTTTCTTTGAATAGGTATTTTCAGACAAGGGCTTGGGCACACTTCATTTGGTTTTCTCAATTCTTGCTTAAGGAGTGTGTCTCTAAATCCCTAGTGTTGGATCCTAGGTTGGCTCTACTTGGTCCAGTTAATTCTTTGTTGGGTAATTAGGGCTCAAGCAAGAATGTGTTAGCCCTTAAATACCCTTAATAGTGTGCAGAAATAATGAGTTGAAAACATGCAACTTTTATGGTTACTAAATATGGAAGACAGGTTAGCCCTATATTGCTTGTTCTTTTCTTATCTTCCTCTTTAGAGCTTAGGGGTTAATAGTGAGAGGAAAAATTTACCTGTCTTTGGTGTGGTTGCTTGTCTTCTTGAGTTCCTGTAGCTGCACAAAAGAGAGGAGATTATCAGAAATAATAAAAGAATACAGGAATGTTTACCTCTAGAATAGCCGTTGCTCCCCGGCAACGGCGCCAAAATGATAGCGTGGTTTTGACCGGGTTGTGTTATATCGTTGTAGTAAAGCCGGTTGTTACCAACGTTTCATATAAAATTTTTTACTCGGAAAAATAAAAGAGTTCCCGAGGTCGAACTCAGGGAGCAAGTTGTATTCTAGAGATATACAAGTTCTATTACAAAAATAAAGAGAGAGAGAGAGAGATGAAAATTTGGCTTCTTCTTCTTTTCTTCTTTCTTCCTCTTTGTCTTTGGTTCTTCCTGTTCTTCTTCTTCTTCTTCTTCTTCTTTTTCTTCTGCTTTCTTCAGATTTTCCCCTCGTGCTCTTCTTCTTCTGTTCTTCCTTGTTTCCTTTCTTTCTTTTTCGTCAGATCGTCTTCTTCTTTTCTTGCTTCTTGCTTCTCTTCATTCCTTCTTCTTCTTTGTCTTCACCTGCCTTGACCTCTCTTTTTCTTCTTTCGCGATGGCCGTTGCTCTTCCTTCTTCTTCAGCGGGTCTTCTTCTTCTTCTTTGGCCTGCACACTTCAGAGTTTATTCGTCAAGAGGCAAAAACCTACTCTACCCCCCTCCCCCGCGTATCTCTCTCTCTGAAATCACTCTTCGGAAGCTCTCCCAGAGCGCTACCGGGTAATCGGGTTCGGGTCAGGCCCGGGTCCAGGCCCACCGGCGTGCGTGGTGGGCGAGGAGTGCAGGTCAGTCTACTCGGGTCGGGCCAGGTCCGCGGAGCGTGGTCACGGACGAGGCCGAGTCGGGTCGGGTGAGAGGGACCTCACCCCGTGGTAACTGAGGCAAACAGCATAAGGCAGTTTTTGCCTTTATGCGTCCGCGCGCCTTCGAGAGGTTCCGAGGTGGGACTAAATGTCCCACCCCAATTGAGCGCGCGTCGCGGATGGAGCAGTGGGCGATCGTGGCTTCCCGCGCGGCCTTCGCCCCGTCTGTGAACCAGGGACGTTTCGCGGAGAGTCCCTGCGCAACCTGGGAGTCAACCCTGGGCGAAGGCGTGCCTGCACCTGCAGGTGAAGCAGCTCTGCCTGCGCAGTAATGGCGACGGCGGGCGAGTCACCTGGTCACAGAAGAACAGCCTCTCGGCCAAATCAGACAGGCGGGGGACCTTCGCCGTGGCACGGCGAAGGTGGTCAGGGGGTCTGCAGGGGGCGAGATGGAGCTAACTGGTCGTCCTAGGTCAAACTGTGAGCGAGGGAGTGGGTGTGTTCGGTGGGTCTGCAGAGGGTGTTTGGTGGGAAGTGGAGGGGCGGAAGAGGATCAGGGTGAGGAGGCGGAGGTTCTGCGGTGGTCGGCGAGCCGTGTGGGTCGCTGAGGTGATGGGAGCGGCTCGCCGGAGGGTGGTCGGAGGCGGAGAGGATGAGGGTGAACAGGGTCGGTAGAGGGCTTAATTGACTAAATCGAAAGCGGGGAAAGAAAGAGGAGGAGAAGGGGAGTAAGTCTAACTTAACTGCAGGGACGAAGGGGGAGGAACAGGGCGACAGTCGTATCGACTGTCGCCGGAGAAGATGATGCTCAGAGAGAGGGGCGGCGGCGAGCAGAGGGCTGGAGAGGCGCCAGCTGGGTGCGGCGTGGCGCGGGAAGAGCAGGGGAGGAAGTCTCTGCTGCTGGTAGTGCGGCAGAGCGAAGAGGTGGAGGGGGAGGAAGTCGCCGGAGCTGGTGAGCGTCTGCCGGAGAAAGAAGAGAAGAAAGCTGGGGGTTTTCTCCGTCAGATCCAGGCTGCCTTCGTCGGTGGAGCGGCGGGGGGTATTTATAGGGTTGAAGCAGGGAGGAAGGCGGAGGGAGACGACGTGTCTCCCTCGCCGGAGAATGGTCGGAATACGAACCCATACCGTCCGTGCGTTCGCACGGCCGGTATGGGGGGCTACAATGACCATGGGGGTGCTCCTGCGACGGCTGACGACGCAGGGCACCCCCGGTACACTTGCCAGGTCCTCCACCTCACCCTGCGCGGCGCCATGCTCCGCGCAAGGTCGCCGGAGCATGGTGCTGGCAGGGTTTTGCAGGAGGGACCTGTTTGCAAAGAACGAAGGAGAGTTAGGGGCCAAAATGCGAGGGTTCAAAAGTTGAGGGCCAAAGAGTTAATATATGAGGACCAAAGTGTGAAGTCGGTCAAGGAGGTTTCTTCTTAGGCTCAAGTTTTTATACATGACTAATTAGGACCTAAGGAATCTGATGGTGAATTTTATTTTCATATTAAACTTTGTTTGACCGGTCAATTTGCGCAAAAACCCAAATTAAGTTATTAATTGGGCATGGTTCTCAATGTAGGTCAAAATGGGTTCTAAAGGCCAAATTGAAGGTTCTAAACCCTAGAGATTATTTTTCTATGAATTTTAGAGGGTTTATTCTATTTTTACTTTGCCTCGAACCTTGTGAATTGAAGTGAGTTGTTTTAGGGTTACAGATTATCATTTGGTTCCTTGGAAGTGCTGTAGCCCTTGCTAGATCATCTCATCCCACTTTTATTCTTATTAAGCTGTTTTGACCTATGTTTGGGCCCTGAATTACCCTGTATGCAGATTATACTGGTAAAATTGCACTTTTACCCCTTATGACTTGTTTTCTTCTCAAACTCAGAATTCTCTGAGTTAAGCTTTTCCTTGAGATATGTAGGAGCTTTTATCCTTTGTATTGGGTCAAAATGAGCTAGTTATGGCTCATGATGAGGTTCTCATCAGTCTTGCAAGTGATGGATTCAATCCTTTCGAAAATATGCATCTGTCATATTCAATATGGCCAGTGGTGATCTTCACATATAATTTGCCACTATGGATGTGTATGAGATCCTTGTTTATGATGCTGACACTTCTCGTCCCTGGGAAAAAGGCACCAGGAAATGCAATCGATGTTTACATGCAACCACTCATCGACGAGTTGAAATTGCTATGGTATAACGGGGTTGAAACATATGATGTAGCTAGAAAATAATTTTTTAAGACGCATGCAGTACTGTTGTGGACTATTAATGATTTCCCAGCTTATGCAAATTTATATAGTTGGAGCACTAAAGGCAAGTTGACTTGTCTTATATGTATGGATGATACTCATTACTTGCATTTACCTGAAAGCAATAGATTATGTTATTTAGGGCATCGTAGATTCCTACCAATTGAACATAGATGGCGACAATCAAAGTTTAAAGACAAATTTGATGGTAAACCATGCCGCTATGCATCCAAGAATCCAAGAAATTTTCTAAGAACAGATACAATCAGGTTGTCACGAAATAAAATAATGGAGAAGTTACAACAGATTGGTAATATCCAATTAGGTCATCTGTTTTAGAAAGATCTTAAAGATTTACATAATTCTGGATTTAAAAAGAAGAGCATATTCTTCATGGAGCTCCCTTATTGGCAGGATCTCACAGTTCGTCACAATCTTGATGTGATGCATATCGAGAAGAATGTTATGGATAACATTTTAGATATGCTAAACTTAACAGATAGTCAAAAGGACACGTTGAAGACCCGTAATGATTTGAAGATATTGGGCATTCGTCCTGAGTTGCACATAAATCATAAAGATGATGGCAGTTATGACTTTCCTAAGGGATTATATACTTTAAAGGATGAGCAACGACTGAAGATATTATCTTTTCTAAAAACTATCAAGGTTTCAGATGGATTCTCGTCACAACTTTCTACATGTGTAAATGGAGCATTGAAGAAGGTAACTGGGTTAAAGAGTCATGATTGGCATGTTTATATGCAAATCTTGTTCCCATTAGCAATTCGTGGAGTGCTTCCTCAACCAGTGGCTGACTTTGTGATGGAGATAAGCTGATTCTTCAAGGTTATATGTTCAAAGACATTGGATTCTCAATTGTTAGACTATTAGGATAAGCAAATTGTGATCACATTATGCAAGATGGAGTAGATTTTCCCTCTTGCATTTTTCGATGTCATGGTACATCTTATACTCCACCTAGAGAATGAAGCAACGATTGCTGGACCAGTTCAGTATAGGTGGATGTATCCAGTTGAGCACTTCTTGAAAAAATTGAAAGACTACGTCTTCAATAAGGCTAAGCCAGAAGGTTCAATTGTCGAAGGGTATCTTGTAGAAGAATGCATCAACTTTTGTGTGATGTATATGAACAGATAATCGATTCAATCAATTGGAAACGTATGATGGTAGACAGAACAGTGAAAATGTAGAAGATTATTTTTCAGTATTTGATATCCAAGGAAGGCCAATCATACGAACGAAATTTAAACCAATGTCTGAACATGATCGGCGATTAGCTCATATATATATATTAAAGTAGATTCCAGATTTTTACAGTGAATTTCGATAATCTTCGCACATTTCTAGATGTGAAGAAGATTTCATTGACTGGTTCAAAACTCGTGTGCAAGAAATGAAACAAAACAATGATCCACAATGGATAGAAGATTTTGATGTAATGATGAACATACCTTTAAGTCATGCACACTATCACTCTGGATATATAATAAATGGGTTCAAATTTAAAGGGCAATCAGTTGATGATTTGAAGGTGACACAACATTTAGGTGTTATTGTGTAATGTGATGGCATACAAATTGGTTGTGATGGTTACTATGGGAAAATCAAAGAGATTGTGGAAGTCAACTATAGTCATGATCGCCGAGTCGTCTTATTTAAGTGTGACTGGTTTGATATTTTTAATAGTAGATATGGTGTTAAAGTAGACAAAGAAACTGGCTTTATAAGTTTGAATAAGGATTGTATAATTCTTCAACCATCTGAACCTTCTACATTAGCTTGTCAAGTTGAACAAGTTTTTTACGTGCCTGATAATGGTAGGAATGATTGGATATTACCAATAAGAACAATGCCGCATGATTATTATGATAAACAACATGATAAGGATCCCGACTTTGATTCTGAAGCATACCAAGATGTGGTACAAGATGGAGAAATAGGTCATGGTGCAATGGATATTGATATTTGCAGTAAACGTTTTCAATTAAGCTATTTTCTAGAGTTTAACTATTTCATTCTTAAAAATTCTTTCATATATTTTCTCCATTGCAAGTTTTCTTATTGTACTAGGCTGATTTTTTACTTGCTTTGACATACTTATTTTGTCACAATTGACTATATAAAAAGTATGACATCATCCTTTAATAATTTGTAGCTCATCTCTTATTTCCTTTTACAAAAAGTATGACATCTTATATTTGATGATGTAATCATCCTTCTATTGTATTTTTTGTAATTAATAATTTCTTTTACATCTGTAGATGGCACCTAAGAAGTTGATGCCATACAAAAAGCATCGTCTTGATATGCGTAGTGATGAATCTTCATTTGAGCTAGATGACCAGGTCCAAGAACATAAGGGTGGCATCGACACCCAGCCTGAGCCCCAACATGATCCTCAACCCCACTCACAGCATGACCATCAACTCCAGTTGCCTTCCCACATGCCCATTCTTTAGACTTCGCCACTACCTCAGACTCGACTTCACTCTCATACTCGACATGCCATGATCCCGCCTCATACTCATAAAATCTAGGCCTCAGCATAGACCGCAACAAAATACACAGTCTCACTCTCAGCTTCCACCTAGGCACGCACACCCTCAGCCCTTACACCCTCCCTTGAGCCAGTCCCAGCCCCTACATCCACCCCATAGCCAGTCCCAACATTAGACACCAGCTCAGCCCCTACACCCTTCCCAGAGCCAGTCCCAGTAGCAGAAACCAGCTCAGCCCCTACACCCTCCCTAGAGCCAGTCCCAGCAGCTGACACCAGCTTAGCCCCTACACCCTCCCCAAAGACAGTCCCAACAGCGGACACCAGCTCAGCCCCTACACCCTTCCCAGAGCCAATCCTAGCAGTCGACACTAGCTCACCCCCTAAACCCTCCCCAGAGCCAGTCCTAGCAGCGGACACCAACTCAGCCCCTACACCCTCCCTGGAGACAGTCCCAGCAGCGGACACTAGCTCAACCCCTACACCCTCCCTAGAGCCAGTCCCAACAACAGACACGAGCTCAGCCCCTACACCCTCCATAGAGCCAGTCCCAGTAGTAGACACCAGCGCAGCCCCTACACCATTCCCAGAGCCAATCCTAGCAGCAGGCACCATCTCAATTCGTAGACCCTCCTCAGATGCAGTCACATAGCCAATCTCAGTGCAATAGTCAGCCACAGAGTCAGTCACAGAGCCAATCTCAGGAGAAGGGTCTAATGGTATATAAATTCTCACAATAATTTTCTTTGATATTAATTCCTTATAACAATTTTATTTTAACTATTTGTTTACTGCAGGTATAAAATCAAAGCCAAGGGGTAAGATAAGGAATTTGGAATTGAGAAAATTAACTGAAGGGACACGAATAATGATTGAAGTAAATTGTAGTAGAAGATGTTCACGTTATGCACCCTTTAATAACAGGATCCCTACACTTGTGAGACTATTGATACCCCCATGCTATTTTGATTGGAGGCAGGTTCTTCAGCAACATAAGGATGAGTTCATTCGTGAGCTAGGGGTATTAATATGATATTGTTGTTATGTCATTCATTTGGTTTACTTAAAATCCTTCATCTAATTATTCATTATAATATAACATGCAGGTGACATATGATTGGGGAACAAATCCAATGACGACTACATATATTCTCCAAGCAACGGGGAGGGCACTTCATAGTTGGAGAGAAGAGCTTAAAAGCCAAGTAAGACATAAGCATAGTTATAGAATTTATAATAATACAATAACACAACTATTTACTTTTAGGTGTTGCTAACTTTTCTATATATATAAATAGTTCTTTATTGGTAAGAATTATGAAGATGCATTGAGAGATGTGCCATCAAGAGTACAAGCTGGTCATTGGGTGGAGTGCTCAGGAAAACACGAAGGTAATTAATATTTTATAGTAATTACTTCTATTCTAAAAGCAAAATGAATATGGCATAATTTCAATAATTTGTTGTTATAGGAGCAAGCTAAGAAAAATAAAGCTAATAGGGTAAAAGCTCCGACTGCAACCCACTATTTGGGATGGATGAGCATAGATACCTTGAGGAATAATTATGTAAGTACATTTTCACCAGCTTAATTGACGATATAAAAACTATTGATTATAATATCTATTATAAAACTTACAAGTTAGGAGACTTAAATAAGAGAAGCTAAAATTTAAGATAACTTAATTTATAACCACATTTCAAATATATAGTCAGATACCTATAATGGTGTACAACTTGATCATGTTTCGATCTGTGAGAGGAGTCATAACAAGTCTACTACTGATGGCCCCCGTGTTTAGATTGATCCATTATATCAAGAGAGACATGTAAGCTCATTGAAACAAGTGATGAATTACTTAGTGATAAACATTTAGGAGAACTTACCATGAACTCAACTATGTGTAGGGTCACATGATGGAGTTGATGCATCCTTCTAGTGATGATAAGGATGAGCAATCAAAGACTAGCCCATTACAGCCTATGATAATAGAGCAAGCATTTAGGACAGTTATGCCCCCCGAGCATGGTGGTTTTGTTCGTAGTGCTAGTGCGAGTGAAACTGTTACTAGTTGGTATGGAAGAAAGGGATCAGGGGGTTCAGAGAGGTTGCAATAGTTACAGACACAGGTGGAGACCTTTCAAGAGAAATTAAATGATGTTACGTCAAAGTTAGAGAAGACAAATGATCTACTAGAATGACAAAGATATGAAGCACAAGAACAGGAGTAGATGCAGGCACAGATGCGGGCACAGTTTCAGGCAATCTTAAGTGCATTGGGATGAGGTGGTGCAGATCATTCTTCTTTTCACTTCCCACCTCATCCACCTGATGATGACTATGGAGGTTTTGGAACAGGTGGCATAAAAGCCATTACATAGTTGCCTAGATTTTTTTTATTTTCACATGTCTAGTTTTATGTATACATTTCAAAACATGTTATATATACATGTGTTTTATTTATGAATGAGTATCATGCATGTGGTGACTGATGGAATATATATATGAATGGTGGAATATATATTTGCATTTGTGGCATATGAATGTGGGAAATAATGATATGAGTATGTTTGCATTTGTGGTGAATGTATGAAGCTTTCACAGTGGTAGTAGCACCAACAGTAGTAGTGGACTATGATTATTATCTGTAATTGGAAAAAAAGAGCTTACGTATCAGATCTACCTACCATTTTTTCCTTCTTTCACCCTTTTTTGTTTAACTCCTATTTGTGGTGTTGTTCTTTTTTTAGTGGTTACCTAATAGGTGAACAGCATGGATCCCTAACTGGAAACAAAGATTCAACATAATTCTTGGGATGGCTAGAGGGCTTGCTTATCTGCATGATGAGGGAACCAACTCCCCAGGCTTGGTACTTTCCATTGCCTTTGTGATCATGTTTTCTAGTAGTTGTGTATGTTGATTAGTCATATTATGCATTAGTTCACTCTCAGGTAGTGCTAAAGTAATAATCATGCTTGATGTGTTAAAGTACTCTCAAGCATATTATTTTGGACAATAATCAGAATAAGCCTGTGACAAACAATAGAGACACTCAGTTGGTATACTTTCATAAAGCACCAAATAGATTCCAGTCATCGTGTTCTTTTAGTAAAGGTCATTCTAATCACAATTTCCTATTCCTAATCAACAGGTGAGACTTGATCAGGGTAATCAAATTCTCAAGTTGTTTAAGGATCATGTTAGCAAGACATCAGTTCTTGATGACTTTGGATTTTATGAAACTCGCCTTCCAGATCATGCAAGCTAGAAGGGTAAAGCAACAGTTCCAGATAATCCTACCTAGAAGGGTAATTAGAACCTACCTTGTATCCAGATAATCCCACCAGCAGGTAGATTTCTTTAAATTTTGGTTTGTTAGTTTGGTTGTTGCTCAGTTTAATTGAATGTGTATATCATACTTTGCATGTCCAAGAACAAGTGCTTGAAGTAGCCATATTGCATTGAATGTGAAAAAGTTTCTGAAACGTTATGTCATACTTTGGCTGACTTTATGTATGGTGGTTAATTTCATTCTGCAACTTGTTAAACAACACAAATTATAATTATCAACTTTGTCGCTTGTTCCTAAAGCGACAAGCCTCAGCACCCTTCTTCATTGTCACCAGTCCATCTAGTGGCAATCCAATGTTCTACCACCCCAATTATCAAATCTGGTGGCTGGATGGATTATAAAAAGGAGCATGTATTCATCTGGTCTTGAAGTACACATAAATATGTGCTTACTGTGTACTCAGAGGGACATACCATTTTTATAAGCCTCGCAATTATGATAAGTTGAAACAAATTTCAGAGTCGGATGCAATCCAAGCCATGATCATGGCAATGATGACCTGCAATTTTATGCTTAAAATTTTCATTTGTCTATCACACATGATAATATTTGCCTTAGCCCATAACTTATCATGTAATATGATTTGCTTGAGCCATGATATGTAAATGCTAAACTAAATTTTATCTACCATTTCCCTCATCAATTTTATTGTTGGCATATCCATCTTCCACCTAATGATTTTATTGAGGCCATCAGGGCTTGGACTTTTACACGAATGCATCTTAAATAAAACATTATGAATTTCATCTTAATCTAGGATTTGTGTGCACCAGTTGCTTTCCACCCCTGATGGCCAATGCTGATTAGAAAATAATTCATCAAGTCTGATTTCTGAATTCTAGGTGGTCTATGATTCCTTGAAAAAATTGTAGAAGCAATTACTGATAATACTTTGGTCTGCAGTTTCTTCTCCATTTGGGAGGGTGATCCAATTGATTGAATTCTTCCTCTTTTTATTCTGAGCATACAAGTGATAGAACTTTGTATTCTTATCACCACTTTGAATCCATTCATTTCTTGACCTTTGGTACCAATGCACCTCCTGTTTTAGCACCTCATCATATTGCTTTTGAAGTTCCAATTCCCTACTGCAATTACTTTTTTCTGCTGACCTCCCCTGTAAATTAGCAAGCTCAAACTCAATATTTGCTTTTCTTTCTTCTAGTTTACATTTGATTTCTTGTGCTAAACCAGCAATTTCCTTGTTATCTACTCACTGCATTCCCATATTTTCAGCCCCCCTCTAGTTCATTATCTGTCCAAGCTTTCTGCATCTCCCACTGATAATCTTGTAACAATGTCCATTCTACTCCCAGCCTCCAAACCTTTGATGTACTTCTGATTTTTCTGTGTAATCTAAGTAATATTGGACTATGGTCACTACCCAATGACGATAAGTTCAGCACCCCTGCATTGGGATATTGCAAGCACCAATTCCCTAAAGTTAGAACTCTATCTGGGTCTGTCTGGAATAATAGTTGATGTGCCTTAGTCACATAATCAACAACAGATTGATTGCCCTTTTTCATATTACTTAGTTCACAATGATATTGATTAATTCTAGATTTTGATTATGTGGCAAAATATCATTCTAGAAAGACCCAAAAAGTTCTAGCATGGGGAAGAGTAGAGATTTGGGTGCATATACCTTCAGGGATGGATGATATTAGCCAACTTACAACCAATTGGTCCCTACGTTTCCATTTTTTATAAGCTTCATTGATACCTGTAATGGTGCATGATACATCAAGTTGGTGTTGTGCTGGAGCTATTTTAGTCCCATTGACTAAGCCAACAAGGTCATATGCAAATAATATGGGAAGTAGCTATGCTTACCAAAGATGGTAGTTGCTAGTGGTTGATTTGAATGGAACACGTGTGAATGGTAGGTGGTGGAGCTCCTGAACCACCTCCATGAGCTCCAGATGAAGCTCCAAGATCTAATAATGCCATTGCTGAAGTTTTAAATGAGATGATGAGTAGAAACACCCATTAAATCTTTGTTACCATATCAGAGCAGATATAACAAGTGGTAGAAAACTATGCTCACACACTCTACTGGCAATGTGTGCCCAAGATTTTATAGTTACAACTTATTTTGATTGCAATTTTGACTATGTACACTAGTCATCAAAATTTGTGTCACTTTTCCAGTTCTTTTTATTAAATATTACCTTGAATTGATAAGATTTACATCACTCTAACCTTTTCTTCATGATAGATTCCTTTTGGTTGAATTTTATAGTTGTTAGATGTCATGCACATTGCGAGCAATTGGCTTCAAATATTGTGAAACTGATCGGTTGGCTCTGTACACACTGAGTGGATAAAACCAACCATCAATATACTGATATTATAATAACATTGTTACCTGAGGTGGTGGATAGGGAAGTGATATTCCTTTGATCAGGCTCCATTGTTCAATTATTTGCAGATTGTTTTTGGTGCTTTTGATATCTGGGAACATGTTAATTGATAATGACAACAATATGAAGCAGAAAACTTCTTAAGTTTAAGCCTTAAAGTAAAAAACACTAAGGTTGAAATGATGCAACTACAACATGGTTTCATGAGGTTTCTATGCCAATTGGCAATTCTTTACACAATTCAATCTCTTAAATTGCCAATTTGGGGAAAACTGTTTCTTGATTGGTTTTCGGAATTCCACCTGTGATGTAATTGTCTCTCTGGGTTTGCCATGCATGATATAGTTGTGTCTCTGTTGCATTGTGCCCAATTCTGAATACATAACTTAGTCTGACAATGTTTGATGATTTTATACTTAACATAATGCGGTAATTGTTATCAAGTTGGTGCACCTGCTCGTGTTGGACTTGTTGCACCCATAGATGTTGTTGTTCCTCCTAGGAATACTGAGTTGGATCCCTCCCAGGCATCTTTCTTCTAGGTGCACCATATCAGCCTCTTCTCTGTTGATTAAACATTTGTAGACTAATTCTAACTGCTTTACAATATTCTCTTTTTGTCTCCTGTAGGTTCTCGACATTCCCACCAAGATTAACAAGGGAACTATTGAAATTATTACCTCGGTTGAACTTATCAAGAATAGCAATAAGGTTGGATCATCCGAGGCTGGCCTGCTTGCCAAGCTTGGCATCAGGCCATTCTCATATGGTCTCATGCTTGTGTCTATTTGTGATGATGGTTTGGTCTTTAGCCCTGAGGTTTTGGGCTTGATCGAAGATGATCTGGTTGAGAAGTTTGTTATTGGTGTTTCCATGGTCGCTTCTCTGTCCCTAGCCATTTCCTACTCAACCCTGGCTGCTGCTCCCCACATGTTTATAAATGCTTATAAGAATGTTCTTTCTATTGTGGTTGTGACTGAGTACTCATTCCCGCAAGCTGAAACTATCAAAGAGTACTTGAAGGTTTGATTAAATCTCTATTTTCTCATATGGTAAATTAACTTTCCTGGTTAATCAAACATATTACATGATGATGCAGGACCCAAGTAAGTTTGTTGTTGCTGCTGCTGCTGCTTATGCCGAACCTGCTACGGCCGCCAAAGAAGAGCCGAAGAAAAAGAAGTCTGATGAGGATATGGGTTTCAGTCTCTTTGATTAGGATGTCTAACTGTTTAGTTAAAGGAAAACATGATTTCAGCATTAGCTCGTTCCAGTACTCACCTCTGTTTCTTTTACTTCGAAGTTTAAATGTTTTTTTTGGTATCGCACCTACACCATGTAGTGGGATTAAATCCACTAATCCTTGTTGGAATGGTTCACCCCATGATAAATTTATCCCATGATTGGGCCTACAATCTCACATTAGCTTATTTCGATTGCAATTTTGACTATGTACACTAGTTATCAAAATTTGTGTCACTTTTCCAGTTCTTTTTATCAAATATTACCTTGAATCGATAAGATTTGCATTGCTCTAACCTTTTCTTCGTTATAGATTCCATTTGGTTGAATTTTTTAATTGTTAGATGTCATGCACATTGTGAGCAATTGCTTCAATTATTAGAAACTAGCCTATCAATTTCTTGTTTGATTTCAGCGAATGGAAAGCAATGTTTTGTACCTCTCTTCAGTGGAGTTGAGAGCTTTCTTCAATTCAGCTAGCTGACATAGTGCATCAAAAACTTCAAATTCCTTCATCTCCAGTTCTTTCTTTGATTCTTTTGCTTCAGCATCTGCTTCTTTCAAGGCAGAGGCCAACCCATCCATTACTTCAGCTCCTCAAGCGCTTGAGATTTCTCCTTTTCTAGATAAACCAAGTACTTGTTTACAGCCTTCAACTCCTTCAGAGCATTCAACTTAGCAACGCAGTAGTAGAGATGCAACAGAGATGCTCCTCCTTCAGTGGTCTATTTCCTAGGTAGATAGATAAATTTTGGAGCTTAGTAGGTATTATATATATTTGCTTCTTTTCCATCTTTATTCCAAAAAGAGTCACCTTTCCAGATGTAGCAGTAGCAGCAGCAAATGCAGATGTAGCAGCAGTAGGTACACCTTTCCAGATGCAACAACAATAGTAGCAAATGCAGCAATAGCAGCAGTAGATGTAGATGCAGCAGCAGCAGTAGCAAATGCAGCAATAGCAGCAGTAGATGTAGATGTAGCAGCAGTAGGTACACAATAATTTGTGTACCTCATGTGTTGGCTGTCATTTATTATTGTAAATCACATTTTCGTAGTTTATTTATGTACCCTGTTTGATAATAATCCTAGAGAACCTTTTGACTCAATGATGAAAATCTTTGGTTGTTTCTCAAAAATATGTATAGCTATATGATGAATCTTCTCATACACTCATGGTTAAGCTATGTTTGCTACAGTTTTTTTTTGCTATTTAACCTCGTTGAGCAGTCATTTAGGGGCCTTAGCTGGTTTGCTTCGACAATACCTGATTTGCATTCATCACCCTCAACAATTTTCATGGTAGGGTGGTGATATTATCGAAGTAATTTCCAAAAAAATGTTCATCAGTACAGAAGTATACAGGATATCATTGAATTAAGCACTGATGCTAAAATTTATCGCCTTAGTTTGCTGTGCTCATTTATAAACTTTTCCCTGAATAATGTGTTTGCTAAATGCCCTGTAACTTCCCTTTGAAAAAATAGTCTTCTACACTCTCCTTGGAATGCCATTACAATCTTAATAAAGGCATTACTATATTTGGACATCAATGTACGTAATTGTAATCCTTTTTCTCTTTTTAAGTGCATGTTTTGATGAAGATAATTGTCTGAATGAGTGTAGAGAAGCAAGCTTCTAATGTGAATGGAGTGTCCAAGGGAGCTTCTGTTTGAATTCTTGTTTTGACTAGGATGAAATGTCATTTGCTAGGGTTCATAATTTTTATGCCTAGAACATTCGCTTGAAAATGTCATTAGGATTGCCTGTTAAGTTCTTGTGACTGCCTCAATGCAACATTTTTGTTAAATTCCCTCTTATACATGTATCACACTGTGGTTCTTGGTTATTTTACTCTAAAACTACGCTCTTTTATCAATCATATATGCAGTAGTTTTGCTTGTTCACATCCATGTTTGTAGCAATTTTTCTTGTTCACATCCAAGTTTTGGCTAGTGGTGCAAAAATAAAAGGATTGAAATAAGATTCTCTTGAAATTTCTTGGTATTTAAGTTGGTGACATGATCTCTAGAATACTTTTAAGGATTTTACTCATGTGTAATTGATGAAGTTGATCTATGGCCACAACAAGATGGACAGGAATCTAATGGGATTAATATTTTTGTTTTAAGAGACCTTTGGTCACGATTTATTAGCCGTGACCAAAAGGTAGCCTTTGGTGGTGGTGGCACCTTTGACGACAGTCAAGGAACCATGACCAAAACTTTCTCTTTGGTCACGGTTCTACAACTGTGACTAAACGTCTTTGGTCACCATTTATAACATGAGCAAAGGCGTGGAACCTAGCTATGGTGGGGGCTTTGGTGATGATTTTGTGTGGAACTGTCACCAAAGCCTCAGCTTTGGTGATGATTTTGGGTGGAATCGTCACCAAATATCTCTGCCTTTGGTGACAATTCTTGGTGAAACTGTCACCAAATCCTTTGGTCACCGTTTATAACCATGACCAAAGCTATGGAACCTAGCTACGGTGGGGCTTTGGTGACGATTTTGGGTGGAACCATCACCAAAGTCTCAAGCTTTGGTGACGGTTCATGGTGGAACAGTCACTAAAGACCCTTCCGCAATGCAACTTTTGCTGAAGCTAATTGGTGATGGTTATAAACCCTTTGGTGATGATTTTTAACTGTGACCAAAACCCTTCTTTGTTGTAGTGTAAGTGTAAGGATTGCGAAAAAGAAATTGAGATTCGTTGCCTCCCTAGCAACGGTGCCAAAATGATGTGTCAAAAATCCGTTGTGAAAAGATTTGAGTTTAGAAAACCTGTCATTGTAGTGCGATTCGCAAGAAAATTTGTCAATCAGATAATTTTTACCGAAACTCAGAATGAGTCATGGGTCGAACATGAGGAGGCTACATCGATTCGAAATCCGTAGTTATATTTTTTTGTAATTTTTTTTATAAATGAGACATTCACAATGATGGCTATTCTACTTGCAATATAAACTCTAAAACTAGAAAGAGAGAGAGAGATAGAAAGAGAGAAAAATAACTTTTATACTAAGAATAATGTCATTACAACTACAACTAGAAAGCAGGAAATATAATCTAGAAAGCAATAAAGAGAAGGGAGGAGAAGTTATCCTCCTCAACAACTGCTTGGAGGACGAGCTGGACGAACGTCACTTGGAAGAGGGAGAGCGAAGACGGAGGACGGATTGGGAAGAACCAGTGATGAGGTAGGGTGTCGGCGCCGTGGGATCCACTTCCAAAATGGGGGTGTGAAGACTACTGGTGAGAGCTCCGCGAAGGGGATGAGAGGTGCAAAAATTTGTATTTTTACTCTAACAAAGCTTCCCGTAGCTTGGGAGCACTAGAGTGAACTTTAGAACTTGAGTTCTTAGCTCTTAGAGAGCGAGAGAGATGATGGAAGGGATAAAAAAAATGTGGAGGGTGCAGGGGGCTTTTTATAGGTGAGGTTTGAGGGCAAAAAGGACATTTTAAGCTTTAAAATCATCAACTCAAGGTCTTTGGTGATAGATGTAGCTGTTGTTGAAGCTAAGCATAGGTGAAGATGCGTAGAGGGAGGAGGCACGTCAGATCTTGATCGCACGGCATGGATCGCACGTCGCTTCGTGCATGCGTTACGCGCAGCGAAGGGGCACCTACTTTAAGCCATTTAATCATGAATGGATGGCCAAGATCACGAGCGATTTGCCTTTAAATCGCGCCAATGGCTCCGCATACGATTGCACATGCAATCACGCATGATTGCATGCATGTAGCGTGCTTCTTCATCCGACGCTCAAGAAGACACCACGTCGTGCCTGCATAGCCACTTGATCGCAATCGCATGGGTGAATTTCGCTTGTGCCTGCCCGTGAGGATTTGAAGCACAAGGCAATTCGAACCCATTCCTGTTGGTTGAGAGTAGTGCGGTCGATCATTGCACCATGCTGCTGGAGTGCATAGGGAGAGTTTTGTGCTCACCCGCTCATGGCCATTGCATCTCCATCTAGTAGCCAAGATCATTCATCGCTTGAGCTTCAGAAATCGAGCGGAGGCACCTTGGTGGATTTAGATGGTTGGGATGGTGCCACGTGGTGCCATCCTAGCTGTCCATCTTCTATGACTTGTAGATGGTGCCACAGATGTCGGATTGGACCTATTTTCACGTGATTGGGCTACGATCGTCGATCCGAACCCATCTGTATGGTTGGATTTGTCGTCTGAGGTACAAATTTACACCACCTGGCCCCTTGACCTATGATCTTTCTTGGATTGTATCTGATACTACGAAAGTCCGATCAGGGAGATCTCGGAATCGTTGACCTCCAATCGTCATCTTGTTTAGATCCATAGGGTTGGATCATCAATCCGATGCCCCAATAAATATTGCCCTATTCCCTGACCACAAAAAGAGGCGAATTACTATACAATTTATACAAATTAACCTAAATGCATGATGATGCAAGTTATGCAATATTTACAATGCATGATATTTTTATGACACTATGAACATGCATAAATAGACATTTTAGGCTACTTAGATGTATACACATCATTGTTGCTACTGCCTAGGCAAATTAAAGGTCGAGGAAGCTTCATCAAATGTTTCCACAGATGCTTCGGGTAGTAGCGAGGTCGAGTGATGGTCGGATGATGGTGCTCGACATCGGAGAAGACAATGGTGATGACGGAGGAGCCTGCATACAAAACATGGCCCTAGAGCCCAGTTAAGCACATGGACAGCTTTGTCGAGGTGAGGCAAAGCGAACGGTGTGGGTGATTGGGTGGTTAGAGGTCTGTGGAGGTGTGACAGAGTCGGGGAAGGTGGCAATGAGGTGCGGTGGTCATCGGGGTAAAGGAGTGAGTGGAGGCCCAAATTAGGTTAGGCTTTTATTCACGAGAGTGACGCGGAGGTATTAGTGGTGGTGGTTGAGTGGACAGTCAAGGGTAGAGACCAGACAACTTTATCAAAGGTGTAGCCGGTTGTGGAGAAGACGGAGGGGGAGAAAAGTGGTCGGCGATCGAATTGAGGTTTAAAGGGGATAGGAAGTACATGTTTAAACCTAATTTAAGGGAAGAGGGGGATAGGGAGTCCTCGCTGGTGTGGTTGCTGGAACCTAGGATGACGATACCTCCGATGATAGATAAGGCGATGAAGAGAGGGGGAGATGGCCTCCGCTTTGGCCGGCAAGAGGCAGAAGAGAGAGAGGAAGGCGGTGGGTCGACCAATTTGATAGTTGGCCGGTCGGAGAATGACAGGGGAAGGAGGTCATCAGAGGACGATGAGGGAAGGAGGTTGCCAGAGACTGGAAGAAGTTGGTGTTTTAGGTCATCACCAGGCTCGAATTGGACCTAGGATCTTCGAGGAGTTTAAATAGAGGGGAATCAAACCCTCAAACATGTGAAACTCGCACATTTGCTTGCGAGTTTGGAAACCTAAACTCCTAATTTTTCTCACACTCACCAAAGCTCTAGGATCCATCTTAGGATTCAGGACCGAGTTCAATCTCTAGGGAATTTCTTAAAGATCATTCCCTCCAATTTTGGATGGAATTGATTGACAAATCAAGGAGAAATCCTTGATTGAAACTCAGTAGTTTGGGTTTGTTCTGTTTATACCTAATCATGGGGTAGGGCCAAAACTCAAGAAACTTGAAACTTGAGGGGTTGATGGTGACAAATAGAGATCTTAGGGACAGAATTGAAAACTAAGTTAAGATAGACTCTAATTGGGCCCACATTTTGGTGATAACCTAATTTGGACCCAAGAAATCTAATGGTGCACTTGGATTTGAGTTTTGACTACGTTTGAATGGGTAATTTGCATAAAATCCTGAATATGGGCAAAATCCTATTTAAAACTCTATTCTAGGTCAAAATAGGTTCATATGGTCAAACCAAGGGTACCAAACCTCTTAGAATATTTTTCTATGAATTTTAGGAGGTTTAGATGAATTTTATTCTGACTAGAACCTCTTTGATTGAAGTAGGGCTGATTATTAAGGTTTGTGTACTATTTTGGTTCTCGAAATACTTGAAACCCTGTTTTTATCAGTGTTGACCCACTTTTTAGTCTTTAATGCTCAATTGACCTCTAATTAACCCCTGGGTGACCCCGTGGTTACTATGCATTCATGATGTGATGTTAAAATTGGAGAATTAACCATGTTTTATTATTCTCTCTTCAAAACAGATCTGAGTGGAATTATGGTCCTCAAGCAATTATTCCAGAACTTGTCTCTTGATTCCAACTAATTTAGCCTAGTTATGGCGAATGATGGTGTTGTCATCATGTACGCAATTAATTACGAATGTGGGAGTTCTCATGCAAACTTACCTAAATATAATATAACGTAAATAAAGGAATAGTGACTCTTGCAATGGCATTCTCTGTAAATTCTAATACCCACTCCATTGTTGAGAAACAGTGCTTTTTGTTTTCCCTTGACTGTGCATGCATGGAATCTTCGTTTGAGGAGTTGTAGCTAGTGGAGGGGCACTAGAGGTGGGGTTTCATAACAGTGGTGACGGCACAATAAGCGGTGGCTGGAGGTGGCCAACTGGCATTAAAGTGGTCAAACAACGTGGGTGTTTGTTGAGGCAAGATGAAGATGCCCAAGGTCGCCGACGGTGGTTGTTGTGGTTTGGGGTGTGAGACGAGAAGAATGGCGATGTTGGTGGTGAGGTAGATGGCTTGAGATGGCCGCGTGAAGCAGGGAGATGACTTGCGTGTTGGGTTCTTCATGGTAGTGCAGCAAGAGGAGAAAAGGAAGAAGATGAACAGGGGAGGGGTTGAGAGATAGAGATGAAGGCAACAAAGAATAGGATGGAAGTAGGAGAAGGCATAGGTGACCTTGGTGAAAGGGAAGGGTTGTAGGTTCGGGTAAGGGCAATTAAGAGGTTGGTGGTGGTGTTTGTGGCCGTGGTGGGCCACTGCAGGGTTAGCAGTGATTTGGGTTATGTTGGTGGAGGTGAAAATAGGGGAGGAGGCAGGAGGTTGAAGGAGAGGAAAGGGAAGGGGTTTCAGTTGTTGATGGGTAACACACTGTCACCGTGTAATCGACAAAAGGGGAAAGAGCGAAGGTAGAGCACGCTTAGGCCACCGTGTACGTTAGGTCCATGGTGCAAGCCTTGCATCTAGTGGAGAAGATGGAGATGACCTTGTGCAGGTGGTTTCTTCTCCTTTTTAAAAATCCTCCTACTATTGCAGCTCTCTCTCTCAATCTGTTTCCTCTCCCCCAAAGACTCAGCCTTCTCTAACAAATTGACGGCAATGGTGAGGTGGTGGTGCTGTTGGCAATGTCAGCAAGAGTGGTACCATGATTGACGGTCATCAGATGTCCAGACTAAGCTCTGGACATCAGGAGAGGACCCCTTCATAATGTGAGGGGAGGTTTTTTAGTGTTAGTATACACGACAGTTTTCATTAAAATCGTCGTGTTGGTATATTATACAATAGTTTCAAAAACATTGTGTATATCATTGAAAATTTTCCACACCCCTTAGGGGGCTATTCAATATAGAGGATGGTTTTACTGATAAATGTCGTTAGAAAAGCATCGCATAAGCCTATTTTTCTAGCAGTGCTTGCTGCACAACATTGGGCTCAATATGAGCAAAGTGTTGCTAATAAGTTGAGGCAATCGAGAAACCTCCAAAGAAATTTGGTGTGTAATTGGTCGATCTTTCTGACTCTCTAGAGTAGTAGCCTCAATCATATTACGGATGTGCTCAAGAAGCGAAGAGAGAAGAAAATTATCAAGGTCATGAAGTACCCTTTTCACGGACAACTGTTGACGAACATAATCCTGCGAAAATAGATTTCTAGGAGGGGAATCCCTCATCCAAAGGTCCAGCCAAAAATTGATATTACCTTCATGAACCTCCCAACAAATATGAGGTAGCATATGGAGGTATGCTTCACGCAGGAGTCTGATTCTAGCTGGGAGAGGGGAGTGGAGGTTTGATCCGTATAGACTTCTAGCTAGAGATCTAAAGGTAGAGTCCCCAGAAGGCACATTCTAGAGTCTTTTCATATGAAGAGCTTTAATGAAAATGGATAAGTCGCAAATACCCAAACCCCCAATCTTCGTAGGACAACAAATTTGCTGCCACCATATCTAGTGGTGACAGTGTTGGTTATTAGAGGAGATCCAATAAAAACGTGTAAATATGGGCTCAATCTTCCACACAACCAAGGAGGGGACTTCAAGGATTGAAAGTATGTGGATGGGGATGGAGGTGAGAACATGCTTAATTAAGAGTAGTCTAGCGGAGGAGGAGAGCATGTTGTCCTTCCATCTGGCCAATTTGTTCTAGAGCTTCTCAATAATGCCATTGAAATAGTTGATTGTAGTGCAACCAGGGAAAATGGGGCATCCGAGGTAAGTAAATGGGAATGACCCACTTGGTATCTAGTAGTCCGGAGGAGACTGGGAAGTCTACCCTATGGACTATGGAAATGATAGAACCATGGTGATCCATAGAGAAGTTAAGTTTCAAGCACCCATTAGTGATGAAGAACCTCAACCTTCTATGCAACAAAATGGTAAAGGCAGCAACAGCACCTTCATTTTTCTACCCCAGAGGGGGTTGCATATAATGTAGGTTCCATTGCACCATCTAGAGGGGGTTCATCAAGCAAGGGAAGATATAATCTTCGTAGCCATGGGACCTCGCAGGTTGATGTGAACTAGCTGGTTGCTAGTATCCTGAATGTGTCACGCATAGGTAAGTCATAGGGGGATAAGTAGGTGTCCTTATGCTAAGAGTCAAAATGTGGAACGTTCATGGCTTAAGGGACCACACTAGAAGAAATATTTTGGCCACATATCTTAGGGAGTGGAGGGTTGAATGTGCATTGTTACAGGAGACACACATTGAAGGGGAGGCATCTTTGAAGTGTATAAGATCAACTGGGAGATCTGGGGGCTTGTGCGTATGGTGGAACTCTAATGTTCCTCGTTTGGAGGATAGTAAGGTTGACAGTTTTTCTATCACATGTATATTTGTTAAAGAATCAAATAACTGTTACATCTAGGTAACCTCAGTGTATGGGTCATGCACTCAGAATGATAGACCGCTTTTGTGGGATGAGTTGAGAGATGTCTGCTTGGGTGCAGGGAGCAGCATGGCTGGTGGGAGGGGACTTTAATGCTACTCTATATTCAAATGACAAGCCAAATGGTAGGATGGACTCCTCTACTTTTGGCTTTCAGAACATGGTATCAGACTTGGAGTTGGTGGACGTCCCGTCATCAGGTGCACCCTACACCTGGAGGAATGGTGGAGGCCAGCTTTCCAAGATTGATTGCTTCTTGGGCAATGTGGAATTAATGGGGTTTTTCCACATGGCATCAGTGCTGGCTATGGGAAGACCCTTCTTTGATCATACCCCTCTTGTTTGGGATAGTGGGGGGGGTTAAGGCATATACCTATTTTAAATTCCAAAAGTCTTGGCTCAAGGAGGAAGGATTCAAAGACATGGTAACATCCTAGTGGAAGTCTTAGGAGGGAGAAGGCTCTACTACTCATTGTTTAGCGGCTAAGCTAAGGGGCCACCAGCTCATGCTATTTGATTTTAAGAAGTCCCTCATACATATGAGAGCTCAGAAGAAGTTAGAAGCCATGGAAGGCGTGAAGTCATTAGATGAGAAGGAGGGGCATGGGGCATTGAATGAGGAAGAACAGAGGCTAAGAAAGGACCTGCAAAATGTGATTGCAAAAGAAGACTTGAAAAGGGAGATAAACTGGCGTCAGAAGTCACGACAACTATGGCTTAAAGAAGGTGATTCACACACCAAATTTTTTCATGCTGCGGTTAGTGCCAGATGGAGATACAATCTGATTTTTACACTTCGTTATGATGATCAAGTGGCGAACACCCCTCTAGAGCTATGTAACTTGGCAAATAAATATTATACAGATACCACACGTGCATATCCAAGGGGGGTTGGAGATTGTCCAACTCTGACATGCGACATTTGAGTGTGGAGGAGGGGCAACTTCTTTGTAGGGAGATTGGAGAGGAGGAGGTTGTTGTGAAACTAAAGGACTTGAAGGCTGAAGGTTCACCTAGGTCGGACGGCTTCTCAGTTCTATTTTATTAGTGCTGGCTAAAGGTTAACCACATGCCACTTTGGTGTTGTCTGCTATTCTGGTCTTCTTTATTTCGGTGCTTAGGCTGCCCGACTCTATTTTGAAGAAGATCGATGTCATGTGAAAACGATTCTTTTAGAAGGGACCTTCGCATAGTGGGCACTTTATGAAACCTGTTAAGTGGTGCACTGTTTGCACTCCAAAGAAGCATGTTGGCTTGGAGGTCAGGAATCTCAGGGAGTTCAATGACTCCCTCCTACTCAAGGGGGGATTGATTATTTTGAAGGGGGAGGATGGTATGTGGCAAGAAGTGATTAGGGACTCACATAGGGTCACGGCCAGATTGAGGGATGTGGTTCACCCTACAGACGCATCTCCTTTTTGGAAGTTGGTCACCAAGTCTCTTGATGATCATTAGGGTTTGTTTGCTCCTGTACTTGCCAGTAGAGAGAAGCTCTTTTTTTTTTGGACGATGATTGGATGGAATGGGATAGCTTTAGGACTCTTATTCATGGGTCTATGAGGCTTTGGATTCGAAGGGAGCGTCGATGGCAGATGTGTGGCATACAAAGTCTGAGTAATGGAGGATCCAGTCTGGTAGGCTACATACTACTAGAACTGGAGATGAGGCCAGTAGACTACGGGTGGCCTTGGCAGCTTTTCATCATAGAGATGGCCTAGACAAGTTTGATTGGAAGAGAGGAGTATACACACCGTCTAAGGCCTATGAGATCATATCATAGGACGTGGGCGACAACAGGCATCGCAGGTTCTACGCCCGTCTCTGGATGCTAAAGATTCCTTTGAAGGTCCATATATTTTTATGGCTGACAAGGTGAGAAGGCCTGATGACAGGTTCTTACAGGAGGAGGATTTTGGGCACTCCCAACATGTCATGTCCCCTTTGAGGCTTTGAGGAAGACGATGCCTGACATCTCTTCAGTGCATGCCTGGTTACCAATGCACCCATGTGGGATGTTTTGTTGTCCTCTTTCATGTCTACGAAGAAGCTGCATGTGTATATGGCTGTCGTTCTTTGGGTGGTGTGGAGAGTGCGAAATGATGTAACCTTCTGGGTGGGAATGTGTGGGTGGAGAATATTTGTGCTAATGTAGCTTTTAATGCCAAGATGTGTCTAAATAACTTGTAACTAGGCTATTTATGAATAAACAAGTTGACTAATATGAATGTTAGTGGTCCTTTCTCTTTGTCAAAAAAAAAAAAAACTCAAACCAAGGCCAAAATATTTCAATACAAAAATAAGTTAACCACATTAAGAAAAGGGGATATGAGTATTGGTGAATATGTTAACAAAGCTAATTTAATCGTCATTAACTTGGCCTTAGCAACTAGAAAATCTCTTGATGATGATGAGATACTTCATGTTGTTTTGCATGGAGTAGGATTGGACTATGATCCTATTGTGGCTTCTATATTGAGTTGTGTTGATTCATCTCGTTTGAAGAGCTGGACAGGGTTCTTACTTCACAACAGGCACATTTATTATGACATCATTCTCTTGATGTCAATGTTAACCAGGCCTTTAGAGGATGTGGATTTCATGCCGCAGGAGCTTGTAGATGCTGGTCTCAAAGAAGTAGAGGCTTTTATTATGGCAGAAAAGGACCTCATCTAGCTTCTAGATCTTCCTCCATTGATATTAATCCTTATTCTTGTCAAATTTGTGCTGGCAACAACCACATTGCTCCTAATTATTTTTATCTCTATGATAATGTGCCTTCTTCTTCTCTTGTGGCCAATGTAGTAGATGTATCTTTTCGACATGAGCTTTGGTACCCTAATTCTAGAGCTTCACATCACATAACCAACTCCTTAGCCAATCTTGATATCAGCTCCAGATATGAAGGCTTTGATGAAGTCAAGTTTGCAAATGGTTAAGGTTCGCATATCTCTATCAACTTTAAACATATTCCTATTTCCTATGATCAGTCTCTACAATTAAATGATATATTATATCTTCCTACTTGCAACAAAGAACATACTTTCTATTAACAAATTTGCTAGAGATAATTCTTACTCTTTCAAGATCACTTTTGATGAAATTATAGAACAAAACAACTAAGAAGGTCCTTTTGCAGGGAAAAGTTAAGATGGCCTTTATAGGGTACAACTACCTTCCAAATCGCCACCATCTCCTATTGTTTCTGACTTTCTATTAACAAATTTGCTAGAGATAATTCTTACTCTTTCAAGATCACTTTTGATGAAATTATTGTTGAGCACAAAGCAACTAAGAAGGTCCTTTTGGAGGGAAAAGTTAAGAATGGCCTTTGTAGGTTGCGACTACCTTCCAAATTGCCACCATCCCCTATTGTTTCTGTTTTAGAGAAAACTTTGTTTCACCTCTGGCATCAATGACTCAACCTTGCCAATTATTAGCTAATACAAACTATTGTTAATAAAATGGGTCTCTCAAATGTCTCCAGTCATTCTATTTCAAATTCATGTGATGGATGTCAGCATGCAAAGTTTCATCAACTGCCATTACCCCCATCTAATACAATCTGTCACAGCTCGTTTGACATTATATTCGCAGATATTTGGACTTCTCCAATTTTTTCCAGTGATGGACACAAATATGCTATTACATTTATTGATGATTGCACAAAATACACTTGTATTTATCCCCTGAAGCTCAAGTTAGATGCCTATAATGTCATTTTAAATTTCCATACCATGATTAAAACTCAATTCAATTCACACATCTAAGTAGTCCATTCAAATTGGGGTGGATAATTTCATAGACTTCATAAGTGGTTTAAAATGTAATGAATTCACCATCACATTTCTTCCCCTTATACCCCCCAATAGAATACGGTAGCAAAATGTAAAAATAGACACATTATGAAACTCTCATATGCTTTGTTATCCAAAGCACCACCTCTATCAGATTCTAGTTTCCATTGTGTTCATCATCAATTTACTATCTCTGCTCCTCTCAAAGGACAAATTCCTCATGAAGTCCTTTTTAATAAAACACCAGATTATGGCTTCCTTCGTGTATTTGGCTGTGGATGCTTTCCATTATTATGCACATACAACAAACACAAATTACAACAGTCAGCTCTTTGTTGTACTGTGAATTGAGGAGATTTTAATATGTGTTCGTTGTAGTGCACCCCTAAATCGCACAACAAAACATTTAAATTTATAAACTCAGATTCTAATTGGAGTCCGAGGTCGTTCGCAGGGGGCAAATGTGAAATTCATGCATTAATCTTCATTCAGAATAGATAAGCATAATAAATTGAGCATAATAACAAATATGCAATGAATGAAACTTATCAGATTAGCATTCACACATAGATCATTGTATCTCAAAAATCATGGAATAAAAAGAAATAGAAAGACAAAATAATGGGGATTTGAATCACCAATTATTCATCTTAATTAAGCATATATCCCAAACATTTATATCATTCGAATAAATTAACATAACATCAATCAATCCACTTAGGTACTTAAATAATCCAACAGTACTAGCAGAATCAAAGATTAGGTGTCGCCTCATAGAGTAAGACGACTTAACCTTCACATAACAGAGCCTCATAGAAGGCACAAAGGTGCCAAACCTTCTCAAAGCCTTTCAAGCACAAGGCCTTATCTTCTTTAGCACATAGATGCAACTCAGAGGCTACGTGTGAGAGACTCTCTCTTCCTTCAACTTGCGCCCAAGACACTTCAGAGCAAAACCCTCCCCCCTCCTCCACTTAGATCTCTCCTCTTTCTTCTCTCTAAGACTCGAGGGTAATCGGGCACGTATGCGAGTTATCGGATCCGAGCAGGGGACCAGGCACACCGGGTATGGGGGTGAGCGAGGTGTGCGAGCGTAGGTGAGCGGGGACCCAACCTCCGGTGTCTTGGGCGATAAGATGAGATCACGAAATCAACTTATGTGCCTACAGGAGCCCTTCACGTTATAATGTGGGACTAAATGTCCCTACCTTTCTTCGCGTGTGCAGTTGGAAGTCACGTCTCCAATTGGAGTAGTTGTTGAGATACTTCCACTCGATTGAAGCCTTGGAAAGGTTCCTGGGACTGGGCCACAGTGTCTAGAGGTGGTAATAAGGTCGGGATAGGTCAAAGCGAGGTGGACGGAGTTGGAGATGATGGCAGCGATGGCAACGACGACGAGACCTACACTTCACGAATATGAGCTCAAAAAGCCCCAGTTAAATTACTCTCGAGCTTCGCCGAAGGACTGCAAAGGTGATGGTGGGGTGCTTGTGTCGTGCAGGTGCGTGTGGTGTCCTGGCGAGGTTGAGGAAGAGGTGCACGATGAGTGGTGTTTGGTGGGTGTTTTGGGTATGAAATCCCCTCAATTTCTTGAGGGGTTTGGTGGGCATGATATAGTGGAAGTTTTGGAGGTGGTATGATGATGTTTGGTGGCCTATGGCATTGGGGTGACCTCGTCGGAGCTTGGTCGGAGCAGAGGAAGACGGTGAGGGAGGCAGTGAGTTGTCGATCAAACCTAAGATCTAAAGGGCTAAACCTAAACTACGGAGAGAGAGAGAGAGAGAGAGAATTTGAACCTAACTAAAGACGAAGGTGGCGAGGGAGGCGTCGACTGTGATTGGCCAGCGTCGAGAAAGCTGAAACCTCCAGTGGTGGAGCAACGATGACAAAGAGGATCTAATCACTCCTGCTGTGGTTGGTGAGGAGTGGAGGAAGGTAAGGAAGACACTTCTGCTGCCTATAGTATGTGGTAGTGAGCGAGGAAATCAGAGGGAGAAGGGTCGCCGGAGCTGTGGTGGAGGTGGCTGGAGAAGGAGAATTGAAATGACTCGGTGCCTGTTTAGGGTGTTTAAGACGTCTGGAGTAATCGTCAGACATCTGTCCGGATGTCTAGATGAAGGACCAGATGTATGAAAGTGGGAATTTTTATATGTTTTTTTTACTTTATGCGTGGGTAGCGTGCAGAGCTTCTCTCTCTCCTCGACACCCCTCACCCTAAACCCTAATCCCCTTCTATTTAAATGCCCTCTTCCCCACACCCACGCCACTCTCCACTAGCCACCACCACCTCCAGCCGTCCTCCCTGTACAGCTGTGGAGAGGGCTAGGAGGGAGAGCTAGAGAAAGAGGGTGAGCAAGGGAGAACGAGAGGGAGAGAGAGGAGGTTCGAGGCCACGGGAGCTCGGTGGAGCTCTAGGAGGAGTTTGTGGGAGAGAGGAGGACGCCGGCGGGGAGCTTCTCAAGCTTCTGCTGCTGCTGGAGCTGCCGCCATGTCGATTGAGGGCGGAGGTGCGAGCGGGGCAAGCTATGCAGAGGAGTCCTAATACTAGATGTCTTCCAGTATCAGACGTCTAGAGGGTCGACCAGACATCTGTAGAGGCAACAGAACGTTCGAAACTGAAGCCAAACGTCTGAAAGCATAATATCGCGCGGAGGCATGTGTTCCCTGCGCTACTTTCAGCCATGCAGACCATAGCGTAGGAATGTTGGGCTGAGAATGGGTATGTAGCTTCGTACGTAGGTGAAGGGCATTGGAAAGGTGCATGGTGTGCTTTTCCATGCACTTTTGAATGTCTGACCACATCACCAGACGTCCAATGGAGGCATAGTCCGATGTCTGAGGCACTTTTAGACGTGCCTTTTAGATGATCGGAGGCATAGTCCGACGTCTGGAACTTCCTTCAAATGGTCGCAGAGGGATTCGAACGTCTGAGGAACCCGCAGGAGACACAAGGTAAGATCTGACGTCTTTTAAGACATCTGGGACTAGTCCCAGACGTCTAATTTTAAATAGTAACTGTGTTTTTTTTGGCCCGTTCAGGACCCAAACGGAATCGAATTTCCAAAAACGAAGTACCGTTGTTTTCCACTCAAGTTTCTCCACATGTTAGTGTAAAGTACCTACTGTTTTGAGCTCGTCTGATGTAAATTAGTTGCTGGTATAGGTTACTAGCCGATGGCATATTTAGGGCCCACGGAGACTATGAGATATGCGGTGCAGGCCCCCATTCCTCCTGTGATACTTGGTAGAGTGGTTTAATTCTTTTATCAGGATGTAAATAAAGAATATGCTTGCTTAAATTAAATTGATTGAAACTCTAGGATGTGGAATGAAGCCTAGGGTAGAAATGTATGAGCCTGATGTTGAGCTATACTGTTCACTTGAGATGCATGTTTAAATAAATTGCTAGCAATGTGTATTAGCTAATTTATGATTTGCCTTATCAGATATGAAAACACGAGTTGCCTACTATGTAATGGAAAAATGGAGAGATGAATAATATGATCGGAATGTCAATAAATGAGATGAATATGAGCACGAACCCTACGGGTAATTAGGAGTAGAACTCCTGTGTATGAAAGGAAATCTGGTATGTAGACGGGAAGTAAGATGGCCCTTGTGTACATGGTACCAAGGAGAGCAACTGTCCCTTTTAGTGTAGAGGGGGAGCTAGCCACCCCTTGGGTTCAGACCCAAGGTAGGACCGGTCACTCTACACCGACTCCTATTGGCCCTTCCGTACGTGGTACTGAGGTAAGCTACCAATGTAGGGAGGGAGCTAGCCGCCCCACGAGGCCCAGGGTTAGAACTAGCCAACCTACACTGACTTTTAGGCCCTAGTCGGATGAGGGTACGCAGACTGTGGAGGGGCGAGACCCCTGTTTGGTTCTGAGGGGAGTGACCCCTGTTCTGAGAGGGCAAGGCCCTATACTGTTCCGTGCTGTACTTTAGGCGTACCCGCTAGCAGATATGACTGATCGCCTGTTAGTGCGGGGTAACTACCCATGCGCTTATCATGCATGCCGTAGTCACCGCTACATCACAACAGTGACCCCAGGGTGGTTGAGTGGGTGTAGGACTACCGCAGGGGACTCTCTCGGCTAGGAGAGCACCACGTGTACCTTCTACTCCACAGAAAAGACTGCAATCATGATCGTTCCCACAAGGAACAAGCAAGATCAAGAAATACTTGGATCCTTGTGAAATAAATGAACCAGAAATACATAAATGAGATAGAAATGAGAATAAAACCTAGTTACTTGTTTTACCTTACTTGCACATAACTAATGTAAACACCATTCTACTCAGCATTTGCTGACTCTATCTTTTCATAACCCTGTTCAGGACCAGGATTTGAGCAGCTCAAGTTTCCGGCTACAGAGGGTGCTAGGCCCAGCTGAGCCCAGCCGTAGTTGTTTCTTTCCAGCTCTTTCATTTTTCTACTGTGGTAGTGAGTAATAGACATCTATTTTAATGTTCTCGTTACTTTCTATTTTCTTTCCGCTGTTGTTGTTGTGGTGGCATGTACTATTTTGAGACAGTTTCTCTACTTTCCTTTACCATTTTGCTTTTCCTTTAGCTCAGTTATAATGCATGTGTGGATGTGGTATTATTTCCTACTTTTGGTTATTTCTCGTTGGATGACTAGGTCTTGGGATTAGTCGAGGCAAGCTGGTCTCGGGTCCTATAAGGATCTGGGAACCGAGTCATAACAAGATGGTATCAGAGCAAGGTCGTCCCGAGAAATGAACCAATTGATCCGAGAATAACCACTCACGTGCATATAACTAAGATAGCCATCACAACGTATCGCTTTGATTTTCGTTTCCGAGTCTTTTTCTCGATGTAATCCGGTATCGTTGACAACTCTTGTTCTATCTCTTGCATATCCTTGCAGGAGATGCCTCATCAGGAAGTTCCCAAGGTAGGCCATGGTTGATGCGAAGAATCGCGTGATTTGTAAAAGTGGGTTTTTAATGTCGTTGTAACACACGAATTCGCATACGCTTTTAAATTTATATCCTAGATAGGGGAGTATCTAGGGTCATCCAAGGAGGCCAAATGTTTGCAAAATTAATTCTCTTGCTTACAAAATAGATCTCAACTTTCTTTTTGGTATTTTAAATATGTAATTTTTTTTTCTTTTGAAAAGATGAGGGCAAAATGAGAATTGTGGCGGAAAGTACTAACACCTATAATTACTTAACTAAAACTTAAGAGATAGATATATCCTCTTCCTAAGCTCACTCTAGGCAAGTGGAGGCCTAGAGTAATTAGGAAGAAGAGGTGAAACAAGTGCTAAAACAAAAACAACAATTGCAATAGAAAGTAAAAAGAAGGCAATTTGATTAACTAGAAATTATGTTCTTTTCCAAGACAAGTAGAGGAATGCTTCTTCTAGAAATGAAAAAATCTAAAAGCAATAAAAGAAACACAAATCCTCTTGCAAAATTTGGTGAAGAAGGGAGTCTTCTTGCTCCAAGCCTAGCTGCTCCTTGGCTTGAAAAGAGGGCCTCATTCTTCTCCTTCCTTGAGAGCTCCTCCAAGGTGGATGCTACCACCTTCAATGCTCTCCTCCAAGGGGTGGGCATGCACCACCCTCAAAAGCTCCTCCAAGGTGACGTGGACCACCTTCAAGATCTCCTCCAAAGATCTTCCTAGCCTGGCTTCTCCTTTGGTTGGCATGGCTCAAGAGAGAAGGGAAGAGGGGAAGGCACCAAAGGGATAGAATATCCCTTAATCTTCTTCTTCTTCTCTCTTGGGCATGGGCTCTAGGTAGAATATGAGAGTGAATTTTCTAGCCAAGGATGGTTTGAATGGTGGTGGGTAGTGGTCTTTTTATAGGGTTGGATGAGGGGTTAAGGTGCCTCTTGAAATGGAGGGCTAAGATGGGAGGATGGAGGTGGTTAGATGATCCTAGGGTTAAGGAGGGTTGGCGCCACCTAAGGGGTGTAAGGGGGGTAGTTAGGGTTGGTCAAGAGGCACCTAAAAGTGGTGCCAACCATGGAGAGGTGCCATGGGTTGGCACCAACTTTGAGGCTTCTAGAAGGTGGGGTTATGTGGAGGGTGGAGATGGGTTTAAGGGGAGATGTGTGGTGGAGATGAAGGGGATTTTTGGAGGGAAAAGTGGTGCCAACAAGGTGTAGTTAGGGTCATTTTGGTGCCACTTTTAGGTGTCTTTTGGAAGTGGTGGGTAGGCTAGGTTGGCGCCAAGTAGGGTTAGCTTATGTGGAGCTTAGGTGGAGCTAGTTGGTAGGCTTTTTGGGTGGTACAAGACAAGGAAGCTAGAGCATAGCTAAGCTAAGCTAGCTTAGCTAATGGTGGAGTAGACAAGGAGGTGTTGGAGCTAGGGTTTGGAGGGAGGAGCTGGTTCTGAAGAGTCCAGAGCTGAAGTGGAGCTAGCAGCTGCTGAAGAGGTCAACATGGGGCTACTCTAGGGAGTGTAGCTTGCTAGTTCTTTACTAGCTAATAAGCCAAGCTAAAGTGAGCTGGCTTCTGTTGAATGGAGCTGAGGTGAGCTGGGTCTGGTGCTCCAGGGGAGGACTGAGCTGGTTGGGACAGCTAAGGTAGCTTAGCTCAATTAGCTTCAGCTAAGCTAGGTCCTTGGGAGCTGGACTTGAGCTTCCTGAGCTGGGATGAGTTCTTCTTCAGCTGGTTGGAGTTGAGTGGAGCTGGATGTAGCTGGATCTGAGCTGGGGTGAACTCCAGCCAACTCAGCTGAGCTAGCTAGAGCTCCCTGTCGACTAGTGGGAGCTAAAATGAGCTAGACTCAACTAGGTTGAGCTGGATCTGAGCTGACTTGAGCTAGGGTGACCTAAGATGAACTCTCTTTAGCTGCCATTCAGTTGAGATTAGTTGAATGGAGCTGGGATGAGCTAACCATAGTTCAAGTGAGCTAGGTTCCAGCTGTGGTGAGCTGGATCAAGCTAAGTTCCCGCTAGTCTGAGCTCCTCCTTTACCATTTGCCTTCTTAAGTGCTAGGGTTTTAGGGATCTGTATATCTGTTCATCCCTAACACTCACAAAAACACATTAAAACAACAAAAGAAAAATGCAATGCATGCCTAACCTAGTTAATGCCTAAATGCAGCCCAAAAACCCGTTTGTGGAGTAAAATCCTGAGAGCAAGGTTTGTTTTAATGCATAAGAATGATGATAAACTAGCGTTTATCAGTGGTCATGGCCGTGGATGAGGTTGGAGGGGCGGACGTGCCGGACTTGAGGCACCAGTTGACCCACCTCTCCTCCCGGGCATTCAGGCCCAGGATCTCGCCCGGCTGATCAGAGATATCGTGCAGGAGGAGCTCCAGCAACCCCCTCAGGCACCTCTCCCTAAGGACGTGGAGGGTGATTCCTCGGTGGGATAGAGAGACCGTCGCAGCATCAGACGAGTAGGAGGGGGAGGGGGCGATCCTGCACCGCCCCCACCACACTTTGACACTTCCAACCATGAGTCCTCCTTGCCTAGAGGAGTGCCTGTTCCCCCACTACAGCTACACCATGAGCTTTTCGGACAGTTACAGAAGGTGAAGCCCCCCTCCTTCAAGGAGGATGAGAGCCCGTCTGAGGCAAAGGACTGGCTGGAGCAGATAAAGAAGGTGTTCGGCACCCTTCGCCTTCCTACGAAGTGCCGCATGGCGTTTGCCAAGTACCAGCTGTAGAGCGCAGGACACAGCTGGTGGAGGGTAGTCAAAGGACAGGAGGGGAGAGAGCCAATGTGGGACCAGTTCATGGCTCTCTTCTGCGAGCAGTACTTTCCACAGACCTGACAGGACCAGAGGAGGCGGGAGTTCCACACTCTCCACTAGGGGGCGTTGATGGTTATCGCGTACCGCACGCATTTCCTGGAGCTGTCACGCTTCACCCCAATAACGGTGTCAACTGAGGAGGAGCACCTATGGAGGTTTACTGAGGGACTCCGACCTGCGATTCAGGGGTATGTCAAACCCGTGAAGCTGCCCATTTTCTCTCGTACGGTCGAGGTGGCCATGACTTATGAGGAGACCAACCCGGCCGCGTGAGACACTGACGGTAGACGAAAGAGGCCCTACCAGCCAGAGTACTCACAGGGCCATCAGGAGAGGAGGCACACAACGCCCACAAGAGAGCCGTCTCATTTTACGGTGCCACCAGTGGCCTTTGGGGGCCCTAGACAAGGGCCAGCTGCTAGCACCGGACCCCTACCCAGCCACCAGCAAGGACCCACTGAGGGAGGAGGTCACGTGCCTCTCTGCAACCAGTGTGGCCAGCCAGGCTACATCAGGAGGGACTACCCGTCTAGGGTCGGAGCATAGCAGATGCTCCCCACACCGAGTGATAGAGGTCGAGTTGGCAGCCGTGGTCACTAGGCACGTGGGGGAGGACAACAGTCACGAGGAGGGTACCGACCAGTTGCTGCTTGCCTGACCCAGAGTGTAGCCACTTCGTCTACACCAAGAGCTCAGGGGCGTATCAATGCCCTAACACACCGAGATGCCAGGGCTTCGGGTTCTGTGGTGGCAGGTATGGTTATCCTTTCTAGTAGATTAGTGTACGTACTTTTTGATTCTGGCACCACCCACTCTTTCATTACTATGAGTTTTGCCATCAGTTTGAGGCAGGGCAGTGTACTATTGGAAGATCCATTTGTGATCAGAGGCTCAAGTGGCCAGTTGTTCGTAGCCGAGGAGGTCTACGACGTGCGCAAGGAATGTTTGTTTAAAAGGGTCGTTATAGTTCATGCTCGCAACGTCGATTTTAAAAGAAGAAACGGATGTGAGTCTGAGTGTCGATCACAGGGAGGTGTAAAAATCAAATTTTCTTTGTCACATAATGTCACGGAGATAACGAGATTTTGCTTGCAAGAAGACGTGGTAAGAAAAATGAGTGAGGGAGAGAAAAAGAGAGAGAGAGAGTAGGGTTAGAGTCTTTTAAGTCATATCCATTGCTCAAAGTAACATCAACACTATATTAAACATGCAATTCAAGTTTTACAAATACAATAGTAGCTAAATGCTTGAATAAAAAGGAAGTAAAGCTAGATTAAAGGGAAATAAAGAGAGAGAGAGAGGGGAGACGATGAGGCGGCCATGGCGGTGGAGCGAGGCTCCATCGGTGGCTCATCGACTCCGTTGACTACAAGAGGGGCTAAAGGGGGCTAGGAGGGTGTTACAATACTTGCAAGATGAATTCAATGCCTTCCATGGGTGGTTGGAAGGGGTTTAAATAGGGAGGTCTTTCCAAATGAAGAAGGGGTTTTAGCGACGTCCGGGACGTCTCTAAAACCCTTCCCAAAACATCGATGAAGCACCCTGCCCAGCGGTCACTAGCGCATGCTATTCCTCCTCTTCACGCACGATCCGTGTGCGCGCATTGTAGGCCGTTTGATCTAAGATCTTCACGAAGGGCACGCTTAGATCGCACCTCGAGCTCACGTGAGTTCAAGCGTCGTCGATCGGCGTAGGCGCGTGCATGGATGATGGACGCCTGAGGATGCACCGCGTAGCGCTATCGAGACCGCTCGATGGCAATCAGGCGGTAGAATTTGAGCACACGGGCGAAATCAGTGAATGGCTGCAGCAGGCGATGCGAACCCGTGCCTCCTTCATGCAAGGCAGGGGCGCAATCATTGCACTGCGGGCGTGGATGGTCGCGCATCTTCACCAATCGTCAGCCATTCGATGGAGATTGGATGCCTGTGGTTAGATCTTGTGTGATGGGGTGACATCGCTCATGTAGGCAGGCGCTCCTGATGCTGCCACGTGGCCCCCTCGTGGCCGTTGATCGTCAAATCAATGGTCAGAACTTCTTGGGTCATTTGTGGGAGCTCCGGATGTCAAATTTGGCTGATTTCGAGTCCGTTGGACTCCGTTCGTCGTTCTAAATCCATCAGTGTGGTCCGATCTCTCATCTGAGGCCTGTTTTGACATGCACTTGAACACATGGCCATTAATTATGTACTATAAGTAATCTTGATGTGCGATGCATGCAATGCTCCCATTCTTATGTCTTTTGTGCATTTTACCCTTCAGACCGACCCCTTTTGGCAGAATTAACTTTGTATAATATAGTGTTATCATAACCCCATGCGTACACCTTGCTAATTCCTAGCAAGATTTATTCTAGCCATTATTTCCTGTCAGAATTCAAGAAGTAATTACTTGGACATTTCAGCACTTGTCAATAGCAGGAAATATACTAAGATCCTGATATACAGAGACTAAGCAACGCCCGGGTGTCTGCCAAAATATGAATCGCCTGAATCCTTGCTTTAAGACATGTATATGTATATATATTTCATTTTTTTTCTTATTTTAGATTTTTGGAGTTAAGAGTGTGTTGGCAACTTTCTACGGCTACCCAACCCACCCAAAACTCAGAAAAAACTCTAAGTGCTAAGCATCCTAGTGTGAAGATCGTGATAGACTCACTCAATGGTAATTTAGACAGACTTCAGGTTTCTATGCCCCTAAGTGACCGGAAAAGGAGGTGTTTTGCCTGAAGGTGTATTTGTTCGATCGATAGCTTTCTCCCAATGTTTGTTTTACTTGGGGTCAACACAAGGATTTTTCTAGTGTATATCTCCCCGACCTGCTCTACTTCCCCGCTTCTTCCTTAAGTGTTTTGGTTCGTTTTGTGCATTTACCGAGCTGGGTTCTGGACAACCGACCAATGGGTTGTTACCCACAATCACTTGCCAGTCATACTCGTGCGATGAAGTGTGGTTTATTTTGTTCTCTTTTTTCCTTTCTTTTTTTTATTTTTATTATTTGATAGGTGGCTTCCCTGATCTCAAATTTACCTAGAGTCAATAAGAAGAAGGTGATCCCGTGGCTGGGCTCTGGACAACCTGCCAATGGGTTGTTACCCGCGACAACTTACCAGCCATACCACCCTAGAAAGTTCATTAGCTACCCAATTTCTGTCAAAATCTCCGAGGAGTGAGTCAGCGCAAAAAATGTATGCAAATGCTTAGACTAAAAGTCCTTCTGAGTTAGAGAGTGAGTTGATAAGTCGTATACTAATCACCTTATTTAATTGGTGGACTATAATAGATTAAGGATGAAAGGATTTGAAGCTAAATCCATATTTTAATGGACACCAAGGCTGATTGAGCCTGAAGGCCTAAAAAGTCTAAGTGCTCAGGTTCTTTCCGTATTATTTCCTACTATTGATAAATTTCTAATACCTAAGTTTTTCTCCCTAAATTCAATTTTTTTTTATTCTATTAAGACTATTAAATGAACTTCAGAATCATGCAATTTACCACCCCCCCATGCTTAAGCTGGACAACACCCTCATTGACAAATACATGGACTCACAGGGGTCAAAAAGATATTACCTGAGTGAAGTAAAATGCCAAATCAGATTGAATCTTCAGGGTTGCCACCCAGGAAGCGTTGAGTTTAATGCCTCCAGCTAGGTAGTGCTTCGTGTCATCCCTCAATGAGGGTGACAACCTCCTTCGGGGGAACCTGGGTGAGGAAGTGTTTCAATCTCTGGCCATTGACTATGAAAGTGTGCCCAGTATTCGGATCAGCGATTTCAATTGCCCCATTGGAGTAGGGCTTGACCAACCTAAATGGCCCTGTCCACTTGGACCTGAGCTTCCCTAGAAAGAGTTTTAGACGGACATCAAAAAGCCAAACTTGCTGATTAGGCTCAAAGTTTTTCCTATGGATGAGTCGGTCGTGGATGGCTTTCATTTTCTCCTTGTATAGCCGACTATTCTCATAAGCATCTCGACGAATTTCCTCAAGCTCGGAGAGTTGGAGCGTCCTCTACGCACCGACTAACTGGGGATCCATGTTACACTACTTGACGGCCCAGTAAGCCTGATGTTCCAACTCGACAGGAAGGTGGCAAGCTTTGCCAAAGACCAGTCGATGAGGCGACATGCCGATCGGGGTCTTAAAAGCAGTCCGTTATGCCCACAAGGCATCATCCAGTCGTGCAGACCAATCCTTCCTGTCAGGTCTCACAGTCTTCTGTAGAATATTCTTAATCTCCTTGTTTGAGACCTCGGTCAGCCCATTTGTTTGCGGATGATACGGGGTAGCAATGCGGTGGTTAACCTCGTATTTTCTAAGTATGGCACGGAATTGGGTGTGGATAAAATGACTTCCACCATCACTAATCATGGCCTTTGGTATTCCAAATCGAGAAAAGATGTTCTGCTTAACAAAGTCCATGACAGCCTTATGATTGCATCAGTGGGTGGTGACGGCTTCAATCCATTTCGAGACATAGTCTACCAAAACTAAGATGTACTCAAAGCTGTTGGATGGTGGGAAGGGGCCCATAAAATCAATACCCCAAACGTCAAAGATCTCGACAATCAAAATAAGCTGGAGGGTTATCATATCTTTTCTGGTCATGGTCCCCAGCATCTGGCAGCAAGAGCAAGTCTTAGCGAAATTGTGTGCATCCTTAAATAAGGAAGGCCAGTAAAATCCGGACTGCAGAACCTTTGCAGCCATTTTCTTTCTTAAGAAGTGGCCACCACAAGCTTGGTTGTGACAAAAAGATAACACACTCTGAACTTCGTCCTCAGGGATACACCTCCTAATGATATGATCGTCACAGAGGCGAAACAGCATTGGATCGTCCCAGAAATAGTGCCTGGCCTTGGCCAAGAACTTGTTCCGCTGCTGTTTGGACCAGCTGTGCGAGGTTTATCCTTCAACCAGGTAGTTGACATAGTCAACATACCAAGGTAGTTTCTTGTCTTGCATAGCCAGAATGTGTTCATCGGGAAAGGTGTCGGATAAAGGCAGGGAAGGCCCAATGTGGTCTGGGTGAAGTCGGATAGGTGGTCAGCCACCACATTCTTTGATCCAGCTTTGTTGCGGATTTCCAAGTCAAATTCCTACAAGAGCAGGATCCATCTGATGAGCCTGGGCTTCGCATCCTTTATAGCAAATAAGTGCTAGATGGTTGAATGGTCCGTATAGATGGTCACGTGGGATCACAGAAGGTAAGATCGAAACTTTTCAAGTCCAAAAACTACAGCGAGCATTTCTTTCTCTGTGATCGTATAATTTCTTTGGGCTTCGTCTAATGTCTTGCTCGCGTAGTAGATCACCATGGGTTTCTTGTCTTGTCTTTGTCCCAGGACGGTGCCTATGGAAAAATCTGATGCATCACACATGATCTCAAAGTCTTGTGACCAATCCGGGGGCTGAAGTATAGGTGCTGAGGAGACTAACTTCCGGAGGGTGTGGTAAGCTTGGATGCAATCAGAGGTCATGTGGAATAGGGTGTCATTGACCAGAAGGTCGGTCAAGGGTTTGGAAAGCTTGGAGAAGTCTTTGATGAACCTTCGGTAGAAGACAACATGTCCAAGGAACGAACAAATCTGTCGGACCAAGCTAGGCGGAGGAAGTTTGGAAATTAAATCAACTTTAGCCTGATCCACATCAATGCCCCTATGTGACACGATGTAGCCGAGGATGATTCCTTATTGAACCATGAAATGGCTCTTTTCCCAACTTAACACCAAATTAACCATAATAAATCATTTCAGGATTTTCTCTAAGTTGCTCAAACAGTTGTCGAATGAATTCCCAAATACAGGGAAATCATCCATAAAGACCTCCAAGTACTTACCCACCATTTCTGAAAAAATGGCTAGCATGAAACGCTGAAAGGTAGTGGGTGCATTGCATAACCCGAATGACATACGATGGAATGCAAACATGCCATACGGGCAAGTGAATGTGATCTTCTCTTGATCTTCAGGAGCAATTGCGACTTGGCTATATCCTGAATATCCATCCAGGAAGCAAAAATACTTTTGCCCTGCCAATCTTTCAAGAATCTAGTCGATGAATGGCGGGGGGAAATGATCCTTCTTTGTTGCTTCATTGAGTTTCCTGTAATCAATACACACCCACCATGCGGTGGTGGTGTGGGTGGGGATGGCTTCACCATGTTCATTGGTGACAACGGTGAGCCCGGCTTTCTTCGGAACCACTTGAGTCGGGCTCACCCAGGGGCTATAGGAGATTGGATAGATGATGTCGGCATCAAGCCACTTGATAATTTCCTTCTTAACGACCTCCCGCATATTTGGGTTTAACCGTCTCTTCATCTGGCAGGAGGGTTGTACCCCATCTTCTAGGTAGATCTTGTGGGTACAATAGGTGGGGCTAATTCCTCTCAAATCTGGAATAGTCCAGCCAATGGCAGCCCTATGTTTTGATAGGGTGTCAATCTAAGTTCCTGATCCCTAGTTAGGTTGGCATTGATAATTACGAGGAAGGTCTGGTCAGGTCCTAGGAAGACATACTTGAGATTCTCAGGTAGCGGCTTCAATTCAGGTGTGGGTGGAACAATGTTTGATGGAAAGGGGAAAGGGTGGGAGTTGATCAACATCAATTTCCTCGAATGGTGTTGGTTGATGGTAATCGGCCCTGCAGAGGTCCATGGACATAGATGGTGATGGGTCAAAACAGTTGTTACAGGATTGATACTCTGAGACAGAACTAAGGGTGAGGCAGTCCTCGACCAAAGGTTCCACGGGGTCATGTTCCTCGATACAGTCGCAATCAAAAGACTTGGTCGCCCGGAAGATATCCAACTGCATTTTCTTGTCTCCGAAGGTGATTTCCATGCATCCCATGTCACAATCGATGTTTACCTTAGCCGTAGCTAAGAAGGGCCTACCTAGGATGATGGGTGTGTTCTGTAGATGTTCAGGGACTTCCATGTCGAGCACCGAAAAGTCACTTGGAAAATAGAAGTCCTTGACCTACACAATTACGTCCTCGACAACCCCCTTTGGGGTTTTCACAGATCTATCAGCCAATTGGATGGTAACAAGTGTGGGTGTCAACTCTCCGAATTCAAATTGGTGGTATAGGATTGTCGGAATCAGATTGATGGAAGCACCTAAGTCTAGGAGCGCTCTATCAAATGTCATGTCCCCGATATTGCAGGATATCAGGGGTGCTCCTAGGTCAGTTCGCTTGAGCGGAAGGTTGCTTGATATTATGGAACTAGCTTGCTCTGAAAGCACAACCTTCCTAGGTGCTTGAGGTCTTGGCCTACATCTTGGTGTACAGGCATCCTTTAGGAACTTGGCATAAGCCGGAATGTGGTTGACGGCCTCGAGGAGTGGAATATTAATCTGAACTTGCTTAAAGATATCCAAAAGCTCCTCAATTTCCACAACACTTTTCTTCTTGATTTTCTCCAAGGACTCGGGATATGGTATCTGAATGTGGATAGGATCTATTTCTTGGTCCTCGGGTTTTTCCAATGCCTCTTCTGAGTCGGGTGTTTCAGAAGGTGAAGTCCCGAGAAGAGTCAGCCGTTTGGGATCCTGGGTTTTGGTGTCACTTCTCAAGGTTACCTTATTTGCAGAGGCATTGGGACCATGGGTTGATCCTTAAGAAGACGAGGATGAAGAAGCACCAAACCCAAGGGGTGTTTGTGGGGCTAGCTAGACCATGTAAGCCTACCTGGGATTCCTTGGAACCCTTGCGAATTGGGGCCTCTCTTAATCATGTTTCGTGGGTTCGGTTGTGGCTGGGAAGGTAAGGATACTTATTGTTCGTAGTCCAACAGCTGGCTTAACTGTCCCTTTACTACAACCATTTCTTCCTAATGTTTTTGGTTCATTTCAGCCATCATCTTTACCAGGGTGTCCATTTGGTTTTGTGGGGGAAGGGCCACCCTATTCGAATTATATGGGAGTCTAACTGGTGGTCCTTGCTGATAGGGGGGCAAGTTTGGCTGTTGGTTTGTCCTGGACTGGTTCTGGAATTGAGGTGGTTTCTGGTATGTCCAACCAAAGTTTGGGTGATTACACCAGCCAGTGTTATAAGTGTTAGAGAAAGGGTCAGGTTTAGCATAACCTTGGACAGCCTGTACATCTTCATGGATAGCAGATGTCGAGGGGGAGGGGAGAGAGTAATCAAGGGTTGAGGAAGCAAAGGTCCCTCCCTGGAATGTGCTCAGGGGTTGTTCCAGGTTCATTTGGCTTAAGGGTTGGACCAGGTCAACATTGTGAGCTCCCTTTGCTAGGGAGAAGGTCTGTAACGGGTTCTTGGTCTGGTTCAGTAGCTCATCTATCTTTTTATCCACCAATTCCACTCTATCCAATTTCTTAGCACTGATATCCATGTCAACCATTCCATAATTTCCTTGTACCTCATAAATTCCACCACGGTGTTGGCTGGATCGGCTAAACTGGATCATAGAGGCATTGTTGAGCGAATTTTCTCTCATAGACTCAAAGAGCTCAAACACACTCTCCTCATCTTTGTTTAGGAAGTATCCCCCACATGAGGCATCGACAAAGTTTCGTAGGTTGCTGTCCTGATCATGCTAGAGGATCTGGGCTAATTGCCACCTTGGTACTTCGTGGTGTGGGCATTTCCTCAATAGTTCATTAAATCTTTCCCACGCCTCATGGAACTATTTCCCACCCTGGAGTGTAAAGGTAGTAATGGCTCTTCTGAGGGCATTGGTTTTTCCTATGGGGAAGAATTTCTTTAAGAATGCATCCCTCAGTCCTTCCCAGGTGGTGATTGATTGCACAGCAATCATAGGTCCTAATCAACCAAAATAATGTCTGAACCTATCTTAAATTGTGGATATTGCACTCATATCTTGCATATCATGCATTGCATCAGTCTATTTAGAATGAGATGAGATATCCTGCTAGTTAATGTTTTTTTATTGCTATTTACAGATAATAAAGTGATCCAAGATGGAGATAGTGGAATAAAGCAATAAAGGAAGAAGAAGACTGATCCAGATAAGAGGAGTGAGGAGGATAGCCTTATCCCTACCCTTAGAAACCTTAGGACAGCCTTCCCAAACCCAAAACAACCTCCATTAGGGCACCTTAGCCTCAAAACCCAAACATGGATACCACTATCCATGTTCCTATCCCTCTCCCAAACACTTAGGAACCAAAACCAACCTTAGAAAACACAAAACCCACTCTCCAGCACCTTTTAAGACGTCCAGACATCTGGCTGGACGTCTGATTTCTGCAGAATAACAATCTAGGAAGCCAAAACTCATACTGACACAGAATTGGACGTCTAATTTAGTGTCCAGACGTCTAATTTTGTAGTATAAGACATCTGACCACTATCCTGGACGTCTGATACTGCTGTCTGGTTCCTGATTTTGGGTGTTGGAAGCCCTAGCTTGATTATTTTGACCTAGGAACCCCACTGAACACCCTAGGAAACCTAAGTAGAGACCTCCTAAGCCTAGTCCACTATCCATAGCCCTACTTATCCTATCCCTAACCCAATTGAACCATCCCATACCTAATTGGGTGAATCTACAGTTGATTGGGTGCACCCGAGCCCAATTAGATCCACCCAGGATCTAATTAATTCATACCTATTAGGGTTACCCTAGCCTAATCACATGCACACATCTAATTAGACTTGACCTAGAGCTAATTAGGTTCACTCCTACCCAATTAGACTTTCCTAAGCCTAATTAGGTCCATACCCACTTAATCTAGATTGACCCAACCTATTTAGCACCTAATCCCACCAAAACCCACAACCTAGCCCTACGAAAAACACACACCCACACACACACGCACACCTTCCCATTTTACTCCCACCAAACCCATGCACACTCTCTTGGAAACCTAAAAACTTGTGTCAAACCTAGATCCAAAAATTGTGGCATTTGCTATTTTTGGAGCCACCAAAAGTGGCAACCAAATGGAGCCTTCCATAAGGGCAAAGAGAGAGCTACGAAATTGGACCATCTCTCCATACACTCTCCCATCCATACTCTCCACTCTAAACTTGCTTCCACCCTCCAAAGCCTGAAGGCCATCCTCCTCATCCTCCTCCAAGGTTCCATGGACGGCTAGCTAGAGAAGCTTCTCTCCAAAGCTTCAAGGACGGCCATTGGTAGAGAAAGGGAGCAACACCCTCCTCTCTCCACTTGGGTGCACCAGCCCCCATCTTCTTCTTTTTGGATGACCATGAAGGCTCACCCATAGCCTCTTGTGGCCGGCCATCTCTTTTGGTAGGCGTGTAGACGGGTTTGCATACCCAAGGTCTAGCCTACACTCTCACACAAGGCCGATGGCCCTAATGGCAACTCTCCGGCGTGAAGGATTTTCTTCTATTTATATGCTTTCTAGTGTAGATGATGTGTGATAAATTTCTATGCATAAATAATGTTTCTGTGATTGATTGTCCTCATGTTTGCTTGCTTATATGACACTTTGGTTTGTTCACACCATGCATGGCCACCATGGCCTCATTTAGATGCACATAGTCACTTAGGTTTTTGCTAGTTTATCTAGATCTAGGTTTCAATTCTCTTTTTGAAATTAAAAAAAAAATCAAAGACACAAAAAGACAAAAATAGTAGCTTAGGTTAGATTTAGGTTATAAAAGCCGATCTAAATCTCGATTCATTTTCACTCCTCCCAGAGACGAACGACTGGGACTCAAGTTCTAAAAAGAATAAAGATCAATGAGAGTTTCGTTATCACAAATATCTTTGACGAGTGGTTTTTGCGACTATACTACGATTTCCAACGATTTCAAAATATGCGATTTCCACGCTCGTCAAATGGCGCCGTTGCCGGGGAGGTAACACGTGAGTGTAGATTTGGATTTGCTTAACTTCTATTTGTTTTGATTGTAAGGTGTCAAGATGAGGATCTACGCACACATCGACCCGTGGTGAAGACCGCAGATATCTTCTTCGTCCTCTAGTTTATTGCTTCCTTAGGTTAGAAAAAAAGAAAAAAAAAATATCTATATATAAATTCAAATTCAAAATTTCAGATCTGAATTAAAAAAAAAAATCATTTTCTTTGGTGTGTGTTTTAACTTGGAGACTATTTAAACACACCAAAATCAGATTTGAAAATTCGGCCAGCAAATATTGACGATTTTCAAAATTTTATTGCTGTGAAATTTGGAGTCCACAAATCTTGGGATTCGATCTAATATTAGGTTTTCAAACTAGCTTTCCAGCACCACCTTTTATTTGGAAAAATTATCACTACAAGAATTTTAAAAATTTGCAAAGTGGAAGAGGCTCAGAATAGTCTGCGCTCTTATTTTTTATAAATTTAAACGTTAATTATGTCCTTTACATAAATCAGATATCTTTGAAATTTATGGGGTTGGAAAGCCACTGAAACCTAGTTTTTTCTATGAATTTTCAAGAATTTGTGGATTTTTTCAGATACTGTTTCAAACTGAACTTCTCGCAGGGGGTCCATCTGGTCTATTTGACCCCCTTGAACATAAAAATTTGTGAAAAATTGCACGAAATAGTAAAAATATTGAAAAAATATTCCCTAAAAGATATATTGAAAAAGTAAGATCTCTACCAAATTTCATAATATTTTTCTTCAGTTATTGATCTGGGGAGTGATTTCAAGTCAGACTAAGGTCTGACTGCAGATTTTAGAAGAACCACAAACCCTAGGTAATTCACATTAGGGTTTAAATTTAGAGACTCAAAACAAACCTTTTTGAGCCTGATTTGGGTGTGATTGCATGAGAAGGGATTTGATGTGAAGACTATCTCTTATCTTTATTATCATCTTCTCTCAAATATCCATGAACCCATATCATTCTTTTGACCCTCGGGGTCCTCCATCTCCCAACCCAACCATGATTTCGACTCCTCCTGGTTGGGAGACTCATCCTAACCAGCTGAGATATGATTATCCTTATCGCCCATCTTATTTAGAACCTGAATCTCATGGATCTGACCCTTATCTAGATCAGAACCAATTGAAAGCCATAGTTGCTGAATTCCGGGAATATAACAAGGACTATACAGATCAATGTGCCAAGCTTCTGGAGCAAATTAGACGATCTCAGGCACAATCTCAATCTTATCACTCCTCCCAGGGACAAGAGACTTGGAACAACCAGCTTAGTGGGTCTAGTGACTCATATTTTGGAACCACTAGCTATTCTACTGATTCTTGCTACCATGGGGAGGCATCCTGGACTCAGCCAACCCAAAAGGCACCTTTGGACCTAATCCATGATTTGGGTAGATCAATTAAGGAATGCACTATTTCTGATACACCTGTACCTGATGAGATATCTCTAATAAATTGGAATAATGGATCACAAGTACAGGACCACATAACAGGTTCTCAATCAACTCCCTCTGTAGTCAGCCCCACTCAGGGCGATACACCTATTGATTCATATCCAAATTTGTATAATTTTGAGTGGAGAAACAATCCTGATCTTTCATGGCCACCACAGAGACCGACTCAGACTAAACATCAATCTAGGCTAGCCCAATACTCCACTAAATCCACTTTAGGGCAACCATCTAGTCCAGCCCAACCCGCAACCACCCTTGAAGATATCATGAACATTTTGTTGGACTTTGATAAGAAAAATGAAGAAAGGTTGACTAAGTTGAAAAATCATGTGAAATCTCAAGGGGATCAAATCAAGAGACTTCAAGAATCACTCTATCCCCGAATGCAAATGCCTTTTCACTCCTATTCTCCACCTATTCTTCCGACCCCTCCTCCAATCTATCAAACATGCCCTTGTGCGGGGGTCAAATTTGTGGCCTCTAAAAGGAAGAGAAAAGCTAAGAGCCCACCCAAACAACCTGATTTGGGCTCAACCAAAAATCATAAGAACAAACCCACATCCAGCTCTGACTCAGACTCAAGGGACAAAAAGAAGAAAAAGGCTTCTAAAGTTGATTTGACTTATTTACCCTTTCCTGAGGCCTTAAAGAAAGAGTCACAAAAGAAAAAAATGACTTGCAAACCTAAAGAGGTGGTTTTATCAGGTAACATAAGTGCATTTGTTTCTGGCACTATACCACCCAAAATGACTGACCCTAGAAAACCCTTCATATCTTGTGCCATAAAGGGATTCACCTTCAACAAAGCCCTTGTGGATCTAGGGTCTTCCATTAGCTTGATTCCTACCGCCCTTTTTGACCGCACCAAACTTGGAGATCTGCACCACACACCTGTCACCATTAGAATGGCAGATGGCTCCATCAAACTACCGAAGGGGGTAGTTCAGGATGTGATTATTAAAGTGCAAGGTCTTAGCTTTCCAGTCGATTTTATTGTCTTGGACATGAATATATCGGAGAAGCTAAGTAATTCACCCATTATTCTGGGTCGACCTTTCTTGGCTACGGCCAATGCACGGATTGACTGTTGTTTGCACCTCAAAACACGCCTATAAGGATGCCTTCTTATGCTATTTTCTAGCATTAACTATGTATATTATAATCCTATAGTCGCATCTGTAAAAATACTTGCATTCATGCATTTAATTAAGAGGAGGGAAGATTGGAATAAAAGGGCTTCATAATTTACATTTTCCTCAAGTGCCTCTTTACAAAAATCCATCTCTTCTATTTTTTTTCTCCACTTGATTTTTATTTTTTTCTTACGGCTGCAACTGCCACGCTGCCTCTTCCTCCCTCTCCCGCTGCTGCAACTTCCCGCGCCTCTCCCTGCAGCAGCCACTCTCCAACGCCTCTCCCTGCTGCTGCCATGCCTCCCCGCCATGCTCTCCTCCTCTATAAAGCCGCAGCTCTTCCTCGCGACGAGGAGGGGGAGGAACATTGCTGCAATACGCAGCTGCGGCGAGCTGCTGCAAAACGCCACCCTGCAGTCCACCACCTTCCTCTCCACCGTTCTCCCCTCCCATACGTCGGCCCTCCGTCGAGGAGGCACCCGACGAGCAGGAGAACCCACTGTGGTGCTCACCACCACAGTGGGAACACCACCGCCCAGCTCTTCAACGAGCAGGTGGGCGTGGTGTCTTCATTTCTTTTCGGTTTCATCTCCACGCCATTGCTGCCGCTTCAAGGTCCGAAGCTTGAAGCAGCAGCAGCAGCAGCAGCCCAGCGTCGACAGCAGCAGCAGCAGCACCCCCGCCTCCTCCGCGACCTTCCCCGCAGGCGCGCAACCCTTCGCGCGCGCCTGCAGGCCCGTTCCCCGCCTCCGTCTCCGTTCTGTCCACGCCACAGTTGCAGCCGCAGCAGGCCGCTGCGCGCACTGCAGCGGCCAGGCCTCCTCGCGCCGACCCCCGCGACCCTCCGCGACCACTGCAGAACCTCCCCTCGCACCTCCGCGACCTTCCCCGCAGGCGCTCAGCTCTCCGCGCGCGCCTGCAGGGCACTTCCCCGTCTCCGCCTCTGCTCTGTCGCCTCTGCAATTCCACCCGCGACAGGCCGCTGCGCGCACTGCAGCGGCCGGCCAGGCCCCTTCCCGGCTCCCTGCCAACCTCTGCAAGCGTCCGCGCGCGCCTGCAGACCTCCTCCGCGCCCGCCTGCAGACTCCCCGCCTCCCTCTCTGAGCGCGCTGTCGCGAGCCTCCGCGCTCGCAGCCGGCGACGCAGACTCCTCTCCTCCTCTGGGCGAAGACGCGCCCGTGCGCCCGCGACCATCAGACGACGGTCTTCACCTCCGGACGTCTTAACTCGTCCCCTGCAGTGCGGCCCGCTCTCTCCTGCCTTCGCTCTCTCCTGCCCGCTCTCTCCTGCTCTCTCTCTCCCATTCTCTCTCTCTCTCTCTCTCACTCTCTCTCACAACACTTTCTCACACACTACACCGACGCACACAGACATCTACACTCACACTTTCACACACACACACACACACACCTATACTATAAACATATATATACGCATACTTATATATTGATACATATATACATACATATATACATATATATATCTATATAACTATATACATATATCTACATATCTAGATACATATATACTTATATACATATATATATATATATATCTATATAGTATTATATATATATACTTATATATACATAGTATATCTATATAGTTATGTATACATACATATAGTATTATATATATATACTTATATACATATATACATAGCTATATACATATATACATACATATATATATATATATATATATATATATATATATATATATATATATATATATATCTATATATATCTATACATATATACTTATACATTTATATACATACATATGTACATATATTTTCACGTTATTTATTATACGCTGTATCGCGGGGATATCTGCACCAGTTGCTGATATTCCCTGATACACGCGTACAAAAAAAAAAAAAAAGCGTGGTCCCATACATCATCCATCCTCCATCCACACTCCACGCGGCACCTAGTCGTGTTGGTTGCGTCTCTTTAGACGTCGGCTGACTCGACATAGTGCTACACTCCATCGTCACCTCCACCCCCACCCCTTTATATATATATTACATATAAATATATATCTATAGCTACTATATTTACTTTCTATCTGTTAGTTTCTTTCTTAGTAAAAAGATAAAAAAGGTATAAAAGTGAAAAGATAATCTTTGATTTGCAGGTACCCCGTCTTGCAAGTAGCAAGACGTGTTTTGAAACTCTGTTTTGGCTAAAAGCCAAGGACACAATTTTGAGGGTGTGCCTCAAGAACAAGGATTACCAGAAAAAAACCTAAATAAGAAAAATACCAAAAACAGAATAAACGAACGGAAGAGACGCGTTTTAAGGAAAACGTAGAAACTCGACTTGAACCCCACTTCCCTGAGTTCGACCCTGGGCTTAAAAGTGACAAGATAAAATCAATTAGGCCAGGTTAAAAATTTTGTAAAGAGATGGTTAGGTCTGAATTAGGTTAACCACTATACACATTTCAACGATAAAAATATCATATTAACAACCTATCCAGGTCGACCATCATAGCTTTTCTTGGTTAATGCTAGAAAATAGCATAAGAAGGCGTCCTTATAGGCGTGTTTTGAGGTGCAAACAACTGTTACTCAGGATGTATGGAGGTGAGTAGTGGCAATGAGAAGATTCACTTGGATATGTATGCAGCCACTAAGAAAACAAAGTCAGGGTACTTTCTGGATGATATGGAAAGTGAGTCGGAGGGTAATTCGGAAGAAACTATGGCAATTGACACCTGGGTAGAACCACACGACCCGAATCAACAATCCACTAGATCACATAAGTAACCCTCCCTACCAGATCAAATCATTGATAATATGGTTGACTATCTTGATCGACCTAGCCCAATTCAAACCCCTGCCCCTTGCAATGAATCCCAGATTACTCAATTGATCAAAATGATTCATGAAATAAAAGAAGCTAGTGCAAGAGAATATGATGATATAAGGAAAGAGCTTCATAGAATCCGGGATGAGCAACAAAAACCAGAAATGTTTGAATCTGGGTCAAGTGTGTCACAACTGATTTGCGATTCGGTGGTGGTCATGTAGGATTTTGTTGATCAAACACCTGAGGTGGATGATATTGATAACCCTATGGAAGCTGAGAATGGAGATTTATTTGAGAATCTTGATCTTGATATAGGGCCTGAGTACCAATCATTTCATTTTGAGGAACCAAGCATTAAGGGACCTGAATATAATTTTGTTGTATTTGAGAATACCTGTGGAGACATTGATGAATTAATTCAAATGATCTCATACACGGAGCAACAAAATCAAAAAGACTGTAATAACTCCTCAATCAATGATTCAGCCCATTCCACTTTCATGGAGAGACTAACTACTAAATCTAATGCCCAACTTCATCTAAGTGAGAAGAAGGAAATATCCCCTTATGAAATAGATATTCAAGAAATTGAAAGATTATTGGGGATAACATATGATGAGTTATCAGAGGAAGCTAGGAATTTTGGGGAATCATGTGATAATTGGGAATTGGCATTGGACAATTTGGAAGAGATAAAAGAAGAAGATGAGGCCTAAACATCTTTGGTAGAGACAGAGACTGATCACTGGACCTTGATTTCCAGATCTGACCACACTACTTGGGTCATGTCTTCCATTCATCACCATTATCAGGACCCATATGATTTCACCCCACACGACTCCACCCATACCCCTACCACCCACATTCTCCATCACCTCTTCGGGATGCCTTCACCTTCATTCCTTCCAGGCACCTGTATTTATCTGTCTTTCTTCTGTAGCATCTAGCTGCAGATAATCCCAAGCCGCATCTACATATTTTCCAGATTATTTGGACTTGGAATTCATGGACAGCTAGTTCGCATTTGTGGTCTGCTGTTGGCGAATGAGACTAAAATTCTTATCATTTTACTCGCCATTCTCAATACTATATTGGTATATCCTTTTTGAAGTGTATGCTGAGCTGGAGGCGTTAAACTCAGCACATATAAATACCATTTCACCATCATCTATACATAACCATTTTTATACATAGCATATTTTTGTTTTAGCATATTTCCCTTTTCTATATTGCATGTTAACAGGTTGGCCGGTGCTGAATATAATTTCAGGAGCAATTACAGGTGATTTCTACCCATTCTCTCCCTGCAGCATTTATTTTCTTTTACATTCATGCATGATGACATGCAAGAACTTAGGCATGGGGGGGTAGATACAGAAAAACTGAAAAAATTTTATGCCAACACTTAGGAAAACCTCGGAGCTGCATGTAAAACATACTTTAGGACCTTAAATAAAAGAACAACTGACTCCACCTCCAGTGCTCTCATTGGAGCTAGAAATCGTTCGCAACAACCAATTCCGACTCACCTGCTCACCTTTTGTTCTAAATTTAGGGTCAAGCTGATTGTAACCCGATACGGGAAATTCACGAAGTACAAATTATATGAGGTTACATGTTTATAGCATATATAGACATTGCATTCATGAATAAGATTATTTTATTAAGAGAATGCATTAGGGATTTTATCCTTTAGTTGATTCCTGTAATCTGGAATCCAGTACAACTTTTCACACACACGTAGAATTTGCAATGGATTCACGGTGAAGGCTGATAAACGTCTTTAGTTTGTTAAGAAGCAGTGCTTCTTTTCCTAAACCCCTGGATAGAGTTTTGGGAGTCAGGCTGATTTTCTTCCAAAAAAAATCCACCAAATAGTGTGAGATGAGAGTAGAGTGTACTGGTGCTCTAAGATTAATCCAAGGAATCTGGAATCTTAGATAATTAGGTGATGATACTTTGAGATTAGACATAGTTTTCGCTCTCGGTTCCCGCATATACATTTTTGTGCGAAATTGTGAGAGCCACCGAATAAGGCAAATATGCGGAAAGCGAGTTTTCATAAAACTAGGGCTAAGGTGGATGGTTACGACCATTCTTTATGGAATCCTCAGTGGAAGGAGGGTATTGATGTCAAGGTCAGAAATACACCGTCCTATCCATCTCTCCCGGTGCCATGAGTAGGCACCTCCACCAAATAAGCCACCCAATGTCTCTTGAGTACCACCAATCCCCAATAATGCCTCTTTAATAAAGTTCATGGATGTATGCCAGTTGTGCTATGCTGAAAAAAAAAATTAAAAAAAAATAAGAAAAAGAAAAAAAAAGAATGATGAAAAGAAAGAAAAACTGAAAAAAAAAATTAGAAAAAGAAGAAAAAAGAAGAAAAGAATGAATATTTAGTGTTTATCAAGGCAATACCACCAAATAAAATTGAGCTCCACCAAATATGGCCTTAACCTATTTTTCTTGTGTTTCTGACCGCCCAAATACTGGTTGAGGAATCCCGACTTAGTGTTAGGGTTATGAGAACTCAATTAAAGTGTTAATGCCTAGTGAGACCACCAAATACAAATCCTATGTGTGAATCTGGTGAGGTTGTGAGCTTTAAGAAAAAGAAAGAAAATGAATACAAAGGAACCAAAAGAGAGCATAGTTTTTCTCGTCTTACTCTGAGTGGAGTTACTTAATAATTTAGGAATCTAGATTCTATAGTACTAATCTCTATGTAGCACCAATCGAGAGTGAGCCACCAAATATATAATCTTTTCACTTTAAGATCCTCTACCTAAGCTTAAAGCCTGGTGGAATTCATAGAATATCTAGAATACCCCGAGGGAAGACGTCAGCCTATCTTGCTAGAATTTTTACTAGGGGTCAAAGTACAGGCTTTAGGGGTGAATCAGGTCTTTCACTTGAATCCGTTGCAAAAGCTACGTAGCTACATTTCACATTTGTCTGGATTTCTAGAACATAGGATGAAAACAAAAAGGAGAAAAATCTCTAAGCATACGCTTGATAAAATAATCAATCCTTAGGTACCCTTATGTGAATAATTTAGTCTTGCATTTTCTAGGGTCTAGCAAAGTTTAGGCATGGGGGTATGATTGCACAGCAATCATAGGTCCTAATCAACCTAAATAATGTCTGAACCTATCTTAAATTGTGGATATTGCACTCATATCTTGCATATCATGCATTGCATCAGTCTATTTAGAATGAGATGAGATATCCTGCTAGTTAATGTTTTTTTATTGCTATTTACAGATAATAAAGTGATCCAGGATGGAGATAGTGGAATAAAGCAATAGAGGAAGAAGAAGACTGATCCAGATAAGAGGAGTGAGAAGGATAGCCTTATCCCTACCCTTAGAAACCTTAGGATAGCCTTCCCAAACCCAAAACAACCTCCATTAGGGCACCTTAGCCTCAAAACCCAAACATGGATACCACTATCCATGTTCCTATCCCTCTCCCAAACACTTAGGAACCAAAACCAACCTTAGAAAACACAAAACCCACTCTCCAGCACCTTTTAAGACGTTAAGACATCTGGCTGGACATCTGATTTCTGTAGAATAACAATCCAGGAAGCCAAAACTCATACTAACACAGAATTGGACGTCTAATTTAGTGTCCAGAAGTCCAATTTTGTAGTATAAGACATCTGACCACTATCCTGGACGTCTGATACTACTGTCTGGTTCCTGATTTTGGGTGTTGGAAGCCCTAGCTTGCCTATTTTGACCTAAGAATACCATCGGACATCCTAGGAAACCTAAGTAGAGACCTCCTAAGCCTAGTCCACTATCCATAGCCCTACTTGTCCTATCCCTAACCCAATTGAACCATCCCATACCTAATTGGGTGAATCTACAGTTGATTGGGTGCACCCGAGCCCAATTAGATCCACCCAGGATCTAACTAATTCATACCTATTAGGGTTACCCTAGCCTAATCACATGCACACATCTAATTAGACTTGACCTAGACCTAATTAGGTTCACTCCTACCCAATTAGACTTTCCTAAGCCTAATTAGGTCCATACCCACTTAATCTAGATTGACCCAACCTATTTAGCACCTAATCCCACCAAAACCCACAACCTAGCCCTACGAAAAACACACACCCACACACACACGCACACCTTCCCATTTTACTCCCACCAAACCCATGCACACTCTCTTGGAAACCTAAAAACTTGTGTCAAACCTAGATCCAAAAATTGTGGCATTTGCTATTTTTGGAGCCACCAAAAGTGGCAACCAAATGGAGCCTTCCATAAGGGCAAAGAGAGAGCTACGAAATTGGACCATCTCTCCATACACTCTCCCATCCATACTCTCCACTCTAAACTTGCTTCCACCCTCCAAAACCTGACGGCTGTCCTCCTCATCCTCCTCCAAGGTTCCATGGATGGCTAGCTAGAGAAGCTTCTCTCCAAAGCTTCAAGGACGGCCATTGGTAGAGAAAGGGAGCAACACCCTCCTCTCTCCACTTGGGTGCACTAGCCCCCATCTTCTTCTTTTTGGATGACCATGAAGGCTCACCCATAGCCTCTTGTGGCCGGCCATCTCTTTTGGTAGGCGTGTAGATGGGTTTGCATACCCAAGGTCTAGCCTACACTCTCACACAAGGCCGATGGCCCTAATGGCAACTTTCCGGCGTGAAGGATTTTCTTCTATTTATATGCTTTCTAGTGTAGATGATGTGTGATAAATTTCTATGCATAAATAATGTTTCTGTGATTGATTGTCCTCATGTTTGCTTGCTTATATGACACTTTGTTTTGTTCACACCATGCACGGCCACCATGGCCTCATTTAGATGCACATAGTCACTTAGGTTTTTGCTAGTTTATCTAGATCTAGGTTTCAATTCGCTTTTTGAAATAAAAAAAAATAAAAAACACAAAAAGACAAAAATAGTAGCTTAGGTTAGATTTAGGTTATAAAAGCCGATCCAAATCTCGATTCATTTTCATGCCTCCTAGAGACGAACGACCGGGACTCAAGTTATAAAAAGAATAAAGATCTATGAGAGTTTCATTATCACAAATATCTTTGACCAGTGGTTTTTGCGACTATACTACGATTTCAAAATATGCAATTTCCATGCTCGTCAGTGATTGGTCTACCTAGGGTTCTAAGCTAGTGAGATGCTTTGTCTCTCAACGAGAAGGGGAACATCTTATTCAAAACAATGTTAAGGCTAATGTTCCTAGGTTTCACAGTCCGGGAAATCCGGTCAAGATCCTCTAGGTGTTGGAAGGGGTGCTCATTTGAGCTTTCATGGAAGTGGCTCTGAATTAGGCTTAGGACATTTGGTTTCAACTCAAAATCATCTCCCCCTTTGAGGATCCTAAGGTGCGTCTCGACTCGAATAGCAGAAGGATTGTAGAAGTCACGGAGGGGTCTAAGTTGGTCCTGGAATGGTGGTGGGTTAAGTGGCGGTTGCCCTTGTGGGACTTGGAAAGGTGGTGGTGGTTGCCCCCATGGGTTTTGCAACCAGTGTATGGCTTGCATGATGGTGTGGATTTGTTGCTGCTGAAGCTGGTGGTTTCCGTTGATCTAGGCCTGGATGATGTCCATTGTGTCTGGTGGGGGTTGGTCCTCAACCTCATCTACTCTAGGTTCAGCCATGTCTCTAGCAAAATCAGGTCGCCTGGATTCCCGTCCCAAAACAAACAACTCGGGATGAAGTGATCGTCTCCCGTGCATACACTAGAGAAGAACAGGAGGGGATGCAAGAGCAACAGATGTGAGAAGTGTGTGTGTACAATCAAGCAAACAAGCCTAGTCCTTACAGTGTATTCCTTAGGGGACCTAGAAATCTCCAAAGGGGTGATCAAGTCCGTAAGCACTGGACTTCCCTTCCCAAAGCTAATATGGCCAGGTTGACTACGAGGGGATTGTAGGGAAGGTTCTTCCTTTGGCTTGCACCGTCAGCTCCATAGACCCCACAACTGCGGTCGTTTGACACTTCCCCGCAGCCTAGTCACTAGATTCTACTAAGGGAATGAAAGCCAAGTGCCCAGCTAACAAAACCACACCTCTCGAGACTTAACCCAGTCCTGCCTAGGGCACGTCTACTTTGTTTTAAAAGGTCTAGGATAGTGCTTGTGAGAGAGTTATGTGATGAGGCATTGATTGGGGTGGTGCCTCTTAGTTTTCCAATTCCAGTGTGTGTGCTCCTATGAAAACATGGTTTTCAAGCAAGGATTTTTTTTAAGATGTGGTGTCTTTTAATGTTTTGTCCTTACTTTTGTCTTTTAGGGTTGATGTGTCTTAATGTTTTCCGATAAGTTTCAGGTGGGCACATCAAGTTTTGCAAACAATTAGTGAGAGTAGATTTCCTTTGATGTGAAGAGGCTTTAAAACCCTAGAGTGCTCATCCTAGTGTTCATGCAACTGCTATTAGATGAGTTGACCTTTAGGGTTGAGTGGTGCAGCCCATGTCAATTCAAGGTGGCTTTGCAAACACCACTCAAAAAGAAAGAACACTCCAAAAAGCTTAGGTCATTAAGAATGTTAGAGTGTATTTTTTTTGTTGGGTGATGTGTTAAGGATGTGGATCAAGCAATCATGCACCACGCTAATTTTTTCAATTTTACAATTTTTTTTATATTTTTAGGCAAGCAAACAACCACAGGTAAAGAATTACTCACAACTGGTCCTTGTTACGCTTACTCCCTCTTTACCGTCATGAGTTGCACTGCTTCGCCGTCCAAGCGCTGAATTCCTGCAACCATCAAGTAGAAGGAGAAAAGGCGTTAGATGATGTGAGCATGGGTGTAAAATGGAAGTGACAAAATAAATCCGTTGCCTCCCCGGCAACGACGGCAAAAACTGACGTGCACAAGACGTGTTTGTTTAAAAGGGTCGTTATAGTTCGTTCTCGCAACGTCGATTTTAAAAGAAGAAACGGACGTGAGTCTGAGTGTCAATCACAGGGAGGCATAAAAATTGGATTTTCTTTGTCACTTAATGTCATGGAGATAATGAGTTTTTGCTTGCAAGAAGACGTGGTAAGAAAAACGAGTGAGAGAGAGAGAGAGTAGGGTTAGAGTCTTTTAAGTCATAGCCATTGCTCAAAGTAACATCAACACTATATTAAACATGCAATTCAAGTTTTACAAATACAATAGTAGCTAAATGCTTAAATAAAAAGGAAGTAAAGCTAGATTAAAGGGAAATAAAGAGAGAGAGGGGAGACGGAGAGGCGGCCACGACGGTGGAGGGAGGCTCCGTCGGCGGCTCGTTGACTCCGTTGACTACAAGAGGGGCTAAAGGGGGCTAGGAGGGTGTTACAATACTTGCAAGATGAATTCAATGCCTTCCATGGGTGGTTGGAAAGGGTTTAAATAGGGAGAAGGTCTTTCCAAATGAAGAAGGGGTTTTAGCGACGTCGTCAGTGAAGCACCCTGCCCAGCGGTCGCTCGCGCACGCTATTCCTCCTCTTCATGCACGACCCATGTGCGTGCGTTGTAGGCCGTCCGATTGAAGATGGGACGGTTGAGATCTTCGGGAACGGTACGCTTGGATCGTGCCTCGAGTGCGCATGAGCGCGGGCGTCGTCGATCGGCATACGCACACGCGTGGATGATCAACACCTAAGAATGCACCGTGTAGCGCTATCGAGACCGCTCGATGGTGATCGGGCGGTCGAAATTGAGTGCACGGGCGAAATCAGCAGATGGCTGTGGTGGGCGATTCGAACTCACGCCTCCTTTGTGCGAGGCGGGGGCATGACCGTTGCACTGCCGGCACGGATGGTCGCGCATCTTCACCAATCATCAACCGTTCGATGGAGATCGGACGGCTGTGGTTAGATCTTGTGTGATGGGGTCACGTCGCACGTGCGGGCGGGCACTCCTGATGTTGCCACGTGGCCACCTCGTGGCTGTTGATCGTCAGATCAACAGTCAGAACTTCTTGGGTCATTTGTGGGAGGTCAGGATGTCAGATTTGGTCGAATTCGTGTTCGTTGGACTCCATTCGTTGCTCTGAATCCATCCGTGTGGTCCGATCGCTCATCTGAGGCCTGTTTTGACATGCACTTGTACACATGGCCATTAATAATGTACTATAAGTAATCTTGATGTGTGATGCATGCAATGCTCCTATTCCTATGTCTTTTGTGCATTTTACCCATAAGACCGACCCCTTTTGGCAGAATTAACATTGTACAATGTAGTGTTATCAGTCCACGGACTGCGAGGTCAACATAGGGGGGCACAACCTCCCCGCTGACCTGATTGTGATCCAGATGGAGGGCTTTGGCATGATCCTAGGGATGGACTTGCTGTCTGCCTATCATGCCCTGGTGGACTATTTCGGGAAGAAGATCATCTTCTCCATACCGGAGATGCCTCCCTTTGAGTTTCATGGTCAGCTGGTGGACGGAGGTTTTAGATGCATATCCGCGCTTCGGGCAGTGAGGCTTTTGAGCTAGGGGTGTGAGGCCTTCTTGGCCTGTGTGGTGGCAGAGCCTAGCCCCGTGGTTGACCTTCAAAGTATCTCGGTGGTCATGAGTACCCTGAAGTTTTCCCAAAGGAGCTGCCAGGACTACCACCTGAGCGTGACATCGAGTTCGAAATCTCATTGGTACCAGAGACCAGCCCCATTTCTAGTGCATTGTACCGGATGGCACCACTTGAGCTACGAGAGCTCAAGTCACAGCTACAGGACCTGTTGGAGAAGGGCTTTGTGAGGCCCAGTGCATCCCCGTGGGGAGCTCCTGTACTGTTTGTGAAGAAGAAGGATGGTACACTTCGGTTGTGCATCGACTACCGACAGCTGAATCGGGTCACCGTCAAGAACAAGTACTCGCTGCCTCGTATTGACAACCTTTTTTATCAGTTGCGAGATGCCACAGTGTTCTCCAAGATAGATCTGAGGTCAGGTTACCACCAGTTGAGGATCAGGGAGACCGACGTCTCCAAGACAGCTTTTCATACTCGGTACGGGCACTACGAGTTCTTGGTCATGCCGTTTGGGCTGACCAATACCCCCGCTGCCTTCATGGATATGATGAATCGTGTTTTCAGGCCGTTCTTAGACTAATTTGTGGTAGTGTTCATTGACGACGTACTCGTTTACTCGCGGGATCAGGCACAGCATGGACAGCATTTACTCATGGTCCTGGATACCTTGAGGTGACGCAAACTGTATGCCAAGTACAACAAGTGAGAGTTTTGGCTGAGACAAGTGACTTTCTTGGGCCACATGATTTCAGGAGATGGATTGGCTGTGGACCCAGCCAAGGTAGAGGTCATACTCAGGTGGGAGAGGCCACACAGAGTGACAAAGATACGAAGCTTTTTGGGACTGGCAGGTTATTACCGGCGGTTTATCAGAGGATTCTCTCAGATTGCACGTCCTATGACTCAGCTGACCGGAAGGACATGCCCTTCACCTGGACTGACGAGTGTGAGGCATTTTTCCAAGAGTTGAAGGAGAGACTGACTTCAACTCCTATACTTACCATTCTAGGTAGTAGTGGTGGGTTAGTGGTTTACACCGATGCCTCGTTACAGGGGTTAGGGGGTGTGCTCATGCAGTGAGGTCACATTGTCGCTTACGCTTCACGACAACTATAGCCCCATGAGCATAGCTACCCTACCCATGAGTTAGAGCTGGCAGTAGTTATCTTCATGCTGAAGACATGGAGGCACTACCTTTATGGTGAGGCTTTCGAGATCTTCACAGATCATAAGAGCCTCAGGTACTTGTTTGACCAGAAGGAGCTCAACATGAGACAGAGATGTTGGTTAGAGCTTGATGAACACACATAAATTCATGATAAATTGCTTATTTTTGATAGTTCCTAGGCTTAGCATTGCATATCATGTTATAAATATTGCATAACATCCATTGCATGGCATTTAGGATAGTTGTATATTTTATATATTAATTCCTTCATTTTATATTGCCAGGGGGCAATGCGACATCCATACGGGTTTTAGATGGAAAATCCGACCGTACGGATGGATCCAAAGCGACGATCGCAGTTCGGCATCGCGGGAATCATCTCGATCTGAGCACCGTAGCACACTCTACAAGAAGAAGAAGATGGACGGCCTAGATGGCAGCACGTGGCACCATCCAGGCCGCCCAACACCAACCAGCAACATCATTCAACTCCTTCTTCATTCGCGCCCTTCATTCCTAGCCATTGGATCAAGATCCAATGGCTGGGAAGCGGATGCACCAAGCCGCTCCACACGACACAAGGGAAGGTTTGCCGCAATGGTGGGAGTGCTGGTTTGCAAAGGGGGGTGCAGGTTCGAATCCCCGCAGCCCCTCCAATTCACAATTGGGCAGGCGCATGGAGCGGCAGCACCAGCGTAAGGTAGCACCAGCGAAAGGCAGCGCGTGCATGCACGTGCACGCCAGCGCATGGCAAGCACGCACGTCAGCACATAGCAAGCTCGCACACAACAGGGCACACGCGGTCAATGCTTGTGATGAGCGAGGCAGTGCGATGCGGGCGCAAGGGTGGTTGGCGCTAACTTTCAGCGACAACTAGGTTGACCTACAGCGACGCTTACAACTGTCGCTATTTCATTGCAAGCCAGCAGAGCCAGCTAAGGGTGGAGGTGAGCTGCCTACAGCAACGTTTCCAATGATGGTCTGGAAGTCGCTAAAGGTCCTCTAATCCATTTTTAGCCTCTTCTCCTCCACTATAAAAGGACCTACACCCCCTCCCTTCTAAGCCATCTCTACCTACTCTACTCCCACCTACTCCCAAGCTCTAGCAAGCCTACCAACGCTCCATTAGAGCTTGTTCTCAAGCTCCCAAGGCGCCTATTAGTGTAGCAAACCTCTGTCCCACCAAATACTCCTCCTACGTCCCATCTCCCTTCATAGGTCACCTTGGAGCAGTCCTCCCACCTCCATTGCGATAGCAGATCACCTCCGTCTTCTCACCTCCATTCTGGAGCCACGCCGAAGCTTTCCTCAACACGACGTCCTCCTGCATCTCACCTCCGTCGTCCCACTCCTCACCTCCTTCATCTGAGCTTCTGCCAAGCACCGTCGTCTCGCCGAACAACCGATTCGGGAGATTTCCTTTCACCTCCCTCTCTTTATATGCTTTCATAGTTCATTGTAATCGACATTGAATTGATATATATATCATATTTATTCCACTTTTATCTTGTGATTCATTCTGCTTGTCTTTAATTTCAAAACACAAAAATATATCAAAACCCTAAAATACCAAAAAGAAACAAAACGAAGCGCGGTTTTCACGTAAAGTAAAGATCGCCTCCTGATGTTCGACCTGGGACTCCCTTGGAGTTTTGGTATAAATTTTATCTGATCAACGTGTTTTGCAACTACAACGACGGGTTACTTGTAACCTCGATTTCTAACACGCGAAACACGCACGACCAAAGCTCCTGAAGGACTACGACTACAGCATCTCCTACCACACAGGGAAGGCCAATGTGGCGGACGACACCTTAAGTCGGAAGGTGCCCACCCACTTGGCCATCTTACTGGCACAGAGTTGGAGACTCATGGAGGAGGTGGGCAGTTGGCGACCCTAGGAGTCACGGGGGTACTGTGGGGCAGTGACAGTGATGCAGCAAGCATGACCAAAGCTGATAGACTACATCATCGAAGGGAAGATGGCCGACCCATACTTACAAACACCGCGAGACAGAGTGCTGACAGGGGACCTAGGAGACTTTTCCTTCTCAGACGAGATACTGCGCATGAGGGGATGTTGATTGCACAGCAATCATGGGTCCTAACTGATTGCATAGCAAAAATACACCAATAAAAGTGCCATCTTGTGTTATTTCCTAGCATTGCCATTGCATATTAAGTAGCCACAGTCGCATTTGTAAAAATAAACGTATGCATGCATTTATTTGAGAGGTGTTGAACATACGAATCGCTACGCTTACGTGTTTGGTTTTGGAAAACCTATCGATGTAGTTTGAAAGCGAAGAATTCGTGTTCAACAAATAAAATTTATACCGAAATTGAAATTCCGGGTTGAACACAGGGTGGCGAACGTTTGATTTAAAAACTACGCGTTTCTTTTTATTTGTCACGGAATAATTCAATTTAAAACTATCTAATTATTTACAATAAATAGAAGAGAGAGAGAGAGTAAGAGAGAAAGAGAATATTACACATAGAAATCAAAATGAGATGTAGAATAAACAGAGAATTTATCATCAGGGGGATTTGTTCATTACAACTAGAAAGCATAAAATAATTGCACTAGAAAGCGATAAATTTACTCTAGAAAGCATTAAAAGAATGGAGGGAGAAATGTCCTCGACGATTGCTTGGAGGACGAGCAAAACTACACTACAAAGTAGTAAATCTATACTAGAAAGCAGTAAAAAGAATAGGGAGAGAGAAATCCTCCTTGACGGTTGCTTGGAGGACGAGCCGGACGGGACGACGCCTGGACAAAGGAGAACAAAGCAGGACGACGGAGGATGAAGCAGAAGAACAGGAACGGAGCAGCATGCCGTCGTCATCGCAGGATCCACTTCCGAAGGGAAACGAAAATTTGGACTTTATCTCACGAGAAGCATCCCGGGTGTGAGACAAGCTTCTCCTGAGCTTTGGAGGGGTAGAGAAGAGAAGGAAGGGATGAGAATTTCGTATGGAGGGGGTCTCCTTTTATAGTTGCAAGGAGTGGGGGCAAAATGGACATTACAACTTCAAAATAATAAATAAGGGGTCTTTAGTGACGAATAAAACCGTTGCTAAAGCCCCCAACGTGGGCATAGCTTTCGCGCCCACCCGCGCCCGCTCAGCTGCTCGTGCGCACAACGCCTACACACGTTCAACGATCCTCAGCCGTCCGATCGCGAGATTGCACGGCTTAAGTCGCACCTTCACCTGCTGCATTACGAGCCAGCCCGCGTGCGATCACCCGTCACGTGTGGGCGTGTGTCAGCACGTCATCTTGATTGAGCGCGTGAGGCCGTTGGATCGCGATCGTGCAGTCGATCTGAGGCGCGCCACCACTCCAATTTCAGCGTGGCGAGGCTCGAACGCGCGTCCCCGCTTCACGTTAGAGCGCTCGACCAACGCGCTAGGGTCGCGTTTATGTCGAGCGCCAGACTTCAGCGCGGGCGCGTCGCAGCCGTTGGATCTTGATCCAATGACGGGGAAAGGCGGATGCGGAGACTGCCAAGATTGCATGCGGCCGTTTGGGCGACCGAGATGGCGCCACGTGGCGCCATCTTGGCGGTCCATCTTCTGGAAGTTGTAGATGGTGCCACGGATGTCAGATTGACTCAATTTTTGCGTCGTTGGGCTGCGATCGTCAATCCGAATTCATCCGTGCGGTCGGATTTGTCATCTAAAGTGCGAATTTTCACCATCCTGGCCATTCATCTTCTAGGGTTCTCGGGTCACTAACTGATGCTACGGATGCCTGATTAGGGCGATCTTGGAGTCGTTGAACTCCAATCGTCGCCCTGATCACATCCATACAGTTGGATCTTTGATCCGAGGCCCCGATAAAATGTTTGCCCTGTCCAAGCACATAAAAGGAGACAATTAACCTCCATTTTATTCAAACTACTCTAAATGCAAGATGATGCATGTTATGCAATATTTATATCATGAAATGCAATCCTATGCTTAAGAACATGCAAAAATAGACATCTTAAGTAGTGTAAATGTGTTTACATCTAAAGGGGAGGAGAGTGAATAAAATGGCCTTGAATTTAACATTTTCCTCAAGTGCTGCCTCGCAAAATCTCCATCTTCATTTTTTATTGGCTTTGAATTTCTTCTCCATGGCTACAGGGCATGGCTTGATCTTCTTCGCGCCATTCTCTGCACTGCATGCCCTGTCAGCCGCATGCAGAGCCATGCACAGCCCAGGGCATGCCTGTGCTTGCCTCTTTCCTCATTAAAAAGGGCACAGCCATCTTCCTTGCGGCTGAGCCTGGTCCACACAAAAAGGAACACATACAACAGCTCCTCCAGGCCGTCTCCTCCCCTCTCCCATCCATACGCAGCCTCTCTTCCTCTTGAAGAGCTACGTTGCGGGCAGGAGCAGCTCACAGTGGTACATAGCCACCACTGTGAGTCCCACCACCACCCAGCTCATCAAAGAGCCGGTGGGCGTGGTGGTTCACCTCTCTGTTTCATTGTTCCAGCCCATCGCCACCATTGACAGGAGCTTCAAGCTCGGAAGCTCAAGCAGAAGTAGTGGTAGCCAGCAGCAGCGTAGGCCACCACGTGCCTCAATCACCTGTTCCGCGTGCTCTGCGCACTCCAGCAGGTCGCCCTCGCCCCTCTCCGCACGCCCTGTCGCAAAATCCCTACTCGTGGCCCAACCGATTTCTCGCGTGCCAGCTAGTTAACTTTTTGCCCTTGCACTGTAGCCGCGATCTCACGCTGCTACAGTGCAGTGATCGGAAAGTTTCTCACTTATCCGGTCACCATGCACTCTCTCTCCGCGCTGCAACCGTCGCCAGCCCGCACCCGCTCCAGCGCCTGCACTAGCGTCTGCACTCGCCTGCTTCTTCGCCTGCGTTCACCTCAGCGCGCAGCGCGGTGCGCTGCAGTTCGCAGTGCGCTGCGCTACACCTTCCTCCCACGACCACTCCCTCCAGCGTGCGCATGCATCTTCGCGCCTACGCACCTACACCTACACGTTGGCCATCAGACGTCAGCTACTACCTCCAGACGGCTTAACGCGCCGCGCCATCTTCCTCCAGCAGACGCTCTCTCTCTTTCAGCACTCTCTCACTCCCTCCCACAAACACACTCTCGTACACACACACTCTCACTTGTACACACCTATATACACACTTATATATATATACCTATATATATATATATACATATATATATATATATACATATTAGTACCTATACAATTATATATAAGTATATATACATACATACATACATACATATATATATATATATATATATATATCTATATCTATATACTTATATATATATATATACATATATATTTACATATATATATATATATATAAATACATATATATATCAACATATATCTATATACATAGATACTTATACTAATATATATATATACATATACACATATATATAACTATATACATATATAGTTATATATACATACATATATATCTAATTATAAATATATATATATATACATACATCTATCTAAACATATATTTACATATCTATATATATATATATACACCTATATAATTATAACCATATCTATATATATAAATATAGATATATATATTTCTTCATATCACCTACCACACGTTGTATCGCGGGAATATCTGCACCAATTGCTGATATTCCCCGATACACGCATACAGAAAGCGTCTTCGCACACATCTTCCACCCATCCATCCTACACTCCATGCGGCACTTCGTCCTATTGGTTGCGTCTTCCTAGACGACGATCAACTCGACACCATGCCACATGCCATTTCCACCTCCACCCCCACACCTATTACATATATAATATATATACATATATATATATATTATATTTACCTTATTTCTATTTCTCTTTCCTGCCATTAAAAAGATAAAAAATATACAAAAGAGAAAGGATAATCCTTGACTTGCAGGTACTCGGTCTTGTGGATAGCAAGACAAGTTTTGGAACCCTAATTTGGCTCGAAGCCAAGAACCTGATTTTGAGGGTGTACATCAAGGACAAAAAAATTATCTGAAAAAAAATCTTAAATAGAAAAACACCAAAAACATAATAAACGAACGGAAGAGATTCGTTGTAGGAAAGGCGTAGAAACTTGTTCACCTCTAATCCCGCTTCCCTGAGTTTGACCCTGAGCCTAAAAGTGACCAAGGTAAAATCAAGTTGGCCAGGTTAAAAATTTTGTAAAAAGATGGTTAGGCTCGATTTAGGGTAACCACTATGCTCATTTTAACAATTAAATTACCATATTAACACAACCTATCCGGGTCTACACCACCTTTTTCTGGCACCGTTGCCGGGGAAGTGCGCATTCAAGTAAGTTTCTACTCCATTCCTTTAATTTTTCTCTTCTCACACCCTTCTCTTCACGGGTGTTTCTATTTGTTGGTGTGCAGGTGAACTAGTTGCAAGGAGAAGGCAGGTAGATGAAGTCGGAGACGTGGGTAGATCCAAGGCGGGAACTAGTGTGTGAAGTCGCCGGCACCACAGTGGAGCTTCGCCCACGTTGCTGGACAGGTAGGCCTCTCTTCCTTAGCAACCTTGGTCAACTTGTCGCCTTAATAAAAAAACTAAAAAAAAAAAAACACTTCTCGGGATCTCTTGGGGCAAGTGGATTAAAAATCACTTGTTTGATTGTTTGCCATCACTCCCACCACCCCGGGATTTCCGTGTGCCAAACTTCGCAAGTGGATTAAAGAAAAAACACTTCTTGATTTTTTGTCAAGCTTCGCATAGCGAAGATCCAAGAATCTTGATTCTTGAATCTTTCACTGTGTGAAGTATTCTTTGAGGCAAAAATAAATAGATTGTTCGCCATCCCTCTTTGCCTCATTTATCTACAATCTGGGCTCACATTTTTGGTGAGGAGACTTGGAATTGAGTTGATTCCAACCCCACCACGACCTTTCACGTGCCTAAGATTCGATCCCGAATACTTCAACCCCAATAATTTGATTTTCTTTATCTTATGGTTGAGCCTTGTGTGTGGAACATCATTCTAGTGATTGGGAGCACTTGAATTGAAGTGCTTTGGCTCCCTTTCACACTAATTTAAAATTGATTCATGCATCCACACATAGAAATCTCCATCTAGGGAAGCCCATTTCATTTTAGCATGCATTAACCAACTGACATTGAAGAAGGGTTTGTTGGGCTTAGAAGAAAACTTGTATTCTCTCAAAACCTGAAGATTGGTTGAATTGGTAATTCAGAGAAATCCTAAAATCCATACTACTTAAGGTTGAAACTCTAGAAACTATTCACCAATTAAAACTTCAATTTGGGGAGATTTCCCCGTTGCATGCTTGGTTTACACACTTTACAAAATCAATCACTTGGGCATTACTAGTAAATAACGTCCTTCACATTCCAGAAGCACTTGATCCTAAGCCTCTAACTAAAACTAGTAGCAACTTGACCCTTATTAAGGATTGGAGGTCTAACTACCTGCGTGTAGCACCTACGTGCTGGTAAGGGTTCCCGCGTGCTATCGGGTGTCTAAGACTGGGGCAAATGGCCTTTCAATCTGGCCCGGTGGTTCAGCGATGCTCGCATTCGGTTCCGTAGGTCATGATAGTAGGTAACTTAGATCTTTAGGTCTAAGGGCACACTGTGGAGGTTAGGAATTTGATTGTATTGATTTGTCATCAAGTGTACCTTTGCGGCATCATTTCTCTTATCTCTTTTCCCTTCGTATTCCCCTAATTCTTCCTGCGGTAGTGCATGTTTGGGAGGAGGTCACAAAACCTTGAACTGTGTGAATTGTCTAATAAATTTAGAAAAGAAACCGAATCGTCCTCGTCCTCCACAAACATGGCTGCACGCCCACTCCCAAATCCCGAGGGAGGAAACCGCCCTCAAAACCCACCAGGTGGTGGAGCCTTGGATCCCATAACCCGCCTCCAAGCCCAAATGGAAATGTATAATGAATAAATTGAGGCCATTAGGGAAACATTGGAGGAAATGCAGAACCCTCCCAAACAGGAGGAGCCTAGGTCTCTTAGCTCCTATTAGAATCCCGCTACTACAGAGACCATATGACAAATTCGAGTCCCCATGGGCGGGGACGACTTTGAATTGAAACCTAACATAATTGCCCTGATAAATTTTCACTTCCATGGTCTTACAAGTGAAGATCCTTTTCTCCACTTGGAAGACCTAACTCGATTTGCTGAAACAGTTAAACCAAGAAATATCGGGTTACCTATAGTCCTCATGAAAATGTTCCCATTTTCATTGCGGGATAAAGCGTCGTAGTGGTTACGTACCCTTAGGAGAACCAACCACTCTTGGGAAGAGATGCGAACAACGTTTCTCAAGAAGTTCTTCCCAATCGGGTGAACCAATGCACTTCACCGTGCTATCACCTCCTTTACACAACAAAACGGTGAACAGTTTCATGAGGCATGGGAGAGATATAATGACCTCCTCAGGAAGTGTCCGCACCATGGTCTGCCTAAGTGGCATATAGCCTAGATTTTCTACTATGGGCTAAATGAGACTTTGAAGTATATTTGATGAGAGCCTCATCATGAGCCATAACTAGCTCATCTTGACCTAATAAAGAAGATAAAAGCTCCTACATAACCTAGAAGAAGGCTTAACTGAAGGAACAAGTGCTCTGAGAAGAAAACATGAAATAAAGGTTAAAACTGCAATTTTACCATTGCAGTACATAAACGGGATTTCTCAGAAGCAAAACATAGGTCAAATGGTCCAAAGTGGGTTGAATTAATCAGAAATGGGTTTATGTGCAATCTAAGAATTAAATGACACTTGGTAACCCTAAAACAGACCCGCTTAAATTAACAAGGTTCCGGTTAGAATAAAAATCAAGCAAACCCTCTAAAAATCATAGAAAAACATCCTCTGGGGTTTAGAACACTTAATTTGGCCTTTGGAACCTAGTTTGACCTAGATTAGGGTCTTAGCTCTTCAATTAACCTAATTTGGGTTTTTACGCAAAATGTCCAGTCAAACGAGGTCAAACCTAAAATCCAACTTCACCATTGGATTCTTTAGGGCCAAATTAGGTTTGTACCAAAATTTGGACCTAAGGGGAGGTCATCTTGACCTACTTTGCAAGTTAGTACACCCAAATCACAAAGAGGTCCCTATCTTTTGAATATCCTTGCAGAGAGCCCCCTAGGTTCCTCGCCTTCTTTGCAAACCGGTCCTGCCGCCATTGCTAGGGCAGAACCGAGCTCCGACGAAGTTTTGAGAGAGATGGCTCTCTAATTCCTCAGAGATTCTCTCCCAGAAATGGAAGGGAGATTCTCTGAGGAATTCCCTTCCTTCTAAAGCCAATCAAATTCGCTGGCGTGAACCCAATCTCTCGTGCGAACGCACGAGAGATGTGGGTATCTTTCTTCCTTCCAACTCCGGCGAACCGGCTGACCTAATTGCGCGTCTTTCACGCACTGATAGGAGCGGCCAGCACCTATAAAACACCCCTCGGACCCGGCCACTCATCTTAAGCTTGATTTTGACGGAGATCCCCTCCAAATTTCTTCTCTCCCATCTCCGGCCAAACGACCCACAAGCTCCAGCGACCGCCTTCCCTCCTTCTCGTCACTCTGCTGCCATACCAGCAGCAGAGTCCTCTCCGCCTCTTCCTCCCGCGGCGCGCTGTACCCTGCGCGCAAGCCCCTGACCTCATCTTCGTCGCCGCTTCCTCCCCCAGGGTCTTTCTTCCCCGACGACGGCAGTCACGAGCCGTCCTCTCCACTGCCTCCCTTCACTCCAGACAACCCCAGATACGTTCTCCATCCTCTTCTCTCTCTTTTCCCCCTGTTATCTCCCTTGATCGACCCTCGACAGACGCTAACCACCTCCATCGTCTTCGCCTCCGACCGCACTCCGGCGAGCCGCCCACACCACTCCAGCCCTCCACACGGCTCGCCAACCACCTCGAAAGCTCCGCCTCACCTCCAGGAACACACTCCACCCTACCACTGCCACTCCAGCCCTCCACAACCACCCCCCGACCAACCCACCATCTCCGGCCACAGGTTGACCTAGGCACGCACGCCTAGGCCGACCTGCGGCCTGCTGCACTGCCCACCGCCTTCGCCGTGCCACGGCGAAGGTCTCTATCTATTCTGATTTGGCCAAGAGGCGCGTTTTGTGTACGACAGGATTCGAGCCGCTGCCGCCATGGACGACCTCTGATGAAGCTCCCGCGAAGCTCCAGGCACCTGGTCTTCCAGACTACAGGTGCTGCATACTAACGCAAGTGTCGCGAGGTGAACGAATCCAGCCGAGGAGCGCTAGCAGAGCCAGCAGCTGCGGGGCAATCGCACGACGAGGTTTCTGCAGGCGCGCGTGAAGGCGATACCAGATAGTCCCACATCGTGGGATTGCAACCGTCAGGTACCGTATAAGTTGTTTTTACGCTTTACTCTTATCGCCTCAGTAAGCACAGGGGTGAGGTCCCTCACTGACCCCACCCGCCTCGTCCGCGGCCTGACCACGCGGACCTGGCGGATCCGACCCGACCTAGACCTACGCACTCCTCGCGCATCACACACCTGCAGGTGCGCCTGGTCCCGGGTACGATCCGACCCGATTGAGACTGTGGCTCTGGTAGAGCGGTTAGAGTGAATTGCTTGAGAGAGAGACACGCGCGGGTAGAGGGAGAAGGGTTAGGTTTTGTTCCCTGTGCAGGCAGGCTGACTGCAGGAGAAGGACTTGGCCGCTGCAGAAGAAGGAGAAGCAAGACAAAGAAGAAGAAGAAGGCAACGAAGAAAGGAGAAGCAAGGCAGGAGAAGAAGGAAAGCAGAAAGGTTAGAAGTCTTCGCAGGAGAAGAAGAAGAAGGACAAGGGAAGATTGCAAAGAGATCCGAAAGGCAAAGCAGAAGAAGAAAAAGAGAAAGAAAGATCACATTTAAGACGTCTGATACATAAATCAGACGTCTAATTCTATTTTTTTTTACATCTTTCTTAAAAACTCTTTGAATCAATTATATTTGCATTTAACAGTTGTATTCCTGGGTTTTACAAAGTACTGAGTTTGCTCCCTGTGTTCGACCTCGGATACTCTAGTTGTTCGAGTAATAAAATTATTTATATTTGTTTAAACGTTTTGTCGGTTCTACTGCAACGTAATACGCCTTTAAATCCGCCACAAACGTTGACAACATTTTGGCGCCGTTGCCGGGGAGCAACGGGCACTTTTAAAGCTTTTGAGTACAACTTTTCTATTTAATATCTGACTTAACTTCTCTTTTGCTGTGTTCAATCAGGGAAAGCAAAACAAAAAGGAAAGAATAGCAACTGCACAACAGACTGGAACAGGTAATTTCCATAAGCCCTCTCCCTTAACCCTCGCACAATCTAAAAAAAAAAAAAAAAAAAAAAAGAAAAAAAAAGGAGAGAAATCAACTTAGGGCTACCTGTCTTATATTTAGTAACTCATCAAGTTGCCTGATTTTCATTTCAACATATTTTTGTCTGTCATCCAACTAAGGCAACTAGGGCTAAAACTTTCTCGATTGAGCCCTAGGTGCTAAATTCTAAGGCAACTAAATTGGACCCATTAGAGCCAAGTTAGGATTGCAAAGCTAGGGTTTTTAGAGACACATCTTCTCTAAAACAAAGAAACAAACTTTCCAAAAAGAAGTGTGCCTAAACCGTGTTTGAAAATATTTATACAAGAGGAATCCTAAGCAAATCAGGCTGATAATCCATTTGAATCATAAAAGGAAGGACCTAAAAGCTCTCAAAGGAACAAGAGGTGAAGTTGATCCCTCGAGTCAACCAACCTTAATATTAGGTCACTTTTTGCACTCAAAATACTTAAAAGTTCAAGTGGAACATTAAGCACCTTGATCTTAAAATAAAAAAAAAAGGTAGACTTAAGAGGTCAAGATCCCCATTCTGGTCTACCTGGAACCGCAGTGACAAGAGAGGTCGGGTGGGGGAAACCCTGTAACCCGTGGGGACGCTCTACCGTGTAGGGGTCTTTGTGGGACTCTCCCTCTCTGGCTGCCCAGGTATTTCTCAGGTGGACGATCTTCTGATCTAGGGGTCCATCTGCCCCGAACCTCTATAGTCACCCAACAATTCGTGGGTGTCTTGATTGGGTCCAGCACCTTCTAATCTCATCACATCTTCCGGTGCATGTTTGGTAGGAGGTCCTTAAGACCACCTTTAAGACCTCCTCTAGAAATTCATTCTCGCCGAGGCCAAGCCTCGACGCCCTTGTTTGTGCAGCAACCCCACCACATAAATCTTTCATCTGATTCAGACCCTGATTCTCCCTCTTCTCCCATTATGGCACAACCCATTGAAGAGGAGAATAACCTTGAACACCAACTTCAACGCTTGAACGATCTCTTTCAGAACTTTGTAAACCCACCACAACGACCTATGATGCGAGATCACTATAATCCCGCTGCGGTGGCAATCGAACCCCGAGTACGAATCCCAATTGGAGGACCCGATTCTGATCTAAAGCCCAACATGATTCATGCCATACCAAAGTTCCATGGGCTTAACTCTGAGGATCCATTCCAACACATTAAACAACTCAAGCATCTGGCCCAGACTTTCGGGTCAGATGTACAAAACCGGGATATCCTACTCATGAAAATGTTTTCGTTCTCCCTCTTGGACAAGGCCGCGCACTGGTATCAGACTCAGACCCGCCCGATCAACACTTGGGAGGAATTACAGTCCGAATTTTTGAAAAAATTCTTCCCTGTTGGCCGGAAGAATGCCTTGCGCCACCAGATTACTCATTTCACTCAACAACAGGGAGAACCTCTTCACGAAGCTTGGGATCGATTCCTAGATCTCATGCGAAAGTGTCCCCATCACGGAGTTCCTAAGTGGGAACAAGTCCAGTCTTTTTACCAAGGACTCCGTGAGGATATTCGTCTAATCGTCAATGCAACATGTGGAGGAAACATCATGGGCCAACACGAGGACACGGTGTGGGAGATTCTCGAAAACATGTGCGAGAACTCCATAAACAATGACTCCTTAGGCTTATTCGACAGGACGAATGCCCGCACATCGACGAATCTAAGAGGGACACATGAGATGCAGGACCTGTCCACTTCTGTTGACCTGGAATTGATGGCCAGTCGGTTGGACAAGGTCTCTATCATAGAAAAGAAGGTGGACGAGCTAACTCGACATTTGCAGCAAGCCACCTCTGCACAAAACTCTTTTGCACGACCTCCTCTGGCAAGGGAAACAGTGCAAAACATCTATCACCAACCTGCCAAGGGGATGGGCCCCTATCCACCCCCGTCTACCTCCCAGACCGGAGTGACCTCCGATCCCGTCTACTCGAGTTGGGGGAACTCTGAACCCTTGTATTCTGACTTTCCTGAGGTTTCTCAGAACTGCGAGGACCTCAACGCCATCCAGAACGACCCATACTCCAATACCTACAACCCTGGATGGCGAAATCATCCTAACTTTCAGTGGGCGGGAAACTCTCAAAAACCACCATATCAACCCCGCCCACAAGCTCCTCGTCCATATCAGCCGCCTCAGCCTCGGCCCAATCCCACCTACCAATCTGGGCAAAATCAGGATCAACTGACTCTTATCCTTCAAACGCTGGCTGACATTCAAAAGACGAATGCGGCAATGCAAAAACAGCACAAGGACGAGATCACAGAGGTTCGCAACCAACTGGCCCAGATGGCAAATTCTCGCCAACCTGGCACCCTTCCTTCGTAACCTCTGCCCAACCCAAATAATTTGCCGACCCAGAGGCGCATTATGAATCCAAATCCAGGCCACGCACATTTGATTTATCAGGCCCCTGCTACTCCATCACCAGACAGGATGGAGGCTTCTACATCTTATGCAGAATTTCAGCAGCAGCCACCTCTCCTACCTAACCCAAACCAAAGTCAGGCTGGATTAAACTCTGTAACAACACGTAGTGGTAAAACAACACAAGACCCACATTATCTGAACCACTCCAAGCCTGATAATCGCCAAGACCCTAGGGTAGTCATCCAAGATACTACTGTCCCAGATCAAGAACCTGGACCTATCCTAGAGGAACCAGCTAGGATCCCATTTCCTGAGGCCTTGACCAAAGGAAAAAGGACAACCAAACCTGTGGCTCCTGAGGAGGATCTGGTCAAGCTCTTTGAACAGGTCCAGATAAACATCCCGTTGATGGATGCAATCCGCCACATACCGGCTTATGCAAGATTCTTGAAAGACATATGTACACCTAAACGTAAGCCGCGAACCAAGGATGGGAATCCGATCGTACTGTCAGAGCAAGCCAGCTCTGTCATCCTGAGCAAACTCCCACCCAAGGCTAAAGACCCAGGAACCCCCTTGATTTCTTGTAAAATTGGTGAAACCCAACTTGATAGAGCCCTACTAGACCTAGGTGCCTCCATAAATTTAATACCTACATCCCTCCTTGACCACCTTGAAGAATCTGAACTTAAACCCACTGAGGTGACATTGCAGTTAGCTGATCGATCCATCAAGTCACCCAAAGGAATACTCGAGGATGTCATTGTTAGGGTACGAGATTTTTATTTCCCAGTGGACTTCATAGTACTGGACATGGATGCACCTAAGAACCCAAGGGACACACCAATCATATTAGGGAGACCCTTTCTGGCCACTGCTAGGGCCAATATAAACTGCGAAGAGGGCCAGATAGAATTAAAATTTGGGAATCAAAATCTGAAGATTGACATTTTCAAAGCCCAACAAGGGATAAATTGCGGGGTTATAGAGGAAATTTGTGATGTCAAAGCCGTGGTTGATGAACTGCATATAGAGGACAACCTGATTATTCCTGATCAACCACTAGAAAATCAAAAACCGCTAACAGAGGAGTGCGAACACAATCTAGACACACCTATGACTCCTACCATTGCTCCCGATACAAACCCTGAACCACCCGCTGCTGCTGACAATCCTGTCATGGAACTCAAGCCCCTTCCCGAACATCTAAAATATGTCTTTTTGGGTTCAAATCAAACGTTTCCTGTGATTATCAATTCTCGACTCACACCTAACCAGGAACTCCGTTTGATTTCTGTTCTCCAGCAACATCGTAGAGCCATTGGATGGACTCTAGATGATTTGACTGGTATAAGCCCTTCATACTGCACGCATCGAATCTACACAGAAGAAGGCTCACGACCTTCAAGAGAAATGCAAAGGCGACTAAACCCTAACCTACAGGAGGTCGTGAAAAAGGAGATCATTAAGTGGTTAGATGCAGGGATCATCTACCCGATCTCCGACAGTCGTTGGGTGAGTCCAACACAAGTGGTACCTAAGAAGGCAGGACTTACCATCATCACGACTGAAACCGGGGAAGTCATTCCTACCCGAATAGCTAATTCGTGGAGAGTCTGCATTGATTACAGAAGACTAAATTCCTCCACGAAGAAGGATCATTTCCCACTACCATTTATTGATCAGATCCTCGAGAAACTAGCGGGAAATAGATTCTTCTGCTTTCTTGACGGGTACTCCGGTTACAATCAGGTGGCAATCCATCCAGAGGACCAAGAAAAGACCACATTCACCTGCCCCTTCGGGACGTACGCGTTTCGAAGGATGCCGTTCGGTCTCTGCAATGCACCTGCAACTTTTCAGCGGTGCATGCTTGCCATATTCTCAGATATGGTAGGTGACTATCTGGAAGTCTTCATGGATGACTTTTCAGTTTTTGGACAATCATTTGACGATTGCCTCCAACACTTGGTCCATATACTCAGGCGGTGCATCGAGGTGAATTTGGTTCTTTCCTGGGAAAAGAGCCATTTCATGGTGCCTGAGGGAATTGTCCTGGGACATTTAATCTCAGAGAAAGGCATCCAAGTGGATCGAGCTAAGGTTAACCTGATTTCCAAGCTCCCTATGCCTAGCTCGATTAAGGACATCCGATCTTTTTTGGGGCACGTCGGTTTCTACCGTCGATTCATCCCTGATTTCTCCAAAATCGCGCGCCCCCTGACCAATCTGCTTTCCAAGGATGTGCCTTTCGGAATTTCCAAGGAATGCACTCAAGCATTTGAGATCCTACGTGACCGAGTCACCCAAGCCCCAATCCTACAGTCCCCTGATTGGTCTCAACCCTTTGAGATCATGTGCGATGCATCTGACTTCGTTGTAGGAGCGATTTTGGGGCAGAAAATTGACGGGAAGCCTGTGGTCATTTACTACGCCAGCAAAACACTGGATGAGGCTCAGCGTAACTATACGGTTACTGAGAAAGAGCTGCTGGCCGTAGTATTTGCCCTGGAAAAATTCAGATCATACCTTCTGGGTTCCCATGTTATCATATACTCGGATCACACAGCTGTGAGGCATCTCCTGGCCAAGAAGGACGCGAAACCTCGATTAATCCGCTGGATCTTGCTGTTGCAAGAATTTGACATCGAGATTCGCGACAAGGCGGGAAAGCACAATGTGGTAGCTGATCATTTATCCCGCCTTCCTTCTGAAATTATTGATCCTTCCGGACCTATTACAGAACATTTCCCTGATGAGCACCTCCTGACTATCAGTACAAGTCTTCCATGGTTCGCCGATATTGTTAATTACCTGGCATCACATCAGATTCCGCCCGATTGGTCGAAGGCCAAAAAGGACAAATTGCGTTCCGATGCCAAGTATTACCTATGGGAAGACCCGTATCTCTTCCGCATTGGTGCTGATCAGACAATCCGACGATGCATCACGGAAGTGGAAATCAAAGACATACTCTCATTCTGCCATGACCAGGCATGCGGTGGACATTTTTCGGGACATAAAACCGCATCGAAAGTCCTCCAGTGTGGTTTCTACTGGCCCACAATTTTCAAAGATGCATACAATCACTGTAAGGCATGTTCCCGTTGCCAGACTCTAGGCAACATGAGCCATAGAGACATGATGCCTCTACAGCCGATCTTGGTATGCGAAATTTTTGATATTTGGGGGATTGATTTCATGGGACCCTTTCCTACCTCGGATGGCTTCGAATACATTTTACTCGCAGTTGATTATGTTTCCAAGTGGATAGAAGCCATTCCGACCCGAACCAACAATCATAAAGTCGTTATAAAATTCCTTCATCAAAACATTTTCTCAAGGTTCGGGATTCCGCGTGCTATAATTTCCGACGGAGGGACCCATTTTACAAACGCTCAGTTCAGGTCACTGATGATCAAATACGGGGTGTCACACCGAATCTCTACTCCTTACCACCCCCAAACTAATGGTCTAGCTGAGCTATGTAACCGAGAGATCAAGAAGATCCTTCAGGTTACTGTTCGACCTGATAGAAAAGATTGGTCTTCTCGGCTTCCGGAAGCATTGTGGGCATATAGGACCGCCCACAAGACCCAATTAGGAATGTCTCCCTTCAGACTAGTGTACGGGAAGGCATGTCACCTCCCCGTCGAATTGGAGCATAAAGCCTATTGGGCAGTACGGACCTGTAATCTCGACCTTTCTAAGGCTGGAACCCACAGAAGATTTCAAATGAGCGAGATCGATGAATTACGCCACGACGCATATGAGAACTCGCGAATTTACAAAGAACGGGTTAAAGCTTTTCACGACAAACACATTTCTAGAAAGGTCTTTCATCCTGGTCAAAAAGTGTTACTCTTTGATGCTCGACTCAAACTATTCCCAGGAAAGTTAAGATCCAAGTGGGTCGGACCCTACCTAGTCCGCCAAATCTTCGGAAATGGAGCTATTGAAATCAGCCCACTCAGCCACGATTCTGAACCCTTTGTCGTGAACGGACAGAGACTCAAGCCGTTCATTGACATGACCGATATAGATTTGACTGAGTCATCCTTTACCCTCCTTTCCTCTTGAGCTCATTGCGCCCAGCCGATGGCGTAAAACTCAGCGCTTAACGGGAGGCAACCCGTCATTCTTTGAAAAACCTGAAACCGTTTCTGACATCGCTATGCGGAACTCATATTGCACTTTAGGGTTCATCCATTAGAACAGCCGACTTCACCTCAGGTATACCTACCCGAGATTAGAAATCGTTCGCAACAAGTCGCTTCGACCCATTCACTCACCACACACCTGTCCTAACACATGAACTAAGCTGAATTCGAACCCACCTAATTTACAATGGGGACATTGCAAATCTTAGGCATGGGGGGGTATGAAAGTGCAAAATGTCAGAAAATTCATATCAAGAAAGAGTTTCACGTACAAAAAAAAAAAAAAAAAAAGAAGAAGACTTGATAGAGGGGAGGAACAATTCAGGGTCATACAAATGAGAGGAGGAAAAGAAAGAAAAATGACAAAAAGAACAAAAAAAAAAAAAGTGGGGAGGGAGGAAATGTTGAGGAAAAAAAAAAAAAAGAGCAAAAATGAAGAAAGGAGCACAAAAGGAAAAGAAAAAGAAAAAGTCATTAGTAAAAGATTAAGGGGTTAACTGAAGTTCTAGACCGAGTCAAGAAAAAGAAAAGAAAAGTGCTACGGAGATATAACAAGAGATTAGCGGGAACGCTGGTCTTAGGCCTCTTGGGCTAGATTTTTAGCTTAAAAATTCACGTATCCGTTAAAATCTGGATAATCCTCAAGAGGTTGAGGAAAATGCGAAGCTTAAGTATTAGGTCTAAGGCTTAGGAAGTATTCGACCTCGTTAACTGACCTCCGATTTGCGGGATTCGGTAACCTAAGCACCCAAATTCACACACAGTCTGGTTCAGTGCGCATAAATATTCAAAACACGCAAGAGCGTTTGATATTCTGAAAAAGTCACCTAGATTAGGAGCGGCCAATCAACACAAGTTGATTTGGACAAGTTCCTAGCGCGGAGAGGCGGGAAATTCCCCTCGAAGATGCGTAACAACATATCGTCTCCTCGGTGCTTGTCTCTTAGGATATTTAAATATCCTACTGGGGGAATGTAAGCACTCTGCTGGTTCAGATACCATGGGTGGCATTATCACGAAATGTCGATCGCCAGGGTCTGAATTCGGCCACGGAACGCCATGGGCGGGATTATCTCGAAATCTCGAAAGCCAGGGTTCCGGGGGTTGCCATGGGCGGGATTATCTCGAAATCTCGAAAGCCAGGGACCCTTGAGGATTGATGATGGGGACGAGGAATCCGATACAGACCGTGTTGAGAAGCTAATCCGAAGCTAGAAATAAAAAGAAAAGAGAGAGAAAAGCTCTCCAAACAAATAAATCCTCTATCTCTCTCTTACAAAAAAAAAACGCACTGCAAACTGAGCGTAGGCTAAAAATGTCTCAAGCACGGGTGCTTTAACCGCAGAGTCCAACAAACCCTAGGATAGTTTTTGTGGGCCGTAGAAACCTTTGCGAAGGACTGAGGCTAAAGCAGAACAGGTCCAGATTTTGGTTGGTACTGGAGTACCTCTAGGCCTATTGTCGGCATTCCTACCTAATCACAAAAGAAGCACTTATCATAACTAAGGACACTTTGGGTCTAGAATGGAAGTTAAAACTTTGAAATTTTGCTAAGGGACTAGCAAAAGCTAGGCATGGGGGTATGATGAGAGCCTCATCATGAGCCATAACTAGCTCATCTTGACCTAATAAAGAAGATAAAAGCTCCTACATAACCTAGAAGAAGGCTTAACTGAAGGAACAAGTGCTCTGAGAAGAAAACATGAAATAAAGGTTAAAACTGCAATTTTACCATTTCAGTACATAAACGGGATTTCTCAGAAGCAAAACATAGGTCAAATGGTCCAAAGTGGGTTGAATTAATCAGAAATGGGTTTATGTGCAATCTAAGAATTAAATGACACTTGGTAACCCTAAAACAGACCCGCTTAAATTAACAAGGTTCCGGTCAGAATAAAAATCAAGCAAACCCTCTAAAAATCATAGAAAAACATCCTCTGGGGTTTAGAACACTTAATTTGGCCTTTGGAACCTAGTTTGACCTAGATTAAGGTCTTAGCTCTTCAATTAACCTAATTTGGGTTTTTACGCAAAATGTCCAGTCAAACGAGGTCAAACCTAAAATCCAACTTCACCATTGGATTCTTTAGGGCCAAATTAGGTTTGTACCAAAATTTGGACCTAAGGGGAGGTCATCTTGACCTACTTTGCAAGTTAGTACACCCAAATCACAAAGAGGTCCCTATCTTTTGAATATCCTTGCAAAGAGCCCCCTAGGTTCCTCGCCTTCTTTGCAAACCGGTCCTGCCGCCATTGCTAGGGCAGAACCGAGCTCCGACGAAGTTTCGAGAGAGATGGCTCTCTAATTCCTCAGAGATTCTCTCCCAGAAATGGAAGAGAGATTCTCTGAGGAATTCCCTTCCTTCTAAAGCCAATCAAATTCGCTGGCGTGAACCCAATCTCTCGTGCGAACGCACGAGAGATGTGGGTATCTTTCTTCCTTCCAACTCCGGTGAACCGGCTGACCTAATTGCGCGTCTTTCACGCACTGATAGGAGCGGCCAGCACCTATAAAACACCCCTCGGACCCGGCCACTCATCTTAAGCTTGATTTTGACGGAGATCCCCTCCAAATTTCTTCTCTCCCATCTCCGGCCAAACGACCCACAAGCTCCGGCGACCGCCTTCCCTCCTTCTCGTCACTCTGCTGCCATACCAGCAGCAGAGTCCTCTCCGCCTCTTCCTCCCGCGGCGCGCTGTACCCTGCACGCAAGCCCCTGACCTCATCTTCGTCGCCGCTTCCTCCCCTAGGGTCTTTCTTCCCCGACGACGGCAGTCACGAGCCGTCCTCTCCACTGCCTCCCTTCACTCCAGACAACCCCAGATACGTTCTCCATCCTCTTCTCTCTCTTTTCCCCCTGTTATCTCCCTTGATCGACCCTCGACAGACGCTAACCACCTCCATCGTCTTCGCCTCCGACCGCACTCCGGCGAGCTGCCCACACCACTCCAGCCCTCCACACGGCTCGCCAACCACCTCGAAAGCTCCGCCTCACCTCCAGGAACACACTCCACCCTACCACTGCCACTCCATCCCTCCACAACCACCCCCCGACCAACCCACCATCTCGGCCACAGGTTGACCTAGGCACGCACGCCTAGGCCGACCTGCGGCCTGCTGCACTGCCCACCGCCTTCGCCGTGCCACGGCGAAGGTCTCTATCTATTCTGATTTGGCCGAGAGGCGCGTTTTGTGTATGACAGGATTCGAGCCGCTGCCGCCATGGACGACCTCTGATGAAGCTCCCGCGAAGCTCCAGGCACCCGGTCTTCCAGACTACAGGTGCTGCATACTAATGCAAGTGTCGCGAGGTGAACGAATCCAGCCGAGGAGCGCTAGCAGAGCCAGCAGCTGCGGGGCAATCGCACGACGAGGTTTCTGCAGGCGCGCGTGAAGGCGAGACCAGATAGTCCCACATCGTGGGATTGCAACCGTCAGGTACCGTATAAGTTGTTTTTACGCTTTACTCTTATCGCCTCAGTAAGCACAGGGGTGAGGTCCCTCACTGACCCCACCCGCCTCGTCCGCGGCCTGACCACGCGGACCTGGCGGATCCGACCCGACCTAGACCTACGCACTCCTCGCGCATCACACACCTGCAGGTGCGCCTGGTCCCGGGTACGATCCGACCCGATTGAGACTGTGGCTCTGGTAGAGCAGTTAGAGTGAATTGCTTGAGAGAGAGACACGCGCGGGTAGAGGGAGAAGGGTTAGGTTTTGTTCCCTGTGCAGGCAGGCTGATTGCAGGAGAAGGACTTGGCCGCTGCAGAAGAAGGAGAAGCAAGACAAAGAAGAAGAAGAAGGCAACGAAGAAAGGAGAAGCAAGGCAGGAGAAGAAGGAAAGCAGAAAGGTTAGAAGTCTTCGCAGGAGAAGAAGAAGAAGGACAAGGGAAGATTGCAAAGAGATCCGAAAGGCAAAGCAGAAGAAGAAAAAGAGAAAGAAAGATCACATTTAAGGCGTCTGATACATAAATCAGACGTCTAATTCTATTTTTTTTTACATCTTTCTTAAAAACTCTTTGAATCAATTATATTTGCATTTAACAGTTGTATTCTTGGGTTTTACAAAGTACTGAGTTTGCTCCCTGTGTTCGACCTCGAATACTCTAGTTGTTCGAGTAATAAAATTATTTATATTTGTTTAAACGTTTTGTCGGTTCTACTGCAACGTAATACGCCTTTAAATCCGCCACAAACGTTGACAACAATATTGCAGACGCTTCCTGCGGAGGGAATTTCATGAATAAAGATGAGAATTGAGCATTCAAATTATTATTTGAAAACTCAACGAACAATGCTTCCATTGTCGCCTTTAATCGCACCAGCCTGCCCCATAATGTCCACAAAGTTGACACAGGACCCTCCTATTCATCCACAGATCTCAGCCTTATCGCATAGAAATTGGATAAGGTCTCTGTCGTGCACAAGAAGTTGGATGAGCTTCTGGCCAACCCTGCCCGTTCTATGGCAAACACCACCACCTCACCACTTCGTCACAATTCCAATTCTTCCAACACCAGGCTTATCCTAAGAAACCCCATAAGACCTTCCTTACCGAGTGTCGTGCCGAGCGATTCGGTAAGTCATGTGGATCTGGCTTCTGCAAGCCAATATTTCGACATGGAGGACCAAGCCTCTGTGTGCTTGGAAGCATATTTACATGCGGATGCATCTTCTATGCTCTGGGGAACAACCCGTTCTCTGCCACTTATAACCCAGGGTGGAGAAATCATCCGAACTTCGCATGGTCCAACAACCCGCAGTGCCAAAACCCTGCTGGTGGACCAATGCGACCATCCGCACCCGTAATCCTATGACGAATCCTCCATCGAGTCCTTGCTTATCGCAAATAGAACATGCATTGAGTCCTCTTGATAAATTGATGCGAATGATGATGGAAATGTCAAAGCGCCATGAAGAGAACATGACCTCTCTTCAGCACCAATTGGCGCAGCAGAATGCTGAGATCAGTCAACTACGCATGGAGACTCGATCTCAGGGCACTCTTCCAACCCAACCTGTTCCCAACCCACGAAATTTCATACCCCGTGGTCCTCAACCACAGGTACGACCTTCTCAGGGGCAGGTACATCAAATTCTGCAGGCTTCGAGCATTCCACCAGGATTTCACGCTAATCCCGCTGCAGCACCTCACTCTTATGTCCCTATTGCGAACCCTCCTTCGCCTTATGATCCCACTGGACCCGCATCATCCAATGCGATTACTACGAGGAGCGGTAAGAAAACCGTCGATCTGCCTCGACCTAATCCTGGCCCATCTTCTTCATCGTCCTCTCATTCAGGATGCGCACTGCATTCGCGAGAGGACGATACACCCAAATTGGTGCCAAAATCAGTCCCATTCCCTGAGGCTCTACTGAGGGAGCCAAAAGGCAAGAAGAAGGATACATAGGCCTTTGTAACCTGCGTAATTTGTTCAGGGATGTTGAAATCAAGGTACCCCTGCTAGAGGCTATCGACCACATACCTACTGTCACCCGATTTTTCAAAGACTACACATCACCCAGGCGACAGTCAAAGAAAACTAAGAATCCAGTGGTTCTCTCGCCTCATGCGAGTTGTGCTATACTGTCAAATCTACCACCGAAGTATAAAGATCCGGGCACACCACTTATTTCCTGTAGCATCAAAGGCTACAATTTTAACCGTGCCCTGCTTGATCTAGGATCTTCCATCAATCTTATACCAACCATCATGCCCGAAAAATTTTCCTTGGGAAATCTGAAAACCACCCCTGTCACGTTATAGTTGGCAGATTGTTCTGTCAAAATTCCGAAGGGTTTGGTGGAAGACGTGGTGGTTAATGTCAACAGTCTTTGTTTTCCTGTTGACTTTCTTGTTTTAGATATGGAAGTTCCTAGCTCACTTTCTGATTGTCCGATCATCCTTGGTCAACCTTTCTTGGCCACAGCCCACGCCCATATCAACTGCAAGTCGGGCTGTATTGAGATTGCTGTTGGATCTGAGAAGCTCAAGCTTAACATCTTCAAGGAAGCCAAGAACTTTGATTGCGATTACATCGAGGATGACATGTTTGACGAGGACATGGCCGTCAGCACGTGTATCGGACTAATTGGGACTTATTCTGATTGCTGTGGACTACCTTTAAGCACTGACAATTGCCTGACAAACACATATTGTGACGTTCCCCCATCCCTCCCAATTCCCATACCTTCTCCTGACCAAACTTCTGACGAGGTTTTCTCCGCTTCCCATACCTCATGGTCTGAGTCATGTCCGGGCTACTCATCGCCGGTCCACACTCTTGAAGACCGGATTGCCCTTTCTTTCCAGCCAAATCAGGCGAAGTGGAAATCCACACTGGGACCTTGAGCCCATATACTACTCGCTGGGGCTATTCCTTTTTGGATCCATCTATCCAAGAAGCCCCTCTTCTTGGCCAATCTGAGGCCAACTTCTTCCTCCTGACTTGTTTTCCGATCCGCCTGGGACACTCTCGTCCCAAGAAATGCCAGATCTTTCACCATCCACTCCCAAGCTAAAAGAGCTTCCTAGTACACTTAAGTATGTTTTCCTGGGGCCAAATGAAATGCTCCCCGTAATCATTAGTTCAAAATTGACTAGGGAGCAAGAGTGCAAACTAACTGAGGTCCTTATGGAACACAAGGCAGCCATTGGATGGTCATTATCAAACTTAACTGGCATTAGCCCCACCTACTACACTCACCATATATATACGGAGGAGGAGGCTCGACCTTCCCGCAAGATGCAGCGACGTCTCAACCCTAACATGCGGGAGGTCGTTAAGAAGGAAATTATTAAGTGGCTGGATGCGAGTATAATCTACCCGATCAGCGATAGCCTCTGGGTGAGTCCGATTCACGCCATGCCCAAAAAGGTAGGACTCACCATCCGTGTCAATGACAGGGGCGAATCCATCCCTACACGCACTCCTACATCTTGGAGAGTGTGTGTGGATTATAGGAAACTCAATGCTGCAACTAAGAAAGATCACTTTCCGCTACCTTTCATTGACCAAATCCTGGAGTAGTTAGCGGGAAATAAATTTTTCTATTTCCTAGATGGATTCTCAGGATATAACCAGGTGGCAATTGACCCCTGGGACCAAGAGAAAATCACTTTTACCTGCCCCTTCAGCACCTTTGCATTTAGATGGATGCCGTTCGAACTTTGTAACGCGCCAGCAACTTTCCAGAGATGTTTGCTGGCGATATTTCATGACATGGTGGGTGACTTTCTCAAGGTCTTCATGGATGACTTTTCGGTCTTTGGACCATCTTTTGATGACTGTCTTGCCAACCTAACCCGTATCCTTAGGAGATGTATTGATGTAAACCTCGTGCTTTCTTGGGAAAAAAGTCATTTTATGGTACACAAGGGAATTATTCTCGGACATATCATCTCCGATAGGGGTATCGAGGTTGACAGAGCTAAGCTTGATGTAATTGCTGATTTACCTGTGCCTGGCTCTGTCAAACAAATCTACTCCTTCCTGGGACACGTCGATTTTTATAGAAGATTCATCAAAGATTTCTCCAAGATTTCTCAACCTTTAACTCATCTCCTATCGATCGGCGTACCCTTCGATATGGACCCTGATTGTCTACGAGCATTCACGCAGCTGCGTAATGCTGTCACCAAGGCCCCTGTTCTCTAGCCACCTGATTGGTCCCTCGACTTTGAACTCATGTGTGACGCTTCCGACCTTGTAGTCGGGGCCATCCTGGGACAAAGATGCGATAGACACCCCTTCGTGGTGTACTACGCCAGTAAGACGTTGGACGAGGCCCAACGTAACTATACGACCACTGAGAAAGAACTACTGGCGGTCGTCTTTGGGCTGGAGAAATTCCGCTCCTACCTTCTGGGTTCACATGTTATTGTTTTCACTAATCACGCGGCCATTCGCCATCTCATGCACAAGAAGGATGCCAAGCCTACACTGATTCGTTGGATCCTTCTGCTCCAAGAATTTGACATTGGGATCCGTGATAAGGCCGGAGACCAGAATGTTGTGGCTGATCATCTTTCTAGACTGGACCCTGACCATATTGGACTTACTCTACCGATTAAAGAGATTTTTCCTGATGAGCACCTATTGGCAATTAATGTGGCAAGTGGACCGTGGTATGCCGACATTGCCAATTACCTTGCTTCTGGATCCCTTCCACGTGGCTGGCCTAAAAACCAGCGCAAGCGTCTCATGGCAGAAGCAAAGTATTATTTCTGGGATAATCCACTTCTTTTTCGAATAGGTGCTGATCAAATCATCTATCGCTGTGTTCCTGACAGCGAATTCCCCAGTGTGCTATCCTTCTGCCACGATCAGGCTTGCGGAGGCCATTTCTCTAGGAGGAAAACTACAGCCAAGGTGTTGCAGTGTGGTTTCTTTTGGCCCTTCCTTCACCAGGATGCACACAATTACGCCAAACATTGCACTAGGTGCCAGTCATTAGGGTCAATGTCACGTCGTGACATGATGCCCTTGAACCCATCCTAGCTGCGGAAATCTTCGACATTTGGGGAATTGATTTCATGGGTCCCTTTCCTCCTTCCAACGGCTTCGAATTCATTCTCGTGGCTGTTGATTATGTTTCGAAATGGATCGAGGCCATTCCCACGTGCTGTGCTGACCATGTTATATCCACTCGATTTGTCAAAGACCACATTTTTGCGCACTTTCAGATCCCTCGAGCCATTATCTCAGATGGAGGAAGCCACTTTACCCATGCTTCTTTTCGGGCACTCCTGAGGAAATACGGAGTTCACCATCGTATCGCATCCCCGTATCATCCTCAGACGAACAGCCAGGCAGAGGGTCAAACTGGCAAATCAAGCAAATTCTCCAGAAAACGGTTCGGCCTAACCGTAAGGACTGGTCCGACAAGCTGATTGACGCACTTTGGGCGTATCGGACCGCCTTCAAGGCTCCCCTTGGTATGTCTCCTTATAGAATCGTTTACGGGAAGCCTTGTCATTTGCCCGTGGAGCTGGAGCACCGCGCTTATTAGGTGGTTCGCCAATGTAACCTCGACCTAAACCTGTGTGGTCGAGAAAGGAAACTCCAACTCCTGGAGTTGGAAGAGCTCCGTCGTGAAGCCTATGATTTTGCCTTAACTTTCAAGCAACACACTAAGGCTTTTCACGACAGCCGTATTCGGCGGAAAGAATTTGAGCCATCTCAGCAAGTTTGGCTCTACATTGCCCGGCTCAAATTCTTTCCTGGGAAATTGAAGTCCAAATGGACTGGTCCTTTCCTGGTCTCGAGACCATTTCCCAACGAGGCCGTTGAGATTGAAGATCCCAAATCTGGGCATAAATTTACGGTCAATGGGCAACGTTTGAAACCCTATCTTACTCATGAACCTGCCCCCGTTGGAGAAACTGTTGCCCTGCTGGAGGGTAACTAATTTTGTGCCTCATTCTGAGTCCAGGTGGGGACGTTAAATTTAGTGCTCGTTGAGAGGCACCCCAACAACACTTCGCCACTGTCACGCTCACTTCACTTTTCACTACACCACCCACCGTCCACCTACCCTACCACCCTGCTGTATACCCTGCACCTCAGCTCTCGTTACCCGATCTTTGGTCCTTCCTCTACCCTACCTTGCATGCATATGAGGACATAGCATCGTTTGGCATGGGGGGGTGGATAGGCATCCATAGGATCTGGGTATTTTAGGGTATCATGCAGTCTCCATCTATCTATAAATATGTTAAAAAAAAAAAAAAGGTGCTTAGTAATGATCTGAAGGCTGAAACAAAAATACAATAAGTGCATATGGATATTCAACCACTGTTTTGAAGACTTTCCAGGCCACAGAAGCTTGATTCGCTCAGTCTCGGCTTAATTTACTTGAGCATTGACAAGATAGATCAGAATCTCTCCTAACTAAGGACGTATTCTTGTACCTAAGACACTAGTACAGGATCCATTGGTTTGCTTCTACTCTAGAGCCTAAGTAATCTTGGTTCAACACTACACATATCAAGAAAGACCATGTGAACATAAGATCCAACCCTAGTGTTCATTAGGAAGGTGGAGTCCTTACCTGTGCGCACAGGTAGACTTTTTATCCGAGGCTTTAGTCTTGTGTTTAGGAGAGACTCTTTCCACCAAAAAGGAACTCTCCCACCAAAAGAAAAGTGTGCTCCTCCAAATAAAGTTGTAAGAGATATACTGAGACGTGTTTGAAAAAAAAAAAAGATGCAAATAAGTCAGTATATCTCACAAATGTCTGTAAAGTCTTCCCCCTACGAAAGCTCTTCAGGGCAAGTTACAAATACCCTGTTTTCTTTGAGCCACAAATGTTATAAAATGGGAGTTGAGTTTTCCGTCATCTTTTTAAGGGTCAATCCAAAGACACGAGCTGAAATTGGGACTAACCTGCACTTAAAAATTCGTGAAACCTTGGGCTTGAGTCTTAATGTTCATCTGGTCAGTCTTGATCCTTCACTATGCACAAGCCATAATCTCTTGAGCTCTCGAGTATGGCAAAAACCTCCTGGATCCTAGAAATCGTACTTAAGGTTTAAATATCAAGAGTCCTGGTTAGTTGAGAGATGGTCTATATCACATAAGACTTAAAGTACTGGTAGTCTTCTCTGCAATTGGTTATGACAATATCCAACAATAAACACACCTATGTCGCCTCAGAAGAAAATCTTCAGCTTAAGATCATTTCTAAATACAGTACAAAATGTTTTACTAGGGACTAGCAAAAGATAGGCATGGGGGTATGATTGCACAGCAAAAATACACCAATAAAAGTGCCATCTTGTGTTATTTCCTAGCATTTCCATTGCATATAAGGTAGCCATAGTTGCATTTGTAAAAATAAACGCATGCATGCATTTATTTGAGAGGGGAGGAGAGTGAATAAAATGACCTTGAAATTAACATTTTCCTCAAGTGCTACCTCGCAAAATCTCCATCTTCATTTTTTATTGACTTTGAATTTCTTCTCCTCCATAGCTGCAGGGCATGGCTTGATCTTCTTCGCGCCATTCTCTACACTGCATGCCCTGCCAGCCACATGCAGAGCCATGCACAGCCCAAGGCATGGCTGTGCTTGCCTCTTTCCTCTTTAAAAAGGGCACAGCCATCTTCCTTGCAGTTGAGCCTGGTCCACACAAAAAAGTACACATACAGCAGCTCCTTCTCCAGGCCGTCTCCTCCCCTCTCCCCTCTATACGCAGCCTCTCTTCCTCTTGAAGAGCTACGCTGCGGGCAGGAGCAGGTCACAGTGGTACACAACCACCACTGTGAGTCCCACCACCACCCAGCTCATCAAAGAGCCGGTGGGCGTGGTGGTTCACCTCTCTGTTTTGTCGTTCCAGCCCATCGCCGCCATTGACGGGAGCTTCAAGCTCGGAAGCTCAAGCTGAAGCAGCGGCAGCCAGTAGCAGCGCAGGCCACCACGCGCCTCAGGCGCCTGTTCAGCGTGCTCTGCGTGCGCCAGCAGGTCACCCTCGCTTCTCTCCGCACGCCCTGTCGCAAATCCCCGCCCGCGGCCCAGTCGGTTTCTCGCGTGCCAGCCAGTTAACTTTTTGCCCTTGCACTATAGCCATGATCTTACGCTGGTACAGTGTGCTGACCGGAAAGTTTCTCACTTATCCGGTCACCACGTACTCTCTCTCCGCGCTGCAACCGTTGCTAGCCCGCACCGGCGTCTCTCCCCGCACCCGCTCCAGCACTACACTCGCGTCTGCACACGCCCTCTTCAGCGCCCGCCTCTTTGCTTGCGTTCACCTCAGCGCGCAGAGCGCTACACTATACCTTCCTCCCACGCCCGCTCCCTCTAGCGTGTGCGCGCATCTTCGTGCCTGCGCCTACGCATTGGCCATCAGACGTCAGCTGCTGCCTCCAGACGGCTTAACTCGCCACGCCATCTTCCTCCAACAGACGCTTTCTCTCTCTCTCTTAGCACTCTCTCACTCCCTCCCGCAAACACATACACACACACTCTCGTACACACACACTTTCACTTGTACACACCTATATACACACTTATATATATATACCTATATATATATATATATATATATATATATATACACATACATACATATATATATATACATATTAGTACCTATACAATTATATATAAGTATATATACATACATACATACATATATATATATATATATACCTATATATATATATATATATATATACATAGTATGTATATATAACTATATATGTATATAGTTATATATATGTGTATATGTATATATATATATTAGTATAAGTATCTATGTATATAGATATATGTAGATATATATATACTACATATATAGATCTATGTGTATATGTATATATATGTATGTATATATAAATCTACATATATCTATATACATAGATACTTATACTAATAAATATATATACATATACACATATATATAACTATATACATATATAGTTATATATACATACATCTATCTATACATATATTTACATATCTATATATATATAAATATATATATATATATACATATATAACTACATGTACACCTATATAATTATAACCATATCTATATATATACATATAGATATATATTTACATATATACATATATATATATTTTTTCTCATATTAGCTACCACACGTTGTATCGTGGGAATATCTGCACCAGTTGCTGATATTCCCCAATACATGCGTACAGAAAGCGTCTTCGCACACATCTTCCACCCATCCATCCTACACTCCAAGTGGCACTTCGTCCTGATGGTTGCGTCTTCCTAGACGACGATCAACTCGACACCGTGCCACACGCCATTTCCACCTCCAACCCCACCCCTATATACATATTTAATATATAAATATATATATTATATTTACCTTATTTCTATTTCTCTTTCCTGCCATTAAAAAGATAAAAAAATATACAAAAGAGAAAAGATAATCCTTGACTTGCAAGTACTCGGTCTTGCGGATAACAAGACTAGTTTTGGAACCCTAATTTGGCTCGAAGTAAGAACCTAATTTTGAGGGTGTACCTCAAGGGCAAAAAAATTATCAGAAAAAAAAATCTTAAATAGAAAAACACCAAAACATAATAAACGAACGGAAGAGATTCGTTGTAAGAAAGGAGTAGAAACTTGTTCACCTCTAATCCCGCTTCCCTGAGTTCGACCCTAGGCCTAAAAGTAACCAAGATAAAATCAAGTAGGCCAGGTTAAAAATTTTGTAAAAAGATGGTTAGGCTCGATTTAGGGTAACCACTATACTCATTTCAACGATTAAATCACCATATTAACATAACCTATCTGGGTCTACACCACTAACCAACCTAAATAATGTTTGAACCTAGCTTAATTTGTGGATATTGCACTCATATCTTGCATATCATGCATTGCATCAGTCTATTTAGAATAAGATGAGATATCCTGCTATTTAATGATTTTTATTGCTATTTGCAGGTAATAAAGTAATCCAAGATGGAGATAGTGGAATAAAGCAATAAAGGAAGAAGACTGATCCAGATAAGAGGAGTGAGGAGGATAGCCTTATCCCTACCCTTAGAAACCCTAGGACAACCTTCCCAAACCCAAAACCACCTCCATTAGGACACCTTAGCCTCAAAACCCAAACATGGATAGCACTATCCATGTTCTTATCCACCTTACCCCTTTCCTAAATGCTTAGGAACCAAAACCCACCTTAGAAAACCTAAAACCCACTCTCCAACACCTTTTAGGACGTCCAGACATCCGGCTGGACATCTGATTTCTACAGAATAACAATCCAAGAAGCCAAAACTCATACTGACACAAAACTGGACATCTAATTTAATGTCCAAACATCCAATTTTGTAGTATAAGACATCTGACCACTATCCTAGACGTTTGATACTACTCTTTGGTTCCTGATTTTGGTGTTAGAAGCCCTAGCTTGCCTATTTTGACCTAGGAACCCCACCAGACACCCTAGGAAACCTAATTAGAGACCTCCTAAGCCTAGTCCACTATCCATAGCCCTACTTATCCTATCCCTAACCCAATTGAACCATCCCATACCTAATTGGGTGCATAAATAGTTGATTCGGTGCACCTGAGCTCAACTGGATCCACCCAGGATCTAATTGACTCATACCTATTAGGATTACCCTAGCCTACTCGCATGCACACATCCAATTAGACTTAACCTAGACCTAATTAGGTTCACTCCTATCCAATTAGACTTTCCTAAGCCTAATTAGGCCCACACCCACTTAATCTAGATTGACCCAACCTATTTAGCACTTAATCCTACCAAAACCCACAACCTAGTCCTAGGAAAAATACACACCCGCACCCACACACTCACCTTCCCATTCTACCCCTACCAAACCCATGCACACTCTCTTGGAAACCCTAAAAACTTGTGTCAAACCTAGATCCTAAAAATGTGGCATTAGCTAATTTTGGAGCCACCAAAAGTGGCAACCAAATGGAGCCTTCCATAAGGGCAAAGAAAGAGCCACGAAATTGCACCATCTCCATTCATTCTCTCCACTCTCTCAACTTGCGACCGCACCTCCTCCTCTCCCTCTCAAGGCCATCCTCCTCCTCCAAGTCTCCCTCCATGGATGACTAGGAAGAAGCTCTCCTCCAAGCTTCTTCAAGGGTGGCAAGAAGAAGAAGAGCATAAGGATGCAACACCTTCTCGTTTCTTCTTGTGGGCATGCCCTCTTCTTCCACCAAAGAGGATCCACACCTCCATTTTCTTTTCTTCTTAGATAGCCATAGAGAAGACCCCCCCTCAAGGTCTTCTCAAGGACGACCATTGGTAGAGAAAGGGTGCAACACCCTCCTCTCTCCACTTGGGTGCACACACCCATTCTCCTCTCTAGTGGATGGCCAAGAAGGCTTCTCCTTAGCCTCTCTTGGTTGATCCCTTTCTTTAGTTTAGCTTTATTTCCATGTATCCAGATTTTATAGTGACTTAATTTTCGATGCATGATACTCTTGTCTAATGGTTTTATGTGCATGTTGCTATTATGTGATAATCTTTTATACATAAATAATATCATGATGTTTCTATGATTGATTGTCCTCATGTTTGCTTGTCTTCATGTTATTTAGGTTTGTCACACCAAGCACGACCACCATGGCCTCACGTAGATCCATGCAGTCACTTAGGTTTTCACTATCACATCTAGATCTTGATTTCATTTTATGTTTCAAAATAAAGATCAAAAACACAAAAAGACAAAAATATTAGGTTAGAGTAGATTTAGGTTGGATTAAGTCGATCCAAATCTCGACTTGTTTTCACGCCTCCCAGAGACGAACGACCGGGACTCAAGCTTTCAAAAGAATAAAATCAATCGAGTTTCGTTATTACAAATATTTTTGTCAAGGGGATTTCGCGACTATACTACAACGTTGTTTTTCAAAAATGCACGATTTCCATGCTTGTCAGACGCCTATGCGTTCCTAGGGATGAGGAGTTGTTGAGAGAGCTCCTGACTAAGGTGCACGAGTCCAGGTTTACCATACATCCTGGGAACACAAAGATGTACCATGATTTAAGATGCGACTTCTGGTGGAGAGGGATGAAGTGGGATGTTGGTCAGTTTGTTTGATAAGTCCACTTTAGTGGACAAAATTAGAACCTAAGTACATGATTAATGAGATAAGAAATGAATTTAGAGTATCCATTATATTAGCAAAATTATATAAGAGGTAAATTCATCATTTCATGCATTACATCATTATGAAGGGTAATTTGGGTGGAATTCTACTCAATTTGGAATGCCATTTGATTCGTTACATGGAAGGAAAAATTTCTCCACTTTCCATTAGAATTATTTTCCATGAAAATCCTTTCTTTGGAAGTCTCGTGCAAGAGGAAAAAATCAAAGAAAAGGAAAACAATAAAAGGGGAAACAAATTGACAGATATATCTCTCTCTCTCCCTCACGAATATCTCTTCCCCAAATTTCTCTCAATTCCTTCTTTTTTTTGGCAACATAAAATGACGATTTTGTTTCTCTCAATCACACTAATCCTCTCTCTCATTCTCTTTATATAACAGGAAAAAAGAGGCACAGCGGTCATCTCTCTCCTCTCTCCAGGATAGGTCCTCCCTCTCCAATCGTCTCCCCTCCACGGGGAAGAAGCTCTCTTTCTCCACCTCTCCTCCCTACAGGCAAGCACCTTCACCGTGTGCCTTCTCCGCCACCGCGAGCCTCCGTCGACACTACGACTTCTCCCTTTCCACGACCACGAGTTTCCCACAACTGCACTCCAGCAACCTCTACCGCATGACCATGACTCTGCCATCGTGAGCCATCCGTCCATGACCGTGCTTCCTCTCGACGAGCGTGGTGACAGCATGCTCCTCGACACCACGTCCTCCTCCTCTAGTTGCGTAGCAGCGGCAACCTCCTCTCCAATCGTGCGTCCTCCATCATCACCCACGATTGCGTGCCGTCCATGACATCATCTTCCTCCTCCCACCACCGCTCACTCAGAGACCCACCAACGCACGAGAAAAAGGGAGCCACCCTTCACCTTCTTCCTTCCACTCAGCCATGACAAAAGCACCTTCTCCAGCGGCCACCACACCACGTCGACCTCCGCACACAGCAGCAACATGCTTGACTTCCTCGGTGCACGCAAACCTCTCCACGACCATGAACAGCAACTTCTTGCATGGCCTCTCCTTCTTCCTCTTCTTCTTCTTCTCCAACAGGGAGGAGGAACCCAACACCGCTGGTTACACCCCACACGCAGCCGCCACTACATGCCACCGTTCTCCATGCCGTTGCCTTTGTTGAGCACTCCTCGACCTCACAAGCTCGGCCATGCCCTTAGACACGCCACCTGCGACCACATCCACCGGTGAGCAGCCTCCACCGTCGCTATTCCTCCTCATCGCCGACGTCAACTATGGTTGCCGTTTGAAGTGCCACCACCACTATCGAAAAGCTGTCATCGTGGTCAACCTTCCTTGAGCTCCTCAACTTTCGCCATCAACTCCTCTTCTCGCGTGAGAAAAGGAAAGACATCCTCTATTTTTGGGTTAAATAGTTATTACATTGAATGCCATTGTGAACTCTTGATTTTTGAATTTTGGTTATTTTAATGAGGTAACATTGTGGCAACACCCTCATATTCTTGCATTATTATTCACCTCATGTTTACATCTGTTGATTGCATGAAATTGCAATTTCGATTTACATCCTAACCTGCATGCAAGTAAAATTTACATAGGATGCCACTGTTCATGCACTATTTACATATTTAGAGCTTCGATTTCTTACATGAAATTTATGTAATGAGCCTGTGATTTCTCTATAAATTGGAAATTCACATTCAGAGCAGCATATCCATTGATTCATTTGACGAATATTTCTGTAAACATGCTTGTTGCTTATCTGTGATTTGTTGTAGTTGTTCCTCCCTATGGATTCGATCTGACTTTTTATGGTTAGTTTTATTGATAAATACTTTTGATCTGGGATTTTTCCACCACGTGATTTCACTACGACGACATATTTTTCTAACATCATATTTGAAAAGCAAAAAATTGCCTTGATCATTGTTCAGCAGTGTTTGGTATGCGAGCAGGTGAAGGCTGAGCACCAGAGGCCTACAGGGCCATTGCAGCCACTTCCTGTGCTAGAGTGGAAGTGGGAAAGCATCACCATGGACTTGGTGGTGGGTACACTAGTTACCCAACAAGGACACGACGTAGTTTGGGTGATTGTAGATCGGTTGATGAAGATGGTACGGTTTCTGCCAATCCGAGTAACCTTTAGGCCAACACAGCTAGCGGAACGATACATCAGAGATGTGGTGCACTTGCACGGAGTTCCTCGTGAGATCGTATCCGACAAAGATACTCGTTTCACTTCTCAGTTCTAGGTAGAGTTTCAGCAGGCCTTGGGGATGCGTCTGAGGTTCAATATAGCCTACCACCCCCAGACCAATGGGTAGTCAGAGCGCATGATACAGACACTTGAGGACCTCCTGCGTGCCTGTGTACTAGACTAGAGAGGGTCCTGGGAGGAGCATTTACCCCTGGCAGAGCTCGCATACAATAACAGTTATCATTCGAGCATCGGCATGGCACCTTATGAGGATTTGTATGGGAGGAGGTGTACTGCACCCTTGAGTTGGGTCGAGGTGGGGACCAAGTGGGAGGTTGGTCCCAGGCTGATCCGACAGAGTTAGGAGGTGATAGAGTAGATTCACAGATGACTCCGCACTGTCAGGAGCAGGCAGAAGAGTTATGCCGACAAGAAGCGCAGAGAGGTGTAGTTCAAGGTTGGGGATCACGTCTTTCTCCATGTTTCGCCCATGAAGGGCTTGCAGCATTTTGGGGTGAAGGGAAAGCTTGCACCAAGGTTTATGGGACCCTTTGAGGTCCTGAAGTGGGTAGAACCCGCTGCTTACCGGCTTGCCCTTCCTCCCCAGCTTTCTGGAGTGCACGACGTGTTCCACGTGTCCAACCTCAGGAAGTACGTCGCTGATCCCAGCCACGTTCTGAGCCACGAGATCATCAAGGTGGGGGACGACCTGACCTATCCCAAGAGGCCAGTACAGATACTAGACAGAGTCGTTCAGAGTCTGAGACGAAAACAGGTGCCACTGGTGAAGGTTCTTTGGAGAAGCCAGCGGTACGAGGAGACGACTTGGGAGCCGAAGGCGGCAATGCGGGAGTGGTTGTTAACAGGGTGAGATCTGTTTTATAAAGAATAAAGGATGTTGCATCGTAGTAAAGTGGAAATCACCTTGTAAATAAATAAGAATTTTTATTACTCGAATTGTTAAGTCCGAGGTCGAACACAGGGAGCAAATGAAATTTATTCACTAATCTCAATCAATGTAATTTGAACACTTAAATATACTCAAAATCTAATTCAGAATATAATGCAGGAGTTTATGAATTATAAAATGTAGCAAAATAGAGAGATTGAGAAGAATTGGATAAAAAGTGTTTTGACTCTTCTTCTCTTTGACTCTGTTCTTCAGCTTCTTCTTTCTTCTTTCTTTTCTTCTTCTTTGGTTCTTCTTTCTACCTTCTCCTTCTTGACTTCTCTTCCATCTTCTTTCTTTCTGTGACTTTCTCTGCCTTTAGCTTCTTTCTTCTTCCTTCTCTTCTTTCTTTAGCTTTTCCTCTTTCTTCTTTCTCTAGCCTTGGCTGCTTCTTTTCTTCTTCCTTGGTTTCTTTCCTTCAACTTTGCCTTGCCCTTTTCTTTAGCCAAACCCTTCTCTGCTACAGTGTTTCCTTCTCTGGCTGGCCGTACCTTCTCCTTCCTTATATCTTCTTTAGTTTCCTCTTTCGCCTCAGCTGCCTCTTCCTTCCTTAGCTTCTCTGCACTTTGCTTTTCTTCTTCCTTCTTGCCTTAGCTTCCTTTAGCTTCTTCCCTAGCTTCAGCTTCCTCTTCCTTCTTCTTTTTCTGCGGTTGCACCTTCCTCTTCCTTTCTTTTTTTCCCTGCACACACGAGTGCAAAACCTACCCCTACCCTCCCCTGCATACCCTCTCTCTATCTCTCTTAGGTTCGCTCTCCCAGAGCCAATCGGGTAATCGGGTCGGGCAAGCCAGGTCCGCGGAGCATGGGTCGCGGATGAGGTGGGTAAGTAGGCGAGGAGACCTCACCCTGGGTTCTGAGTCAATAAGCAGGAAACACAAATTCAACTTAAAGCACTCACCGCGCTTCAACCTTTCAGAGGTGGGACTAAAAGTCCCACCCGCTTCGCTCATGCACCTGCAGGAGAACTTTGCCTAATTGCTACAGCTATGATCCTTGCAAAGCCACTCACTTGGTTGGACACGTGCACGAGACCAACCCGCGCCACCTGGGCCTGTTCGCCTAGAGCGCAGCTGCGTGGAGCGAGCTTACAAGCAAGCTTTCTTGTGCTTCAATGGCGGCAGGGGGTCGGACCTGCACTTCACAAATACGGCCTTGTGGCCTCATTAAACCACATGGGGAGCTTCGTCGTGGCACGACGAAGGTGTCTAGGTGGGTGGGTGGCCACGAGGTGTTCTAGGCATGCGTGCCTAGGTCGCTCTACGGTCGTGAAATTGGGTTTGGTCGGGGGGAAAGTGTGGAGGTGTTGGTGGTCGATGGAGATGTGGATAAGGATCAGTGGATGGTGGCGGAGGTTATGAGGGGTTTGGCGAGGCGTGTGGAAGCCTGGAGCGATGGAAGCGCCTTCGTCGGTGGTCGGATGGAGATGAGAATGATGGTGGTGGTCTGCGGCGTCGAGGGGATAAAAATAGCAATAAAGATAGGGGAAATAAGGAGAGGAGAGAGGGAAAGAGTTCTAAACTAATTTAATGGACGAAAGGGGATAGGAGGGTGGCTGGCCATACCTGCCGCCACCGGAGAAGATGGTTCCAGTGGAGGGAGAATGGCAACAACGAAGGGGCTTTTGGCGTGCATGCGGGTACGACGCGACACGAAGGAAGGAGGTGAAGATGGCTCTACCACTAGTATTGTGGCAGAGTGACGAGAAGGAGGAGGAGTCGCCGGAGCCTACTGGACACTTGACCGGAGGAGAAGGGAAGAAATTGGAGGTGGTTCTCCAGCCAAGCCAAGCTGATTTTGAGCGGCCGGAGATGAGGGTCCTTTTATAGGTACTGGAAGAGGCTATTGTGCTTGGAAGACAAGCTTCCAAGTGCAAGAATCCTCATCGGTGAAGGAATATGAGAGACACCCATATCTCTCATGGGTTCGCACGAGAGATTGGATGCGAATCAGACCTTGGAATTCCGTTCAGACGATAGGGAATTCCTTAGAGAATCTCCCTTTCAAATCTAAGAGGAGATCTCTGAGGAATCAGGGAGTAATCCTCCTTGAATCCTCACCGGAGTAGGACTCCTCCACTGTAATGGCGGAGGAACCTAAATGCAAAGAGTGGCGAGGAAGATAGGGGGGTCTATGCAATGATTTTCAAAAGCTGGTGGTCAAAATGTAATTGGGTGGATTGCTTTGCAAAGTAGGTCAAGGTGACCTCCCCTTAGGTCCAAATTTTGGTACAAACCTAATTTGGACCTAAGGAATCCAATGGTGAAGTTGGATTTTAGGTTTGACCATGTTTAACTGGATATTTTACACAAAAATCCAAATTAAGGTAAATAATTAACTAGGATGCCTACTTAGGTCAAAATAGGTTTCAAAGGCCAATTTGAAGGTTCTAAACCCTATGGGATATTTTTCCATGAATTTTAGAGGGTTTAGCTTATTTTTATCCTGATCGAAACTTTGTTGAACTAAGTGAGTCTGTTTTAGGATTACAAAAAGTCATTTAATTCTTATATTACACATGAACCCTTTTCTGACTGAGCCAACCCACTTTTTCTCTTCTTCAGACCATTTGACCTATGTTTAGCCTCTGAGAAATCCCGTTGATGTACTGCAATGGTAAAATTGCAGTTTTACCCTTTTTTCATGTTTCTTCTTAGAACAATTATTCCTTGAATTAGGCCCTTCACTTGGTTATGTAGGAGCTTTTATTCTCTTTTCTAGGTCAAAATGAGCCACTTAGGGCTCATGATGGTGTTCCCATCAGCGGTACCAGGAGGTTTTTGAGGGTACGTCTCTTCAGACCTACTTCAGTCCTCTTTAAGTTTGTTATGTGTTTTTACGTTACTTTATCCGCACCGTACGTAGCTCAAGTTTTGGAGACGAAACTTCCTTTAACTTTGTTATTTTGAAATGACCCGATGCCTGTTTAGGGTGTTTAAGACATCTGGACTAACCATCAGACATTTGTCCGGACATCTAGATGAAGGGCCAGACGTTTGAAAGTGGGAATTTTCATACGTTCTTTGCGCTCTACGTGCGGGCGGCGCTCAAAGCTTCTCTCTCTTCTCCATACCCCTCACCCCTAAACCCTAATCCCCTTCTATTTAAATACCCTCTTCCTCTCACCCACGCCACTCTCCACCAGCCACCACCATTTCCAGTCGTCCTCCCTGTGCAGCCGTGGCAAGGGTTAGGAGGGAGAGCGAGAGAGAGATAGAGGGTGAGCGAGGGAGAACGAGAGGGAGAGAGAGGAGATTTTAGGTTGCAGGAGCTCGATGGAGCTCGAGGAGGAGTTTGTGGGAGAGAGGAGGATGCCAGCGGGGAGCTTCTCAAGATCCTGCAGCTGCTAGAGCTACCGCTACATCGACTGAGGGCGAAGGCACGAGCGGGGCAAGCTACGCAAAGGAGTCCTGATACTGGAAGTCCTCCAGTATCAGACATCTAGAGGGTCGATCAGATGTCAGTAGAGGCAACAGGATGTCCGGAGCTAAAGCCAAATGTCTGAAAGCATAATATCACGCAGAGGTACGTGTTCCCTGCGCTACTTTCCACCATGCAGACCGGAGCGTAGGAATGTTGGGCTGAGAATGGGTCAGCGGCTTCGTACATAGGTGAAGGGCATTGGAAAGGCACGCGGTGTGCTTTTCCAGGCACTTTTGGACATCTGACCACATCGTCAGACGTCCGACGGCACTTTCAGATGATCAGAGGCATAGTTCAACGTCTGGAACTTCCTTCAAACGGTTGCAGAAGGATCTGGATGTTTGAGGAACCCGTAGGAGACACAAGGTAAGATCTGACGTCTTTTAAGACATCTGGGACTAGTCCCAGACGTCTGATTTTGGACAGTAATCATTTTTTTTTTAGCCTGTTCAAGGCCCAAACGAAATAAGATTTCCGCAAACGAAGTACCATTATTTTCCACTCAAGTTTCTCTATGTGTTAGTGTAGAGTACCTACTGTTTTGAGCTCGTCCACCGTAAATTAGTCGCTAGTATAGGTTGCCAGCCGGTGCCGTGTTCGGGGCCTGCGGAGACGATGAGATCTGCGGTGCAGGCCCCCATTCTTACCATGATACCCGGTAGAGTGGTTTAATTCTTTTGTTAAGATGTAAATAAATAATATGCTTGCTTAGATAAAATTGATTGAAACTCTAGGATGTGGAATGAACCCTAGGGTAGAAATGTATGAGCCTGATGTTGAGCTATATTGTTCACTTTAGATGCATGTTTAACTAAATTGCTAGCAATGTGTATTAGTTGATTTATGAGTTTCCTTGTCAGATATGAAAATAAGAGTTGCCTGCTATGTAATGGAAAAATGGAGAGATGAATAATATGATCCGAATGTTGATAAATGAGATGAATATGAGCACGAACCCTACAGGGAATTAGGAGTAGAACTCCTGTGTATGAAAGGAAATCTGGTATGTAGACAGGAAGTGAGCTGGCCCTTGTGTACACGGTACCAAAGAGAGCAACTGTCCCTTTTAGTGTAGAGGGGGAGCCAGCCACCCCTTGGGTTGAGACCTGGGGTAAGACTGGTCACTCTACACCGACTCCTGTTGGCCCTCGCGTACGTGATATCGAGGTGAGCTACTAGTGTAGGGAGGGAGCTAGCCTCCCCATGGGGCCAGGGTTAAGACTAACCAACCTACATCGACTTTTAGGCCCTCTGGGTAAAGCAGGGTAGTCAGACGAGAGTATGAGGACTGTGGAGGGGCGAGACCCTTGTTTTGTTCTAAGGGGCGAGATCCTTGTTTTAAGAGGGCAAGGCCCTATACTATTCCGTGCTGTACTTTAGGCATACCCGCTAGCGGAAACGACTTACCGCATATCAGTGCAGGGTAGCTACTCGTGCACTTAGCATGTGTGCCGTAGTCACCGCTACGTCGTGACAGTGACCCTGGGGTGGTTGACTAGGTGGTTGGACTACTGTAGGGGACTCTCCCGACTAGGAGAGCACCACGTGTACCTTCTACTCCACAAAAAGACTGCAATCAAGATCATTCCCACAAGGAACAAGCAAGATCAAGAAATACTTGGATCCTTGTGAAATAAATGAGCCAGAAATACATAAATGAGTTAAATAGAAATGAGAATAAAACCTGGTTACTTGTTTTACCTTACTTGCACATACTTAATGTAAACACCACTCTACTCAGCATTCGCTGACTCTGTCTTTTCGTAACCCTATTCAGGACCAGGAGCTTAGCAACCCAAGTTTCTAGCTGTAGAGGGTGCTGGGCCCAGCCGAGCCCAGCCGTAGTCGTTTCTTTCTAGCTCTTTCAATTTTTTGCTGTTGTAGTGAGTAATAGACATCTATTTTACTATTCCCATTACTTTCTATTTTCTTTTCGCTGTTGTTGTTGTGGTGGCATGTACTATTTTGAGACAGTTTGCTCTAGTTTCCTTTACTATTTCGCTTTTCCTTTTGCTTAGTTATAATGCATGTGTGGATGTGGTATTATTTCTTGCTTTTGGTTATTTCTTGTTGGATGACTAATGATGATGGAAGTCGTGGTCATGATTGTTGTTGTTATAATGAATTGATGTTGCTGTAGTAAATGGAGGAAATACAAACCATTATTACGACCATTTTTATTTAATTAACTAAATTTTTTACTGGTTTATTCCAGGTCGTTCACTAGGAGGCAGTTATTGATTTAGATCACTCTCTAGGTCCATAATTATTCTTTAATTCCAAAAATGATTAATTTTATATACAATCAATAATGAATGAATGAATGAATCTATGAAGAATGAATTAAAATTTCCATGATGTATAGAAAAAAATTAATAAAAGTGCTTTCAAAAATCTACTTACAAACAAGCATCAAATGATACATAAGTATATTTTATACTATCTATTTATAAGTTATATTACTAGTACTTACATACACATACATTACTAACTCATATTACATAGCATACTAACTTAACTTACTATACTAACATATATAGTAACACATATAATAGCTACAGTGACAGATATAAACGTCACTGGACCCAAAATAATATATACAAATTGTAAGAAGGAAACCAGGGTCTATAGCGACAGTTACTTTGCCTACAGTGACACTTTATTCTATTAGTAAAGGTATGAAGTTATATATAAATGTAAATAGCTATACTGCATATATATATATACTTTAGTTTTCTTGTACATATTTATTTATATGGGTTTCTATTCTGTATATACATTATACTTATAAGTATTTTTACCCTCTCTTTCACTCCTTACTTCTCGTCTGCATTTCTTCTTCTTAACTTTATTCGTCTTAAGTTCTCTGTTTAGACAGTGTCATTACGGCTCTTAATTAATCAAAAATTTGTTTAATTTGTGGGCACTCTTTTCGAGGGATACACAACACCCAGAGGATGGGACCAGACCTCTACTAAGCGTGCCCTAATTTCTCATTAGGCTGCTTAATTACATGTTTATGCTCATATCTTTGAACTTCACAGCCCGCACACACTCGGGCCCCTGGCCCCCACACACATTCTCATCTCATGCTCAATATATGCTCAAGTGTATCATAGGTATTCGGTTGTTCGAGCACCCGGCGCCCATGATGACCGGATAGCCTATCTAACAAAAATAATTTAAAACGCTGCGCGTGCTCGCCCGCCCATGATGTGGGACTATCTAGGCGCAAGCATAGCGCTGAAATTTCAGGTTGCAGTGCAGCATTCGTGATTTTGGCCCTCAATTCGAGGGCCATAATTTATTAGTTATTAAAAATAAATTATGTGAAAATAAAGTATTTATATAGTACTATACAATTATACAATTACTTTGGATTTTTAATTATATTTACTGTATAAATAAATTAGCTAAAATATACAGTTTATACATACTTATTTTTAGGTTTTGTTTCTTAATTACGGATAAATTAGTTATTATATGATCTAATTGACCTTATACATAGTTAGTATACATGTCTAATTATTTTATAAACATTTTTATTATATTTTACAGATTTAATTTATATTTTATTTACATTTAAATAACAAATTTTTGGACTATTTTATTTGTAAATTAAATTTAGATAGTGTATATATTATAAATATACTTAAATTAGGTGAAATTACTTAACATACAGTAGTATACATATACAGTATAAATTAACTTAGTTTGAACTTAAATTACTAATTTATTTTAATTTAATCTAATAACTTAACTATTAACTTAATAAATTAATTATTTATTCTATATATGTGATTAAATTAAGGTACCAAGTTCAGTATGTTTATTATATACGTATAAATATATATATAGTCTTATAACTTAATAAGGTTATTTATAGTACTTATTACCTATATGGCTTTATTATACATATACATTAGTTTAATTAATAATTAGCTATATAATTAAGATATATATAGTATAATCTAACTTAAATATTTACTTTACATATTACAATACATACATAAGTTATTTAACTTATAGATATGTATACTTTACATTATAGGTAAGTAAGCTTACTATATAGCTTAAATAAATACTTATATACATATTATACAAGGGGTTTTTACTATTTTTAGAGCTTTTTTCAGTTTTTATGGTTTTTATTTATGTTATGGAGGTAGGAGATGCGAATGAAAGAAATGGATGAGGAGGAAATGTTTTTGGTGCTTTTAGAAGTATGTTCTTTAATTAAATTCCATGGTATACAGAACCGTCGACTAGCAAATTATACCAAGTCGGGGGTTCTATATACCATGAAACTTGGTATGAAGTTAGAGAACTATCTGATCTTCAATCAAACAATTTTGTTTTATTTTTTTAGAATTTTTTTAATGATTTTTATTTAAATCCCAAGTTCACTCATCCTAAGCCTTTAAAGGGGTTTTTAACATGTCCTAAGGGCTCAGGATGAGGCCTAAATGTCTAAAAGGCAGGGAACTACCTTGAATGTGTTCATTCTAAGTTATGAAATAGGTAAAAGCAATTAGGCATGCAACTCAAGATGAATTTTAATTAAATTCATATAGTGGATAGTAAAACTCATTATTTAGCTGACAAAAGATTAAAGAGATTTAATTACAAGCCTTCAACAGATATTACAAGTCAATTACAGTAAAGGAAAGCTTATATACAACTGATACAACATTTCACATCAGTAAACTTCTAACATGACTAGATCGAAGCTACTATCCACATGGTGATAAGAACTTGGGATCCTGCTAAAATAGCAGGAAGAAGCTAGTTACTGCAGCAGATCAGAAATCAGAAGAGCTGCTAACATAATCCCCATCATCCAACCAAATCCCTCTTCAGATGTCTCAACTGCTGCTACAGTTAACTCATCTAAAGAGGAACGAATTTGCAGCAGGACAAAGGAGTTAATTCCAACCTGTACTTTTTGATCTAACCCTTAATATCCCAGATCAGATTATAGACAATCTGGTCAAGGATTAAAAAGGGTTAGTTCAAGGAGCACTTGACTGGAGTTGAGGAGAGGAATGTAGCTGCTTCTGCAGCAATTACTATAGGTCTGGGATTGAAACACATAAAACATAAATTAGTAATTCATTCAACACAATCTGACAAGGATCTCAATTTAGAGAAAAACCACTCGGGATTACAAATCAAAACCAAAATCCCTTGTCAGTAGCATTTGATCAAACCCAAGTTAAAAAGGGCAACTGATCTGATTCTTTCTAATGCTATAGACAGCATGTAGAAAGAATCAACTCAGTCCAATGAAACCCAAACACTCCAATCCCAGAGTTCTGGAACCATAAGGAATATGGATAATTCCTTAGGTTAGGAAAATCGATTTGCTCCTAAAATCATCTAAAGGATGCAAGGTAGAGTCTCAAATCAACTAAGTGATTTTTCATTAACTCATCCATGCATTCAAGATAGTGTAAAGCTCATGAAAATTCAGTTCAGATCATGACACTTCTGAGGTGAATTTTGACTTCAAAATCACCTCAGATTCCTTGCCAAACAATGAATCAAAATTAAAAAAAACTCAGTCTGCTAGATCAAACATTCAAAAATCAAGTGGTTCAAATTCATTGCAATCTAAATTTCGATATCAATCTAGGAAACCAATTTTCTTTAAAGCTCAGATCAGGGGCTTTTGTGAGCAAAATGAAGTGAGTGAGAAGCCCCTAACATGATTTTTGACGCTAACTTTAGATCTGATATCAGAAGATAATCAGATCTAAAATTAGGTCTGATGAGTGGGTGAAAAAGTGAGAAATCAATCGAGGGAATCAGAAGTAGAATGGAAACATGAAAAGGGAAAAAATTTATGATAAATGGCTATGTGAACCATCCCCTCTGATCTGGAATGATCAGAGGAGGTAAGGGGAGTGAATCTACTCTAATTCTACCCCTACTGCTAAACTAAGAGAGAAACAGAATTAATCACTACAAATTACTCTAATTCTACTATTAATCTACTTAACTACTGCTACAGCTAAATTACAAAATACTAAAACTACTCTAATAGGAAGAATGGGACCTATGGGTCCTTAGCCGGTGGCAAGGAGGAAGAAAGGAGGGAGATGACTCCAGCAGAGGGAAAAGCCTTCTAGTGGGGCTTCAGAGTCATCCTCAGGTGCTATGAGGTCCTTAGCAATGAGGAGGTCGAAGAAAAGTTAGGGATTTCACAGCTGTTGGCTGTGAAATCAGGGATTTGGTGGGGAGGGCAGCTGGAGTAGAAGAATGACCGCTAAGAATGTAGGAGAGAGTGATCCCCTGCGCACATGACCACTGAGGTGCTTAAGTAGCAATCTCAGTGGCTCAAATCACCGCACAGGTGAAGATAGTCGTTGATGCAATTGGCGGCAAGGATGAGAGGCAAGGAGTGCGCAAGTTGCCAAATTAAAAACTGACTGTCGAATGGGATCTGGGGAGAGGGGTGAGCACACGCACCGCTTCACGCGAAGCTTCGATTCAGATCAGGCCGTAGATCAAGATCACGAGAGATGGACGGCCAAGATTTGCCAAGTTCTTCACGCGCTACAGTGCGTGTGAAGAACTGCAGGTGGCTACATTCTGTTGGAAAAATTGTAGGGAGAACCCCTTCACAAAGGGGTAGAAGAATTGTGCACAGGTCCATAAGTGGAAGAAATAGTAACTGGACAAACCCTAATGGCTTTCAAAGGGGTCCCTGCAGGTTACAAATAGGTCCAAAAAGGTTTTCTAAAGAAGAGAATGTGATGCATGAAGAACCTAAGTGTAAACTCTAAGTTTCAAGGCCTTAATGATGTCCAAATGCCTTCAAATTTTTATATGTGCTCAATTGAACATTTAAGAAATTAATTGTACTTTTGATTTGGACTTTTAAACTTGTTTATGTGTTCAATTAACACTTGGATCACTATTTGACCTTTATCTTAAGAATATCTTGTTTTATGACCTAATTATGCAATTTTAACACAGAATCAAGGTTTTAGGCCTTTTTCTTTGATTCCCATACTTAACCCTTTTCATCTGTTAATTTGATATTGTTTAACCCAGTGTCTAGCTTAACTTTAGCTTTTTAGCTATGACGAGTAGCCACTCATCAACTAGGTCTTAGGATTAATCAAGGCAAGCCGATCTCGGGTCCTGTAGGGATCTGGGAACTGGGTCGTAACAAGAATTGATGAAGAATTGCGGCAAAACCAAGGTAAGGAGCATAGTATGAGATTCTGGAGCTTTTATAGAGATCCTAACTGAGCTCTAGATAAATAAACAGGCCCAATTTGGCTTGTGATTAAAGCACAAGACACCCAAGAATCTCATGGGTTCGAAGGGGTAACAGGTGTGATTTGGGATCCCAAATTGCCTTTAGAGGATTTCTTGTAATGTGAACACCAATCCCACCAAATTTGGTGGGATTTGGTGTTGATTTGAGTAGGATTAGGTGCAGTCAAAAGCTTCTTGGAGGTCGGTTGACCTCCAATGGTGGCAGGGACTTGCTTGCAAAGAAGATAACAAATTTTGGGGGACTAAATGCAAGGAATTCAAAAGCTAAGGGCTTGATTGAGAGAAATAGAGTTTTTTTCTTTTTTTTGAAACTGAGAGGAAAGCTATCGTGCTACGATAGCAATCCGAAGGACATTTTATTTCATACTGTTTAAAAAGAAATAAGGAGAACTACACATTGGATCCCCATCTATATATGAGGGACCAGCATTCATTTACAATTTGCACACAGCATACTGGTCTCTCCTGAAATAATTTCTCATTTCTCGCCGTCCATACACACCACAAAGTCACAGCCATATGCATATGTGGTCTTCCAAGTGTTGCAAACCTCTGCCATAGGGACTCCCATGTGGGTAAAGGTTCCTGACATATTTTTCTCCATATCATATCTGTGACCAAGCATGAAGAGAATATATGGGATAAGCTATTAGTGTGCAACCTGCATAGATAGCATTCATTTAATGTTGCCCCCATTCTTTTATGTCTGAGATCTCCAGTCATCAAACCTTCCCTCCTGCACAACCATAAAAAAATTTGTACTTTGAGTGGGATCTTCAATAGCCATATCTTCTTGTCAACAAGGTCACTTTCCCTACTCCTGGTGGATCTGATTATTTCTTTAAATGCCCGCTGGGAAGTGTACCTGCCATTCCAAATATATGTGTCCTCCACGCCAGGCCTTAGACTAAAGTTCTGCAAAGCTGAGATCAGGTTCTACCTTTCCACCCATAGCGAGGTGCCCACTCTGCTGGTTTCAAATTCGTCCAGAGTCCAGTAGTCGCTAGTTTCAGACCACAGGCTGCTGGCTGAAGCAGCTTTGTCTACTGCAGCCATGTATGCTCTTGGATAGGAGTCTTTCAAAATACCCAACGATGACCATTGTTCATTCCAGAAGCTAAACTCTTGGCCATCTCCAAGTTTGGGCTGCACCAAATGGCAGTTGCTTTTGATAGCTAGAATAACCGATCTCCAAAAGGGGGATCGTCTGACTAGGAATAGCCTCTTCAACCTACTGTTTGAGTAGCCATAGCAGTCCTTAACAAGTTCTGTCCATAGTTCTTCCTTGCCATCGAAAATCTTGATCGCCCATTTAATCAAAAGGGCCTCATTGAATTCTTTAAGAGCCTTGATCCCCAATCCACCCTCTTCCTTTGGCCGGCATGTGTTCCTACTTCATAGGCTGCATGAATCTCCCCTCATGTCAAGCCCCTTTCTAAAAGAACTTCTTTCGCATTACATCTACCCGTTTCCAAATATATTTTGGGGCTTTAAAGATAGAGAAGTAGAACACTGGGATAGAAGTAATAACTGAATTTAAAAAAATCATTCTTCCACCTTTTGACAAAAATCTACTACTCCATCCTTCCAACTTGATAGAAATCTTGTCAAAGAGAATATTCCAGTCACTCTTCCACAATTTCGAGCACCGCAGTGGCAGTCCCAGGCATTTGATTGGCAGTTTTGAGCGAGGCGTTCCCAGCGTAGCTGATAGTGTTTCTTGCTCTTGTTCATTCAGGCCAAAGCAGATCAAGATACATTTCTCCCCATTTAGTTTCAGACCTGATATGTCTCCAAAGATCTTCACCATGTGTCCTAGAGCATGAGCTGCAGCTATTGTCCCCTCCACAAAGAAGATCGTGTCATCTGCATATTGTAAAATAGGGGCCATAGCCCTCCTATTGGATAGAGAATAACCTCTTATAACACCAGCCTCTGTCAATTTACAGGCATATGTAGCGAGCCCATCAACTGCAGGATTGAATATCAAAGGGGCTAATGGGCACCCTTGTCTAACCCCACATTGAGGTTGAATCCAAGCTCCACATGGTTTCCCATTGATCAGTGGAGAGAAGGAAGTAGTTGTAATGCACCACTTCATCCACTGGATCCAAATGAGAGGGAAACCTCTTCTTTTGAATACTTCCAGATGTAAGGCCATGAAACCAAGTCATATGCCTTTTGGAAATCCACTTTCCACATAAATGCTTTGCATTTCCTTCTATACCACCCACACACCATTTCCTGGGCCATGATGAACGATTCCTGAAAAGATCTGTTAGGCAGAAAGGCCGATTGTACAGGGTGGATCAAGCGCTGCAAAACAGTCCTCTATCTATTAGCCAATATCTTGCTCACCACTAAGTAAATGGAGTTCGATAGAGCGATCAGTCTAAAATCAGAAAATTTCTCAACCCCTTGTATCTTTGGCAACAGAAAGAGAAAGGATTTATTGATCTTGTCAAAGCCTACATTGCCCCTCTCAAGCTCTCTAATAACATCCATCACCTCATTGCCAATCACACTCCACATTTCTTTATAGAAGAAGACTTGAATACCATCCGATCTGGGGGAACCCTCATTTTTTAATTCTTTTATGGCATCTATAGTTTCTTTTTCAGTGATAGTAGCTGTCAGCTTGGAAGCCTGATCGTCTGAGACTCTAGGAGCATCACTCGCAGCCATCCTCCAGCAGCCCCTCTCTGTTGCCTGTGATGAGTCCCTATAATACCTAACAGCATCCGCTCTAATTTCTTCCATTGATGACAGTCTTTGCCCATCTTTGAGGATGGATGAAATAAAGTTAACCCGTCTATGAGAGCTGGCTGCGAGGTGGAAATTTTGTGTTGGCATCCCCCTCCTTGAGCCATAGCTGTCTAGACCTCTCCCTCCAGTCCATCTCCTGTTTGAGGTCCTCCTCGACTGTCACCCCTTGCCACATTCTTCCGGCTTCAAGATCATCATCAGATGGTAAACCTGTTGCCTCTTTAGAATCCAAGATCTGGATTTTATTTAGAGCCTCCAAATGCCTCTGCTGCCTTAGTGCAGACACCGTAGCTCCATACTCTTTCAAGACTGTGCGCAGAGCAAACAGTTTGGAAGCAAGTCTGATAGTGGTTGATCCCTCCATCTATTTGGTGTTCCACCACGAACCAATCATCTCACAAAAACCAGGCTCTCTTAGCCATGATCTTCTAAGCTTGAAGTAGGACCCTGTTTGAACCTCTTCCCCACTGTCGCAGACTAATGGAGTGTGGTCTGAGAAGGGGTGTTCCAATCCAGCAACAGCAGAGAGCTAGAACCTATTGAGGAGAGTAGCATTCCTAAAGAATCTGTCAATCTTCAACATTAGGCCATTGCCATTTCGCCAAGTGAATTCAGCTCCTGAGGATGGGTACACGTTCAAACCAAGAGATTGGATCACCAACTGAAATCCAATAGAAGTACTGTCCATGACCCCATTCGGCCTGTCATTCCCTGTCAATACATATTTGAAGTCCCCACCTACTAGCCAAGCACCCCCTTGCACAAGTTCTGTAGCTACTGCCCAATCATCCCAAAGTTCTTGTCTCATCGAGGCGATGCATGGACCATATACACCGGTAATATAGATGCCATCTTGCCCCTGATTTCTTTGGAACTTACAAGTCACCAGTTGACGAGCTTTGTGTACTTCCAGTAGATGTAACTAAGCCCTTCTCCACCATATAACAATGCCACCAGATCTGCCATGTGCATTAAGCATCACACACTCATTCGCCCCCACAGCCTTCATATCATTCCATACCTTATCAGACTCATTCTCAATATGAGTCTCTTGTATTATCACATAATCGATCTCCCACTCTCTCAAATATCTCATCAGAGAAGCCCTCCATCTCTTGTCGCGCAACCCATGCACATTCCATGTAAGGACTCTCATCTTCCTTTTTGAAACCCCTCCCTCTTTTGGTTTTGACTCTTACTAACCTGCATAATCGTGGCTATTGCATTTTCATCTAGGATCAGGTCTAATTTCAGCCTCCTCTATCTGAGCCTGTAGGGTGATCTGCCCACACCAACCTTGGTAGCTAGTCCAGTACCGAACTTTAGGCCTTCCACATCTTTTAAATTCGATTGGGTTCTCAAGGAATTATTCGAGATCTCTTTCAAGACTTGTACCTCAGTTTTATCAGTCGTTGGCTGTGAATCACCTGCTACCTCCATCGTGGGCATCAGCACCTCTTTCCTAATTGATTCCACCTGCTCCGCATCCATCATCTCCCCCATTTCCCCAAGGTGGTGGTCCTTACACTTTTTGGTTGCTGGTGCCTCATCTAAAGAAAGCCTGCTTGGTACATGTGCATTCGTCTCTTCAACAGCATGCATATAAGACGTCCTATCTTGCCCCTTCTCCACAACATTATCTCCCACTGTGAATCTCAAGATCAGCAACCAAGAGCTACCCCCGCATCGAAGGATCAATCTATCAGGGACTGACCCTGCCTTGAAGACATCCACCATGACATTAAGGACCCGACCATCACCCTCAATCAAGCCAACATCCACATCTTCAGCCAATATAGCAAACCTAGAAATCATGGTTGCCACCACCTCTCTTGATCTCAGGTGCAGTGGCAGACCATTAATCTCTAGTCTCCCCAATCTAGAGCCTGACCTCTGGGGTGGCCTATCCGGTAGAGCTCCATCAAAAGGAGAGACTAATCTCCATATCACCATCAACCCCTCAAAGGAACTCGACTGAAAGCACAGACGTTCGACATCCATCATCCCCAAGCCAAAAAGCACAAATCGTGCGGGGGATAGAGAAGCGATTTTCCAACCGTCGGTCGAAGGGGATAAAGTGCTTACCAGTTTTTGGAGCTTCTCTAAGGATGGATTGTCGGTCATTACCTCTCCGATTAGAGCCCCTCTTAGCACCAGTTTTGTCGTTATTATGTCCTCTATCACAGGGACTTCAACATCGATCGTGTGACCCCCGTAAGTAGGAGGAGGCAGCGGTAGTGGCGGTTGTGCCCTAAAATTTGAACCTCCAGTGAGCATATTAGTCCGACCCTTCATCTGCCAACTATTAGCCTTACACGAGTCCTGCTTATGGCCATGTCCTCCACACATGAGGCATACAAGGGGGAAGCAGCATACCACCGCCATATGACCTCGATGCCGACATCTGAAGCAGACAATCTCAGTGTTGCCCCACGACCTACCCCTTTCTATCCTCCTCATACACGCCTCCCATCTACCATTGGCCATGGGACCTCTCCTTTCCTTCCACCTCCAAGCCCTAGATCTCCATGTAGTCCATCCCTCAGCATTACGGTTCCTCCCACCTGTCACCCCATGATCGCCCACCATTTCCCTCCATCTTTCCCAAACCCCTCAGCATTCGAGAAATAGAGTTTTAAAGGACTAAAATGCAAACTAGGTCAAGATAAACTCTGATTAGGCCCAAATTTTGGTACAAACCTAATTTAGACTCAAGGAATTTGATGGTGAAGTCAAATTTCAGTTTTGACAAGATTGACTCAGCAATTTGTATAGAAACCCAAATTAGGGCGGAACTCTTTCTATGACTCTATTTAAGGTCAAAATAGGTTCATATGGTCAAATCAAGGATACCAAATCTCAAGGAATATTTTTCTATAAATTTTAGAAGATTTAGATGAATTTTATCCTGACCAAAACCTCTATAATTCAAGTAAGTCTTGTTGAACGTGTTTTGCGAATCGCTACGCTTACGAGATCGGTTTTGGAAAACTGTCGTTGTAGTTCAAAAAGCGAAGAATTCATGTTCAACAAATAAAATTTATACCGAAAAGAATTCCGGGTCGAACACAGGGAGGCTACGTTGATCTATATTCGCAATTATATTTTTTTTAAGATTTTTTTGTTAAGCAAGGCGATATAATTACAATGGAGCTATCAAACTATGAGAGAGAGAGAGAGAAAGAGAGAGAGAGAGAGAGAAAGAGAACATGCATTCAATATTTCAATTGTTTATAAAACTTACACTAGAAAGAGGAAAATCAATTACACTACAAAGCAGGAAAATTCTACACTAGAAAAGCTGTAAATAAGAATGGGAGAGAGAAGTTATCCTCCACGACGATTGCTTGGAGGACGAACCGGACGGGACGATGCCTGGACGAAGGAGAACGAGGTAGGACGAAGGAGGACAAAGCAGAAGAACGGGAACGGAGCAGCACGCCATCATCGTCGCAGGATCCACTTCCGAAGGGGAACGAAAATTGGACTTTATCTCGCAAGAAGCATCCCGGGTGTGGGACAAGCTTCTTTTGAGCTTTGGAGGGGTAGAGAGGAGAAAGAAGGGATGAGAATTTTGTATGGAGGGGGTCTCCTTTTATAGTTGCAAGGAGTGGGGGCAAAATGGACATTACAACTTCAAAATAGTAAATGAGGGTTCTTTAGTGACGGTAAATCTGTCACTAAAGCTCCCTTCGTGGGCGACGTGGGTGGCTCATGCGTGCCCGCTCGGCTGCTTGCGCGCTCAACGCCCGTGCACGTCCATTGATTTTCAGCCGTCCGATCACGAGATTGGACGGCTTAGATCGCGTCTGCGCCCGCTGCGTTGCGTGCCCCCCACGCGTCGGATTGCGCGTTCAATTGCGCGTCCAATCGCGCGTCGACGCTATCGGGCGTGCGCGGCCGTCCGATCTCCATCCGATGCTCCACCCGCGCCCAATCGCTCACGCCCGCCGCTCCTCGCCACGACTCGAACCCGCGCCCCGCGCTCGCGATAGCGCGCTCGACCACTGCGCTTTAGGGCGCGGATGGTCGAGCAGGCGTTTTTAAATGCGAGCGCCCACAACCGTTGGATTAGGATCCAACGGCAGAGAGCGATCAGGCGCGGGGCCTTCACAAGATGAAGTGGCCACTTGGGCAGTTAAGATGGCGCCACGTGGTGCTATCTTGGCCGTCCATCTTCTGGAAGTTGTAGATGGTGCCACGGATGTCGGATTGACTCGATTTTTGTGTCGTTGGGCTGCGATCGTCGATCCGAATTCATCTGTGCGGTCGAATTTATCATCTGAAGTGGGGATTTACACCATCCTGGCCCTTGATCTTCTAGGGTTCCCGGGTCACTATCTGATGCTACGGATGCCTGATTAGGGCGATCTTGGAGTCGTTGAACTCCAATCGTCGCCCTGATCACATCCAAATGGTTGGATCTTTGATCCGAGGCCTTGATAAAATATTTTCCCTATCCAAGCACATAAAAGGAGACAATTAACCTCCATTTTATTCAAACTATTCTAAATGCAAGATGATGCATGTAATGCAATATTTATATCATGAAATGCAATCCTATGCTTAAGAACATGCATAAATAGACATCTTAAGTAGTGTAAATGTGTTTACATCATACCCCCATGCCTATCTTTTGCTAGTCCCTAGCAAAAACTATATGCTATTTATAAAAGAATTAGGTTAGATTATTTGGACTTGAGTTATTTTTCAATCATTAAGAAATTGTCTACTTAGGAACTGAACTTTCAAAGACACAACAGTGCCCGGGTATCAGCCAAAATGCAGACCGCTTCAAGCCCTCGCCTTATTAAAAGAAAATTTTCTTTTTCTCTTTTTCTCTTTTCTATTTTTTTTTTTTTTTCAAATTTTTGGGTTTAAGAGTGGCTTTCTACGGCCATTCAACTCACCCAAAATTTGATGAGAACCCTAAGCTTTAAGCATCTTATTGTGATTATCATAGACTCGTTGACCGGCAATTAGAACGGACTTCGGATTTCTACGGCTCTAGGTGACCTAACCAGAATTCTACCTAAAAGTGTATCTTTACAACCGGTAGCTTTCTCCCTACTTCTATTTTTTTTTTTTTTTACGGAGTCAACACAAGGGTGAATCTAGTGTATATCTCTCCGGTTTATTCTACTTCTCCACTTCTTCCTAAGTGTTTTGAGAATTTTTAGTGCATTTTCTGAGCTGGGTTCTGGACAATCGGTCGATGAGCTGTTACCACCGACAACTTGCCAGCCATACTCGTGCAGCGAAGTGTGGGTTATTTTTTTTTTTTTTTTAAAGTGGCTTCCCTAGTCTAAGATTTACCTAAAGGCAACAAACTAAGAAAGGTCCAGTGACTGGGCTCTGGACAACCTACCTATGGGCTGTTACCCACGATAACTTGCCATCCATATCACCCTAGAAGGTTCATTAGCTACCCAATTTCCGTTAGAATCGCCGAACAACGAGTCAGTGCAAAGAAAGTGTGTAGATGCTTAAAACTCAAAATTTCCTCAAATCAGAGGGCGGGTTGACAAGTCGTGTACTTATCACCCAAACTTATTTATTTCAATTATAATAGAATTAAGATGGCGAGGACTCAAAAATAAATCCACATTTTAGTGGATACACAGACTAATTAAGTCCAAAGACCTGAGGGGTCTTTGTATTCAGATCTTAATGTAGTTTTTCCTAAGATTGAAAATTTTCTTAAACCCAAATTCTCTTTCCTAATTTTGATTTTTTTTTTTAATCAAAATAAAACAAATCTACGGAGCTGACGAATGAATTCAGAGATAAATATCCACCCCCCATGCCTATCTAATGCAATGTCCTCATTGTATTAAAAAGACATAAAACAGAGTGGAAAAGCGAAGAAAGCTCCTGAATTGTGTGAATGTTAGGTCCGCTCCGAGATGAAAAATTAAAAAGAACTGTATAAGTGCTGAGTTTAGTGCCTTCAGTTAGGCACACTATACAAAGAAAAGAAATGAAGAATTCACATGTGCAGGTCAGAATTAGAATGAATAGAAGAATCCTCTGACCTGTCAGCAGAGGTCCACAGATGTGGACCAGATTGTGGTGTAGACCCACACCCCATAATCGAGAATATCTTAGGTTCTGGATAAAAATTACCCAAAACCTAAAATCAGAATGTAAGCGGGATCGGGCCTGCGATTTCTGAGGATGCAACCCAAGACCAAAAAGTCGGGTTACAGAGAATTGAAGCTCAAAAGGATAATCGTTGAATGTGTGCTTGGGTTTGGCATCCTCGAAACAAATGTCGTAAGGGTTCTGATTTGATGGTTTCAGCTTAAAAGGAACCCTTTGACTCAATTTTCTATTTCCTCCAAAATTGACTTCCCAAATCAGAACTTCCCAGCTCCTATTCTCCTCATTCAGCATATCAAATTCCAGGACCTCTTGTATATTCATCACCCCGTCTGAAATCTCCAAGTCTAAATGATGTGGCAGAATCAAAATTGACTTGGGTCTAATTATCTCAGAATTAGAATCATCAATAAGCTCAACAGGGTGTAACTGATAATCAGGGCATTGAATTAATTCCTCCAGAAAATGCGATTCTGGACCCGTAATGTGTGCCCTAATAAGATCAGTTTCCTCAGTTATTGGGCTATCAAATGATCTATCAGATTCCTCAAGCCCAATTGTCTCACAGAAATCGTGTTCAGAAAACTCACGTGAGACTTCGCAACTTGAATCTTCACCATCAGGATCCATATCAATGTATGTCCCAAAATCAGTTGTCACTTTGTGTTCCAAAGAGACATACGTTTCCTCGTAACCCGGCTTAGGGATCTCAGGCGAAGAAATCAGATCATCCTTAATTGGTTGTTTTAATTCAATCTGGTCAGCTCGTAACATGTGTCCCCCCCAACAGGTGCCTGAGCAGGTTCTGTCATTGGCTTTCCTGAAGAGGGTTCATCCTGGGAATTATTCCAAGATTGAATCAAAGAAACCACGAATCTCATCCTCAATTTTGCTAATTTCCCAAGTAAAAACTCACCCAGGTTCTTATCCTTAACATCCTGGAGCCAATCCAACAAAAACTTATTGAAATCATCAATCATTTCAATCAGCGGCTCCAATCTCTCAATGCAAGGTATTGGCTGAACTTCTAAAGATTGTATGATATTCCTCAAGTTAGCCAAAACCTTATCTTGAACCTGGTTAACCTGAACCAAATGAGTTGGTTCAGGGTTGGGTAGGTTTGGGCTTAATGCAGGGGAATTAACAAATTGAGATTCGTTATACCCTTCCTGATAGTAAGTCATTTTAGATTGTTGAAAAGATGGTGATGACCTAAAGGCAGTGAAATCAGAGGATGGGTAAGGATCGGTGTATCCTTCTTGATTGTAGATCGTATTAGGTTGTGCATGAAAGGAAGACGATCTATAATCGATGTAGCTTTGAGAAGGATAGAAATCAGAGTCAAAGTGTTCAGGGTTAGACCTGAAACACGGGGGTCCGGAATTGTATCCCCAATCTGAAGTATCCCAACTAACTGATGGTTGATTACAATACGAGTTGGGATAATCGTCATGTTGAGGATAATTCACAACAGGAGGGAAAGAGCGGGAATGTGTGAAATATGTGGAAGGATTCATGAGACTCGGGAGGAAGAAAGGTGCCCTGCAATACAAACAATCAAACCTGTCCTTAAATGGGTTAGCCTACAGACCTACAGACTCTCAAAACCCGTCCTGAGATAAAGGAACGATTTGATCTACTTCTGTATATTCAATCCAATCAGTTAGAAGGAGGGACTGGGGAGAAGGTTCTTCCTTCGGCTTGCGCCTCCGGTTCCTAGTGTACCCCCCAGCCGCGATCGTTTGACTCTACTCCCCTAGCTAGACATCAGATTGAATAGTAGAAATAGACTAATCAAAAATAATCTCGTTCTGAGTTCTGAAGAGCGAGTCCAATCCTTAAGGCCAACGTCTACTCTGTTTTATTTAGGGCTAGGTTTGAATGTGCTTTGGAATGTGATGGGCCCTTTAAATGGGTTGTGCCCTTAATGATTGATTGATTGATTTGTGTGTGTGTGCACAACCAGGGTTTTCAAGCAAGATTATTGATAATGTGTGAATTTTAGTGTTCAAATCTTGCTTAAGTAGCTTTTAGGGTTTCAAATTAGGTGAATTGCAATCAAGTTTCTAGGCAAACCAAGTTGTAAAACACGGGTGAAAATTGTTTTCCTTTAAAATCAGAAAGAAAGTGGAGTGCCTGGAATATACCTAGATTGAAAACCCTAAGGAGGAGCTACTTGATGAGTTGGTTTTAAATAAAGTGGTGCGGCCCAAATAACTCAAACAACCGACCATAAATTCACCACTAAGTTAGGCACTCAAAGATGATTAACGTAGAATGATTTCTACTCTGTTATGTGTTGCTTTGCGTGTACCGGTTCCACAGATCAGAACCCAGTTGAGTAGAAAACAAATCAAGTTGATCAAGTGCCTTGAATGTGGGTGTGTGTTGTGTGTTTGTTGAATATTACCCCACAAGATTATCTTTTTGTTATTTTTTTATAAATGAGGGTGGAATGAATGTGAGTGAAAATCCAAACAACCAAACTATTCCTAGGATTTATGCAAACACCTAGGTTAATTGGGATTTGGATTTAATGTGGTGAATGAAATCTATGGAGGGGGAAAGAATGGGGGAGCACCTACAGTTGTCTTCAACTGCACTTTACTCTAGTCTACCGCTTGTTGATTCCTTGATGGAGGTCTCTGCAAAATAATAGACACAAGAGAAAGCTAGTTAGAAAACAAATAAAGTGCAAGAAATGCGAAGAAAAGATCGGAAATCGTTGCCTCCCCAGCAACAGCGCCAAAATGTTGAACGTGTTTTGCGAATCGCTACGCTTACGAGATTGGTTTTGGAAAACCTGTCGTTGTAGTTCAAAAAGCAAAGAATTCGTGTTCAACAAATAAAATTTATACCGAAAAGAATTCCAGGTCGAACACAGGGAGGCTACGTTGATCTATATTCGCAATTATATTTTTTTTAAGATTTTTTTGTTAAGCAAGGCGATATAATTACAATGGAGCTATCAAACTATGAGAGAGAGAGAGAGAGAAAAAGAGAGAGAGAGAGAGAACATGCATTCAATATTTCAATTGTTTATAAAAGTTACACTAGAAAGCGGAAAATCAATTACACTACAAAGCAGGAAAATTCTACACTAGAAAAGCTGTAAATAAGAATGGGAGAGAGAAGTTATCCTCCTCAACGATTGCTTGGAGGACGAGCCGGACGGGATGACGCCTAGACGAAGGAGAACGAAGCAAGACGAAGGAGGACAAAGCAGAAGAACGGGAATGGAGCAGCACGCTGTCGTCGTCGCGGGATCCACTTCTGAAGGGGAACGAAAATTGGACTTTATCTCGCAAGAAGCATCCCGGGTGTGGGACAAGCTTCTTTTGTGCTTTGGAGGGGTAGAGAGGAGAAAGAAGGGATGAGAATTTCGTATGGAGGGGGTCTCCTTTTATAGTTGCAAGGAGTGGGGGCAAAATGGACATTACAACTTCAAAATAGTAAATGAGGGGTCTTTAGTGACGGATAAATCCGTCACTAAAGCTCCCTTCGTGGGCGACGTGGGCGGCTCGTGCGCGCCCGCTCGGCTGGTCGCGCATGCAACGCCCACGCACGTCCATTGATTTTCAGCCATCGATCGCTAGATCGGGCGGCTTAGATCGCGTTCGCGCCCGCTGCGTTGCGCGCCCCCCGCGCGTCTGATTGCGCGTTCGATTGCGCGTCCAACCGCGCGTCGACACTATCGGGCGCGCGCGGCCATCCGATCTCCATCCGATGCTCCACCCGCGCCCAATCGCTCACGCCCGCCGCTCCTCGCCACGGCTCGAACCCACGCCCCGCGCTCGCGATAGCGCGCTCGACCACTGCGCTATGGGGCGCGGATGGTCGAGCGGGCGTTTTTAAATGCGAGAGCCCACAGCTGTTGGATTAAGATCCAACGGCGGAGAGCGATCGGGCGCGGGGCCTTTATAAGATGAAGCGGCCACTTGGGCAGCTGAGATGGCACCACGTGGCGCTATCTTGGCCGTCCATCTTCTGGAAGTTGTAGATGGTGCCATGGATGTCGGATTGACTCAATTTTTGTGTCATTGGGCTGTGATCGTCGATCCGAATTCATCCGTGCAGTCGGATTTATCATCTGAAGTGGGGATTTACACCATCCTGGCCCTTGATCTTCTAGGGTTCCCGAGTCACTATCTGATGCTTCGGATGCCTGATTAGGGCGATCTTGGAGTCGTTGAACTCCAATCGTTGCCCTGATCACATCCATATGGTTGGATCTTTGATCCGAGGCCCTGATAAAATATTTGCCCTGTCCAAGCACATAAAAGGAGACAATTAACCTCCATTTTATTCAAACTATTCTAAATGCAAGATGATGCATGTAATGCAATATTTATATCATGAAATGCAATCCTATGCTTAAGAACATGCACAAATAGACATCTTAAGTAGTGTAAATGTGTTTACATCAAGTCTAAAATTAGGATTTTGGGTGTTGTACCGGTTCTTGAAATGTGTGAAACTCCATTTCTGTCAGCATAGACCCACTTATTAGTATTTAATGCTCATTTGACTTTCATTTTATCCCTTAAAGCCCTATGGTTATTCTGTGTTCATGATATGCTATTTAAATTACAAAATTAACCCTAGTTTAATGCTCTCTTCTCAAAATGGCTTTGTATGGAATTATGACACTCAGGCGACTATGTAGGAGTATTTACCACTTGATTATGACTAATTAAAGCTAGTTATGGATCATGATGGTGTTATCACCATACCCCCATGCCTAACTTTTGTTGGTCCCTTAGTAAAATCTTATGGAAAGAACTAAATCTCTAAACCTTGCATTAATGTTCAGAAGCCTGATTTGTTCCATTCTCTAGAAATTAGGTCAGAATGGCAACAATAGGCCTAGAGGAACTCAAGTATCAATCAAGATCCAAACCTGACTAGCTTCAACCTGAGTCTACAATGAAGGATTCTAAGGCCTGAAAAAATTGCCCAGAGGTTCGTTGAACCCAGGGGTTAAGACGTAACATTTCCAGGTTTAGTTTGCCAGTGCATTTTGATAAGAGAGAGATAGAGAAGGATTTTTCATTTTGAGAGTTTTCTCTCCTTTTCTTTTTATTTTTCCTAAATCTAGCCTCAAATTAGTCCTAAACATGGTCTGTATCGAATTCCTTGTCCTTACCATCAATCCTTGAAGGGTCCCTGGCTTTCGATACTTTGGGATAGCACTACTCATGGCAATCCCTAGATCCCTGGCTTTCGACACTTTGGGATAGTGTCTCCCATGGCATTCTGTAGCTAAATTCTGACCCTGGCGATCGACATTTCAGGATAATCCCACCCATGGCACCTGAACCAACACAAGGTACTTACATGCCCCCAGTAGGATATTTAGATATCCTAGGAGACAAGTACCGAGGAGACGATATGTTATTACGTATCTTCGAGAGGAATTTCCCACCTCTCTGCGTCGGGAACTCGTCCAATCAACTTATGTTGTCGAGCCTCTCCTGAGCTAGATCTTTGAGATGGCTTTTCAGAACAGAACACTTTTGACATGATTTTTCTTTATTAAGTGCACTGACCCAGACTTAGTGTGTAATTTTGGGTACTTAAGTTACCAAGTCTTGCAAACCAAAGGGCAGGCAACGAGGTCGAATAATCCCTAAGCCTTAGACCTACTACATCAGCTTCGAACTTTCCTCAACCTCTTGAGGACTAATCCAGATCTTAACAAATACGTGAATGTTTAAGCCCTAAAACGAGCCTAAGAGGCCAAAGATCAGCACTCATACTAATCTCCTTGTCTCTAGTATTTTAGGACTTTAATCTTTCTTTTGATTAGGTCTAGAACTTAAGTAGATTCAATAATCAATTGCTTTGACTATCATTTTTTTTCTTGATTTTGCTCCTTTTTGACATTTGAATTTCCTCCTCTTTCCCTCCTTAAGAAAGATTTTCAATCAATTCTTACAATTTACTCCCCCTTCTCCAATTTTTTTTATCATTTTTTAATATGTATTTTTTTATGAGAACCCCTCAGAGAATTGAATTTCCATATGTTTGCACTTTAACACCCCACATGCCTAAGTTTTGCAATGTCCTTATTGTAAACTAGGAGGGTACAAATTCAACTTGGTTCAAAGTTTAGAACATAGTCAAAGGGGTGGGTGACGTGTCCTTGTGCGTGTGTGTTAAGGAGTGTCGTTATAGTCGCGCTTGCAACGTCGGTTTTAAAATAAGTAAACGGATGTGAGTCCGAGTGTCAGTCTCAGGGAGGCGTGGAAATCGAATTTCTGCTTATCAGTTGTTGTCACAGAAAGTGTGGAGTTTTGCTTGCGAAAGATGCGATTTTAAAAAGTGAGAGAGAGATAGAGAGGGAGAGAGGGTTTAGGGTTAAAAAGTTCTTTGTTTGATCATGCAATTTGAATGGAAATTAAAATGAAAATTGAACGAAAAATAACTTCATTAATCATGCACTTGTAGTTCATAGCTTACAACATTAAATACATGCTTCAACAAAAGTAATAGAAAGCTTTAAAAGAGGGAGAGAGAGAGAGTGTGTGGAGAGCGACGAGGCAGCCACGGCGGTGGAGGCTCCGTCGGCGGCTCGTCGTCTCCGGTGATTACAAGAGATCCTAAAGCTAGCTAAGAGAGGGGTGGAGTAGTTGCAAGGGGAGTGAATGCCTTGAATGAGTGGTTGGAGGGGGTTTAAATAGGGTTAAGGGCTTCCTAAAAGAAGGGGCTTTAGCGACGTCTTCCAGAGCGTCGCTAAAACCACTCCCAAAAGCGTCAGTGAAGCCCTCCAGCCGCTAGTCAGCCACTTGCCTCGTTTCTTCTCCTCGTGCGATCCACAGCTGTTGAACGAGAACCGTCCGATCAAAGATCGGACGGCTAAGAATCCTCCTCGGCTGCGCTGGGATCGCGCCTCGGGCGCGCTTGTACGCTGGCGTCATCGCCCGGCGTGCACGCACACGTGGATGCCCGTGAGCTACAGTCGCGCCACGTAGCAAGATCTCGGCCACCCGCTGTTGATCGGGCGGCCCAATTTCACCGCGCGTGTCCCCCGTCTTCAATTTCGACTCCGCACAGCTCGAACCCGTGTCACGTGCGTGCGGGCGTGCGTGCTAACCGTTTCGCCACGCGCGTGCTTTGTCGCGGCGACCGCGAGCAGGTGCGGGAGTCTCGACCGTTCAATCGAAGATCGACGGTCGAGATCTGATCTTGGCTGGATGAAGGCGCGGCGCGCGATGGAGTGAGACTGACGTGGCGCAATATGGGCCATTGATCTCCAGATCAATGGTCAGAACTTCTTGGGCCCATTGTAGGAGCTCCGGATGTCGGATTTGGCCGATCTTGAGTCCGTTGGACTCCGTTCGTCGTTCTGAATCCATCTGTGCAGTCCGATTACTCATCTGAGGCCTGCTTTGACAAATTCTTACACAAATGGCCATTAATATAGTTTATAAGAAATCTTGGTACATGATGCATGCAATGCTCCCATTCTACTTATGTTGTGCCTTTTATTCTAAAGATGGGCCATATTCAACATAATTATCACCCCCTTGTGTAGTGTTATCATACCCCCATGCTTACTCCTTGCTAGTCCCTATCAAGGTTTATTCTAGCTTTTATTTCCTTTCAGAATTTAAGAAGTAATTGCTTAGACACTTCGTTACTTGTCAATAAGAGGAAATATACGAAGATCTTAATCTACAAAGACTAAGCAGCACCCGAGTGTCTGCCAAACTACGAATCGCCCGAATCCTTGCTTTAATGTATAGAACTATACATATGTATATGTATATATACATCTTTTAGAATTTTTTCGGAATTCAGTGTGGGTTGGTAACTTTTTACGGCTACCCAACCCACCCAAAACTTGGTCAAAACCCTAAGTGCTAAGCATCTTGGTGTGAATGTTGTGATAGACTCACTTAATGGTAATTGAGACAGACTTCGAGTTTCTACGCCTCTGGGTGACCAGAAAAGGAAATATATTTGCCTGAAGGTGTATTTGTTTGATTGGTAGCTTTCTCCCTACGTTTGTTTTAATTGGGGTCAACACAAGGATTTTTTCAGTGTATATCTCCCCAGCTTGTACTACTTCCCCGCTTCTTCCTTAAGTGTTTTGGTCTTTTTTGTGCAATTATTGAGCTGGGCTTTGGACAACCGACCAATGGGCAATTACCCATGATCACTTGCCAGCCATACTTGTGCAGTGAAGTGTGGTTTATTTTCTTTTCTTCTTCACCCTTTTTTTTCCGTAGGTGGCTTCCCTGATCTCAAATGTACCTAGAGGCAATGAAGAAGAAATGGCCTATGGCTGGGTTCTGGACAACCTGCCAATGGCCTGTTACCCACGACAACTTGCTAACCATACCACCCTAGAGAGTTCATTAGCTAACCAATTTCTGTCAAAATCTTTGAGAAGTGAGTCTGTGCAAAAATGTGTGCAGATGCTTAGACTCAAAGTTTTTCTGAGTTAGAGGGTGAGTTGATAAGTCGTATACTTATTACCTTTTTTAGTAAGTGGATTAGAATAGCTTAAAGTTGTAAGGATTCACCGCTAAATCCATATTTTAACAGACACCAAGGCTGATTAAGCCTGAAGGCCTGCAAAGTCTAAGTGTTTAAGTTCTTTTTGTATTATTTTCCACTATTGACAAGTTTCTAATGCCTAAGTTTTCTTCCTAAATTCAAAAAATTTTTATTTTTATTTTTTATTTTTATTTTATTTATTCATTCAGACTGATTAATTGAGCTCAGGATTATGCAATTTACCACCCCCCCATGCTTAAGTTGGACAATGTCCTCATTGGCAAATACATGGATGCAAAAGGGTTCAAAAAGATAGTACCTGAGTGACATAAACTACCAGATCAGTCTGAATCCTCTGGGTTGCCTCCTAGGAAGCGTTGAGTTTAACGCCTCCAGCTGGGTGGTGCACAAATAGGAATGGCTTGGGTCAAGGAGGTCTGTACAAAATCAACTAGAGCCAAAATCAGAGGTCCACATATGCGAACAAAGTTGTGGTGGAGTCCCATTCCTAAGGGGCAGGAATTCTGTATCATGCATGCCCGTGTCAGATCCTCTCTTAGTCTGTGGGCATGCAAACAAGTTGCTGTGGAGGAACGCACCACAAATATGACATGCTAGACACTAAAGATGTAGGTTTTATATTCAGCTCGTGTCCCCATAAAATTGTAATCCATTGAAAGTGTATCAATTCCAGTGCATTCAGGTTGCGGGATCTTTATTCTGGTAGGGCAGGTAACAAAGTCCAGAGTTTCATAATGAGCCCTACAATCAAGCATGAGGCCTCTCTCCAAAGACGAATCCATCTCTTTCGCAACTATGGTTTCATTTCTCATTCCCTCCAAGCCATTGATCTCAAGAATATTTTCTTCAACCTCCTTTGTATCAGATTCACTGTTTGGGGTTGCATTAGAGGTAGGGTCAATTTCATCCTCTAGATCATATTCTTTCTCTCGGCCCTCCTCCAAATTTGTGATGGGGATTCCAACTGATTCATAATCAATTTCTTTGAAATTGTAACTCCATTCTCCATCTCCGATGTTGGCTGCTGATCCCACCGGATTGCTTCTCTTGGGCCGATTAGATTCGGATTCCAAGGCCTCTCCCCTCACATTCTTAGTTTCCTCCTGATGTTTGTTCTCAATGCTCCCCAAATTGTGTTCCGAGGAATCCTTACTATCCTTATCCACTGAGCTGTCCAACTCCTGAGGGGTATCAGTGGTGGACTGAACCAAATCAGGATGACTGGGTGTAGTCCAATTGATCATGGTAGGTCCTTGCTTTATGAATTCCATGAATGGCGCTGTGTGCAACAGCTTTCCCTGGCCTTCTTCCCCCAATTGCTGGAACAAATCCATCATGGCCTATTGCCCTTTAACCAATTCTTGATTCTGTCTGTGTAGTTCTAATTGGAGGTTATCAAGAATTGACATGGTGTCATTTGGTGTCCTTTGGATTTCCTCCTTGAAATCTAGGTTAAGAGAGTATGGTTGAGGTTGTGGATCAGAACCCACACTGGTGTTTAGGTTCTTGGGTGGGTCCTCTATTCTTTCATGTTTAGGGTCCAGTTCTTCAAGAGGAACCATTCTCTATTTGATCCTACTCCAGAATAGTTGAGGTTCTAAGTTCTCCTCCCAGTCAGATTCTTCACCAGGGGACCAAATCAAAGGTTGATGATCCTGGGCTTGCCTAGATTTCTGATCATTTTCTGATTTCCATTTGTCTAGAACTCCTTCCAATCCAAAGGTCAAGTAGGAAAGGTTGTTGAATTCAGAAGACCTTTCTTGGTTATTATCCTGAGAAGGGTAGGGTTCTTGGTGTTCTCCTAAAGTGTAGGTCCTATCACAGTAGAGCGGGTAGGACCTAAATGAGGAGGCATCGTGAGGAGAATCGAGATATGGAGCCCCATGATTTGAATCATACCTTTGGTTGGCTATGTTTGGTGTATTCCAATAAAAGGTTGGTGCAGTTTGGTCATAGTTGGGCCAAGAGGGATATTCAAGGTTGTATCCCCAACTTGGTGGTTGGTTAGCCCAAGTAGGCTATGGGTATGGTTTACTTGGGTTAGCGTACAAATCCTGTTGGGGGTAGTTTGGGTAAGATGGATAGGCATTGAAATCCATGGTTTGGAAGAAATGGAGGGATGCAGGAAGAACAGATGCGAGAGAGTTGTGTACTCAACCAAGCAAACAAGCCTAGTCCTTATGGTGTATTCCTTAGGAGACCTAGAAATCTCACAAAGGTTGATTAAGTCCGTAAGCACTGGACTCCCCTTCCCAAGGTTAATCTGGCCAGGTTGATTACGAGGGGATTGCAGGGAAGGTTCTTCCTTTGGCTTGCGCCTCCGGTTCCGTAGACCCCACAACCGCGGTCGTTTGACACTGCCCTGCAGCCTAGTCACCAGATTCTACCAAGGGAATGAAAGCCAAGTGCCTAGCGAACCAAACCTCGCCTTTTGAGACTTAACTCAGTCCTGCCTAGGGCACGTCTACTCAGTTTTAAAGGGTTAGGATAGTGCTTGAGCTTAGGGTGATGTGATGAGGCGTTGATTGGGGTGGTGCCTCTTAATTTTCCACTTTCAAGGTGTGTGCTTCTAGCAAAACATGGTTTTCAAGCAAGGATTTGTTAAGATGTGGTGTATTTTAGTGTTTCATCCTTACTTTAGTGCTTTTTAGGGTTGATGTGTCTTAATGTTTTCAGACAAGTTTCAGTGGGCACGTCAAGTTCTGCACACAACTCGGTGAAAGTAGATTTCCTTTTATTCTGTAGAGGCTCTAAAGCCCTAGTGTACTCATCCTAATGATCATGCAGCTTCTATTAGATGAGTCAGTTTTAGGGTTGAGTGGTGCGGCCCAGGTCAACTCATGGTGGCTTCGCAAACACCACTCAAGAAAAATGTTAGAGTGTACAATTTTTGTGGGGTGATGTGTTAAGGATGTGGGTCAAGCAATCATACACCACGCCAAGTTTTTTCAGTTTTTACAAAATTTTTTTTTAGTTTTTTTTTCATGCAAGCAAACAATGAGAGAGAGATTACTCACTATCGGTCCTCGTAGCGCCTACTCCCTTGCTACCATCGTGGGATGCGTTGCTTCGCCGTCCACACGTCGAATTCCTGCAACCATTAAGTAAAAAGGAAAATAGGGCATTAGACGATGTGAGGATGAATATGGAATGGAGGTGATAAAACAAATCTGTTGCCTCCCCAGCAACGGCGCCAAAAACTGACGTGTCGTTGTGCGTGTGTGTTAAGGAGTGTCGTTATAATCGCACTTACAACGTCGATTTTAAAATAAGCAAATAGAGGTGAGTCTAAGTATCGGTCTCAGGGAGGCGTGGAAATCGGATTTCTACTTATCACATGTTGTTACGGAAAGTGCGGAGTTTTCCTTGCGAAAGATGCGATTTTAAAAAGCGAGAGAGAGATAGAGAGGGAGAGAGGGTTTAGGGTTAGAAAGTTCTTTGTTTGATCATGCAATTTGAATGGAAATTAAAATGACAACTAAACGAAAAATAACTTCATTAATCATGCACTTGTAGTTCATAGGTTACTGACTGATCGATCTTTCGCTTTTAAGTCGTTTGTAGTTTAATGTGGTGGAAAAATCGACTAATCAATTTTTAAAAAGAAATAACCACTCGCAGAGGAGCGGGTCGTATCCACAGGGAGGCAATAACATATTAAAATTCGCGCCACTTAAAAATGTTTGTTCGTAGTCAATTTGGACAAGAACCAAGCCAAGATTGCCTTTAGATTAAGGTTTAAGCAAGAAACAATGCTGAAATGGCAATTATGAGAAACTACAGGATATTTTCCGCAATGCAGAGTCAATAGAATATGATTAAAATGTGGCAATGTCAGAAAATGTAAATTTTAATTAACGTTTTACTGTAGCAAAACAGGGGAATTTTTCCCCGTTGTCTTGCGCAACGAGGAGTCGATGGCCAGGCGTGGGAAGCTCGGAGGAGGTCCCTTGGATCAAGGGCTTCGAATCGGTGGTGGCGGCGAGTCACGCGGCAGTCGGAGGTGGCCAGACGAGCTCCGGCGGAGGTGCTGCAGCCGGCAGCTTGCGCAGCCTGTTGGCGTAAAGTCCGCCGCCTGCTGCTGCTGCGGGGGTGGCTGCTGCCGCTGCCGTGGGCACTGCTGCGGCAGGCTTGGCAGGCGTTCGTCTGCAGGCGCGGGGAAGAGGGTGCTGCAGGCGGTTCTGCAAGCGCGGTGGAGGGTGCTGCAGTGCGGTTGAAGGATGGCGTGCGCTGCGGAGGGTCTGCGGAGGGTGCTGGCGCGATTGGCGTGGGCGGTGGTCTGCAGGCGCGTGGAGATGGCTGCGGTGGTCTGCAGGCGCGGTTGATGGTGGGCGCGGGTGTGCTGCAGGCTGATGGGCGCGGGGAAGGTGGCGTGGGCTGATCTGCAGGCGTGTGCAGGTCTGCAGCCGGTGAGCGGTGGAGGGTGCAGGCGGTCTGGTGGCCAGTTGGAGAGTGCAGGCTGAGGAAATGGAGGTGAGCGGGTAACTTCAGACGTCTGGGAAATTTCCCAGACGTCTTAAGTTACTGAGAGGGTGGCTGATCAGTATCTCGGTGGTGGTGGTCTGCGACGACGGCGAGGAAGATGCACGCTAAGGTGCTCACGGTGATGCGGCGAGCTCCGAATGGCGGTGTGGCCTATCACACCACACACCCACGGTGCTGGAGACTCGTCGCCACAGTAGAGGCCGGCAGTGTGGAGTGGAAGAGAGAGGTTCTCTCTGCACAGTGGTGGGTCGGTGGCGGAGGCCTCCCGAGCTCGGCTGCCTCCCTGCTCCTTTTGTAGTGGCCTGAACAAGTTTGAAATCAGCCGCCGACCAGATCCACCACATCCGCTCCCCCTTGAATGGCTTCATCACTGCAGCAGCCGGGCGTTGGAGCGGCACCCAGCCGTTCTGAAAGAAGAAGAATAAAGAAACTAATGTTAAAATATTAGGATTATTTATGTATAGACCCTCAACTTCTACGTTAATGAAAACAATGTACCTAATTGGTTATCTAATTAGATGAATGCTATTCTAAGCTAATTCTAAATGCACTTAAGATATGAATGCAATGTATGGATTATGTAATTAGATTAAAACTATGAATTAATCTATTTACATCCTAATTTATACTAAATAAATGTTAGAATTAACCTAATGTGTAGGCACTTAAATACTTAAATAGCCCACAACTATGGGCTAATCAAATACCCCCATGCCTAGTTTTTGCTAGTCCCTATCAAAATTAAGCGAAACCTAGCACTTCAAGTAGACTAGTCAACTCACTTAGTCTTCCTTCAGAAGCATATTAAGTTCAGGCTCTAGACCCAAGGTTCCTAAGTAGTTGCTAAGTTACAGACTAGGTCGGCTAAAGATGAGTTGCAGGCACAAGTTTCCCTGATTTCTGACTCTACCCTAAAGTTTATTAATCCCTGAGATTAAAGCATCCGTGCTTGTGCATTGGTCCGAGTTATTTGAGTTAAAGGAATTTTTTTTTTTAATATATATACTTTTTTTTTTTGTTTGATTCTTCTAAGTCTAACCTCAGATCAGCTATCAACACGGTCTGTGTCAGATTCATTGTCCCCATTACCATACCTCGAAGGGTGCCTGGCTTTCGATGCTTTGAGATAGCACCGCCCATAATGACCCCAAGAACTCCTGGCAATCGACACTTCGAGATAGTATCGCCCATGGATTTCTTAAGCGAATTCAGGCCTATGGCAATCGGCACTTCGAGATAGGGCCGCCCATGGTACCTGAACCGCGCAATGCGCTTACATGCCCCCAGTAGGATGGATATCCTAAGAGACAAGCGCCGAGGAGGTAATATGTTACCATCGCATCCTCAAGGTGAGTATATACTCCACCTCTCCTGCGGCGGGAACTCTTCCAATCAAAATGTGTTTTCAAGCCTTTCTTATGTCAAAACTAAGAGAACCAAATCTCTTTTCAGAAATTAAGTTAATTACCAGACCAAGTGTGTGAAATTTGGATGCTTAGGTTACAAGGACCTGTAAACCAAAAGGTAGAATAAGACTCCAGGTACTACCCCACCTTTTAACTCAAACCCTAGCTTCCCTTCCTCAACCTCTTGAAGAATGGTCTGCAACTTAACTCCTACTTAAGTTTTTAAGTCCACAAAGGACCCTAAAGGTCTAAAGCTAGTAGCTTATTTAGCTTCTAAAGTTTGACCCTAGAATTAATTTAGTCTACGCTAGAGTTCTGATTTGCTTAAGAATGCAGGACTTAGCCAGTTAAGCTCAAAACTTTTTTTTTTTTATATGTACAAATGTATGCAATTATGCTATGTATATCCCCAAGTACACCCCCCCATGCCTAAAATCTGCAATGTCCTCATTGCATAGAAGGATATTACCTGGGTCAAAGCTGGGCTGAATAGCCGAAGAACCTGCAAATCAGGTTCAAGAATTGCAGAAATAGGCCCTAAAAATGAGCAAAGCAAAGTTGTCCTAGAAAATAGGTAACCTAGGATGTTGGCGAGCTGATGATGAATCCCGATAGCAAATGCTCGCCCAACTAAAATGGGAATGAAATCTTCCCAGGTCACCAGAAGAGGTTCTAAAGGATAAATAGTTAAAATAACCTCCAAAGGGGTAGGGGTAGGATGACAAGGATCCTCCAAAAAGAATGGGGAAGGAATGGTATAGAGATAAACCCCCAAGGTAATGGACTGACTAAAGAAATCATCAATCCATACCCGATACTCCATTACAGAAAATAATGTTCTGTTAAGCCCCCTAGTCAGAACAAAAATGAGCAATTCTCTAAGGCAAGGATCGTCTAGGGTGTCCAAGTTACAAGGTTGTGGGATGGCCATAAGATCTAGGTTGGGTTTAATCAGCTTGGTGTCCATCCCAAACACTCTTTCTAAATCCTCAATTTCATCCCTAGCATTCCTTGCACCATCACGTGGATCTTCCTGCTCTTCATCAGGAGTCACAATTTCGCTTTCAGATATAAGCGAATCAGAGGGTGACTTCGAAGTGAATGAAGGCAGGTTGGAAGCAACAGATCTAGGGATTATCCTATCAATGTCATCCTCGGGTTTTTGTTCTTTACTCAAATCTTCCCCGAAGTCTATATGTGAATCCACATAAATCTTAGAAATTGCTTCCAAATTTTCCATCATTTTATCATGAGGAGAAATATCATCAATGGGTGTGCCAAGGAAACCTAATTTGGTCAAATTTGTGACATCCTCAGGGGCTAACTCTTCAAATAAGACATAATCACCCTTAGTGTCACTCCAAATCTTGAATGTAGGTTCCTCATATAATTCGTCTTCCTCCTCATCACACAATTCATCATGTACCCGAGGTCTAGAATCATTTAATATCTTAGCAGATCCCCTAGGGTGCTCTATCTGAGGTAAATTATTTACATTGGTTACATCAGACTCCTCAGATAGGTCAATTTCTTTAGGGTTAGGTTCCCTAAGGGTGGGTTTGAGTTCCATATCGTGATCAGAAGGGAGGGTAGGATTAACAACTTGACTTTGACCCACTTCATCAAATGTCACAAAAATACTATCATCTGGGTCGAGGTCTTCCAATGGTACCATCATTCCCTTCTTTTGACTCCAATATAATTCAAGTGGATACTCAACCTTATCGTCATCTTCCTCGGGTTGCCACCTTTCTTCATCCAATGCATAGCTACTTTCATGTGTATTTTCCTCCCACCTAAAGTGTAGATCTCTTAAGGAAGTGTCATCTAATGGGGAGGTTTCAAAATCGATCCTCGAAAAGTAGCTATTCTCCCCAGAATTTCCCTTCAACTTAAAGTGTAGCTTTCCCACGGGAGATTCATCTATTGTAGAGGGGTGTACGTCATCGTCAATGGGGCAGATTGGGTGGCTAATTTCATCTCTTTCTTGTTGGCCTGCTCTCAAAGATTCTCCTAACAATTCACTCATTTCATTTTGCATTTTCTGTATTTCCATCTTCAAAGAGGAGAGGTCATTTCTATCATAAGAGAAGTCAGGCTCAGGCTTATAGTACCCAGGAGTGTTTGTCCAACCATTATAAGTTTTTAGGGAGGGTGGGTTGGGTATTTCTTTGGTATGTGGGATATTGGGCAAAGCAAATCCCGGTCCTGAGTTTTGCTCACTAATTTGGGGCTTAACTAGGCCAATACTCCTATAATAGGAGTAAAACGGATCCCAATGATTGTCATTATGTCCATCAAGGAATGGACCATCTCAGCGTCTGGGATCGAAGAATGCAGAGTGGGGGTGAGGGTGTGGGCAAGATGTGAAAGGATGAAAATCAATGTGGTCCATTCTAACTCACACTTCAATCAGAATTCCCCAAGCAAGACACAATTCAAAAAGGACCTTTTAGGTCTTTCCCAATTTAGGCTTTTGATTTTAAGTCAGATTGCTGGTGACAATACAATTTGTTCAATCAATTTACGCGCCTATTGTGGACCTACGGCTCGCCTAAAAAGACCTAGTTGGAGCTTAGGTGTTCTTCCCTAAATCTCAAATGGTCAAGTAAATCCAAAGACAGAAGATCGAGGGATGCAAGTAGGCCTAAGCCTTCCTTTGAAGCTGTGCTTTCGCGGTGCTCCTCAACTACCCCCAAAAATCCGTGACAGGGTATCCCCCTCTTTGGATTTACAAAACCTTTGATCTCAAGTTCCGAACACTTCAAAATCCAACAAAAGGAGGGCTCTTGTCCTTGTATTTCCAAACCTAAGGAGTGTCTAGAAGCGTGCCGTGGTGTAAGTGAAATAAGTGTGCATACACCGTCAAAGATTTTGAACTTTGAATCGCACGCCAAGTTTGAAAATCAAATCCTTGGTTTTTAAAATGTCCTTCCTTTAATTAGTCCTTTTTCTAAAAAAATATGTGACCACTTGTTAGATTTATTCAGTACAGATTAGGTGGTCTTCGCATTAAATCCCAAGTGCAATGCGTGATCAAAAATAGGATGCAAAGTAAGAGAATACGTACCTTGCCTCCAGCGATCTTCAATGCAAAAATGCACGCAATGCAGAAAAGTAAATCTAGAGGCTACTCATATAGACCTAAATGGTTCGTCCTAGGGCAGGCAGCTTCTAGCAGGCAGCTCGTTTTTTTTTCTTTTTCTATTTTTTTTAGAACTACTTATGCACAAGCAAATAAAAGTAATAATAATAATAAAATAAAATAAAATAAACCTAAATCTAAAGAAAAGGGAACAGGCTCCCAAAAATTACCCAACACGGGTCCAAAACAAAATCGAGGAACAAACCCTCAAAATATGCCCTAGAACAAGGGTTTCAAACTAACTGTAATGAAAAATTAAGTCTTCAGTCTTAATTCTATTCTAATTAAATTAGCGATTAAATACAGTGGTGTCCGTCACGTCCTCGTCCTTCTCCTCCTTTCAAAATTGCTTGTCCACTTCTCGTCTGGTGACGTCAAGGGTCGCCTCTCATAGTGGCTGATTCTTGCATAAATTTTCTCTCACAGAAAAGAAAATAATGAATGGTCAAATCTCTGTGCAATTGACAAATAATCAAAATAAAATTAGGCGAAATTATTGCGTCTGTTGCCTCCCCTGCAACGGCGCCATTAGACTGATCGATCTTTCGCTTTTAAGTCGTTTATAGTTTAATGTGGTGGAAAAATCGACTAATCAATTTTTAACAAGAAATAACCACTCGCAGAGGAGCGGGTCGTATCCACAGGGAGGCAATAACGTATTAAAATTTGCGCCACTTAAAAATGTTTGTTCGTAGTCAATTTGGACAATAACCAAGCCAAGATTGCCTTTAGATTAAGGTTTAAGCAAGAAACAATGCTGAAATGGCAATTATGAGAAACTACAGGATATTTTCCGCAATGCAGAGTCAATAGAATATAATTAAAATGTGGCAATGGCAGAAAATGTAAATTTTAATTAACGTTTTACTGTAGCAAAACAGGGGAATTTTTCCCCGTTGTCTTGCGCGATGAGGAGTCGATGGCCTGGCGCGGGAAGCTCGAAGGAGGTCCCTTGGATCAAGGGCTTCGAATCGGTGGTGGCGGCGAGTCGCGCGGCGATCGGAGGTGGCCGGACGAGCTCCGGCGGAGGTGTTGCAGCCGGAAGCTTGCGCAGCCTGTTGGCGTGAAGTCCGCCGCCTGCTGCTGCCGCTGCCGTGGGCACTGCTGCGGCTGGCGTGGTAGGCGTTCGTCTGCAGGCGCGGGGAAGAGGGCACTGCAGGCGGTTCTGCAAGCGCGGCGGAGGGTGCTGCAGCGCGGTTGGAGGATGGCGTGCGCTGCGGAGGGTCTGCGGAGGGCGCTGGCGCGATTGGCGTGGGCGGTGGTCTGCAGGTGCATGGAGATGGCTGCAGTGGTCTGCAGGCACGGTTGATGGTGGGCGCGGGTGTGCTGCAGGCTGATGGGCGCGGGGAAGGTGGCGTGGGCTGATCTGCAGGCGTGCGCAGGTCTGCAGCCGGTGAGCGGTGGAGGGTGCAGGCGGTCTGGTGGCCGGTTGGAGAGTGCAGGCTGAGGAAGTGGAGGTGAGCGGGTAACTTCAGACGTCTGGGAAATTTCCCAGACGTCTTAAGTTACTGAGAGGGTGGCTGATCAGTAGCTCGGTGGTGGTGGTCTGCGACGACGGCGAGGAAGATGCACGCTAAGGTGCTCACGGTGATGTTGCGAGCTCCGGATGGCGGTGTGGCCTGTCACACCACACGCCCACGGTGCTGGAGACTCGTCGCCACAGTAGAGGCCGGCAGTGTGGAGTGGAAGAGAGAGGTTCTCTCTGCACAGTGGTGGGTCGGTGGCGGAGGCCTCCCGAGCTCGGCTGCCTCCCTGCTCCTTTTGTAGTGGCCTGAACAAGTTTGAAATCAGCCGCCGACCCGATCCACCACATCCGCTCCCCCTTGAATGGCTTCATCACTGCAGCAGCTGGGCGTTGGAGCGGCACCCAGCCATTCTGAAAGAAGAAGAATAAAGAAAATAATGTTAAAATATTAGGATTATTTATGTATAGACCCTCAACTTCTATGTTAATGAAAACAATGTACCTAATTGGTTATCTAATTAGATGAATGCTATTCTAAGCTAATTCTAAATGCACTTAAGATATGAATGCAATGTATGGATTATGTAATTAGATTAAAACTATGAATTAATCTATTTACATCCTCATTTATACTAAATAAATGTTAGAATTAACCTAATGTGTAGGCACTTAAATACTTAAATAGCCCACAACTGTGGGCTAATCAGTTACAACATTAAATACATGTTTCAACAAAAGTAATAGAAAGCTTTAAAAGAGAGAGAGTGTGTGTGTGTGTGTGTGGAGAGAGACGAGGCAGCCACAGTGGTGGAGGAGGCTCCGTCGGTGGCTCGTCGTCTCCGCTGATTACAAGAGGTCTTAAAGCTAGCTAAGAGAGGGGTGGAGTAGTTGCAAGGGGAGTAAATGCCTCGAATGAGTGGTTGGAGGGGGTTTAAATAGGGTTAAGGGCTTCCTAAAAGAAGAAGGGGCTTTAGTGACGTCCAAAGCGTCGCTAAAACCACTCCCAAAAGCGTCCATGAAGCCCTCCAGCCGCTGGTCAGCTGCCTGCCTCATTTCTTCTCCTCGTGTGATACGCGGCTGTTGAACGAGTCCTCGGCTGCGCTGGGATCGCACCTTGGGCTCGCATGTGCGCAGGCGTCATCGCCCGGCGTGCGCGCACACGTGGACGCCCGTGAGCTGCGGTCATGCTACGTGGCATGATCTCGGCAGCCCGCTGCTGATCGGGCAGCCCAATTTCAACGCGTGTGTCCCCCGTGTTCAATTTCGACTTGGCGCGGCTCAAACCCGCGTCGCGTGCGTGCGGGCGTGAGCGCTAACCGTTGCGCCACGCCCACGCTTTGTCGCGGCGACCGCAAGCTGGCGCGCGAGTCTCGACCGTTCGATCAAAGATCGACGGTCGAGATCTGATCTTGGCTGGATGAAGGCGCAGCGTGTGGTGGAGCGGGACTGACGTGGCGCAATATGGGCCGTTGATCTCCAGATCAATGGTCAGAACTTCTTGGTCCCATTGTAGGAGCTCCAGATGTCGGATTTGGCCGATCTTGAGTCTGTTGGACTCCGTTCGTCTTTCTGAATCCATCCGTGTGGTCCGATTGCTCATCTGAGGGTTGCTTTGACAAATGCTTACACAAATGGCCATTAATACAGTTTATAAGCAATCTTGGTACATGATGCATGCAATGCTTCCATTCTACTTATGTTGTGCCTTTTATTCTAAAGATGGGCAATATTCAACATAATTATCACCCCCTTGTGTAGTGTTATCAGTGGGTGAACGGGTCGAGATGACTGTTGCGAATGCTTTCAAGCTTTGATACAAGTACCAAAGGTGGAGCCGGCTGTTCTAAAGTTGAACTCAAAGGTGCAGGAGTGTGGCTCAAAAAGGGTGATCAGAAGGGTCTTGGGTTTTTGAAATGACAAGTTGCCTCCCGTTAAGTGCTAAATTCAATGCCTTTAGCCAAGTAGAAAGTGGTCAAGGAGAAGGGGTGGTCAAATTAGCAGAGTTTTGTAGAACAAGCACCTTGATAAGTAGCCTGGTTGGTCCAACCAGGTGCTTGTTCTGGTCAACAGGATGATGATGCAGACCAAACCCAATCAATCTGGTAGGTTGATGAATATGAATCAATAAGTATGGAGCCCACCAAATACTTTGAGGCTCAAAGAGACGTGGAAATGAAAATCCAGGGTTGGGCTGAATCGACTCAGCCTGATCAGAGTAGGGATCCTCAAAAGAAAAAGGATCTGTAGAGAATGTAGGAACCCTACGAGTTAGATTAGAGAAGTACAAGTCGTGATTATAAGTCTAATCAATGTCTGAAACCTGATTAAAAGATGGAGATGAATCATATGCAACCGAATCAGAGAGAGGTAAATTAGAATAGAAATTAATTCTAGTAGCAGGTCGAGGTTGGGATCAGATTTTAGAAGGTTCTATGTGTGAATCGGAAGGTGTGGCTTCTTTAAAAACTGGGAGCAAAGAAGGCTCTTCTAGAAATGCTTCAAAGATAGGTTTATCTAGAGAGTCTTCTTGATGCTCAGTCAAATCAAATGTAAATGCCTGGAGAGTGCTTATAGGATCATGGAATTCTAAGTTAGTGAAAGATTCAAACTCTAGATTGTGGACACTCTCAGCACTTATTGTTTGTGATTCCTAAAGATCATAACAGAATGATTCCAATTCAATGGAACATGATTTTGAATCAATGATCTCGGGAACAAGGATCTCAGAGTCAGAATTAAAGAATGGGTCATAGATGCTGAGGTCGTAGATTGGCTTGTAATCGTCAAGAAATAAAGGCTCTCCAGAATTAGAGTATGATTTGAAATCATCGGAGAATTTGCAAAAATTAGTTTCTGAACCTGATTCCAGATCGGGACTTCCACCACAGAATGAATCATGATGCATAGAATCAACAACCTGACTTGGATTTAACCTAGTCTCAAATTCTAAATTCAAAGAGGTGTCCTTATTAGGCACAGGCTTAGGTTCTTGGCTTCTAGGATAGACCCAATCAAATCCCAACTCTTCCAACTCGTCGGTTTCTGTATCGTAAATCGGTGTGACTTCCGATAGATCAATTTGTGTCTCTGAGGAGTTTGGAGAGGTGTAATCATCAAATATAGGCCCAGAATCATAGTCCAGATCTAACATCTGATTGCCATTAAATTGGGCCTCATGATCATCCCAAATAGGCTCAGATCTAGATTCTAGGTTAAAGGTAGGAATTAGGCCACTAGAATCAGACTTGGTTCTATTGGGATGCCAGAATCACTCTCGGGGATTACCTTAACAAGATAAGGTTCGGGAATTACATCCTGGAAAGGTTCTGAGTCTAATTCATGCTTATTACAGGTGTTTGGGAAATCAAGGAATGATGGACTAGCTTCATGACTCTCTAAGGCTGGTTTAGAATTGGGAACACCTGCAATTAGATCCACCCAACCAACATCAAGATCAAGTATGTCAATTTGCACAAAGTTTGAATCTAATTCCATTTGGGTTGGGGATCCACAACAACCTCGATTTTTGAACCTGGGATTTGGGAAAGCATTTTGATCCTCAATGTTGTTCCAAGATGTCTCATCAGTTTATGAATGTTGATATGGGTATTTTTTATCAATGGCTTTATACACCATATTCAGTAATTTTCCACATTCTTCCATAAGTCCTTGGTGTTTTTCCAAAAGTAGGTATTTAACAGACATTCTAGATACTCATTGCTAAGTAATTTTCTTAATTCAATATATTCTAATAAGAGACCATCCCGGGTTGAACATGTGTCATTTGTGTCAATATCATTTCAACATGGTTCATAATGTGAGTTGTTGTTTTTGAAACATTAACTTGAATGTGCCCAGATGGATATGAGGTTTTGTAATACTCATCAAGATGTCTAAGAGCAGGCTCAATCATCTTTTCGTTTAAGCTCATCTGGGATTCAGGTTTCCTAAATATTCTTCCTAAATTGTCAGGTTGCATTTTCAAATCAGGTGGTAGATCAAGATGTAGAATCAAATTTAGGTTCAGATTGAATTGATTAGATCATATTAGAAATCCCATAGAAGATCAACTCTAATGATGCCTCTAGGTCAACAACCTAGGGACCTTTCCTGTGTATGTGCTCTAAAGAATAGATGAGAGAGTGGATATGAATTGGACCCAAACAAGGCACCTAATGATTTTTGGATGACTAAGGTTGTTTCAAGGCGGATGATACCTCTAAATCAGAAATCAACACACCCGAGAAGTACTTAGGCAACCAGGAAGGGAGATCCCTGCAAAGACCCCTACACGGTAGAGAGTCCCCACGGGTTACAAGGTTTCCCCCACCCGACCTTCCTTTTCACCACAGTTCCAAGTAGACCGAAATGTCTAAATTGAGACCTTAAGTCTACCAATTTTTGTCCTAACTTGTGCCCTGGATTTTACTTGATTAGAAGTTGATTCAATTTGTGACATAATTTGGAGGTTGGTTGGCCAACAAAGTAGACCAACTTCACCTAACCTACCCTAAAGATGGAGGATGAAATTTAGGCCAAGACCCAAAAATCACCCTGAATTGACTCTCAGATTTTTAGGTCCAAATTTTTAGGGTTCAAGTGAATTTAAAGCTTGATTTTTAGGATTTTCTTGAATAGCTCTTTTCAAACAAAGGCTTGGGTAGCACATAAATGTGGGAAGATCAATTTCCTTTAATCCAAGCAAATGTGTACTAGCACTTCAAAGCCCTAATGTAGAAACCCTAATTGGTTCTATTTCAAGTCCAAATTAATCTCAAAAGTAACACCTTGGATACAAACAAGAAAGTGATAAGTCCAAGTTGTTTACTATTTAAGTGCAAATCCCTAGTAGGTATAGGAAATTAGGGTTGGGAATCTCTAATCAAAATCATCTCACTTTAATCAAATATCAACTCAGGTTCGCAAATTATGAATCTTTTGCCTTTGAATGATAATTACTATAGAAATAAGGCAAGTGAATCCTAATTCATTTGTTTCCTTTTTCTCTTTCCCCAAATTAGGAGGTTGATTAGGGAAGAAGAGAAATTTTACTTGCCCCTGGAGTGGTTGATTGCGCGAAAGATCTCTTCGTAATGTACTTCACAAAATCACAAGCAAAGCAAAATAGGGCAAGTTAGTGCTCAGATAAATCAAGAAAGATAAGACTAATGGTGAATTGCACGTTGCTCCCCGACAATGGCACCAAAATGTTGTACTGCGAATCGAGGAGATTTTAATATGCGTTTGTTTAGTACACTCCTAAATCACACAACAAAACATTTAAATTTATAAACTTAGACTCTAATTAAAGTTTGAGGCCTTTTGCAGGAAGCAAATGTAAAATTCACGCATTAATCGTCATTCAGAATAGATAAACACAATAAATTGAGTACAATAACAGATATGCAATGAATGAAACTTGTCAGAGTAGCATTCACACATAGATCAATGTATCTCAAAAGATCATGGGATAAAAAGAAATAGAAAGATAAAATAATAGTGATTTGAATCACCAATTATTCATCTTAATTAAGCATATATCCCAAACATTTATATCATTTAAATAAATCAACAGTAACTTCAATCAATCCACTTAAGTACTTAAATAATCCAACAGTACTAGCAGAATCAAAGATCAGACGTCGCCTAACAGAACCAGACGACTTAACCTTCACATAGTAGAGCCTCACAGAAGGCACAAAGGCTCCAAACCTTCTTAAGGCCTTTCAAGCGCAAGGCCGTCTCTTCTTTAGCACACAGAGGCAACTCAGAGGCTAATTGTGAGAACCTCTCTCTTCCTTCAGCCCGTGCCCAAGACACTTCGAAGCAAAACCCTCCCCCCTAGTTCTTACAGATCTCTCCTCTTTCATCTCTCAGACCCAGGGTTAATTATGCACGTATGCAGGTTATCGGATCCGGGCAGGGGACCAGGCTCACCGGGCGTGGGGGTGAGCGAGATGTGTGATAACACTACATATGGGGGTGATACTTCTGTTAAATAGGGCCCATCTTAAGAATAAAAGGCACAACATAAGTAGAATGGGAGCATTGCATGCATCATATTCCAAGATTGCATATAAAACTGTATTAATGGCCATTTGTGTAAGCACTTGTCAAAGCAGGCCTCAGATGAGCAATCGGACTACACGGATGGATTCAAAACGACGAACAGAGTCCAACGGACTCAAGATCGGCCAAATCCGACATCCGGAGCTCCTACAATGGGCCTAAGAAATTCTGACCATTGATCTGATGATCAATGGCCCTCGTTGCGCCACATCACCCCCCCCTCATCGTGCGCTTCTTCCTCCTTCAGCTGAGATCAAATCTCGACCGTCGATCTTCAATCGGACAGTCGAGAACTGCGTGCCCGCCACTATCGCTGCGACAAAGTAGCGGGCATGGCGCAGCGGTGAGCGCGCATGCCCGCAAGAAGGCAAAGCGGGTTCGAGCCGTGCGGGGTGAAGAATCGAAGACGAAGAGGCATGCGGCAAAATTGGGTTGCCCGATTAGTAGCGGGCGGCCAAGATCGCGCCACGCGGCGCGCCCTCAGACAGTGAGCACCCACATGTGTGAGCACGCCGAGCGACAATGCCCACGCACACGCGCGCTCGAGGCACGATCCAGGCGCACCCAAGGGAAGATCTCCCGTCCGATCTTCGATCGGACGACTCTCACGCAGGGCCACGAATCAGGCGCGAAGAAGAACGGCGTGGGCATGTGACCGGCGGGCTAGAGGGCTTCACCGACGCTTTTGGAAGGGTTTTAGCAACATCCCGGACGCCGCTAAAGCCCCTTCTTCTTTTAGAAAGCCCTCCCTATTTAAACCCCCTCCAACCACTCATTCAAGGCATTCACTTGTCTTACAACTACTCCACCCCTCTCTTAGCTAGCCTTAGGCCCTCTTCTAATCGTCAGAGACGACGAGCCACCGACGGAGCCTTCTCCACCGCCGTGGCTACCTCGCCGCTCTCCCTCCTCTCTCTCTCTCTCTCTCTTCCTCTCTCTTCCTCTCTTTTAAGCTTTCCTTTACTTATGTTTAAGCATGTATCTAATGTTGTAATCTGTGAACTAAACCTGCATGATTAATGAAGTTACTTTACGTTCAATTATTTATTTTATTTCCTGTTTAAGTTGCATGATCAAGCAAGAAACAACTCTAACCCTAATCTCTCCCTCTCTCTCTCTATCTCTCTCCCTCTCGCTTTTCAAACCGCACCTTTCGCAAGCAAAACTCCACACTTTCCGTGACAACAAGTGATAAGAAAAATCTGGTTTTCACGCCTCCCTGAGACTGACATTCGGACTCACCTCTGTTTCTTTACTTTAAAATCGACGTTGCAAGTGCGACTATAACGACACTTCTTAACATACATGCACGAGCGCACGCCAGTTTTTGGCGCCGTTGCCGGGGAGGCAACAGATTTGTTTTGTCACTTCCATTCCACATCCATTCTCACATCGTCTAATGCCCTATTTTCCTTTTTACTTGATGGTTGAAGGAATTCAGCACTTGGATAACGAAGCGACACATCCCACGACAGTAACAAGGGAGTAGGCGCAACAAGGACCGGTAATGAGTAATTCTTCACTCATGATTGTTTGCTTGCGTGAAAAACTAAAAAAATTTGTAAAAAAATTGAAAAAAATTGGCATGGTGTATGATTGCCTAACCCACATCCTTAACACATCACCCCACAAAAAAAAATGTACACTCTAACATTCTGAATAAATTCTTGTAGTGTTCTTTTCTCTTTTTGAGTGGTGTTTACGAAGCCACCATTGATTGACTTGGGCCGCACCACTCAACCCTAAAACCGACTCATCTAATAGAAGCTGCATGATCATTAGGATGAGTACATTAGGGTTTTAGAGCCTCTACAAAATAAAAGGAAATCTACTTTTACCGAATTGTGTGCAGAACTTGACGTGCCCAATGAAACTTGTCTAAAAACATTAAGACAGGTCAACCCTAAAAGACACTAAAGTAAGGATGAAATACTAAAAGACACCACATCTTAATCCTTGCTTGAAAACCATGTTTTGATAGAAGCATACACATTGAAAGTGGAAAATTAAGAGGCACCACCCCAATCAATGCCTCATCACATAACCATAGCAGAAGCACTATCCTAGCCCTTTAAAACTGAGTAGACGTGCCCTAGGCAGGACTGAGTTAAGTCTCGAAAGGCGAGGTTTTGTTCGCTGGGCACTTGGCTTTCATTCCCTTGGTAGAATCTGGTGACTAGGCTGTGGGGCAGTGTCAAACAACCGCGGTTGTGGGGTCTACGGAACCAGAGGCGCAAGCCAAAGGAAGAACCTTCCCTGCAATCCCCTCATAATCAACCTGGCCAGATTAGCCTTGGGAAGGGGAGTCCAGTGCTTACGGACTTAATCGCCCTTTTTGAGATTTCTAGGTCTCCTAAGGAAATACACCATAAGGACTAGGCTTGTTTGCTTGATTGAACACATTTCTCGCATCTGTCGCTCTCCGCATCCCCTCCTATTCTTCTCTAAGTGTATGAATGGGAGACGCTCACTGCATCCAAAGTTGTTTGTTTTGGGACAGGAATCTAGGCGACGTGATTCTGTTAGAAACATGGCTAAACCTAGGGCAGATGAGGCTGAGGAACAACCCCCACCAGACACAGTGGCCATCATCCAAGCCCAAATTAATGTAAACCACCGGCTTCAGCAACAACAAATCCACACCATCATGCAAGCCATTCACCGGTTACAGAAACTGCAAGAACAACCACCACCGCCTTTCCAAGGTGCACAAGGGCAACCACCACTCGATGTACCACCATTTCAGGATCAACCGAGGCCCCTCCGCTATTAGAGTCGAGCCACACCTTAGGATCCCCGAAGGGGGAGATGATTTTGAGCTAAAATCGAATGTCTTAAGTCTGATCTAGAACCACTTTCATGGAAGCTCAAATGAGGACCCCTTCTAGCATCTAGAGGATCTCAACCGCATAGCACAAACTGTGAAACCTAGGAACATTAGCCTTGACATTGTTCTAATCAAGATGTTTCCCTTCTCATTAAGAGACAAGGCTTCTCACTGGCTTAGAACCCTAGGTAGACCCGTCACCACCTGGGAAGAATTGAGGCATGCATTTTTAAAGAAATTCTTCCCCATAGGAAAGATCAATGACCTCAGAAGAGCTTTTACTACCTTTACACTCCAGGGTGGGGAACAGTTCCATGAGGCATGGGAAAGATTCAATGAACTCTTAAGGAAATGCCCACACCACGAAGTACCAAGGTGGCAATTGGCCCAGATTTTCTACCATGGTTTGGACAGCAACCTACGGAACTTTGTCGATGCCACATGCGGGGGGAACTTCTTGAACAAGGACGAGGAGAGTGCATTTGAGCTCTTTTAGTCTATGAGCGAGAATTCGCTCAACAATGCCTCCATGACCCAATTCAACAGATCCAGTCAACCCCGTGGTGGGATTTATGAGGTACAAGCAAATTCTAGAATGGTTGGTATGGACATCATTGCCAAGAAACTAGATCGAGTGGAACTGGGGGAAAAAAAGATTGATGAGCTACTGAACCAGACCAGGAACCCCTTACCGACCTTCTCCCTAGCAAAGGGAGCACATAATGTTGACCTGGTCCAACCCTTAACCCAACTGAACCTAGAACAACCCCTGACCACATTTCATGGAGGGACCTTTGCTCCCTCAACCCTTGATTACTCTCTTCCCTCACCATCGACATCAACTATCGTTGAAGATGTGCAAGCTGTCCAAGGTTATGCGAAACCTGACCCTTTCTCCAACACTTACAACACTGGCTGGCATAACCACCCCAACTTTGGTTGGACAAACCAGAAACCATCGCAATTCCAAAACCATCCCAGGCCAAACCAGCAGCCACACTTGCCCCCCTATTAGCAAGGACCACCAGTTAGACCCCAATATAATCAGAATAGGATAGCCCCTCCCCCACAAAATCAAATGGACACCCTAATTAAGATGATGGCTGACATGAACTAGAAACATCAGGAGGAAATGGCCTTGGTAAAGGGACAGTTAAGCCAACTCTTAGACTGTAAACAACAAGGATCCCTACCTTCCTAGCCACAACCGAACCCGCAAAACATAATTAACAGAGGCCCCAATTGGCAAGGGTTCCAAGGCAATCCCGGGCAGGCTCACATGGTCCAGCCAGCCCCAAAAACACCCCCTGGGTTTGGTGCTTCTTCATCCTTGTCTTCTCAAGGATCAACCCATAGCCCCAATGCCTCTATGAATGCGGTGACCTTGAGAAGCATCACCAAAACCCAGGATCCCAAATGGCCGACTCTCCCCGAGACTTCACCCGCTGAAATACTCGACTCAGAAGAGGCACCAACCAAGGACCCAGAAATAGACCCGATCCACATTCAGACACCCTACCCTGAGGCCTTGGAAACAATCAAGAAAAAGAAGAATGAGGAGCTTTTGGAGATTTTTAAGCAATTACAAATTAATATTCTGCTCCTCGAAGCCGTCAAGCACATCCCTGCTTACGCCAAGTTTTTAAAGGATGCCGGTACACCCAAGCGTAAGCCAAGACCTCAAGCACCTAGGAAGGTTGTGCTCTCAGAATAAGCGAGTTCCATAATATCAAGCAACCTTCCTCTCAAGCAAACTGACCCAGGAGCACCCCTGATTTCCTGCAATATCAGGGACATGACATTTAATAGAGCGCTCCTGGACTTAGGTGCTTCTATCAATCTGATTCCAACAACCCTGTACCACCAATTTGGTTTTGGAGAGTTGACACCAGCACCTGTCACCATCCAGCTGGCTGATAGATCAGTGAAAACCCCGAAAGGGGTTGTCGAGGACGTGATTGTATGGGTCAAGGACTTCTATTTCCCAGTCGACTTTTTGGTGCTCGACATGGAAGTCCCTAAAAAATTACAGAACACACCCATAATCTTAGGCAGACCTTTCTTAGCTACAGCTAAGGCAAACATTGATTGTGACACGAGATGTATGGAAATCACCTTCAGAGACAGGAAAATGCAATTGGATATCTTCCGGGCGACAAAATCTTTTGATTGCAATTGTGTTGAGGAACACGATCCCGTGGAAACTCTGGTCGAGGAATGCCTCACCCTTAGTTCTATCTCAGACCACCAAACCTGTAATGACTGTTCTGACTCGTCACCATCACCACCCGTGGACCTCTGTAAGGCTGAGTACCATCACACAACACCATTTGAGGAGATCGATGTTGATCAACTCCCGTCTTGTCCCTTTCCATCAACTGTGGTTCCACCCGCACCTGAACTTAAGCCATTGCCCGAGAATCTCAAGTATGTCTTCCTGGGACCTGACCAGACCTTCCCGATGATTATTAATTCTCATCTAACCAAGGATCAGGAACTCAGGTTGACTGCGACCCTTTCAAAACATCAGGTCGCCATTGGTTGGACCATTTCTGACTTAAGAGGAATTAACCCCACCTATTGCACCCATAAGATTTACCTTGAAGATGGGGCACGACCTTCCCACCAGATGTAGAGACGTTTAAACCCAAACATGCGGGAGGTTGTTAAGAAAGAAATTATCAAATGGCTTGACGCCAACATCATCTATCCTATCTCCGATAGCCCCTGGGTGAGCCCCACTCAAGTGGTTCCAAAGAAAGCTGGGCTCACCGTTGTCACCAATGATCATGGTGAATCCATCCCCACCCGCACCACCACCGCATGGCGAGTGTGTATTGATTATAGGAAGCCCAATGAAGCCACTAAGAAGGATCATTTCTCCTTGCCATTCATTGACCAAATCCTTGAAACATTGGCAGGGCAGAAGTATTTTTGCTTCTTGGATGGATATTTAGGATATAACCAAGTCGCAATTGCTCCGGAGGATCAAGAAAAGATCACATTCACTTGCCCGTACGGCACATTTGCATTCCGTCAAATTTCGTTCGGGTTATGCAACGCACCTGCGACCTTCCAGCGTTGCATGCTAGCCATTTTTTCAGAAATGGTGGGTGAATACTTAGAGGTCGTTATGGATGATTTCTCTGTATTAGGGAATTCATTCGACCATTGTCTGAGTAACTTGGAGAAGATCCTAAAATGATGTATCGAGGTTAATCTAGTGTTAAGTTGGGAAAAGAGTCATTTTATGGTTCAAGAAGGAATTGTCCTTAATCACATCGTATCGCATAGGAGCATCGAGGTAGATCGAGCTAAGGTTGATTTGATTTCCAAACTCCCTCCACCTAGCTCAGTCCGACAGATTCACTCATTTCTGGGACATGTTGGCTTCTACCGAAGGTTCATTAAAGACTTTTCCAAGCTTTCCAAACCCTTGACCGACCTTCTAGCCAACGATGCCATATTCCGCATGTCTTCTGATTGCATCCAGGCTTATCACAGCCTCCGGGACTTAGTCTCCACAGCACCTATATTTCATCCCCCGGACTGGTCCCAGGACTTTGAGATTATGTGTGATGCATCAGATTTTGCCATAGGCTCTATCCTGGGACAAAGGCAAGATAAGAAGCCCGTGGTGATCTACTACGCTAGCAAAACATTGGACGAGGCCCAACGAAATTATACGATCACAGAAAAAGAGTTGCTCGCTGTAGTCTTTGGACTTGAAAAGTTCCGATCGTACTTGCTGGGATCCCATGTGACTGTTTACACTGACCATTCAGCCATCCGGCACTTGTTAGCCAAGAAGGATGCAAAGCCCAGGCTCATCAGATGGATCCTACTTTTGTAGGAATTTGACCTGGAAATTCATGACAAGGCCGGATCGAAGAATGTGGTGGCTGACCACTTGTCTAGACTTCATCCAGACCACATTGGACCCTCCCCACCTCTATCTGACGCCTTCCCCGATGAACACATTCTGGCTATGCAAGACAAGAGACTGCCATGGTATGCTGACTACGTCAACTACTTAGTTGTAGGACAAACCCTGCACAGCTGGTCCAGACAGCAACGGGATAGGTTCTTGGCTGAATCCAAGCACTATTTCTGGGATGATCCCATGCTGTTTCGCCTCTGTGCTGACTAGATCATCAGGAGGTGTATCCCCGAGAACGAAGTTCAGAGTATGCTTTCCTTCTGTCATGACCAGGCTTGTGGTGGCCACTTCTCTGGAAAGAAAATAGCTGCAAAGGTTCTGCAGTCTGGATTTTACTGGCCATCCCTATTTAAGGATGCACACAACTTTGCCAAGACTTGCTCATGCTGCCAAACGCTGGGGACCATGACCAAGAAAGATATGATGCCCCTCCAGCCCATTTTGATTGTAGAAATCTTTGACATTTGGGGTATCGATCTTATGGGCCCCTTTCCACCATCCAACGGCTTCGAGTACATCCTAGTCTCAGTAGACTATGTTTCCAAATGGATTGAAGCCATCGCCACCCGCCAATGCGATCATAGGACTATCATGGACTTTATTAAGCAGAACATCTTTTCCTGGTTTGGAATACCCAAGGCCATGATCAGTGATGGTGGAAGCCATTTTATCCATTCCCAATTCCATGCCCTACTTAGAAAATACGGGGTGAACCACCGCATTGCTACCCCGTATCATCCACAAACAAATGGGCAGACCAAGGTCTCAAATAGACAAATCAAGAACATTTACAGAAGACTGTGAGACTTGACAGGAAAGACTGGTCCACACGACTAGATGATGCCCTGTTGGCATACAGGACCGCTTTCAAGACCCCGATAGGCATGTTGCCTTATCGCCTGGTCTTTGGCAAAGGTTGCCATCTTCCTGTTGAATTGGAACACCAAGCTTACTGGGCTGTCAAGCAATGTAACATGGATTCCCAGTTAACCAATGCGCAGAGGATGCTCCAATTATCTGAGCTCGAAGAAATTCGTCGGGATGCCTTTGAAAATAGTCGACTGTATAAGGAGAAAATGAAAGCCGTCCACGACCGACTAATTCATAGAAAAACCTTTGAACCTAACCAGCAAGTCTAGTTGTTTGACGCCCGCCTAAAACTCTTCCCGGGGAAACTCAAGTCCAAATGGACAGGACCATTTTAGGTGGTTAAGCCTTACTCTAATGGGGCGGTTGAAATCGCTGATCCTAACACTGGGCACACTTTTACAGTTAATGGTCAAAGATTGAAGCACTTCCTGGCTCAGGTTCCCCCAAAGAGAGTGTCACCCTCGTTGAGGGATGACACGAAGCACCGCCCAGCTGGAGGCGTTAAACTCAGCACTTCCTAGGAGGCAACCCAGAGGATTTAGACTGATCTGGTATTTTACGTCACTCAGGTACTATCTTTTTGAACCCCTTTGCATCCATGTATTTGCCAATGAGGACATTGTCCAACTTAAGCATGGGGGGGTGGTAGATTGCACAATCCCGAGCTCATTTAATCAGTCTGAATAAAATAAAATTAAAAAAAAAAATTGAATTTAGGAAGAAACTTAGGCATTAGAAACTTGTCAATAGTGGGAAATAATACAAAAAGAACTTAAACACTTAGACTTTTCAGGCCGTCAGGCTTAATCAGCCCTGGTGTCCGTTAAATATGGATTTAGCTTTGAATCCTTGCAACCTTAAGCTATTCTAGTTCACCTACTAAATAAGGTGATAAGTATACGACTTATCAACTCACCCTCTAACGCAGAAAAACTTTGAGTCTAAGCATCTGCACACATTTTTGCACAGACTCACTCCTTGGAGATTTTAACAGAAATTGGGTAGCTAATGAACTCTCTAGGGTGGTATGGCTGACAAGTTGTCATGGGTAATAGCCCATTGGTAGGTTCTCCAGAACCCAGCCACGGGAGCATTTCTTCTTCATTGCCTCTAGGTATATTTGAGATCAGGGAAGCCACCTACGAAAAAAAAAAGGAGAAGAAAAGAAAATAAACCATACTTCACTGCACGAGTATGGCTGGCAAGTGATCGTGGGTAACAACCCATTGGTCGGTTGTCCAGAGCCCAGCTCAATAACTACACAAAAAGAACCAAAACACTTAAGGAAGAAGCGGGGAAGTAGTACAAGTCGGGGAGATATACACTGGAAAAATCCTTGTGTTGACCCCAATTAAAACAATCGTAGGGAGAAAGCTACCAATCAAACAAATACACCTTCAGGCAAATATATTTCCTCTTCCGGTCACCTAGGGGAGTAGAAACCCGAAGTCTGTCTGAATTACCGTTAAGTCAGTCTGTCACAATCTTCACACCAAGATTCTTAGCACTTAGGGTTTTGACCGAGTTTTGGGTGGGTTGGGTAGCCGTAAAAGGTTACCAACCTACACTGAATTCCGAAAAAATTCTATATATATATATATATATATATATATATATATATATATATATATATATATATATATATATATATATATATATATATACATACATACATATACATATACATATGTATAGTTATATACATTAAAGCAAGGATTCGGGCGATTTGTATTTTGGCAGACACCCGGGCGCTGCTTAGTCTTTGTAGATTAAGATCTTGGTATATTTCCTCCTATTGACAAGTGACGAAGTGTCTAAGCAATTACTTCTTAAATTCTGAAAGAAAATAAAGGCTAGAATAAACCTTGCTAGGGACTAGAAAGGAGTAAGCATGGGGGTATGATAACACTACATATGGGGGTGATAATTCTATTAAATAGGGCTCATCTTAAGAATAAAAGGCACAACATAAGTAGAATGGGAGCATTGCATGCATCATATACCAAGATTGCTTATAAAACTGTATTAATGGCCATTTGTGTATGCACTTGTCAAAGCAGGCCTCAGATGAGAAATCGGACCGCACAGATGGATTTAGAACGACGAACGGAGTCCAACGGACTCAAGATCAGCCAAATCCAACATCCGGAGCTCCTACAATGGGTCCAAGAAGTTCTGACCATTGATCTGATGATCAATGGCCCTCGTTGCACCACATCACCCCTCGCTCATCACACGCCACTTCCTCCTTCAGCTGAGATCAAATCTCGGCCATCGATCTTCAATCAGACGGTCGAGAACCATGCACCCACCGCTATCGCCCCGACAAAGTAGTGAGCATGGCGCAGCGGTGATCGCGCACGCCCGCACGAAGGCGATGCGGGTTCGAGCCGCGTTGGGTGAAGAATTGAAGATGGAGAGGCGCCCGGCAAAATTGGGCCGCCCGATCAGCAGCGGGCGGCCGAGATCGCACCATGCGGTGTGCCCTCAGACAACGAGCACCCACGCGCAAGCACATGCTGGGCGACGATGCCCGTGCGCACGCGCACCCGAGGCGTGATCCAAGCTCGCCTAAGGGAGGATCTCAGATCGGACGGCTCTCACGCAGCGGCCACGGATCAGGCGCGAAGAAGAACGGCGTGGGTGTGTGACCGGCGGGCTGGAGGTCTTCACCGATGCTTTTGGAAGGGTTTTGGTGACGTCTCGGACGTCGCTAAAGCCCCTTCTTCTTTTAGAAAGCCCTTCTCCCTATTGAAACCCCCTCCAACCACTCATTCAAGGCATTCACTTCCCTTGCAACTACTCTACCCCTCTCTTAGCTAGCTTTAGGCCCTCTTGTAATCGCCGGAGATGACGAGCCGCCGACGAAGCCTTCTCCACCGCCGTGGCTACCTCGCCGCTCTCCCTCCTCTCTCTCTCTTCCTCTCTTTTAAGCTTTCCTTTACTTATGTTTAAGCATGTATCTAATGTTGTAATCTGTGAATTAAAGCTGCATGATTAATGAAGTTACTTTCCGTTCAATTGTTTACTTTATTTCCTATTTAAGTTACAGGATCAAGCAAGAAACAACTCTAACCCTAATCCCTCCCTCTCTCTCTCTCTATCTCTCTCCCTCTCACTTTTCAAATCGCACCTTTTGCAAGCAAAACTCCGTGCTTTCCGTGATAACAAGTGATAAGCAAAATCCGATTTTCACGCCTCCTTAAGACTGACACTCGAACTCACCTCTGTTTCTTTACTTTAAAATCGGCATTGCAAGTGCAACTATAACGACACTTCTTAACACACACGCACGAGCTCACGCCAGTGTGCGAGCGTAGGTGAGCAGGGCCCGACCCTCGGTGTCTTGGGCGATAAGTTGAGATCACGAAATCAACTTATGTGCCTGCGGGAGGCCTTCACGTTACGATGTAGGACTAAACGTCCTTACCTTTCTTCGCGTGCGTAGCTGGAAGCCGCGTCTCCAATTGGAGCAGTTGCTAAGGCTCTTCCACTCGATTGAAGCCCTAGAAAGGTTCCTGGGCCTGGGCCACAGTGTCTGGAGGTGGTAGCAGGGTCGGGGCAGGTCGGAGCTAGGTGGACGGAGTCAGAGATGATGGCGGCGACAGCGACAACAGTGAGACCTACACTTCACGAATACAGGCTCAAAAAGCCTCAGTTAAAATGCTCCTAAGCTTTGTTGGAGGACAGCGAAGGTGATGGTGGGGTGCTTGTGTCGTGCGGGTGCATGTGGTGTCCTGGTGAGCTCGAGGAAGAGGTCCGTGACAGGTGGTGTTTAGTGGGTGTTTTGGGTATGAAATCCTCTCAATTTCTTGAGGGGTTTTGGTGGGTGTGATACGGTGGATGTTTTGGAGGCGGTGCGATGATATTTAGTGGTCTGTGGTGTTGGGGCGACCTTGCCGGAGCTCGGCCAGAGTGGAGGAAGATGGCGAGGGAGGCAGTGAGTTGTTGGTCAAGCCTAAGATCTAAAGGGCTAAACCTAAACTACGGAGAGAGAAAGAGAGAGAGAGAGAGAGAGAATTCAAACCTAACTAAGGACGAAGGGGGTGAGGGAGGCGCCGGCTATTATTGGCCAATGTCGGGGAAGGTGAAACCTCCGGTGGTGGAGAGGTGACAACAAAGAGGATTTAGGCACTCCTGTTGTGCCTGGCGAGGAGCGAAGGAAGGTTAGGAAGACGGTCCCGTTGCCTATAGTATGTGGTAGTGGGCGAGGAAGTCAGAGGGAGAAAGGTCACCGGAGCTGTGGTGGAGGTGACTGGAGAAGGAGAATTGATGAAGAATTATGGCCAAACCAAGCTAAGGAGCACGGTATGAGGTTCTGGAGCTTTTATAGAGCTCTTGATCGAGCTCTAGATCAAGAAACAAGCCTAATTTGGCTTGTGATTGAAGCATAAGACACCCAAGAATCTCATGGGTTTGCTAGCGCTAACAGGTGTGATTTGGGATCCCAATTTGCTTTCAAAGGATTCCTCGTAATGTGAACACCAATCCCACCAAATTTGGTGGGATTTGGTGTTGATTTGAGTAGGATTAGGTGCGGTCAAAAGCTTCTTGGAGGTCGGTTGACCTCCATTGGTAGAAGGGACTTGCTTGCAAAGAAGATAACAAAGTTGGGGGCTAAATGTAAGGAATTCAAAAGCTAGGGGCTTGATTGAGAGAAATAGAGTTTTAAAGGACTAAAATGCAAACTAGGTCAAGATAAACTCTGATTGGGCCTAAATTTTGGAAAAATCCTAATTTAGACCCAAGGAATCTGATTGTGAAGTCAGATTTCAGTTTTGACCAAGTTTGTTGGGCAATTTAAGTAGAAACCAAAATTAAGACAGAACTCTGTCTATGACTCTATTTAAGATCAAAATAGGTTCATATGGTCAAATCAAGGATACCAAACCTTAATGAATATTTTTTATAAATTTTAGAAGATTTAGATTAATTTTATCCTGACCAAAACCTCTATAATTCAAGCAAGTTTGAAATTAGGGTTTTGGGTGGTGTACTGGTTCTTGAAATGCGAGAAACTCCATTTCTGTCTGCATGGACCCACTTATTAGTCTTGAATGCGTATTGGACCTTCATTTTACCTCTAACAACCCCGTGGTTATTCTGTGTTCATGATATGCTGTTAAAATTACAGAATTAATCCTAGTTTAATGTTTTCTTCTCAAAATGGCTTTGTATGGAATTAAGACACTTAGGCAACTATATAGGAGCATTTATCACTTGATTATGACTAATTAAAGCTAGTTATGGATTATGATGGTGTTATCATCACTCTCCTTGTCTTTCTTGGATATAGCCCCGATCATCATGCTTACAAGTTCTTAAATCTACTCACTAATAAGATTATTATCTTTCGCTTTATGGTATTTGATGAAATAATTTTTCCCTTTAAACAACTATCACCATCCCCCTAAAATCTCACTCGATCAGTTCCACACAACAACATATTATTTATTTCATCAGATTTCCTACCCCCATTTACCCTACCACCTCAATAACATATTAATTCTACACCAACGTCCCAACCACAATCGCCTGCCAACTCCCCTTCCCAACAACTTATCTCTCCACCAATAACTAATACCTCCCCCATTTCACAACCAAATACTTCCCCTTCCATTCCACCACTAAATACTTCTCCTTTCATTCCACCACCAAATATTATTCCTACCTGAACACACACCATGCGTACTCGTTCAATTTGTGGGATATACAAGAAAATATTTGCTGCTAGCAAGCACACTCTCCATGATCATTTGCATTTAGCATATGATGAAACTGCTACCAAAAATCCATGCTAGGTTATTGCTATGAGTAATAAATATCATGGCTTGCTTCAAAATAATACTTGGACGCTAGTTCCTCATCAACCTTTTATGAATGTCATAGGCACAAATTAAGTACATCACTTCAAACGTAAGTCCTATGGCACTCGTGACAAATACAAAGCTTGGCTCATTCTAAAGGGCTTCCATCAACTTGAGGGCATTGATTATAGGGAGGCATATAGTCTGATGGTTAAATCAACTATTGTTTAGCTTCTATTGGCACTTACTATCTCTAGTAAATGGTCTATCAAGTAGCTTGACATACAAAATAACTTTTTACATGGCAACAAACATGAAGACATCTACATGGCTCAACCCTAGGGGCTTGTTCATCATGATTTTCGTGCATATGTCTACAAGCTTCTTAAGTCTATTTATGAACTAAAATAGGCCCCAAGAGCTTGGTTCATGAAACTTTCTCAATTTCTATAGTCTATTGGTGTCTCTGGATCCAAAACTGATACCTCATTACTATTAAAAATCAAGACAGGCAGGTGCTATATTTTTACATCTATATTAATGCTATATTACTCATTGGCTCAGACTCTCAACTTGCCCATTGCAAACTTCAGCAACTGTAAATTGCATTTCCAATTCATGATGTTTCACCATCTTATTTTCTGGGGATTGAAATTTCCCATATATCATCAGCCATTTTTCTATCAGAACAACAATATATAACAAATATATTAATCATATTCAACTTTGATAGGTTGAAGATAGTACCCAACCCAATGACTACCTCCCAACTTGGTAGCACTAATGGGACTCCTCTTCCTAACCCCACTACATATCATCAACTTATTAGGAGTCTTCAATATCTCTTTTTTACAAAGCCAAACATTGCATTTGCTGTCAACAAGCTCAGCCAATTCATGCCCCAACCTACTTTCATTCATTATGAAGCCCTCAAGAGAATATTATGTTATCTCAAAGGTTGTGACACCCTCCAAGATAGTCCCACATCGTAAACTCATGAAAGTTAGTGGTGTAATATAAAAGGATTGAGAATTACTACTTGTCAACTTGGGCTTAAGCATTTTGTGTGGTTATTTGGGTTTATAGGGGTCCATGCCTAACAAGTTGTCAAGGCCAGTTTCTCCTAATTAGATTCGGGTCTAGGCTTGAGTCGTTACAAATGGTATTAGAGCCAAACTCCCTATAGTAGGAGGAAACGGCTGCCCTTGGGACGACCAAAGAGTGCGCTATAAGGTGGAGTCGCCACTACTACTGGAAGTATCAAACCCTGACGAGGATGTCAGGATTTCAATTGGAGGAGATTGTGACACCCCTCAAGATAGTCTCACAATGTAAACTCATGAAAGTGAGTGGTGAGATATAAAATGATTGAGAATTACTACTTGTCAACTTAGGTATAAGCATTTTGGGTGGTTGTTTGGGTTTATAGGGGCCCATGACCAACAAGTTGTTAAAGTCAGTTTCTTTTGGTTAGACTCGGGTCTAGGACATGTCGCTAAGGGGAGGTCGAATGACGATGTCGTCGATGGGCATGCAAGCAATGGTAAGCTCTCTCCTCCTTGATCGTTTATTGCATGCATACGAAAGGAAGATAATGAGAGAGAGAGAAATGAGAAAGGGAGAAGGTAAGGAGGAGAAGAAGGTGGTTGATTGGAAAAGGAGAAGAGAGAGGAGAACTATCAGGGGTGCCAGTGCGTGCCAATGCAGTGAGCTTCGTCGTAGCTGTGGAGGTGGTGACGCCATGTACATGGGTGCAACTACACCCATGGAGGCAAGTTTGAAGATGGAAGGAGAGAAGGGTAGAGGAGAGGGAGGTTGGCATCGTTGGTTGCCGGCGGGTGGAGGTAAAGGCTGACGACAGTCGATGGTGGTCAGCGTGGTTGGTGGTAGTCAGTCATGTCCAACCATGGCCATGGGTGCAAGCGTGAAGAAGAAGAGCGAAGGCATGAAGAGGAGGATGGAGAAGAGGGAGGCTAACAGAGAAGGTGGAGGGTCAGCAGGGCCGCTGACAGGGGGGCCTTCTTGGCGATGTCGAGGGCTACGTGCATGGGTCTAGTCGACGTGAATAGTACCCATGCATGGAAGAAGAAGATGAGACGTGAAGGAGAAGATAGGAGGGGGTGGTTTATAACTTAAAAATTGTGAAAGTAAAATGTCATGTTTTCGAAATTGCACTTTAGTCTCTGAAATCCATCTTCTTTGTTTGATAGATTTCTAAATCATTCGAAACTTGATTTCGGTGAGCCACCCACCATTGGAATCGTGTTGAGAAGTTCTTTGATGTGGTAAGCTTTGATTTCTTGTTGAAAGTGGTAATTTATGATTTTACTCTTGAGTTCATACTATTTATGTTTGATGCATTCTTCCTTGTCTAAATTAGAGGCGAGCACATGAAACGAGCACAGAACTTGGGAAACCTCCGACGTGTACCCCGGAATCATAGTGATCCCCTCGTCACCCTAGATAGATTAGTTCTTTTTTTCTGGGGCATTAATTGTATAGTTGGATAGTTATTTAAAGTTATTTGACCCAATATCCTCTTATCAAGTGTCTTGAGTTCTACATGTCTGAGAATTGACCATGTCTGGGCACTTAAATGTTTAAATTTAAGTTGCATGAATGAATAATGGATTTGTAATTGTTGGATACTATAGAAAGATGAACAACCTGTCGTACATGTATAATTGGATTGATAATTCAAAGGCTGAAATTCCTTGCATAGCAATATGTTAATACTTGTCAGTAAACTCAATTGATAAATAATGTTATGATCAAGATAGTTTGTGATCTCTTTGATTTTGGGAATCTGCAAAGTCATTATAAAATGGTAACACGTAAAAGGGAAGGAAATTGACTGTTATACCTTAATACTTGATGATTGCTGGAATTTATGAATGGGAAAGTTGCGAATGAGACTAGAAATCATGGATAGAAATTGGTTGATGAATCAAAAACCAGTGAGAATTGTTGAAAGTCAGTACTCATGCTCGGTATCAACTGCAAGGCTAGTTATTCCTGTTAAGGGTAGAGACTGGCTCAGGGAGTAAGCTAGCCTCCCTGTGACTCACTTTGTTAGGCCGTTTCGGCCAACCAGGTAGAGGAGTGTTGGGTACTCGTTGTTACGAGAGGTTGTTTTATTCTCATACCCTATGGTGGAAAGGATTGGACGTGTGCTAGTGTGAGGTAGCTGCCCGCATGTTTATCGCATAGATAGTAGTCACTACTCCACCCTGTTAGCTAGGACCTGAAGGTTACTAATTAGGCGATAGAGTGGACATGGGCCATCCCCTCGACCAAAAGGGTGGGCCATATACAATCTACTGCCTAAGATATCGCAGCAAGATCTCCTCACGCCTTCCAAGGAATCGATTTAAATAAATAATTGACTAAAATGGTGTCAAGGAGCAAACATGAGAATAAACAAGAAATGAATTAAATTAACAAGAATAGTACTCACTTCTCTTTCTCCTTTTGTACTTTCATAGCTTATTCTTTCTATCATTTTGCTACTCTACTTAGCAATTGTTGATGTTTTCTGGGGACTCTATACTCAGGTCTTGGAGAGTTTTAGCCAAGTTTTGCTACTGTAGGAGTGGACGGTGCTGGTCTAAGCATCGCACCATAGTTGGTAATTATAGTACCGATTGTAATTGTTATTCTTCTTGTTTTCTTTGTAGTCTGTTAGTTAGATTTAGTTCATGTTCAGTTCTTTTCCGTTGCATCTCTACTTATGGTGGCTATGAACTTTCTTTCTAATAAAATGTTTCCGTTCTGATTCTTTTGTTGTTCATATTATTGTGATGTGATGTGCTGTGAATGCATTATTATTCTATGTGCATATGATGGATGACTAGATCTTAGGTATTTAACAAACTGACTCAAGTCCTTACTTGAGTAAGGGGTTCGGGTTGTAACAAAGGCACAAGTAATCATGGAATTCATTTTACAAACTGCAACTCTCTCTCCATTCTTGCCTACTTTGATGAAGACTAGGCTTCCTATCATATTGATTGGAAATCTACTAGTGGGCTTGTCACATTTCTTGGGGTAGCACCTATTTCTTGGTTAACCAAGAAACAATCTACTATCACTTGCTCATCAATTGAAATAGAGTATAATTTTATTGCAAATGCATTTGTAGAAAACATCTAGATTCTATCCTTTCTTCAAGAACTTGGTATTTCCTTATAGCAAACTCCAATTCTATGTAGTGATCTTGGTGCTACCTTCATGACAGCTAGACCTACATTTCATACACACACAAAGTATGCTGAGGTCAATTACCATTTCGTGCATGATCAAGTTGCTCGAAAAGAAATCATCATCAAATATATTCCAACCTTTGCCCAAATGTTTAGCATACTAGCTAATCCATTACCATCCACTTGATATAAACTACTCAAAGAAAAACTTCAACTTTTGACCAAGCCTTAGTTTGCAGGGGGGTGTTAGCCAATGCAAATGACAACACTTGCACATCACCAGTTAACATTCTGGAAGAGGTTCTAAAAGATATTTCAATGGTACACTTGTAATAAATGACTATTACGTGGCCACCTTTGTAAGGCCATTACTACCCATTCTAATGGCGTTACTTACCTGCTGCTCTATAAATATCACACACCTGCAGGTGTACTGAGTGTAGGTTCACTTCTTTTCTCCTCTTCGTTCTTGTTGCTACTACATACTTCTACCTATTTGTAGTATTCCTTCCATTGATTTGATTGTTTGACTGGAAAACCCTATCCCAAGGCACATGAAATGAGCAATGCACATGGAACCTACAATTTAGAGGATCCAACGTTGCCAACCTCCCACTTGATATTCATCCAAAAGTTGCATGTGCAATGCAACCCTTTCCTACTATTTTACAAGGGAATGAATGAGCATAGGATGGAAGGTGAAAGTATAATGTGGCCATTCAAAGCAAGTCCAATAGAGAAGGTTACAAAGAGGGGGATGCCAAACCTCACCTCCTCCAAATGATGCTTGTCATGTGGAATGCTCAGGTTTGTGCAACCCCGAGAAGAGGAGGGGCTTGTCATGGCTCCTCCATGAGATTGATGAGGAAGTGGTAGGTCTATTGGAAACATGCATACATTGTGAACACTATGTAGGGGTTGCGGTATCCATCCCTCCAGGCTAGGGGTATCTATCAAATGTGAGCAAGTTGAGAAATACTAGAGTGGTCATCCTATATAAGGAAGGATGGCCATTGACATGCAAATGAAATCGATTCGACTGACCAAGATATTTTAGTTTGAGCTATGAACCGAGGAGGTTGATCCTTCTACATCTCCTTCATTTATCCGAGGAATAATGCGGAGAGCCGACGAGAGCTTTGGCATCACATCTATTTTACTACCCTTAGGATGAAAGAACCTTGGGTAATAATTGGGGACTTCAATGTCATTAGGAATGCAGAGGAAAAATATGGGGGAATCCCACATCACTGCAACATATGGAGGAATTCAATGAATGCCTCCAATAGCACCCTTGCAAAGATCTCGACCATTGGCCCAAACTACTTGTGGTAGAATTAGTCAATTGACAAAGCGAGAATCACATGCCAATTAAATAGGGCATTGGACAAAGCACACTAGTTTGAGTTCCACCTGATGGTGCAAGTACTCGACATCCCGATTGAACAAAGTGATCACCTCCTAATGAAGATCCCACTGGTGGATGGTCTGAACAAGAGGAGAGCATTCATATTCTACAACCATTGGGTGGATCACCATGAATTGTTACCATTGATTAGGCAAATATAGGAGGGACACATTAGGGGAAACCTAATGGTGCGATGCATTGGGAAGCTAAGAAAGGTGAAAGAAAAATTGAAGGAGTGGCCAAAGGCAGATCGTAGCAGGCCAAAGAGGATTGTTGAGCTTTGTGAAGACCTTAGAAGGACCTCCTTAGCATTAGGTGCCAACCAAGGCAAGCAAGAGTTGCAATGGAAGGATATACATTTAAAAAAGGAGATGGACAATCTGCTGATTGAGGAGGAATGGGAATGGAAACAAAGAAGTTGAATTGTTCGGCTGAAGGAAGGAGATAAGGGGACTAAGTTCTTTGCAATAGCTAGAAGAACACACCAAAATAGGAATACCTTGTCACACCTTATCAAGGAGGATGGATTGGTGGTGGATAAGGTAAATGGCATCAAATAGTAAGTGATCCAACACTTTACACAACTATTTAATAAAAGAAACATGGTGAAGGAGGACATCCCATTCCATGCTATTTAAGGGTGATAGAAGAGGATAATATGATTCTCAACCAGCAACTTTAGAGGAGGTCAAAGATGTTGTGTGTGGTCCATTGGGATTAACAAAGCACCCAAACTTAATGGATTTAATGCATTATTTTTCTGTCGATGTTTGAGTATCATTGCATGCGACGTTCATGTTGTAGTGGGATTTTTCTCTATCGGTGAAGGTATGGTAGGTGAAGTCAATAATGCTTTTCTTGCACTTATACCCTAATCTGAATGCATTTCTTTGGTGGGAGATTTACATCCTATTGCATGTTGCAACATGTTATCTAAGATAACTGCAAAAGTTTTACTAAAGAGATTGGGTAGGCTACTACCTAAATTACTTGAACCCCAACAAGGAGCTTTTGTAAAGAGTAGAAGGCCAGAGGATTGCCCCTTGCTTGCTATGGATTTCATGCATCATTTTAATGAGGGTGTAGCTCATAGATTTTGCATTAAAGTGGACATATCTAAGGCCTATGATATGGTTGATAGAAGTTTTCTATACTACATACTACAGGTGATGGAGTTCCATGAAAAATGGATTAGGTGGATCAAGGAGTGCACAACTAGAGCTACCATTGCATCATTGGTGAAAGGATCCCCTGTAGGTTTGATCCACATGACCAAGGGCCTTCGATAGGGCAATCCCCGATCTCCAATTTTATTCACGCTAGTTATGAACATTCTATCCCTGCTCATCTAGATCCAAGTTGCTATAGGCAGACATGTGGTACCAAAGGTGAAAGGGATGTCATTTGTTTCCCATCTCATATTTGATGATGATGTACTTATCTTTAGGAAGGTAGATACAGGCACAACTAATGTGATCAGAAGGGCCCTCGAGGTATTTAGAGATATGTTAGGACTTAGATTGAATGACAATAAGAGTCAAGTTTTTATTTCTAGAGGTACATGATGTAGAATGAAGATTTGCCTTACAGTTGATATGCTATAGGGACACCTTCCAGATAAGTATCTCATCATACACATGCATGGAGGAGCAATGAGACATGAGACGTACCTAGAGTTACTAAACAAGGTGATGGCAAAGCTTGGATCATGGAGCTCGAAGTTGCTATCAAGAATGGGCCCTATCCAAATGGTTAAATGAGTTATAGAAGGCCTATTGCAATTTTTAATTTCTTTGTCAACGATGCCAAATTCAATTTAATTTAAGAAGGATAATGCAGGAGGCAAGATTAATCTAGGGTAATAAATTCCACCTGATCAATTAGAGGGAGATATGCCTCCCCAAGGAAGAGGTGGTCTTGGTCTGGGGGGGGTGGTCTCCTAGATTTAAGCAAATGGATAGCACGTAAGTGTGTGAGGAGGCTAATGGATGAGAGGGAAGAAGGGTTATGGGCATTTTGGATGCGACAAAGGTACATAGTATGTGAATTACATGGTGCAACAATTAATAAGCCACGTTGGACGAGGATGGAAATACAAAGTGGAACTGACCAGCAAGGGAGGAGTCATGGGAATGCATAAGATATAAACAAACTTTGATGGGGTACAAGTTCATTTGGGCCAAGGGATGCTTGCCCAAATGGTCAATCTATATGATGTTATCACTACACAGGTGACTCTTGACATAGGAGGCTCTTCAACATTGAGGGTTGTATGGACTTACATGTTGTTATCTTTACGAGATGGACAAGGAGGTAGTGGACCATTTGTATTTTGAATGCCCTTTCAGCAAGGACATTTTGTCGATGGTGTTATTAACAATACAGCAAACTTGAAGGAAAGCCCCCTCAATTCCACTGGCAATTGAGGTTGGTAGAAGAATGGGAGATGCAACAAGAAATTTCAGCTGAACCCTCAACTCAATGGTGTGACATTTATGGAAAGAAAAAAATGCTCGATTGGATGTCTTACTATCTCAAAAATATGCAGGATAATCATTAGATATTCAAAATTATAAGTGGTGTTGGCGTGATTGGAATATACAATATTGTTGTATGAGTTAAGGTTCCATTTAGACATAAGATAAAATAACGTAGGATTAGGTTAGTGTGGAATAAGCAACGATGCATGTTTATCTGGGTAATAAAAGAAGTGATGGGATAATTGAGGGATAAAATGATTGATATATTGATGTGATATTAGTGAGGATTTATTTAATATTAAAATATAAGTAAAAGTTGTAAGTATGATTTATTTAATATTAAAAATAAAAATAAAAATTATTGTGATCCATGAAAAAAAAAAATGAAAAAATTTTAAAGTAAGACAACCACACACTAACCCCACCAGCGTCGAAACAGGGCCTAACGTTTACCGGCAGCCAGTGTCGGGGGCGTTGCTGCTTCTCCCATCGCGAAGCACGCTGACAACTTGATCACGTGTCCCGCACAAGCAACCCGCCCGTAAGCTTACCACCGTATCCATAGATATACATAAATACCTACATCCCCCACTCCGAGTACCGGATGCCACACAACAGTCGCTCTTTCTCTCTTTGTCCGTACTTAACTTCAAAGAACACCACCACCCCACCAGCAAAACTCCACTCCAGAGTGCAAGGCAGTGTAGTGCAGTAAAGTGCAACAGCAATGGCGATCATGAAGCCGCTCTCCCTTCTCCGCCCCACCACCACCCAACTCTTACAGCTCCTCCTCATCTCCCTCCTCTCCCTCACCGTCCTCCTCAACACCTTCCTCCCCTACTTCACCACCTACCTCCTCACCCGCAACCCCCTCCTCTCCCTCTCCCTCCTCTTCTGTCTCCTCCTCTCCTTCGTTTTCCACCTTTCCACGCGCCCACGTCCCACCCTCCTTCTCAACTACTCCTGCTATCTCCCTCCGCACGACCGCCGGTGCTCCTTCGAGGTCTGCGAGTACTTCGCCCGCCGCTCCGGCCGCTTCTCCCTCAAGTCCGAGTCCTTCATGCGAGGCATCTACCACAAGTCCGGCCTCGGCGATGAGACCTACGCGCCGCCCTTCATCTTCGACAAGGACTATGAGCCCCACTTCGACTCCGGCATCCAGGAGGTGGAGGAGGGCATGTTCTCCTCCGTCGATGCCCTCCTCGAGAAGACCAACGTCCCCGCCTCCCTCATCGACACCGTCGTCGTCACCTGCGGCATGTTCAGCCCCTCCCCTTCCCTCACCTCCCACCTCGTCAACCGCTACTGCTTCCACCCCTCCGTCAAGACCTTCAACCTCGCCGGAATGGGCTGCGGCTCCGGCGCGATGTCCGTCGACCTCGCTGCCAAGATCCTCTCTAGCTCGCGGAAGACACGGTACGCCCTCGTCGTCGTCACGGAGTGCATCGGCCTCAGCTGGTACTTCGGCGAGGACCGCTCCATGCTAGTCACCAACTGCATCTTCCGCGTCGGCAGCGCCTCGGCGCTCCTCACCAACGACCCCGCCCGCCGCCGCGGAGCAAAGATGGAGCTCCTCCACGCCCTCCGCACGCACCGCGGGGCCGACGAAGCGTCTTACACGGCGGCCTTCCAGTGCGAGGACGAGGAGGGCCTCCTCGGGGTGGCGCTCAAGAAGGACCTTGTCCGGGTTGCCGGTGAGGGCCTCGGGGAGCACATACGATCACTCGCCCCACGCGTGCTCCCGTTGTCGCAGATTCTTGTCTACGCCTACTGCTGCGTCACTGCGTGGGTCTCCGCGGGGGAGAGGAAGGCCCGAGTCCCCGACTTCGCGATGGCGTTCGAGCACATGTGCATACACACCGGCGGGAAGGCGGTGATCGAGTCGGTGGCTCGCGTGATGAAGCTGAAGGAGGAGGTGACGGAGCCCGCGCGCATGACGTTGCACCGCTTCGGCAACACGTCGAGCAGCCTAGTGTTCTATGAGCTCGCCTACTACGAGGCCAAGGGGAGGGTGAAGGAAGGCGACAGGATGTGGATGTTGGCGTTCGGGACGGGGTTCAAGGTTTGCAGCCTCGTCTGGAGGAGCTTGAAGGACTGGACCTGCGACGTGGACAACCCCTGGAACGGGTCCATACACCGCTACCCTCACAAGGCGTGGTAGCCCTTTCCTTTCTTTTAAGATGGCGGAGGAAACAAGGAAGGAAGGATCGATCGAGGAGGGCTAATTTTAATTATCTGCATTTGTTATCGTTGCTAGCTGTTACCATCGAAGAGGAAACATAAGAAGAAGAAGCAAGAAATAAAGGGAGTCTGTTATATATATATATATATATATATGTGTGCGCGCGCGCGCGCGCGCGCGCGCGTGTACCTTCCTTGGCTTGCCGAAAACTGGTAAAAAGTGGGATTTGACTGAGTTTTAATCCTGCCTCCTGCGTTTTTCTTCACGAGAGAACAGAGGGAGGAAGGTTAATTGGTGGGGGATGTCTGTCTTGATGGTGGGGAAAAGTATACCATCATTTAAAATATTCGTCAATGTTAATAGCTTTGTTCGTATGTTGGAAATCCAGATCTACAAAAAGGCAGAGCTGTCCTTTTGCAGTTGAAGCTAACCTCCTGTTATCCCCAACATTGGTTTTCTTTTCTGTTCTTTCTCGTTTACTGCTTCTGCTTTGTTTTGCATTCTTTGTTGCTTTTTTTTTATGACTATTATTATTTTCATGGGTTATTGAGCAAAACATGAGTTTTGGAGAGAAGTTCTGGAAGATAAAGGATTACGTATAAATAGGACGAATATTGAGTATATGAAATTTAAGTTTAGTAGTAGAGGGAATAATGAAGGACTTGATATAAAAATGAGAGAAGAGTTCATTCTAATGAAAGATATTTATAAGTACTTGGGATCTATTTTCCAACATGATGGTGGAATTGATGGAAATGTTACACATAAAATTAATGCAGGGTGGTTGAAATGGAAGGGTACTTCTGGTGTTCATTGTGATAAGAGGGTTCCTTTAAAAGTTAAAGGAAAATACTATCGAGCTGTGGTAAGACTAGTCATGTTATACGGTTCTAAATGTTGGGCTATAAACTATACGCATGTACAGAAGATGTCTGTGGCAGAAATGAAGATATTAAGATGGATGTGTTGTCATATAAGAAATGACCGTATTTCAAATGAGTTTATTAGAAAAATGATTAGAGTGGTACCGATAAAGGATAAAATGAGAGAGGCATGTCTAAGATGGTTTAGATATTTACAAAGAAGGCCATTAGATGCTCTAGCTAGGAGATGCGAGAAGTTGGAGGCTAAACCCGTTAAGAGGAGGTGAGGAAGACCAAACAATTGTTGGAAGGAAATTATTAAATATAACCTCAATTACTTTAATTTAAGTCCTAAAATGACTAAAAAATGATCTGTGTGGAGTCAAAGAACCTATATAGTCGACCCTACTTAATGTGGGATAAGACTTAGTGATAGTAATTTTTGTTGTTGTTACTTAACAAAGCATCGTGAGAAATTTCTATTTGTGCATGTACATATGTCATGGAGAATATGTATATATAACACTTAACCGGGAAATATTGCAAGGGGTGGCTATATATATTGAAAACAAATAGAACAGCATCCGAACATGTTTATAGAAGTTGAGGTATAAATTCATCGATTTTGATATAAATTCTCAGTTTTAAGCAAAGTAATAAACCTTTTCCTGTTACTGATCTTTTTAACGGCAAAGTATATTTTAACGGGAAATATACCTTCCTATTTCCCCTTAAAAAGATTTATGTAATATTAGACCTTAGAAATATCAGATTGGTATTAAGCGTAAATAAAGGCAGATTTATTTTGATGAAAAGGACGTTCGCAACAGACCACAGTGGTCCACTCCCGTCCTTCCCAGTCTCTCTCCAATTACTCCAAGCCCCGTCAGGATGCCGAGGTAGTATTTGGGCCTTTTTTTCAAACAATTGCCTAATTTTACGCAATATTTAACTGCATGAAGCACAGGAAATTCCCTGTTCTATAAGCAACACCCTACCATGTCAGGAACTACATGCCAACAGAAGAGGATGTTGAGGCTGTGGTTGCACATCCTGGGAAGGTATCCGAACCTGCAAACCAAGTCTCATGCTCAGCGTACCCCATGCACATTCCCACACCCACACAGAACAGTTCCCAATCCCATTATTGATGAAGCCTCAGCATGCAGTTTCACCCCTCCGCCAACCAAATTAAGCCCATAGCTTTCCTCCCAACTCCCAGATCTGTCCACTTTCCCACGAAGGAGGATGGATTAAAAGCCATGTGAGGGAGATGGTTGGGCTGCCATGCTGTGCTTTCGTAGTGAATCCATCCAGTTCGTGCTTTCGATAATGGTGGTGTGAGACAGAACACATTGAAGGCGGGGGAGTAATTGCAGTGGAACCAGGTACAAGGGAGCGGTAAGTTTGAGTCCAATTTCTGGGATTTAATTGCGGGCGAGGCCAACTTGGCTGCGACGACGGTAGCCATTTAAGGTGCGTAGGGGACCCTTCGGCTTCTGCATGCAGTCACGAAGGAGTAATTACCGTGTGGCAAATTGTGAAATGATTTGGTTTCGTATTTACTACTCCCCCACGGCTGTATTCAGACGGTGAGAGAGTGATTAGTTTGGAGAAATTTAGAAATCTTGGTAATTAACAAGCGTGACAAAATTCTTGTGGAAAATGATTTAAGTAATTACCTCATGTTTTAAAAATGATAACCTTTATCCTAAGAAAGAGAAGTGAGGTGTCTCCTTCTCCTATTTCTCTAAATAATGTTTAGAGATTCGAATTCTTACTAAGGTAATTTTGACATCTTACCTACTAAGCTACTCGAAGCGAGCACTTGCCTCATGTTTTGATGAACAGGAAATTAAGCAAGTGTATGTTCTCCACCTAGGGGTATTTCAGTTATTTTGATGCAAGTGGGTTGTTGTCGATAATAGGCCAGGAGGTCGAGAAACTCCAAATGCATTAGTTTGCCGCCAATATCAATGATGTTAGAAGTTTGATCTTAGTAAATTATGAGTCCAATAGGTCGATCTCTCTGATTTAGATACCGCAACAAAAATCACCTGTGGCCATGGAAATAAAAATTGTGGTTTTAACATATATATATATATATATATATATATATATATATATATATATATATATATATATATATATATACCGTTGAATTTTGGATATTATATAAATACTATCAAAATCTTGTCTTTACTAACATATTTGTCTTTCCGTTAGTTTTAATCATAATGGCCGTTAATTGTAGGTGAAAAATTTTTATATAAATATCTATGTAATCTTTTGATATTACATATATATCTCTTAATTTTTGGATATTACATAAATACTCTTTAAATCTTTTTCTCATTTACATAAAATACCTTTGAGTTAACTTTCGTTCGTCTTAACCTTAACAGTCGTTAACTTGTGTTAAAGTAATGTTTTTACCCTTAAAGGGCAATGCATAATAGTGTGATGAGAGGGAGCTCTAATGGTGCAATGGGTGGTAGTGTGATGACGACAATGGTGCTGATTGCTCGAATCACTGATGGTATGATGCACAGTAGTGCAATGGAGGTGTCATCGACTATGGAAGGTGAGTGATGACTAATGTGATGGAGGGTTAGGGTTTATTTTGCTTAATTAGGGTTGTGAGGGGAGATGGTAGGAGGTGTGGCGGTACAATGGCTTGAAATGTATGCAAAGTTAATGGATGACTCAGATTTTTCTTGCATTGCAAGGTAACACATCAACTATTGAAGTTAACCAAAGGTTATTGTGGTGACTTGAGTTCTGCTAATCGACGAAACTCGAGTCGTCGTATGCTAACAACCAACACAACCCAATCACAAGATCGCAATTACCTAACACATAATCATATAATATTAATAGCCAAACATACATTTATCATGCATTAAATGAAAATAAATAAAAGTGCTAACAACATGATAAAATTCACCACAGAAAACAGAAAGGTAAAGAGTGCTTAAATGCTGGTACAATCATCAAAAGATAGGAATTAAAATCTAATAGAGAAAAAGAACAAACTAAGAGTCATTGGCTTAGAATGGACCATCTCCTCAAATAAGACCCGATTTCGTGGTAGATGAACTAGCAACAGTCGTTGCATTCGACTGCTCAACAACACCTAAGTACGGAACCTAAGAAATATATTAGTAAAAAATAACTATAGTAAAACAAATATAACAAGTAGCAACAATGACAAAAGTAAAAAAAAGTGGTACAATTCATAATTTGTCAATCGACGTGTTGGGATACGAGATGATATCCTATAATTTCTTACGGTGCAGGATTGATATAAGCAAAAACAGAATTTTTCCATACAAAAAATATAAGTGTTCACTGTAACCACAAAAACACATGTATCAATTAAATTTGTAAAAACTCATGTGAATCCAACGTCAATCCGTGGGAGGCAAGGTAATGGCACGATATTGCTTTTATTTTATTTTTGTAATTTTTATCTTTTATATTCCTTTAACTTTTTTTTTTAATAAAAAGGAGTGCAATGATAGAATGAAAAAAGAAAGAAAGATAGAGAAAGAGTCGGGAGAGATGGGGAGCTTCTTGGTCGTGCTGAAGGGGGAGGCCGGAGAAGTTGAAGACGTCGAGAGAGGTAGATGCGAAGGAAGCTGGAAAGGAGTCAAGAGGAGACCGGTGGTCGGAGGAGGAGTGGCCGGTAGAGGTGGCCGCTGTTGGGAAGGAGAAGGAGTGGACAGTGCGGTGGGCCGCCGGCCGTCAAGAAGAGAGGCCGGAGGTGGGTGGTCACTATTACACGTGGAGGAAGAAGAAGAGGAAGAAGAGGAAGGAGAAAAAGAAGTGGGCGGCTGCAGCTATGGTCGTGGAGGAGAGGGGTCGACGGAGGTGGAAAGAGGCGCCGAAGGAGGAGCTCGGAGAGGAAGATGAGGTCGCCGGAGAAAGAGGAGGTAGAGAGCTTGAGATCGAGAAGATGCCCCCCCTTGCACTCGTGAGAGGTCGGGTCTCTTTATAGTGAAAGGAGCATATGCGAGGTTGCAGAGATCGCGCCATGCATGGGCGCTATTGGTGGCGGCGTGACGCACGGGAACGTAGATTTCGAGATGTGTTGCTGAGATCGCGCTAAGGCGCCATTGGCTGAGGAAGTATCGCGTGAGAGGAGTGGGGGCTAACGTCGAGAGGGAGAAAGCGTGGGCGTGCCGTTTGCATGGCTGGCGCGCGATCGTGGGATGAGGGATCCTGCGTGGAGGTCGCGATTGCATGGGAGAGGGGAAGGGTGAGAATCGTGTGGAAAAATGGTGAGGCCGCGCTTTTCATGGCGGGGGCGTTGCATGAGTCGTGCGTGGATGGGGAGGGTATTTAGCGTGGTTGGCTTGGGTATGCGTTAAACGCATGAGAGAGAAAAATAAATGGCATTGCTTTGAAAAAATAGTTTGGAGGGAGGGATCGTCTGGCAGTTGGGAATAGGATTCCTGGGATATGTTTTGCACGGAGAGAAAGTGGCCCCACTTAGGATGATAGGCAACTTAGGTGCAGGTGATAAGAACTTTAGGATGGGGGAAAATATTATAGAATTGCCCTCGTAACTCCTCGAATCAATCTCCTTTTGTGTTTCAGTTCCTTGAACAAAATGTAGATCATGTGTCAGCCTCCCTCCATGTTTCATCCCAACAAGTAATAAGATAATTAAAATATGTATACATTACTGGTTAATATCTCCAGCAATCTAGTATCCTTATGATTTTACTAATGCATTATTTATAATCAAAATGCGATACGTTTACCTAAGAACTAACTAAAAGTAGGCACGTTAATTATATAAATTATGTGCTTATCAATAATTTATTTTCCTATCTAGAAAGATAACTTATATCCATCAAGTCACTACTCTTCATTACCCTAGGATAATTATGGAAAGGGATGACAACTACATCGTATAGTATGAACATGTACAAGTGTTGTGTCTGAGCAACTCCCTAAATCTACCCAAAATTGGTCTAACGGACCAAAGCAACCACCAAATATGATGAGTAGCGGGCTAAAACCAATTATCCATCCTCTAAGTCTTAACTAATTCGTCGTATTGATTATGTAATCAATTCCAGATAATTGTATCATTTGCTTTCATCGAATCAAACCATACTAATAATTTCACATTAATAAATCTAGGATTTAATAGATAGTTACATTATCTTCCCACCTATTAGTTTATAGATAGTTTCCAAGTTATGCCAATTGTTCGATAGTATTCAACAATTAATGAACACAACAGAATTTATTTCACAGAAAATGGAATTCGTTTCATGCATGCGATAAAAAGGATACATGGAGTACTTAACTCTTAATTATTCACATAGAATCAAATTAATTTACATTAAAGCACCCAAAATTAGATGTAATACTTCAGAAAGGTCCTGGACTTAGCAAATAAAGGAAACACATGCCAATGAATGTGATATATGCGAAGAGCCTCACTAGATGAACCCACGGTTATTATGAAATGAGACAGAATCAAAAGAAGGATAAGCTACACTACTTAACGTCACTAGAGGGTCACGATGACCCCGAACCGTGCACACAAGGCTTGGTGGAAGTCGCCATACTCCCCTTGAAATCTGTGCATGCATTAAAGGTAAGACCTAGTTCACATGGAGAAAATCTGGGTTGGAATCACCCAGGCAAGTTTCTGATTTTGACTAAGGAAACAATAGTAAAAAATGAAAATAAACTATACCAATGCGTAGTACACGTCGATACAATTTCAGCAGTATCTTATTTGTCGAAACTCGAGGTCAGGAAGGCCTCAAACTGCTAAAAACAGTGCAAGGGGTCGCTGAACCAACTGGTTTAGTCAGACAGGTCAAATGATCAGCATGCATCCTCCCACAACGTGTGTCACGATCTGATTCATTTGCGCACTCGCTGACGGATCGCTTGCCCGTTCAGTGCAAACGATCATGCACACCTCACCACCCACCGTTGTATGGACATGCATCGCACATTAGCGGCTCGCACTTAGGCCTCTCCATGCAAACGCATGTGCACGCTTGAGAGATGCACATGCCACTCATTGCCTTCGCATGCACCGCCGTCGCCACATGTCGAGCATACATCGCATGCCACAATGACTTTTGCGGTGGGAAGCTCGAGATTTTTCTATTTAATGAGGTGTGGCTCATCATAGCTAAAATTCCCAAGTTAAGCTAGAAACTACGTCAAACACTATCTTATTAGCATGATAAATGGGTTAGGTGTGGGAATTAAGGAAATTACCTAAAACACTCAATTTGTGCTAAAAATGCATAATTAAGTCATATTTGAGAGATTATGTATTAAATATGTAAATGAATGATTTGAATGTCAATTGAACACAATTTAAGCTTGAAAGTACAAATCAATAGTTGGATTATGTTCTTTTATGTTTAATTCATTTGCCATAAAATGAACATTGCATTTAGACCTTATATTTGATGTTTTCCATTTAGGTCCTTATACAAAGAACCTTCACATTCTCCTCATAAAAAAACTCGTCATGGGTCACTTTGCAAGCTTGCAGGGACCTTTTAGTTACAATTTTAGCTACTTATGGGCTTTTGTGTAATTTGTGCACCATTTCACTTTGTGGGCTGATTGTAAAAGCATCAACACACCTAGGCATCTCTTCTTCGCACACTGTTCCTCGCAATGAACTTAAGTTTCCTCCACCATCCATCATTTGCTCTGTTGATTCAATGGTCGATCTCCATCGCACCTAGTAAGGCTGTTGCACACACCTTTGCACCGGTCTCTAGATCTCATCCAAGGGCTATGATTCATCTCCAATCTTTCTTGCGCTCTTCATTCTCCTTATCCACCATTCACACCCAATGTTCCATGGTCCACAGATGTGGTGACTAGAGCACCCCTAATGCCTATATAAGAAGAATACCTGAGCTCCTACAACCTCAATCAGCTCCTACCCCCTTCAGTTGATCCCATTGTCCATTCCCCCAGCTCCAATTTCCCCTTCATTGCCGGTGGTGACAGCATTAGTTCCTTCCTCATTCAATCGCCATCAGCCAATGGCTGGTGGATCTAGGACACTACCTTCTTCCGCTAGAGGCTTCTCCCCTTTCTTTGCCATTGGCCAACGGCCGATAGCTCTTGGACATCTCCTTCCTCTATTAGCTAAGCCTTTGCTTGCTTTCATAGATTAGTTTTATTGCTTTCTAGTTAGATTTCTGTGCTTTCTAGTGTAGTTTAGATAGATTAGATCATAATTCATCAGTTGGATTGATTAGTTCAGGAGTAGAGTAGTATAATTGTAGTGAGTCCACGATCCACCCTCTCTGATCAATCCTGATCAGAGAGGCCAGTTCACACTTCCATCTCGATCCATTAGTCTTCCCCTACATTCCATGACCACTTTCACATTATTTCCTCGCCATATTAATCCACTAATCACCTTATCCATTAGGGCATCTATTAGATTAGATGCTTTCTAGCTCTCAGATCTACTAGAGTGCCAAATCTACTAGAGGGTCTTCTCACTCACTCCAAAAGATCACAAGGACCATCCTTGTGTTTTGAATGGGATTCGATTTCATCGATTAATGTTAATTTGATTTTTGTGGTTGATTGAAGAATTCTAAGAGAAATTATGTTTTAATTGATTTAATCAATTGAATTGAGTCAATATTGTTTTAATTGGATTTAATGCGATGGAAATGAGCTACATTAATTGAATTACATTAGAAGGGGGGGTGAATAGTGAATTTATTAAATATTGTAATTAAAAAAAATTCAATCACACAAAGTGGCACTAGATTTTTAGGTGGAAACCCAAGATGGGTGAAAACCACCACCTAAGCCAATTCCTTGACTTAGGATTTTCAATCACAAGGTGATCAATCCACTAACCACACTACTTAAACGAGGGTAGTGTACCTCAATTACAAATCCCACCTCCGATCCCTAAACGGAGGTTTTTCCCTTCACAATGAAGAGACGGGAACCCGACAGGTCGAATACCCAAAGTACAAAAATAAGAATTAAAATAGCACATATAGAGCACCCCAATACTTTGGTTACTTTCTTATCTATTAAGCGTAAAGATAACTCCCTGAGAATTTACAGAACGGAGTGAGCAGGGAGTGTGGATTTGCCCTTTGATCAAAGTGTTGGCACAGCACAAGGGCAAGATGAAGCTTAGAGTAATGAGCAAGTGATTTTTCTAAGGGGATTGAATCTCAAGAGGTGTGTGTTGCCTAAGAGGGATTGTAGTCTATTTATAGGCAAGTTTGGAACCTTCATGAACACTTGGAAGAGATCTCCTAGCCGTTGGAGACAAATCTGAAGAGATTGAGACGAAATCCACCATAAATCAGGGTAATGATGAGTCTGACAGCAATATCAGACGTCTAATTTTAGGGTCAGACATCTTATAAGATGTCTGATTATAATTATGGTCATCTAATACTATTAGCCAGCCTGTACTGACTTCATTGGATTGAAACAAGGACGTCTGATATTTTTACATAAGACATCTGATAAAGTTATTGGGCATCTAATTATGTGTGGATTCGTTCCTGTGTTGACCAGATCCAAATAGGGTTCTAGATTTGAAGAATTAGACGTTTGTATGGATGTTTGAGAGATTTTCTAGATGTCTAGAAAGCTAAAAAGACTTGGCTATGGTATCTGACAAAAGATCTTTGGTTCGTAATGAGATACGCACAGAAACACATGGGCAACAGTCCAAAGGTAGACGTCTGGAAGTATGTCTAGACGTCTAAAAATGCATTTTGCCCGTTATATATAGAAGGAAGATAAGTGCTTAGTCTAATGGTTATTTTGAGGATGTCCAGGTAAAGTATCAGACGTCTGGATGAGGCTATGGACATCTGATAGAAGAATGCTTCAACTGATGTTTATGAAGACAGGAACTGAAGGTAGAGCTATAGGTAATTTGACGTCTAAAATACTCTTCAGACATCTTAAAGTTGAAAATCAGAGGTCTGATAGTTGTTATGGATGTCTGATTTGAGCCTTAGTGTTACGTTTTTATTTCTAATTTATCCTAAGTGTAGAGAGCCTATGTTAGCTATTTATAGGTTATGTTTGGGGGCTCTTTACAACATCTCTAGACTCAAATAAAATGAAAATTACAACCTTTGAAAGTTTACATGAAAAGCCTATGACCTATGACAATACTTATGCTACTTAGTCTTCACACTTTTAATCTCCCATCTTGGAAAACTCCATGAAACCTGCAATTGTGTTATTACAGAGAGAAAAAATATGCTATACTTATATTTTATTTCTTTTTCTTTATTTTGTAAAATCATCAAAATATTATATATGAGGAGTTGAACTAACATTAATTAGATTCTCTTTGCCTTGTTCACTCACGCCTAATTTCTAGCTCAATTCTTGGTTTTATTCTTCATTGGGTTGCAATGGTTGATGAAAATTGGCTGCATTGATTTGAACCTACTATGATGACCTAATTGGTTCTAGAGGATCGCAAGGGTGTCTTGAACACCAATAAATGGTATGCAAGTTACCTTAGTGACAAAGTCACTGTGGCGATCTCAAATTAATTGCCCAGGTGGGTGACATTTGATTTTAAGTCAAAATGGTTTTAATCTGCTAATCGGAGATTGCGTGATGTTTAGAGAATTTTAAGGTGGGCCTGATACTTGATTTTAGGGGATTTCGATACCTTTTTTGATCTCCTTGTCTACGTTGTCTATAACGATAGAAGGGAAATCATATTAGGAATTTAGGGTTTGATGAGCCTCGATTGAATTTCTAACGAGTTTCAGAATGATTAATAGTTGTTTACGACACCTGAGATTGGGATTTGCTTGATTTAAATTTGGTTTGGGATTTTTGGTTTCAAAACCCAAGTTTTGAGGTTGATTACGAGACTTGGTGTTATAAATGGAGTTCCAACAGGTTTTAAGATAATGATTGACATTCATGTAGTATATAAGAGTGAATCCTATCAAGTGTTTAAGCTTTCAACACAATTTTGAGAGATTTACTTTAGTTGCAGCAGCAATTACAGCAGTTGCTCTTTCTAGACAGACACTAGTAAGCATTCAATCGTGGCTTTAAAAGGGATTTTGGTTAATCTAAAATTGATTATGAGTTTATGATTTACATGGATTCATTTCTTAGATGCCAAAGGAGGTCTTGAAGATTATGAATTAGATCTTAGTGGGTCAGATCTTGTCTTTTGAGTAGTAAGTTGTTTGAGTCTAATGAGAGTTCTTTGATGCAATCTTACTACTGTTTAGAGCTATAATTGAGTCATCCAAGTTAATTTGATGTAGAACATTGTTAAGAAGCATTCATGTGTTACTGTTGTTCTTAATGTGAATTGAAATAGCATGTAAATTCTTTTCTAAATTATCTGTCAGCAACAAGTCAAGTTGAAACCTGTCCAAACTATGTTTTATGCATGGGTTTAATGTTTAAATCATGTTTGTATGCTTGAATATGATTCTATGTCTGGAAGATGTTCAAGTCTTTTCTTTCATTTCCAACAGCTTTGACTGATTTTTAAGGTTTTTGGTTTCATTGTTCAACTCTTTAAAAAGCCTAGTTCTAGCTGAATTGTAAATACAAAGAAAAATATAAAAATATTGTAAAAAAAAAAGTGTATTGAGTTAAATTAGGTTTATTTTTAGGTGTGTGTCAAGTTAGGTTAGGATCTAAGTCTTATAGCTAATAAAACATACCAGTAGACACTTAGGTCTTCTCTAATTTGAAATAAAGGAACAAACACACAAAAATACAAAAAGAGTCCTTTTCTTCTCTTCACTCCTTTCTCCGCCCTTCCGTTATCTCTATAAACATGAAAATAAAATAAAAATATGAGAAACTTCAAAAATACCATAAAAATACCTTTGTATATAGTATTTATACTTGCATATAAGCTTAAATTAATTGTATATAGTAACTTATATGTATATAAAGTGTATAAATAACTTCTATATATATTTTATTTACTTAGGTATGTTCTTATGATAAGTTATACAATATGTATTACAATAGTATAATTAATTAATTATTTATTTATATTAAATGTATACAATCTATGTATATTTGTAAATGGCTATGTATATATTTATAATTGTAACTATAACTGTATATATAGCATAAGGTAATTATATTGTATAGTAATGTATCTTTATATTTATTTATTTATCTGTATACTGTACATAATTATATTCATGAGTTAAATAGGTATATTAGTAAGTTAATATAATTTAAATTAGTAAATTAATGAATTATTGAAATAAGTTATGTTATATACTTGTATACCATAGTTTAAAATAATTTCAGTATATTTATAACTTGTTTATATCATAAAACAGTATTAAAACCATATATATATATGTATATGTGTATAAATCATGTATTTAAATGTGTATAGTTAGAAATAAATCAATAAAAATAAATTTAAAATATGTAATAATAAGTTAATAACGTAAATTAACTAATTTATAAGTCAATTGAATAATTAATTTATTAATTTATCCCTTAATTAATGAATTAAACAATAAACCAATATGTATTTTTCACTAACTTTAAGGAAATTTTAAATATAATTATATAGTTAATTATTGTAAATAAACTATACCAATAAGTAGCCATATATATAAGCTACATGGACATATAATTTAATTATAAAATAATTATTAATTAAGCACTTAGATTAAGGCCTAAATATGGCAATAATCCACAATTTGGCATTGAGATTTGGCACCATCTAATAGTCCCACATCATTAATGGCAAAGCTTCCACACCCCTTTATAAGTAATTGTGCCCATGACCTTCCCAATCGTCAGCATTGGGTGCATAATTGAGCATTAGCATGTGTAGGTGTGGGTGTGTGTGTGCATGTGGGCTGGGAGCCTAGTCTAGTCTGGCTAAGCCATGAGTAGTTTGAATGTGGGCCTAAATGGGCTCTAAAGTATACAAAAATACACTAATAAGAACTAGGGCCCAAGATTAATACTGGTCGATCTAGCCCTTGTGGGCTATTGATTTTGCGAAGGGTTAGGTCCGCCAATCCCAAATTTTTAGTTGTTAAGTGTAGATTAACTAGGTTAAGGGTTAAGTGTTCTAAGTGTTGAGAATATATGTGTGCTTTGTGCCGCTAAGTGTGTGTGTGTAGTAAGTGTTAGTAGCTGTATATCTATGTGTTGAGTTATAGTATATATGAATATAATTAGTATATATACACATAAATATAGTTTAGTATATGTATATAATCCTTCTTGTCGCTTTTGTATATATATGTTTTTAAGGCTTTTAGTGATGTTCATAGATGTTAGTGTATATAGTTATATATGTTAGTATAGTATGTAATATAGTGTATATATATTCTTTTTTATGCCTTTCTTAAGGCATGTCTTAGTTAGTATTGTTCATAACTAACCTAGATTAGTTTAGATTAATTTTTAATACCTTTTTACCTGTTTATATGTTTGAGACATTGTTATTAACATAATTAATTCATTCTTGCACATAATTGACTTTGATTAATTCATTCTTCGATTCTTTCATTCATGATTCATTCATTTGTAAACAAACTTAATATTTTTGGAATAAAAGATGATTTTTGGATAATAAAGAGTGATGTAAATCAATAACTGCCTCCCCGTGGATGACCAGGAATAAAACTAATAAAAATTGTATATAGATAAAATAACATCTATCTAGGTCGCAACACTATACTGCAACGCCATAATTAAGTAGCGATTTAGATGTCACGCCATTTTTTGGCACCATTGTTGGGGAGACAACTCTTTATACACCAAAATTTATCTTTTGTTCTTTCTTTTAATTTCTTTGTAAATATTGATTCTTTTATTCAAATTCTTCCTTGTATATAAATTCCTTGATTCATTAAATTCTTTGATTTGTTTTGTATATAATTTTTTTACTAATCATTTGTTGTTTTTGCAACACTTGAGGAGGAGTAGGACGAGTGTCACCTTCCTGGAGGAGATCTGCTTCCTAGAGGATATGTTGTGATTCTGACTCAACTTCCTAGTGAAGCTTTTCCTAATGGAGTTGCAGCTTTCCTACTTCTTAGAGTAGTATAGATATTAGGTTTTAGGCTTAGGTATATACTTAGGATATATTGTTAGGCATAAGTTGTGAGAGCCTATTCTAGCACACATTTTTTGTAATAACTTGGACTTTTAATTTCTCTATTCTCTATCTCTCATCGATTCGATTTTCCGATTTGCTTTATTTTTCAATTTGATTTTGTTTATTGCATAACAAAAAGCAAAAAAAAATTAGAAAAATTAAAAGAACAAAAATATCTCATTTCTTATCTAGCAGCATCATGCCATAGCCACTCGATTTGTACAAATTGCATTCTTCTAGCTAGATTTACTTTTTGTCAAATTGCATTACTTGTAGAGTGCTGGAGCTAGGTACACTTTCTATCCTTCCTTAGCTCCTGCCATCCTTGCATTTGACATTAAACTAATCAATACCATCTCTTATTTTCAAAAGATTAAAAAATGAGACATCTGCCTGCAAAACACTCCTCAAAACTCAAATCTAAATAAAAAAGGAGAGTTAGTAACTTTCTTGATACCTTGTGTGCTGTTTTCACCACTAGATTCTATTGATTGTTTATCGTGTACACACTACTTGATTACATAAGGTACACACATGGATTCTATCTCATCTATCTGTGCACCCATAGGGTTCTGGATTTGCACGTCGGTTTTATCCAGATTCTGGGTGGATTTAGAGGTCTGCATTCACTAGGTTCTTATATGATGCGTACAATTGTACTAATACATTTGTTTGCACAAACTATCTTTTCGTAGCAAACCCTAGGAAAAATACGTGATTTCTCTCTCTTGTATTGACTGATTGGTCTTGTAATTGATTGAAATTGGATTTCTATTTTTTTGGTTTGATTAGATTGGGATTTGAGAATACCTTCTTGAGTTTCGTGACTATCTTAGGATGAATTTTCAAAACTCGAACTCATGGATGGTAGGACATCCCAAAACCCATCACTTTTACCTCCCTTGGGTGCTGAAGCCCAAGCCACTACTTCTACCATGCCTTCCACTTCAAATCTTTTACCTCTCGAGCCTCAGACACCTATCCACCACTCCTTTCATCCTGAGGATGATAATGATTCAGCACAATTCGAGGATTTTGAAGATCATCCTCATCACTTTGCACACTTTCCACCTCCTCCATACCCTAACTTTCCTAATCAACATCAACCAGAGAAAGGTGCACCACCAAATCTACAACACCTGTGTAATGCACAATTGCAAATGAATACCTTTACACAATAGGTGCAATAGCTTACTCAAGTTGATAATCTTCGTGTAAACCCCCGACCCCAGGCTCGTAGACCTCAACTATGGGATTACTATAATCCCGTAGTTGTACCCATTATGCTTGTAGTTCAATTTCCCATTGGGAGTCGTGCTACTGAATTGAAGACAAACATTATAGCCTTAATTCCTTACTTCCATGGTCTTGTTTCTAAGGACCCTTTTCAACATTTAAAGGACCTAAAAAATCTCGCTCAGACCCTGGGTCCACAGGGCCATGATCAGCACACTCTTTTAATGAAGATGTTCTCCTTTTCATTAAGGATAAGGCCACCTTTTGGTATCGCACACTTTTACGGATTACACCTATAGAGACATGGCCTTCTTTAGAACATGAGTTCCTAAAGAAGTACCTTCCCATAGGCCGCACCAATGCCTTTAGGCGTGCCATCACCACGTTCACATAGAACATAGGAGAACAGATGCAGGAGGTTGGGTGAGATTCCACGAGTAGATAAGAAAATGTTCCCACCATGGTGTCCCACACTAGCAATAGGTCCAGATCTTCTATCATGGGCTCCATGATGACACTAGTAATTTTGTAGCTGCCATGTGGAGGCAATTTCATGTGTTGGGACAAGGATTCTACCTTTGAGCTCTTCGAAGGTATGGCCAAGAATTCCATTAATAATGCATCAATGAATGTTTTTAATAGAAAATCCTCGCATTCCCATTCATACATTGAGGTACATGAAGTTCAATTCAACACACTCGACATAGACATTGTGGCCAGTCACCTAGAGAAAGTGGGCTTAATAGAGAAGAAAGTAAATGAAGTATGGAAATTCCTCTCTAAACCATCTTCTTCTTCTCAGTCACCAACACATCACACTTCTTCTCATTTTCCTATAGGGAGGGAAATAATGAACAACCTTTCTGTGACATAACCACCACCACCTTCTGACTATTCAATGCACTATCCTTCACAATTGGTTGGAGGAACCTTTATTCCTCTAAATCCTAATTTCCCTACACTTCCCATAGCTTTGGAGGAGCTCCATGCCATTCACAATGACCCATATTCACAAGCCTACAACCCTGGATAGCGTAATCATCCAAATTTATCATGGTCAGGAAATTCATAGAGACCAAACTTCCAACAACTTTCTGCACCACCACTTCAAAACCTGACTCAAGCACCACTTCTACCATGATACGATTATCAACTGCGTGCCTACCAGTAGCCCCAACCAAGGCCCACCTAGTACTCTTAATATGGGCCTACACGAGATGAGTGTTTGACGCATAATTTGCATTTTAAAAGATTCTTCAATTGTAGTATAGTGCGAAAACACGACGACAAATAACTTTATATAAAAAAAATTGGTGAGTATTGGGTCATTTGCAAGGAGGCAATCTCGATTTTTAAAGGAAGCTTTTCAGAAAACTAGTTCTAACAGGTACTTTTATATGTATATATATATATAAAGAGCACATATCAAGAATTCAGAATATCAGAAGTTTATTTCATTCATAAACAGTTTTCAAAGTAGAAAGTACTATGCTAGAGAGAGAGAGTAGATAGATAGAAGGAGAGGGAGATACAGAGATAGAGAGAGAAAGATAGAAAGTGCAAAGAGACGACGTCACTTGTAGGATGCTTGTGCGAGGTGCGGCAGTACCTCAGATCCAGAGAATCGGGACAAAGTTGCAGAGGGATGGAGAATTGCAAAGAAGATGGTAGAAGAGATCTGGAGTTGATGGGAGAGAGATATGCTTTAATTGGGGGGCCCTGGGTCTTCTTTTATAGTTTTGATGGAAGGCAAAAAGGGTATTTTGGCCTCAAAATACCTTCATTTGCGCCTAAAACACTTAGATTCGCTTTGGTGGCGACACGTGGTAGCCGCTGCGTCATCGATCTTCAATTGTGCGGCTCTGATTCCTCCTCACACGTGCGCTTATCTTCTTCACTCACCTCTCGCCTTCAAAACCTGCCTCAACATCAGCCATCCGATCATAACAAGCGCCACTGCCTTAGCGTCGAAGCAAGCATGTGAGATCGCGTGTTCGCCTGTGGCTTGCTCTCGTCACACCACGTGGCCTTACGATCGCGCAATTACACCTACGCGTGCCAGCTTCAATTTCACGCAGCGCAGGGCTCGAACCTGCACCCTGCGCTTACACGCGCATGCGCGAGCCAATGCACTACGTGAACCTTTTGTTATATATACTTGTTTGTTTGTATTTATGCTTACCTAGTCTAGGCGGGCGACGTGGCATGCTCGTGGCTGTTGGATGAAGATCCAATGGCCCACACCGTGCGGTGCGACCTTCCTAGATGGGGCGGTGGTGAGGGAGTAGCTGTGATGGTGCCACGTGGTGCCATCATAACCGTCCATCTTCTTTTCCTTGTATCTGGTGTAGACCTCCGATCGGGTTGATTTTTGCACCGTTGGACTGCGATCGTCAATCCGAGTTTATCCATGTGGTTGGATTCTTCATCTAGGCTCAGATCTTTGTCCTTTGGCTCCATCATCTTTGTTCTTCTATGGACTACACACGATGCTCTAGTTGTCTGATCGAGATGATTTTGGAAGCGTTGGACTCTTGTCATTGTTTTAATCAGATCTGTTCGGTCTGATCTGACATCCGTGGCTTTGAATCATCTATGATTAAAATCATCTCTCTTTTAGGTTATAAAATGACGATATTATCTATATGACTAATAAACTAACTATTGTGCAAATTACAATGCCTATGAATGCATTATTCCTAAGTTATGATAGAATCTAGCTTAATTCAGGCGATTTAGGTTGCATGATTGCTGTGCAATCACACCCCCATGCCTAAATCTTGCTAATCCCTAGCAAATGCATGAATAATGCAAAGTGGTCCTACATGCGTAATTTTTATCAAGAGTTTGACTAGAGGTTTATGTCTTTTGTTTTTATCCAAGGTTTTAGTAATCTAGATAATTGTGATTGTGTTTTGTTGTAGCCTATGCAACGGATCCAAGTGAAAAGTCAATCCACATCTAATGCTCATACTTGACCCTTAGTAAAAATCTATTAGGATAGGTAGACTTCTCCCCTAGGGGTTATAAGGTAACCTGTATATTTAGCCCCGGCTTTTGGGTTAGGTAGAAGATTTTTGAGTCAAGTGGATTTATTTTTGGTGGCTCACACTCATCTGGTGCTACATATAGACTAGTACTTTAGAACCTAGATTTCTAGATTATTAAATAATTCAACTCAGAGAGAGGCGAGAAACTGTGCTCTCTTTAGTTCCTTTGTACTCATTCTCTCTCTTTCTTTCTCTTCCTTTTTGTTTTTATTTTTCTTTTCTTTCTTTTTGAGCTCACAATCTCACCAGATTTATCAATATATTTGGTGGTCTCTCCTGGCACTAACACTTTGATTAGGTTCTGATAACTCTACAATTAAGTCAGAATTCCTTAACCCGTATTCAGGTGGCCAGAAATACAGAAAAGTATGTTGACAAGCGTGGAAATCGCGAGTTTTCGGAAAACAACATCGTAGTATAGTTGCGAAATCCCCTTGACAAAAATATTTATAATATCGAAACTAGATGGATTTCATTCTTTTGAAAACTTAAGTCCTGATCGTTTGTCTCTGGGAGGCATGAAAACAAGTCGAGATTTGGATCGGCTTAATCTAACCTAAATCTAATCTAACCTAATATTTTTGTCTTTTTGTGTTTTTGATCTTTATTTTGAAACATGAAATGAAAGCATGTATCAAAGTTGTAAGCCATGAAGATAATAGCATGCATATAAAACCATTGGACAAGAGTATCATGCATCAAAAATTAAGTCACTATAAAATCCGGATGCATGGAGATAAAGATAAACTAAAGAAAGGGATCAACCAAGAGAGGCTAAGGAGAAGCCTTCTTGGCTGTCCACTAAAGAGAGGAGGATGGGTGTGTGCACCCAAGTGGAGAGAGGAGGGTGTTGCACCCTTTCTCTACCAATGGCCATCCTTGAGAAGTCCTTGAGGGGGGTCTTCTCTTTGTCCATCTAAGAGGAAAAGAAAATGGGGGCATGGATCCCCTATGGTAGAAGAAGAGGGCACGCCCACAAGAAGGGAGAAGGTGTTGCATCCTTACGCTCTTCTTCTTCTTGCCACCCCTGAAGAAGCTTGGAGGAGAGCTTCTTCCTAGCTGTCCATGGAGGGAGCCTTGGAGGAGGATGACGACCTTGAGAGGGAGAGGAGGAGGTGTGGTCGCAAGTTGAGAGAGGAAGAGAATGAATGGAGATGGTTGAATTTCGTGGCTCTCCCTTTGTCCTTATGGAATTCACCACTTGGTTGCCACTTTTGGTGGCTCCAAAATTAGCTAATGCCACATTTTTAGGATCTAGGTTTGACACAAGTTTTAGGGTTTCCAAGAGAGTGTGCTAGGGTTTGGTAGGGGTAAAATAGGAAGGTGTGTGTTTTTCGTAGGGCTAGGTTGTGGGTTTTGGTAGGATTAGGTGCTAAATAGGTTGGGTCAATCTAGATTAAGTGGGTATGGATTTAATTAGGCTTAGGAAAGTCTAATTGGGTAGGAGTGATCCTAATTATGCCTAGGTCAAGTCTAATTGGATGTGTGCATGTGATTAGGCTAGGGTAACCCTAATAGGCATGAGTCAATTGGATCCTGGGTGGATCTAATTGGGCTCAGGTGCACCCAATCAACTGTAAATGCACCCAATTAGATATGGGATGGTTTAATTGGGTTAGGGATAGGATAAGTAGGGCTATGGATAGTAGACTAGGCTTAGGAGGTCTCTAATTAGGTTTCTTAGGGTGTCTGGTGGGGTTCCTAGGTCAAACTAGGCAAGCTAGGGCTTTAGCACCAAAATCAGGAACCAGATAGTAGTATCAGACTTCCAGGATAGTGGTCAGATGTCTTATACTAAAAAATTGGACGTCTGGATAATAAATTGGATGCCCAATTCTATGTCAGTATGAGTTTTGGCTTCCTGGATTGTTATTCTATAGAAATCTGACATCCAGCAAGATGTCTGGACATCTTAAAAGGTGCTGGAGAGTGGGTTTTAGGTTGTCTAAGGTGGGTTTTGGTTCCTAAGTGTTTTGGAGAGGGATAGGGTGGATAAGAACTTGGATAGAGTGTTATCCATGTTTGGGTTTTGAGGCTAAGGTGCCCTAATGGAGGTCATTTTGGGTTTGGGAAGGCTGTCCTAGGATTTCTAAGGGTAGGTGAAAGAGCGATCTTTGTTTTCGTTGAAAACTTTAACATAAAATGACGTGTCGTATTTAATCGTGTGGTAGAAAATCGCTTTTCAAAACATTTTAATTCTCATAATCTAACCATGAAGCATTAGGTCATCTCCACAGGGAGGAATTAGCCTATTTAAACTACTACGTTGTGCTTCATTTATTCAGGAATCTCAATATGTATGCATACTAACTGGTGCACATGTTTTCAACATAAATTCCTGATTTAAATAATTAATCAATAATGTGAGGGTGCACACGCAAAATCACCACATTTGAAACACATGAATCACGATCTTAGTACTGACAGGCATTGTCTATCTTAATCAAAACGGAACTCGTTTCCCATAGCCAATATTCAATACTCTATCATGTATAAGAAGAGTTCAGTTATCTGTAATTCTGATAGAAAGGAGGGCTATTCACACAAATCTTTCAGAATATGATAATTCAATAAATAAATGAATAGTGTATTTGACAAACGGCATACCCTGTAAATTTTAATAGGAGAGAAAACAGGAGATTTTCCTTCTCTCTTGCTCGTGCACATGGAGAGGCGATTGTTGGCTGGCTGGAGTTCAGTAGAGGTGCGTCGGAGGTCGGGTGTTGTAATGGAGGTGACGCAGTAGCCGGAGGTGGCCGGCGGCAGCCGGATGGAGGAAGATCGGCAGCTATGAAGCCCACATGCACTGTTGTGGCTGCGTGCGCGGGCCGCGTGTGGCTGCATGCAGGTGTAGTGTGCTACGTTGCACGGTGAGGGTGGTGAGAGGTGCTACGTGCTTTGGGTTCTTCCTGCCTGCTGACGGAGAAGACGAATAGTGCGTGGAGAGGAGGAAGAGCTACTGCCGTTGCCGTGGCCACACGTGGCTATGTGATGGTGCACGCACAAGGGGGCATGAGGGCACAAACAAGAGTGCGTGAGGGTATGGCTGCCTGCGGGTGAGTGGCCATGCACTGGTGTGTAGTAGCTTGCGGGTGCATGGCAGGTGTGGCTTGCTACAATAGAGAGGGACCGACGGTGGTGGTTGTATGCTGAGAGGGCGCACGCGAGAGGGCAATGTAGTGTTGGAGAGGTTGGCAGTGCGTGGTGCTCGCTGGTTCCACAGTGCATGCCCTCTCCACGGTGGGGAAGGTGGAGATGATCCCCGCAGGGGGGAAGGAAGACAGGTCCTTCCTCTCGCCAAGAGCACATTCTTTTATCTCCTCCCCCCCATCCGCAAGTCAAGGGATTTTCAAATCCCTTACTAAACTTGGTCAGTGGCTGTTGATGGAGTTGTTGAGGCTAGCTGGAGGTTGAGAGATCCTCGTGGGGGGACGGGGGGAATTTCTTTTCACCACCATTTTCTTTGTAAAATTATTCCTACAATAATGAAACATAAAATAATTACATAATAAGTTATAGAATGTAATAGGATAGATGTAAACTTAAGAATGATGCATGCAATCATTTTATGACCTAATGTAGATATTAACAAACATAAAATGTAAGAATAAAGTTAACTTAGGTGTAACAATAGTCCATTAAAATGGACTCATCAAATCCCCCCATGCCTAAGATTTGCTAGTCCCTAGCAAAAGTGAAAAATGATAGAAGTAATCAGAAGATTTCTTCTTTTCTTATTTTAAAACTTTAGAGATCTAGATAGATGTGAAGTGATAATAGCCTAGGTAATGGATCCAAGTGAAAATAACCAACTTACATTTGCAGTTTGTACTTATCCCTTAGTAAATATTTCTATCAGGATAGGCAACTGCTCCCCTCAGGGATAAAGTAGAAAATAATCTGTAAATTGACCCTGGCTTTTGGCTTAGGTAGGAGATACTGAGTTTAATGGATACGTATTTGGTGGCACACACTCATCTGGTACTACATGTAATCTATTATTGCAGACTCTAGATCTCTAGACTATTAAAAAAGTCAACTCGGAGAGAGGCTAAACAACTGTACTCTCTTGATGTTCCTTGGTGCTCACTCTTTTCTTTCTGAGATCACAAATCTCGCCAGATTTAGTAAGTGTACTCACTATTTGGTGGCCTCACATGGCATTCACATTACAATTAAAGTCCTAATAACTTTACAACTAAGTTAGAGTCCTCAGCCAGTATTCGGGTGATCAGAAATACTAAAAGGTAGGTATGGGTCATATTTGGTGGATCGCGATAGGTGTTTTTGTTGCTTCAGAAATAATGTTACAAAGATAAAATTATAAACTTGCACTCTTTTATTTTTCTTTTCTCTCTCTTTTTTTTTAATATAATTGTTTCTTTTTTTTTCTTTCTTTATAAATCAACATAACATGACAATACTTTTACTTATGAGACATTATTAGGGATGATGATGGTCAAGAGGATATTGTGTGGCTTATTTGGTGGAAGTACCTATTCTCGACACCGGGAAGGAATGGATAGGACAAGCGTATTTCTGACCTTTGACACTATTACCCTCCTTCAGCCGAGGACTCTATGAAGGACAGTCGTAACCATTCACCATAGTCATAGCTTTATTAAGACAATCTTTGTGTATCTGCCTTATTTGGTGACTCTCAGGAATTCACACAAAGTATGCACACATGAACAGAGAGTGAAAACTATGCCTAACTCTGAAGTATCATCATCTAATTGTCCAAAACTTAAGAGTCCTTACACTAGACATAGCGCACCAGTAATCTCTCTACTTTCTTCCCACAAATATGAGGTGGATCTACAAGAAGATAGTATGCCTGACTCCCTATTAACTGTCCAAGGGTTCAGTAGACTAAAAATGCTTATTGATTTTCTTCAAAGATCCATTACCCAGTCTACGTGCATGTGAAGTAAATATACTGGATTCTAAACTTAAGAAATAGTTCAAGAGGAAAAACCTCCATGACAAAGATGTTTTGCTAGGGACTAACCCATTCAGCTCAAGAAAAGAGAATTTTTTTTTTATATGCTAACCTAAATGCATGAATACTTCCTAAAATGCAAAATGCACCCCCCATGCCTAAATCCTACAATGTCCTCATTGTAAAAGTTAAAATAGGGGGAGAAAGGAAGGAAATCACCTGATGACGGTGTTATTCAGAATGCTGGGTTGCCTCCCAACAAGTGCTGCATTTTCTGTCAGCAGCTAGACTTATAAGAAACCTGTAAGTCTGGTTCAAGACAGAAAAAGTTAGGCCCCAAAAGTATGCGTAACAGCGTGGGCCTAGAAAACAAGTAGCCACAGATGTTGGTGAGCTAATGATGCAATGTAATCCCAAATTCTCGCTAGAAGGTATGAAAGCAGAAAACCTCGTTGCCTAATTGGGGAGGTCTAGGAATAACAAAAGGAATATGAAAAGGGACCTCCCGAAACAGAATAAGTGGAGGATAACAAGGATCCTCCAAAGCAGGACGGGTTTTAAAAGATATAAACATTATTATTTCAAACCCTTGAATGGAGAGACTAAAAGTACAAGCATCAATCCACACTCACCATGCTGCCCGAGGATGTACTAGCCTGATATGTTCTCCAGAAAGAATGTACATGAGCAAAGATCTGAGCCAAGGATTTGTTAGGGAGTGTAAGGGTTGTTTGTAGTGTTGGAAGGTAATGTTTAAGTCCAATGAAGGCTTAGTCGGTGCTAGGTCCAATTCCAACAATGATTCAGATTGTGTATTCTCCCTAACAATTGTAGACAACTTCACGTTACCCTGCCTAGCATTAATGATCGGAGTCATATTTTCACTTTTCAGTATATGTGAATCAATGGTAGACTCCAAATTATATTTCTTTGAAGTGAGAGAATGTTTCAAGTGGGGAGAGGGCGAGTGGAGGGCGATCGGCGATGGGTGGAGCGCGGTAGTGGGGCGGAGCCATCCAGGGTGGGCGCAAAAGGTGAATGGAGGACGTGGAGATCAAGGGCCTGGAAGAGAAGAGAGCGGATGTGGCAGGAGAGGTTTTTTAGGTCGTTTGAACATACTCAAAGACGTCCTTGGAGGAGGAAGAATGGTGATGTTCTATGCTTCAGATGCAGACAAAGGGGGCATGTGGCTGCGATATGTAAAAATGCCCAGATCTGCTTGGAGTGCAGGGGTGAAGGACACAAACGCGAGTTATGCCCTAGGAGGATCCCTTTGTGACAACGTCGGGCAGTCTCTCGTCCTGTATGGAGGGTCAAGAATGAACCTCGGCCGCCACCACCACCGATTTTGGGCAGGCATACAATTGAAGTTGAGATCTCATCTATGAAAGAGATCTCGGCTGCAGAGATCACACTGCGAGGTGCTTTGATTGGGGAGATCACGTCAGGTAGGCCATCGATCGAAATGCTTCAGAATCTGGTACATTCCTTAGATCTTTTATGTGCGGGCTGGAAAGTTGCTATGCTATCCCATTCTCGATTCTTGGTGTATGGTTTGGGCATGCTGGATGTAGAGCGATTGAGATTTCGTTCAAGTATCTTCAATGATTTCATTGTGATCTGGAGAATGGTCTCTCCTTTTGATGGGGCACTATCTGAACGACCTCCATAAAGAGTGTCCTCCAGGAGGGTCCTCCTTGAGATCTCTGGACTGCCACTCCACCTGCGGGTAAAGGGAGTTGTCTCCAAGATGCTAGCAGGCTTTGCATCAATCTGTGATGGTTCTGATGTTCTGATTGGAGAAGGAGACATTAGGTCTCTAAGAATTGAGGTGGAAGTTGCTAATGCTGGTTCAATTCCATATTCGATCACTATCAGATGTGGGGGCACCTCTTGGCTTGTTAGGTTATCTATTCTTGGGCAGGTTGAATGTGGTCAAGATAATTCTCCTAAGGAGAAACCAATGTCTGGAACCAAAAATGAGGTGAGCAAACAATGTGACAGCTGTGGACGCAACCCTGCAGTTGAGGCTCCTGATCTCAAAAAGAGGAAGGATTGCCACTGTGTTATGGCTGAGAAGGATCAGATGGAAGATGTTGGAACACCTGCTGAAAATAGATCAGTTTTGATAGGCAAAGAGGGTGACTGTCTGGAGGTTGCTGAGACTGAAGTGGCAAATTCTGAGATGATCTGCAGTATGGAGTTGGGCAGTACAGAAAGGGAGTTGAGGCTTAAAGAGCCAAGCCAGATGTAGCACCTGAGTCCCCATGCAGTTGAGGTTCCTGAGCCCAAAAAGAGGAAGGATTACCATTGTGTTACGGCTGAGAAGGACCAGATGGAAGATGTTGCAACACCTGCTGAAAATAGATTAGCTTTGATAGTCAAAGAGGGTGATTGTCTAGAGGTTACTGAGACTGATTTGGCAGATTCTGAGATGAACTGTAGTATGGAATTGGGCAGTATAGAAAGGGAGTTGAGGCTTAAAGAGCCAAGCCAGATACAGCTTGCTATTCCAACTGATTTGCAGTATGGCTATTCCAAACAAAAGTGAGGCGTGGGCAGATCTCCATATGTGCTGAGAAGGAGAAGGAAGGAGCCTCCTATTGTGGAGCAAGATATTGCTAAATCCATTATGGTAGAATATGTGGGCTGCAAGGCCAATGGGGATCTCTCAATTGAGAAATGAGAGTTTTGTCGTGGAATGTGCGTGGGCTACGCAACAAGCAAAGAAGGGCTTCTCTTTGTAGATATCTCTCTGAGTGGGAGATAGACTGTGCCCTTTTACAAGAGACTCACTTGGAGAGGGAGAATGGTCAAGAATGGGACTGTTTTAAGCAGTCTGGCCATAGTGATATTGTGGCTAAGGGTGCTGCTGGTCGGTCTGGTGGTTTGGCTTTTTGGTGGAGAAAGTCTACCATTTCAGTAACTGAGATTTTTCGTGATAGGTTCTTAATTTCCTGCAGGTGTCACTCTCCCCAAGGTGATATGGAATGGTTTATATCATGTATTTATGGTCCTTGTGTGGCAGCAGAGAGGGTTGGCTTGTGGGAGGAACTTCATGCAATGCATCAAAGAGTGCAAGAGACTCCATGGCTGTTAGGGAGTGATTTCAACTGCTATCTTTCTGGTGATGACAATCCAGATGGGAGAGTGGACAGTTCTTCAGCAGGCTTCCAATTGGCTGTGCAGAACATGGGCTTGACTGAATTTCCCATCAGTGGTGTGGAATATACTTGGAGGAATGGAAGTGGACAGATTTCCAAATTGGACAGATTCTTTGGCAGTCCTAGTTTGTTAGAGAGATTTCAGTTATCAGCTGTTTTGAGCCTTGATAGGCCGTTCTCTGACCACACGCCTTTGGTTTGGGACAGTGGGGTGAATGCAGACACGGGGTCATATTTCAAACTCAAGAGATCTTGGTTTAGGGAAGAAGGCTTTGTGAAAATGGTTTCTCAGTGGTGGCAAAGCAAGGATGTTCAAGGCACTGCTACACAGCAGTTGGCTGCAAAATTGGTTGGTCTGCGTGAAATGTTGAAAGAATATGGGCAGGCTGTGAATCTGATTAGAGACCAGAAGAGGAAGGAAGCCTTGACAGTCATCAAGGATTTAGATATGAAAGAGTGCAGGCTGAATTTGGACCAACAGGAGCAGCAAATGAGGCAGCAGATGCAAGCAATTGTGGGGGATGAAGACCTGAAAATTGAAATGGATTGGCGTGAAAAATCCAGACAGCTTTGGCTTAAAGAGGGTGATGCGAACACAAAATTTTTCCATCTTGTGGCCAGTGCTAGAAGGAGATTCAACCGTATTTCATCTATTAAAGTTGAAGAAAGAAATATTACCTCAGTTAAGGAGATCAGATCTGAAGCAACAAAATTTTTTAAAGAAGCTTCCAAGGCAACTCCAAGAGGTTCATGGAGGATGGCAGCAATGGATTTCCCTTGTGTAACTAATGAACAGAGTGACATGCTTGTGACCCCTATTTCTGAACAGGAAGTGCTAAAGGCCATTAAAGATTTAAATAATGAAGGGGCTCCAGGTCCAGATGGTGTTCAGGTGTTTTTCTACAGAGAGCTATGGAATGTTGTTAAGGTGGATGTGTTGAAGGTTATCCATGAGTTTGAACTGGGTAACTCTGGATTTGAGAGGCTGAACAAATCCTATCTGTTTTTGCTGCCCAAGAAATCAAGTGCAGAAAGTTTTTCTGATTACAGACCCATTGCGTTATCAAATTCCATCTACCTTATTATTAGTAAGGTTATTGCTAACAGATTGCGGGAGGTTCTAAAGGATTTGATTATGCCTGTTCAATCAGATTTTCTTCCGGGGAGATCGTTACAAGTGTCATTCATTGTGGCGCAGGAAATTGTAATGGGGTGGCAAAGGAGAAAATCAAAGGCTTTCTTATGGAAAGTGGACTTTTCAAAAGCCTATGATTCTATCTCCTGGTCATACTTGTGGGAGATCTTTAGAAACAAGAACCCGAATAGAGAATGAACGTCTCATGCAAGAGCTTGCTGCTTTCAAACCCATGCCTCATGAATATGACACATACAAATGGGAAGGTAATTTTTCTACTGCGGCTGCCTATGACAAATTGATAACGTCCTCCAGGATGGCGGAAGATGAAGAAATGGGGAAAAAGCTATGGAAGTTAAAAATACCACTAAAGTTACAAATTTTCTTATGGCTGTGCAGGAGGGATGGTTTGATTACTGGAGATCTGAGGCACAGAAGGATGGGGACCCCAACCCAGTTTTATTATTTGTGTGGGTTGCATAATGATTCTACAGATCATATCTTCTCTTCATGTGCTATCACTGATTATGTTTGGAGGAGAGTATGCAATGAGTCCTTACCCACCTGGGGAAATTTGTGGAGCTGTCTGGTAGATGGGAATAAGCCTTATATACATATGGTGGCTGTTCTGTGGGTGGTATGGAGGGCTAGAAATGAGTGTGTTTTTCAGGAGACCCCAGCTCATGTGGAAAATATTATAAATTTATGCTGGAGGCTCATACAGTGCTGGGAGTCGAACTTGTAAATTATTTTTTTTATTATCAATAATAGCTCTCCTGGTTTGCTATCGGTGATTCGATAGCATTCCTTTCTTCCTCAAAAAAAAAAAAATATTTCTTTGATGGTAGGGTCGAAATAATAGAATCATTATCATTAATTTCATCCCCAGATTTGTTTGGTTCACTTGAGTTTTTGTCGGGGTGTATATATGATTCACCAGTAATGGGAGGAGTTGGATCAGTATCCTCAATTATTCTTAAAGGAGGATCAGTCTTAATGTTTTGGAGCAAGCCTATATCGCCATATTTGTTGTTCTTCTCAGGGTATAAATCCTCAATTAATGTACATTGTCCCCAAGAGTCTCCCCTAGGCTTCTTGCTATTGTGTTTGCCTTCCTCCAATATCAACTCCTGATTTTGCAGAGGATGACTCTCAAAATTGAAAGAAGGGAGGAATCTGGATTTCACCAGATGATTTATATCCTCAGGGGGCAAGTCCTCAAATAACACATAATCTCCCTGTGATTCATTCCAGATTTTCAGTCTGGATTCCATTGGGGTATCCCCGTCCTCTAAAATAGACTCTTTATATCCTTAAGACCAAAATTGATCTAATTCATCCTCCATTCCCTTAGGGTCACCTTCATTAGGTGCATTTAAATCCTCATAATGCTAAATGGTAGGTGTTGATTCCCTAAGTGGAGGGTCAGGATCAGGCTCACTAAGGGTAGAATGGGATTCCATCAGATAATTAATAGGGGAAGTGATATGAACAATACGACCTTGACCCAGGTTAGTAGGGATAGGGAAAATACTGTCATTGGGGTCAAGGTCCTCAAGAGGTACCATCTTCCCTTTCTTTTGACTACAATATAGCTCTGGTGGATAATCACTAGGATCGTTCTCCTCTAGTGGCCATGTCTTGTTGGGAGAGTCTAAGCGATAGCTATGTAAAACAAGATCCCTATTGTCATTGGTTTCCTCAGAATTATTTTCATGATCACGGTCATATGGGTAGGGATCAGAATTACTGGGAAGAGCGTAGCTAAGCTGTCTTATTTCTTTGTTTAATTGTTGACTATTCCTTAACATCTCTCCCATAGATTCCATCATTTCCTTTTGTTGTTTTTGCATTTCTATCATAAAAGTGGAGAGGCTAGTACTATCAGATTGGGGAGGATAGTCAATCTGAGGCTCTGGTTGCCTAGGGATATCAGTCCAACCTCGATACGAAAAATCATGAAGGGTGGGAGGGTTGGGTGTTTGCATAGTAGTAGAGATTCTAGGGTTGGAAAATCCCGCTCCTAGGCTCTGCTCAAAAGTGGGAGTTATCGGGCCAGTACTCTCAGGATAAGAATATGAATGATCCCATGAATTGTCAATGTACCCATCAAAGGATGGATATGCTCAGGGCATGGGATCCTGGTTAAAATGATAGGAGTAAGGATAGTCCATTTCTTTCAATTAAACAGGTTAAACTCTCTTAGGATTTAAAAGAATTCAGAACACAAGCAGAAACTTCCTAAAGAGTTCTATCGCTGTCAAAACAAATGCAAATCCAGTGGGATCTATTTTTAGTAGATTGAAGGTCTTAGAATTAAATGTTCAGTTGGTGGCCAAACAAGTTTTGCAAGAATTACGCTTCCTAGGCCAACCTTCGTTGGTGCCTATAACCTACTTGCAAAGGATGGAAGTATCGAATCAAGCCCACACACGAGGAACCGAAGTAACTTGGTGGATAGGCTTGTTGATTTCCGACTAACTTCCCTTGTGGTGCAAAGAGGAGAGGTAGAAATTTATCTAGTGACCTTATGTGTGAGGTGCACAGTGTCTCAGGTGTGCAATCATACGTTCATGTTTTGAGTTTTGAAATCTCGCAAACAAGATCCTTTTGCACACAATTTTAAGTCACAGATTTTAAGGTCCAACCTCTTAGCAGCCCCAATTTCTAAAGTAACCACTGAATTAATTGGATTCAAGCACTTTAGTGGTCTTAGATTTAGGATCAATGCAGATGCATGACAGGTAAGTGATGCTCAAGAAAAAAAAACGTACCTTACTCTAGCTTTCTTCAATGCAGGATGTTTTCAATGCAAAAAGAAAAGCTAGATGCTGTTCATTCAGTGCTAGATGGTCGTCCTATAGATATGCAGCTTCTAGTAGGTAGTTCGAATTTTTTTTAATAATAATAAACAAACAAACCTAATCTAACTAACTAACCAACATGAAGTTCAAACAATTCGAATAATCCTATAATCTAAATAAATGGGAACATGCTCCCGAAAATACACTCCCGCATACAAGAGCGATAAGAAATAAAGAAACACTGGGAACATGTTCCCAAAAATACTCGACAAAGGTCCAAAAGATAGAAATTAAGTTCTAATGTCTATCTAAACTAAATCTAAACTAAGATCTAATGACTAAATTAGAAAAAGGCTCCTCTATGAGCCTACGTGCGTGGGATCAAGGTCCACGTGCTCTTGTTGCTGGCCTCCAGGTGGCATCAAGGTCGACTAAAAAGATCGTCTCCACCGTGCGTGCCCGTCACGTTCGTTGCGTGTTTTTACATAGAAGAATATCCACAGTTAGTAATTCAGAAAAGCTTTCAAAATAGCATAAAAATTACATAAAATTCCTAAAAAAATTAATAGCCGTGTTTCCTCCCCGGCAACGGTGCCATTTGAAAGAGTGATCTTCATTTTCGTTGAAAACTTTAACATAAAATAACGTGCCATATTTAATCGTGTGGTAGAAAATTACTTTTCAAAACATTTTAACACTCAAAATCTAACCACGAAGTGTTAGGTCATCTCCACAGGGAGAAATTAGCATATTTAAACTAGTGCGTTGTGCTTCATTTATTGGGGAGTCTCAATGTGTATGCATACTAACTGGTGCACATGTTTTCAACATAAATTCCTGATTTAAATAATTAATCAATAATGTGAAGGTGCACATGCAAAATCACCACATTGGAAACACGTGAATCATGATCTTAGTACTGACAAGCATCGTCTATCTTAATCAAAATAGAACTCGTTTCCCATAACCAATATTCAATACTCTATCATGTATGAGAAGAGTTTAGTTATCCGTAATTCTGATAGAAAGGAGGGCTATTCACGCAAATCTTTCAGAATATAATAATTCAATAAATAAATGAATAGTGTATTTGACAATGGCATACCCTGTAAATTTTAATAGGAGAGAAAATAGGGGATTTTCCTTCTCTCTTGCTCGTGTGCGTGGAGAGATGATTGTCGGTTGGCTAGAGTTCGGGGGAGGTGCGTCGGAGGCCGGGTGTCGTAACAGGGGTGACACAGTGGCCAGAGGTGGTCCGCGACAGCCGGATAGAGGAGGAAGACCGGTAGCTATGAAGCCCGCATGCGCCGTTGTGGCTACGTGCGTAGGCCTCGCGTGGCTACGTGTGCGGGCCGCGCGTGGCGAGTGCGGGTACGGTGTGCTGCACTGCACGGTGAGGTAGGTGAGATGCGCTACGTGGTGTGCTACGTGGAGGGGGCGCTGCTGACGTGCCGTAGTGCGTATGTGTTAAGAGGTGTCGTTATAGTCGCACTTGATACGTCGATTTTAAAAGAAGTAAACGGAGGTGAGTCCGAGTGTCGGTCTCAGGGAGGCGTGGAAATCGGATTTTGTTTCTCACTTGTTGTCATGAAAAAGGTGGAGTTTTGCTTGCGAAAGAGACGATTTTGAAAAGCAAGAGCGAGAGAGAGTTTAGGGTTAGAAAGCTCTTAGTTTTGATCATGCACTTTAAACAGAAATTAAAATGGCGACTGAACGGAAAATAATTTCATTAAACATGCATGCATAGTTCATGGTTTACAACATTAAATATATGCTTCAACAAAAGTAAATGAAAGCTTAAAAGAGAGAGAGAGAGAGGTAGAGAGAGAGTGGAGAGCGACGAGGCAGCCACGGCGATGGAGGAGGCTCCGTCGGTGGCTCGTCGTCTCCGGCGATTACAAGAGTGCCTAAAACTAGCTAGGAGAGGAGTGGAGTAGTTGCAAGTGGGAGAGTATATCTTGAATGGTGGTAGGAGGGGGTTTAAATAGAGTTAAGGGCTTCCTAAAAGAAGAAGGGGCTTTAGCGACATCCAGAGCGTCGCTAAAACCGCTTCCAAAAGCGTCGGTGTAGCCCTCTCGCCACCGGTCAGCCGCCCGCCCCGATCTTCCTCTTCGCGCGATCCGTGGCCACTGAACGAGAGCCGTCCGATCGAAGATCGGACGACTGAGAGCCTTCTACGCCCGCGCTAAGATCACGCCTTAGGCGCGCGTGTGCACGCGCGTTTCCGCCCGGCGTGCACGCGCACGTGGGCGCTCGTGCGCTGCGGTCGCGCCGAGTGGCGAGATCGTGGCCGCCCGCTGCTGATTGGGCGGCCCAATTTTTCCATGTCCTTCGCCCGCCTTCAAATCCCGCTCCTCGCGGCTCGAACGCGCGTCGCGGCAATGCGGGCGTGCGTGCTAACCGTTGCGCCACACCCGTGCTTTGTCGCGGCGACCGCGGGCGAGCGCGCGGATCTCGGTCGTTCGATCGAAGATCAACGGTCGAGATTCGTCTTTGACCGGCTTGAGGGTGTGCGAGCGGTGGGGGCGGGGCGACGTGGCGCTCTCTGGGCTGTTGATCTCCAGATCAACGGTCAGAATTTCTTGGGCCCATTGTGGGAGCTCCTGATGTCGGATTTGGCCGATCTTGAGTTCGTTGGACTTCGTTCGTTGTTCTGAATCCATCCGTGCGGTCTGATTGCTCATCTGAGGCCTACTTTGACTAATGCTTTACACAAATGGCCATTAATACAGTTTATAAGCAATCTTGGTACTTGATGCATGCAATGCTCCTATTCTACTTATGTTGTGCCTTTTATTCTAAAGATGAGCCATATTCAACCTAATTACTACCCCCTTGTGTGGTGTTATCATGCGCTGCGCACTTTGGGCTCTTCCTGCCTGCTGATGGAGAAGACGAACAGTGCGTGGAGAGGAGGAGGAGCTGCTGCCGTTGCCGTTGCTGCGCATGGCTGCGCGATGGTGCACGCACAAGGGTGTGCGAGGGCATGCACAAGAGCGTGCGAGGGTATGGCTGCCTGCGGGCGTGCTAGCTGTGGGTGCGTGGTAGGTGTGGCTTGCTGCAACAGAGAGGGACCGGCGGTGGTGGTTGTACGCTGAGAGGGCGTGCGCGCAAGGGCGCTGTAGTGTTGGAGAGGTTGGTGGTGCGTGGTGCTCGCTGGTTCCACAGTGCATGCCCTCTCCACGGTAGGGAAGGTGGAGATGATTCCCGTAGGGGGGAAGGAAGACATGCCCTTCCTCTCACCAAGAGCACATTCTTTTATCTCCTCCCCCCATCCGCAAGTCAAGGGATTTTCAAATCCCTTACTAAACTTGGTCGGTGGCTGATGATGGAGTTGCTGAGGCCGGCCGGAGGTTGAGAGATCCCCATAGGGGGGGAATTTCTTTTCACCACCCTTTTCTTTGCAAAATTATTCCTACAATAATGAAACATAAAATAATTACATAATAAGTTATAGAATGCAATAGAATAGATGTAAACTTAAGCAATGATGCATGCAATCATTTTATGACCTAATGTAGGTATTAACAAACATAAAATGTAAGAATAAAGTTAACTTAGGCATAACAATAGTCCATTAAAATGGATTCATCAGTAGGGATATGGCTATCCTCCTCACTCCTCTTATCTGGATCAGTCTTCTTCCTTTATTGCTTTATTCCACTATCTCCTTCATCCTGAATCACTTTATTAATCATTAAATAGTAGGATATCTCATCTTATTCTAAATAGACTGATGCAATGCATGATATGCAAGATATGAGTGCAATATCCACAAATTAAGCTAGGTTCAAACATTATTTAGGTTGATTAGGACCCATGATTGCTATGCAATCATAGGTCAAGGCTGTATTTGGTGGATCCTGAGGGTGATGGGTGTTGTTGTCTCATTACACTTGAAATAAACTCTAAGAACACTTATGAACTCTTTCTTCTTTTTTCTTTTTGCTTTTTCTTTCTTTCTTTTCTACTTCTTTTTTTTTTTGTATATATATATTTTTTCTATATGCATAGACATATATACCTTTTTTTTCCTTTTTCTTTGCAGACATCTACTAATGCAACACAGTAACACATACGACTTTTATTCACGAGGCATTATTCGGGATTGGGGGATGTTCAAGAGGATATCGGGTGGCTTATTTGGTGGAAGTGCCTATTCTCGGCACCAGGAAAGGAATGGATAGGACAGTGTATTTTTGACCTTGACATTAATACCCTCTTTCAGCTAAGGATTCCATAAAGGATGGTCGTGACCATCCACCTTAGTCCTAGTTTTATTAGAACCCATTCTCTACGTATTTGCCTTATTTGGTGGCTCTCAAGAGATTTGCACTAAAAACTTGTACGTAGAAACCAAGAGCAAAAATTATGCCTAACTTCAAGTATCATTATCTCATTATCCAGAGTTTAAGATTCCTCATACTAGCCTTAGAGCACCAGTAGACTTTCTACTCTCATCTCACACGTGTTTGGTGGATCTGTTAAAAGATAGTTTGCCTAACTCCCTACTTACTATCCAAGGGCTTAGGAGAAGAAGCATTGCTCTCGATAAACTAAAGATGTTTATTAGTCTTCATAGAGGATCCTTTACAAATTCTACGTGTAAGTGTGAAATTGTATTGGATTCTAAACTTAGGAATCAACTTAAGAATAAATCCCTAATAAAACCTTAATAAATATTCTTTATGCCTAAATGCAATTTTTTTTTTGACGTAAAAATTAGACATACAATGTCCACTGATTGCACGTGTTTCACGAGTTAGAAATCGGGGTTACAAGTAACCCGTTGTCGTAGTTGCAAAATTCGTGGTCAAATAAAATTTATACCGAAACTCTAAGGGAGTCTCGGGTTGAACACAGGGAAGCAACGTTTACTTTAATTGAAAACCATGCTTCAATTTGTTTCTTTTTGGTATTTTAGGGTTTTGTTATTTTTCTTTTATTTTTGAAAGAAGAAGACAAGTAGAATGAATCACAAGATAGAGATGGAATAAATATGATATTTATATCACTTCAATGTCAATTACAATAAACTATGAAAGCATAAAAGGAGAGGGAGGTGAGAGGAAATCTCCCGAATTGACTGTTCGGTGAGATGACGGTGCCTGGCGGAAGCTCAGACGAAGGAGGTGAGGAGCGGGACGACGGAGGTGAGATGCAGGAAGACGTCGGGTAGAGGAAAGCTTCGGCATGGCTCTAGAATGGAGGTGAGAAGGCAGAGATGATCTGCTACTGGAATGTTGGTGGGAGGATGGCTCCAAGGCAACCTATGAATGGGGATGGGAAGATGGATGAATATTTGGTGAGGTAGAGGTTTGATACACTAATAGGAGCCTTGGGAGCTTGAGAGCAAGCTCTAACAGAGCGTTGGTAGGCTTGCTAGAGCTTGGGAGTAGGTGGGAGTAGAGTAGGTAGAGATGAAGAGGAATGAGGGGTGTAAGGGTGTTTATATTGTGGAGGGAAGGAGAGAGTTTCACGCACAGGCATTCAATGACAGCTATAAGCGTCACTAAAGGCTGCTCGAGCTGTCGCTGAAGATTTGTGCCTCTTCATTGCTTGGGCTAGCGCACGCATTGCGCAGGCCATTTAGTGACAGCTGCAAGTGTCACTAAAGGCCTGCCCTTCTGTCATTGTAAATCCTACGCCCACCGCCCATGCCTGCAGCTGTCATCGCGCACGCAGGTGCGGACGCATCCTAACCATCGAATGAAGGATCGCATGGCTGAGATGTGCCTGTAGATCACATGCACTTTGATTTGAATCGCGTGCCTTGCCATCAGCCGTTGGATGCTACTCTCAGATGGTGCATTCTTGATGTGCGTCGACGCCCGCGTGCAGCGTCTGCGCTCAACTGTGCTTCACGTAGCCGCTTCCTTCGTCGCCCGATCTTCCATCAACAGCTCAATATCCTCCTGCATGCACTTCAGTGGATAAAATCCACGCGCAGGGTTTCAAACTCATGGCCACGCGTTGAGAGTGGAGGCATAGACCACTATGCTGAGGGTCGTCATGTGTTCTATTTTTGAATTGAGCTTCCGCCCCCACGATCGTTGGATGGAGATCCAATGGTCGAGATGACTCTTCGCTTGATCTGCGTGAGGCTGGCTGAGATGAGGCACTTCTTCAGCAGTGGAGCGCACGTCTCAACCGTTGGATTGAGATCCAACAGTTGGGATCTGATCTTGTTGTGGGCTTGGGGGCACCTTGGCTCAGGTGGGGCGGCCTGGATGGCGCCACGTGGCTCCATTTGGGCCATCCGTCTTCTTCTTCTTATGGAGGGTGCTATAGAGCTCAGATTTAGGCGATTCCCGCATTGACAAACTGCGATCGTTACTCTAAATCCATATGTACAGTCGGATTCTTCATCCGAAGCCCATAAAGATGTCGCACTGTCTCCTGGACATGTAAAATGATGGAATTAATATACATAATATACAACTATCCTAGATGCAATGCAATGGATGTTTGTGCAATATTTATATCATGATATGCAATGCTATACCTAGGAACTATTATAAATAAGCATTTTATGATGAGTTTATATGTGCTTATCATACCCCTATGCTTACTTTTTGCTAGTCCCTGGCAAAAATAAGCCTAAATGCTATGTATAAAAGTAGAATCAGGATTCGAGTATTTAGGCAAAATTCGTTGATTGCTTTAGAAAATCACAACCCTAAGACCTAATTACAAAAACTCAACAGTGCCCGGGTGCTTGCCAGAATGGAGATCATCCAAACCCTCGCCTTATTTGAGAAGAGAAGATACAAAAATTTTTTTCTTATTTTTCTTTTCTAATTTTTTTTGTACTTTTGGAGTTTGAGTGTTCCGAGAAAAATTTTTACGGCTACCTGACCCACCCAAGACTCGAAAAGGACTCTAAGTGCTAAGCACCTTGTGAAAATAGTGAAAGACTCACTAGATGGCCGTTAAAACGAACTTCGAGTTTCTGCGACCCTAGGTGACCTTGCCTAGAGGTTTATTTTTTCGAACGATATCTTTCTCCCTACTTCTTTTATTTATGGGGTCAACACAAGGGCGAGCCCAGTTATATTTCACTGGTTTATTCTACTTCCCAGCTTCTTCCCTAAATGTTTTGGGAATTATTGTGCATTTTTTTGTGAGCTGGGTTTTGGATAACCGGCCGATGAGCTGTTACCACCGACAACCTTTCAGCCATACTTGTGCGGTGAAGTGTGGTTTTATTTATTTTTTTATATTCTCCTTTTTCTATATTTTTCTATATTTTTTTCTTTCTTTTTTTCTTTTTATTTTTAAGTAGGTGGCTTTCCTGATCTAAGATTTACTTAAAGGCAGTACAATGAAAATGGTCTTGTGACTGGGCTCTAGACAACTGGCTAATGAGCTTTTACCACTGGCAACTTGCCAGCCATACCACCCTAGATAGTTTATTAGCTACCTAATTTCTGAGGAAATCGTCGAAAAGTGAGTTAGTGCAAAAAAATATGTGTAGATGCTTAGGCTTAAAGTCTCTCCAAATTAGAGGGTGGGTTGATAAGTCGCATACTTATCATCCTAAATTATTAGCCAGATTAAAAATGAATTTTGATTGGCGAGGACTCGAGACTAAATCCACATTCGAGTGGACACCTGGGCTAATTAAGCCCAAAGACCTGAAGAGTCTAAGTGTTCAGGTCTCAAAGTATCAATTCCTAAAGTTTGCAACTTCTAATGCCTAAGTTCTCTTCTCCTAATTCTAATTTCTTTTAATAGAATAAAAGAAAGCAGGAAATTACTGTTACAGCTAAAAAAATGATTATAAGATATTTCCACTCCCCCATGCTTATCTATTTCAATGTCCTCATTGTTCAAAATGAAAGCATATGCTGATAAATGCCAGTTTATTATCATTCTTATGCATTAAAACAAACCTAGCTTTTAGGATTTTACTCCACAAATGGGTTTTTGGGCTGCATTTAGGCATTAATTAGGTTAGGCATGCATTGCATTTTTTATTATCTTTTTAATGCATTTTTGTGAGTGTTAGGGATAAATAGATTAACAGATCCCTAGAACCCTAGCACTCAGGAATGCAACAGGTGAAGGAGAAGCTCAAACTAGCTGGAACTCAGCTTGATCCAGCTCACCATAGGTGGAATCCAGGTCACTTGGACTAGGGTTAGGTCATCCTAGCTCCATTCAGGTCATCTCAGCTGAATGGCAGCTTAAGAAAGCTCATCTTAGCTCACCCTAGCTTAGGTCAGCTCAAATCCAGCTCAAGTTAGCTGAGTCTAGCTCATCTCATCTCCCATGAGTTCACAGGGAGCTTTAGCTAGCTCAGTTGAGTTGACTGGAGTTCACCTTAGCTCAGGACCAGCCTGATCCAGCTCTACTCAACTCTAGCCAGTTGAAGATGAATTCATTCCAGCTCCCGGGGACTCAGCTTATCTCAACTTAGTTGAGCTAAGCTACCTTACCTACCACAACCAGCTCAATCCTCCCCGGAAGCACCAGACTCAGCTCACCTCAACTCCATTCAGCAGAAGCCAGCTCACTTTAGCTTGGCTTAGTAGCTAGCAAAGAACTAGAAAGCTAAGCCAGCTAGAGTAGCCCCATGTTGACCTCTTCAGTGGCTGCCAGCTCCAATTCAGTTCCAGACTCTTCATATCCAGCTCCTCTCCTTAAACCCTAAGCTCCACATGCCTACTCCTCCACTCCACTACTAGCTAAGCTAGCTTAGCTTAGCTAGCATCTAGCTCCTTGGTCATCCATCAGCCATAACTTAACCCTAGCTAGCTCCATTTACTAAGTGAACTCAAGACCACTTAGCTAGCTCCATCTCTACTCAATTTGGTGCCACCTTCTTCACCACCCTTCACCCGTCAATCACCACCAAAAAACACCTAGAAGTTGGCACCAAAACCATCCTAACCACCCCTATTTTTGGCGCCAACTTCACCTCCCATATCCACCCTACACATAACCCTTCCAAGCCACAACCACCATCCACCTCGACCCCCTTCTAGAAGCCTAGAAGTTGGTGCCAACCCATGGCACCTCTCCATGGTTGATGCCACTTTTAGGTGTCCCTTGGCCACCCATAACTACCCCCCTTGCATCCCTTAGGTGGCGCCAACTCCCCTTAGCCCTAGGACCACCTAACCACCCTCATCTTCCCATCTTAGCCATCCATCTCAAGAGTCACCTTAACCCTCCCATCCTACCCTATAAAAAGACCAACACCCACCACCATACAATCCATCTTTGGCTAGCAAAATACCTCTTATATTCTACCCATAGCTCACGGCCAAGAGAGAAGAAGAAGAAGAAGATTAAGGGGACACTCTGTCCCCTTGGTGCCTTCCCCTCTTCCCTTCTCTCTTGTGCCCATGCCAGCCAAAAGAGAAGCCAGGCAAGGAAGACCTTTGGAGGAGGTCTTGAGGGTGGTATACAACCATCCTTGGAGGAGAGCTTACAGGTGGTCCACACAACCTTGGAGGAAAGCCTTGGCACACCCCCTTACTTCAGGGTTTTCCAAGGAAGCTACACCTTGAAGAATTTTGCAAGGAGAAGGAGGAGCTCTTTTTGATTGCAGGAGCAGTTGCAATTGGAGCAAGAGCCTCGCCATCTTCACCATCATTTTAGAGGATTTTTGTGTTTTCATTACATGCAATTTTAATTCTAGTAGTTTAAGCATTTTTCTACTAGATTCTTGTAAAATAATTCCTTAATTTTATACAAGTTGCCTTGATTAAATTTGTTTTGTCTTGATTGCAATTTAAATTTCCCTTTTGTGCACTCACTTCCCTCCCTCTCTAATTATCCTAGGCCTTCACGTGACTAGGGTGAGCTTAGAAGGAAGGTAGCTCTTGTCACCTAGGGTTACTATTAGGAGTAGTTATCATCAACTCGAAATCATTGTTATTTCAAATACAAAATAAAAAAATTGTTATATTGAAAAAAAAATAACAAAAAGAAAGGTGATTTTCGCAACAAGCAAGAGAAGTATTTTTTGCAAACATTTAGCCTCCTTGGATGATCCTAGATACTCCCCTATCTAGGTTATAAATTTAAAAGCATATGCAATTTTGCGTGTTACAACGACTCTAAAAACCCTAATTACAAATCATGTGATTTTTCGCATCACATGCAGGAGAGTAGAAGTGGAAGAATAACACCTAGTTTCCATGAGACTTTGGTCATCTTGGAACAGTCCTTACATGTGTTGAGTTTAGTGCCTTCAGCTGGGTAATGATTAGCCCGCGGTGGTTAAGGCAAGGTAAGAGCAACCTTGTCTGAGACGGGTTTAAGGAGCACATGGTCAACAAAGGGTTTGAGATGTTGTCCGTTGACCTTGAAAATATTACTCATCTTTGGGTCAGAGATTTTAATGGCCCCGTTAGGGAAAATCCGCTCAATAACAAATGGGCCGTCCCACTTAGAGCTGAGTTTTCCAGGGAAAAGCTTCAATCGAGAATCAAAAAGCCAGACCTTTTGGTTCTGCTCAAAGCTCTTACGTGAAATCATCTGGTCATGGAGAGTTTTGATCCTTGCCTTATAGATTCTGGCATTTTCATAAGCACCATTTCAGAGCTCCTCCAACTCAGATAGTTGGAGTTTCCTGGTTTTCCCGGCCAACTCAAGGTCCACATTACATTTCTTGATGGCCCAAAATGCCCGGTGTTGAAGTTCTATGGGTAAGTGACATGCCTTACCAAACACCAGGCAGAATGGAGAGATACTGATGGGCATTTTGTACGTTGTACAGTAAGCCCAAAGAGCATCATTTCACTTTTGGGTCCAATCTTTCCTATCAGGTCTAATGGTTTTCTGCAAAATGTTCTTGATCTCCCGATTGGAGACCTTGGTCTGTCCGTTCGTCTGAGGGTGGTAAGGCATGGAAATCCAATGATTCACGCCGTATTTCCCTAGTAATTTCCAAAACTAGGCATGAGTGAAATGTGTGCCACCGTCACTGATAATTGCCCTAGGAACCCCGAACCGACTGAAGATATTTTTCTTTACAAAATCGATGACCACCTTGTGATCATTGGTCTGGGTGGGAATTTCCTCAATCAACTTGGACACGTAACCAACAACGACCATAACATACTGGTGTCCAAATGAAGGAGGGAAGGGTCCCATAAAATCGATGCCCCAAATGTCAAAAATTTCGACGGAAAGAATTGGGTTCAGGGGCATCATATCTCTCTTAGCCATGTTCCCGAGTGTTTGGCATCGGGTGTCTGACTTTGAGAATTCTTGGGCATCCTTAAATAATGACGACCAATAGAATTTGGATTGCAAGATTGTTGCAGCCGCCTTTTTCCTGGAAAAGTGTCCACCACATGTAGATGTGTGGCAGAACTCGAGTATGCTATGGAACTCAATTTCCAGGATGCATTGATGAATAATCTGGTCTATGCCGATGCGGTACAGCTCGGGATCGTCCCAAAAATAATACTTGGCCTCAGACACAAGTCTTTCCCATTGTTGTTTGGTTTAATCCTGGGGTATTTGACCAATGGCTAAATAATTGACAATATCAGCAAACTAGGGGGTTCGGATACCTGAGACTTTGAGGATAGTCTCATTCGGAAAAGTATCAGAGATCGGGACATCCAGATGAGGAGAATCAATTAGGATTCTCAAGAGGTGATTCGCCACTACATTTTGTGCCCTGGCTTTATCCCTGATTTCAAGATCGAATTCTTGAAGCAGTAGAATCCAGTGAATAAGCTGGGGTTTGGCATCCTTTTTGGCCAAGAGATGTTTCAAGGCCGAGTGGTCGGTATAGATGATGACACAAGAACCTAACAGATAAGCCCTGAATTTTTCTAAAGAGGAAACTACGGCTAGCAATTCTTTTTCAGTAATGGTATAGTTCCTCTGGGCCTCGTCCAAAGTCTTGCTGGCGTAGCAAAATCACAGAGGGCTTTTTCTCAATCTTTGGACCCAGGACAGCCTCGATGGCATAATCAGATGCATCAACCATAATCTCAAATGGGGCTGTCCAGACCGGTGGTTGCAACACCGGGGCATAAGTGACTGCTGTTTTCAATAAATCCAATGCCTTACAACATGATTCATCAAACTCGAATGGCGTGTCTTTGGCCAGAAGGTTACTCAAGGGCCGAGCAACGTTCGAGAAATCCTTAATGAATCTTCTATAAAAACCTACATGCCCAAGGAAAGAGCGGATCAGTTTTACGGATGTGGGTGGAGGAAGTCTAGAGATAGCATCCACCTTAGCACTATCAACTTCAATATCCCAACTAGAGACCACATGACCCAGGATAATGCCTTCCTGAGTCATAAAGTGGCTCTTTTCCCAGCTAAGGACCAGCCGTGTTTTGATGCATCTTTAGAGGATTAATTCCAGGTTAGCCAGGAAAGACTCAAAAGAATCTCTGAAAATGGAGAAATCATCCATGAACACCTTAAGACAATCTCCCACCATGTCAGAAAAGATGTCCAGCATGCACCTTTGAAAAGTCGCAAGCGCATTACAAAGCCTGAACAACATTCTACGGAATGCAAAGGTTCCGTAGGGACATGTGAAAGTTGTCTTTTCCTAATCTTCGGGATGGATAGGGACTTAGTTATATCCGAATAACCATCCAGGAAGCAAAAATATTTTTGCCCAGCTAACCTTTCGAGGATCTGATTGATGAATGGTAAGGGAAAGTGATCCTTTTTAGTGGCTGTGTTCAGCTTCCTATAGTCAATACAGACTCTCCAAGTAGAAGTTGAACGAGTGGTGAAGGTTTCCCCTTTCTCATTAGTCGTAACGGTTATTCCCGCCTTCTTGGGTACAATCTGAACGGGGCTAACCCACGGACTATCTGAGATTGGGTAAATAATCCTAGCATCGAGCCACTTGATTATCTCTTTCTTGACCACTTGCATATTCGGGTTTAGTCTCCTTTGCATTTCACGAGAAGGGCGGGATCCATCTTCCACGAAAATACAGTGATTACAATAAGATGGCTCAATCCCCCTAAGGTCGTGGATGGTCCAAGCAATTTCCTCCTTGTTGTTCTTAAGGACCTTAATTAACCTCGATTCTTGCTCCTTAGTCAAATCAGCACTAATAATCATAGGGAGCGTGTTTTCAGGTCCTAAGAACTCATATTTCAAATTTTTGGGCAATGGTTTTAATTCCAGTTAGGTTAGGTTTAGAATAGAAGGTTGGGAGGATGCTGATGAAGGTTCATTAGGATGATCCAGTGGAAGAGGTTGGGAATGAACAAAATCAACAGCCTCTTTAGGATGTGACAGGTCTACCACAGAGGGTTGTGGGTTGGGTTCACTAAAGCTAGTGGAGTCCTCGAGTGCATTGATTGTCATACAAGTCTCAAGATCCTGATCCTCGATCTCCTCAATGAATCCACAATCCTCAAATCCTCTTATCGCCTTAAAAATATCCAGAGTTAATTTCTTATCCCCAAAGGCGATCTCCATACTATCGCTTTCACAATTTATGTTGGCCTTGGTGGTAGCTAGGAACGGACGCCCCAGAATGATGGGCGTGTTCCTCAAATCATTAGGTACATCTATGTCAAGAATGAGGAAATCTACAGAAAAATAGAAATCCTTGACCTTGACAATTACATCCTCAATAATGCCTCTCGGTGTGGTGACCGATCGGTCCACTAATTGTAGTGTTACTAAGGTTGTCCTGAGTTCACCTAACCCAAACCTCTCATAAAGAGAAGCCGAGATTAGGTTGATGGATGCACCTAGATCCAATAGTGCCCTATCAAAAGTGTCTTCCCCAATAATGCATGAGATCAAAGGGGCACCTGGATCTTTCTTCTTTCGAGGAAGGTGATGTAGGATTATAGAACTTGCTTGCTTAAAGAGAATCACCTTCCTCAGAGTGGGTTCTCTCAGTTTATGCTTTTGGGTACATAGTTCTTTCAAAAATTTAGCGTAAGCCGGGATGTGCTTAATAGCATCGAGGAGCGGAATATTGATCTCTACGCTCTTGAATAAATCCAGAAGCTTCTCATTACTATCTAGGGTTTTCTTCTTCTTGGTTTTCAATAGGGCCTCAGGGAACGGGATATGGGTGGAATTTTCAATTTCCGATCCCTAGGCCTTATTGTCGTCTTCAATCTCCTCTTCTTTCTCAAGCTCCCCAGGGTTTTGGCATCTAGAAGGTAATTTAGGATCCCGGGTTTTCTTTCCACTTCTCAAGGTGACAGAGTTTGCAGAGGCATATGGGTTTGGGTCTTGAGGTGGGCTAGTGAAGATTGGAGGTCCTTGGTTAGTCATGTAACCAGAAGAAGAAGAAGAAGAGGGATCCTGCTCAACCACCTGAGCATGTGCGTGTGAGTCCCTTTGATTCTTGTACCCTTGGGCTCTATTGCCCTGATTTTGCACATTGTGCAGGTTGGGTATAGGTTTGGATGGTAGAGATTCGTGTTGTCGGGTGTTAGCAATTAACCTGGATTGCAAGTTATCCAATGATGTCTTCATTTGTTGCATAAGCTGAAGCATGGACCCTTGCATTTCCACCATTTGCCGGTTTAAATCAGCCTACCCTGTGGATTGTTGGGCATTCCAAGATGGCTGAGTAACTGGTCTCGGGGGCAACTGGGTGTATACTTGACCATGACCCATAGGTTTTTGAGATGCATAGTTGCTGGGTCGAGATTGGGTCTATTGCCCCTGATTTTTCCAGGAGAAGTTAGGGTGGTTCCTCCATCCTGAGTTATAAGTGTTGGAATACAGGTTGGACCTAACATTCTCTTGCATTGCATATGCATCCTCATAAGACGAGGATGGAGAAAAGGAAGGATCATTTAAAACTAGGATCAAAGGCCCCAGTTTGAAACCCATAAGGTTCTAGGAAATCTTGGCTCATAGGTTGAGCCGAATCGAGTTGGTTCACGAATTCCCGCCCCGTGGGAGCTCGTGAGGAATGGAATCCCGAATTCTGGGATTGAGTGGGTATAGAAGTGTTTCCTAAATTCCTAGACATCCATTGTTCCATTTTCTTAGCAACCAAGTCCATTTTATCTAGTTTATTACAAATTAATTCCATGTCAAATGAATGAGAATCTTGGATCTCATTAGCACTTGACATAGGTTGTTGGGACCGATTGAATACATCCATGGAGCTGTGATTAATTGAGTTCTCGCTGATTTCCTCAAACAAGTCGTATGCGCTATTTGCATCCCTGTTGAGGAAATTGCCTCTGCAGGAGGCATCCACGTGATTACGGAGTTTCTCAACCAACCTTGATAGAAAATCTGCATGAGTTGCCATTTGGGCACCTCATGGTGTGGACACTTAAAAGTTCCTGGAATCACTCCCAGGCACCATGAAACGGTTCCCCCGGCTGCTGGGCGAAAGTGGTAAACACCCATCTCAAGGCATTGGTCCTTCCGATAGCGAAGAATTTCTTCAAGAAAGCCGACTTAAGAGCAGCCCAAGTTTTAATCGGCCTTCCTATAGTCTAGTGCTAATGTGCGGTCTTATCCATGAGAGAATGGGGGAAAAGCCTCATGATCATTTGCTCTTTGTTCGCATTCCTTGCTTTGGTGGTTGATGTAAACACATTTACACTACTTAAGATGTCTATTTATGCATGTTCTTAAGCATAGAATTGCATTGCATGCTATAAATATTGCATAACATGCATCATCTTACATTTAGAGTAGTTTGAATAAAATGGAGGTTAATTATCTCCTTTTATGTTCATGGACAGGGCAAACTTTTTATCGGGGCCTCGGATCGAAGATCCAACCGTACAGATGTGATCAAGGCGACAATTGGAGTTCAACGACTCCAAGATCGCCCTAATTTGACATCTGTGGCATCAGACAGTGATCGGGGAATCCTAGAAGATCAAGGGCCAAGATGGTGTGAATCTGCACTTCAAACGACAAATCCGACCACATGGATGGATTCGGATCGACGATCGCAACCTAACAGCATGAAAATCGACTCAATCCGACACCCGTGGCACCATCTACATCATCTAGAAGATGGACGACCAAGATGGCGCCACGTGGCACCATCTCAGCTGTCCAACCAGCCCTCAAGACAGCCGCTGCTTCTTCAAAGAAGATCCAACATGTGATCTGGGATGCGCGCGCCTTAGAACATCTGTGCGACACATTCCACCGCGCAACGCAATGGTCGTGGAGCGTTGCGCATACACAGGATGCGAGTTCGACTCACGATCTACGGGGGCACGTGATTAAAGGCGACCGCCCGATCGGTTGTGGGTGGCCTAGATCACCCGATAGCGCCCACGCGCTATTGCACGCGTGGTGAAGACGCAGCATCGCATGCGATGGGGCGCGCAGCGCAGGCGGGCGGAGGCACGATCTAAGCCATCGATCTCACAATCGGATGGCTGAGATTGGCTGGATGTGCGCATGCGTTGAACGCGCGGGCAAGCGAGCAGGAGCGTGAGCCGCCCACTTCGCCCACGTTCAGACCTTTAGCGACGGTTTTATCCGTCACTAAAGGTCCTGAATTAATGTTTTAAGAGTTGTAATGACCAAATTGCCCCCACTCCTTGCTACTATAAAAGGAGACCCCCTCCATACGAAATTCTCATCCTTTCCTTCTCTTCTCTCCCTCTCCAAAGCTCAAGAGAAGCTTGTCCCACACTTGGGATGCTTCTCGCGAGATAGTCAATTTTTCATCCCCTTTCGGAAGCGGATCCCACGACGACGATGACATGCTGCTCTGTTCCAGTTCTTCCTGCTTCATCCTCCTTCATCCTGCTCCGTCCTCCTTCATCCAGGCATCGTCCAGTCCGGCTCGTACTCCAAGCGACCGTCGAGGAGGATATTTCTCTCTCCATTCTTTTATTGCTTTCTAGAATAGATTTGCTACTTTCTAGTGTAATCATTTTCCTGCTTTCTAGTCGTAATGTTTAGTGTAATGAACAATCCTTTTGATAATGAATTCCATGTGCATTCTATATCTCTTTTGATTTTTATTTGTTTATTCTCTCTCCCTTATTCTCTCTCTCTCTCTTCTAATTATTGTAAATAGTTAGATAGTTCTAATCAATTGAATTACTTTGTGACAAATGAAACAAACGTGAATTTTTTAAATCAAACATCTGCCTCCCTGTGTTCGACCCGGGATTTCCATTCCGGTATAAATTTTATTTGTTGAACACGAGTTCTTCGCTTTCAAACTACAACGATAGGTTTTTCAAAATCGAACACGTTAGCGTAGCAACCCGACATTCAACATTTTGGCACCGTTGCCGGGGAGGCGACGCTCTTTGATTTTTTTCTTTGCATTTTTATAACTTACAAATCATTTACCTCACTTCTCTCCTTTCTTAATTGCAGGTACTCTTTTGAGACAAGCAAAAGCGATAGATTGGAGTAAAGTGCTGTGGAAGGTTTTGTAAGTTATCCCCCACCTCCCACCCATTAGATTTCATTCCACAATATAATAACACAAACATCAATCAACCTAGGTGTTCTTATAAACTCTAAGGTTAGATTGTTTGTTGTTTGACACCCATACTCACCCCAACCTCCATATTTAAAATAAAAAAATAAAAAAAAGTCTCACAGAGGTACACAACCTCATCTGATTTTCAAACTCAACCAGTAAATCGATCTTTGGAGCCGGTACACACATCCAAACACATAATTGAGTAGAAATCAGATTAGGTAATCAGTTGTGTGCCTAATTAAGTGGTGCAACAGGCCAATTGTTTGAGTTGATTGGGTCGCACCACTTCAATTAAAATCAACTCATCAAGTAGCTGCCACTTAGGTTCAACTCTTAGGGTTTTACCAGGCACTCCACATTCTTTTAAGTTTTAAAGGAAAACATCTCCACCTGTACTTTCAAAACCTGGTGTGCCAACAAAACTTGTTTAAAAACTCCTAAAGTTGAATCCTAAAAGCTACTAAGCAAGATTTGAACTCTAAAATTCACCACATCAAAAATAATCTTGCTTGAAAATCACTGGTTGTGCATGCACACACAAATCAATCAATCATTAAGGGCACAACCCATATAAAGGACCCATCACATTCCAAAGCACATTCAAACCTAGCCCTAAATAAAACAGAGTAGACATTGGCCTTAAGGATTCGACTCGCTCTTTAGAGCCCAGAACGAGATTATTTTCGATTAGTCTGTTTCTACTGTTCAATCTGATGTCTAGCTAGGGGAGCAGAATCAAACGATTGTGGTTGGGGGGTACACTAGGAACCGGAGGCGCAAGCCGAAGGAAGAACCTTCTCCCCAGTCCCTCCTTCTAACTGGTTGAATTGAACAGACAGAAGTAGATCAAATTGTTTCTCTATCTCAAGACGGGTTTTGGGAGTCTGTAGGTCTTTAGGCTAACCCACTTAAGGATAGGTTTGATTGTTTGTATTGCAGGGCACCTTTCTTCCTCTCGTCTCTCATGAATCCTTCCATATATTACACGCATTCCCGCTCTTTCCCTCCTGTTTTGAATTATCCTCAACATGACGGTTATTCCGACTCGTATTGTAATCAACCATCAGTTAGTTGGGATAACTCGGATTGGGGATACAGTTTCGGACCTCCGTGTTTAGGGTCTAACCTTGAAACTTTCATTGTGATTTCTATCCTTCTCAAAGCTACATCGATTATAGATCGTCAACCTTTCATGAACAACCTAATACGATCTACAATCAAGAAGGATACACTGATCCTTACCCATCCTCTGATTACACTGCCTTTAGGTCATCACCACCTTTTGAATAATCTGAACTGACCTATTATTAGGAAGGGTATAACGAATCACAATTCGTTAATTCCCCTACTTTGACCCCAAACCCGCCCAACCATGAACTAACTCATTTGGTTCAGGGTAACCAGGTTCAAGATAAGGTTCTACCTAACTTGAGGAATATCATACAATCTTTAGAAGTTTAGCCAATACCTTGTATTGAGAGATTGGAGCCCCTGATTTAGATGATTGATGATTTAAATATGTATTTGTTGGATTGGCTCCAGGATGTTAAGGATAAGAACCCAGGTGAGTTTCTACTTAGGAAATTAGAGAAATTGAGGACAAGATTTGTGGTCGCTTTGATTCAATCATGGGATGATTCACAGGATGAACCCTCTTCAGGAAAGACAATGTCAAAACCCATTCAGGCACCTGTTGAGGGGGACACGTGTTACGAGGCTGACCAGATTGAATTAAAGCAACCAATTAAGGATGATCTGATTTCTTCACCTAAGATCCCTGAGTCAGGGTACGAGGAAACGTATGTCTCCATGGATCAGAAAGTGACAGATGATTTTGAGACATACATTAATACATATCTTGATTTCTTTGATTCTGATGGTGGAGATTCAAGTTGCGAAGTCTCACACGAGTTTACAGAACACGATTTCTGTGAGACGATTGGGCCTGAGGAATTTGATAGATCATTTGATAGCCCAAGAATTGAGGAAACTGATCTTATTAGGGCACACATTATGGATCTAGAATCGCATTTTCTGGAGGATTCAATTCAATGCCCTGATTATCAGTTACACCCCATTGAACTTATCGATGATTCTATTTCTGAGATAATTAGACCCAAGTCAATTTTGATTTAGCCACATCATTTAGACTTGGAGATTTCAGACGGGGTGATTAACATGCAAGAGGTTTCAAAATTTAACATTCTGATTAAGGAGGATAGGAGTTGGGAAGTTCTGATTTGGGAAGCTAACTTTGGAGGAAGTAGAAGATTGAGTGGATGGGTTCCTATTAAGCTGAAACCATCAAACCAGAACCCTTACGACATCTATTATGAGGATGTCCAACCCAAGCACACATTCATTGATTATCCTTTGGAGCTTGAATTCCCTGTAACCTGACTTTTTGGTCTTGGGTTGCATCCTCATAAATCACAGGCCCGACCCCGCTTGCATACTGATTTTAAGTTTTGGGTAATTTCTATCCAGAACTGAGATATTCTCGATTATGAGGTATGGGTCTACATCACAATCTGGTCCACATTTGTAGACATCTGCTAGTAGGTCCGAGGTTTCATCTTTTTATTCTGATTCTGACCTGCACCTGTGAATTCTTTATTTCTCTTCTTTGTATAGTGTGCCTAGCTGAAGGCACTAAATTCAGCACATATATAGTTCTTTTTAGTTTTCATCTCGGAGTGGACTTGACATTCACGCAATTCAGGTGCTTTCTACGCTATTCCACTCTGTTTTGTGTCTTTTTAATACAATGAGGACATTGCATTAGATAAGCATGGGGGGTGGATAGTCATCTTTGAATTTATTCATCAGCTCTGTAGATTTGTTTTATTTTCTTTTATTAAAAATAATAATAAAAAAATTTTTGGAATTAGGAAAGAGAACTTGGTTTAAGAAAAATTTCAATCTTAGGAAATACTACATTATGATTTGAACACAAAGACCCTTCAGGTCTTTGGACTTAATAAGCCTGTGTATCCACTAAAATGTGGATTTGTCTTTCGAGTCCTCACCATCTTAATTCTATTTTAATTGGAGTAAATAAGTTTAGGTGATAAGTACACGACTTATCAACCCACCCTCTGATTTGAGGGAACTTTGAGTTTTTAGCATCTACACACTTTCTTTGCACTGACACGTTGTTCGGCGATTTGAATGGAAATTGGATAGCTAATGAACCTTCTAGGGTGATATGGCTGGCAAGTTATCATAGGTAACAGCCCATAAGTAGGTTGTCCAGAGCCCAGTCATTGGATCTTTCTCTTTTTGTTGCCTTTAGGTAAATCTTAGACCAGGGAAGCCACCTACTTAAAAAAAAAAAATAAAATAAAACGAAAAGTAGAAAATAAAAAAAGGAATAAACCACACTTCGCCGCATGAGTATTGCTGGCAAGTTGTCGGTGGTAATAGCTCATCGACCGGTTGTCCAGAACCCAGCTCAATAAATGCACTAAAAATTCCCAAAACACTTAGGAAGAAGCGGAGAAGTAGAATAAACTGGGGAGATATACACTGGATTCGCCCTTGTGTTGACCCTATAAAAAATAAAAGTAGGGAGAAAGCTATTGGTTGTAAAGATACACCTTTAGGTAGAATTTTTTTTTTTAGGTCACCTAGAGGCGTAGAAATCTGAAGTCCATTTTAACTGCTGGTCAACGAGTCTATCACATTCACAATAAGATGCTTAGAACTTAGGGTTCTCATCAAATCTTGGTTAAGTTGAATGGTCATAGAAAGTCACTCTTAAACCTTAAAACTTGAAAATCCAAAAAAAAAAAATTAGAAAAGAAGGAAAAAGAGAAAAATAAAATTTTCTTTGAATAAGGCGAGGGCTTGAGGCGGTCAGCATTTTGGCAGATACTTGGGCACTATTATGTCTTTGTAAGTTCAGATCCTAAGTAGACATTTTCTTAATGACTGAAAATAAACTCAGGCCCAAATAATCCAACCTGATTCTTTTATAAATAGCATATAGTTTTTGCTAGGGACTAGCAAAAGATAGGCATGGGGGTATGATGTAAACACGTTTACACAACTTAAGATGTCTATTTATACATGTTCTTAAGCATAGAATTGCATTGCATGCTATAAATATTTCATAACATGGATCATCTTGCATTTAGAGTAGTTTGAATAAAATGGAGGTTAATTGTCTCCTTTTATGTTCATAGACAGGGCAAACTTTTTATCGAGGCCTCAGATCGAAGATCCAATCGTATAGATGTGGTCAGGGCGACGATTGGAGTTCAACGACTCCAAGATCGCCCTAATCAAACATCTGTAGCATCAGATAGTGATCGTGGAACCCTAGAAGATCAAGGGCCAAGATGGTGTGAATCCGCACTTCAAACGACAAATCCGACTGAATGGATGGATTCGGATTGACGATCACAGCTTAAGAACGTGAAAATCGACGCAATCCGACACTCGTGGCACCATCTACATCATCCAGAAGATGGACGGCCAAGATGGCACCATGTGGCGCCATCTTAGCCGTCCAACCGGCCCTTAAGACCGCCGCTGCCTCTTCAAAGAAGATCCAACGTGCGATCTAGGCCATTGGATCTTGATCCAATGGCTGTGGATGCACGTGCCTTAAAACATCCGTGCGGCACATTCCACCTCGCAGCGCAGCGGTTGTGAGGTGTTGCACGTTCACAGGACACGAGTTCGACTCGCTATTTGCGGGGGTGCGCGATTAAAGGCGACCGCCCGATCGGCTGTAGGCGGCCCAGATCACTCGATAGTGCCCACGCACTATTGCACGCGCGGCGAAGATGCGGCATCGCACGCAATGGGCCGTACAGTGCAAGCAGGCGGAGGCACGATCTAAGCCATCCGATCGTTGGCTGGACGTGCGCGTGCATTGAACGCACGGGCAAGCGAGCGGGCGCGTGTGCATCGCCCACTAAGCCCACATTCAGACCTTTAGTGACAGTTTTATCCGTCACTAAAGGTTCTGAATTAATATTTTAAGAGTTGTAATGACCAAATTGCCCCCACTCCTTGCAACTATAAAAGGAGAACCCCTCCGTATGAAATTCTCATCCATTCCTTCTCTTCTCTCCCTCTCCAAAGCTCAAGAGAAGCTTGTCCCACACCCGGGATGCTTCTCATGAGATAGTCAATTTTTCGTCCCCTTTCCGAAGCGGATCCTGCGACGACGACGACGTGCTGCTTCGTTCCCGTTCTTCCTGCTTCGTCCTCTGTCGTCCTGCTCCGTCCTCCTTCGTCCAGGCGTCGTCCCGTTCGGCTCGTCCTCCAAGCGACCGTTGAGGAGGATATTTCTCTCTCCATTCTTTTAATGCTTTCTCGAATAGATTTACTGCTTTCTAAAATAGATTTACTGCTTTCTAGTGTAATCATTTTCCCGCTTTCTAGTCATAATGTTTAGTGTAATGAACAATCCTTTCGATAATGAATTTCATGTGCATTCTATATCTCTTTTGATTTTTGTTTGTATTATTCTCTCTCCCTTATTCTCTCTCTCTCTGTTCTAATTATTGTAAATAGTTAGATAGTTCTAATCAATTGAATTACTTTGTGACAAATAAAACAAACGTGAATTTTTTAAATCAATCGTTCGCCTCCATGTGTTCAACCCGGGATTTCCATTCCGGTATAAATTTTATTTGTTGAACACGAGTTCTTCGCTTTCAAACTACAACGATAGGTTTTTCAAAATCGAACACGTTAGCGTAGCAACCCGACGTTCAACAATGGTCTAAACCAAAGTGGTTAGATCTTCCAGGTGCTGGAATAGGTCCTCCGAGCCAAGCTCATGGAAATGCTTAATCAAGCTTAAGACTTGGGGCTTGATTTCTCTGTCTCCGGTGGGAATCATGACGCCGGGACATTCCCCATAGTTTGAAGGATCGTAAAAATCCTTCAAGGGTCGAGCACCTTGACCACGCATATGTTGGAACCATTACTGCATCTGCTGCAATTCTTCCAACTGCCTCTGAATCAGCTCCTGTTGGTTCGGGGGCGGGGGAGGTGGTTGTTGATCAGCTATGGGATCTGTTTGGCTATAACTCAACCTTCGCCTCCTAGAATGGTCTAAAGGTCCTTCCAATCTAGGGTTCAATGACCTCCTCCCAAGCATACACTGGAAGGAAGTCGGAAGGACGGGGAAAAGAGGGAATCCTGCAGCACAAGAATACAAGCCTGTCCTTAGATGGGGTAGCCTAAGGTCTACTGACTCTCAGAATCCATCCTAAGATTATGGACGATTTACTCTACTTATGTCCAGGCAATTCGACCAGTTAGAAGGAAGGACTGGAGAGAAGGTTCTTCCTTTGGCTTGCGCCTCCGGTTCCTAGTGTACCCCCCAGCCACGGTTGTTTGACACTACTCCGCTAGCTAGACATCAGATTGACTAGTATAAGCAGGTTAATCATGAATAATCTCAATCTGAATCCCAACGAGCGAATGAATCCTTAGGGCCAATGTGTAATTGATTTTAGTTAGGCTTGGGAAATTGGTGCTCTGGAATGTGATGGGCCCTTAATGGGTTGTAACCTTAATGATTTGTTTGAGATGTATGAATGTGCACAACCAAGAGGTTTTCAAGAAAGATTATTAATGATGAGGTGAGTTTTAGGGTTCGAATCTTACTTAATAGCTTTCAGGATTCAAATATTAGGTGTTTTCAACCAAGTTTTGTGAGGCAAACCAAGTTTTTTTTTGAAAGCACGTGTTCAAGTATTTTCCTTTAGAAATCAAGAAAAATATGGAGTGCCTGGCTTGACCTAGTTATTGAATCCTATGGGGCAGGTAGAAAATGAACCACTTTTAGATTAGGTGGTGCGGCCCAATCAATTCAATCAATCGGCTCAAATGCACCACCGATTAAGGCACACAAAAAGGTGATTAACCTAATATGATTTCTACTCTTTTATGTATTGAATTCGTGTACCGGGTCCACAGGTCGGAAGCCCCGTTGAGTAGATGAAAATCAAGTCCAATTATGTGCCTCAAATGTTGGTGTATGAAGTGTGTATATTGATTCATCCCACAAAAAGTATCTTTTTTTGTTTTTGTTTTTATTTTTTTTTGTTTTTAATGTGGGGGTGAGGTAGATGAAGGTGGCAAACAAGACAAACAATTCTATCCTAGGGTTTATGCAAACACCTAAGTAGATTAGGTCTTGGTTATGAGTTTGGCAAAATGAACTAGTGGGGGGGAATGTGGGTGACACTTACAGAGTACTCTGCCCGCACATTACTCTGGTTTATCGCACTTGGATCTCCATGCTAGGATACCTACAAGACAGTAGATCAAAGACAAGCGGGGTTAGTGCTATGTAAATGCAACAAAGCGTATAAACAATAAAGTAAATTCCGTTGCCTCCCTGGCAATGGTGCCAAAATGATCGCACGTGTTTCATGAGTTAGAAATCAGGGTTACAAGTAATATGTCGTCGTAGTTGTAAAACTCATGGTCAAATAAAATTTATATCGAAACTCCTAGGGAATCCCAGGTCGAACATAGGGAGGCGACGTTTACTTTAATTGAAAATCGTGCTTTGATTTGTTTCTTTTTGGTATTTTAGGATTTTTTTATTTTTTTATTTTTGAAAGAAGACAAGTAGAATGAATCACAAGATAGAGATGGAACAAATATGATATTTATATCACTTCAATGTCAATTACAAAAAGCTATGAAAGCATAAAAAGTGAGGGAGGTGAGAGGAAATCTCCTGAATCGACTATTCGGTGAGACGATGGCACCTGGCGGAAGCTCAGATGAAGGAGGTGAGGAGTGGAAGGATGGATGTTTGGCAGTCGTAGAGCGTGTTTCGATAGGAAAATGTCATAGTATAGTGCGTAATACGATCCAACAAAATATTTAATAAAAGGTAATGAGACTTGAGTCCTGGTTGTTCGTCTCTGGGAGGTATTTGTTTTACTTTTGAATTCGATCTTTTACCTCTCTACTCTATTTAAAATTGCACGCCAGTTTCCAGTCTTCTGATTAAGATTTCACCACTTCTATTATGGGCCCTGATTACGTGCGCATGTGTTAAATAGATCACAAAGGTGAAAGTGTGAGTTTTTGTGTGCAAGATTCTAGTGAGGTGGTGACTATTTACAGAAAATGCATCTATAGTCAGATTTTCTATATCTTCCGGAAATGACATGCTTGTTGCAAAATATCAGAAATTAAAAACATGCAACATTAATCACATAAAAGATATTGCAATGAGCTCATGATGATTCTCAACACATAGACATATATATATAGAAAATATATTTTTCATTCATTCATTTGGAGAGTGTTTGCAACATGAACTTGTAGAGGAAAGCTTGTACATGAATGCTTAAAAATGTAGATCTAGCTATCAGAAAATGATTGCATACAAGAATCTACGGGGGGATTTTGCATGCATCATTGGGGAAGAACAAGGACTACACTACTAAGTAGTAAATAAAAGTAGTAAATGTAAAGAGCTAGCCACTAATCTATCAGAAGTGAGGGCATTCGGAGGTGGTCTCCAATGGCCTTGGAGTGATTGAGAAGAGAATGAGGGGCGGCCAATGAAGCTTAGGCTGGCCCTTGGAGAGAGGTTGGAGGAGTGATCTAGCATCCTGGCATGGTGTCCTTCATGATGGTGCTTAGCTCGTGGATATGGAGTGGAGAGGGTGGTGGCTAGCCTAAGTGGAGGTGGGAGAGGCAAGCAAGTATGGCCAAAAAGTGGATGGTGAAAATGGCCACCCCTTAGGTCTTTTTATAGATCTAAGGGATTCTCTCTAGAGAAGTGTGGAACTCTCTAGAGAGAGCCCAAGAGTGGCCGGCCAAGAGAGGATAGAAGTGGTTCTTAGATCCACAATTTGTGGATCTAAGAATTGAATGCCTCTTGGTTGCTAAATTTGGCAACCAAGAGTTGGCGCCACTTCAAGAGGGTTCTAGAGAACTCTAGAGAAGTGTGGGTGCGTGAATGGGTGTGTGTGTGTGTGGTCGTGCCCTAGGTGTCTAAGAGGTCTAGGTTAGGTCCTAAGGGGTTTGGGTAGGTGTATACCTTGAATTAGGGTTGCATACCCTAATTGCTAAGGGGAAATTTCAATTAAACTTAACCTAAGTTTAATTGAATGAGTGTAAACCTAATTGAGAGTGAAATAATTCAATTAGGTTGGGTTTGGGTCAATTGGGCTCTTACTAAGTCCAATTGAACTTGTGTGGGTTGAGATTTGAGCTCAATTGGACTCAATGAGTCCAATTGGCTTAGGTGATGGTAATTGACTTTGATCTAAGTCAATTGGGTTTGGTGAGAACATAATTAGGTCCTTAGGTAGTCTAGAGGTGATGTACTAGGGTTAGGACACCTTAATTTAGGCTCCAATGGGGTTGGGATTAGGTCTAGGGAGCTAGAAATCCAAGATCAAGGCTTGAATCTCAAAACAGGGACTGGAGACCAGTCCCAGATGTCTAAAAACAAAATCAGATGACTTATACTCAAAAATCAGAAGTCCAGACTGCAGTTCTGCATGTCCAATCTGAGTCAGGGGGAAATCTAGGTTCTGTTTTGGGTATTCTGTAGAAATTTGACGTCTGACAAAGTGTTTGGACATCCAATAACACTGTAGAAGTGGGTTTGAGGTGTGCAGGAGATGGCTAAGGGTCCTAGATGTCCTATAACTTATCTGGACGTCCAGATAAGGGTTGGAGCTAGGGTTTTAGGGCTTCCTAGGGTGCTGTGACCTAATCTAGGGGTGGCTAAGGCTTTGGGGAAGTCTCTAGGCTATCCTAGGGTTAGGATGGACCTAAGCTCTTCACATTTTACTGCTTTATTTCTACTTAATAGAATAGCAAACCTTAACTCCTTTACATCATTATTCCTACATCTAATCTAAGTCTTCTGCTCCAGCTCTGCTGCAATACTCGTTATTCCTGATCCAACTTCAGATCCTGCTCCAGATCCAGCTCCTGATCAGCTTACTGCCTGCAATCGACATAATGCACTTAATCGATTATTTGATGCAAAGCTAAAGTAAAGCAGTAATGATGCAGATAATGCTTATGCATGAATGAATTTCCCTAACTTATGCTAAGTCCTAGCCTAATCTAGATCAATTAAGACCTATGATTGCTACGCAATCAACGGAAGTGAGATGCAGGAGGACGTCGGGTAGAGGAAAGCTTCAGCGTAGCTCCGAAATGGAGGTGAGAAGGCAGAGATGATCTGTTACCAGAATGGAGGTGGGAGGACGACTCCAAGATGACCTATGAATGGGGATGGGAAGATGGATTAATATTTGTTGAGGCAGAGGTTTGGTACACTAATAGGAGCCTTGGGAGCTTGAGAGCAAGCTCTAATAGAGCGTTGGTAGGCTTGTTAGAGCTTGGGAGTAGGTGGGAGTAGAGTAGGTAGAGATGAAGAGGAATGGGGGGTGTAGGGGTGTTTATATAGTGTAGGGAAGGAGAGTCCTGCGCACAGGCATTCAGTGACAGCTACAAGCGTCACTAAAGGCTGTTCGAGTTGTCGCTGAAGATTTGTGCCTCTTCATTGCTTGGGCTGGCACACGCACTACACAGGCAATTTAGTGATAGCTGCAAGTGTCACTAAAGGCTTGCCCTTCTATCATTGTAAATCCCACACCCACCGCCCACGCCCGTAGCTATCATCACGAACGCAGGCGCGGATGCATCTTGACTGTCGGATGAAGGATCGCATGGTCGATACGCGCCCGCAGATCATGCACGTGTTGATTTGAATCTCGCGCCTCGCCATCAGCTGTCGGATACCACACGCGTCAGATGGTGCATTCTCGATGTGCGTCGACGCCCGCGTGCAGCGTCCGCGCTCAACTATGCGTCCATGTAGTGGCTTCCTTCGCCACCTAATCTTCCATCCATGGCTCAATTTCCTCTCGCATGCACTTCAGCGGATAAAATGCCCGCGCAGGGGTTCGAACGCATGGTCGCGCGTCGAGAGTGGAGGCACAGACCACTGTGCTGAGGGTCGTCATGTGTTCTATTTTTGAATTGAGGTTCCGTGCCCATAACTGTTGGATGGAGGTCCAACGGTCGAGATGACTCCTTGTTTGATCTGCATGAGGCTGGTTGAGATGAGGCGCTTCTTTAGCCATGGAGCGCACATCTCAACTATTGGATTGTGATACAATGGCTGGGATCTGATCTTGTAGTGGGCTTGGGGGTGCCTTGGCTCAGGTGGGGCAGCCTGGATGGCACCATGTGGCACCATCTGGGTCCTCCACCTTCTTCTTCTTGCGGAGGGTGCTATAGAGCTTAGATCTAGGCGATTCCCACGTTGATGGACTATGATTGTTGCTCTGAATCCATCCGTATAGTCGGATTCTTCATCTGAAGCCCATAAAGATGTCACACTACCTCCTGACCATGTAAAATGATGGAATTAATATTCATAATATACAGCTATCTTAGATGCAATGCAATGGATGTTTGTGCAATATTTATATCATGATATGCAATGCTATGCCTAGGAACTATTATAAATAAGCATTTTATGATGAATTTATATGTGCTTATCATCCACCCCCCATGCCTATTCATTACAATGTACTCATTGAAATGTATGCATGAAAATCAAAATATAATAAGCAAGAGGAGGGGATATCACCTGACTTTTCTTGTTGATCCAGGTCAGCGTGGATGCAGAAGATGCAGAGCTACCTGTAATGAATACTGGGTTACCTCTCAGCCAGTGCTAAGTTTAACGTCATTTGCCAGACTTAAACCCAAAAATATGCAGTTCAATACTGTGGGTTAAGAGAAGAAGTAATAACAGTTGCAGGGGAATTTAAGATTAGTAGGAAGATATGATCATTTAGTCCCAGAATCAGTGATCCACAAATGCGGACCAGCTGATGATGCAGCCCTACTCCAAAGAGTCTTTCTGATTTGGAATATGAAATAGGGTCAGGTAGATGAGGTTGAAGATGTAGAGCCTGTTCATTAATCTAGTTCCATAGATCAAGAAGAGGTGGTAGAGGGTCTGGATCGAGATCATGATTGAGATTTAGAATTGGTTCCGAATCAAAATCATAAGGATCTTCATAATGGCAGTTGGTATTGAAAATCATGAGTTCTCCAAGCTTTGGGTCATTTGAAGATAGTGGTAGAGTTGTGTGGAATTCATCAAAATCTTCATCAGAAATTTCCTCTTCCTCATCCAAAGTCACTTCTTTTGAGTCAAGCCATCCATTTGAACTAGTTGGATTATAAGTTCTTCCCCAGTCCATTATGTGTTGAACTTCTTCTGGGGTTACTTCCTGGTTCATGTCCTTTGATTAACCATTTTCTTGAACTCCCTTAGAATTCAAAAGTTCTTGAATTTCAGGGTGGATGTATTGAGTATTCTTTATATTATCATCCAATTCATCATAAGTTACTCCTAGTAGTTTCTCAATCTCACTAATGTCCTGTTCAATTTGATTTTCCATGGGAGATGGTAGACCAGAATCATCCTAAGTACATCCCCTTCTTTCCCTTCATGTTGGTCTTGAGCTTTGGCAGGATTTGGATCATCTTTAGTATGGATTGCCAACACTTGTTCAGTTGTTCCTACAACCTCAATGGAACCACAATTCACCTTCTTCTTTTGGGAAGTTTTAAAGATATTGAGTTGACAATTTTTCCTTCCAAAGGTTATGTGAATAATCCCCGTCTCACAGTTGATTAGGGCCTTGGCCGTGGCCAAGAAAAGTCTCCCTAGGATTATCGGGGTGTGGTTCAGGTTTCTGATGCCTCCATATTTGGAACAAGAAAGTCCATAGGGTACTCAAAATCCCTCACTTTTATAATCACATTTTGTAGAAGGCCCTTTGGAATTTTGGTTGATCTATTAGCAAGCTGAAGGGTCACATCAGTTTGTTGCAAGGGGCCTAAATTCAATTCTTGATATAGTTCTGTGGGGATTAAGTTGATGGAGGCACCAAGGTTCAGTAGGGCTCGATCTAGGATGAATCCATCTATTTCACATGAAATTAAGGGGGTCCCTGGATCTTTCTTTTTAGGAGGAAGCTTGCTTAGGATGATGGAATTGGCTTGTTCAGAAATCACTAACCTTTTTTATGATTTGGCTTGACGTTTCAGTGTGCATATTTTTTTCAGAAATTTCGCATAGGCTAGGATGTTCTTAATAGCCTCAAGGAGTGGTATATTTACCTGGACTTACTTTAGAATCTCAAGCCACTCCTTGGAGAAAGTCGTCGTAGCTCGCAAAATGCGTCTATCAAATAAAATTTTAACCGAAACTCAGAAAGTGAGTCCCGAGTCGAACACGGGGAGGCGAACATTTGGTTTTATGAAATCCATGTTTCGCTTTATTTCTTTTTATCATTTTTATCTTTTCTAATTTTTTTGGTATTTTTATCTGGCAAGAGATTAGGTCGATGAAAACTTTATCTACTTGCAAAAATATAAGAGAGAGAGGGAGAGAGAGAGAAACAATCATTTATTTATCAAGAATTGATTGTTACAACTACGAAAGCGGAAAATCTATACTACGAAAGTGTAAAAAGATAAAAAGAGGTGAGAGAAATCCTCCTCGACAGTTGCTTGGAGGATGACTCCCTCTGACATTGCCTGGTTTTGTTTATTTTTTATTTTTTTCTCCTTTTTCTTTTTTTTTTTCTTTTTATTTGTTTTTTTTTCCTTTAAGTAGGTGGCTTCCCTAATCTAAGATTTACCTAAAGAAAGTACAATGAAAATGGTCTTGTGGTTGGGCTCTAGACAACCGACTGATGAGTTGTTACCACCAACAACTTGCCAGCCATACCACCCTAGATAGTTCATTAGCTACCCAATTTCCGAAGAAACCGTCAAAAAGTGAGTCAGTGCAAAAAAAAGTGTGCAGATGCTTAGGCTTAAAGTCCCCCCAAATCAGAGGGCGGGTTGATAAGTCGCACTCTTATCATCCCAATTTATTTACCAACTTAAAATGAATTTTAATTGGAGAGTACTCAAGACTAAGTCCACATTCGAGTGGACACCTGAGCTAATTAAGCCCGAAGACCTGAAGAGTCTAAGTGTTTAGGTCATCTCGTATCATTTCCTAAAGTTAATAACTTCCAAATGCCTAAGTTCTCTTTTCCTAATTTCTTTCTCTTATTTTTTTATCTTTTCATATTTTCAATTTTTTTTTTAATTTTATAAGAAACTAAAAGAAATTCTACGAAGTTAACAAAATGATTTCAGGAATTGATTATCCACCCCCCCATACCTAAATGATGCAATGTCCTCATTGTAAAAACAAAGACATGAAAAGGGTAGAGTAAATAGAATATTACCTGAATACCATGAGAAATTCGGTCGGCTTCGCAGATAACGTGAAATATAAACACGTGCTAAATTTAATGCCTTCAGCTAGGCATAATATACATATAAAGAAGAAATTGATAATTCACAAGTGCGAGTTAGAATCACAATAAAAAGGTTGATTCTAAAACCCGTAAGCAGAAGATGTCCACAGACGTGGACCAGATTATGAGGCAGACCCATGTCCCAGAGTTGAGTGGTTCTAAGGTTCTGGATGAAAATCACCTAGAACCTAAGATTATTGTGTTTGCGGGGCCAGGTGATGAGAACCTCATCATGAGCCATAACTAGCTCATTTTGACCCAATACAAAGGATAAAAGCTCCTACATATCTCAAGGAAAAGCTTAACTCAGAGAATTCTGAGTTTGAGAAGAAAACCAGTCATAAGGGGTAAAAGTGCAATTTTAGCAGTATAAACTGCATACAGGGTAATTCAGGGACCAAACACAGGTCAAAACAGCTTAATAAGAATAAAAGTGGGATGAGATGATCTAGCAAGGGCTACAGCACTTCCAAGGAACCAAATGATAATCTGTAACCCTAAAACAACCCACTTCAATTCACAAGGTTCGAGGCAAAGTAAAAATAGAATAAACCCTCTAAAATTCATAGAAAAATAATATCTAGGGTTTAGAACCTTCAATTTGGCCTTTAGAACCCATTTTGACCTACATTGAGAACCATGCCCAATTAATAACTTAATTTGGGTTTTTGCGCAAATTGACCGGTCAAACAAGGTTTAATATGAAAATAAAATTCACCATTAGATTCCTTAGGTCCTAATTAGTCATGTATAAAAACTTGAGCCTAAGAAGAAACCTCCTTGACCGACTTTACACTTTGGTCCTCATATATTTACTCTTTGGCCCTCAACTTTTGAACCCTCGCATTTTGGCCCCTAACTCTCCTTCGTTCTTTGCAATCAGGTCCCTCCTGCAAAACCCTGCCAGCACCATGCTCCGGCGACCTTGCGCGGAGCATGGCGCCGCGCAGGGTGAGGTGGGGGACCTGGCAAGTATACCGGGGGTGCCTTGCGTCGTCAGCCGTCGCAGGAGCACCCCCATGGTCATTGTAGCCCCCCATACCGGCCGTGCGAACGCACGGACGGTATGGGTTCATGTTCCGACCATTCTCCGGCGAGGGAGACACGTCGTCTCCCTCCGCCTTCCCCCCTGCTTCATCCCTATAAATACCCCCCGTCGCTCCACCGTTCTTCCCAGCCTGGATCTGACGGAGAAAACCCCCAACTTTCCTCTCTTCTCACTCCGGCAGACGCCCACCAGCTCCGGCGGTTCTTCCTCCTCCTCCTCTTCGCTCTGCCGCAATACCAGCAGCAGAGATTTCTCCCCCTGCTCTTCCCGCGTCGCGCAATACCGGCGCGCGCTGCCTCTGCCCCGTCGTCACCGCCGTCCTCCCCCCACTGGGCATCGTCTTCTCCGGCGACAGTCGATACGACTGTCGCCCTGTTCCTCCCCCTTCGTCCCTGCAAGTAAGTTAGACCTACTCCCCTTCTTCTCCTCTTTCTTTCCCCGCTTCCAATTTAGTCAATTAAACCCTCGACCGCTCCTGTTCACCCTCATCCTCTCCGCCTCCGACCACCCTCCGGTGAGCCGCTCCCATCACCTCAGCGACCCACACGGCTCGCCGACCACCGCAGAACCTCCGCCTCCTCACCCTGATCCTCTTCCGCCCCTCCACTTCCCACCAAACACCCTCTGCAGATCCACCGAACACACCCACTTCCTCGCTCACAGTTTGACCTAGGACGACCTGTTAGCTCAACCTCGCCCTCTGCAGACCCCCTGACCACCTTCGCCGTGCCACGGCGAAGGTCCCCCGCCTGTCTGATTTGGCCGAAAGGCCGTTCTATTGATTTCAGGTTCCAGGCCTTGACCGCCATTGGCGAGGAAGCTCGAAGCTTGCTTGAGGTTGCTCCAAGCCTAGATATCCCAGGTTGAAGACCTAGGCTGCGCGAAAGAGTCTTGCGCACACACCCTGGCCCTCAATTGGAGTTGCGAGCCTCAACAGCTGTTGCAATTGGAAGCACCATCCCTACTGCAGGCGTGAGAGAAAAGGGGTGCGCGGATAGTCCCACCTCGGGAATTTCTGAAGCCACACACCCACATAAATTGCAAAAGTGCCACCATCTGTTTGCCTCAGTTACCACGGGGTGAGGTCCCTCTCACCCGACCCGACCCGGCCTCGTCCGTGACCACGCTCCGCGGACCTGGCCCGACCCGATTAGACTGACCTGCACTCCTCGCCCACCACGCACGCCGGTGGGCCTGGACCCGGGCCTGACCCGAACCCGATTACCCGGTAGCGCTCTGGGAGAGCTTCCGAAGAGTGATTTCAGAGAGAGAGATACGCGGGGGAGGGGGGTAGAGTAGGTTTTTGCCTCTTGACGAAAAAACTCTGAAGTGTGCAGGCCAAAGAAGAAGAAGCAGACCCGCTGAAGAAGAAGGAGCTGCTGCACTGTAGCAAAGGCATCGTTAAGTCGTCTCAGCACCGGGGCAGACGACGGAAGGTCAGCAGCCAGAGCAGGAAAGAAGACAGGCTGAAGAAGAAGGAAGAGCAACGGCCAACGCGAAAGAAGAAGAAGAGAGGTCAAGGCAGGTGAAGACAAAGAAGAAGAGAGGTCAAGAAGCAAGAAGCAAGAAAAGAAGAAGAAGATCTGAAGAAAAAGAAAGAAAGAAAACAAGGAAGAACAGAAGACAGAAGAAGAAGAGCACGAGGGGAAGATCTGAAGAAAGCAGAAGAAGAAGAAGAAGAACAGGAAGAACAAAAGCCAAAGAGGAGATAAGACAAAGAGGAAGAAAGAAGAGAAGAAGAAGAAGCCAAATTTTCATCTCTCTCTCTCTCTCTCTCTTTATTTTTGTAATAGAACTTGTATATCTCTAGAATACAACTTGCTCCCTGAGTTCGACCTCGGGAACTCTTTTATTTTTCCGAGTAAAAAATTTTTATATGAAACGTTGGTAACAACCGGCTTTACTACAACGTTATAACAGAACCGACGTCTTTCATTTTGGCGCCGTTGCCGGGGAACAACGGCTATTCTAGAGGTAAACATTCCTGTACTTTTTTTTTTATTTCTGATAATCTCCTCTCTTTTGTGCAGCTACAGGAACTCAAGAAGACAAGCAACCACACCAAAGACAGGTAAATTTTTCCTCTCACTATTAACCCCTAAGCTCTAAAGAGGAAGAAAAGAAAAGAACAAGCAATATAGGGCTAACCTGTCTTCCATATTTAGTAACCATAAAAGTTGCATGTTTTCAACTCATTATTTCTGCACACTATTAATGGTATTTAAGGGCTAACACATTCTTGCTTGAGCCCTAATTACCCAACAAAGAATTAACTGGACCAAGTAGAGCCAACCTAGGATCCAACACTAGGGATTTAGAGACACACTCCTTAAGCAAGAATTGAGAAAACCAAATGAAGTGTGCCCAAGCCCTTGTCTGAAAATACCTATTCAAAGAAAATCTAAAACAGTTGGCTCTCTAAACACTTGAACCCTAAAAGACAGGACCTAAAAGCTCTCAAAGAAAACAAGAGGTAAAGTTGACCCCTTGGGTCAACCAACCTTAAATTAGGTCACTCTTTGCACTTAAAAGACTAAAGTTCAAGTGAAAACCTTAAGCACCCTGATCTTAAAATTGGTAGACTTAAGAGGTCAAGATCCCCATTCTGGTCTACCTGGAACCGCAGTGACAAGAGAGGTCGGGTGGGGGAAACCCTGTAACCCGTGGGGACGCTCTACCGTGTAGGGGTCTTCGCGGGACTCTCCCTCTCTGGCTGCCCAGGTAATTCTCAGGTGGACGATCTTTCTGATCAAGGGGTCCATCTGCCCCGAACCTCTATAGTCACCCAACAATTTTTGGGTGTCTTGATTGGGTCCAGCACCTGCTTATCTCATCCAGCCCTTCAGTATTTTTCAGGAGGTCCTTGAAACCTCCTATAGAAATTCACTCTCCCCGAGGCTAAGCCTCGGCTCCTTTGTTTTTGCAGAAATCATTCACATAGCCCCTCTTTCCTCTGATTCTGAACAAAATCCCCTTCTTCCATCTTGATTCAAACTTTGATTCCACCACCTGATCCAATTATGCAGCCTAATTACCTAGCAAGACTACCATTCAAGAAACCTGAATATCAGAGATCTATGAAAGATAAAATGATCGAGGATGCCATAAAATTCTATGAAAAAGAAGAAAAAACCTCAACACCAAGAGGAGATATTCAGGTTGATGTCCCAACAACCACATCCTTCATCATAAACTGTGCCCAAATTCTATTGACTGGAATTTCAAAAGGATCAACCCGAGATATGCTCATGACAGGATACATTGAGATGGAAAAATTACACCAATCTGAATACCTTCAATGCTTGACAAATCCTGTACTTTGGGAACAACACCAAGATGCCCTTATAAAACGGGTAGAAATGATGAAATCAGTAGAACAAATTATCAACCAGAAATACCCGTATAAACCAGAAACAGAGGATGAACCATCTTGGAACAGTATTAAGGAACAATTCAGTTTCCCAGATCTCGGGATTGAGGCACAAAGTGGTTGTAAAATCCCAACCCAGATAGAAGACAATGTTGAATTAGGTTGGGATATTGCAGGAGAACACAATGCTGAGCCAACCCTAGGCCGTAAATCACCAAGCTTAGAACTCCAAGACTCCTGCAATGACAAGATTAGAATTGAACCTCTGGAGGGTATAAATTCCGCCCCTTGTTTTGATAAGGTAACCCTCGAAGGTTATTCAGACTTAGGTTCTAATAATTCTACCCACATCCTAAGCCTAGAACCTAGATCTGAAACTTATTGGGAAGATTATGAGGCCCCTTATGAGAAAGATCAAATTTTTACAGAATATGATTCCGGGCCTTTATTTTATGAATGTCCTTTTCCAACACCCTCAGGAAATCTGATTGATTTTTCAGAAAACATGCCAATTTATGATACAGAAACTGAGGAGTTGGATGAGCAAGGTTTTAATGGGATCTATCCTACCAGCTTAGAGCTTGAACAGAACATCTTTTTGAGCCCAGAAGTGACATATAGGCTAGAACCCAGTCAGGCTGCTGATTCCACATCTGATGATTTGTGCTGTGGTGGAATTCATGATCATTTTTGCCAACTCTCCAACAATTTCAGATCTGACTATAATTGCGGAGAGATTCCCCTTCCTGAACACGCCAGGCCTATCTACGACCTCAGTTCACATGATTCTGACTCTGACTCCGACTCTGAGGTCCTGATTCCCGAGATCACCGATAACACAGAATCATTCCTTTTCGATCCTCAGGAACCAAAAATAGAAAATGCCAAGAGTAATTGCAACCAAGAATCCAAATTTTTTCTCGAATCCGATTTCTTTCACCCTACAAACACTCTTCTGGCATTTGATAGTTACCCAGAGGACTCTCTACAGAAAATCACCTATCATCTGTTTCTAGAAGAGCCCTCGTACACAATGGCCACCTCATCCGCACACACAGAACAGATCAAAACCTCTCCCAAACCCCGACCCGCAACCGGACTCAATTTCTATGCTGATCCACCTCTCACCGAGCCGATTGCATTTCCACATCGGGTTTCGAACATTGATCAGACTACATGCCATGCTCTATCATTCTCTGATCACCCCTGTAGGGTTCCTGCATCAACCACTGATTATCCTACGGGTCCCTACTCTGACCAGGCTGATTCGGCACAGCCAAACCTTGCGTTTACACTTCCACATCTATCTGAGCTTCATAGTTTACGGTGGGTTCCACACCTTTTTATCTACATCTATCAACCCACCAGATTGATTGGGTTTGGGCTGCATCATCAGCCTGTTGATCTGAACAAGCACCTGGGTGGACCAACCAGGCTCTTAATCAAGGTGCTTGTCTTACAAAACTCTGCTGATTTGACCATCCCCTCTCCATTGCATTTCCCGCTTGGCTGAAGGCATCAAATTTAGCGCTCAACGGGAGGCAGCCCGTCATTCTCTTTGAAAACCTGAAACTTGTTCTGACAGCTTTTTGCACTTGAAGTTCACACTTTAGGACAGCCGACTCCAACTCAGATGGTTGCATCTGGGATTTGAAATCGTCCGCAAAAATTCAACCCGACCCATTCACTCATCCAAATTTCTGTCTTAAGGAATGAACTAAGACCCCCTAGGTTACAATGAGGACATTGCAAATCTTAGGCATGGGGGGGTATGAAAGTACAAAAACTTGTAAGAAAAGGTTTCAAACAAAAAAAATTCACATATGCCAAAAATACCATAAAAATTAAAAAAATTTTCGAAAAAGAATAAGAGGAAAAGAGGAGAAGGAAAATTTTGTGAAGGAGAAAAGAAACAAAATGAAAAAGGAGCACAAAATTATGAGAAAAAGTGATAGTCATTAGTAAGGAACTAAGGAATTAACCTAAGTTCTAGACCTCATTCGAGAAAATAACTGAAAAGTGCACAATGAGATTAGTAAGAATGCAAACCTTAGGCATTCTTGAATAGACTCTTAGTACCCATTAAGATCTGGACACTCCTCAAGAGGTTGAGGAAAATGAAAAGCTGAAGTATTAGGTCTAAGGCTTAGGGAGTATTCGGCCTCGTTAACTAATTTTTGGTTTACGGGACTCAGTAACCTAAGCACCCTAATCTCACACACAGCCCGGTTCAGTAAGCGTAAAAATCAGAATCACGCAGAAGCGTCGCAAAAATCTGAAAAGAACATCTAGAATAGGAGCGGCCGATCAACACAAGTTGATTTGGACGAGTTCCCAGCGCGGAAAGGCGGGAAATCCCCTCGAAGATGCGTAACAAAATATCATCTCCTCGGTGCTTGTCTCTTAGGATATTTACATATCCTACGGGGGGCATATAAGCACTCTGCTGGTTCAGATTCCATGGATGGCATTATCTCGAAATGTCAATTGCCAGGGTCTGGATTCGGCCACGGAATACCATGGATGGGATTATCTCGAAATCTCAATAGCCAGGGTTCCGGGGGTTGCCATGGGCGGTGCTATCTCGAAGCATCGATCGCCAGGAACCCTTGAGGATTGATGATGGGAACAAGGAATCTGATACAGACCGTGTTGAAAAGCCAATCCTAGGCTAGAACTAAAAAGAAAAAGAGAGAGAAAACTCTCCAAACAGAAAAACTTTCTATCTCTCTCTTACAAAACGCACTGCGAACTGAGCCAGGGCTAAAATCATTTCAAGCACGGGTGCTTTAGCCACGAAGTCCAATAAACCTTAGGTTAGTTCTTGTGGGCCTTAAAAACCTTTGCTAAAAGACTGAGGCTAAGGCTAGACAGATTTGGATCTTGACTGGCACTGGAGTACCTTTTAGGCCTATGACCAGCATTCTAACCTAATCTATGAAGGCACTTATCTAAAACTATTGAAAACTTCATGGTCTAGAACAAGGGTTGAAACCTTAAGTTTTTGCTAAGGGACTAGCAAAAGCTAGGCATGGGGGTATGATGAGAACCTCATCATGAGCCATAACTAGCTCATTTTGACCCAATACAAAGGATAAAAGCTCCTACATATCTCAAGGAAAAGCTTAACTCAGAGAATTCTGAGTTTGAGAAGAAAACCAGTCATAAGGGGTAAAAGTGCAATTTTACCAGTATAAACTGCATACAGGGTAATTCAGGGACCAAACACAGGTCAAAACAGCTTAATAAGAATAAAAGTGGGATGAGATGATCTAGCAAGGGCTACAGCACTTCCAAGGAACCAAATGATAATCTGTAACCCTAAAACAACCCACTTCAATTCACAAGGTTCGAGGCAAAGTAAAAATAGAATAAACCCTCTAAAATTCATAGAAAAATAATATCTAGGGTTTAGAACCTTCAATTTGGCCTTTAGAACCCATTTTGACCTACATTGAGAACCATGCCCAATTAATAACTTAATTTGGGTTTTTGCGCAAATTGACCGGTCAAACAAGGTTTAATATGAAAATAAAATTCACCATTAGATTCCTTAGGTCCTAATTAGTCATTTATAAAAACTTGAGCCTAGGAAGAAACCTCCTTGACCGACTTTACACTTTGGTCCTCATATATTTACTCTTTGGCCCTCAACTTTTGAACCCTCGCATTTTGGCCCCTAACTCTCCTTCGTTCTTTGCAATCAGGTCCCTCCTGCAAAACCCTGCCAGCACCATGCTCCGGCGACCTTGCGCGGAGCATGGCGCCGCGCAGGGTGAGGTGGGGGACCTGGCAAGTATACCGGGGGTGCCCTGCGTCGTCAGCCGTCGCAGGAGCACCCCCATGGTCATTGTAGCCCCCCATACCGGCCGTGCGAACGCACGGACGGTATGGGTTCATGTTCCGACCATTCTCCGGCGAGGGAGACACGTCGTCTCCCTCCGCCTTCCCCCCTGCTTCATCCCTATAAATACCCCCCGTCGCTCCACCGTTCTTCCCAGCCTGGATCTGACGGAGAAAACCCCCAACTTTCCTCTCTTCTCACTCCGGCAGACGCCCACCAGCTCCGGCGGTTCTTCCTCCTCCTCCTCTTCGCTCTGCCGCAATACCAGCAGCAGAGATTTCTCCCCCTGCTCTTCCCGCGTCGCGCAATACCGGCGCGCGCTGCCTCTACCCCGTCGTCACCGCCGTCCTCCCCCCACTGGGCATCGTCTTCTCCGGCGACAGTCGATACGACTGTCGCCCTGTTCCTCCCCCTTCGTCCCTGCAAGTAAGTTAGACCTACTCCCCTTCTTCTCCTCTTTCTTTCCCCGCTTCCAATTTAGTCAATTAAACCCTCGACCGCTCCTGTTCACCCTCATCCTCTCCGCCTCCGACCACCCTCCGGCGAGCCGCTCCCATCACCTCAGCGACCCACACGGCTCGCCGACCACCGCAGAACCTCCGCCTCCTCACCCTGATCCTCTTCCGCCCCTCCACTTCCCACCAAACACCCTCTGCAGATCCACCGAACACACCCACTTCCTCGCTCACAGTTTGACCTAGGACGACCTGTTAGCTCAACCTCGCCCCCTGCAGACCCCCTGACCACCTTCGCCGTGCCACGGCGAAGGTCCCCCGCCTGTCTGATTTGGCCGAAAGGCCGTTCTATTGATTTCAGGTTCCAGGCCTTGACCGCCATTGGCGAGGAAGCTCGAAGCTTGCTTGAGGTTGCTCCAAGCCTAGATATCCCAGGTTGAAGACCTAGGCTGCGCGAAAGAGTCTTGCGCACACACCCTGGCCCTCAATTGGAGTTGCGAGCCTCAACAGCTGTTGCAATTGGAAGCACCATCCCTACTGCAGGCGTGAGAGAAAAGGGGTGCGCGGATAGTCCCACCTCGGGAATTTCTGAAGCCACACACCCACATAAATTGCAAAAGTGCCACCATCTGTTTGCCTCAGTTACCACGGGGTGAGGTCCCTCTCACCCGACCCGACCCGGCCTCGTCCGTGACCACGCTCCGCGGACCTGGCCCGACCCGATTAGACTGACCTGCACTCCTCGCCCACCACGCACGCCGGTGGGCCTGGACCCGGGCCTGACCCGAACCCGATTACCCGGTAGCGCTCTGGGAGAGCTTCCGAAGAGTGATTTCAGAGAGAGAGATACGCGGGGGAGGGGGGTAGAGTAGGTTTTTGCCTCTTGACGAAAAAACTCTGAAGTGTGCAGGCCAAAGAAGAAGAAGCAGACCCGCTGAAGAAGAAGGAGCTGCTGCACTGTAGCAAAGGCATCGTTAAGTCGTCTCAGCACCGGGGCAGACGACGGAAGGTCAGCAGCCAGAGCAGGAAAGAAGACAGGCTGAAGAAGAAGGAAGAGCAACGGCCAACGCGAAAGAAGAAGAAGAGAGGTCAAGGCAGGTGAAGACAAAGAAGAAGAGAGGTCAAGGCAGGTGAAGACAAAGAAGAAGAAATGAAGAGAAGCAAGAAGCAAGAAAAGAAGAAGAAGATCTGAAGAAAAAGAAAGAAAGAAAACAAGGAAGAACAGAAGACAGAAGAAGAAGAGCACGAGGGGAAGATCTGAAGAAAGCAGAAGAAGAAGAAGAAGAACAGGAAGAACAAAAGCCAAAGAGGAGATAAGACAAAGAGGAAGAAAGAAGAGAAGAAGAAGAAGCCAAATTTTCATCTCTCTCTCTCTCTCTCTCTCTTTATTTTTGTAATAGAACTTGTATATCTCTAGAATACAACTTGCTCCCTGAGTTCGACCTCGGGAACTCTTTTATTTTTCCGAGTAAAAAATTTTTATATGAAACGTTGGTAACAACCGGCTTTACTACAACGTTATAACAGAACCGACGTCTTTCACCAGGCCTGCGGTTTTGTGGTGTGTAACCTAAGACCAAAGTGTCGGACAATGGGTTGATCTAATTCATTAAAATCCGGTGTCCATTTATAGTGCAGCTCAGAAAAATAATCAGTTATTTTGAGCTTGGGTTGCACATGAAAGATATTGTAAGGGTCTTGGTAAAATGTTGGTGGTTTTAGGTCAATAGGAACCCTTAGATTCAAACTTGTTTTTCCCTCAAAATTAGCCTCCCAAATTTTCATTTCAACATTCCTATCCTCCAACATCAAGTGCTCAGGTTCCAGGACCTCTAGCATACTGTTCACCCCATAAGATTTACCCAAGTCCAAAAATCATTGCTAACTCAGAATTGACTTGGGTACAATGATTTCCAAATCAAAATCAATCCCTTTGGGGTGTGGTTGAGGAATGGGGCTATTGATTGAATCTTCTAGTAAATGAGGATTCGAATCCTCCATGTTTGCCCCAACCGAATCCAAATATTCAATAATTGGGCTATCAAACGGTTTGAAATACTCCTCGAGCCCGATTGTCTCACTAGAATCCTTTTCCTTAAGTTCAAATGAGACTTCACCCTCAAAATCAAATAATTCATGATCCTCATTTATATATGTCTCAAAATCAATTGTCATTTCCTGGTTCAAAGAGACATATTTTTCCTCGCTCCCTGGCTTGGGGATCATGGGAGAATCAATCGATTCATCCTCAATGGGTTGCTCTAGCCCAACCTGGTCATCCCTGGTTTCAAAATATGTATCCCCCCAACAGGTGCCTGAGCGGGTTCAGACATTGGCTCTCCTGAAGGGGGTTCATCTTGAGAATCATCCCAAGATTTGACTAGGGCAGCCACAAATTTCATCCTCAACCTCGATAATTTCCCAAGAAGAAACTCACCCAAGCCCCTATCCCTAACACTTTGGAGCAAATCCAATAAAGAGCTATTTAGCTCATTAATCATTTTTATCATAGGATTCAATGCTTCAGTGCATGGTGTTGGCTGGGCTTCTAAAGATTGTATGGTGTTCCTCAAGTTAGCCAACACCCTATCTTGGATCTGGTTCACCTGAACTGATTGGTTCGGCTCAGGGTTGGGTGGGTTCGGGTTAAATATAGGGGAGTCAAGATGTCGAGGTTCTCGGGTCCCTCCCTGATAGTAGGTCATTCTAGGTTGTTCAAAGGATGGCGATGACCTATATTCAGTGAATACTGGTGAGGGTAGGTGTTATAATCATTATATCCTTCCAGATTGTAGATCGGGTTGTTTTGGTCATCAAAGGATGGAGATCCATAATCATTATAGGTTTGGGAAGGATAGCAATCATAGTCTTGTTGTCTAGGGTTAGGCCCTGGACATTAAGGTCCAGATTCGTATCCCCAATCAAAGTTATCCTGGATAGTGGATGGGTAATTACAAGTCAAGTCGGGATAGTAATCATCTTGGGGATAAGTGGTGGTAGGAGGATAGGATTGGAAATGTGTGTAAGATGTCGAAGGGTACATGGTGAAGTAAGGAGGGAAATCAGAAGAGCAAGAAGGATCCCTACAATACAACCAATCAACCCTGTCCTTAGGTGGGTTAGCCTAAAGACCTATAGACTCCCAAGACCCATCTTGAGATTATAAATGATTCGGTCTACTTTTATCCGGTCAATCCAACCAGTTAGAAGGAGGGATTGGGGAGAAGGTTCTTCCATTGGTTTACACCTCCGGTTCCTAGTGTACCCCTCAGCTGTGGTCGTTTGACGCTACTCCCCTAGTTAGACATCAGATGGGCTAGCAGAAGTAGATTAATCGAAAAAAATCTTAGTCTGATCCCCGAAGAGCGAATCAATCCTTAAGGCCAACATCTACTCAGTTTTAATTAGGCTTGGGATGATTGTGCTCTTGGAATATGATGGGCCCTTTAGATGGGTTGTGCCCTTAATGATCTGTTAAAATGTGTGTGTGTGCACAGCCAAGGTTTGCAAACAAGGTTATTTGATAATGTGTCTTTTAGGGTTTAACCTTGTTTAGTAGCTTTTAGGGTTTAATCTTAGGTATATTCAATCAAGTTTAGGAGAACACTCTAAGTTTTGCAAGCACTGGTGATGATACATTTCTTTAGAAATTAGAGAAAAAATGTGGAGTGCCTGGTTTAGCCCTAGGAATCAACACTAAGTGGCAAGCTACTTGATGAATCGCTTTTAATTTGAGTGGTGCGGCCCAAACAAATCAATCAATTGGCCTATCTGCACCACATATTAAGGCACACAATGTCTTAGCCTAATCAGATTTCTACTCGCTTATTTGTTTTGAGTTGAAGTGAACTGGGTCTACAGGTTAGATCTCGGTTAAGTGGTAGAATCAAAGTAGAGTGGTGCGCCTTAAGTCGAGAGTTGTGGGTGTTAAGGTGTGTCTCTTTCAGAAAATCCTACAATCAGATAACACTTTTCTTTTTTTTTTTATTTATGTGGATGGTGAGGTGAGTGGAGGTGGAAAACAAACAACCAAATCTATCCTAGGGTTTATAAAAAGCACCTAAGTTGATTTGGGTTTGAGTTATTAGGTTATGGAATGAAAACTAAGGTGGGGGTGGTGTGGGGGACACTTACAGAACCTTCATCCACACTTTTCTCTGATCTAACCGCTTTGGCCCACCTCGGAAGAGTACCTGCAATCACAGTAAGATCAAAGAAAAAGTGAGATAAAAGTTAAGTAAGGCGGAAAAAAAAACATGGAAAGAAAAACCAAAGAGCATTGCCTCCCCAGCAACGGCGCCAAAATGATGTGGGTGCGCTTCACGAATTAAAAATTAGGGTTCGGAGGACCCGTCGTCGTAGCTTGCAAAACACATCTATCAAATAAAATTTATACCAAAACTCCAAGGGAGTCCTGGGTCGAACACAGGGAGGCGAACGCTTGGTTTTATGAAATCCGTGCTTCACTTTTATTTCTTTTTTGTCATTTTTATCTTTTCTAATTTTTTTGGTATTTTTAACAAGCAAGAGATTAAGTCGATGAAAACTTTATCTACTTGCAAAAATATAAGAGGGAGAGGGAGAGAGAGAGAGAAACAATCATCTATTCATGAACAACTGTTTGTTACAACTATTAAAGCAGGAAAACTACACTACAAAAGCGTAAAAAGATAGAAAGAGGTGAGAGAAATCCCCCTCGATGGTTGCTCGAAGGATGACTCATCTGACGTCACCTGGAGGAAGGTGGTGAGGAGCGGGACGAAGGACGACGGAGCCAAAGGACGGAGGATGGGGCAGGACGGTGTTGTGGCGAGGATCTTCTTCCCGAAGGGTGGTGAGAGGATGGCCATGGAATGCTCCACGAATGGTGATGAGAAGTGGGAAAACTATTTGGTTTTCTAGTCTAGAGGAGAATCCCGGGCTTGGGACAAGCTCTCTCTAGAGCCTTGGAGGTGGTGAGAGGAAGAAAGGAAGAGATAAAGAAAAATGGGAGGGGTAGGGTTCCTTTTATAGTGGAGGAAAGAATCAAATTCGTATATAGGACATTTGGCAATGGTCATATGTTGCTGAAGATTCGTCGCAATCGTCACTGAAGATAGCCCATGCGCCCATTCACTGCTGCGCTGGCACGCACATGTCGCATGCCTCCACGCACACACCCACGTGCGCTGCCGCTTCTCGTGCGTGCCTACGCGCATGCACGTGTACACCTGCACTGCTGCATGCCTGCATGTGCATGGGCGGCCTGGGTTGCGCCACGTGGTGCGATCTGGGTCGTCCATCTTCTTTCTGTTGTAGGGGCTGCTACAGAGGTCGAATTGAGTCGATTTTCATGTCGTTGGGCTACGATCGTCGACTTGAATCCATCTGCTGGGTCGGATTTGTCGTTTGAAGCTATGAATTACATCACCTAGTCCCTTGGCCGTTGATCTTCCTCGGATTGCATATGGTGCTACGAGACTCTGATCAAGGCGATTTTAGAGGCATTGGACTCCGATCATCGTCCTGATCAGATCTGTACAATCGGAATGTCAATCCGAGGCTCTGAAATAAATCTCCTCTCCTTACCACGAAAAGGACACAATTAACCTAAAATATACACAACTACTATAAATGTAGAATGATGCATGCTATGCAATATTTATAATATGGAATACAAATCTAAGCCTAGGAACATGCATAAATAGACATTTTAACCTAAATAGATGTGTCTATATCACACATGTTCAAGTATTTTCGTCTAGAAATCAAGAAAACTATGGAGTGCCTGGCTTGACCTAATTATTGAATCCTATGGGGAAGCTACAAAATGAACCGCTTTTATATTAGGTAGTGCAGCCCAAACAATTCAATCAATCAGCTCAAATGCACCACCGATTAAGGCACACAAAAAGGTGGTTAACCTAATATGATTTCTACTCTTTTATGTGTTGAATTCGTGTACCGGGTCCACAGGTCGGAATCTCGGTTGAGTAGATGAAAATCAAGTCAGGTTATGTGCCTCTGATGTGGGTGCATAAAGTGTGCAAATTGATTCATCCCATAGAAAGTATCTCTTTGTTTTTTTTTTATAAAATGTAGGGGTGCGGTGGATGAAGGTGGCAAACAAGACAAACAATTCTATCCTAGGGTTTATGCAAACACCTAAATAGATTAAGTCTTAGTTATGGGTGTGGCGAAATGAAACTAGTGGAGGGAGAATGTGGGGGACACTTACAAAACTCTCTACCCGTACTTTACTTCGGTCTACCGCACTTGGATCTCCGTGCTAGGGTAATTGCAAGAGAGTAGATCAAAGACAAGTGGGGTATTGCTATGTAAATGCAAAGAAGAACAGAAAATAATAAAATAAATTCCGTTGCCTCCTCAGCAACGGTGCCAAAATGATGAGGGCGTGCTTCGCAAATTAAAATCGAGGTTCGGAGGACCTGTCATCGTAGCTCGCAAAATGCGTCTATCAAAAAAAATTTATAACTGAAACTTAGAAAGTGAGTCCCGAGTCGAACACGGGGAGGCGAACATATGGTTTTATGAAATCCGCGTTTCGCTTTATTTCTTTTTATCATTTTTATCTTTTCTTTTTTTTTTTTGGTATTTTTATCGGGTAAGAGATTAGGTTGATGAAATGTTATCTACTTGCAAAAATATAAAAGAGAGAGGGAGGGAGAGAGAGAAACAATCATCTATTTATCAAGAATTGTTTGCTACAACTACGAAAGCGGAAAATCTACACTATGAAAGCATAAAAAGATAGAAAGAGGCGAGAGAAATCCCCCTTGATGGTCACTTGGAGGACGACTCACTTTGACGTCGCCTGAAGGAAGGTGGTGAGGAACGAGACGAAGGAAGATGGAGGGAGGGGCAGGATGATGTCGCGGCAAGGATATTCTTCCCAAAGGGTGGTGAGAGGACGACCACGGGATGCTCCACGAATGGGGATGAGAGGTGGGAAAACTATTTTCTTTTCTACTCTAGAGGAGCATCCCGGGCTTGGGACAAGCTCTCTCTAGAGCCTTGGAGGTGGTGAGAGGAAGAAAGGAAGAGATGAAGAAAAATGGGAGGGGTAGGGGTCCTTTTATAGTGGAGGAAATAATCAAATTCGTATATAGGACATTTAGTGATGTTCATAAACGTCGCTGAAGATCCGCTACAAACGTCCTTGAAGACAGCCCACGTGCCCATGCTGCCACTGAGCCGGCGCGCAGTCCGCGCATTGTGTTGTGTGCCTCCACATGCTATGTGCCTGCATGTGCATGTGCACCCGTGCTGCTATGCATGTGCGGTTGCGCATGCGTGCGCATGGGTGGCTTGGGTTGCGCCATGTGGCGTGATCTGGGTCGTCCATCTTCTTTTCGTTGTAAGGGCTGCTACAGAGGTCGGATTGAGTCGATTTTCACGCCATTGGGATGCAATCGTCGACTCAAATCCATCCACATGGTCAGATTTGTCATTTGAAGCTATGAATTATGTCACCTAGTCCCTTGGCCGTTGATCTTCCTCGAACTGCATATGGTGCCACGGGACTCCAATCGAGGCGATTTCCAAGGCATTGGACTCCAATCGTCATCTTGATCAGATCTGTATGGTCGGATCATCAATCCAAGGCTTTGAAATAAATATCCTTCTCTCCTAACTAAAAAAAGGACACAATTAACCTAAATTATATACAACTACTCTAAATGCAGAATGATGCATGCTATGCAATATTTCTACATCAGACGGGTTAGGATGGCAGCATCCCGTGTTGTCTAGCATCTACTAGCTGGTCCAGTTGTCACGTCAATTCTGTCCTCAATAGATTCATTTCTTCCTTATGTCTTAGATTCATCTCTTTCATTTCTTTGAGGACCAGGCTCAAATCAGTGGGCTGGTTTTCCTGAGTAGGTTGTGGCTGGTACGTGCATGGTTGTGTGTACCTACTAGGTTGCCCATAAGTGTTTGGTTTAGTCAAGTTAGGACCCTGGACGGGTTTCTGACTTGACCAAGCAAAGTTAGGATGGTTGCGCCATCCCGGGTTGTAAGTGTTTTAATAAGGCTCATTTCTAGTGTAACCCTAGAGTACATTCATATCCTCAGGATAACTAGGTATCAGGTTTCCTAGTTCAAAATTCGAGGGTATTAATGTCCCTCCTTGGTACCCAGAAAGAGATGTGTCCAAGCATAGTTGGCTCATAGGTGGAGCCATTGTTAGGTCATTAATGTTGTGCACTGATTCCTGACCTAGTGGGTTGGGGAATTGGTTGTGGGTTTAGGCACTCCTTGGGTAGGCATAGGATTTAATGTAGATTGTATACCTAAGGAACTCCCACCTTTTAGAAGATTATCCAATTTCTTATCCAAATTCTCCACATTCTTTCCCACGAGTTCCACCTTGTCTAATCGCTGTGCAATAGCTCTAAATCAACCAAGTTTGAATTATTGTTAACTTCATAAACTCTGCTTCTTGGTTGATTAGCTTTGTTAAAGGCGGACATTGAGGCATTGTTGAGGGAATTTTCACTCATATTCTCATACAATTGAAAGGCTCCCTCAGCATCTCGACTTAGGAAATTGCCCCTACATGCCACATCAACAAAATTCTTTAGATTATCACTCAACCCATAATAGAAAATATGGGCCAAGTGCCACTTCAGAATCCCATGATGAGGGCATTTCCTAGTTAAATCATTGAACCTCTCCCAAGACTCATGTAGTTGTTCCCCAGGGTTTTGCTTAACGGTTTTTATGGCATATCTAAGGCCATTAGTTTTTCCTACGGGGAAGAATTTATTTAGGAGTATGCTTCTCAGGTCTTCCCAAGTTAGGATTGGTCTACCAATTATTCTCAACCAATGTGTAGCTTTATCTTTCAGGGAGAATGGGAACATCATCATCATTAGGGTACCTTCATTCATGTTCCTAGGGCTAAAGGTTCTTCCTATGTGCAGGAGCTCTTCAAGGTGGTGGAAGGGGTCATCTGATTCATGGCCATGGAAGTGGGGAATCAAATTAATTATCTGAGGTTTGAGTTCAAAATCTTCCCCATCCTGAGGTACCCTAACAAAGGGTTCAGGTTGGGCATTAGGAGGGTTATAAAAGTCATGGAGGGGCCGGTCTTCCCTTCCGTTTTGGAGTCGAGTGATGGCCTGCACTCTGACTTCCATCTGTCGATCATGATGCTAGCCCTGCTTAGTGATCTGCCTTTGTAAGAGAGTCATAGGATCCAGATTTTGTTCATCAATCTCTTCTTCCTCGTGATGACTAGCCATTGTAGAGGATTTAGATTCAGATCCTAGATAAATATGTCTTCTCCTAGGATTTCTTTCTAATGGTGGTAGCAAATCAGGATTTTGAGATCTTTTATCTTGCATGCACTAGAAGAATGTCTGTAGATGAGAGAGAAGATAGATGAGAGAAGCCCCCACCCACTTAATGCAAGCAATCAAACTGGTCCTTCGAGTGTCAACCCTAATTAGACCTGATCTTGGCTCCCCAAAACACGACTGGGTTAGATCAACTCTTGAATTACTTGGCTGGCTAGAAGGGTGAGACCCCTTAGGACACCTTGCACATCGGGACACCACTAAAGGTTAACGCGGTTACTTCACTGACCTTTCTTGTCACCAGTGGGTCCAAGTAGACAAGGCCTTGAACTTAACCCAATCTAGTTTCAAGTCCCTAAGTCTATTGTCCTGCCTAGGGCGTGTCTACTCAGTTTTAAGCTTTGGTTTGATGTGCTTTGGGAATATGATGGACATTAGGGGGTGTTTGCCCTTAAAGTTGATTTTGAAATGTGTGAAGTGCTGAGGCAAACAAGGTTCACAAGCAATTTCTTATGATGAAGTATCTTTTAAGATTCAAATGCTTATGTTAATAAATTTTAGGGTTCACTTGATTAAATAATTTCAATCAAGGTTCTAATGAGGCACACAAAGAGTTTTGCAAATCTCAATTTGTTTGATAGATTTCCTCTGAGTATGGAAATGCAGGTGTGCTCTATCCTTAGCATGAAATTCTAAGCGCAGATAGTTCTAGATGTTCCTTTAAGTCAAAAATCAGATGAGTGGTGTGACCCAAGTAATGCAATCAATTTTTCTTCTTGCACCACTAAATAGGCACTTAGAAAATATTTTTCAAGAATTTTTAATGCATGTTTTCTATTTTTTTCAAATTTCCACTGTACTGGGGGTTTTGTAGTCTATTTTGACCCCTAGTTTGTGATCAAATAATTAGGGCAACCAAATATGTAATAAATATTTTTCATAAATTTTTATAAAATTTTTGACTTTCTCAGAAATTCAGTGCCTCAAATTTTACTTAAATCAGAGTTGTATAAAAATTCTTATGATATTTTAAACTTTGAAAAATTAGGAACAATAACTGAATTGATAACAGATTAGTGTGCAAATTTTCAAAAATTTTTTGTAACTCCGATTTGCACAAATTTTGGATATGTTATTTCTGACTTTAAATTCCATGTCCAGTCAAAATTTGATAAATTTTGGATGTGCGAATCTTCAGGAATTGAATTTTTAAGATAAAACTTTATTTTAGCCCGAAAATCAAGAGAGAATTTTTTTTTCAAACAAGCAAATTTCAACTAATCCTAGGGTTCAAGCAAATTCTAAACTTTCTAAATTTAACTAATCTAACCTATAGGTACTTACTTGAGATTTGAACCTGTACTTTCTCTACTGTCGTGTTTGGTTCAGAATTCTTTCTTGCACACACGAAATCAACGAAAGAAGTAGCGAGTTAGAAATCTCAAATACGCATCAAAGAAAGCTTTAAAAATTTCCATTGCCTCCCTGACAATGGTGCCAACTTGTTTGGTGCGTAATTCGCATTTTAAATGATTCTTTAGTTGTAGTATAGCGTGAAAACACGATGACAAATAAATTTCTATAAAAAAAATTGGTGAGTACCGGGTCATTCGCAAGGAGGCAATCTCGATTTTTAACGGAAGCTTTTCAAAAAACTAGTTCTAACAGGTACTTATATATGTATATATATATATAAAGAGCACATATCAAGCATTCAGAATATCAGAATTTTATTGCATTCATAAACGGTTTTCAAAGTAGAAAGTACTATGCTAAAGAGAGAGAGCAGATAGATAGAAGGAGAGGGAGATAGAGAGATAGAGAAAGAAAGATAGAAAGTGTAGAGAGATGACGCCGCTTGTAGGATGCTTGTGCGAGGTGCAGCAGCACCTTAGATCCAGAGTGCAGAGACAAAGTTGCAGAGGGATGGAGAATTGCAGAGAAGATGGTAGAAGAGATCTAGAGTTGATGGGAGAGAGATATGCTTCAATTGGGGGGCCTTGGGTCTTCTTTTATAGTTTTGATGGAGGGAAAAAAGGGTATTTTGGCCTTAAAAACGTCAACGGCTTTGATTTGGCCTCAAAATACCTTCATTTGCACCTAAAATGCTTGGCTTCGCTCTGGTGGCGACACGTGGCAGTTGCTGCGTCATCGATCTTCAATCGCATGGCTCTGATTCCTCCTCACGCATGTGCTTATCTTCTTTACTCACCGCTCGCCTTCAAAACCTGCATCAATGTCAGCCATTGATTGCGTAGCAATCATAGGTCTTAATTGACCTAGATTAGGCTAGAACTTAGCATAAGTTAGGGAAATTCATGCACGCATAAGCATTGTTTGCATCTTTACTGCTTTACTTTAGCTACGCATAAAATAATGTTATAATGTGCTGATTAAGTATATTATGTCGATTGCAGGCAATAAGCAGATCTGGAGCTGGATCTGGAGCAGGATCTGAAGCTGGATCTGAAATAACGGGAGCTGTAGCAGAGCTGGAGCAGAAGGCCTAGTTTAGAAGTAGGAATAATAATGCAAGGGGGTTAAAGGATTTCTATTCTATTAAGTAGAAATAAAGCAGTAAAATGTGAAGAGCTTAGGTCCATCCTTGCCCTAGGATAGCCTAGAGACCTCCCCAAGTCTTAGCCACCCTTAGATTAGGTCACCGCACCCTAGGAAGCCCTAAAACCCTAGTTCCAACCCTTCTCTGGATGCCCAGATAAGTTTTAGGACGTCCAGGACCCTTAGCCAACTCCCACACACTTCAAACCCACTTCTGCAGTGTTATTGGACGTCCAGACACTTTGTCAGATGTCCAATTTCTGCAGAATACCCAAAATAGAACCCGAAATCCTTCCTGACTCTGATTGGATGTCCAGACAACAAGTCTGGACTTTTGATTTTTGAGTATAAGACGTCTGATTCTATTATTAGACGTTTGATACTGCTCTCCAATTCCTATTTTGAGATTTAAGCCTTGATCTTGGATCTCTAGGTCCCTAAACCCAATTCCCAACCCCATAGGAACCTAAATTAAGGTGCCCTAACCCTAGTACATCACCTATAGACCTCCCTAAGGACCTAATTAGATCCTCACTAAACCTAATTGACTTCAATCTTAGTCAATTCCATCAGCCTATTCAATTGGACTCATTGAGTCCAATTGAGCCCTGATCTCAGCACACACTGTCCAATTGGAATCAGTGAGAGTCCAATTGACCTAGACTTAAATTAATTGATTTGTTTTACTCTTAATTAAGTTTCCATACACCCAATTAAACTTGTATTAAGTTTAATTGCACTTTACCTTAGTGGATTAGGGTTTATAACCCTAATTTGAGACATACCTTGACGTAAACCCACTAGAACCTAACCTAATCAACCTAGACACCTAACTTTTGACCCACACACACCCACACACACCATCCATAGGAAAATACCTACCTTAGAGTTCTCTAGAACTCTCTACCATTTGTGATTGCCTTGGTTGCCAAAAATAGCAACCAAGAGCCATTCAATTTTTAGATCCACATTTGGTGGATCTAAAAACCACCATCCACCCTCTCTCTCTCACTCTCCCATGAGCTCCCACCGTAGGCCTCTCTAGAGAATTACATAATTCTCTAGAGAGCTTCCCTTAGGTCTATAAAAAGACCCAATGGGTAGCCATTTGCACCCATTCACTTCCTTGACATTCATTCCACTTAGGCTAGCCACTTCCATCTCCGCTCCATCTCCACGAGTTGAGCACCACCATGGAGGCCACCATCTCCAAGCTAGGAAGCTGGATCAGCTCCCCAACCTCTCTCCAAGGGTCGGCCTAAGCTCCATTGGCCGCCCCTCCTTCTCTCAGCCACTCAAAGGCCATCGGAGACCACCTTCGAATGCCCTTCCTTCTGCTAGATTAGTAGTTTAGCTTTTCGTATATTTACTGCTTTTATTTACTGCTTAGTAGTATAGTCTTACTTCTCCCCCAATGATGCATGCGAAATCCCCCCATCTATTCTTGTATGCAATCGTTTTCTGGTAGCTAGGTTTAATTTTCAAGCATTTATGTACAAGCTTTCCTTTACGTTTTATGTTGCAAACGACTCTCCCGCTGAATGAATGAAAAATGCTTTTATATATATATTTGTCTCTATCTGTTTGAAATCACCATGAGCTTAATAATTTTCATTCTTTTTGTGTGATTCAAGTTGCCTGTTTCCGATTCCTAATATTCTTGTAACTAAGCATGTCATACCTAAATACGTAATAATCACGAACTGGCATGCGATTCTAAAAAAAGTAGAGTAAGATCAATTTCAAAAGTAAAAGCAACGCCTCCCAGAGATGAACGACTGGGACTCAAGTCTTGTTATTTTTACAAAACAATATCTTTGTTGGATCGTATTTCGCAACTATACTACGACGCTTTTATCAAAAATACGAGCTATGATTTTTCACCAACAGCCATCTGATCATAATGAGCCCTGCTACCTTAGTGTCGAAGCAAGCGTGTGAGATCATGCGTCCGCCCGTGGCTCTCTCTCGTCACACCACGTGGCCTTACGATAGCGCAATTGCGCCCACGTGTGCCTGCTTCGATTTCACGCAGTGCAGGGCTCGAACCTGCATCCTGCGCTTAAGTGCATGTGCGTGAGCCAATGTGCTACGTGAACCCTTTGTTATATATACTTGTTTGTTTGTATTTATGCTTATCCAATCTTGGCGGGCGACGTGGCACGCTCGTGGCCATTAGATGAAGATCCAACGACCCACAGCATGCAGTACGGCCTTCCTAGATGGGGCGGTGGTGAGGGAGAGGCTGTGATGGCACCACGTGGTGCCATCATGATCGTCCATCTTCTTTTCTTTGTATCTGGTGATGTAGAGCTCTGATTGGGTTATTTTTGCACCGTTGGATTGCGATCGTCAATCCGGATTCATTCGTGCAGTTGGATTCTTCATCTGAGGCTTGGATCTTTATCCTTTGGCTCCATCATCTCCATTTTTCTATGGACTGCACACGATGCTCTGGTTATCTGATCGGGTCGATTTCGGAAGAGTTGGACTCCCATCGTCGTTCTGATCAGATCTGTCCGGTCTGATCTGACATCCGTGGCTTCAAATCATTTGCGATTAAAATCATCTCACTTTTAGGTTATAAAATGACGATATTATCTATATGACTAATAAACTAATTATTATGCAAATTACGATGCCTATGAATGCATTGTTCCTAAGTTATGCTAGAATCTAGCTTGATTTAGGTGATTTAGGTTGCATGACTGTTGTGCAATCAATGAGCAGTTGCGGTCGATCATGAAAGCACTTGCTGACATGCAGCAACAGAATATTGCTATGCAACAAAGGTAGGATGCGATATTAGCTAAGATGAGAGCCCTGCTAGCACACTTGATTGCACCTCGTCAATCACATTCTTTACCATCTCAGACTAAACCTAATCCTAGGAATGTACCTGCCTAGAGGTATGTTCATTCTAATCCTCCCCAAGGCCAAGCACATGTCATATCATAAGCCTTGCATAATTTTGTTTCTTCTACAACCTTACTCAGATCAGCAACCACTTCTTCTTCCTAATCTCGATTCATCTTCCACATCTTAATCTGCATTCATTGATTTGAAGAGGTAGAAGTTGTAGATTTGTCTTGTTATATCCTTTGAACTTGGACCTTGAGCCAAGTCTTCTTATTAGATCCACATTCTCTACTTCAACCTTGTACTAAGTATTCTTATTCTGATTCACATTGATTATGGAGCCTATCTTCACCTTTAAGATTGACAATTCACATCCTTTCACTACACATCATGATTTGAAACCCTTTATTGAGCCTCAAGATTTCAGACTTGTCAATTCGATTATTTCGCTCCTATATTTTGAACCAACTAGTTTTGTGCCTAGCTAAAGGCATAAAACTTATCAAAGCTTCATTGTATATAGTTGTTTTATCTTTCTTTATGTTCCTTTCTTCCTTAGGTGTCTATCTTGGCATTCTTAGTCTACATGATTAGTCACTTTGTCCTGCATTTCACTACTTAGCCTGACTTTCCACTCTGATTTATATCAGACATGAAATTGCCCGTACAGAGATTGTATCTCCTCATTCTGACTTCCTACCATCATCCTTGTTGAATTTAGTGAAATGTAGAGCATGCATTTGTAGCCACCTTAATCATCTAATGAGGACATTGCATCATTTAAGCATGGGGAGGTGTAAATGGTGAAATCAATTACTGGAATGCAATTATAAACACAACCTTTAGTGTATATAGATAGTATTATTGAAAAACAAAAAAAATTGAAAAATTTTGAAAAGTTTTAAAAAAATTACAAAAAAAAAAACACAAAAAAATGTTAAAAATAAGAATTCCAAAAATACAATAAGGGACCAATTTTATACTCATTGTTGAGGGAGAACTCGAGCATAGTTTGAACGAGGAATAAAAATTCTTGTAAGTGTTTAACTATGATCTTAAAGCTTAACCAAAAATAGAATAAATGTTTATGGACATTCAACCTTTGCTGGTTAGACTTTCCGGGCCACATAAGCTTAATTTGCTTAGACTTAGGCTTAATACACTTAAGCTTTGATAGGATAGACTAAGATCTCTTCTAACTTAGGACATATTCTTGTACTTGAGTCACCAGTACATGATTCATTGGTTTGCCTTTGTTTAAGAGTTAAAGTAACTTTGGTTTACACTACACAGAATTGGGAAAGATCTGATGAACATAAGTCTCAACCCTAGTGTTCATTAGGGAAGGTGGAATCCTTACCTGAGTGTGCAGGTAGACTCTTTGTGTCTGTCTTTAGTCTTGTGTCTAGAAGAAACTCTGTCTACCAAAGTACTCACCCACCAAATAAGTGTTCTCCACCTAATAAAGTTGGAGGAGACATACTAACATTTGCTTTTAGAAAAAGAAGAAAAATCAGAAAAATGAGAAAAAGCAGAAAAAAGGAAAGAATAGAAAAAAAGTCCTTCTTTTGAATAAGTCAGTATGTTCTCCAATTCGTATTGTAAATACTTCCACCAAAAAGATTTTTCAATGTGCATTACAAATGCCCTAAGCCTCCACCAAAAATTCTTTGAGCCAAACACAATAAGAGATGGGTTTGAGTCTTTAGTTATTTTGAGAGTCGATTCAAAAACATGAGCTGAGCCTGAGATCAACCTGAACTTAAAAAGAAGTGAAATCTAGGATTTGAGTCATAGTGTTCATCTGATTAGTCTTGATTATACATTAAGCACAACCATAACTTCTTAGCTTTTGAGCTTGGTAAAACCCTCTGAATCCTAGAAATCGCACTTAAGGTTTAAATATCAAGAGTCCTTGTTGGTTGAGAGATGGTCTAGGTTATGTAAGTCTTGAGTTCTGGTAGTCTTCCTAAACAACTGGTTCTCACAATATCCACTACATAAACACAATTGGCTTGTTACAGAAAATATTTAGTGTAAAGATCATCTCTAAACACTTAACATTTCAAATTGGTTAAATAGAAATCTCATCACACTTACCTACTTGATATTACATTGCCTAGCACTTAATGAGTTGTTTGCTAAGGGACTAGCAAAACCTAAGCATGGGGGTATCATAAGGTGTGGTTCATCATAGCTAAAATGCTCAAGATAAGCTAGAAACTAGGTTAAGCACTATCTTATTAACATGATAAATGAGTTAAGTTTGGGAATTAAGGAAAATAACCTAAAACACTCAATTTGTGCTAAAAACGCATAATTAGATCGTAGTTGAGAGATTATCTATTAAATATGTAAATGAATGATCTGAATGCCAATTGAACAAAATTTGAGCTTGAAACTATAAATCAATGTTTGGATTATGTTCTTTTATGTTCAATTCATTTGCCATAAAAAGTACATTGCATTTGGACCTTGTATTTGATGTTTTTCATTTAGGTCTTTATACAAAGAACCTTCAAATTCTCTCATCAAAAGGTTGTCAAGGGTCACTTTGCAAGATTTCAAGGACCTTCTGGTTGCAATTTAGTCCACTTATAGGCTTCTATGCAATTTGTGCACCATTTCACTTCGTGGGTTGATGTATAAAAACACCATTTCACTTCGTGGGCGTCTCTTCTTCACACACTGTTCCTGCCGTAGAACTCAAGCTACCTCCACCATCCATCCTTTGCTTCGTTGATTCAATAGTTGATCTCCATCACACTTAATTATGGAGCCGGTGCACACACCTTCGAGCCGATCTCTATGTCTCATTCAAGGGCTATGATTCATCTCCAATCTTTCTTACACTCTTCATCCTCCTCATCCACCATTCACACCTAATGTTCCATGGCCCACTGATGTGGTGAGCAGAGCACCCCCAATGCCTATATAAGAAGCATCCCTGAACTCCTACGATCTCGATTAGCTCCCGCCCCCTGATTTGAGCCCTTCGTCCATTCCCCCAGCCCCAATTTTTCCTTCGTCACTGGTGGTGACAGCAATGGTTCCTTCCCCATTCAATCACCATCGACCGACGGCTGGTGGATCTGGGACACCATCTTCTTCTGCTGGAACCTTCTCCCCTTCTTCGCCATTAGCCAGTGATAAATGAGATTTCATACACAAAATGTTTAAGTTAGAAACCCATTATTGTAGTGCATAAAATTCCACCATTAGATAAATTTAACCAAAACTCTGGTGAGTCTTGAGTCGAATATGGGGAGGCAAACATTTGATTAAAAATTGCATTTAGAATTATTATTATGAAGCAGAGTAGCTGGTGGAAATTAATCTATGTGAGCTAAACTCCTTAAAGAATAAATAATAGAAGAAAGAGAGAGAATAATACAAAGAAAGAGAAAAATAGAGAGAGGATGAACAAATATTTTATAATCATAGAACCATGCCCTTTACATCTACTTGTAAAATTAAAACTACATTAGAAAGTAGTAAAAAGATAGGGATGAGAAAAATCCTCCTCGACGGCTGCTTGGAGGATGAGCCGCATTGATGGAGTGCCTAGAAGATGGTGGTGAGATGTTGGATTAGGGAGAATAGAGTTGGAGTGCAGAGGAAGAAGCAGGGCAGCATCGCAGCGAGATCCAATTCCCGAATGGTGGTGAGAAGACAAGCATGGGCGCTCCATGAATGGGATGGGAAGAGAACAAAATTTTGATTTTTACTCTAGAGGAGCATCCCGAGTTTGGGACAAGCTTCTTTAGAGCTTTAGAGAGGGTGAGGGATGAGAGGAATTAATAAAGAATGATGAAGGTGTGGGCTTTTTTTATAGGCTTTTGGATGGTCATTTTAGGTCATTGGGATCGTGTGTTCATGGCATGAGACAAGGGCCATGCCTCATGCTCCCACATTCGCATGTCTGAAGAGTGTGTGCTACATGCACCAATTGATTTCCTACCATATGCCGCTAGCCCATCACACCCTCAGATCCGAAGGCAACGCTCATCACACCCTCAGATCGCTCCAAATCAAAGATGTGCGCTAGAGACATCTTAAGCTACTAGGTCTTCACATGCGTGAAGGAGGCTATCACCGACTAACTAAGAAGTTAACCAGTGATTCCATGAGTCAGTCGGTTGCACACTTGAGAGATGCCTACCCCCAGGTGACCGACGCATTTATCACTTAGCTGGTCACCCGACTGGTGCACGACCACCTGGACATGTGGCCATTGATTGTTAGATCAACAGTCTAGATTCTCCAGACTATTGTAGGAGTTGCGGAGGTCAGATTGAGATGATTTTTGCGCTGTTGAGCTGCTAGTGTTGATCTGAACCTAGCGTGCTATTGGATTTATCATCTGAGGTCCATATTTTTACAATCTTACCCCCTTACCTCTGATCTTTATCAGATTGCATCTAATGCTCCAGAAGTCTGATTGGGGCGATTTCAGAGGTGCTAGACTTTAATCGTCACCCTGATTAGATCCATATAGTTGGATCTTCAATCTGAGGCCTTGAAATGATGTTGCCCTATCCCCTAGCTAATGATAACGTCATCATCATCCATATCTAGCTTTAATTAGTCATAATCAAGGAATAAATGCTCCTACATAACCGCCAGAGGATTATAATTCACTGCACATCCTTTCTGAGAGAATAACAAGAAAACAGGTGTAAAACTGCAGTTTTAGCAACATATCTCAATTGTAGAACAACCACAGGTTTTCTAAGTGGTCAATTAAAGGTCAAATGGTCTTAATTGTCTAACAAGTAGGTCCATGTAGACAGAAATAGGTTTTCGTGCATTTCAGGAATTAAATGACATCTGAAACCCTAAAAGTAGACCCTCTTAATCCATTGAGGTTCTGGTCAGGATAAAATTCACATAAACCCTTTAAAATTTATAGAAAAATATTCTCTAGGGTTTGGTACCTTCAATTTGACCATCAGAACCCGTCTTGACCCAAAACAGAGCCACAGATAGACTTTTGCCCTAATTTAGGTTTTTGTATAAATTACCTAGTCAAACGAGGTCAAAACCAAAATCCAACTTCACCATTGGATTCCTTAGGTTCAAATTAGATTTGTATCAAAATTTAGCCCAATTTGAGATTATTTCGACGTAGTTTGCACTTTAGTCCAAGTTTGACTTTTTTTATCTCCAATAGCCCCTCAGCTTTTGAATTCCTCACACAAAGCCCCCAACTTCTTTGTCTTCTTCACGAAAAGGTCCCTGCCACACATGAACTCCTAATCGTAAAGCTCCAGCGACAATCAACCAAGGATTTCTCCTTGATTGATTAATGAAACTTCCTCAAATTTGAATCGGATATCCCTCTTAAAATTCTCTTCCAATCAAACCAATTCTTGGGCATCAATTCCTTCCCAATCTCTCATGTGAACTCATGAGAGATTTGGGTTTCCTACTTCGACGAACCTTCAAGGGTTGAAAGCTTGGATTCCAAGCTTCATCTGCCCTGTATAGCCTATATAAAGATCCCTAGGGCCTTCCCGTCCTCTCCACGCTCAAATTTGGTCGAAAATCCCCCACGTTCCTCCCTCCTCTCCTGCCGAATAGCTCCTCGACATCTGGCGATCTTCTCTGACCTCCCTTGTCGTTTGTTTGCAATACCAGCAGTGGATTCTCCTTCCTCATCTTCCTCCACGTTGTGCCGTACCAGCTGATGCCTCTCCCTCCATTGTCCTCGCCGTTTCCTCCTCACCAGAGCCTTTGCCTTCTCCAAAGTCGGTGTACCATCGGTAAGGAAAATTTTCCCCTTTCATCTAGTTATCTTAGGTTAGATTAGTTTCTCTCCACTTTTAGGTTAGATTCCTCTCTTCTTATCCCTGTTTCAACCCCTCGACACACGCTATCACCCTCATCTTCCTCGTCTCCAGCCACTCCTCCGACGAGGCATCCCTGCTACTACGCACCTCCATCCGCCTCGTCGAAACCCTCATAAGCTCTGCCGCACCACCCTCTATAAAACCCCTCTCCTATTACGCCGGTTCCACCTCCCGAACTTCTCGATGAGCAACCCACCTCTAGACCTTCATCTTCGCCTTCGCTCCACTTCCACACTTCACGAAACACCACGAAAACACCGCTATTCATTTCCTCGCCTCACGGCGATGCTATTGAACCTTTTAACCGGGGCTTTTAGCCCGTATTTCATGTTTCAGGTATAACATCGGAGCTCCGCCACCGTTGCTCATCTTCGACCTTATTCTTCGAGCTCGAGGCCACACACGCTCTAGGTGTCTGCTCCAGGTGATGCAGGTTACTCCCAGGAACTGATCTGGAGCATCAATTGAAAGGCGCATAGCAGCAACCACATCAATTGAGGAATGACCTTCAGTTGCCAGCAGCACGATGAGAAGTGGGAGTTTAGTCCCACATCGATGGAGAGGAGCAAGTGAAGCTGCATATATTGTTTTTGTGATTGGGGCTTATCGCCTCCAACCACGGGTGATATAGACACATCTATTTAGGTTAAAATGCCTAATCATGCATGTTCCTAGGCTTAGATTTGCATTTCATGTTATAAATATTGCATAGCATGCATCATTATGCATTTAGAGTAGTTGTATATATTTTAGGTTAATTAGGTCCTTTTCATGGTCAGGAGAGAAGAAGATTTATTTCAGGGCCTCGGATGGACGATCGGACCATACAAATCTGACAAGGACGATGATCGGAGTCTAATGCCTCCGAAATCGTCTAGATCAGAGTCCGTAGCATCATACAAAGTCCGAGGAAGATCAACGGCCAGGGGGCAATGAGACATCCATATGGGCTTTGAATGAAAAATCTGAACATACGAATGGATCCGGAGCAACGATTGCAGTTCGGCAATGTGAGAATCATCTTGATTTGAGCACAGTGGCACCCCCTGTAACAGAAAGACGAATGGATGGTCCAGATGGCACCACGTGGTGCCATCCAGGCTGCCCAACATCGGCCAACATCATCCGCGACCTTCATTCCCAGCCATTGGATCTTGATTCAACGGCTAAGAATGTTCCTCCACCGCGCGTGGTAAGCCATCCCCTCGACCTTTTGGACATCTTGCAGCAGTGGTTAAGCACCTGACCCTCAAGGGAGGGGCGCAGGTTTGAATCCCCATAGCCCCCTCAATTGGCCAATTGAGCGCACATAGCACAAGTGTAGCGTAGCATGCGGAGGCACGCATGCGTAAGCGCAGCGTACATGCTAGCACCTGCACCGCAGCACCAGCATAATGCCATCGTGCGACAAGGAGCGCATGATGAGCATGCTAGAGGAGCATGAGCAACGGGCAGATCTTCAGCAATGCGGGCCTTTAGTGATGCTTGCAGCTGTCACTAACAGTCTGCGTGCGCTAGCGAGAGTTGCAGGGATCTGTAGCGACGTTTACGGACATCAATAATGACCCAGATGCGAATTCATTCTTCCTCACCCACTATAAAAGGACCTACCCACCACCATTCCAAGCCATCTCTTCCTTTCTTCCTCTCACCACCTCCAAGGCTCTAGAGAGAGCTGGTCCCTAGCCCAGGATGCTCCTCTAGAGTAAACCAAATATTTTTCCCTCCCATCATCCCCATTCATGGAGCATTCTGTGGCCGTCTTCTCACCTCCCTTTGAGAAGAAGATCCTTGCCACGACGCCATCCTGCCCCGCCCTCCACCCTCCAGCTCCGTCCCCATTCGTCCCACTCCTCACAACCTTCCTTCAGGTGACATTAGAGCGAGTTATCCTCTAAGCGACTGTTGAGGGGGATTTCTCTCACCTCTTTCTATCTTTTTCGCTTTCGTAGTGTAGTTTTCTTGCTTTCGTTGTTGTAACAAACAGTTGTTCATGAATAGATGATTGTTTCTCTCTCTCTCTCTCTTATATTTTCGTAAGTAGATTAGCTAGATAAGCAATTGTCGATCTGATCACTTGCTCTATTAAAATACCCAAAAAATTAGAAAAGATAAAAATGATAAAAAAGAAATAAAAGCGAAATGCGAATTTCATAAAACCAAACATTCACCTTCCCGTGTTCGACCCGGGACTCACCTTTCAAGTTTTGGTTATAAATTTTATTTGATAGACACGTTTTGCGAGCTACGACGACAGGTCCTCTAAACCCCGATTTTAATTCGCAAAGTGCGCCCACATCATTTTGGCATCGTTGCCGGGGATGCAACGGAATTTAGTTTATTATTTTATGTGCTTCTTTGCATTTACATAGCACTAACCCCACTTATCTTTGATCTATTGTCTTGCAAGTACCCTAGCATGGAGATCCAAGTGCGGTAGACTGGAGCAAAGTGCGGGTAGAGTACTTTGTAAGTGTCCCCCACATCCCCCCCCACTAGTTTCATTTTGCCACACTCATAACCAAGACTTAATCTACTTAGGTGTTTGCATAAATCCTAGGATAGACTTTGTGTGTTTTATTTGCCAACTCCACTCATCTCACCCCCACATATATAAAAAAAAGGGAAAAAAAATTATACTCTTCTCTTGTGGGATTTTCTGAAAACTACACACTTAACACCCACAACTTCTCACCTTAAGGCGCACAATCACATCGATTTTACCACTTAATTGGGATCTGACCTGTGGACCTGGTACACTTAACTCAACACACAAATAAGTGAGTAGAAATCTTATTAGGTTAAGACTTTTTGTGTGCCTTAATTAAGTGGTGCAATGGGCCAATTGCTTGAATTGTTTGGGCTGCACCACTCAATCTAAAACTGATCCATCAAGTAGCTTACCACTTAGGGTTGATTCTTAGGGTTGAACTAGGAACTCCACATTATTTTTGATTTTTAAAGGAAAATATCATCACCCGTGTTTTCAAAACTTGGAGTGTTCTACTAAAATCTTGATTGAACAAACCTAAGAATTAAACTCTAAAAGCTATTAAACAAGGTTAAACCCTAAAAGATACATCATCAAATAACCTTGTTTGCAAACTCGATTGTGCACGCACACACATTTGAATCAATCATTAAGGGCACAACCCATCTAAAGGGCCCATCACATTCCAAGAGCACAATCATCCCAAGCCTAATTAAAATCGAGTAGACGTTGGCCTTAAGGATTGATTCGCTCTTCGAAGCTTAGACTGAGCTAATGTCTAGCTAGGGGAGTATCGTCAAACAATCGTGGCTGGGGGGTACACTAGGAACCAGAGGCGTAAGCCAAAGGAAGAACCTTCTCCCCAGTCTCTCCTTCTAATTGGTTGGATTGACCGAATAAAAGTAGACCAAATCATTTATAATCTCAATATGGGTCCTGGGAGTTTGTAGGACTTTAGGCTAACCCACCTAAGGACAGGATTGCTTGTATTGCAGGGATCCTTTCTCTCTTCTGATTTCCCTCCTACACAATGTATCCTTCCACATCTTTCACACATTTCCAATCCTATCCTCCTACCACCACTTATCCCCAAGATGATTACTATTCTGACTTGACTTGTAATTACCCATCCACTAGCTGGGATGACTTTGATTGGGGATTTGAATCCGGACCTTAGTGTCCAGGGCCTAACCCTGGACAATACTATGATTACTATTATTCCTAGAGCTACAATGATTATACATCTCGATCCTTTGATGATCAAACCAACCCGATCTACAATCAGGAAGGATATGATGATTATAACACTTACCTTCCCCAGTATTCCACTGAATATAGGTCGCCACCATCCTTTAAACAACCTGAAACGGCCTACTATCAGGGAGGGACCCGAGAACCTCTATATCTTGACTCCCCTAGATTGAACCCAAACCCACCCAACCCTAAACCGAACCAGTCGATTCAGGTGAACCTGATCTAGGATAGGGTGTTAGCTAATTTGAGGAACACTATACAATCTTTAGAAGCTCAGCCAACACCATGCACTGAAGCATTGTAGCCTATGATCAAAATGATTGATGAACTTAATAGTTCTCTATTGGATTTGCTCCAAAATGTTAGGGATAGGGACCTGGGTGAGTTTCTTCTTGGGAAATTATCGAGGTTGAGGATGAAATTTGTGGTTGCCCTAGTCAAATCTTAGGATGATTCTCAAGATGAACCCCCATCAAGAGAGCCAATGTTAGAACTCGCTTAGGCACCTGTCAGGGGGGATACATATTCTGAGATTGGAGATGACCAGGTTGGGCTAGAGCAACCCATTGAGGATGAACTAATTGATTCACCTGAGATCCCCGAGCTAGGGAGCGAGGAAAAATATGTCTCTTTGAACCAGGAAATGACAATCGATTTTGAGACATATATAAATGAGGATCATGAATTCTTTGACTTTGAGGGTGAAGAATCTTTTGGTGAAGTCTCACTTGAACTTAAGGAAGAGGATTTTAGTGAGACAAATGGGCTTGAGGAATCTAATGAACCAGTTGATAGCCCAATTATTGAAGATTTGGATTCGGTTGGTGCTAACTTGGAGGATTCGAATCCTCATTTACTAGAAGATTAAATCAATAGCCCCATTCCTCATTCGCACCCTAAATAGCTGACTCAGAGATCATTGTGCCCAAGTCAATTCTAATTTAGCCACGATTTTTGGACTTAGGAGAATCATATGGGGTGAATGACATGCTAGATGTCCTGGAGCCTGAGCTCTTGTTGTTGGAGGATAGAATTGTTGAAATAAAATTTTGGGAGGTTAATTATGAGGGAACTACAATTTTGGATCTAAGGGTACCTATTGACCTAAAACCACCTACTTTCTACCAGGACCCTTTTGATATATTTCACATGTAACCCAAGCTTGAAATAACTGAATATTCTTTTGAGCTGAATGTTAAGAGGACATCTGAACCTATTGAACAATCTTTACCCATTGTCTGACACTTTGGTCTTGGGTTGCACACCACAAAATTGCAGGCTCGGCCCCACAAGTTTAACAATCTTAGGTTATGGGTGATTTTCATCCAGAACCTTAGAACCACTCGACCCTTGGGCATGGGTCTGCATCATAATATGGTCCACGGCTGTAGACATCTTTTGTTGATGGGTTTCAGGATCAACCTTTTGATTTTGATTCTGACCTGCACTTGTGAATTCTCAACTTCTTTGTATGTATATTATGCCTAGCTAAAGGCATTAAACTTAGCGCGTGTGTATACTCTCTTCTCTTTGCAGAGCTGACCGGATTGTCACGAAATTCAGGTGATATTCTGTTTACTCCGCCCTTTTCATGTCTTTGTTTTTACAATGAGCACATTGCATCATTTAGGCATGGGGGGGTGGAAACTTTATTCTGAAATCATTTTGTTAATTCCGTAGAATCTCTTTTAGTTTCTTTAAAAAAAAATTAAAAATTCAAAAAGATGAAAACAAGAAGAATTAGGAGAAGAGAACTTAAGCATTTGGAAGTTATTAACTTTAGAAAATGATACGAGAGGATGTAAACATTTAGACTTTTCAGGTCTTTGGGCTTAATTAGCTTGGGTGTCCACTCGAATGTGGACTTAGTCTCGAGTTCTCGCCAAGTAACTCTATGTTAAGTTAGTCAATAAATTGGGGTGATAAGCATACGACTTATCAACCCTCCCTCTGATTTGAGGGGACTTTAAGCCTAAGCATCTACACGCTTTTTGCACTAACTCACTTTTTGGCAGTTTCTTTGGAAATTGGGTAGCTAATGAACTATCAAGGGTGGTATGGCTAGCAAGTTGTCGGTGGTAACAGCTCATCGACCAGTTGTCCAAAGCCCAGCCACAAGACCATTTTCATTGTACTGCCTTTAGGTAAATCTTAGATCAGGAAAGCCACCTACTTAAAAAGAAAAGGAAAAAGAAAAATAAAATGATAGAAAAGGGAGAAAATAAAAAAAATAAACAAATAAACCATACTTCACCGCACAAGTATGGCTGGCAAGTTGTTGTGGGTAGTAGCCTATTCGCCGGTTGTCTAGAGCCCAGCTCACAAAAATGCACAATAGTTCCCAAAACATGTACGGAAGAAGTGGGGAAGTAGAATAAACTAGGGAGATATACACTAGGTTCGCCCTTGTGTTGACCGCATAAATAAAAGAAGTAGGGAGAAAACTACCATTCGAAAAGATAAACCTCTAGGCAAGGTCACCTAGTGTCGTAGAAATTCGAAGTCCGTTTTAATGGCCGCCTAGTGAGTCTTTCACTCTTTTTACTAGATGCTTAGGACTTAGAGTCCTTTTCGAGTGTTGGGCAGGTCAGGTAGCCATAAAAAGTTATCCTGGAACTCTCAAACTACAAAAGTACAAAAAAATTAGAAAAGAAAAAAAAATGTATCTTCCCTTTTCAAATAAGGTGAGGACTTGGGCGGTCTACATTCTGGTAGACACTTGGGTACTGTTGAGTCTTTGTAGTTTAGGACCTTAGTTGAAATTTTCTATTGTTAATAAATGACGTAGGCCTAAGCGATCTAATCCTAATTTTATTTTTTTACATAGCATGTCATTTAATTTTGCTAGGGACTAGCAAAAGATAGGCATGGGGGTATGATATAGACACATTTATTTAGGTTAAAATGCCTAATCATGCATGTCCTAGGCTTAGATTTGCATTTCATGTTATAAATATTACATAGCATGCATCATTCTGCATTTAGAGTAGTTGTATATATTTTAGGTTAATTAGGTCCTTTTTACGGTTAGGAGAGAAGAAGATTTATTTTAGGGCCTCGGATGGACGATCGGACCGTACGGATCTGATCAGGACGATGATCAGAGTCTAACGCCTCCGAAATCGTCTAGATTGGAGTCCTGTAACAACATACGAAGTCCGAGGAAGATCAATGGCTAGGGGGGCAATGCGACATCCATACGGGCTTTGAATGAAAAATCTGACCGTACAGATGGATTTGGAGCAACGATCGCAGTCCGACAACGTGAGAATCATCTTGATCTGAGCACTGACTGATCGATCTTTCGCTTTTAAGTCGTTTGTAGTTTAATGTGGTGGAAAAATCGACTAATCAATTTTTAACAAGAAATAACCACTCGCAGAGGAGCGGGTCGTATCCACAGGGAGGCAATAATGTATTAAAATTCGCGCCACTTAAAAATGTTTGTTCGTAGTCAATTTGGAAAGAACCAAGCCAAGATTGCCTTTAGATTAAGGTTTAAGCAAGAAACAATGCTGAAATAGCAATTATGAGAAAGTACAGGATATTTTCTGCAATGCAGAGTGAATAGAATATGATTAAAATGTGGCAATGGCACAACATGTAAATTTTAATTAACGTTTTACTGTAGCAAAACAGGGGAATTTTTCCCCGTTGTCTTGCGCGACGAGGAGCCGATGGCCGGGCGCGGGAAGCTCGGAGGAGGTCCCTTGGATCAAGGGCTTCGAATCGGTGGTGGCGGCGAGTCGCGCGGCGGCCGGAGGTGGCCGGACGAGCTCCGGCGGAGGTGCTGCTGGTGGCGGTCTGCAGGCGGTTGTGCGTGGGCGCGCGGAGGGTCTGCGGAGGGCGCTGGCGCGCGGAGGCGTGGCTGCGGTGGTCTGCAGGCGGGCGCTGGCGCGTGGAGATGGCTGTGGTGGTCTGCTGGCGTTGTGCGTGGGCGCGCGGAGGGTCTGCGGGGGGTGCTGGCGCGCGGAGGCGTGGCTGCGGTGGTCTGCAGGCGGTTGGAGGCGTGGCTGTTGGAGAATGCTACAGGCTGGTCTGCTGGCGTTGCAGGAGAGCGCGGGCTGATCTGGTGGCGTGCGCAGGTCTGCAGCCGGTGAGCGGTGGAGGGTACAGGCGGTCTGGTCGCCGATTGGAGAGTGCAGGCTGAGGAAGTGGAGGTGAGCGGGTAACTTCAGACGTCTGGGAAATTTCCCAGACGTCTTAAGTTACTGAGAGGGTGGCTGATCAGTAGCTCGGTGGTGGTGGTCGGCGACGACAACGAGGGATATGCACGCTAAGGTGCTCACGGTGATGCGGACGAGTTCCGGATGGCGGTGTGGCCTATCACACCACACGCCCACGGTGGTGGAGACTCGTCGCCATAGTAGAGGCCGGTAGTGTGGAGTGGAAGAGAGAGGTTCTCTCTGCACAGTGGTGGGTCGGTGGCGGAGGCCTCTTGAGCTCGGCTGCCTCCCTGCTCCTTTTGTAGTGGCCTGAACAAGTTTGAAATCAGCCGCCGACCAGATCCACCACATCCGCTCCCCCTTGAATGGCTTCATCACTGCAGCAGCCGGGCGTTGGAGCGGTAGCCAGCCGTTCTGAAAGAAGAAGAATAAAGAAAATATTGTTAAAATATTAGGGTTATTTATGTACAGACCCTCAACTTCTATGTTAATAAAAACAATGTACCTAATTGGTTATCTAATTAGATGAATGCTATTCTAAGCTAATTCTAAATGCACTTAAGATATGAATGCAATGTATGGATTATGTAATTAGATTAAAACTATGAATTGATCTATTTACATCTTAATTTATACTAAATAAATGTTAGAATTAATCTAATGTATAGGCACTTAAATACTTAAATAGCCCACAACTATGGGCTAATCAAGCACCATGGCACCCCCTGCAATAGAAACAAGAATGGATGGCCCAGATGGTACCACGTGGCGCCATCTAGGCTACCCAACATCGGCCAACATCATCTGCGACCTTCATTCCCCATCATTGGATCTTGATCCAATGGTTGAGAACGCTCCTCCACCACGCGCGCTAAGTCGTCCCCTCGACCTTTTGGACATCTTGGCGCAGTGGTTAAGCACCTGACCTTCAAGGGAGGGGCGTAGTTTCAAATTCCTATAGCGCCTCCAATTGGCCAATTGAGTGCACGCAGCACAGCACATGGAGGCACACATGTGCAAGCACAGCACAATGCTCATGCCAGCACCTGCACCGCAGCGCCAGTGCAATGCCATCACGCGAGCATGCGCGCGCGACAAGTAGCGCGCGATGCATATGCCAGCGGAGCATGAGCAGCGGGCAGATCTTCATTGACGTGGGCCTTTAGTGACTCTTGCAACTGCCACTATTGGTCTGTGCACGCCAGCAAGAGGAATTAAAGGGTGGATCTTCAGCGATAGCTGCAGGGATCTGTAGCGATGTTTACAGACGTCAGTAATGACCTAGATGCGAATTTGTTCTTCCTCCTCCACTATAAAAGGACCTACCCACCACCATTTCAAACCATCTCTTCCCTTCTTCCTCTCACCACCTCTAAGGCTTTAGAGAGAGCTTGCCCTAAGCCCGGGGTGCTCCTCTAGAGTAGAAAACCAAATATTTTTCCCTCCCCTCATCCCCATTCGTGGAGCATCCTGTGACCATCTTCTCACCTCCATTCAGGAAGAAGATCCTTGCTGCGACGCCGTCCTACCCCATCATTCGTCCTCAGGCTCAATCCCCGTTCGTCTGGCTCCTCACCACCTTCCTCCAGGTGACATTAGAGCGAGTTGTCCTCCAAGCGACCATCGAGGGGGATTTCTTTCACCTCTTTCTATCTTTTTCGCTTTCGTAGTGTAGTTTTCCTGCTTTCATAGTTGTAACAAACAGTTGTTCATGAATGGATGATATTTTCTCTCTCTCTCTCTTTCTCCCTCTCTCTCTTATATTTTCTCAAGTAGATTAGCTAGATAAGTAATTATCGATCTGACCTCTTGCTCTATTAAAATACCAAAAAAATTAGAAAAGATAAAAATGACCAAAAAGAAATTAAAGCGAAATGCGAATTTCATAAAACCAAACATTCGCCTCCCCGTGTTTGACCCAGGACTCACCTTTCTAGTTTCGGTTATAAATTTTATCTGATAGATGCATTTTGCGAGCTACGACGTCGGGTCCTCCAAACCCCGATTTTAATTCGTGAAGCGCGCCCACATCAATTCGGTGAGGTCCCATTACACCCTCACTCACCCGACTCACCTAAGCCCCTTAACTCCTTGGTCACTACACCACGCCGGAGACCCTGGACCCGGGTGTGTGCATAACCCGATTACCCGATAACCCGATATTGTGCATGGCCTTGTGAAGGTGGGAAAAAGGTTGTCCCAGAGAGAGAGAGTGTGTAGGTTAAAGGGGGTTTTGCTCTGTTATGTATTGGCTAACACTTGGTAAAAAATTGAAGACTTCCCCCCTGTGCATAAAGGAAAAGAGAAGAAGTGGAAGGAGAGCTGAAGGGAAGAGAAGAGACAGAGGCAAAGAACAGAAGAGAAGGCAAGGAAGAAGAGTAGCAGAAGAAAAAATCAAAGAGGAGCATTGTAGAAACGTCTCTTCAGAAGTCTGATTGCAAAATCAAACATCTGATTATCTGCTCCTTCATTTGACTAGATTTGAGTAATTGTTGTATGTGTTAGACTTATAATTGGTGATCCAAATCACCATTATTTTTTCTAGACTACTTTTTACTCTTCATATACTCATGTCATACATTGCATATTAGATTTTGAGTAATTAATTGTGCTCATTTACATTATATATTGAGATTAGCGCGTGAATTCCATATTTGCTTTCAACGATCAACCTTGGACTTTGATTAGCCCATATTTGTGGGCTACTTACATATTTAAATTCCTAGACATTAAGTTAACTTTAACATGTATTTTGCATGCATTAGGATATAAATACATTAATTATAGATTTGTTTCATTTAATGTAAATTAGGTCTTACCATGCATGGCTTTTAATTTAGTTTGCATTTAGTGGGAATTATACATAATACATGAAATTAGATATTTTATGAGGATTTGTCTATAAATAAGCCAATGTTTATTATATTTCTCATCTTCTTTTTCGTAGGAATGGTTCCACCTCTCCTCCTCAAGCCATACCTCCTTAATGGCCATGAGAAGCAGTTCTGCTCCTGCCTCTCCATTTCAAAACTATGCAGACGGCTACAAAAGAGGGGGAGTTGCTACCATGCTCAGGGAGACTCCGCCTCAACTCCACCACCGTGAAGAGCTTTGAGCTCACCTCCATCACCACCACCGTGCATCTCCAAGGTTGAGCATCGCCACACCGTGGGCCAGTGGGGTGACAGACTGCCGTGCTAATCTAGTGAGCTCGGCCATCACCGTGCATGTGCGTCTCTGACTGCCACGCAACCATCACCGTGCAACCACCATATCACCTTCCTTGTCCACGCACCACCGACACCATCTTCTTCTTCTTCTTTCTTCTTCTTCCTTTGTTTGTTTTCACCAAAAAGAACCCAAACTGTCATCACCATCTCCATCGCCTCACTGTGCGCATAACCCTCCTCTCCACACGCACCTGCAGAGCCACCGCTCGATAGAGCCACCCTTGCATCCGCGCCTAAGTAGGGCTGGTGTCCCCCTCGCCAACTCACTGTGCAGCCACGCGCATGCATGCGTGCCTATTGCATGCACAGCAGAAGCGTGGGTGCACGACTCTCCGTGCCTCCTCACCTCAACTGTGCGCACGCACCCCTTCGAGTGCATCTCCACGTGCGCCACTACCCCCTTCAGCTGTGTGCCCCTACACGCCCGTACCCCCTATAGCGTGCCATCGCCACATGCCCAACACCGCCCGCAACCACTCCAAGCTGTTGCTCCAGCAGCAACAGAGCACCCCCCTCCACTAGCCCTCACCTCCAGCCCACACGCGTAGAGCGCGCGCTACTCCAGCAGCTCCGCCACACTCACAGCTGCGACCGCCCTCCAACAGCACCACACTCCAAGCTCGTGCAGTCCCTCGCTACGCCTCCTCGTCACAAGCCCATCCACTCCACGCGCTCACGAGCTAGTGTAGCAGCAGTAGCTTCCCATGCGTAGACAGCAGACCTCCCACACGATCACGTGCGCCTCCAACAAGCAGCCACCGCCCTCCTCTCCGTGCGCATCACTCACGGCCAGCAGGCCTCTCGCGTCGCTCGCTTGGAGCTCTTCCCAGTAGCAGCAGCCACCGAAACCCATCTCCTTGGTCGTTTCATCCGACCACCTCCGACCACCTCGCGACTCACCGTCGCCACCACCGTGAAGCTCTCGACTCACTCATCTCCTCTGCCAAATCTCAGCTCCAGCCAAGCCCTCCTCAATGCGTGAGATCCTCGCAACAAAATCCTCCAAATTTCTTGTAATTAAAATTTACATTTTTTGCCATTGAGGGGGAAGGGATTTTTAGTTAATAATATTCTATTCAGTTGATTTTATGAGCATCTCCCTCTTATTTTGCATAACTACAATATTAGCATAATAATGTCTTATTATCTTAATTGAAAAGAGATTTTGATCTGATTTCTTGATGAAACTAATCGTGAACATATTTTTTAACCGGTGCAAGTTTAAATAGGTCATTGCCTCCTTGTGGATACGAACCACTCCTCATTGAGTGATTATTTTAATTACTTTGATTAGTCGATTTTCAACCACCTAGAAATATGACAAATCATCTTAATCATCATTTTTGAAAGCGAAAACTGACTTATCAAATGGCGCCGTTGCCAGGGAGGCAACAAGTCTATTAAACTCGCACTCATTTATTTATTGATTCACACATTTTATTTGAGGCACATTTCAATTCAATTATCTGTTTGGTGCGAGGTACGCGTATTTGGAGACATCTTGTCGCACCAGTTTTAGAGATTAGGTGATCCTTGACATCACCAGCATAGTCATAACACTGGGAGAAGGAACATCACATCTACCTCTGCAATGCCTTGGTGGACCTTGTTTCTACCACTAGAGGAGATATCTGGAGGACCACATCCTCATTTCATTCTTTCTTCTCTTTATTTCACTACATTCATTTAGAAGACCCTTGTTCTGGGGTACATTTTAGGGGTTTGTTCCCCGACTTTCTTTTAGGCCCGTGTTGGGTAAATTTTCGGGAGCATGTTCCTTTTCTTTAGATCTAGGTTTTCTTTTGTGGTTTGTTTATCCTTTATTTGTTTGTGCATAAGTAGCTAAAAAAAAAAACAAACATGAACTACCTGCTAGAAGCTACATGCCCCTAGGTTGAACCATATAGGTGTGTATGACAGCATCTAGATTTCATTTTGCTTTGCATGCATCTTGCATTGCTGATTGCTGGAGGGAAGGTACATCCTCTTTCTTTGCATTCTATATTGTTCATGCATGTGCATTTGGATTTAATTGCAAGACCACTTAATTGAATCGAATAGATCTAACAAGTGGTCATATTTAATTTTTTGAAAAAGGACTAATTAAAGGAAGGACATTTAACAACCAAGGACTTGAATTTCAAACTTGGTGTGCGATTCAAAATTCAAAATTTTTTACGGTGTATGCACACTTATATCTCTTGCACCATGGCACGCGTTTAGACACTCCATAGGTTTCGAACCACTAGGACTAGACCCTCCTATTACTGGGGTCTAAAGTGACCCAAACTTTAGTTCAGAGGTGAAGTTGCCTCCAAGCCTTACGAATTGAGGATAGTTAAGAAGCACCGTGAAAGTAATGCTTCGAAGGAAGGGCTTGACCCTACTTGCATCTCTCTTTGTCGTGTTTGGTGCTGACTAAACTTTTTGGCCTTTAGAGAGGATCACCTAAGTCCCAGTTAGGTCTTCTTAGGCATATCGTAGGTCGACAAGTAGGCACGTGACTGTTTAGATAACTTGATTTGTCACCTACAAGTGGACTTAAATTTCAAATGCCTAACTAATTAAAGACCTAAACAGTCCTCTGATTTGTGTTTGCTTAGGGAATCTGATTGTGGTGTGAATTAGAATGGACCATGTTGACTTTCATCCTTTCACATCTTGCCCACACCCTTACCCCACTCTGCGATCTTCAATCCCATACGTTGAGATGGTCAATCCTTTGATGGACACAATGACAATCATTGGGGTCCGTTTTACTCCTATTATAGGAGTATTGGCCTAGTTAAGCCCCAAATCAGTGAGCAGAACCTAGGAGGGGGATTTGCCTTTCCTAATATCCCACACAGCATAGGAACACCCAACCCACCCTCCATGATTGATTGTAATGGTTGGACAGAAACTCCTAAGAACTATAAGCCTGAGCCTGACTTCTCTCCTGATATTAATGATGACCTCTTCTCCTTGAAGATGGAAACACAGAAAATGCAAGATGAAATGATTGAATTTTAGGAGAATCATTGAGAGCAGACCAACAAGAAAAAGATGAAATTAGCCACCCAATCTACCCCATTGAGAATGAAGTGCACCCCTCTATGCTAGATGCATCTCCCGTGGGAGAGCCACACACTAAGTTGGAGGGAAATTTTGGGGATTATGTAAGGGAGAATAGATACTTTTTGAGGATTGATTTTGAAACCTCCCCGCTAGATGACACTTCCTTGAGAGGTCCATGCCTTAAGTGGGAGGAGGATATGTATGAAAGTAGCTATACATGGGATGAAGAAAGGTGGCAACCCGAGGAAGATGATGATCAGGTTAAGTATCCACTTGAATTATATTGGAGTCAAAAGAAGGGAATGATGGTACCATTGAAAAATCTCGACCTAGATGATAGTATTTTCGTCACGTTTGATGAAGTGGGCCAAAGTCAAGTTGTTAATCCCACCCTCCCTTCTCATCATGAGATGGAACTTGATGGGTTGGCCTGGATAGGTTGTTAATATGATGTTTTTATCGTTGAAATATGTATAGTGGTTAACCTAATTCAGACCTAACCATCTCTTTACAAAATTTTTAACCTGGCCTAATTGATTTTATCTTGTCACTTTTAGGCCCAGGGTCGAACTCAGGGAAGTGGGGTTAAAGTCGAGTTTCTACGTTTTCCTTAAAACGCGTCTCTTCCATTCGTTTATTGTGTTTTTGGTATTTTTCCTATTTAGGTTTTTTTCTGGTAATCCTTGTTCTTGAGGCACACCCTCAAAATTGTGTCCTTGGCTTTTAGCCAAAACAGAGTTCCAAAACACGCCTTGCTACTCGCAAGACGGGGTACCTGCAAATCAAAGATTATCTTTTCACTTTTATACCTTTTTTTTATCTTTTTACTAAGAAGGAAGCTAACAGATAGAAAGTAAATATAGTAGCTATAGATATATATTTATATGTAGTATATATATAAAGGGGTGGGGGTGGAGGTGACGATGGAGTGTAGCACTATGTCGAGTCAGTTGACGTCTAGAGAGACGCAACCAACACGACTATGTGCCGCGTGGAGTGTGGATGGAGGATGGATGATGTATGGGACCACGCTTTTTTTGCACGCGTGTATCAGGGAATACCAGCAACTGGTGCAGATATCCCCGTGATACAGCGTATAGTAAATAACGTGAAAATATATGTACATATGTATGTATATGAGTAAATATATCTATATGTATATAAATGTATAAGTATATATGTATAGATATATATAGATATATATGTATTATATATATATATATATATATATATATAGGTGTATATGTATATATATATATGTATGTATATATGTATATAGCTATGTATATATGTATATAAGTATATATATATAATACTATATAGATGTATATATATATATATGTATATAAGTATATATGTATCTAGATATATATATATATATGTGTGTATATATATAAGTATATAGATATGTATATTTATATATATGTATATGAGTATATATGTATATATATATAAGTATATGTATAAGTATATAGATATATATATATATACGTGTATATTTATATATATATAGATATATTATATATATGTGTGTGTATACATAAATATATAGATATACTATGTATATAAGTATATATATATATATATATATATATATATATATATATATATATATAAGTATATGTATAAGTATATAGATATATATAAGTAGATATATATATATATATATATATATATATATATTATATATATGTATATATATTATATATATATGTATGTATACATAACTATAGATATTACTATGTATATAAGTGTATATATATATATATATATATGTATGTATATATTATATATAGATGTATATAAATATATATATGTTACTATATATAACTATACGTATAGTGTAAGTGTGTGTGTGGGTGTGTGTGTGTGTCAGTGAAGATGTGTGTGTGTTGGTGTAGCGTGTGTCTGTGAGTGAGTGAAGAAAGAGAATACGTGAGAGAGAGAGAGCGGGAGAGAGAGATCAGCAGAGAGAGAGAGAGATAGAGAGCGCCAGAGAGAGAAAGAGCGGGCGGGAGAGATCGCGAGCGCGGACGATGGCAGCGAGTTAAGACGTCTGCTCGCGGCGGCGGACGTCTGACGTCGCGTCGTCTGAAGGCGGAGGCGGATGTCTGAAGACGGCGGGTGCGGGCGCGCCTTCGCGCAGGGTTCTGCAGGCCTGCGCGAAGTCGACGAGCGGGCGATGGCGCGGAGGAGCGAGCGTGGAGGAGGTCTGCAGGTGGTCGCGGAGGGGGGCAGGGGTCGGCGTGAGGCCGTAGCCGGCCGCTGCAGTGCGCGCGGCGGCGGGCTACGGGTGCAACTGCGAGGCGGACAGAACGGAGACGGAGGCGGAGAACGGGCCTGCAGACGCGCGCAGAGGGTTGCACGCCTGCGGGGAAGGTCGCGGAGGAGGCAGGGGGTGCTGCTGCTGCTGCTGTCGCCGCGGTTTAGCTGCTGCTGCTGCTGCTTCAAGCTTCGGAGCTTGAAGCGGCAGCAATGGCGTAGAGATGAAAACGAAGAGAAAAGAAAAACACCACGCCCACCTGCTCGTTGAAGAGCTGGGCGGTGGTGTTCCCACTGTGGTGGTGAGCACCACAGTGGGTTCTCCTGCTCGTCGGGTGCCTCCTCGACGGAGGGCCGGCGTATGGGAGGGGAGAACGGGCGAGGAAGGTGGATGCGGGTTTTTTTCAGTAGCTGCAACCGCCCCCTCGCGAGGATGAAGCTGCAGCTACTTATAGAGGAGGGGAGAGGGGCGTGTTGGCTGCAGCAGGGAGAGGGCGTGCGAGTTGCAGCTGTAGGGAGCGGCGTTGGCAGGGAGACGTGACGGGAAGAGGTGCTGCGTGGCTGCTGCATGCAGCTGCGGGAAGAGTGCAGTCGCGGGAAGGACGCAGCCGCGGGAAGGAGAGAAAAGCCGTGGGAAGAAGAAAGAAAGATGAAAATAAAATATGGAGAGGGGACTTTTGCAAAGAGACACTTGAAGAAAAATGTAAAAATGCAAGCCATTTATTCCATTCTCTTCTCCTCTCAATTAAATGCATACATGCAAGCGTTTTTACAAATGCAACTACAGGATTATAATATACATAGTTAATGTTAGAAAATAGCATAAGAAGGCGTTCTTATAGGCGTGTTTTGAGGTGCAAACATATACCCCCATGCCTATCTTTTGCTAGTCCCTAGCAAAACCGTATTTAGAAATGATCTTAAGCTGAAAATTTTCTTCTGAGGTGATATAGGTGTGTTTATTATCGAATATTGTGAGAACCAATTGTAAAGAAGACTACCAGTACTTTAAGTCTTACATGACATAGATCATCTCTCAACTAATCAGGACTCTTGATAGTTAAACCTTAAGTACAATTTCCAGGACCCAGGAGGTTTTTGCCGTACTCGAGAGCTCAAGAAATTATGGTTTGTGCATAGTGAAGGATCAAGACTGACCAGATGAACATTAAGACTCAATCCCAGGGTTTCACGAATTTTTAAGTACAGGTTGGTCCCAGTTTTAGCTCATGTCTTCGAATTGACCCTTAAGATGATGACGGAAAACTCAACTCCCATTTTCTGATTTTTTTTTTTTTTTTTTTTTTGTGACTCACCGAAAAACAAAGTATATAGACATTTATGAGATATACTGACTCTTTTAAAACATCTCTTTTCTGATTGATTCTTTTCTTTTCTTTTTTTTTTTTTTTTTTTTTTTTTTTGAAACACGTGTCAGTATATCTCTTACAACACATTTTGAAACACACATCTTTTTTTTTTTTTTTTTTGGTGGGAGAGTTTCTTTTTGGTGGAAAGAGTCGCTCCTAAACACAAGACTAAAGCCTGGGATAAAAAGTCTACCTGCGCACACAGGTAAGGACTCCACCTTCCCTAATGAACACTAGGGTTGGATCTTATGTTCACCTGGTCTTTCCTGATATGTGTAGTGTGAACCAAGTTTACTTAAGCTCTCAAGAAAAAGCAAACCAACGGATCCTGTACTGGTGTCTCAGGTACAAGAATACATCCTTAGTTAGGAGAGATCTTGATCTATTTTGTCAATGCTTTAAGTGAATTAAGCCGAGCCTGAGCGAATCAAGCTTTTGTGGCCTGGAAAGTCTTCAAAACAGAGGTTGAATATCCATAAACACTTATTGCCTTTTTGTTTCAGCTTCAAGATCATTATTAAACACCATTTATTATATATATATATATATATATATATATTTTTTTTTTATTTTATTTTATTTTTTTTTTTTTCCATATTTATAAATAGGTGGGAACTGTATAATACCATAACATACCCGGATCCTATGGATGCCTATCCACCCCCCCATGCCAAATAATGCTATGTCCTCATATGCATGCAGGGAAAGGCAGAGGAAGGATGGAAGATCGGGTAACAAGAGCTGAGGTTCCGGGTATAGATCAGGGTGGAAGGGTGGGTGGATGGTGGGTGGTGAAGAGAAAAGTGAAGTGATTGCGATAGAGGTGTGAAAAGTGATGGTGGATGGTGAGTGCTGTTAGGGTGCCTCCCAACAAGCGTTGAATTTAATGTCCCCAGCTGGACTCAGAATGAGGCAAAGAATTAGTTACCCTCCAGCAGGGCAACAGTTTCTCCAACGGGGGCAGGTTCATGAGTCAGATAGGGTTTCAAACGCTGCCCGTTGACCGTAAATTTACGCCCAGATTTGGGATCTTCGATTTCGACGGCCCCATTGGGGAATGGTCTTGAGACCAGAAAAGGACCAGTCCATTTGGACTTTAATTTCCCAGGAAAGAATTTGAGTCGGGCATTATAGAGCCAAACTTGCTGAGATGGCTCAAATTCCTTCCGCCGAACATGGCTGTCGTGAAAAGCCTTAGTGCGTTGTTTAAAGGTTAGAGCAGAATCATAGGCTTCACGACGGAGCTCTTCCAGCTCTTGGAGTTGGAGTTTCCTTTCTCGTTCACACAAGTCTGGGTCGAGGTTACATTGGCGAACCGCCCAATAAGCGCGGTGCTCCAACTCTACAGGTAAATGACAAGGCTTCCCGTAAACGATTCTATATGGAGACATACCAAGGGGGGCCTTGAAGGCGGTCCGATACGCCCAAAGTGCGTCAGTCAGCTTGTCGGACCAATCCTTACGGTCAGGCCGAACCGTTTTCTGGAGAATCTGCTTGATTTGCCGGTTTGACACTTCCGCCTGGCCGTTCGTCTGAGGATGATACGGGGATGCGATCCGATGGTGGACTCCGTACCTCCTCAGAAGTGCCCGAAAAGAAGCATGGGTAAAGTGGCTTCCTCCATCCGAGATAATGGCCCGAGGGATCCCAAAACGCGCAAAGATATGGTCTTTGACGAATCGGGTGGAGATAACATGGTCAGCACGGCGCGCGGGAATAGCCTCGATCCATTTTGAAACATAGTCGACGGCCACGAGGATGAATTCGAAGCCGTTGGATGGAGGAAAGGGACCCATGAAGTTAATTCCCCAGATGTCGAAGATTTCCGCAGCTAGGATGTGTTGCAAGGGCATCATGTCACGACGTGCCATCGACCCTAATGACTGGCACCTAGTGCAATGTTTGGCATAAGTGTGCGCGTCCTGGTGAAGGGAGGGCCAAAAGAAACCGCACTGCAACACCTTGGCTGCAGTTTTCCTCCCAGAGAAATGGCCTCCACAGGCCTGATCGTGGCAGAAGGATAGCACACTGGGGAACTCACTGTCAGGAATACAGCGACGGATGATTTGATCAGCACCTATCCGAAAAAGAAGTGGATTATCCCAGAAATAATACTTTGCTTCTGCCATGAGACGCTCGCGCTGGTTTTTAGGCCAGCCACGTGGAAGAGATCCAGAAGCAAGGTAATTGGCAATGTCGGCATACCACGGTCCACTTGCCACATTTATTGCCAATAGGTGCTCATCAGGAAAAACTTCATTAATTGGCAGAGTAAGTCCAATATGGTCAGGGTCCAGTCTGGAAAGGTGATCAGCCACAACATTCTGGGCTCCGACCTTATCACGAATCTCAATGTCAAATTCCTGGAGCAGAAGGATCCAACGAATCAGTCTAGGCTTGGCATCCTTCTTGTGCATGAGATGGCGAATGGCCGCGTGATCAGTGAAAACAATAACGTGAGAGCCCAGAAGGTAAGAACGGAATTTTTCCAGCCCAAAGACGACTGCCAGTAGTTCCTTTTCAGTGGTAGTATAATTACGCTGGGCCTCGTCCAACGTCTTACTGGCGTAGTATACCACGAAGGGGTGTCTATCGCGTCTTTGTCCCAGGATGGCTCTGACTGCAAGGTCTGAAGCGTCACACATAAGTTCAAAGTTGAGGGACCAATCAGGCGGCTGGAGAACAGGGGCCTTGGTGACAGCATTACGCAGCTGCGTGAATGCTTGTATACAGTCAGGGCCCATGTCGAAGGGCACGTCGGTTGATAGGAGATGAGTTAAGGGTCGAGAAATTTTGGAGAAGTCTTTGATGAATCTCCTATAGAAACCGACGTGTCCCAAGAAGGAGCGGATTTGTTTGACAGAACCAGGCACAGGTAAATCAGCAATGATATCGAGCTTAGCTCTGTCAACCTCGATACCCCTATCGGAGATGATATGTCCAAGAACAATTCCCTCGTGCACCATAAAATGACTTTTTTCCCAGGAAAGCACGAGGTTTACATCAATACATCTCCTAAGGATGCGAGTCAGGTTGGCAAGACATTCGTCGAAAGATGGTCCAAAGACTGAAAAGTCATCCATGAAGACCTCGAGAAAGTCACCCACCATGTCATGAAATATCACCAGCATGCATCTCTGGAAAGTTGCTGGCGCGTTACAAAGTCCGAACGGCATCCTTCTAAAGGTGAAGGTGCCGAAAGGGCAGGTAAAAGTGGTTTTCTCTTGGTCTCGGGGGTCTATTGCCACCTGGTTATATCCTGAGAATCCATCCAGGAAGCAGAAAAATTTATTTCCCGCTAACCGCTCTAGGATTTGGTCAATAAATGGTAGCGGGAAGTGATCTTTCTTGGTTGCAGCATTGAGTTTCCTATAATCTACACACACTCTCCAAGATGTAGGAGTGCGTGTAGGGATGGATTCGCCCCTATCATTGACACGGATGGTGAGTCCTGCCTTTTTGGGCACAACGTGAATCGGACTCACCCAGGGGCTATCGCTGATCGGGTAGATTATACCCGCATCCAGCCACTTAATGATTTCATTCTTAACGACCTCCCGCATGTTAGGGTTGAGACGTCGCTGCATCTCGCGAGAAGGTCGAGCCTCCTCCTCCGTATATATACGATGAGTGCAGTAGGAGGGACTAATACCAGATAAGTCTGATAAGGACCACCCAATAGCTGCCTTGTGTTCTAGGAGGACCTTAGTTAGTTTGCACTCCTGCTCCATGGTTAATTTTGAACTGATGATTACAGGGAGCGTTTCATTTGGTCCCAGGAAAACATACTTGAGTGTATTAGGCAGCACTTTTAGCTCGGGAGTGGATGGGGAAGGATCTGGCATTTCTTGGGACGAGAGTGTCCCAGACGGGTAGGAGAACAAGTTAGGAGGAAGAAACTGGCCTTCAGATTGGCCAAGAAGAGGGGCTTCTTGGATAGATGGATCCAAAAATGAATAGCCCCAGTGAGAAGTATATGGGCTCAAGGTCCCTGTGTGGATTTGTAAATCCGCCTGATTTGGCGGGGAAGAAAGGGCAATTCGGTCTTCATGAGTATGGACCGACAGTGAGTAGCCCGGATATGACTCAGACCACGAGGTATGGGAAGCGGAGAAAACCTCGTCAGAAGTCTGGCCAGGAGAAGGTACTGGACAAGGGAGGGATTGGGGAACGTCACAGTATGCGTTGGTCAGGCAGTTATCAGTGTTTATAGGTAATCCGCAGCAGTCCGAATAGGTCCCAATTAGTCCGATACACGCGCTGACGGCCATATCCTCGTCAGACGTGTCATCCTCAATGCAATCGCAATCAAAGTTCTTGGCTGCCTTGAATATGTTAAGCTTGAGCTTCTCAGATCCAACGGCAATCTCAATACAGCCCGACTCGCAGTCGATGTGGGCGCGGGCTGTGGCCAAGAAAGGTCGACCGAGGATGATCGGACAATCAGAAAGTGAACTAGGAACTTCCATATCTAAAACAAGAAAGTCAACAGGAAAACAGAGACTGTTGACCCTAACCACCACGTCTTCCACCACACCCTTCGGGATTTTGACAGAACGATCTGCCAACTGTAACGTGACAGGGGTGGGTTTCAGATTTCCCAAGGAAAATTTTTTGAGCATGATGGTCGGTATGAGATTGATGGAAGATCCTAGATCAAGCAAGGCACGGTTAAAACTGTAGCCTTGGATGCTACAGGAAATCAGTGGTGTGCCCGGATCTTTCTGCTTCGGTGGTAAGTTTGACAGTATAGCACAACTCGCATGAGGCGAGAGAACCACCGGATTCTTAGTCCTCTTTGACTGTCGTCTGGGTGTTGTGTAGTCTTTGAAAAATCGAGCGACAGTAGGTATGTGGTCGATTGCCTCGAGCAGGGGTACCTTGATTTCTACATCCCTGAACAAATTACGTAGGTTGTCAAAGGCCTGCGTATTTTTCTTTTTGCCTTTTGGCTCCCTTAGTAGAGCCTCAGGGAATGGGACTGATTCTGGCACAAGTTTTGGTGCATCATCCTCTCGCGAATGCGGTATGCATCCCGAATGAGAGGGTGATGAAGAAGATGGGCCAGGATCAGGTCGAGGCGGATCGACGGTCTGCTTACCGCTCCTCGTAGTGATAGCATTGGATGATGCGGGTCCAGTGGGATCATACGGTGGAGGAGGGATTGAAATGGGGATATAAGAGTGTGGTGCTGCAGCAGGATTAGCCTGAAATCCCGGTGGAATGCTCGGAGCTTGCAGAACTTGATTAACCTGTCCCTGAGAAGGTCGTACCTGTGGTTGAGAACCACGAGGCACGAAATTTCGCGGGTTTGGAACAGGTTGGGCGGGAAGAGTGCCCTGAGATCGAGTCGCCATGCGTAGTTGACTGATCTCGGCATTCTGCTGCGCCAATTGGTGCTGAAGAGAGGTCATGTTCTCTTCATGGCGCTTTGACATTTCCGTCATCATTCGCATCAATTTGTCAAGAGGGCTTGATGCGTGTTCAGTTTGTGGTACGCAAGGGCCTGATGGCGGATTTGCCATAGGATTAAACTGGACCCTTGGGATGACGGGTGCGGACGGTCGCATTGGTCCACCCGCGGGGTTTTGGCGCTGCGGGTTGTTGGACCATGCAAAGTTCGGATGATTACGCCACCCTGGGTTATACGTGGCAGAAAACGGGTTATTCCCCAGGGTGCAGGCATCTTCTATGCCAGAAGACGTGTCCGCATATGTGTCCGAGTACACGGAGGCTTGGTCCTCCGTGTTGAAATACTGGCTCACAGAAGCCAGTTCCACATGACTTACCGAGTCTTGGCGCGACACTCGATAAGGAAGGTCTTGCAGGGTTTCTCGGGATAAGCCTGGTGTTGAAAGAATTAGAATTGCGACGAAGTGGTGAGGCGGGGGTGTGTGCCATGTTTGTGGAGGAGGAGGATGATTCGGCTCTTTTTCTAGATTTATCAGTCAATACAAGCAATTCAAGGTTTTGTGACCTCCTCCCAAACATGCACTACCGCAGGAAGAATTGGGGAGATGAGAAGGGAATAGGGATGAGAGAAATGACGCCGCAAAGGTACACTTGATTACAAATCAATACAGTCAAGTTCCTAACGTCTACAGTGTGCCCTTAGACCTAAAGATCTAAGTTACCTACTATCACGAACTACGGAACCGAATGCGAGCACCGCGGAACCACCGGGCCAGATTGAAAGGCCGTTTGCCCCAGTCTTAGACACCCGATAGCACGCGGGAACTCTCACCAGCACGTAGTCGCTACACACAGGTAGTTAGACCTCCAATCCTTAGTAAGGGTCAAGTTACTACCAGTTTTAATTAGAGGCTTAGGGTCAAGTGCTTTTGGAATGTGAAGGGCGTTGTTTACGGGTAATGCCCAAGTGATTGATTTTAAGAGTGTGTAAGAACAAGCATGCAACGGGGAAATCTCCCCGAATTGAAGTTTTTATTGGCGAATGGTTTTTAGAGTTCAGCCTTAAGTAGTATGAATTTTAGGGTTTTGCTGAATTACCAATTCAACCAATCTCCGGGTTTTTGCAAAAATACAGGTTTTCCTTCTAAAACCCAAGAAACCCTTCTTCAATTATCAGTTAGTTAATGCATGCTAAAATGCAATGGGCTACCCTAAATGGAGATTTCTAAGTGTGGATGCACGAATCAGTTTTATATCAATGTGACAGGGAGCCAAAGCACTTCAATTCAAGTGCTCCCAATCACCAGAAATGATTTCCACACACAAGGCTTCAACCAAAAGATAAAGAAAATAAAATTGTTGGGGTTGAAGTATTCAGGATCGAATCACAGGCAAGTTTGAAAAGTCGTGGTGGGGTTGGAATCAACTCAATTCCAAGTCTCCCCACCAAAAATGTGATCCTGAATTAAAGATAAGTGAGGCAAAAGAGGGATACAAGCAATCTTTTTCTTTGCCTCAAAGAATACTTCCCACGGCGAAAAATCTAAGAATCAAGATTCTCGGATTTTCGCTATGCGAAGTAAGGCGGGAAATCCCGGGGCAGTGGGAGTGAAGACAACCAATCAATCAAGTTAATTTTAATCCACTTGCCCTCAAGAAATCCAAAGAAGTTTTTCTAGTTTTTAGTTTTTAAATTTTTTTTTTTTTTTTATTGTGGTGGCAAGTTAACCCTAATTTGATGAGAAAAGAAAACCTACTTGTTCGGCAATGTGTGCGAAGCTCCAATGCGATGTCGGCGTCTTCACGCTCTCATTCCCGCCTTGGATTTGCTCTCGTTCCCGACTTCGTCTGCTTTCCTTCTCCTTCCACCAAGTTCACCTGCACACCAAAAAAAACAATACCCGTGAAGAGAGAAGAGACAAATTTAAAGGAATTGGATAGAAACTTACTCGAAAGCGCACGTCCCCGGCAGCGGCGCCAGAAAAGTCATGATGGGTCGGCCTGGATAGGTTGTTAATATGATGTTTTTATCGTTGAAATATGTATAGTGGTTAACCTAATTCAGACCTAACCATCTCTTTACAAAATTTTTAACCTGGCCTAATTGATTTTATCTTGTCACTTTTAGGCCCAGGGTCGAACTCAGGGAAGTGGGGTTAAAGTCGAGTTTCTACGTTTTCCTTAAAACGCGTCTCTTCCATTCGTTTATTGTGTTTTTGGTATTTTTCCTATTTAGGTTTTTTTCTGGTAATCCTTGTTCTTGAGGCACACCCTCAAAATTGTGTCCTTGGCTTTTAGCCAAAACAGAGTTCCAAAACGCGCCTTGCTACTCGCAAGACGGGGGTACCTGCAAATCAAAGATTATCTTTTCACTTTTATACCTTTTTTTTATCTTTTTACTAAGAAGGAAGCTAACAGATAGAAAGTAAATATAGTAGCTATAGATATATATTTATATGTAGTATATATATAAAGGGGTGGGGGTGGAGGTGACGATGGAGTGTAGCACTATGTCGAGTCAGTTGACGTCTAGAGAGACGCAACCAACACGACTATGTGCCGCGTGGAGTGTGGATGGAGGATGGATGATGTATGGGACCACGCTTTTTTTGCACGCGTGTATCAGGGAATATCAGCAACTGGTGCAGATATCCCCGTGATACAGCGTATAGTAAATAACGTGAAAATATATGTACATATGTATGTATATGAGTAAATATATCTATATGTATATAAATGTATAAGTATATATGTATAGATATATATAGATATATATGTATTATATATATATATATATATATATAGGTGTATATGTATATATATATATGTATGTATATATGTATATAGCTATGTATATATGTATATAAGTATATATATATAATACTATATAGATGTATATATATATATATGTATATAAGTATATATGTATCTAGATATATATATATATATGTGTGTATATATATAAGTATATAGATATGTATATTTATATATATGTATATGAGTATATATGTATATATATATAAGTATATGTATAAGTATATAGATATATATATATATACGTGTATATTTATATATATATAGATATATTATATATATGTGTGTGTATACATAAATATATAGATATACTATGTATATAAGTATATATATATATAAGTATATGTATAAGTATATAGATATATATAAGTAGATATATATATATATATATATTATATATATATGTATATATATTATATATATATGTATGTATACATAACTATAGATATTACTATGTATATAAGTGTATATATATATATATATATATGTATGTATATATTATATATAGATGTATATAAATATATATATGTTACTATATATAACTATACGTATAGTGTAAGTGTGTGTGTGGGTGTGTGTGTGTGTCGGTGAAGATGTGTGTGTGTTGGTGTAGCGTGTGTCTGTGAGTGAGTGAAAAAAGAGAATACGTGAGAGAGAGAGAGCGGGAGAGAGAGATCAGCAGAGAGAGAGAGAGATAGAGAGCGCCAGAGAGAGAAAGAGCGGGCGGGAGAGATCGCGAGCGCAGACGATGGCAGCGAGTTAAGACGTCTGCTCGCGGCGGCGGACGTCTGACGCCGCGTCGTCTGAAGGCAGAGGCGGACGTCTGAAGACGGCGGGTGCGGGCGCGCCTTCGCGCAGGGTTCTGCAGGCCTGCGCGAAGTCGACGAGCGGGCGATGGCGCGGAGGAGCGAGCGTGGAGGAGGTCTGCAGGTGGTCGCGGAGGGTCGCGGAGGGGGGCAGGGGTCGGCGTGAGACCGTAGCCGGCCGCTGCAGTGCGCGCGGCGGCGGGCTACGGGTGCAACTGCGAGGCGGACAGAACGGAGACGGAGGCGGAGAACGGGCCTGCAGACGCGCGCAGAGGGTTGCGCGCCTGCGGGGAAGGTCGCGGAGGAGGCGGGGGGTGTGCTGCTGCTGCTGCTGTCGCCGCGGTTTAGCTGCTGCTGCTGCTTCAAGCTTCGGAGCTTGAAGCGGCAGCAATGGCGTGGAGATGAAAACGAAGAGAAAAGAAAAACACCACGCCCACCTGCTCGTTGAAGAGCTGGGCGGTGGTGTTCCCACTGTGGTGGTGAGCACCACAGTGGGTTCTCCTGCTCGTCGGGTGCCTCCTCGACGGAGGGCCGGCGTATGGGAGGGGAGAACGGGCGAGGAAGGTGGCTGCGGGTTTTTTTCAGTAGCTGCAACCGCCCCCTCGCGAGGATGAAGCTGCAGCTACTTATAGAGGAGGGGAGAGGGGCGTGTTGGCTGCAGCAGGGAGAGGGCGTGCGAGTTGCAGCTGTAGGGAGCGGCGTTGGCAGGGAGACGTGACGGGAAGAGGTGCTGCGTGGCTGCTGCATGCAGCTGCGGGAAGAGTGCAGCCGCGGGAAGGACGCAGCCGCGGGAAGGAGAGAAAAGCCGTGGGAAGAAGAAAGAAAGATGAAAATAAAATATGGAGAGGGGACTTTTGCAAAGAGACACTTGAAGAAAAATGTAAAAATGCAAGCCATTTATTCCATTCTCTTCTCCTCTCAATTAAATGCATGCATGCAAGCGTTTTTACAAATGCAACTACAGGATTATAATATACATAGTTAATGCTAGAAAATAGCATAAGAAGGCATTCTTATAGGCGTGTTTTGAGGTGCAAACAGAACTCAAGCCCACCCTTGAGGAACCTAACCCTGAAGAAATTCACCTATCTGAGGAGTCTGATGTTACCAGTGTAAACCATGTACCACAGATAGAGTGCCCTAGGGAATCTGCTGAGATTTTAGATAATTCTAGACTTCGGGTATATGATGAATCGTATGACGAGGAGAAGGATGAATTATATGAAGAACCTACATTCAAGATTTGGAGTGACACTAAGGGTGATTATGTCTTATTTGAAGAATTAGCCCCCAAGGATGTCATAAAGTTGACAAAATTAGGTTTCCTTAGCACACCCATTGATGATATCACTCCTCATGATAAGATAATGGAAAATTTGGAAGAAACTTTTGAGATTAATGTGGATTCACATATATACTCTGGGGAGGATTTGAGTAAAGAACAAGAACCCGAGGATGAGATTGATAGTATAATTGCTAGATCTGTTGCTTCCAACCTGCCTTCATTTGATTTAGAGTCACCCTCTGATTCGCCTATGTTTGAAGGAAAAATTTTGACTCCATACCTTGAAATGATCACTAATGAAGAGCAGGTAGATACTTGTGATATTACCAGAGATGCTAGGGATGCGATTGAAGAACTGGAAAGGTTCTTAAGTATGGACACTGAGCCGACTGGACCTACCTTAGATCTTATGGCCATTGTGCAACCTCAAAACTTAGACACCCTAGAAAATCCCTAGCTTAAAGTTTTGCTCACTACCATTTTGATAGGGGGGCTTAACAGATTAATATCTCTTGTAATGGGGTACCGGGTATGGATTGATGCTTTCTATGGTCAGTCCATCACCCTAGGGGTTTATTTCTGCACCATTCCTTCCCCATTCCTCTAGGAGGATCCTTGTCATCCTCCCCCTACCCCTTTGGAGGTTGTTATGCTAGTTTATTCTTTAGAACCTCCTCTGGTGACCTGGGATGATTTCATTCCCATCTTGGTTGGGCGAGCATTTGCTATTGGGATTCATCATCAGCTCGCCAACATCCTAGATTACCTATTTTCTAGGCCAGCATTACTTTGCTCATTTTTAGGGCCTATTTCTACAATCCTTGAACCTGATTTGCAGATTCTTTGGCTACTTGGCTACCAACAAAATAACGGTAGCCCATCTCTGACCCAGGTAATATCCTTCTATGCAATGGGGACATTGTAAATTTTAGGCATGAGGGGGTGTACTTGGGGATATACATAGCATTTATACATAGTGCATTCATGTATTTAGTTAAAGCATTCTACATTGCATACATTTGCATTGAAAAAAAGAAGAAAAAAAAAACCACAAAGAAAAAGAACATTTTGCATTTAGCTTAACTGGCTGGGCCCTGCATTCTTAGGTAGACCAGAGCTTTAGGTTTGACTAAGTTGACTCTAGGTGTCTAAATTTAGAAGCTAAGTTGAGATACTAGTTTTAGACCCTTAGGGTCCTTTGTGGACTTACAAACTTAAGTAGGAGTTAAGTTGTGGACCATTCCTCAAGAGGTAGGGAAGGAAAGCTAGGGTTTGAGTTAAAGGTTGGGTAGTACCTGATGTCTTTTTCTACCTTTTTGTTTACGGGTCCTCGTAACCTAAGCATCCACATTTCACACACACTTGGTCTTGTATAAATAGTGATCACCCTAATTCATTTCTTAAAGAAAATTTCGTTCTCTTAGTTTTGACTTAGGAGAAGCTTGAAAATGCAATTTGATTGGAAGAGTTCCTGCCACAGGAGAGGTGGAGTATGTACTCACCTTGAGGATGCAGTGATAACATGTCACCTCCTTGGTGCTTGTCTCTAAGGATATCCATCCTACTGGGGGCATGTAAGCGCATTGTGCAGTTCAGGTACCATGGGCAGCACTATCTCGAAGTGTCGATTGCCACAAGCCTGAATTTGCTTAAGAAATCCATGGGCGATACTATCTCAAAGTGTCGATTGCCAGTAGTTCTTGGGGTTGCTATGGGCGGTGCTATCTCGAAGCATCGAAAGCCAGGCACCCTTCGAGGTTCAGTGATGGGGATAATGAATCCGACATAAATCGTGTTGATAGCTGATCCAAGGTTAGACTTAGAGGAATCAATGAAAAATATATATATTAAAAAAAATCCTTTTTCCTCTCTAGGTTGGCAATCATACCAACCTCAAATAACTCAGACCAATGCACATGCATGGATGCTTTAATCTCTGGGACCAATAAACCCTAGGGTAGAGTTAGAAATCAAGGAAACCTGTGCCTGCAACTCGTCTTTAGCTGACCTAGTTTATAACTTAGCAACTACTGGGGAACCTTAGGTCTAAAGTCTGAACTTAACATGTTTCTAAAGGAAGACCGTTTGGGTTGGCTAGCCTGCTTGAAGAGCTGAGTTGTTGCTTGAATTTGCTAGGGACTAGCAAAAACTAGGCATGGGGGAGTTGATTAGGCCATATTTGTAGGCTATTTAGGTATTTAAATGCCTAGACATTAAGTTAACTTTAACATGTATTTAGCATGCATTAGGATATAAATACATTAATTATAGATTAGTTTCATGCATCGCATTGTTATGTAAATTAGATCTTAGCATGCATGTTTTTAATTTAGTTTACATTTAGTGGGAATTATACATAATAGATGCAATTAGATATTTTATAAGGATTTGTCTATAAATAAGCTAATGTTTATTATATTTCTCATCTTCTTTTCCATAGGAACGGCTCCGCCTCTCCTCCCCCAGCCATACCTCCTTAATGGCCATGAGAAGCGGATCTGCTCCCGTCTCTCCATTTCAAAACCATGCAGACGGCTACAAGAGAGGTAGAGCTACTACCATGCTCAGGGAGACTCCGCCCTGACTCCACCATCGTGAAGAGCTTCGAGCTCACCTCCATTACCACCATCGTGTGTCTCCAAGGTCGAGCATCGCCACACAGTGGGTCGGCGAGGTGATAGATCGTCGTGCCAATCTGGAGAGCTCGGCCATCACCGTGCACGTGTGTCTCCAACGGCCATGCAACCATTACCGTGCAACCACCAGATCACCTTCCCTGTCCACACACCACCAACACCATCTTCTTCTTCTTTCTTCTTCTTCCTCTGTTTGTTTTCACCAAAAAGAACCCAAATTGTCATCACCACCTACATTACCTCACCGTGCGCATAACCCTCCTCTTCGCGCGCACCTACAAAGCCACCATGCGACAGAGCCACCCTTGCATCCATGCCCAAGCAGCGCCACACTCCATGTGCATGTAGTCCCTCGCTGCTCTTCCTCGTCACCAGCCCATCCACTCCACGTGCTCATGCGCTAGTGTAGCAGCAGCAGCTTCCCATGCGCAGCTAGCAGACCTCCCGCGTGATCACTTGCGCCTCCAACAAGGAGCCACCACCCTCCTCTCCGTGCGCATCATGCATGATGAGAGCCTCATCATGAGCCATAACTAGCTCATTTTGACCCAATAAAGAAGATAAAAGCTCCTACAAAACCTAGAAGAAGGCTTAACTGAAGGAACAAGTGCTCTGAGAAGAAAACATGAAATAAAGGTTAAAACTACAATTTTACCATTGCAGTACATAAACGGGATTTCTCAGAAGCAAAACATAGGTCAAATGGTCCAAATAAGATAAAAAGTGGGTTGAGTTAATCAGAAATGGGTTTATGTGCAATCTAAGAACTAAATGACACTTGGTAACCCTAAAACATACCCGCTTAAATTAACAAGGTTCTGGTCAGAATAAAAATCAAGTAAACCCTCTAAAAATCATAGAAAAACATCCTCTAGGGTTTAGAACAGTTAATTTGGCCTTTGGAACCTAGTTTGACCTAGATTAGGGTCCTAACTCTTCAATTAACCTAATTTGGGTTTTTACTCAAAATGTCCAGTCCAACAAGGTCAAACCTAAAATCCAACCTCACCATTGGATTCCTTAGGTCAAAATTAGGTTTGCACCAAAATTTGGACCTAAGGAGAGGTCATCTTGACCTACTTTGCAATTTAGTACACCCAAATCACAAATTGGTCCCTATCTTTTGAATACCTTTGCAGAGAGCCCCCTAGGTTCTTCGCCTCCTTTGCAAACCGGTCCTGCCGCCATTGCTAGGACAGAACCGAGCTCCGGCGAAGTTTCGAGAGAGATTGCTCTCTAATTCCTCAGAGATTCTCTCCCAGAAATGGAAGGGGGATTCTCTGAGGAATTCCCTTCCTTCTAAAGCCAATTACAATTGCTGGTGTGAACCCAATCTCTCATGCGAATGCACGAGAGATTTGGGTATCCACCTTCCTTCCATATCCGGTGAGCCAGCAGCGTTGATTGTGCGGTCTCCACGCGCTGGTAGGTGTGGCCAGCACCTATAAAAGACACCCCAGACCTTGCCGCAGAAGGGAAGCTTGATTTTGACAGAGATCCCTTCCAAATTCCTCCCTCTCCCATCTTCGGCCAAACGACCCACAAGCTCCGGCGACCTCCTCCCCTCCTTCTCGTCGCTCTGCTGCCATACCAGCAGCAGAGTCCTCTCCGCCGCTTCCTCCCGCATCGCGCTGTACCCCGCGCGCGCGCTTCTGACCACATCTTCGTCGCCTCTTCCTCCCTCAGGTCTTTCTTCCCCGGCGACGGCAGTTACGAGCCATCCTCTCCGCCGCCTCCCTTCCTTCCAGACAACCCCAGATACGTTCTCCATCCTCTCCTCTCTCTTTTTCCCCAACTATTTTTCTTGATTACCCCTCGACAGTACCTAACCGCCTCCATCTTCCTTGCCTCCAACCGCACTCCGACGAGCTGCCCACACCACTTCGCCACTCCACACGGCTTGCCAACCACCTCGAGAGCTCCGCCTCACCACCAGGAACTCGCTCCACCCCACAACTGCCACTCCAGACCTCCATAATCACCCCCCGACCAACCCACCATCTTCGGCCACAGGTTGACCTAGGCACGCACGCCTAGGCCAACCGGCAACCTGCAGCATCACCCACCGCCTTCGCCGTGCTATGGCGAAGGTTTCCAGCTATTTTGATTGGGCCAATAGGCCGTTCTGTTGGATGTCAGGTGTAAGCCCCAGCCGCCATTAACAGCCGAAGCAGCAGGGAGCTTGGAGCAGTAGCAGGCGTCAGGCTTCCCAGGCGGCAGGTGCAGTAGATTCTCGCAAGTGTCACAAAGCAACAGAGGCCAGCCAGTAGCGCAGAGGCGTCAACAACTTGGGCAATCGAGCGACAAAACTCTGTGGGCGCGCGTGAAGGCGAGACCAGATAGTCCCACATCGTGGGATTGCAGCACTCAGGTACCATATAAGTCTTTTTTGTGTTATCGTCTTAGTGCCTCCGTAAGCACAGGGGTGAGGTCCCTCACTGCCCTCACACACGCCTCGTCCACGGCTTGACCTCGCGGATCTGGCGGATCCGACCCGACCTAGACCTACGCAGTCCTTACGCATCACCACTTGCCGGTGTGCCTGGTCCCGGGTGCGAACCCGACCCGACTACTCATGTGGCTCTGGGAGAGCGTCCGTGAGTGTATTGCTTGAGAGAGAGAGACGCTTGGGTAGAGGGACGGGGGTAGGTTTTTGCTACTGTGTGGTGTGTGCAGGAAGGAAGAACTGACCCAGGCAGCGAACACTTAGCGGCTGCAGAACAGGAAGAGAAGAAAGAAGAGGCTGTGTAGCAGTGAAAGGAGAAGTCTTCGCAGAGAAGAAGAAGAAGGAAGACAAGGCAGAAGAGAGAGAAGAACGAAGAAGAAGACAAGGGAAGATTGCAAAGAGATCAGAAGAAAAAGAAGAAGAAGAGAGAAGAAAGGCAAGGCAGTAGAAGAAGGAAAGATACTAGAAGCAAAGAAAGGAGAAGAGCCACGAAGAAGAAGAGAGAAAGAGAGATCACATTTAAGACGTCTGATACACAAATCAGACGTCCAATTCTACTTTTTTTTCCCCAAATTCTTTTTTTTAAAATTCTCTCTTTGAATGAATTATATTTGCATTTAAACAGTTGTATTCTTTGGTTTTACAAAGTACTGAGATTGCTCCCCGTGTTCGACCTCGGATACTCTAGTTGTTCGAGTAATAAAATTCTTTATATTTGTTTAGACATTTGGTCGGTTATACTACAATGTAATATACTTTAAACCTGCACAAAACGTCGAGAACATTTTGGCGCCGTTGCCGGGGAGCAACGGGCACTTTTAAAGCTTTTGAGTACAACTTTTCTATCTAATATCTGACTTAACTTCTCTCTTTTGTTGTGTTCAAGCAGGGAAAGCAAAACAAAAAGGAAAGAATAGAAACTGCACAATAGACTCTCCAAGGAACAGGTAATCTCCATAAGCCCTCTCTCTTAACCCTCTCACAATCTAAAAAAGAAAAAAAGAAGAAGAGAGAAATCAACTTAGGGCTACCTGTTTCATATTTAGTAACTCATCAAGTTGCTTGATTTTCATTTCAACATATTTTTATCTGTTCATCCAACTAAGGCAACTAGGGCTAAAACTTTCTTGATTGAGCCCTAGGTGCTAATTTCTAAGGCAACTAAATTGGACCCACTAGAGCCAAGTTAGGGATTGCAAAGCTAGGGTTTTTAGAGACACATCTTCTCTAAAACAAAGAAACAAACTTTCCAAAAAGAGGTGTGCCGAAACCATGTTTGAAACGATTTATACAAGAGGAACCCTAAGCAAATCAGGCTGATAATCCATTTGAACCATAAAAGGAAGGACCTAAAAGCTCTCAAAGGAACAAGAGGTGAAATTGATCCCTTGGGTCAACCAACCTTAATATTAGGTCACTTTTGCACTCAAAATACTTAAAAGTTCAAGTGGAACATTAAGCACCACGATCTTAAAATAAAAAAAGGTAGACTTAAGAGGTCAAGATCCCCATTCTGGTCTACCTGGAACCGTAGTGACAAGAGAGGTCGGGTGGGGGAAACCCTGTAACCCGTGGGGACGCTCTACCATGTAGGGGTCTTTGCGGGACTCTCCCTCTCTGGCTGCCCAGGTATTTCTCAGGTGGACGATCTTCTGATCCAGGGGTCCATCTGCCCCGAACCTCTATAGTCACCCAACAATTCTTGGGTGTCTTGATTGGGTCTAGCACCTTCTAATCTCATCACATCTTTCGGTGCATGTTCGGTAGGAGGTCCTTAAGACCACCTTTAAGACCTCCTTTAGAAATTCATTCTCGTCGAGGCCAAGCCTCGACGCCCTTGTTTGTGCAGCAACCCCACCACATAAATCTTTCATCTGATTCAGACCCTGATTCTCCTTCTTCTCCCATCATGGCACAACCCATTGAAGAGGAGAATAACCTTGAACACCAACTTCAACGCTTGAACGATCTCTTTCAGAACTTTGTAAACCCACCGCAGCGACCTATGATGCGAGATCACTATAATCCCGCTGCGGTGGCAATCGAACCCTGAGTACGAATCCCAATTGGAGGACCCGATTCTGAACTGAAGCCCAATATGATTCATGCCATACCGAAGTTCCATGGGCTTAACTCTGAGGATCCATTCCAACACATTAAACAACTCAAGCATTTGGCCCAGACCTTCGGGTCAGATGTACAAAACCGGGATATCCTACTCATGAAAATGTTTTCGTTCTCCCTCTTGGACAAGGCTGCACACTGGTATCAGACTCAGACCCGCCCGATCAACACATGGGAGGAATTACAGTCCGAATTTTTGAAAAAATTCTTCCATGTTGGCCGGACGAATGCCTTGCGCCACCAGATCACTCATTTCACTCAACAACCGGGAGAACCTCTTCACGAAGCTTGGGATCGATTCCTAGATCTCATGCGAAAGTGCCCCCATCACGGAGTTCCTAAGTGGGAACAAGTCCAGTCTTTTTACCAGGGACTCCGTGAGGATATTCGTCTATTCGTCAATGCAACATGTGGAGGAAACATCATGGGCCAACACGAGGACACGGTGTGGGAGATTCTCGAAAACATGTGCTAGAACTCCATAAACAATGACTCCTTGGGCTTATTCGATAGGACAAATGCCCATGCATCGACAAATCTAAGAGGGACACATGAGACGCAGGACTTGTCCACTCCTGTCGACCTGGAACTGATGGCCAGTCGGTTGGACAAGGTCTCTATCAAAGAAAAGAAGGTGGACGAGCTAACTCGACATCTGCAGCAAGCCACCTCTGCACAAAACTCTTTTGCACGACCTCCTCTGGCAAGGGAAACAGTGCAAAACATCTATCACCAACCTGCCAAGGGGATGGACCCATATCCACCCCCGTCTACCTCTCGGACCGGAGTGACCTCCGATCCCTTCTACTCGAGTTGGGGGAACATTGAACCCTCGTATTCTGACTTTCCTGAGGTTCCTCAGAACTGCGAGGACCTCAACGCCATCCAGAATGACCCATACTCCAATACCTACAATCCTGGATGGCGAAATCATCCTAATTTTCAGTGGGCGGGAAATTCTCAAAAACCACCATATCAACCCCGTCCACAAGCTCCTCGTCCATATCAGCCGCCTCAGCCTCGGCCCAATCCCACCTACCAATCTGGGCAAAATCAGGATCAACTGACTGTTATCCTTCAAACACTGGCTGACATTCAAAAGACGAATGCGACAATGCAAAAAAAGCACAAGGACGAGATCACAGAGGTTAGCAACCAGCTGGCCCAGATGGCAAATTCCCGCCAACCTGGCACCCTTCCTTCGCAACCTCTGCCCAACCCAAATAACGTACCTACCCAGAGGCACGTTATGTATCCGAATCCAGGCCACGCACATTTGATTTATCAGGCCCTTGCTACTCCATCACCAGACGGGATGGAGGCTTCAACATCTTATGCAGGATTGCAGCAGCAGCCACCCCTCCTACCTAACCCAAACCAAAGTCAGGCCGGATTAAACTCTGTAACAACACGTAGTGGTAAAACAACACAAGACCCACATTATCTGAACCACTCCAAGCCTGATAATCGCCAAGACCCTAGGGTAGTCATCCAAGTTACTACTGTCTCAGATCAAGAACCTGGACCTATCCTGGAGGAACCAGCTAGGATCCCATTTCCTGAGGCCTTGACCAAAGGAAAAAGGACAACCAAACCTGTGGCTCCTGAGGAGGATCTGGTAGATAAACATCCCGTTGATGGATGCAATCCGCCACATACCGGCTTACGCAAGGTTCTTGAAAGACATATGTACACCTAAACGTAAGCCGCGAACCAAGGATGGGAACCTAATCATACTATCAGAGCAAGCCAGCTCTGTCATCTTGAGCAAACTCCCACCCAAGGCTAAAGACCTAGGAACTCCCTTGATTTCTTGTAAAATTGGTGAAACCCAACTTGATAGAGCCCTACTAGACCTAGGTGCCTCCATAAATTTAATACCTACATCCCTCCTTGACCACCTTGAAGAATCTGAACTTAAACCCATTGAGGTGACATTGCAGTTAGCCGATCGATCCATCAAGTCACCCAAAGGAATACTCGAGGATGTCATTGTTAGGGTACGAGATTTTTATTTCCCAGTGGACTTCATAGTACTGGACATGGATGCACCTAAGAACCCAAGGGACACACCAATCATATTAGGGAGACCCTTTTTGGCCACTGCTAGGGCCAATATAAACTGCGAAGAGGGCCAGATAGAATTAAAATTTGGGAATCAAAATATGAAGATTGACATTTTCAAGGCCCATCAAGGGATTAATTGCGGGGTTATAGAAGAAATTTGTGATGTCGAAGCCGTGGTTTATGAACTGCATATAGAGGACAACCTGATTATTCCTGATCAACCACTAGAGAATCAAAAACCACTAACAGAGGAGTGCGGACATGATCTAGACACACCTATGACTCCTACCATTGCTCCCGATACAAACCCCGAACCACCCGCTGCTGCTGACAATCCTGTCATGGAACTCAAGCCCCTTCCCGAACATCTAAAATATGTCTTTTTGGATTCAAATCAGACGTTTCCTGTGATTATCAATTCTCGACTCACACTTGACCAGGAACTCCGTTTGATTTCTGTTTTCCAGCAACATCGTAGAGCCATTGGATGGACTCTAGATGATTTGACTGGTATAAGCCCTTCATACTGCACACATCGAATCTACACAGAAGAAGGCTCACGACCTTTAAGAGAAATGCAAAGACGCCTAAACCCTAACCTACAGGAGGTCGTGAAAAAGGAGATCATTAAGTGGTTAGATGCAGGGATCATCTACCCGATCTCCGACAGTCGTTGGGTGAGTCCAATACAAGTGGTGCCTAAGAAGGCAGGACTTACCATCATCACGACTGAAATCGGAGAAGTCATTCCTACCCGAATAGCTAATTCATGGAGAGTCTGCATTGATTACAGAAGACTAAATTCCTCCACGAAGAAGGATCATTTCCCACTACCGTTTATTGTTCAGATCCTCGAGAAACTAGCGGGAAATAGATTCTTCTACTTTCTTGACAGGTACTCCGGTTACAATCAGGTGGCAATCCATCCATAGGACCAAGAAAAGACCACATTCACCTGCCCCTTCGGGACGTACGCGTTCCGAAGGATGCCGTTTGGTCTCTGCAATGCACCTGCAACTTTTCAGCGGTGCATGCTTGCCATATTCTCAGATATGGTAGGTGATTATCTGGAAGTCTTCATGGATGACTTTTCAGTTTTTGGACAATCATTTGACGATTGCCTCCAACACTTGGTCCATATACTCAGGCGGTGCATCGAGGTGAATTTGGTTCTTTCCTGGGAAAAGAGCCATTACATGGTGCCTGAGGGAATTGTCCTGGGACATTTAATCTCAGAGAAAGGCATCCAAGTGGATCGAGCTAAGGTTAACCTGATTTCCAAGCTCCCTATGCCTAGCTCGATTAAGGACATCCGATCTTTTTTGGGGCACGTCGGTTTCTACCGTCGATTCATCCCTGATTTCTCCAAAATCGCGCGCCCCCTGACCAATCTTCTCTCCAAGGATGTGCCTTTCGAAATTTCCAAGGAATGCACTCAAGCATTTGAGATCCTACGTGACCGAGTCACCCAAGCCCCAATCCTACAGTCCCCTGATTGGTCTCAACCCTTTGAGATCATGTGCGATGCATCTGACTTCGCTGTAGGAGCGGTTTTGGGGCAAAAAATTGACGGGAAACCTGTGGTCATTTACTACGCCAGCAAAACACTGGATGAGGCTCAGCGTAACTATACGGTTACTGAGAAAGAGCTGCTGGCCGTAGTATTTGCCCTGGAAAAATTCAGATCATACCTTCTGGGTTCCCGTATTATCATATACTCGGATCACACAGCTGTAAGGCATCTCCTTGCCAAGAAGGACACGAAACCTCGACTAATCTGCTGGATCTTGCTGTTGTAAGAATTTGACCTCGAGATTCGTGACAAGGCGGGAAAGCACAATGTTGTAGCTGATTACTTGTCCCGCCTTCCTTCTGAAATTATTGATCCTTCCGGACCTATTACAGAACATTTCCCTGATGAGCACCTCCTGACTATCAGTACAAGTCTTCCATGGTTCGCCGATATAGTTAATTACCTGGCATCACATCAGATTCCGCCCGATTGGTCGAAGGCCAAAAAGGACAAATTGCGTTCCGATGCCAAGTATTACCTATGGGAAGACCTGTATCTTTTCCGCATTGGTGCTGATCAGATAATCCGAAGGTGCGTCACGGAAGTGTAAATCAAAGACATACTCTCATTCTTCCATGACCAGGCATGCGGTGGACATTTTTCTGGACATAAAACCGCATTGAAAGTCCTCCAGTGTGGCTTCTACTGCCCACAATTTTCAAGGATGCATACAATCACTGTAAGGCATGTTCCCGTTGCCAGACTCTGGGCAACATGAGCCATAGAGACATGATGCCTCTATAGCCGATCTTGGTATGCGAAATTTTTGATATTTGGTGGATTGATTTCATGGGACCCTTTCCGACCTCGGATGGCTTCGAATACATCTTACTCGCAGTTGACTATGTGTCCAAGTGGATAGAAGCCATTCCGACCCGAACCAACAATCATAAAGTCGTTATAAAATTCCTCCATCAAAACATTTTCTCAAGGTTCGGGATTCCGCGTGCTATAATTTCCGACAGAGGGACCCATTTTACGAACGCTCAGTTCAGGTCACTGATGACCAAATACGGGGTGTCACACCGAATCTCTACTCCTTACCACCGCCAAACTAATGGTCTAGCTGAGCTATCTAACCGAGAGATCAAGAAGATCCTTCAGGTTACTGTTCGACCTGATAGAAAAGATTGGTCTTCTCGGCTTCCGGAAGCATTGTGGGCCTATAGGACCGCCCACAAGACCCAATTAGGAATGTCTCCCTTCAGACTAGTGTACGGGAAGGCATGTCACCTCCCCGTCGAATTGGAGCATAAAGCCTATTGGGCAGTACGGACCTGTAATCTCGACCTTTCTAAGGCTGGAACCCACAGAAGACTTCAAATGAGCGAGATCGATGAATTACGCCATGATGCGTATGAGAACTCGCGAATTTACAAAGAACGGGCTAAAGCTTTTCACGACAAACACATTTCTAGAAAGGTCTTTCATCCTGGTCAAAAAGTTTTACTCTTTGATGCCCGACTCAAATTATTCCCAGGAAAGCTAAGATCCAAGTGGGTCGGACCCTACCTAGTCCTACAAATCTTCGGAAATGGAGCCATTGAAATCAGCCCAATCAGCCACGATTCTGAACCCTTTGTCGTGAACGGTCAGAGACTCAAGCCGTTCATTGACATGACCGATATAGATTTGGCTGATCATCCTTTACCCTCCATTCCTCTTGAGCTCATTGCGCCCAGCTGATGGCGTAAAACTCAGCGCTTAACGGGAGGCAACCCGTCATTCTTTGAAAAACCCGAAACCGTTTCTGACATCTCTATGCGGAACTCATATTACACTTTAGGGTTCATCCATTAGAACAGCCGACTTCACCTCAGGTATACCTACCCGAGATTCGAAATCATTCGCAACAAGTCACTTCGACCCATTCACTCACCACACACCTGTCCTAATACATGAACTAAGCTGAATTCGAACCCACCTAAGTTACAATGGGGACATTACAAATCTTAGGCATGGGGGGGTATGAAAGTGCAAAATGTCAGAAAATTCATATCAAGAAAGGGTTTCACATAAAAAAAAAAAAGAGACTTGATAGAGGGGAGGAACAATTCAGGGTCATACAAATGAGAGGAGGAAAAGAAAGAAAAATGACAAAAAGGAGCACGAAATGAAAATGAAAAGAAATAGTCATTAGTAAAAGATTAAGGGGTTAACTAAAGTTCTAGACCGGATCAAGAAAAAGAAAAGAAAAGTGCTACGAAGATATAACAAGAGATTAGCGGGAACACTGGTCTTAGGCCTTTTGGGCTAGTACCTTTAGCTTAAAAATTCATGTATTCGTTAAAATCTGGATAATCCTCAAGAGGTTGAGGAAAATGTGAAGCTTAAGTATTAGGTCTAAGGCTTAGGAAGTATTCGGCCTTGTTAACTGACCTCCGGTTTGCGGGATTCGGTAACCTAAGCACCCAAATTCACACACAGTCTGGTTCAGTGCGCATAAACATCCAAATCACGCGAAAAGCGTTTAATGTTCTGAAAAAGTCACCTAGATTAGGAGCGGCCAATCAGCACAAATTGATTTGGACAAGTTCCCAGCGCAGAGAGGCGGGAAATTCCCCTCGAAGATGCGTAACAACATATCGTCTCCTCGGTGCTTGTCTCTTAGGATATTTAAATATCCTACTGGGGGCATGTAAGCACTCTGTTGGTTCAGATACCATGGGCGGCATTATCACGAAATGTCGATCGCCAGGGTCTGGATTCGGCCACGGAACGCCATGGGCGGGATTATCTCGAAATCACGAAAGCCAGGGTTCCGGGGGTTGCCATGGGTGGGATTATCTCGAAATCTCAAAAGCCAGGGACCCTTGAGGATTGATGATGGGGACGAGGAATCCGATACAGACCGTGTTGAGAAGCTAATCCGAAGCTAGAAATAAAAAGAAAAGAGAGAGAAAAGCTCTCCAAACAAATAAATCTTCTATCTCTCGTTACAAAAAAACGCACTGCAAACTGAACTTAGGCTAAAAATGTCTCAAGCACGGGTGCTTTAACCGCGGAGTCCAACAAACCCTAGGTTAGCTTCTGTGGGCCGTAGAAACCTTTGCGGAAGACTGAGGCTAAAGCGGAACAGGTCCGGATTTTGGTTGGTACTTGAGTACCTCTAGGCCTATTGTCGGCATTCCCACCTAATCACAAAAGAAAAGGAGAAGCACTTATCATTGTTGACAGACATTCAGGGTCTAGAATGGAAGTTAAAACTTTGAAATTTTGCTAAGGGACTAGCAAAAGCTAGGCATGGGTGTATGATGAGAGCCTCATCATGAGCCATAACTAGCTCATTTTGACCCAATAAAGAAGATAAAAGCTCCTACATAACCTAGAAGAAGGCTTAACTGAAGGAACAAGTGCTCTGAGAAGAAAACATGAAATAAAGGTTAAAACTGCAATTTTACCATTGCAGTACATAAATGGGATTTCTCAGAAGCAAAACATAGGTCAAATGGTCCAAATAAGATAAAAAGTGGGTTGAGTTAATCAGAAATGGGTTTATGTGCAATCTAAGAACTAAATGACACTTGGTAACCCTAAAACATACCCGCTTAAATTAACAAGGTTTCGGTCAGAATAAAAATCAAGTAAACCCTCTAAAAATCATATAAAAACATCCTCTAGGGTTTATAACAATTAATTTGGCCTTTGGAACCAAGTTTGACCTAGATTAGGGTCCTAGCTCTTCAATTAACCTAATTTGGGTTTTTACGCAAAATGTCCAGTCCAACGAGGTCAAACCTAAAATCCAACTTCACCATTGGATTCCTTAGGTCAAAATTAGGTTTGTACCAAAATTTGGACCTAAGGAGAGGTCATCTTGACCTACTTTGCAATTTAGTACACCCAAATCACAAATTGGTCCCTATCTTTTGAATACCTTTGCAGAGAGCCCCTAGGTTCTTCGCCTCCTTTGCAAACCGGTCCTGCCGCCATTGCTAGGGCAGAACCGAGCTCCGGCGAAGTTTCGAGAGAGATTGCTCTCTAATTCCTCAGAGATTCTCTCCCAGAAATGGAAGGGGGATTCTCTGAGGAATTCACTTCCTTCTAAAGCCAATTACAATCGCTGGTGTGAACCCAATCTCTCGTGCGAACGCACGAGAGATTTGGGTATCCACCTTACTTCCATATCCGGTGAGCCGGAAGCGTTGATTGCGCGGTCTCCACGCGCTAGTAGGTGTGGCCAGCACCTATAAAAGACACCCCAGACCATGCCGCAGAAGGGAAGCTTGATTTTGACGGAGATCCCTTCCAAATTCCTCCCTCTCCCATCTTCGGCCAAACGACCCACAAGCTCCGGCGACCTCCTCCCCTCCTTCTCGTCGCTCTACTGACATACCAGCAGCAGAGTCCTCTCCGCCGCTTCCTCCCGCGTCGCGCTATACCCCACGCACGCGTTTCTGACCTCATCTTCGTCGCCGCTTCCTCCCTCAGGGTCTTTCTTCCCCGACGACGGCAGTTATGAACCGTCCTCTCCGCCACCTCCCTTCCTTCCAGACAACCCCAGATACGTTCTCCATCCTCTCCTCTCTCTTTTTCCCTAACTATTTTTCTTGATTACCCCTCGACAGTACCTAACCGCCTCCATCTTCCTCGCCTCCGACCGCACTCCGGCGAGCCGCCCACACCACTCCGCCACTCCACACGGCTCGCCAGCCACCTCGAGAGCTTTGCCTCACCGCCAGGAACTCGCTCCACCCCACAACTGCCACTCCAGACCTCCATAATCACCCCTCGACCAACCCACCATCTCCGGCCACAGGTTGACCTAGGCACGCATGCCTAGGTCGACCGGCAACCTGCAGCATCACCCACCACCTTCGCTGTGCCACGGCGAAGGTTTCCAGCTATTCTGATTGGGCCAATAGGCCGTTCTGTTGGATGTTAGGTGTAAGCCCCAGCCGCCATTAACAGCCGAAGCAGCAGGGAGCTTGGAGCAGCAGTAGGCGTCAGGCTTCCCAGGCGGCAGGTGCAGTAGATTCTCGTAAGTGTCGCAAAGCAACCGAGGCCAGCCAGTAGCGCAGAGGCATCAACAACTTGGGCAATCGAGCGACAAAACTCTGCGGGCACGCATGAAGGCGAGACCAGATAGTCCCACATCGTGGGATTGCAACACTCAGGTACCATATAAGTCTTTTTTGTGTTATCGTCTTAGTGCCTCCGTAAGCACAGGGGTGAGGTCCCTCACTGCCCTCACACATGCCTCGTCCACGGCTTGACCTCGCGGATCTGGCGGATCCGACCTGACCTAGACCTACGCAGTCCTCACGCATCACCACTTGCCGGTGCACCTGGTCCCGGGTGCGAACCCGACCCGACTACTCGTGTGGCTCTGGGAGAGCGTCCGTGAGTGTATTGCTTGAGAGAGAGAGATGCTTGGGTAGAGGGACGGGGGTAGGTTTTTGCTACTGTGTGGTGTGTGCAGGAAGGAAGAACTGACCCAGGCAGCGAACACTTAGCGGCTGCAGAACAGGAAGAGAAGAAAGAAGAGGCTGTGTAGCAGTGAAAGGAGAAGTCTTCGCAGAGAAGAAGAAGAAGGAAGACAAGGCAAAAGAGAGAGAAGAACGAAGAAGAAGACAAGGGCAGACTGCAAAGAGATCAGAAGAAAAAGAAGAAGAAGAAGAGAGAAGAAAGGCAAGGCAGGAGAAGAAGGAAAGATACCAGAAGCAAAGAAAGGAGAAGAGCCACGAAGAAGAAGAGAGAAAGGGAGATCACATTTAAGACGTCTGATACACAAATCAGATGTCCAATTCTACTTTTTTTTCCTCAAATTCTTTTTTTTTAAATTCTCTCTTTGAATGAATTATATTTGCATTTAAACAGTTGTATTCTTTGGTTTTACAAAGTACTGAGATTACTCCCCGTGTTCGACCTCGGATACTCTAGTTGTTCGAGTAATAAAATTCTTTATATTTGTTTAGACGTTTGGTCGGTTATACTACAACGTAATATAGTTTAAACCCACGCAAAATGTCGAGAACAATGCACAGCCATCAGACCTCCCGAGCCACTCACTTGGAGCTCTTCCCAGTAGCAATAGCCACCAGAACCCATCTCCTTGGCCGCTCCATCCGACCACCTCCGGCCACCTCGTGACTCACCATTGCCATCACCACGAAGCCCTCGGCTCACTCATCTCCTCCGCCAAATCTCGCCTCCAGCCATGCCCTCCTTAATGTGTGAGATCCTCATAACAAAATCCTCTATTTTTCTTGTAATTAAAATTTACATTTCTTTCCATTGGGGGGAAGGGATTTTTAGTTAATAATATTCTATTTGGTTGATTTTATGAGAATCTCCCTCTTGTTTTGCATAACTACAATATCAGCATGATAATGTCTTATTATCTGAATTGAAAAGCGATTTTGGTCCAATTTCTTGATGAAACTAATCGTGAACATATGTTTTTAACCGATGCGAGTTTAAATAGGTCAATGCCTCCCTGTGGATACAACTCGCTCCTCATTGAGTGGTTATTTTAATTACTTTGATTAGTCGATTTTCCACCACTTAGAAATACGAAAAATCATCTTAATTATCATTTTTGAAAGTGAAAACTGACTTATCAGACTTCATTTCTGACATTCGAGTTATAAATTTTATTTGTTGTTCAAGCTATTTTTGAGGGCTTGTACTACAATGAACGCATCTTTTAAAACCTCGATCCAACTCGTTACAACACTGGCCACAATAAGAGGCGAATTACTATACCATTTGTACAAATTAATCTAAATGAATGATGTTGCATGTTATGTAATATTTATAATGCATGAATACAATTATGAGCCTAAGAACATACATAAATAGATATTTTATGTGAAATAGATGTGTCTACATCAACCGACGGCTGGTGGCTCTTGGAAATCCCCTTCCTCTGCTAGCTAGGCCTTTACTCCCTTTCATAGATTAGTTTTACTGCTTTCTAGTTAGATTTATGTGCTTTCTAGTGTAGTTTAGATAGATTAAGTCATAATTCATCGGTTGGATTGATTAATTTAGGAGTAGAGTAGTATAATTGTAGTGAGTCCTTGATCCACCCTCTCTGATCAATCCTAATCAGAGAGTCCAATTCATACTTCCATCTCTATCCATTAGTCTTCCCCTACATTCCACGACCACTTTCTCATTAGATATTAATGCACTGATCACCTCATCCATCAGGGCATCTATTAGATCTGATGCTTTCTAGCTCTCAAATCTACTAGAGTGCCAAATCCACAAGAGGGTCTTCTCACTCACTCCAGAAGATTACAAGGATGCTCCCTCTATTTTGAATGGGATTTGATTTGATCTGTTAATGTTAATTTGGTTTTTATGGTTGATTGAAGTATTATGAGAGAAATTATGTTTTAATTGATTTTAATCGATTGAATTGAGTTAATATTGATTTAATTGCATTTAATGCGATGGAATTGAGCTACATTAATTAGATTCTCTTTTCCTGATTCACTCATGCCTAGTTTCTATCTTATTTCCTGGTTTTATTCCTTACTGGGTAGCAATGGCTGATGAAAATTGGCTACACTGATTTGAAGCTACTACGATGATCTTATTAGTTCTAGTGGATTATAAGGGTGTCTTGAACACCAATCAAGGGTGTGTAGGTTACCTAAGTGATCAAGTCACTTTGGCGATCTCAGATTAATTGCCTAGGTGGGTGACATCTGATTTTAAGTCAAAATAGTTTTAATTTGCTAATCGGAGATTACGTGATATTTAGAGGATTTTAAGGAAGGTCTGAGACTCGATTCTAAGGGATTTTGATACCTTATTTGATCTCCTTGTCTACGCTACTTATAGTGATAGAAGGGAAATCAGATTAGGAATTTAGGGTTTGATGAGCCTTGATTGAATTTCTAACGAGTTTCAAAACAATTAATAGATGTTTATGACACCTGAGATTGGGATTTACTTGATTTAAATTTGGTTTGGGAGTTTTTGTTTCAAAACCCTTGTTCTGAGGTTGATTGCAAGACTTGGTGTAATAAATGGAGTTCCAACAAGTTTTAAGATAATGATTGACAGTTGTGCAATATATAAGAGTAATTCTTATTGAGTGTTTAAGCTTTCAACACATTTTTGAGAGATTTGTTTTAGTTGCAGCAGCAATTACAGTAGCTGCTCTTTCTGTACGGACACTAATAAGCATTCAATCATGGCTTTAAAAGGGATTTTGGTTAATCTCAAATTGATTATGATTTTATGATTTACATGGATTCATTTCTTAGATGCTAAAGGAGGTCTTGAAGATTATGAATTAGATCTCAGTGGGTATGATCTTGTATTTTGAGCAGTAAGCTATTTGAGTTTGATCATAGTTCTCTGATGCAATCTTATTATTGTTTAGAGCTATAATTGAGTCATCCAAGTTAATCTAACGTAGAACATTGTTAAGAAGCATTCATGTATTGCTGTTGTTCTTAATGCGAATTGAAATAGCATGTAAATTCTTTTCTAAATTCTCTATCAGTAGCATGTCAAGTTGAAACCTGTCCAAACTATGTTTTATGCATGGGTTTAATGTTTAAATCATGTTTGTATGCTTGACTATGATTCTTATTGATGTTTGGAAGATCAAATCTTTTCTTTCATTTCCAATAGCTTTGACTACTTTCTAGGGCTATTGGTTTTATTATTCAACTCTTTAAAAAGCCTACTTCTAGCCAAATTGTAAATATAGAGAAAAATATAAAAATTTTGTAAAAAAATAAAATAAATGTATCTTGAGTTAGATTAGGTTTAGCTTTAGGTGTGTGTCAAGTTAGGATAGGTTCTAAGTGTTCTAGCTAGTAGAACATACTAGTACACGCTTAGGTCTTCTTTGGTTTGAAATAAAGAACAAACACACAAAAACGCAAAACTACGCTTAGGTTAAGTGTTTTAAGCATTGAGAATATGTGTGCTTTGTGTGGCTAAGTGTGCATGTGTACTAAGTGTTAGTAGCTGTATATATATGTGTTGTGTGTGTTGAGTTATAGTATATATGAATATAATTAGTATGTATTTATATAAATATAGGATAGTATATGTATACAATCCTTTTTGTCGTTTTTGTATGTATATGTTTTTAAGGCTTTTAGTGATGCTTATAGATGTTAGTGTATATAGTTATATATGTTAGTGTAGTATGTAATATAGTGTATATGTATTCATTTTTGTGTCTTTCGTAAGGCATGTCTTAGTTAGTATTATACATAACTAACCTAGATTAGTTTAGATTAATGTTTAATATAGTGTATATAGTTATATATGTTATGATTAGTGTGGTGAAATATCGAAAATACCCCTTGGGTTAGGCTCACCATACATTTAGGTCCTTTTTGACCTATTTTGGTGATAACTTGAGCTATACACCTCGGATTCATGTGAAACAAGTGTCGTTGGAAAGCTTGTAACGAGAGGAATTAAATGGTGCCATAAGTGGCACTCTTTTGATGAGGTTTGGCTAGGGTTTGATTCGAAATACTTTTTTTGTCAATTTCAAGAGATGCTTGTACTTGGACTGAACCGTGACCTTGTTTACGGGTTCGAAGTGACCCAACTCACTTTGAAATGACTCAGGACCTAAATTTTCGGTTGTTATAGTCATGATATCATCTTTATATTTAGATAAACTTTGATTAAGTTGCTAACAACACACTAACAGAACTAAATTAATTGGCTAAAATCATAGGAAGAAGGACAAGGAAAGTTCTCGGACTTGTATAGTATTTGGGAAATAATTAAAATGGACATACAAGGGTGGCATGAGTGGTAAATATGTGTTTATATTAGGGGTAGGTGGAATTAAGTTAGGATTTGGGCTTTTTGGTAAGTTTTATTAGCCTTTCGTGGTGTATTTGGGCTCAAAATGAATAGAAACTAATATATTGGGCCAATTAGGATTTTTCCTCTATAATAACTACGTTATAAATGTTTTAGACCAAATTCTCTTATCCCTCCAAGGATGATATTTTTAGCTCTGCATTACTCTTAGCTTCCACCTTTGCAAAATTTCTTCGTTTTTATCCTACAAAAAAAATGAAAAATTAAAGAATTAAACTTATAAATCAAATGTTATGTAAATTATGATTATATATTAACAAAATGACTCAGAATTAGCAAAGTTATGCATTAATTGACACCAAAATTAGACAGTTATGACACCTCCATGCCTAAATTTTGCTAGGTCCGAGCAAAATGAAATAAAGTCGAAAACCTAACTCACTTTAATAGGAATCATGGTTGCATTTACTGTAAGCAACAAGGCTTTGAACCCCTAGTGGATGAGTTATGAATAGAAAGTAATATAGTGAGCTAATTAGGGTTTCTCCTCTATAATACCCCCTATAAATGTTTTAGACCAAATTCTCTTAGGCCTCTAAGGATGGTACATTGCTTTTAGCCCCCACCTTTGCAAAATTTCCTCTTCTCTTTATTTTATAAGTATTAAAATAAAAAATTAGAGCCTAAAACTTATAAATCAAATGGTATGTAAATTATGATTATTTATTAACAAAATGTCTCAGAATTAGCAAAGTTGTGCATTCAATGACACTAAATTAGATAGTTATCACACCCTCATGCTTATGTTTTTCTAGTTCTGAGCAAAATGAAATAAAGCCAAAAGCTTAACTCAATTTCACAGGAATAGCGGTTGCATTTATTGTATGTAATAAGGCTTTGGACCCCTTGGTTTCTGATGTAGCCACATCTATTTAGGTAAAAATGCCTATTTATACATGTTCCTAATTTTAGAGATGCATTCCATAGTATAAATATCGCATAGCATGCATCATTCTATATTTAGAATAGTTTGTATAAAGTTTAGATTAATTCTTGTCCCTTTATGGCCAGGAGAGATGGAGATGTATTTTGGGGCCTCGGATTGACGATTCGATCGTACGGATCTGATCAAGATGACAATCAGAGTCCAACACCTCTGAAATCATCTTGATCGGAGTTCCATAGCACCTTTTGCAGTCTGAGGAAGATCAAAGGTGAAGGGGAAAGGTGGTGCCAATCTAAACCTCAAATGCAAAATCCAACCACATGGATGGATTTAGATTGACGATCGTAGCCCAACGATGTGGAAATTGATCCAATCTGACATCCGTGGTGCCACCTGCAAAGTAAAGAAGATGGATGGATAAGATAGCACCACATGGTGCCATCACAGCCTCCCAATATCAGCTGCTGTCCTGCCTCAGCCTTAAAGGAGCCTTATGCGAAGCAATCCGAGTCGTTGGATCTCAATCCAACAGCTGTGATTCATTCATGCTTGGTGATGGGAACACAATCATAGGCCTTAATTGGTCACTTTTAGTGAGGTTTAAAAGGTAAATGCTCCTACACAACCATCTTAGGGTTATAACTCCACTTCAGGCTGTTTTGAGAAGAGAATAGGAAACTAGGGTTAATTCTATAATTTTAACAGCATATCATGAGCACAGAATAACCAATGGGCTTGCTAGAGGTGAAATAAAGGTCAAATGAGCATTAAAGTCTAATAAGTGGGCCCATGCAGACAAAAATGGGGTTTCGTGCATTTCAAGAACTAATGTAGCACCCAAAACCCCAATTTTAGACCTGCTTAAATTACTAAGGCTCTAGTCAGGATAAAATTCATTTAAACCTTCTAAATTTCATAAAAAAATATTCCTTGAGGTTTGGTATCCTTGATTTGACCTTTGAAACCCAATTTTGACCTTAAATAGAGTCATAGACGTAGTTCTGCCCTAATTTTGATTTTTATACAAATTTCCTAGTCAAACTTGGTCAAAACTGAAATCCAACTTCACCATCCTATTCCTTGGGTCTAAATTAGGTTTGTATCAAAATTTAAGCCCAATCAGAGACCATCTTGACCTAGTTTGCATTTTAGTCCAATTAAACTCTATTTTTCACACTTAAGCCCCTAGCTTTCAAAATATTTACATTTAGCCCCCTAACTTCTCTTCAATTTCTTCAAAAAGGTCCCTATCGACATTAACAGTGTGAACCCATCAAGAACTGACCTTCAATCAAGGATTCCTCCCTGATTGTTCGACCAATCCCTTCCAAAATTGAAGGGATGATCTTGAGGAAGTCTTTAATCACTTAAACCTAGTTTTGGACTCCAAATCTTCTCATGAAGCTTGTGTGAATTCATGGATTTCAAAGATCTCTTTCCTTGAAAATATGAGCTTCTCAAGCTTGTTTCCAGGCTTAGAAGCTTGCCTGAAGCTCTATAAAAGCACCTCCATCACAAAGTCGAACTCCTTAGAGAGTTCTAGGCCCAGAAACCTCCATCTCCTCTACCTCCAGCTTGCTCCAAGAATCGCTTTGGCAACCTCCTCCCTCCGGTCTCCTCGCCTACTGGCACGTAATATAGGCAGCAGGTTTGCCTTCCTCAGCCTCGTCCGCACCTCGCCATACCTATGAGGGGCTTCCTCTCCCTTCAGACATCACCACCCTCCTTCCCGGAGCACTTCGTCATCTCCGACGCTGGCCCCTCATAGCTGGACTCCTTCGACCGATCTCCCCCACCCTAAGTCCTTTAAACTCCTCTCCTACTCCACTTCATTTCTATGCACTTAGATAGCAATTTTGACTGTCATTTCGCCCGTGCCATTATCGTCTTCCACGTCTCCGGCGTACCACCGGCAACCTCGTGCATCAGCTACACCGCACCAAACTGCTCCCCACCAATCCCAAAAGCTTCGCTGTGTCCTCATGACTAAAACCCCTCAAGAAATTGAGGGGATTGGCCATGCACACACGCCACCTAACTTGAGCTTCACTGCACTCCTTTCTCGAGTTCGCCGGACGTCCATAAGCACTCCCACCCTATGCAAGCACCATCGGTACGCTTGCCTTCACATGGTGATCCTCCTGAGCATACTGATTGGGGCATTTAGTCTATCTTCTTTATCTTAGGTGACAGCTGGAACTCCCCCATCGCCCTCGATGTCTTTAACCTTGATTGCAATCCTCCAGCCACAATCCCTCCAGACTCCATCCCCAGGTGCTACGAACGACTCCTAGGACATCCTCCAAGTCTTCAATTTTGTAGCAAGCATTGTCTTTGACCTCAATCAAAGCCTTCATCAATTGCTACTGCGCGAAGGAAGAAATCATGCAGATAGTCCCACATTGTCAATCGAAGGACTCACAACCACGCATAAGAGGGAAAAGTGACCCCTGCTATTCGCCCAAGAACACAGGTGTCGGGTCCCTCTCATACCTCTATGCACTCCTTGCCTACCTTCACACTGGTGGGTCTGGACCCCTGACAGTATACTTGATTACTGATTGCGCAACAATCATAGGTCTTAATTGACCTAAATTAGGCTAAGACTTAGCATAAGTTAGGGTAATTCATGTATGCATAAGCATTATCTACATCTTTACTGGTTTACTTTAGTTATGCATAAAATAATGTTATGATGTGCTTATTAAGGTCATTATGTCGATTACAGGCATGAAACTGATCATAGCTGGTCAGGAGCTGGATCTGGAGCAGGATCTAATGCTGGATCAGGAATAATGAGTGTTGCAGCAGGACTGGAGCAAAATACTTAGATTAGACATAGGAATAATGATGTAAGGGAGTCAAGGTTTGCTATTATATTAAGTAGGAATAAACTAGTAAAATGTGAAGAGCTTAGGTCCATCCTAGCCCTAGGATAGCCTAGAGACTTCCCCCAAGCCTTGGCCACCCTTAGATTAGGTCACAGCACACTAGGAAGCCCTAAAACCCTAGTTCCAACCCTTATCTGGACGTCTAGATAACTTATAGGATGTCCAGGACCCTTAGCCAACTCCCGCACACCTCAAACTCACTTCTGCAGTGTTATTGGACGTCCAGACACTTTGTCAGACGTCCAATTTCTGTAGAATACTCAAGACAGAACCTTGAATCCTTATTGACTCTGATTGGACATCCAGACAACAAGTCTGGACTTCTGATTTTGAGTGTAAGATGTCTGACACTATTATTAGACGTCTGATACTGCTCTCCAGTTCCTGTTTTGAGATTCAAGTCTTGATCTTGGATCTCTAGGTCCCTAAACCCAATTCCAACCCCATAGGAACCTAAATTAAGGTGTCATAACCCTAGTACATCACCTCTAGACCTCCCTAAGGACCTAATTAGGTCCTCACTAAACCTAATTGACTTGGATCTTAGTCAATTCCATCAGCCTATTCAATTGGACTCATTGAGTCCAATTGAGCCCTGATCTCAGCACACACTGTCCAATTGGACTCAATGAGAGTCCAATCGACCTAGACCTAACTTAATTGAGTTATTTTACTCTTAATTATGTTTCCACACACCCAATTAAACTTGTATTAAGTTTAATTGCACTTTACCTTAGTGAATTAGGGTTTATAACCCTAATTTGAGACATACCTTGACCTAAACCCACTAGAACCTAACCTAATGAGCCTAGCCACCTAAGTTTCGACCCACACACACCCACACACATCATCCACATGAAAATACCTAGCCTAGAGTTCTCTAGAACTCTCTAGCATGTGTGGTTGCCTTGGTTGCTAAAATTAGCAACCAAGAGCCATGCAATTTTGAGATCCACATTTAGTGGATCTAAAAGTCACCATCCATCCTCTCTCTCTCACTCTCCCACGAGCTCCCACCATAGGCCTCTCTAGAGAATTCCATAATTCTCTAGAGAGCTTCCCTTAGGTCTATAAAAAGACCTAAGGGGTGGCCATTTGCACCCATCCACTCTTGGCCATTCACTTCCTTGGCTTCATTCACCACCACCTCCACTTAGGCTAGCCACTTCCACTCCATCTCCACGAGTTGACCACCACCATGAAGGACACCATGTCGGGATGCTGGATCACTCCTCTCTCTCTCCAAGGGCCGGCCTAAGCTCCATTGGCCACCCTTCATTCTCCTCTCGACCATCCAAGGCCATTGGAGACCACTTCCGAATGCCCTTCCGTTCTACTAGATCTAGATTAGTAGCTTATGCTGTTCATAGTTTTACTGCTTTTAATTATTGCTTAGTAGCATTGTCCTTATTCTCCCCAAATGATGCATGCAAAATTCCCCCATAGATTCTTGTATGTGATTGTTTTCTGATAGCTAGATTTATATTTTTAAGCATTTCTGTACAAGCTTTCCTCTACATTTCATGTTGCAAACACTCTCCAAATGAATGAATGAAAAATATATTTTCTATATATATATGTCTATGTGTTGAGAATCACCATGAGCTCATTGCAATATCTTTTGTGTGATTAATGTTGCCTGTTTTTAATTCCTGATGTTCTTGCAACTAAGCATGTCGTACTTAAATACGTAATAATCATGAATCGGCATGCGATTCTAAATAAAGTAGAGCGGTAAAAGATCGAAGTCAAAAGTAAAACAAACGCCTCCCAGAGACGAACGACCGGGACTCAAGTCTCATTATCTTTAGAAAATAATTTTTTGTTTGATCATATTACGCACTATACTACGACATTTTTCCTAGCAAAAATGCACTCTACGACTGACAAACAATTACCCAGTACTGTTCACCCAGGTTTGAATTAACAGAGAGGGAAGAGAATTAGAGAGAGAGGGGGGAGGGTTTTGCTCTTAAGTCCTCCAAGCCTGTTAGGACTTAGCTGTTGAAGGCTTGGCAAGGCCCTTATGCCTTGCTCTTGTGAGCCTTGTGCTCTTCTGTTGCTACTGTGCCTTGGCTCCTTTAAGGCGTGAAGGTTTAAGGTGTCTAAGCCTTAGCTCTGTCAACTGATTGGCTGCTCCTGATAATTGCCGAGATACTTGATTATTGTTACTATTCAAATATTTAAGTGATTGTGAGCTTAAGTTCGAGGGGTTAATTTGGTGATTCAAATCACCATTTTAACCCAATCTTTTTAAACTATTATTTTGATCTTATTGAAATATCATTTTGATAATCATTGCTTGCAATTGCTCATATTTCTTGAGATTGGTGAATTTAAATTGCATACTTTCTCCCTATGATCAACCTCAAACTCTACTTCCTGAATCTGAGCATATAAATTTAAATGATTTGAGTTATTTTGTCCTATACTATGACGCATTTCTTAAATAATGACAATTTCACCCGAACACCCAGCGTTCAGATTCAAAGGAGAAGATGTAGATGAGATCTCGACCATTGGATCAAGATCCAATGGTTGAGAGCGTGTGTGCACAAAATCTGACAGGCAACAATTTGCGATCTTGGCGCAGTGGTCGCTACCACGAATTGTCAAACCACGAGCACGAGTTCGAGTCGCGGTGTGGGACAAATCTAGCAGCTACGGTGCACAATTGGAATTGGACCGTGCAATGAAAATCCAACGGAGAGAGCAGTGACGTGGCGTGGTCAGCATCTCTCATTTTGAATGAGGTGATAATGCGTGATCCAACGTGAAAATCGACACACCATCTGATGCAATATGAAGGGCGTGATCACTGTGCACTTGTGGCCGCTCATCTTGGATTCGACAGTCGAGATTCATCTGCGTGTAGTAGCTGTGACCAGATGCATTCATGAGCATGAGTTGGATGCTATAGCGATGTTTAGGGTGGAGCTTTAGCGACGCCTTTGATGTCACTAAATGTCCCATGTGTGAAATGCCTCTTCTCCTCCACTATAAAAGGAACCCTACCTCTCCCATTTATCTTCATCTCTTCCTTTCGCTCCCTCACCACCTTCAAGGCTCTAGAGAGAGCTTGTCCCAAGCCCAGGATGCTCTTCTAGAGTAGAAATCAAATATTTTTTCCCACCTCTCACCCCCATTCGTGGAGCATCTCTTGGCTGTCCTCTTACCACTTCAGGAAGTAGATCCTCACTGCGATGCTGTTCTGTCCCATCCTCCTTCCTGCGCTGCTGTTCTCCTTCCACCAATTCCTCACCATTGTCTTCCAGGAGACGTCAGAGAGAGTCATCCTCCAAGCGACCGTCGAGGGCATTCTTCTCACCTTTATCTTTTATCACTTTATAGTCTAGCTGTAATTATCTTGAATTATCTATATTAAACTCTTTTCGATATACATTGATGTTCTCTCTCACTCTCTCTTTCTCTTATTTTGCAAGTAGATTAGTTAGATAATGTTTCGTTGACCTTATCTCTTGCTTATTAAAAATACAAAACAAATCATAAAAGACAAAAACATCTAAAACAAATAAAATCGAAAGTGTGGATTTCAAAACCAAACGTTTGCCTCCTTATGTTCGACTCGAGACTCACTTTGAGTTTCGATATAAAATTTATTTGGTAGCGATTTTTGCGACTACGACAACGAGTTCTTCAAAACCCTAACTTTTCCTCGCGAAAACATGCCACACCATTTTGCCATTGTTGCTGGAGAGGCAACGCTCTTTGATTTTTCTTGCATTTTCTGCCTTAACTTTTATCTCACTTTTTCTTTGATCTTACTGTGATTGTAGGAACTCTTTCGAGGTGGGCCAGAGCAGTTAGATCGGAGAAAAGTGTAAATGAAGGTTCTGTAAGTGTATCTCTAATTGTGTAGCAATCATAGGTCCTAATCAACCTAAATAATGTTTGAACTTATCTTAATTTATAAATATTGCATTCATATCATGCATATCATGCATTGCATCATTTTATATAGAATAAGATGAGATATCTTGCTATTTAATGTTTTTGTTGTTATTTGTAGGTACTAAAATGATAGAGTGGAATAAGGCAATAAAGAGAGAAGAAGACTGATCCAGATAAGGGGAGTGAGGAGGATAGCCTTATCCCTACCCTTAGAAACCCTAGGATAGCCTTCCTAAACCCAAAACCACTTCCATTAGGACATCTTGGAATTAGAACCTAAAACATGGATAGCACTATCCATGTTTCTATCCACACTATCCCTATCCCTACTGATGTAAACAAGTTTACATTGCATAAGATGTCTATTTATGCATGTTCTTAAGCATAGAATTGCATTGCATACTATAAATATTGCATAACATGCATCATCTTGCATTTAGATTAGTTTGAATAAAATGGAGCTTAATTGTCTCCTTTTATGTTCAGGGACAGGGCAAAATTTTTATCGAGGCCTTGGATCGAAGATCCAACCATACAGATGTGATCAGCGCGACGAATGGAGTTCAACGACTCCAAGATCGCAATAATCAGACATCTATAGCATCAGATAGAGACCGGGGAACCCTAGAAGATCAAGGGCCAAGATGGTGTGAATCCACACTTCAAATGACAAATCCGATCACGCGGATGGATTCGGATTGACGATCGCAGCCTAACGACGTGAAATCGACTCAATCCGACAACCGTGGCACCATCTACATCATCTAGAAGATGGATGGCCAAGATGGCTCAACGTGGTGCCATCTCAGCCACCCAACCAGCTACCCTCAACCTCTGAAGCCTCTAGCATCCACGCTTCTCATCCGTTGGATCAAGATCCAACGACAAAGAGTGGATCTCAGACCAGCGCCTTCGTTCTCTGAAGCCAAAGGAAGAAGCGATCTCGACTGTTGGATATCAATCCAATGGTCCAGATCGCGTGCTACGAAGATGCATCGCTCGCCCATTTGCACATGTAGCACAGTGGGCGAGAGCGCTTACGCAAGTGAGCGGTGTGTGATCGATTCCTCTCGAGCAGTTGCTGGGGTGCGAGCGAGCACGCTTCCTGGTAGCTCGATCACGATCGAGCGGCTGTGGGAGCTCGATAACACCCATGCACTATTGCACGTGCGTGCCTCACACGAGATCTCACACGAGCATTGCGCACAGAGGAGGTGCTGCGAGGGCCAAGTTACTAGGATCGGCTGAACGTGGAAAGGCGTTGAGCACGCGGAAGAAGGGCGGCCAGCACACGTCGCCCACGATGGGGCTTTAGCGATGGTTTTATCCGTCACCAAAGACCCCTTATTTAATGTTTTGAGATTTAAATGACCAAATTGCCCTCACTCCTTGCAACTATAAAAGGAGACCCCCTCCACACGAAATTCTAATCCCTTTCGTCTCTTCTCTCCCTCTCCAAAGCTCAAGAGAAGCTTGTCCCACAACTGGGATGCTTCTCAAGAGATAAAGTCAAATTTTCGTCCCCCTTTCAGAAGTGGATCCCACGACGACGATGACATGCTGCCCCATTCTTGTTCTACCTGCTTCCTCCTCCTTCGTCCTACTCCGTTCCCCATCTTCCAGGCGTCATCCCATCTGGCTCGTCCTCCAAGAGACCGTCAAGGAGGATAATTCTCTCTCCATTCTTTTTAATGCTTTCTAGAGTAGATTTACTGCTTTCTAGAGTAGATTTACTGCTTTCTAGTGTAATCATTTTCCTGCTTTCTAGTCGTAATGTTTAGTGTAACGAACAATCCCTTTGATAATGAATTCCATATTCATTCTACATCTCCTTTTGGTTTTTGTTTGTAATATTCTCTCTGTCTCTCTCTCTTCTATTTAGTGTAAATATATAGATAGTTTCTAATCAATTAATTTACTTCGTGACAAATAAAATAAACGCGTATTTTTAAATCAAATGTCCACCTCCCTGAGTTCGACCTAGGATTTCTATTCCAGTATAAATTTTATTTGTTGAACACGAGTTCTTCACTTTCATACTACGACGATAGGTTTTTCAAAACCAAACACGTTAACGTAGCAACTCGTAGCTTCAACATTTTGGCACCGTTGCCGAGGAGGCGACGCTATTTGATTTTTTTCACGTTTTCCAACTTATGAAGCATTTAGCTCACTTCTCCCCTTTCTTATTGTGATTGCAGATACTCTTTTGAGACGAGCAAAAGCGGTAGATTGGAATAAAGTGATGTTGAAGGTTCTGTAAGTTATCCCTCACCTCCCACCCATTAGATTTCATTCCACCACATAATAACACAAACATCAATCAAGCTAAGCATTCTTATAAACTCTAAGGTTAGTTTTGTTTGTTTGTTTGACACCCACACCCGCCTCAACCTTCACATTTAAAAAGAAAACAAAAAATCTCACAGAGGTACACAACCTCATCTGATTTTGAAACTCAACCGGTAAACCAATCTTTGGAGCCGGTACACACATCCAAACACATAATTGAGTAGAAATTAGATTAGGTAATCACTTGTGTGCCTAATTAAGTGGTGCAACAGGCCGATTGTTTGAGTTGATTAGGCCGCACCACTTCAACTCATCAAGTAGCTGCTGATTAGGTTCAACTCTTAGGGATTTACCAGGCACTCCACATTCTTTTAAGTTTTAAAGGAAAACATCTTCACCTATGCTTTGAAAACTTGGTGTGCCAACAAAACTTGTTTGAAAATACCTAAAGTTGAATCCTAAAAGCTACTAAGCAAGATTTGAACCTTAAAATTCACCACATCAAAAATAATCTTTCTTGAAAACAACTGGTTGTGCACGCACACACACATCAATCAATCATTAAGGGCACAACCCAGATAAAGGGCCCATCACATTCCAAAGCACATTCAAACCTAGCCCTAAATAAAACAGAGTAGACGTTGGCCTTAAGGATTCGAGTTGCTCTTCAGAGCCTAGAACGAGATTATTTTCGATTAGTCTGTTTCTACTGTTCAATCTGATGTCTAGATAGGGGAGCATAATCAAATGATCGTGGCTGGGGGGTACAGTAGGAACCGGATGCGCAAGTCGAAGGAAGAACCTTCTCCCCATTCCCTCCTTCTAACTGGTTGGATTAAACAGACAGAAATAGATCAAATCGTTCCTTTATCTCAAGATGGGTTGTGGGAGTCTGTAGGTCTTTAGGCTAGCCCACTTAAGGACAGGTTTGATTGCTTGTATTGTAGGGTGCCTTTCTTCCTCCCGTCTCTCATGAATCCTTCCACATATTATACGCATTCTCGCTCTTTCCCTCCTGATGTGAATTATCCTCAACATGACGATTATCCCGACTCGTACTGTAATCAACCATCAGTTAGTTGGGATAACTCAGATTGGGGATACAGTTTTGGACCTCCGTGTTTAGGATCTAACCCTGAACACTATGATTGCGATTTCTATCCTTAGAGCCACATCGCTTATAGATCGCCACTCTTTCATGAACAACATAATACGATCTACAATCAAGAAGGATACACTGATTCTTACCCATCCTCTGATTACATTGCCTTTAGGTCATCACCACCTTTTGAACAATCTAAAATGACCTATTATCAGGAAGGGTATAACGAATCTCAATTTGTTAACTCCTCTGCATTGATCCCAAACTCATCCAACCCTGAACCAACTCATTTAGTTCAGGGTAACCAGGTTCAAGATAAGGTTTTGGCTAACTTGAGGAATATCATACAATCTTTAAAAGTTTAGCCAATACCTTGCATTGAAAGATTGGAGCCCCTGATTGAAATGATTGATGATTTGAACAAGTATTTGTTGGATTAGCTCCAGGATGTTAAGGATAAGAACTCGGGTGAGTTTCTACTTTGGAAGTCAGCGAAATTGAGGATGAGATTTGTGGTTACTTTAGTTTAATCATGGGATGATTCCTAGGATGAACTCCCTTCAGGAAAGCCAAGGGTAGAACCCGTTTAGGCACCTGTTGGGGGGGACACATGTTACGAGGCTAACTAGATTGAATTAGAGCAACCAATTAAGGATGATCTAATTTCTTCACCTGAGATCTCTAAGCCAGGGTACAAAGAAATGTATGTCTCCATGGATCAGAAAGTGACAGATGATTTTGGGACATACATTAATACAGATCTTGATTTCTTCAATTCTGATGATAATTCAAGTTGCGAAGTCTCACGCAAGTTTACAGAATATGATTTATGTGAGACGATTGGGCCTGAGGAATCTAATAGATCATTTGATAGCCTAATAACTGAGGAAACTGATCTTATTGGGGCTCACATTACGGATCTAGAATCACATTTTCTGGAGGATTCAATCAAATGCCCTAATTGTCAGTTACACCCCATTGAGCTTATTGATGATTCTATTTTTGAGATAACTAGACCCAAGTCAATTCTGATTCAGCCACATCTTTTAGACTTGGAAATTTCAGGCGGGGTGATTAATATGCAAGAGGTCCCAGAATTTAACATTTTGAATAAGGAGGATAGGAGTTGGGAAGTTCTGATTTGGGAAGCAAATTCTGGAGGAAGTAGAAGACTGCATCGAAGGGTTCCATTTCATCTGAAACCATCAAACCAAAACCCTTATGACATTTGTTCTGAGGATGTTCAACCTAAGCATACATTCATTGATTATCTTTTCGATATCGAATTCTCTGTAACCCGACTTTTTGGTCTTGGGTTGCATCCTCATAAATCGCAGGCCCGACCCCGCTTGCATACTGATTTTAAGTTTTGCGTAATTTTTATGCAGAACCTTAGATATTCTCGATTATGGGGTATGGGACTGCACCACAATCTGGTCCACATCTGTGGACATCTACTAGCAGGTCCGAGGTTTCATCCTTTTATTCTGATTCTGACCTGCCCTTGTGAATTCTTTATTTCTCTTCTTTGTATAGTGTGCCTAGCTGAAGGTACTAAATTCAGCATGTATATAGTTTTTTTGAGTTTTTATCTCGGAGCAGACCTGACATTCACGCAATTCAGGTGCTTTCTACTCTATTCCACTGTGTTTTATGTCTTTTTAATACAATGAGGACATTGCATTAGATAGGCATGGGGGGGTGGATATTCATCTCTAAATTTATTCGTCAGCTTCGTAGATTTATTTTATTTTCTTTTATTTATATTTAAAAAAAATTGTGGAATTAGGAAAGAGAATTTGGGTTTAAGAAAATTTTCAATCTTAAGAAATACTACATTATGATCTAAGCACAAAGACCCTTCAGGTCTTCAGACTTAATCAGCCTGTGTATCCATTAAAATGTGGATTTATTTTTTCGAGTCCTCGCCAATCTTAATTCTATTGTATTTGGAGTGAATAAGTTTGGGTGATAAGTAAACAGACTTATCAACCCACCCTTTGATTTGAGGGAATTTTGAGTTTTAAGCATCTACACACTTTCTTTGCACTGACTCATTGTTCGACGATTTTAACGGAAATTGGGCAGCTAATGAACCTTCTAGGGTGATATGGCTGGCAAGTTATCGTAGGTAATAGCCCATAGGTAGGTTTTCCAGAGCCTAGTCACTGAACCTTTCTCTTTTTGCTACCCTTAGGTAAATCTTAGATCAGGGAAGCCACCTACTTAAAAGAGAAAATCAAAAAGAAAGAAAAAGAAAAGGAGAAAAAAAAATAAAAGAAAATAAAAGAAATAAGCCACACTTCGCTGTGCAAGTATGGCTGGCAAGTTGTCGGTGGTAACAGCTCAACGACCAGTTGTCCAGAACCCAGCTCAATAAATGCACTGAAAATTCCCAAACACTTAGGAAGAAGTGCAGAAGTAGAATAAACTGGGGAGATATACACTGGATTCACCCTTGTGTTGACCCCATAAAAATAAAAGTAGGAAGAAAGCTACCGATTGTAAAGATACACCTTTAGTAAGAATTCTCTTTTTAAGGTCACCTAAAGGTGTAGAAATCCGAAATCCATTTTTATTATCGGTCAATGAGTCTATCACATTCACAATAAGATGCTTAGAACTTAGGGTTCTCATCAAATCTTGGGTGAGTTGAATGGTCGTAGAAAGCCACTCTTAAACCTTAAAACTCAAATCCAAAAAAATTAGAAAAGAGGAAAAAGAGAAAGAAATTTTGCTTTGAATAAGGCGAGGGCTTGAGGCGGTCTGCATTTTGGCAGATACCCAGGCACTGTTGTGTCTTTGAAAGTTCATATCCTAAGTAAATATTCTCTTAATGATTGAAAATAATTCATGCCCAAATAATCCAACCTGATTCTTCTATAAATAGCATATAGGTTTTGCTAGGGACTAGCAAAAGATAGGCATGGGGGTGTGAAGTAAACATGTTTACATTGCATAAGATGTCTATTTATGCATGTTCTTAAGCATAGAATTGCATTGCATACTATAAATATTGCATAACATGCATCATCTTGCATTTATATTAGTTTGAATAAAATGGAGCTTAATTGTCTCCTTTTATGTTCAGGGACAGGGAAAAATTTTTATCGGGACCTCAGATCGAAGATCCAACTGTACAGATGTGATCAGAGCGACGATTGGAGTTCATCGACTCCAAGATCACCCTAATCAGACATCTGTAGCATCAGATAGAGATCGGGGAACCCTAGAAGATCAACGGCCAAGATGGTGTGAATCCGCACTTCAAACGACAAATCCAACCACACGGATGGATTCAGATTGATGATCGCAGCCTAACGACGCAAAAATCGACTCAATCCGACAACCGTGGCACCATCTACATCATCCAGAAGATGGATGGCCAAGATGGCACCATGTGGCACCATCTCAGCCGCCCAACCGGCCGCCCTCAACCTCTGAAGCCTCTAGCCTCCATGCCTCTCCACCGTTGGATCAAGATCCAATAGCTAAGAGTGGATCTCAGACCAGCGCCTTCGTTCTCTGAAGCCAAAGGAAGAAGCGATCTCGACCGTTGGATATCAATCCAACGGTCTAGATTGCATGCTATGAAGATGCACTGCTCGCCCATCCACGCGTGTAGTGTAGTGGGCGAGAGCGCTTACATGAGCAAGCGACGCGCGATTGATTCCTCGCGAGCGATTGTTGGGGTGTGGGCTAGTAGGCTTCACGACCGCTCGATCGCACGCGGGCGTTGCGCGCAGAGGAGGCACTGCGAGGGGCGAGTTAAGCCATCCAATCTCCTGATCAGACGGTTAGGATCGGCTGAACGTGGAAAGGCGTTGAGCACGCAGAAGATGGGCAGGCGGCACACGTCACCCACGATGGGGCTTTAGCGATGGTTTTATCCATCACTAAAGACCCCTTATTTAATGTTTTGAGATTTAAATGATCAAATTGCCCTCACTCCTTGCAACTATAAAAGGAGACCCCCTCCACACAAAATTCTCATCCCTTCCTTCTCTTCTCTCCCTCTCCGAAGCTCAATAGAAGCTTGTCCCACACCCGGGATGCTTCTCAAGAGATAAAGTCAAATTTTCATCCCCCTTTCGAAAGCGGATCCCACGATGACGACAACGTGCTGCCCTGTTCCCGTTCTTCCCGCTTCGACCTCCTTCGTCCTGCTCCGTTCCTTGTCGTCCCGTCCGGTTCGTCCTCCAAGTGATCGTCGCGGAGGATAATTCTCTCCCCATTCTTTTTAATGCTTTCTAGAGTGGATTTACTGCTTTCTAGTGTAATCATTTTCCCACTTTCTAGTCGTAATGTTTAGTGTAACAAACAATCCCTTTGATAATGAATTCCATGTTCATTCTACATCTCTTTTTGGTTTTTGTTTGTAATATTGTCTCTCTCTCTCTTCTATTTAGTGTAAATAGATAGATAGTTTCTAATCAATTAATTTACTTCGTGACAAATAAAGCAAATGTGTATTTTTAAATGCCTCCCTGAGTTCAACCTAGGATTTCTATTCCGGTATAAATTTATTTGTTGAACACGAGTTCTTCACTTTCATACTATGACGACAGGTTTTTCAAAACCAAACACATTAGCATAGGAACTCGTAGCTTCAACACCTACCCTAAACCTTAGAAACCCTAGGAAACTAGTACCTAAAACCTATTTAGGATACCCAAGCACTTAGGAACCCAAACCTACCATAGAAAACCAAAAACTCACTTCCCAACACATTTCTGGACGTCCAGACAGTGTCTGGATGTCCGATTTTTGCAGAAATGCTTGCCAGAACCCAACTCCAACACTGACACAGAATTGGATGTCCAATTTACTATTCAGACATCCAACCATGGACTTTAAGAAATTTGATATTGTTCTCTAGTTCCTATTTTTGGTGCTAGAAGCTTGAGCTATCCTCTTTTGACCTAGAAACCCCACCAAACACCTTAGGAAACCTAATTAGAGACCTCCTAAGCCTATCCCACTATCCATACCCTTATCCTATCCCTAACCCAATTGAACTAGCCCATACCTAATTGGGTGCATCTATAGTTGATTGGGTGCACCTAAGCCCAATTAGATTCACCCAAGGTCTAATTGACTCATACCTATTAGGAATACCCTAATCAAACCACACACACATATCCAATTAGAGTTCCTAAGCCTAATTAGGTCCATACTCACCTAATCTATGTTGCTCTAACCTAGATTTACCAAAACACACATCCAAGCACACTCAACTACACACACACACACACACTTCTTCTACCTTAGTCTAGAAAACACCTAAATATAGCCTATTCTAGAAACACTTATTCTTAGCCATCCTAATCTTAGTAAACCCAACCTAAGCACCTACTACTAAGACTCCTTGGACAGCCACCTTAGGTCCATTCAAATCTCCTCCACTCCACTCTTGCGACCACCAACACCTTCCCTTCAACCCTCCTAAGGCCATCCACTCTCCTCCTCCATGGATGGCTAGAAGAAGCTCCAAGGTGTTCTCCTCCAAGGCTTCAAGGACGGCTAGAAGAGAAAGGGTCTGCCACCCTCTTCTCCTCTTCTTCATGGTTGTGCCTTCTTCTCCCTCCTTGGAAGATGAGCCCACACCCTCCCTCTCTTTCTCTTCTTGGATGGCCGAGAAGGCTTCTTCATACCCTCTCTTGGTTGATCCTAGCATTCTCTTAGTTTAGCTCTTTTCATGTATTCTTCTGCAAGTTCATATAATTAGTTAATGCATGATTAGTTTTTCTTTGAATAATTAGTGATATGCTTTTGTGTGCCATTGTGAATACACGCTGTTTGAGGCGTAGATCGTGTAAAAGATAAATGCATTGTAGTATAGTGAGAAATACGTCTCGAGAAATAAATTAACGGAACTGGTGAGTCCGGTCGATCACAGGGAGGCATAAAGCGCTTTTGATTTCATGTGTTTGTTTCAAATATAAAGACTAAGTAGAAGGAAAAATCAATCATAATATTTATATCACAAGGAGAAATTGAACATGAATTGGATACATGCATTTGAATAAAACATAAAATAAACAAACTACTGTTGTAACAGAACAAGGGCACCATGGGTGGTCCGTGGTGGCCTTCTGGAGAGGTTGAGGATAGCGGCAACGATCTGACGAGGTGGCTCAACGGACAATTCGGAAGAAGATGCAGAGACAGAGGCAGAGAAGATGAGAAGAAGAAGGTAGAGGAGCCGTAGAAGGAAGAAGAAACCTAATTGAATGCCTTCAAAGGGAACCCTTAGGCCTCTTTTTATAGTTGTTGTGAAGGGTATTTAGGGCATTGGAGCCCTTAATTTCGTGCAATAGCCTTAGGTTGATCAGATCCATTGATCGGGAGATCAACGGTCATGATTAAGCCTAAAAATACCCTCCAAATCCTTCTCCATTCGCGGATTCAATCTGGAGCTGACACGTGTCGCAACGTCTGCCCTCTGATCTCCATCGCACAGTCACTGCTCTCGTTGCTCACTGTTTCCTCTTTCGAGCGCACCACATGGCCTCTAAACGCACTTCAACTCCATACACCATCTCAACTGTCCGATCTCTCGATCGGACGGCCTAAAAGAGTGTGCGTTGTGCCCTCTTGAATCCTAAAGTGCACGTCATCACGCGTGTCCTCACTCCCTTGCATCCGCGTACGCCATGTGACCACCCCTATCGTCGCTCAATGAAGATCGAACATTTGAATTTCATCCGTGCATGACCAACTCCCACATCACGACTTGAACCCGCATCACGCGTGGTTGTTAAGCATGCTTTTCCGCTACACTACACGTGTGAGTTGTTGTAGTTGCCATCTCGTGTGCAGCCGCCCTCAGCCGTTGGATGGAAATCCAACGGTTAAGATCTCATCCTCACTCGATGAAGCGGTTGAAGGCGGGTGACGTGACACATTCATGGGCGTTGGATGGAGATCCAATGACCCATAACACGTGAAGGATGATCTTCAGAGGCTGGGGCGTGGAGAGGGGGTGGCTATGATGGCGCCATGTGGTGCCATCGTGGTCGTCCATCTTCTTCTCCTTATATCTGATGATGTAGGCCTTCAATTGAGTTGATTTTTGTGCCATTGGACTACGAACATCGATCCGGATCCATCCGTGTAGTTGGATTTGTCATCTGAGGTCTAGATATTCTTCAATTTGACCCTAGGCTCTTGCTTTTCTGTGGACTCCATAGGGTGCAACAAGAGTCTGATTGATGCGATCTTGGAAGCATTGGACTCCCGTTGTCATTCCAAACAGTTCCATAAGGTTGGATCGATCATCCGTAGCCCTGAATTACCTATAATGAGTAATACCTCTCAAATAGCATTGTAAAATGCATAAAACATATAAATCAACTACAATGCAAAATACTTTGCGTATGCATGTAGAATGCTCATGTTAAGCTAGGTTCTGTCTTAATTTAGGCGAATTAGGGCTTATGATTACTACTCAATCATACCCCCATGCCTAAATCTTGCTAGTCCCTAGCAAGTGCAAGACTAAATGCATTTTATCAAGAGTTTAACTAAAGGTTTATTTCTTTTTGTTTCATCCAAAAATTCAAAATCCAGATAACCATGAGCATGTAATGTTGTAGCTTCTGCAATGGATCCAAGCAAAGAGACAATATACATTTAAAGATTGTACTTGACCCCTAGTAAAATTTTGTCAGGATAGGCGAACCTCTTCTCTCAGGGTTATAAAATATTCTTTGATTTCAACCCCGGTGTTTGGCTCGGGTAGGAGATGTCTAAGTTAACTGGATTTGTATTTGGTGGCTCACTCTTTTCTGGTGCTACATATAGACTAGTATTTCAGAATCTAGATTTCTAGATTATCAAATAAATCAACTAAGAGAGAGGCTGGAAAACTATGCTCTCTTTAATATTTTGTATGTTTTCTTTTCTTTCTCTCTCTCTCTCTCTATTTTATTTTCTTTTCTTCTTTTTCTTCCTGAGCTCACATCTCACTAGATTTGCAAATGTATTTGGTGGTCTCGCATGGCATCACACTTTAATTAGATTCTAATAACCCTACGACTAAGTTAAACCCCTCAGCTCATATTTAGGCGGTCAAAAATATAGAAAAAGTTAGTTGTTGAGAGCAGAAAACTACGCAATCGAAGTTGGATTTGAAAAACCCGTCATTGTAGTTCAATTTGCGAAGAAATCCATCAATAGATAAATTTATACCAAAACTCTAAGAATTCTAGGTTGAATATTGGGAGGCTACGTTGATGTTAAATCTGCGATTATATTTTTTTTTTGTTTTTGTTTGAAAACAAGATAATTACAATGGAATTAATATAAACAATAAGAGAGAGAGAAAGAAAGAGAGAGAGAGAGAACAATCACTTGATATAATAATAATGTTTTTATAACTACAAAGTGGGAAATGATTACAACTAGAAAGAGGGAAATTCCATTCTAGAAAGTGATTAAAAAGAAGGGAGAGAGATGCTATCCTCCTCGACGAATGCTTGGAGGACGAGCCAGACAGAGGACAGAGTAGGAAGAAGGAGGACGAAGTAGGAAGAAGCGGGAATGAGGTAGCACGTCGTCGTCGTCACAAGATCCACTTCCAGAATGGGGCGAGAAAATTTGATTTGGCTCTAGAATAGCATCCCAAGTGTGGGACAAGCTTTTCTTGAGCTTTGGAGAGGGAGAGAGGTGAAGGAAGGGATGAGAATTTCGTAGGGTAGGGGTCTCCTTTTGTAGTTGCAAGAATTGGAGGCAATTGAGACATTACATTGTGAAACATTAAATGAGGGGGTCTTTAGTGGTGGATTTAAGCGTCACTAAAGACCCCATGTCGCCATAGGCTCCTTGCCTGTCGTGCGCTCAACGCTCACCCACGTCCTTAAAATCTCAATCGTCTGATCTTAAGATCGGATGTCTTAAAGTCGTCCTCGCCGACACCTTTATTTGTGCTTAACCGTGCACCCACGTGTGAGATCGGGCATGTGCACTGTGTGTTTGATTGCGCATGCACTCGATTGGGCGATCTGGGCCGTCCACAGCTGATCGCGTGGTCGAAATTAATTACGCGCGTTTCGCAGACCGCGAGTCGAATCCGCTCCTCGCACTCGCGCAACATTGCTCGACTGTTGCGCTAGTGCCTCTTCTTTGTCATGCTTACGTTTTAAGCACGTGCAGATCAACAGCCCAGATCTTGCCTCGCCGCACCTTCTGAAGATGAGAAGTGATGCTACGGCCGATTTAGGCAACTGTGATGGCGCCACGTGGCACCATCATGGCCGTCCATCTTCAGTGACATGTAGAAGGTGCCACGGATGTTGGATTGAGCCAATTTTCACACTGTTAGGCTGCGATCATCAACCCGAACCCATTCGTGTGGTTGCTGGGAGGTTGTTTTCGCACATTTGAAAGTCGTCGTAGTATAGTTGTGAAATACGATCCAACAAAGATATTATTTTGTAAAAATAACGAGACTTTGAGTCCCGGTCGTTCGTCTCTGGGAGGCGTTGTTTTTGCTTTTGAAATCGATCTTAAAGCCGCTCTGCTTTATTTAAATGACATGCTGGTGCGTAATATATAGGCAATTAAAGAACATGCACTTAAATCACACAAATATGATAATCATTCAGGTCGTGGTGATTTCAAACACATAAGAGATATATATATATATAATGTAATTTCATTCATCATTGGAGAGTTTTTGCACAAGGAAATCTAAAGGAAAGCTTTTACATGAATGCTTAAAAATTGAACCTAACTACCAGAAAACGATTGCATACAAGAATCAATGGGGGGGATTTCGCATGCATCATTGGGGGAGAAGTAAGACTACATTACTAAGCAGTAAATGAAAGCAATAAAGATTATGAAGAGCATGATTTAAAGCTAGAAGAATAGAGGGCATTCAGGGGTGGTCCCCGATGGCCTTGGAGTGGTCGAGAGAAGGAGGGGCGGCAAATGGAACTTAGGCCGGCCCTTGCAGAGAGGTAGGATTGATCCAGCATCCTGGTATGGTGTCCTCCATGGTGGTGGTAGTGAGCTCATGGAGGTGGAGTGACATGGAGGTTGCGTGAATGGCACCAATGGAGTGCAATTGCCAAAGAAGTGAATGGGTGCAAATGGTCACCCAAGGGGTCTTTTTATAGACCTAAGGGAAGCTCTCTAGAGAATTATGGAATTCTCTAGAGAGTACTATGGTGGGAGCTCATGGGAGAGTGAGAGAGAGGGTGGATGGTGGTTTTTAGATCCACCAAATGTGGATCTAAAAATTGAATGTCTCTTGGTTGCTATTTTTGGCAACCAAGGCAACCACACATGGTAGAGAGTTCTAGAGAACTCTAGGCTAGATATTTTCGTGTGGATGGTGTGTGTGGGTGTGTGTGGGTTGAAACTTAGATGGCTAGGTTGATTAGGTTGGGTTCTAGTGGGTTTAGGTCAAGGTAGGTCTCAAATTAGGGTTATAAACCCTAATTCACTAAGGTAAACTGCAATTAAACTTAATACAAGTTTAATTGGGTGTGTGAAAACTTAATTGAGAGTAAAAAAACTCAATTAAGTTAGGTATAGGTCAATTGGACTCTCACTGAGTCCAATTGGATAGTGTGTGCTGAGATTAGGGCTCAATTGGACTTAATGAGTCCAATTGAATAGGCAGATGGAATTGACTAAGATCCAAGTCAATTAGGTTTAGTGAGGACCTAATTAGGTCCTTAGGGAGGTCTAGAGGTGATGTACTAGGGTTAGGGCACCTTTATTTAGGTTCCTATGGGGTTGGAATTGGGTTTAGGGACCTAGAGATCCAAGATGAAGGCTTAAATCTCAAAATAGGAATTGGAGAGCAGTATCAGACGTCTTATACTAAAAAATCAGAAGTCTAGACTTCTTGTCTGGACGTCCAATCAGAGTCAGGAAGGATTTCGGGTTCTGTTTTGGATATTCTGCAGAAATTGGACGTCTGACAAAGTGTCTGGACGTCCAATAACACTGCAAAAGTGGGGTTGAAGTGTGCGGGAGTTGTCTAAGGGTCCTGGATGTCCTATAACTTATCTGGACATCCAATTAAGGGTTGGAACTAGGGTTTTAGGGCTTCCTAGGGTGTTGTGACCTAATCTAAGGGTGGCTAAGGCTTGGGGAAGTCTCTAGGCTATCCTAGGGCTAGGATGGACCTAAGCTCTTCACATTTTACTACTTTATTTCTACTTAATAGAATAGAAAACCTTTAACCCTCTTACATTATTATTCCTACATCTAAACTAGGCCTTCTGCTCCAGCTCTGCTACAACACCTATTATTCCTGATCCAGTTTCGCATCCAGCTCCTAACCAGCTTATTCCCTACAATCGACATAATGAACTTAATCAGCACATTATAACATTATTTTATGCATAGCTAAAGGAAAGCAGTAAAGATGCAGATAATGCATATGCACGCATGAATAACCCTAACTTATGCTAAGTCATAGCTTAATCTAGGTCAATTAAGACCTATGATTGCTGTGCAATCAGTGGTCGGATTTGTCGTCTGAAGTACGATTTGGCACCATCTTGGCCCTTGATCTCTAGGCTTCCTCGGACTATAGTTGGTGCTATGGATGTCTGATCAGGGCGATCTTAGAGTCGTTGAACTCTAATCATCGCCTTGATCAGATCCGTACGGTTGCATCTTTGATCCGAGGCCTCGATTAAAAGTTGCCTTGTCCCTGACCATAAAAGGAGACAATTACTATACAATTTATACAATTTGACCCAAATGCATGATCATGCATGTTATGCAATATTTACAATGCATGATGCTAATATGACACTAAGAACATGCATTAACAGACATTTTTGGCTATCATACCCCCATGCCTATCTTTTGCTAGTCCCTAGCAAAAACTACATGCTATTTATAAAAGAATTAGGATTTGATTACTCGGGCAAAAGTCATTTTCAACATTAAGAAATTTTTACTTAGGACCTGAACTTTCAAAGACACAACAGTGCCCGGGTACCTGCCAAAATGTAAACCGCCTCAAGCCCTTGCCTTACTCAAAGAAGGATATATTTTTCTCCTTTTTCTTCTTTTCTAATTTGTTTGGATTTTTGAGTTTAGAGTTCAGAGAGGCTTTCTATGGCCACTCAACCTACCTAAGATTTGATGAGAACCCTAAGTTCTAAGCATCTTTTTGTGAATGTGATAGACTCATTCATCGGCAATCAGAATAGACTTCGGGTTTCTACACCCCTAGGTGACCTTAAAAATAATTCTGCCTAAAGGTGTATTGATTGCGTAGCAATCATAGGTCTTAATTGACCTAGATTAAGCTAGGACTTAGCATAAGTTATGGTTATTCATGCATGCATATGCATTATCTGCATCTTTACTGCTTTTCTTTAGCTATGCATGAAATAATGTTATAATGTGCTGATTAAGTGCATTATGTAAATTGCAGGCAATAAGCTGATCAAGAGCTGGATTTGGAGTAGGATCTGAAGCTAGATCTGGAATAACAGGAGTTGTAGCAGAGCTGGAGTAGAAGGCTTAGTTTAGATGTAGGAATAATAATGTAAGGGGGTTAAGGGTTTTCTATTCTATTAAGTAGAAATAAAGCCGTAAAATGTGAAGAGTTTAGGTCCATCCTAGCCCTAGAATAGCCTAGAGACCTCCCCAAACCTTAACCACCCTTAGATTAGGTCGAAACACCCTAGGAAGCCCTAAAACCCTAGTTCCAGCCCTTATCTGGATGTCCAGATAAGTTATAGGATGTCCAGGACCCTTAGCCATCTCCCGCACACCTCAAACCCACTTCTACAGTGTTATTGGACGTCCAGACACTTTGTCAGACGTCCAATTTCTGTAGAATACCCAAAATAGAACCTTGATTTTCCCTTGACTCAAATTGGACGTCCAGAACTGAAGTCTGGACTTCTGATTTTTGAGTATAAGTCGTCTGATCCTATTATTGGACGACTGATATTGGTCTCCAGTCCCTGTTTTGAGATTCAAGTCTTGATCTTGGATCTCTAGCTCCTTGACCTAATCCCAAGCCCATAGGAACCTAAATTGAGGTGTCCTAACCCTAGTACATCACCTGTAAACCTACCTAAGGACCTAATTAGGTCCTCACTAAACCCAATTGGCTTAGATCAAAGTCAATTACCTTCACCTAAGTCAATTGGACTCATTGAGTCCAATTGAGCTTAGATCTCAACCCACACAAGTTCAATTGGACTTGGTGAGAGTTCAATTGACCTAAACCCAACCTAATTGAGTTATTTCACTCTCAATTAGGTTACACCTAGTCAATTAAACTTAGGTTAAGTTTAATTGCATTTTCCCCTTAGCAATTAGGGTTTGTAACCCTAATTTAAGACCTACACCTACCCAAACCCCTTAGGACCTAACCTAAGCCACCTAGCCACATAGAGCATGACCACACACACACACACACACATCCATTCACGCACACACACTTCTCTAGAGTTCTCTAGAACTCTCTTGAGATGGCGTCCAAAAATTGTGGATCTCAATTTGAATGCCTCTTGGTTGCTAAATTTGGCAACCAAGAGGTGGCGCCACCTCTTGGTTGCCAAATTTAGCAACCAAGAGGCATTCAAATTGAGATCCACAATTTTTGGATCTCAAAGACCACCTCTACCCTCATGTGGCTGGCCACTCATGGGGTCTTTCTAGAGAGTTCCACACCTCTCTAGAGAGAAGCCATTGGGTCTATAAAAAGACCCCATGGGCAGTCAAGTGACCCCATTCACATCCCTTGGCTTCCATTGGGACCACTCACCTCATTAGCTCCATACACGCCCACCTTCACTTAGGTCAGCTACTCCACCTCCACGAGCTTACCACCACCATGGAGGACATCATGCTGAGATGCTGGATCAATCCTCCCTCTCTCCAAGGGTCGGCCTAAGCTACATTGGCTACCCCTCATTCTCTTCCCGACCACTCCAAGGCCATCGGGGACCACCCTTGAATGCCCTTTATTCTGCTAGATTTAGTTTATGCTCTCCATGATTTTTACTGCTTTTATTACTGCTTAGTAGCGTAGTCTTAACTTCTCTCCCAATGATGCATGCGAAATCCCCCCATTGCTTCTTGTATGCAATCATTTTCTGGTAGCTAGATTTCCATTTCAAGCTTTCCGTTATAAGCATTCCTCTACTTCCATGTTGCGAACACCTTCCTAAATGAATGAAAGAAAATTTTCTATATATATATATGTCCATGTGTTGAGAATCACCATGAGCTCATCGATTGCAATATATTTGGTGTGATTAAAGTTACTTACTTTTCATTATCATCTATTGCAACTAAGCATGTCGTATCTAAATATGTAACAATCATAAACCGCCATGCGATTTCTAAACAAAGTGGAGTGGCAAAAGGATCGATTTCAAAAGTAAAACAAATGCCTCCTAGAGACGAATGACCGGGACTCAAGTCTTGTAATTTTTACAAACTTAATTTTTGGACGAACATTTTTGCGCGACTATAGTACAATTTCCAACGACTTTCAAAATGCATGAAAATGGCTTTGTCATGTATCTATACGACTGGTAGCTTTCTCCCTACTTTTATTTTTTATGGGGTCAACACAAGGGTGAATCCAGTGTATATCTCCCCAGCTTATTCCACTTCTCTACTTCTTCCAAAGTGTTTTAGGAATTAAACGTGCATTTCTTGAGCTGGGTTCTAGACAACCTACCAATGTGCAGTTACTCAGGATAACTTGCCAGCCATACTCATGCGGTGAAGTGTGGCTTATTATTTTTTTTTTCTTTTCTCCTTTTCTTTTTCTTTTTCTTTTCTTTTTTTTTCTTTTTGGACTTTCTCTTTTTTTTAAGTAGGTGGCTTCCCTGATCTAAGATTTACCTAAAGACAGTAGGAAAAGAATGGTCCAGTAGCTGGGCTTTGGACAACCTACCTATGGACTGTTACCCATGATAACTTGCCAGTCATACCACCCTAGAAGGTTCATTAGCTACCCAATTTTCGTTAAAATTTCCGAATAACGAATTAGTGTGAATAGTGTGTAGATGCTTAGACTTAAAGTTTCCTCAAATTAGAGGGTGGGTTGATAAGTCGTGTACTTATCACCCAAACTTATTTAATAAAATTAAAATGAAATTCAGGATGGCAAGGACTTGATAAACAAATCTACATTTTAGTGGATACCTGGGCTGATTAAGCCCAAAGACCTGAAGGGTCTTAGTGTTCAAATCCTACTGTAATATTTCCTAAGATTGAAAAGTCCTAATGCCAAAGTATTCTTTCCTAATCTAATTTTTTTTTTAATATGTATGTAAAAGAAAACTAGTAGAATTTACAAGAATTCCATAGAGCTGACAAATTGATTCAGAAAGGAATCCACCTCCCCTTGCCTAGCTGATGCAATGTCTGCATTGAGAATAAAAGACATGAAAGGAAGGGTAGAATGTAGAAGATATCACCTGAATGTGATGCTCAGGTCAACTCTGAGTCAGACTGTAGAATGCTGAGTTTAATGCCATCAGCTAGGCGAGGTCTAGCCAAAGAAATCACGACATGATGAGATTAACCGTGTATGAGACGGGTTCTAGAACAATACGATCAATAAAAGGCTTCAGACATTAACCATTGACTTTAAATGAATTACCTGTCTTTGGGTCAAAAATCTGAACGGCACCGTTTGGAGAAATCTGATTGATGATGAATGGGCCATTCCATTTTGACCTAAGTTTGCTGGGAAAGAGCTTATGTCGAGAATCAAAGAGCCAGACCTTCTGGTTTGGCTCAAAGCTCTTGCAGGATATCAATTGGTCCGAGCCTTGTAGATCTTGGCATTCTTGTATGCATCATTTCTAAGCTCCTCCAACTTAGATAGTTGGAGTTTCCTGGTCTTTCCGACTAAACTCAAATCCAGATTGCACTGTTTGATTGCCCAAAATGGCCTATGTTCAATTTCTACGGGTAAATGGAACACCTTTCCATACACTAGACGAAATGGTGACAAACCGATAGGTGTTTTGTACGCTGTACGGTAGGCCCAAAGACCGTGCTCAAGCTTTTGAGTCCAGTCTTTACGATCAAGCCTAACCATCTTCTGAAGAATATTCTTGATCTCCCGATTGGAGATCTCGACTTGTCCATTCGTCTGGGGATGGTAAGGTGAAGAAATTCTGTGATTTACCCTGTATTTTGCCAGTAAATTATGGAATTGGGCATTAGTGAAATGAGTGCCACCATCGCTGATGATGGCCCTCGGAATCCTAAATCGACTGAAGATGTTCTTCTTGACGAAATTAATGACCACCTTTTGGTCATTGGTTCAAGTGGGAATGGCCTCGATCCACTTGGACACATAATCAACAATGATGAGAATGTATCGGTGTCCAAATGAAGGGAGGAAGGGTCGCATAAAATTGATGCCCCAAACACTGAAGATTTCGATGGGAAGAATCAGGTTTAGGGGCATCATGTCTCTCTTGGTTATGCTCCCAAGTGCCTGGCATCGGGAATACAACCTTGAGAATTCCTGGGCATCCTTGAATAAAGGCGGCCAATAAAATCCAGATTGCAAAATCTTTGCAGCCATCTTTTTCCTAGAGAAATGTCCACCACACGTAGATGCATGGCAGAACTCGAGTATACTTTTGAATTCAATCTCTGGAACACATTGGTGAATAATTTGATCAGAGCCGATGCAATACAGTTCAAGGTCCTCCCAGAAGTAATATTTGGCCTCAGATTTGAGTCTATCTCGTTGTTGCTTGGTTCAATCCTGCGAGATTTGACCAATGGCCAAATAATTTACGATGTCTGCAAACCATGGAGTTTGGACACCTGATACTACAAGGATAGTCTCATCTAGAAAAGTATCAACAATCGGAATATCTAGACAAGAAGAATCACTCAGAAGTCTCGAAAGATGATCCACCACCACATTCTGTGCTTCGGATTTATCTTTGATTTCAAGATCAAATTCTTGAAGCAGAAGAATCCATCGAATAAGTCAAGGTTTGGCATCCTTTTTGTCCAAGAGATGTCTCAAGGCTAAGTGGTCGGTATATATTATGACATGAGATCATAAGAGATAAGCCCTGAATTTCTCCAAAGCAAATACTACAGCTAGTAATTCTTTCTTAGTAATGGTGTAATTCCTCTGGGCCTCGTCCAGAGTTTTACTAGCGTAGTAGATGACAGAGGGCTTCCTGTCGATCTTCTGACCCAAAACAGCCCTGACCGTGTAATCAGAAGCGTCAGTCATGATCTTGAATGGGGCTATCCAAACAGGTGGTTGCAACACCAGAGCACAAGTGACTGCTATTTTAAGGAAATCAAATGCCTCATGACATGATTCATTTAAATCAAACGGCATGTCTTTGGCGAGAAGATTGCTCAAAGAGTGAGCAACCTTAGAAAGGTCCTTGATGATCCTCCTATAGAATCCCACATGACTAAGAAATGATCGAATTTGTTTGATAGATGTGGGAGGAGGAAGTTTAGAGATAGCATCAACCTTAGCTTTGTCAACTTTGATTCCTCGTTCAGAGATTACATGACCCAAGACAATGCCTTCTTGTGTCTTGAAATGACTCTTTTCCCAGCTAAGGACCAGTCTTGTTTTGATGCATCTTTTAAGAATCATTTCAAGATTAGTCAGGAAAGAATCAAATGATTCTCCAAAAATAGAGAAATCGTTCATGAAGACTTCCATAAACTCTCCCACCATGTCAGAGAATATGGCTAGCATACACCTTTGAAAAGTCACGGGTGCATTACATAAGCCGAAAGGCATCCTACGGAAAGCAAAGGTTCCGTAGGGACAGGTGAAAGTCATTTTTTCCTGATCCTCAGGATGGATAGGGACTTGATTGTATCCCAAGTAACCGTCTAGGAAATAGAAGTACTTCTGCCTGGCTAGTCTTTCAAGGATTTAATCGATAAAGGGCAAAGGGAAATGATCCTTTTTCGTGGTTGTGTTCAGCTTCCTGTAATCAATACAAACCCTCCAAGAGGAAGCTGAACGAGTTGTGACAGATTTTTCTTTCTCGTTAGTCACAATGGTAATCCCGACTTTCTTAGGAACAATTTGCACGGGACTTACCCAAGGACTATCAGAGATTGGATAAATGATTCCTGCATAGAGCCACTTGATAATTTCCTTCTTGACCACTTCTCGCATATTAGGGTTTAATCTCCTCTATATTTGGCAAGAAGAGTGGGATCCATCTTCCAAAAATATTCTATGATTGTAGTAAGATGGCTCGATCCTCCTAAGGTCATGAATGGTCCAACTAATTGCCTCCTTGTGTTCTTTTAGGACCTTGATCAGTTTAATCTCCTGCTCCTTAGTTAATCTGGAACTAATAATCACAAGGAGCATCTTTTGAGGTCTCAAAAACTGATATTTCAAATTCTCAGGCAATGGTTTCAGTTCGAGCTGGGGTGGGTTTTGGATTGAGGGTAAAGATGATGCTGAAGAAGATTCATCAAGAGGAAGAGGTTTAAAGTGAATAAAATCAATAACCTTTTTAGAATGTGGTGGGTTTTCCACAGAGGGTTGCAGGTCAGACCCATCACAATAGGAGAAACTTTCGATTGGAGAAACTTCCATACATGTTTCAATGTTCAAATTATCTTCCTCAAGTTCCTCTATAAATCCACAATCCTCGAATTTGTTAATCTCTTTAAAAATATCCAATTTCAATTTCTGATACCCAAAGGTGATTTCCATGCTACCACTCTCACAGTTGATATTGGCCTTAGCGATAGCAAAGAACAGACGCCCAAGAATGATGGGCGTGTTCCTTAGATTTTCAAGTACATCCCTGTTAAGGATAAGGAAATCTACAGGAAAATAGAGATCCTTAACCTTGACAATAACATCTTCAATAACGCCTCGTGGATTTGTGATCTAATGGTCCACTACTGCAGCATTACTGAAGTCGACCGAAGTTCACCTAATCCGAACTTCTCGTAAAGAGAAGTTGGAATTAGGTTAATAGATGCACCCAGATCCAGAAGTGCTCTATCAAAAGTGCAATCTTCGATGACATAAGAAATCAAAGGAGCACCTGGATCTTTCTTTTTCTGAGGAAGGTGATGCAAGATAACAGAACTAGCCTGCTAGGAGAGTACCACCTTCCTTGGAACAGATTTCCTCAACTTACGCTTTTGTGTGCATAAATCCTTCAAAAATTTAGCGTAAGCCGGTATGTGTTTGATAGTGTCAAGGAGTGGGATATTGATCTCGACATGCTTAAATATATTCAAGAGCTCCTCGTTACTATCAATAGACTTCTTCTTCCTAGGTTTAATTACGGCCTTAGGAAAAGGAATATGAGTCATATCTTCAGAATTAGGTTCCTGAGCCTTGATTTCTTCTTCAGTGTTCTCCTTTCTCTCCTTAGGCTCTCTAGGATTTGATAAATCAGAACAGTGTGGTTATGGATCCTGAGTTTGTTTTCCACTCCTCAAGGTAACTGAATTAGCAGATGCATATGGGTTTAGGTCTTGGGGAGGGTTAGGAAAGATTGGAGGGGCTTCATTAGCCATAAACCTTTGATTTGAAGAAGCAAAAGAGGAAGGACCCTGCTCAACCACTTGAGCATGTGCGTGCGGGTCCCTCTGATTCCCATACCCTTGGGCTTGATTGCCCAGATTCTGGATATTACGTGGGTTGGGTACAGGTTGAGATGGTAGAGATCAGGGTTGACAAGAATTAGTAATTAACCCGATTTGTATGTTGTCCAACGAGGTTTTCATTTGCTACATGAGCTGGGGCATAGATCCTTGCATTTCTACCATCTGTTGGTTCAAATTAGCCTGCCCTATGGGTTGACGGGCATTTCAAGCTTGCTAATTGACTTGATTCGGGGGCAGCTGAGTGTAAACATGACCCTGACCCATTGGTCTTTGTGGAGCATAGTTGCTGGGTCGGAATTGGGTTTGCTGCCCTGGGTCTTTCCAGAAGAAGTTAGGGTGGTTCCTCCAACTCGGATTATAAGCAGTAGAGTAAGGGTTGGACCTAACGTTCTTCTGTACAGCATAGACATCCTCATAGGGTGAGGATGGAGAGAAAGAAAGGGAGGGATATGAAAAACTACAATCAAAGGCCCTAGTTTGGAACCCGTGGGTTCCGAATAATGCTGGCTCATAGGTTGAGTCGCATCAAGTTGATTCACGAACTCCCATCTAGAAGGAGATCGCGATGAATGGAATCCCGAATTCTAGGATTGAGTGGATCGAGAATTTTTCATTGAGTTTCCAGCCATCCACTGCTCCATCCTTTTAGTAACCAAGTCCACCTTATCTAGTTTATTGCAAATCAATTCCATATCGAATGAATGAGAGTTGTGGACTTCATTAACATTTGATCTGGGTTGTTGGGACTGGTTAAAAGTATCTATGGAGGCATGATTTATTGAATTCTCACTCATCTCCTCAAACAAATCGTGCGCTCTATCTGCGTCTTTGTTGAGGAAATTACCTCCGCAAGAAGCATCCACGTGATTTCTAAGTTTCTTAGTCAACCCGTGGTAGCAGATCTGCACAAGCTGCCATTTCGGCACCTCGTGGTGTGGACACCTCCGCAATAAGTCCTCGAATCACTCCCAGGCAACATGAAACTGCTCCCTCGACCGGTGGGTGGAGGTAGAATCGCCCATCTTAGAGCACTGGTACGTCTGACATGGAAGAATTTCTTCAGGAAAGCCGATTTCAAATCATTCCATGTTGCGATTGACCTGCTTATGGTCCTGTACCAATGAGTAGCTTTATCCCTAAAAGAGTGGGGAAAGAGCCTCATGATTATCTGCTCTTCATTCATGTTTCGTGCCTTAGTGGTCTAGACCAAAGTGGTCAAGTTCTCCAAGTGCTTAAACGGGTCTTCAGAGCCAAGCCCATGGAAATGTTTGATCAGGCTTAACACCTGTGGCTTCATTTCCATGACTCCGGTAGGAATTTGGATGCTGGGACGTTCCCCATAATTTGAAGGATCATAAAAATCCTTCAAGGGCTGAGTGCCTTGCATTCTCTGAAACCATTCTTGCATTCTTTGCATTTGTTCTAGCTGCCTTTGAAAAATACCTCCTGTGGATTCTGAGGTAGAGGAGGTTGTTGATTGGCCATTGGATCAATTTGGCCAAAATCCAATCTACGCCTCCTAGAATACTCTAGTGGTCCTTCCAATCGGGGATTCAATGACCTCCTTCCTAGCATAAACTAGGAAGATGTCAGAAGGACTGGGGATAAGAACCCTGCAACACAACAAAATAAGCCTGTCCCTAAGTGGGGTACACTAAGGATCTACAGACTCTCAGAATCCGCCTTAAGATTATGGACGATTTACTCTACTTGCATCCAATCAATCCAACTAGTTAGGAGGGACTAGGGAGAAGGTTCTTCCTTTGGCTTGCGCCTCCGGTTCCTAATGTAGCCCCAACCGCGATTGTTTGACGCTACTCCCCTAGCTAGACATCAGATTGATCTGTACAAACAGGTTAATCATAAACAATCTCAGACTGGGCCCAGAAGAGCGAATCAATCCTTAAGGCCAACATCTACTTGATTTTATTTAAGCCTGGGATTGTAGTGCTTATGGAATGTGATGGGCCCTTAAGATGTGTTGTGCCCTTAATGATCAATTGAGTATGTCTGAGTGCATGCACAACAAGAGTTTTCAAGCAAGATTATTTTTGATGAGTTGATTTTAACTTTCAAATCTTGCTTAAGTAGCTTTTAGGGTTTGGAATTAGGTTAATTTAATCAAGTTTTGAGGCAAACCAAATTTTCAAGCACAGGTGAAAATCTTTTTTCTTTTGAAATCAAAAGTAAAGTGGAGTGCCTGGTATTGACCTAAATTGAAAACCCTAAAGGGAAGCTACTTGGTGAGTTGATTTTAAGTTAGGTGGTGTGGCCCAAACAATTCAAACAATTGACCAATATTGCACCACTGAGTTAGGCACACAAAATGATTAACCTAGACTGATTTCTACTCTTTTATATGTTGATTTATGTGTACCGGTTCCACAGATCAAAATGCGATTGAGTAGATAAAAATCAATTTGGTTATGTGCCCTGAATGTGGGTGTATGTAGTGTGTATGTTGATTTACCCCACAAGAAATATCTTTTTATTATTTTTTTATATGAGGGTGAGATGAATGTGATGAATATGAGTGGAAATCTAAGCAACCAAACTAACCCTAGGATTTATGCAAACACCCAGGTTAATTGGAGTTTGAATTAATGTTGTGAGATGAAATTTATGGATGGGGAAAATGGGGAGCACTTACAGTTGTCTTCAACTGCACTTTACTCTGATCTACTACTTGAAGAATTCTTGTTAAGGTACCTGTAAAACAATAAACAAGAATAAAGCAAGTTAGAAAACAATAAAGGATGCGAAATGTAGAAAGAAAATCGAAAATCGTTGCCTCCATGGCAGCAGCACCAAAATGTTGAGAGCGGAAAACTACGTGATTGAAGTTGGATTTGAAAAACCATTGTTGTGGTTCGATTTGCGAAGAAATCCGTCAACGGATAAATTTATACCGAAACTCTAAGAATTCCAGGTCGAACATAGGGAGGCTACGTCAATCTTAAATCTGCAATTATATGTTTTTTTTGTATTTTTGTTTGAAAATGAGATAATTACAATAGAATTAATATAAACAATAAGAGAGAGAGAAAACTCTCCCAGGGAGGCCACAACTCGATGGAGGGTGATCATGGGGCGACAGGTGGGAGGAACCGTGATGTTGAGGGATGGACAACGTGGAGATCTAGGGCTTAGAGACAGAAAGAAAGGAGAGGTTTCGTGGCCAATGGCAGATGGGAGGCAGGTATGAGAAGGATAGACAGGGGTAGGTCGTGGGGCAACAGGGAGATTGTCTGCTTCAGATGTCGGCGTCGAGGTCATATGGTGGTGGTATGCCGTTCCCCCCTTGTGTGCCTTGCATGTGGAGGACATGGCCATAAGCAGGACTCGTGTAAGGACAATAGTGGGCAGATGAAGGGTGGGTCTAATATGCACCCCGAAGGTTCAAATTTTAGGGCACAGCCGCCACCACCGCTGCCTCCTCCTACATACAGGGGTCATGCAATCGATGTTGAAGTCCCTATGACAAAGGACATCAGAACGGCAGGACTGGTGCTAAGAGGGGCTCTGATCGGAGAGGTAATAACTGGCATCCCATCCTCAGAGAAGCTTCAAAAGCTGGTAAGCTCTTTATCCCCATCGACTGACGGTTGGAAAGTCTCTTTTCTATCCCCCACACAATTTGTGCTTTTTGGCTTGGGGATGATGGATGGCGAGTGTCTACGTTTTCAGTCCAGTTCTTTCGAGGGGTTGGTGGTGATATGGTGATTAGTCTCTCCTTTTAATGGAGCTTTACTGGAGAGGCTGCCCTAGAGGACATGCTCTAAATTGGGGAGACTGGAGATTAAAGGTCTGTCACTTCACCTGAGATCAAGAGAGGTGGTGGAGACCATAATTTCTAGGTTTGCTATATTGGCTGAAGATGCGGATGTTGGTTTGTTGGAGGGTGATGGTCGGGTTCTTAATGTCATGGTGGATGTCTTCAAGGCAGGATCGGTCCCAGATAGATTGATCCTTCGATGCGGGGATAGCTCTTGGTTGCTGATCTTGAGATTCACAGTGGATGATAATGTTATGGAGAAGGGGCAGGATAAGATGTCTTATATGCAGGTTGTTGAAGAGACGAATGTACATGTGTCGAGCAGGCTTTCCCCAGATGAGGCACTGGCATCAAAAAAATGCAACGACCACCACCTTGGGGAAATGGGGGAGATGATGAGGCGGAGTAGGTGGAATCAGATAGGAAAGAGGCAATATGACCATGATTGAGGCAGCGGGTGATCCACAGCGAACGACTGATAAAACTGAGGTACAAGTCATGAAAGAGATCTCGAATAATTCCTTGAGAATCCAATCGAATTTAAAAGATGTGGAAGGCCTAAAGTTCGGTACTGGACCAGCTACCAAGATTGGTGTGGGCAGATTGCCCTACAGGCTCAGACAGAGGAGGCCCAGACTTGAACCTGGATGAAAATGTAGTGGCTGTGATTATGCAGGTTAGTAAGAGTCAAAACCAAAAGAGGGAGAGTTCTCAAAAAGGAAGATGAGAGTCATTACATGGAATGTTCGTGGGTTGCGCGACAAGAGCTGGAGGGCTTCTCTGATGAGATATTTGAGAGAGTGGGAGATTGATTGTGCAATAATACAAGAGACTCACATTGAGAATGAATCTGATAGGGTTTGGAATGATATGAAGGTTGCGGGGGTGAATGAGTGTGTGATGCTCAATGCGCATGGCAGGTCTGGTGGCATTGTTATATGGTGGAGAAGGGCTTGGTTACATCTACTAGAAGTACACAAAGCTCGTCATCTAGTGACCTGTAAGTTGCAAAGAAATCAGGGGCAAGATAGCATTTATATTACCAGCGTTTATGGCCCATGCGTTGCCTCGATGAGACAGGAACTTTGGGTTGATTGGGTAGCAGCGGCAGAGCTTGTGCAAGGGGCTGCTTGGCTAGTAGGTGGGGACTTCAACTGTGTACTGACAGGGAATGACAAGCCGAATGGGGTCATGGATAGTACTTCTATTGGATTTCAGTTGGTGATCCAATCTCTTGGTTTGAACGAGTACCCATCCTCAGGAGCTGAATTCACTTGCCGAAATGGCAATGGCCTTATGCCGAAGATTGACAGATTCTTTGGGAATGCTACTTTCCTTGATAGGTTCCAGCTCTCTGCTATTGCTGGACTGGAACGCCCCTTCTCAGACCACACTCCTTTGGTTTGGGACAGTGGGGAAGAGGTTCAAATAGGCTCCTACTTCAAGCTTAGAAGATCGTGGCTGAGAGAACCTAGTTTTCGTGAGATAATTGGTTCATGGTGGAGGACCAAATAGATGGAGGGCTCAGCCACTATCAGACTTGCTTCCAAGATGTCTGCTCTACGCACAGTTTTGAAAGAGTATGGAGTTGCGCTGTCTACTCTAAGGTAGCAGAGGCATTTGGAGGCTCTAAATAAAATCCAAATCTTGGATTCTAGGGAGGTAGTAGGTCCACTATCTGATGATGATCTTGAAGCTAGAAGAATGTGGCAAGGTGTGGCAGTGGAGGAGGACCTCAAACAGGAGATGGACTAGAGGGAGAGGTCTAGACAGCTCTGGCTCAAGGAGGGGGATGCCAACACAAAATTTTTTCACCTCGCAGCTAGCTCTCGTAGACGGATTAACTTTTTTCATCCATCCTCAAAGATGGGCAAAGACTGTCATCTATGCAAGAAATTAGAGTGGAGGCTGTCAAGTATTATAGGGACTCATCACAGGCAGCAGAGAGAGGTTGCTAGAGGATGGCTGCGAGTGATGCTCCTAGAGTCTCAGATGATCAAGCTTCCAAGCTGATGGCTACTATCACTGAAAAGGAAACTATAGATGCCATAAAAGAATTAAACAATGAGGGCTCCCCCAGACCGGATGGTATTCAAGTTTTCTTCTATAAGGAAATGTGGAGAGTGATTGGCAATGAGGTGATGATGTTATTAGAGAGTTTGAGAGGGTCAATGTAGGCTTTGACAAGATCAATAAATCCTTTCTCTTTCTGTTGCCAAAGATACAGGGGGCTGAGAAATTTTCTGATTTTAGACCGATCGCTCTATCGAACTCCATTTACTTAGTGGTGAGCAAGATATTGGCTAATAGACTGAGGATTGCTCTACAGCACTTGATCCACCTTGTCCAATCAACCTTTTTGCCCAATAGATCTCTTCAGGAATTGTTCATTATGGCCTAGGAAATGGTGTGTGAGTGGCATAAAAGGAAGTGCAAAGCCTTTATGTGGAAAGTGGATTTCCAAAAGGCATATGACTCTGTCTCATGGCCTTACATCTGGGAAGTATTTAAAAGAAGAGGTTTCCCTTCCCTTTGGATCCAGTGGATGAAGCAGTGTATTACAACCACTTCCTTCTCTCCACTGATCAATGAGAAACCCTGTGGAGCTTGGATTCAACCTCAGTATAGGGTTAGACAAGGGATTCCATTAGCCCCTTTGATATTTAATCTTGCAGTTGATTGGCTCTCTAGATATGCTTATAAACTGATAGAGGCTGGTGTTATAAGAGGTTATTCTCTATCCAATAGGAGGGCTATGGCCCCTATTTTACAATATGCAGATGACACAGTCTTCTTTGTGGAGGGGACAACTGCTACAGCTCATGCTCTAGGACACATGGTGAAGATCTTCGGAGACATATCAGGTCTAAAATTAAATAGGGAGAAATCTACTTTGATCTGCTTTGGCTTGAATGAACTAGAGCAAGAAACACTATCAGCTACGTTGGGAATGCCTCACTCAAAATTGCCAATTAGATACCTGGGACTGCCACTGCAGTGCTCGAAACTAAGGAAGAGTGACTGGAATATTCTTTTTGATAAGATCTCTATTAAGTTGGAAGGATGGAGCAGCAATTTTTTGTCAAAAGGGGGAAGACTGATCCTATTAAACTCAGTTATTACTTCTATCCCGATGTTCTATTTCTCCCTCTTCAAAGCCTCGAAGTCTATTTGGAAACGTGGAGATGTAATGCGAAACAAATTCTTTTAGAAAGGGGCTCAACATGAAAGGAGATTCATGCAGCCTATGAAGTGGGAACACATATGCCGGCCAAAGGAAGAGGGTGGATTGGGGATCAAGGCTCTTAAAGAATTCAATGAGGCCCTTTTGATCAAATGGGCAATCAAGATTTTTGATGGCAAGGAAAAGCTATGGACCGAACTTGTTAAGGACTATTATGGCTGCTCTAACAGTATGTTAAAGAGACTATTCCCAGTCAGACCATCCCCCTTTTGGAGATCGGTTATTCAAGCTGTCAAAAGCAATTGGCATTTGGTGCAGTCAAAGCTTGGAGATGGCCATGAGTTTAGCTTTTGGAATGAATAATGGTCACCGCTGGGCATTTTGAAAGACTCCTATCCAAGAGCATACTCGGCTACAGTAGACAAAGATGCTTCAGTCAATAACTTCTGGTCTAAAACTAATGATTGCTGGACTCTGGATGAAACTGAAACCAGCAGAGAGGGTACCTGTCTATGGGAGGAAAGGCAAAATTTGATTTCAGTTCTGCAGAACTTCAGTCCAAGGCCTGGCGTGGATGACACATGTTTGGAATGGCATTTACACTACCAAGTGAGCATATGGAGAAATAATCAGATCCAGCAGGAGTATGGAAAGTGACCTTGTCGACAGGAAGCTATGGCTATTGAAGATCCCACTCAAAGGACAAATTTTTTTATGGTTGTGCAAGAGGGAAGGTTTGATCACGGGAGATCTTAGACACAAAAAGAATGTGGGCAACATTAAATGAATGCTATCTATGTAGGTTGCACGCTGATAGCTTATCTCACATTTTCTCTTCATGCCTAGTCAAGGATATGATATGGAGAAAAATGTGTCAGGAACCTTTACTCTCATGGGACTCCCTATGGCAGAGGTTTGCAACACTTGGAAGACCACATATGCACATGGCTGTGACTTTGTGGTGTGTATGGAGGGTGAGAAATGAGAAGTTATGCAAAGAGAGACCAGTATGCTATGTGGAAATTGTAAATGAGTGCTAGTCTCTCATATATAGATGGGGATCCAATGTGTAGTTCTCCATATTTCTTTTTAAATAGTATGAAATAAAATGCCTCTAGATTGCTATTGTAGCATGATAGCTTTCCTCTCAGTTTCAAAAAGAAAAACAATAAGAGAGAAAGAAAGAGAGAGAGAGAGATAGAGAGAGAACAATCACTTGATATAACAATAATGTTCTTACAACTACAAAGCAGGAAATGATTACAACTAGAAAGTGGGAAATTCTATTCTAGAAAATGATTAAAAAGAAGGGAGAGAGATGTTATCCTCCTCGACGAATGCTTGGAGGACGAGCTGGACGGAGCGATGCCTGGAAGATGGAGGACGGAGTGGGATGGAGGATGAAGTAGGAAGGAGTGGGAACGAGGTAACACGTCATCATTGTCGCAGGATCCACTTCTGGAATGGGGCAAGAAAATTGGATTTGGCTCTAGAATAGCATCCTCAGTGTGGGACAAGCTTTTCTTGAGCTTTAGAGAGGGAGAGAGGTGACGGAAGGGATGTGAATTTCGTACGGTAGGGGTCTCCTTTTATAGTTGCAAGGATTGGGGGCAATTTAGTCATTACATTGTGAAAACATTAAATGAGGGGGTCTTTAGTGATGGATTTAAGCGTCACTAAAGACCCCATGTCGCTGCAGGCTCGCACGCACGCCCACCTCCTCACCTGCCATGCACTCAATGCTCTCCCACGTCCTCGAAATCTCAGCCATCCGATCTCAAGATCAGCCGGCTTAAAGTCATCCTCGCCCGCGTCTTCATCTGTGCTTAATCGCACGCCTGTGCGTGCGATCGGGCATGTGTGCTGTGCGTTTGATCGCGCGTGCACCCAATTAGGTGATCTGGGCCATCCACAGCTGATCGCATGGTCAAAATTAATTGCGTGTGTGCTGCAGATCGCGACACGAACCCGCACCCTGCGCTCGCACAACGCCGCTCGACCGCTGCGCTAGCGCCTCTTCTTTGTTGCACTTATGTTTTAAGCACGCGTGGATCAACGTCCTAGATCTCGCCTCGCTGCATCTTCAAAATATGAGAAGTGATGCTGCGGTCGATTTGGGCAGCTGTGATGGCACCACGTGGTGCCATCATGGCCGTCCATCTTCTGTGACATGTAGAATGTGCCATGGATGTCGGATTGAGTCGATTTTCATGCCGCTAGGTTGCGATCATCGACCCGAACCCATACGTGTAGTTAGATTTGTCATCTGAAGTATCATTTTGCACCATCTTGGTCCTTGATCTCTAGGCTTCCTTAAACTATATCTGGTGCTACGGATGTTCGATCAGGGCAATCATGGAGTCGTTGAACTCCAATCGTTGCCCTGATCAAATCCGTATGGTTGGATCTTCTATCTGAGGCCCCAATTAAAAATTGCCCTGTCCCTGACCATAAAAGGAGACAATTACTATACAATTTATACAATTTGACCTAAATGCATGATTATGCATGTTATGCAATATTTACAATGCATGATGCTAATATGACACTAAGAACATTCATTAATTGACATTTTTAACTATTTAGTTGTATGCACATCATAGGTTAAGGCTGTATTTGGTGATTCGTGGGGGTGGTAGGTGTTTTTGCCTCATTTAACTTGACTCGCATCACGCAACTGCTTCACATAACACTCTTTTTTCAGAGCAAACATCTGTTCTGTATGCATATCTACTGGCATAATGCCACAACACAACATACTGCTGTATTTATCAGCACAACATAACATGACATACATACTTTTATACGTGAGGCATTCTTGGGGATTTTTTTTTGGATGACCAAGAGGATCTCAGGTGGCTTATTTGGTGGAAGTGCCTACTCTCAGCACCAGGTAGGGAACAGATAGGATGGCATATTTCTGACCTTGACATCAGTACCCTCCTTCAGTCGAGGATTCCGTAGAGGAAGGTCATGACCATCCACCTTAGTCTTAGTTTTATCAGAACCCTCTTTGTTTTTTTGCCTTATTTGGTGGCTCTCTGTTGTAGCAGCGAAATCGAGGTTAAAAACTGCGTTATAGTATAGCCGAAGTCGCTTCGAAAGTAAATAATATTTATTGCTGAAAATCGAACATAGGGAGCAATATGGAATTCAAAACTCAAGATCACAATTGGAATAAAAAATATAAGAGATTGCAATAAGAATGATGTCAGGTATCAATGTGCAAAAAGAGTGGAGTAAAATGGTAATTTAAATCACCAATTACTTCTCACAAATAATAATTAAATCAAAACCTCAAATATATGCAATCAAATGTATCAGACGGCTTAAACAGCCTATGCTACAGTGCTGTTTAGAGACTCAAGGGTCTCTCTACTTCTCCTTTCTTTCTATGTGCTTCTCCTGCCTTTTAGGTTAGGGATTTTGTTCGTGGAGTTATGGAGGAGATGATGGGGTTGGTAGCGGCAAGATTTGTGCAGTGGCACAATGGATAGGTGTCGCCGGAGCGGAAGAAGGTGACGGTGTTGAGGGAGAATCAGTGGTTGTGCGTGTGTTGTGTGAGTGGGAAAAGAGACTATAGTGAGAGAGAGAGAGCGATAGAGGAACTTAGGGATGCCACAGAGAGACGGAGGGCTTCGGTGTTGGTCAACCAGAGCTGGAGAAGGAGGATGGTGCGGCGAGGCGGCGACGTCGACTGAGGGAGAGGCACGACCTCTCATTGGCAGGAGAGGTTCGCGAAGATGAGGGGAGTATCGTTGGTCGTCCAATTTGATGGTTGGACAGCTGGAGGAGGAGAGCGGAGAGGGGTAGCCAGAGCTAAGTCTGAAGGTGGCTGGAGATGGAGGAGATGAGGGTTTCTTTGACCAAAACTTGCTGAAGAGCACGGTCGTGCCTTAGGGTCTCTTTTATAGGCCATAGGATGCCCTTCTAAGCTTGGAAAGAAGCTTTCAAGCTTGGAAGGTGGTTGCAACAGTGGATACCCGAACCTTTGAAATATTTGCATGATCTTTTGGGAAGGACTTAGATTAGAGCCCAAGGAATGGCTCAAATGGAAGGAAACTTCCCAAGGAATCCCTGTATCAATTTTGAGAAGGATTGATTGAGAATCAAGTAAGAAATCCTCGCTTGAAACTCGACGGTGAAGGTTTCACCTTCCAAAAATGGTGTGGGGACCTACTTGTGAGGAAGACAAAGAAGTTGGGGGGCTATTTGTAAGAAAATTCAAAAGTTAAGGGTCTGAATGAGATAAGAGTCTGATTGGACCAAAATACAAACTTGGTCAAGATGATCTCAGATTGGGCACAACTTTTGGTAAAAACCTAATTTGGACCCAAGGAATCCAATGGTGAAGTTAGATTTATGTTTTGACTAAGTTTGACTGGGTAATTTATGCAAAAATCAAAATTAGGGCAAATGTTAGTCTAGGACTCTATTTTGGGTCAAGACGGGTTCTGATGGTCAAATTGAAGGTTCCAAACCCTAGAGAATATTTTTATATGAATTTTAGAGGGTTTAGGTGAATTTTATCTTGACCAGAACCTTAGTTAATTAAGCAGGTCTATTTTTAGGATTCCAAAAGTCATTTAATTCTCAAAACACGTGCAAACCCTTTTCGATTTGTTTTAACCAACTTGTTAGACTTTAAGGACCATTTGACCCTTAATTAGCCCTTGGGAAAACCCGTGATTATACTGCATTTGTGATAGGATGGAAAAATTACTGTTTTAACCCTATTTTCTTGTATTTCCCTCAAAATAGTTATGTAGTGACTTATGGCTCTCTGGTAGTTATGTAGGAGCATTTACTAACATAATTGGATCAAAATGAGCTAATTATGGCTCATGATGGTGTTCCCATCACTGTCGAACGGAATTTTTCATAAAATTAGTACGCAAGAGCTGAGAGCAAAAACTATGCCCAACTCTGAGTGTCATTATTCAGTTATCCATGATTAAAGATTCCTTATACTAGCCTTAGAGAACCAATAGACTCTCTACTCTCACCTCACATATGTTTTCATGGATCAACTAGAAGATAGTTCACTTGATTTCCTGATTGTTGTCCAAATGTTCAGGAGAAGAGATGCTTCTTCTCGACAAACTAGAGATGTCTATCGATTTTTATAGTGGATCCATTGCAAATTCTACATGCATGTGTGAGGTTATACTTGATTCTAAGCTTAGGAATCTAATAAAGAATAAATCTTTAATAAAACCTCTTGATAAAATGATCTAATTTCCCTAATTGTTGGCAGAAAATTTTCAATTTTTGTGGACTACCCCCCCATGCCTAAGTGTTTGCATGTCCTCATGCATGAATAAAAGAAATTGGAATAAGGCAGGGTGTATGTGGATAGAAATCACCTAGGACTGCTTCTGAGTTGTTTAGTTCATGCCATCACTGTAATGCTACACACTATATGCAAAACAATATGCGAAAATGAAATATGCTATGTATATATGTTAAGCATATATGTATACATGCTGAGTTTAACGCCTTCAGCTAGGCAACTCGTCAGTCACATGTCCTCGAGAAGATGTATCATTTCGTTAGCAGGAGGAGGTTCCTGGGTGAAAAATGGTTTGAGGTGCTGGCCATTAACCGTAAAAGCATGCCCAGATTTCGGGTCTCTAATTTGGACCGCCCCATTAGGATACAGGTGGATCACTAGATAAAGCCTAGTCCACTTGGACTTGAGCTTTCCCGCAAAGAATTTGAGTCGGGAGTCAAATAACTAGACCTACTGGTCAGGTGCAAACTCCTTCCTCCGGAAGTGTCGATCATGGAAAGCCTTTGCCTTGTCTTTGTATATTTTTGCAATCTCATAAGCTTCCTGCCTAATCTCCTTTAACTCACTGAGCTGGAGCTTCCTTTCATAACCCCCGACCTCGAGGTTTAAATTACACTTCTGCACTGCCCAAAAGGCATGGTGCTCCAGCTCCACAGAAAGGTTACAAGCCTTTCCATACACCATGTGGTATGGCGACATTCTGAGCAGGGCCTTGTATGCGGTCCAATATGCCCATAGTGCATCAATCAATTGATCAGACCAATCCTTCCTATCAGTTCTAACTATCTTTTGAAGGATAAGTTTGATTTGATGATTTGATACTTTAGCCTACCCATTGGTCTGTGGGTGATATAGGGTAGCAATGCAGTGCTGCACTGCGTATTTCTTCAATAATGACCTGAAATGGGCAAGGATGAAGTGGCGAGCCAATTTTGCTTTCGAAAATGATGATTGAGATGATTTATCCTTGTATTTCTAAGTGGAGAAAAATCGACTAATCAAAATAATTAAAATAAACCACTCACAAAGGTAGCAAGTCATATCCATAGGGAATCACTAGCTATTACAAACTTGCAAGGGTTGAAATCCGATGTTCATTCTTAATTTCGTTAAGAAGTAGAGCCAAATCCAACTTTAGATTACAAAAATAACAAGAAATCATGCTGGAATGGCATTTATGAGAAAGAGGGAGGTCATTTGCATAAATTAGCCATAATATTTAATTAATAAAATCAAAATAAAAGAGTGGCAATGGCATGTGAATGTAAAAACTAATACCCTCTTCACAGTAGCAAAATAGGGGATTTGGTTTGGATGCCTTCCATGCATGGGGGAGAGGATGGCCGAAGGGGAGGAGCTCGTCAGAGGTAGCTACTACCAGGCTGCTTCTTTTGGTGGTGGCAGCGAGGCACGGCATGGCTGGAGGTGGCCGGTCGGAGGAGAGGAGCTGCTATGGTGGCTGTTGTTGTTGCTGTTGAAGCTCGTGAAGGTGAGGGGCGTGAGTACGCTGGAGTTGCACGTGTGCGGAGTGTGGTGTTGTTGAAGGGGCACAGGTGCGTGAGGGAGCTGCTGGAGGACAAGCGGCCATGCGCGTTGATGTAAATAGATTTATTGAGGGTAAAATGCCTATTCATGCATGTTCCTAGGCTTAGATTTGCATTTCATGTTATAAATATTGCATAGCAAGCATCATTTTGCATTTAGAGTAGTTGTATAAAATTTATGTTAATTGAGTCCTTTTTGTAGTTAGGAGAGAAGGATATTTATTTCGGAGCCTCGGATTGATGATCCGATCATATGGATCTGATCACGACGACAATTGGAGTCCAACACCTCTGAAATCGCCTTGATCGGAGTCTTGTAGCACCATATGAAGTTCGAAGAAGGTCAACGGCCAAGGGACTAGGAGACATAATTTGGAGCTTCAAATGACAAATCCGACCACGTGGATGGATTTGGGTTGACGATCACAGCCTAATGACGTGAAAATTGACTCAATCTGACCTCTGTAGTAGCCCCTACAACAAGAAGAAGATGGACGACCCAAATTGCACCACGTGGCGCAGCCCAGGCTGCCCAGTGCATGCACGCGTGTAGCAGTGCAGGTGCGCATAGAACAGCGCCAGCGTGTGGGCGTGCGTGCACGTGATAAAGGCGGGGAGCACAGTGCTAGGGACGCATGAGCTAGCCTACAGCGATGCATGAGTTGGACATATAGCAACACTTACAATTGTTGCTAATTCTTCACGCCCCAGCAAAGCCAGCTGTAGGCGTGAGTAGGCATAAGCTGCCTACAGCGATGCTTCCAGCGACGGCCTGGTTGTCACTAATGGTCCCATACCTATTTTTGCCTCCTCCTCCACTATAAAAGGACCTACACCCCCTCCCTTCCAAGCCATCTCTACCTACTCTACTCCCACCTACTCCCAAACTCTAGCAAGCTTACCAAGGCTCCATTAGAGCTTGTTCTCAAGCTCCCAAGGCACCTATTAGTGTAGCGAACCTCTGCCCTACCAAATACTTCTCCAACTTCCCATCTCCCTTCATAGGTTGCCTTGGAGCCATCCTCCCACCTCCATTCTGGTAGCAGATCATCTCCGTCTTCTCACCTCCATTCCGATAGCAGATCATCTCTATCTTCTCACCTTCGTTTCGAAGCCACGCCGAAGCTTTCCTCTACCTAACATCCTCTTGCATTTCACCTTCATCAGCCCGCTCCTCACCTCCTTCGTCCGAGCTTCCGCCAGGAGCCATCGTCTTGCCGAACAGCCAATTTGGGAGATTTCCTCTCACCCCCGTCTCTTTTTATGCTTTCATAGATTATTGTAATAGACATTAATGCAATACATCACATTTGATTCCATCTCTATCTTGTGATTTCTTGTCTTTTATTTCAAAATCACAAAAAAATAACAAAACCCTAAGACTCCAAAAAGAAACAAAACGAAGCACGGTTTTCAGTTAAAGTAAATGTTGCCTCCTTGTGTTCGACCCGGGACTCCCTTGTAGTTTTGGTATAAATTTTATCTGGTCGACGTGCTTTGCAACTACGATGACAGGTTATTTGTAACCCCAATTTCTAACACACGAAACACGCTCCGACCATTTTGGCACTATTGCCGGGGAGGCAATGGAATTTATGTTATTGTTTTCTGTGCTTATTTGCATTTACATAACACTAATCCTGCTTATCTCTGATCTATTGTCTTGCAGGTACCCTAGCATGGAGATCCAAGTGCGGTAGATCAGAGTAAAGTGCGGGTAGAGTTTTTTGTAAGTGTCCCCCACACCACCCCCACCTTAGTTTTCATTCCATAACCTAATAACTCAAACCTAAATCAACTTAGGTGATTTTTATAAACCCTAGCATAGATTTAGTTGTTTGTTTGCCACCTCCACCCACCTCGCCATCCACATAAATAAAGATAAAAAATAAAAAAGTGTTATCTGATTGTGGGATTTTCTGAAAGCTACACACTTAACACCCACAACTTCTTATCCTAAGGCGCACAATCACTTTGATTCTACCACTTAACCGGGATCTGACTTGTGGACCTGGTACACTTCAACTAAATACACATAAGTGAGTAGAAATCTGAATAGGTTAAGCATTCTTGTGTGCCTTAATTGAGTGGTGCAATAGGCCAATTGATTGACCTGTTTGGGCCACACCATTTAAGATAAAAGTGATTCAAGTAGCTTGCCACTTAGGGTTGATTTTTAGGACTGAACCAGGCACTCCACATTTTATTTCTGATTTTTAAAGGAATATATCTACACTAGTGCTTTCAAAACTTGGAGTGTTCTACTGAACCTTGATTGAATATACCTAAAGGTTAAACCCTAAAAGCTACTAAACAAGGTTGAACCCTAAAAGGCACATCATCAAATAACCTTGTTTGAAAACCCTGGTTGTGCACGCACACACATTTTAACTGATCATAAAGGGCACAACCCATCTAAAGGGCCCATCACATTCCTAAAGCACCATTGTCCCAAGCCTAACTAAAATTGATTAGACGTTGGCCCTAAGGACTGGTTCGCTCATCGGGATCCAGATTGAGATTATTCACGATTAACCTGCTTATACTAGTCAATCTGTTGTCTAGCTAGGGGAGTAGCGTCAAATGACCGCGGCTGGGGAGTATACTAGGAATTGGAGGCGCAAGCCAAAGGAAGAACCTTCTCCCCAGTCCCTCCTAATTGGTTGGATTTCCTGGACATAAGTAGAGTAAATCATCCATAATCTTAGGACGGATTCTGAGAGTCTGTAGACCTTTAGGCTACCCAACCTATGGATAGGCTTGTATTTTTGTATTGTAGGGCTCCTTTCTCTTCTGATTTCCCTCCTTACTTCACCATGTACCCTTCCACATCTTACACCCATTTCCAATCCTATCCTCCTACCACCACTTATCCCCAAGATGATTACTATCCCGACTTAACTTGTAATTACCCATCCACTAGCCGGGATGACTTTGATTGGGGATATGAATCCGGACCTCAATGTCCAGGGCCTAACCCTGGGCAACAAGACTACGATTATGATCCTTCCTAGAGCTACGATGATTATAGATCTTCATTCTTTGATCACCAAACCAACCTGATCTATAATCAAGAAGGATATAATGATTATAACACCTACCCTCCCCAGTATACCATTGAAAATAGGTCATCACCATCCTTTGAACAACCTTGAACAACCCACTTTCAGGGAGGGACCCGAGAACGTCGACATCTTGACTCCCCTAGATTTAACCCAAACCCACCCAAACTTGAATTGAACCAGTCGGTTCAGGTCAACTAGATCTAGGATAGGGTGTTGGCTAATTTGAGGAACACTATACAATCGTTAGAAGCTCAGCCAACATCATGCACTGAAGCATTGGAGCCTATGATAAAAATGATTGACGATCTGAATAGCTCTTTATTGGATTTGCTCCAAAGTGTTAGGGATAGGGACCTGGGTGAGCTTCTTCTTGGGAAATTGTCGAGGTTGAGGATGAAATTTGTGGTTACCTAAGTCAAATCTTGGGATGATTCTCAAGATGAACCCCCTTCAGGAGAGCTAATGTCAGAACCCGCTCAGGCACCTATCGAGGGGGATACATTTTCTGAAACCTGGGAGGACCAGGTTGGGCTAGAGCAACCCATTGACAATAAACTGATTGATTCACCTGAGATCCTCGAGCCAGGGAGCAAGGAAAAATATGTCTCCATGAACCATGAAATGACATATGATTTTAAGACATATATAAATGAGGATCATGGATTCTTTGACTCTGAGGGTGAAGAATCTTGTGGTGAAGTCTCACTTGAACTTAAGGAAGAGGATTTTAGTGAGACAAGTGGGCTTGAGGAATCTGACGAACTAGTTGATAACCCAATTATTGAAGATTTGGATTCAGTTGGGGCTAACTTGGAGGATTCAAATCCTGATTTACTAGAAGATTCAATCAATAGCCAAATTCCTCAACCACACCCCAAAGGGATTGATTTTGATTTGGAAATCATTGTACCCAAGTCAATCTTGAGTCAACCATGATTTCTGGACTTGGGAGAATCTTATGGGGTGAATGACATGCTAGAGGTCCCGGAACTTGAGCACTTGATGTTGGAGGATATGAATGTTGAAATGAAAATTTGGGTGGTTAATTTTGAGGGAAAAACAAGTTTGGATATAAGGGTACCTATTGACCTGAAATCACCTATCTTCTATATGTACCCTTATGATATCTTTCACGTGCAACCCAAACTTGGAATAATTGATTATTTTTCTGAGCTAGATGTTAAGTGGACAACCGCACCTATTAAACCATCTTTACCTATTGTCTGACACTTTGGTCTTGGGTTGCACACTACTAAATCGCAGGCCTGGCCCCACAAGCTTAACAACCTTCGATTCTGGGTGATTTTCATCTAGAACCTGAGAACCACTCGACCATGGGGCATGGGTCTGCACCATAATCTGGTCCACGTCTGTAGGCATATTCTGTTGGTGGGTTTGTGGATCAATATTTTTATTTTGATTCTGACCCACACTTATGAATTCTCAATTTCTTCTTTGTATGTATGTTATGCCTAGCTGAAGGCATTAAACTTAGCGTGTGTGTATACACTCTTCTCTCTGCAGAGCTGACCAGATTTTCATGACACTTAAGTGATGTTCTGTTTACTTCACCCTTTTCATGTCTTTACTTTTACAATGAGGACATTGCATCATTTAGGCATGGGGGGGTGGATAATCAATTCCTGAAATCATTATGTTAACTCCGTAGAATTTCTTTTAGTTTCTTATAAAATTAAAAAAAATTGAAAATTTGAAAAAAGATAGAAAAAGAAAGAAATTAGGAAAAGAGAACTTATGCATTTGGAAATTATTAACTTTTGGAAATGATACTAGAGGACCTAAACACTTAGACTCTTCAGGTCTTCGGGCTTAATTAGCCCAGGTGTCCACTCGAATCTGGACTTAGTCTCGAGTCCTTGCCAATTCAAATTCATTTTTATTTTGGCTAATAAATTGGGATCATAAGTATGCGACTTATCAACCCGCCCTCTGATTTAGGGGGACTTTAAGCAAAGCATTTACACATATTTTTTGCACTGACTCACTTTTTGACGTTTTCTCCAAAAATTGGGTAGCTAATGAACTATCTAGGGTGGTATGGCTAGCAAGTTGTCGGTGGTAATAGCTCTTAGGCCGGTTGTCCAGAGCCTAGTCACAAGACCATTTTCATTGTACTGCCTTTAGGTAAATCTTAGATTAGGAAAGTCACCTACTTAAAAAAAAATAAAATATAGAAAAAAATATAAAAAGGAGAAAATAAAAAAACAAATAAAACCACACTTCTCTACACGAGTATAGCTGGCAAGTTGTCGGTGGTAACATCTTATCTGCTGGTTATCCAGAACCCAGCTCACAAAAAATTGCACAATAATTCCCAAAACAACTAGGGAAGAAGGGGGAAATAGAATAAACCAGGGAGATATACATTGGGTTCACCCTTGTATTGACCCCATAAATAAAAGAAGTAGGGAGAAAGCTATCGATCGAAAAGATGAACCTCCAGGCAAGGTCACCATGGGTTGTAGAAACCTGAAGTCCGTTTTAATGATCGTCTAGTAAGTCTTTCACTATTTCACAAGATGCTTAGCAGTTAGAGTCCTTTTCGAGTCTTGGGCAGGTCGGGTAGCTGTAAAAAGTTATCCCGGAACTCTCAAATTCTAAAAGTACAAAAAAATTTGAAAAGAAGAAAAATAATAAAAAAATATATCTTCCTTTTTCAAATAAGGTGAGGACTTGGGCGGTTTACATTCTGGCAGGCACTCGGGTACTGTTGAGTTTTCATAGTTTAGGACCATAGTTGAAATTTTCTATTGTTAATAAACGACTTAGGCCTAAGCGATCTAATCCTAATTCTGCTTTTATACATAGTATATAGTTTAATTTTGCAAGGAACTAGCAAAAGTAGGCATGGGGGTATGATGTAAACACATTTATTGAGGGTAAAATTCCTATTCATGCATGTTCCTAGGCTTAGATTTGCATTTCATGTTATAAATATTGCATAGCATGCATCATTTTGCATTTAGAGTAGTTGTATATAATTTAGGTTAATTGCGTCCTTTTTGTGGTTAGGAGAGAATGATATTTATTTCGGAGCCTCAGATTGATGATCCAACTATACGGATTTGATCAAGATGACGATCGGAGTATCGTAGCACCATATGCAGTCCGAGGAAGATCAACGGTCAAGGGACTAGGAGACAAAATTTGGAGCTTCAAATGACAAATTCGACCACACAGATGGATTTAGGTTGACAATCGTAGCCTAACGGTGTGAAAATCGACTCAATCCGACCTTTGTAGCAGCCCCTACAACACGAAGAAGATGGACGGCCCAGACTACGCCACGTGCCGTAACCTAGGACACCCAATGCACGCATGCGCCACCGCACGCACGCGCAGGCGTGCATGCGCACAGCGCAACGCTAGCATGTGGGCGCGTGCGCGTGCAGTAAAGGCGGGGAGCACAGTGCTAGCGGCTCATGAGCTGGTCTACAGTGACGCATGAGCTGGACCTATAGCGACGCTTACAGCTGTCGCTAATTTTTCGCGCGCCAGCAAATCCGACGTGGGTGTGAGCTGGCATGTGCTGCCTATAGCGACGCTTCCAGCGGCGGCCTGGATGTCACTAATGGTGCCATACCTATTTTTGCCTCTTCTCCTCCACTATAGAAGGACCTACACCCCCTCCCTTCCAAGCCATCTCTACCTACTCTACTCCTACCTACTCCCAAGCTTTAGTAAGCTTACCAACGCTCCATTAGAGCTTGTTCTCAAGCTCCCAAGGCACCTATTAGTGTAGGGAACCTCTACCCCATCAAATACTCCTCGAACTTCCCCTCTCCCTTCATAGGTTGCCTTGGAGCCGTCCTCCCACCTCCACTCTGGTAGCAGATCATCTCCATCTTCTCACCTCCATTCCAGAGCCACACCGAAGCTTTCCTCTACCCGATGTCCTGCATCTCACCTCCATCGTCCCGCTCCTCACCTCCTTCGTCCGAGCTTCCGCCAGGCGTCGTTGTCTCATCGAGCAGCCGATTCGGGAGATTTCCTCTCACCCCCCTCACATTTCATGCTTTCATAGATTATTGTAATAGACATTAATGCAATACATCACATTTGATTCCATCTCTCTCTTGTGATTGCTTGTCTTTTATTTCAAAAACCCAAAAAATAACAAAACTCTAAAACTCCAAAACGAAACAAAACGAAACACAGTTTTCAGTTAAAGTAAACGTCGCCTCCCTATGTTCGACCCGGGACTCCCTTGGAGTTTCGATATAAATTTTATCTGATCGACATGTTTTGCAACTATGATGACGGGTTAGTTTTAACCTCGATTTCTAAGATGCGAAACACTCTCCGACCACACGTGTTACTACAGCTGATGCGTGAGCGCAGAGATGGGATAATGTGGCACTAAGAGCGGTGGTGCACACTGGGGGTGTGGTAGGTGGCAGAAGGGATGCTGCATGCTGGGAATGGAGGTGAGGGGACGTAGCACTAATGGAGGGCTGCACGAGAGCGCATGGTGTGCATGGAGGTCATGTGTGTAGAGATGTGCACAGTCGGGGGCACAGCGAGGAGCGCGCACATGTTGGAGGTGGCTGCTACTGCTGCTCTATGGAGAAGCATTGCTGGCCGTGCATGGACAGGTAGTGCCCGTGCTCGCTAGGTGATGAGTCCATTTTAATGGACTATTGTTGCGCCTAAGTAATTCTATTTTAACATTGTATGTTTATTAATAACTACATTAAGTTATAAAATGATTGCATGCATCATTATTTAAGTTTACATCTATTTCATCGCATTCTATAACATAGTATGTAATTATTTTATGTTTCATGCAGGTCCCACAACAGCGCACTCGTTACATCTTCTCCACTTAATCTATCCATCAGGAATAATCGAGAAGAAGAGGGAGGAGAATCAATGGTGGAAAAGAATAGGGGGTGAAAAGATATTTTCCCCCACAAATTTCTCAACCTACGGCCGACCTCAACAACCTCACCAATAGCGTCGGCCATGTTTAGTAAAGGATTTGGAAAACCCCTTGATTTGCGCTGGGGGAGGAGATAAAAAGGGAGGATTGTCGGTTCTTCTCGGAGGCCTTTCCCATGGCGGGGAACCATCATCGAGGAACCGTGCAACCCGTGTGCACTGTGCACCAAGTCTTCCACCGCTCCCTCCAACTGCGACTGCAGACGACCGCACCGCATCCCCCTTCCAACTCCATCACCTTCTAGCCTGCACCAGTTCCCTGTAGGCGCCTGCTCCGCCCTCGCCACCCACGCCCGCAGGTGCTTGCACCTTCCATCGTGCACACCACCGAAGTCTTCCTCGCGCACCCACCTGCACCCCTACAGGCGCCCGCTCCGTCCTCGCCACCCGCGTCCGTAGGAGCTTGCACCTTCCAGCACTCACACCACCCAAGTCTTCCTCGCGCACTCGCCCGCACCCCTGCAGGCGCCCGCTTTGCCCTCGCCACCCACGCCCGCAGGCGTGCGCCCTTCTGCAGCGCCCGCAGGTGCTCTACATATCACCACCGCCTGTACGCATCCCCCCCGCAGGCGCTGCAGACGACCGCACCTCACCGCACCCTTCCTCCAGCGCCCTTCACTGCAGGCACTGCCCCGCTCCACCTACCATCACCCGCAGATCTGTTCAGGCACATCACCTCCATGCACCCCTCTCCAGCACCAGCGGGCGCTCTGCCTTGCCACCAGCGCCTTGCAGGCGCCTGCTCTGCCCTTGCCACCCGCACCCGCAGGCGTATCCCCCTCCCTAATGCCTGCCCATGCACTTGCGTGCACGCCCTGCAGCTGCACCAAGCCCCTCCGCTGCCCAACAGGCACGCCTCCTCCGGTGTTCTTCTTCTCCGTCGACACCGCAACCTCCATCAGATCGGCCTTGTCTTCGCCAACCTCCCTCCCATGTTAACAACCCCACCGACGCTCCTTCCCGTATGCAAGCAAGAGAGAGAGCAAATTCTCTGTTTTTCATTCAATTAATAATTACAACATATGCCATTGTGGGTGTCCTATTCATTATTTACCAGATTAATATATTATGGTGAATTTGCATGCATATCGCTCTATTCTTGATAAATTGCTTCTAACAGAGTATTTCATGAATGAGATAATAGCATGCCACATTGCAAATAAGGAATGTTTTACGGGAAATTGGTAATTACCTTGATTATCATTACCAAGATCATTAGAATATTATATTGAGGTAATTTTGCATATAATCCCCTGCAGTTTTAATTAATTACTTAGAATGAGAATTCATTAGGGCAACAAGTGTCACTAAGGGACATGCATAGCCACTGAGATTCCCTAATAAATAAGGCACCATTCACTTATTCAATAGGCTTATTCCTTCCTGTGGAGACGACCTAAGTATTCATGGTTAGATTCTAAAAATTAAAATGTTTGAAAAGCGATTTTCTACCACGCGATTAAATACAACGATACATCATTTTATGTTAAAGTTTTCAACGAAAACGAAATCGCTCTTTCAAATGGCGCCATTGCCGGGGAGGAAAAATGCCTATTAATTTTTTCAGGAATTTTATGTTATTTTTATGCTATTTTGAAAGCTTTTTTGAATTACTAACTGTGGATTTTCTTCTGTGCAAAAACACGCGACGAATGCGACGGGCACGCACGGCGGAGATGATCTTTTTGGTGGACCTTGACGCCACTTGGCGGCCAGCAACAGGAACATGTGGGCCTTGATCCCATGCGAATAGGCTTATGGAGAAGCCTATTTCTGATTTAGTCGGTAGATCTTAGTTAGATTTAGTTTAGATAGACATTAGAATTTAATTTCTGTCTTTTGGACCCTTGACAGGTATTTTTGGGAACATGTTCGCGGTGCCTCTTTATTTCTTATCGCTCTTGTATGTGGGAACGTATTTTTGGGAGCGTGTTCCCATTTATTTAGATTATAGGATTATTTGCATTGTTTGAATTGCATTTCAGTTAGTTAGTAGATTAGGTCTGTTTGTTTATTATTTTTATTAAAAAAAAATTGAATTGCCTGCTAGAAGCTGCATATCTATAGGACGACCATCTAGGACTGAATGAGCAGCATCTAGTTTATTTTTACTGCATTGCATACATTGCATGAAGAAAGATGGAGTAAGGTACGTCTTCTCTTGAGCATCAATTACCTATAATGCATATGCATTGAACTTGAATCTAAGACCACTAAGTGCTTGAACCATATTAATTCAGTGGTCGCTTTAAAAATTGGGACTGTTAAGAGGTTGGACTTTAAAATCTGTGACTGAAAATTGTGTGCAAAAGGATCCTGTTTGCAAAATTTCAAAAATTAAAACACAATCGTATGTTTGCACACTTGAGACACTGTGCATCTCATACATAAAGTCACTAGATAAATTTCTACCTCTCCTCTTTTGCACTACAAGTGAAGTTAGTCGGAAATCAACAAGCCTATCCACCAAGTTACTTCGGTTCTTCGTGTGTGGGCTCGATTCGAGACTTCCATCCCATGCGAGTAGGTTATAGTCACCAGCGAAGGTTGGCCTAGGAAGTGTAATTTTTTGCAAAACTTGTTTGGCCACCAATTGAACATTTAATTCTAAGACCTACAATCTACTAAAAACAAGATCCCACTGAATTTGCGTTTGCTTTGACAATAGAACTCTCTAGGAAGTTTCTGCTTGTATTCTGAATTCTTCAAAATCCTAAGAGAGTTAAAACTGTTTTGCTTAAAGAAATGGATTACCCGTACTCCTATCATTTAGATTATCAGAGTCAATACTTCCCATCTTTTAATCCAGATCCCATGCCCTGAGTGTATCCATCCTTTGATGGGTACATTGACAATTCATGAGCTCATTCTTATTCTTATCTTGGGAGTACTGGCTTGATAACTCCCACTTTTGAGCAGAGCCTAGGAGCGGGATTTCCCAACTCTGAAATCCCTACTTCCATGCAAACACCCAACCCTCCCATCCTTCATGATTTTTCGTATCGAGGTTGGACCGATACCCCTAGGCAACCAAAGCCTGAAATTGACTATCCTCCCCAACCTGATAATAGTAGCCTCTCCTCTTTTATGATAGAAATGCAAAAACAACAAAAGGAAATGATGGAATCAATGGGAGAGATGTTGAGGAATAGTCAACAGCTAAATGAAGAAATAAGACAGCTTAGCTACACGCTTCACAATAATTCTGATCCCTACCCATACGACCATGATCATGAAAATAATTCTAAGGAAACCATTGACAATAGGGATCCAGTTTTATGTAGCTATCACTTAGACTCTCCCAATGAGACATGGCCACTAGAGGACAACGATCATAGTGATTATCCACTCGAGCTTTATTGGAGTCAAAAGCAAGGGAAGATGGTACCTCTTGAGGACCTTGACCCCAATGATAGTATTGTCCTTACCCCTACCAACCCAGGTCAAGGTCGCATTATTCTTATCACTTCCCCTGTTGATTATTTGGTGGAATCCCATTTTACCTTTAGTGAGCCTACTCCTGACCCTCCACTTAAGGAATCAACACCTACCATTCAGCATCCTGATTTAAATGCACCCAATGAAGGTGACCCTAAGGGAATGGAGGATGAATTAGATCAATTTTGGTCTCAGGGATATGAAGAATCTATTTCAGAAGATGGGGATGCCCCAATAGGGGAACCTGGACTGAAAATATGGAGTGAATCACAGGGGGATTATTTATCATTTGAGGATTTACCTCCAAAGGATATAAACCATATGGTGAAATCTAGATTCCTTCTTTCTTTTGATAGTCATCCTCCATCAAAGCAGGAGTTGATATTAGAGGAGGACAAACAAAATAATGAGAAGTCTATGGGAGACTCTTGGGAACAAAACACATCAATTGAGGATTTATACCCTGAGAAGAATGACGAATTCAATGATATAGGCTTGCTCCAAAATATTAAAACTGATCTTCCTTTAGGAATAATTACGGATACTGATCCAACTCCTGCCTTCATTAATGAATCACATATACACCCTGATAAAAATTTGAGTGAACCAAACGAATCTGGGGATGAGCTGAATAATAATGATTCTGACATTTAGATCCTGCCATCAAAGAGTTGTAATTGGGAGTATACCCTTGATTCAAATATGACTCTGATCATTAATGCTAGGCAGGGTAACCTGTTGTCTACAACTGTTAGGGAGTATACACAATCTGAATCATTGTTGGAATTAGACCTAACACCGACTAAGCCCTCATTAAACTTAACCATTACATTCCAACACTACAAAAAACCCTTATAGTCCCTAACCGATCCTTGGCTCAGATCTCTGCTCATGTATATTATTTCTAGAGAACATATCAGGCCAGTACATCCTCGGGTAGAATGGCGAGTGTGGATTGATGCTTGTACTTTTACTCTCGCCATTCAAGGGTTTGAACTAATAATGTGTATATATTTTAAAACCCATCCTGCTCTAGAGGATCCTTGTTATTCTCCACTTATTCCGTTTCGAGAGGTCCCTTTTCATATTCCATTTATTATTCCTAGACCTCCCAAGGTAGCCAACGAGGTTCTTCACTTTCATATCTTCTGACGAGCATTTGGTATTACGTTGCATCATCAGCTCGCCAACATCCGTGGCTACCTATTTTCTAGGCCCGCACTGTTACACATATTTTTAGGGCCTAACCTTGTCTATTTGGAACCAGACTTATAGGTTCCTTCTAAGTCTGGCTGCTGACAGAAAATGTAGCGCTTGTTGGGAGGCAACCCAGCGGTCGGAATAACACTGTGTTAGGTGATGTTTTTCCTTTCTCCTCCTGTTTTAATTTTATAATGGGGACATTGTAGGATTTAGGCATGGGGGGTGCATTTGCATTTTTGGAAGTATTCATGCATTTAGGTTAGCATATATAAAAAAAAAATCTCTTTTCTTGAGCTGAATGGGTTAGTCCCTAGCAGAATACCCTTGTCATTGGAGGTTTTTCTTCTTGAATTATTTCCTAAGTTTAGAATCTAGTACATTTATTTCACATGCATGTAGACTAGGTAATGGATCCTTGAGGAAAACCAATAAGCATTTGTAGTCTGCTAAACCGTTGGACAATTCATATGGAGTCAGGCATACTATCTTCTAGTGGATCCACCTCATATTTGTGAGATGAAAGTAGAGAGATTACTGGTGCGCTAAGTCTAGTGCAAGGACTCTTAAGTTTTGGATAATTAGATGATGATACTTCAGAGTTAGGCGTGTTTTCACTCTCTGTTCCTATGTGCGTACTTTGTGTGAATTCCTGAGAGTCACTAAATAAGGCAGATACACAGAGATGGAGTCTTAATAAAGCTATGACTATGGTGGATGGTTACGACCGTCCTTCATAGAGTCCTCGGCTGAAGGAGGGTAATAGTGTCAAAGGTCAGAGATACGCCTGTCATATCCATTCGTTTCCGGTGCCGAGAATAGGCACTTCCACCAAATAAGCCACACAATATCCTCTTGACCATCATCATCCCTAATAATGCCTCATAAATAAAATTCTGTGTCGATTTATAAAAAATAAAATAAAGAAAAGAAGAAACAGTTATATTACAAAAAAAAAGGTCCAAGTTTATAATGTAACATTGTTTCTGAGGCAACAGAACACCTATCGCGTTCCACCAAATATAACCCATACCTACCTTTTAGTATTTCTGATCACCCGAATACTAGTTGAGGACTGTAACTTAGTTGTAGAGTTATTGGAGACTTTAATTGAAGTATGGATGCCATGTGAGGCCACCAAGTAGTGAGTACAATTACTATGTCTGGAGAGATTTGTGATCTCAGGAAGAAAAGAAAAAAAAGAGTGAGCACCCAGGAGCATCAAGAGAGCAGTGTTTAGCCTCTCTTTGAGTTGACTTGTCTAATAGTCTAGAGATCTAGATTCTGTAGTACTAGACTACATGTAGCACCAGATGAGTGTGTGCCACCAAATACAAATCCATTCAATTCGATATCTCCTACCTAAGCCAAACGTCGGGGTCAAATTACAGATTATTTTCTGCTTTATCCCCGAGGGAAGTAGTTGCCTATCCCGACAGTAATATTTACCATGGGTGAAGTATGAACTCCCAATGTGAATTGGCTTTTTCACTTGGATCTATTACTTAGGTTATTATCATATCACATTTGTCTGGATCTCTAAAGTTTTGAAATAAGAAAAGAAGAAATCTTTTGATTACTTCTATTATTTTTCACTTTTGCTAGGGACTAGCAAATTATAGGCATGGGGGTATTTGATGAGTCCATTTTAATGGACTATTGTTGCGCCTAAGTAATTCTATTTAAACATTGTATGTTTATTAATAACTACATTAAGTTATAGAATGACTGCATGCATCATTATTTAAGTTTACATCTATTTTATCACAATCTATAACATAGTATGTAATTATTTTATGTTTCATGTAGGTCCCACAACAGCGCACTCGTTACATCTTCTCCACTTAATCTATCCATCAGGAATAATCGAGAAGAAGAGGGAGGAGAATCAATGGTGGAAAAGAACAGGGGGTGAAAAGATATTTTCCCCACAAATTTCTCAACCTACGGCTGGCCTCAACAACCTCACCAACGGCGCCGGCCATGTTTAGTAAAGGATTTGGAAAACCCCTTGATTTGCGTCAGGGGAGGAGATAAAAAGGGAGGATCGTCGGTTCTTCTTAGAGGCCTTCCCCCTGGCGGGGAACCATCATCGAGGAACTGTGCAACCCGTGTGCACTGTGCACCAAGTCTTCCACCTCTCCCTTCAACTGCGATTGCAGACGACCGCATCGCATCCCCCTTCCAGTGCCATCACCTTCTAGCCTGCACCAGTGCCCTGCAAGCTCCCGCTCCACCCTCGCCACCCGCGCCTGTAGGCACTTGCACCTTCCAACGCTCACACCACCCAAGTCTTCCTCGCGCACCCACCCGCACTCCTGCAGGCGCCCGCTCTGCCCTCACCATGCGTGCCTGCAGGCGCGCACCCTTTTGCAGCGCCCACAGGCACTCTACCTGTCACCATCGGCTATACGCGCCCCCCCACAGGTGCTGCAGATGACTGCACCGCACCCTTCCTCCAGCGCCCTTCACTGCAGGCACTGCCACGCTCCACTCGCCATCGCTCGCAGGCCTATTCAGGCACATCACCTCCGTGCGCCCCTCTCCAGCGCCAGCAGGCGCTTTGCCTTGCCATCAGCGCCCTACAGGTGCCCGCTCTGCCCTCGCCACCCGCGCCCGTAGGCATATACCCCTCCCTAGCGCCTGCCCTGCACTTGCATGCACGCCCTGCAGCTGCACCAAGCCCCTCTGCTACCCCACAGGTGCACCTCCTCCGATGTTCTTCTTCTCTGTCAGCCGACCACCTCCGGCCATCTCCATCGATGCCGCAACCTCCATCGGATCGGCCTTGTCTTCGCCAACCTTCCTCGCATGTTAACAGCCTCACCGACGCTCCTTCCCATATGCAATTAAGAGAGAGAGCAAATGCTCTATTTTTCATTCAATTAATAATTAAAACATATGCCATTATGGGTGTCCTATTCATTTATTTACCAGATTAATATATTATGGTGAATTTGCATGCATATCCCTCTATTCTTGATAAATTGCTTCTAATTGAGTATTTCATGAATGAGATAATAGCATACCACATTGCAAATAAGGAATGTTTTACGGGAATTTGGTAGTTACCTTGATTATCATTACCAAGATCATTAGAATATTATATTGAGGTAATTTTGCATATAAACCCCTGCAGTTTTAATTAATTACTTAGAATGAGAATTCATGAGGGTAACAAGTTGCACTAAGGAACATGCATACCCATTGAGATTCCCTAATAAACAAGGTACCATTCACTTATTCAATATGCTTATTTCTCTCTGTGGAGATGACCTAACTATTCGTTGTTAGATTCTGAAAATTAAAATGTTTTGAAAAGCGATTTTCTACGATGTGAGTAAATACAATGACACATCATTTTATGTTAAAGTTTTCAACTAAAACGAAGATCGCTCTTTCGCTAGGGGAGCTGTGGAGGTTGGGTGGGCATTCCTGTTGGGTGCGTGTAGATAAGGAGAGGGCGCATCGTGGAGTGCTGTAGGTGGTGGAGGTTGCTGAAGGTGGCGCTGCAGGTGGTTGGGTTCTCTTGAGGTGGAAGAGAAACAGAGAAAGTGGTAGGGGATGTGCTGTTGGTGGTCAAGCGGTTGCACTGTGAGTTTGTAGTGCAGAGCTTTGCGATGGTGGTGCAGTCTATCACCCTGTACACCCACGGTGGTGAAGCTCCACCGCAGTTGAGGCCGGTGGTAGTGGAGCGGATGAGAAACTAGGTTCTCTACACAGTGAGGAACGGGGTGGTTGACTGGTCGATCTTTCGCTTTTAAGCCGTTTGTAGTTTAATGTGGTGGAAAAATCGACTAATCAATTTTTAATAAGAAATAACCACTCGTAGAGGAGCGGGTCGTATCCACAGGGAAGCAATAACGTATTAAAATTTGTGCCACTTAAAAATGTTTGTTCGTAGTCAATTTGGACAAGAACCAAGCCAAGATTGCCTTTAGATTAAGGTTTAAGAAAGAAACAATGCTGAAATAGCAGTTATGAGAAACTACAGGATATTTTCCGCAATGCAGAGTCAATAGAATATGATTAAAATGTGGCAATGGCAGAAAATGTAAATTTTAATTAACGTTTTACTGTAGCAAAACAGGGGAATTTTTCCCCGTTGTCTTGCGTGACGATGAGCCGATGGCCGGGCGCGGGAAGCTCGGAGGAGGTCCCTTGGACCAAGAGCTTTGAATCGGTGGTGGCGGCGAGTCGCACGGCGGCCAGAGGTGGCCGGACGAGCTCCGGTGGAGGTGCTGCAGCCGGTGAGCTCGCGCGGCTGTTGGCGTGAGATCTGCGCACGCGCTGCTGCTGACGGCTCTGCAGGCGCGGGAGGACGGGTCTGCAGGCGGTTGAGCAGGTGCTCTGCAGCTGGCGGGGTTGCGCAGGCTGCAGCGAGCGCGGGCGGAGGGCGCTGCTGGCGGTTCTGCAGGCGTAGTGGTGAACGGCGTGGACTGCAGGCACTGTTGGAGGGTGCAGGCGCGTGGGTGAAGGGCTCTGCAGGCGCGAGTGAATGGCGCTTGGAAGCGGCAAGCGCGGGAGGAGGCGTGCTCGGTTGTGCGGGTCTGCAGGCGCGGTTGGAGGAGGGCGTTGCAGCCGGTGAGTGTGTGGAGATGGCGTGAGCTGCAGGCGCGTGGAGATGGCGAAGGCTGATGGTGGGTGCGGTTACGCTGGAGGCTGGTGGGTGGCGCTGCAGGCGTGGGTGCGCACGGATGAAGGCACAGGCGCGGGGGTGGTGGTGCGGGCGTGAACGGTGAGATGGGCGGGTGATTGCAGGTGAGCGGGTACCTTCATACGTCCGGGAAATTTTTCGGATGTCTTAAGTGAATGAGAAGGTGATTGAAGTGACGGTGGTTGCTGCGGTGGTGGTTGGTGACGACGGCGAGGGAGTTGCACGCTAAGGTGCTCACGGTAATGCGGGCGAGCTCCGGATGGCGGTGTGGCCTGTCACACCACACGCCCATGGTTGTGGAGACTCGCCGCCACGGTAGAGGCCGGCAGTGTGGAGTGGAAGAGAGAGGTTCTCTCTACACAGTGGTGGGTCGATGGCGGAGGCCTCCCGAGCTTGGCTGCCTCCCTCCTCATTTTGTAGTGGCCTGCACAAGTTTGAAATCAGCAGCCCGACCAGATCCACCACATCCGCTCCCCCTTGAATGGCTTCTTCACTGCATCAGCCGGGCGTTGTAGCGGCAGATAGCCGTTCTGAAAGAAGAAGAATAAAGAAAATATTGTTAAAATATTAGGGTTATTTATGTACAGACCCTCAACTTCTATGTTAATAAAAATAATGTACCTAATTGATTATCTAATTAGATGAATGCTATTCTAAGCTAATTCTAAATGCACTTAAGATATGAATGCAATGTATGGATTATGTAATTAGATTAAAATTATGTATTAATCTATTTACATCCTAATTTATACTAAATAAATGTTAGAATTAATCTAATGTATAGGCACTTAAATAATTAAATAGCCCACAACTATGGGCTAATCAAATACCCCCATGCCTAGTTTTTGCTAGTCCCTAGCAAAATTAAGCGAAACCTAGCACTCTAAGTAGACTAGTCAACTCACTTAGTCTTCCTTCAGAAGCATATTAAGTTCAGGTTCTAAACTCAAGGTTCCTAAGTAGTTGCTAAGTTACGGACTAGGTCGGCTAAAGACGAGTTGCAGGCACAAGTTTCCCTGATTTCTGACTCTACCCTAAAGTTTATTGATCCCTGAGATTAAAGCATCTGTGCCTGTGTATTGGTCTGAGTTATTTGAGTTAAAGGTATTTTTTATATATATATATATACTTTTTTTTTTTTTTATTCTTCTAAGTCTAACCTCAGATCAGCTATCAACACGATCTGTGTCGGATTCATTGTCCCCATTACCATACCTCGAAGGGTGCCTGGCTTTCGATGCTTCGAGATAGCACCGCCCATAACGACCCCAAGAACTCCTGGCAATCGACACTTTGAGATAGTATCGCCCATGAATTTCTTAAGAGAATTCAGGCCTATGGCAATCGGCACTTCGAGATAGGGCCGCCCATGGTACCTGAACTGCGCAATGCACTTACATGCCCCCAGTAGGATGGATATCCTAAGAGACAAGTGCCGAGGAGGTAATATGTTATCATCGCATCCTCAAGGTGAGTATATACTACACCTCTCCTGCGGCGGGAACTCTTCCAATCAAAATGTGTTTTCATGACTCTCTTAAGTCAAAACTAAGAGAACCAAATCTCTTTTCAGAAAGACAGAAATTAAGTTGATTACCAGACCAAGTGTGTGAAATTTGGATGCTTGGGTTACAAGGACCCGTAAACCAAAAGGTAGAATAAGACTCCAGGTACTACCCCACCTTTTAACTCAAACCCTAGCTTCCCTTCCTCAACCTCTTGAGGAATGGTCCGCAACTTAACTCCTGCTTAAGTTTTTAAGTCCACAAAGGACCCTAAAGGTCTAAAGCTAGTAGCTCATTTAGCTTCTAAAGTTTGACCCTAGAATTAACTTAGTCTACCCTAGAGTTCTGATTTGCTTAAGACTGCAAGATCTAGCTAGTTAAGCTCAAAACCCTTTTTTTTTTATGTACAAATGTATGCAATTACGCTATGTATATCCCCAAGTATACCCCCCCATGCCTAAAATGTGCAATGTCCTCATTGCATAGAAGGATATTACCTGGGTTAGAGCTGAGCTGAAAAGCGAAAGAACCTGCAAATCAAGTTCAAGAATTGCATAAATAGGCCCTAAAAATGAGCAAAGCAAAGTTGGCCAAGAAAATAGGTAACCTAGGATGTTGGCGAGCTGATGATGAATCCCGATAGCAAATGCTCGCCCAACTAAAATGGGAATGAAATCTTCCCAGGTCACCAGGAGAGGTTATGAAGGATAAACATGTAAAATAACCTCCAAAGGGGTAGGGGGAGGATGACAAGGATCCTCCAAAAAGAATGGGGACGGAATGGTATAGAGATAAACCCCTAGGGTCATGGACTGACTAAAGAAATCATCAATCCATACCCGACACTCCATTACAGGAAATATTGGTCTATTAAGTCCCCTAGTCAGAACAAAAATGAGCAATTCTCTAAGGCAAGGATCGTCTAGGGTGTCCAAGTTACGAGGTTGTGGGATGGCCATAAGATCTAGGTTGGGTTTAATCAGCTTAGTGTCCATCCCAAACACTCTTTCTAAATCCTCAATTTCATCCCTAGCATTACTTGCACCATCACGTGGATCTTCCTGCTCTTCATCAGGAGTCACAATTTCGCTTTCAGATATAAGTGAATCAGAGGGTGACTTCGAAGTGAATGAAGGCAGGTTGGAAGCAACAGATCTAGGGATTATCCTATCAATGTCATCCCTGGGTTTTTGTTCTTTACTCAAATCTTCCCTGGAGTCTATATGTGAATCCACATAAATCTTAGAAATTGCTTCCAAATTTTCCATCATTTTATCATGAGGAGAAATATCATCAATGGGTGTGCCAAGGAAACCTAATTTGGTCAAATTTGTGACATCCTCAGGGGCTAACTCTTCAAATAAGACATAATCACCCTTAGTGTCACTCCAAATCTTGAATGTAGGTTCCTCATATAATTCGTCTTCCTCCTCATCACACAATTCATCATGTACCCGAGGTCTAGAATCATTTAATATCTCAGCAGATCCCCTAGGGTGCTCTATCTGAGGTAAATGGTTTACACTGGTAACATCAGACTCCTCAGATAGGTCAATTTCTTTAGGGTTAGGTTCCCTAAGGGTGGGTTTGAGTTCCATATCGTGATCAGAAGGGAGGGTAGGATTAACAACTTGACTTTGACCCACTTCATCAAATGTCACGAAAATACTATCATCTGGGTCGAGGTCTTCCAATGGTACCATCATTCCCTTCTTTTGACTCCAATATAATTCAGGTGGATACTCAACCTTATCATCATCTTCCTCAGGTTGCCACCTTTCTTCATCCAATGCATAGCTACTGTCATGTGTATTTTCCTCCCACCTAAAGTGTAGATCGCTCAAAGAATTGTTATCTAATGGGGAGGTTTCAAAATTGATCCTTGAAAAGTAGCTATTCTCCCTAGAATTTCCCTCCAACTTAAAGTGTAGCTCTTCCACGGGAGATGCATCTATTGTAGAGGGGTGTACGTCGTCCTCAATGGGGTAGATTGGGTGGATAATTTCACCTCTTTCTTGTTGGCCTGCTCTCAAAGATTCTCCTAACAATTCACTCATTTCGTTTTGTATTTTCTGTATTTCCATCTTCAAAGAGGAGAGGTCATTTCTATCATGAGAGAAGTCACGCTCAGGCTCATAGTACCGATGAGTGTTTGTCCAACCATAATACTTTTTCAGGGAGGGTGGGTTGGGTATTTCTTTGGTATGTGGGATATTGGGCAAAGCAAATCCCGCTCCTGAGTTCTGCTCACTAATTTGGGGCTTAACTAGGCCAATACTCCTATAATAGGAGTAAAACGGATCCCAATGATTGTCATTATGTCCATCAAGGAATGGACCATCTCGGCGTCTGGGATCGAAGGATGCAGAGTGGGGGTGAGGGTGTGGGCAAGATGTGAAAGGATGAAAATCAATGTGGTCCATTCTAACTCACACTTCAATCAGAATTCCTCAAGCAAGACACAATTCAAAAAGGACCTTTTAGGTCTTTCCCAATTTAGGCTTTCGATTTTAAGTCAGATTGCAGGTGACAATACAATTTGTTCAGTCAATTTACGCGCCTATTGCCAACCTACGGTTCACCTAAGAAGACCTAGTTGGAGCTTAGGTGTTCTTCCCTAAATTTCAAATGGTCAAGTAAATCCAAAGACGGAAGATCGAGGGATGCAAGTAGGCCTAAGCCTTCCTTTGAAGCTGTGCTTTTGCAGTGCTCCTCAACTACCCCCAAAAATCCGTGACAGGGTATCCCACTCTTTGGATTTACAAAACCTTTGATCTCAAGTTCCGAACACTTCAGAATCCAACGAAAGGAGGGCTCTTGTCCTAGTATTTCCAAACCTAAGGAGTGTCTAGAAGCATGCCGTGGTGCAAGTGAAATAAGTGTGCATACACCATAAAAGATTTTGAACTTTGAATCGCACGCCAAGTTTGAAAATCAAATCCTTGGTTTTTAAAATGTCCTTCCTTTAATTAGTCCTTTTTCTAAAAAAAATATGTGACCACTTGTTAGATTTATTCAGTACAGATTAGGTGGTCTTCGCATTAAATCCCAAATGCAATGCGTGATCAAAAATAGGATGCAAAGTAAGAGAATACGTACCTTGCCTCCAGCGATCTTCAATGCAAAAATGCACGCAATGCAGAAAAGTAAATCTAGAGGCTGCTCATATAGACCTAAATGGTTCATCCTAAGGCAGGCAGCTTCTAGCAGGCAGCTCATTTTTTTTCTTTTTCTATTTTTTTTTTAGAACTACTTATGCACAAGCAAAAAAAAAAAAAAAAAAAAACCTAAATCTAAAGAAAAGGGAACAGGCTCCCAAAAATTACCCAACACGGGTCCAAAACAAAATCGGGGAACAAACCCTCAAAATATGCCCCAGAACAAGGGTTTCAAACTAACTGTAATGAAAAATTAAGTCTTCAGTCTTAATTCTATTCTAATTAAATTAGCGATTAAATACAATGGTGTCCGTCGCGTCCTCGTCCTTCTCCTCCTTTCAAAATTGCTTGTCCACTTCTTGTCTGGCGACGTCAAGGGTCACCTCTCACAGTGGTTGATTCTTGCACAAATTTTCTCGCACAGAAAAGAAAATAATGAATGGTCAAATCTCTGTGCAATTGACAAATAATCAAAATAAAATTAGGCAAAATTATTGCGTCTGTTGCCTCCCCGGCAACGGTGCCATTTGACTGGTCGATCTTTCGCTTTTAAGTCGTTTGTAGTTTAATGTGGTGGAAAAATCGACTAATCAATTTTTAACAAGAAATAACCACTCGCAGAGGAGCGGGTCGTATCCACAGGGAGGCAATAACGTATTAAAATTCACGCCACTTAAAAATATTTGTTCGTAGTCAATTTGGACAAGAACCAAGCCAAGATTGCCTTTAGATTAAGGTTTAAGAAAGAAACAATGCTGAAATAGCAATTATGAGAAACTACAGGATATTTTTCGCAATGCAGAGTCAATAGAATACGATTAAAATGTGGCAATGGTAGAAAATGTAAATTTTAATTAACGTTTTACTGTAGCAAAACAGGGGAATTTTTCCCCGTTGTCTTGCACGACGATGAGCTGATGGCCGGGCGCGGGAAGCTCGGAGGAGGTCCCTTGGACCAAGAGCTTCGAATCGGTGGTGGCGGCGAGTCGCGCGGCGGCCGGAGGTGGCCGGACGAGCTCTGGCGGAGGTGCTGCAGCCGGTGAGCTCGCACGGCTGTTGGCGTGAGATCTGCTCGCACGCTGCTGCTGACGGCTCTGCAAGCGCGGGAGGACGGGTCTGCAGGCGGTTGAGCGGGTGCGGCTGCAGCTGGCAGGGTTGCGTAGGCTGCAGCAAGCGCGGGCGGAGGGCGCTGCTGGCGGTTCTGCAGGCGCAGTGGTGAACGGCGTGGACTGCAGGCGCTATTGGAGGGTGCAGGCACGTGGGTGAAGGGCTCTGCAGGCGCGAGTAAATGGCGCTTGCAAGCGGCAGGTGCGGGAGGAGGCGTGCTCGGTTGTGCGGGTCTGCAGGCGCGGTTTGAGGAGGGCGCTGCAGCCGGTGAGTGTGTGGAGATGGCGTGAGCTGCAGGCGCGTGGAGATGGCGAAGGCTGATGGTGGGTGCGGTTGCGCTGGAGGCTGGTGGGTGGCGCTGCAGGCGTGGGTGCGCACGGATGAAGGCGCAGGCGCGGGGGTGGTGGTGCGGGCGTGAACGGTGAGATGGGCGGGTGATCGCAGGTGAGCGGGTACCTTCAGACGTCCGGAAATTTTCCGGACGTCTTAAGTGAATGAGAAGGTGATTGCAGTGACGGTGGATGCGGTGGTGGTGGTTGGTGACGACGGCGAGGGAGTTGCATGCTAAGGTGCTCACGGTAATGCGGGCGAGCTCCGGATGGCGGTGTGGCCTGTCACACCACACGCCCACGGTGGTGGAGACTCGCCGCCACGGTAGAGGCCGGCAGTGTGGAGTGGAAGGGAGAGGTTCTCTCTGAAGGTTTCATCCCTACCAGGAGGGGTGACGTAATAAATTGCGGAAATAAAAATATAAAGCAATATCACAAGAAATTAAGCAATCACACAATGTACACAGGTATTTTTAGGTGGAAACCCAAACCGGGTGAAAACCACCACCTAACCCTCTCGAGTTAGGATTTTCCGATCAACCTAGTTGATCAAATCCACTAACCGAATCACTTTGAACGAGGGTGATTCAACCTCAATACAACCACGCTACAAGTACGAGGGTAGCGTTCCTCAACCCCTTCTCTCCACGAGAAGGATTTTGTCCCACGAAGGAGACGGGAATTCGCAAAGCGAATACCCAACCAAAAGACAAAGATAAAAGAAACAATAGTCCTATAGAGCCAACAAAATAATTAAACCTAGCTTCTATAGGAAATAGGAAACTCCCCTTTGCAAGGAGTGCGTCGCCGATGATGCGGTGCGTGTGCCACGCGAAGGCACTACGTCGCTCTTGTTAACAACGCCGGGAGAGCGGGTGCGCAATGGTTGATGCTCTCAAGAGAATGGAGTTTGAGCTTGGAGAGCAAGAGAGTCTTTTCTTTGGACACAAAAGGATTGAAAGTGTATTGCAAGGTGTGTGTCTTAGTGTGTATATGTCTCTCTAGGTGTATGTCTTGTGTCTCTTAGTATTTTTGTGTTACAAAGGTTCCCCTCTATTTATAGAGGCCTTAGGAAGGCTTTGGAAGGCTTGGAAAAGCTTCCATAGCCGTTGGGTGCAAAGCCCAAGAGAATCAGGCCGAAATCAGGACAATGATTGCATTTGACAGGGTTATCAGACGTCCAACTCTGGCATCAGACGTCTGGAAGGCCACTTTAAGACGTCTGATTTCAAGGTCAGACGTCTGATTCTGTGCGGGTTTCCTCCTGACTTGAATCAGATCTAAACAGGGTTCTTGTGCAAGTCGATCAGACGACATACAGGACGTCTGGAACTAAGTATGGACGTCTGGAAACCTACTTTTACGGTGGGAATTGATTTCCAAACGTTGCAACGGCTAGAAAATCTCTGAGAAGAGATTTTGGGTCAGCCGAGGCAAAACGGTCATTTATCAGACGTCTGTAAAGTCCTATGGACGTCTGATAAGGCTCTAACGGTCATAATCTTGAGTGTTTTCTAAGCCAGCCAATGGTCCACTGATTGGACGTCTGGCAAAGTCATCAGACGTCTCCTAAGACGTCTGGTCTAAGGTCTGGACGTCTGAATTCATCAGACAGAACTAACTATGTCCAGCCTAACAGTTATCAGACGTCTGAAACAACAGTCAGACGTCTTAAAATGCTCTATCAGACGTCTGATTTGGGAATTAGACGTCTGGAAGTGCTGTTTGAACCCTATATTGGTTTTCTAAGTATTCTACAGAAAACCTAAGTATCCTAGGGTTGTGCCGGTGTTCCTAGGACTACTGTTAGGGTTTTTTGAGGCTCTTTAACATGAAATATCTAAGGAAATAAAGAGCAACAAAAGAAATGAAAAATACAACAAGTACAAAAGAAAGAATCTATCCTATTCTTCTTTTCCTTCCATCTTCAATCTGTCGCTCCACGCGAACCTCCTCTGTTTTCCGTCAAGCTCCTCCAATCCATCCTGGATGCGAGCTCGAGTTCCGTCTAAACACGTCTTCATTTGCAATTGACCTGAAATCTAGGACTCAAATTGCAAATGTTAAATAACACGTGTTTTGTTATCATCAAAACAAATGATCGTGGTGCTCTAGCACCAACAATCTCCCCCTTTTTGATGATGACAAAATCGTAAATAATAATGCATAAAAATCCTCCCCCTTTTTGACATTATCAAAAAGGTTTGATTGATTTTAAATTTTCTATTACTCCCCCTTAAAACATGCTCTTCTATTTATTTTTAACAAAGGTAATGTCCTCCCCCTTTTTATAACAACAAGATAGCTATTATTTTTCTCCCCCTTAATAAAGGAAATTTAGCTAACTTGTATCTCCCCCTTAAAAATTGACAATAAGCTCATCATTTTTAACTCCCCCTATCTAAATGCTTATAAAAAGGATAGGTTAAGAATTTTACCTCACCTACCATGGCCAATAAAATGGCCCGAATGGTGGTGGTGGATGCCACATCGGATGGGGCTCCCATCCGTAGCTTGGAGGCCCGGGCATTGGCGCCGGTCTCCAATCTGGTGGTCGACGTGCGGCGGGTCCGTTGTTTGTTCGCCGTCTTGTCGGTCTTCTTGTTCTCCTCCTTGGTCTACTCCTTGGTTCTCCCAATTCGAGTTGACCAGCCTTGAGTTTGTAGGTCCAGTCCTTTATGTTGTAGTCATCCCTGAACCCTACAAAACAAGATTCTAATTTTTTCTTCGGTATCCAAGTGAGCTTGGATCCGGATTTGTTAGAGGGTCTCCTTGATGGAGATCCTTTCTCAACCTTAGGGCTATAAAGATTATCAACTTTGTTGATTAATTTGTTAGAATTTTCCCTAAGACATGCAATTTCTTTTTCTATAATGTTCATTTTAGTCTTTAAATCTGAAATTTCTAATTTTAGACTAACATTTTCCTCAATCAATTTATTATTTTCATTGATGAGGTCTTGATTTTCTAATAACAGGTTATCATTTTTAGGACTAGCTTCTATGTCCTTAAGTTGTTTTTCTAACCTATCATTTTCATTTTTAAGAAAACTAAGGTTCTTTTTAATGCTTTTATTTTCTATCCTAAGTGATTTACTAATCTCAAAAAGTTCATTAAAAGCTTCTTGAAGATCGAGATTTACCTCGTTGTCTGAGTCGCTTTCGCTTTCGCTGTCGCTTCCTCTGGCCATGAAGCCGAAGCAAGCGGTTTCTTCTTCTATGGACTTTTCTTCTTCTTCTTCCTCCGAGCTAGAATCGTCCCAAGTGGCTTGGAACGCCTTCTTCTTAGATTTCTTCTCCTTTTTCTTTTTCTTTAATTCCCTACAAAACTTGGAAAATTTTTTAAGTAAAATTCTAAAGTCTTCGTCGTCGGAACTTACCTCGCTATCCGACGTGGCTCTGAAGGCGAGAGTCTTCTTTGGTTTAGGCTCCGGTGTATCCTTCTTCTTCTGCTTCAACTTAGTCTCGTAGGCCATCAGATTGCCTAGGAGATCTTCCATGTTGAGCTCCTCCATTTCGTTCACCTCCTCGATGGCAGTGACTTTCTGTTCCCACTCCGGTCCAAGGGAACGAAGAAGCTTCCCTTGAAGCTCCCCCTTTATGAAAGTCTTTCCTAAAGCTTTCAAGTTATTTACAATGAGAGTGAACCTAGTGTTCATCTCACTTAAAGACTCGTTAGATTTCATTGAAAAAGATTCAAATTCTTGAGAAAGTAAATTAATTTTTGAGGTTTTTACCTTAGAGGTACCTTCATGAGTTACCTCGAGTGTGTGCCAAATCTCGTATGCGGTGGCGCACTGCGAGATTCTGTTGAATTCTTCCGAGCTGAGCGCGCAATACAACGCGTTCATTGTTTTCGCGTTGAGAGAGAGCTCCCGGATCTGCTGCTGTGAGTATCCTCTGGCGGGTTTCTCTGGGATGTCGAAGGGGGTCTCGCACCTAGCCCAGACTGTGAAGTCAGTGGCTTGAAGCCACGTCTTCATCCGCAACTTCCAGTAGGGGTAGTTGCTCCCGTCGAAGAACGGCGGACGGGTTGTGGACTGCCCCTCGGAAATCCTGCTTGTGGAACAGCTTCCCTCCATGTTTAGATCCTCGCCGGTTTGTAACGCCGAAAATGCGAGACCTGCTCTGATACCAATTGAAGGTTTCGTCCCTACCAGGAGGGGTGACGTAATAAATTGCGGAAATAAAAATATAAAGCAATATCACAAGAAATTAAGCAATCACACAATGTACACAGGTATTTTTAGGTGGAAACCCAAATCGGGTGAAAACCACCACCTAACCCTCTCGAGTTAGGATTTTCCGATCAACCTAGTTGATCAAATCCACTAACCGAATCACTTTGAACGAGGGTGATTCAACCTCAATACAACCACGCTACAAGTACGAGGGTAGCGTTCCTCAACCCCTTCTCTCCACGAGAAGGATTTTGTCCCATGAAGGAGACGGGAATTCGCAAAGCGAATACCCAACCAAAAGACAAAGATAAAAGAAACAATAGTCCTATAGAGCCAACAAAATAATTAAACCTAGCTTCTATAGGAAATAGGAAACTCCCCTTTGCAAGGAGTGCGTCGCCGATGATGCGGTGCGTGTGCCACGCGAAGGCGCTACGTCGCTCTTGTTAACAACGCCGGGAGAGTGGGTGCGCAACAGTTGATGCTCTCAAGAGAATGGAGTTTGAGCTTGGAGAGCAAGAGAGTCTTTTCTTTGGACACAAAAGGATTGAAAGTGTATTGCAAGGTGTGTGTCTTAGTGTGTATATGTCTCTCTAGGTGTATGTCTTGTGTCTCTTAGTATTTTTGCGTTACAAAGGTTCCCCTCTATTTATAGAGGCCTTAGGAAGGCTTTGGAAGGCTTGGAAAAGCTTCCATAGCCGTTGGGTGCAAAGCCCAAGAGAATCAGGCCGAAATCAGGACAATGATTGCATTTGACAGGGTTATCAGACGTCTAACTCTGGCATCAGACGTCTGGAAGGCCACTTTAAGACGTCTGATTTCAAGGTCAGACGTCTGATTCTGTGCGGGTTTCCTCCTGACTTGAATCAGATCTAAACAGGGTTCTTGTGCAAGTCGATCAGACGACATACAGGACGTCTGGAACTAAGTATGGACGTCTGGAAACCTACTTTTACGGTGGGAATTAATTTCCAAACGTTGCAACGGCTAGAAAATCTCTGAGAAGAGATTTTGGGTCAGCCGAGGCAAAACGGTCATTTATCAGACGTCTGTAAAGTCCTATGGACGTCTGATAAGGCTCTAACGGTCATAATCTTGAGTGTTTTCTAAGCCAGCCAACGGTCCACTGATTGGACGTCTGGAAAAGTCATCAGACGTCTCCTAAGACGTCTGGTCTAAGGTCTGGACGTCTGAATTCATCAGACAGAACTAACTATGTCCAGCCTAACAGTTATCAGACGTCTGAAACAACAGTCAGACGTCTTAAAATGCTCTATCAGACGTCTGATTTGGGAATTAGACGTCTGGAAGTGCTGTTTGAACCTTATATTGGTTTTCTAAGTATTCTACGGAAAACCTAAGTATCCTAGGGTTGTGCCGGTGTTCCTAGGACTACTGTTAGGGTTTTTTGAGGCTCTTTAACATGAAATATCTAAGGAAATAAAGAGCAACAAAAGAAATGAAAAATACAACAAGTACAAAAGAAAGAATCTATCCTATTCTTCTTTTCCTTCCATCTTCAATCTGTCGCTCCACGCGAACCTCCTCTGTTTTCCGTCAAGCTCCTCCAATCCGTCCTGGATGCGAGCTCGAGTTCCGTCTAAACACGTCTTCATTTGCAATTGACCTGAAATCTAGGACTCAAATTGCAAATGTTAAATAACACGTGTTTTGTTATCATCAAAACAAATGATCGTGGTGCTCTAGCACCAACACTCTCTGCACAGTGGTGGGTCGATGGCGGAGGCCTCCCGAGCTCGGCTGCCTCCCTCCTCATTTTGTAGTGGCCTGCACAAGTTTGAAATCAGCAGCCCGACCAGATCCACCACATCCGCTCCCCCTTGAATGGCTTCTTCACTGCATCAGCCGGGCGTTGGAGCGACAGATAGCCGTTCTGAAAGAAGAAGAATAAAGAAAATATTGTTAAAATATTAGGGTTATTTATGTACAGACCCTCAATTCTATGTTAATAAAAATAATGTACCTAATTGATTATCTAATTAGATGAGTGCTATTCTAAGCTAATTCTAAATGCACTTAAGATATGAATGCAATGTATGGATTATGTAATTAGATTAAAACTATGTATTAATCTATTTACATCCTAATTTATACTAAATAAATGTTAGAATTAATCTAATGTATAGGCACTTAAATAATTAAATAGCCCACAACTATGGGCTAATCAGTGGTGGCCTACCAAAAACAGTCATCTCCTCCCCCCTCTTGTAGTTGCAACCAATACATTTGAAATCACGAGAGGCGGGAGCAGATCCTAGTGAATGCTGGCAGTTGTGAGGAATGAATGGGCACAGGAGGAGGTGGAGCGGTTACCTACCGAAGAAGAAGAAGAATAACAATAAAATAATTAGGATTATTGATAAGATGGTTTTCACTTTTGAATAATGTGAATAAGATGATTTGTCATTTTAGTAACAAAGTGGTGGAAAATCGCTTAACAAAACAATTACAATGAAAATTAACCACTCACAGAAGAGCCGGTCGTGTCCACAAGGAGACAATGATGTAGTAAATTCATGAATATTTTTCTCATATTCGTTCAATCAAGTGTGAATCCATTGTTAAATCTGACATGAAATGCGATGAAAAGAAGACACACAATAACTCAAAAATGTAAGGTTATATGTGCAATTTTTCCTCACTGAAATATTCAATAAATATGTGATGAACCTCTGTAATTTCCAATTGACATACATAAGAGAGAATTTGTGCACATCTTAACCCAAAACTAATGTCAAAAGATGTGAATAACAAAACCCAAGCAATTATGGGAAAAGATGAGCATGAAGTTGCAATTTCACTCAATATTTCAAATATTAAAATAAAAATGAAAGTTTTGCAATGGCATTCAAATGTAAATATTAACTAACCCAAAAATGGAGGATTTGGTTCCTTTGTGCGTGTGCGAAGAGGAGGCAATGGTAGCCCGTGGGAAGCTCGGAGAAGGATAAGCATGATGAGAGCTTTTTGATGGTGGTGGTGGTGCTCTGAACCTACTGTCGGTGGTTGCTGGCCGGAGTGGTAGAGGCCACCGGTGGTGAGGCTCTTCGGCCGGCCGTTGGGTGGTCGATTGGTGCGGCCAGAAGCATGGTTGTGCTCGAGGAGTCGGGGTGAGTCCGATGGAGTTCCCGACGCGAAGTTTCGAGGCCGGATTTGATGGCTACATTTGTGGTGGCTTTGGGTACCTTCATCGGTAGAGAAGAAGAAGAAGAAGGAGGAGGAGGAGGAGTCGGGCGTGTGCACAGGCGGCGGCACCGGCTAAAGTAGAACAAGCTATGCATGTGCTGTTGGTGAGCGGGGCCAGTTGCTGCTGTTGGGCACACGGCTTGGGTTGTGGAGAGCGCGCGACAGTTGCTATGGGCAGCGTGTGCATGGAGCAGCAGTAGGCACAGGAATGGTGCTGGAGGGCGAGCTGTTGTGCGTGCTATGTGTGTGGGGGGGCTGAGGCGTGGGGGTGCGTACGCATGCAGAGGTGCGGGCGGCTGCTGTGTACGATAGGGGCGTGCGTGGCTGGTGGAGCACAGGTGCGCGCAAGGTGCATACTGTAGGAGGTGCATGGGTGGGGAGTTAGCGAGGTGTGTGCAGTAGCTGGGAGCTGCGTTTGGAAGGGAAGATGAAGCACGGTGATGCAGGGACTCTTAGCGGTGTGGGTTGTCACACTACACGCCCAAGGTGGTGGAGTCGCACTGCCATGGTTGAGGCCAGTGGTGAGGAGTGGATGAGAAACGTAGTTCCCTACGCAGTCAGGAAAGGGGTGGTGGCCTCCTCCTGAACGGTAGCCATTCCTCCTCCTTTGTAGCCATAGCTACAAAGATTTGATATTCAAAAGGCCATCGTTGAGTCAATGCTGACGAGTGAATGCACAGGAAGAGGAGGCAGAGATGAAGTGGTTACCTACAAAGGAGAAAAAAAAGAACAATAAAATAATTAGGATTATTTATACATAATTCCTTAACTTCTATGTTAATTAAAATAGTGTATGTAATGCACCTAATTAATTAACTAATCAAATGTATGCAATTCTACATTAATTCTAAATGCATGAATTATGCACTTAAGCTAAAAATATGAATTAATTTATTTACATTCTAATGTATGCTATCTAAATGTTAAAATTAACTTAATGTCTAGACACTTAAATACTTAAATAGCCCACAAATATGGGCTAATCAATTACCCCCATGCCTAGTTTTTGCTAGTCCCTAGCAAATCCAAGCAAAAACCTAGCACTTCAAGTAGACTAACCAACCCAAAAGGTCTTCCTTTAGAAACATGTTAAGTTCAGACTTTAGACCTAAGGTTCCCAAGTAGTTGCTAAGTTACAGACTTGGTCGGCTAAAGACGAGTTGCAGGCACAAGTTTCCCTGATTTCTGACTCTACCTTTATATATATATTGTTTTGTTTGATTCCTTTAAGTCTAACCTTAGATCAGCTATCAACACAGTCTGTGTCGGATTCATTGTCCCCATCATCGTACCTCGAAGGGTGCCTGGCTTTCAATGCTTCGAGATAGCACCGCCCATAGCAACCTCAAGAACTCCTGGTAATGGACACTTCGAGATAGTATCGCCCATGGATTTCTCAAGCGAATTTAGGCCTGTGGCAATTATCACTTCGAGATAGGGTTGCCCAAGGTACCTAAACCACACAATGCGCTTACATGCCCCTAGTAGGATGGATATCCTAAGAGACAAGTGCCGATGAGGTAACATGTTATCATCGCATCCTCAAGGTGAGTATATACTCCACCTCTCCTGCAGCAAAAACTCTTCCAGTCAAATGGTGTTTTCAAGCCTCTCCTAAGTCAAAACTAAGAGAACCAAATTTCATTTAAGAAAGGAATTAAGGTGATCACTTACTTACACAAGACCAAGTATGTGAAATTTGGATGCTTGGGTTACAAGGACCCATAAACTAAAAGGTAGAACAAGACTCCAGGTACTACCCCACCTTTTAACTCAATCCCTAGCTTCCTTCCTCAACCTCTTGAGGAATGGTCTACAACTTAACTCCTACTTAAGTTTTTAAGTCCACAAAGGACCCTAAAGGTCTAAAACTAGTAGCTCACTTAGCTTTTAAAGTTCGACCCTAGAATCAACTTTGTCTAACCTAGAGTTCTGATTTACTTAAGAATGCAGGGCCCAGCCAGTTAAGCTTAATTTTTTTTTTTAAATGCAATTTGCATGAATGAATGCAAAATGTAGACATTCTATAAACAGATGCCTCAGGTCCTCTCCCCCATGCCTGGTTCAAACAATGTCCTGATTGGAAACAAAAACAATTAAAGGAAGATATTACCTGAGGCGGAGAATGGTAGGAGCTAAGGCTCCTCAAGGGTGACCTTGTCAACTAGATGGCCATCTAAAGTAATTGAAAGGGATTTTAACCGTTGACTATTGACGATAAAGGAAGTTGCTGAAGAGGAAGGGATTTTAATCTCCACAGCTCCATGTGGAAACACTTTAGTGATTATGTAAGGCCCATCCCAATGAGATTTTAATTCCCTGGAAAAAGCTTAAGTCTGGAATTGAAAAGCCAAACTTGTTGGTTGGGCTCAAAGGTCTTTCGAAGTATATACTTATCATGCAAGACCTTGGTTCACTCTTTATAAGCTTGAGAGGTGTCATAAGCATCATTCCTCAGCTCCTCAAGCTCACTTAATTCCAAAAGTCGTGCCTTACCCGCCTTTTCTAAATCCATGTTAACACTTCGAATAGCCCAAAGTGCCCTATGTTCTTGCTCAACGGGTAAATGGAATGCTTTCCCATACACAATCCGAAAGGGAGATGTACCCAAAGGGGTCTTATAGGCCATTCGATATGCCCACAAAGCATCATCGAGCTTTTGGGACCAGTCTTTCCTATCAGGTCCAATGGTCTTTTCTAAAATATTTTTTATCTCCCTATTTGACACATCAACTTGGCCACTCGTTTGAAGATGGTAAGGGGTAGCGACCTTGTGAGTCACTCCCAGACTCCTGATTAGCCAGTTGAAGTGGTGGTTTCGGAAATGAGGTCCCCCATCACTTATAATGGTCTTAGGCCAGCCGAAACGAGATATGATATTGGCCTTCACAAATTTCAAAACCACAGAGTGGTCATTTGTGCATGTAGGAATGGCCTCTATCCATTTAGAGACATAATCAACTGCCACCAAGATATATTCATAACCTTGGGATAAAGGGAAGGGGCCCATAAAGTCAATTCCCCACGCATCAAAAATTTCAACAGATTAAATAGGGTGTTGAGGCATTTCATTCCTCTTCCCAATCATTCCAGTCTGTTGACATCTAATACAGGGAATAACAAAATTATGAGAATCCTTAAATAACGAAGGCCACCAAAAATCAAACTGAAGAACCTTAAAAGCAGTTTTCTTAGTGCCAAAGTGTCCTCCACATGAAGTTCATGGCAAAAAATCAACACACTTTGTTGTTCCTCTTCAGGTACACATCGTCTCAATACTTGGTCATGTCCAATTCTAAATAATTCAAGCTCTTCCCAATGAAAGTATCTCGCTTGGGAAATGAATCTCTTTCCTTTCTGCTCATCCCAATTGCCAGGAGTCTCTCCAGTGACCAAGTAATTTACGGTATCAGCATACTAAGGTGAAGTTGGTGTTACCACAATAAGGGTTTCATCGGGACATTTCTCGTGGATGTCTCGAAATAGAGAGTCATTAAGTGGAAGGTGAGATAGGTGGTCAGCCACAACATTTTCTACTCCTTTCTTTTCATGTATCTCCAAGTCAAATTCTTGAAGGAGTAGGACCCACCTAATCAGACATGGCTTAGAATCTTTCTTTGCAATGAGATGTTTCACTACCGCATGATCAGTAAAAATAACCAACTTAGACCCAAGAAGATAAGACCTAAACTTCTCCAGAGCAAAAACTACAAGTAATTCTTTTTTAGTGACGGTGTAGTTTTGCTGCGATTCGGTTGAAGTCTTGCAGGCATAATGCAGCACATGAGGTCTTCCCTCAACCCTTTGTCAAAGGACTGCTCCCACTGCATAATCCAAAGCATCACACATCAGCGCAAATGGGAGTGTCTAATCAGGAGCTTGGAGAATAGGCACAGAGATCAAGGCCTCCTTTAGAGTTTGAAAGGCCTCGGTACACTTTGAATCAAAATTGAAGGAAGATTCCTTCGCCAACAAGTCATAAAGTGGCCTAGAAATTTTATTGAAATTTTTAATAAAGTGACTATAAAAGTCGGCATGGCCCATGAAAGATCTAATCTGCTTGACATTTGTGGGTAATGGGAGTTTGGAAATAGAATCAATCTTGGCTTTATCTACTTCCAAATTTCGCTCAGACACAACATACCCAAGTACAATTCCTTTCTGTACCATGAAATGACTTTTCTCCCAGCTGAGGACTAAACCAGTCTCCTTACATCGCTTCAACACATTCTCCAGGTGCAGGAGACACTGGTCGAAAGACGAGACCTAAATGGAGAAGTCATCCATAAACACTTCAATACACTCGTCAATCATGTTAGAAAAAATGGACATCATACACCACTGGAAGGTTGCAGGGGCATTACATAATCCAAACGGCATACGCTTGAATGCAAAAGTACTGTAAGGACTCGTGAATGTCGTCCTCACCTGGTCATCAAGGAATACTACAACTTGGTTGTACCCAAAATATCCATTGAGAAAGCAATAGTACTTATTCCCTGCCAATTTCTCAAGAATTTGATCAATAAAAGGCAAGGGAAAGTGATCCTTCTGGGTAGCAGTGTTCAGCTTATGGTAATCAATACATACCCTCCATCCAATTGAGGGTCTAGTGACAACTTGTTCACCTTGGTCATTAAATTCCACAGTAAAGCCTGCCTTCTTTGGCACCACATGAATAAGACTTACCCATTTACTATCTGCAATGGGATATATGATCCCAGCGTCCAACCACTTCAGGATTTCCTTTTTAACCACCTCCCTCATATTAGGGTTCAGACGTCTTAGCATGTCCCTAAATGGCTTGATGGAATCGTCAGTATAATTGTGGTGCATGCAGAGTGTAGAGTCTATACCCTTAATGACAGCAATGCTCCACGCAATAGTTTCCTTGTGCCTAGACAAGCATTCAATCAGGGCTCCCTCCTGTGCCTCAGATAGCACAGCTGAAATGATAATGGGGAGCATATCATTAGCACCTAGAAAGAAGTACTTGAGAGTGTCAGGGAGGGGTTTCACCTCAAGGTCGGGGGCTTGTATGGTTGAGGGTTTCATAATAGATGTCCCCATCTCAGGTAGCAGATCTACCTTGGGCAGAGATGATGGGGGAAGAGACTCAGTAGAAACACCCAGCAACTCCTCAAGTTCTAGTATATCCCCTTCACATTCCTCCAAAAGATGGGAATGCTCATTTAGCATGACATGCTAAAGGGGGTCATCACATAACATTGCAGGGGTTGACTCTTCAATCAGGTCATCTATCACCTCAACTTGAGAACAATCCTCAAGCCTAGCTTGTTTGTAAGCATCAAACACATTAAGCCGGATTTTCCTGTTCCCAAAGCCCATTTTCAATGCCCCAGTATTGCAATTGATTGAAGCATGCGAAGTTGCAAGGAAGGGGCAACCCAAAATGATGGTGGGTTTGGTTGGCTTGTTGGTAGGGTCAGTGTCCAAAACTAAGAAGTCAAGGGGGAAGAAGAAATCCTCCACTCTTACGAGGACATCTTCCAAAATTCCCCGTGGTGTCTTAAGTGATCGATCAGCAACTTGGAGGATTATTGGGCTAGGCTTCAGATTGCCTCCCCAAGTTGTTCATACACGTAGCTCGGAAGGATGTTCACCCCCACACCCAGATCAAGTAAAGCCTCATCAATCTGTAACTCACCAATAACCACTGAGATGTACAAGGCTCCTAGGTCCTTAAGTTTCGGGGGTGTGCCATGTTGAACAATTGAGCTAACAGAATCAGGCAGGACAACTTTTGATTGGATCTATTTCCTAGATTGCCGCTTTTTCATGCATAGGTCCTTTAAAAAGAGGGCATAAGATGAAATCTACCTGATAGCTTCAAGCAAAGGCAGGTTAATCTGCACTTGCTTGAAAGTTTCCATGATCTCATCCGTCTTATCTTTAGCTCCAGATGAGCTAGTAGAAGTCTACCCAGAGGTGGATAAGTGCTTTCGAAAGGGCACTCTTGATCTCTGGGTGGAAGGGTTGTCATGTCAAGTAAGGGCTGGAATGGGGGCAACTTCTTCCGATGAGGTGATTTCAAGCAAAGAAGATTTGGGCAAGTCTTCTCCAGTGGGGGCGAAAGTCGAGGTGGATGGCTTTTCAAAGTGTGAGACTACAAGAGCATCAGGTTTGGAAATTTCTTTCCCACTCCTCAGAATAGTCACCGCTTGAGCATGCTCCCTAAAGACAATCCCTTTTCCTTTAGGATTCTCCTCAGCAACACTAGGGAGCTTCCCAGTTTCCCTTTGTCTAACGACCTCAACAAGGTGTCCTATCTGTGATTTCATCTCATGTATAGCCTTGTCATGAGATTGGATGATGGCACTTTGACTTTCTTGCATAATTCTCAACATTGCCTTCAATTCATCCATCTCAGAGGTCTTAGGTTGGGCAAAGGTCTGAGGTTGGTTCATTTGATTGTTTCGAAAGGATTGTGATTTATAATTCCCTGAATTTGAGACATTTCCTTGTATCTATGGAAAGTTTGGGTGGTTCCTCCATCCCTAATTATAAGTGTTGGAAAAAAAGTCATTACGAGGTCTAGGACAGAACCCTTGAGTGTCATTCAGATCTGCCTATACAAGCTCAGGGAATTGGGAGGCCAAGTGGCAATCCACAGTGGTGTGTGTATTGCCTTGGCAAATGGAGCATTCAGAAGCTTGGGATGTGAAGGTGTTAGATACGAATTGGCTCAGGCTTGACATAAGCCTTTCCATGTTTTGATTCAATAATTGAATCTGATAGGCTAAATTCTGGGTGTCCCTTGCCTCATTCGCCTCCAACTTTCTTTGCATGAGAGTGGGTTTTCTATCCATGTAGGCAGAATTCAAGTGAATAGAATTCTCACTAAAAGTATCAAAAAGGTTCCAAGCTTCATCCTCAGTCTTAGATAGAAAGGTTCCTACATAGGCACCATCCATAGTTTTCCTATGCGAATCATTAAGTCCGGTGTAGAACCTTTTAACCAGTTGCCACTTAGGCACCTGGTGATGTGGGCAAAGTCTCAACAAGTCATTAAAGTGCTCCCACGCATCTTGGAAAGCTTCCCCATCCTCTTGAACAAAACTCATAATTTCCCTCCTAAAGTGATTTGTTTTGCTCATGGGGAAGTACTTCAAAAACTCCTTCTTCAGGGCATCCAAAGTGTTAATATCATCAAGGGTGTGATACCAATACTAAGCTTTGTCCTTGAGGTAGAAGGGAAAGAGGGTCCGCATTTAAGCGTCATCAGCAACGCCTTGCAGCTTCACCATGGAACAAACCTCGGTGGATTCCTCTATATGCTTGTAAGGGTCTTCCCTAGCAGTACCATAAAAGGGGGTCAGCAAGGATATGGTACTACTTTTGATCTCATAAGGATTGTCCCCTCCAGGTCTACGTAGTGCAAGGCCAACTTGATTGGTTGGAATGAAATATTCCTTAAGGATCCTTTGACCAGCCATTTCTTCCCTTGGAAGGTTTCTTCTTAAGATTCTTTCAGGTTCAGGATCAAACACAAGTTGTGTCCTAAGAGAACGCCTACCAAGCATGCACTACAAACACAATTCAAAAGGACTTGTTCGATCTTTACAAATTTAGGCTTGTGACTTTAGTTCAAATTGTAGATGACAAAATAAGTTGCCCAGTCAATTACGCGCCTATTGTCGACCTTCAAAATGCCTAAAAAGACCTAGTTGGAGCTTAGGTGTTCTTCCTTAAATCTCAAATGGTAGAGCAACTCCAAAGACGGAAGATCGAGGGATGCAAGTAGGCCTAAGCCTTCCTTTGAAGATATGCTTTCGCGGTGCTTCTCAACTACCCCCAAAAATCCGTGACAGGGTATCCCCCTCTTAGGATTTACAAAACCTTTGATCCCAAGTTCCGAACACTTCAAAATCCAATGGTAGGAGGGCTCTTGTCCTAGTAGTTCCAAGACTTAGGAGTGTCTAGATGCATGCCGTGGTGCAAGAGATATAAGTGTGCATACATCGCAAAAGATTTTGAATTTTGAATCGCACGCCACATTTGAAAATCAAGTCCTTGATTTTTAAATGTCTCTCCTTTAATTAGTCCTTTTTCAAAAATTAAATGTGACCACTTTATTAGATCACTTCTAGACAGATTATGTGGTCTAAAAATTAATCCAAATGCATTTGCATGACTGGTAGAAATGCAAAGTTGGAAGTGCATACCTGATTCCAGCATTCTTCATGCAATGTGCAAGACAAGAATTAGATCTAGATGCTGCTCATTCAGTCATAAATAATTCGACCTAAGGGCAGGCAACTTCTAGAACGTAGCTCATGTTTTTTTTTTTAGCTACTTATGCACAAACAAATTAAGGATAAGCAATCCACAAAATAAATTAAAAACCTAGATCTAAAGAAAAGTGAGCATGCTCCCAAAAATCAGCCCCAATTACTACAAGGGCGAGAAAATAGAAATAAAACTTGTGACAAAGGAGAATCTCCTATGGAAGCGGGATCCAGGTCACCTGCATCTTCCCCGTGTGTAGGCATCACTCAAGGTCAACGTCGTCTTCTAGATGCGCCTGTCACCTCCACAAATTCCTCGCACAGAAAAGATAATAAATTGTTAGATCACTATGCAACAAGAAATAATCAGAAATAAAAATCAGGTGAAATTATTGCGTCTATTGCCTCCCCAGCAACGGTGCCATTTGATAAGACGATTTTCTCTTTCGAATACTGTGAATAAGATGTTTTGCCGTTTTAGTAACAAAGTAGTGGAAAACCGCTTAACAAAATAATTATAATAAAAATTAACCACTCATAGAAGAGCGGGTCGTGTCCATAAGGAGACAACAATGCAATAAATTCACGAATATTTTTCTCGTATTTGTTCAATCAAGTGAGAAATCCATAGTCAAATCTGACATGAAATGCGACGAAAAGAAGACACACAATAACTTGAAAATGTAAGGTTATATGTGTAAATTTTCCACACTAAAATATTCAATAAATATGAGATGAATCTCTGTAATTTCCAATTAACATGCATAAGAGAGAATTTGTGCACATCTTAACCCAAAACCAATGTCAAAAGATGTGAATAACAAAAGCCAAGCAATTATGAGAAAAGATGAGAATGAAGGTGCAATTTCACTCAATATTTCAAATATTAAAATAAAAATGAAAGTTTGGCAATGGCATTCAAATGTAAATATTAATTAACCTAAAAACAAAGGATTTGGTTCCTTTGTTTGTGCATGAAGAGGAGGCGATGGCGGCCCACGGGAAGCTTGGAGAAGGATAAGCGTGATGAGAGCTTTCCGATGGTGGTGGTGGACTCCAAATGGCTGTCGGTGGTCGCTGGCTAGAGTGGAAGAGGCCGCCGACGGTGAGGCTCTCCGACTGGCCGTCGGGTGGTCGATTGGTGCGACCGGAAGTGTGGTTGTGCTCGAGGAGTCGGGGCGAGTCCGATGGAGTTCCCGACGTGATGTTTCGAGGTCGGATTTCATGGTTGCGTTTGTGGTGGCTTTGGGTACCTTCGTCGGCAGAGAAGAAGAAGAAGGAGGAGGAGCCGAGCGTGTGCACAGGTGGCGACACCAGTTGGAGTAGAGCACACTATGTGCGCGCTGCTAGTGGGCAAGGCCGGTTGCTGCTGCTGGGTGCATGGCTTGGGCTGCGAAGAGCGTGTGACAGTTGCTGTGGGCAACGTGTGCACGCAGCAGCAGCGGGCACAGGAATGGTGCTGGAGGGAGTGCTGCTATGCGTGTTGCGTGCTGCAGGGGGGCTGAGACGCGGAGGTGTGTACGCACGCAGAGGGGCGGGTGACTGCTACGTGCGGCAGGGGCACGTGCGGTTGGTGGAGCATAGGTGCACACAAGGTGCGTACTGCAGGAGGTGCATGGTTGGGGAGTTGGCGAGGTGCATGCTGCATCTGGGAGCTACGCGTGGAAGGGAAGATGAAGCACGGTAATGTATGGACTCTTAGCAGTGTGGGCTATCACACCACACGCCCATGGTGGTGGAGTCGCACTGCCGTGGTTGAGGCCGGCGGTGAGGAGTGGATGAGAAATGTAGTTCTTTACGCAATGAGGAAAGGCGTGGTGGCCACCTCCAGAATGTCAGCCATTCCTCCTTTATAGCCACAGCTACAAAGATTTGAAATTCAAAAGGCCACCGTCGAGTCAATGCTGGATGAGTGAATGCACAGGAGGAGATGGAGTGGTTACCTACAAAGGAGACAAAAAAAAGAATAATAAAATAATTAGGGTTATTTATATATAACTCCTTAACTTCTATATTAATTAAAATAGTGTATGTAATGCACCTAATTAATTAACTAATCAAATGTATGCAATCCTAGGTTAATTCTAAATGCATGAATTATGCACTTAAGCTGAAAATATGAATTAACTTATTTACATCCTAATGTATGCTATCTAAATGTTAAAATTAACTTAATGTCTAGACACTTAAATACTTAAATAGCCCACAAATATGGGCTAATCAATTATCTATACATAACTCCTTAACTTCCATGTTAATTAAAATCATGTATGTAATGCACCTAATTAGTTAACTAATCAAATGCATTAAATTCTAAGTTAATTCTAAATGCATTTAGATATGAATGCCACACACGAATTATGCAATTAAGCTAAAAATATAAATTAATTTATTTACATCCTAATGTATGCTATCTAAATGTTAAAATTAACTTAATGTCTAGGCATTTAAATACTTAAATAGCCCACAAATATGGGCTAATCATGAAGTGACTACCCCCATCTCTTATCAGGGCATGGGGAACTCCGTATCTCACAAAAATGAATTCCCAGAAAAATGATGTAACAGTCTTATGATCAACCCATCTTGCCGGGATAGCTTCTACCCACTTTAATACATAGTCTACTGCGAGGAGTATGCACTCAAAGCCATGCGAGTTCGGGAAGGGACCCACAAAATCGATGCCCCAGGCATCGAACACTTCTACGACGAGAATAGATTATAGAGGCATCATGTCTCTTCGGGTCATAGAACCGACCAACTGGCATCGCTTACAGCATTTGGCAAACTCACGTGTATCTTTGAAAATGGTTGGCCAGAAAAATGTTGACTGCAAAATCTTTGCAGCGGTCTTTCGGCCCGAGAAATGACACCCACAAGCATCGCTGTGGCAGAAAGATAGCACACTAGAGATTTCTGAATCTGGGATGCATCTATGAATGATCTGATCAGCCCTAGTGCGAAGGGCAGTGGGTCATCCCAAAAATAGAATTTAGCCTCTAAGATAAATTTGAGTTTTTGATCTTTGGATAATCCCGTATGTAGCTTGCCTATGACGAGATAGTTCGCTATATCAGCATACCAAGGCAACTCAATAGACTTGATGGACAGCAAAGACTCATCCAGAAATCAGTCTGATATTGGCGGGGAGTACGAAATATAGTTTGGGTCTAGCCGAGACAAGTGATATTCCACAACATTATGGGCTTCGGCTTTGTTGCAGATCTCAACATCTAACTCTTACAAAAAAAGGATCCATCTGATAAGACAAGGTTTGGTGTCCTTCTTTGCCAACAAATGCTGGAGGGTGGAATGGTCAGTGTAGATAATAACTCCGGACCCGAGTAAGTATGACCTGAATTTCTCCAACCTGAATACCACAACTAGCAATTCTTTCTCAGTGACTGCAAAGTTATGCCGAGCCTCGTTCAGCATTTTGCTCACGTAGTATATTACGAATGCATGGCTCTCCTATGATGGCTAAGAACGGCTCTGATAGTGAAGTCGGAGGCATCACACATCATCTCGAAGTTGAGAGACTAGTCGGGGAGTTGGAGAATAGGTGCACTTGAAACAATGCTTAGCAAGGTCTCGAAAGCGCTGAGACACGAGGAGTCAAAATCAAAGGGAGTGTCGATTGCCAGAAGATTCGTTAACAGACGAGCAATTTTCGTGAAATCTCGAATGAATCTTCGATAAAATCCGACATGCCCTAAGAATGATCTGATTTGCCTGACTGAGCTAGGTGGAGGTAATTGCAAAATGATTTGGGACTTAGCTTGGTTGACCTCAAGTCCATTAGAGGAGATCCTGTGACCTAGTACTATGCCATTCCTCACCATAAAATGGCATTTTTCCCATGAAAGTGCTAAGTTAACTTCTATACGTCTCCTCAGGATCTTTGTGAGGTTATCAAGACAAGACGAAAAATCATCTCCAAACACAGAGAAGTCATCCATGAACACTTCTGCACAGTCCCTAATCATGTCTGAAAAGATGGCCATCATGCATCACTGAAAAGTAGCTAGTGCGTTGTAGAGGCTGAAGGGCATCTGCTTAAAAGCGAATGTTCTGAAGGGACATGTAAAAGTCATCTTGTCTTGATCTTCCAGGTTGATCGCTACTTGATTGTACCTAGACTATCTGTTGAACGGCGGACGACTACGCTATCGGAGTTGGTTTTGAAAATCTGTCATTGTAGTTCGAGTAGTGAACAAATCCATTCAACAAATAAAATTTATACCAAAAAATTTATAAAGAAATCCCGGGTCGAACTCAGGGAGGCTACATCGATCAAAATTTGCAATTATATATTTTTTTTGTGTTTTTGTTTAAAGGGAGGAATAATCATAAGGAAATCAGTATAGACAAGAAGAGAGAGAGACATTCACTTGATATTGCAACATGCTTTTACAACTAAGAAAGCGAGAAAAGATTACACTAGAAAGAGAGAAATTATTACAACTAGAAAGCAGGAAAATTCTACTCTAGAAAGCAGGAAAAAGAATGGGAGAGAGAAGTTATCCTCCTCGACGATCGCTTGGAGGACGAGCTGGACAGGACAATGTCTAGAAGACGAGGGATAGAGTAGGAAGAAGGAGGATGAAGCAGGAGGAATGGGAACGAGGCAGTACGTCGTCGTCATTGCGGGATCCACTTCCAGAATGGGGGCGAAAACTTAGTTTCAGCTCTTGAGGAGCATCCTGGGTGTGGGATAAGCTTCTTTTGAGCTTTGGAGAGGGAGAGAAGAGAAGGAAGGGATGATAAATCCGTATAGTAGGGGCCTCCTTTTATAGTTTCAAGGAGTGGGGGCATCTTGGACATTACAACTTGAAAAACATTAATTCAGGACCTTTAGTGATGGATTTATCCGTCACTAAAGGCCTAAACGTGACCGACGTGCATGCCGCTTGTGCACCCCCTCGCCTCCACCCCCTTCAATGCTCGCGCACGTTCATGTGCACTCAGTCATCCTATCAAGAGATAGAACAGCTTAAACTGCCTACATCAGTGCCACGCGCTCATGTGCGATCGCACGTAAGAGCAGTGCGTCTGATTGCACATGGGTGCTATTAGTTGATCAACACCGTTGGATCTTCATTGTGTAGCTCCAATCGCGCGCCCGCTCGTAGGGAGTGCGGGCTCGAATGTGTGCCATCTGCCTCCACAGCACCTTAACCGCTGCACTTCGCGTGTGGTTGAGGCACGTTGAGTAATTTGCGCACAGCCGATCTCAGCTGTTGGATCTTCATCCAACTGTCGAGATCAAGTGATGCTTGCTCCTTCAGATGAGGAAAGCATTGGATGCGTGGTGGCATGGCGTGTTCTCTACCATTGGATGGGCATCCAATGGTCGAGATCTGTCTAACAGTTGAAGAAGAAGAGTTGTGGCTGATGCTCGGCGCCTATGATGGCACCACGTGGTGCTATCTAGGCCATCCATCTTATGAGTGTTGTAGATGGTGCCATGGGTGTCGGATTGGACTGATTTTTGTGCCATTAGGCTACGATCGTCGATCCGAACCCATCCATGTGATCATATTTGTCGTATGAGGCATGGATTAACACCATCTAGGCCCTTGCTCTTTAGGATTCCTCGATCTCTATCTGGTACTACGGATGTTCGATTAGGGCGATCTTGGAGTCGTTGAACTCCAATCATCACCCTGATCAGATCCGTACGGTTGGATCTTCGATCCGAGGCTCCGATTAACAAGTTTCCTTGTCCTTGGTCATAAAAGAAGATAATTAACCTACATTTTATTCAGACTAATCTAAATGCAAGATGATGCATGTTATGCAATATTTATAGTATGAGATGCAATTCTATACGTAAGAACAAACATAAATAGATAGTTTATGTGATACAAATGTGTTTACATTAATATCCATCCAGAAAGCAGAAGAAACTATGCCTGGCTAGCTGTTCTAAAATCTGATCAATAAAGGGTAAATGAAAATTATCCTTTTTGGTAGCCAAGTTTAGCTTCCTATAATCAATGCAGACCTGCCAAGAAGTCATGGTGCGGGTAGAGATGGATTTGCCCATTTCATTTTTTATCACGATGAGTCCTGGCTTTTTGGGCACAATCTTAATGGGACTCACCCACTGCCTGTCGGAAATGGGATAGATAATGCCCTCATCCAGCCATTTTATGATCTCTTCTTGACAACCTCCAACATATTTGGATTTAGGTGCCTCTAAGGTTGTCTCAATGGTCTCACCCCTTCATCAGTGTAGAAATGGTGAGTGCAATATGAGGGGCGAATCCTGTAGAGATTAGCAATGCCCCACCTGATAGCAGCCCTATGTGTTTGTAGAATGGAGATCAACTGGCGTTCTTGGTCTAGAGTCAAGTGAGCATTGATAATCATGAGATATGTCTCACTTTCTCCCAGAAACACATACTTGAGCGAATCAGGTAAGGGCTAAAACTCTAGCAGTGGAGGGTGGGGAGAGGGTTTATGTAGGGGAGGAGAGGAAGCAACAGTGGAAATCTGCTGATCTTGACTAATGGAAAATCTATCTATAGTGGCCATGTGATCGCATTTTTGCACGGTTTGTTAACTTAGGATTTTATCGTTGTAACGCACAAAAATCGAGTCGCTTTTAAAATTTCAAACCTAGATAGGGAAGTATCTAGGGTCGTCCAAGGAGGAAATATTTTGCGAAATCAATCTCTTGCTTGAAAAGTAGAAATCACCTTTCTTTTTGTTGTTTTTCAATATATCATTTTTCTTTTGGGTTTTTTAAATTAAGGGGCAAATACGAAGTTGTTGACGGGAAAAATGTACCACAACTAATATGTGAAAATCTAAGTGACAAAATTATCCTCTTTCTAAGCTCAACCTAGGAGTGTGAAGGCCTAGGTTAATTGGAAAGAGAGAGTGAGATTATATTAAGATAAATCAAGTGGTGCAATTAAAGATGCAATAAGAAATGAAGGCAACTTTTTCTCTATTAAAGGAAATTGTCTACAAGTATAGGAAAGCTTCTAAAATTTGAAAAGACAAATAAAGAAGAAATAAAATCCTTGAATTATTGATGATGACGAAGAAGGTGAAGCTCCTCTTGCTCCAAGCCAAGTTTCTCCTTGGCTTGAAAAGAAGGTTCCTTCTTCTCCTTTGCCTGGTAAGCTCCTCCAATTTGATGTACTCCTCCTATCAAGCCCAAGGGGAGCGTGCTTGATCTCCTCCAAGGAGGATGGAATTCCTCCTCCAAGGGTGGTTGTCTACCACCATTCAATCCTCCTCCTAGGGTAGGCATGCACCCTAGGTTTCCTTCTAATGCCTAGCTTCTTCCCTTGGCTAGCGTAGGGTTAAGAAAGAAGAGAAGAAGGGAAGACACCAAGGGGATAGAGTATCCCTTCAATCTTCTTCTTCTTCTTCTTCTTCTTCTGTTGACCTTCTATGTAGGAGGAAATATGGGTAAAAAAAATGTAGTCAAGGTTGGATTTTAATGGTGGTGGTAGGGGGTTTTAATAGGAGTAGGAGGGGGTAGTGTTGGTTATAGGATGGACGGTTATGATGGTGGTTAGATGGTGGTTATAGGATCCTAGGGCTAGGGTTGTTGGCGCCAACCCTAAGTGGTTGCTAGGATTAAGGGTTTGGTTAGGTGTGTTGTAGGGTGGAGATGGAGTTATGTGGTGGTGGTTATGAGATAAAGGGCTAAGGTGTGTTGCCGCCACTTGAAGAGGTATGAATAGGTGTGGTTAGGGGAGAGTTGGCGCGAACTTTGGTGCGGTTAACAGGGTAGGGTTGGCGTGGACATAAGGGAGGGCTAGGATGGCTTTTTATGGTGGTGGTTATGGGATTAATGGTAGATATAGGTGGTGCCAATATGGAAGGGTGTGGGTGGTGTTTTGGCGCCAAAATAATGGTGGTTTAGGGTTGGTTATGGTGGCTTAGGGTTAGCGCCACTAGTGGGTTTCTAGAAGGGGTTAGGTGTAGGGTTTAGATGGGGATAGAGGGAAAGGTGTAGGGCTAGGTTGGTGGTTCACGTTGGCACCAAAATGAAGGTATGTCTAGGGCTTTTTTGTGCCAACAAGAAGGGGTGTCTATGGTGGTGGTTATGGTGGGTTGGCGCCAAAAAGGGTTGGGTTAGGTTAAGGTTAGTTAGGGTTAAGGTGGAGGAGTGGATGTCCATGGATTTTTAGGTGGACTTGGAGCTTAGCTAAGCTTGCTAAGCTATCTTAGCTAGTAAAGTAGAGCTGAAGGAGCTAGGGTTTCATGAAGGAGGAGTTGGGAGAGAAGACTCTGGAGCTGATGGAAGCTATGCTGGAGTTGGGTCTGCCGAGGTAGTTTCAAGGGGAGCTCAACTACTGAGCTCAGCTACTTAGTTCTTATGCAAGTAGCCAAGCTTGGGTAGTTGATCTCAGTTGAGCTGACCTCAACCTTGTCGGAGCTAGGTTGACTTGGAACTATCTCTGATGAGAACTCTAGAGCAAGCTAGGCTACTAGTTGACAGGTAATAGCACAGCTAGCTTGGAGTTCAGCTGCCATGAGCTTGGTGGGGCTGAAATGAGTTGGGGCTGAGCTGAGATGGACTCCTATCAACTTAGTTGAGCTAGCTAGAGCTCCTAGTAAACTGATGGGAGCTGAGATGTGCTAGACTCAACTAAGTTGAGCTAGATCTAAGCTGACTTGAGTTAGGTTTAGCTGAGATGAGCTATCTTGAGTTACCATTCAGTTAAGGTGAGCTGAATTGAGCTGAATGGAGCTAACCCTTGTCCAAGGGAGCTGGTATCCATCCATGATGAGCTGAAATTAGCTGAATCCTAGCCTGATTGAGCTTCCTCTTCGTCAATTGCCTTCAAGAGTGCTAGGGCTTTAGGGATCTGTTAATATACTTATCCCTAACACTCCAAGAAACACATTAAAAATACAATAACAAATGCAATGCATGCCTAACTTAATTTATGCCTAAATTTAACCCAAAAACCCGCTTGCGAAGCAAAATCGTAAGAGCTAGGTTTGTTTTAATGCATAAGAATGATGACAAACTGACGTTTATCACACCTCCATGCTTATCTTTTGCTAGCGTCTTAGCAAAACTTTAATTTTTACAAAATGGAATTTTGGGAAAATCTAATTTTTTTGACTTTTGAGGAGAAAGAGATTACAGGACATAGGTTGATCAAACACAGGAGGTACTGGATTTGTTAAGGATAAACAACGGGATTTATTTTCAGATCGAAAAATTAGACAAAAACGGGATCAATATATCCTCCAAAAAATTCACTGATTAACCCCTTGTTAATTCAGATGACTTGAAAATTTTGTTTTTAGGATTTTTCTAGCTCTTGATTCTGATTCACAACTTGCAAAAACCTTTAAAACCTTGTGTCATGCTTTTGAGAAGCCAACATTTATAAGGGCATGTTTTTGGTTTAAAACTTTTTTTTTTCTAAACCCCATGCTTATTTTTAGCTTAGTCTTACAATAGATGTGTTGAGATCATCATTCCCGTTACCAATCCTCGAGGGCGCTCTGGCACCAGTACTTCAAGATAGCACTATCCATGACACCATTGATGGGAACACCATCATGAGCCATAACTAGCTCAATTTGATTTGATTAAGTATTTAAATGCTCCTACATAACTGCTAGAGAGCCTTAAGTCTCTGCATAATCATTCTGAGAGAAAGACAAGAAACTAGGGTTAAAACTACAATTTTACCATCATATCCTGAATGTAGAATATCCATGAATTTTCTCAGGGGTTAATTAAGGGTCAAATGGTCCTAAAAGGCTAACAAGTGGGTTAGAACAAACAGAAAAGGGTTTGCGCGTGTTTTGAGAATTAAATGACTTCTGAAACCCTAAAAATAGACCCGCTTAATTAACTGAGGTTTTGGTTATGATAAAATTCACCTAAATCCTCTAAAATTCATAGAAAAACATTCTCTAGGTTTTGGTACCTTCAATTTGACCATTAGAACCTATCTTGACCCAAAATAGTCTCAGACTGACATTTACCCTAATTTGGGTTTTTGCATAAATTACTTAGTCAAACTTGGTCAAAACCAAAATCCAACTTCACCATTGGATTCCTTAGGTCCAAATTAGGTTTGTACCAAAATTTTGGCCTAATCTGAGATCATCTTGACCTAGTTTGCAATTTGGTCATGTCTGATTCTTTTCTATCACACACATGCCCTTAACTGTTGAATTCTCTTACAACTAGCCCCCGAACTTCTTTGTCTTCTTCACAAGCAGGTCCCTGTGCCATTTTTGGAAGGTTAAACCTTCACCATTGAGTTTTGAGCAAGGATTTCTCACTCGATTCTCAATCAATCTCTCCCAAATTTGAACCGAAGATTTGTTGGGAAGTTGCCTTCCATTTGAGCCATTCCTTGGGCTCCAATTCTTTCCCAAAAGGTTATGTGAACCTTTCAAAGGTTCGAGTATCCTATTTTGCAAAAACCTTCCGAGCTTGGAAGGGCTTCCTATGGCCTATAAAAGATCCCATGTTGCACGGCCAAGCTCTGGAGCAAGTTTTGGCTCACCAAATCACACTAATCCCCCTCCTCAGGCCACCAAAAATGTTTGCTCCAGTGACCTCCTTGGATCCCCCTCCTCTGGCCATCCAACCATCAAATTGGATGGCCTAAGGTCTTCCTCTCTTTGTTGCGACCCTCCCCAGCCAAAGGAAGGGCATTTCTCCGTATGCTTCATTGTTGCCACCTTGCCACCTCTACTTCCTTCGTCAGCTCCGGTTGACCAACATCGGAGCCCTCCACCTCCCTATCACCTCGCTAAGTCCCTCTCTTGCTCTCTCTCTCTTTCTATTTCATTTTTCCACCCTCGTAACACACACACAACTGCCAACCGCCGCCCTCGCACTTCATCTCTCCGCCTCCGACGACGCCTACTCACTGCCACATTGCTCGAAAATTGCCGCTACCACCCCCATCAGCTTTGCCAAAACTCCACAAGTAAAAGCCCCAACATTATTTGAAGATTTGACCTCCCTTCCACCCTGTCAGACAACCCACCTTCCACTTGCACAGTCCAACTTCGCCCGACCACCATTCACACCAAACTCCACGTAACCACCACTATCACCTTCTGTAGACCTAGGTGAAGCTTGTGAACGTATTAATTAGGGCCATGAGCTTGTATTTTGGATTGTAGGTGTTCGTCGGATCTTCGCTTCACGCTGCCTCCATCCGCCGTTCATCATCGACCACTGATTCCACGGTCACCCCCAACAGTTGTGGCTTAAACCCCCGAATCCACCTGCAGTGTCAATCGAAGAGAAGCAATAGCACTTCAATTGAATGCAGAGGCTTCACTGTAGTTGCGGACATGTGAAGAAGGGTGGGACTTTAGTCCCACCTCGGTAGCTGACGAAGGGTCGCATGGAGATAAATTGAATTTGTGCTATAGGCTATTCACCTCAGTAGCACGGGGTGAGGTCCCCTTGCACGTGCCCATGCACACCCTTGCTCGCGCTCACACCCCATGGGTCTGGGCTTGGTTCGATTACCCAGATACCTAGGTCTGGTCTGATTTGCTTGGTCTGAGAGAGGAAGAAGAGGACAAGAGAGGAGAGGGGGGGTTTTGCTCTGCCACCCTCCTCTTGACTTGTGAGATCTAAAGAGGCCTTCGCCTCTGCTTGTGTGCTAAGTATTGTGCTGTGCCTTCTCTAAAGGAAGAGGAAGAAGAAGCAGAGAATGAAGAGGAAGAAGAAGAGAAGGAAGAGAAGAGAGAAGCCTCTCCCTGAGGCTCAAAGAATTTGAAGAAAAGGCCTTTGCCTCTGTTAAGGCATCTGAGCCTATTCTAATATCTGATACCTTGGTTCTAATTGGTTAATTTGAGTTGTGCTTAGCTTGTTTGGTCTGTTACTTTGAGTAGCTTGCTTAACATTGTAGGGTAATTTGGTGATTCAAATCACCATTTTACCAACTCTTCTTTTTACATTATTGACATTGGATCTCATTTATATATCTTTATTGATCGCAAATTCTTACATCTTTAATTGTGATCTTGAGTTTTAAATTGCCATATTGCTCCCTGTGTTTGACCTTGGACTTCAAATTCGAGTAATAAATTATATTTGTTTTTCGCATTGATTCGACCTATACTTCATCGTGACGATTTGAAAACCCGTTTCATAGCGACCAACAACCCAGAAACACAATGCGGTGTAAAGGGGTGCTCCAAGCAAACTCAAGCTCTTGCTCTAACACTATAGGTAGAGCACCATCCAAGACACTTGAGCTGCAAAAATGCACTTTAATGCTCCATCTAAAGATATGAAATATAGATATAGAGCAGTGTCGAGGTGGTAACATGTTGACATCACGTCCTCAAAGGAGGCATTTTCCTCTTCGATGGTGGGAACTCAAACCAATGATCTGCTTTAGACTTTTATTAAGGCCAAACAAGGGTGTTTTTCTAATTTTTAGCAGTTTTTAAGTGTTGGCTTGTGTGTGAAATTTGACACAGTAAGTTTCACATGAAATGCAAGATTTTGAATAAAAAACTAAGCTAGATACTTTCCATATTACAAAAGAGGATCAAGTCACCTAAACTATCATGAGTTCAGGTGGAATTTTGGAGAAGGATATCTGATCTAGTCTAAAAATGGACCCTGAAATTCTAATGATCTGATCCATATCCTTATCCCTAGTTAGTTAAAGATAAAATCCTTTGTACCAAAAGTGAGTTTTCAACCTTAGTCCCGATTTCAAAATTTTCCTCAAAAAGTTTTTAATATTTTTATTTTTTTGGGTATGCAAGCAGGAAAGTCAAAATGACTAAAGAAAAATGCATGTTTTTAGGTTTTGAAAATCCTAAATCGATCGTCAAAATTTAAAAACACCCCCATGCTTAAGATATGCAATGTCCTCATGCACTAAGAGGAAAAGAGGGATTACCTTAGTAAAATGCGATCAGATTTAGGATAGTCAAAACCTGGGGAAAATAAAGAAAAAGAAAGCAGGAAAATTGATGGATTACCATGATAAATGCCAGTTTACCATCATTCTTTTGCATTAAAACAATCCTACCTCTTAGGATTTTTGCTTTACAAATGCGTTTTTGGGTTGCATTTAGTCATAAATTAGGTTAGGCTTGCATTTCATTTTTTATTGTCCTTTTAATGTGTTTTTGTGAGTGTTAGGGATGAACAGATTAACAGATCCCTAGAACCCTAGAACTTAGGAAGGCAACAGGTGAAGGAGAAGCTCAAACTAGCTGGAACTCAGCTTGATCTAGCTCACCATAGCTAGAATCTAGCTCACTTGGACTAGGGTTAGCTCATCCTAGCTCCATTCTGCTCATCTCAGCTGAATGGTAGCTCAAGAGAGCTCATCTCAGCTCTCCCTAGCTCAGGTTAGCTCAGATCTAGCTCAACTTAGCTCAGATCTAACTCAACTTAGCTGAGTCTAGCTCAACTCATCTCCTATGAGTTCACAGGGAGCTCTAGCTAGTTCAGTTGAGTTGACTGGAGTTCACCTAAACTCAAGACCAACCTGATCCAGCTCCACTCAACTCCAACCAATTGAAGATGAATTCATTCCAGCTCAAGAAGCTTAAGTCCAGCTCTCAAGGACTTAGCTTAGCTCAACTTAGTTGAGCTAAGTTACCTTGGCTGCCTCAACCAGCTCAATCCTCCCCCAGAGCACCAGACTCAGCTCACCTCAACTCCATTTAACATAAACTAGCTCACTTTAGCTTGGCTTAGCAGCTAGCGAAGAACTAGCAAGCTAAGCTAGCTAAAGTAGCCCCATGTTGACCTCTTCAGTAGCTGCCAGCTACAATTCAGCTCCAGACTCTTCATATCCAACTCCTCTCCTCGTACCCTAAGCTCCACATGCCTACTCCTCCACTCCACTACTTGCTAAGCTAGCTTAGCTTAGCTAGCATCTAGCTCCTTGGACATCCATCAGCCATAACTTAACCCTAGCTAGCTCCATTTACTAAGTAAACTCAAGTCCACCTAGCTAGCTCCACCTCTACTCAAGTTGGTGCCACCTTCTTCACAACCCTTCACCCCTCAATCACCATCAAAAGACACCTAGATGTTGGCGCCAAAACCACCCTAACCACCCCCCTTTTTGGCACCAACTTCACCTCCCATATCCACCCTACACATAACCCTTCCAAGCCACATCCACCATCCACCTCAACCCCTGTCTAGAAGCCTATAAGTTGGAGGCAACCAATGTCACCTCTCCATGGTTGGCACCACTTTTTGGTGTCCTTGGACACCCATAATTACCCCCCTTACATCCCTTAGGTGGCGCCAACTCCCCTTAGCCCTAGGATCACCTAACCACCCCCATCTTTCTATCTTAGCCATCCATCTCAAGAGTCACCTTAACCTTCCCATCCTACCCTATAAAAAGACCAACACCCACCACCATACAATCCATCCTTGGCTAGCAAAATACCTCTTATATTCTACCTAATGCTCACACCCAATAGAGAAGAAGAAGAAGGAGATTAAGGGGACACTCTGTCTCCCTTGGTGCCTTCCCTTCTTCCCTTCTCTCTTGTACCCATGCCAACCAAAGGAGAACCAGGCAAGGAAGACCTTTGGAGGAGGTCTTGAGGGTGGTATACAACCATCCTTGGAAGAGAGCTTAGAGGTGGCCCATGCCACCTTGGAGGAAAGCCTTGGCATGCCCCCCTACTTCAGGGTTTGCCAAGGAAGCTACACCTTGAAGAATTTTACAAGGAGAAGGAGGAGCTCTTTTTGATTGCGGGAGCAGCCGCAATTGGAGCAAGAGCCTCGCCATATTCACCATCATTTTAGAGGATTTTTGTGTTTTCATTACAAGCATTTTTAATTCTAGTAGTTTAAGCATTCTTCTAATAGATTTTTGTAAAATAATTCCTCAATTTTATACAAGTTGCCTTCATTAGATTTTTTTTGTCTTGATTGCAATTTAGATTTCCCTTTTGTGCAGTCACTTCCCTCCCTCTCTAATTACCCTAGACCTACACGTGCCTAGGGTGAGCTTAGAAGGAAGGTAGCTCTTGTCACCTAGGGTTACTATTAGGAGTAGTTATCATCAATTCAAAATCCTTGTTATTTCAAATACAAAACAAAAAAAAAATGATATATTGAAAAGACTGAAAAGAATGTTGAGATTTATTTTCTAAGTAAGAGATTTGATTCGCAAGCATTTTGCCTCCATGGATGACCCTAGATACTCCCCTATCTAGGTTATAAATTTTAAAAGCATTTGTGATTTGGCTTGTTACAACGATTTAAAAGCCCACTTTTACAAATCAAGCCAAATTTCGCAACATACCTCCCATCCAGTGCTATCATTTACGCCACTTAGCTGGGCATACGTGCATTAGTGATCAGCTGTGGTTAGTTCGGTTAAATCGAAAGATTAAGACAGAAGATTCAGGGCATGATCAGTGTAAAAAAAAAAGATTTGGGGCATGATTAAAATAGGGCTTTAAACGTTGGCCGTTGAATTGAAAAGTCGTATTAGTTTTAGGATCAAAAAGATCAACGGTGCCATACGGATATGTTTTTAGGATAATAAAGGGGCCGATTTATTTTGATTTTAACTTTCCAGGAAAAATACATAATTTTGCATCAAAAAGCCAAACATGTTGATTGACATCAAAATATTTCTAAACAATGTATTTATCATGAAATTTCTTCGTTCGATCTTTATAAATCTGCATATTTTCATAAGAAAAATTACGTAATTCTTCCAATTCAGTCAATTGTACTTTCTGTGGATACCGGCATCAGATAAATCCATATTTAATTGCTTTATTGCCCAAAAAGCCCTAAGTTCAAGTTCTACCAGGAGATGGCATGCCTTTCCAAACATCAAATGGAAGGGAGACATGCCGAGTAGGGTCTTGAAAGCGATACGGTAGGCCCATAAAACATCATCCAACTTGGTGGACCAGTCTTTACGATCGGGCCTAACCGTCTTTTGTAAAATATTTTTGATTTCCCGATTAGAAACTTTTGGTTGTCCATTTGTTTGGGGGTGATAAGGTGTGAAAATTTTGTGATTAATGCCATATTTAGAAAGAATGTGACAGAATTATGAGTGAGTGAAGTGTGAGCCTCCGTCACTGATAATGGCCTTTGGAATGCCGAATCTTGAGAAAATGTTTTTCATAAGAAATTCGACAACCACATGATGATAATTTGTGTAGGTGGGTATTGCTTCAATCCATTTAGAAACATAGTCGACTATGACTAGTATATACAAATACCCACCAGGGTTGCTGAATGGTCCCATGAAGTCGATGCCCCATACATCGAAAATTTCAACCTCTAAAATTGGATTAAGGGACATCATATCCTTCCGAGTCATGTTGTCGATGCTCTGGCAACACACACAGGATCAAACAAAATTATGAGCATCTTTGTGCAAGCTAGGCCAAAAGAATCCTACATTAAGGATTTTAGCTGCAATTTTCTTTCCCGAAAAATGTCTGCCATAGGCCATTGCATGACAATGTGTCAGAATATCTTGGATTTCTGAATCAAGGACACATCATCTATTGACCTGATCAGCACAAATGCTAAAAAGTTTGGGCTCCTCCCAAAAATAGCATTTAATAACAGCAAAGAACTTATCCTTTTTGATTTTTAGCCAATCAGCAGGGATTCGTTCCGTTGCTAAATAGTTTGCAATGGGTGCAAGCCAAGGGAGGGTATTGGCAGCTAAAATGCTTTCATCAGGGAATTGATAGGGGGGTCATCATGTCATTTGTCATAAGACGAGAGATGGCTGGCCACTACATTTTGCAATCCCGCCTTATCCTTGATTTCTAGGTCGAATTCCTGGAGCAGTAGGATCCAATGGATAAGGTAGGGTCTCACATCTTTTTTTGTAAGCAAATATTTAAGTGCTGAGTGGTCAGTATATATAGCGACATGTGACCCCAAAAGATAAGATCTAAATTTTTCTAGGGCAAATACAATGGCAAGAAGTTCTTTTTTAGTAACTGTGTAATTCCATTGTGCATCATCAAGAGTTTTGTTGGCATAATAGATCACAACAGGCTTCTTATCAATTCTTTGCCCTAAAACGGCCCCTACAGCAAAATCTGAGGCATCCATCATTAATTCATAGGGACTATTCCAATCAGGTCCCTACAAAATTAGTACCTCGGTAACATCCTTCTTCAACCTCAAAAGACTCTCTAGGCATTTATCATTGAAATCGAATGGCTAGTCTTTAGTAAGTAATTAACTTAAGGGCTTGGAGATTTGGGAAAAATTTTGTATGAATCTGCGGTAGAAACCAACATGACCCAAAAAAGATCCAATCTATTTTATAGTAGTGGGTGGTGGGAGCTTAGATATAGCATCGATTTTTGCTTTATCTACCGTAATTCCTCGTTTTGATATAACATGGCCCAGGACAATACCTTCCTGGACCATGAAATGACTTTTTTCCCAGCTGTGGACTAGATTGACTTCTATGCATTTTTGGAGAGTTCTTTCAAGGTTCTTGAGACAATGGTCAAAAGAATCTCCAAAAATAGAGAAGACGTCCATAAAGACTTCTAAACATTCACCTACTAGGTCCGAAAATATTGCAAGCATACACCTTTGAAAAGTCACAGGTGCATTGCAAAGATCGAAGGGCATTCTCCAGAAAGCAAAGGTTTCAAAGGGGCAGGTGAAAGTCATTTTGTCCTGGTCCTCAGGATGAACCGCTACCTGATTATAGCCAGAAAATAATAAAAATCTTGTCCGGCTAACTACTCCAAGATTTGATCAATAAAGGGGAGCAGAAAATGGTTTTTCTTGGTGGTGGTGTTTAATTTTCTGTAATCAATACACACGTGCCAAGAAAAGGCGGTTCAAGTGGCTATATTCTCCCCATTTTCATTGGTGATAACTGTTAGTCCAACCTTTTTGGGCACTACTTGTGTGGGACTAACCCAGGAGCTATCAGAAATGGAGTAGATGATATTTGCATCAAGCCACTTAATAATCTCCTTTTTTACCACCTCCTACATATTAGGGTTCAAGTGCCTTTGTGGTGGCAGGAGGGGTGAGAATCATCCTCGAGATATATACGATGTGTACAGTAGGATGGGTGAATACCCTTAAGATCAGAAGGGGTCCAGCCAATAGCTTTCCTATTTTTACTCATAACCTAGAGAAGTTTGTGTTCTTGTGCCACAGTAAGTCCAGAATTTATAATCAGGGGTAGGGTTTGATTTGGACCTAGGAAAACATATTTAATGGAGTCGGGCAAGGGTTTTAACTCTAGTTGTGGCCTTGAATCTGAAAGAATTTCTGCTCTTTGTGTTAGTGGTGAAGTGAGAGTAAAAGGGTCAGCTGGAGTGTTAACTGAATGTGTGGTTAGGGTAGGAGGGTGGAATGAAGTGGATTGTTCAGGAATCGTTTTAGTTGCAAAATAGGAACCCAAATGTGAAACCTGCAAAGTTTCCTCCACTATATTTTCCATTTCTGAATCCGAGTCATCAAAGAAATTAGGTTCTTGGAACCTCCTAGAAGCTTGGAAAATATTTAGGGTTACAGATTCATCGCCACACATAATCTTCATTTTGCCAAAATCACAATCAATATTTGCGGGGGCGGTGACTAAGAATGGTCTTCCAATTATTATAGGGACAAACTTTAAAGTTTTCGGTACCTCTATGTCTAGGACTAAAATGTCTACTGCAAATAGACAATTTTTGACCCGGACAAGGACATCCTCAACAATTTCCCTTAGTTTAATTGTAGATCGATCTGCTAATTGAAGAGTAACTTCAACAGGGTTTAATTCACCAATCTTAAATTGTGGAGATAAGATTAATTGAGGCACTGAGATCCAATAAGGCACGATCAAAAGAAGTGTCATTAATGATTACTTGAATTAGGGGAGCACCTGGATCTTTTCTCTTAAGAAGTAATCGACTCTGCACAATCGAGTTGACTATCTCGAGAAGGATCACCTTTCCTAAATTTATGGGCTACCTTTTTCGGGTACACAAATCCTTTAAAAATTTTGCATAGGTAAGAATGTATTTTATGGCATCTAGGAGAGGGATATGAGTTTTGACTTGCCCAAATAAATCCATCAATTCCTTATCAGTGAGCTTAGATTTCTTCTTGTTCTTATTTTGTGAATAATGGAGGGCTTGTGGAAATGGTGCAGGGTTTTCTTGTTTTGCATTATTAGGTTCCTGAATAGGGTTAGAGGAAGAGGGAGAAGAGTTGATCTATTTTTCATTAAAACAAGTTTCTTTAACAAGTAGGGGGTCTTGAGTGGTTTTCTTGTTCCTTAAAGTAACTACATTTGCAGTTTGGTTGTTTCTAGGATGAGGATAGGAAGCTTGACTGTTATTGAAACCTGGGGGATGCTGAGGTGCTAGGTGAATGGGTTGACTGGGATATCCACCTTGGAACTGATTCCGTTGATTATTCGGGTTGGGCATGGGTTGGGAAGGTAAATTTCCAACAAGTCGATGATCAGGAGTAACCTTAACTTAGTGTTGCAAGTTGGTAATCATGCGGGTTACTTCTATCATTTGGTTATGCATACCTTGCAGAGTTTTCATGACCTGGGTATTGATATCTTCCTGGGATGGTCCAGGTTGATATGCGGGTTGCCCATAATTCCCAAAGTGATTTTGTTTGGGAAATGGAATCAAGTTCGGGTCTTTCCAGGAGTGATTCGGGTTGGTCCTCCAGTTTTGATTGTATGTGTTGGAGGGGTTTCTAAATGGCTCCTGGAGAGTGTAAATATTTTCCGTGGTGGGATTAAGAATATTCGGATTCAGATAATCAAAATTCCCAGTCAAATCTTGTGTAAAATTAGCAAAAAACTGCTGACCAGCAGGTGTGGCATCAATGTTGTGTAGGTTTTCTCTTCGGAGAAGTTGTGGAGTGTTAGTGTGTGGAGAGTTAGTGTGGAGAATTAAGGTGTGGAGCATGTTTTTGAGTGAGCTTTTCTTCTATCTTTTACTAGTGAATTTGCATTTGGTCCAGTCGTTGAGCTAACATATATACATCATCCTGAGTGACTGGAACAGAAGTGGATTTGGAGTCAATTTCATTGACTCCGTGTTTGGGGTTTTGAGTTCTACCAAAAGTGTCCATTGAAGTCATATTAAATGAGTTTTCACTCATTTCTTCAAAAAAGTGGTAGGCACTTTTGGCATCATTATTTAGGAAATTGCCCCCACATGAGGCATCCACAAATCACTTTAATTGATCTTCTAATCCATGATAGAAGATCTGCACTAACTGCCATTGTGGAATTTCATGGTGGGGGCAACTTCTTAAAAGTTCTTGGAATCTTTCCTAAGCTTCATGGAGGGGTTCACAATTTTTTGTTGAAAGGTCATCATGGATCTTCTTAAAGCATTAGTTTGATTGATTGGAAAATTTTTTTTAAGAAAAGCGATCTTTAATTGAGCCAGGTGGTGATAGGGTGCCCAACTGTTCTAAACAAGTGTGAAGCTTTATCTTTTAAAGAGAGACGAAAAAGTCTCATTAACCTTACGTCTTCCTGCACATTGCATGAATGAGTGGTTTAAGTGAGGACAGGTAATTCCTCGAGATGACAAAAAGGGTCCTCTCTCGGAAGACCATGGAAATGCTTGATTAGGTTCAGAATAGCTGGTTTGATCTCAAAATCCCCTTGTGGTATGACCACCCTAGGACTTTCCTTATAGTTTGAAGGATCATAAAAATCCTTAAGAGGAACGACAGGCTACTGGCGGGGTGGTGGGTTTTGCCATTGGTTGGCTAGGTTTGTCATAGTCCTAGCCAAATTCTATTGGTTTTGTTGTAGTCGAACCAAATGGTCAACCATAAAGGCAAAGGGGTTTGTAGTTTGAGTTTGGATTTGAGGGCCAGTTGGCCCTGTAGGATTTTTTGGTTGCTCCAGATAAGGGAGGTTAGGGATGGGGAAGTCAACTTGTGGGTCGGCTAACGAGTTAGAAGTGGAAGTAGAATTTTTTTGTCGATTTCCTGGGTTTTCCATATTGTTAGAAGAGGAAGAAGAAGAAAACAAAGATTTTCTGGTGCGGGGGGCAAAATAAGATGGTCCCTCAAGATGTGGTTTCTGGGACCTTCGCCTGTACATGCACTTTTTTTTGGAAGAATTGGATGGGAGGAGAAGAGAGAGAGATGAGAGAAAGTGTGCAATTTAAACAAAAAAATTCTAAACCTAACTTAAATGTGACTCCCTAAATATAACCTAAGACTTGATCTACCTTGGAAATAAGTAATCAATGGTGAATACCTGTTCTGTCAACAAATCTAGCCAAGTTGTTTAAAGGGAGGTTTGGGCCCAAGCATTTCCCTGGAAAATCCCCAGGGCATGTGCAAACCCGCACCTGGTCGTTTGACACGACCCCTTAGCTTGACACCAGATATAGATGATAGAATTGGTATTAACTAAAGAAAACTTAAGACCTATATAGCAAGACTAAGTTGATGAATCCTTAGGGGTCAAATTGCTACAACTTTTAGTTAGGTCTAGGAGACTAAAGTGCACATGGAATGTGGAGGACGTTAATTGGGGTAATGCCCTGTTATTTCAATTTTTAATGTGTGCAGGAATTGGAAAGTGGTTCCAATTTCAAACAAGTCACACAAATTGATGTATTTCTATCTTCTTTAGAATTGGATTTAAGTTAGTGTGTTTTAGGGTTTCCTTCTTAAGTTTTCAAACAAGTTTCAAGCACCACAATCAAAGGAAAACAAGTTATATTGGTGAAGATTAATTTCCTTTAAAGTGGGTCTCTAAAAAGAAGGAAAGAAACCCTAATCCAAATGGCTCTAAGACAGAAAATTACTACCAATGAATTTATTTTAAGCTTTCTGTATTAAGTGGGGTCCAAACATGTAAAAAATACCATCCCATTAAGGCAAATCAAAAAAGGATTCTAGAAAAGACTTTTTTAGGATTTTAGGAATTTGTTTGATATTTTTTTTGAATTTCTTTGTGCTGGTGTCAAAGTCCAGAAATGATACCCATGGGTATTTTGAACTTTTTAATATCACCACCGACATCAGAAAATTTTGATGATTTTATAAGATGTGTAGAATTTCACAAGAATTCAAGAAGGCTAAATTTCACAAAAATTGGATGAGTACAAAAATTCTAAAAGTTTGCAGACAGTAGCAAAATAGGAAGATTAGAGGGTGTGAACCCTATGCAGTCCATGAATTTTTAAAAATTAATTACAAATCCAATTGCTTTAAAATTTGGAACAAATGTTCCTTACTTGATTTAGAATCACTACGTGAAATTTTATGATTTTAGGAAACCAATGTGTCAGGATTGATTTTTGGAATCCGGACAGAAGTCTGGACCCGAAAATTAGGCTACCAACACTTGAGGTGGAGTGGTGTTTAATGAAACAAGCAAACAATGGATTTTAATTTGAACCACTCTAATTAATTAAGATATTTAGGAACCTGAAAGCCAAGTTTAGTATTTTTTTGGTAGGTTTTTAGGCTAAGTGTGACAAGAAAAGAGATGACCTGGAAATCTACAGGAATATAGGATACTTCAAGCTTCTCAAAATTTCCTGCTTTCTTCCTGCAACTGATTCCTGCACACACAAGAGAAAAGAGAGACAAGATGATGAGATCCACTTCAAGCAAGAGAATTAATCAAGCAAAGTTGTGCCACCCCAGCAACAGTGCCAAAAAGTGATTGCATTTTTGTGCGGTTTGTTAATTTAGGGTTTCATCGTTGTAATGCACAAAAACCAAGTCGCTTTTAAAATTACTAACCTAGATAGGGAAGTATCTAGGTTCATCCAAGGAGGCAATATTTTGCGAAATCAATCTCTTTCTTGAAAAGTAGAAATCACCTTTCTTTTGTTGTTTTACAATATATCATTTTTCTTTTGGGTTTTTGAAATAAAGGGGCAAATACGAAGTTGTTGACAGGAAAATGTACCACAACTAATATGCTAAAATCTAAGTGACAAAATTATCCTCTTTCTAAGCCAACCTAGGAGTGTGAAGGCCTAGGTTAATTAGAAAGAGAGAGTGAGATTATACGAAGATAAAGGAAGTGGTGCAATTAAAAATGCAACAAAAAATGAAGGAAGCTTTTCCTATATTAAAGGAAATTGTCTACAAGTATAGGAAAGCTTATAAAATTTGAAAAGACAAATAAAGAAGAAACAAAATCCTTGAATTGATGATGATGATGAAGAAGGTGAAGCTCCTCTTGCCCCAAGCCAAGTTGCCCCTTGGCTTGAAAAGAAGGTTCCTTCTTCTCCTTTGCATGGCAAGCTCCTCCAATTTGATGTACTCCTTGATGAGAGCCTCATCATGAGCCCTAACTAGCTCATTTTGACCTGAGAAAGAGAATAAGAGCTCCTACCTAACCTAAAGAAGAGCCTAATTCAAAGAAGAAATGCTCTAAGAAGAAAACATCAAACAAAGGTTAAAACTGTAATTTTACCATTTCAGTGCATAAATGAGGTTTTTCAGAGGCAAAACATAGTAGGTCAAATGGTCTGAATAAGATAAAAAGTGGGTTGATTCAGTCAGAAATGGGTTATTGTGCAATCCAATAATTAAATGATATTCTGTAACCCTAAAACAAACCCGCTTAATTCAACAAGGTTCTGGACAGGATAAAAATCAACTAAACATTATAAAATTCATGGAAAAATATCCCCTAGGGTTTAGAACCTTCAATTTGACCTTTGCAACCTATTTTGACTTGGATTGGGGCCCTAGCTCATTATTTGACCTAATTTGGGTTTTTATGTAACATGTCTAGTCAAATGTGGTCAAACCTAAAATCCAACTCCACCATTAGATTTCTTAGGTCCAAATTAGGTTTATACCAAAATTTGGACCTGAGGGGAGGTCATCTTGACCTACTTTGCAAAATAGTCCACCCAATTACATTCTGACCCCTAACTTTTGAAAACCATTTTATAGACCCCCCTAACTTCCTCACCACTATTACAATTAGGTCCCTCCACCATTAAAGTGGAGGAATCCTACTCCAGCGAGGAATGGAGGGGGATTACTCCCCGATTCCTCAGGGATCTCCCAGATTTGGAAGGGAGATTCTCTGAGGAATTCCCTTCCATCTGAGCATGGTCCCAATATCTGATTCACACCTAATCTCTCATGCGAACACACGAGAGAATTGGGTCTCCAACGGTTTTCATCTCCGGCGAGGTCTCTTGTGCTTGGAAGCTTGTCTTCTAAGCATAAGAGCCCCTGCCAATGCCTATAAAAGGTCCACCACCTCTAGCCGCACCTATTTAGCTTAACTTGGCTGGAGAAATACCCCAAATTTCATCTCATCTCCTCTGGCCAAGTGTCCAGCGAGCTCCGGTGAGCCCTCCTCCTCTTTCTCGTCGCTCTGCCACAATACCAGTGGCAGAGTCGTCTTCACCACCTTCCTCCACGTTGTGCAACACCCGCACGCGTGCCTGCAGCCCCTTCATCGTCACCGCTCTTCCTCCACTGGTCATCTTCTTCTCTGGCAACGGCAGGTATGGCCAGCCACCTCCTCTCTCCCTTCGTCCACGTAGCTAGGTTAGAACTACTCCTCTCTCTCCCCTCTTCATTTCTTCTCTTTCTATTTCCACTTTCAACCCCTTGACACCGCAGACCACCTCCACCCTTGACACCGTAGACCACCTCCATCTTCTCCACCACTGGTTGACCACCGACGAGGCGCATCCACCGCTTCACACCTCCACACACCTCACCAGACACCTCATCACCTCTACCATTACCCACCGAGCATCATCCGCCCTTCCATCGACCGCCAACACCTCCCTAAATGCCCCTCGATCTAACCCACATTCACGGCCACAAAGCGACCTAGGCATGTACACCTAGGCCACCCCGTGGCCTGCCACTCACCGCCTCACCTTCGCCGTGACATGACGAAGCTCCTCATGTATTTTAATGGGGTCGATAGGCCGTATTGAGTGAAATGCAGGTCAACCCCTCTTCCGCCATTGATGTTGAAGCAAGCTTGCTTGCAAGGTTGCTCCAGGTTGCGTGCTCCAGGCATAAGAGTTCCAGACGACATGCGTTGAGTGTGCGAATGCATCCAGCCAGAGTGCAGGCTCTGTGAGTAGTCTTGCTGGCCCAATTGAGCAAAGGTCTCCTACGGGCGCACAAGTGGAAGTGGGTGGGACTTTAGTCCCACCTCAAAAACGCTCAGCGTAGGTAAGTGGTATTTATTGAATTTGTGTTTTAAGCTCTTCGCCTCTAGTACACGGGGTGAGGTCCCTCGCCCACGTATGCACGCCTCGTCCGCGACCTATGCCCCGCTGATCTAGCTGACCGACCCGATTGTACCTCACACTCCTCGCGCACTACACCATGCCAGTGCACCTGGACCCGGGCATGCGAAACCCGACCTGATTACCTGGCTTTGGGAGAGCATACCTAAGAGAGAAATAGAGAGAGAGTAACGTAGGGAAGGGTAGGGGTAGGTTTTGCTTCAGTGTGTGCAAGGAAGAAGAAGAGAAGAAGGAAGAGGAAGGCACAGTTGAAGCTAAGGCAAGGTGAGGCTAAGGCCAAGTAGGGAAGGAAGGACTTAGCTATAGCAAAGGAAGAAGAAGGAAGGAAGAAAGGAAAGAAGCAGAAGAAAGAGAAAGCAAAGGGGGTGTGGCAAAGAAGAGAAGTTAGAAGAGAAGAAGGAAAGACAAGGCAGAAGAAGAAGACAAGGAACGAAGAAGAGGCACTGTAGCAGAGGTGCAACTAAAGAAAAGAAAGGCAAAGGCAGAAGATCCAAAGAAGAAAGAAGGAAGAAAGAAATCAAGGGCCGATAAAGCTAAGTCAGAGTGGGAAGAAAGAGAAGAGCCAAAGAGAAAAGAAAGAAGAGAAAAGCAGAAAGGAGAAGGCAGAAAGAGATGAAAGAGAGACAAAGAAGAGAGAGAAGCATATCTTTTAAGACGTATGATTATAGAATCAGACGTCCAATTCTTTTGTTGGCTACATTTTAATTCATAAACTCACGCATGATATTCTGAATTAGATTTTGAATAGATTTAAGTGTTCAATTACATTGATTGAGATTAGTGAGTAGATTCCATTTGCTCCCTATGTTCAACCTTAGATACTTAGGTTTTCGAGTAATAAATTCTTATTTGTTTTCGAGGCGATTTCATCTATACTACAACGAACATCTTTTTAAAACCCCAATCTCGCCCTATCAACATTTTGGTGCCGTTGGCGGGGAGCAACGCATAATTTATCACTAGTCTCTACATTATTTTTGCTTATATTTGAACACTAACTAGCCCTATTTTGTTTTATTATGATCTTGCAGGTATTTCACAAGAAGATCTCCCGTGCAAGTCAACCACTCCAGGGCAGGTAATCTCTCTTCTTCCCTAAATCCATCTCCTAATTCCTAAAAGACAAAAGGAAGAAACCAAATTAGGAATCAATTGCCTTCTCTCTATAGTAATCACCATTTGTAAGGCAAGAGTTTCCTGATTTTGCAAAATTTTTTGAAGTAGAAGCTATTTTTAGAAGCCAACCCCACAAATTCCTGTGCCTAATAGAAATCACGCTTAATCTCCATGGGCAACACATGATGAACACACATAAATTCAAGATAAATTGCTTATTTGTGATAGTTCTTAGACTTAGCATTGCATATCATGTTATAAATATTGCATAACATCCATTGTATGGCATTTAGGATAGTAGTATATTTTATATATTAATTCCTTCATTTTATATGGCCAGGGGGAAATGCGACATCCATACAGGTTTCGGATGGAAAATCCAATCGTACGGATGGATCCGGAGCGACGATCGCAGTCCGACATTGCAAAAATCATCCCGATCTGAGCACTGTGGCACCCTCTGCAAGAAGAAGAAGACGGACGATCCAGATGGCACCATCCAGGCTGCCCAAACCTGGCCAGTAGCCACCGCCCACTCTCCCTCATCATCTGCACCGTTAATCGTAGTCGTTGGATCAAGATCCAATGGCTGGGAAGCGTCTGCACCGATTTCCTCCTCGCGACACAAAGGGCGACGTGGCGCACTGGTTGACGCAGCGGCTTGCAAAGGAGAGGTGCGGGTTCGATTCCCCGCAGCCACTCCAATTTGCAATTGGACGTGCATTTGGAGCGAAGCGCAGCGGCAGCGCGCGCGCGCACGCGCGGGCCAGCGCACAGCACACGTGCACATAGTTGGGCTCGCGGTCAGCGCGCGTGAAGAGCAGGGCAGGAGGCGCGGGTGCAAGGGGCAATTGGCTCCAGCTTTCAGCGACAGCTGGACTGACCTACAGTGACGCTTACAGCCGTCACTGTTTCATTGCAAGCCAGCAGAGCTAGCTATGGGAGTGGGTGGAGGTGAGCTGTGTACAGCAACATTTCCAGCGATGGTCTGGAGGTCGCTAGAGGTCCATTATCCATTTTTAGCCTCTTCTCCACCACTATAAAAGGGCCTTCACCCCGTCCCTTCCAAACCATCTCTACCTACTCTACTCCCACCTACTCCCAAGCTCTAGCAAGCCTACCAACGCTCCATTAGAGTTTGTTCTCGAGCTCCCAAGGTGCCTATTAGTGTAGCGAAACTCTGCCCCACCAAATACTCCTCCAACTTCCCATCTCCCTTCATAGGTCACCTTGGAGCTATCCTCCCACCTCCATTCCAGTAGCAGATCATCTCCGTCTTCTCACCTCCATTCCGGAGCTACGCCGAAGCTTTCCTCAACCCGACGTCCTCCAACATCTCACCTCCATCTCCCGCTCCTCACCTCCTTCATCCGAGCTTCCAACAGGCGCCGTCGTCTCGCCTAACATCCGATTCGGGAGATTCCCTCTCACCTCCCTCTTTTTATATGGTTTCATTGTTTCTTGTAATTGACATTAGAAGTAATATATATCAGATTTGTTCTAGATCTCTATCTTGTGATACATTTGCTTGATTTCTTTTATTACAAAAATACAAAAAAAAAAATCAAAACCTTAAAATACCAAAAAGAAACGAAATGAAGCGTGATTTTCAATAAAGTAAATGTCGCCTTCCTGTGTTCGACCTGGGACTCCCTTGGAGTTTCAGTATAAATTTTATTTGATCGACGTGTTTTGCAACTACGACGATAGGTTACTTGTAACCCCTGTTTCTAACACGCGAAGCACGCCCGACCATTTTGGCGCCGTTGCCTGGGAGGCAACGGAATTTACTTTACTGTTTATTGCGTTTCTTTTCATTTACATAGCACTAACCCTACTTGTCTTTGATATACTGTCTTGCAGGTACCCTAGCATGGAGATCCAAGTGTGGTAGATTGGAGTAAAGTGCGGGTAAAGTACTCTGTAAGTGTCCCCCACTCCCCCCCACTAGTTCATTTCGTCACAATCATAACCAAGACTTAATCTACTTAGGTGTTTGCATAAACCCTAGGATAGACTCTGTTTGTCTTGTTTGCCACCTTCACCCATCTCACCCACATCTTATATATAAAAAAAAAAGATATTTCTGTGGGACAAATCAATTTACACACTCTATACACCCACATTTGAGGCACATAATCGGACTTGATTTTTCATCTACTCAACCGGGCTTCCGACCTGTGGACCCAGTACACGAATTCAACACATAAAAGAGTAGAAATCATATTAGGCTAACCATTTTTTTTGTGCCTTAATCGGTGGTGCATTTGAGCCAATTGAGTGAATTGTTTGGGCCGCACCACCTAATCTAAAAGAGGTTCATTTTCTAGCTGCCCCATAGGATTCAATAATTAGGTCAAGCCAGGTGACCGTGTCGATCTTTCGCTTTTAAGTCGTTTGTAGTTTAATGTGGTGGAAAAATCGACTAATCAATTTTTAATAAGAAATAACCACTCGCAGAGGAGCGGGTCGTTTCCACAGGGAGGCAATAACGTATTAAAATTCGCGCCACTTAAAAATGTTTGTTCGGAGTCAATTTGGACAAGAACCAAGCCAAGATTGCCTTTAGATTAAGGTTTAAGCAAGAAATAATGCTGAAATGGCAATTATGATAAACTACAGGATATTTTCCGCAATGCAGAGTGAATAGAATATGAATAAAATCTGGCAATGGCAGAAAATGTAAATTTTAATCAATGCTTTACTGTAGCAAAACAGGGGAATTTTTCCCCGTTGTCTTGCGCGACGAGGAGCCGATGGCTGGGCGCGGGAAGCTCGGCGGAGGTCCCTTGGATCAAGGGCTTCGAATCGGTGGTGACGGCGAGTCGCGCGGCGGCCGGAGGTGGCCGGACGAGCTCCGGCGGAGGTGCTGCAGGCGGTTGTGCGTGGGCGCGCGGAGGGTCTGCGGAGGGCGCTGGCGCGCGGAGGCGTGGCTGCGGTGGTCTGCAGGCGGGCGCTGGCGCGCGGAGGCGTGGCTGCGGTGGAAGCTGCAGAGGTCGGTTGCTGGCGGTTCTGCAGGTGGCTGTGCGTGGGCGCGCGGAGGGTCTACGGAGGGCGCTGGCGCGCGGAGGCGTGGCTGCGGTGGTCTGCAGGCGCGGGGAAGAGGGCGTGTGTAGTGAGGCGTGCGCAGTGCAGTCGGTGAGGGAAGGTGCTGCGGGTGGACTTCAGATGGGTGCGCCGGTGGTTGCGCGTGGAGATGGCGAAGGCTGCAGGCACAGGGAAGGTGGCGTGAGTGGGCGTGAGGGCTGGAGGTTGTGCACGCCTTGCATGCGGTTGGAGATGAGCGGGCTGCTGCGGCGTGGGTGGTGGTCTGCAGGCGTTGGAGGAGAGCGCGGGCTGATCTGCAGGCGTGCGCAGGTCAGCAGCCGGTGAGCGGTGGAGGGCGCAGGCGGTTTGGCGGCCGGTTGGAGAGTGCAGGCTGAGGAAGTGGAGGTGAGCGGGTAACTTCAGACGTCTGGGAAATTTCCCAGACGTCTTAAGTTACTGAGAGGGTGGCTGATCAGTAGGTTGGTGACGGTGGTCGGCGACGACGGCGAGGGAGTTGCACGCTAAGGTGCTCACGGTAATGCGGGCGAGCTCCGGATGGCGGTGTGGCCTGTCACACCACACGCCCACGGTGGTGGAGACTCGCCGCCACGGTAGAGGCCGACAGTGTGGAGTGGAAGAGAGAGGATCTCTCTGCACAGTGGTGGGTCGGTGGCGGAGGCCTCCCGAGCTCGGCTGCCTCCGTGCTCCTTTTGTAGTGTCTTGAACAATTTTGAAATCAGCCGCCGACCAGATCCACCGTATCCGCTCCCCCTTGAATGGCTTTCACTGCATCACGCGGGCGTTGGAGCGGCAGCCAGCCGTTCTGAAAGAAGACGAATAAAGCAAATATTATTAAAATATTAGGGTTATATATGTATAGACCCTCAACTTCTATGTTAATAAAAACAATATACCTAATTGGTTATCTAATTAGATGAATGCTATTCTAAGCTAATTCTAAATGCACTTAAGATATGAATGCAATGTATGGATTATGTAATTAGATTAAAACTATGAATTAATCTATTTACATCCTAATTTATACTAAATAAATGTTAGAATTAACCTAATGTGTAGGCACTTAAATACTTAAATAGCCCACAACTATGGGCTAATCAAATACCCCCATGCCTAGTTTTTGCTAGTCCCTAGCAAAATTAAGCGAAACCTAGCACTCTAAGTAGACTAGTCAACTCACTTAGTCTTCCTTCAGAAGCATATTAAGTTCAGGTTCTAAACCCAAGGTTCCTAAGTAGTTGCTAAGTTACAGACTAGGTCGGCTAAAGACGAGTTGCCAGCACAAGTTTGCCTGATTTCTGACTCTACCCTAAAGTTTATTGATCCCTGAGATTAAAGCATCCGTGCTTGTGCATTGGTCCGAGTTATTTGAGTTAAAGGAATTTTTTTTTTTTAATATATATATATATATATTTTTTTTTTTTTTTTTTTTTTGATTCTTCTAAGTCTAACCTCAGATCAGCTATCAACACGGTCTGTGTCTGATTCATTGTCCCCATTACCATACCTCGAAGGGTGCCTGGCTTTCGATGCTTCGAGATAGCACCGCCCATAACGACCCCAAGAACTCCTGGCAATCGACACTTCAAGATAGTATCGCCCATGGATTTCTTAAGCGAATTCAGGCCTATGGCAATCGGCACTTCGAGATAGGGCCGCCCATGGTACCTGAACCGCGCAATGCGCTTACATGCCCCCAGTAGGATGGATATCCTAAGAGACAAGCGCCGAGGAGGTAATATGTTATCATCGCATCCTAAAGGTGAGTATATACTCAACCTCTCCTGCGGCGGGAACTCTTCCAATCAAAATGTGTTTTCAAGCCTCTCTTAAGCCAAAACTAAGAGAACCAGACCAAGTGTGAAAAATTTGGATGCTTGGGTTACAAGGACCCGTAAACCAAAAGGTAGAATAAGACTCCAGGTACTATCCCACCTTTTAACTCAAACCCTAGCTTCCCTTCCTCAACCTCTTGAAGAATGGTCCGCAACTTAACTCCTACTTAAGTTTTTAAGTCCACAAAGGACCCTAAAGGTCTAAAGCTAGTAGCTTATTTAGCTTCTAAAGTTTGACCCTAGAATTAATTTAGTCTACGCTAGAGTTCTGATTTGCTTAAGAATGCAGGACTTAGCCAGTTAAGCTCAAAACTTTTTTTTTTTTTTTATATGTACAAATGTATGCAATTATGCTATGTATATCCCCAAGTACACCCCCCCATGCCTAAAATCTGCAATGTCCTCATTGCATAGAAGGATATTACCTGGGTCAAAGCTGGGCTGAATAGCCGAAGAACCTGCAAATCAGGTTCAAGAATTGCAGAAATAGGCCCTAAAAATGAGGAAAGCAAAGTTGGCCTAGAAAATAGGTAACCTAGGATGTTGGCGAGCTGATGATGAATCCCGATAGCAAATGCTCGCCCAACTAAAATGGGAATGAAATCTTCCCAGGTCACCAGAAGAGGTTCTAAAGGATAAATAGTTAAAATAACCTCCAAAGGGGTAGGGGTAGGATGACAAGGATCCTCCAAAAAGAATGGGGAAGGAATGGTATAGAGATAAACCCCCAGGGTAATGGACTGACTAAAGAAATCATCAATCCATACCCGATACTCCATTACAGAAAATATTGGTCTGTTAAGCCCCCTAGTCAGAACAAAAATGAGCAATTCTCTAAGGCAAGGATCGTCTAGGGTGTCCAAGTTACGAGGTTGTGGGATGGCCATAAGATCTAGGTTGGGTTTAATCAGCTTGGTGTCCATCCCAAACACTCTTTCTAAATCCTCAATTTCATCCCTAGCATTCCTTGCACCATCACGTGGATCTTCCTGCTCTTCATCAGGAGTCACAATTTCGCTTTCAGATATAAGAGAATCAGAGGGTGACTTCGAAGTGAATGAAGGCAGGTTGGAAGCAACAGATCTAGGGATTATCCTATTAATGTCATCCCCGGGTTTTTGTTCTTTACTCACATCTTCCCCGGTGTCTATATGTGAATCCACATAAATCTTAGAAATTGCTTCCAAATTTTCCATCATTTTATCATGAGGAGAAATATCATCAATGGGTGTGCCAAGGAAACCTAATTTGGTCAAATTTGTGACATCCTCAAGGGTTAACTCTTCAAATAATACATAATCACCCTTAGTGTCACTCCAAATCTTGAATGTAGGTTCCTCATATAATTCATCTTCCTCCTCATCACACAATTCATCATATACCCGAGGTCTAGAATCATTTAATATATCAGCAGATCCCCTAGGGTGCTCTATCTGAGGTAAATTATTTACATTGGTTACATCAGACTCCTCAGATAGGTCAATTTCTTTAGGGTTAGGTTCCCTAAGGGTGGGTTTGAGTTCCATATCATGATCAGAAGGGAGGGTAGGATTAACAACTTGACTTTGACCCACTTCATCAAATGTCACGAAAATACTATCATCTGGGTCGAGGTCTTCCAATGGCACCATCATTCCCTTCTTTTGACTCCAATATAATTCAGGTGGATACTCAACCTTATCATCATCTTCCTCCGGTTGCCACCTTTCTTCATCCAATGCATAGCTACTTTCATGTGTATTTTCCTCCCACCTAAAGTGTAGATCTCTCAAGGAAGTGTCATCTAATGGGGAGGTTTCAAAATCGATCCTCGAAAAGTAGCTATTCTCCCCAGAATTTCCCTTCAACTTAAAGTGTAGCTTTCCCACGGGAGATGCATCTATTGTAGAGGGGTGTACGTCATTGTCAATGGGGCAGATTGGGTGGCTAATTTCATCTCTTTCTTGTTGGCCTGCTCTCAAAGATTCTCCTAACAATTCACTCATTTCATTTTGCATTTTCTGTATTTCCATCTTCAAAGAGGAGAGGTCATTTTTATCATAAGAGAAGTCAGGCTCAGGCTTATAGTACCCAGGAGTGTTTGTCCAACCATTATAAGTTTTCAGGGAGGGTGGGTTGGGTATTTCTTTGGTATGTGGGATATTGGGCAAAGCAAATCCCGCTCCTGAGTTCTTCTCACTAATTTGGGGCTTAACTAGGCCAATACTCCTATAATAGGAGTAAAACGGATCCCAATGATTGTCATTATGTCCATCAAGGAATGGACCATCTCGGCGTCTGGGATCAAAGGATGCAGAGTGGGGGTGAGGGTGTGGGCAAGATGTGAAAGGATGAAAATCAATGTGGTCCATTCTAACTCACACTTCAATCAGAATTCCCCAAGCAAGACACAATTCAAAAAGGACCTTTTAGGTCTTTCCCAATTTAGGCTTTTGATTTTAAGTCAGATTGCAGGTGACAATACAATTTGTTCAATCAATTTACGCGCCTATTGTCGACCTACGGCTCGCCTAAAAAGACCTAGTTGGAGCTTAGGTGTTCTTCCCTAAATCTCAAATGGTCAAGTAAATCCAAAGACGGAAGATCGAGGGATGCAAGTAGGCCTAAGCCTTCCTTTGAAGCTGTGCTTTCGCGGTGCTCCTCAACTACCCCCAAAAATCCGTGACAGGGTATCCCCCTCTTTGGATTTACAAAACCTTTGATCTCAAGTTCCGAACACTTCAAAATCCAACGAAAGGAGGGCTCTTGTCCTAGTATTTCCAAACCTAAGGAGTGTCTAGAAGCGTGCCGTGGTGCAAGTGAAATAAGTGTGCATACACCGTAAAAGATTTTGAACTTTGAATCGCACGCCAAGTTTGAAAATGAAATCCTTGGTTTTTAAAATGTCCTTCCTTTAATTAGTCCTTTTTCTAAAAAAAATGTGACCACTTGTTAGATTTATTCAGTACAGATTAGGTGGTCTTCGCATTAAATCCCAAATGCAATGCGTGATAAAAAATAGGATGCAAAGTAAGAGAATGCGTACCTTGCCTCCAGCGATCTTCGATGCAAAAATGTACGCAATGCAGAAAAGCAAATCTAGAGGCTGCTCATACAGACCTAAATGGTTCGTCCTAGGGCAGGCAGCTTCTAGCAGGCAGCTCGTTTTTTTTTCTTTTTCTATTTTTTTTTAGAACTACTTATGCACAAGCAAATAAAAGAAATAATAAAAAAAATAAACCTAAATCTAAAGAAAAGGGAACAGGCTCCCAAAAATTACCCAACACGGGTCCAAAATAAAATCAGGGAACAAACCCTCAAAATATGCCCCAGAACAAGGGTTTCAAACTAACTGTAATGAAAAATTAAGTCTTCAGTCTTAATTATATTCTAATTAAATTAGCGATTAAATACAGTGGTGTCCGTCGCGTCCTCGTCCTTCTCCTCCTTTCAAAATTGCTTGTCCACTTCTCGTCTGGCGACGTCAAGGGTCGCCTCTCACAGTGGCTGATTCTTGCACAAAATTTCTCGCACAGAAAAGAAAATAATGAATGGTCAAATCTCTGTGCAATTGACAAATAATCAAAATAAAATTAGGCGAAATTATTGCGTCTGTTGCCTCCCCGGCAACGGCGCCATTTGACCGTGTCGATCTTTCGCTTTTAAGTCGTTTGTAGTTTAATGTGGTGGAAAAATCGACTAATCAATTTTTAATAAGAAATAACCACTCGCAGAGGAGCGGGTCGTTTCCACAGGGAGGCAATAACGTATTAAAATTCGCGCCACTTAAAAATGTTTGTTCGGAGTCAATTTGGACAAGAACCAAGCCAAGATTGCCTTTAGATTAAGGTTTAAGCAAGAAATAATGCTGAAATGGCAATTATGATAAACTACAGGATATTTTCCGCAATGCAGAGTGAATAGAATATGAATAAAATCTGGCAATGGCAGAAAATGTAAATTTTAATCAATGCTTTACTGTAGCAAAACAGGGGAATTTTTCCCCGTTGTCTTGCGCGACGAGGAGCCGATGGCTGGGCGCGGGAAGCTCGGCGGAGGTCCCTTGGATCAAGGGCTTCGAATCGGTGGTGACGGCGAGTCGCGCGGCGGCCGGAGGTGGCCGGATGAGCTCCGGCGGAGGTGCTGCAGGCGGTTGTGCGTGGGCGCGCGGAGGGTCTGCGGAGGGCGCTGGCGCGCGGAGGCGTGGCTGCGGTGGTCTGCAGGCGGGCGCTGGCGCGCGGAGGCGTGGCTGCGATGGAAGCTGCAGAGGTCGGTTGCTGGCGGTTCTGCAGGTGGCTGTGCGTGGGCGCGCGGAGGGTCTGCGGAGGGCGCTGGCGCGCGGAGGCGTGGCTGCGGTGGTCTGCAGGTGCGAGGAAGAGGGCGTGTGTAGTGAGGCGTGCGCAGTGCAGTCGGTGCGGGAAGGTGCTGCGGGTGGACTTCAGATGGGTGCGCCGGTGGTTGCGCGTGGAGATGGCGAAGGCTGCAGGCGCAGGGAAGGTGGCGTGAGCGGGCGTGAGGGCTGGAGGTTGTGCACGCCTTGCATGCGGTTGGAGATGAGCGGGCTGCTGCGGCGTGGGTGGTGGTCTGCAGGCGTTGGAGGAGAGCGCGGGCTAATCTGCAGGCGTGCGCAGGTCAGCAGCCGGTGAGCGGTGGAGGGCGCAGGCGGTTTGGTGGCCGGTTGGAGAGTGCAGGCTGAGGAAGTGGAGGTGAGCGGGTAACTTCAGACGTCTGGGAAATTTCCCAGACGTCTTAAGTTACTGAGAGGGTGGCTGATCAGTAGGTTGGTGACGGTGGTCGGCGACGACGGCGAGGGAGTTGCACGGTAAGGTGCTCACGGTAATGCGGGCGAGCTCCGGATGTCGGTGTGGCCTGTCACACCACACGCCCACGGTGGTGGAGACTCGCCGCCACGGTAGAGGCCGGCAATGTGGAGTGGAAGAGAGAGGATCTCTCTGCACAGTGGTGGGTCGGTGGCGGAGGCCTCCCGAGCTCGGCTGCCTCCGTGCTCCTTTTGTAGTGTCTTGAACAATTTTGAAATCAACCGCCGACCAGATCCACCGTATCCGCTCCCCCTTGAATGGCTTTCACTGCATCACGCAGGCGTTGGAGCGGCAGCCAGCCGTTCTGAAAGAAGACGAATAAAGCAAATATTATTAAAATATTAGGGTTATTTATGTATAGACCCTCAACTTCTATGTTAATAAAAACAATAGACCTAATTGGTTATCTAATTAGATGAATGCTATTCTAAGCTAATTCTAAATGCACTTAAGATATGAATGCAATGTATGGATTATGTAATTAGATTAAAACTATGAATTAATCTATTTACATCCTAATTTATACTAAATAAATGTTAGAATTAACCTAATGTGTAGGCACTTAAATACTTAAATAGCCCACAACTATGGGCTAATCACCAGGCACTCCATATTTTTCTTGATTTCTAAAGGAAAATACTTGAACACGTGCTTTCAACAACAAACTTGGTTTGCCTCACAAAACTTGGTTGAAAACACCGAATATTTGAATCTTAAAAGCTATTAAGTAAGATTCAAATCCTAAAACTCACCTCATCATTAATAATCTTGCTTGAAAACCTCTTGGTTGTGCACATTCACATAATCTCAAACAAATCGTTAAGGGCACAACCCATTAAGGGCCCATCACATTCCAGAGCACCAATTTCCCAAGCTTAACTAAAATCAATTAGACGTTGGCCTTAAGGACTCATTCGCTCATCAGGATCCAGATTGAGATTATTCACGATTAACCTACTTATACTAGTTAATTTGATGTCTAGCTAGGGGAGTAGCGTCAAACGACCGTGGCTGGGGGGTACACTAGGAACCGGAGGTGCAAGCCAAAGGAAGAACCTTCTCCACAGTCCCTCCTTCTAACTGGTCGGATTGCCTAGACATAAGTAGAGTAAATCGTCCATAATCTTAGGATGGATTTTGAGAGTCAGTAGACCTTAGGCTACCACATCTAAGGACAGGCTTGTATGCTTGTGCTGCAGGGTTTCCTTTCCCCCGTCCTTCCGACTTCCTTCTAGTGTATGCTTGGGAGGAGGTCATTGAACCCTAGATTGGAAGGACCTTTAGACCATTCAAGGAGGCAGAGGTTGAGCTATAGCCAAGCAGATCCCATGGTTGATCAAGAAATTACCTCCCCCGTCTCCGAACCAGTAGGAGCTGATTCAGAGGCAGTTGGAAGAATTGCAGCAGATGCAGCAATGGTTCCAACGCATGCATGGTCAGGGCACTCGACCCTTGAAGGATTTTTACGATCCTTCAAACTATGGGGAACGTCCCGGCGTCATGATTCCCGCCGGAGACATTGAAATCAAGCCCCAGCTCTTAAGTTTGATTAAGCATTTTGATGGGCTTGGCTCAGAGGACCTGTTCCAACACCTGGAAGATCTAACCACGTTGGTTCAGACCACCAGAGCAAGGAATGCGAACGAAGAGCAAATGATCATGAGACTTTTCCCCCACTCTCTCAGGGATAAGGCCGCACATTGGTATCGGACTATAGGAAGGTCGATTGAAACCTGGGCCGCTCTTAAGTCGGCACTCTTGAAGAAATTCTTCCCTATCGGAAGGACCAATGCTTTGCGACGGGCGATTACCACTTTCGCCCAGCGGCCGGGGGAACCGTTTCATGGTGCCTGGGAGCGATTCCAGGAACTTTTGAGGAAGTGTCCACACCACGAGATACCGAAATGGCAACTCATGCAGATTTTCTATCACGGATTGGTTGAGCAACTCCGTAATCATGTGGACGCCTCCTGCAGAGGCAATTTTCTCAACAGGGATGCAGATAGCACATACGACCTGTTTGAGGAAATGAGTGAGAACTCAATTAATCATGCCTCCATGGATGCTTTCAACCGGTCCCAACAACCTAGGTCAAGTGCTAATGAGATCCAGGACTCTCATTCATTTGACATGGAATTAATTTGTAATAAACTGGATAAAATGGACTTGGTTGCTAAGAAAATGGAAGAATGGATGTCTGGGAATTCAGGAAACACTTCTTTACCCACTCAATCCCAGAATTTGGGATTCCATTCCTCACGAGCTTCCATGGGGCAGGAATTCGTGAATCAACTCTAGTCGGCTCAACCTGTGAGCCTGGATTTCTTGGAACCATATGGGTTCCAAACTGCGGCCTTTGATCCCAGTTTCTCCAATCCTTCTTTCTCTTCATCCTCGTTTTATGAGGATGCTTATGCAATGCAGGAGAATGTTAGGTCCAACCCGTATTACAACACTTTCAACTCGGGATAGAGCAACCACCCTAACTTCTCTTGGAAAAATCAGGGGCAACAGACCCAATCTTGACCCAGCAACTATGCATCTCAAAAACCCATGGGTTAGGGTCAAGTATACACCCAGTTGCCCCCGAGACCGGTTAATCAGCTATCTTGGAATGCCCGACAATCCGCGGGGCAGGCTGATTTGAACTGGCAGATGGTGGAAATGCAAGGGTCCATGCTTCAGCTTATGCAACAAATGAAGACATCCTTGGATAACTTGCAATCCGAGTTAATTGCAAACACTAGACAACCCGGATCCCTACCATCTCAACTCATAACAAACCCTCGTAATGTGCAAAATCAGGGCAATAGAACCCAAGGGTATGGGAATCAAAGGGACCCACACGTGGATGCTCAGGTGGTTGAGCAGGGTCCCTCTTCTTCCTCTTCTGGTTACATGACCAACCAAGGCCCTCCAATCTTCACTAATCCACCTCAAGATCCAAACCCTTATGCCTTTGCAAACTCTGTCACCTTGAGAAGTGGGAAGCAGACCCAGAACCCAGAATTACCTTCTAGAAGTCAAAATCCTGGGGAGCTTGAGAAAGAGAAGGAGGAGGCTGAAGAAGACAATAAGGCCCAGGGATCGAAAATTGAAAATTCCACCCATATTCCGTTCCTTGAGGCCCTATTGAAAACCAAGAAGAAGAAAACCTTAGACGGCAACGAGGAGCTCTTGAATTTATTCAAGAGCGTTGAGATCAATATTCCGCTCCTCGATGCTATTAAGCACATCCCAGCTTACGCTAAATTCTTGAAAGAACTGTGTACCCAAAAGCGTAAGCCAAGAGAACCCACTCCGAGGAAGGTGATTCTCCCTGAGCAGGCAAGTTCTGTAATCCTGCATCACCTTCCTCAAAAGAAGAAAGATCCAGGTGCCCCCTTGATCTCATGCATTATTGGGGAATATACTTTTGATAGGGCACTATTGGACCTAGGTGCATCCATCAACTTAATCCCCACTTCTATTTATGAGAAGTTTGGATTAGGTAAACTCAGGCCAATCTCTGTAATGATACAATTAGTGGACCGATCGGTCACCACACCGAGAGGCGTTAGTGAGGATGTAATTGTCAAGGTCAAGGATTTCTATTTTCCTATAGATTTTCTCGTCCTCGACATGGATGTACCCAATGATTTGAGGAACACGCCCATCATTTTGGGGCGTTCGTTCCTAGCTACCGCCAAGGCCAACATAAACTGTGAAAGCGGTAGTATGGAGATTGCCTTTGGGGATAAGAAATTAACTCTAGATATTTTTAAGGTGATAAGAGGATTTGAGGATTGTGGATTCATTGAGGAACTCGAGGATTGGGATCTTGAGACGTGTATGACAATCAATGCACTCGAGGACTCCATTAGCTTTAGCGAACCCAACCTACAACCTTCCTCCATGGTAGACCTGCCACATCTTTAAGAGGCTGTTGATTTTGTTCATTTCCAACCTCTTCCACTGAATCGTCCTGATGAATCTTCATCAGCATCCTCCCTTCCTTTGATTCTAAACCCACCCCAGCTGGAATTAAAACCATTGCCCAAAAATTTGAAATATGAGTTCTTAGGACCTGAAAACACTCTCCCTGTGATTATTAGTGCTGATTTGACTAAGGAGTAAGAATTGAGGTTAATTAAGGTCCTTAAGAACAACAAGGAGGCAATTGGTTGGACCATCCATGACCTTAGGGGGATGGAGCCATCTTATTGTAATCATCGTATTTTCGTGGAAGATGGATCCCGCCCTTCTTGCGAAATGCAAAGGAGACTAAACCCGAATATGCGAGAAGTGGTCAAGAAGGAGATAATTAAGTGGCTCGATGCTAGGATTATTTACCCAATCTCAGATAGTTTGTGGGTCAGCCCCATTCAGATTGTACCCAAGAAGGTGGGAATAACCGTTAGGACTAATGAGAAAGGGGAAACCTTCACCACTCGTTCAGCTTCTGCTTTGAGAGTCTGTATTGACTATAGGAAGCTGAACATTGGCACTAAAAAGGATCACTTCCCCTTGCCATTTATCGATCAAATCCTCGAAAGGTTAGCTGGGCAAAAATATTTTTGCTTCCTGGACGGTTATTCGAGATATAACCAAGTCCCTATCCATCCCGAAGACTAGGAAAAGACAACTTTCACATGTCCCTATGGAACCTTTGCATTCTGTAGAATGCCATTTGGGCTTTGCAATGCGCATGTGACTTTTCAAAGGTGCATGATGGCCATCTTTTCTGACATGGTGGGAGATTGTCTTGAGGTATTCATGGATGATTTCTCCATTTTCGGAGATTCTTTTGAGTCTTGCCTGGCTAACCTGGAATTGATCCTTCAGAGAAGCATCAAGACACAGCTGGTCCTTAGTTGGGAAAGAGCCACTTTATGACTCAGGTGGGCATCATTCTGGGTCACGTGGTTTCTAATCGGGGAATTGAAGTTGATAGAGCTAAGGTGGATGCTATCTTTAGACTTCCTCCACCCACATCTGTAAAACAGATTTGTTCTTTTCTTGGGCATGTGGGTTTTTATAGAAGATTTATTAAGGACTTCTCGAAGGTTGCTCGGCCCTTGAGTAACCTTTTGGCCAAAGATGCACCGTTCGATTTTGATGAATCATGTCGTAAGGCATTTGATTTATTAAAAATAGCCATCACTTGTGCCCCGGTATTGCAACCTCCGGTCTGGACAGCCCATTTGAGATTATGGCTGACGCATCTGATTATGCCGTCGGGGCTATCTTGGGTCAAAAGATTGAGAAAAAGCCCTCTGTGATTTACTACGCTAGCAAAACTCTGGACGAGGCCCAGAGGAATTACACCGTTACTGAAAAAGAATTGCTAGCTGTAGTTTTTTCTCTAGAAAAATTCAGGGCTTATCTGTTAGGTTCTCGCATCATCATCTATACCGACCACTCGGCCTTAAAACATCTCTTGGCCAAAAAGGATGCCAAACCCTGGCTTATTCGCTGGATTCTACTACTTCAAGAGTTTGATCTTGAAATCAGGGATAAAGCCAGGGCACAAAATGTAGTGGCGGATCACCTTTCGAGAATCATAATTGATTCCCCTCATCCGGATGTTCCGATCTCTGATACTTTTTCGGATGAAACTATCCTCACAATCTCAGGAATCCGACCCCCTGGTTTGTGGATATTGTCAATTATTTGGCCATTGGTCAAGTTCCCCAGGATTGGACCAAACAACAATGGGATAGACTTGTATCTGAGACTAAATATTATTTTTGGGATGATCCTGAGTTGTACCGCGTTGGCGCTGATCAGATTATTCGCCGATGCATCCCGGAAGTCAAATTCCGTAGCATACTTGAGTTCTGTCACACATCTGCTTGTGGTGGACACTTTTCCGGGAAAAAGACGACTGCAAAAATTTTGCAATCTAGGTTCTATTGGCCATCATTATTTAGGGATGCCCAGGAATTCTCTAGGTCATGCACCCGATGCCAGACACTTGGGAACTTGGCTAAGAGAGATATGATGCCCTTGAACCTAATTCTTTCTGTCGAAATTTTTGACATTTGGGGCATCGACTTTATGGGACCCTTCCCTCCTTCATTTGGACACCAGTATATTTTGATCGCTGTTGATTACCTGTCCAAGTGGATTGAGGCAATTCCCACCCGGACCAATGACCACAAGGTGGTCATCGATTTTGTGAAGAGAAATATCTTCAGTCGGTTCGGGGTTCCTAGGGAAATTATCAGTGATGGTGGCACACATTTCACTCATGCCCAGTTTCAGAATTTACTGGGGAAATACGAGGTGAGCCATCGGATTTCCACACCTTACCACCCTCTGACGAACGGACAGGCTGAGATCTCCAATCGGGAGATCAAGAACATTTTGCAGAAAAACGTTAGGCCTGATAGGAAGGATTGGACCCAAAAGCTAGATGATGCTCTTTGGGCTTACCGTACAGCATACAAAACGCCTATCGGTATGTCTCCGTTCCATCTAGTGTTTGGGAAGGCATGTCACTTGCCCATAGAACTTGAACACCGGGCATTTTGGCCCATCAAGAAATGTAATGTGGACCTCGAGTTGGCCGGGAAAACCATGAAACTCCAACTATCTGAGTTGGAGGAGCTTCGAAATGATGCTTATGAAAATGCTAGAATCTATAAGGCAAGGACCAAAGCTCTCCATGACCAGATGATTTCACGTGAGAGCTTTGAGCCGCACCAGAAGGTTTGGCTTTTCGATTCTCGATTGAAGCTTTTCCCCGGTAAACTCAGGTCTAAGTGGGGCAGCCCATTCGTTATTGAGCAAATTTTTCCTAATGGGGCTGTTGAAATCTCCGACCCAAAGACGGGTAATATTTTCAAGGTCAATGGGCATCGTCTCGAACCCTTTATTGACCATGTGCTCCTTGAACCCATCTTGGACAAGGTTGCTCTTACCTTGCCATAACCACTACAGGCTGATCATCGCCCAGCTGAAGGAACTAAACTCAGCACATGTAAAGACTATTCCAAGTTGACCTGAGTCTCACGGAAACCAGGTGCTATTCTTCCACTTCTACTCTCTTGCATGCTTTCATTTTTTTTTTTACAATGAGGACATTGCAATAGCTAAGCAAAGGGGGGTGGACATAGTTTATAACCATTGTGTCAGCCGTAACAGTGATTTTCTATTATTTGATTCTGGTGTTATTTGATTCTTGTTTAAAAAGAAAAAAAAAAGAAAAAAATAATACAATAATAAAAAATAATAGTTAAAAAAAAAAATAGAATCAGGAGACGAGAACTTAGGCACTAGGAGTTGTAAACTTTAGGAATTGATTCTTTGAGACCTGAACACTTAGACTATTCAGGTCTTCAGGCTTAATTAGCTTGGGTGCCCACTCGAATGTGGATTTAGTCTCGAGTCCTCGCCAATTAAAATTTATTTTAATTTGTTAAATAATTTGTGATGATAAGTATGCGACTTATCAACTCGTCCTCTGATTTAGGGGGACTTTAAGCCTAAGCATCTACATACACTATTTTGCACTGACTCACTTTCCGGCGATTTTTACGGAAATTGGGTAGCTAATGGACCGACTTGGGTGGTATGGCTAGCAAGTTGTCGGTGGTAACAGCTCATTGGCCGGTTGTCCAGAGCCCAGCCACAAGACCATTTTCGCTGTACTGCCTTTAGGTAAATCTTAGATCAGGGAAGCCACGTACTTATAAAAAAAAAATAGAGAAAAAAAAGAGAAGAAAAATAATAAAAAAAATAAAACCACACTTCACCGCAAGAGTATGGCTGGCAAGTTGTCGGTGGTAACAGCTCATCGGCCGGTTGTCCAGAACCCAGCTCACAAACAAATAAATGCACAATAATTCCCAAAACACTTAGGGAAGAAGCGGGGAAATAGAATAAACTGGGGAGATATACACTGGACTCACCCGTGTGTTGACCCCAGAAATAAAAGAAGTAAGGAGAAAGCTACCAATCGTAAAGATAAACCTTTAGGCAAGGTCACCTAGGGTCGTAGAAACCCGAAGTCCATCTTAACAGCCATTTTGTGAGTCTATCACTTTCTTCACAAAGATGCTTAGCACTTAGAGTCCTTTTCGAGTCTTGGGTGGGTCAGGTAGTCGTAAAAAGTTATCCCGTAACTCTAAAACTCCAAAAGTACAAAAAAAAACAAAAATTTCTCAAATAAGGCAAGGGCTCGAACGGCCGGTATTCTGGTAGGCACCCAGGCACTGTTGAGTTTTTGTAATTAGGTCTTGGGGATGAGATTTTCTAAAGTAATCAATGAATCTTACCTAATTACTCGAACCCTGATTCTACTTTTATATAGCATTTAGGTTAATTTTGCTAGGGACTAGCAAAAAGTAAGCATGGGGGTATGATGAACACACATTAAATCAAGATAAATTGCTTATTTTTGATAGTTCTTAGACTTAGCATTGCATATCATGTTATAAATATTGCATAACATCCATTGTATGGCATTTAGGATAGTAGTATATTTTATATATTAATTCCTTCATTTTATATGGCCAAGGGGGCAATGCGACATCCATATGGGTTTCGGATGGAAAATCCGACCGTACGGATGAATCCGGAGCGACGATCGCAGTCTGACATCGCAAAAATCATCCTGATCTGAGCACTGTGGCACCCTCTACAAGAAGAAGAAGACGGACGGTCCAGATGGCGCGATGTGGCACCATCCAGGCTGCCCAAACCCGGCCAGCAGCCACCGCCCACTCTCCCTCATCATCTGCACTGTTAATCCTAGCCATTGGATCAAGATCCAACGACTGGGAAGCATCTGCACCGATTTCCTCCTCGCGACACAAAGGGCGACGTGGCGCACTGGTTGACGCAGCAGCTTTCAAAGAAGAGGCGCGGGTTCAATTCCCCACAGCCGCTCCAATTTGCAATTAGACACGCATTTGGAGCGAAGCACGGCGGCAGCGGCAGCGCGCCCGCGCACACGCAGGCCAGCGCATTGCAAGCACGCATGCCAGCACACAGCACACGTGCGCACAGCTGGGCGAGCGTTCAGCTCATGTGAAGAGCGAGGCAGGCGGCGCGGGCGCAAGGGGTAGTGATGTAAACACATTTACACTACTTAAAATGTCTATTTATGCTTGTTCTTAAGCATAGGATTGCATTTCATGATATAAATAGTGCATAACATGCATCATCTCGCATTTAGAGTAGTTTGAATAAAATGGAGGTTAATTGTCTCCTTTTATGTGCTTGGACAGGGCAAACATTTTATCGGGGCCTCGGATCAAAGATCCAACCATATGGATGTGATCAGGGCAACGATTGGAGTTCAACGACCCTAAGATCGCCCTAATCAGGCATCCGTAGCATCAGATAGAGACCGGGGAACCCTAGAAGATCAAGGGCCAGAATGGTGTAAATCTGCACTTCAGATGACAAATCCGATCATACGGATGAATTTGGATCGACGATCGCAGCCCAACGACACAAAAATCGAGTCAATCTGACATTCGTGGCACCACCTACAACTTCTAGAAGATGGACGGCCAAGATGGCACCACGTGGCTCCATCTTAGCCGCCCAAACGGCCACTGGCATTTTGTGAAGGCCCCCGCCCGATCGCTCTCCGCCGTCAGATGGAGATCCAATGGCTGTGGCCGCCTGGCGCTTAAAAAATGCGCTTGACCATCCGCGCCCCGCAGTGCAGCGGTCGAGCGCACTTACACGAGCGCAGGGTGCGGGTTCGAGCCGCGGTGAGGGGATTGGAGGCGCGGGTAATTGAGGCGCGTGGAGCGTCAGATGGAGATCGTGCAGTCGCGGGTGCTCGATAGCGCCGACGTGCGATTGGACGCCCCGCGTAACACGCGATCGCACGTGCAGGCAGGCGGGTTGCAGCGGGCGGGAACGCGATTTAAGCCGTCCGATCTCGCGATCGGACGGCTGAAATGTGCTGGACGTGCATGAGCGTTGAGGAGCGGGCAGCCGAGGAGGCGCGCATGGGCACGGCGGCGACGGCCTAATCGGGGCTATAGTGACGGATTTATCCGTCACTAAGGACCGCTTACTTATTATTTTGAAGATGTAATGTCCATTTTGCCCCCACTCCTTGCAACTATGAAAGGAGACCCCCTCCATACAAAATTCTCATCCCTTCTTTCTCCTCTCTACCCCTCCAAAGCTCAAGAGAAGCTTGTCCCACACCCGGGATGCTTCTCGCGAGATAAAGTCCAATTTTCGTTCCCCTTCGGAAGTGGATCCCGCGACGACGACGGCGTGCTGCTTCGTTCCCGTTCTTCTGCTTCATCCTCCTTCATCCCGCTTCGTTCTCCTTCGTCCAAGCGTCGTCCCGTCCGGCTCGTCCTCCAAGCAACCGTCGAGGAGGATTTCTCTCTCCCTATTCTTTTTACCGCTTTCTAGTATAGATTTACTGCTTTCTAGATTAATCTACTCGTCCTCCAAGCAATCGTCGAGGACATTTCTCTCTCCATTCTTTTAATGCTTTATAGAGTAAATTTATCGCTTTCTAGAGTAATTGTTTTATGCTTTCTAGTTGTAATGAACAATCTCTTCAATACAAAAATTCCTTGTTTATTCTACATCTCATTTTGAATTCTCTGTGTAATATTCTCTTTCTCTCTTACTCTCTCTCTTCTATTTATTGTAAATAATTAGATGGTTCTAAATTGAATTATTCTGTAACAAATAAAAAGAAACACGTAGTTTTTAAATCAAACGTCTGCCTCCATGTGTTCGACCCGGAATTTTATTTTCGGTATAAATTTTATTTGTTGAACACGAATTCTTCGCTTTCGAACTACAACGACAGGTTTTCCAAAATTGAACACGTTAGCGTAGGTTCGTAAGCGTTCAACATTTTGGCGCCGTTGCCGGGGAGGCAACGATTTTTGGTTTCTCTTCGCGTTTTGTAACTTATAAATCATTTACCTCACTTTTCTCCTTTCTTATTGTAATTGCAGGTACTCTTTTGAGACAAGCAAAAGCGGTAGATTGGAGTAAAGTGCTGTGGAAGGTTTTGTAAGTTATTCCCCATTCTTTCCCCCTCCATAGATTTCATTCGCCACATTGAATCCAAATTCCAATTAACCTAGGTGTTTGCATAAATCCTAGGAATAGTTTGTTGTTTGAATTCTCACTCACATTCACTGCACCTTCATTTATAAAAAAAAAAAAACAAAAAGATAATTTTGTGGGGCAATTTTCAACAAATACACAATGTACACCCACATTTAAAGGCACTTAACCGAATTGATTTATTTCTACTCAACCGAGTTCTGATCTGTGGGATCGGTACACATAAAGCAACACATAAAAGAGTTGAAATCATTCTAGGTTAACCATCTTTGTGTGCCTAACTTAGTGGTGCATTTGTAGCCAGTTGTTTGAGTTGTTTGGGCCACACCACTTCAAATAAAATCAACTCATCAAGTAGCTGCCAATTAGGTTCAACTCTTAGGGATTTACCAGGCACTCCACATTCTTTTTAAACTTTAAAGAAAAACATCTTCACCTGTGCTTGCAAAACCTGGTGTGCTAATGAAACTTGATTGAAAACACCTAAAGTTGAATCCTAAAAGCTACTAAGCAAGATTTGAACCTTAAAATTCACCACATCAAAAACAATCTTGCTTGAAAACCACTGGTTGTGCACTCACACATGAATCAATCAATCATTAAGGGTACAACCCATTTAAAGGGCCCATCACATTCCAAAGCACATTCAAACCTAGCCCCAAATAAAACAGAGTATACGTTGGCCTTAAGGTTGGACTCGCTCTTCAGAACCTAGAATGAGATTATTCGATTAGTCTATTTCTATTGTTCAATCTGATGTCTAGCTAGGGGAGTAGAGTCAAACGATCGCGGCTGGGGGGTACACTAGGAACCGGAGGCGCAAGCCGAAGGAAGAACCTTCTCCCCAGTCCCTCCTTCTAACTGGTTGGATTGAACAGATAGAAGTAGATCAAATCGTTCCTTTATCTCAAGACGGGTTTTGGGAGTCTGTAGGTCTTTAGGCTAACCCATTTAAGGATAGGTTTGATTGTTTGTATTGCAGGGCACCTTTCTTCCTCCCGTGTCTCATGAATCCTTCCATATATTTCACGCATTCCCGCTCTTTCCCGCCTGTTGTAAATTATCCTCAACATGATGATTATCCCAACTCGTATTGTAATCGACCATCAGTTAGTTGGGATAATTCGAATTGGGGATACAATTCTGGACCCCCGTGTTTAGGGTCTAACTCTGAACACTTTGATTCTGATTTTTATCCTTCTTAGAGCTACATCGATTATAGATCGTCTTCCTTTCATGAACAGCATAATACGATCTACAATCAAGAAGGATACACCGATCCTTACCCATCCTCTGATTTCACTGCCTTTAGGTCATCACCATCTTTTCAACAATCTGAAATGACCTATTATCAGGAAGGGTATAACGAATCTCAATTCGTTAACTCCCCTGCATTGAGTCCAAACCAGCCCAACCCTGAACCCACTCATTTGGTTCAGGTTAACCAGGTTCAAGATAAGGTTCTGGCTAACTTGAGGAATATCATTCAATCTTTAGAAGTTCAGCCAATACCTTGCATTGAGAGATTGGAGCCCCTGATTGAAATGATTGATGATTTAAACAAGTCTTTGTTGGATTGGCTCCAGGATGTTAAGGATAAGAACCCGGGTGAGTTTCTACTTGGGAAATTAGCAAAATTGAGGATGAGATTTGTGGTTGCTTTGATTCAATCTTGGAATAATTCCCAGGATGAACCCTCTTCAGGAAAGCTAATGATAAAACCCACTCAGGTACCTGTTGGGGGGGACACGTGTTACGAGGCTGACCAGATTGAATTAAAGCAACCAATTAAAGATGATCTGATTTCTTCACCTGAGATCCCTGAGCTGGGTTACGAGGAAACGTATGTCTCCTTGGAACACAAAGTGACAAATGATTTTGGGACATACATTGATACGGATCTTGATGGTGAAGATTCAAGTTGCGAAGTCTTACGCGAGTTTTCTGAACACGATTTCTATGAGACGATTGGGCCTGAGGAATCTGATAGATCAATTGATAGCCCAATAACTGAGAACACTGATCTTATTAGGGCACACATTACGGATCCAGAATCACATTTTCTGGAAGAATCAATTCAATGCCCTGATTATCAGTTACACCCTGTTAAGCTTATTGATGATTCTAATTTTGAGATAATTAGACTCAAGTCAATTTTTATTCTGCCACATCATTTAGACTTGGAGATTTCAGACGGGGTGATGAATATACAAGAGGTCCTGGAATTTGATATGCTGAATGAGGAGGATAGGAGGGGGGAATTTCTGATTTGGGAAGTTAATTTTGGAGGAAATGGAAGATTGAGTCGAAGGGTTCCTTTTAAGTTGAAACTATTAAATCAGAACCCTTACGACATTTGTTTCGAGGATGTCAAACCCAAGCACACATTCAACGATTATCCTTTTGAGCTTCAATTCTCTGTAACCCGACTTTTTGGTCTTGGGTTGCATCCTCATAAATCGCAGGCCCGACCCCGCTTGCATTCTGATTTTAGGTTTTGGGCAATTTTTATCCAGAACCTAAGATATTCTCGATTATGGGGGATGGGTCTGCACCACAATCTGGTCCACATCTGTGGACCGCTATTGATAGGTCGGAGGATTCTTCTGTTTATATTAATTCTGACCTGCACTTGTGAATTCTTCATTTCTTTTCTTTGTATAGTGTGCCTAGCTGAAGGCACTAAACTCAGCACTTATACAGTTCTTTTTCATTTTCAACTTGGAGCAAACCTGATATTCATGCAATTCAGGTGCTTTCTTCGCTTTTCCACTCTGTTTTATGTCTTTTTAATACAATGAGGACATTGCATTAGATAGGCATGGGGGGGTGGATATTTATCTCTGAATTCATTCGTCAGCTCCGTAGATTTGTTTTATTTTGATTAAAAAACAAAATCGAAATTAGGAAAGAGAATTTGGGTTTAAGAAAATTTTCAATCTTAGGAAAAACTATATTAAGATCTGAACGCAAAGACCCTTCAGGTCGTTGAACTTAATCAGCCCGTGTATCCACTAAAATGTGGATTTATTTTTCGAGTTCTCGCCAACTTGAATTTTATTTTAATTGGAGTAAATAAGTTTGGGTGATAAGTACATGACTTATCAACCCGCCCTCTGATTTGAGGGAATTTCGAGTCTTAAGCATCTACACACTTTCTTTGCACTGACTCGTTGTTCGGCGATTTTTACGGAAATTGGATAGCTAATGAACCTTCTAGGGTGATATGGCTGGCAAGTTATCGTGGGTAACAGCCCATAGGTAGGTTGTCCAGAGCCCAGTCACTGGACCTTTCTCTTTTTGCTGCCTTTAGGTAAATCTTAGACCAGGGAAGCCACCTACTTAAAAAAAAAAAAAAATCAAAAAGGAGAAAATAACAAAAAGAAATAAGCCATATTTCGCCGCACGAGTATGGCTGGCAAGTTGTCAGTGGTTACAGCTCATCGACCGGTTCTCCAAAACCCAGCTCAGAAAATGCACTAAAATTTCCCAAAACACTTAGGAAGAAGCGGAGAAGTAGAATAAACCGGGGAGATATACACTGGATTCACCCTTGTGTTGACCCCGTTAAAAAATAAATGTAGGGAGAAAGCTACCGGTTGTAAAGATACACCTTTAAGCAGAATTCTTTTTGAGGTCACCTAGAGGCGTAGAAATCCGAAGTCCGTTCTAATTGCCTGTCAACGAGTTTATCACAATCACAATAAGATGCTTAAAACTTAGGGTTCTCATCAAATCTTGGGTGAGTTGAATGGCCGTAGAAAGCCACTCTTAAAACCTAAAATTTGAAAATCCAAAAAAATTAGAAAAGAGTAAAAAGAAAAAGAAATTTTTCTTTGAAAAGGTGAGGGCTTGAGGCAGTCTGCATTTTGGTTGATACCCAGGCACTGTTGTGTCTTTCAAAGTTCAGTTCCTAAGTAGACAATTTCTTAATGATTGAAAATAACTCAGGTCCAAATAATCTAACCTAATTCTTTTATAAATAGCATATAGTTTTTTCTAGGGACTAGCAAAAGATAGTCATGGGGGTATGATGTAAACACATTTACACTACTTAAAATGTCTATTTAAGCATGTTCTTAAGCATAGGATTGCATTTCATGATATAAATATTGCATAACATGCATCATCTCGCATTTAGAGAGGTTTAATAAAATGGAGGTTAATTGTCTCCTTTTATATGCTTGAACAGGGAAAACATTTTATCGGGGCCTCGGATCAAAGATCCAACCGTATGGATGTGATCAGGACGACGATTGGAGTTCAACGACTCCAAGATCGCCCTAATCAGGCATCCGTAGCATCAGATAGAGATCGGGGAACCGTAGAAGATCAAGGGCCAGGATGGTAGAAATTCAAACTTCAGATGACAAATCCAACCGCACGGATGAATTCGGATCGACGATCGCAGCCCAACGACACAAAAATCTAGTCAATCCGACATCCGTGGCACCATCTACAACTTCCAAATGATGGACGGCCAAGATGGCGCCACGTGGCGCCATCTCAGCCTCCCAAACGGCCGCTGGCAATTTGTGAAGGCCCCCGCCCGATCGCTCTCCGCCGTTAGATGGAGATCCAACGGCTGTGGCCGCCCGGCGCTTAAAACGTGCGCTCGACCATCCGCGCCCCGCAGCGCAGCGGTCGAGCGTGCTTATGCGAGCGTAGGGCGCGGGTTCGAGCTGCGGTGAGGGGATTGGAGGCGCAGGTAATTGAGGCGCGTGGAGCGTCGGATGGAGATCGTGCGGTCGTGGGCGCCCGATAGCACCGACGTGGGATTGGACGCCCCGCGTAACGCGCGATCGCACGCGCAAGCGGGCGGGTTGCAGCAGGCGCGGACGTGATTTAAGCTGTCCGATCTCGCGATCGGACGGCTGAAAAGCACTGGACGTGCGCGAGCGTTGAGGAGCGGGCAGCCGAGGAGGCGTGCGTGGGCGCGGCGGCGACGGCCACATCGGGGCTTTAGTGACGAATTTATCCGTCACTAAAGACCCCTTATTTATTATTTTGAAGATGTAATGTCCATTTTGCCCCCACTCCTTGCAACTATAAAAGGAGACCCCCTCCATACGAAATTCTCATCCCTTCTTTCTCCTCTCTACCCCTCCAAAGCTCAGGAGAAGCTTGTCCCACACCCGGGATGCTTCTCGCGAGATAAAGTCCAATTTTCGTTCCCCATCGGAAGTGGATCCTGCGACGACGACGGCGTGCTGCTTCGTTCATGTTCTTCTGCTTCGTCCTCCTTCATCCCGCTTCGTTCTCCTTCATCCAGGCGTCGTCCCGTCCGGCTCATCCTCCAAGCAACCGTCGAGGAGGATTTCTCTCTCCCTATTCTTTTTACCGCTTTCTAGTATAGATTTACTGCTTTCTAGATTAATCTACTCATCCTCCAAGCAATCATCGAGGAGGACATTTCTCTCTCCATTCTTTTAATGCTTTCTAGAGTAAATTTATCACTTTCTAGAGTAATTGTTTTATGCTTTCTAGTTGTAATGAACAATCTCTTCAATACAAAAATTTCTTGTTTATTCTACATCTCATTTTGATTTCTCTGTGTAATATTCTCTTTCTCTCTTACTCTCTCTCTCTTCTATTTATTGTAAATAATTAGATGGTTCTAAATTGAATTATTCTGTAACAAATAAAAAGAAACACGTAGTTTTTAAATCAAACGTCTGCCTCCCTGTGTTCCACCCGGAATTTTAGTTTCGGTATAAATTTTATTTGTTGAACACGGATTCTTCGCTTTCGAACTACAATGACAGGTTTTCCAAAATCGAACACGTTAGCGTAGGTTCGTAAGCGTTCAACAGGTAGTAGGCGCCAGCTTTCAGCGACAACTGGACTGACCTACAGCAACACTTACAGCCGTCGCTGTTTCATTGCAAGCCAGCAGAGCCAGCTATGGGCGTGAGTGGAGGTGAGCTGTCTACAGCAACATTTCCAGCGATGGTCTGGAGGTCGCTAGAGGTCCATTATCCATTTTTAGCCTCTTCTCCACCACTATAAAAGGGCCTTCACCCCCTCCCTTCCAAGCCATCTCTACCTACTCTACTCCCACCTACTCCCAAGCTCTAGCAATCCTACCAATGGTCCATTAGAGTTTGTTCTCGAGCTCCCAAGGTGCTTATTAGCGTAGCGAAACTCTGCCCCACCAAATACTCCTCCAACTTCCCATCTCCCTTCATAGGTCACCTTGGAGCTGTCCCCCCACCTCCATTCCGGTAGCAAATCACCTCCGTCTTCTCACCTCCATTCCAGAGCTTTGCCGAAGCTTTCCTCAACCCGACATCCTCCAACATCTCACCTCCGTCGTCCCGCTCCTCACCTCCTTCATCCGAGCTTCCGCCAGGCATCGTCGTCTAGCCGAACAGCCGATTCAAGAGATTTCCTCTCACCTCCCTCTTTTTATATGCTTTCGTAGTTTCATGTAATTGACATTAGAAGTAATATATATTAGATTTGTTCTAGATCTCTATCTTGTCATACATTTGCTTGATTTCTTTTAATACAAAAAAATATCAAAACCTTAAAATGCCAAAAAGAAACGAAATGAAGCGTGATTTTCAATAAAGTAAATGTCGCCTCCCTGTGTTCGACCCAGGACTCCCTTGGAGTTTCGGTATAAATTTTATTTGATCAATGTGTTTTGTAACTACGACGATAGGTTACTTGTAACCCCTGTTTCTAACATGCGAAGCACGCCCGACCAACACACTTCTTGTTTTGAAGTCCAAAGAGAACTTTTTGAGAAAAGAAAAAAGGATTGGAAATAGAACCAAATTAGGGTTTCTACAGTAGGGTTTTGGAGTGCTAGTCACACATGCTTGTTTAAAAGGAAATAAACCTACCCGCATCAGTGTGCTACCCAAGCCCTTGATTGAAGAGATCTAAACAAGACAAACTCTAAAATTTGAGCTCTAAAATCACTTGAATCTTAAAATCTTGGACCTAATAATCGGGGAGTCAAATTAGGGTGATCTCTAGGTCTTGACCTAGAATCATTCTGCCATCTTTTAGGGCAGGTCAGGTGAAGTTGACCCTTTGGGTCAACCAACCTCCAAATTAGGTCACAAAACCAAAACATCTAAAGTTCAAGTGAAAACCTTAAAAAGCACATTTTATCTTAAAAGTGGTAGACTTAAGAGGTCAAGGTCCCCATTCTAGTCTACCTGGAATCTCAGTGACAAGAGAGGTTGGGTGGGGGAAACCCTGTAACCCGTGGGGATGCTCTACTGTGTAGGGGTCTTTGCAGGACTCTCCCTTTCTGGCTACCCAGGTAATTCTCAAGTGGACAACCTTCTGATCCAGGGGTATCATCTACCCCGAACCTCCATAGTCATCAAAACATCTTTTGGGTGCCTCGATTAGGTCAAAAACATCTCCAGTCCCTCATCCTTTTTCTTTAGAGCACACACATAAAATTTCAGTGGGACTCTTTATTCAGATTTAATCGCTTCGCAACTTGATTCTATATCTTGATTCCACCAGTTGATCCAAATATGCAGCCAAACCACTTAGGACTACCATTCAAGAAACCTGAATCCCGAAGATCCATGAGAGATAGGATGATTGAGGATGCCCTGAAATTCTATGAAAAAGAAGACAAAACCTCAACACCAGTAGAAAACATTCAGGTTGATGTCCCAACAACCACAACCTTCATCATAACTTGTTCCCAAGTACTATTGGTAGAAGCCACAAAAGGATCAACCCGAGACATTCTCATCACAGGATACATAGAGATAGAAAAATTACACAATTTGGAATACCTTCAATGCATGACAAATCCTGGACTATGGGAACAACACCAAGATGATCTTGAAAAATGGGAAGAGATAATGAGGTTATTAAAATAAATTATCGACCAAAGATACCCATATATGCCATAAACAGAGGATGAACCATCTTGGAACAATATTGAGGACCAATTTGATTTCCCAGATCTTGAGTTTGAGGCACAGAATGGTTGTGGATTCCCAACCCAGATGGAGTATAATGTGCCTAATATTGAAGAAGGTTGGGAAGTTCCAATTGCAGGAGAACACAATGTTGAGCCAACCCTAGACCATGAATCACCAGGCTTAGAAATCCAAAACTCCTGCAATGATGAGAGTAGAACTGAACCTCTCGAGGGTGTAAATTCCACCCCGTATTCTGATAAGGTGACCCTCGAAGGTTATTCGGACCTAGATTTTAGTGATTCAACCCACATCCTAAGCCCGGAATCTAGATCTAAAACCTATTGGGAAGATTTCGAGGCCCCATATGAGGAAGATCAATTTTTCAATGAAGAATATGATTTTGGGCCTCTATTTGATGAATATCCCTCGCCAACATCCTCAGCGAAACAAATCAATTTTTCAAAAGTCATGCCAATTTACGATACAAAAATCAAGGAGTTGGACGAGTGGGGTCTCAATTGGTTCTGTCCTACCAGCTTGGAACCTGAGCCTATACTAGATAAGGACACCTTTTTAAGCTTAGAATTGACATCTAGGCTAGACCCCAATCAGGTTGCTGAATCTACATCATATGATTTATTCTATGGTGGAACTCATGATCTTGAATCTCATTCAGATTTAGATTTTCGCAAACTCTCCGACGATTTTGAATCTGACCATAACATCGGAGAAAATCTGCTTCCTGATTATAACAAGCTAATCTATGACCTCAGCTCACATGACTCATTCTCTAACTCTGATTCTGAGGTCCTAGTTCCCGAGATCACTGATTTCAGTTCAAGTTCCAGTGGCACGGAATCATTTCTTTTTGATCCTCAGGAACCAAAACCAGAAAATGCCGAGAGTGATTGCGACCCAGAATACGAATTTTTTCTCGACTCCGATTTCCAGTATCCTATCGACACTCTCCAGGCATTCATTTTCTATTTTGAAAGTTACTATAAGGACTCTCTACATGATACCACTTATCACTTCTTTCTAGAAGAGCCCTCATACTCAATCTGCAAAGAAGCCACCTCTTCCACATATATAGAACCGATCAAAACCCGTTTCCAACTCCAACACGCAATTGGACTCAATTTCTATTCTGATTCACCTCTCACTGAGCCATTTGTAGATGATTCAACTCCACATCTATATCGGGCATCGGGCATTGATCAGACTAAAAAATATGCTCCATCATTCTCTGATCTCCCCTGTAGGGTTTCCACACCATTCACTGATCATTTTTCAGAGCCCTACTCTAACAAGGCTGATTCGACTCAGCCTAAACCTGAGTTTTCATTTCCACATCCATCAGAGCTTCATTGCATATGGTGGGTTCCACATCTGGTAATCTACATCTATCAACCCACCAGACTAATTGGGTTTAGGCTACATTATCAGCCCACTGATCTCAACAAGCACCTGATTGGACCAACCAGGCTCTTAATCAAGGTGCTTGTTTTACAAAATTCTACTGATTTGACCACTCCCTCTCCATCCCATTTTCTGCTCAGCTGAAGGCATTGAATTTAGCGCTTAACGGGAGGCAACCCGTCATTCCAAAAGCCTGAGATCTGTCTGATTATCCATCTGTACTCGACGTCTATTGCACCTTGAGTTTAGCCTTAGACAGTTGATCCCACCTCTGGTATGCGTACCAGAGCTTGAAATCGTCCGCATCAATCACCTCTCGACCCATTCACCCACCAAATGTATCCTTTTCTAAGACCCTAAACCCAACACTATTTCCCACCTTCCGTTTACAATGAGGACATTGTAAAACTTAGGCATGGGGGGTGGTAAAGTGCATACATACAGAACCAAGAAAAAGTTAGAAGGATTCTCACAAAAAAATTTACATATGTCAAAAACACAAAAAATTGAAAAATTATGAAAAAGAATAAAAAAATGGAGGAGGGAGGAAATTTTGTGAGCCACATAATCATGAGGAGGAGAAAAAGAGCAAAATGACAAAAAGGAGCACAAAATGAAAAAGAAAAAGAGATAGTCATTAGTAAGAGATTAAGGTAATAACCAAAGTTCTAGACCTCATCAAGAAGAAGATAAAGAATGAAGAAAAGTGCTAATGAGACACAAAAAGAGATTAGCAAGAACACTGATCTTAGGCATTTTCGGCTTGACTCTTAGGCTTAAAAATTCAAGTATCCACTTAGATCTCGACAATCCTCAAGAGGTTGAGGAAAATGCAAAGCTTAAGTATTAGGTCTAAGGCTTAGGGAGTATTCACCCTCGTTAACTGACCTTCGATTTGCGGGATTCGATAACCTAAGCACCCCAATCCACACACAGTATGGTTCAGTGCGCATAACTATCAAAATCACGTAGAAGCGTTTAAATGTTCTGAAAATGTTGCCTAGATTAGGAGTAGCCAATCAACACAAGTTGATTTGGATGAGTTCCCGATGCAGAAAGGCGGGAAATTCCCCTCGAAGATGCATAACATATCGTCTCCTCAGTGCTTGTCTCTTAAGATATTTAAATATCCTACCGGGGGCATGTAAGCACTCTGCTGGTTCAGATACCATGGGTGGCATTATCACGAAATGTTAATTGCCAGGGTCTGGATTCAGCCACGGAATGCCATGGGTGGGATTATCTCAAAATCTCGAAAGCCAGGGTTCTTGGGGTTGCCATGGGCGATTCTATCACAAAGCATCGACTGCCAGGGACCTTTGAGGATTGATGATGGGGATGAGGAATCCGATACAGACTGTGTTGAGAAGCCAATTCGAAGCTAGAAATAAAAAGGAAAGAGAGAGAAAACTCTCCAAACAAATAAATCCTCTCTTTCTCTTACAAAAATGCATTACAAACTGAACCAAGGCTAAAAATGTCTCAAGCACAGGTGCTTTAACCGTGGAGTCCAATAAACCCTAGGATAGTTTCTACAGGCCTTAAAAACCTTTACGGAGGATCGAGGCTAAAGCTAGTCAGGTCCTGATCTTGTTTGGCACTTGAGTACCTCTAGACCTATTGCCAGCATTCTGACCTAATAAAAAGAAAAAGAAAAGCACTTATCATAACTGGTGACAAAAACTCAGGGTCTAGAACAGAAGTTAAAACCTTGAAATTTTGCTAAGGAACTAGCAAAAGCTAGGTATGGGGGTATGATGAGAGCCTCATCATGAGTCCTAACTAGCTCATTTTGACCTAAGAAAGAGAATAAGAGCTCCTACATAACCTAAAGAAGGGCCTAATTCAAGGAAGAAATGCTCTGAGAAGAAAACATGAAACAAGGGTTAAAACTACAATTTTACCATTGTAGTGCATAAATGGGATTTCTCAGAGGCAAAACATAGGTCAAATGGTCTGAATAAGATAAAAAGTGGGTTGGTTCAGTCAGAAATGGGTTATTGTGCAATCCAGGAATTAAATGACATTCTGAAACCCTAAAATAGACCCGCTTAATTCAACAAGGTTCTGATCAGGATAAAAATTAACTAAACCCTCTAAAATTTATGGAAAAATATCCCTTAGGGTTTATAATCTTCAATTTGGCATTTGGTACCTATTTTGACCAAGATTGGGGTTCTAGCTCATTATTTGACCTAATTTGGATTTTTATGTAAAATGTCTAGTCAAACGTGGTCATAACTAAAATCCAACTTCATCATTGGATTCCTTAGGTCAAAATGAGGTTTGTATCAAAATTTGGACCTAAGGGGAGGTCATCTTGACCTACTTTGCAAAATAATCCACCCAATTACATTCTGGCCCCTAACTTTTGAAAACCATTGCACAAACCCCCTAACTTCCTCACCACTATTCAATTAGGTCCCTCCATCATTAAATCGGAGGAATCCTACTCTGGCGAGGAATGGAGGGGGATTACTCCCCGATTCCTCAGAGATCTCCCAGATTTGGAAGGGAGATTCTCTGAGGAATTCCCTTCCATATGAGCATGGTCCCAATCTCTGATTCGCACCCAATCACTCATGCGAACATACGAGAGATTTGGGTCTCCAATAGTTTCCATCTTCAGCGAGGTCTCTTGTGCTTGGAAGATTGTCTTCCAAGCATAAGAGCCCCTACCAGTGCCTATAAAAGGTCCACCACCCCCGGCCGCACCTATTTAGCTTGACTTGGCCAGAGAAATACCCCCAATTTCGTCTCCTCTCCTCTGGCCAAGTGTCTAGCGAGCTCCGACGAGCCCTCCACTTTCTCGTTGCTCTGCCACAATACCAATGGCAAAGCCATCTTCACCACCTTCCTCCACGTCGTGCAACACCCGCGCTCGTGCCTCCAACCCCTTCGTCATCGCCGATCTCCCTCCACTAGACGTCTTCTTCTCCAACGATGGTAGGTATGGCCAGTCGCCTCCTCTCTCCCTTCGTCTATGTAGCTTGGTTAGAACTACTCCTCTATCTCCCCTCTTCATTTCCCCTCTTTCTATTTCCACTTTCGACCCCTCGACACCGCAGACCACCTCCATCTTCTCCACCTTCGGTTGGCCACCAGTGAGGTGCATCCACTGCTCTACACCTCCACACGCCTCGCCAGACACCTCATCACTTCCGCCATCACCCACTGAGCATCATCCACCCTTCCATCGACCGCCAACACCTCCATAAATGCCTCCCGACCTAACCCACATTCACGGCCACAGAGTGACCTAGGAATGCACACCTAGGTCGCCCCATGGCCAACCGCCCACCGCCTCACCTTTACCGTGACACGGTGAAGCTCCTCATGTGTTTTAATGGGGCTGACAGGCCGTATTGATTGAAATGCAGGTCGACCCCCCTTCTGCCATTGATGTTGAAGCAAGCTTGCTTGCAAGGTTGCTCCAGGTCGCGTGCTTGATGAGTGGCTACTCATCATGGCTAAAAGGCTGAAATTAAGCTAGACACTAAGCAAAACAATATCAAATTAACATATAAAAAGGGTTAAGTGTGGGAATTAAAGAAAAGACCTAAAACTTTTAATGTGTGTTAAAATCTCCTAATTAGGTCACAAAAATGAGATATTCTGAAAACTAAAGAACAAATGATGATCCATGCATAAATTGAATACATAAACAAGTTTGAAAAGCCAAATCAGAAGTAAAATCAATGTCGTAAATGTTCAATTAAGCACATGTAAAAATTTGAAAGCAATTGGACATCATTTAGGCTTAGAAATAAATAGATTACAACTAGGTCCTTCATGCATTACATTTCTACCCTTCAAAACTCCTTTTTGGACCTATTTGCAAGCAGCAGGGACCCTTTTGTAAGACTGCAGGGCCCTTCCAGCTGCTATTCTTCTTGCTTATGGGCCTGCATGCAAATGTTCTACCCCTTCTTCTAAGGGTCCGTCTGCAAATTTCCCCTTTATTTCAACGAGAAGCTGAGTTCTTCACGCGCACTGTAGCGCGCGAAGAACACAGCCATTCTCGACCGTCCAACGCACTTTTGATCTCGATCTGCGGCTGGATTCAAATGGAACCTTCGCGCGATTCGGTGCGTGCGTTCACCTCTCTTCCCAGATCTCATCTGACGGTCAGATTTCTCTCTTGACTCGCCGCGCGCTCTACCCATCTCATCCTCACCGCCGGCCTGATTCTGATTAACCTCACCCTTGCGGTGATCTCAGTCACTGAGCTGCTATTTAAGCACCTCAGTGGTGTCGCGCGCAATTCTCTTAGCGATCAATTCTTCCACTCCAGTCTCTCCTCCTCATCTAGACCCTGATTTCACAGCCACCGACTGTGGAATCATCGCCTGCTCTCGACCCTCCTCGTCGCTAAGGACCTCGTAGCACCTGAGGACGACCCTGGAGTCTCACTAGCAGACTCTTCCCTCCGCTGGAGTCACCCTCCTCCTTTCTTCCTCCTTAGCCGCCGGCTAAGGACCCATAGGTCCCATTCTTCCTTTTAGTTTAGTTTCTAATTCTGCACAAGTAGTGTTAGATTTAGTTTACAGTAGTTTAGAATAGATTTAGTTTTAATTGTTAGTGTTTAATGTTAGCTGTAGTTAGATTAGTCTTAGGAGTAGAATTAGTATTAGATCCCCTCCCTCACCTCCTCTGATCAGTCCAGATCAGAGGGGAAGAATCATCTGTTCACTATTCAATTTATCTCCCTCTTCATGTTTTGTTTTTCCCATCATCCAGATTCTGATTCTTGTTTTTTTTTTTTCCTTTTAACGACGAATTTTTCACCAATCACCCACACATCCGGACCCAATTCCAGATCTGATGGTGTACTGCCTCAGATCTGAAATTGGCGTCACAAGCACCATTTGGGGCTTCTCACTCACCCCATTTGTGTTCACAAAAGCCCCTTTTATTTTAGATTGATTGCCTCAGTTTGTCAGATTCACTTTAACATGGGTTTTGAAGAGATTTTGCTTTCTGAAATGTCTTGACAGATCTGACAAATTGAAGGGATTTTGGTTTTCCTTGAGGGCAAGGATTCTGAGAAGTTCTCTGGTGACAGAGAACAAATCAGAAGAGCCTTTCATGAATTTGCTTTTGCCTTGATCTGAATGCATTCGCTAGCTTTTATAAATTCCTTTAATGCATTCTTTTTCTGATTTGTCATTTCAGAACTGCCATACACCACCTGTTTGATAATTATTTTTGTATGGTGATTCTCTAACCTAAGGAGTTTTCCATACTCCTTAAGGTTGCAAGAAACTGGGATTGTATGTTTTTGGTTTTAATTGATTGAGTTAAGTCTTCCTTCATGCTGTCTATGGCATTAGGAAGACTAACTCAATGCCATTTGTGTTTTGATCTGAAATGATGCTTTTGATAAGGGCTTTTCCTTGTGGGTATTTGAACTGAATTCTTATGTGATTTTCGTGAGATTTATACCCTTATCAGATTTGGATTTCAACTCTTTAATTTTTAGTTTGTTCTGAATTTTCTCTTATTCCCAGTTATACAGTAAAATGCTGCAAATTGCAGCTACATTCCCCTATTCTCTAAATTCTCCTCTTCTCTAAATTCCCCTATCATCTGTGAATACTTTCCCCCTCTTCAAATGGACTAACTGCAGCAGCAGTTAGCCCATTTGACAGTGGCTTAAGCCACTGACACTGCTAAAACACCCTGAACAGCACATTCTCTTCCCTCTCCATCTTCTCTGACAGTAGCTTAGCTGCTGTTTAAAATGAAATAAAAACTTAATTAACCCTCATTCCCTAAATTCCTACTAAAACCTAATTATACATACTTAATTTCACACTGTAAATATACATATCCATACTATTATAACTATAATATACAGCCTGATTATGTACGTAGACATACATAGATATACTGTAAATACTGTATAAACTTGTACATAAATCTATATACATATGTAATCTATGTAAATATATGTATAAATACTGAACTATTATGTATGTATTTACTGATTTATGTATATGTATATATACAGATTCATATTTACATATTTAGTAGCTATATTATAGAATAAATTAGCTAAATTAATAATTTAGAGCTATAATTAAGTAAATAAATCTATAGACTTAGGTTAACATATATAGTAAGTAATTTAAGTTAGTTAAAGTACAATTATACCTAGTATAGCTTACTGTAACTTAGTTTTATTTAAAACACCCAGAACAGCTAGTTTAACTTAAATAAAATAGAAATAAATTCGTAAATATACAATAAAAATATGTATAAAATACTTAAGTATGTAAATTCAATCTGTATAAGGTCAATTAGACCATTTACTAACTATTTTATAAGTAATTAACTATTTAATCACCTAAATCAACCTGTACAATCAGCCTAGTTTAGCGAATTTATTTGTATAGTAAACATATTTAAAATTCAAAATTAATTAATCAATTATGTAGTATTATGTAAATACTTTATTAACCATATTTTATTTTATTTTATTTCATAATTTATGGCCCCCAAATCAAGGGCCAAAAGCACGAACAGACGCAGCTGCGCCTGATTTCCAGCGCACGATGTGGCGCTGGAATAGCACCACATCGTGTGCTGCAAGTCAAGCGCAGCCACATAAATATAATTTGTGTTGCCGTTAGGTCAGTCGTCACGGGCGCCGGGCGCCCGAAGCACTGCCTTTGAACATATGACCCGATTACCCATTGAGCTCTGGTCTGAGTACTCTGTCTGATTTGCGATTAGTATGTGACGTGTGTGTGTGGCCGGGGGCCCGAGCGTGTGCGAGCATATGGCGTTGGGCTGAGGCCTGGCGCTGAGATTAAAGACATAATTAAGCCACCTAATCTGAGATTAGGGCGCGCTTAGTAGAGGTCTGGTCCCACCCTTAGGGTGCTGTGTATCCCTCGAAAAGCGTGCCCGCAAACTAAACACGTTTTAAACTAATGATATTAGCCTAATCCCCTCCCCACCGCAGCCTCTGAAATATGCTAAGACAGAAGAGTTAACCAAGAGAAGAACAAAGAGTTAACACGAGAGAAAAAAAAAGAAAAGAGTACAAGAACAACAGAGAAAAGAACAAGAGTAATAAAAAGAGAAAGAAGAAGATGAATACTTAGAAGAAAACAGAAATATGAACACAAGAAGAACAGGAGTTAAGAATATAAAGAACAGAGACTTAATGAAGAAAGAAAGAGAAACAAAGAAAAAGAATAAGTAGTATACATACGTATAAGTAAATCTATATAATTACTAACAGAATAAAGTGACACTATAAACGTCGCTAAAGATCTCAGTTTTGCCTCTTTAGGTTGTATATAGTGTTTTCTGAGATTTAGCGACGCTTATATCTGTCACTGAAACTGCTGTATATGTTACTATACATAACAGACTAATAAGTTAAATTTCTACACCATTGCATTCTAATGTATTATATACTATTATGATAGTACTAATAGGATAACTTGTAAATACATAGTTTAGAGTATAATAATAGATTGTTTGATGCTTGTTCATAGTTAGTATTTTTTGCAAGCATTTCTTAGTAATTAGGTAAATAAAACACACATTCATTCATTCTTTAATAAAATGTAAAGTTTTTTTTTTTTTGAATAAGAAGACAATTTTGAGATAATCAAAGAGTGACCGAATTAAATTCAATAAATTGCCTCCCAGTGAACGACCTGAAACAAAACCAGTAAAAATTAGATAAATAAGCAAATGATAATAATGGTTGTAATGACTGGAACTCACCCATACTCACCACTATACGACATCCTTAATGTTATATTATACACCCTGTACTACAACGACATAATCAACAATTATTACCAACAAACATTAACAACCATTTTTTCAACCACCATTATTTTGGCGCCGCTGCCGGGGAGGCAACGCTCTTTGCACCAAAATTTTCTTTTCATTCTTTTGTATATAGAAATTCTTCATTCATTCATTATAATTGCTTTTATTTTCCATTGAATTAATTGTGTATACATTCCTTTATTCTTTTACTAATCATTTGTTTTTTCCACAGCACTTGAGGAGGAGTGTCGTCTTCCTGGTGGAGTCGCTGCGCTCCAGATCCATCTTCCTGGTGGAGTTTTGTCTCGAAGTCGCTGTAGGATTTTAGTATTAGTTTTAGTATAGATAGTTTTAGGTTTATTGATTAGGAGCAATTGTTAGTCATAAGTTGTGAGAGCTTGTTCTCACACAATTTTTGTAATAATTCTGGACTATCTGGACTTTATTTCTTTATCTTCTTAATTTCTTTCCTTACTTTTGAATTGCATATAAAATTTTTCAGAAAAAATCAAAAAGACCTCATACTTATCTAGCAGCAGCATAACCTCAGGCATCCATTTTTAGGATTGCATTTCATTCCTGCTAGATTTTAATTCAAGTCAAATCTGCATTAGAAGATTGCTGGAGTCAGGTACGCATTTCTTACCTAACTCTAACTCCTGCCATATTTGCATTTGACTTAAAATTAAAGAAGACCACTACTTGTTCTGAATTTAGTAAAAAAGTGAAACGAGCAGCATAGAAAACACATTTTAATCACTTCAATTAAATCAAAAAGGAGATAGCAAAATTGGGTGAAACCATGTTTGAGATTTTAATCGCCTTGTGTTGAATGTTATCGTGCACACAGCACGATCACTTAAGGCCACAATACACGGGTTTCTACCTCATCTTTCTGCAACCACAGGATCTGGATCCGCACGCTCAGTCTAATCCAGATTCCCAGTGGATTCTAGAGGTCTGCACTTCGCTAGGTTTATCTTAGGATACGTACAATTGCTTGAAATAATTGTTTGCGTAGCAGCCTCTAGGAAAAATTTTCTCCGATTCATTTCGATTGATTGGTCTTCTTGAATTGAGATTTTATTGGGATTCTTCTGTTTTATTGTGAACGTTAAAATTTTTTTTTTCCCATTGAGTTGGATCGAATTAGAGTAAACGGGATTTCAAAAAAAAAAAAAAAAAAAAAATCAACTCAATGGAAGGTAGGAGATCCCAAAACCCAGAACTTGTACTCCCCTTGGGTACTGCTACCCAAGCTACTGCATCATCTTCTTTGCCTTCCACTTCTAATCCCTTACCTCCTGAGTCTCAAAATACTTTCCACAATCCCCCTCGCCAAGAGGATGATCTTGATTCTTCACACTTTGAGGATTTTGAAGAACTTCCTCCAGACTTAGTTGCACATCCTCTACCACAGCAACCACCTATCCCTAGGTTCCAACCTCCACCTTATCCTAATCATCCTAATCTACCCCCGGAGAGAGGACCTATGCCTCATCTTCAGCACCTTTTCGATACACAACTACAAATGAATACCTTAACCCAACAGGTGCAACAGCTTGCTCAAGCTGTAAATCTATTAGCTAACCCCCAACCACAACCACTTCAACCTAGAAATCCTCAGGCACCACCCCAACCCCGTAGACCTCAACTACGAGATGATTATAATCCCGCAGTTGCCCAACCAATGCCTGTGGTACGTTATCCCAATGGGGGTCATGCTGCTGAACTGAAGCCGAACATTATAGCACTCATTCCTCACTTCCATGGACTTTCTTCTGAGGACCCTTTTCAGCATTTAGAGGAGCTGAAGAATCTTGCCCAAACTTTGGGTCCGCAAGGACATGATCAGCACACGCTTTTGATGAAAATGTTCTCCTTTTCATTAAAAGATAAGGCAGCCTTTTGGTTTAGAACACTTGCACGGACTACACCTATAGATTCCTGGGCTTCTTTAGAACACGAGTTCTTAAAGAAGTACTTTCCTGTAGGCCGCACTAATGCCTTAAGGCGTGCCATCACCACCTTCACCCAGAATTTAGGAGAACCTATGCACGAGGCTTGGGAGAGATTCCATGAGCTTTTGAGAAAATGTCCCCACCATGGTGTCCCACGCTGGCAACAGGTTCAGATCTTCTACCATGGGCTCCATGATGACACACGGAATTTTGTAGATGCCGCTTGTGGAGGCAATTTCCTGTGTCGGGACGAGGACTCAGCCTTTGAGCTCTTTGAAGGCATGGCCGAAAACTCTATTAACAATGCTTCAATGAGCGTGTTTAATAGAAAGTCCTCACATTCCCACTCACACACGGGGGTACATGAAGCCCAATCCAGTAGCAAAGACTTAGAGATAGTGGCTAGTCAACTGGATAAAGTGGGCTTAATCGAGAAGAAAGTAGATGAAGTATGGAAATTTCTCTCAAAACACCCATCTTCTTCTTCTCAGTCACCAGCACAAAACACTTCTTCTCAGTTTCCCACAGGGAGGGAAACTGTGAATAACCTTTCTGTGACACAAACTGCATTACCGGATTTTCCATTTCCATATCCTTCACCGGTTGGAGGAACCTTTGTTCCTCCCTTCACTGACTTCCCTGCACCTTCTGGAGCTTCGGAGGAGCTTCATGCCATTCACAATGATCCTTTCACACAAACCTATAACCCTGGATGGCGTAATCATCCAAATTTCTCGTGGTCGGGAAATTCACAAAGACCTCCTTTTCAACAACCTTCTGCACCACCATTACACAACCCGATCCGAGCACCACCTCCACAATCACACGGATATCCACCGCGTACCTACCAGCAACCCCAACCCAGGCCCACCCAATACTCTCAATCTGGGCCTACACGAGATGGCCAGTTGGGGTCTATCATGAAAGCTCTTGCTGATATGCAACAATAGAATATTGCTATGCAGCAGAGACAGGACGCGGCCTTAGCTGAGATGAGAGCCCAGCTATCACACTTGACGGAGTCCCGTCAACCACATTCACTCCCATCCCAAGCACAACCCAACCCTAGGAACATACCTGCTCAAAGGTATGTCCAACCTAGACCAACACTGCAAAACCAAACACATGACATTTCACAACCAGTGCATAACACTGAATCAACATGATCTTGAGATTATTTGATAATGGAGCCGTTGAGATCACTGAACTTGACAAATCTGAACCCTTTATTGTTAATGGACAAAGACTGAAACCTTTCATTGAGCCGCATGATCTCAGACTTGTCAATTCCACCATTTCGCTCCTACATTTTGAGCTACCAACTAAGTTTTCGCCTAGCTGAAGGCGTTAAACTTAGCAAACACCTACCCTTGTATATAGCTGTTTTACACCTTTCTTACTCTTGCCTTTATTTGCATATAGTGTCTACCCTTGCATTCTGAGCATACATTCATTGACACACATGTCATGCATTTCACTTCCTAGCCTGACTGTTCACTCTGATCCTAGATCAGACTTAAAATCGTCCGCACAGAGATTGTATCTCCTCATTCCGACTTTCTTCCATCACCCAGTCTAGGATAGTGAAAAGCAGAGCATGCATTTGCATCCACCCTTTCATTCAATGAGGACATTGAAACATTTAAGCATGGGGGGGTGTAAATGGTAAACCATTTAAACCAAAATGCAATTGTAGACACAACTATAGTACATATAGTATTATCAAAAAATTATATACTTCAAAAAAATTAAAAAATTTTGAATTTTTTTTTTTTTTTTTGAAAAAAAATTACAAAGCTAAAAATACAAAAAAAAAAAATATATATAACAAATCAAAAATCCCAAAAATACAATAAGGGACATGTACTTCATCATCAAAGGAGGATTTCATTTCAAGAGAGGAGGGAGAAAAAGAAAAAAGAAAAGATAAGTGATCTTATAGCTGAAAACAAAAAAATAGAATAAGTGTCTATGGACATTCAACCGTTACTGGTTTGACCTGCCGGGCCATAGGAGCTTGATACAAGCTTAGGCTTAATACACTTCGAGCCTTGACAAGATAGACCACAGTCTCTCCTAACTTTAGGACAATTCTTGTACCTGAGTCACCAGTACAGGATTCGTTGGTTTGCTTTGACTTAGGAGTCTAAGTAACCTTGGCTTACACTACTCAATGTCAAGAAAGACCACTTGAACCTAAACCTCAACCCTTGTGTTCATTAGGGAAGGTGGAGTCCTTACCTATGCGTGCAGGTAGACTCTTTGTCCTAATCTTTAGTCTTGTGTCTAGGAGAAGCTCTTTCCACAAAAGAAATCCACCCACCAAATACAGTGCGCTCTACCAAATAAGTTTTGGAGACATACTGTTCAAAAAAAAAAAAAAAAAAAAAAAAAAGTTAAGTATGTTCTCCAAAAAGTCTGAAAAACAACTTTTCCACCAAAAAAATCTTCTCTGAGCCACAAATACAATAAGGGTTGGGATTGAATACCATCAATTTTTTAGAGTCATCCGAAAACATGAGCTGAAGTTAGGACCAACCTGGACTTAAAAAGAAGTGAAACCCCGGGATTGAGCTTTAGAATTCACCTGGTTAGTCCTGACTTATCACAAAGCACAGCCATAACTTCGTAGTATTCTGAGTCTCTGTAAAACCTCCTGAGTCCTGGAATTCGACTTAAGGTTTAAATATCAAGAGTCCTTGTTGGTTGAGAAATGGTCTATGTCATTTAAGCCTCGAGTTCTGGTAGGTTATCCTCAGTAACCAGGTTCTCACAATGTCCAAAAACACAGTTGGTATTGGAAAATGTTTCAGCTTAAAGATCATCATCATAAACACTTAAAAATTTTTGAAAGAAGAAAAAGATATCTCTACACACTTACCTTGTTGATACTTAAATTTCCTTACACTTCAATAGATTGTTTGCTAAGGGACTAGCAAAACGTAAGCATGGGGTTATGATGAGTGGCTACTCATCATGGCTAAAAGGCTGAAATTAAGCTAGACACTAAGCAAAACAATATCAAATTAACATATAAAAAGGGTTAAGTGTGGGAATTAAAGAAAAGACCTAAAACTTTTAATGTGTGTTAAAATCTCCTAATTAGGTCACAAAAATGAGATATTCTGAAAACTAAAGAACAAATGATGATCCATGCATAAATTGAACACATAAACAAGTTTGAAAAGCCAAATCAGAAGTAAAATCAATGTCGTAAATGTTCAATTAAGCACATGTAAAAATTTGAAAGCAATTGGACATCATTTAGGCTTAGAAATAAATAGATTACAATTAGGTCCTTCATGCATTACATTTCTAACCCTTCAAAACTCCTTTTTGGACCTATTTGCAAGCCGTAGGGACCCTTTTGTAAGACTGCAGGGCCCTTCCAGCTGCTATTCTTCTCGCTTATGGGCCTGCATGCAAATGTTCTACCCCTTCTTCTAAGGGGTCCGTCTGCAAATTTCCCCTTTATTTCAACGAGAAGCTGAGTTCTTCACGCGCACTGTAGCGCGCGAAGAACACAGCCATTCTCGACCGTCCATCACACTTTTGATCTCGATCTGCGGCTGGATTCAAATGGAACCTTCGCGCGATTCGGTGCGTGCGTTCACCTCTCTTCCCAGATCTCATCTGACGGTCAGATTTCTCTCTTGACTCGCCGCGCGCTCTACCCATCTCATCCTCACCGCCGGCCTGATTCTGATTAACCTCACCCTTGCGGTGATCTCAGTCACTGAGCTGCTATTTAAGCACCTCAGTGGTGTCGCGCGCAGGGGATCGCTCCCTCCTACATCTCTTAGCGATCAATTCTTCCACTCCAGTCTCTCCTCCTCATCTAGACCCTGATTTCACAGCCACCGGCTGTGGAATCATCGCCTGCTCTCGACCCTCCTCGTCGCTAAGGACCTCGTAGCACCTGAGGACGACCCTGGAGTCTCACTAGCAGACTCTTCCCTCCGCTGGAGTCACCCTCCTCCTTTCTTCCTCCTTAGCTGCCGGCTAAGGACCCATAGGTCCCATTCTTCCTTTTAGTTTAGTTTCTAATTCTGCACAAGTAGTGTTAGATTTAGTTTACAGTAGTTTAGAATAGATTTAGTTTTAATTGTTAGTGTTTAATGTTAGCTGTAGTTAGATTAGTCTTAGGAGTAGAATTAGTATTAGATCCCCTCCCTCACCTCCTCTGATCAGTCCAGATCAGAGGGGAAGAATCATCTGTTCACTATTCAATTTATCTCCCTCTTCATGTTTTGTTTTTCCCATCATCCAGATTCTGATTCTTGTTTTTTTTTTTTCCTTTTAACGACGAATTTTTCACCAATCACCCACACATCCGGACCCAATTCCAGATCTGATGGTGTACTGCCTCAGATCTGAAATTGGCGTCACAAGCACCATTTGGGGCTTCTCACTCACCCCATTTGTGTTCACAAAAGCCCCTTTTATTTTAGATTGATTGCCTCAGTTTGTCAGATTCACTTTAACATGGGTTTTGAAGAGATTTTGCTTTCTGAAATGTCTTGACAGATCTGACAAATTGAAGGGATTTTGGTTTTCCTTGAGGGCAAGGATTCTGAGAAGTTCTCTGGTGACAGAGAACAAATCAGAAGAGCCTTTCATGAATTTGCTTTTGCCTTGATCTGAATGCATTCGCTAGCTTTTATAAATTCCTTTAATGCATTCTTTTTCTGATTTGTCATTTCAGAACTGCCATACACCACCTGTTTGATAATTATTTTTGTATGGTGATTCTCTAACCTAAGGAGTTTTCCATACTCCTTAAGGTTGCAAGAAACTGGGATTGTATGTTTTTGGTTTTAATTGATTGAGTTAAGTCTTCCTTCATGCTGTCTATGGCATTAGGAAGACTAACTCAATGCCATTTGTGTTTTGATCTGAAATGATGCTTTTGATAAGGGCTTTTCCTTGTGGGTATTTGAACTGAATTCTTATGTGATTTTCGTGAGATTTATACCCTTATCAGATTTGGATTTCAACTCTTTAATTTTTAGTTTGTTCTGAATTTTCTCTTATTCCCAGTTATACAGTAAAATGCTGCAAATTGCAGCTACATTCCCCTCTTCTCTAAATTCTCCTCTTCTCTAAATTCCCCTATCATCTGTGAATACTTTCCCCCTCTTCAAATGGACTAACTGCAGCAGCAGTTAGCCCATTTGACAGTGGCTTAAGCCACTGACACTGCTAAAACACCCTGAACAGCACATTCTCTTCCCTCTCCATCTTCTCTGACAGTAGCTTAGCTGCTGTTTAAAATGAAATAAAAACTTAATTAACCCTCATTCCCTAAATTCCTACTAAAACCTAATTATACATACTTAATTTCACACTGTAAATATACATATCCATACTATTATAACTATAATATACAGCCTGATTATGTACGTAGACATACATAGATATACTGTAAATACTGTATAAACTTGTACATAAATCTATATACATATGTAATCTATGTAAATATATGTATAAATACTGAACTATTATGTATGTATTTACTGATTTATGTATATGTATATATACAGATTCATATTTACATATTTAGTAGCTATATTATAGAATAAATTAGCTAAATTAATAATTTAGAGCTATAATTAAGTAAATAAATCTATAGACTTAGGTTAACATATATAGTAAGTAATTTAAGTTAGTTAAAGTACAATTATACCTAGTATAGCTTACTGTAACTTAGTTTTATTTAAAACACCCAGAACAGCTAGTTTAACTTAAATAAAATAGAAATAAATTCGTAAATATACAATAAAAATATGTATAAAATACTTAAGTATGTAAATTCAATCTGTATAAGGTCAATTAGACCATTTACTAACTATTTTATAAGTAATTAACTATTTAATCACCTAAATCAACCTGTACAATCAGCCTAGTTTAGCGAATTTATTTGTATAGTAAACATATTTAAAATTCAAAATTAATTAATCAATTATGTAGTATTATGTAAATACTTTATTAACCATATTTTATTTTATTTTATTTCATAATTTATGGCCCCCAAATCAAGGGCCAAAAGCACGAACAGACGCAGCTGCGCCTGATTTCCAACGCACGATGTGGCGCTGGAATAGCACCACATCGTGTGCTGCAAGTCAAGCGCAGCCACATAAATATAATTTGTGTTGCCGTTAGGTCAGTCGTCACGGGCGCCGGGCGCCCGAAGCACTGCCTTTGAACATATGACCCGATTACCCATTGAGCTCTGGTCTGAGTACTCTGTCTGATTTGCGATTAGTATGTGACGTGTGTGTGTGGCCGGGGGCCCGAGCGTGTGCGAGCATATGGCGTTGGGCTGAGGCCTGGCGCTGAGATTAAAGACATAATTAAGCCACCTAATCTGAGATTAGGGCGCGCTTAGTAGAGGTCTGGTCCCACCCTTAGGGTGCTGTGTATCCCTCGAAAAGCGTGCCCGCAAACTAAACACGTTTTAAACTAATGATATTAGCCTAATCCCCTCCCCACCACAGCCTCTGAAATATGCTAAGACAGAAGAGTTAACCAAGAGAAGAACAAAGAGTTAACACGAGAGAAAAAAAAAGAAAAGAGTACAAGAACAACAGAGAAAAGAACAAGAGTAATAAAAAGAGAAAGAAGAAGATGAATACTTAGAAGAAAACAGAAATATGAACACAAGAAGAACAGGAGTTAAGAATATAAAGAACAGAGACTTAATGAAGAAAGAAAGAGAAACAAAGAAAAAGAATAAGTAGTATACATACGTATAAGTAAATCTATATAATTACTAACAGAATAAAGTGACACTATAAACGTCGCTAAAGATCTCAGTTTTGCCTCTTTAGGTTGTATATAGTGTTTTCTGAGATTTAGCGACGCTTATATCTGTCACTGAAACTGCTGTATATGTTACTATACATAACAGACTAATAAGTTAAATTTCTACACCATTGCATTCTAATGTATTATATACTATTATGATAGTACTAATAGGATAACTTGTAAATACATAGTTTAGAGTATAATAATAGATTGTTTGATGCTTGTTCATAGTTAGTATTTTTTGCAAGCATTTCTTAGTAATTAGGTAAATAAAACACACATTCATTCATTCTTTAATAAAATGTAAAGTTTTTTTTTTTTTTGAATAAGAAGACAATTTTGAGATAATCAAAGAGTGACCGAATTAAATTCAATAAATTGCCTCCCAGTGAACGACCTGGAACAAAACCAGTAAAAATTAGATAAATAAGCAAATGATAATAATGGTTGTAATGACTGGAACTCACCCATACTCACCACTATACGACATCCTTAATGTTATATTATACACCCTGTACTACAACGACATAATCAACAATTATTACCAACAAACATTAACAACCATTTTTTCAACCACCAGTGCTCCAGGCATAAGAGTTCCAGACGATGCATGTTGAGTGCACGAATGCATCTAGCTAGAGAGCAAGCTCTGTGAGGAGTCTTGTTGCCCCAATTGAGTGAAGGTCTCCTGCAAGTGCACAAGCCGATGCGGGTGGGACTTTAGTCCCACCTCGGAAACGCTCAACGTAGGTAAGTGGTATTTATTGAATTTGTGTTTTAAGCTCTTTGCCTCCAGTACACAGGGTGAGGTTCCTCACCCACGTACTCACACCTCGTCTGCGACCTATCCCTGCGAATCTGGCTGACCGACCTAATTATCCCTCACACTCCTTGCGCACTACACCACGCCGGTGTGCCTGGACCCAGGCATGCAAAACCCGACTCGATTACCCGGCTCTGGGAGAGCGTACCTAAGAGAGAAATAGAGAGAGAGAGACGTGGGGAAGGCTAGGGGTAGGTTTTGCTTCATTGTGTGTAGGGAAGAAGAAGAGAAGAAGGAAGAGGAAGGCACAGCTGAAGCTAAGGCAAGGTGAAGCTAAGGCCAAGCAGGGAAGGAAGGAGTTAGCCACAACAAAAGAGGAAGGAAGGAAGAAAGGAAAGAAGCAGAAGAAAGAGAAAGCAAAGAGGGTGCGGCAAAGAAGAGAAGTTAGAAGAGAAGAAGGAAAGACAAGGCAGAAGAAGAAGACAAGGAAAGAAGAAGAAGCACTATAGCAGAGGTGCAGCTAAAGAAAAGAAAGGCAAAGGCAGAAGATCCAAAGAAGAAAGAAGGAAGAAAGAAATCAAGGGCTGAGAAAGCTAAGTCAGAGAGGGAAGAAAGAGAAGAACCAAAGAGAAAAGAAAGAAGAGAAAAACAGAAAGGAGAAGGTAGAAAGAGAAGAAAGAGAGCCAAAGAAGAGAGAGAAGCATATCTTTGAAGATGTCTGATTATAGAATCAGATGTCTAATTCTTTCGTTGGCTACATTTTAATTCATAAACTCATGCACGATATTCTGAATTAGATTTTGAGTAGATTTAAGTGTTCAATTACATTGATTGAGATTAGTGAATAGATTCCATTTGCTCCCTGTGTTCAACCTCAGATACTTAGGTTTTCGAGTAATAAATTCTTATTTGTTTTTGAGGCGATTTCATCTACACTACAACGAACATCTTTTTAAAACCCTGATCTCGCCCCGTCAACTCTCCTCGTAGCAAGCCCAAGGGGGGCATGCTTGATCTCCTCCAAGGTGGATGGAATTCCACCTTCAAAAGCTCCTCCTAAGGTGGCGTGGACCACCTTTGATTCCTCCTCTAAGGGTGGTTGTGTACCACCCTTCAATCCTCCTCCTAAGGTAGGCATGTACCCTAGGTTTCCTTCCAATGCCTAGCTTCTTCCCTTGACAGGCGTGGGGTTAAGGAAGAAGAGAAGAGCAGAAGGCACCAAGGGAACAGAGTATTCCCTTAATCTTCTTCTTCTTCTTCTTCTCTTGACCTTCTATGTAGGTGGAAATATGGGTAAAAGAAATGTAGCCAAGGTTGGATTTTAATGGTGGTGGTAGGGGGTTTTTATAGGAGTAGGAGGGGGTAGGGTTGCTTATAGGATGGACAGTTATGATGGAGGTTAGATGGTGGTTATTGGATCTTAGGGCTAGGGTTGTTCTCACCAAAATGGAAGGGTACTTGGGGGTTGGCTCCCTTAGGTGGTTGCTAGGGTTAAGGGTTTGGTTAGGTGTGTTGTAGGGTGGAGATGGAGTTATGTGGTGGTGGTTATGAGATGAAGGTCTAGGGTTTGTTGGTGCCACTTGAAGAGGTATGAGTAGGTGTGGTTAGGGGAGAGTTGGTGCCAACTTTGGTGTAGTTAAAGGGGTAGGGTTGGCATGGATATAAGGGAGGGCTACGATGGCTTTTTGTGGTGGTGATTATGGGATTAAGGGTAGATATAGGTGGCACCAAGATGGAAGGGTGTGGGTGGTGTTTTGGTGCCAAAATAGTGGTGGTTTAGGGTTGGTTATGGTGGCTTAGGGTTGGTGCCACTAGTGGATTTGTAGAAGGGGTTAGGTGTAGTGTTTAGATGGGGATAGAGGGAGAGGGGTAGGGCTTGGATGGTGGTTCATGTTGATGCCAAAATGAAGGGATATCTAGGGCTTTTTGGTGCCAACAAGAAGGGGTGTCTGGGGTGGTGGTTATTGTGGGTTGGCACCAAAAAGGGTTTGGTTAGGTTAAGGTTAGTTAGGGTTAAGGTGGAGGAGTGGACGGCCATGGATTTTTAGGTGGAGCTTGAGCTTAGCTATACTAGCTAAGCTAGCTTAGCTAGTAAAGTAGAGGTGGAGGAGCTAGGGTTTCATGAAGGAGGAGCTGGGAGAGAAGATTTTGGAGCTGATGGAAGCTATGTTGGAGCTGGGTCTTCTAAGATAGCTTCAAGGGGAGCTCAACTACTGAGCTCAGCTACTTAGTTCTTATGCAAGTAGCCAAGCTTGGGTAGTTGAGCTCAGTTGAGCTAACCTCAACCTGGCGGGAGCTAGGTTGAGTTGGAACTACCTTTGATGAGAACTCTAGAACTAGCCATGCTACTAGTTGATAGTTGATAAGCTAGCTTGGAGATCAGCTGCCATGAGCTTGGTGGAGTCGGAATGAGATAGGGCAGAGCTGAGATGGACTCCTGTCAACTTAGTTGAGCTAGCTAGAGCTCCCAGTGAACTGATGGGAGCTGAGATGAGCTAGATCTGAGCTGACTTGAGTTGGGTTGAGCTGAGATGAGCTGTCTTGATCTACCATTCAGCTAAGGTGAGCTGAATGTAGCTGAATGGAGCTAACCTTTGTCCAAGGGAGTTGGTATCAAGCCATGATGAGCTGGAATTAGTTGAATCCTAGCCTGATCAAGCTTCCTCTTCATCAATTGCCTTCAAGAGTGCTAGGGTTTTAGGGATCTATCAATCTGTTTATCCCTAACACTCCAAGAAACACATTAAAAATACAATAACAAATGCAATGCATGCCTAACCTAATTTATGCCTAAATGCAACCCAAAAAGCCATTTGCGGAGCAAAATCCTAAGAGCTAGGTTTGTTTTAATGTGTAAGTGATGAGTCCATTTTAATGGACTAATATTACGCCTAAGTAACTTTAATTATGTCTTTTAGGTTTGTTAATAACTATATTAAGTTATAGAAGGTTTTCATACATCATAATTTAGGTTTACATTTATTTTATAACTTAATAGGTTGTTTTTATGTGCAGGAAAAATAATTGCAAAAAGAAGGAGGGGAAAAGGATAAATTATCCTTTTTCAAATCACCGGCGGCTGTTCTTTTCCCCATTCTCCTGGGAACCCTCAACAGCCGTCAGCCAGAGATAGTTAAGGGATTTGAAAATCCCTTAACTCTCGGAGGTGCAATAGAGAAGTTAAAAGGAAGAGGAGGGGAGCAAAGGAGAATCATCTTCATCGATGGGTCCTTCTTCCTCCCCCTGGGGGGATATCCTTCCTCTCCACTATGGAGAGAGTACATACTGTGGAGAAGGCGCACCACCTCCTCCTACCCTAGCCAAGCCACTGCGCCATCACCCTCTTAAGAGCCCGCAGGTGCAACACCAAACTGCCCTCCAGCGCCCCCTACTACAAGCAGTTCTCCAGCCCACGCGTGCACACGCGCCCCTGCAAGACACACACAGCATGCAACCGCGTGCCTTCCTGCCTTTCCAGCACCTTCACGCCTCGCCCGCTCGCCTACCTTCCAGCCACCGCTCCAGCCTGCCCTGCAGCGCAAGCACCTGCCTGCACGCCATCTCCAGCGCCCCGCATCACCTTCCGCCCACACCACAGCAGGCGCTCACGCCCTCTCCACCAAACCAGCGCCCCTTTCCCTCACCAACTGCCCCACTGCCTGCTAGCGCGCTGCATCGCTTGTCACCCTTTCATCCGCTCACGCACAAAGCCCGAGCCTCTCCTCCAGCGTGCCCCAACCTCTCAAGCAGACGCCCGCGCCCTGCAACTTCCCTCAGCAAACTTCTGCCCGCTTGCCATCTTCCAGCGTGCCCCCCCTACATCTTGCAGGCAACATGCTCCACTGCCCATCTGCAGGCGCACCAGAGCGTGCTTGCCCGTGCACCAGCGCACGCACAGCTGTAGGCACCGCAGCAGCACCGTCGCCTTTTTGCTCCAACAAACCGACGCTCCGGCCACCTCCGCGGGCCGTCGGCGGCCACCTCCAGGCACACCGTTGCATAGCTCTCGTCAAGCTGCATCTCCCAGCCAATTCTCGCGGCCAACTGTGCGTGGCCGCACACGCGAGGAGGAGAGAGGAGAGATCCTCTGTTTTCCTCTCAATTAAAATTTACATTCAATGCCATTTCCATCAATTTAATTTTATTATTATTATTATATTATGGTAGAATTGCATTCAAACACTCATAGTTCTTTATAATTGCATGGTATTGATATTAATTAGTTTAAAGATTGATTTTGGGCTTATACCCTTATCTTTTTAGGTTATTGCAAATCTACTTTCCTCCACATTTTAAGTCCGATTTGAAAAGGGATTTCGCACTATCCAAAATAACATTAAATAATTAAGTATTGATTGCATCATTGCCTCCCTGTGGACACGACCTGCTCTTCTACGAGTGGTTATTTTCATTGTTTCTGATTAGTCGATTTTTCCACCACTTAAATACTATAACGCTAAGCGAAAAGTCGTCTATCAAAATTGGCGCCGTTGCTGGGGAAGCAACAGACGCAATAGATTTACTTTATTATTTTTGAATCTTTTGAATTGCGAAATTATCTAATCATTTTGATTATTATGCAAGGAATCTGCCAAGGCGACGAGGCGTACCAGAGCAGCGACAGCAACCACGAGTTAAGCCACACGAGGAAAAGACGAAAGAGACCAAGATCCTGTTTCGTAGAGGATTCTCCGTCGTCACAATTTAATTCTGTCTTTTCACCCTTGTAGTGACTTGGGGCTAAATTTTTGGGGGTTTGTCCCCGCATTCTTTAGCTACTAGGGCTTACAATATTTTTGGTGCATGCGTGATTATATTTTCTGCTTGCTTACTTTTAAAAACCAATAAAAAATATCGAGCTACCTATTTAGAAGTTGCATGCCTTTAGGTGCACTCATTTAGGGGTGATTGAACAGCATATTAGATCTTATTATTGCATTGCAAGCATATTAGCACGAAGATTGCTGGAGACAGGTATATCTTTCTAACTTTTTCATCCAGCTTCTGTTCACGCATTTGCATTCCAATTTAAATTCAAGACCACCAAATTGTTTTAATTTACTAATTCAGTGGTCACATAACTAAAAGCGGAACTAATAATCAGATTCAACCCTAAAAGCAATTCAAATTTTGATTTGATTCTAAGGGACTTGTCTGCGATTTCAAAAGAAATTACAAAGATTTGTGGTGTGTTGCACACTTTTGACACTGAGCACGCACATTAGGCACCGCACTAAGACTCGATCCCTTAAGGATATAGGCACCGATCTCTTTATCGGTGCAGACCCTCCTATTGTGCTTTGTGGTAGTGCTGATACTATCTTTTAATCAAGTGTTTTGATACTCCACGGAGGGGGACACCCCTTAAAGGAACAAAAGGGTAGTTAAGGGGCACCGCATACGCATCGCCTCAAAGGAAGGGTTCGCCTTACTTGCATCCTTTTGTTCATCCTTGGAGTAACTTCTCCCTTGATCACCTGGGAGTATCATCCAAGCAAAGTATAGGTCCTAGGGCACTCAAAGGTTGAATCAAGGCACGTAATTGCAATGAAAAACTTGTTTGGCCATTTATTTTAACTAATTCAACATTCACAATAAAGAAGGTTAAGATTTCAAGTCCACACCCCTCTTATACCACTTACATGGGAACGGAGGGATAAGTCTTGATCTTTTGACTTATCTTTGGAGTGGAGGTTTGGCTTAATCAATAAAAAAAAAAAAATTCTGAATTGTGTTTTGTATGCTTGGTAGACGCTCTCTTGAGGGTATTCTAGTGTTTGATCCTGAGCCCGAGAGAATTCTTAGGAGAGCTCACCTAGGAGAAGAAAGAGAAGAAATGGCTGAGCAAGGTGCAAATCAACAAAGGACCCTAAGGGACTATTTTATTCCTACCAACCAACCTGTACAAGCACTAAGATGACCAACAGGGGATAATCCGTATGAGATCAAGAGCAGTACCATATCTTTATTGCCCTCTTTTTATGGTACTACTAGGGAGGCCCCTACTGACATTTGGAGGAATTCACCAAGGTCTGTTCCATGGTGAAGCTCCAGGGCTTTACTGATGAAGCCCTAATGAGGACTCTATTTCCTTTCTCCCTAAAGGATAAGGCCAAGCACTGGTATCATACCCTCGATGCAAGGGTAAATGATTAGGCTACCCTTAAGGGAGAATTTTTAAAAAAGTATTTTCCTAAGAGTAAAACCAACCATTACAGAAGAGAGATTATGGGTTTTACTCAACAGGAAGGGGAGCAATTTCATGAGACTTTGGAGCGCTTTAATGACCTTCTTAGGTTATGCCACCACCATCAAGTTCCAAGATGGTAGTTGGTCGAAAGGTTCTAGAACGGATTATCTGAAAGGCATAGGCAAACCATTGATGGAGCTTGTGCAGGAACCATCATGACCAGAACTGAGGATGAAGCTTGAGCATTATTTGAAACTTTAAGCGACAACTCCATACATTTGTCCTCTGCATGTCAAGAAAGAAAACCATCAATCTTGCAGAGGAAGATAGAGGCCCATGAAGCTGGGGCTTCTCAGGATTTGGCTTATTAGATTCAATTATTGAATAAAAACTTTGATAGGCTTTTAGCAAACCCCGGCATGAACCTGCAAGCAGCCTCTATTTTTCAGGCTTCAAGAGAATGCTCCATTTGCCAAAGCACAACGCACGCCACTGCGGAGTGCCATCAGGCAACCCAATTCCCTGAATTGATTCAGGCTGACTTGAACGTGGCCCAAGGTTTCCACCCCCCTCGCAATAACCCTTACTCCAACACTTATAATCCAGGGTGGTGGAACCATCCAAACTTCTCTTGGAAGCAAGCTGATGCTTCTAACTAAGGGAATACAAGACCCTTACCTCCCCAACCCACATACCAACCTTCTTATGAAAACCCTCTTCCAAATAAGCCCTCTGAGATGGATGAACTGAAGGCCATGATGAAAGCGATGCAAAAGCATCAGAATATGGTTATCCAATCTCAGAATAAGATGATTATTGATATGCAATCCCAAATTGGTCATCTTACTGAGACAGTTAGCCAACGTGATCTAGGGAAGCTGCCTAGCTCTTCTGAGGAGAACCCTAAGGGCAAGGGGGTTGTATTCAGGGAGCACGCCCAAGCAATGATCGTGTTGAGGAGTGGAAAAAAGATTGACAAGCCTGATAACACTCCTATGGTTACATCTCAGAATTCCCCTTCCACATTTGACCTAACTTCCATCTCACCCGAGGAAGAGCCACACCACTCTCCCTCACAAAAAATCACCCACAATGAGGATGTCGTCCTTCCACCACCCCTTTCCCGCCATGACGACCCTCTCCTCAGAAGCCAAGGGTGCCCTATCCTGAGCGCCTATCTACCCTTGGGGAATCTTCTGTTGGCTCGTCTGGAGCCAAAGATAGGACGGAAGAGATTATGGATACTTTTAGGCAAGACCAGATTAACTTGCCTCTGTTGGAAGCGATTAAACAGATTCTGTCCTATGCCAAGTTTCTAAAGGACCTATGCACCTAGAAGAGCCGATCAAGGAAACAGGTCCAAACCAAGGTCATCCTACCTGACCACGTTAGCTCGGTTCTTCAGCATGGAACACCCCCCAAAATGAAAGAACCAGGGGCCCCGTATATTTCATTGGTTATAGGTAACCAACACATTGACGAGGCTCTGCTCGATCTGGGTGCGGGCGTAAACATTCTACCGAGCTCTGTCTACAACCTTTTGGGAGGAGGAAAGCTGAAGCCTAGTCCAGTAATCCTCCAGGTTGCAGACAGATCACTTAAGACACCACGGGGATTGTTGGAAGATGTCCTTGTGAGAGTGGAGGATTTCTTCTTCACCGTTGACTTTCTGGTACTTGATACTGATCCATCTAATAAACCCACAAAGCCATCCATTATTCTGGGATGCCCCTTTTTGGCCACAGCCAATGCCTCTATAAATTGTAGATCCGAGGCACTTAAAATGGGCTTTGGGAACAAGAAGATTCGGTTGAATGTTTTTGATACTTACAAGCAACACGGATTTGAAGATTGTTCTCAGATTGAGGTCGTTGATGAAATAATTGAAGAGACTACTCCAGCACTCTTATGTAGAGATCCCCTTCAGAAGGTCTTATCTCAGGACCATCCCTCGATTATTAAAGAAACTGAAAGGAAATGCCCGAACTAGAAGAGTTGCTAGGGATACACACTGAGTCTCTGTCCCCACCCTGGACTGTGAAGGTAGATCCGTTTCCTGAGGCGGGGACATCTCAACTAAAACCCTCAATCCAAAAGGTTCCTAAATTGGAGTTGAAACCCCTCCCGAGCACATTGAAATATGCTTTCCTTGGCCCTAATAACACGCTCCCCATTATTATCTCGTCTGCATTATCTGAATTGCAGGAGGGAGCTTTGGTTGAGTGTTTACAAAGGCACAAGGAAGCAATTGCCTGGATAATTGCTGATATTAAAGGTGTTGATCCCTCTCTTTGCATGCATCATATACACACGGACGAGTCCGTGAAGCCTTTTCGAGACATCCAGAGAAGGCTCAATCCAAATATGCGGGAGGTTGTTAAAAAGGAGATTCTGAAATGGCTGGATGCAGGGATTATCTATCCCATTTCAGATAGTAAATGGGTCAGTCCGATTCACGTAGTTCTGAAAAAGGCAGGAATCACTGTGGAGGAGAATGACCAAGGAGAACTGGTAACCACTAGACCCTCAACTGGTTGGAGGGTCTGCATTGATTACCGTCGTTTAAACATGGCTACCCAGAAAGACCATTTCCCCTTACCGTTTATCGATCAAATTTTGGAACGATTGGCAGGGAACAGGTACTTTTGTTTTCTTGACGGGTACTCTGGGTACAATCAGATAGCCATTTTTCCGGATGATCAGGAGTGTACCACCTTCACAAGTCCTTATGGCACTTTTGCGTTCTGCCGGATGCCATTCGGGTTATGTAACGCTCCTGCCACTTTCCAACGTTGTATGATGGCTATCTTTTCTGATATGATCGACGAGTTCATTGAAATTTTCATGGATGACTTCTCCATTTATGGCTCGTCGTTTGACCTATGCCTTTCACACCTTGATAAAGTCTTAACCCGTTGCGAAGAGGCAAAACTGGTGCTTAGCTGGGAGAAAAGCCACTTTATGGTTCAGCAGGGCATTGTGTTAGGGCATGCAGTTTCTGAGAGAGGATTAGAGGTGGACACCACAAAAATCGATTCCATCTCTAAGCTTCCATTGCCCGCCAATGTTCGTTATGTTAGATCTTTCCTTGGCCATGCTGGATTTTATAGGCGCTTCATTAGAGACTTCAGTAAAATCTCTAAGCCACACTATGACCTGTTAGCGAAGGATGTCTCCTTCGATTTTGATGATAGATGTGGCGAGGCTTTCCAAGCATTGAAGAAAGCCCTCATTACCACATCGATTCTCCAAGCACCAGATTGGACCCTCCCATTTGAGCTTATATGCGATGCTTCTGATTTTGCAGTGGGAGCGGTCTTAGGTCAAAGGGTTGATGGCAAACCTCATGTGCTGCATTATGCCAGCAAGACCCTTACGGATCCTCAGCAAAACTACACGGTCACGGAAAAGGAATTACTTGCTGTAGTATTTGCTTTGGAAAAGTTTTGGTCTTATCTTTTGGGATCCAAGGTTGTGGTGTTCACTGATCATTTAGCCCTTAAGCATCTTCTGGCTAAAAAGGACACCAAACCTCGCCTAATTCGTTGGATTCTGCTACTCCAAGAATTTGACATGGAAATTAAAGACAAGAAAGGAGTTGAGAATGTGGTAGCAGACCATTTGTCTAGGATCCCTATTGAGGCATCAAACCCTGCTGGCGGTATTCAAGAGACTTTCCCTGATGAGTCTCTAATAACCGTGGAAACTAAAACTCCTTGGTTCGCTGACATAGTGAACTATCTAGTCACAAGCATCACTCCTAGTACTTGGGACAAGTAGAAGTGAGACAGGTTTATTGCCAATGCTAAATTTTATCACTGGGAGGAACCCAAGCCTTTTAGAATAGGCTCTGACAGTTGTTTCGCCGTTGCGTCCCTGATGAGGAACAAAGAAGTGTTCTGAGTTTCTGCCATGACCTCCACTGTGGGGGACATTTTAGTGGGAAGAAGATTGCTCATAAGGTTCTTCAGTCTGGTTTTTGGTGGCCCACATTATTCCGAGATGCACATACGTATGTGGGCGCATGTCTACATTGCCAGCAGACTGGAACCATTGGAAAAAGGGATGAGATGCCCCAACAACCTATCCTCCCTGTTGAAATCTTTGATATTTGGGGCATTGACTTCATGGGTCCCTTTCCTGTGTCCTTCGGATATGAATACATCCTTGTGGCTGTTGATTATGTATCAAAATGGATAGAAGCCATCCCCATGCGAACCAATGACCATTCTGTGGTCTTGGGCTATGTTAAGGCTAATATCATTTCTCGGTATGGGTGCCCAAGGACGATCATAAGTGATGGAGGACCTCACTTTAAGAATGTACACTTCACTAGACTACTCCAAAATTTGGGAGTCAATCACGTGATAGCCACACCTTATCATCCCCAAACGAGTGGGCAAGTTGAAGTGTCTAATAGGGAGATTAAGCGAATTTTAGAAAAAATTGTCAGGCCTGATCGGAAGGATTGGTCTAAAAAACTAAATGATGCTCTTTGGGCCTACAGAACTGCATATAAGACTCCCTTGGGTATGTCTCCTTTCCGTCTTGTCTACGAAAAAGCGTGCCACCTTCCCGTTGAAATCCAACATAAAGCTTATTGGGCTATTAAAAATGTTAACTTAAATTTGGATAAAGCGGGAAAAGCACGTATGTTAGAATTAAGTGAGCTTGAGGAGCTTCGTAATGAAGCTTATGAAACTTCTCAAGCTTACAAGCAACGTACAAAAGTCTTCCATGACAAGCACATCATTAGAAAGGCTTTTGAGCCCAACCAGTGGGTTTGGATTTTCAATTCTAGACTTAAATTATTTCCTGGAAAGCTCAAGTCCCGTTGGGATGGGCCTTACGTTGTTATCAATACCTTCCCTCATGGAGCTATAGAGATCAGGAACCCTATTTCAGGTGCGAACTTTAATGTAAATGGCCAGCGACTTAAATTGTATATTACTCTTTTAGATGGCCAGGTTTTGGATGCACTACGGCTTGAGGAGCCTTAGCTCCTCCCACTCTCCTCCTCAGGTGATATTCTTCTATGTCTATATTTTTCCAATGAGGGCACTGTCAGTCTTAGGCATGGGGGGATATAACCTGAGAATGTTTGTAGTGTTTATAGCATTTATAAATATTTTCATACATATTTTTTTTAAAAAAAATTTCTTTAGTTGATTGGGTTAGTCCCTAGCAAAATACCTTTATTGGAGGTTTTTCTTCCAGAATTATTTCTTAAGTTTAGAATCTAGTACATTTATTTCACGTGCACGTAGACTTGGTAATGGATCCTTTGGGAAAACCAATAAGCATTTGTAGTCTACTGAACCTTTGGACAGTTCATAGAGAGTTAGGCATACTATCTTCTAATAAATCCACCTCATATTTGTGAGAAGTAGAGAGATTACTGGTGCGCCTAGTCTAGTGGAAGGACTCTTAAGTTCTAGATAATTAGATGATGATACTTCAGAGATAGGCGTAGTTTTCACTCTCTGTTCCTATGTGCGTACTTTGAGTGAATTCCTGAGAGTCACCAAATAAGGCAGATACACAGAGATTGAGTCTTAATAAAGCTATAACTATGGTGGAGGGTTACGACTGTCCTTCATAGAGTCCTTAGCTGAAGGAGGGTAATAATGTCAAAGGTCAGAAATATGCCTGTCCTATCCATTCCTTTCTGGTGCCGAGAATAGGCACTTCCACCAAATAAGCCACACAACTTCCTCTTGACCATCATCAGCCCTAATAATGCCTCGTAAATAAAAGTCTGTATTGTGTTGTGTTGATTGAAAAAGAATAAAAAATAAGAAAAAAAAAATATATATATAAAAAGAAGAAAAGAGAAAAGAAGTAGAAAAAGAAGAAAAAAGTTATATTACAAAAAAAAAAAAAGTCCTAGTGTATGATGTAACATTGTTTCTGAGGCAACATAACACCTATCGTGTTCCACCAAATATGACCCATACCTACCTTCTAGTATTTCTGATCGCCTGAATACTGGTTGAGAACTCTAACTTAGTTATAGAGTTATTAGGACTTTAATTGAAGTGTGGATGCCATGTGAGGCCACCAAATAGTGAGTATAATTCTGGCGAGATTCGTGATCTCAGAAAGAAAGAAAAGAGAGAGTGCCCAGGAACATCAAGAGAGCACAGTTGTGTAGCCTCTCTCAGAGTTGACTTGTCTAATAGTCTAGAGAGCTAGAGTCTGCAGTACTAGACTATATGTAGCACTAGTTGAGTGTGTGCCACCAAATACAAATCCATTCAACTTGATATCTCCTACCTAAGCCAAACACCGGGGTCAAATTACAGATTATCGTCTGCTTTATCCCCGAGGGAAGTAGTTGCCTATCTCAACAAAAATTTTTGCCAAGGGTGATGTACGAACTCCTAATGCGAATCGTCTCTTTCACTTCGATCTGTTACCTAGGCTATCAGCACTTCACATTTGTCTGGATTTCTAAAGTTTTGAAATAAGAAAAGAAGTCTTCTGATTACTTCAATTATTCATTTTTGCTAGGGACTAGCAAATCTTAGGCATGGGGGTATTTGATGAGTCCATTTTAATGGACTAATATTACGCCTAAGTAACTTTAATTATGTCTTTTAGGTTTGTTAATAACTATATTAAGTTATAGAAGGTTTGCAAGCATCATAATTGAGGTTTACATTTATTCAATAACTTAATAGGTTCTTTTTATGTGCAGGAAAAATAATTGCAAAAAGGAGGGGAAAAGGATAAATTATCCTTTTTAAAATCACCGGCGGCTGTTATTTTCCCCATTCTCTGGGGAACACTCAACAGTCGCCGGTCAGAGATAGTTAAGGGATTTGAAAATCCCTTAACTCTCGGAGGTGCAACGGAGAAGTTAAAAGGAAGAGGAGGGGAGCAAAGGAGAATCATCTTCATCGATAGGTCCTTCTTCCTCCCCCTGGGGGGATATCCTTCCTCTCCACTGTGGAGAGAGTACGCACTGTGGGGAGAGTACGCACTGTGGAGAAGGTGCACCACCTCCTCCTACCCTCGCCAAGCCACCGCGCCATCACCATCCTAAGAGCCCACAGGCGCAACACCAAACTACCCTCTAGCACCCCCCTACTGCAAGCAGTTCTCAAGCCCACGCGCGCACACACGCCCCTACAAGACACACGCATCGTACAATCGTGCGCCTTCCTACCTTTCCAGCACCTTCACGCCTCACCCGCATGCCTACCTTCCAGCCACCGCTCCAGCCTGCCCTGCAGTGCAAGCACCTGCCCGCACGCCATATCCAGCACCCCTCATCACCTTCCGCCCATGCCACAGCAGGCGCTCACGCCTTCTCCACCAAACTAGTGTGCCTCTCCCTCTGTTGCAGACGCTCACCAACTGCCCCACTGCCTGCTAGCACACCGCACTGCTTATCACCCTTTCATCCGCTCACGCACAAAGCCCGCGCCTCTCCTCCAGCGCGCCCCAACCTCTCGAGCAGATGCCCGTGCCTTGCAACTTCCCTCAGCAAGCGCCTTCCCACTCGCCATCCTCCAGTGTGCCCCCCTCCACCCTGCAGGCAGCGTGCTCCACCGCCCATCTGCACGCGCATCAGAGCGCGCATGCCCGCGCACCAGCGCACGTGCACGCACAGCTGCAAGCACCGCAGTAGCACCGCCGCCTTCTTGCTCCAACAGACTGGTGCTCCGGCCACCTCCGCCAGCCGCCGGCGGCCACCTCCAGCCGTGCTGCTGCCACCATTGCGTAGCTCTCGTCAACCTGCACCTCCTTACCGATTCTTGCGGCCAACCGTGCATGGCCGTACACGCGAGGAGGAGAGATCCTCTATTTTCCTCTCAATTAAAATTTACATTCAATGCCATTTCCACCAATTTGATTTTTTTATTATTATTATATTGTGGCAGAATTGCATTCAAACACTCATAGTTCTTTATAATTGCATGGTATTGATATTAATTAGTTTAAAGATTGATTTTGGGCTTAACTTAAGTACTAATTGTCTTTAGTACACATCATGTGAAAACTGCATGAATTTATCCTAAATTTATTGAGGATTTTTGCGAGGGAAAACTGCACCTATACCCTTATCTTTTTAGGTTATTGCAAATCTACTTTCCTCCACATTTTAAGTCTGATTTGAAAAGGGATTTCGCACTATCCGAAATAACATTAAATAATTAAGTATTGATTGCATCATTGCCTCCCTGTGGACACGACCCTCTTTTCCGCAAGTGGCTATTTTCATTATTTTTGATTAGTCAATTTTTCCACCACTTAAATACTGTAACGCTAAGCGAAAAGTCATCTATCAGTAAGAATGTTGATAAACTGACATTTATCATCATGTAATCCTATCTTAAGATATCAATGCTAGATGGGACAGGCTAGTCAGGATCAGGGGTGTTGGGAGCAGATGAACACCCATGACAGCTTAATCCATGGGATGAAATGTGTATGTCATTAGTCTCAATACTGTGTGGACTACAATCTAAAACCCCTGATAGTGAGGATGAATGTGCCATTGGGTCGCTATAGAGGAGCCCAATGTTCCCACAGAAAGCCGAATGTTCATCTTCACCGTCCTCCTCGATTATATCGTAATTGAAGTTCTTTGATGCGCTGAAAATGTCCAGTCTAAGCTTGTCATTCCCTAGGGCAATCTCCATGTACCCCAATGCACAGTCGATGTTCGCGTAGGGGGTTGCCAAGAATGGGCAACCTAGAATAATCGGTGCATCATGGAGATTAGGAGGAACCTCCATATCAAGAACAAAAAAGTTTGCTGGAAAGCAGAATCCTTGGACTTTCACGATCACATTTTCAACCACCCCCCTCAGCATTTTCACCGATTGGTCAACCAACTGTATGGTAGTCGAGGTGGGCTTTAACTCCCCGAATCGAAATCGATCAAATACTGCTATGGGAGTTAGGTTGATGGACGACCCCAAGTCAAGAAGGGCCCTATCAAAAGGGGAATCCTGCAAAAAGTAGGAAATTAGTGGTGTGCCTGGGTCCTTCTTTTGGGTGGTAAGTCGGTAAGATAACAATGCTGGCTTCCTCAGATAATACCTCCTATTGTCTAATTTTCTACTGTCACTTCGGAGTACAGTAGTCCTTGAAGAACTTAGCAACAGTAGGGATGTGATCTATTACTTCGAGGAGAGGCACTTGAATGTGAACTTCCTTGAACATAGATTTTAGGTCCTTGAAATTCCACGTATCTTTTTTCCGTACTGAATCTCATGTTAGAGCCGTGGGAAAAGGGACGGGAATCTCAAGCTCTAGGGGCTTCTTTCCTTTATCTAATGAAGATGGCTTGTGAAAGGAAGAGGGTTGTGAGCCATCTTGCAGTAGAGAGCAGGAAAAATCATTACCCGCCTGCCTAGGTAGCGGGTCCTGTGTAGTCTTTCCGCTCCTCGAAGTGACAGCTTTTGCATCAGTGTACTGTCCATGAGGTGGCAGAGGAGTGGCTAGGCTAGAATACGTGGGGTTTGATAGTAGAGGTGGCTGACGGAGCCCATAACTAGCTGGTGCGGGAGGTGCTTGCAGAATAGCATGTGCCTGCCCCTGTGGTGCTTGGAATCTAGGTGTGGCACCCTGATTCTGTACATATCTTGGGTTTAGGACAGGTTGGGAGGGCAAAGTTCCCTGTGACCTATGCTCCTGCATCATATGGTTTTGCGTGTTTTATATGCTCTAAATTTGGTCAATCATTGCCTTCATAATTTGCAGGTTGTCATGAGTAGATTTCCAAATTGTCTCTTGAAATTCCTCCTTCAGAAACTCCAAAGGGTCGGCCCTCTTTAGAGGATAGTTGGTAGCTTGGTGCAGAGGCTGATAAATAGAACAGGTTTGTTGCTGCTGAGACGGGAATGGCTGCTACCTAGGATACGTGTTCTGCATATTCCCGTATTGTCTGGTCTGGTAGTGTGGATCTTGAGGTGGTCTCAGTGAGTTACCATACCAGGAGAAATTCGGATGCTGATGCCAACCAGGGTTATATGTCATTGAGTACGGGCTATTATGCCCATATCCTTGAATAGCCCTGACATCTTCATAAGCTGATGATGTCTGAGGTGTATATTCATCAAAAGAATATGCACTCGTGTTGTCATGTGGTGCGTAACCATGATTGTACGACACCAAATCCACATTGTTCATGAGTTCCTGGTATGCAGGATCCCACAAAGATGGAGAGAAAACATCCCGAGTGAGCAGATATGTGCGAGCAGAGGGGGCTCGGGATGCTTGAGAGGAGTAAGATGGAGCAATGCTGCCAAAAGATCCAGATCTCACTCGCATTAGTTCATCGAGCTTCTTATCGAGCAGATCCACCTTATCCAGCTTTTTGGTGATAATGTCCATGTCGGCTTGGGCAGACTCGGCTTGAGCTTCGTGGACACTGACCTATTGCTGTCCAGGTCGCTGGAACTGGTTCATTGAGGTGGCATTCATCGAGTTCTCTATAAGGACGCGAACAGTTGAAATGCGTTGTTCTCGTCCTTCGTGAGGGAATTCCAACCGCTTGATGCATCGGCTAGGTACTGATTGTGTCATCTAACCCATGGTAAAACACTTGAGCGAGGTGCCATCTGGGTACACCATGGTGTGGGCACTTCCTGGGAAGATTGTGGAATCTATCCTAGGAATCATGCAGCTTCTCTCAAGGCCCTTGGGTAAAGGATGTGATCGCGAGCCTCATAGCATTTGTTCGACTAATCGGGGAGAACTTTTGGAGGAATTTGCAACGTAATTCCTCCCAGGCTCCAATTGCCCTCTCGATAATCTTGAACCAATAAGCAGCTTTATCCTTGAGAGAAAAAGGAAAAAGATTCATGAGAACAATTTCGATATCTACATTCCTAGGTCGAATCGACTCTGCAATTCGACTCAAATCTTCAATGTGCTGGAAAGGATCCTCTCGAGTTTCCATGGAAATGAGTCTAAATCAGACTTATGTTATTCAGCTTCAACTTGAATGCATCTCCGCCTGCAGGAATCCGGAATTGAGGTGATATAATTGTTGCTACCGGATCGTAGAAGTCCCACAATTGTTTTCCACGTGGTTGATGCTGCATCTGTTCAAGTGTTGTGAGAATCCTGTCGATGCTCTGCTCGTATTTCTATTCAGTTTCCTCGACCCTGGCTTCCAAATGAGCCATTGGGTCCTGATTCTCAGAGTCCTGACCAACTCGATGATTTGGATTAGCCATCTCAGCTAATCGAGTGGAAGAAGGTTGGGAAGAAAGGTCAAGCGAGAATCGTCTTTGCCGCCTTGGGTTTGGCTCCTAATGTCCAATAAGTTCAGGTCGTAACAACCTTCTTCCTTGGCTATGCAAAATAGGGGATTTATTCCCCTTGGTTGTGCTTGAAGAGGAGTGGATGGCCGGAGGCGGGAAGCTTGGAGGAAGTTCTTTGGATCGAGGGCTTCGCAGCAGTGGTGGCGGCGAGTTGAGTGGTGGCTGGAGTCGGCCGGACGGAGCTTCGGCGAAAGTGGCTGCCAACGGTGGCTGCAGTTGCTGAAGGGGCGGCTTTGCGCGCTCGTTGAGTGCTGCTGCAGGGGGTGTGCCTGCACTGCTGGTGTTGCAGGCGCGCTGGAGTTGAGTGCGTGGAGGGTTACTGGCAGGCGCGCTCTGGTGGAGACGGATGCTGCAGCAAGCGGTAGGCACAGGCGGACGGTGCGTACGCACGCGGTTGGTGTGGGTGTGAATTGGAGGTTGCTGCTGCAGACGTGTGGCAGGAAGGCATGTGTGGGCTGGGGATGGCGTTGGAGGATGGAAGGGTCGTGCGGTGTAGCTGTGACAGGTGGTTGGAAAAGGAACTAAGGACAGGGAAGGAAGATGAAGGTGTGCTGTAGGAGCTTCAGACGTCTGGGAAACTTTTCAGACGTCTTAACTGACTGAGGAGTGAAATTGCAGTGGCTGCGGCGGTGGTTGTTGGTGACGATGTCAAGGGAGGTGCACGCTGAGGTGCTCACAGTAATGTAGACGAGCTCTGGATGGCGGTGTGGCCTATCACACCACACGCCCACGGTGGTGGAGACTCGTCACCACGGTTGAGGCCGGCGGTGTGGAATGGATGAGAGATCAACTCTCTGCACAGTGGTGGTCGGGGATGGAGGCCTTCTGAGCTTGGCTACCTCCTCCTCTCTTTTGAAATCAGCTGCCCGACCAGATCCAACACATCACCTCCTCCTTGATTGGGTTCTTCATTGCGGCAGCTTGAGGAAGAAATGCAGCCGTTGCACGTATTAGAAGAATAAAAAATAATGATAAAATATTATGGTTATTTATATACAAACCCTCAACTTTTATGTTAACCTAAATTAATGCATGAAATGTACCTAATTAGTTAACTAATGTAATTCTAAGTTAATTCTAAATGCATTTAAATATGAATAAGATGCATGAATTATGTAATTAAATTAGAAATATGAATTAATCTATTTACATCCTAATTTATGCTAAATAAATGTTAGAATTAACCTAATGTCTAGGCACTTAAATACTTAAATAGCTCATAAATATGGGCTAATCAAATACTCCCATGCCTAGTTTTTGCTAGTCCCTAGCAAAATTAACCGAAACCTAGCACTCCAAGTAGACTAGTCAACCCAATTGGTCTTCCTTCAGAAACATATTAAGTTCAGACTCTAGACGCAAGGTTCCCAAGTAGTTGCTAAGTTATAGACTAGGTCGGCTAAAGACGAGTTGCAGGCACAAGTTTCCCTGATTTCTGACTCTACCCTAAAGTTTATTGATCCCTGAGATTAAAGCATCCGTGCCTGTGCATTGGTCTTAGTTATTTGAGTTAAAGAAATTTTTTTTAATAATAAATACATACATATATATATTTGTTTGATTCTTCTAAGTCTAACCTCAGATCGGCTATCAACACAGTCTGTGTCGCATTCATTGTCCCCATTACCATACCTCGAAGGGTGCCTGGCTTTTGATGCTTCGAGATAGCACCGCCCATAACGACCCCAAGAACTCCTAGCAATCGACACTTCGAGGTAGTATCGCCCATGGATTTCTTAAGCGAATTCAGGCCTATGGTAATCGGGACTTCGAGATAGGGCCGCCCATGGTACCTGAACTGCACAATGCGCTTACATGTCCCCAGTAGGATGGATATCCTAAGAGACAAGCACCGAGGAGGTAATATGTTATCATCGCATCCTCAAGGTGAGTATATAATATACTCCACCTCTTCTGCGGTGGGAACTCTTCCAATCAAAATGTGTTTTCAAGCCTTTCCTAAGTCAAAACTAAGAGAACCAAATCTCTTTTCAGAAAGAAAGAAATTAAGTTAATTACCAGACCAAGTGTGTGAAATTTGGATGCTTGGGTTACAAGGACCCGTAAACCAAAAGGTAGAACAAGACTCCAGGTACTACCCCTCCTTTTAACTCAAACCCTAGCTTCCCTTCCTCAACCTCTTGAGGAATGGTCTGTAGCTTAACCCCTACTTAAGTTTTTAAGTCCACAAAGGACCCTAAAGGTCTAAACCTAGCAGCTCATTTAGCTTCTAAAGTTTGACCCTAGAATTAATTTAGTCTACCCTAGAGTTCTGATTTGCTTAAGAATGCAGGACTTAGCCAGTTAAGCTCAAAGCATTTCTTTTTTTTTCTTTGTTTTTTTTATATGCATGCTATAAACAAAATGCCTCAGGTCCTTGACGTGTCGATTATTCGCTTTAAAGTCGTTTGTAGTTTTATGTGATGGAAAAATTGACTAATCAATATTTAAAAAGAAATAACCACTCGCAGAAGAGCAGGTCGTATCCACAGGGAGGCAATGACGTATTTAAATTCACACCGGTTAAAAATGTTCGTTCGTAGTTAGCTTAGACAAGAATCAAGCCAAAAATTACCTTCAGATTAAGGTTGAATAAAGAAATCATGATGAAATAGCAATTCTTAATAACTAGAGGATATTTGTTGCAATGCAGATTGAATAAATTATCATTAAAAGTTGACAATGGCAGAAAATGTAATTATTAATGGCATGGTTACTGCAGCAAAATAGGGGATTTATTCCCCTTGGCCGTGCGCGACAAGGAGTGGATGGCTGGAGGCGAGAAGCTCGGAGGAAGTTCCTTTGACCGAGGACTTCACAGTGGTGGTGGCGGCGAGTCGTGCGGTGGCCGGAGCCAGCCGGACAGAGCACCGACGAAGGTGGCTGCAAATGGTATTGCAGCTGCTATTGGAGGGCGGTGCGCGCGGGACTACACGTGCGCGGAGGTGGTGTTGCTGGCGAACGCGGCTGCTGCTCTTGCTGGCGAACGCGGTTGCTACTGCAGGGTGAGTGCTGTAGCCAGTGCTGCACGTTGGCAGGCGCGTGGGGTGCGAGAAGGCTGCAGCTGCTAGAGCGGAAGCGAGATGCGCACTGTTAGTGGAAGGCGCGGCAGGCGAGTGTGCGCACTGTTGGCAGAAGGCGCGGGTGCACACGAAGGCTGGAGGGCATGCGAACGAAGGCTGCAGGCGCGGGGGTGGTGCTGGAGCAGCCGGTCGCACTGCCGTGTGAGTGGGTGGTGTGATGCGGGCATGAGCGGTTAGGCGCAGAAGGAGCTGGTGCGGATGCAGGCTGTGCCTGCCTTGCATGCGGCTAGAAGGCGTGCAGGCGGACGTAGAGTGAGCGGGTGAGGTCTACGGTTCAGGTGCTGGAGGTGAAGTAGGCGAGGGTGGTTGCTGTTGGAGTGGGTGGTGGGCTTCAGACATTCGGGAAATTTCCCAGACATCTTAACAGACCAAGAAGATGAAAATACAGTGGCTGCAGAGGAGGTTGTTGGTGACGACAGCAAGGGAGATGCACGCTGAGGTGCTCACGGTAATGCGGACGATCTTCGGATGGCGGTGTGGCCTGTCACACCACACACCCACGGTGGTGGAGGGTCGTCACCGCGGTTGAGGCCGATGGTGTGGAATGGAAGAGTGAAGAACTCTCTGCACAGTGGTGGGTTAGTGCTGGAGGCCACCCCCGCTTGGCAGCCTCTCTCCTCTTTTTGTAGCTGACTTCACGAATTTGAATGGAGAGGCGGGAGTAGATCCACCTTCTCCGCTGATCCATGAATGTGATTTAGTGCGGCAGGAGGCGTTGCAGCGGCAGCCAAGTCGTTGCTGAGAAGAGGAAGAATAAATGATATTATTAGAATATTATGGTTATTTATATGCACACCCTCAACTTTTATGTTAACTAAAATAATGTACCTAATTGGTTAACTAATTAAATGAATGCCATTCTAAGCTAATTCTAAGTGCATTTAAAATATGAATGCAATGCATGGATTATGTAATTAAATTAAAAATATGAATTAATCTATTTACATCCTAATTTATGCTAAAAAAATGTTAGAATTAAACTAATGTCTAGGCACTTAAATACTTAAATAGCCCACAACTATGGGCTAATCAGTCCTCTCCCCCATGCCTGGTTCAAACAATGTCCTCATTGAAAACAAAAATAGCTAAAGGAAGATATTACCTGAGGTGGAGAATGGTAGGAGCTAATGCTCCTCAAGATTGACTTCGTCAACCAGATGGCCATCTAAAGTTATGCACGATTTTAACCGATGACCGTTGACGATAAAGGGAGTTGCTGAAGAGGAAGGATTTTTGATCTCCAAAGCTCCATGCAGAAATACTTTGGTGATTATGTAAGGCCCATCCGAACGAGATTTTAACTTCCCAGGAAAAATCTTAAGTCTGGAATTGAAAAGCCAGACTTGTTGGTTGGGCTCAAAGGTCTTTTAAAGAATAAACTTATCATGCAAGACCTTAGTTCTTTCTTTATAAGTTTGAGAGGTGTCATAAGCATCATTCCTTAGCTCCTCAAGCTTACTTAATTCTAGAAGTCGTGCCTTACCTGCCTTCTCTAAATCCATGTTAACACTTCGAATAGCCCAAAGTGCCTTATGTTCCAACTAAATAGGTAAATGGCACGCTTTTCCATGCATAATTCGAAAGGGAGAAGTACCCAAAGGGGTCTTATAGGCTGTTCGATAAGCCCACAAAGCATCATCGAGCTTTTGGGACCAGTCTTTCCTATCAGGTCTAATGGTCTTTTGTAAAATAATTTTTATCTCCCTATTTGACACTTCAACCTGGCCACTTGTCTGAGGATGGTAAGGGGTAGCGACCTTGTGAGTAACTCCCAGACTCCTGATTAGCCGATTGAAGTGGTGGTTTCGGAAATGAGGTCTCCCATCACTGATAATAGTCTTGGGGCAGCCGAAATGGGATATGATATTGGCCTTCACAAATTTTAAAACCACAAAGTGGTCATTTGTCCGCATACGAATGACCTCTATCCATTTAGAGACAATCAACTGCCACCAAGATATATTCACAACCATGGGACGACGGGAAGGGGCCCATAAAGTCAATTCCCCACACATCAAAAATTTCAACAGATTGAATAGGATGTTGAGCCATTTCATTCTTCTTCCCAATCGTTCCAGTCCATTGACATCTAATATAGGCCTTAACAAAATTATGAGAATCCTTAAATAAAGAAGGTCACCAAAAATCGGACTGGAGAACCTTAAAAGCAATTTCCTTAGCACTAAAGTGTCCTCGACAATGATGTTCATGACAAAAACTCAGCACACTTTGTTGTTCCTCTTCAAGTACACAACATCTCAATACTTGGTCTTGTCCAATTCTAAAAAATTCTGGCTCTTCCCATTGAAAATATCTTGCTTGAGAAATGAATCTCTTTCTTTTCTGCCCATTCCAAGAGCCAGGAGTTTGTCTAGTGACCAAGTAATTTATAGTGTCTGCATACCAGGGTAAAGTTGGTGTTACCGCCATCAGAGTTTCATCGGGAAATGTCTCGGGAATGTCTCCAGAAAGAGAGTCATTAAGAGGAAGGCGAGACAAGTGGTCAGCCACAACATTTTCTACTCCTTTCTTTTCACGTATTTCCAAGTCAAATTCTTGAATGAGTAGGATCCACCTAATCAGACATGGCTTAGAATCTTTCTTAGCAATGAGATGTTTCACTGCTGCATGATCAGTAAAAATAAATAACCTTAGACGCAAGTAGATAAGACCTAAACTTCTCCAGAGAAAAAACTACAACAAGTAATTCTTTTTCAGTGATGGTGTAGTTTTGCTGAGGTTCGATTAAAGTCTTGCTTGCATAATGCAGCACATGAGGTCTTCCCTCAACCCTTTGTCCAAGGACTTCTCCCACTGCATAATCCGAAGCATCACACATAAGCTCAAGTGGGAGTGTCCAATCAGGAGCTTGGAGAATAGGCGCAGAGATCAAGGCCTTCTTTAGGGTTTGAAAGGCCTTGGCACACTTTGAATCAAAACTGAAGGAAGATTCCTTTACCAACAAGTCACAAAGTGGCCTAGAAATCTTACTAAAATTTTTAATAAAGCGCCTATAAAAGCCAGCATGGCCCAAAAAGGATCTAATCTGTTTGACATTCGTAGGCAATGGAAGTTTGGAAATAGAATCAATCTTGGCTTTATCTACTTCCAAACCTTGCTCGGATACAACATGCCCAAGTATAATTCCTTTCTGTACCATGAAGTGACTTTTAAGACGAGCCATAAATAGAGAAGTCACCCATAAACACTTCAACACACTTGTCAATCATGTCCAAAAAGATAGACATCATACACCGCTGGAAAGTTGCAGGGGCATTACATAATCCAAATGGCATACGGCTGAATGCAAAAGCACCGTAAGGACTCGTGAATGTCGTCTTTTCCTGGTCATCAGGAAAGACTGCCACCAGATTGTACCCAGAATATCCATCAAGAAAGCAATAATACTTATTCCCTACCAATTTTTCAAGAATTTGATCAATAAAAGGCAAAGGAAAGTGATCCTTATGGGTAGCGGTGTTCAGCTTGCAATAATCAATACAGACCCTTCATCCAGTTGAGGGTGTAGTGACAACTTGTTCACCTTGGTCGTTGAGTTCCACAGTAAAGCCTGCCTTCTTTGGCACCACATGAATGGGACAGACCCATTTACTGTCAGCAATGGGATATATGATCTCGGCGTCCAACCACTTCAGGATTTCCTTTTTTACAACCTCCCTCATATTAGGGTTCAGACATCTCTGCATGTCCCTAAAAGGCTTAATGGAATCATCAGTATAAATGTGGTGCATGCAGAGTGCAGAGTCTATACCATTAATGTCAGCAATGCTCCAAGCAATATCTTCCTTGTGCCTAGACAGGCATTCAATCAAGGCTCCCTCCTGTGCCTCAGATAGCACAGCCGAAATGATAATGGGGAGCATATCATTGGAACCTAGGAAAACATACGTGAGAGTGTCTAGGAGGGGTTTCAACTTAAGGTCAGGGGCTTGTATGGTTGAGGGTTTCATAATAGATGTCCCCATCTCAGGTAGCAAATCTACCTTCGACGGAAATGATGGGGGAAGAGTCTCAGTAGAAACTCCTAGCAATTCCTCTAGTTCTAGTATATCCCCTTCACATTCCTCCAAGAGATGGGAATGCTCATTTAGCATGACATGCAGAAGGGGGTCATCACATAACATTGCAGGAGTTGCCTCTTCAATCAGGTCTTCTATCACGTCAACTTGAGAACAATCCTCAAGTCCGACTTGTTTGTAAGCATCAAACACATTAAGCCGGATTTTCCTGTTCCCAAAGCCCATTTTCAATGCCCTAGTATTGCAATTAATTGAAGCATGAGAAGTTGCAAGGAAGGGGCGGCCCAAAATGATGGAGGGTTTGGTTGGCTTGTTGGTAGGGTCAGTGTCTAAAACTAAGAAGTCAACGGGAAAGAAGAAATCCTCCACTCTTATGAGGACGTCTTCCAAAATTCCCCTTGGTGTCTTAAGTGATCGATCAGCAACTTGAAGGATTACAGGGCTAGGCTTCAGATTGCCTCCCCCTAGTTGTTCATACACGTAGCTCAGAAGGATGTTCACCCCCTCACCCAGATCAAGTAGAGCCCCATCAATTTGTAAGTCACCAATAACTACAGAGCTGTATGGGGCTCTGTTGAACGGTTTTCGAACGTTATGCTTACGTGTTTGGTTTTGGAAAACCTGTCGTTGTAGTTCGAAAGCGAAGAATTCGTGTTCAACAAATAAAATTTATACCAAAAAGAATTCTGGGTCAAACACAGGGAGGCTACGTTGATCTATATTCGCAATTATATTTTTTTAGGATTTTTTTTTTATAAGCAAGGCGATATAATTACAATGGAGCTATCAGACTAAAAGAAAGAGAGAGAGAGAGAGAAAGAGAACATGCATTCAATATTCCAATTGTTTATAAAAGTTACACTAGAATGCGGAAAATCAATTACACTATAAAGTAGGAAAATTCTACACTAGAAAAGCTGTAAATAAGAATGGGAGAGAGAAGTTATCCTCCTCGACGATTGCTTGGAGGACGAGCCGGACAGGACGATGCCTGGACGAAGGAGAACGAAGCAGGATGAAGGAGGACGAAGCAGAAGAACGGGAACGGAGCAGCACGCCGTCGTCGTCGCGGGATCCACTTCCGAAGGGGAACAAAAATTGGACTTTATCTCGCAAGAAGCATCCCGGGTGTGGGACAAGCTTCTCTTGAGCTTTGGAGGGGTAGAGAGGAGAAAGAAGGGATGAGAATTTCGTATGGAGGGGGTCTCCTTTTATAGTTGCAAGGAGTGGGGGCAAAATGGACATTACAACTTCAAAACAATAAATAAGGGGTCTTTAATGACGGATAAATCCATCACTAAAGCCCCAGTGTGGGTGTAGCTTCCGCACCCATGCGCGCCTCCTCGGCTGCCCACTCATCAACGTCCACGCACGTCCAGCGATCCACAGCTGTCCGATCACGAGATCGGACGGCTTAAGTCGCGCCTTCTCCCGCTGCATCGTGCGCCCGCCCACACGTCTGACTGCGCGTCCGATTGCGCGTACAATCGTGCGTCGAAGCTATCGGGCGCGCACGGCCGTCCGATCTCCATCTGACGATCCACCTGCACCCAATCGCCCGCGCCTGCCGCTCCTCGCCACGGCTCGAACCCGTGCCCGGCGCTCACGATAGCGCGCTTGACCACTACGCTATGGGGCGCGGATGGTCGAGCGGACGCTTTTAAAAGCGAGCGCCCATAGCCGTTGGATTAAGATCCAACGGCGGAGGGTGATCGGGTGCGGGGCCTTCACAAGATGAAGCGGCCGCTTGGGTGGCTGAGATGGCGCCACGTGGCGCTATCTTGGCCGTCCATCTTCTGGAAGTTGTAGATGGTGCCACGGATGTCAGATTGACTCAATTTTTGTGTCGTTGGGCTGCGATCGTCGATCCGAATTCATCCGTGCGGTCGGATTTATCATCTGAAGTGCAGATTTACACCATCCTAGCCCGTGATCTTCTAGGGTTCCTAGGTCACTATCTGATGCTATGGATGCCTGATTAGGGCGATCTTGGAGTCGTTAAACGCCAATCATTGCCCTGATCACATCCATACGATTGGATCCGAGGCCCCGATAAAATGTTTGCCCTGTCCAAGCACATAAAAGGAGACAATTAAGCTCCATTTTATTCAAACTATTGTAAATGGAAGATGATGCATGTAATGCAATATTTATATCATGAAATGCAATCCTATGCTTAAGAACATGCATAAATGGACATTTTAAGTAGTGTAAATGTGTTTACATCATACCCCCATGCCTATGTTTTGCTAGTCCCTAGCAAAAACTATATGCTATTTATAAAAGAATTAGGTTAGATTATTTGGACTTGAGTTATTTTTCAATCATTAAGAAATTGTCTACTTAGGAACTGAACTTTCAAAGACACAACAGTGCCCGGGTATCAGCCAAAATGCAGACCGCTTCAAGCCCTCGCCTTAAAAAAAAAAGTTTTTTTTTCTCTTTTTCTCTTTTCTATTTTTTTTTATTTTCAAATTTTCGATTTTAAGAGTGGCTTTCTACGGCCATTTAACTCACCCAAAATTTGATGAGAACCCTAAGCTTTAAGCATCTTATTGTGATTGTCATAGACTCGTTGACCGGAAGTTAGAACGGACTTCGGATTTCTACGCCTCTAGGTGACCTAACCAGAATTCTACCTAAAAGTGTATCTTTACAACCGGTAGCTTTCTCCCTACTTTTATTTTTTTTACGGGGTCAACACAAGGGTGAATCCAGTGTATATCTCCCTGGTTTATTCTACTTCTGCGCTTCTTCCTAAGTGTTTTAGGAATTTTTAGTGCATTTTCTGAGCTGGGTTCTGGACAACCGGTCGATGAGCTGTTACCACCGACAACTTGCCAGCCATACTCGTGCGGCGAAGTGTGGCTTATTTCTTTTTGTTCTTTTCTCCTTTTGTTTTTTTTTTTTTAAATAGGTGGCTTCCCTAGTCTAAGATTTACCTAAAGGCAGCAAACTAAGAAAGGTCCAGTGATTGGTCTCTGGACAACCTACCTATGGGTTGTTACCCACGATAACTTGCCAGCCATATCACCCTAGAAGGTTCATTAGCTACCCAATTTCTATTAGAATCGCCGAACAACGAGTCAGTGTAAAGAAAGTGTGTAGATGCTTAAAACTCAAAATTCTCTCAAATCAGAGGGCGGGTTGATAAGTCATGTACTTATCACCCAAACTTATTTATTCCAATTATAATAGAATTAAGATGACGAGGACTCAAAAACAAATCCACATTCTAGTGGATACACAGGCTAATTAAGTCCAAAGACCTAAGGGGTCTTTGTGTTCAGATCCTAATGTAAAATTTCTTAGGATTGAAAAGTCCTAATGTCCAACTAATCCTTCCTTTTTTTTTTTTTTTTTTTAAATAAGAAGAGAGACAATTTATATGGATTTCATAAAGCTGACCAAATAATTCAAGAATGAATCCACCCCCCCATGCCTAGCTGATGCAATGTCCTCATTGAAAAAGAGACATGAAAGAAAGGGTAGAATATGAAAGATGTCACCTAGATATGAAGCTCGTATCAGCCTTGTGTCATATGTACAACTGCTGAGTTTAATGTCGTCAGCTAGGCGAAGTCCAGCCAAAGAAGTCATAGAATGGCTAGAGCAACAGAGTCTGTAACGGGTTTTGGAAGATTACGGTCAACAACAGGCTTCAAACGTTGACCGTTGACTTTAAAGGTGTTACCTGTCTTTGGGTCAGAAATCTGAATGGCACCATTAGTAAAAATCTGATCAATTATGAATGGGCCATTCCATTTAGATCTAAGTTTACCAGGAAAGAGCTTAAGTTTAGAATCAAATAACTAGACCTTCTGGTTTGGCTCAAAGCTCTTGCGGGAAATCAATTGATCATGTAGAGCTTTGGTCCGAGCCTTGTAGATCTTGGCATTCTCATAAGCATCATTTCTAAGCTCCTCCAACTCAGATAGCTGGAGTTTCTTAGTCTTTCCAGCTAGATTCAGATCTAAATTTCATTGTTTGATTGCCCAGAATGTCCTATGTTCAATCTCTACAGGTAGATGGCACGCCTTTCCATACACCAAATGGAATGGAGACATGCCGATGGGCATTTTATACGTCTTACGGTAGGCCCAAAGAGCGTCCTCAAGCTTTTGAGTCCAATCCCTGCGATCAGGCCTAACGTTTTTTGCAAAATGTTCTTGATCTCTCGATTGGAGATCTCGTCTTGTCCATTCGTTTGGGGATGGTAAGATGTGGAAATTCGATGATTAACCCCGTATTTGGCCAATAAATTCCAGAATTGGGCATTAATAAAATGAGTGCCACCATCACTGATGATAGCCCTCGGAATCCCGAACCTACTGAAGATATTTTTCTTGACAAAATTGATGACCACCTTGTGGTCATTGGTTCGGGTGGGAATTTCCTCAATCCATTTGGACACATAATCAACAGCAACAAGAATGTATTGATGTCAATGAAGGGATAAAGGGTCCCATGAAATCGATGCCCCAAACATCAAAAATTTCTACAGGAAGAATAGGGTTTAGGGGCATCATGTCTCTCTTAGTTATGTTCCCGAGTGACTGACATCAAGAACATGACCTTGAGAAGTCCTAGGCATCCTTGAATAAAGACGGCTAATAGAAGCCAGATTGCAAGATTTTTGCAGCCGTCTTTCTCCCGGAGAAATGTCCACCACACCCAGATGCATGGCAGAACTCGAGTATATTCTTGAATTCATTCTCCAGTATGCATCAGTGAATAATCTGATTAGAGCCGATGCGATACAGTTCAGGGTCCTCCCAAAAGTAGTATTTGGCCTAAGATTTGAGTCTATCCTGTTGTTGCTTGGTCCAATCCTAGGGGATTTGACCAACGGCCAAATAGTTAACAATGTCAGCAAACCATGGGGTGTGGACACCTAAAACTGTAAGAATGGTTTCGTCCGAAAAAGTGTCAGCAATTGGAATGTCCGGACAAGAAGAATCACCTAGGAGTCTCGACAAATGATCTGCTACCACATTTTGCACCCCGGCTTTATCCTTGATTTCAAGATCAAATTCTTGAAGAAGAAGAATCCAACGAATAAGCCGGGGTTTTGCATCCTTTTTAGCCAAGAGATGACTCAAGGCCGAGTGGTCGGTATAAACAATAAAATGAGACCCCAAGAGTTAAGCCCTGAATTTTTCCAACGCAAATACTACAGCTAGTAATTCCTTTTCAGTAACAGTGCAATTCCTCTGGGCTTCATCTAGAGTTTTACTAGCATAGTAAATGACAGAGGACTTTCAGTCAATTTTCTGACCCAGGACAGCCCCGACCGCATAATCAGAAGCATCGGTCATGATCTCAAATGGGGCTATCCAAATTGGTGGTTGCAAAATTGGAGCATAGGTGACTACCATTTTCAGAAAATCAAATGCCTTTCGGCATGATTCGTCAAAAACAAACGGCATTTCTTTGGTAAGAAGATTGCTCAAAGGACGAGCAACCTTCGAGAAATCCTTGATGAATCTTCGATAAAATCCCACATGGCCAAGAAATGATCTGATTTGTTTAACAGATGTGGGAGGAGGAAGTTTAGCGATAGCATCAACCTTAGCTTTGTCTACTTCAATTCTGCGTTCAGAGATTACATGACCCAAAACGATGCCTTCTTGGGTCATGAAATGACTCTTTTCCCAGCTAAGGACCAGTCGTGTCTTGATACATCGCTTAAGAATCATTTCTAAATTAGCCAAACAAGAGTTAAATGATTCCGACATGGCTTGCATACACCTTTGAAAAGTCGCAGGTGCATTGCATAACCCAAAAGGCATCCTACAAAAAGCAAAGGTTCCGTAGGGATAGGTGAAAGTAGTTTTTTCCTGATCCTCGGGAGGGATAGGAACTTGGTTGTATCCCGAGTAGCCATCAAGAAAATAGAAGTACTTCTGCCCGGCTAATTTTTCCAAGATTTGATCAATGAAGGGTAGGGCAAAATGATCCCTTTTAGTGGCTGTGTTCAGCTTCCTGTAATCAATACAAACTCTCCAAGAGGAAGCTGAACGAGTTGTGACAGATTCACCTCTCTCATTACTCACAGCAGTAATCCCGACTTTCTTTGGAACAATTTGAACGGGACTTACCCAGGGACTGTCAGAGATTGGATAAATAATTCCTGTATCGAGCCACTTGATGATTTCCTTTTTGACCACTTCTCGCATATTTGGATTCAATCTCCTCTGCATCTGGCGAGAAGGGCAGGATCCATCTTCCAAAAATATTCTATGATTACAGTAAGATGGCTCGATCCACCTGAGGTCATGAATGGTCCAACCAATTGCCTCCTTATGTTCCTTTAGGACCTTAATCAATTTAATCTCTTGCTCCTTTGTCAATTTAGCACTAATAATTACAGGGAGCGTATTCTGTGGTCCTAAAAATTGATATTTTAAATTCTCGGGCAATGGTTTCAATTCAATCTGGGGTGGGGTAATGATTGATGGTAAGGTAGGTGCCGAAGATTCAACAAGAGGAAGAGGTTTTGAGTGAACAAAATCAGTAACCTCTTTCGAAGATGTCAGGTCAGAGGGTTGCGGGTCAAATTCATCAACCAAAGAGGAACTTTCAATTGAAGAAACTGTCAAACAAGTTTCAATATTAACATAATCCTCATCAAGTTCCTCAATAAATCCACAATCCTCAAATTTGTTGATCGCCTTAAAAATATCCAATTTCATTCGTTGGTCCCCAAAGGCAATTTTCATGCTACCGCTTTCACAATTAATGTTGGCCTTTACGGTAGCCAGGAACGGACGCCCCAGAATGATGGTCGTGTTCCTCAGATTATCTGGTACATCCATATCAAAGACAAGGAAATCTACAGGAAAATAGAAATCCTTGACCTTAACTATAACATCTTCAATAACCCCTCGCGGGTTTGTGACCGAACGGTCCGCTAACTGTAGCGTTACTGAAGTTGGCCGAAGTTCTCCTAACCCAAACTTCTTGTAGAGAGAAGTCGGAATTAGGTTGATGGATGCACCGAGATCCAAAAGTGCTCTATCAAATGTGTAATCTCCGATAACGCAAGAAATCAAAGGAGCACCAGGATCACTCTTTTTCTGAGGGAGGTAGTGCAGGATAACAGAGCTAGCCTGATCGGAGAGTACCACCTTCCTTGGAACAGATTCTCTCGACTTACGCTTTTGTGTACATAATTCCTTTAAAAATTTTGCACAAGCCGGTATGTGCTTGATAGCATCAAGGAGCGGAATATTGATCACAACATTCTTAAATAAATTCAGAAGCTCCTCATTGCTATCAACAGACTTCTTCTTTGCTTTGACTAAGGCTTCAGGAAAAGGAACATGAGTCAGATCTTTGGAATCAGGTTCCTAAGCCTTGATTTCTCCTCTAGAATTCTCCTCTCTTTCCTTCGATTCTTCAGGATTGAAAAGATCAGAATAGTGTGGTTGTGGATCCTGAGTCTTCTTACCACTCCTCAAAGTGACAGAATTTGCAGAAGCATAAGAATTTGGGTCTTGGGGAGGGTTAGGAAAGATTGGAGGGACTTGATTGACCATGAATTGTTGATTAGAAGAAGAAGAAGATGAGGAACCCTAATCAACCACCTGAGCATGTGCATGCGGGTCCCTCTGATTTCCGTACCCTTGGGCTTGATTGCCCGAATTTATAATGTTTCGCAGGTTGGGTACGGGTTGGGATGGTAGAGATCTGGGTTGACGAGAGTTAGCAATGAGCCCGGATTGCAAGTTGTCCAGCGAATTTTTCATTTGCTGCATGAGCTGGAGAATAGATCCTTTCATCTCTACCATTTGACGGTTCAAATCAGCCTACCCTACGGTTGACGGGCATTCAAAGCTGGCTGGTTGACCTGATACGGAGGCAACTGAGTATATACTTGACCCTGACCCATTGGTCATTGCGGAGCATAGTTGCTGGGTCGGAATTGGGTCTGTTGCCCCGGATTTTTCCAAGAGAAGTTAGGGTGGTTTCTCCAACCTGGATTATAGGCATTCGAGTAAGGGTTGGATCTAACATTCTCTTGTATGGCACAGACATCCTCATAGGGTGAGGATGGAGAGAAAGAAAGGGAAGGATCAGAAAAACTGGGATCAAAGGCCCCAGTTGGGAACCCACGGGGTTCCGAAAAATGCTAACTCATAGGTTGAGTCGCATCGAGTTGATTCACGAACTCCCATCCAGAAGGAGCTCGTGAGGAATGGAATCCCGAATTTTGGGATTGAGTGGATTGAGAGTTCATAGAATTACCAGCCATCCACTCTTCCATTCTTTTAGCAACCAAGTCCACCTTATCAAGTTTATTACAAATCAATTCCATATCAAATGAATGAGAGTCATGGACTTCATTGACATTTGATCTGGGTTTCTGGGACCGGTTAAAAGTATCCATGGAGGCATGATTAATTGAATTCTCACTCATTTCCTCAAATAAATCATGTGCACTATCTGCATCTTTATTGAGGAAATTGCTTCCGCAAGAAGCATCCACATGGTTTCTGAGTTGCTCATTCAACCCATGATAGAAGATCTGCACGAGTTGCCATTTCGGCACCTCGTGGTGTGGACACCTCCGCAATAAGTCCTGGAATCGCTCCCAGGCCACATGAAACTGCTCCCCCGGCCGCTGGGTAAAGGTAGTGATTGCCCGTCTCAAAGCATTGGTACGATCGACTGGGAAGAATTTCTTCATAAAGGCCGATTTCAACTCATTCCAAGTTGTAATTGGTCTTCCTACTGTCCTATACCAATGCGCGGCTTTATCCCTAAGAGAGTGGGGGAAGAGCCTCATGATCATTTGCTCCTCGTTAACATTTCGAGCCTTGGTGGTCTAGACCAAAGTGGTTAAATCTTCCAAGTGCTGAAATAGATCTTCGGAGCCAAGCCCATGATAATGTTTAATCAGGCTTAACACCTAGGGCTTGATTTCTACATCACCGGCTAGAATCTGGACGTCGAGACATTCCCCATAATTCGAAGGATCATAAAAATCCTTCAAGGGTTGAGCGCCCTACATTCTCTGGAACCATTCCTGCATTCTCTGCATTTGTTCCAGCTGCCTTCGAAATTCTTCCTGTGGATTTTCAGGCAGAGGAGGTTGTTGTTCGGCCATGGGATCAAATTGACCAAAATCTAACTTGTGCCTCCTAGAATGTTCCAACGGTCCTTCCAATCGGGGATTCAATGACCGTCTTCCCAGCATAAACTAGGAGAAGGTCGGAAGGACTGGGGATAGGGACCTTACAGCACAACAAAACAAGGCTGTCCTTAAGTGGGGTAGCCTAAGGATCTATTAACTCCCAAAATCAGCCTTAAGACTATAAGTGATTTACTCTACTTGTGTCTGTTTAATCCAACCAGTTAGAAGGAGGGACTGGGGAGAAGGTTCCTCCTTTGGCTTTCGCCTCCGATTCCTAGTGTACCCCCCAGCCGCGGTCGTTTGACGCTACTCCCCTAGCTAGACATCAGATTAATCAGTACAAGTAGGTTAATCAAAAACAATCTCAGACTAGGCCCTGAAGAGCGAATCAAACCTTAAGGCCAACGTCTACTCAATTTTATTAAGGCCTGGGATTGTGGTGCTTATGGAATGTGATGGGCCCTTACAATGGGTTGTGCCCTTAATGATTGATTGAGATTTGTGTAAGTGCGTGCACAACCAGGGTTTTCAAGCAAGATTATTGATAATGCGTGAATTTTAATGTTCAAATCTTGCTTAAGTAGCTTTTAGGGTTTCAAATTAGGTGAATTGCAATCAAGTTTTTAGGCAAACCAAGTTGTAAAACACGGGTGAAGATTATTTTCCTTTAAAATCAGAAAGAAAGTGGGGTGCCTGGAATATACCTATATTGAAAATCCTAAGGAGGAGCTACTTGATGAGTTGGTTTTAAAATAAAGTGGTGCGGCCCAAACAACTCAAATAATTGGCCACAAATGCACAACTAAGTTAGGCACTAAAAAATGATTAACCTAGAATAATTTCTACTCTGTTATATGTTGCTTTGTGTGTACCAGTTCCACAGATCAGAACCCGGTTGAGTAGAAAACAAATCAAGTTAATCAAGTACCTTGAATGTGGGTATGTGTTGTGTGTTCGTTGAAAATTACCCTACAAGATTATCTTTTTGTTTTTTTTTTTTATGGATGAGGGTAGAATGAATGTGAGTGAAAATCCAAACAACCAAACTATTCCTAGGATTTATGCAAACACCTAGGTTAATTGGGATTTGGATTTAATGTGGCGAATGAAATCTATGGAGGGGGAAAGAATGGGGAAGCACTTACAGTTGTCTTCAACTGCACTTTACTCCAGTCTACCGCTTGTTGATTCCTTGATGGAGGTCTCTGCAAAACAATAGACACAAGAGAAAGCTAGTTAGAAAACAAATAAAGTGCAAGAAATGCGAAGAAAAGATCGGAAATCGTTGCCTCCCCGGCAACGGCGCCAAAATGTTGAATGACTTTCGAACTCTATGCTTACGTGTTTGGTTTTGGAAAACCTGTCGTTGTAGTTCGAAAGCGAAGAATTCGTGTTCAACAAATAAAATTTATACCGAAAAGAATTCCGGGATCAACACAGGGAGGCTACGTTGATCTGTATTCGCAATTATATTTTTTTAGGATTTTTTTTTATAAGCAAGGTGATATAATTACAATGGAGCTATCAGACTAAAAGAAAGAGAGAGAGAGAGAGAAAGAGAACATGCATTCAATATTCCAATTGTTTATAAAAGTTACACTAGAATGCGGAAAATCAATTACACTATAAAGCAGGAAAATTCTACACTAGAAAAGCTGTAAATAAGAATGGGAGAGAGAAGTTATCCTCCTCGACGATTTCTTGGAGGACGAGCTGGATGGAACGATGCCTGGACGAAGGAGAACGAAGCAGGACGAAGGAGGACGAAGCAGAAGAACGGGAACGGAGCAGCACGCCGTCGTCGTCGCGGGATCCACTTCCGAAGGGGAACTAAAATTGGACTTTATCTCGCAAGAAGCATCCCGGGTGTGGGACAAGCTTCTCTTGAGCTTTGTAGGGGTAGAGAGGAGAAAGAAGGGATGAGAATTTCGTATGGAGGGGGTCTCCTTTTATAGTTGCAAGGAGTGGGGGCAAAATGGACATTACAACTTCAAAATAATAAATAAGGGGTCTTTAGTGACGGATAAATCCGTCACTAAAGCCCCAACGTGGGCATAGCTTCTGCACCCACACGCGCCTCCTCGGCTGCCCGCTCATCAACGTCCATGCACGTCCAGAGATCCTCAGCGATCGGACGGCTTAAGTCGCACCTTCTCCCGCTGCATCGCGCGCCCGCCCGCGCGTCTGATTACGCGTCCGATTGCGCGTCCAATCCCGCGTCGACGCTATCGGGCGAGCGCAGCCGTCCGATCTCCATCTGACACTCCACCCGCGCCCAATCGCCCGCGCCTGCCGCTCCTCACCATGGCTCGAACCCGCACCCGACGCTCGCGATAGCGTGCTCGACCACTGCGCTATGGGGAGCGGATGGTCGAGCGGATGCTTTTAAAAGCGAGCGCCCATAGCCGTTGGATTAAGATCCAACGGCGGAGAGCGATCGGGCGCAGGGCCTTCACAAGATGAAGCGGCCGCTTAGGCAGCTGAGATGGCACCACGTGGCGCTATCTTAGCCGTCCATCTTCTGGAAGTTGTAGATGGTTCCACGGATGTCGGATTGACTCGATTTTTGTGTCGTTGGGCTGCGATCGTCGATCTGAATTCATCCGTGCGGTCGGATTTATCATCTGAAGTGCATATTTACACCATCTTGGCCCTTGATCTTCTAGGGTTCCCGGGTCACTATCTGATGCTACGGATGCCTGATTAGGGCGATCTTGGAGTCGTTGAACACCAATCGTCGCCCTGATCACATCCATATGGTTGTATCTTTGATCCGAGGCCCCAATAAAATGTTTGCCCTGTCCAAGAACATAAAAGGAGATAATTAACCTCCATTTTATTTAAACTACTCTAAATGCAAGATGATGCATGTAATGCAATATTTATATCATGAAATGCAATCCTATGCTTAAGAGCATGCATAGACATTTAAAGTAGTGTAAATGTGTTTACATCAGGCTCCTGGGTCCTTAAGTTTCGGGGGTGTGCCATGTTGAGCAATTGAGCTAACAGAATCAGGCAGGACAACTTTTGATTTGACCTATTTTTTGATTGTCGCTTTTTCGTGCGTAGGTCCTTTAAGAAGCAGGCATAAGACGAAATCTTCCTGATAGCTTCAAGCAAAGGCAGGTTAATCTGCACTTGCTTGAAAGTTTACATAATCTCATCCGTTTTATCTTTGGCTCCAGATGAGCCAGCAGAAGTCAGCCCAGAGGTCGATAAGTGCTCTGGAAAAGGCACTCTCGATCTCTGGGTGGAAGGGTTGTCATGTCGAGTAAGGGGTGGAACGGGGGCAACTTCTTCCGGTGAGGTGATTTCAAGCGGAGAAGATTTGGGCAAGTCTTCTCCGGTCGGGGTGAAAGTCAGGGTGGATGGTTTTTTAGGGGGTGAGACTATAGGAGCATCGGGTTTGGAAATTTCTTTTCCACTCCTCAGAATGGTCACCGCCTGAGCATGCTCCCTAAAGACAATCCCTTTTCCTTTAGGATTTTCCTTAGCAGCACTGGGGAACTTCCCAATCTCCCTCTGTCTAACAGCCTCAACAAGGTGTCCAATTTGTGATTTCATCTCATTTATAGCCTTGTCATGAGATTGGATGATGGTGCTTTGACTTTCTTGCATAGTTTTCAACGTCGCCTTCAATTCATCCATCTCAGAGGTTTTAGGTTGGGCAAAGGTCTGAGGTTGGTTCATTTGATGGTTTTGAAAGGATTGTGGTTTGTAATTCCCTGAATTTGAGACATTTCCTTGTCTCCATGAAAAGTTTGGGTGGTTCCTCCATCTCGCATTATAAGTGTTGGAGAAAGGGTCATTACGAGGTCTTGGACGGAACCCTTGAGCGGCATTCAAATCCTCTTGTACAAGCTCAGGGAATTGGGAGGCCAAGTGGTAATCCACAGTGGTGTGTGTATTGCCTTGACAAATTAAGCATTCGGAAGCTTGGGATGTGGAGGTCTTAGGTACGAATGAACTCGGGTTTGACATAAGCCTTTCCATGTTTTGATTCAATAATTGAATCTGATAGGCTAAATTCTGGGTGTCCCTTGCCTCATTCACCTCCAACTTTCTTTGCATGAGAGTGGGCTTTCTATCTATGTAGGCAAAATTCAAGTGAATAGAATTCTCACTCAAAGTATCACATAAGTTCCAAGCTTCGTCCTCAGTCTTAGATAGAAAGATTCCTGCACAGGCACCATCCACAGTTGCCTATACGAATCATTAAGTCCGATGTAGAACCTTTCAACCAATTGCCATTTAGGCACCTGGTGATGTGGGCAAAGTCTCATCAAGTCGTTAAAGCGCTCCCATGCATCATGGAATGCTTCCCTATCCTTTTGAACAAAACTCATAATTTCCCTCCTAAAGTGATTTGTTTTGCTCATGGGGAAGTACTTCTTCAAAAACTCCTTCTTCAGGGCATCCCAAGTATTTATATTATCAAGGGTCTGATACCAATACTTGGCTTTGTCCTTTAGGGAGAAGGGAAAGAGTGTCCACATTTGAGCGTCATTAGTAACGCCCTGCAGCTTCACCGTGGAACAGACCTCGGTGAATTCCTCTATATGCCTGTAAGGGTCTTCCCTAGTAGTACCATAAAAGGAGGGTAGCAAGGATATGGTACTACTTTTGATCTCATATGGATTGTCCCCTCCAGGTCTACGTAGTGCAGTGCCAGCTTGATTGGTTGGGATGAAATATTCCTTAAGGCTCCTTTGACCGGCCATTTCTACCCTTGGAAGTCTCTTCTTAGGATTCTTTCAGCTTCAGGATCAAATACAAGTTGTCTCCAAAGAGAACGCCTACCAAGCATGCACTACAAACACAATTCGAAAGGACTTGTTCGGTGTTTACAAATTTAGGCTTTTGACTTTAGTTCAAATTGTAGATGACAAAACAAGTTGCCCAATCAATTACGCGCCTATTGTCAACCTTCGAAATGCCTAAAAAGACCTAGTTGGAGCTTAGGTATTCTTCCTTAAATCTCAAATGGTCAAGTAAATCCAAAGATGGGAGATCGGGGGATGCAAGTAGGCCTAAGCTTTCCTTTGAAGCTGTGCTTTTGCGGTGCTTCTCAACTACCCCCAAAAATCTGTGACAGGGTATCCCCCACTTTGGATTTACAAAGCCTTTGATCTCAAGTTCTGAACACTTCAGAATCCAACAGTAGGAGGGCTCTTGTCCTAGTCGTTTCAAGACTTAGGAGTGTCTAAATGAGTGCTGTGGTGCAACAGATATAAGTGTGCATTCACCGCAAAAGGATTTTGAATTTTGAATCACACACCACTTTTTACAATCAAGTCCTTGATTTTTAGATATTCCTCCTTTAATTAGCTGATGTAAACACATTTATACTACTTAAGATGTCTATTTATGCATGTTCTTAAGCATAGGATTGCATTTCATGATATAAATATTGCATAACATGCATCATCTTGCATTTAGAGTAGTTTGAATAAAATGGAGGTTAGTTGTCTCCTTTTATGTGCTTGGACATGGCAAACATTTCATCGGGGCCTCGGATCAAAGATCCAACCGTATGGATATGATCAGGGCGACGATCGGAGTTCAACGATTCCAAGATCGCCCTAATCAGGCATCCATAGCATCAGATAGTGACCGGGGAACCCTAGAAGATCAAGGGCCAGGATGGTGCAAATCCATACTTCAGATGACAAATTCGACCGCACGAATGAATTCGGATCGACGATCGCATCTCAACGACGCAAAAATCGAGTCAATCCGACATCTGTGGCACCATCTACAACGTCCAGAAGATGGACGGCCAAGATGGCGCCACGTGGCGCCATCCCGGCCGCCCAAACGGCCACTTACATTCCATGAAGACCGCACACCCTCCCCCTCTCCACCGTTGGATCTTGATCCAACGGCTGTGGGTGCGGCTCTTTAAAATCATCCGTGTGACCTTTTCGACCGCGTAGCATAGCGGAGACGAAGCTGCGGGCGAAGCAGAGGTCACGAGATCGAGTCCCGTGAGCCTCAAATTAGTTGCAAGCGAGCAGGCGCGTGGAGCGTTGGATCTTGATCGGACGGCCGCGCGTGCCTGATAGCATTAACCCACGATTGAACGTGCGGCGTCACGCGCGATCGCACACGGGCGGGCGAGCAGCGCAGCGGGTGAAGGCGTGACTTAAGCCATCCGATCTTGCGATCGGACGGCTGAGGAGCGCTGGATGTGCGTATACGTTGAAAAAGCGGGCAGCCGAGGAGGAGTGCATGGGTTCGGAAGCTACGCCCACGTTGGGGCTTTAGTGACGGATTTATCCGTCACTAAAGACCCCTCATTTATTATTTTAAAGTTGTAATGTCCATTTTGCCCCCACTCCTTGCAACTATAAAAGGAGACCCTCTCCGTACGAAATTCTCATCCCTTCCTTTTCTTCTCTACCCCTCCAAAGCTCAAGAGAAGCTTGTCCCACACCCGGGATGCTCCTCGTGAGATAAAGTCTAAATTTTCGTCCCCCTTCGGAAGTGGATCCCACGACGACGACAGCGTGCTGCTCCATTCCTATTCTTCTGCTTCGTCCTCCTTCGTCCTGCTTCATTTTCCTTCGTCTAGGCGTCATCCCGTCCGGCTTTTCCACCAAGCAATCGTCGTGGAGGATAACTTCTCTCTCCCATTCTTATTTATAGCTTTTCTAGTGTAGAATTTTCCTGCTTTATAGTGTAATTGAATTCCCGCTTTCTAGTGTAACTTTTATTTAGTTTGATTGTATAAACAGTTGAAATATTGAATGCATGTTCTCTCTCTCTCTTTCTTTTAGGCTGATAGCTCCATTGTAATTATATCGCCTTGCTTATCAAAAATCCTAAAAAATATAATTGCGAATATAGATCAACGTAGCCTCCCTATGTTCGACCCGGAATTCTTTTCGGTATAAATTTTATTTGTTGAACATGAATTCTTTACTTTCAAACTACAACGACAGGTTTTCCAAAGCCAAACTCGTTAGCGAAGCGATTCCTAAGCGTTCAACATTTTGGCGCCGTTGCCGGGGAGGCGACGATCTTTGATTTCTCTTCACATTTAGTAACTTACAAATCATTTACCTCACTTTTCTCCATTCTTATTGTAATTGCTGGTACTCTTTTGAGATGAGCAAAAGTGGTAGATTGGAGTAAAGTGCTATGGAAGGTTTTGTAAGTTATCCCCCATTCTTTCCCCCTCCATAGATTTCATTTGCCACATTAAATCCAAATTCCAATTAACCTACGTGTTTGCATAAATCCTAGGAATAGTTTGGTTGTTTGGATTCTCACTCACATTCATTCCACCTTCATTTTAAAAAGAAAAAAAAATAAAAAGATAATTTTGTGGGGTAATTTTCAACAAACACACAACATACACCCACATTCAAAGGCACTTAACCTAATTGATTTGTTTCTACTCAACCGGGTTCTGATCTGTGGAACCGGTACACATAAAGCAACACATAAAAGAGTAGAAATCATTCTAGGTTAACCATCTTCGTGTGCCTAACTTAGTGATGCATATGTGGCCAGTTGTTTGAGTTGTTTGGGCCGCACCACTTCAATTAAAACCAACTCATCAAGTAGCTGCCAATTAGGTTCAACTCTTAAGGATTTACCAGGCACTCCACATTCCTTTTAAGCTTCAAAGGAAAACATTTTAACCCGTGCTTGTAAAACTTGGTGTGCCAATGAAACTTGTTTGAAAATACCTAAAGTTGAATCCTAAAAGCTACTAAGCAAGATTTGAACCTTAAAATTCATCACATCAAAAACAATCTTGCTTAAAAACCACTGGTTGTGCACGCACACACAAATGAATCAATCATTAAGGGCACAACCCATTTAAAGGGCCCATCACATTCCAAAGCACATTCAAACCTAGCCCTAAATAAAACAGAGTAGACGTTGGCCTTAAGGATTGGACTCGCTCTTCAGAACCCAGAACGAGATTATTTTCGATTAGTCTGTTTCTATTATTCAATCTGATGTCTAGCTAGGGGAGCAGAGTCAAATGATCGCGGCTGGGGGGTACACTAGGAACTGGAGGCGCAAGCCGAAGGAAGAACCTTCTCCCCAGTCCCTCCTTCTAACTGGTTGGATTGAACAGACAGAAGTAGATCAAATTGTTCCTTTATCTCAAGATGGGTTTTGCGAGTCGGTAGGTCTGTAGGCTAACCCATTTAAGGACATGTTTGATTGTTTGTATTGCAGGGCACCTTTCTTCCTCCCGTGTCTCATGAATCCTTCCACATATTTCACACATTCCCGCTCTTTCCCTCCTATTTTGAATTATCCTCAACATGACGATTATCCCAACTCGTACTATAATCAACCATCAGTTAGTTGGGATAATTCAGATTGGGGATACAATTTCGGACCCCATGTTTAGGGTCTAACCCTGAACACTTTGATTCTGATTTCTATCCTTCTCAGAGCTACATTGATTATAGATCGTCTTCCTTTCATGAATAACCTAATACGATCTACAATCAAGAAGGATACATTGATCCTTACCCATCCTCTGATTTCACTGCCTTTAGGTCATCACCATCTTTTCAACAATCTAAAATGACCTATTATCAGGAAGGGTATAACGAATCTCAATTTGTTAATTCCTCTGCATTGATGTCAAACCCGCCCAACCCTGAACCAACTCATTTTGTTTAGGTTAACCAGGTTCAAGATAAGGTTCTAGCTGACTTGAGGAATATTATTCAATCTTTAGAAGTTCAGCCAATACCTTGCATTGAGAGATTGGAGCCCCTGATTGAAATGATTGATGATTTGAACAAGTCTTTGTTGGATTGGCTCTAGGATGTTAAGGATAAGAACCCAGGTGAGTTTCTACTTAGGAAATTAGCGAAATTGAGGATGAGATTTGTGGTTGGTTTGATTCAATCTTGGAATGATACCCAGGATGAACCCTCTTCAGGAAAGCCAATGACATTACCCGCTCAGGCACCTATTGGGGGGGACACGTGTTACGAGGCTGACCAGATTAAATTAAAGCAACCAATTAAGGAAGATCTGATTTCTTCACCTGAGATCCCTGAGCCGGGTTACGAGGAAACGTATATCTCCTTGGAATAGAAAGTGAAAAATGATTTTAGGATATACATTGATACGGATCCTGGTTTCTTTGATGGTGAAGATTCAAGTTGCGAAGTCTCACGCGAGTTTTCTGAACACGATTTCTGTGAGACGATTGGGCCTGAGAAATCTGATAGATCATTTGATAGCCCAATAACTGAGGAAACTGATCTTATTAGGACACACATTACGGATCCAGAATCGCAGTTTCTGGAGGATTCAATTCAATGCCCTGATTGTCAGTTACACCCCGTTGAGCTTATTGATGATTCTAATTCTGAGATAATTAGACCCAGGTCAAGTTTGATTCTGCCACATCATTTAGACTTGGAGATTTCAAATGTGGTGATTAATATACAAGAGGTCCTGGAATTTGATATGCTGAATGAGGAGGATAGGAACTGGGAAGTTCTGATTTGGGAAGTTAATTTTGGAGTAAATGAAAGATTGAGTCGAAGGGTTCCTTTTAAGCTGAAACCATCAAATCAAAACCCTTACGACATTTGTTTTGAGGATGTCAAACTCAAGCACACATTCAACGATTATCCTTTTGAGCTTCAATTTTCTGTAACCCGACTTTTTGGTCTTGGGTTGCATCCTCATAAATCGTAGGCCCGACCCTGCTTGCATTCTGATTTTAGGTTTTGGGTAATTTTTATCCAGAACCTAAGATATTCTCGATTATGGGGAATGGGTCTGCACCACAATCTGGTCCACATCTGTGGACTACTGTTGTTAGGTTAGAAGATTCTTTTGTTTATTCTAATTTTGACCTGCAGTTGTGAATTCTTCATTTCTTTTCTTTGTATAGTGCGCCTAGCTGAAGGCACTAAACTCAGCACATATACAGTTTTTCTTAGTTTTCATCTCGGAGCGGACCTGACATTCACGCAATTCAGGTGCTTTCTACTCTTTTCCACTCTGTTTTATGTCTTTTTAATACAATGAGGACATTGCATTAGATAGGCATGGGGGGGTGGATATTTATCTCTGAATTCATTCATTAGCTCCGTAGATTTGTTTTATTTTCTTTTATATTAAAAAAAAATTTCAGAATTATGAAAGAGAATTTGGGTTTAAGAAAATTTTCAATCTTAGGAAATACTACATTAGGAGCTGAACACAAAGACCCTTCAGGTCTTTGGGCTCAATTAGCCTGTGTATCCACTAAAATGTGGATTTGTCTTTCGAGTCTTTGCCATCTTAATTCTATCGTAATTGGAGTAAATAAGTTTGGGTGATAAGTACACGACTTATCAACCCGCCCTCTAATTTGAGGGAATTTTGAGTCTTAAGCATCTACACACTTTCTTTGCACTGACTCGTTGTTCGGCGATTTTAACGGAAATTGGGTAGCTAATGAACCTTCTAGGGTGATATGGCTAGCAAGTTATCGTGGGTAACAGCCCATAGGTAGGTTGTCCAGAGCCCAGTCGCTAGACCTTTCTCTTTTTCTTGTCCTTAGGTAAATCTTAGACCAGGGAAGCCACCTACTTGAAAAAAAATATCAAAAAGAAAAGGAGAAAAGAACAAAAAGAAATAAGCCACACTTCGCCGCACAAGTACGGCTGGCAAGCTGTTGGTGGTAACAGCTCATCGACCGGTTGTCCAGAACCCAGCTCAGTAAATGCACTAAAAATTCCCAAAACACTTAGGAAGAAGCGGAGAAGTAGAATAAACTGGGGAGATATACACTTGATTCACCCTTGTGTTGACCCCGTAAAAAATAAAAGTAGGGAGAAAGCTACTAGTTGTAAAGATACACCTTTAGGCAGAAGTCTTTTTGAGGTCACCAAGAGGCGTAGAAATCCGAAGTCCGTTTTAATTATTGGTCAATGAGTCTATCACAATCACGATAAGATGTTTAAAACTTAGGGTTCTCATCAAATCTTGGGTGAGTTGAATAGCTGTAGAAAGCCACTCTTAAACCCTAAAATTTGAAAATTCAAAAAAATTAGAAAAGAGTAAAAAGACAAAAAGAATTTTTCTGTGAATAAGGCGAGGCTTGAGGCGGTCTGCATTTTGGCTGATACTCGGGCACTGTTGTGTCTTTGAAAGTTCAGTTCCTAATTAGACAATTTCTTAATGATTGAAAATAACTCAGGTCCAAATAGTCCAACCTAATTCTTTTATAAATAGCATATAGTTTTTGATAGAGACTAGCAAAAGATAGGTATGGGGGTATGATGTAAAAACATTTACACTACTTAAGATGTCTATTTATGCATGTTCTTAAGCATAGGATTGCATTTCATGATATAAATATTGCATAACATGCATCATCTTGCATTTAGAGTAGTTTGAATAAAATGGAGGTTAATTGTCTCCTTTTATGTGCTTGGACAGGGCAAACATTTCATCGAGGCCTCGGATCAAAGATCCAACCATATGGATGTGATTAGGGCGACGATCAGAGTTCAACGATTCCAAGATCGCCCTAATTAGGCATCCGTAGCATCAGATAGTGACTGGGGAACCCTAGAAGATCAAGGGCCAGGATGGTGTAAATTCGCACTTCAGATGACAAATCCGACCACACGGATGAATTCGGATCGACGATCGCAGCTCAACGACGCAAAAATCGAGTCAATCCGACATCCGTGGCACCATCTACAACTTCCAGAAGATGGATGGCCAAGATGGCGCCACGTGGCACCATCTCAGCCGCCCAAACGGCCGCCTACATTCCATGAAGACCGCGCACCCTCCCCCTCTCCGCCGTTGGATCTCGATCCAATAGCTGTGGATGTGGCTCTTTAAAATCATCCGCGCGACCTTTTCGACCGCGTAGCACAGCGGAGACGAATCTGCGGGTGAAGCAGAGGTCGCGGGATCAAGTCCCGCGAGCCTCAAATCAGGCGTAAGCGAGTAGGCGCCTGGAGAGTTGGATTTTGATAGGACGGCCGTGCGCGCACAATAGCGTTCACGTGCGTTCGCATGCGGGCGGGCACGCAGCGCAGCGGGTGAAGGCGTGACTTAAAACGTCCGATCTCGCGATCAGACGGCTGAGGATCGCTGGACATGCGTAGACGTTGAACAAGCGGGCAGCCGAGGAGGCGCACGTGGGCGCGGAAGCTACGCCTACGTTGGGGTTTTAGTGACGGATTTATCCGTCACTAAAGACCCCTCATTTATTATTTTAAAGTTGTAATGTCCATTTTGCCCCCACTCCTTGCAACTATAAAAGGAGACCCCCTCCATACGAAATTCTCATCCCTTCTCTTCTCTACCCCTCCAAAGCTCAAGAGAAGCTTGTCCCACACCCGGGATGCTCCTCGCGAGATAAAGTCTAAATTTTCGTCCCCCTTCGGAAGTGGATCCCGCGAAGACGACGGCGTGCTGCTCCGTTCCCGTTCTTCTACTTCGTTCTCCTTCGTCTAGGCGTCGTCCCATCCGGCTCGTCCTCCAAGCAATCATCGAGGAGGATAACTTCTCTCTCCCATTCTTATTTACAACTTTTCTAGTGTAGAATTTTCCTGTTTTATAGTGTAATTTAATTCTCGCTTTCTAGTGTAACTTTTATTTAGTTTGATTGTATAAACAGTTGAAATATTGAATGCATGTTCTCTTTCTCTCTCTCTCTCTTTCTTTTAGTCTGATAGCACCATTGTAATTATATCGCCTTGCTTATAAAAAATCCTAAAAAATATAATTGCGAATATAGATCAACGTAGCCTCCCTATGTTCGACCCGGAATTCTTTTCGGTATAAATTTTATTTATTGAACACGAATTCTTCGCTTTCAAACTACAACGACAGGTTTTCCAAAACCAAACACATTAGCGGAGCGATTCGCACGTTCAACATTAGTGCTTTTTCTCGAATATATGTGACCACTTGTTAGATCGCTTCAAGACAAATTTTGTGGTCTTTGAATTAAATCCAAATGCAATGCGTGATCAAGAATCGGATGCAAAGTAAGAGAATGCGTACCTTGCTTCCAGCAACCAACGATGCAAGAATGCACGTAATGCAGAGAAGTAAATCTAGAGGCTGCTCATATAGACCTAAATGGTTCGTCCTAGGGCAGGCAGCTTCTAGCAGGTAGCTCATTTTTTTTTTTAACTACTTATGCACAAGCAAATAAAAGTAATCAATAAACTAAAAACCTAAATCTAAAGGAAAGGGAACATGCTCCCAAAAATTACCCAACACGGGCCCAAAACAAAATCGGGGAACAAACCTCTCAAGATATACCCCAGAACAAGGGTTTCAAACAAAATGCAATGAAAAATTAAATCTAAAGTCTTAATTCTATTCTACTCAAATTATCGACTGAATATACAATGATGTCCGTCGCGTCCTCGTCCTTCTCCTCCTTTCCAAAATAGCTCATCCAATTCTCCTCTAGCGACGTCAAGTGTCACCTCTCACAATGGTTGATTCTTGCACAAATTTTCTCGCACAAAAAAGAAAATAATAAATGGCCAAATCGCTGTGCAATTGATAAATAATTAAAATAAAATTAGGTGAAATTATTGCGTCTGTTGCCTCCCCGGCAACGGCGCCATTTGACGTGTCGATTGTTCGCTTTAAAGTCGTTTGTAGTTTTATGTGGTGGAAAAATCGACTAATCAATATTTAAAAAGAAATAACCACTCGCAGAAGAGCTGATCGTATCCACAGGTAGGCAATGACGCATTTAAGTTTGCACCGGTTAAAAATGTTCGTTCGTAGTGAGTTTAGATAAGAATCAAAACAAAAATTGCCTTCAGATTAAGGTTGAATCAAGAAATCATATGCTGAAATAGCAATTCTTAATAACTAGAGGATATTTGTTGCAATACAGATTGAATAAATTATCATTAAAAGTTGACAATGGCAGAAAATGTAATTATTAATGGCATGGTTACTGTAGCAAAATAGGGGATTTATTCCCCTTGGCCGTGTGCGACGAGGAATGGATGGCCGGAGGCGGGAAGCACGGAGGAAGTTCCTTGGACCGAGGGCATCGCAGCGGTGGTGGCAGCGAGTCGCGCGGTGGCCAGAGCCGGCCGGACGGAGCCCGGCGAAAGTGGCTACAAACGGTGCTGCAGCTGCTATTGGCGGGCGGTGCAAGCGGGACAACGCGCGCACGGAGGTGGTGCTACTGGCGAACGTGGCTACTGCTGCTGCAGGGTGAGCGCTGCAGCCAATGCTGCACTCTGGCGAGCGCGTGGGGCGCGAGAATGCTGCAGCTATGGGAGTGGAAGCGCGATGCGCACTGTTGGCGAAAGGTGTGGTAGGCGAGTGTGCGCACAGTTGGCGGAAGGCGCAGGTGCGCACGAAGGCTGGAGGGCATGTGGATGAAGGCTGCAGGCACGGGGGTGGTGCTGAAGCAGCTGATCCTGCTGCAGTGTGCGCGGGTGGTGTGATGTGGGTGTGAGTGGTTAGGCGCAGAAGGAGCTAGCGTGGCTGTAGGCTGTGCCCGCCTTGCGTGTGGCTGGAGGGCGTGCGGGCGGACGTGGAGTGAGGGGCGAGGGCTACGGTTTAGGTGCTGGAGGTGAAGTGGGCGAGGGTGGTTGTGGTTGTAGTGGGGGGTGGGCTTCAGACGTCCGGGAAATTTCCCGGATGTCTTAACTGACCAAGAAGATGAAAATACAGTGGCTGCGGCGGTGGTTGTTGGTGACGACAGCGAGGGAGATGCACGCTGAGGTGCTCACGGTAATGCGGATGATCTCCGGATGGCGGTGTGGCCTATCACACCGCATGCCCACGGTGATGGAGGGTCGTCACCGCAGTTGAGGCCGGCAGTGTGGAATGGAAGAGAGAAGAACTCTCTGCATAATGGTGGGTCGGTGGTGGAGGCCACCCCCGCTCGGCAGCCTCTCTCCTCTTTTTGTAGCTGACTTCACGAATTTGAATGGAGAGGCGGGAGCAGATCCACCTTCTCTGCTAATCCATGAATGTGCTTTAGTACGGCAGGAGGCGTTGCAGCGGCAGCTGAGCCGTTGCTGAGAAGAGGAACAATAAATGATATTATTAGAATATTATGGTTATTTATATACACACCCTCAACTTTTATGTTAACTAAAACAATGTACCTAATTGGTTAACTAATTAAATGAATGCCATTATAAGTTAATTCTAAATGCATTTAAAATATGAATGTAATGCATAAATTATGTAATTAAATTAAAAATATGAATTAATCTATTTACAACCTAATTTATGCTAAATATATGTGAGAATTAGCCTAATGTCTAGGCACTTAAATACTTAAATAGCCCACAACTATGGGCTAATCAGTCCTCTCCCCCATGCCTGGTTCAAACAATGTCCTCATTGAAAACAAAATAGCTAAAGGAAGATATTACCTGAGGAGGAGAATGGTAGGAGCTATGGCTCCTCAAGATTGACTTCGTCAACCAGATGGCCATTTAAAGTTATGTACGATTTTAACCGTTGACCGTTGACGATAAAGGGAGTTGCGGAAGAGGAAGGATTTTTTATCTCCACAGCTCCATGCGGAAATACTTTGGTGATTATGTAAGGCCCATCCCAACGAGACTTTAACTTCCCAGGAAAAGGCTTAAGTCTGGAATTGAAAAGCCAGACTTGTTGGTTGGGCTCAAAGGTTTTTCGAAGAATAAACTTATCATGCAAGACGTTAGTTCTTTCTTTATAAGTTTGAGAGGTGTCCTAAGCATCATTCCTCAGCTCCTCAAGCTCACTTAATTCTAGAAGTCGTGCCTTACCTGCCTTCTCTAAATCCATGTTAACACTTCGAATAGCCCAAAGTGCCTTATGTTCCAATTCAACAGGTAAATGGCATGCTTTTCCATACACAATCCTAAAGGGAGAAGTACCCAAAGGGGTCTTATTGGCCGTTCAATAAGCCCACAAAGCATCATTGAGCTTTTGGGACCAGTCTTTCCTATCAGGTCTAACGGTCTTTGCCAAAATATTTTTTATCTCCCTATTTGACACTTCAACCTGGCCACTTGTCTGAGGATGGTAAGGAGTAGCGACCTTGTGAGTAACTCCCAGACTCCTGATTAGCCGATTAAAGTGGTGGTTTCGGAAATGAGGTCCACCATCACTTATAATAGTTTTGGGGTAGCCGAAACGGGATATGATATTGGCCTTCACAAATTTCAAAACCCCAGAGTGGTCATTTGTGCACGTAGGAATGGCCTCTATCCATTTAGAGACATAATCAACTGCCACCAAGATATATTTATAACCATGGGACGACGGGAAGGGGTCCATAAAGTCAATTCCCCACACATCAAAAATTTCAACAGATTGAATAGGATGTTGAGGCATTTCATTCTTCTTCCCAATTGTTCCAGTCCATTGACATCTAATACAGGCCTTAACAAAATTATGAGAATCCTTAAATAAAGAAGGCCACCAAAAATCGGACTGGAGAACCTTAAAAGCAGTTTTCTTAGCACCAAAGTGTCCTCCACAATGATGTTCATGACAAAAACTCAGCACACTTTGTTGTTCCTCTTCAGGTACAGAACGACTCAATACTTGGTCTTGTCCAATTCTAAATAATTCTGGCTCTTCCCAATGAAAATATCTTGCTTGAGAAATGAATCTCTTTCTTTTCTGCTCATCCCAAGAGCCAGGAGTTTGTCCAGTGACCAAGTAATTTACAATAACTGCATACCAAGGTAATGTTGGTGTTACCGCCATCAGAGTTTCATCAGGAAATGTCTCGCGAATGTCTCCAGAAAGAGAGTCATTAAGAGGAAGGCGAGACAGGTGGTCAGCCACAACATTTTCTACTCCTTTCTTTTCACGTATTTCCAAGTCAAATTCATGAAGGAGTAGGATCCACCTAATCAGACATGGCTTAGAATCTTTCTTAGCAATGAGATGTTTCACTACTGCATGATCAGTAAAAATAACCACCTTAGACCCAAGTAGATAAGACCTAAACTCCTCCAGAGCAAAAACTACAGCAAGTAATTCTTTTTCAGTGACGGTGTAGTTTTGCTGAGGTTCGGTTAAAGTCTTGCTTGCATAATGCAGCACATGAGGTCTTCCCTCAACCCTTTGTCCAAGGACTGCTCCCACTGCATAATCCGAAGCATCACACATAAGCTCAAATTGGAGTGTCCAATCAGGAGCTTGGAGAATAGGCACAGAGATCAAGGCCTCCTTTAGGGTTTGAAAGGCCTCGGCACACTTTGAATCAAAACTGAAGGAAGATTCCTTCGCCAACAAGTCACAAAGTGGCCTAGAAAACTTACTAAAATTTTTAATAAAGTACCTATAAAAGCCAGCATGGCCCAGAAAGGATCTAATCTGTTTGACATTCGTAGGCAATGGAAGTTTGGAAATAGAATCAATCTTCGCTTTATCTACTTCCAAACCTTGCTCGGATACAACATGCCCAAGTACAATTCCTTTATGTACAATGAAGTGACTTTTCTCCCAGCTGAGGACTAAACCAGTTTCCTTACATCGTTTCAACACATTCTCCAGGTGCAGGAGACACTGGTCAAAAGACAAGCCATAAATGGAGAAGTCATCCATAAACACTTCAACACACTCGTCAATCATGTCCAAAAAGATAGACATCATACACTACTGGAAAGTTGCAAGGGCATTACATAATCCAAACGACATACGCCTGAATGCAAAAGTACCGTAAGGACTCGTGAATGTCGTCTTTCCCTGATCATCAGGAAAGACTGCCACCTGATTGTACCCAGAATATCCATCGAGAGAGCAATAGTACTTATTTGTTGCCAATTTTTTGAGAATTTGATCAATAAAAGGCAAAGGAAAGTGATCCTTCTGGGTAGCGGTGTTCAGCTTGTGGTAATCAATACAGACCCTCGATCCAGTTGAGGGTCTAGTGACAACTTGTTCACCTTGGTCATTGAGTTCCACAGTAAAGCCTGCCTTCTTTGGCACCACATGAATGGGACTGACCCATTTACTATCAGCAATGGGATATATGATCCCGGCATCCAACCACTTCAGGATTTCATTTTTTACCACCTCCCTCATATTAGGGTTCAGACGTCTCTGCAAGTCTCTAAAAGGCTTGATGGACTCATCAGTATAAATGTGGTGCATGCAGAGTGTAGAGTCTATACCCTTAATGTCAGCAATGCTCCAAGCAATAGCTTCCTTGTACCTAGAGAGGCATTCAATCAAGGCTCTCTCCTGTGCCTCAGATAGCACAACCGAAATGATAACTGGGAGCGTATCATTAGCACCTAGGAAAACATACTTGAGAGTGTCAGGGAGGGGTTTCAACTCAAGGTCGGGGGCTTGTATGGTTGAGGGTTTCATAATAGATGTCCCCATCTCAGGTAGCAGATCTACCTTCGGTGGAAATGATGGGGGAAGAGACTCAGTAGAAACTCCTAGCAATTCCTCAAGTTCTAGTATATGCCCTTCACATTTCTCCAAGAGATGGGAATGCTCATTTAGCATGACATGCTGAAGGGGGTCATCACATAACATTGCAGGAGTTGCCTTTTCAATCATTTCATCTATCACCTCAACTTGAGAATAATCCTCAAGTCTGGCTTGTTTGTAAGCATCAAACACATTAAGCCGGATTTTCCTGTTCCCAAAGCCCATTTTCAATGCCCCAGTATTGCAATTAATTGAAGCATGCGAAGTTGCAAGGAAGGGGCAGCCCAAAATGATGGAGGGTTTGGTTGGCTTGTTGCTAGGATCATTGTCCAAAACAAAGAAGTCATCGGGAAAGAAGAAATCCTCCACTCTTATGAGGACATCTTCCAAAATTCCCCGTGGTGTCTTAAGTGATCGATCAGCAACTTGAAGGATTACAGGGCTAGGCTTCAGATTGCCTCCCCCAAGTTGTTCATACACGTAGCTCGGAAGGATGTTCACCCCTGCACCCATATCAAGTAGAGCCTCATCAATTTGTAAGTCACCAATAACTACAGAGATGTATGGGGCTCCTGGGTCCTTGAGTTTCGAGGGTGTGCCATGTTGAGCAATTGAGCTAACAGATCAGGCAGGACAACTTTATATTGGACCTGTTTTCTAGATTACTGCTTTTTCGTGCACAGGTCCATTAAGAAGCGGGCATAAGACTGAATCTTCCTGATAGCTTCAAGCAAAGGCAGGTTAATCTGCACTTGCTTGAAAGTTTACATAATCTCATCCGTCCTATCTTTGTCTCCAGATGAGCCAGCAGAAGTCTGCCCAGAGGTCGATAAGCGCTCTAGAAAAGGCACTCTCAATCTCTGGGTGGAAGGGTTGTCATGTCGAATAAGGGGTGGAATGGGGGCAACTTCTTCCGGTGAGGTGATTTCAAGTGGAGAAGATTTGGGCAAGTCTTTTCCGGTGGGGGTGAAAGTCGGGGTGGATGGTTTTTTAGGGGGTGAGACTATAGGAGCATCGGGTTTGGAAATTTCTTTCCCACTTCTCAGAATAGTCACCGCCTGAGCATGCTCCCTAAAGACAATCCCTTTTCCTTTAGGATTTTCTTCAGTAGCACTGGGGAGCTTCCCAGTCTCCCTCTGTCTGACGGCCTCAACAGGGTGTCCAATTTGTGATTTCATCTCATGTATAGCCTTGTCATGAGATTGGATGATGGCACTTTGACTTTCTTGCATAGTTTTCAGCATTGCTTCAATTCATCCATCTGAGAGGTTTTAGGTTGGGCAAAGGTCTGAGGTTGGTTCATTTGATGGTTTTGGAAGGATCGTGGTTTGTAATTCCCTGAATTTGAGACATTTCCTTGTCTCCATGAAAAGTTTGGGTGGTTCCCCCATCCCTCATTATAAGTGTTGGTGAAAGGGTCATTACAAGGTCTTGGACGGAACCCTTGAGCGGCATTCAAATCCTCTTGTACAAGCTCAGGGAATTGGGAGGCCAAGTGGTAATCCATAGTGGCGTGCGTATTGCCTTGACAAATTAAGCATTCGGAAGCTTGGGATGTGGAGATCTTAGGTATGAATGAACTCGGGTTCGACATAAGCCTTTCCATATTTTGATTCAATAATTGAATCTGATAGGCTAAATTCTGGGTGTCCCTTGCCTCATTCTCCTCCAACATTCTTTGCATGAAAGTGGGCTTTCTATCCATGTAGGTAGAATTCAAGTGAATAGAATTCTCACTCAAAGTATCAAATAAGTTCCAAGTTGAAAGGTTCCTGCATAGGCACCATCCATAGTTTGCCTATGCAAATCATTAAGTCCGGTGTAGAACCTTTCAACTAGTTGCCATTTAGGCACCTGGTGATGTGGGCAAAGTCTCAGCAAGTCGTTAAAGCGCTCCCACGCATCATGGAATGCTTCCCCATCCTTTTGAACAAAACTCATAATTTCCCTCCTAAAGTGATTTATTTTGCTCATGGGGAAGTACTTCTTCAGAAACTCCTTCTTTAGGGCATCCCAAGTATTTATATTATCAAGGGTGTGATACCAATACTTGGCTTTGTCCTTAAGGGAGAAGGGAAAGAGGGTCCGCATTTGAGCATCATTAGTAACGCCCTGCAACTTCATGTGGAACAGACCTCGGTGAATTCTTCTATATGCCTGTAAGGGTCTTCCCTAGTAGTACCATAAAAGGAGGGTAGCAAGGATATGGTACTACTTTTGATCTCATACGGATTGTCCCCTCCAGGTCTATGTAGTGCAGGGCCAGCTTGATTGGTTGGGATGAAATATTCCTTAAGGCTCCTTTGACCGGCCATTTCTACCCTTGGAAGGTCTCTTCTTAGGATTCTTTTAGGTTCAGGATCAAACACAAGTTGTCTCCTAAGAGAATGCCTACCAAGCATGCACTACAAACACAATTCAAAAGGACTTGTTCGATCTTTACAAATTTTGGCTTTTGACTTTAGTTCAAATTGTAGGTGACAAAACAAGTTGCCTAATCAATTACGCACCTATTGCCAACCTTTGAAATGCCTAAAAAGACCTAGTTGTAGCTTAGGTATTCTTCCCTAAATCTCAAATGGTCAAGTAAATCCAAAGACGAAAGATCGAGGGATGCAAGTAGGCCTAAGCCTTCCTTTGAAGCTGTGCTTTCGCGGTGCTTCTCAACTACCCCCAAAAATCCGTGACAGGGTTTCCTCCTCTTTGGATTTACAAAACCTTTGACCTCAAGTTCCGAACACTTCAGAATCCAATGGTAGGAGGGCTCTTGTCCTAGTCGTTTCAAGACTTAGGAGTGTCTAAATGAGTGCTGTGGTGCAAAAGATATAAGTGTGCATTCACCGCAAAAGGATTTTGAATTTTGAATCGCACACCACATTTTACAATCAAGTCCTTGATTTTTAGATGTCCCTTCTTTAATTAGTCCTTTTTCTCGAATATATGTGACCACCTGTTAGATCGCTTCAAGACAATTTTTGTGGTCTTTGAATTAAATCTAAATGCAATGCGTGATCAAGAATAGGATGCAAAGTAAGAGAATGCGTACCTTTCTTGTAGCAATCAACGATGCAAGAATGCACGTAATGCGGAGAAGTAAATCTAGAGGCTGCTCATACAGACCTAAATGGTTTATCCTAAGGGCAAGCAGCTTCTAGCAGGCAGCCCATTTTTTTTTATTCTTTTTTGTAAACTACTTATGCACAAGCAAATAAAAGTAATCAATAAACTAAAAACCTAAATCTAAAGAAAATGGAACAGGCTCCCAAAAATTACCCAACACGGACCTAAAACAAAATCGGGGAACAAACCTGATAGATGACTTTTTGCTTTGTGTTATAGTATTCAAGTGGTGGAAAAATCGACTAATAAAAAATAATGAAAATAACCACTCGCAGAAGAGCGGGTCGTGTCCACAGGGAGGCAATTATGCAATCAATACTTAATTATTTAATGTTATTTCAGATAGTGCGAAATCCCTATTCAAATCTAACTTAAAATGTGAAGGAAAGTAGATTTGCAATAACTTAAAAAGATAAGGGTATATGTGCAGTTTTCCCTCATAGAAATCCTTAATAAATTGATGATTAATTTATGCAATTTTCACGTGATGTGTACTAAAGAGAATTAGTACTTAAGTTAAGGCCAAAAATCAATCTTTAAACTAGTTAATATCAATACCATGCAATTATAAGGAACTATGAGTGTTCAAACGCAATTTTGCCATAATATAATAATAATAAATAAAATCAAATTAGGTGGCAATGGCATTGAATGTAAATTTTAATTGGTGGAAAAATAGGACTTTTTTCCTCTCCCCTCCTTACGAGAGAGAGAGAGCACCGCAGGGCTGTAGCGAGGCTCAGGAGGACGGCGAGGTCGAGGGCACTCCGGTGGTGGCCGGAGGTGGCCGGCGGAGGTGGTAGGAGTGCTGGCCTGTTGAACAAGAAGGCGGAGGTGCTACTGCAATGCTGCCTGTGGCATGGTGGTGTGCGAGCATGCGCGCGCTGGTGCACGCCCGTGCAGGCGATGAAGTAGTGGCTGGAGCGCAGGCGGTTGGCTGTAGGCGTGCGGTCGGCAGGTGGGTGGAGGTAGCGCTTGCAGATGAGCGGTGGAGCATGCTGCTTGCGGTGGGGCTTGTGGGTGCACCTGCAGGGTGGAGAAGCGCGGGCTGGCGTGTTGGAGAGGTAGGAAGGCGCACGGGCAGTTGGTGAAGCGGTGTGCCTGCAGATGGCATTGAAGGGAGTGAGTGGTAGGGCACATTGGTTTGCGCCTGCAGTTGCTGGAGGGAGGGGCGCGTGGGTGGAGAGGCTTGCAGGCTTGGTGACGAGCGGTGCGGCGCCTGCAGCAAGGCTGTGGGGCGTGCTAGCAGGCAGTGGGGCGCGGGGTGAAGGCAGATGGCGCTGAAGGTTGGAAGCGGCCTACAGGCATGGTGCGGGTGCCTGCGATGCGGTGGTGAGGGCGCTTTGAATTGCAGGAAGGAGGAGGCACGCAAGGAGGGTGCGCCTGCAGATGGCGCTGAAGGGAGGCGATGCGGTGTGCAGGAGGCGTGAGGTTTTTCCCCGCAAGGGGGAAGAAGGCCACAGTGCACTCTTCTTCTCTTCCTCGATCCACAGTGTTCGCTGGGTAGTTCCCCGCAAGGAGGAAGATGAAGCTCAATCCCCAGTGCACCTCCTCTCTTTTTAATTCCTCTCCCTCCCCGCGTGCGTGAGTTAAGGGATTTTCAAATCCGTTAACTATTTCTGGCCTCATCAGTTGAAGAAGGGTGGCGGAAGATTAACCCCATGTGTGGTGGGGGAGGGAGAAAGAGTTGCGGCTGTTGGGGAAATTTATCCCCCCACCCTTGTTCTTTCTGCATTTTATTACCTGCACATAAAAACAATAAAATCATTAAGTTATAGAATGTTATAAACTTAAATCATGAGGCGTAAAAATATTATACAAATTAATTGCCATTATTAACACACCTAAACTGTACGATTAAAGATATTTAGGCTTAATATTAGTCCACTTTAATGGACTCATCAAAACCCCTCAAAATATACCCCAGAACAAGGGTTTCAAACCAAATGTAATGAAAAATTAAATCTAAAGTCTTAATTCTATTCTAATAAGATTAGCGACTAAATGTATAATGATGACTGTCGCGTCCTCATCCTTCTCCTCCTTTTCAAAGTAGCTCGACCAATTCTCTTCTGGCGACTTCAAGGGTCGCCTCTTAATATGGCTGATTCTTGCACAAATTTCTTGCACAGAAAAATAATAAATGGTCAAATCACTATGCAATTGAGAAATAATCAAAATAAAATCAGGTGAAATTATTGCGTTTGTTGCCTCCCCGGCAACGGTGCCATTTTGACGAGTCGATTGTTCACTTTAAAGTCGTTTGTAGCTTTATGTGGTCGAAAAATCAACTAATCAATAATTAAAAAAAATAACCACTCGCAGAAGAGCGGGTCGTATCCACAGGGAAGCAATGATGTATTTAAATTTGCACCGGTTAAAAACGTTTGTTCGTAGTTAGTTTAGACGAAAATCAAGCCAAATTTGCTTTCAGATTAAAGTTGAATCAAGAAAACATGCTGAAATAACAATTTTTAATAACTAGAGGATATTTGTTGCAATGCAGATTCAATAAAATATCATTAAAAGATGACAATGGTAGAAAATGTAATTATTAATGGGATGAATATTGTAGCAAAATAGGGGATTTATTCTCCTTCGCTGGGCGTGAAGAGGAGTGGACGATCGGAGGCGGGAAGCTCGGAGGAAGTTCTTTGGACCGAAGGCTTCGCAGCGGTGGTGGCGGTGAATTGCGCGGCGGTCGGAGTCGGCCAGACGGAGCTCTGGCGAAAGTGGCTGCCAACAGTGGCTACAGTTGCTAAAGGGGCGGCTGTGCGCACGCGTTGAGCGCTGCTGCAGGGGTTGTGCACGCACTGCTAGTGTTGCGGGCGCGCTGGAGTTGAGGGCGCAGAGGGTTGCCAGCGGCCGCGCTCTGGTGGAGACGGATGCTGCTGCAAGTGGTAGGTGCAGGCGGACGGTGTGGGTGCACTGCAGGCTGGAAGGCACAGAGAAGAACGCACGCCTACTGCGTGCATGAAGAGGCACTGCAGGGTGCTGGTCGTGCCCACCTTGCGCGCGGCTGGAGGGCGTGCGGGGGAACGCTACAGCCGTAGGAGCGCGCTTCTGCAGGAGGTGCGTACGCACACGGTTGGTGTGGGTGTGAAGTGGAGGTTGCTGCTACAGACGTGCGGCAGGAAGGCACGTGTGGGTTGGGGATGGCGTTGGAGGATGGAAGGGTCGTGCAGAGTAGCTGTGACTGGTGGCTGGAAAAAGAACCAAGGATAGGGAAGGAAGATGAAGGTGTGCTGTAGGAGCTTCAGACGTCCGGGAAACTTCCCGGACGTCTTAACTGATTGAGTGAAATTGCAGTGGCTACGGCGGTGGTTGTTGGTGACGATGGCGAGGGAGGTGCACACTGAGGTGCTCACGGTAATGCCGACTAGCTCCAAATGGCGGTGTGGCCTGTCACACCACATGCCCATGGTGGTGGAGACTCGTCGCCACGGGTGAGGCCGGCAGTGTGGAATGGATGAGAGACGAACTCTCTGCATAGTGGTGGTCGGGGATGGAGGCCTTCTGAGCTCGGCTGCCTCCTCTCTTTTGAAATCAGCTACCCGACCAGATCCAACACATCCGCTCCTCCTTGATTGGGTTCTTCACTGTGGCAGCTGGGGGAAGAAATGCAGCCATTGCACGTAGAAGAATAAAAAATAATGATAAAATATTATGGTTGTTTATATACAAACCCTCAACTTTTATGTTAACCTAAATTAATGCATGCAATGTACCTAATTACTTAACTAATGCAATTCTAAGTTAATTATAAATGCATTTAAATATGAATAAGGTGCATGAATTATGTAATTAAATTAGAAATATGAATTAATCTATTTACATCCTAATTAATGCTAAATAAATGTTAGAATTAACCTAATGTCTAGGTACTTAAATACTTAAATAGCTCACAAATATGGGCTAATCACATACACCAACTCAAAGGGTTGGCGTAGTCAAGCAGAACAAGGCTAGGGCCTTGTTAATCAGAGTGGTCCTTTAGATCAGATGATCGGATTTTTCGCTCAAGTTTATGTTATTGAAAAAAAATTCGGCAAGAGGCCGACTACAAGTAATTCCCACCTCTCAGGCCAACTCGGCCAGGCTAGTTATGAGGGGACTACGAGGAAGGTTCTTCCTTTGACTTTCAACTCCGATTTCGTTACCCCGCAACCGCGGTCGTTTGACGCTACCCCGCAGGCTTAGACACCAGGTTTTGCAGGAGAGGTTGAAACTACCCAGTAGTTTCAAGCCAAATGCAGGTTATTTGATATATTTTCATGAATTTTAACCTATTTCTTCAATTTAGTAAGTGGAGGGTGGTCCACAAGGTGACTCGCCTCACCGACTAACTCTTGGGCTCGTTGGAGTCCAAGTTAGTCTGTGTGGTCCTATTGGCTCATGCACTTCTAAGTTCTTTTTTCAAATTGAAGACCACAATTAAAATGTATACTCTCAAGTAAGATGGAATACAAATGATTTAAAAGTTGGCAAAAAGATTTCTTTTCTAATAAGCTTTTCAAAGAGTATTTTTTCAAAATTTTTACTATTTCCAACAAGTAGTTATGAATTTTTAACAAACCAGGGGTCAAATTTAGAATTTAGACCCCGTGTTGGTTTTTCTGTTGGAAATGATACCAATAGTGAGTAAATCCAATTTGTATGTTGGTCAGAATTGACTTCTAAAGTTCATAAAGTTCTGCTTCCAAGCAATCTAACCCGTATGTACTCTACAAATTTTTAAAAATTTTACAGATGGAATTTCTTTTCAGGAAAGGTGGCATTGGAAAGATAATTTAAAAATCTAGTTCCAATCCAAATTTTAGAATTTTTGGAGCATCAGAAACATGACTATTGTATTTTAAAGATGGCAATCAATTTTTGGTCGAGTTTCTAACACGAATGTGTGCACCTGATTTTCGCAGTGCCCGCCTTATTCGTCACTTCGTGTGGTTCAACCTGCACACAAAAATACTATGTTAGAGATGAAATCAAAAGTTTCCGTGCCTCCCTGGCAACGACGCCAATTTGTTCAAGGCGTAGATCATGTAAAAGATAAACTCATTGTGGTATAGTGCGAAATACATCTCGACAAATAAATTAACGGAATTGGTGAGTCCCGGTTGATCACAGGGAGGTAGAAAGCGCATTTGATTTCATGTGTTTGTTTCAAATATAAAGACTAAGTAGAAGGAACAATCAATCACAATATTTATATCACAAGAAGATCTTGAACATGAATTGGATACATGCATTTGAATAAAACATAAAATAAACAAACTACTGTTGTAATAGAACAAGGGTGCCATGGGTGGTCCGTGGTGGCCTTCTAGAGAGGTTGAGGATAGCAGCAACGATTTGCCAAGGTGGCTCAACAAACGCTTCGGAAGAAGATGCAGAGACAGAGGCAGACAAGATGGGAAGAAGAAGGTAGAGGAGCCGTAGAAGGAAGGAGAAGAATAAATCTAATTGAATGCCTTCAAAGGGGACCATTAGGCCACTTTTTATAGTTGTTGTGAAGGGTATTTAGGGCATTGGAGAACTTAATTTCGTGCAATAGCCTTAGGTTGATCAAATCCATTGATCGGGAGATCAACTATCCTGATTAAGCCTAAAAATACCCTCCAAATCCTTCTCCATTCATGGATTCAATCTAGAGCTAACATGTGGCACAACATCTGCCATCTAATCTCCATCGCATGGTCGCCGCTCTCACCGCTTGCCATTTCCTCTTTCGCATGCACCGCACGGCCTCCAAATGCACCTCAACTCCCTACACCATCTCAGCTGTCAGATTTCTTGATTGGATGACTTAAAAGAGCATGCATCGTGCCCTCTTAAATCCTAAAGCACGTGTTATCATGCACGTCCTCGCTCCCTCTCATCCGCGTGCGTCACATGGCCACCTCTGTCGCCGCTAGATGGTGACCAACTCCCACATCACGACTCGAACCTGCATCACGCGTGGTTGTTAAGCACGCTTTTCCGCTGCGCTACCTGTGCGAGTTGTTGCAATTTCCATATCGTGTGCAACCACCCTCAACCATTGGATGGAAATCCAACGGTTGAGATCTCGTCCTCGCTCGATGAAGCGGTTGGAGGGTGACATGTCGTGATCATGGGCGTTGGATGGAGATCTAATAGCCCACAACGCGTGAAGGATGATCTTCAAAGGTTGGGGTGCAGCAACAGGGTGGCTATGGTGGCGCCACATGGCACCATCATGGCCGTCCATCTTCTTCTCCTTGTATCTGATGATGTAGGCCTCCGATTGAGTTGATTTTTGCACCGTTGGACTGCAAACATCGATACGGATCCATTCGTATGGTTGGATTTGTCATCTGAGGTCTGAATATTCTTCAATTGGCCCCTTGGCTCTTGCTTTTCTGTAGACTCCATAGGGTGCTACAGGAGTCTGATTGATGCGATCTTGGAAGCGTTGGACTCTCATCATCATTCTAAATAGTTTCATAAGGTTGGATCGGTCATCCACAACCCCATATTACCTATAATTAGTAATACCTCTCAAATAGCACCGTAAAATGCATAAAACATATAAATCAACTACGATGCAAAATATGATGTGTATGCATGCAAAATGCCCATGTTAAGCTAGGTTCTGGCTTAATTCAGGTGAATTAGGACCTATGATTGCTGCGCAATCACACGCCCATTAGTTAGGTTAAGATTAGGTTTTCTCTAGCATATTTAGATTTAGGTTTCATTTCTCTTTTCAAAACAAAAATCAAAAACACAAAAAATATCACAAAATAGAAAAGGACCAAAAAGATTAGGTTAAGTTAGATTTAGGTTACAAAAGTGAATTCAAATCTAAAACTTGTTTCTCATGCCTCCCAGAGATGAATGACTGGGACTGAACTTCTAAAATACAAAAATAATCGTGAGTTTCGTTAAACTGATAAATATTTTTGATCGAGGGTTTAGCGCAACTATACTACGAATTCCGACGCTTTTCAAAAATACACACAAAACACCTTGTCAATCCCTACCACCCCCACCCTAGATTTCACTTTGCCACACTAATAACTCAAACCCTAATTAACTTAGGAGCTTGCATAAATCCTAGGTTAGTCTTGGTTGTTTGATTGTCACTTCACATCACCTCACCCATCCACATAAATTTAAAAATATACAAAAAAATTATGCTTCTCTTTTTGTGGGATTAAACTAAAAGAGACACACTTAAACACCCACAAATTTCTTGACCTAAGGTGCACAATCACATTGATTCTACCACTTAACTGGAATCTGACCTGTGAATTCGGTACACTTCAACTCAATACAAATAAGTGAGTAGAAATCTGATTAGGTTAAGACATTACGTGCCTTAATCTGTGGTGAGAATAGGCCAATTGATTGATTTTTTTATGCTGCACCACTTTAGATAAAAGTGATTCATCAGTAGCTTGTCCCATAGGGTTGATTTTTAGGGCTAAAGTAGACACTCCATATTATTTCTAATTTTTGAAGGAATATATCTACACCTGTGCTTTCAAAACTTAGAGGGTTCTATTGAACTTGATTGAACGAACTTAAAGATTAAACCCTAAAACCTACTAAACAAGGTTAAACCCTAAAAGACACATCATCAAATAACCTTGTTTGCAAACCCTGGTTGTGCACGCACACACATATTAATTGATCATTAAGGGCACAACCCATCTAAAGGGCCCATCACATTCCAAGAGGACAATCATCCTAAGCCTAATTAAAACTGAGTAGATGTTGGCCTTAAGGATTAACTCGCTCTTTGGGGCTTCAACTAAGATTTTTTTCGATTAATCTGCTTCTACTAGTCCATCTGATGTCTAGCTAGGGGAGTAGCGTCAAATGACTGCGGTTGGGGGGTATCAAAGGAACCGGAGGTGTAAGCCAAAGGAAGAACCTTCTCCCCAACCCCTCCCTCTAACTGGTTAGATTGACCAGATAAAAGTAGACCAAATCATTTGTTTCATCTTAAGATGGATCATGGGAGTCTGTAGGTCTTTAGGCTACCCACCTAAGGATAGGCTTGGTTGATTGTATTGTAGGACACCTTTCTTTGTTCTGTTTTCCCTCCTTCATCATGTATTCTTCCACACCATACACACAATTCCAATCCTACCCTCCTACCACCACTTATCCTCAAAATTACTATCCTGACTCGACTTATGATTACCCATCTCCTAGTCGGGATAACTTTGATTGGAGATACGATTTCGAACCTCAATGTCCAGGACCTAACCCTGGACATCATGACTATGATTATTATCCTTCTCACACCTACAATGATTATAGATCTCCACCCTTTGATAATCAACCTAACCCGATCTACAATCAAGAAGGATATGATGATTATAACCCTTACCTTCCCCCGGATTATGCTGAACATAGGTCACCACCATTCTTTGAACAACCTGAAACGACCTACTATGAGGGAGGGCCCCTAGAACCTCAATATCTTGACTCCCCTAGATTGAAACCAAACCCTCCCAACCCTGAATCAAACTACTCGGCTCAGGTGAACCAGGTCTAGGATAAGGTGTTGGCTAACTTGATGAACACTCTTCAATCTTTAGATGCTCAGCCAACACCATGCACTGAAGCATTGGAGCCTATGATCAAAATGATTAATCAGCTTAATAGTCCTTTATTGGATTGACTCCAAGATGTTAAGGATAGGGGCTCGAGTGAGTTTTTACTTGGGAAATTATCAAGATTGAGGATGAAATTCATGGTTACCTTAGTCTAATCTTGGGATGATTCCCAGGACAAACCCCCTTCAGGAGAGCCAATGTCTGAACCTGCTCAAGTGCTTGTCTAGGGGACACATTTTCTGAGATCGGGTATGACTAGGTTGGGTTAGAGCAACCAATTGAGGATGATGTTATTTTCTCACCCAAGATCCCTGAGCCAGGGAGCGAGGAAAAATGTCTCTATAGACCAAGGAACAACATATGATTTTGAGACATATATAAATGAGGATCAAGGATGTTTTAATTCAGAGAGTGAGGAATTTCTTAGTGAAGTCTCACTTGAAGTTAAGGAAAATGATTTTAGTGAGACAAATGGGCTTGAGGAGCATGACAAATCATTTGCTAGCCCGATAACTGACGATTATGACCTGATTGGGGTTGACATGGAGGATTTTGATCCTATAGATGATTCATTCGGTAGCCCTAATCTTCAAACACACCTCAAAGAGATGAATGATTTTGATTTGGAAATGATTGAATCCAAGTCAATTCTGATTCAGCCACAATTGTTTGACTTGGATATCTTTGATGGGGTGTACAATGATCTGGAGGTCACGGAAATATTGATTTAGAGAAGAGGAGTTTGGAAGTTAAATTATGGGAAGTGAATTTTGGGGAAAATAGAGTTCTTGATATAAGGTTTCCTTTGTGTCTGAAACCACCAACCTTCTACCAAGACACTTATGACATTTTTGCATTTCAGGATGTGCAACCCAAGCTCAGAATAATTGATTATATTTTTGAGTTGAACTCTAAATGGACATTCGAACCTATTGAACTAGATCTACCCATTGTCTGACACTTTATACTTGGGTTGCACACCACAAAACTGTAGGCCCAACCTCGCAAACACAACAATCTCCGATTCTAGGTGATTTTCATCCAGAACCTTAGAACCACTTGACCCTAGGGCATGGGTCTGCACGATAATCTGGTCCACATCTGTGGACACCTACTGGCAAGTCTTGAGATCAATATTTTTATTTTGATTTTGACCTGCACTTCTGAATTTTTAATTTCTTCTTTGTTTGTATATTATGCCTAGCTAAAGGCAATAAACATAGGACGTGTGTATACTCTCTTCTCTCTACATAGCTGACTAGATTTTCATGAAATTCAGGTGTGATGATAACATCATCATGAGCCATAAATAACTTTAATTAATCAGAATCAATTTCCAAATGCTCCTATATAATTGCCTGAGAGCCGTAATTCACTACATATACATTCTGAGAGACATGCATTAAAATATGGTTAATTCTACTATTTTAATAGCATATCATGAATGCAGAATAATCATGGGGTTTCCCAGGGGTTAATCTAAGGTTTAATAATCATTAAAGTCAAATAAGTGGGTCCACACAGACATAAATAGGGTTTCGTGCACTTCGAGCAGTGATCCATAACCCAAAATCCTAATTTCAGACCTGCTTGAATTACTGAGGTTTAGATGAGAATAAAATTCATCTAAACCTTCTAAAATTCATAAAAAAATATTCCATGGGGTTTGGTACCCTTGATTTGATCATTGGAATCCATTTTGACCTCAAACAGAGTCACAAACACAATTCTGCCCTAATTTGGATTTTTATGCAAATTTCTCAATCAAAATTGATCAAAACTGAAATCTGACTTCACCACTAGATTCCTTGGGTCCAAACTAGGTATGTACCAAAATTTGGACCCAATCAGAGTTCATCTTAACCTAGTTTGCATTTTAGTCCAGTTAGACTCTTTCTCAATTAGCCCCTCAGCTTTCAGAATCCTTTCAAATGGACCCCTAGGTTTGTTGCTTCTTCGCAGATTGGTCCCTGCCGCCGTTGATGTCAAACTCGACCTCCACGCAATCTTTGACCTAAGCAAAACCTACTTGAATCCCCATCAAATTCCACCAAAATTGGTAGGAATGATGTTCACACCATGACGAATCCATTGGGATTGCTCTTGAATCTTAAATCACTCTAATTTGTGCATGCAAACGCACGAAATCAGTAGGTGTTTTCTTGAATCCTAAGCAAGCCAATTAAGCTTGTTTCCTATTTTAGAACTCACCCTGGAGCTCTATAAAGCTCCCTTGTGCACAACCGCACTTCATTAGCTCAGTTCAGGACACACTTCTTCACAATTTCCTCTCTCCGGTCGCCTCTGACTGTAGCTCCGGTGAGCTTCTCCAACCTTCATGTTCACCCTCTTCTACATACCATAGGTTGAGGGAAACACCCTCCCTCCTTTCTTTACTTCTCGCAACATCGCCAGAAGCCCTCTAGAACCCCTTCTTCCTCACCGTTCCACCATCAGAGAATTCCTCTTCCACGACATTGGCCAATCAAACGTAGCGCCCTCTCTCCCCTTTCAACCGGTATATTAGGTCTCTCTCTTCCTCTCTTCCTCTAGTTTAGAATTTTCCCCTTATGCTCTTGTTTTGACCATCGTTCACCCATCTTCCCCTCTATCTTCCTCCACTCCGGCGAAGCTCCAGCGACGCCTCCACTCCACCACAACCCACCAAATGTGCCCGCTCCACTTCCAAAAACTTCGCGTCTTCCATCCGCACAAAACCCCTCACCTAATTCCACGACTCACATGCTCAAACACCCCACAGAGCCCAACCTCCATTGCACTCCGTCCTTGACCTCGCCCGACCACTCCACGCCACCACATGCCACACCAACATGACCACCACCTCCTCCATCACTTGGCGACTCTCCTGAGCTATTCTAACATGGTCGTGAGACCTTATTTCATGTTTCAGGTATTCACCATCCACCGCCGTCACTGCCATCATTTCTGACCAAGTCTACAGTCCTCCGATGAGCTTGATTCCACTTCCAAGAGATGCGGACTACGTTTGTGTCCCCAGCTGTAGGCCAATTGGAATCGTGAAGCCTCTAGCAGCTACAATTGAGCAAAGCATCATCCCATTTGCACTGCACGAAGAAGCAAGGACAATGTCCCACCTCGTGAAGAGAAAGACGCGCAACTACGTATAAGTGGAATTTGTGCTTCTACCTTATTACCCAACACACGAGGGTCAAGTCTCTCATCCCCATGCACACCCGCCTACTTGATTAAGCCTGGGTCTTTGAAAGAGGAAAGAGGAAGGATTTGTGAGGAGGGGTTGGGTTTTTCTCTTTGAGAAAGATGACCTTGTGCTAAAAAATGGCTAAGTGTTAGCCATGTGTTTGTGAAAGAAGGCCTTAGGGAAGGCTTTGAAGAAGAAAGGAAGCTTTGAGAAAAAGAAAAGAAGGGAAGCTTTGAAGAAGAAGGCCTTAAGAAAGAGAGAGGCGTGAAAGAAGAAGGGTTCTTAGAGAGCCTTAGGATTGTGCTGTAAGTTGTCTGAAAGAGAAAGCCTTCATCTAATAAGGCATTGGCATTTGATACTTGGAACTTGAGTGGTTCAATTCCATTGTGCATTCATTTGAAATAATCTGATTGTTGGGATGTGCTTAAAAAAAGAACATATATGGTGATTTAAATCACCATTCTTTTTAGGATTTCTATTTCTTTTTATCCCAAAGAGAGTTTGAGATACTATTGCTTCATTGAGTGAATAATTCATTGAATATCTATTTTAATGCTCAATTTATTGTGTTCGTTAATTCTAAATGAAGATTAATGTGTGAATTCCGTATTTGCTCCCTGTGATCGAGCTCAGACTCTTTTGTGATTCTGAGTTATAAATTTAATTATTTTCGAGCGATTGAGGCTTTGCTACAACGATTACTCCTTAAAACTCCCCGATCGCCCATTCAACATTTTGGCACCGTTGCCGGTGAGCAACACGTAATTCACGCATTAATCTTATCTTTTTTGCTTTATCTAAGCACTAATTTGCTCTATTTGCTTTAATTATGATTTTGTGAGGTACATCACGAAGAGATCTTTCATAGAAATTAGCCACTCTTGGGGTTGGTAAATCTCTTATTCCCTAGTCAATCTCCTAATCTTTAAAAGAGAGAAAATGAAACAAACAATTAGGAATCACCTGCCTTATTTTCTTAGTAATTATCATTCTAAGGTAAGTTTCTTGATTTGAAAATTCAAATCAATATTTGATTCTAGTTGAGACAATTCTATTTAGAAGATCCCTACCTTGATTGCCTGTGCCAACTAGGGATTTACACTTAATTTCTGATCATCTTAGACTATGCACTTCTTATTTGAGTCCAAGGTGTACATTTTGAGATTAAATTGGACTTGAAATAGAGCCAATTAGGGTTTCCACTCTCAGGTTTTGAAGTGTTAGTTCACACCTTCTTGAATTAAAGGAAATTAACCCTCCCGCATTTGTGTGCGCTACCCAAACCCTTGCTTGAAAAGATCTAATCAGAAGAACCCTAAAATCAGGTTCAAAATTCACTTGAATCTTAAAACATTGGACCAAATAACTTGAGAGTTAATTTAGGGTGATCTCTAGGTCTTGACCCAGATTTCATTCTTTATCTTTTAGGGTAGGTCAAGTGAAGTTGGTCTTTGTGGGCCAATCAGCCTCCAAATTAGGTCACAAATTGAATCAACTTCTAATCTAGTGAAATCCAAGGCACAAACTAGGCTAAAATTGGTAAACTTAAGGTCTCAATTGATACATTCTGATCTACTTGGAATCACAATGACAAGGAAGGTCAGGTGGGGGAAACCCTGCAACCCATGGGGACACTCTACCGTGTAGGGGTCTTTGTGGGGCTCTCCCTTCTTGGCTACCCAGGTACTTCTCGGGTGTGTGGATTTTTGATTTAGAGGTATCATCTACCTCAAAACAAGCCTTAGTCATCCAAAAATCTTTAGGTTCCTTGATTGGGTCCAATTCACTTCTAGTCCCTCATCTTTTCTTTAGAGCACATACACAGGAAAGGCCCCTAGGTTTTTAACCTAGAGGCCCTCATTAGAATTGATCCTCTTGGGGATTTCTGATCTGATCCAATCACCTTAATCTGAACCTGAATTTGATTCTACATCTTGATTCACCCACTTGAGTTGAAGATGCAACTTGACAAATTAGGGAGAATTTGTAGGAAACCAGAATCCCAAATGACCATAAAAGAGAAAATGATCGAGGCTGCTTCTAGATATCATGATGAATATTACAAAACCTCTGATCCATCTAGGCACATTCAGGATAATGTGACAGAAACAACAACCTTCATTACAAATCATGTCCAACTGATATTAACACAGATGAAAAATGGTTCAACCTGGGATACTCTCATGACAGGATTCATTGAAATAGAAAGATTGCATACTTTCAAGTATCTTCAATGTCTGACAAATCCACGTCTTTGGGAAAAGCACCAATATGACCTTGAGAAATGGGAAAACTTGATAACTGTGTTGAAACAAGTCATAAATCAAATTTACCCATATCAACAGTCAGAAATTGATGATATGCCAAAACCCAGGATTTAGAATAGAGGTTGTTGTGAACCCCTAACCCAAATGGAATCAAATTCAAACTTCATACCGATTGACACACCTGATCTTGATGTGGGATGGGAGGATCCAATTGCAGGTGTTCCTGATTCTGAGCCAGCCTTAAAGAGCCTTGAAGCTAATCCATCAAGCCTAGATTCCATAGACACCTATGATGATAAGCCTGAGTTAGAACATCTCGAGAATGTAATTCCCGAACCTTATCCTATTAAGGTAATTCTCGAGAATGATTCTGACATCCCAATTGAGCCTAGCCCAGAGTCTAGTGACCCAATTCCTACCTTTGACCTAGAATCCAGATTTGAGCCTATTTGGGATGATCATGAGGCCCAATATGAAGAGAATCAAATTTTGGATCTGGACTTTGATTATGGCCCATGTTTAATGATTACACCTCTCCAACCTCCTTAGAGATATAAAGTGATTTTTCGAAAGTCAAATCGATCTATGATACAGAAACCGAGGAGTTGGAAGAGTTAGGATTGATTGGGTCTACCCTACGAGCCAAGAAACTGAGCCTATGCCTAATAAGGACACCTCTTTGAGCTTGAAATTTGAGATTAGTTTAGATCCAAGTCAGGTTGCTGATTCTACACATCTTGATCAATTTTATGGTGGAAGTCCCAATCAAGAATCAGGTTCAGAAACTGATCTTCGTAAATTCTCCGACAACTTCGAATCTTACTCTGACTTCGGAGAACCTTGGTTTCCTGATAATTATGAAGCAATTTATGACCTTAGCATCTATCATCCATTCTTTGATTCTAATGCTGAGGCCAATGATTTGGACCTCAAAGAAGCCACACCTTCCGATCCACATGCAGAGCCTTCCAAAACCTATTCCCAACCTCAACCTGCCACTAGAATCAACTACTCTGATTCACCTCTCTTTGATCTGGTTGCATATAATTCTTCTCCATCTTTTGATCGGGTTTCAGACATTGATCAAACTGATAATAACTTCTTATCCTTTTCTGATCCTATCATTAGGGTTCCTACACCCTTTTCAGATCCATTTTCTTTCAAGGATCCCTACTCTAATTAAGTTGAATCAACTCAGCCAAACTCGGGATTTACATTTCCATATCTCTTTGAGCCTCAAAGAATCTGGTGGGCTCCATATCTTTTGATTCATATCCATCAACCAACCAAGCTAATTGGGTTTGGGCTGCATCCTCAACCTGTCGATTTGAACAAGCACCTGGTTGGACCAACCAGGCTATTGATCAAGGTGCTTGTTCAACAAAACTCCTCTAATTTGACCATCCCTTCTCCTTGACCACCTTTCGCTTGACTGAAGGCATTGAATTTAATGCTTAAAATGAGGCAATCCGCCATTCCAAAAATTCAAGACCCTTCTGATCATCTTTTGAGCTACACACCTACTGCACTCTTGAGTTCAACTTTAGAATAGCTGACTCCACATTTGGTACTTGTATCAAAACATGAAATCATTCGCAACAGTCATCTGGACCGGTTCACCCACCCTTTGATCTTGTTCTAATCCTTGAACCAAGCTGATTTGGTATCCTCCTAGTTTACAATGACATTACAAAACTTAGGCATGGGGGGGTGTTAAAGTGTAGACATAAGGAAATTCAACTCTCTGAGGGGTTCTCACAAAAAATATATACATATTCAAAAATGATAAAAAAATTAAAAATTAAAAAAAAATAAAAAAGAAAAAAATGGAGAAGGGGAGGAAATTGTGTGAACTCAAATGCAAATCTTTCTTGAGGAGGAAATGAGGAAGAAATTCAAATGTCAAAAAGGAGCAAAGATCAATAACAAAAATGATAGTCTTTAGCAATTAACTATGGAAGTTACCTAAGTTCTAAACGTAATCAAAAGAAAAATTAAGTCCTGAAAACAAAGAGACAAGGAGATTAGTACAAGTGTTGATCTTAAGCCTCTTGGGCTTGTTTTAGGGCTTAAACATTCACGTATTCATTTAGATTGGATTAAACCTCAAGAGGTTGTGGAAAATGCAGAGCTGGTGTAGTAGGTCTAATGCTTAGGGATTATTCAACCTTGTTGCTTGCCCTTTGGTTTGCAGGACTTGGTAACCTAAGCACCCAAAGTCACACACTAAGTCTGGTTCAGTGCGCTTAATAAAGAAAAATCTGCCAAAAGTGTTCTATTTTGAAAAGTCATCTCGAAGATCTAACTTAGGAGCGGCTCAACAACACAATTTGATTGAATGAGTTCCCAGCACAGAGAGGTGGGAAATTCCCCTTTTAGATGCATAATAACATATCATCTCCTCGGTGCTTGTCTCCTAGGATATCTAAATATCCTACCGGGGGCATCTAAGCACCTTGTGTTGGTTCAGGTGCCGTGGGTGGGATTATCCCGAAATGTCGATTGCTAGGGCCTAAATTTAGCTACAGAACGCCATGGGAGACACTATCTTGAAGTGTCGAAAGTCAGGGTTCTGGGGGTTGCCATGGGCGGTGCTATCCCAAAGCATCGAAAGCCAGAGACCCTTTGAGGATTGATGGTGGGGATAAGGAATCCGATACAAACCTGTTTAGGTCCAATTCGATGCTCAATTTAGGGAAATCTAAAAAGAAAGAGAGAAAACTCTCCAAATGAAAGTCCTTCTATCTCTCTCTTACAAAAAAATGCACTGGCAAAATGGACCTAGACATGCTACATTCTATGCACGGGTGCTTTAACCGCTGGGTTCAACGAACTTCTGGGTAGTTTTTACAGACCTTAGAAACCTTCGTGCCAGACTCAGGCTGAAGCTGGTCAAGTCTGGATCTTGATTGATACTTGATGATAACGTCATCATCAGTCATATCTAGATTTAGTTAGTCATAATCCATTGCTAAATGTTCCTACATAATCGGCAGAAGACCATAATTCATTGCATATCCATTCAGAGAGATTAAAAGTAAAATAGGGGTAAAACTGTAGTTTAACAAAATATCCTAAATGCATAACAATCATGGCTTTTCCTAAGGGTTAATTAAAGGTCAAATGGTCATAAATATCTAATAAGTGTGTTCATGTAGACAGAAAAGGGTTTTTGTGAATTTCGAGAATTAATGGACATCTGAAACCCTAAAAATAGACCAGCTTAAATAACTGAGGTTTTGATCAGGATAAAATTCACTTAAACCTTCTAAAAATCATAGACAAATATTTCCTAAGGTATGGTACCTTTGATTTGACCATCTGAACCTATTTTAACCTAAAATAGAGTCTTAGACAGACATTTACCTTAATTTGTCTTTCTACGCAAATTACCCAGTCAAACTTGGTAAAAACATAAATCCGACTTCACCATCAGATTTCTTGGGTCTAAATTAGGTTTTTACCAAAATTTGGGCCCAATCTAAGATCATCTTGATCTAGTTTGCATTTTGGTTCAGTCTGATTCTTTTCTCTCACACATATGCCCCTAACTTTTGAAATCCTTGCAAATAGCCCCCTAACTTCTTCATCTTCTTCACATCTAGGTCCCTGCCACCATTAGGAATAGCTGCACCTCACCAGTGAGATTCGAGCGAGATTTTCTCGCTCGTTTTTCAATCAATCAATCCCAAACTTGAACGAGAGATTCCTTGAGGAATTCTATTCCAAATAGACCCAGCCATGACTCCTAACTCTTTCCCAATCTCCCATGAGAATGCATGGGAGATGTGGGTATCCTACATGTGCGTAACCCCTAAGCTTTCAGGCTTCATTTTCTAAGCTTGGGAGGACCTCCTATGGCCTATAAAAGACCCCCTAATGCAAACCTTAATTAGCTTGTTTTTGGCTAGAAAATCCCCTTCTTCTCTACTCTCTAGCCAAATGATTCACGAGCTCTAGCAACCTTCCTCATCCACTCTTACAGACCATAGCGAGTGGATTCTTCTTCCTTGACTTCTTCTGCATGTCGCAATACCAGCAGTCGCCGCCTACATCCCCTCGTCATTGTCGCCCCTATCATCAGTGGTGTCATCTTCCCCACGTCTGGTGCACCAACAACAAGGGAAAATCCCCCCTTTCATCCAACTAAATTAGGGTAGTTTAGTTCCCTTAGGTTATTAAGTTAAGTTCCTTTATCCAAAACCAAAAGCAAACCCTCGACATCCATGCACACCACCTTCGTCCTCTACTCTAGTCACCTCTCCGGTGAGGTGTGTCACCTCACACCTCCAACCACCTCGCCACCTACTCCACAACCTCCGTGACATCCACCTGCACAAAACCCCCATACTTATTTCACTGTCCACACACTCACGACCACCACCGAACAACCCACCTTCTCTCCTCCATTCTCGACTCTATCTGACCACCACGCACCTCCACACGCCACGAGACCACTGATAACACACTCCATGCCCTACGGCGAAGCTCCTAAAGTAATTTAACATGGCTAAGAGGTCGCTCTCTGGTATTTCAGGCATACACCATTGCTCCACTGCCACGCCATTATCGCCGACGTCGTTCTCCATGTTCTTGTGGTGTGAGCTTTAGACGCGACCCCCAGGCAGTGTGAAAGGCTTCCAGGACCACTCCTAGGTGGTCAATTGAAGGCCACGCCCTCAGCTGCACCCACAATTGGAGAAGGTTCCATCAATAGTCTCATGCGAGAAGGAGGGACTTTAGTCCTGCATCGGTGGGAGATAGCCCACTACAGCCGCATAAGTTGAATTTGTCATTGTGGCTATTCGCCTCCAACACAGGATGAGGTCCACTTCACACCCATACACTCGACCAACCTATTAGCCTCACTCCTCGGCTGTGACCTCACGCCCGCAGCCCTGGACCCGGTTACAGGACCTGAATACCTGATTAACCCAGCATTTGAGAAAGAGAAGAGGAGGAAAGGTAGAGGGAGAGGGGGAGTGGAGGGTTTGCTCCTTTGTGCATTGGCTAACACTTAGCTTGTGAAGGAGCCTTGAGGAAAAGAAAGAGAAGGCACTGGCTGTGAAGAGGAAGACGCTAAGGAGAAGACATTAAGGAAGAGGAAAAGAAGAGAAGGATCGTAGAAGGAAGAAGAGAGCAGAGAATAAGAGTAGAAGAAGAGACGAAGAAGCTAAGAAGAATGACAGAAGAACAAAATGAGAGGAGAAGGCATTGTAGCAGGCGACATTTAAGTCATTTGACTTGAAATTCAGACGTCTAATCACTATTCATTTTCTTAACATGATTGAGTAGTTGATATATATGTGCTTAGACTAATAATTGGTGATCTAAATCACCATTATTTTGTCTTAAATATCGTTTTATCCTCTTTAACTCTTGAAATACATTGGGCATCATTGAATATCTAATGTGACAAATTAATATTCATTGAATATCATTATTGTGCTTATTTCTATGCTCATTTATATAAAGATTAGCACGTGAATTTCTATTTTCCCCTTGTGTTCGACCTCGGACTTCATTTTTAGATATTTGAGTTATAAATTTATTTGTTGAGAGAGCTATTTAGGTGATTTTGCTACAACGAGTCATTTAAACTCCTATATAGATTGCTTCAACAATACTTGAGTACCTCTAGGCCTATTGTTGGCATTTTGACCTAATTTCAAGAGAATAACACAAATCAGTCATCTGAACATCAATGCATGGTCTAGAATTCTAGTTCTTCTTGTCTGATGAAGAACTAGAATAACTAGAATTCTAGACCATGCATTGATAATATAATATACCACTCCTAATATATTACTTGTTTATATAATATACCACTCCGGATTGCTATCGTAAGACGATAGCTTTCCTTTCTATTTCAAAAAAAAAAATTCTACTTCTTTTCATAAGATTTTGCTAAGGGACTAGCAAAAGTTAGGCATTGGGGTATGATGATAACATCATCATCAGCCATAACTATCTTTAATTAATCAGACTCAATTAACAAATGCTCCTATATAATCGCCTGAGAGCTGTAATTCATTGCATATCCATTCTAAGAGACATGCATTAAAATATGGTTAATTATGCAGTTTTAACATCATATCATGAATGCAGAATAATCACGGGGTTTCCCAGAGATTAATCTAAGGTTTAATAAGCATTAAAGTGAAATAAGAGGGTCTACAAAAATAGAAATAGGGTTTCACGCACTTCGAGCACTGATCCATAACCCAAAACCCTAATTTTTGACCCACTTTAATTACTGAGGTTTCGGTCAAAATAAAATTCATCTAAACTTTCTAAAATTTATAAAAAAATACTCCATGAGATTTAGTACCCTTGATTTGTCCATTAGAACCCATTTTGACCTCAAACAGAGTTACAGACACAATTCTGCCTTAATTTGAGTTTTTGCACAAATTACCCAGTCAAACTTGGTCAAAACTAAAATCCAACTTCACCACTAGATTCCCTAGGTCCAAATTAGGTTTGTACCAAAATTTGGACCCAATCAGAGTTCATCTTGACCTAGTTTGCATTTTAGTCCAATTGGACTCTTTCTCTCTCAATTAGCCCCTTAACTTTCAAAATCCTTTCAAACAGCCCCTTAGGTTTGTTGTCTTCTTCGCAGATCGGTCCCTTCTGCCATTGAGGTCAAACTCGACCTCCACGCAAGCTTTGACCTAAGAAAAACGTACTCGAATCTTCATCAAATCACACCAAAATTGGTGGGATTGATGTTCACACCACAACGAATCCATTGGGACTATTCTTGAATCCTAAATCATTCTGATCCATGTGTGCAAACGACAAAATCAGTGGTGTTTTCTTGAATCCTAAGCAAGCAAATTAGGCTTGTTTCCTATTCTAGAACTCGCCCTAGAGCTTTATAAAGCTCCCTCGGGCACAATCACACTTCCTTAGTGAAATGGTGTGGTACAACCGGGTTTTATTGTTATAACGTTGTAGTATAGCCAGTTATCACCAACATTTCAAATATATAAATTTTTTTTACTCGGAAAATAAAAGAGTTCCCGAGGTCGAACTCAGGGAGCAAGTTGTATTCTAGAGATATACATGTTTCTTTTACAAAATAAAGAAAGAGAGGGAAAGAGTTTGTTGTTCTCTTTGTTTTCTCCTCGTGATGTTCTTCTTTCTTTCTTTCTTTCTTCAGATCTCCTACTTCTTCTTTGTTCTGCAGAGGTGATGCTCCTCTTTCTTTCTTTAGATCTCCTTCTTCTTCTTCCTTGGTTTCTATCTTGGCCTCTCTTCTTCTTTTTCTGCAGTCTCTTCTGTGAAGGTTTCTTCTTCCTTGGCTCTGCTGTACTTCTTCTATGCAGCCTTTCCTCTTTCTTCTGCCTTGCTCAGCCTCTTCTTTAGAGTTTCTTCTTGTTTCTCCTCCCTGCGGCTAAGCGTCAGCTTCTTCTTTTCTTTTTCAGCCAGGGACGTCACCCCTCCTTCCTTCTTTTCCCTTCAGGCCGTCGTCTGATTTCCAAATCAGACGACTTAACTACCTGTTGCTACAGTCAGCTTCCTTCTTCTTCCGCGGGTCTTCTTCTTCGCCTGTGCCTGCACACTTCAGAGTTTTTCGTCAGAGGCAAAACCTACTCTACCCTCCCCCCCCCGCGTCTCTCTCTCTCTGAAACCACTCTTGGGAAAGCTCTCCCAGAGCTGCCGGGTAACCGGGTTCGGGTCAGGCCCGGGTCCAAGCCCACCGGCGTGAGTGGTGGGCGAGGAGTGCAGGTCAGTCTTAAGTCGGGTCGGGTCGGGTCAGGTCCGCGGGGCGTGAGCGCGGACGAGACCGGGTAACCGGGCGGGTGAAGGGGACCTCACCCCATGTGCTGAGGCAGTAAGCCTCCAGCACTTTTGCATCTTATGTCGCTGCGACTCTTCAGGCTTTTCCGAGGTGGGACTAAATGTCCCACCTCAATTGCGCGCCCGCAGCGGGGAAATCAGCGGCAGATTGCGGCGTCACGCGAAGCTTCCTGCCTTAGCTGCGAGCCTGGTGTTTTGCCAAAACGCCTCGCAAGGCCTGGGAGTTGAATCTGGGCGTGGCGCTGAGCGTGGCGCGCCTGTAGCTGCAGGTGGAAGCAGTTCCTCCCGCGCGGCAATGGCGGCGGAGGTCGGGTGGTCTGTTCACAAGAAAACGGCCTCTCTGCCTAATCAGAAGGTGCCAGGAGCTTCGCCAGGGTGCGGCGAAGCTCGTGTGGGTGGTGGCGAGGCGCGGGGAGGCGTGCAAGGGCTGCCCTAGGTCGGACTGTGGGTCGGAGGATGGGTCTGTTCGGTGGGGTTGCAGAGGGTGATGTGGGGGAAGTGGCAGGGCGGGGGTTGATCAGGGTGAGGAGGCGGAGGTCCTGCGGTGGTCGGCGAGCCGTGTGGGTTGCTGAGGTGATGGGAGCGGCTCGCCGGAGGATGGCCGGAGACGAAGGGGGTGACGATGGTCAGGGTCGGTCGAGGGCTTAATTGAATAAATTGAAAGCGGGGAAAGAAAGAGGAGAAGAAGGGGAGTAGCTCCAGCTTACTTGCAGGGACGAAGGGGGAGGAACAGGGCGACAGTCGTATCGACTGTCGCCGGAGAAGACGATGCTCAGGGAAAGGGGCGGCGGCGAGCAGAGAGCCGGAGAGGCGCCAGCTGGGTGCGGCGTGGCGCGGGAAGAGCAGGGGAGGAAGTCTCTGCTGCTGGTATTGCGGCAGAGCGAAGAGGAGGAGGGGGAGGAAACCGCCGGAGCTGGTGAGCGTCTGCCGGAGGAAGAAGAGAGGAAAGTTGGGGATTTTCTCCGTCAGATCCAGGCTGCCCCGGTCGGTGGAGCAACGGGGGGTATTTATAGGGATCAAACAGGGAGGAAGGCGGAGGGAGACGACGTGTCTCCCTCGCCGGAGGATGGCCGGAAACAAGAACCCATACCGTCCGTGCGTTCGCACGGCCGGTATGGTGGGTTATAACGACCAGGGGGGTGTCCCTGCGACGGCTGACGACGCAGGGCACCCCCGGTTTACTTGCCAGGTCCCCCACCTCACCCTGCGCGGCGCCATGCTCCGCGCAAGGTCGCCGGAGCATGGTGCTGGCAGGTTTTGCAGGGGGGACCTGATTGCAAAGAACGAAGGAGAGTTAGGGGCCAAAATGCGAGGGTTCAAAAGTTGAGGGCCAAAGAGTAAATATATGAGGACCAAAGTGTAAAGTCGGTCAAGGAGGTTTCTTCTTAGGCTCAAGTTTTTATACATGACTAATTAGGACCTAAGGAATCTGATGGTGAATTTCATTTCTATATTAAACCTTGTTTGACCGGTCAATTTACGCAAAAACCCAAATTAAGTTATTAATTGGGCATGGTCCTCAATGTAGGTCAAAATGGGTTCTGAAGGCCAAATTGAAGGTTCTAAACCCTAGATATTATTTTTCTATGAATTTTAGAGGGTTTATTCTATTTTTACTTTGCCTCGAACCTTGTGAATTGAAGTGGGTTGTTTTAGGGTTACAGATTATCATTTAGTTTCTTGGAATTGCTGTAGCCCTCGCTAGATCATTTTCATCCCACTTTTATTCTTATTAAGCTGCTTTGACCTATGTTTGGGCCCTGAATTACCCTGTATGCAGATTATACTGGTAAAATTGCATTTTTACCCCTTATGACTTGTTTTCTTCTTAAACTCAGAATTCTCTGAGTTAGGCCTTTCCTTGAGATATGTAGGAGCTTTTATCCTTTGTATTAGGTCAAAATGAGCTAGTTATGGCTCATGATGAGGTTCTCATCATACCCCCATGCCTAGCTTTTGCTAGTCCCTTAGCAAAAACTTAAGGTTTCAACCCTTGTTCTAGACCATGAAATTTTTAATAGTTTTAGATAAGTGCCTTTTTTATTTGAGCATAGATTAGGTTAGAATGCTGACCGTAGGCCTAAAAGGTACTCTAGTACCAATCAAGATCCAAATCTGTCTAGCCTTAGCCTCAGTCTTTTAGCAAAGGTTTTTAAGGCCCACAAGAACTAACCTAAGGTTTATTGGACTTCGTGGTTAAAGCACCCGTGCTTGAAATGATTTTAGCCCTGGCTCAGTTCGCAGTGCGTTTTGTAAGAGAGAGATAGAAAGTTTTTCTGTTTGGAGAGTTTTCTCTCTCTTTTTCTTTTTAGTTCTAGCCTAGGATTGGCTTTTCAACACGGTCTGTATCAGATTCCTTGCTCCCATCATCAATCCTCAAGGGTTCCTGGCGATCGATGCTTCAAGATAGCACCGCCCATGGCAACCCCAGGAACCCTGGCTATTGAGATTTCGAGATAATCCCATCCATGGTATTCCGTGGCCGAATCCAGACCCTGGCAATTGACACTTCGAGATAATGCCATCCATGGAATCTGAACCAGTAGAGTGCTTACATGCCCCCAGTAGGATATGTAAATATCCTAAGAGACAAGCACCGAGGAGATGATATTTTGTTACGCATCTTCGAGGGGATTTCCCGCCTCTCCGCGCTGGGAACTCGTCCAAATCAACTTGTGTTGATCGGCTGCTCCTATTCTAGGTGTTCTTTTCAGAATTTTGCGACGCTTCTGCGTGATTCTGATTTTTACGCTTACTGAACCAGGCTGTGTGTGAGGTTAGGGTGCTTAGGTTACTGAGTCCCGTAAACCAAAAATTAGTTAACGAGGCCAAATACTCCCTAAGCCTTAGACCTAATACTTCAGCTTTTCATTTTCCTCAACCTCTTGAGGAGTGTCTAGATCTTAATGGGTACTAAGAGTCTATTCAAGAATGCCTAAGGTTTGCATTCTTACTAATCTCATTGTGCACTTTTCAGTTATTTTCTTGAATGAGGTCTAGAACTTAGGTTAATTCCTTAGTTCCTTACTAATGACTATCACCTTTTCTTATAATTTTGTGCTCCTTTTTCATTTTGTTTCTCTTCTCCTTCACAAAATTTCCTTCTCCTCTTTTCCTCTTATTCTTTTTCGAAAATTTTTTAATTTTTATGGTGTTTTTGGCATATGTGAATTTTTTTGTTTGAAACCTTTTCTTACAAGTTTTTGTACTTTCCTACCCCCCCATGCCTAAGATTTGCAATGTCCTCATTGTAACCTAGGGGTTTTTATTCAACTAAGTTCATACATTAGGATAGCTGTTTTGATGAATCTCAGATGCAAGCACCTGAGGTGGAGTCGGCTGTCCTAAAGTGTGAACTTCAAGTGCAAAAAGCTGTCAGAACAAGTTTCAGGTTTTCAAAGAGAATGACGGGCTGCCTCCCGTTGAGCGCTAAATTTGATGCCTTCAGCCAAGCGGGAAATGCGATGGAGAGGGGATGGTCAAATCAGCAGAGTTTTGTAAGACAAGCACCTTGATTAAGAGCCTGGTTGGTCCAACCAGGTGCTTGTTCAGATCAACAGGCTGATGATGCAGCCCAAACCCAATCAATCTGGTGGGTTGATAGATGTGGATAAAAAGGTGTGGAACCCACCATAAACTATGAAGCTCAGATGGATGTGGAAGTGTAAACGCAGGGTTTGGCTGAGTCGAATCAGCCTGGTCAGAGTAGGGACCCGTAGAATAATCAATGAATGACGCGGAAACCCTACAGGGGTGATCAGAGAATGATAGAGCATGGTATGTAGTCTGATCAATGTTCGAAACCTGATGTGGAAATGCAATCGGCTCGGTGAGAGGTGAATCTGAATAGAACTTGAGTCCGGTTGCGGGTCGGGGTTTGGGAGAGGTTTTGATCCGTTCTGTGTGTACGGCCGAGGTGGCCATTGTGTATGAGGGCTCTTCTAGAAACAGATGATAGGTGGTTTTCTGTAGAGAGTCCTCTGGGTAACTATCAAATGCCGGAAGAGTGTCTGTAGGATGAAAGGAATCGGATTTGAGAAAAAATTTGGATTCTTGGTTGTAATCACTCTTGGCATTTTCTATTTTTGGTTTCTGAGGATCGAAAAGGAGTGATTCTGTGTTATTAGTGATCTCGGGAATCAGGACCTCAGAGTCAGAGTCAGAGTCATGTGAACTGAGGTCGTAGATAGGCCTAGCGTGTTCAGGAAGGGGAATCTCTCCGCAATTATAGTCAGATCTGAAATTGTCGGAGAGTTGGCGAAAATGATCATGAATTCCACCACAACAAAAATCATCAGATGTGGAATCAGCAGCCTGACTGGGTTCTAGCCTATATGTCACTTCTGGGCTCAAAAAGATGTTCTGTTCAAGCTCTAAGCTGGTAGGATAGACCCCATTAAAACCTTGCTCATCCAACTCCTCAGTTTCTGTATCATAAATTGGCATGTTTTCTGAAAAATCGATCAGATTTCCTGAGGATGTTGGAGAGGGATATTCATTAAATAGAGGCCCGGAATCATATTCTGTAAAAATTTGATCTTTCTCATAAAGGGCCTCATAATCTTCCCAATAAGTTTCAGATCTAGGTTCTAGGCTTAGGATGTGGGTAGAATTATTAGAACCTAAGTCCGAATAACCTTCGAGGGTCACCTTATCAAAACAAGGGGCGGAATTTATACCCTCCAGAGGTTCAATTCTAATCTTGTTATTGCAGGAGTCTTGGAGTTCTAAGCTTGGTGATTTATGGCCTAGGGTTGGCTCAGCATTGTTTTCTCCTGCAACTTCCCAACCTATTTTAATGCTATCTTCTATTTGGGTTGGGAGTCGACAACCACCTTGTGCCTCAATCCCGAGGTCTGGGAAACTGGATTGATTCTTAGTACTGTTCCAAGATGACTCATCCTTTGTTTCTGGTGTATACGGGTATTTTTGGTTGATAGTTTTTTCTAAAAGTCTCATCATCTCTACCCGTTTTTCAAGAGCATCTTGGTTTTGTTCCCAAAGTACAGGATTTGTCAAGCATTGAAGGTATTCAGATTTGTGTAATTTGTCTATCTCAATGTATCCTGTTAGGAGAACTTCTCGGGTTGATCCTTTTATGGCTCCTGTCAATAGAGTTTGGGCACAGTTTATGATAAAGGCTGTGGTTGTTGGGACATCAACCTGAATATCTCCTATTGGTGTTGAGGTTTTTTCTTCTTTTTCATAGAATTTTATGGCATCCTCGATCATTTTATCTTTCATAGATCTCCGATATTCAGGTTTCTTGAATGGTAGTCTTAGGTGGTTTGGCTGCATATTTGGATTAGGTGGTGGAATCAAGATGTGGAATCAAAGGCTTCGATGTAGACTCATGTTGTGCCAAGATGGAAGAAGGGGGTATCAGAGGAAAGATTAATGTGGTGGTGCTGCATAAACAAGGGAACTGAGGCCTAACCTCAGGGCAAGTGAATTCCTAAAGGAGGTTTCAAGGACCTCCTTCCAAGCATATACTGAAGGATGTGATGAGATTAAAAGGTGCTGGACCCAATCAAGGCACCCAAAATGTTGGGTGACTATAGAGGTGCGGGGCAGATGGACCCCTTGATCAGAAAGATCGTCCACCTGAGAATTACCTGGGCAGCCAGAGAGGGAGAGTCCCGCGAAGACCCCTACACGGTAGAGCGTCCCCACGGGTTACAGGGTTTCCCCCACCCGACCTCTCTTGTCACTGCGGTTCCAGGTAGACCAGAATGGGGATCTTGACCTCTTAAGTCTACCAATTTTAAGGTCAGGGTGCTTAAGGTTTCACTTGAACTTTAGTCTTTTTAAGTGCAAAGAGTGACTTAATTTAAGGTTGGTTGACCCAAAGGGGTCAACTTTACCTCTTGTTTTCTTTGAGAGCTTTCAGGTCTTGTCTTTTAGGGTTCAAGTGTTTAAAGAGAGAGCCAATTGTTTAGGATTTTTCTTGTTAATTATTTTCAATCAATGGCTTGGGCACACCTCTTTTGGATTTCCTCAATTCTTGATTAAGGGGTGTGTCTCTACTGAAATCCTAATGTTTAACCTTATGTTGGCTCTACTTGGTCCATTTAACTCTTTGTTGGGCAATTAGGGCTCAAGCAAGAATGTGTTAGCCCTTAAGTACCCTTAATAGTGTGCAGGAGTGATGAGTTGAAAACATGCAACTCTTTATGGTTACTAAGTATGGAAGACAGGTTAGCCCTATATTGCTTGTTCTTTTCTTTTCTTCCTCTTTAGAGTTTAGGGGTTAATAGTGAGAGGAAAAATTTACCTGTCTTCGGAGTAGTTGTCGTGTGGTTGCTTGTCTTCTTGAGTTCCTGTAGCTGCACAAAAGAGAGGAGATTATCAGAAATTAAAAGAAACAGGAATGTTTACCTCTAGAATAGCCGTTGCTCCCCGGCAGCGGTGCCAAAATGAAATGGTGTGGTACAACCGGGTTTTATTGTTATAACGTTGTAGTATAGCCAGTTATCACCAACATTTCAAATATATAAATTTTTTTTACTCGGAAAATAAAAGAGTTCCCGAGGTCGAACTCAGGGAGCAAGTTGTATTCTAGAGATATACATGTTTCTTTTACAAAATAAAGAAAGAGAGGGAAAGAGTTTGTTGTTCTCTTTGTTTTCTCCTCGTGATGTTCTTCTTTCTTTCTTTCTTTCTTCAGATCTCCTACTTCTTCTTTGTTCTGCAGAGGTGATGCTCCTCTTTCTTTCTTTAGATCTCCTTCTTCTTCTTCCTTGGTTTCTGTCTTGGCCTCTCTTCTTCTTTTTCTGCAGTCTCTTCTGTGAAGGTTTCTTCTTCCTTGGCTCTGCTGTACTTCTTCTCTGCAGCCTTTCCTCTTCTTCTACCTTGCTCAGCCTCTTCTTTAGAGTTTCTTCTTGTTTCTCCTCCCTGCGGCTAAGCGTCAGCTTCTTCTTTTCTTTTTCAGCCAGGGACGTCACCCCTCCTTCCTTCTTTTCCCTTCAGGCCGTCGTCTGATTTCCAAATCAGACGACTTAACTACCTGTTGCTACAGTCAGCTTCCTTCTTCTTCCGCGGGTCTTCTTCTTCGCCTGTGCCTGCACACTTCAGAGTTTTTCGTCAGAGGCAAAACCTACTCTACCCTCCCCCCCCGCGTCTCTCTCTCTCTCTGAAACCACTCCTGGGAAAGCTCTCCTAGAGCTGCCGGGTAACCGGGTTCGGGTCAGGCCCGGGTCCAAGCCCACCGGCGTGAGTGGTGGGCGAGGAGTGCAGGTCAGTCTTAAGTCGGGTCGGGTCGGGTCGGGTCGGGTCAGGTCCGCGGGGCGTGAGCGCGGACGAGACCGGGTAACCGGGAGGGTGAAGGGGACCTCACCCCATGTGCTGAGGCAGTAAGCCTCCAGCACTTTTGCATCTTATGTCGCTGCGACTCTTCAGGCTTTTCCGAGGTGGGACTAAATGTCCCACCTCAATTGCGCGCCCGCAGCGGGGAAATCAGCGGCAGATTGCGGCGTCACGCGAAGCTTCCTGCCTTAGCTGCGAGCCTGGTGTTTTGCCAAAACGCCACGCAAGGCCTGGGAGTTGAATCTGGGCGTGGCGCTGAGCGTGGCGCGCCTGTAGCTGCAGGTGGAAGCAGTTCCTCCCGCGCGGCAATGGCGGCGGAGGTCGGGTGGTCTGTTCACAAGAAAACGGCCTCTCGGCCTAATCAGAAGGTGCCAGGAGCTTCGCCAGGGTGCGGCGAAGCTCGTGTGGGTGGTGGCGAGGCACGGGGCGGCGTGCAAGGGCTGCCCTAGGTCGGACTGTGGGTCGGAGGATGGGTCTGTTCGGTGGGGTTGCAGAGGGTGATGTGGGGGAAGTGGCAGGGCGGGGGGTTGATCAGGGTGAGGAGGCGGAGGTCCTGCGGTGGTCGGCGAGCCGTGTGGGTTGCTGAGGTGATGGGAGCGGCTCGCCGGAGGATGGCCGGAGACGAAGGGGGTGACGATGGTCAGGGTCGGTCGAGGGCTTAATTGAATAAATTGAAAGCGGGGAAAGAAAGAGGAGAAGAAGGGGAGTAGCTCCAGCTTACTTGCAGGGACGAAGGGGGAGGAACAGGGCGACAGTCGTTTTGACTGTCGCCGGAGAAGACGATGCTCAGGGAAAGGGGCGGCGGCGAGCAGAGAGCCGGAGAGGCGCCAGCTGGGTGCGGCGTGGCGCGGGAAGAGCAGGGGAGGAAGTCTCTGCTGCTGGTATTGCGGCAGAGTGAAGAGGAGGAGGGGGAGGAAACCGCTGGAGCTGGTGAGCGTCTGCCGGAGGAAGAAGAGAGGAAAGTTGGGGATTTTCTCCGTCAGATCCAGGCTGCCCCGGTCGGTGGAGCAACGGGGGGTATTTATAGGGATCAAACAGGGAGGAAGGCGGAGGGAGACGACGTGTCTCCCTCGCCGGAGGATGGCCGGAAACAAGAACCCATACCGTCCGTGCGTTCGCACGGCCGGTATGGTGGGTTATAACGACCAGGGGGGTGTCCCTGCGACGGCTGACGACGCAGGGCACCCCCGGTTTACTTGCCAGGTTCCCCACCTCACCCTGCGCGGAGCCATGCTCCGCGCAAGGTCGCCGGAGCATGGTGCTGGCAGGTTTTGCAGGGGGGACCTGATTGCAAAGAACGAAGGAGAGTTAGGGGCCAAAATGCGAGGGTTCAAAAGTTGAGGGCCAAAGAGTAAATATATGAGGACCAAAGTGTAAAGTCGGTCAAGGAGGTTTCTTCTTAGGCTCAAGTTTTTATACATGACTAATTAGGACCTAAGGAATCTGATGGTGAATTTCATTTCTATATTAAAACCTTGTTTGACCGGTCAATTTACGCAAAAACCCAAATTAAGTTATTAATTGGGCATGGTCCTCAATGTAGGTCAAAATGGGTTCTGAAGGCTAAATTGAAGGTTCTAAACCCTAGAGATTATTTTTCTATGAATTTTAGAGGGTTTATTCTATTTTTACTTTGCCTCGAACCTTGTGAATTGAAGTGGGTTGTTTTAGGGTTACAGATTATCATTTAGTTTCTTGGAATTGCTGTAGCCCTCGCTAGATCATTTTCATCCCACTTTTATTCTTATTAAGCTGCTTTGACCTATGTTTGGGCCCTGAATTACCCTGTATGCAGATTATACTGGTAAAATTGCATTTTTACCCCTTATGACTTGTTTTCTTCTTAAACTCAGAGTTCTCTGAGTTAAGCCTTTCCTTGAGATATGTAGGAGCTTTTATCCTTTGTATTAGGTCAAAATGAGCTAGTTATGGCTCATGATGAGGTTCTCATCACTTAGCTCGGTTTAGGCCACACTTCTTCACAGTTTCCTCTCTTCAACAGCCTTTGACAGTAGCTTCGGAGAGCTTCTCCAACCTCCGTCTTCGCCCTCTACTACATACCATAGGTAGAGGGAAACACCCTCACTCCTTCCTCTGCTTCTCGCAACATCGCCAGAAGCCCTCCAGAACCCATTCTTCCTCGTTGTTCTTCCACCGGAGAATTCCTCTTCCACAGTGCTAGCCAATCAAAGCCGGTGCCCTCTCTCCCCTTTCAACTGGTAAATTAGGTCTCGCTCTTCCTCTCTTCCTCTAGTTTAGAATTTAGTCCCTTATTCTCTTATTTCTACCGCCATTCACCCATCTTCCCTTTTGTCTTCCTCTGCTCCAGTGAAGCTCCAACGATGCCTCCACTCCACCACAGACCACCAAACGTGCTCGCTCCACTTCTAAAAGCTCTACCTCATCTATCCGCACAAAACCCCTCACCTGATTCAACAATTCACATGCTTAAACACCCCACTGGACACGACCTCCATCGCACTCCGTCCCTAACCTCGCCCGACCACTCCACACCACCTCCGCCATCACTTGGCGTCTCTCCTGAGTTGTTCTAACGTGGCCATGGGGCCTTATTTCGCATTTCAGGTATCCGCCATCCACTGTCATCACCGCCATTATTTCCGACCAAGTCTGTAGCCCTTCGATGAGCTCGAGGCTTGATTCCCCACTTCCAGGAGATGCGGAATACATTTTTGTCCCCAACTGCAACACCAATTGGAATCGCGAAGCCTCCAGCAGCTGCAATCAAGCAAAGCATCATCCTGTCTATGTTGCGTGAAGTAGGGAGAATAGTCCCACCTCGTGAAGAGAAAGACACGCAACTGCGTATAAGTGGAATTTGTGCTTCTGCCTTATAACCCAGCACACGAGGGGTTGGGTCCGTCATCCCCACGCACACCCAACTACCCAATTAAGCCTGGGTCATTGAGGGAGGAAAGAGGAAGGATTTGTGAGGAGGAGGGGGTGGGTTTTGCTCTCTGAGAAAGATGACCTTGTGCTAAAAAGTGGCTAAGTGTTAGCCATGTGTTTGTGAAAGAAGGCTTTGGGGAAGGCTTTGAAGAAGAAAGGAAGCTTTGAGAAAAGGAAAAGAAGGGAAGCTTTAAAGAAGAAGAAGAAGACCTTAAGAAATAGAGAGATGTGAAAGAAGAAAGGTTCTTAGAGAGCCTTAGCCTTGTGCTGTTAAGTCATCTGAAAGAGAAAGCCTTCGTCTGATAAGGCATTGGCATTTGTTACTTGGATCTTGAGTGGTTCACGACCACTATGCATTAATTTGAAATAATATGATGGTTGGGATGTGCTTAAAATAAGAACATATATGGTGATTTAAATCACCACTCTTTTTAGGATTTCTATTTCTTTTTATCTCAATGAGAGTTTGAGATACTGTTGCTTCATTGAGTGAATAATTCATTGAATATCTATTTTAATGCCCAATTTATTTTGCTCATTGATTTTGAATGAAGATTAATGTGTGAATTCCATATTTGCTCCCTGTGATCGACCTCGGACTCTTTTGCAATTCTGAGTTATAAATTTAATTATTTTTTAGCGATTTAGGCTTTGCTACGACGTTTACTCATGAGAACTCCTCGATAGCCCATTCAACAAGGTGATATTTTGTTTATTCCACCCTTTTCATGTCTTTATTTTTACAATGAGGACATTGCATCATTTAGGCATGTGGGGTGGATACTTAATTCTGAAATTATTTTGTTACCTCCATGGAATTTCTTTTATTTTTTTTAATTAAAAGTTCAAAAATAAAAAAAAATAGAATTAGGAGAAGAGAACTTAGGCATTAGGAGTTGTTAACTTTAGGAAATGATACTTTAGGACCTGAACACTTAGACACTTCAGCTCTTCGAGCTTAATCAACCCGAGTGTCCACTAAAATGTGGACTTGTTCTCAAGTCCTTTCCACGTTAAATTTACTTTAATCAGGCCAATAAATTGGGGTTATAAGTACACGACTTATCAACTTCCCTTCTATTTAAGGGAACTTTAAGTCTAAAGCATCTACACACTATTTACATTGACTCACTTTTCAGCGATGTTTACGGGAATTAGGTAGCTAATGAACTTTGTAGGGTAGTATGGCTGGCAAGTTGTCATAGGTAATAGCTCATTGGCCGGTTGTCCAGAGCCCAACTACATGACCATACTCATTCTACTGCTTTTAGGTGAATCTTAGATAAGGAAAGCCACCTAATTAGAAAATAAAAAAAATGATACAAAAAAATAAAAATAAAAAATTGAAAAAATATAAAAAGGAGAAAAAAATTAAATAAAGCCACACTTCACTGCACAAGTATGGCTGGTAAGTTGCCGTGGGTAACAGGCCATTGGCAGGTTGTCCAGAGCCTAGCTCACAAAAATGCACAAATAATTCCCAAAATACTTAGGGAAGAAGCAGGGAAGTAGAATAAATCGGGGAGATATACATTAGGTTTGCCCTTGTGTTGACCCCATAAAAAATAAAAAGGGTAGGGAGAAAGATACCGATCGGAAAGATAAAACTTTAGGCAAAAACTCTTAAGGTCACCTAAGGTCTTAGAAACCTAAAGTCCATTTTAACTGCCACCTAGTGAATCTATCACTTTTTCACAAGATGCTTAGAACTCGAAGTTCTATTCGACTTTTGGGTGGGTTGGGTAGCCGTAGAAAGCTGCCCCAAAACTCTAAACTCAAAAATCTAAAAAAAATTAAAAAAGAAGAAACATAAAAAATGTATCTTCCCTTTTCAAAATAAGGTGAGGACTTAGGCAATCTACATTTTGCAAGCACCCAGTCACTGTTGAGTCTTCGCAGTTTAGGACCTTAGTTGAACTGTCATTTTGTTAATAAACAACTAATGGCTTAAGCGATCAAGTCCTAATTCTGCTTTTATACATAGCATTTAGTTTGATTTTGCTAGGGACTAACAAAAGATAGGCATGGGGGTATGATGTAGATACATTCATTTAGGCTAAAATGCCTATTTATGCATGTTCCTAACTTAGAGATACATTCCATCACTACAAGAAATTAGGGGTTTGGTCACGGTTAAAAACCATGACCAAATGACTCATAACCGTCACCAACTAGCGACAGCAAAAGTTGCATTGTAGAAGGGTCTTTGGTGACGGTTCCACGCAAAACTGTTACCAAAGGCTTTGGTAACGGTTCCACCCAAAATCGTCACCAAAGTCGCAGGGTTTTGGTGACGGTTCAACTAAAACCGTCACCAAATCCCTAAGCTTCGGTGATAGTTCCACCCAAAAACATCACCGAAGCCTGCAGTTAGCTACGTTCTATAACTTCTGTCACGGGGCTTTAGTAACGGTTTTAGGTGGAATCGTCACCAAAGCCCTAAGCTTAAGAGCTGGTTCCATACAAAACCGTCACCAAAGCACACTATTAGGTAGGCTCAGCAGCTTTGTTCACGAGCCTTTGGTGATGGTTTTGGTGGAACCGTCACCGAAGCATAAGTCTTTGGTGACGGTTCCAACTTGGCACCATCACCAAAGCCCACCGTTAGCTATGTTCTGTAGCTTTAGTCATGGTTATAAACTGTGACTAAAGACTTTTAGTCACAGATGTAAAATCGTGACCGAAGAGAGAGCTTTGGTCACGGTTAATAGCCATGACCAGAGGTTGGCATGGAAGAAAGAAGGTTCCTTTGGTCACAGTTCCTTAACCATCACCAAAGGGTCATCGTGACCAAAGGAATTACCTATGGTGATAGCTAACCAACCATCAAGAAAGATTCTCTTTGGTAAGGCTAGTAATTTTAGCTTTCTTACTAAAAATGGGTTGGTTATTGTGCACTAAGAAGGGTCTTTAACAAAATCAGATAAGAAGCAAGTATTTCCCAGATGGTAATTTTTGGGAATATAAAAAATATGCTTTTCAGCAATGTGTTAAGGATAGTTGGAGATGGGGAGAATATAAATATTTGGAGTGATCCATGGTTGAAGGCTGAAGAGTAAAAGTCGATTAGATAGAGTATACTCCAGGAATTAAAGGTGATAGATTTGATAAATGAACAAAATTAGAATGGGAATGAAGAAGAAATTTCCAGTAGCTTTGGCTGTAAGACTGTAGAAAAAATTTTAAGTACTCCAATAGACATGGAAGAAGACTTACTAATATGGAAACCACATCCTAATGGGAAGTTCTCAGTTAAGTCTATGTATATGACCTTGCTAAATGAAGAGGGAATCAACTCTAGTCTTATAGAGAAACAAATAGCCTATTGTAAAAAGGTTTGGAATATGAAGGATATAGCTCTGAAAACAAAGTTATTCCTCTTGGAGAGCAGTGACTGATGCTTTTCCTTTAAAGGGAACATTCTTGAAAAAATTTCATATTGAAGACCCATTGTGCCCCTTTTGTCGAATTGATAAAGAGGATTGGGAGCATATGATTAAAAATCGCCCCATTGCAAAGGCAATTTGGTTTTATTAGGGTATAATAGCATGGCCAGAGCAAGATGGCTGGATGGATGGAATGGAAAAATTGACCGAACTATTCCAGCTGGCAGGGCTAAAAAAAGAACTGATAGTATATTTGTTGCATCCCTTATGGATACATAGATGCAAAGTTGTGAGAGAAGGGGAGACTATTTCATTATGGCAGTATAATTCTTAGTGTGCAGGGTATTTTATCATGTCCCTAAATCAGTGCAAGATGTCATGTAAACAACAAACATAATGTAACGGGCATTTCAAATGAAATGTTTTTTTTTCCAGAATAGGGCACTTCAAATAAAATTTAAAAATCCAAAAATACATTAGGGAAATATATCCTTTTCTATTTTGAACTAAAAATCAACATCGAATTAAGAATAAAATTTCATATTAACCATTACAGCATCAAATACATAAAGTTTCTCCCCTGAAGGAATGTAAATTGTCTTTGGTCCTACTTCACCCTTTAGCAGCTTGTTAAAAAGGCTAATATTGGCAAATGTAAGATGACTTGGGATCCCATGAGTATAGCTTCAACTCTGGAACTTGTACCTGATTCCACGTTGGGTTTCCCTTTGTGATGGCCTCATAGGTGCTTCTGAACATGTCTGGAAGGACACTGGACTGAACTACCTGCAATTAGAGATATCATGCCAAGAATGGTCCTTTCAAAAATCCTTTTGCCAAGAATGAGCTCCATCCAAAAAAATAGAACTTAAGATTTGGGTGAATTACTACTGGAGCTTCCACTTCCAGCTACATCTGCTACTGCTGCCGCTGCATCTACATCTGCTAGTGCTATTGCTGCATTTGCTACTATTGCAGCTGCATCTGCATTTGCTGCTGCTACTGTTGCATCTGGAAAGGTGACTCTTTATGGAATAAGGATGGAAAAGAAGAAAAAATATATAATACCTATTAAGCTCCAAAATCTATCTATCTACCTAGGAAATAGACCACTGAAAGGGAGGAGCATCTCTACTGCATCTCTACTGCTGCATTGCTGAGTTGAATGCTATGAAGGAGGAGCTGAAGGTTGCAAACGAGCACTTGGTTGATCTGGAAAAGGAGTAGGTCCAGCAGCAGCAACAACAAACTTTGCAAGGGTCCTGCATCATCATGTAATATGTTTGATTAACCAGGAAAGTTAATTTGCAGCCTGGTGTTTAGCACATCTACTTCTGAAACCTTTATTGGCCAGCCTGGCAAATCTACTTGAAAATATCCTATTGTAGTCCCTATTATACAAACTAAACCACTCTTGACAATGGTCCCAAGATGAAGACATTGAGCAGGGTCAGGACCTACCAAAGGCTCTCTCCCCCTTCAGTAATAGTATATCACTCCTTCCTGGGGAGCAAGAGCACCTCCTAGTGGCCCCATCCTACCCCTCCTCTAGACCAAAATCCACCTTTCTCCTCCATCACCACTTGCATTCTCCCTAAATCATTCCAAATGTACAATATCTTAAGTTGGGAAAACAATATGCATCTTTTACTCAATGTGGACAAGGAGGAGACATTGTCATATTCCTAAAATATGGGGGATCGTGGATGTAAGTTGAGTTGGGATCCCATGAGTATAGCTTCGACTTTGGAACTTGTAGTGTGACTTGAGAAAGGCAGAAAGAGGTAGGCAAGGCTTTCTTAAGGCGATGATGCGATCCCCTAGGTAAAGAGCCTCACCTTTGAGGCAATGGGTCTGTTCCTTGCCTCACGCAGTTGCTTGGTTGCCTCGGGTGACAACCACAATAGCACTGACAGGTCAATCAGACTTCAAGAACTAGAAAATGACAGTGATGAATCCAGGCACAATCTACTCAATCATCTCGTTAAAATTTAGCTTGCTATTTTCCTAAAGGAGTAAACATATCTAAGGTTGACAACCTGTTACAGATAGGCAAGTATTGCACATAGAACTATGTTTTGGAAACACAAATTTTATCAAGAACTAGCAAAGCATTTACCAGTCAGCTGGAAAGCCACGTCCTTTTCCTTCAATTATCTCAGGAGGTAAAAAATCTGCTACCCCGCATACAGTAAAAGTCCTATCCTTGGCCAATTTCTTTGCAAATCTAAAGTCTATAAGCTACATTTTAGGATAAAAACATGATCAGAGGAGAAAAACTATTTCCTGTTGCAATACCAAAGTAAGTTTGTTAAATATAATTGAAATACAGACATGTAGATGTCCACATTGGTCAAGCATTAAGATATTAGGAGAAACACCTCTGTAAAGAACTGAATTTTGATTTGAAAAAAATGTAGCCATAAGTGTATTGCAGCATAACACTGCAACTCCATCAAACCAGTGAACCAAATGTCAAAAGCACATGGAAGTCAGAAAATGTCAATAACCTTGTGTAATTCTTCCAATGCAATTACAATTGATGCTGCACAAAACTGTGCAGATGATTCATCAAGAGGCGAAGTGAGTATTGAAGCAAGTGGGCAAGCCAGACAAGTGCTTAGCAAAATGCTAGCATGAAACTTATCAGAACATGTGTGCAATACTTGTGGCACACAAGAAGATGGGCTCAAGCTCTTAAACAGATCATGTTTTGGTGTTAACAAAATTATTATAAATTAATATTTGCAATTGAGTTCTTTTCAGATTTAGGTGAAGATTAAGGCAAAAAGGAAATGATGGAGGCCTGATGAAAAGAAGATCATGATAAGAGGGAGGCAAGATGACAAGGAAGAATCAAGAAGGAGAAGATCATCTTCGACCTTTAGTGTTTCTAGTTTAGATTGTTTATTTATAGATTATATATGCCTCTTAATAAAGGAATATAACTTAGATCGTAAAAATAATTAGAGATAAATTAGGATTAATATTGCGATAATTTTCAAAGAACGTAATTGATTGAATCACTTAAAAAAGGTACTTGTTAGCACACAAGTACCAGTACTAAAGTTTAGTACAGGTACATGTGAGTTACAGGTTTGGGTTTTCTCAAGAAACAAACCTGTACCCCACGAGTACCGGTACACATGATCAGTACCAGTACTGGAGGTAACAAGTGCCGGTACTAACCATGAGTACCAGTACAAGTGGGTACAAATTTGTGTTAAGAGTTTGAAACCTAAACCTGGAAGCAACGAGTATCGGTACCCAAATCTGCAATTTTACCAATAAAAAATATATGAAGTTCCCTATATATGCTTAAGAGATTTTAATTATGCTTTGTAGAACCTAGAAAAGAATACAGATGTATGATACTTTAGATTAGTTGTTGAAATAGCAAAAGACTCAGAAACTAGGAATAAAAGAAAGGGAATGTAGATGGTATATGGAAATATACCATAGCAGCAGTGAAAGTAAATCCAAAATTACTCTGTCACATCAACTTGGAAGCAAGGTTATTGACTAGAGAAGAAAATGGAATGTAGATGGCATATGGAAGTATATAACAAATCCATACAAAGGACAAGGATCAATAAAATAGGTTAGAGATGAAATACTCAGCTCGATAGCAATCTTCAAAATTTTATACATTTAACTAAGTCTTGGGCTTTGTTTTGATCTTTTCACCTTTACTTAAACTAATTTTAAAGCTTTGAAAGAGAGACTTTACTATGAAAGTGCATCTTCTACTATGAAAGCTCAAAGTAGAGAAATAAATAGTAGACATATGGATATGAGCAGACATAGATAAACAGCAGAGAAATACCAGTTTGCCCAGTAGGTTCACTTAAAGGTGATATCATAAAATAGCAGACATAGATATAAGCAATTTTAAGGGGTAAACATAATTGGGAAGAGGTACTGATTGGCATGCAGTACCTCTTGGTCAACTTATAAGCTATGGTAATGAGATAATTGAATGCATTATTGAGTTGAATTCTACAATAAACCACACAAGGTACTGATTTTCAGAGGTGCACACTCTTGGCCAAATGTGGGAATCAGTAAATACCAAGATAAAAAGCTGAAATACCAAGCTATGGCCCTATAGCGATTTTAGTTGTTTTCGAATAGAAAATTCAAGAAGATATAAAATATAGGTTGAACAGATTAACAAGTACTTTGATAGTGTTCAGTGCCTGTGACAGGAGAAATTGGGATGAACTGAGAGCTCTAAATCCAACATTGGACACAACACAAGTTGGAAGGTGCATTACAATTCTCATGTATGCATACTTTCTAAGGTAGAATATGGCTTGCTTTGCAATGTGCAGATGCAGTTAACAAACTAATAAGAGTTCTATATAATAGCACCTCTGCTAGAAAACCCCCATTGAAAGCTGCAGGTTCAAGTCTCATGCCCCCTACTGATATTGCATTGAAAATTATATGTTTCAGGAAAACAAGTTCGATGAACTTTTTAAAATTCTCCCTTAAAAATCTCCAAAGGAGGAATATTGCCTGTTAAGATGATCAGCCTTCAACACACTCTTCCATGCAACTTTTTCCCCAGCAACAGGTGGAAGGAGTAGAACAGTTGGAAGATGGTATATTGACAGAACTTGTTTTTGCCTTTACCCTTCAAATAAACAGAACTGTGAGTTCAAAATTTGGAATTACATAAATTCAAACAAAAAGTCCACATACAGGAGGGTGGACTTCTCAAAGAAATATATGCTTAGAAGGACCACATACAGGAGGGTGCATTTTCTAGTGAAGTTACAAAGCAAAGAGAGGTAACAAGCAACTACATGGAATTTTTTCCCTCCATTCAGATCTATTTTGTGTCATCAATGTCACAGTTTCTGCTTCCCTCCCTCTCTGTTGTGTGTGTTTGCATGTTTGGGGGGCAGGGGAGGAAATGTTAGAGAATTTATCGCAAAGTTTTCTTAGAAATGATCCACCCAACTTTAAAGTATTTAACCATATCAAAGCATTCCTAGACTTACCCCCTTGAAATTCATAGGAAGATCCCCCACACTAGTTGAAAGACCCATCGAACTTTTTGTCATGAAAAATTAAAACAACATCCATATTTAACTTTTGTTCAAGATTTCTGAGCTATCCTTTTTCAAAGTAATAAAAAGAATAATGTTATGGTTCTTGGTTAACTGTAAAACTAACCTAAGTTTTATAGGTTGCAGTGACACATGAATTATTTTGAGACCAACGGAGAGAACTCTGATCAAATTAAACCTTGCATCATAAATCCTGCTCTTCTTGGAGTGATGGACAAGCCTGTATGCTCACATAAATTCAAGAACATGCCAACTGGTTAGAGTTCATGTAGAGACAAGATATTGTTACATGTAGAGTCATAGACATTAAGATGTGGTTAATATTAATAGATAGGGTTTCTCCACTAAAGCCAACTGGTATGAGTTAGATGCTCTTGCATGGCATGGGGGCCACAACAATCTAAGGTCAAGATTAAACTTTATGTTGCCCATCAATGTCTCCAAATATTGGATCATACAAACAAGCAATAAAGGAGAAATGAAAACAATGGTGATATAAATAGAATCTATATAGACTTGAATCATAGACCTTCATGGTAAAATGAAAAAAGCTAGTTAGTGCACAAATGATTTGCACTGTGTCAGAGACCCAACATGCATTTGCACTGTGTCAAAGAAGCTATACATTTTAGTGGTAATGGAACGAGATGCATAATTTCTAAATTTTTTTAACAGAGGATAGGGTATATAATCAACGCAATGCGAGTCTTGACATTTTCATTCCTGGTGACGTTTCAGATCTCCAACCAAGGCAACCTGAGTAGGTACATAAATGCATAAAGAAAAATGTCAAATAACCACATGAGTAGGTTTATAGTTAAGCATTTCTTTATCAAACAGATCGAGCATGAATATTACTTTAGCACTACTTGAGAGTGAACTAATGCACAATATGACTAATCAACATACGCAACTACTAGAAAACATGATGACAAAGGCAATGGAAAGTATCGAGCCCAGGGAGTTGGCTCCCTCATCATGCAGATAAGCAAGCCCACGACCCATCCCAAGAATTATGTTGAATCTTTGTTTCCAGTTAGGGATCCATGTTGTTCACCTAATACATAACCGCTACAAAAAGAACAACACCACAAATCAGAGTTATTACGCAAAAAAGGGTGAATGAAGGAACAAATGGTAGGTAGATCTGATACTTGAGCTCTTTATATCATTATTATGGTACTTGTCTCATACATTCACCACAAATGCAAACATACTGATATCATTATCTCCCAAATTCATATACTACAAATGCAAACATATTCATATCATTATTTTCCACATTCATATACTACAAGTGCAAATATATATTGTGCCATTCATATATATATTCCATCATGCACCACATACATGATACTCATTCATAAATAAAACACATGTATACATATCACATGTTTTGAAATGTAAACATAAAAGTAGACATGAAAATAAAGAAAAAAATCCAAGCAACTATGTAGTGGCTTCTATGCCGCCAGTTCCAGAACCTCCGCAATCATCATCAGGTGGATGAGGTGGGAAGTGAAAAGAAGCATGATCTGCACCACCTCATCCCAGTGCACTTAAGATTGCCTGAAACTATGCCTGCATCTGTGCCTGCATCTTCTCTCATTCTTGTTGTGCTTCATGCCTCTGTCGTTCTAGTATATCATTTGTCATCAATTTTGATGTAACATCATTTAGTTTCTCTTGAAATGTCTCCACCTATGTCTGTAACTGTTGCAATCTCTCTGAACCCCCCCATCCCTTTCTTCCATACGAACTAGTAATAGTCTCACTCGCACCAGCACTACGAACAAAACAACCATGCTCGGGGGGCATAGCTGTCCTAAATGCTTGCTCTGTTGTCATAGGCTATAATGGGCCAGTCTCTAATTGCTCATCCATATCATCACTAGAAGGATGCATCAACTCCATCATGCGACCCTACACATAGTTGAGCTTATGGTAAGTTCTCATAAATGTTTATCACTAAGTTATTCATTACTTGTTTGAACGAGCTTACATGTCTCTCTTGATATAATTGATCAATCCAAACACGGGGGCCATCAACATTAGACTTGCTATGACTCCTCTCATAGATCGAAACACGATCAAGTTGTACACCATTATGGGTATCTAACTGCATATTTGAGATGTGGTTATGAATTAAGTTATCCTAAATTTAAGATTCTCTTATTTAAATCTCGTAACTTGTAAGTTTTATAATAGATATTATAATCAATAAGCTTTCTATCATCAATTAAGCCGACCAAAATGTACTTACATAAGTATCCCTCAAGGTATCTATGCTCATCCATCCCAAGCAATGGGTTGCAATCAGAGCTTTCGCCTTATTAGCTTTATTTTTCTTAGCTTGTTCCAATAATAGCAAATTATGGAAATTGGTACTTACTCATTTTGCTTTTAGAATGGAAGTTATCAATATAAAATATTAATTACCTTCGTGTTTTCCTGAACCCAATATTCGCAACACTCCACCCAATGAGAAACTTGTACTCCTGATGGCACGTCTCTCAGTGCATCCTCATAATTCTTACCAATAAAGAACTATTTATATATACAGAAAAGTCAGTAACAACTAAAAGTAAATTGTGCTATTATGAATTCTAAATCTATGCTTATGTCTTACTTGGCTTTTAAGTTCTTCTCTCCAGCTACGAAGTGCCCTCCCTGCTACTTGGAGAATATATGCAATTGTCATCGGATTTGTTCCCCAATCATACGTCAACTGCATTTATATTATACTGAATAAATAGAACAGGAATTTTAAGTAAAACAAATAAATGACATAACAACAATATCATATTAATACCCCTAGCTCACGAATGAACTCATCCTTATGTTGCTGAGGGACCTGCCTCCAATCAAAAGAACATGGGGGTATCAACAGTCTCACAAGTGTAGGGATCCTGCTATTAAAGGGTGCATAACGTGAACATCTTCCGCTACAATTTACATCAACCATTATTCAAGTCCCTTCAGTTAATTTTCTCAATTCCAAATTCCTTGTCTTTCCCCTTGGCTTTGATTTTATACCTTCAATAAACAAATAGTCAAAATAAAATTGTTATAAAGAATTAATATCATAGAAAATTAATGTGAGAATTTATATACCATTAGACCCTGCTTGACTCTACCCCTGAGATTGGCTCCGAGGCTGACTCTGTGGCTGACTATTCTGCTAAGATTGGCCATATAACTAGATCCGAGGAGGGTCTACAAACTAAGATGGTGCCTGCTGTTGGGATCGACTCCGGGGAGGGTGTAGGGGTTGAGATAGTGCTTGCTGCTGAGATCGACTCTGGGGAGGGTGTACGGGTTGAGCTAGTGTCCGTTGCTAAGACTAGCTCTGGGGAGGGTGTAGGGGCTGAGCTGGTGTCAGCAGTTGGGATTGGCTACGGGGAGGGTGTAGGGGTTGAGCTGGTTTCGGCTACTTGGACTGGCTCTGTGGAGGGTGTAGGGGCTGAGCTGGTGTCTGCAGCTGGGATTGGCTCTGGGGAGGGTGTAGGGACTGAGCTGGTGTCGGCTGCTAGGACTGGCTCTGTGGAGGGTGTAGGGGAAGAGTTGGTGTCTGTAGCTGGGACTGGCTTTGGGGAGGGTGTAGGGGCTAAGCTGGTGTCCGCTGCTGGGACTTGCTCTGGGGTGGGTGTAGGGGCTAAGTTGGTGTCGGCTGCTAGGACTGGCTCTGCGGAGGGTGTAGGGGCTGAGCTGGTGTTCGTAGCTAGGATTGGCTCCGGGGAGGGTGTAGGGGCTGAGCTGGTGTCGACTACTGGGACTGGCTCTGGGGAGGGTGTAGGGGTTGAGCTGGTGTCGGCTGCTGGGACTGGCTCAGGGGAGGGTCTAAGGGCTGAGGGTGTGTGTGCCTAAGTGGAAGCTGAGAGTGAGGCTGCGTATTTTGTTGAGGTTTATATTGAGGCCTAGATTTTGTAAAAGTATGAGGGGGGATCATGGCATGTCGAGTATGAGATCGAAGTCAAGTATGAGGTAGTGGCATGGGGGAAGGCAACTTGAGTTGATTATCATGCTGTGAGTGGCGCTGAGGTTCATGTTGGGGCTCAGGCTGGGTGTCGATGCCACCCTCATGTCCTTGGACCTAGTCATCTAGCTCAAATGAAGAGTCATCACATCTAGAATCAAGATGACACTTTTTGTATGCCATCAACTTCTTAGGTGCCATCTACAGATGAAAAAGAAATTATTAATTAATGAAAATACAATAGAAAATTTACTACTAAATGTGACCAACTTATTTACTCCAACTTGATGCCACTTTGTATTAAATTTCACTTTGATTATTCTAATTGAATAATTTCAATTTGATTATACTTCATGCCACTATGTATAGAAAGTACAGACTTGAAAATAGAAAGCCTACTCTTATATGATTCATTCAAAAAAAAATCATAACTTTGGTTATATGAAATAAGAGAGGAGCTACAAATTATAAAAGGATGATGTCATACTTTTTATATAATCAACTATAATGAAAGAAGTATGCCAAAGTAAGTAAAAGATCAACCTAATACAATAAGAAAACCTGTAAGGGAGAAAATATATGAAAAACAAATTAATAAAGAAATAATTAAACTCTACAAAATAGCTTAATTGAAAACGTTTACCTCAAATATCAATATCCATTGCACCATGACCTATTCCTCCATCTTGTAGCACATCTTGGTATGCTTCAGAATCAAAGTCAGAATCTTTATCATGTTCTATATCATAATAATCATGCAGCATTGTTCTCATTGGTGCTATCAAGCTATTTCTACTATTATTAGGCACGTAAAAAACTTGTTCAACTTGACAAGCTAATGTAAAAGGTTCAGATGCTTGAAGAATTATACGATTCTTGTTCAAACTTATGAAACCAGTATCTTTGTCAACTTTAACACCATATCTGCTGTTAAAAATATCAAACCAGTCACACTTAAATAACACGACTCGGCAATCATGACTATAGCTAACTTCCACAATCTCTTTGATTTTCCCATAGTAACCATCACAACCAGATTGTATGCCATCACATTTCACAATAATGCCTGAATGTTGTGTAGCCTTCACATCATCAATTGATTGCACTCTAAATCTGAATCCATTTATTATATATCTAAAGTGATAATGTACATGACTTAATGGTATGTTCATCATTACATCAAAATCTTCTATCCATTGTGGATCATTATTTTGTTTCATTTCTTGCACATGAGTTTTGAACCAATCAATGAAGTCTTCTTCACATCTACAAATGTGCGAAGATTGTCGAAATTCATCATAAAAATCCAGAATCTACTTTAATATATATATATGAGCTAATTGTCGATCATGTTCAGACATTGGTTTAAATTCCGTTCATATGATTGGCCTTCCTTGGATATCAAATACCTAAACAATCTTCCACATTTCACCGTTTTGTCTATCATCATTCCTTTCTAATCGATTGAATCAATTATCTGGACCATCCATATACATCGCACAAAAGTTGATGCATTCTTCTACAAGATACCCTTCGACAATTGAACCTTCTGGCTTAGCCTTATTGAAGACGTAGTCTTTCAATTTTTTTCAAGAAGCGCTCAACTGGATACATCCACCTATATTGAACTGGTCCAGTAATCCTTGCCTCATTCGCTTGGTGAAGTATAAGATGTACCATGACATCGAAAAATGCAGGAGGGAAAAGATGCTCCATCTTGCATAGTGTGATCACAATTTGCTTGTCCCAATAGTCTAACTGTTGAGAATCCAATGTCTTTGAACATATAACCTTGAAGAATCAGCTTATCTCCATCACAGAGTCAACCACTGGTTGAGGAAACACTCCACGAATTGCTAATGGAAACAATATCTGTATGTAAACATGGCAATCGCGACTCTTTAACCCACTTACCTTCTTCAATGCTTCATTTACACATGTAGAAAGTTGTGACAAGAATCCATCTGGAACCTTGATATTTTTCAGAAAAGATAAAGTCGTTGCTCATCCTTCAAAGTATATAATGCCTGAGGAAAGTCATAACTACCATCATCTTTATGATTTACGTGCAACTCAGGACGAATGCTCAACATCTTCAAATTAGTATGGGTCTTCAACATGTCTTTTGGACTATCCGTTAAGTTTAGCAGATCTAAAATATTATCCATAACATTCTTCTCGATATGCATCACGTCAAGATTGTGACGAACTGTGAGATCTTACCAATAAGGGAGCTCCATGAAGAATATGCTTTTCTTTTTAAATCCAGAATTACGTAAGTCTTTAAGATCTTTCTAAAATAGACGACTTAATCGGATATTACCAATCTATTGTAACTTCTCCGTTATCTTGTATCTTGACAACTTGATTGTATCTGTTCTTTGAAAATTTTTTGGATTTTTGGATGAATAGTGGCATGGTTTACCATCAAATTTGTCTTTAAACCTGGATTGTCACCATCTATGTTCAATTGGTAGGAATCTACGATGCCCTAAATAACACAATTTTTTGCTTTCAGGTAAATGCAAGTAATGAGTATCATCCATACATATAGGACATGCCAACTTGCCTTTAGTACTCCAACCAGATAAATTTCCATAAGCTGGAAAATCATTAATAGTCCACAACAGTGCTGCATGCATCTTAAAAAATTATTCTCTAGCTGCATCATATGTTTCAACCCGGTTATACCATAGCAATTTCAACTCATCGATGAGTGGTTGCATGTAAACATCGATTGCATTTCCTGGTGCCTTCTTCCCAGGGATGAGAAGCATCAGCATCATAAACGAAGATCTTATACACATCCATGGTGGCAAATTATATGTAAATAACACCATTAGCCATATTGAATATGATGGATGTATATTTTTGAAAGGATTGAATCCATCACTTGCAAGACCAAGCCTAACATTACGTGTTTCCTCTGCAAATTGAGCATGTTTGTTATCAAATGCAGCCCACTCGTCAGAATTTGTCGGATGACGCATAAGTCCATCTCATGATTTGTTATTATGATGCCATGTCATCCACTTTGGAGTCTTACTAGACATCAAAAGACGTTGTAGCCTAGGAATCAAAGGAAAGTAACGCAGTACCTTCCCTGATCATTTCTTCCCTCATGCATTTGAATTGGTATTTTCTTCATATCTTCCTTCTCCACATTGCAAGCAACTATTCAAGCATGCATTTTCTTTAGTATACAACATGGAATCATTCTTATAAGCATCAATCTTTTCACACTTCAAGCCAAGTACGTGAAACTATTTCTTCGCATCATACCATGACTGAGGAAAATCTTTGGGATTATTTAATAACTCTTCTATGAACTTAAGGACATCAGACATTAACTTAGATGTTGACTTATTCATCACTTTAATTTGAAACATTCTCAAAAGAAATGACAACTTTGACATGGAATTAATTCTAGGAGTAATGGGTTACTCTGCTACCTTCAGTGCATCATAAAAATTATTACAATCTCCAAACATATTATCATTTTCATGACTATCAGCATTTACAGCTCTCATCTCTTCTAACATCTCTGCAACATTATCACCTCCAATATCTTCAATGCGATTCTCAATATCCTTATCAATAGAAGGATAAGTGATTTCTTCTCCATGCGAGATCCAGACTGTGTAGTAAGGCCACCAACCAATACAAATTAGATGCTCAAGTACTGTGTTACTATCATACATGAATCCATTCAAACAACTTTTGCATGGACAACAAATTCTCTCGTAGAAGTCTCCTTTTCTATATTGCTTCCTATCTTCATGGAATGCCTAGTCTAAGAATGAAATAACTCTTCTCTTATATAAAAAATAATCAGAAATCCTCAAACCAATCCAAGACTTATCCATGGAAACCTATAATCAAATAAACCCACAAACAATGTAAGTAAGTTACATAAAGAAACATCAGATATTTAACAGCTAAGTTGTGATAAAATTTAAGGTGCTTCTCCAGTATATCCCCAAGACTAACCTCAACTAGATTCCTTTAACACCCAATTTAAGGTGCTTAAGAAACCTAGGTAAGTTTAGTTAGTATACCAAAGAAGAGCATCAGGATGTCACTGAGATTTCTCCAAACACAGAGTACATGTAACAAGTAACACCTAAGTTGTGATCAAATCTTCAAGAACCCTCCTTAGTTCAAAACTTTACCGAACTGAGGACGATCAAAATTTATGACATATTATAAAGACAACACATCATGCATGTATGTGAGATACACATACATTAACGCATTATCCGTATGACATGATTATAAGTCTTGAATGACCAGGTATATTAATACAATTTTGCCGACTCTTTCAACTTGTACCCTAAGGGTTATATTCTTATTGTTTGTCATTGATTGCATCTAAGGTTGTGCAAGTGTGGATATCTACAAATTGCATAAATAAATACTAACAAAGAAAAGAACAGTAATAACATAAGTCAGCATCATAAATGTACTACTACGAAGAATGGAATATCTTCTTATGTCAATTTGAAGTAGATTCGGTCCAGATCTACTTGTTAAAAGGATGATTATATGGATTCTTATTTAGAATAATATGGCAACTGGACCTAAATCAAAACATCCAAGATTGCTTAACCCTCTCAAGCGCAACACCTCCCATGCCAGTTTTCCCATCCAAGTTGAGCCACCAATTTACCTTACTCAACCTATCCTACTCATCCTGGATATGATGCTCCTCTCTTCCACCCTCTCTTCCTAACATTTACGATTCTATCAGGATAATATAAATGTAGCAATAACATTCATAAACTTTAAAAAGTTCATGATCTACATTAGGGAAAGAAAACAAAGGAAACAAGTTTTATTATTTTAATTGACCAAAAAAACCCAACCAAATCAAGAAGTGTTTGAATTGTATCAAATGATAGGTTATGTTTTTTAGAATAGTGGACACTTGGATCATATTACGTGAACTTCAGGGAAAATTGCATTCAGGCCTTATAAGCAAGACCAAATTTTCATTTGCATCCAATAAATGATTGCAAGATAGATACCCTTTACCCACAAATTATTAGATCCGTGGTCCACCCTAATGCATATCAAAAGATCCAAGTCAATTTGTCTTTTTTCTTCTATTGCCCAGATGCTCTTCCATAGCCTTATCGACGCGGCCAAGGGACGTTGCCTAGATCCAAGCTTCGAATTACATGAAGGGCCACACTTTCCAAGCTTGAGATAATATTCCTTACATACACCTCCTTGCTGCCACCCAACTTAACAGCCATTCATAGAGACATCACACCCTGACACGCACCTCTTAGCACACAATAACCATGCATATGATTATCAACTCATGAGAGATGGTCAAAAAGGCCACTGATAATTTTAATTACTTCTTTGCAGAATGTTCCATTTCTCACAGCTAACACTTTTTTTTTTGTAGGCTATAAGCTATCTTCGATTCCTATCTCTCCATGGATCAATGGCATAACATTTTAAGTAGACCGCATGTTTGATTCCTCCATTAACAGATTTGGAGGTACCATCCAGATTCCTCCCCTCTGGGATCACCTCCAACCAATGGAGATCTCCCCTCCTCCCATCACAATCTCCCTTACCCTTTCGACCCCCCCTGACCCTCCACCACCCGCGCATTGCAGTTGATCTCGAACTTTATTCCTTTATACTTTACACCTCATTAATTACATGATACATCCATCCACCACGTCCACCAATCAACAACCCCCCTTGGAGATATTTCAAAGCACACACACACGCCACCAAATAGCAGCAATAAAAGAATCAAACACACAGACCCTTGTAAAGACCTAAGATTGGAAACTCATCATGTGACCTCAAGAAAACTAGAAGAGAAAAAAAAGAAGGCAACAAGAGGATTTCCTTGTGGTCATGAGCAACAAACACCCTCTTCTTCTTCATCTACACACTAACAAAACACATGATGGGTAGAGGGATTAACCATCTAATAATGGTCTGGTCTGTGGAAAAATTACCATGATGTAGATAAGATTATCTAAGAAGCTTCCTAGATGCATGTTGTTTATGACCAAAAAAAGCTTCCTAGTTTGAAAACTTGTTCACATACCATCAAACACCTGGCGTGCATGTAAACCCTTGAGCCAATCCAAGATCAATAGATCTCATTGAGCCACCCCGTAGCCAATAAATCAACCAAGTACTGCAACAAAAATAATAACAGGAGATCAAGATAAGTGGAGTTGGAGGAGGAGGTATGAAATAAGTAAATAAATAAAATGATGGAAGAGTGGCAGATTAACCCTACTTGTACATAGCAACAGCAATGGTAATGGAGGTGTTGTTGGGGAAGATGAGGGAGGGAGAGAGGTAGCGATCTTGAGGGGGAGGTGACGTGCTGCTGCGGAGGGGATGGTCAGGGGAGGGCCTTCATCAATTGAGGGAAGGGGGTTGGGGATGGTCCGAGGAGGTGATGTCGTCGGGGATTAAGTCGGACAGTCGAGGGAGGGGGAAGGTAATAGCAGCAGGAGTTGGTTTTCGGTGGTGATCGATCTTGAGGGGTAGGTGAGGTGCTGTGGGTGACCATGAGGGGGAGTCAAGACAAGCACCGTCATCGGTAGAGGGAAGGGGGCAGGCGATGGTCAGGGGAGCTGACGCCGTTGAGGAGGGGGCTAGGGAGTCGAGGGAGGGAGAAGGTGATGGGGGTAGGACAAGCGGCGACAAGGAATTTCGGAGGAGGGTGTGTGGGAGGGATGCGAAAAATTTGAAACCGTCGCCAAGGCAAAATGCGGGAGGGACGGGTAGGCAAGGGAAGGCTATGGTGACGGTTTCACTTGAAACCGTCACCAAAGGGATATGCTGAGAGGGCGCGTTCATGAGGGAAATCTATGGTGACGGTTTCAAGTGGAACCATCACCAAAGGAAAGGATATAGTCACGGTTCCACGTGGAACCGTCACCAAAGGTATACTATGGTCACGGTCCCACTTGGAACCATCACCAAAGCAGAAAGCAAATCTCAGTCTCCCTCTATGGTCACAATTTTGAGTGGAGCTGTCACCATAGGTTACTTTCGGTGACAGTTCCCAAAACCATCACCAAATCTCCCTTCCCTAGTAGTGCATAGTATAAATATTGCATAGCATGCATCATTCTGCATTTAAAATAGTTTGTATAAAGTTTAGGTTAATTAGCGTCCTTTTATGGCCAGGAGAGGAGATCTATTTCGAGGCTTTGGATTGACGATCCGACCTTATGGATCTGGTCAAGACAATAATCAGAGTCCAACACCTCCGAAATCATCTTGATCAGAGTTCCATACCACCTTATGCAGTTCGAGGAAGATCAAAGGCAAAGGGGTAAGGTGGTGCCAATATGAATCTCAAATGCAAAATCTAACTGCATGGATGGATCTGGATCAACGATCGCAGCCCAGCAATATGAAAATCGACCCAATCTAACGTCCGTGGTGCTACCTACAAAGCAAAGAAGATGGACAACCATGATGGTGCCATGTGGCACCATCACAGCCACCCAATATGGGCCGCAGCTCAGCCTCAGCCTCAAAGGAGCCCTACACCAAGCAATCACAGCCGTTGGATCTCAATCCAACAGCTGCGATTCATGCACACCCAACGTTCAAATTCAAAGGAGAAGATGGAGATGAGATCTTGACCGTTGGATCGAGATCCAACGGTCAAGAGCGTGTGTGCACAAAATTTGACCGCACGACAATTCGCGATCTTGGCGTAATAGTCACAGGCGTCACTTTCAAACCAGGAGTGCGAGTTCGAGCTGTGATGAGGGATAAATCTAGCATCTACGATGCGCAATTGGAATTAGGCCGTTCATTACGCAGCAATCATAGGTCCTAATTGACCTAAATTTGGCTAGAACTTAGCATAAGCCAGTGTAATTAATTCATGCATAAGAATTACTTGCATCTTTACTGCTTTCCTTTAGCTATGCATGAAATAATGATATAATGTACTAATTAAGTGCATTATATAAATTACTGGCAATAAGAAGCTCAGGAGTTGGATCTAAAGCTGGACCTGAAGTTAGTGCAGCATCAGAGCTAGAGCGGAAGACCTTAGAATAAATGTAGTAGAGAAACAATGTAAGGGTTGAGGTATGCCATTCTATTAAGTAAGAATAAGGTAGAGTTAAATTATGAAGAACTTAGGTTCATTCCTAGCCCTAGGACAACCCTAGAATACCTCTTAAGCCTTAGTCACCCTTAGATTAGGTCACCATAGCCTAGGATGCTTCAAAATCCTAGTTCCAGTCCTTATCTGGATGTCCATATAAGTTATTGGATGTCCAAGACACTTAGCCACAACCTGTACACCTTCAACCCATGTCTGTAGTGTTATTGGACGTCCAGACACTTGGTTAGACGTCTAATTTCTGCAGAATACCCAAGACAAAACCCTGATTCCCTACTGACTCAAATTGGACGTCCAGACAAGAGGTTTGGACTTATGATTTTTGAGTATAAGTCATCTAATACTTAAATTGGACGTCTGGAACTGCTCTCCAGTTCCAGTTTTGGAATTCAAGCTTGGATCTTGAGTTACTAGGTCCCTAAACCCAATTCCAACCCCCTGGGAACCTAAATTAAGGTGCCCTAAGCTTAGTACACCACCTCTAGACCTTCCTAAGAACCTAATTAGGTTCTCATTAAGCCCAATTGACTTGGATCATAGTCAATTACAATTGTCTAGTCAATTGGACTCATAGAGTCCAATTGAGCTCAGATCTCAACCCACACAAGTTCAATTGGACTCAGTGAGAGTAAAATTGACCTAACCCAAACTTAATTGAGTTATTTCACTCTCAATTAAGTTCACACTCACTCAATTAAACCTATGCCAAGTCTAATTGCACTTTCCCATTAGCAATTAGGGTTTGCAACCCTAATTTGAGACCTACCCTAACCCAAACCCCTTAGGACCTAACCTAGACCACTTAGCCACCTAGGTCACACCCACACACACACACACACCCATTCATGCACTCCCACACCACTTAGAGCCTTCTAGGCTCTTGGTCGAGCCCGGATAGGGTGTGTTAATATGATGATTTTATTGTTGAAATGCATATAGTGGTTAACATAAATCGAGCCTAACCATCTCTTTACAAAAACTTTTTTACCAGGCCTACTTGATTTTATCTTGGTCACTTTTAGGCCCAGGGTCGAACTCAGGGAAGTGGGATTAGAGGTGAAGAAGTTTCTACGCCTTTCCTACAACAAATCTCTTCCTTTCATTTATTATGTTTTTGGTGTTTTTCTATTTAATATGTTTTTCTGATAATTTTTGTCCTTGAGGTACACCCTCAAAATCTGGTTCTTGGCTTTGAACCAAATTAGGGTTCCAAAGTAGGTCTTGCTATTCGCAAGACTAAGTACCTACAAGTCAAGGATTATCTTTTCACTTTTCTATATTTTTTTTATCTTTTTAATGGTAGGAGAAAGAAATAGCAATAAGATAAATATGGTATATATATATATTATATATGTATATAGGGGTGGGGGTGGAGGTGAAGATGGCGTGTAGTACGTTGTTGAGTCAGTCGTCGTCTAGGAAGACGCAACCAACAGGACGAAGTGCTACGTGGAGTGTAGGATGGATGGGTGGAAGATGTGTGCGAAAATGCTTTCTGTACGCATGTATCGAGGAATATCAGCAACTGGTGCAGATATTCCCGCGATACAACGTATGGGAAGTGATATGAAAAAATATATATATGTATATATGTATATATATATGGTTATAATTATATAGGTATATGTGTACTTATATATGTATATATATATAGGTATGTAAATATATGTATAGATAGATGTATGTATATGTATAAATATATATATATATATATTTATAATTGTATATATATGTATGTATATATAACTATATATATATAGATATAGATATGTATATATATATATGTATATAGTAATAGATGTATATAGTTATATATATTGTATCTATATATATGTATATTAGTATAAGTATCTATATATATAGATCTATGTAGTTAGATATACACATATGTGTATATATGTATTTATAGTTATAGATATATATATGTATATATGTATGTATAGTTGTATATATATATATATATGTAAATATACTTATACTTAGTTATATAGGTACTAATTTATGTATAGATATATGTATATATATATATGTATATATATCAATATATATATGAATATATAAATATATATAAGTATATAATAGTGTATAAGTGAGTGAGTGTGTGTACGAGAGTGTGTGAGTGTGTGAATGTGTGAGGTGAGTGTCTGTGAGAGAGAGAGAGAGAGAGAGAGCGTCTGCTGAAGATGAAGGTGCTGGCAAGTTAAGGCATCTGGAACGTAGTTGCCGTCGTCTGATGCCACGTGCATGCGTAGGTGCGTAGGCACGCAAAGAGGCATGCGCACGCAAGAGGGAGCGGGAGTGAGGGGAAGGACCGCAGTGCATTGCGCTGCGAGGTGAGGCGGGTGCGGGCGAAGAAGCAGGTGCAGAGAGAGACGCGGGGGCAGGCGCTGGAGCGGGCGCGGGGAGAGACGCGGGCGTGGGCGTGTGCGGACGAGCTGGAGCCGGTAGCGGCGCGGAGAGAGAGCGCCGGGTGACTAGATAAGTGAGAAACTTACCGGTCACCGCACTGTAGCCACAGTGTTCCGCTGACTAGCGTGAACAATGGCTACAGTGCGCGCTCGGCTCGCGTAATCGCCTGCACCCAGTTCAGCGTGTGCGGGATATGTGGAGTGGCTGGCGCGTGCACGGAAGAGGCTGTGTCGGCTGCTGGCTTGTGCGGAGAGAGGCGAGGGCGGTCTTCTGCCTTGCACGGAGAGAGGCAAGGGCGGCCTGCAGGCACGCGCAGAGGTCGCATAACAGGCGCTTGAGGCGCGTGGTGGCCTGCGCGGCTACTGGCTGCCGCTGCTGATGCCTTGCTGCTGCTGTGGAGCTTCAGACCTTGAGTCCTGCGGCAATGGTGGAAATGCTTGGAACGATGAAATCAGAGTAGTGAAGCACCACGCCCACCAGCTCTTTGATGAGCTGGGCGGTGGTGGGACTCACAGTGGTGGTTGTGCACCACTGTGAGCTGCTCCTGCCCATAGCACGGCTCTTCAGGAAGAAGAGAGGCTGCGTATGGAGGGGAGAGGGGAGGAGACAGCCTGGAGAAGAAGCCTTGATATTTAAACCTTAAGTATGATTTCCAGGATCCAGGAGGTTTTTGCCATACTCGAGAGCTCAAGAGATTATGGCTTGTGCATAGTGAAGGATCAAGACTGACCAGATGAACATTAAGACTCAAGCCCAGGGTTTCACAAATTTTTAAGTGCAGGTTGGTCCCAGTTTCAGTTCATGCCTTCAGATTGACCCTTAAAAAGATGACGAAAAGCTCAACTCCCATTTATAACATTTATGGCTCAAAGACAACAGGGTATTTGTAACTTGCCCTGAAGAACTTTTGTAGGGGGAAAGCTTTATAGATATTTGCGAGATATACTGACTTATTTGCATCTTTTTTTTTTTTTGAAACACGTGTCAGTATATCTCTTACAACATTATTCGGAGGAGCGCACTTTTCTTTTTGGTGGGAGGGTTCCTTTTTGGTGGAAAGAGTCTCTCCTAAACACAAGACTAAAGCCGGGGATAAAAAGTCTACCTGCGCACATAGGTAAGGACTCCACCTTCCCTAATGAACACTAGGGTTGGATCTTATGCTCACCTGGTCTTTCTTGATATGTGTAGTGTTGAACCAAGATTACTTAGGCTCTCGAGTAGAAGCAAACCAACGGATCCTGTACTGGTGTCTCAGGTACGAGAATACGTCCTTAGTTAGGAGAGATTCCGATCTATCTTGTCAATGCTCAAGTGAATTAAGCCGAGCTTGAGCGAATCAAGCTTCTGTGGCCTGGAAAGTCTTCAAAACAGTGGTTGAACATCCATAAACACTTATTGTATTTTTGTTTCAGCCTTCATATCATTACTAAACACCATTTACATATATATATATATAGATGGAAATTGCATGATACCATAAAATACCCAGATCCTATGGATGCCTATCCAACCCCCCATGCCAAACTATGCTATGTCCTCATATGCATGCAGGGTAGGGTAGAGGAAGGACGAAAGATTAGGTAACGAGAGCTGAAGTGCAGGGTAAACAGCAGGGTGGTAGGGTGGGTGGATGGTGGATGGTGAAGTGAAAAGTGAAGTGAGCGTGCCAGTGGTGGAGTGTTGTTGGGGTGCCTCCCAACGAGCATTGAATTTAACGTCCCCAGCTGGACTCAGAATGAGGCACAACATTAGTTACCCTCCAGCAGGGCAAAAGTTTCTCCAACGAGGGTAGGTTCATGAGTAAGATAGGGTTTCAAACGTTGCCCATTGACCGTAAATTTATGCCCAAATTTGGGATCTTCAATCTCAACGGCCCCATTGGGAAATGGTCTTGATACCAGAAAAGGACCAGTCCATTTGGACTTCAGTTTCCTAGGAAAGAATTTGAGCTGGTCATTGTAGAGCCAAACTTGCTAAGATGGCTCAAATTCCTTCCGCCGAATACGGCTGTCGTGAAAAGCCTTAGTGTGTTGCTTGAAAGTTAAGGTAGAATCATAGGCATCATGACGGAGCTCTTCCAGCTCCTGGAGTTGGAGTTTCCTTTCTCGACCACACAGGTCTGAGTCGAGGTTACATTGGCGAACCGCCCAATAAGCACGGTGCTCTAACTCCACGGGCAAATGACAAGGCTTCCCGTAAATGATTCTATAAGGAGACATACCAAGGGGAGCCTTGAAGGCGGTTCGATACGCCCAAAGTGCATCAATCAACTTGTCGGACCAGTCCTTATGGTCAAGCCGAACCATTTTCCGGAGAATTTGCTTGATTTGCCGGTTCGACACCTCTGCCAGGCCGTTCGTCTGAGGATGATACGGGGATGTGATACGATGGTGGACTCCGTATTTCCTCAGAAGTGCCTGAAAAGAAGCATGGGTAAAGTGGCTTCCTCCATCCGAGATAATGGCTCGAGGAATCCCAAATCGTGCAAAGATGTGGTCTTTAACAAATCGAGTGGATATAACATGGTCAGCACGACGCGTGGGAATAGCCTCGATCCATTTCGAAACATAATCAACAGCCACGAGGATAAATTCAAAGCCATTGGAAGGAGGAAAGGGGCTCATGAAATCAATTCCCCAATTGTTGAAGATTTTCGCAGCTAGGATGGGTTATAAGGGCATCATGTCACGACGTGACATTGACCCTAACGGCTGGCACCTAGTGCAATGTTTGGCATAATTGTGTGCATCCTGGTGAAGGGAGGACCAAAAGAAACCGCACTGCAACACCTTGGTTGCAGTTTTCTTCCCAGAGAAATGGCCTCCGCAGGCCTGATCGTGGCAGAAGGATAGCACACTGAGGAATTCGCTGTCAGGAATACAGTGACGGATGATTTGATCAGCACCTATGCGAAAAAGAAGTGAATTCTCCCAGAAATAATACTTTGCTTCTGCCATGAGGCACTCGCACTGGTTTTTAGGCCAGCCACGTGGAAGGGATCCAGAAGCAAGGTAATTGGCAATGTCGGCATACCAAGGTCCACTTGCCACATTAATTGCCAATAGGTGCTCATCAGGAAAAATCTCATTAAACGGTAGAGTAAGCCCAATATGGTCAGGGTCAAGTCTGGAAAGATGATCAGCCACAACATTCTGGGCTCCGACCTTATCGCGGATCTCAATGTCAAATTCTTGGAGTAGAAGGATCCAACGAATCAGTCTAGGCCTGGCATCCTTCTTGTGCATGAGATGGCGAATGGCCGTGTGATTAGTGAAAACAATAACATGTGAGCCCAGAAGGTAAGAGCGGAATTTCTCCAGCCCAAAGACGATCGCCAGTAGTTCTTTCTCAGTGGTAGTATAATTACGCTGGGCCTCATCCAACGTCTTACTGGCATAGTACACCACAAAGGGGTGTCTATCACGTCTTTGTCCCAGGATGGCTCCGACTGCAAGGTCGGAAGCATCACACATGAGTTCAAAGTCGAGGGACCAATCAAGTGGCTGGAGAACAGGGGCCTTGGTGACAGAATTACGCAACTACTTGAATGCTCGTATGCAGTCAGGGCCCATATCGAAGGGTACGTCGGTTGATAGGAGATGAGTTAAAGGTCAGGAAATCTTGTAGAAATCTTTGATGAATCTCCTATAGAAACCGACGTGTCCCAGGAAGGAGTGGATTTGTTTGATAGAGCCAGGCACGGGTAATTCAACAATTACATCAAGCTTAGCTCTGTCAACCTCGATACCCCTATCGGAGATGATATGTCCGAGAACAATTCCCTCGTGTACCATAAAATGACTTTTTTCCCAGGAAAGCACGAGGTTTACATCAATACATCTCCTAAGGATATGGGTCATGTTGGCAAGACATTCATCGAAAGATGGTCCAAAGATCGAAAAGTCATCCATGAAGACCTCGAGAAAGTCACCTACCATGTCATGAAATATTGCCAACATACATCTCTGGAAAGTTGCTGGCGCATTACAAAGTCCGAACGGCATCCTTTTAAATGCAAAGGTGCCGAAGGGGTAGGTAAAGGTGGTTTTCTCTTGGTCCCGCGGATCAATTGCCACCTGGTTATATCCTGAGAATCCATCCAGGAAATAGAAAATTTTATTTCCTGCTAACCACTCCAGGATTGGTCAATGAAAGGTAGCGTAAAGTGATCTTTCTTAGTTGCAGCATTGAGTTTCCTACAATCTACACACACTCTCCAAGATGTAGGAGTGCATGTAGGGATGGATTCGCCCCTGTCATTGACACAGATGGTGAGTCCCACCTTTTTGGGTACGAAGTGAATCGGACTCACCCAGGGGCTATCGCTAATCGGGTAGATTATACCCACATCCAGCCACTTAATAATTTCTTTCTTCATGACCTCCCGCATGTTAGGGTTGAGACGTCGCTGCATCTCGCGGGAAGGTCAAGCCTCCTCCTCTGTATATATACGGTGAGTGCAGTAGGAGGGGCTAATGCTAGTTAAGTCAGATAAAGACCATCCAATGGCTACGTTGTGTTCCATAAGGACCTCAGTTAGTTTGCACTCTTGTTCCCTAGTCAATCTTGAACTGATGATTACAGGCAGCATTTCATTTGGTCCCAGGAAAACATACTTAAGTGTACTAGGCAGCCCTTTCAACTCGAGAGTGGATGGTGAAAGATCTGGCATTTCTTGGGACGAGAGTGTCCCAGGCGGATCAGAAAACAAGTCAGGAGGAAGAAGTTGGCCCTCAGATTGGCCAAGAATAGGGGCTTCTTGGATAGATGGATCCAAAAAGGAATAGCCCCAGTGAGTAGTATGTGGGCTCAAGGTCCCAGTGTGGAGTTGCAAATTTTCCTGATTTGGTGGTAAAGAAAGGGCAATCCGATCTTCAAGAGTGTGGACTGACGGTGAGTAGCCCGGATATGACTCAGACCACGAGATATGGGAAGCGGAGAAAACCTCGTCAGAAGTCTGGTCAGGAGAAGAAACAGGACAAGGGAGGGATGGGGGAACGTCACAATATGTGTCGGTCAGGCAATCGTTAGTGTTTACAAGTAATCCGCAGCAGTCAGAATAGGTCCCAATTAGTCCGATACACGCACTGACGGCCATGTCCTCGTCAGACGTGTCATCCTCGATGCAATCACAATCAACGTTCTTGGCTGCCTTGAAGATGTTAAGCTTGAGCTTTTCAGATCCAACGGCAATCTCAATACAACCCGACTTACAGTCGATATGGGCGCGGGCTATGGCCAAGAAAGGTCGACCATGGATGATCGGACAATCAGAAAGTGAGCGAGGAACTTCCATATCTAAAACAAGAAAGTCAACAGGAAAACTGAGACTGTTGACCCTAACCACCATGTCTTCCACCACACCCTTCGGAATTTTGACAGAACGGTCTGCCAACTGTAACGTGACAAGGGTGGGTTTCAGATTTCCCAAGGAAAATTTTTCGAGCATGATGGTTGGTATAAGATTGATGGAAGATCCTAGATCAAGTAGGGCATGATTAAAATTGTAGCCTTGGATGCTACAGGAAATAAGTGGTGTGCCTGGATCTTTCTTCTTCGGTGGTAGATTTGACAGTATAGCACAACTCGCATGAGGCGAGAGAACTACCGGATTCTTAGTTTCCTTTGACTGTCGCCTGGGTGTTGTGTAGTCTTTGAAAAATTGGGCGACAGTAGGTTTGTGGTCGATAGCCTCTAGCAGGGGTACCTTGATTTCAACATCCCTGAACAAATTACGCAGGTTATCAAAGGCTTGTGTATCCTTCTTATTGCCTTTTGGCTCTCTCAGTAGAGCCTTAGGGAATGTGACTGATTCTGGCACCAATTTGGGTGTATCATCCTCTTGCAACTGCGGTGTGCATCCCGAATGAGAGGACGATGAAGAAGATGGGCCAGGATCAGGTCGAGGCGGATCGACAGTCTGCTTACCGCACCTCGTAGTGATTGCATTGGACGATGCAGGTCCAGTGGGATCATAAGGTAGAGGAGGGTTCGCAATAGGGACATAAGAGTGAGGTGCTACAGCAGGATTATCCTGAAATCCTGGTGGAATGCTTGGAGCCTAGAGAATTTGATGAACCTGCCCCTGAGAAGGTCGTTCCTGTGGTTAGGGACCACGGGGTACGAAATTTTGCAGGTTGGGAATAGGTTGTGCGGGAAGAGTGCCCTGAGATCGAGTCGCCATGCGTAGTTGCCTAATCTCAGCATTCTGCTATGCCAATTGGTGCTGAAGAGAGGTCATGTTTTCTTCATGGCGCTTTGACATTTCCGTTATCATTCGTATCAATTTATCAAGAAGACTTGATGCATGTTCTATTTGTGGTACGTAAGGACCCGATGGCAGATTAGCCATAGGATTAGACTGGGCCCTTGGGATGACAGGTGCGGATGGTCGCATTGGTCCACTCGCGGGGTTTTGGTGCTGCGGGTTGTTGGACCATGCGAAGTTCAGATGATTTCGCCACCCTGGGTTATAACTGGCAGAAAATGGATTGTTCCCCAAGGCGCAAGCGTCTTCTATGCCAGAAGATGCATCCGCATGTAAATATGCGTCCGAGCACACGGAGGCTTGGTCCTCCGTGTCAGAATACTGGTTCGCAGGAGCCAGATCCACATGACTTACTGAATCGCTTGGCACGACACTCAGTAAGGAAGGTCTTGCAGGGTTTCTCGGGATAAGCCTGGAGTTGGAAGAATTGGGATTGTGACGAAGTGGTGAGGTGGGGGTGTTTGCCATAGAATGGGCGGGGTTGGCCAAAAGCTCGTCCAGCTTCTTGTGCACGATGGAGACTTCATCCAATTTCTGTGCGATAAGACTGAGATCAGTGGATGAATGGGAGGGTCCCGTGTTAACTTCGTGGACATTACAGGGTAGGCTGGTATGATTAAAAGCGACAATGGAGGCATTGTTCATTGAGTTTTCACTCATATTTTCAAATAATTCGAATGCTCCATTCTCGTCTTTATTCATGAAATTCCCTCCGTAGGAAGCATCTGCAATCTGCTTCAAAGTCTCATTTAGCCTATAGAAAATCTGGGCTATATGCCACTTAGGCAGACCGTGGTGCAGACACTTCCTGAGGAGGTCATTATATCTCTCCCATGCCTCATGAAATTGTTCGCCGTTTTGTTGCGTAAATGTAGTGATAGCATGACGAAGCGCATTGGTTCACCCGATTAGGAAGAACTTCTTGAGAAACGCTGTTCGCATCTCTTCCCAAGAGTGGATGGTTCTCCCAATGGTGCGTAACCACTGCGACGCTTTATCCCGCAATGAAAATGGGAACATTTTCATGAGGACTATAGGTAACTCGATATTTCTTGGTTTAATTGTTTCAGCCAATCGGGTTAGGTCTTCCAAGTGGAGAAAAGGATCTTCACTTGTAAGACCATGGAAGTGAAAATTTATCAGGCCAATTATGTTAGGTTTCAGTTCAAAGTCATCCTTGCCCATGGGGACCCGAATTTGTCTTATGGTCTCTGTAGCAGTGGAATTCTAATAGGAGCTAAGAGACCTAGGCTCCTCCTATTCGGGAGGGTTCTGCATTTCCTCCAATGTTTCCCGAATGGCTTCAATTTGTTCATTATACAGTTCCATTTGGGCTTGGAGGCGGGTTATGGGATCTAAGGCTCCACCACCTGGTGGGTTTTGAGGGCGGTTTCCTCCCTCGGGATTTAGGGGTGGGCGTGCAGCCATGTTTATGGAGGAGGACGACGATGCGGCTTCTTTTCTAAAATTGTCAGGCAATTCACATAGTTCAGGGTTTTGTGACCTCCTCCCAAACATGCACTACCGCAGGAAGAATTGGGGGGATACGAAGGGAAAAGAGATGAGAGAAATGACACCGCAAAGGTACACTTGATGACAAATCAATACAATCAAATTCCTAACCTCTACAGTGTGCCCTTAGACCTAAAGATCTAAGTTACCTACTATCACGACCTACGGAACCGAATGCGAGCACCGTGGAACCACCAGGCCAGATTGAAAGGTCGTTTGTCCCAGTTTTAGACACCCGATAGCACGCGGGAACCCTCACCAGCACGTAGGCGCTGCACGTAGGTAGTTAGACCTCGAATCCTTAATAAGGGTCAAGTTACTACCAATTTTAGTTAGAGGCTTAGGATCAAGTGCTTCTAGAATGTGAAGGGTATTATTTATGGGTAATGCCCAAGTGATTGATTTTATAGAGTGTGTAAACTAAGCATGCAATGGGGAAATCTCCCCGAATTGAAGTTTCAATTGGTGAATGGTTTTTAGAATTCAGCCTTAAGTAGTATGGATTTTAGGATTTCTCTGAATTACCAATTCAGCCAATCTCCGGGTTTTGAGAGAATACAAGTTTTTTCTAAGCCCAAGAAACCCTTCTTCGATGTCAATTGGTTAATGCATGCTAAAATGCAATGGGCTTCCCTCGATGGAGATTTCTATGTGTGAATGCACGAATCAATTTTAGATTAGTGTGAAATGGAGCCAAAGCACTTCAATTAAAGTGCTCCCAATCACCAGAATGATGTCCACACACAAGGCTCAACCATAAGATAACAAAAATCAAATTGTTGGGGTTGAAGTATTCGGGATCGAATCTTAGGCACGTGAAAGGTCGTGGTGGGGTTGGAATCAACTCAATTCCAAGTCTCCCCACCAAAAATGTGATCCCGAATTTGTAGATAAATGAGGCAAAGAAGGATGGAAATCACTCTTTTTATTTTTGCCTCAAAGAATACTTCACACGGCGAAAGATTCAAGAATCAAGATTCTTGAATTTTCGCTATGCGAAGTTGGGCGGAAAATCCCGGGGCGGTGAGAGTAAAGGAAAACAATCAAACAAGTGATTTTTAATCCACTTGCCCCAAGAGATCACAAGAAGTTTTTAGTTTTTTTTTTTAGTTTTTTTTTTGTTAATAAGGTGACAAGTTAACCTAAGTTGCTAAGAAAGAAAGACCTACTTGTTCAGCAACATGTGCGAAGCTCCAGTACAGTGTCGGCGTCTTCACGCTCTCGTTCCCACCTTGGATCTGCCCACATTTCCTACTTCGTCTGCCTGTCTTTTCCTTGCAACAGGTTCACTTGCACAGTAATAAACAAAAATACCCGTGAGGAGAAGTGTGTGAGAAGAGAAAAATTAAAGGAATGGAGTAAAAACTTACTCGAATGTGCACTTCCCCGGCAACGACGCCAGAAAAGAGAGGTATGGTCGAGCCCGGATAGGTTGTGTTAATATGGCGATTTTATCATTGAAATGCGTATAGTGGTTAACCAAAATCGAGCCCAACCATCTCTTTACAAAAATTTTTTTACTAGGCCTACTTGATTTTATCTTGGTCACTTTTAGGCCCAGGGTCGAACTCAAGGAAGTGGGATTAGAGGTGAAGAAGTTTCTATGCCTTTCCTACAACGAATCTCTTCCTTTCATTTATTATGTTTTTGGCATTTTTCTATTTAATATTTTTTTTCTGATAATTTTTGTCCTTGAGGTACACCCTTAAAATCAGGTTGTTGGCTTTGAGCCAAATTAGGGTTCCAAAACTAGTCTTGCTATTCGCAAGACTAAGTACCTGCAAGTCAAGGATTATCTTTTCTCTTTTCTATATTTTTTTTATCTTTTTAATGGCAGGAGAAAGAAATAGCAATAAGATAAATATGGTATATATATATATTATATATGTATATAAGGGTGGGGGTCGAGGTGGAGATGGCGTGTAGCATGGTGTCGAGTCAGTCGTCGTCTAGGAAAACGCAACCAACAGGATGAAGTGCTGCATGGAGTGTAGGATGGATGGGTGGAAGATGTGTGCGAAAACGCTTTCTATACACGTGTATCGGGGAATATCAGCAACTGGTGTGGATATTCTCACGATACAACGTATGGTAAGTGATATGAAAAAAAATATATATATATGTATATATGTAAATATATATCTATATGTATATATATATATGGTTATAATTATATAGGTATATGTGTACTTATATATGTATATATATGTATATATATATAGGTATGTAAATATATGTATAGATAGATGTATGTATATGTATATATATATATGTATGTATATATAAGTATATAAATATAGATATAGATATGTATATATATATATATGTATATAGTAATAGATGTATATAGTTATATATATGTGTATATATATATATGTATATTAGTATAGGTATCTATATATATAAATCTATGTAGATAGATATACACATATGTATCTATATGTATTTATAGTTATAGATATATATATGTATATATGTATGTATATTTGTATATATATATATATGTATATATACTTATACTTAGTTATATGGGTACTAATATATGTATAGATATATGTATATATATATATGTATATAAATATACGTATATATATCAATATATATATGTATATATAAATATATATAAGTATAAAATAGTGTATAAGTGAGTGTGTGTGTATGTGTGAGGTGAGTGTCTGTGAGAGAGAGAGAGAGAGAGAGAGCGTCTGCTGAAGATGAAGGCGCTGGCGAGTTAAGGCGTCTGGACGCAGCTGCTGTCATCTGATGTAACGCGCACGTGCAGGTGCATAGGTGCGCGAAGAGGCACGCGCACGCAGGAGGGAGTAGGCGCGAGAAGAAGGACCACAGAGCACTGCGCTGCGCGGTGAGTCGGGTGCATGCGAAGAAGCGGGCGAAGACGTGGGCGTAGAGAGAGATGCGAGCGCAGGCGCTGGAGTGGGCGCGGGGAGAGATGCAGGTGCGGGCGTTCGCGGATGGGCTGGTGTCGGTAGCGGCGTGGAGAGAGAGCGTCGGGTGACCGGATAAGTGAGAAACTTACCGATCACTGCACTGTAGCCACAGTGTTCCGCTGACTAGCGTGAACAGTGGCTACAGTGCGCGCTCGGCTCGCGCGACCGCCTATGCCGGGTTCAGCGTGTGCGGGTGGTTTGGAGCTGCTAGCGCATGCGTGGAAGAGGCTGCGCCGGCTACTGGCTTGCGCGGAGAGAGGCGAGGGCGGTCTGCTGGCTTGCGCGGAGAGAGGCCAGGGCGGCCTGCAGGCGCACGCAGAGGCTACGAAACAGGCGCCTGAGGCACGTGGTGGCCTGCGCGGTTGCTGGCTGCCGCTGCTGACGCCTTGCTACTACTGTGGAGCTTCAAACCTTGAGTCCTGCGGCAATGGCAGAAATGCTTGGAATGATGAAATCAGAACGGTGAACCACCACGCCCACCGACTCTTTGATGAGCTGGGCAGTGATGGGACTCACAGTGGTGGTTGTGCACCACTGTGAGCTGCTCCTGCCCGCAGTGTGGCTCTTCAGGAAGAAGAGAGGTTGCGTATGGAGGGGAGAGGGGAGGAGACAGCCTGGAGAAGAAGCTGCAGTCTGTGTGGTGTTGGACCAGGCTCCTCGCAAGGAAGAAGCTGTGCCCTTTTTAAAGAGGAAGAAGGCAAGCACGGCCATGCCCTGGCTGTGCATGCAGCTGACAAGGAGTGGCAGTGTTGGGCAAGCTTTGAAGAGCATGGTGCGAAGAAGGTCCAGCCATGCTTTGTAGCCGCGGAGAAGAAAGTCAAAATTAAAAAAAAATAAAAATAAAGATGGTGAATTTGTGAGGCAGCACTTGAAGAATTTGTTAATTACAAGGCCAATTTATTCACTCTCCTCCCCTCTCAAATAAATGCATGCATGCGTGAATTTTCACAAATGCGACTTTGGCTACCTAATATGCACTGGCAATGCTAGGAAATAACACAAGATGGCACAATTGTTGGTGTATTTTTGCTGTGCAATCAGCTCTTCCAAAGGTGGCGCCACCTTGGTTGACAAAAATAGCAACCAAGGAGGGGTCTTATCTTAGATCCACTTTTGGTGGATCTAAGAACCACCTCTACCTCACCTTGGATGGCCACACTTGGAGCTCTCTCTAGAGAGTTCTACAGCTCTCTAGAGAGAATGCCAAGAGTCTATTTAATGGACCCTTGGGTGGCCATTTGCACCCATCTAATCTTAGCTTAATTTTGGCTTCATTCCACCTCCACTCTACCTCCATCTCCATGAGCCCTCTCACCATGGTTCCACCACCTCCACGCCAAGGCTAGAGCACTCCTCCTCCACATCTCCAAGGGCCGGCCTACCCACCATTGGCCGCCCCTCCTTCTCCCAACCACTCAAAGGCCATTGGAGACCACCTCCGAATGCCCTTCTTTCTGATAGCTTAGATAAGTAGTTCTTCTAATCTCTTTGCTTTATTTGTACTAAGTAGTGTAGCTCCATATTCTCCCTCAATGATGCACGTGTAATCCCCCCATAGATTCATGCATGCAGTCATTTTCTGGCAGATAGTTTTCTACTTTCAATCATTCATGTACAAGCTTTCCGCTAGCTTTGCTATGTAATTACCCTAATGCAATCAATGAAAAATCATATATATATATATATATATGTGTGTGTGTGTGTTGAAGAATCACCATGTGCTTGCTTGTCATATTTTATTGTGATTGAAGTTGCCTGCACTTATTTCATATGTTTTCGCAACTAGCATGTCGGTGCCTGAAAACATCGAGGATCTAACCATTAATGCATTCTCTGTTAATGGCCATCATATAACTAGGATTGTGTGTACTGAAACCCATACATTCACATTTGTCATTTATAACTTAATGCATGCGCACGTGATAAGAGTTAATCATGCAAATAGGAAAATAGTGATCCGTAGGTTAGAAACCGACGTGCGATTTTAAGCGAGTAGAGCGAGCGAGATCGAAATCATTTTCATAATGCCTCTTAGAGTCAAATAACCAAGACTCAAAGTCTCGTTAATCTAGAAATATTTTTGTTGATCAGATTTTGCGATTATACTATGAACAACGACATTGCTTTCCTGAAAACACACGAGAAATCGATACCAACAACCGTACGATGGAAATCCAGTGGTGGAGAGAGTGACGATGTGGCATGGTCAACGTCGCTCTATCTGAACGTAGTGATAATGCACGATCCAACATGAAAATTGACATGCCATCTGACGCGATCTGAAGGGCGCAATCATTACGCACCCGTTGTCGCTCATCTTGGATCCGACGGTTGAGATTCATCCACGCACGACAGCTATGATTAGGAGCATGCGCAAGCATGAGTTGGAGTCTATAGCGACATTTAGGGTAGAGCTTCAGTGATGCCTTTGATGTCACTAAATGATCCATGCGCGAAATGCCTTTTCTCCTCCACTATAAAAGGACCCCTACCTCTTCCTTTTCTCTTCATCTCTTCCTTTCTCTCCATCACCACCCCTAACTCTCCCATTTCTCTTCATCTCTTCCTTTCTCTCCCTCACCACCTCCAAGGCTCTAAAGAGAGCTTATCCCAAGCCCAGGATGCTCCCTTAGAGTAGAAATCAAATATTTTTTCCTACCTCTCACCCCCATTCGTGGAGCATCCCATGGCCGTCCTCTCACCACTTCGGGAACTAGATCCTCGCCACGACGCCATCCTATCCCATCCTACTTCCTTCGCCGTCGTTCTCCTTCCTCCAGCTCCTCACCACTGTCTTCCAGGCAACGTCAGAGCAAGTTGTCCTCCAAGCGACCATCGAGGGGGATTCTTTTCACCTTTATCTTTTATCGCTTTCTAGTCTAGTTGTAATTATCTTGAATTATCTGTATCAAACTCTTTTCAATATACATTGATGTTCTCTCTCTCTCTTATTTTGCAAGTAGATTAGTTAGATAAAGTTTTGTTAATCTGATCTTTTTCCTATTAAAAATACAAAAAAATCGTAAAAGACAAAAACACCTAAAACAAATAAAACCTAAAGTGCGAATTTGAAAACCAAACGTTCACCTCCTTGTGTTCGACCTAGGACTCCCTTCGAGTTTCGGTAAAAATTTTATTTGGTAGTGATTTTTGCGACTACGACGACAGGTTCTCCAAAACCATAACTTTTCCTCACGAAACATGCCTCACCAGTTTCCCTAGTGGAGAAGTTAGTCTCTTGAGGGTTTTTAGCTAATACACCTACAAAGTTGAAAAATACACTAAAGATTCTAAGTTAAGGTTTTATAAAGTTAGGAGGCACATTTATCATTAACCACAGGAAAGATATGTGAAATCTCAAACGTAAAGACTCAACAGCTCTCGAGTATCGACCAAAATACAAACCGTCTCATCCCTTTGGCTTCCAATCATCCTTAGTTTTGGGCCCTTAGAATATCTTTCTTCAGCTAGAGAATCTACCCAAAGGTTTGAATAGAGATTGAGGGTCTAACCATCTGTGCATATGATAGCTAGCTTATCAAGTGGGAATTCTTTTTAAAACAAATCAAGTTTTCTCTATGGTGTAAGTCTACCTATCATTCTACTTGTCCCACTTTAGATTTTCCTTGCTACAAAAGTGGACCCATTGCCCCTCTACATCTTTATGGAAGGCCTTGCACTTTGATGCCTCAAGATGACACCGTAAGAGGCGCCTTCCTGACTAGGCCCTATACTTCGATACCTCAGGATGACACTGCAAGAGGTACCTGACCTTATTCTGAGTAGTACATATTTAAATACACACACATAGATACATATATATATATATATATATATGTTTTTTTCTTTTCTTTATTTTTCTCATTTTTTTCCCCTATATATATATAACTATGGGGCACCTCTCAATGCTTGGTTTAGAGCTCCTCAGTGGAAATAAGTAGAGATGAAGGTGATAGGCTGGGATCTGAATACCCTACATCTAGGGAGCATACCTAATGTAGTGTAATAGCCATACTTGTGAGGTTCTCAAAATTATATTGAAATTAAGTCCAATTTTAAAGGTCTAAACCTTAGATATTATGCCTCTTTAAAAATTTAGCTTTCTGTTGATAATTGCCCCGCAAGTCAACTAATGTGTAAGTGTAAGTGTGAGTGTTTAAGCTTCAATGACATATAATCAAAAGGGTGGAAAAATAATCCACATACTCCCTACCCCATGAACTTTATACCCCGACTAACAAGAGTCCTTAAGGACTCAAAAAACAAACTCACATCTTAGTAGGTACTCGAGTTGATTAAGTTGGGAAATGACATGAAGAGTCTAGGTGACAACACTTCAAACAAATACCCCTAGCTATGATCAATGGGTCCTGAAACCTAAGTATCATTGTCCTTACCTAACTTATGGCTCTTAAAAATTTTACAGAAAAACCTTTTCCAAACATTATTTTTTTCAAACAGAAAATCAAGCAAAACTTGTAGAATGTGAGATCTTGGATCTAAACTTCCACACTCGAGCTAGGATTTGCTTTCCATAAGATATCCAAGCACTATAGCCTTTCTTGCATATATTTTGTCAGAAAACCTCTGAATTTTGAAAGTGACTTTTATCTTAGATTGGAAGATATTTTCAAAGTCTTGGCGAAAATTCGAAACCAATGACACTGATTTCACACTGATCAGATGTTGTTAAACTATTTGGGAGACCACATGTGTTTCACTTTTCTTGACATTTAGCGTGTTTTAAATCTCGTTTACCTTGAAAATTTTGAAATGAAAATTAAGACCCAAACTTAAATCCAAAAACAACATGATGTTTTTCTAAACGTAACGAATTGGATGGAGTTGGTTCTTTGAAAGTTGAGATTTTCGGGACCCAAGAATGAAAAATTGGGTTCCGTTATTTTTCTTTAAAAATAAAAAAATAAAAAATAAAAGACAACCCACTTCCCTAAAATATGTACGAAACCCTACCCACCCCCTTTACAAGGAGGCCCCCACACCCACCCACCCCACATAACCCAACCAATTTCCATTTCTCTTGCCCCTCCCCACCACGCACCTATGTACCCCATTCCTCTCCCTTCCCTTTCCCCCCCAAACCTCTCACCCCTTCCACCACCACTCCTCACTCTCGCGGCCATCTTCGTCGATCGCACCTTTGCCACCCCGCAATCCCCCCCACTCTCCCCGAGTAAGCCTCTTTCCTTCCTCTCCTCTCTTGGCCGAACTTGTGTGTGGGTGAACGAGAGTGAGTACGAGAGAGAGAGAGAGACGGAGAGGGAGATGGCATGTTTCGACAGAGAGTTTGGGAGGGATTTGAGGGGGCGGTAGTGAGAGCCTATTGCTGCGATGATGACAGCAGTGTGACTGTGAGGGGTTGGATGTGCACAATGGTGGTGGACGTGTATGTGTGGTCGCGGGTGGGTGCGCGAGGAGTTACAGGTGTCGATGGTGGTAGGGTGGTGGTGTTTGAGGTGCTACCGGTGATGGCTATGGGGGATGGGCTTCAGTGCGTGCATGTGTGTGTGTGTGTGTGTGTGTTGGGTGAATGAGAAGGAAGAAGAGGGAGAAGATGGTGCTGATGGGGGTGCAGGCGTGGTTAATGGTGCTATTGGCCGTGGTGGTAGGTGCAGTGGATTGTGCGTCTGTGATGGCGGGCGTGCGTGTGCATGCATGGGGGAGGGAGGAAAGGAGAAAATGAAGACAAAGAGGTAAAGAGAGAGAATGACGTGGGATACTCATTATCATTTTATTTTTTGTGTTGCGGGTTTCGCTGACGACACACACACAGCACACACACAACACACACTGACACACACACACACAACACACACAAGATAGGGGAATTAGGTCAAAACCTGGCTATACAAAGAAAATATATGACGACTAGTGGTATATTACATCTAAGACAAGCAAAAAGACAAAAAAAGAAGGTTGGAAACTATCTCAAAAAGACATGTGGCATCTGAATTGTCTAGTTGAATAATGCCCACACATCTACTGAGAAGATTGGTTAACGAATGGAAGACGGTCCATCCTTGAGTAGCTAATTCAGCAATCTTGATGGTGTGGTAGTTGACCTCAGAGAGAATGTACTTGAGCTCCTGAGTCTTGCGAGAGTTAGAGGACAATTTCTGAGCATGATGCCTCATATGCCATGGAACCTGTAATTTAACAGTCCACCAAAAATAATGAAGAGTGGAATCCATTTCCACCTGCATAAGAGAGGTAATCCTTGTCACAGAGAAGGCATGCATAATAGCTAGAATGATAGCCGCTTCCATGGGGGTATGAGTAAGCTTGGCAGCAGCAGCAGAGTGAAAGTCAGCACAATGATCACAGATCACCCAGCCAACCGAAATATCCCTCGTATTTATTAGAACACTAATATTGATCTTGCGACCCGTCATCCGCTGGACCCAATTAATAATAAGCTTAAGAGGCTGTTGATTTTTCAACCAATTAGCCATCTCAAAATTATGTCAATTATGAGATAAAAAATTTGTAATACGATGCATTTGGAACGAGTCATGGTTGAGCTTGTTACGGATCCACCAAGTATTGTACCAAAAAAAAGAAATAATACCTTTAATCCTTTTGACATTAGAAATAGTGATGGCATTGCACACTATAGGGTAAAAAGAAGGGGTCCATCACATTTAAATGGTATGTCTGAAAAACCCAATTAGAAACAATGGTAATCAACTCACTCTTAGAAAACAAGTACCTCATGGTCTCAACCGAAGGGGAGCTTGTACGGTAAGAACATTTGGAAACTAGATTGATGCTAAACTTTATTATGTTGTCATCAATGGGAAGCCTATAATGGAGGATACGCCAAACATAAATAGTGATACGAAGAGGCAATCGAAGGTGCCATAAGCCTTGGAGAGCTAGATTCCTCTGGGTGGAAGAAAAGTTTAGGTGGTAGGCTGAATTAATAGTGAAATCACCAGAACAAGAGGGAGACCAAATAGGTTTATCGGGAAGATCATTAAGAGAAAACTCATTGATGACCTTTAGGATCATCGACAAAATATTGGTTAGATCAGGGAGAGCATTTCTAACAGTAAGCTGGGGTGGCACAAAATCTACAGGCATAAAATGATAGAGGGGACAGCCCCCAACCCAAAAATCCGCCCAGAAGTCCACATTTCCTTCATGGATTTCCCACTTGATGAATTCTTCATTTCCACATAAGCTTCATGAAGTAAACTAAGTCGAGAAGGAAGATGGAGCATCCTAAAGGAGGGACCAAGAATACCATGGATAAGATTATGATAAGGGGAATCCCCGAACCAGACATTCCAAGCCCTCTTCATATGCAAGGCTTTAACAAACAGGTGTAAATTATTAACACCTAACCCACCAAGTTCTTGCGGCTTGGCAATTTTATCCCAAGATATCTAATGGTAGCAATGCTCAGTATCAGTATTCCCCCAAAAAAAGTTTGAAAAAATGGATTGAAGCATTTGAATGATACCAATACGAACCTCAATCATAAAGAGGATATGAATAGGGATAGTAATTCAAGACATTCTTGATCAAAATAAGTCTAGAAGCTGAGGAGAGGAGATTAGCCTTCTAAATCGGCAACTTAGAATGGATTTTATCAACAATGATAGAGAAGTAGCTAAGTTTGGTTCTCCCAACATAAATTGGACACCCAAGGTACGTGAAAGGAAACGAACCGAATTGAAATCTAGTAACAGATAAGAGACAAGAAGTTCTACCAGGAGGAAAATTTTGACCAACAAAGCAAAAGCTTTTAGGAAGGCTAACTTTTCAAGAGAGCTTCCTCAAAAGATTTGATGAAATCAACAACACATCTAATTTTATTCTCATCTTGTCTACTGACGGATCAAATTTGGAGAAGGGTATATGGTGAATCTCTCCCCACATGGGAAGACTTATGGAGAAGACTCCTGACGAAAGGAGAGTGGCAAGTGAAGATGGCTGGAGTCATGTGGTGTGTGTAGCTTGCTCGGAATGAGCAATTGTTTAGAGGGAGCTCAATAAATGTTGGAAACATGTTTTGGGAGTGTTGGGAATTTGTAAAGGGGTGGAGTGATTCATTGTAATTCTTTTAAAGAATTTGAATAAAATGTTCCCAATTTGCTATCATCATCGATAGCATTCCTCGTCTCCAAAAAAAAAAAAATAGCACAGCTAATAGAGGAAAGATTCCCATTCTAAAACAGGATGATATCATCAGCGTAGAGGAGACAAACCAGAGGAGTAACATTGCGTTTGGAGTATGGTTTGATTTGCCCATATAAAGCCAGCTCCTTAAGACCCCTGGTGAATGGTCCCATAAAGATATCAAAAAGGAAGGGAGAAAGAGGATCTCCTTGCCTAAGTCCACGTAAGACTCTAAAGAAAGGAGAAGAGCTACCATCCACAAGAATTGAGGATCCTTCATGCTCAATAAAGGCCTTAATCAACTCAACCACCTCAGAAGAGAAACCAAAAGAGAGTGGAATTTTATTTAAAGCCTCCCATTCCACTCTATCATAAGCCTTCTCAAGATCTAACTGCATTACAAGATTCGACCCAAACGTTTTATGGTCAAGACATTGGATCAACTTGAAGGTGGTCGCAATATGATCATAAATAGACTGACCCTTGATAAAGCCAACTTGCTTAGGAGAGATGATTTTGGGAAGAATAAGGCTCAATCTCTTTGCAAAAATGCCAGAAGCAATCTTATAGACTATATTACACAAACTAATAGGTCTATAATCAGAAAGCTCAAGAACATCCACCTTCTTAGGAACCAAGGAAATAAACGTGGAGTTAAGGGATCTAGGAGCCTTCTTGAAAGTGAAGTACATGACAGCCTGGAAGAGGTCAAATTTAATAAGGTCCCAAAAATGGATGAAAAACTCCACATTATAACCATTAGGACCTAGAGTTTCGTTAGGCGACATTTCAAATAAAATATCAAAGATCTCCTGTTCAAAAGAAGGGCAAGCTAAAGCCAAGCTAACTTTCGAACTGATTAAGGGGGGAACAACATGAAGTTATCAACATTTGAAATGCTTGACAAAGTTAAGAGAGATTTATAGAAATCAGAAGCTTTGTTGGTGACAATATACATATATATGTGAGCATATTAGATGCATGTATGTGTGTACAATTATATGATTTACATATGTGTACCCTTATATATATATATATATATATATATATATATATATATATATATATATATATATATATATATATATATATATATATATATATATGGGAATGATCCTATGAGAAGCCCTTCTTGGTGAAAACATGACAATAAATCATAACTGTTAGATTACTTCAAAAATAATAGAGGGTTGAGATTAAAAACACTTTCCCTCCCTCTCAGGACCCTTCCTCTCCCACTCTCACCACCACCATCACCATCTGCAACCCACACACACATACATGGCTATAGCCCCTCTCGCTGGCAACGTCCTCTTCATCACACAGCTCTCTGGCAACATCCATCGCCGGTGACATCCTCTTCTTGTCGGCTTGAGGTAACCCTCAACTCCACACCCCACAGTACCTCCTTCCCTCCCTCTCGCCCCAATACAACCCACACACAAACATGGTTGTAGCCTCTCTTGCCAGCGATGTCCTCATCACATAGTTCTTCAGTGTCATTCTCCTCTTGCTGGCTTACCCTGCCGCACCTCCTTCCTATTGGTGCAAGGGCACCATGATCATCAATTTAGATGATAACAAAATACTTGTGTTTTAACATTTGCATTTGAGTTTAAGAGTTCGGGATCATTGCAAATGGATACAAGTGTGAAGGAGCTTCAGCTCGCATCCATGGTGGATTGGAGGAGCTCGCTAGAGGAGAAGAAGCTTCACATGGAGCAAGAGCTTGAAGTCATGAAGAATAGGATAGAAGTCTTTTCTGTTCTTGTATCTTGTAATCTATTTTCATTGGTTGTTTCTTTTTGCTCTTTATTTCTATCTAGATAATTGCTAAAGAACCTCAAAGTTACCTATCAGAAGTCCTAGGAACACTTGCACAATGATAGGATACTTAGGCTTTTCTTAGAAACTTGGAAAACACAAGTAGGTATCAGATAGCCTGATCAGACGTCCAATCTAGAAATTAGACATCTGATCTTGACTTTTAAGACATCCGGCTATTTTATCAGATGTCCGAAAACACTTAGGCTAAGAACCACTTACTGCCTTCTAGATTTAGATGCCCAGCCCTTAGTCCATATGTCTTAGCACCTTCTGATGACCTTGCCAGACGTCCAATTAATGGAACTTTGGCTTAGAAATTTGATCATTGAAGAGCGACCCTTGACCTTTTATCAGATGTCCATAGAAGACCTTAGATGTTTGATATATAGACGTTAGCCTCGACTGAGCCAAAATCTCTTTGCACAGATCTAATAGCTGTTTGTGCCTTGGGAAATCCATTCCTATTGTTAATTAGGTTTCCAAACATCTAGACCTAGTGCCAGACATCCAACCTATCATCTGACGACCTTTCACAAGAACCCTATTTAGGTTTGACTAAAGTCAGGAAGGTAAATCGCCTAGAATTAGACATCTGATATTAGGCCCAGACATCTTATAAGTGACTTCTAGATGTTTGATAACCCTGTCAGAATCATTAATGGCCTTGTTTCCAGCCTATTTTGCCTTAGGTTCATCCCCAATGGCTACCTAAGGCTTCCACAACCTTCCTAAGTCATCTATAAATAGAAGAGCCCCCTTCCTTTGCTAGACACACCAAGAATACTACGTTCACTCACATTATGTCCTAGAGAAGAAGAAGATCATCTAGAAGTCTTGTTGCTCTCCGAGATCATGTCACACACTTTTAGAGCACCACATTCGCCGTGCACCCACTCTCCCGTCTTGCTACGAGAGCGTCGTCATGCCATTGTGTGGTTCACGCACTCCGTGTCTATTGTCAACACACTTCCATCAAAGGGAAGTTTCAATTGGCTATAGTATCTATATAAAAATACTTACTTTGTAGCTCTATAGGATATTTGTTTTATTATCTTTGGTTGGGTATTTGCTTTGTGAATTCTCATCTCCTTCGAGAGACTAAATACTCCTCGTGAAGAGGAAGGGTTTGAGGTTACGCTACCCTCAGGTTCAAAGTAGTATGGTTGTAAGAGGTTGAACTACCCTCATTTAGGTAGTTCGGTTAGTGGATTTGATCGACTAAGTCGAGAGACTTAGGTGGTGGCTTTTACCTGTGTTTGGGTTTCCACCTAAAAATCCTTTGTGCATTTGTGAGATTACTTTTTGTGTGAGATTGAATATTTTATTTCCGCATCTTTTTCATATTCCGTAAATCTCACCTCCACCTGAGGGAATTTACATTTGGTATCAGAGCAAGTCTTGCTTTATCGGTGTAACACACCTGACAAGAGATCATGGAGGGGAGCGTCTTCGCAACAAGACAATCGGAGGGGCAATCCACTGTTCGACCACCATACTTCGATGGAAGCAACTACAACTACTGGAAGCTGAGAATGAGGATGTGGCATCAAGCCACCGACTTCGCTCTATGGGGACAATGCAAAACCCCATACAAAGTCCCAAAGCAACCCGAAGGAGGATATCACAGCAGCAAACCCACGAGCTTTCCCTCAATGCGAAAGCTATTAACGTGTTGTACTGCGCGCTAAGCCCGGAAGAGTTCAACTGGATATCTCTATGTGCCACCGCATGGCATACTCTAAAGGTAACTGTTAGATGGCTAGATTGAGGTTTTAAAAGATGTGTTTGTTGTATTAATAATTCCTCAAAAATAACTCAAACAACAGATAAAATTTATAACTCGAATGTTAGAAATGAAGTCCGAGGTTGTTCGCTGGGAGCAAATATGGAATTCACGTGCTAATCTCAATAGATAATATAAATGAGCACAATTAATTACTCAGAAACTAATATGCAATGTAAAACATGAGTATATGAAAAGTCAAAAAGAAATCTAGATAAAATAATGGTGATTTGGATCACCAATTATTAGTCTAACACATATAGAGCATTTACTCAAATAGAACTAACTGAACAAATAGTGAATCAGGTGTCTTAAAGTGTGTTGCTACAGTGTTCATTGATTTTCTTCTACTTTGGCCCTTCTCTTTTTCTTCTTCTATTCTGCCTTTGGTTCTCTTCTTCTTTAGTTGTTCTATGGTCCTCTTCTTCTACCTTGCCTCTTACTTCTTTTACTCTTCACGCATAGAGAGAATTTCTCAAATTCGGCTAAGTGTTGGGAAGGGTCTAGAGCAAAACCCAACCCTTTCTTACGCTCTCTCTACTTCTCTCTCTGGGATTCCACCTTCTTTCCATCCTCACAAGGCAATACATAGTATCAGGTATTCTGGTATTGGATCAAAGTGCACCCGGGACCAGGGCTGCTTGTAGTGGGGTAGCAGTTGAGGTGTGCATAGGCGTAGGCGAGTAAACAGGTCAAACCAGGCCAATGTGGTGGCGCCATGAGCGAGGCATGAGTGGCTAAGCGGGGGACCTCACTCCCTGTGTCTTGAGGTGCTTAGACATAGACACAAATGCAATTTATGTGTTGTTGTGGCTTCATTGGTTTCCAAGGTGTCACTAAAGATAGTAACTCTTCTTCGTGTGCATTTGCGGCTGGATTGCCCTTCCAATCAAGGCAGCTACTGAGGGTATGGCTTCCAATTGAGGCCTTGGTTCACAATCTGGGAGGTATCCGTGACACCTAGAGCACTTGCCAAGAGGTAGCAGGGCCTAAAGAAAGCTTCTAGCAAGCTTGAAGTTCACTATTAATGGCGGGCTTGACTTGGCACCTGAAACTCATGAAAAAGGGCCTCACAACCGCGTCAGATAGTTCAGCAGGATCATTGCGAGATGGTGTTCATCGCGCTTGATCGAGTTTAAAGAATGTCACGTTGTAGTATAGCCGAAAAAGTGTTCAAAACAAATAAAGAGTTTTTATTACTCGAAAATCGGAGTATCCGAGGTCGAACACAGGGAGCAATCGGAATTTACTACTAATCTCAAATGTGATTGAACACTCTAATTTACTCAAAACTTGAATTCAAGTATGAATGTATGTGGTTAAAAAGTAATTATTGACAAAAGAGCAAAATTGGACGCCTGATCTTGTGATCAGACGTCTTAAAAGTGTTTTCCCTTTTTCTTTCTTTCTTCTGTAGTCTTCACTTTGCCTTTCTTCTTCTTTCTCTCTTCTGCGAAGACTTCTTCTTCCTTGCCTTTGCATCTTCTCTCTTCTGTCTTCTTCTTTCTCTTCTCTTTCTGCAAAGGCTTCTTCTTCCTTGGTCTCTTCTCTTCTTCCTGCCTTTGCTTCTTTTCTCTCAGTCCTTCTTTCTTTCTTCTTCTTTTTGTCTGTAGTCCTTTTCTTCCTTGGCTAAGTTTCTTCTCTTCTTTGCTCAGCCTACCTACACAGAGAGCAAAACCTACCCTTTTCCCTCTACCCGCACGTCTCTCTCTCTGCTCGAGGAGTGCTCAGGTTGGGTCGGAGCCCACCAGATCCGCGAGGTGAAACCGCGGACAAGGCGAGCATGGGATAAGGTGAGGGACCACACCCTGTGCGTTCGGAGGTGAATGGCATATAACACAAAAACAATTTATACCGCACCTGTACTTCGTATTTCAACGATGTGGGACTAAAGTCCTGCCCCGCTCTTGCGCGCGCCCGCAGACGATTCTTCTTCGATTGCAAAGGCTGCGGATGTCGCTGCGCTCCTTGCTGAGCCAGATCACTTCGCACTGCTTGCCCGAGTCCGCTGCACCTGAAGCCTGGAGCTACTGACGCCTGGAGCTACTTTGAAGCTTCTTCAACCGTCGTCAATGGCGGCAGGGGCTTCGATACTGTCACACACAAAACAAGCCTCTCAGCTCAATCAGACCAGCTGAGCACCTTCGCCGTGGCACAGCGAAGGTCGTGCACGGTGAAGCAGGTCATGGGACGGCCTAGGCGTGCATGCCTAGGTCAACCTGTGGCCGGGGGTGTGGGTGTGTTCAGGGGACTATGGTGGAGGCGTAGAGGGATGGTGGATGGGCGGAGGTTGCTCCTTGTGGTGAGGCAGAGCTTATGAGATGGTTGACGAGCCGTGTGGAGGGGCGGAATGGTGGGGGCGGCTCGCCGGAGGTCGGTCGGAGGTGAGGAAGATGGAGGTGGTCAGCGACGGTCGAGGGGCAATTAAATGAAATAAAAGGGGGAAAAGAGAGAGGGGAAGATGGAGAATGTATTAAGCCTAACTACAGGGATGAAGGTGGATGGGGAGGCGGACAGCTGTACCTGCTGTCGCCGGAGAAGAAGCTGCCCAGTGGAGGAAGACGGCGGCGACGACGGGGCTGAGGCGGCGTGCATGGGTGTTGCGCGACGTAGAGGAGAATCAGGGAGATGACTCTGCCACTGGTTTTGTGGCAGAGTGAAGAGGGAGGGGAGGGGGGCTCGCCGAAGCTCGCAGGGTACTTTGGCTGGGAAGGAAGAGACGAATTGGAGGTGGAAGCTCGGCCAAATCAAGCTAAAATTGAGCGGCCGGGTTTGGGGGTTCTTTTATAGGTGCTGGGCCGTATGCTCAGAGCGTGGAGGGAATGCCTTCGTCTCCGATGGCCCGTCGGAGAAGGAGAGAGGGTGCATACCCAAATCCCTCGTGCGTTCGCACGAGAGATTGGGTTCACACTAGGGGTCAAGATTGGCCTTAGATGGAAGGGAATTCCTCAGAGAATCTCCCTTCCATTTCTGGGAGGGGATCTTTGAGGAATCAAAGAGTATTCCCTCTCTAATCCTCGCCAGAGAAGGATTCTGCCCCAATAATGGTGGAAGGATCTGATTGCAAAGGTGGCGAGGAAGTTAGGGGGCTCTCTGCGATGATTTCAAAAGATAGGGACCAAATTATGATTTAGGTGTACTAAATTGCAAAGTGGGTCAAGATGACCTCCCCTTAGGTCCAAATTTTGGTACAAACCTAATTTGGACCTAAGGAATCCAATGGTGAAGTTGGATTTTAGGTTTGACCATGTTTAACTAGACATTTTGTGTAAAAACCCAAATTAGGATAATTGAAGAGCTAAGACCCTAATCTAGGTCAAGCTGGGTTCCAAAGGCCAAATTAAGTGTTCTAAACCCTAGAGGATATTTTTCCATGATTTTCAGAGGGCTTACTTGGTTTTTATCCTGACCATAACCTTGTTGAATTAAGCAGGTCTGTTTTAGGGTTACTAAATGTCATTTAATTCCTAAATTGCACATGAACCCATTTCTGATTGATTCAACTGACTTTTTATCTCATTTAGACCATTTGACCTATGTTTTGCCTCTGAGAAATCCCATTTATGTACTGCAATGGTAAAATTACAGTTTTAACCTTTATTTCATGTTTTCTTCTCAGAGCACTTATTCCTTCATTTAGGCCTTCTTCTAGGTTATGTAGGAGCTTTTATCTTCTTTATTGGGTCAAAATGAGCTAGTTATGGCTCATGATGAGGCTCTCATCAGACGGCGAACATGGTGGTGGGTGTAGCGTACTGTGTGAGATCTTGGGTGAGCATGGTGAAGGTGGATTAGGTCAGAAGTTGATGGGTTGTTTGGTGGGTGGTTAGGAGGGGCAATCGACCTAACTAAGTTAGGTCTTTTGCTCCTAGGATCGAGGCAAAGGTGTAGGGCATGGTGGAGAGGTGGATGGAGGGGTGTAGCAGCAGAGATGCCTCGCCGGAGGTTCGGTCGGAGACGGAGAAGATGTGGGTGAAATGCGGTGTCGAGGGCTTGTTTTTGGATTTTTGGGGTGTAAAACTAACCTAAGATGCTAAACCAACTAAACTAACCCTAATCTAATAGACGAAAGGGGGGAGATCGACTTGCCAGGGGTACATCGGCGCCAGGGACGAAGGTGCTCTGGTGAGGGTACAACAGCGAGGACGACAAAGGGAGAGGCGTCGGCTGGTACGACACAATGCGGAGGAAGACAAGGAAGATGAATTTGCCACTGGTATTACGGACGGACGACAAGGGAGGTCATAAGAAGACCGTCGAATGTTGAGGAGCTATTCAACTGAAGAGGAGGGAGGAATCAATGGTTTTCCAACCAAATTCGAGTGTAAGATGGATGGTATTCACTGGGGTTCCTTTTATAGGCCTTTAGAGAGCGGTTAGAGCTTGGAAGCCAAGCCGAAGTTGGAAACCCACTCCTTTGAACGATTCGCATGATACATTGGGCGATTTTTGGGACTTCGAATCTGGCTAAAAAGGAAGCTAATTTCTTAATGTATTCCCCTTTTAAATCTGAGAAGGATTCATCAAGAAATCAAAGAGATCCTCCCAAATGAAGCTTGTCGAAATTGTAGGATTAGGATTCTAGGGTGGAAGGGACCTATTGGAAGAAGAAAATGATAAAGTTAGGGGGGTAAACACAAATACTTTCAAGAGCTAGGAGTATGGGTGTGAAAGAAAGAATCAGATTGGACTGAAATGCAAGCTTAGTCTTGATGATCTCTTATTAGGCTCAAATTTTGGTATAAACCTAATTTGGATCCAAGGAATTTGATGGTGAAGTCAGATTTAGGTTTTGACCAAGTTTGATTGGGTAATTTATGTAAAAATCAAAATTAGGGCAATTATTTGTCTGAGACTCAATTTTAGGTCAAGATGGGTTCTGATAGTCAAATTAAGGATGCCAAACCCTAGAGAGTATTTTTCTATGACTTTTAGAGGGTTTAGGTGGATTTTATCTTGATCGAAACCTCATTTAATCAAGCAGGTCTATTTTTAGGGTTTAGATGTCATTTAATTTTTGAAACGCGAGAAAACCCATTTCTATCTACACGGACCCTCTTTGTTAGACATTTAAGACCATTTGATCTTTAATTAACCCCTGAGAAATCTCATGATTGTTCTGCAATTGAGATATGCTGTTAAAATTGCAGTATTACCCCTATTTTCTTGTATTTCCCTCGGAATGATTATGCAATGAATTATGGTCCTCTGATTGTTATGTAGGAGCATTTAATGATGGAATATGACTAAATAAAGATAGATATGGCTGATGATGATGTTATCATCAGTAACGCATGAAGGTACGTCCAAGGTAATAGAGCCTCTAAAATAAATGTTTTATCTCAAGAGTTTGAATCTTTCTCGATGAAATCTAATGAGTCGTTAAGTGAGATGAACACTAGGTTCACTCTCATTGTGTATGGATTGAAAGCTTTAGGGAAGACCTTTATCAAGGGGGTGCTTCAAGGAAAGGTTCTTTGTTCCCTTGGACCAGAGTGGGAATAAAAGGTCACTGCCATTGAGGAGGCGAATGAAGTAGAGGAGCTTAACATAGAGGATCTCCTAAGCAACCTCATGGCCTATGAGACAAAATTGAAGTAGAAGTAGGACACACCTGAACCAAAGCCGAGGAAGTCTCTCACCTTCAAAGCCATTTCAGACATTGAGGTAAGTTTTGACGATGAAAACCTTCGAATTTTATTTAAGAAATTTTCTAAGTTTTGTAGAGATTCGAAAAGGGAAAAGAAGGAAAAAGAAAGTCCAAATCGTTGCTATCATTACAACAAGGGACACATTTGACCCGAATGCCCTTTTCTTAAGAAGGAGAAGAAGAACGAGAAGGAGAAGATGTATAAGAAGAAGGCATTCCAAGAGACTTGGGATGACTTGACCTCGAAGGAAGAAGAAGAAGACCCTGAAGAAAAGAGTGAAGTAGCTTGCATGGGATTCATGGCCATCGCAAGCGATAATGACTTCGACAATGATGAGGTAAACTCTGATTTGCAAGATGCTTTTGATGAACTTTATGAACTTAGTAAGTCTCTGAAAATAGAAAACAAAAGCTTTAAAAAGAATCTTAGTTTCATTAAATCAGAGAAAGAAAGATTAGAGATAAAACTTAAGGACCTAGAAAATAGTTTTAGTTCTAATAATGATAATATTTGTTAGAAAATAATGACCTAATCAATGAAAATAGTAGATTGATTAAGGAGAATATTAGCTTAAAAATTGGAATTTCTAATCTAAAAACTAAGATGTATGTTGTAGAAAAAGAACTTGCATGTCTTAGGGAAGAATCTAATAAATTAATTAACAAATTAGATGACTTTTCTAATCATAAAGGTAGCCTTAGTCATAAGGTTGAGAAAGGATCTCCCTTAAGGAAACCCACTAACAAATCTGGATCCAAATTGACTTGGATATCGAAAAAAGAACTTGAAACTTGTTTCGTAGGTTGCAAAGATTTCAACATCAAAGATTGGACCTACAAGATGGAGAATGGTCTACTCAAGCTTGGTGGACCAACATCAAGACCGAGGAAAGAGGAGAGGAGAATGACGAGACGACGAACGAATAACCAAGCCGTCTCGCGTCAACTGCCCAATTGGAGACCGACACCGATGCCCGGACCACCAAGCATCGGATGGGAGCCCCATCCATTTTATCAACCTCCATTTGGGCCATTCTATTGGCCTTGGTAAGTGAGGTAATTTCTGAACCCTATCTTTTCATTTATAGTATCTAGATAAGGGGAGTTAAAAATTGATGAAGCTATTTGTCCATTATTAAGGGGGACGCTTTAAAAAATTACATATCTATATTGCCTTTAGAAAGGTGAAGATAATAACATAGTTATCTTGTTATTATAAAAAGGGGGAGATTGTTATTCTTGTAAAAAGATGGAATTAACCGAAAATTAGAAGAGCATGTTTTAAGGGGGAGTATAAGATAATTAAAATTTATGATACCTTTTTGATAATCGTAAAAAGGGGAGGATTTTATGGATTATTATTTATAGTTTTGTCATCATAAAAAATGGGGAGATTGTTGGTGCACGATCATCAATTTTGATGATAACAAAACACTTGTGTTTTAACACTTGCATTTGATTTTAAGATTTTAGGATAATTGCAAATTGATACAAGTGTGAAGGAGCTTCTGTTTGTCGAGCGAAATCGAGGTTATAAATGCTGCGTCGGAGTATAGGTCAATGTCTCTTGAAAACAGATAATATTTACACTTGAAAGAAATCTGAGGTCGTTCGCTGGGAGCAAATAGAAATTCAAGTGCTAATATCAATCAAAATATATATGAGCATAATAATTAAGCCAATAATGGTTTGCAATGAGCACCAATTACTCAAAATTGATCATCAATATAGAATATGAATATATGAAGATTCTGTCATGGCAAAAAGAATGGAAATATCTCAAAATGTGGTGATTTGAATCACCTTTTAGATCCACATTTAAGCATGCATCTTAACCATAATACTTAAATTATTTAATAGTATTATAGATAATGCTAAATCAGATCAGAGCTACAGTGCAAAGGCATTGATCCTCTTCTTCAATTCTTTTTTGCCTTCTTTCTTCTCGAGCTCTTCTTTCTATTGTCCTCTTCAGGCCTTAGCTCTTCCGTCTTCTTTGCACAGACCCTCTTCTTCTTGCCTTGGCCTTCCTTCTTCACACATAGAGGGAGGTAATCCCTCTTCAACAGCTAAGTGTCAGTCGTTTCTCTTCAAAGCAAAACCCTCCTGACCCCCGTTCTCTCTGTCTCCTATTCCTCCTCTTCTCTCTCAAATCAGGCGGGTATACGGGTAATCGGGTATTCGCGTACCTGGGACCAGGGCTGCCAGGGGTGTATAGTAGCCAAGGCGTGAGGCTCGTGTAAGGAGGGACCTAACCCCTCGTGTACTAGGTGAGGGGTCAGTGTCAAAAATTTGACTTATACCACTGTAGGAGCTCGTAAGTTTATGATGTGGGACTAAGGTCCCACACCGTCTTCTTTGTTCACAATAGCAGCTATCTTCGGTTGATTCATGCGATGGAAGCGGTCAACACCCTAATTGTCTGGTCAAGAGCAAAGCTAAGTCGATTCTATGTTGCCTGATGTGGACACTTGGAACTACAGCTATTAGAGAGAGTTTCAAGCAAGCTCGAAGCTTGCACGTTAATGGCAGTTGGAGGTGAAAACCTAAAATAACAAACTACAGGCTAAACGCCCTAATCAGAAAGCTCAAAATGATTGCCTGATGATGGTGAAGAAGGTGGAGGTGGTTTCATGGTGTAAGAGTGAGTGTGGCGGTCGAATGGAGGTGAGGGTGACCAGAGGAAGTGGGTATGTTTGGGGAATGGTAGATAAGCTAATCAAGTGTGTGAGGTTAGGGCTTTAGTTGGCGGGAATGTGATGATACTAGTGGGAGTGACAGTGCAAGGATTCGTGCGGTGTAGCGACATGTTGGCATCGCTGGAGCGTCATTGGAGAGAAAGAAGACGAAGGGGGAGATGTGTGGTCGGCAGTCATTTTGAGAGATAGAAAGAAGGAAAAAGAAGTAGGGAAGTAGAGGAAGCTAAAGAGCCTAGTTTAGGGATGAAAGGGGGAGAGGTTCCCACACCGGTGTGATGGCCGGACATGGGGAAGACAAACCTCCTTAAGGGAGACGACGACGAAGAAAGGGGTCTGAAGCACCTCTGATGTGGCCGTCGAGAGGCAGAGGAAGTTGGGGAGAAAGGAGATGCTCCCATTTTGGCCATTGGGAGGCCGTAGGACAACGAGGGAGGATGCTTGCTGGAGCTAGGTCGGAGGAGGCTGGAGGTAGGGTTAGGAAGAGGGTTTTTGGGCCAAAACCTAGCTGAGGAAAATGGTCATACGTCAGGGGTTATTTTATAGGGCTCTAAAGGTCGATTGAAGCTTGGGAAGAAAGCTTCCCAAGCTAGGAAAGCTCACCAGAGTTGGAAACCTAAAGATACCCAAATCTCTCATGCATTCGTATGAGAGATTGGGAAGGTTTTGGGGCTCAACACCGGATTTATTGGAAAGAGGACTCCTCATGGAATCTCCCATCTAGTTTTGGAAGGGAATGATTGAACAGAGAAGGAGTTCTCTTCAATCAAAGGTCACCAGAGTTGTAGGATTAGGATTCTATGGCTGTAGGGACCTTTTTGTGAAGAAGACAACAAAGTTGGGGGGCTATTTGAGAGGATTTTGAAAGTTAAGGGCATGTGTGTGAGAGAAAAGAGTCAAACAGAACCAAATTGTAAACTAGGTCAAGATAATCTCAGATTGAACCCAAATTTTGATAGAAACCTAATTTCAACCTAAGGAATCTAATGATGAAGTTGGATTTTTGTTTTGACCTAGTTTGACTGGGTAATTTGCATAATTACCCAAATCAAGGCAAATATATGTCTAAGACTCTATTTTGGGTCAAGACAGGTTCTGATGGTCAAATTGAAGGTACTAAGCCCTAGATAATATTTTTATATGAATTTTAGAGGGTTTAGGTGAATTTTATCCTGACCAAAACCTCATTTAATTAAGTGGGTCCGATTTTAGGGTTTCGAAAGTCATTTAATTCTCAAAATATGAGAAAACCCTTTTCTATCTGTACGGACTCACTTGTTAGATATTTAAGATCATTTGACCTTTAATTAACCCCTGGAGAAATGTCATGATTGTACTGCAATTGAGATATGCTGCTAAAACTGTAGTTTTAACCCTATTTTATTATATTTCCCTCAAAATGGATTTGCAGTGAATTACGTCTCTTTGGCGGTTATGTAGGAGCATTTAGTGATGGAATATGACTAAATAAAGCTAGATATGGATAATGATGATGATATCATCAGCTTCATCTCACATCCATGGTAGATTGAAGGAGCTTGCTGTAGGAGAAAAAGCTTCGTGCGGAGCGAGAGATTGAAGTCATGAAGAATATGATAGAAGTCTTTTCTATTCTTGTATCTTGTAATCTATTTTCATTTCTTGTTTCTTTTTTCTCTTTATTTCTATCTAGAAAATTGTTAATGAACCTCAAAATTACCTATCAATAGTCCTAGGAACACTTGCACAACCTTAGGCTAGCTCTTCTCTCCTGCACATATACCTGACCCGGCTAGCTCTTCACTCCTCAGCTGCGACACTCATGCACGCAGCCCTAGACCCACTTATGCATACCCGAATACCCGATAAGCCTGATTTGAGAGAAGAGGAAAGGAGAGGAGGAAAGAGAGCAAGAGAGAGCAGGGGAGGGAGGGTTTTGCTCCTTGGTGCAGCTGTGCGACACTTAGTCACTAGAAAGTAAAGAAGAGAAGAGACAAGGAAGAAGAAAAGAGAAGGCTTGCAAAGGAAAGGAAAGGAAAGAAGAAGGGACCGTGCAAGAGAAGAGAAAGGAAAGAAAGAAGAAGAGAGAAGAAGAAGAAGAAGCTAAAGAGAAGAAGGAAGAAGAAAAGTACTGTAGTAGGCGACATTTAAGTTGCCTGACTTGATAAATCAGACGTCTGATCACTATTCATTTATTTAACATGATCATGTAGTTGATATATATGTGCTTAGACTAATAATTGGTGATCTAAATGATTAGAGCCTCATCATGAGCCCTAACTAGCTCATTTCGACCCAAGAAAGAGAATAAGAGCTCCTACATAAACAAGAGAATGGCTTAATTCAAGGAATAAGTGTTCTGAGAAGAAAACATGAAATAAAGGGTAAAACTATAATTTTACCATTGCAGTACATAAACGGAATTTCTCAGAAGCAAACATAGGTCAAATGGTCTGAATAAGATAAAAATTTGGTTGGTTCAATCAGAAATGTGTTCATATGCAATCTAGGAATTAAATGAAATATGGTAACCCTAAAAGAGATCTGCTTAATTCGACAGGGTTATGGTCAGGATAAAAATCAAATAAACCCTTAAAAATTCATGTAAAAATATCCCCTAGGGTTTAGAACCTTCAATTTGACCTTTGGAACATATTTTGACCTAGATTAGGGTCCTAGCTCATTAATTGACCTAATTTGGGTTTTTATGCAAAAATTCCAATCAAACATGGTCAAACATAAAATAAAACTTCACCATTAGATTCCTTAGGCCGAAATTAGGTTTTTATCAAAATTTGGACCTAAGGAGAGGTCATCTTGACCTACTTTGCAAATTACTACACCCAATTACATTTTGGCCCCTATCTTTTGAAAATCATTACACAAACCCCCTAACTTCCTCGCCACTCTTACAAACAGATCCCTCCACCATTATTGGGGAGGAACCTTCTCCGGCGAGGAATGGAGGGGGAATACTCCCTGATCCCTCAGAGATCTCCCAGATTTGGAAGGAAAATTCTCTAAGGAATTCCCTTCCATTTGAACTCAATTGCAATATTTGATTTACATCCAATCTCTCGTGCGAACGCATGAGAGATTTGGATCTCCAACTGCCTTCCTTCTCTGGTGAGAAGTCGGTGGTAGAAGGCTTGCCCTCCATGCACTAGAAGCTCGGCCAGCAACTATACAAGGATCCCCGGTCCCCTACGAATCTCTTAAGCTTGTTTTGGCTGTAGACTCCCCTAGACTTCATCTCTCCTCTCTCTGGCCAAGTAGCCCGCAAGCTCCGGTGATTCTTCCTACTCCCTCTCATCGCTCTACTGCTATACCAGCAGTAGGGTTCACTTCGCCTCGTTCTTCCGCGTCGCGCCGCACCAGCGCACGCCTTCCTGTCCTCTTCCTCATCGCCGTTATCTCCCCCTCAAGGCCGTCTTCACCGACGACGGCACAAATGCGCTGTCCGTCTCCTTTGCACCCCTTCGCTCCAAGTACCACAGATAAGCTCCTTGTCTTCCACTCTTTCCTCTCCCTCATTCTATTTCACAAAAAATCCCTCGACTGCCACTATCCGCCCGTATCTTCCCCATCTCCAGCCACCCTCCGGCGAGACGCACCCGTCACTCCATACCTCCACACATCACTCCACCAACCTCACAACCACCTCCATAGTCTACTAAACATCTTCCACCCATCCACAAGTCACCACACACACTCCACTCTTCCCCTGACCTAACCCATAAATTCGGCCACAGAGCGACCTAGGCACGCACGCCTAGGCTACCCTACGGCCTGCTACCGATCGCCTCACCTTCGTCGTGACACAGCGAAGGTCCTCCTGTGTTCTGATAGAGTTGCAAGGCTCCTTTTGTGTCGTGTAGGGTCGAGCTCCTAGCCACCATTAGCGACGACTCGAGCCCGATTGTTCTCCAGCTCTAGGCCACAATCGTCAGCTCCCAGGCTTCCAAACTGTGCGGGTTGAAAGTGTGCGCAAGTCCAGCTTGATAGAGGGTGCCGCGAGACCTGCAGCAGCATCTATTGCGAAGTCACTCTCCTGCAGTTGCCAGCAGCAGCAGGTGGGAGTTTTAGCCCACCTCGGTAAGTCGTGAGCTGTCTGAGTCGTTTAAGTAGATTTTGTGTTCTCAATTGTTTGCCTCGAAATCACTGGGGTGAGGTCCCTCGCCTCACCTATCATGCCTCGTCCGTGACATATAACTCGTGGACCTGGCAACCTGACCTGACTATCCTATCGAGCACTTGCGCACCACACTCACGTCGGTGTGCCTAGACTCGTGCGTGCGACCGACCCGATAACCCAGCTCTAGGAGAGTGTACCAAAGAGAGATTCAGAGAGAGAGAGACGCGTGGGGAGGGTAGGGGAATAGGTTTTGTTGCATGGTGCTTGTGCAGGAAGAGGATGCTAAGGGAGGAAGAATTGCAGCAGGAGAAGGAAGTAGGACTTAGCCGCTGCAAGTGAAGGAGAAGAAGAAAGACACACTATAGTAGAGGTACGGCAGACCAAGTGAAAGAAGAAGAAGAGAGAGATCAGGGGGCAGAAGCAAGAAAGCAAAAGGAGGAAGAAAAAGAAGAAGGAAACTTAAGAGGAGACAAAGCCTGGACTTAGCTGCTGGAAAAGAATCAAGAAGAGAGAAAGCAAAGGAAAAAGAAGAGGAGCAGGAACGGCTAAGAAAGAAAAAGAAAAGGAGAAACAAGAAACCATAGCACTGCAGTAGAGCAAAGTAAAGACAGAAGAGAAGATTCTGAAGGCCAATTTTAAGATGTCTGATGCAATATCAGACGTCCAATTCTTTTTGAGCATTTTCTCCATGACATTATCCTGTCATTTTTATTGAACTAGTCATCATTTTTTATTAAAAGTTGTGTTCTCAAGTTTTGGAATACTGAAATTGCTCCCTGTGTTCAACCTCAGATACTTTGATTTTCGAGTTATAAATTTTTATTTGTTTTTGCAGAGAGTTCATCTATATTACAACGAGATATCTGTTAAAACACGATCTAGCCATGTAAACATTTTGGCACCGTTGCCGGGGAGCAACGGGCACTTCTGAAGCTTTTGATCACAACTTCTGATCCAATATTGACTTGATTCCTCTCATTTGTTGTGCTTGTCTTAGGGAAAGCAGAGAAAAGAAGAGCAGCTGCACAACAACCACACCAAGGAACAGGTAACTTTCATTAGCCCTCTCTCTTACCCACTCAAAGTCTAAAAAGGAACAAAGAAAAATCAACCTAGGGCTACCTGTTTCATACTTAGTAATTTATCGAAGTTGCCTGATTTTCATTTCAACACATCTTGAACTGCACATCCAACTAAGGTAACTAGGGCTAAAACTTTCTTGATTGAGCCCTAGATACCAATTTTTGAGGCAACTAAATTGGACCAACTAGAGCCAACCTATGGATTTCAAAGCTAGGGTTTTTACAGACACATCTTCTCTTAAACAAAGAAAAAAAAATTTTCAAAAAGAGGTGTGCCTAAGCCTTGTTTGAAAAGATCTATACAAGAGAAACCTTAAGCTAATCAGGCTCTTAATCCATTTGAACCCTAAAAGAAAGGACCTAAAAGCTCTCAAAGGAACAAGAGGTGAAGTTGATCCTTTGGGTCAACCAACCTTAATATTAGGTCACTTTTTTCACTCAAAAGAACTAAAAGTTCAAGTGGAACCCTAAGCACCTTGATCTTAAAGTAAAAAAGTAGACTTAAGAGGTCAAGGTCCCCATTCTGGTGTACCTGGAATCTCAGTGACAAGAGAGGTTGGGTGGGGGAAACGCCGTAACTCGTGGGGACGCTCTACCGTGTAGGGTTCTTTGCAGGACTCCCCCTCTCTGGCTACCCAGGTACTTCTCAAGTGGACGACCTTTCTGACTAAGCGATACCATCTGCCCCGAACCTCTATAGTCACCCAACAATTTTTGGGTGTCTCAATTGGGTCCAGCACCTTCTAATCTCATCACATCCTTCGATGTATGTTCGATAGGAGGTCCTTAAGACCTCCTTTAGAAATCCACTCTTGCCAAGGCCAAGCCTCGACACCCTTGTTTGTGCAGCAACCTCACCACATAAACCTTTCATCTGATTTAGAACCAAGTTCTTCTTCCATCATGGCACAACCCATTGAAGAAGAGAACAACCTTGAGCACCAGCTTCAGCACCTGACTGATCTCTTCCAAAACTTTGTAAACCCACCATAGCGACCAATGATGCAAGATCACTATAATCCCGCTGCGGTGGCGATCGAGCCTCGAGTCTGAATCCCGGTTGGAGGTCCTGATTCTGAACTCAAGCCCAATATGATTCATGCCATACCAAAGTTTCATGGGCTTAACTCTGAGGATCCATTCCAACACATTAAACAACTCAAGAATCTGGCCCAAACCTTCGGGTCAGATCCACAAAATCGGGATATTCTACTCATGAAAATGTTCACTTTCTCCCTCCTGGACAAGGCTGCCCATTGGTATCAAACTCAGACTCGTCCAATCAACACATGGGATGAACTTCAGTCTGAATTTTTGAAAAAGTTCTTTCCCGTTGGCCGTACGAATGCCTTGCGCCACCAGATCACCCATTTCACTCAACAAATGGGAGAACCTCTTCACGAAGCATGGGACCGATTCCTTGATCTCATGCGAAAGTGCCCCCATCATGGAGTTCCTAAATGGGAACAAGTCCAGTCTTTTTACCAAGGACTCCATGAAGACATTCGATTATTTGTCAATGCAACATGCAGAGGAAACATCATGGATCAACATGAGGACACGGTGTGGGAGATTCTCGAAAACATGTGCGAGAACTCCATCAATAATGACTCCATGGGCTTATTCGACAGGACGAATGCCCGTGCATCAACGAATCTGAGAGGGGCACATGAGACATCCGTCAACTTAGAACTGATGGCCAGTCGGTTGGACAAGGTTTTTATCATAAAAAAGAAGGTGGGCGAGCTAACTCGACATCTGCAGCGAGCCACATCTGTGCAAAACTCTTTTGCACGGCCACCTTTGGCGAGGGAAACTGTGCAAAACATCTATCACCAATCTTCTCAGGGGATGGACCCGTATCAACCCCTATTTGACTCTCGGATCGGAGTGACCTCTGATCCATTCTATTCAAGTTGGGGGAACTTTGAACCCTCATATTTTGACTTTCCTGAGGTTCCTCAGACTTGTGAGGACCTTAATGCCATCCAGAATGACCCATTCTCCAATACCTACAACCCTGGATGGCGAAATCATCCCAACTTTCAGTGGACGGGAAATTCTCAGACTCAAAAACCACCATATCAGCCTCGTCCACAAGCCTCTCGTCCATATCAGCCGCCTCAGCCTCGACCCAATCCCACCTATCAATCCGGGCCAAACTAGGATCAAATGACTCTTATCCTTCAAGCACTAGCTGACATTCAAAAGACAAATGTGGCAATGCAAAAACAGCACAAGGATGAGATCACGAAGGTTCGCAATCAACTAGCCCAGATGGCAAATTCCCGCCAACCAAGCACCCTTCCTTCGCAACCTCTACCAAACCCAAATAACATGCTGACCCAGAGGCACATTATGAACCCAAATTCAGGCCATGCACATTTGATTTATCAGGCCCTTGCTGCTCCATCACCAGACGGGATGGAAGCTTCGACATCTTATGCGGGATTTCAGCAGCAGCCACTCCTCTTACCAAACCCAAACCAAAATCAGGCAGGATTAAACTCTGTAACAACTTGTAGTGGTAAAACAACCCAAGACCCACATTATCCGAACCACTCCCAGCCTGGTAATAGCCAAAACCCTAGGATAGTTATCCAGGATACCCCTGTCCCAGATCAAGAACCTGGACCTATTCTAGAGGAACCAACTAGGATTCCATTTCTTGAGGCCTTGACTAAAGGAAAAAGGATAACCAAACACATGGCTCCCGAGGAAGATCTGGTCAAGCTCTTTGAATAGGTCCAGATAAACATCCCCTTGATGGATGCAATTCGCCACATACCGGCTTATGCAAGATTCCTGAAAGATGTATGTACACCTAAACGTATGCCGCGAACCAAGAGTGGGAATCTGATCGTACTATCAGAGCAAGCCAGCTATGTAATCTTGAGTAAACTCCCACACAAGGCTAAAGACCTAGGAACCCCCCTGATTTCTTGTAAAATTGTGAAACCCAAGTTGATAGAGCCTTGCTAGATCTAGGTGCCTCCATAAATCTAATACCTACATCCCTCCTTGACCACCTTGAAGAATCTGAACTTAAACCGACTGAGGTGACGTTGCAGTTAGCCGATGGATCCACCAAGTCACCTAAAGGAATACTCGAGGATGTCATTGTTAGGGTACGAGATTTCTACTTCCCAGTGGATTTCATAGTTCTAGATATGGACGCACCTGAAAACCCAAGGGACACACCAATCATATTAGGGAGACCTTTCTTGGCCACTACTAGGGCCAACATAAACTGTGAAGAGGGCTAAATAGAATTCAAATTTGGGAATCAAACTCTGAAGATTGACATCTTTAAGGCCCAACAAGGGATTAGTTGCGGGGTTATAGAGCAAATATGTGATATCAGAGCCGTGGTTGATGAATCACATATAGAGGACAAACTGATTACCTTGGATCAACCACTAGAAGATCAAAACCTGCAAATAGAGGAGTGCGAATCTGATCTAGACACACCCATGACTCTGACCCTTGTTCCTGATACAAACCCCGAACCACCCACTGCTGCTGATAATCATTTCATTGAACTCAAGCCCCTTCCCGAGCATCTGAAGTACGTCTTTTTGGGTTCCAATCAAACGCTTCATGTGATTATCAACTCCCGAATCACACCTGACCAGGATCCCGTCTGATTACTGTTCTCCAGCAACATCGTAGAGCCATTAGATGGACTCTCGATGACTTGACTGGCATAAGCCCCTCGTACTGCACACATCAAATCTACACAGAAGAGGGCACACGACCTTCACAAGAGATGTAGAGACGTTTAAACCCTAACCTGCAGGTGGTCGTGAAAAAGGAGATCATCAAGTGGTTAGATGCAGGGATCATCTACCCAATCTCCGATAGTCGTTGGGTGAGTCCAATACAGGTTGTGCCTAAAAAAGCCAGACTCACCATCATCATGATTGAAATCGAAGAGGTCATTCCTACTCGAATAGCTAACTCGTGGAGAGTCTGCATTGATTACAGAAGACTCAATTCCTCCACGAAGAAGGACCATTTCCCACTACCATTTATTGATCAGATCCTCAAGAAACTAGCGGGAAATAGGTTCTTCTGCTTTCTTGATGGGTACTCTGATTACAACCAGCTATCAATCCATCCAGAAGACCAAGAAAAGACCATGTTCACCTGCCCCTTCGGGACGTACGCATTTCGAAGGATGCCTTTCGGTCTCTACAATGCACCCGCAACCTTTCAGTGGTGCATGCTTGCCATATTCTCAAATATGGTAGGTGATTATATAGAATTCTTCATGGATGACTTTTCAGTTTTTGGAGCATCATTTGACGATTGCCTCCAACACTTGGTCCAAATACTCAGGTGATGTATCAATGTGAATTTGGTTCTTTCCTGAGAAAAGAGCCATTTCATGGTGCCTGAGGGAATTGTCCTGGGACATCTAATCTCGGAGAAAGGCATCCAAGTCGATCGAGCTAAGGTTAACCTGATTTCCAAGCTCCCTATGCCTAGCTCAATTAAGGACATCCAATCTTTCTTAGGGTACGTTGGTTTTTACCATCGATTTATCCCTGATTTTTCAAAAATCGCGTGCCCCTTGACTACTCTTCTCTCCAAGGATGTGCCTTTCGAAATTTCCAAGGAATGCACTCAAGCATTTGAGATCCTTCGTGACCGAGTCACCCAAGCCCCGATCCTACAGTCCCCTGATTGGTCTCAACCCTTTAAGATCATGTGCGATGCATCTAATTTCGCTGTAGGTGCAATTTTGGGGCAAAAAATTGACGGGAAACCCGTGGTCATTTACTACGATAGCAAAACACTGGACGAGGCTCAGCGTAACTACACAGTTACTGAGGAAGAGCTGCTAGCTATAGTATTTGCCCTAGAAAAATTCAGATCATACCTTCTGGGTTCCCATGTTATCATATACTCGGATCACACAGCTGTGAGGCATCTCCTTGCAAAGAAGGACGCGAAACCCTGATTAATCCGATGGATCTTGCTGTTGCAAGAATTTGACCACGAGATTCGTGACAAAGTGAGAAAGCAAAATGTGGTAGCTAATCACTTGTCCCACCTTCCTTCTGAAATAATTGACCCTTCTGGACCCATCATAGAACACTTTCCTGATGAACACCTCCTGACTATCAATACAAGGCTTCCATGGTTCGCAGATATAGTGAACTACCTGGCATCACATCCGATCCCATCCGATTGGCCGAAGGCCAAGAAGGACAAATTGCATTCCGATGCCAAGTATTACCTGTGGGAAGACCCGTATCTATTCCTCATTGGTGCTGATCAAATAATTCGACGATGTGTCGCAGAAATTGAAATCAAAGACATACTCTCCGTTTGCCATGACCAGACATGCGGTGGACATTTCTCAGGACACAGAACCACATCAAAAGTCCTCCAGTGTGGCTTTTATTGGCCCACAATTTTCAAGGATGCATACGATCACTGTAAGGCATGTACCCATTGCCAGACCTTGGGCAACATGAGCCATCGAGACATGATGCCTCTACAGCCGATCCTAGTATGCGAAATTTTTGACATTTGGGGGATCGATTTTATGGGACCCTTCCCTATCTCGGATGGCTTCGAATACATCTTACTCACCGTTGACTACGTGTCCAAGTTGATAGAAGCCATTCAGACCCGAACCAATAATCATAAGGTTGTTATCTGATTCATTCATCAAAACATCTTTTCAAGGTTTGGGATTCCACGAGCAATAATTTTTTACGGAGGGACCCATTTTACAAATGCTCAGTCAGGTCACTGATGACCAAATACGGGATGTCGCATCGAATCTCTACTCCATACCACCCCCAAACTAATGGTCTAGCTGAGCTATCAAATCGAGAGATCAAGAAAATCCTTCAGGTTACTGTTTGACCTGATAGGAAGAATTGGTCTTCTCAGCTTTCAGAAGCATTGTGGGCCTATAAGACCTCCCACAAGACCCAATTAGGTATGTCTCCCTTTAGACTGGTGTACGGGAAGGCATGTCACCACCCCATCAAATTGGAGCATAAAGGCTATTGGGAAGTACGGAACTGTAATTTAGATCTTTCTAAGGCTGGAACCCACAGAAGGCTTCAAATAAGCGAGATCGATGAATTACGCCATGACGCGTATGAGAACTCGCGAATTTACAAAGAATGGGTTAAAGCTTTTCATGACAAACACATTTCTAGAAAGATCTTTCATCCTGGTCAAAAGGTTTTGCTCTTTGATGCCCGACTCAAATTATTCCCAAGAAAGCTACGATCTAAGTGGGTCAGACCCTACCTAGTCCGACAAATCTTTGGAAATGGAGCCATTGAAATCAGACCACTCAGCCACGATTCTAAACCCTTTGTTGTGAACGGTCAGAGACTCAAACCATTCATTGACATGACCAATACAAATTTGGCTGAGTCATCCTTTACCTTCCATTCTCCTTAAGCTCATTGCGCCCAGCCGATGGCGTAAAACTCAGTGCTTAACGGGAGGCAACCCGTCATTCTTTGAAAAGCCTGAAACCTTTTCTGACATTTCTACGCGAAATTTACATTGCACTTTAGGGTTCATCCATTAGAACAACCGACTCCACCTCAAGTACCCCTACCCGAGATTAGAAATCATTCGCAACAGTCACTTTGACCCGTTCGCGCACCCAACACCTGTCCTAATGCATGAACTAAGCTGAAATCGAACCCACCTAATTTGCAATGAGGACATTGCGAATCGTAGGCATGGAGGGGTATGAAAGTGCAAAATGTCAGGAAAATTCATATCAAGAAAAGGTTTCAACTCAAAAAAAAAATCTTGGAAAAGAAAAAGAAGTGAGGAGGGGGAGAGGCGATTTTTAGGCTATACAAAATGAGAGGAGGAAAAGAGCAAAATGCCAAAAAAAGGAGCACAAAATGAAGAAAAAAAGGGTGGTCACTAGTAAAAGATTAAGGGATTAACTGAAGTTTTAAACCAGATCAAGAAAAGAGAAAAATAAAAGAAAAGTGCTAAGGAGACATAAAAAGAGATTGGTAGGAACGTTGATCTTAGGCCTCTTGGGCTAGATTCTTTGGCTTAAAAATTCATGTATCCGCTAAGATCTGGATAATCCTCAAGAGGTTGGGGAAAATGCAAAGCTTAAGTATTAGGTTTAAGGCTTAGGAAGTATTCGACCTCATAAACTAACCTTCGATTTGCGGGATTCTGTAACCTAAGCACCCCAATTCATGCATAGTCTGGTTCAGTGCGCATAAATATCAAAATCATGCAAAAAGCATTTCAATGTTCTGAAAAAGTCACCTAGATTAGGAGCAGCCGATCAACACAAGTTGATTTGGATGAGTTCCCAATGCGGAGAGGTGGGAAATTCCCCTCAAAGATGCGTAACAACATATCATCTCCTTGGTGCTTGTCTCTTAGGATATTTAAATATCCTACCGGGGGCATGTAAGCACTTTGCTGGTTCAGATATCATGGGTTGTATTATCACAAAATGTCAATCACTAGGGTCTGAATTCGGCCACAGAATGCCATGGGGGGATTATCTCAAAATCTCAAAAGCCATGGTTTTGGGGGTTGCCATGGGTGGTGCTATCTCAAAGCATCGATTGCCTGGGACCCTTGAGGATTGATGATGGGGACGAGGAATCTGATACAGACCGTGTTGAGAAGCCAATCTGAAGCTGGAAATAAAAAGAGAGAGAGAACTCTCCAAATAAATAAATCTTTTGTCTCTCTCTTACAAAAATGCACTGCAAACTAAACCTACACTAAAAAGGTCTCAAGCACAGGTGCTTTAACTGCGGAGTCCAACAAACCCTAGGATAGTTTCTACGAGCCTTAAAAACCTTTGCGGAAGACTAAGGCTAAAGTGGGTCAAGTCCAGATTTTGGTTGGTACTTGAGTACCTCTAGGCCTATTGTCGGCATTCTAACCTAATCACAAAAGAAAAAGAAAAGCACTTATCATAACTGATGACAGACACTCAGGGTTTATAATAGAAGTTAAAACCTTGAAATTTTGCTAAGGCACTAGCAAAAGCTAGGCATGGGGGTATGATGAGAGCCTCATCATGGGCCCTAACTAGCTTATTTTGACCCAAGAAAGAGAATAAGAGCTCCTACATAACCAAGAGAAGGGCTTAATTCAAGGAATAAGTGTTTTGAGAAGAAAACATGAAATAAAGGGTAAAACTGTAATTTTACCATTGCAGTACATAAACGGGATTTCTTAGAGGCAAAACATAGGTCAAATGGTGTAAATAAATAAAAAGTGGGTTGATTCAATCAGAAATGGGTTCATATGCAATCCAGGAATTAAATGACATCTGGTAACCCTAAAATAGATCCTCTTAATTCAACAGGGTTATGGTCAGGATAAAAATCAACTAAACCCTCTAAAATTTATGGAAAAGTATCCCCTAAGGTTTAGAACCTTCAATTTGACCTTTGAAACATATTTTGACCTAGATTAGGGTCCTAGCTCATTAATTGACCTAATTTGGGTTTTTGTGCAAAAAATGTAGTCAAACGTGGTAAAACCTAAAATCCAACTTTACCATTGGATTCCTTATGTCCAAATTAGGTTTGTACCAAAATTTGGACCAAAGGAGAGGTCATCTTGACCTACTTTGCAAATTAGTACACCCAATTACATTTTGGCCCCTATCTTTTCTAAACCATTACACAAACCCCCCTAACTTCCTCGTTAATCTTACAAATAGGTCCCTCCAATATTAATGGGAAGGAATCCTTCACCAGCGAGGAATGGAGGTGGAATACTCCCTGATCCCTCAGAGATCTCATCCCAGATTTGGAAGGAAAATTCTTTGAGGAATTCCCTTCCATCTGAACTCAATTGCAATATTTGATTTGCATCCAATCTCTCATGTGAACGCACGAGAGATTTGGATCTCCAACTACCTTCCTTCTCCGGTGAGAAGTCGGTGGTAGAAGGCTTGCCCTCCACGCACCAGAAGCTTGACCAGCAACTATAAAAGGATCCCCGGTCCCCTGCGAATCTCTTAAGCTTGTTTTGGCTGCAGACTCCCCCAGACTTCATCTCCCCTCACTCCGGCCAAGTAGCCCGCAAGCTCCGATGATTCTTCCTCCACCCTCTCATCGCTCTGCTGCCATATCAGCAGTAGGGTTCACTTTGCCTCGTTCTTCCACATCGCGCTGCACCAGCACACGCCTTCCTATCCTCCTCCTCGTTGTGTTATCTCCCCCTCAGGGTCATCTTCTCCGACAACGGCACAAATGTGTCATCCGTCTCCTCTGCCCCCCCTTCCCTCCAAGTACTATAGATAAGCTCCTCGTCTTCCACTCTTTCCTTTCCCTCATTCTATTTCACAAAACATCCCTCGACTACCACTGTCCGCCCGTATCTTCCCCATCTTCGGCCACCCTCCGACGAGACGTACCCGTCACTCCATACCTCCACACGTCTCGCCACCAACCTCACAACGATTGCCACAATCCACTGAACATCTTCCATCAATCCAAAGGTCCCCACACGCACTCCACGCTTCCCCCGACCTAACCCATAAATCTGGCCACAGAGTGACCTAGGCACGCACGCCTAGGCCGCCACGCAGCCTGCCACCGATCGCCTCACCTTCGCTGTGACACGGTTAAGGTCCTCCTGTGGTTTGATAGAGCCGCAAGGCTCCTTTTGTGTCATGTAGGGTCGAGCTCCCAGCCGCCATTAGCGATGACTCGAGCTCGATTGTTCTCCAGCTCCAAGCCACAATCGTTAGCTCCCAGGCTTCTAGACTGTGCGGGTTGAGAGTGTGCGCAGGTCTAGCCTGATAAAGGGTGTTGCGAGACCTGCAGCAGCATCTATTGTGAAGTCACTCTCCTGCAGTTGCCAGCAGTAGCGGGTGGGACTTTTAGTCCCACCTCAGTAAGTCGTGAGCTGTCTGAGTGGTTTAAATAGATTTTGTGTTCTCAGCTGTTTGCCTCGAAATCACTGGGGTAAGGTCCCTCACCATACCTATCACGCCTCGTCCGTGACATATAACCCGCAGACCTGGCAACCCGACCCGACTATCCTACCGAGCACTCCTCGCGCACCACACCCACGCCGGTGTGCCTGGACCCGGGCACGCGACCAACTCGATAACCCAGCTTTGGGAGAGCGTACCGAAGAGAGATTCATAGAGAGAGATGCGTGGGAAGGGTAGGGGAATAGGTTTTGTTGCGTGGTGCTTGTGCAAGAAGAGGACGCTAAGGGAGGAAGAAGTGTAGCAAGAGAAGGAAGCAGTACTTAGCTGCTGCAAGCGAAGGAGAAGAAGAAAGACACACTGTAGCAGAGGTACAACAGACCAAGAGAAAAAAGAAGAAGAGAGAGATCAGGGGGCAGAAGCAAGAAAGCAAAAGGAGGAAGAAAAGGAAGAAGGAAACTTAAGAGGAGACAAAGCCAGGACTTAGCTGCTGGAAGAGAATCAAGAAGAGAGAAAGCAAAGGAAAAAGAAGAGGAGTAGGAGTGGCTAAGGAAGAAAAAGAAAAGGAGAAACAAGAAACCATAGCGCTGCAGCAGAGCAAAGCAAAGACAGAAGAGAAGATTCTGAAGGCCAATTTTAAGACATCTGATGTAATATTAGACGTCTAATTCTTTTTGAGCATTTTCTTCATAACATTATCCTGTCATTTTTATTGAACTAGTCATCGCTTTTTATTAAAAGTTGTGTTCTCAAGTTTTGGAATACTCAAATTTCTCCCTGTGTTCGACATCGGATACTTTGATTTTCGAGTTATAAATTTTTATTTATTTTCGTGGAGAGTTTATTTATATTACAATGAGATATCTATTAAAACACGATCTAGCCGCGTAAACACTAAATCACCATTATTTTGTCTTACATATCTTTTTACCCTCTTTAACTCTTGAAATACATTGAGCATCATTGAATATCTAATGTGACAAATTAATATTCATTAGATATCATTATTGTGCTTATTTCTATGCTCATTTATATACAGAATAGCATGTGAATTCTTATTTTGCTCCCTATGTTCGACCTCGGACTTCTTTTAGATATTCGAGTTATAAATTTTATTTGTTGACAAGCGATTTTGGCTGTGCTACAACGAAGTGATTTTAAAACTCCGAATTCACTTATCAACATTTTTCCACCATTGCCCGGGAGCAATGCACAATTCACCACTATTCTCTATTTTATTTGATTATATCTGAGCACTAACTTGCCCTTGTTTGTTTCTTGTGTTTTTGAGAGGTACATCACAAGGTGATCTTCCGTGCAAAATAGCTACTCCCAGGGCAGGTAATCTCTATTCTTCCCTAATCTCCTAATCCTTGGAAGAGGGAAAAGGAAACAAAATCAATTAGAAACTACCTGTCATATTTTCTGAGTAAATCATCATTTAAAAGGCAAGTTTTCCTGATTTGCAAAAATTTCATATCTGATTGAAGCTTGGGGTGATTCTGTTTAGAAATCCCTATCTTGATTTCCTGTACCTACTATGGATTGTGCATAATTTATAATCTTCCTTGGACTATGCACTTCTTGTTTGAAGTCCAGGGAGAATAATTTGAGATTTAATTGGACTTAAAATAGAGCCAATTAGGGTTTCAACATTAGGGTTTTGAAGTGTTAGTTCACATTTTCTTGCATAAAAGGAAACATACCTTCCTGCATTTGTGTGCTGCCCAAGCCCCTATTTGAAAAGATCTAATCAAATAGAACCCTAAAATCTGGCTTTAATTTCACTTGAACCCTAAAATCTTGGACCTAATAACCTGAGAGTCAATTCATGGTGATTTCTAGATTTTGACTTAGATTTCATTCTACCATCTTTAGGGTAGGTCAGGTGAAGTTGGTCTACTTTATGCGGCAACCAACCTCCAAATTAGCTCACAAGTCAAATCAACTTCTAATCAAGTGAAATTCAAGGCACTAATTAGGCTAAAATTGGTAGACTTAAGGTCTTAAGTTTGTACATTCCGGTCTACTTGGAACCGCAGTGACAAGGAAGGTCGAGTGGAGGAAATCCTGTAACCCATGGGGACGCTCTACCGTGTAGGGGTCTTTGCGGGACTCTCCCTTCCTGGCTGCCTAGGTATTTCTTGGGTGTCTGGATTTCTGATTCAGAGGTATCATTCACCTTGAAACTGCCTTAGTCATCCAACAATCTTTGGGTGCCTTGATTGAGTCCAATTAATATCTAGTCCCTCATCCTTTCTCTAAAACACACACACAGGAAGGTCATTAGGTTTTTAACCTAAGGGACCTCGTTAGATCTTCGTGGGATTCTCTTTCAGATGTAATCAACTTCAATCTATCCTGAGTTTGATTCTAAATCTTGATTCCACTACCTAATTTGAAAATGCAACCTGGAAATCTAGGAAGACTATTTAAGAAACCTGAGTCCCAAATGAGCATGAAAGAAAAGATGATTGAGAATGCTTATCGACACCACAGGAATATTTTAATAGGGACATTCAGGATAAATTCAAGAAAACAATGGACCACATTTTGAATCATATAGAGATGATATGGATACGACTAAACCACGGTTCAACCCGAGATGATCTCTTAGCATAACACATTGAATTGGTGAAATTACACAACGATTGTCTGCAATATTGGTCAAATCCTTCAGTTTTAGAAGAACTCCATAATTTTTTGGCAAAATGGGGAGAATTGTTGAATAGGTTATATAGATCCATTGATCAAAAACACCCGTCAAAAGTTAATATGACATTTTGGAGTAATTCCAGTGATCTACGTAATTCCCAAATCCCGGGTTTAATGATCAAGTTTGTTGTGGACCCCCAACCCAAATAGAATCTGATTCAAATCACATACAGATTAATGCGCCTAATCCCAAGATGGGTTGGAAGGATCCGAGTGTAGGTGATCACGATTTTGAACCAGCCCTAGGAAACCAGTATGCTGGTCCATCAAGCTTGGATTTCCCTGACACCTGTGATGATGAGATTAAAACAAGACTTCTTGAGATTGTAAATCCCGATCCTTATCCTATTAAGGTGATTCTTGAGAATGACTCTAACATCCCAATAGTCAACCAAGATTCTAGTTATCCAACCCTTACCTTTAACCAAGAATCTGGATTCGAGCCTATTTGGGATAATCATGAGGCCCAAAATGATGAAAGTAAGATTTTGAATTTGAATTATGACTCAGGGCCTGTATTTGATGAATACACCTCTCCAACCTCCTCAGAGACACAAATTGATCTTTCAAAAGTCATGCCAATCTATGATACAGAAATCGAGGAGTTGGATGAGTCGGGAATCGATTAGGTCTACCTTAGGAGCCAAGAACCTGAGCCTATGCCTAATAGGAACACCTTTTTGAGCTCAGAATATGAAATTAGGGTAGATCCAAGTCAGGTTGCTGATTCTACATATCTTGATCCTTTCTGTGGTCGAACATCTGATCTGGAATCAAGTCCAAAACACAATCTTCGCAAGTTCTCCGACGATTTTGAATCTTACTCTGATTTCGGAGAAGTGTTGTTTCCTAATGACTCCAAACCTATTTATGTCCTCAGCGACCACAACCAGTCCTTTGATTCTGACACTTAGGTCAATGATCTCAAGGAAGCCACCTCTTCAAATCCACATACAAAACCTTCTCGAATCCGAACCCAACACCGACCTGCCACCGGAATCAATTTCTACTCTAATTCTCCTCTCGATGATCCGATCATACATGACTCTTCTCCCTCTTTTGATTAGGATTCGGATATCGATCAGACTACAAATCACATCCCATCCTTCTCTGATCACTCTCATAGGGATCTTACATCCTTCATAGATCCATTTGCATTTGAGAATCCCTACTCTGACCAGGCTGATTGGAATTAGCCAAACCCACGATTCTCACTTCTACATACATTTGAGCTTAGGACATCTAGTGGGCTCTGTATATCTTGATTCACATCCATCAACCCACTAGATTGATTAGGTTTGGACTACATCATCAGCCTATCGATTTGAACAAGCACCTGGTTGAACCAACTAGGTTATTGATCATGGTGCTTGTTTTACAAAATCCATCTGATTTGACCACTCCTCCATGACCATCTTCTGCTCGACTAAAGGCATTAAATTTAGCGCTTAATGAGAGGCAACTCGTCATTCCAAAAAATTGAGACCCTTCTGATTATCCTTTTGAGCTTCACATCTACTACACTCAAAGTTCAGTGTTAGAATAGCCAACTCCACCTTTGGTACTCATACCAAAGCTTGAAATCATCCGCAACAGTCATCCCGACCTATTCACCCACCCTTCTAATCCTGTTCTAACCCATGAACCAAGCTGATTCCATACCCTTCGGTTTACAATGAGGACTTTACAAAACTTAGGCATGTCAGGGTGTTAAAGTGCAAACACATAAAAATTCAAGTTTATGAAGGGTTATTACAAAAAAAATTAGTCATATTCAAAAAATAAAAAAAATAAAAAATTGAAAAAGAATTAAAAAAATGGAGAAAGGGGAGGAAAATTTTGTGAATTGATTGTATATCATGCTTGAGAAGGAAAAGAGGAGGTGATTCAAAATGTCATAAAGGAGAAACAATTTGAAACAAAGTTGATAGTCATTAGTAAATGATTAAGAAAGCTACTTAAAGTTCTAGACCAAATCAAAAGAAAAAAAATTAAGTCCTAGAATAACAAAGAGACAAAGAGATTTGTATGAATGCTAATCTTAGGCCTCTTGGGCTTGTTTTAGGGCTTAAACATTCAAGTATTCATTAAGATCCGAATAATCCTCAAGAGGTTGAGGAAAATGTGAAGCTTATGTATTAGGTCTAAGGCTTAGGGATTATTCGACCTCGTCAACTGACCTTTGGTTTGTGGGACTTGGTAACCTAAGTACCATAATCCACACACAAGTCTAGTTCAATGCGCTTAATAATCAAAATCATGCAAAAGCGTTTATTCTGTTCTGAAAAAGCTACCTAGATTAGGAGCGGCTTATCAACACAAGTGTTGAAACTTCGGAGGACTATGCTATAGGATTTGGTTTTGAAAACATGTCGTTGTAGTTTGAATAGCGAAGAACTCATGTTCAACAGATAAAATTTATACCGGAATAGAAATCCCGGGTCGAACTCAGGGAGGCTACGTCGATCAAAATTCACAATTATATTCTTTTTGTGTTTTTGTTTAAAAAGTGGAGTAATTACAATGAAATGAAATAACTATAGACAATAAGAGAAAGAGAGAGAGAGAAAACATCCACTTGATATTGCAAAATGTTTGTACAACTAAGAAAGCAAGAAATTACACTAAAAAGTAGGAAAACTATTACAACTAAAAAGTAGGAAAATTCTGCTCTAGAAAGCTGGAGAAAGGAATGGGAGAGAGAAGTTATCCTCCTCGACAATCACTTGGAGGACAAGCCAGACGAGACAACACCTGGAAGGCGAGGAACGAAGCAGGAAGAAGGAGGTTAAAGCAGAAGGAACGGGAACGAGGTAGCACGTCATCGTCGTCGTGGGATTCACTTTCGAAATGGGGGCGAAAATTTGATTTTAACTCATGAGGAGCATCCCGGGTGTTACGATCCGATTCCCGAATCCCTACAGGACCCGAGATCGGCTCAACTCGACTAATCCCAAGACCCAGTCGTCCAAAAAAAAATAACCGAAAAGCAGGAAAATAAACCACATTCACTATGCAAGGTAACTAACAGTAAAAGTGTACAAGCAGTAAGGAAGCAAAAGCTGCTAACAGTACATACCACCACAACAACAGGAAAGCAGAAACAAAAGTACAGTAATGGAAATGGTAACAACAGTCTAAAACTCACTAGTAGAACATAGAGTACAACAAAAATAGGGAACTACTGCTGGGCTCGACTGGGCCCAGCACCCTCTGCAGCCAGTGACTCGGGTTGCTCAACTCCTGGACCTGTAAAGGGTTACGAGTAAAACGGAGTAAGCGAACGCTGAGTAGAGTGGTAACCAAACTAACTAAAGTAGTAAAAGCTAACAGGTAAATTTATCGTTTCCAATTATTTTATTTTACAAGTCATTCCTTTTCACCCATTAGTTTACTTTCAGATCTGTTTCTTGATCTCGCATGTTCCTCGTGGGAACGATCTTGATTGCAGTCTTTTCCGAAGAGTAGAAGGCACACGTGGTGCTGTCCTGGCCGGGAGAGTCCCCCGTGGAGATCCTACACCTAGTCAACCACCCCGAGGTCACGGACAGACGTAGTGGTGACTACAGCACGCGCGATAAGCGCATGGGTAGCTACCCTGCACTGGCACGCGATTAGTCATTTCCGCTAGCGGGTATGCCCAAAGTATAGCACGGAACAATATAGGGCCTAGCCCTCTCACTAACAGGGGTCTAGCCCCTCAGAACCAAACAAGGGTCTCGCCCCTCCACAGTCTGTGCACCCTTGTCTGACTACCCCGGTTCGCCCAGTGGGCCTAACAAGTCAGTGTAGAGTGGCTAGCTGAACCCTGGGCCCCGTGGGGTGGCTAGCTCTCTCCATACACTAGTAGCTCTCCTCGATATAGTGTACGTGAGGGCCAACAGAAGTCAGTGTAGAGTGGCCAATCTTAACCCCGGGTCCCCAACCCAAGGGTAGCTAGCTCCGCTCTACACTAAGTAGGGGACAGTCGCTCTCCTTGGTACCACATACTTAAAGGCTAGCACACTCCCCACTCACATTTCCATATCCTTTCCATTCATCCATAGGAGCTCTACTCCTAATTCCCTATAGGGTTCATGCTCATATTCACCATGTTGTTCCATAAAAGTTTCATCATTCACATTTCCATTCTAGTATTTACACATGCAGCTCGTATTTCCACAATTAACATATGCAACAAGTGATATCATAGTAACTATTTAACTAGCACAAGCATTTCATATTCCAACAGGCAGCTTGTAATTATTAATAGATAATTGTTTACAATTCTCTCATTCATTTATGACTGCAATCTCAAACACGCATACAAACAGTGCAACTGTTTCTCGTCCTAGGATTCATGACACATCCTAGGTTTCTAGTTATCTAATTTCATATATGCGTTCATGTTTTGTAATTAAAACAGGGGGGAACCACTCTACCAAACAATCCGGGAGTACTGGGGGCTCGAATGGCAAACTCACATGCCTCAGCAAGGCCTAGACACATAACGGGTCAGAGTACTATATCAAGGAACATACCACAATGGAACGTTCATAACAGTATATAAGGATTTCTAACAAGTAGAGGAACTCACAAGGAAACCACAGATATCTCTTTTGCATAAAACGGGCCTCAAATGGGCCCTAAACTGGTCAAAAACAGGGATGCAGAACCAAATCAGACGTCTGGCACAAGGTCTAGACGTCTTAAAGTCACCAGGGTCTTACCTCAAGTTCCTGCGTTGACCTCAGACGTCTAGGACCCTTGACATCTGGACTCAGCTCCAGATGTTTGACCTCTCCTCTAGTCATCTGGGAGTGCTTCCGATCGTCTGGTAAGCTGTCTAGACATTCGAAACGCATGGGAGGGCATGCCCCACGCCTTCCCAAAGCTGCTCCTGCACGCGACAGACAAAATCTCCTCTCTTTAGCCAAACAGATCGGCTTTGCGATGTGGACTGTATGGCCATAACCGCAAGAAGAACGTACCTTTGTGAAACCTTGCTTTTAGACGTCCGGTGTCATCACCAGATGTCCACCCCATCGCATGGACGGCACTCCAGACGTCTGATACTGGGAAAATCCTAGTACCATAGCAAGCTCTCACTCCTCTCGCCGTGCGCAACCACGGCTCCTCCCTCTCGTCTGCAGCTCCGGCTGTAATAGGAAGTCGAGGACGGCTTCCGGACACACTCCTCATCCCGCATGTGCCGCTCTGGCCATGTGCCCTCTGGCGAGCTCCCACGAACTCGCGAGCTCAACCTCCTCCTCCTTTCTTTACGTCACTCCTCCTCCTCACTCTCGCTCCCTCTCTCTCTCTCGTCCCACTCATGATAGTGGAGAGGAAGGAAGGTGGTGGTGGTGGAGTGGAGAAGAGAAGAAGGGGGGTGAGGGCTCTTATATAGAGAGTGGTTAGGGTTCGGTAAGGGGGAGAGAAGAAGAAGAGCGAGAAAAGAAAGCGGTCTACATGCAACTAGCACACAGAACCGACCCTACACACAAATTTTTTAATTTCCAGATGTCTAGGAAGGGGTCCAAACATCTGACCAGATGTCTGATTGACAGTCCAGATGTCTTAAAAGGCTCAGAACAAAATGGGCCTTTACACCGGGTGTAGGACAAGCTTCTCTTGAGCTTTGGAGAGGGAGAGAAGAGAAGGAAGGGATGATAAATTTGTATGGGGCTCACCTTTTATAGTAGCAAGGTGTGCGGGCATTTTGGTCATTACAATTTGAAAAACATTAATTCAGGACCTTTAGTGACAGATAAATCCATCACTAAAGGCCTGAACGTGGCCTTCGTGTGCGCGTGCAATGCGGTTCCTCGCCTCCGCGTCGCACAACGCATGTGCACATCCACACGCTTACAGCCATCTGATCAAGACATCGGATGGCTTAAACAATCTTTGCTCGTGCCACGAGCCCACATGTGATCTCGCATCAACACCGCGCATCTGATCGTATGTCGACGCTATCAGCCGCTCAACGCCGCACGATCTTCATCGCACGGCTCCGCTCCTCACGCGCCCGCTCGCCTACTCTCCAATGTGAAGTGCCTACGGCTTCGAATGCGCACCTTACGTCTTTGATAGTGTGCTCGACCAACACGCTGTGGGTGCTTTTGTGTCGCGTGCTTTTTTGTGCATGCAGGCTTGTAGCCGTTGGATTAACACCAAACGATCGAGATCAAGCGGGCGGGTGAAGAAGGAAAGGCAGCTGCGGGTCCTTGGGGCCGGTTGGACAGTCGAGATGGCACCACGTGACGCCATCTTGGCCGTCCATCTTCTGAGTATTGTAGACGATGCCACGGGTGTTGGATTGGACCGATTTTCACGTCGTTAGGCTGCGATCGTCGATCTAAATCCATCCGTACGGTCGGATTTGTTGTCTGAGGTGTGGATTAACACCATCTTGGCCCTTGATTCCTCGATCTCTATCTAGTAATATGGATGTCCGATTAAGGCGATCTTGGAGTCGTTGAACTTCAATCATCACCCTGATTAGATCCGTATAGTTGGATCTGCGATCCGAGGTCCTGATAAAAAGTAGCCCTATCCCTGACCATAAAAAAGAGACAATTACTGTATAATTTGTACAACTTAATCTAAATGCATGATTATGCATGTTATGCATTATTTACAATGTATGATGCTAATGTGACACTAAGAACATGCATTAATAGACATTTTAGGTTAATCAGATGTATGCACATCACACCCCCATGCCTATCTTTTGCTAGTCCCTAGCAAAAACTACATGCTATTTATAAAAGATTTAGGTTGGATTACTTAGGCATAAGTTATTTTCAACATTAAGAAATTCTTTTACTTAGGATCTGAACTTTCAAAGACACAACAGCACCTAGGTATTTGCCAAAATGCAGACCACCTCAAGCTCTCGCCTTATTCAAAGAAAATTTTCTTTTTCTCTTTTTCTTCTTTTCTAATTTTTTTGGATTTTGAGTTTAGGGTTAAAGAGCGGCTTTCTACGGCCATTCAACCCACCCAAGATTTGATGAGAACCCTAAGTTCTAAGCATCTTGTTGTGAATGTGATAGACTCGTTGATCAGGAATTAGAACGGACTTCGGGTTTCTATGCCTCTAGGTGACCTTAAAAAGGGAGTTCTGCCTAAAGATGTATCTTTACGACCGATAGCTTTCTCCCTACTTTTATTTTTATGGGGTCAACACAAGGGTAAATCTAGTGTATATCTCCTTGGTTTATTCTACTTCTCTGCTTCTTCCTAAGTGTTTTGGGAATTTTTAGTGCATTTCTTAGCTGGGTTCTGGACAATCAGTCGATGAGCTGTTACCACCGACAACTTGCCAGCCATACTCGTGTGGCGAAGTGTGGCTTACTTCTTTTGTTTTCTTTTTTTTATCTTTTCTCCTTTTTCTTTTTCTATTTCTTTTCCTTTTGCCCTTGTTTATTTTTTAAGTAGGTGGCTTCCCTGGTCTAAGATTTACCTAAAGGCAGTAAGAAGAGAATGGTCCAGTGACTGGGCTCTAGACAACCTACCTATGGGTTGTTACCTGTTTATCGCGCTTGATCGGGTTTTAAAAGATAATACGTTGTAATATAGCCAACAAAGCGTTCAAACAAATAGAGAATTTTATTACTCGAAAAACTAAAGTATCCGAGGTCGAACACAAGGAGCAATCTCAGTACTTTTAAAACTAAGGAATACAACTTTTAAATGAAGAACAATTGACTCAAAGAGAGAGAGCTTTAAAAGGAATTGCTAAAAGATAACAGGATTAGACGTCTGATTTCTATATCAGACGTCTTAAATGCAACTATTCTTCTTCCTGTTTTGATTCTGCCTTGGCCTTCTCTGATTTTTGCTTGCTCTTCTCTCTTCTGCCCTCTTCTTCTTCGTAGGTTCCTTCTTTCTTCTTTTCTTCTGATCTACAGGTCTTCTTCTTCCTTGAACTTCTCTTTCCTGCAAAATCTTCTCCTTCCTTGGTCTTCTTCCTTCTCTCTGCAGTCCTTTTCTTTCTTCCTTCTCTTCTCTTCTTTGTTCAGCCGCTTCTTCTGCTTCTTCTCTTCTTCTTCCCTGTGGCTAAGTCTCTTTTCTTCAACGCCCGACCTGCCTGCACAGGAGAGCAAAACCTACCCTGTCCCTCTACCCGCACGTCCCTCTCTCTCTCTGAAATTCACTCAAGGACGCTCTCCCAGAGCCACAGGTAATCGGGTCGGATTTCACACCCGGGACCAGGCGCACCGGCAGGTGGGTGATGCGCGAGGAGTGCTCAGGTTGGGTCAGGTCGGAGCCCACCAGATCCGCGAGGTGAAACCGCGGACGAGGCGAGCGTGGGATAAGGTGAGGGACCTCACCCCTGTGCATTCGGAGGCAACAAGGTAATATCACAAAAATAATTTAAAGTATACCTGCGCTTTGCGTTTCGCCGATGTAGGACTATTGGTTCTGCCCCGCTCCCGCGCACACCCGCAGAAGATTCTTTGTGCAATTGCCAAGGCTGCAGGCTTCGCAGTGCTCTTTGCTGGACCAAATCACTTCGCATCGCTCGCCCGAGTATGCTGCACCTGAAGATTGAAGAACTTGACGCCTGGAGCTGCTGAAGCTTGGAGCTGCTCCAACCGTCAATGGCGGCAGGGGTTGGAATCCTGTTGAACACAAAACAAGCCTCTCGACTCAATCAGACCAGTTGGGGACCTTCGCCGTGGCACGGCGAAGGTGGTGCACGGTGCTGCAGATCGTGGGATGGCCTAGGCATGCATTCCTAGGTCGTCCTATGACCGAAGGTGTGGGTGAGTTCGGGGGGCTGTGGTGGAGGCGTAGAGGGATGGTGGATGGGCGGAGAGTGTTCCTTGTGGTGAGGCGGAGCTTATGAGACGGTTGGCGAGCCGTGTGGAGGGGCGGAATGATGGGGGCGGCTCACCGGAGGTTGGTCGGTGACGTGGAAGATGAGGGTGGTCAGCGACGGTCACGGGGCAATTAAATGAAATAAAAGGGGGAAAAGAGAGAGGGGAAGATGGAGAAGGTATCTGGAGTGTTCTAGAAGGGAGGGAGGCAGTGGAGTGGATGGCTCGTAGCTGCCGTCATCGGAGAAGAAGAACCCTGAGGGAGGGAGCGGCGACGAGGAGGAGGCCAGGAGAATGCGCGCTTGGTACGGCACGATGCGGAAGGAAGAGGCGAAGTGGACTCTGCTGCTGGTATGGCAGCAGAGCGTAGAGAAGGAGGGGAGGAGGTCGCCGGAGCTTGCGGGTTTCTTGGCCAGAGATGGAAGAGAGGAAAATTTGGGGGAATCTTCGCCAAGGCAAGTCTGAAGATCTGCAGTCGGGTCTGGAGGATCTTTTATAGGCGCTGGGCCGTGCTTTCAGAGCGTGGAGGGCACGCCTTTCTCTCCGACGGCTCGCAGAAGAGGGAAAGTGGGTGGATACCCAAATCCCTCATGCGTTCGCACGAGAGATTGGGTTCACACCAGGGATCAAGATTGGCCTTAGATGGAAGGGAATTCCTCAGAGAATCTCCCTTCCATTTCTGGGAGGGGATCTCTGAGGAATCAGAGAGTATTCCCTCTCTAAACCTTGCCGGAGGTCGAATCTACCCTAACAATGGTGGCAAGACTTGATTGCAAAGGTGGCGAGGAAATTAGGGGGCTCTCTGCAATGATTTTCAAAAGATAGGGGCCAAATTATGATTTGGGTGTACTAAATTGCAAAGTAGGTCAAGATGACCTCCCCTTAGGTCCAAATTTTGGTAAAAACCTAATTTGGACCTAAGGAATCTAATTGTGAAGTTGGATTTTATGTTTGAACTCGTTTGACTGGACATTTTGCATAAAAACCCAAATTAGGTCAATTAATGAGCTAGGACCCTATTCTAGGTCAAACTAGGTTCCAAAGGCCAAATTAAGTATTCTAAACCCTAGAGGATATTTTTCCATGATTTTTAGAGGGTTTACTTGATTTTTATTCTCATCGGAACCTTGTTAATTTAAGCGGGTCTGTTTTAGGGTTACCAAATGTCATTTAATTCCTAAATTGCACATGAACCCATTTCTGATTGACTCAAACCACTTTTTATCTTGTTTAGACCATTTGACCTATGTTTTTCCTCTGAGAAATCTTGTTTATGCATTGCAATTATAAAATTGCAGTTTTAACCTTTAATTCATGTTTTCTTCTCAGAGCACTTATTCCTTCATTTAGGCCTTCTTCAAGGTTATGTAGGAGCTTTTATCTTCTTTATTGGGTCAAAATGAGCTAGTTATGGCTCATGATGAGGCTCTCATCATACCCCGATGCCTAGCTTTTGCTAGTCCCTTAGCAAAATTTCAAGGTTTTAACTTTCGTTATAGACCCAGAGTGTCTGTCAACAATCATGATAAGTGCTTCTCCTTTTCTTTTGTGATTAGGTCGGAATGCCGACAATAGGTGTAGAGGTACTCAAGTACCAACCAAAATCCGGACCTGGCCCACTTTAGCCTCAGTCCTCCGCAAAGGTTTCTACGACCCACAAAAACTAACCTAGGGTTTGTTGGACTCCGCGGTTAAAGCACCCGTGCTTGAGACATTTTTAGCCTAAGCTCAGTCTGCAGTGCATTTTTTGTAAGAGAGAGAGATAGAAGATCTATTTGTTTGGAGAGCCTTTCTCTCTCTTTTCTTTTTATTTCTAGCTTCGGATTAGCTTCTCAACACGGTCTGTATCGGATTCCTCGTCCCCATCATCAATCCTCAAGGGTCCCTGGCTTTCGAGATTTCGAGATAAGCCTGCCCATGGCAACCCCCAGAACCCTGGCTTTCAAGATTTCAAGATAACCCCACCCATGGCGTTCCGTGGCCGAATTCAGACCCTTGCGATCGACATTTCGTGATAATGCCGCCCATGGTATCTGAACCAGCAGAGTGCTTATATGCCCCCAGTAGGATATTTAAATATCCTAAGAGAAGGAGAAGCACCGAGGAGACAATATGTTTTTACGCATCTTTGAGGGGAATTTCCCGCCTCTCCGCGTTGGGAACTCATCCAAATCAACTTGTGTTGATTGGCCGCTCCTAATCTAGGTGACTTTTTCAGAACATTAAACACTTTTGCGTGATTTGGATGTTTATGCGCACTGAACCAGACTGTGTGTGAATTTGGGGTGCTTAGGTTACTGAATCCCGCAAACCGGAGGTCAGTTAATGAGGCCGAATACTTCCTAAGACTTAGACCTAATACTCAAGCTTCGCATTTTCCTCAACCTCTTGAGGATTATCCAGATTTTAATGGATACGTGAATTTTTAAGCTAACAAATCTAGCCCAAGAGGCCTAAGACCAGCGTTCCTACTAATCTTTTGTTATGTCTCCTTAGCACTTTTTCTTTTTCTTGATTTGGTCTAGAACTTTAGTTAACCCCTTAATCTTTTACTAATGACTATTTCTTTTCATTTTCATTTCGTGCTCCTTTTTGTCATTTTACTCTTTCCCTCATCTCATTTGTCTGACCCCGAATTGTTCCTCCCCTCCTTCAAGTCTTTTTTTTTTTTTTTTCAATTGAAACCCTTTTTTTGATATGAATTTTCGTGACAATTTGCACTTTCATACCCCCCCATGCCTAAGATTTGCAATGTCCCCATTGTAAATTAGCTTGGTTCGATTTCAGCTTAGTTCATGCATTAGGACAGGTGTGTGGTGAGTGAATGGGTCGAAGCGACTTGTTGTGAACGATTTCTAATCTCGGGTAAGGATACCTGAGGTGAAGTCGGCTGTTCTAATGGATGAACCCTAAAGTGCAATATGAATTCCACATAGAGATGTCAGAAAAGGTTTCAGGTTTTTCAAAGAATGACGGGTTGCCTCTCATTAAGCGCTGAGTTTTACGCCATCGGTTGGGTGCAATGAGCTCAAGAGGAATGGAGGGTAAAGGATGACTCAGCCAAATCTATATCGGTCATGTCAATGAACTACTTGAGTCTCTGACCGTTCACGACAAAGGGTTCAGAATCGTGGCTAAGTGGGCTGATTTCAATGGCTCCATTTCCGAAGATTTGTCGGACTAGGTAGGGTCCGACCCACTTAGATCTTAGCTTTCCTAGGAATAATTTGAGTCGAGCATCAAAGAGTAAAACCTTTTGACCAGGATGAAAGACCATTCCAGAAATGTGTTTGTTGTGAAAAGCTTTAACCCATTCTTTGTAAATTTGCGAGTTCTCATACGCATCGTGGCGTAATTCATCGATCTCGCTCATTTGAAGTCTTCTGTGGGTTCCAGCCTTAGAAAGATCTAGATTACAAGTCCGTACTGCCAATAGGCTTTATGCTCCAACTCGACGGGGAGGTGACATGCCTTCCCGTACACTAATCTAAAGGGAGACATTCCTAATTGGGTCTTGTGGGCAGTCCTATAGGCCCACAATGCTTCCGGAAGCCGAGAAGACCAATCTTTTCTATCACGTCGAACAGTAACCTGAAGGGTCTTCTTGATCTCTCGGTTAGATAGCTCAGCTAGACCATTAGTTTGGGGGTGGTAAGGAGTAGAGATTCGGTGTGACACCCAGTATTTGGTCATCAGTGACCTGAACTGAGCATTTGTAAAATGGATCCCTCCGTCGGAAATTATAGCATGCGGAATCCCGATCCTTGAGAAAATATTTTGATGGAGGAATTTAATAAGAACTTTATGATTGTTGGTTCGGGTCGGAATGGCTTCTATCCACTTGGAAACATAGTCAACTGCGAGTAAGATGTATTCGAAGCCATCCGAGATCGAGAAGGGTCCCATGAAATCAATCCCCCAAATATCAAAAATTTCGCATACCAAGATCGACTGTAGAGGCATCATGTCTCGATGGCTCATGTTGCCCAGAGTCTGGCAATGGGAACATGCCTTATAGTGATCATATGCATCTTTGAAAATTGTGGGCCAGTAAAAGCCACACTGGAGGACTTTTGATCTGGTTTTATGTCTTGAAAAATGTCCACCGCATGCCTGGTCATGGCAAAATGAGAGTATGTCTTTGATTTCTACTTGCACGACGCACCGTTGAATTATCTGATCAGCACCAATGTGGAATAGATACGGGTCTTCCCATAGGTAATACTTGGCGTCGGAACGCAATTTGTCCTTTTTGGCCTTTGGCCAATCGGACGGAATCTGATGTGATGCCAGGTAATTAACTATATCAGCAAACCATGGAAGACTTGTACTGATGGTCAGGAGGTGCTCATCAGGAAAATGTTCTGTAATAAGTCCGGAAGGGTCAATTATTTCAGAAGGAAGGTGGGACAAGTGATCAGCTACCACATTTTGTTTTCCCACCTTGTCACGAATCTCGAGGTCAAATTCTTGCAACAGCAAGATCCATCGGATTAATCGAGGTTTCGCATCCTTCTTTGCAAGGAGATGCCTCACAGCTGTGTGATCTGAGTATATGATAACACGGGAACCCAAAAGGTATGATCTGAATTTTTCTAGGGCAAATACTACGGCTAGCAGCTCTTTCTCAGTAACTGTATAGTTACACTGAGCCTCATCTAATTTTTTGCTGGAGTAGTAAATGACCACAGGTTTCTCGTCAATTTTCTGCCCCAAAACTACTCCTACAGCGAAGTCAGATGCATCGCACATGATCTCAAAGGGTTGAGACCAATCAGGGGACTGTAGGATTGGGGCTTGGGTGACTCGGTCACATAGGACCTCAATTGTTTGAGTGCATTCCTTGGAAATTTCGAAAGTCACATCCTTGGAGAGAAGATTGGTCAGGGGGTGCGCGATTTTGGAGAAATCAGGGATAAATCGACTGTAAAAACTGACGTGCCCTAAAAAAGATCGGATGTCCTTAATCGAGCTAGGCATAGGGAGCTTGGAAATTAGGTTAGCCTTAGCTTGATCCACTTGGATGCCTTTCTCCGAGATTAAATATCCCAGGACAATTCCCTTAAGCACCATGAAATGGCTCTTTTCCCAGGAAAGAACCAAATTCACATCGATGCACCGCTTGAGTATTTGGACCAAGTGTTGGAGGCAATCATCAAATGATTCTCCAAAAACTGAAAAGTCATCCATGAAGACTTCCAGATAATCACCTACCATATCTGAGAATATGGCAAGCATGCACCGCTGAAAAGTTGCAGGTGCATTGCAGAGACCGAATGGCATCCTTCGAAACGCGTACGTCCCGAAGGGGCAAGTGAATGTGGTCTTTTCTTGGTCCTCTGGATGGATTGCCACCTGATTGTAACCGGAGTACCCGTCAAGAAAGCAGAAGAACCTATTTCCCGCTAGTGTTTCGAGGATCTGATCAATAAACGGTAGTGGGAAATGATCCTTCTTCGTGGAGGAATTGAGTCTTCTGTAATCAATACAGACTCTCCATGAGTTAGCTATTCGAGTAGGAATGACTTCTCCGGCTTCAGTCCTGATAATGGTAAGTCCTGTCTTTTTGGGCACCACTTGTATTGGACTCACCCAACGACTGTCGGAGATCGGGTAGATGATCCCTGCATCTAACCACTTTATGATCTCCTTTTTCACGACCTCCTTTAGGTTAAGGTTTAGGCGTCTTTGCATTTCTCTTGAAGGTCATGCGCCTTCTTCTATGTAAATTCGATTTGTGCAATATGAAGGGCTTATACCAGTCAAATCATCAAGAGTCCATCCAATGGCTCTACGATGTTGTTGGAGAACAGAAATCAAACGATGTTCCTGGTCAGGTGTGAGTCGAGAGTTGATAATCACAGGAAACGTCTGATTTGAATCCAAAAACACGTACTTCAGATGTTCGGGAAGGGGCTTGAGTTCCATGACAGGATTTTCAGCAGCAGCGAGTGGTTTGGGGTTTGTAGTAGGAGTCATAGGTGTGTCTAGATCATGTTCGCACTCCTTTGTTAGCGGGTTTTGATTCTCTAGTGGTCGATCAGGGATAATCAGGTTGTCCTCTATATGCAATTCATCAACCACGGCTCTGATATCACATATTTCCTCTATAACCCCACAATTAATCCCTTGTTGGGCCTTAAAAATGTCAATCTTCAGGTTTTGATTCCCAAATTTTAATTCTATCTGGCCCTCTTTGCAGTTTATGTTGGCCCTCGCAGTGGCCAAAAAGGTCTCCCTAATATGATTGGTGTGTCCCTTGGGTTCTTAGGTGCATCCATGTCCAGTACTATGAAGTCCACCGGGAAATAGAAATCTCGTACCCTAACAATGACATCCTCGAGTATTCCTCTAGGTGACTTGATGGATCGAATGGCTAACTGCAATGTCACCTCAGTGGGTTTAAGTTCAGATTCTTCAAGGTGGTCGAGGAGGGATGTAGATATTAAATTTATGGAGGCATCTAGGTCTAGTAAGGCTCTATCAAATTGGGTTTCACCAATTTTACAGGAAATCAAGGGAGTTCCTGGGTCTTTAGCCTTGGGTGGGAGTTTGCTCAAGATGATAGAGCTGGCTTGCTCTGACAGTACGATTGGATTCCCATCCTTGGTTCGTGGCTTACGTTCAGGGGTACATATGTCTTTCAAGAATCTTGCGTAAGCCGGTATATGGTGAATTGCATCCATCGATGGGATGTTTATCTGGACCTGTTCAAAGAGCTTGACCAGATCCTCCTCGGGAGCCATGGGTTTAGTTATCCTTTTTCCTTTGGTCAAGGCCTCAGGAAATGGGATCCTAGTTGGTTCCTCTAGGATAGGTCCAGGTTCTTGATCTGGGACAGTGGTATCTTGGATAACTATCCTAGGGTCTTTGCTATTATTAGGCTTGGAGTGGTTCGGATAATGTGGGTCTTGGGTTGTTTTACCACTACGTGTTGTTACAGAGTTTAATCCGGCCTGCTTCTGGTTTGGGTTTGGTAGGAGGGGAGGCTGCTGCTGAAATCCCGCATAAGATGTTGAAGCTTCCATCCCGTCTGGAGATGGAGTAGTAGGGGCCTGATAAATCAAATGTGTTTGGCCTGAATTTGGATTTATAACACACTTCTGCATTAGCATGTTATTTGGGTTGGGCAGAGGTTGCGAGGGAAGGGTACCAGGTTGGTGGGAATTTGCCATCTGGGCCAGTTGGTTGCGAACCTCTGTGATCTCGTCTTTGTGCTATTTTTGCATTGCCACATTTGTCTTTTGAATGTCAGCCAGTTCTTGAAGGATAAGAGTTAGTTGATCCTGGTTTTGCCTGGATTGGTATGTGGGATTGAGCCGAGGCTGAGGCGGCTGATATGGACGAGGAGCTTGTGGACGGGGTTGATATGGTGGTCTTTGAGAATTTCCCGCCCACTGAAAGTTAGGATGATTTCGCCATCCAGGATTGTAGGTATTGGAGAATGGGTCATTTTGGATGGCGTTGAGGTCCTCGCAGTTCTGAGGAACCTCAGGACAATCAGAATATGAGGGTTCAGAGTTCCCCCAACTTGAGTAGAATGGATCGGAGGTCACTCCGGTCTGAGAGGTAGACGGGGGTGGATATGGGTCCATCCCCTTGGCAGATTGGTGATAGATGTTTTGCACAGTTTCCCTTGCCAGAGGTGGTCGTGCAAAAGAGTTTTGCGCCGAGGTGGCTTGCTGCAAATGTCGAGTTAGCTCGTCCACCTTCTTTTCTATGATAGAAACCTTGTCCAACCGACTGGCCATCAGTTCCAAGTCGACAGAATTGGACAGGTCCTGCATCTCATGTGTCCCTCTCAGATTCGTCGATGCGCGGGCATTCATCCTATCGAATAAGCCCATGGAGTCATTATTTATGGAGTTCTCGCACATGTTTTCGAGAATCTCCCACACCGTGTCCTCATGTTGACCCATGATGTTTCCTCCACACGTTGCATTGACGAATAAACGAATATCTTCACGGAGTCCCTGGTAAAAAGACTGGACTTGTTCCCACTTAGGAACTCCGTGATGGGGACACTTTCGCATGAGATCTAAGAATCGATCCCATGCTTCGTGAAGACGTTCTCCCGGTTGTTGAGTGAAATGAGTGATCTGGTGGCGCAAGGCATTAGTTCGGCCAATGGGGAAGAATTTTTTCAAAAATTTGGATAGAAGTTCCTCCCATTTGTTGATCGGACGGGTCTGAGTTTGATTCCAGTGTGCGGCCTTGTCCAAGAGGGAGAACAAAAACATTTTCATGAGTAGGATATCCCGGTTTTGTACATCTGACCTGAAGGTCTGGGCCAGATGCTTGAGTTGTTTAATGTGTTGGAATGGATCCTCAGAGTTAAGCCCGTGAAACTTTGGTATGGCATGAATCATATTGGGCTTCAGTTCAGAATCAGGTCCTCCAATCGGGATTCGTACTTGAGGTTCGATTGCCACCGCAACGGGATTATAGTGATCTCGCATTATAGGTCGCTGCGGTGGGTTTACAAAGTTCTGAAAGAGATCATTAAGGCATTGAAGTTGGTGTTCAAGGTTATTCTCCTCTTCAATGGGTTGTGCCATGATGGAAGAAGAAGGAGAACCAGGGTATGAATCAGATGAAAGATTTATGTGGAGGGGTTGCTGCACAAACAAGGGCGCCGAGGCTTGGCCTCGACGAGAGTGAATCTCTAAAGGAGGTCTTAAGGGTGGCCTTAAGGACCTCCTACCGAACATGCACCGAAGGATGTGATGAGATTAGAAGGTGCTGGACCCAATCAAGACACCCAAAAATTGTTGGGTGACTATAGAGGTTCGGGGCGGATGGACCCCTTAGTCAGAAAGGTCGTCCACTTGAGAAATACCTGGGCAGCCAGATAGGGAGAGTCCCACAAAGACCCCTACATGGTAGAGCGTCCCCACGAGTTACAGGGTTTCCCCCACCCGACCTCTCTTTTCACTGCAGTTCCAGGTAGACCAGAATGGGGACCTTGACCTCTTAAGTTTACATTTTTTTTACTTTAAGATCAAGGTGCTTAATATTCCACTTGAACTTTTAAGTATTTTGAGTGACAAAGTGACCTATTTTTAAGGTTGGTCGACCCAAGGGATCAACTTCACCTTTTGTTCCTTTAAGGGCTTTTAGGTCCTTTTCTTTTAAGGTTCAAATGGATTAAAAGCCTGATTTGCTTAGGGTTCCTCTTGTATAGATCTTTTCAAACAAGGTTTAGGCACACCTCTTTTGGGAAAATTTGTTTCTTTGTTTAAGAGAAGATGTGTCTCCAAAAATCCTATCTTTGTAATCCTTAAATTGGCTCTAGTGGGTCTAATTTAGTTGCCTCAGAATTTAGCACCTAGGGCTCAATCAAGAAAGTTCTACCCTAGTTACCTTAGTTGGATGAGCAGATAAAAATGTGTTGAAATGAAAATCAAGCAACTGGATGAGTTACTAAATATGAAACAGGTAGCCCTAAGTTGATTGTTCTCTTTTTTTTCTTTTCAGATTTTGAGAGAGTTAAGAGGGAGGGCTTATGGAAATTACCTGTTCCTTGGAGTGTCTGTTGTGCAGTTGCTCTTTTTTTCCTTTTTGCTTTCCCTGTTTGAGCACAACAAAAGAGAGGAGTTAGGTCAAATATTGGATAAAAAAGTTGTAATCAAAAGCTTTAAAAGTGCCTGTTGCTCCCCGGCAACGGCACCAAAATGTTTATCGCGCTTGATCGGGTTTTAAAAGATAATATGTTGTAATATAGCTGACAAAGCATTCAAACAAATAGAGAATTTTATTACTCGAAAAACTAGAGTATCCGAGGTAGAACATAGGGAGCAATCTCAGTACTTTTAAAACTAAGGAATACAACTTTTAAGTGAAGAACAATTGATTCAAAGAGAGAGAGTTATAAAAAGAATTGCTAAAAGATAATAGGATTAGACATCTGCTTTCTATATCAGACGTCTTAAATGCAACTATTCTTCTTCCTGTTTTGATTCTGCCTTGGCCTTCTCTGATTTTTGCTTGCTCTTCTCTCTTCTGCCTTCTTCTTCTTCGTAGGTTCCTTCTTTCTTCTTTTCTTCTGATCTACAGGTCTTCTTCTTCCTTGAACTTCTCTTTCCTACGAAATCTTCTCCTTCCTTGGTCTTCTTCCTTCTCTCTACAGTCCTTTTCTTTCTTCCTTCTCTTCTCTTCTTCGCTCAGCCTCTTCTTCTACTTCTCTTCTTCTTCCTTGCGGCTAAGTCTCTTTTCTTCAATGCCCGACCTGCCTGCACAGGAGAGCAACACCTACCCTGTCCCTCTACCCGCACATCCCTCTCTCTCTCTGAAATTCACTCAAGGACGCTCTCCCAGAGCCACGGGTAATCGGGTCGGATTTCGCACCCGGGACCAGGCGCACCGGCATGTGGGTGATGCGCGAGGAGTGCTCAGGTTGGGTCGGAGCCCACCAGATCTGCGAGGTGAAACCGCAGACGAGGCAAGCGTGGGATAAGGTGAGGGACCTCACCCCTGTGCGTTAGGAGGCAACGAGGTAATATCACAAAAATAATTTAAAGTATACCTGCGCTTTGTGTTTCGCCGATGTGGGACTATTGGTTCTGCCCCACTCCCGTGCGCACCCGTAGAAGATTCTTCGTGCAATTGCCAAGGCCGTGGGCTTCGCAGTGCTCTTTGCTGGACCAAATCACTTCGCACCGCTCGCCCGAGTATGTTGCACCAGAAGATTGGAGAACCTGACGCCTGGAGCTACTGAAGCTTGGAGTTGCTCCAACCGTCAATTGCTGCAGGGGCTGGAATCCTTTCGAACACAAAACAAGCCTCTCGGCTCAATCAGACTAGTTGGGAACCTTCGCTGTGTCACGGCGAAGGTGGTGCACGGTGATGTAGGTCGTGGGATGGCCTAGGCGTGTGTGCCTAGGTCGTCCTGTGACCGAAGGTGTGGGTGAGTTCGGGGGGCTGTGGTGGAGGCGTAGAGGGATGGTGGATGGGCGGAGAGTGTTCCTTGTGGTGAGGCGGAGCTTATGAGACAGTTGGCGAGCCGTGTGGAGGGGCAGAATGATGGGGGCGGCTCGCCGGAGGTTGGTCGGTGACGTGGAAGATGAGGGTGGTCAACGACGGTCGCGGGGCAATTAAATGAAATAAAAGGGGGAAAAGAGAGAGGGAAGATGGAGAAGGTATCTGGAGTGTTCTGGAAGGGAGGGAGGCAGCGGAGTGGACAGCTCGTAGCTGCCGTCGTCGGAGAAGAAGAACCCTGAGGGAGGGAGCGACGACAAGGACGAGGTCAGGAGAACGCGCGCTTGGTACGGCGCGATGCGGGAGGAAGAGGCGAAGTGGACTCTGCTGCTGGTATGGCAGCAGAGCGACGAGAAGGAGGGGAGGAGGTCGTCGGAGCTTGCAGGTTTCTTGGCCGGAGATGGAAGATAGGAAAATTTGGGGGAATCTTCGCCAAGGCAAGTCTGAAGATCTGCTGCCGGGTCTAGAGGTTCTTTTATAGGCGTTGGGCCGTGCTTTCAGAGCATGGAGGGAACGCCTTTCTCTCCGACAGCTCACCGGAGATGGAAAGTGGGTGGATACCCAAATCCCTCATGCGTTCGCACGAGAGATTGGGTTCACACCAGGGATCAAGATTGGCCTTAAATGGAAGGGAATTCCTCAGAGAATCTCCCTTCCATTTCTGGGAGGGGATCTCTGAGGAATCAGAGAGTATTCCCTCTCTAAACCTCATCGGAGGTCAACTCTACCCTAACAATGGTAGAAGTACTTGATTGCAAAGGTGGCGAGGAAATTAGGGGGTTCTCTGCAATGATTTTCAAAAGATAGGGGCTAAATTGTGATTTGGGTGTACTAAATTGCATAGTAGGTCAAGATGACCTCCCCTTAGGTCCAAATTTTAGTACAAACCTAATTTTGACCTAAGGAAACTAATGGTGAAGTTGTATTTTAGGTTTGGCCTCGTTTCACTGGAAATTTTGCGTAAACACCCAAATTAGGTCAATTAATGAGCTAGGACCCTATTCTGAGCCAAACTAGGTTCCAAAGGACAAATTAAGTATTCTAAACCCTAGAGGATATTTTTACATGATTTTTAGAGGGTTTACTTGATTTTTATTCTGACCGGAACCTTGTTAATTTAAGCGGATCTATTTTAGGGTTACCAAATGTCATTTAATTCCTAAATTGCACATGAACCCATTTCTGATTGACTCAAACCACTTTTTATCTTGTTTAGACCATTTGACCTATGTTTTTCCTCTGAGAAATCCCGTTTATGCATTGCAATTATAAAATTGCAATTTTAACCTTTAATTCATGTTTTCTTCTCAGAGCACTTATTCCTTCATTTAGGCCTTCTTCTAGGTTATGTAGGAGCTTTTATCTTCTTTATTGGGTCAAAATGAGCTAGTTATGGCTCATGATGAGGCTCTCATCATTACCCATGATAACTTGCCAGCCATATCACCCGAGAAGGTTCATTAGCTACCCAATTTCCATTAAAATCGTCGATCAGCAAGTTAGTGAAAAGATAGTGTGTAGATGCTTTAGACTTAAAGTTCCCTCAAATCAGAGGGCGGGTTGATAAGTCGTGTACTTATCACTCAAACTTATTTAATCACACTACAATTGAATTCAAGGTGGCGAGAACTCGAAAAACAAATCCACATTTTAGTGGATACCCGAGCTAATTAAGCCCAAAGACCTGAAAGGTTTTTGTGTTCAGATCCTAATGTAATATTTCCTAAGAATGAAATGTCCTAATGTCCAAGTATTCCTTCCTAATTCAATTTTTTTTTTTTAAATAAATAAAATAAAATAAAATGAATCTACAGAGCTGAAAAAATAATTCAGCGATGAATATCCACCCCTCCATGCCTATCTAATGCAATGTCCTCATTGTATTAAAAAGACATAAAACAAAGTGGAATAGAGTAGAAAGCACCTGAATTACGTGAATGACAAGTCCGTTCCGAGATAAACAAAACCTGCATACGTGCTGAATTTAGTACCTTCTGCTAGGCACACTTTACAAAGAAGAGAAATAAAGAATTCACAGGTATAGGTCAGAATCAGAACAAAAAGATGAAACCTCTGACTTGCCAGTAGATTCCACAAATGTGGACCAGATTGTGGTGCAGACTGATGGGAAGACCATCATAGCCCTAACTAGCTCATTTTGACCTAGAAAAGAGAATAAATGCTCCTACATAACCTAAAGAAGGGCCTAATTCAAGGAATAACTATTCTGAGAAGAAAATAAGAAACAAAGGGTAAAACTGCAATTTTACCATTACAGTACATCAATGGGATTTCTCAGGGGCTAAACATAGGTCAAATGGTCTTAACAAGATAAAAAATGGGTTAGTTCAATCAGAAAATGGTCAATGTGAGACCTGAGAATTAAATGACATCCTATAACCCTAAAACAGACCCACTTAATTCAACAAGGTTCTGGTCAGAATAAAAATCAACTAAACCCTCTAAAATTCATGGAAAAATATCCCCTAGGGTTTAGAACCTTCAAATTGGCCTTTGGAACTTATTTTGACCTAAATAGAGGTCCTAGCTAAATATTTACCCTAAATTGGGTTTTTGTGTAAAATGCCCAATCAAACATAGTCAAACCTAAAATTCAACTTCACCATTGGATTCCTTAGGTCAAAATTAGGTTTTTACCAAAATTTGGACCTAAGGTAAGGTTACCTTGACCTACTTTGCAAAATAGTCCACCCAATTACATTTAGACCCCTAACTTTTGAAAACCATTCCAAAGACCCCCCTATCTTCCTCGACACTCTTTTCAATTAGGTCCCTCCGCCATTACAACGAAGGAGTCCTACTCTAGCGAGGATTCAAGGAGGATTTCTCTCAAATCCCTCAGAAACCCTTTCAGATTTGAAAGGGAGATTCTTTGAGGAATCCCCGATCTGATGAGCGCAATCCCAAGCCCTAATTATCACCAAATCTCTCTTGTGAATGCTTGAGAGATTTGGGTCTCTTGCACATTCCTACTCTGGCAAGGATTCTTGGGCTTGGAAGCTTGACTTCCAAGCACAAGATCCTCTACTAGTGCCTATAAAAGAAGCCCTAGATCCAGCCGCTCAATTTCAGCCTGGTTTGGCTGGAGAACAACCTCCAATTTCTTCTCTTCTCCTTCGGCCAAGCATCCAGCGAGCTCTGACAACATCTCCTCCCTCTTCTCATCGCTCTGCCACAATACCAGTGGAAGAGTCTTCTCCGCCTTCCTCGTCCGCGTCGCGCGATACCTATGCACACGCCAATACCCTTTCATCGTCGTCGTTCCCTCTCTACTGGAACCTTCGTCTCTGGCAGTGGCAGGTATGCACCAGCCACTCTCCTATCCCCCTTCGTCCCTTAATTAGGTTAGATCTCTTCCCCTCTCTCCTCTCTTCATATCCCGCTTCTTTATTTCTATTTTAAACCCCTCGACAACCGCAGACCACCACCATCTTCTCCACCTCTGGTAGACCACCAGCAAGGTGTCTCCGTCACCTCCACACACCATCCACCTCGCCAGACCCCTCAGAGCCTCTGCCACCATCCACTGATCACTTTCCCCATCTCCATCAACCACCATAGCCTCCACAAACTCCCCCCGACCATACCCATTACAACGGCCACAGACTGACCTAGGCACGCACGCTTAGGTCACCCCATGCCACGTCACCCACCTAGACAGCTTCACCGTGCCACGACAAAGCTGCCTGTGTGTTCTAATGAGGCCACAAGGCCGTATTGGTTGAAACGCAAGTTTGACCTCCACTGCCATTAGAGCAGATGTGAAGGAGCTCGCAAGCTGGCTCCAGGCGAACAGGTCCAGGTGATGCAGAGTTGTCTCATGCTCACATCCAGCCAGGGAATGGCTTTGAGAGGTGTCACAGCTACGGCAATTGAGTGAAGTATCCTCCTACGGGCTCAAGTGAAGCAGGTGGGACTTTTAGTCCCACCTCGGAAAGTTTAGAGCGTGGAGTGTGGTTTAAATTATTTTTGTGTCAGAGGCTATTCGCCTCCGATCATGGGGTGAGGTCCCCTCGCCCATATGTCAGTCTTGTCTGCACTCACTCCTCTGCGGACCTGGCTTGCCTGACCCATTAACCGTGCACTCCTTGTGCACAACCCACGTCGGTGCGCTTGGACCTGGGTGCACGTAACCCGACTCGAATACCCGATTGGCTCTGGGAGAGCGAACCTAAGAGAGAAAAGAGAAATAGCGTATGCGGGGGAGGGTTGGGGTATGTTTTGCACTTGTGTGTAGGGAAAGGAAGAAGGAAGAGGAAGGTGCAGCTGAGGCTAATGAAGGAAGGAAGGAGGAAGCAACTGCAGAGAAGGAAAAGCAAAGGGCTGAAGGAGGAAGCTGAGGAAGCTAAAGGAAAGGAAGAAGAGTACAGAGGAAGGAAGGCAGAAGAAGAAGAAGGAAGAAGATGCCAAGGAAAAGGAAGGAGGAAGGCACTATTGCAAGCGAAGTCAGAGAAAGAAGAAGATCAGAAACTAAGGAAGCTAAGGGCAGAGAAAAATAAGAAGGAATGAAAAGGTAGGAAGAAAAGCAAAGCCAGTGAAGGAAAGAAAGCCAAGAAGGAGAAGAGAAAGAAGGAAACCATCGATCAAAGCCAAGGAAAATAAGAAGAAGAAGGAAAGAAATGCAGGGAAGAAGAGCAGCTAAAGAGAGAGCTACAAGAAGAATCAATCTTTTTATCCAATTTCTCTTTTATTGCTACATTTTAGTATTCATAAACTCCTGCATTATATTTTGAATTAGATTTTGAGTAACTTTAAGTGTTCAAATTACATTTATTGAGATTAGTGAATAAATTTCATTTGCTCCCTATGTTCGACCTCGGACTTAACATTCGAGTAATAAAATTGTTATTTGTTTACAAGGCGATTTCAACTATACTACGATGTAGTATTTATTCCTTACAAACTAATCTCGCCCTCTGTATTAACATTTAGGCGCCGTTGCAGGGGAGCAATGTGCAATTCATCACTAATATTTACATTATTTTGTTTATATTTAAGCACTAACTTGCCCTATTTTGTTTTGCTGTGATTTTTCAAGGTATTTCACAAGGAAATCTCCCACACAAATCAACCACGCCAGGGCAAGTAAACTCTCTATTCTTCCCTAAATCCATCTCCTAATCTTCGGAAGACAAAAGGAAGCAATTAAATTAGGAATCAACCGCCTTCTTTCTATAATAATTACCATCTTCAAGGCAAAAGTTTCCTGATTTTGCAAAAATTTTCAAATCTTATTGAAGTTGAAGCGATTTTTAAAGATCCCACTAATGTAAACACATTTACAATACTTAAGATGTCTATTTATGCATGTTCTTAAGCATAGGATTGCATTGCATGATATAAATATTGCATAACATGCATCATCTTACATTTAGAGTAGTTTGAATAAAATGGAGGTTAATTGTCTCCTTTTATGTGCTTGGATAGGGCAAACTTTTTATCAGGGCCTCGTATCGAAGATCCAACCATACAGATGTGATCAGGGCGACGATTAGAGTTCAACGACTCCAAGATCGCCCTAATCAGGCATCTGTAGCATCAGATAATGACTGGGGAGCCCTGGAAGATCAAGAGCCAAGATGGTGTAAATCAGCACTTCAAATGACAAGTCCAACTGCACGGATGGATTCGGATCGACGATCGCAGCCTAAGGCCGTAAAAATCGAGTCAATCCGACACCCGTGGCACCATCTACAACATCCAAAAGATGGACGGTCAAGATGGTGCCACGTGGCACCATCTCGACTGCCCAAACACCCGCATGAACCCGCTGAAGCTCCCGCATCTGCCCTTCCCCGCTGTTAGATCAAGATCAAATGGCTGTGGATGAAGCGTCTTGAAATCGACCGCACGACCATTTGGGCGAGGCAGCATAGCGGTCCAGTGCCTTATCGTTAGGCGTTGGTGCACGTTCAAGCCTCGCCATGTGAAATCTGAAGCGGGGGGGTGCGCCTTCAATCAACCGCCATATCGCGATCCAACGGCCGCGTGCGCCTGATAGCATGCACGCGCTATTGCACGTGCGGTGTAACGTGGCATCGCACGCGTTGGGGCGGGCACGTAGTGAGGCCGGCGAAGGCGCGATCTAGGTTGTCAAATCTGGCGATCAGACGGCTAAGGATTGCTGAACGTGCGCAAGCATTGTGTGCACGAGCAGACGAGTGGGCGCGCGCGGGCAACGCCCACTACTCCCACGTTGGGGCTTTAGCGACGGTTTTATCCGTCACTAAAGACCCCTTATTTAATGTTTTAAAGATATAATGTCCAATTTGCCCCCACTCCTTGCAACTATAAAAAGAGACCCCCTCCACACAAAATTCTCTTCCCTTCCTTCTCTTCTCTACCTCTCCAAAGCTCAAAAGAAGCTTGTCCCACACCCGGGATGCTCCTCGCGAGATAAAGTCCAAATTTTCGTCCCCATTCGGAAGTGGATCCCGCGACGACGACGACGTGCTGCTCCATTCCCGTTCTTCTTCTCCGTCCTTCATCTAGGCATCATCCCGTCTGGCTCGTCCTCCAAGCCATCGTCGAGGAGGATAACTTCTCTCTCCCATTCTTCTTTACAGCTTTTCTAGTGTAGAATTTTCCTACTTTCTAGTGTAGCTAATTTCCCGCTTTCTAGTGTAATTCTTATTTGGTTTGATTGTATAAACATTTTGAAATATTGAATGTATGTTTTCTCTCTCTCTCTCTTCCTTTTAGTCTGATAGCTTCATTGTAATTATATCACTTTCCTTTTCAAGAAAAATTCTAAAAAAAATATAATTGCGAGTATAGATCGACGTAGCCTTCGTGTGTTCGACCCGGAATTTCAATTTCGGTATAAATTTTATTTGTTGAACACGAATTCTTCTCTTTCAAGGTACAACGACAAGGTTTTAAAACCAAACACGTTAGCGTAGCAATTCGTTCGTTCAACATCCCGGTTCCTCCTTCTAACTGGATGGATTAAACAGACGCAAGTAAAATAAATAATTTATAGTCTTAAGGCGGGTTTTGGGAGTCAGTAGATCATTAGGCTAGCCCACTTAAGGACAGCCTTGTTTTGTTGTGCTGTAGGGTCCCTATCCCCAGTCCTTTCGACCTTCTCCTAGTTTATGCTGTGTAGACGGTCATTGAATCCCTGATTAGAAGGACCATTAGAACGTACTAGGAGGCGCAAGTTGGATTTTGGTCAAATTGATCCCATGGCCGACCAACAACCTCCTCTGTTTGGAAATCCACAGGAAGAATTTCGAAGGCAGCTGGAACAAATGCATAGAATGCAGGAATGATTCCAGAGAATGCAGGGCGCTCAGCCCTTGAAGGATTTTTATGATCCTTCAAATTATGGGGAATGGCCCGGCGTCTAGATTCCAACCGGTGACGTAGAAATCAAGACCCAGGTGTTAAGCCTGATTAAACATTATCATGGACTTGGCTCCGAAGATCCGTTTCAGCACTTGGAGGACTTGACCACTTTGGTCCAGACCACCAAGGCACAAAATGTAAACGAGGAGCAAATGATCATGAGGCTCTTCCCCCACTCTCTTAGGGATAAGGTCGTGCATTGGTATAGGACAATAGGATGACCAATTACAACTTGGAATGAGTTGAAATCAGCCTTTCTGAAGAAATTCTTCCCAGTCGGACGTACCAATGCTTTGAGATGGGCAATCACTACCTTTACCCACCGGCCGGGGGAGCAGTTTCATGTGGCCTGGGAGCGATTCCAGGACTTATTGCAGAGGTGTCCACGCCACGAGGTGCCGAAATGGCAACTCGTGCAGATCTTCTATCATGGGTTGACTGAGCAACTCAGAAATCATGTGGATGCTTCTTGCAGAGGCAATTTCCTCAATAAAGATGCAGATAGTGCATATGATTTATTTGAGGAATCGAGTGAGAATTCAATTAATCATGCCTCCATGGATACTTTTAACTGGTCCCAGCAGCCCAGATCAAATGTCAATGAAGTCCATGACTCTCATTCATTTGATATGGAATTGATTTGTAACAAACTTGATAAGGTGGACTTGGTTGCTAAGAGAATGGAAGAGTGGATGGCTGGCAATTCTATGAACAACTCTCGATCTACTCAATCCCAAAATTCGAGATTCCATTCCTCACGAGCTCCTTCTGGACGGGAGTTCATGAATCAACTCGATGCGACTCAACCTGTGAGTCAGCATTTTTCGGAACCCCATGGGTTCCAAACTAGGACCTTTGATCCCAGTTTTTCTAATCCTTCCCTTTCTTTCTCTCCATCCTCACCCTATAAGGATGTCTGCACTGTACAAGAGAATGTTAGATCCAACCCCTACTCGAATGCCTATAATCCAGGTTGGAGAAACCACCCTAACTTCTCTTGGAAAAATTCGGGGCAATAGACCCAATTCCGACCCGGCAACTATGCTCCGCAACAACCAATGGGTCAGGGTCAAGTATATACTCAGTTGCCTCCGAATCAAGTCAATCAGCCAATTTGGAATGCCCGTCAACCCACAGGGCAGGCTAATTTGAACCGTCAAATGGTAGAAATGCAAGGATCCATGCTCCAGCTCATGCAGCAAATGAAAAACTCGCTGGACAACTTGCAATCCGGGCTCATTGCTAACTTTTGTCAACCCGAATCTCTACCATCCCAACTTGTACCCAACCCGCGAAATATTATGAATTCGGGCAACCAAGCCCATGGGTACGGAAATCAGAGGGACCCACACGCACATGCTCAGGTGGTTGAGCAGGGTTCCTCATCCTCTTCTTCTTCTTCTTCTGCAAATCAACAATTCATGGTCAATCAAGCCCCTCCAATCTTTCCTAACCCTCCCCAAGAACCAAATTCTTATGCATCTGCAAATTCTGTCACTTTGAGGAGTGGTAAGAAGACTCAGGATCCACAACCACACTATTCTGATCTTTTGAATCCTGAAGAACCTGAGGAGAGAGAGGAGAATCCTGAAGGAGAAATCAAGGCTCAGGAACCTGATTCCAAAGATCTGACTCATGTTCCTTTTCCTGAAGCCTTAACCAAATCAAAGAAGAAGTCTGTTGATAGTAATAAGGAGCTTCTGAATCTATTTAAGAATGTTGAGATCAATATCCCGCTCCTTGATGCTATCAAACACATACCGGCTTACGCAAGATTTTTAAAGGAATTATGTACACAAAGGCGTAAGTCAAGAGAATCTGTTCCGAGGAAGGTGGTACTCTCCAAGCAAGCTAGTTCTGTTATCCTGCACTACCTCCCTTAGAAAAAGAGAGATCCTGGTGCTCCATTGATTTCTTGCGTTATTGGAGATTACACATTTGATGGAGCACTTTTGGATCTAGGTGCATCCATCAACCTAATTCCGACTTCTCTTTACGAGAAGTTTGGGTTAAATGAACTTCGGCCAACTTCAGTAACGCTACAGTTAGCAGACCGCTCGGTCACAAACCTGCGAGGCGTTATTGAAGATGTTATAGTTAAGGTCAAGGATTTCTATTTTCCTGTAGATTTCCTTGTCCTTGACATCGATGTACCTGATAATCTGAGGAACACATCCATCATTCTGGGGAGTCCATTCCTGGCTACCGCTAAGGCCAACATTAATTGTGAAAGCGGTAGCATGGAAATCGCCTTTAGGGACCAACGAATGAAATTGGATATTTTTAAGGCGATCAATAAATTTGAGGATTGTGGATTTATTGAGGAACTTAATGAGGATAATGATAATATTGAAACTTGTTTGATAATTTCTCCAATCGAAAGTTCCTCTTTGGATGATGAATTTGACCCGCAACCCTCTATGGCTGACCTGACATCTTTGGAAGAGGTTATTGATTTTGTTCACTCACAACCTCTTCCTCCTGTTGAATCTTCAGCATCTACCCTACCATCAATCATCAAACCACCCTAGCTTGAATTGAAACCATTGGCCAAGAATTTGAAATATCAATTTTTAGGACCTCAGAATACGCTTCCTGTGATTATCAGTGCTAAATTGACAAAAGAGCAAGAGATTAAATTGATCAAGGTCCTAAAGGAACATAAGGAGGCAATTGGTTGGACCATTCATGACCTTAGGGGGATCGAGCCATCTTACTGTAATCATAGAATATTTTTGGAAGATGGATCCCCCCCTTCTCACCAGATGCAGAGATTGAATCTAAATATGCGAGAAGTGGTCAAAAAGGAAATTATCAAGTGTCTCGATGAAGGAATTATTTATCCAATCTCAGATAGTCCCTGGGTAAGTCCCGTACAGATTGTTCCGAAGAAAGCCGGGATTACTGTTATGACTAACGAGAGAGGAGAATCTATCACAACTCGTTCAGCTTCCTCTTGGGGATTTTGTATTGATTACAGGAAGCTGAACACAGCCACTAAAAAGGATCGTTTTCCCTTGCCCTTCATTGATCAAATCTTGGAAAAATTAGTCGGGTAAAAGTACTTCTATTTTCTTGATGGCTACTCGGGATACAACTAAGTTCCTATCCATCCCGAGGATCAAGAAAAAACTACTTTCACCTGTCCCTACGGAACCTTTGCTTTTCGTAGGATGGCTTTCGGGTTATGCAATGCACCTGCGACTTTTCCAAGGTGTATGCTAGCCATATTTTTGACATGGTGGGAGAGTTTATGGAAGTCTTCATGGATGATTTCTCTATTTTCGGAGAATCATTTGACTCTTGTTTGGCTAATTTGGAAATGATTCTTAAGCAATGTATCAAAACACGATTGGTCCTTAGCTGGGAAAAGAGTCATTTCATGACCCAAGAAGGCATCGTTTTGGGTCATGTAATCTCTGAATGGGGAATTGAAGTGGATAAAGCTAAGGTTGATGCTATCGCCAAACTTCCTCCTCCCACATCTGTTAAACAAATTTGATCATTTCTTGGCCATGTGGGATTTTATCGAAGATTCATCAAGGATTTCTCGAAGGTTGCTCGTCCTTTGAGCAATCTTCTTGCCAAAGAAACACCGTTTGCTTTTGACGAATCATGCCGAAAGGCATTTGATTTCTTGAAAATGGCAGTCACTTGTGCTCCAGTTTTGCAACCACCAATTTGGACAGCCCCTTTTGAGATCATGATCGACGCTTCTGATTACGCGATTGGGGCTATCCTGGGTCAGAAAATTGATCGAAAGCCCTCTGTCATCTACTACGCTAGTAAAACTCTGGATGAAGCCCAGAGGAATTATACTGTTACTGAAAAGGAATTACTAGTTGTAGTGTTTGCTTTGAAAAAATTCAGGGCTTATCTCTTAGGGTCTCATGTTATCATCTATACCGACCACTCGGCCTTGAGACATCTCTTGGCCAAAAAGGATGCTAAACCCCAGCTTATTCATTGGATTCTTCTTCTTCAAAAATTTGATCTTGAAATCAAGGATACAATCGGGGTACAAAATGTGGTAGCGGATCATTTGTCGAGATTCCTAGGTGATTCTTCTTGTCTGGACATTCCGATTGCTGACACTTTTCCGGACGAAACTATTCTTACAGTTTTAGGTGTCCACACCCCATGGTTTGCTGACATTGTTAACTATTTGGCCGTTGGTCAAATCCCCTAGGATTAGACCAAGCAACAATGGGATAGACTCAAATCTGAGGCCAAATACTACTTCTCGGAGGACCCTGATCTATACTGCATCGGCTCTGATAAGATTATTCGCCGATGTATATCGGAGAATGAATTCAACAGTATACTCGAGTTCTGCCATGCATCTAGGTGTGGTGGACATTTCTCCAGGAAAAAGACAGCTGCAAAAATCTTGCAATCTGGCTTCTATTGGCCGTCTTTATTCAAGGATGCCCAGGATTTCTCAAGGTCATGTTCTCGATGTCAGGCACTCGGGAGCATAACTAAGAGAGATATGATGCCCCTAAACCCTATTCTTCCTGTTGAAATTTTTGATGTTTGGGGCATCGATTTCATGGGACCCTTTATCCCTTCATTTGGACATCAGTACATTCTTGTTGCTGTTGATTATGTGTCTAAATTGATTGAGGTGATTCCCACCCAAACCAATGACCACAAGGTGGTCATCGATTTTGTCAAGAAAAATATCTTCAGTAGGTTCAGGATTCCGAGGGCTATCATCAGTGATGGTGGCACTCATTTTACTAATGCCCAATTCCAGAATTTATTGGCCAAATACGGGGTTAATCACCGAATTTTCACACCTTACCATCCCCAGACAAATGGACAAGCGGAGATCTCCAATCAATAGATCAAGAATATTCTGCAAAAAATGGTTAGGCCTGATCGCAAAGATTGGACTCAAAAGCTTGAGGACGCTCTTTGGGCCTACCGTACGGCATATAAAACACCCATCGGCATGTCTCCATTCCATTTGGTGTATGGAAAGGCATGCCATCTACCCATAGAGATTGAACACAGGGCATTCTAGGCAATCAAACAATGCAATTTAGATATGAATTTAGCTGGTAAGACCAGGAAACTCCAACTATTTGAGTTGGAGGAGCCTAGAAATGATGCTTATGAGAATGCCAAGATCTATAATGCTCGGACCAAAGCTCTACATAATCAACTGATTTCCCGCAAGAGCTTTGAGCCAAACCAGAAGGTCTGGTTATTCGATTCTAAACTTAAGCTCTTTCCTGGCAAACTTAGATCTAAATGAAATGGCCCATTAATAATTGACCAGATTTTTCCAAATGGAGCCATTCAGATTTCTGACCCAAAGACGGGTAACACATTTAAAGTCAACAGTCAACGTTTGAAGCCTGTTGTTGACCGTATTCTTCCAGAACCCATCTCAGACTCAGTTGCTCTAGCCATTCTGTGACTTCTTTGGCTGGACTTCGCCTAGCTGACAGCATTAAACTCAGCAGTTGTACATATGACACAAGGCTGATACGAGCTTCATATTCAGGTGACATCTTTCATATTCTACCCTTTCTTTCATGTCTCTTTTTCAATGAGGACATTGCATCAGTTAGGCATGGGGGGTGGACTCATTTTTGAATCATTTGGTCAGCTTTGTGAAATTCATGTAAATCATTTTTCTCTTCTTATTTATACATAAAAGAAAATCAAAATTAAGAAGGATTAGTTCGACATTAGGACTTTTCAATCCTAAGAAATTTTACATTAGGATCTGAACACAAAGACCCTTCAGGTCTTTGGACTTAATTAGCCCATGTATCCACTAAACTGTGGATTTGTCTTTTGAGTCCTCGCCATCTTAATTCTGTCGTAATTGGAATAAATAAGTTTGGGTGATAAGTACACGACTTATCAACCCACCCTCTGATTTGAGGGAATTTTTGAGTTTTAAGCATCTACACACTTTCTTTGCACTGACTCGTTGTTCGGCGATTCTAACGGAAATTGGGTAGCTAATGAACCTTCTAGGGTGATATGGCTGGCAAGTTATCATGGGTAACAACCCAAAGGTAGGTTGTCCAAAGCCCAGTCACTGGACCTTTCTCTTTCTGCTGCCTTTAGGTAAATCTTAGACCAGGGAAGCCACCTACTTAAAAAAAAAGAAAAAAAAAATCAAAAGAAAAGGAGAAAAGAAAAAAAGAAATAAGCCACACTTCGCCGCATGAGTATGGCTGGCAAGTTGTCGGTGGTAACAGCTCATCGACTGGTTGTCCAGAACCCAGCTCAGTAAATGCACTAAAAATTCCCAAAACACTTAGGAAGAAGCGGAGAAGTAGAATAAACCGGGGAGATATACACTAGATTCACCCTTGTGTTGACCCTAAAAAAATAAAAGTAAGGAGAAAGCTATCGGTTGTAAAGATACACCTTTAGGCAGAATTCTTTTTAGGTCACCTAGAGACGTAGAAATCCGAAGTCCATTTTAATTGTAGGTCAACGAGTCTATCACATTCACAATAAGATGCTTAAAACTTAGGGTTCTCATCAAATATTGGGTGAGTTGAAAGGCCGTAGAAAGCTGCTCTTAAAACCTAAAATTTGAAAATCCAAAAAAATTAGAAAAGAGGAAAAAGAGAAAAAGAAATTTTTCTTTGAATAAGGCGAGGGCTTGAGGCAGTTTGCATTTTGGCAGATACTTGGGCACTGTTGTGACTTTGAAAGTTCAGATCTTAAGTAGACAATTTCTTAATGATTGAAAACAACTTATGCCCAAATAATCCAACCTGATTCTTTTATAAATGGCATATAGTTTTTGCTAGGGACTAGCAAAAGATAGGCATAGGGGTATGATGTAAACACATTTACAATACTAAAGATGTCTATTTATGCCTGTTCTTATGCATAGGATTGCAATGCATGATATAAATATTTCATAACATGCATCATCTTACATTTAGAGTAGTTTGAATAAAATGGAGGTTAATTGTCTCCTTTTATGTGCTTGGATAGGGAAAACTTTTTATTATGGCCTTGGATTGAAGATCCAACCATACAGATGTGATCAGGGCAACGATTGGAGTTCAACAACTCCAAGATCGCCTTAATCAGGCATCTGTAGCATCAGATAGTGACTGGGGAACCCTAGAAGATCAAGAGCCAAGATGGTGTAAATCTGCACTTGAAATGACAAATTCGACCACACGGATGGATTCAGATCAACGATCGCAGCCTAACGACGCAAAAATTGAGTCAATCCGACACCCGTGGCACCATCTACAACATTCAGAAAATGGATGGCCAAGATGGCGCCACGTGGCACCATCTCAGCTGCCCAAATGCTCGCATGCACCAGCTGAAGCTCCCGCATCCACCCTTCCCCACCGTTGGATCAAGATCCAACGGCTGTGGATGCGGTGCCTTGAAATCGACCGCACCACCATTTAGGCGAGGCAGTGCAGCGGTCCAACGCCTTACCGCGAGGTGCTGGCGCACGTTCAAGCCTCGCCACGCGAAATCTGAAGCGGAGGGGGCGTGCCTTCAATGAACCGTCAGATCGCGATCCAACGGCCACGTGCACCTGATAGTGTCCACGCGCTATTGCACGCGCGGCGTAACGTGGCATCACACGCGTTGGAGCGGGCACGTAGCGAGGCAAGCGAAGGTGCGATCTTGGTCGTCAAATCTCGCGATCAGACGGCTGAGGATCGCTGAACGTGCGCAAGCGTTGTGTGCACGAGCAGACAAGCGGGCGCGCACGGGCAACGCCCACTACTCCCATGTTAGGGCTTTAGCGACGATTTTATCCGTCACTAAAGACCCCTTATTTAATGTTTTAAAGATGTAATGTCCAATTTGCCCTCACTCCTTGCAACTATAAAAGGAGACCCCCTTCACACGAAATTCTCATCCCTTCCTTCTCTTCTCTACCTCTCCAAAGCTCAAGAGAAGCTTGTCCCACACTCAGGATGCTCCTCGCGAGATAAAGTCCAAATCTTCATCCCCATTCGGAAGTGGATCCCGCGATGACGACGACGTGCTGCTCCATTCCCATTCTTCTTCTCCATCCTCCTTCGTCCAGGCATCGTCCCGTCCGGCTTGTCCTCTAAGTGATCGTCGAGGAGGATAACTTCTCTCTCCCATTCTTCTTTACAGCTTTTCTAGTGTAGATGATTTCCCGCTTTCTAGTGTAATTCTTATTTGGTTTGATTGTATAAACATTTTGAAATATTGAATGTGTGCTTTCTCTCTCTCTCTCTTCCTTTTAGTCTGATATCTTCATTGTAATTATATCACTTTTCAAGAAAAATTCTAAAACAAATATAATTGCGAATGTAGATAGACGTAGCCTCCCTATGTTCGACTCGGAATTTCAATTTCGGTATAAATTTTATTTGTTGAACACGAATTCTTTGCTTTCAAGCTACAATGACATTGTTTTAAAACCAAACACGTTAGCGTAGCAATTCGTTCGTTCAACACCTACCCCACAAGTTCTTGTGCCTATTAGAGATCACGCTTAATTTCTGAATCTCCACAGACTACACACTTCTTGTTTTGAAGTCTAAAGAGAACTTCTAAAAAATCAAAGTGAATTGGAAAGAGAACCAAATTAGGGTTTCTCCAATAGGATTTTGGAGTGCTAGTTCACACGTGACTGCTTAAAAAGAAAGAAACCCGCCTACATTAGTGTGCTACCCAAGCCCTTGATTGGAAAGATCTAAGCAAGACAAACCCTAAAAATTAAGCTCTAAAACCACTTGAATCTTAAAAAACCTTGGACCTAATAACCTAGGAGTCAAATCAGGGTGATTTCTGGGTCTTGACCTAGAATCATTCTGCCATCTTTAGGATAGGTCAGGTGAAGTTGACCCCTTGTTGGGTCAACCAACCTCCAAATTAGGTCACAAAACCCAAAACATCTAAAGTTCAAGTGAAACCCTAAGCACCTTTGATCTAAAAGTGGTAGACATAAGAGGTCAAGGTCCCCATTCTGGTCTACCTAGAATCTTAGTGACAAGAGAGGTCAAGTGGGGGAAACCCTGTAACCCGTGGGGACACTCTACCATGTAGGGGTCTTTGCGGGACTCTCCCTCTCTGGCTACCCAAGTAATTCTTAGGTGGATGACTATCCGATCCAGGGGTATCATCCGCCTCGAACCTCCATAGTCATCCAAACATCTTTGGGTGTCATGATTGGGTCAAAAACACATCTAGTCCCTCATCCCTTCTCTTTAGAGCACACACAGATTTTCAAGTAGGGTTCTCTATTCAAATCTAATCACTTCATTCTACATCTTGATCCAAATTCTGATTCCACATCTTGATTCCACCATTTGATCCAAATATGCAGCTGAGTTACTTAGGATTACCATTCAAGAATCCTGAATCACAGAGATCCATGAGAGATAGGATGATTGAGGATGCCCTTGAATTCTATGAAATTGAATATAAAACCTCAACTCCAATAGAAGATATTCAAGATAATGTACCAACAACCACAACCTTCATCATAAACTGTGCCCAAGTTTTATTGACAGAAGCCACAAACAGATCCACCTGAGACATTCTCATAACAAGATACATTGAGATAGAGAAATTACACAACTTTGAATACCTTCAATGCCTGACAAATCCTATACTTTGGAAACAACACCAAGATGATCTTGAAAAATGGGAAGAGATGATGAGATTATTGAAACAAATTATCAACCAGAAATACCCGTATATGCCCCAAACAGATGATGAACCATCTTGGAGTAGTATTGAGGATCAATTCGATTTCCCAGATCTCGGGTTTGAGGCACAGAGTCGTTATGGATTCCCATCCCAGATGGAGTACAATGTGCCTGATAATGAAAAGGGTTGGGAAGTTCCAATTGCAAGAAAGCACAATTTTGAGCCAACCCTAGACCTTAGATCACCAAGCATAGAATTCCCAGACTCCTGCAATGATGAGATTAGCACAGAACCTCGCGAGGGTTTAAATCCCACCCCTTATTCTGATAAGGTAACCCTCGAAGGTAATTCGGACCTAGATCCTAGTGATTTAACCCACATCCTAAGCCTAGAATCTGGATCTGAAACGTATTGGGAAGATTACGAGACTCCGCATAACACAAATCAAAGTTTCAATGAAGAATATGATTCTGGGCCTCTATTTGATGAATATCCCTCTCCAACATCCTTAGAGAATCAGATCTATTTTTCGCAAGTCAAGCCAATCTACGATACAAAAATCGAGGAGTTGGACGAGTGGGGTTTTGATTGGGTCTTTCCCACAAGCCTAGACCAAATAAGGACATTTTTTTGAGCTCAGAATTTGCATATAGGCTAGAACCCAGTCAGGCTGCTGAATCTACATCATATGATTTATTCTATGGTGGAACTCATGATCTCGAATCTCATTCAGAACTTGATTTTTGCAAAATCTCCAATGATTTCGAATCTGACCATGACTTCAGAGTAACTCTGCTTCCTGAACACAACAAACCAATCTACGACCTCAGCTCACATGATTCATTCTCTGACTCCGACTCTGAGGTCCCAGTTCTCGAGATCACTGATTTAAGTTCAAGTTCCAGTGACATGGAATCATTTCTTTTCGATCCTCAAGAATCAAAAATAGAAAATGCCGAGAGTGATTGCAACCCAGAGTTCGAATCTTTTCTCGACTCAGATTTCCATTATCCTATTGACACTCTTCAGGCATTCACTTTTGATTTTGAAAGCTACTATGAGGACTCTCTACATGAAACCACCTGTAACTCCTTGTTAGAAGAACCCTCATACACAATTCTCATTGAAGCCACCTCTTCCACACATACAGAACCCATCCAAACCCATTTTCAACCTCGACCCGCAACCGGACTCAATTTCTATTCTAATTCACCTCTCACTGAGTCGATTGCAGATGATTCAACTCCACACATATACCAGGTATCAAACATTGATCAGACTGAAAACCATGCTCCATCATTCTCTAATCACCCCTGTAGGGTTTCAGCATCATTCACTGATTACTTTATGGATCCCTACTCTAACCAGGCTGATTCAACTCAACCAAAACCCGAATTTACACTTCCGCATCCATCCGAACTCCATAGCATATGGTGGGTTCCACATCTCCTGATCTACATTTATCAACCCACCAGATTACTAGGGTTTGGGCTGCATCATCAGTCTGTTGATCTCAACAAGCACCTGGGTGGACCAACCAGGCTCTTAATCAAGGTGCTTGTTTTACAAAACTCTGCTGATTTGACCACTCCCTCTCCATACCATTTCCCGCTCTGCTGAAGGCGTTGAATTTAGCACTTAACAGGAGGCAACCCATCATTCCAAAAACCCAAGATCCATCTGATTATCCGTTTGTACTCCATGTCTATGGCACCCTGAGTTCAGTCTTAGAACAGTCGATCCCACCTCTGGTCCACATACCAGAGCTTGAAATCGTCTGCAAAAGTCATTCCCGACCCATTCGCCCAACCAATATATCATGTTCTAAGTCCCTAGACCCAATACTGTTTCACACCCTCCGTTTACAATGACATTGCAAAACCTAGACATGGGGGGTGGTAAAATGCATACATACAGAAATCAAGAAAAGTCAGAATGATTCTCACAAAAATTCACATATACCAAAAATACCAAAAAAATAGAAAATTGTGAAAAAGAACAAAAAAACTGAGGGGGAAGGAGAAGAAAATTTTGAAGTCATATAAACACGAGGGGAAGAGCAAAAAATCAAAAAGAAGCACAAAAGAAAAAGAAAAAAGAATAGTCATTAGTAAGAGATTAATGAATTAACCGAAGTTCTAGACCACATTAAGGAAAAGAGAAAAATAGGAAAAAAGTGCTAATGAGACACAAAAAGAGATTAGCAGGAACGCTGATCTTAGGCCTTTTGGGCTAGGCTCTTAGGCTTAAAAATTCAAGTATCCGCTAAGACCTTGATAATCCTCAAGAGGTTGGGGAAAATGCAAAGCTTAAGTATTAAGTCTAAAGCTTAGGGAGTATTCAACCTCGTTAACTGACCATCAGTTTGCGGGAATCGGTAACCTAAGCACCCTAATCCACACATAGTCTAGTTCAGTGCGCATAACTATCAAAATCATGCAAAAGCATTTAAATGTTCTGAAAATAGTTGCGACTGATCAACACAAGTTTATTCAGATGAGTTCCCAGTGCGGAAAGGCGGGAAATTCCCCTCAAAGATGCGTAACAACATATCATTGTTTCTTATCGTAAAGTGCATTTTGATAGGAAAATGTCATAGTATAGTGTGCAATACGGTCAAACAAAGATTTTTAATAAAAGATAACGAGACTTGAGTCTCGATCATTCGTCTCTAGGAGGCGTTTGTTTAGTTCTGGAATCGATCTTTATCGCTCTACTTTATTTAGAATCACACACCGATTTATGATTATTACGTATTGAAGTACAACATGCTTAGTTGCAAGTATATAAGGAATTAAAAGCAGGCAACATTAATCACACAAAAGATATTGCAATGAGCTCATGGTGTTCTCAACACATAGACATATATATATATAAAATGTATTTTTCATTCATTCATTCAGAGGATGTTTGCAACATGGACGTAGAGGAAAGCTTGTACAGGAATGCTTAAAAATGTAAAGCTAAATATCAGAAAACGATCGCATACAAGAATCTACAGGGGGATTTTGCATGCATCATTTGGGGAGAATAAGAACTACACTACTAAGCAGTAAATAAAGGCAGTAAATGTAAAGAGCTAGCTACTAATCTATCAGAAGTGAGGGCATTCGGAGGTGGACTCTGATGGCCTTGGAGTGGTGGAGAGGAGAAAGAGGGGCGGCCAATGGAGCTTAGGTCGACCCTTGGAGAGAGGTTGGAGGAGTGATCCAGCATCCTGGCATGGTGTCCTTCATGGTGGTGCTCAGCTTGTGGAGATGGAGTGGAGATGGTGGTGGCTAGCCTAGTTGGAGGTGGATGGAGCCAAGCAAGTATGGCCAAAAAGTGGATGGGTGCAAATGGCCACCCCTTAGGTCCTTTTATAGACCTAAGGGAAGCTCTCTAGAGAATTATGGAATTCTCTAGAGAGGCCTATGGTGGGAGCTCGTGGGAGAGTGAGAAAGAGAGGATGGATGGTGGTTTTTAGATCCACCAAATGTGGATCTAAAAATTGAATAGCTCTTGGTTGCTAATTTTAGCTACTAAGGCAACCACACATGGTAGAGAGTTCTAGAGAACTCTAGGATAGGTATTTTCGTGTGGATGGTGTGTGTGGGTGTGTGTGGGTGTGTGTGGGTCGAAACTTAGGTGGCTAGGTTGATTAGGTTAGGTTCTAGTGGGTTTAGGTCAAGGTATGTCTCAAATTAGGGTTATAAACCCTAATTCACTAAGGTAAGGTGCAATTAAACTTAATACAAGTTTAATTGGGTGTGTGGAAACTTAATTGAGAGTAAAAAAACTCAATTAATTTAGGTCTAGGTCAATTGGACTCTTATTGAGTCCAATTAGATAGTGTGTGCTGAGATTAGGGCTCAATTAGACTCAATGAGTCCAATTGAATAGGCTGATGGAATTGATTAAGATCCATGTCAATTAGGTTTAGTGATGACCTAATTAGGTCCTTAGGGTTGTCTAGAGGTGATGTACTGGGGTTATGGCACCTTAATTTAGGTTCCTATGGGGCTGGAGTTGGGTTTAGGGACCTAGAGATCCAAGATCAAGGCTTAAATCTCAAATCAGGAATTGGAGAGCAGTATCAAGTGTCTTATACTCAAACATTAGAAGTTCCAGACTTGTTGTCTGGACGTCCAATCAGAGTCAGGGGGAATTCTAGGTTCTGTATTGGGTATTCTGCAGAAATTGGATGTCTGACAAAGTGTCTGGACGTCTAATAACACTGCAGAAGTGGGTTTGAGGTGTGCAGGAGATGGCTAAGGGTTCTGGACATCCTATAACTTATCTGGACGTCCAGATAAGGGTTGGAACTAGGGTTTTAGGGATTCCTACGGTGTTGTGACCTAATCTAAGGGTGGCTAACGCTTGGGGGAAGTCTCTAGGCTATCCTAGGGCTAGGATGGACCTAAGCTCTTCACATTTTACTACTTTATTCCTACTTAATATAATAGCAAACCTTAACTCCCTTCCATCATTATTCCTACATATAATCTAAGTCTTCTGCTCTAGCTCTGCTGCAACACCGGCTATTCCTGACCCAGCTTCAGATCCAGCTTTTGATCTACCTTCTGGTTAGCTTATTACCTGTAATTGTCATTATGCACCTAATCAGTACATTATAGCATTATTTTATGCATAGCTAAAAGAAAGCAGTAAAGATGCAGATAATGCTTATGCATGCATGAATTACCCTAATTTATGCTAAGTCCTAGCCCAATTTAGGTCAATTAAGACCTATGATTGTTGCGCAATCATACCCCCATGCCTAAATCTTGCTAGTCTCTAGCTAATGCAAGACTAAATTATTTGCAACAAGGGTCCCTAAGGGATTGATTATTTTATCAAGTGTATGCCTAGAGATTTTTCTCCTTTTTGTTTTCATCCTATGCTCTAGAAATCTAGACAATCGTGAAAGTGCAGCTATGTAGTTTTTGCAACGGATTCGAATGAAAAACTAATTCACCTCTAAAACCTGCACTTGACCCCTAGTAAAAATTCTAGCGGGATAGGCAGACTTCTTCCCTCGAGGTATTCAAGATATTCTATGAATTTCACCCCGGCTTTAGGCTTAGGTAGAGAATCTCTGAGGGAAAAGATTATATATTTGGTGGCTCACTCTCACTTGGTGCTACATAGAGACTAGTACTGCAGAATCTAGATTCCCAAATTATTACATGACTCAACTCAGAGAAAGATGAGAAAAACTATGCTCTCTTTTGATTCCTTTGTATTCATTCTCTCTTACTCTTTTTCTTTTTCTTAGAGCTCACAACCTCACTAGATTCACATATATGATCTATATTTGGTGGTCTCACTTGGCATTAACACTTTAATTGAGTTTCCATAACCTTAACACTAAGTCGGAATTTCTCAGCCAGTATTCGGCCGATCAGAAACACAAGAAAGGTGGGTTAAGGCCATATTTGGTGGATCTCAAATTTATTTGGTGGTATTTGCCTCAATGCAACTGAACTAAATATTCACTCTTTTTCCTTTGCTTTTTCTTCCTTTTCTAATTTTTTTCAATTTTTCTTTCTTTTCATCATTATTTTTTTCATTTCATTTTTTTCTCTTTCTTTTTTTTTTGCATTTTCAACATAACACAACTAGCACACATCCATGAACTTTATTGAGGAGGCATTATTAGGGATTGGTGGTACTCAAGAGACATTGGGTGGCTTATTTGGTGGAAGTGCCTACTCACGGCACCGGGAGAGATAGATAGGATGGTGTATTTCTGACCTTGACATCAATACCCTCCTTCAGCCGAGAATTCTGTAAAGAATGGTCGTAACCATCCACCTTAGCCTTAGTTTTATGAAAACTCGCTTTCTGCGTATTTGCCTTATTTGGTGGCTCTCATAATTCGCACACAAATGTATACACAGGAACTGATAGCGAAAACTATGCCTTATCTCTGAGTATCATCACCTAATTATCTAGGATTCTAGATTCCTTGCACTAATCTTAGAGCACCAGTACACTCTACTCTCATCTCACACTATTTGGTGGATTTTTGGAGGAAAATCTGCTTGACTCCCAAAACACTGTCCAGGGCTTCAGGAAAAGAAGCATTGCTTCTTCTCAACAGACTAAAGATGTTTATCAGCCTTTATCATGAATCCATTGCAAATTCTACGTGTGTGTGAAAAGTTGAATTGGATTTTAGATTACAGGAATCAACTAGAGGATAAAGTCCCTAATGCATTCTCTTAATAAAATAATCTTATTCATGAATGCAGTATGTATATATGTTGTAAACAAGTGACCTCTTATATTTGTACTTAATGAAATTCCTGTATCGGGTTACATTCAGCTTAACCCTAAATTTAGAACAAGAGGTGAGCGAGTGAGTCGGAAGTGGCTGTTGTGGACGATTTCTAACTCCAATGCGAGCATTGGAGGTGGAGTTAGTTGTTTTTTTATTTAGGGTCCTAAAGTACATTTGACATGTAGCTCCGAGGTTTTCCTAAATGTTGGCATAAAAATTTTTAGTTTTGTTGTATCTACCCCCTATTCCTAAGTTCTTACATGTCCTCATGCATGAATATGAAAGAAAGTAAATACTATAGGGAGAGAATGGGTAGAAATCACCTGTAATTGCTCCTAAAATTATATTCAGCACCGACCAACCTGTTAGCATGCAATATACAAAAAGGAAATATGCTAAAAGAAAAATATGCTATATATAAAAATGGTTATGTATAAATGCTAGTGGAATGTGGAATATATGCTATCTATATGTGTTGAGTCTAATGCCTCTAGCTGGGCGAGAATTCAATCACATGTCCTTAATAAGAGGAACAATCTCGTCAGGTGGAGGAGGTTCCAGGGCCAAAAATGTCTCGACGCACTAGCCATTTACCCTAGATATATGCCCAGATTTTGGGTCCTTGATCTGGACTGCCCCATTTGGGTATGGATGAATCACAACATAAGGGCCAGTCCACTTGGACTTATGCTTCCCTGCGAACAGTTCAGTCGTGAATCAAACAACCAAACTCGCTAGTTGGGCGTGAATGCTTTCCTCAGGATGTGTCGGTCATGAAAGGCCTTGGTCTTGTCCTTGTATATCAATGCATTCTCATAGGCCTCCCACCGGATCTCTTCTAATTCATTGAGCTGGAGTTCCATTCTTGACCTCCTGCATTGAGGTCAAGGTTGTATTTTCGCACTACCCAAAAGGCGCGGTGTTCCAACTCTACAGGAACATGACAGGCCTTGCCATATACCATATGATATGGTGAAATTCTGAGTGGGGCCTTGTATGCGGTCTGATATGCCCATAGTGCATCAACTAATTTACCAGACCAGTCCTTCCTTTCTAGTCTAACCAACTTCTGGAGAATTAACTTGATCTGACGGTTAGATACTTCAGCCTACCCATTGGTCTGCGGGTGATACGAGGTGGCTATATGGTGATGTACCCCGTATTTCTTTAGTAATGACCTGAAATGTGCGTGAATGAAGTGGCTTCCCCCGTCGCTAATCAGAGCACGGGGTATTGCAAATCTCACAAAGATGTTCTGCCGTAAGAAAGAAATGATGGTCTTATGGTCAACCCGTCTCGCCGGGATGGCCTTGACCCACTTCGAGACATAGTCAACGGCTAGCAATATGTACTCAAAGCCATGCGAGTTCGGAAAAGGGCCCATAAAATCGATGCCCTAGATGTCGAACACTTCTACGACCATGATGAGTTGGAGTGGCATCATGTCTCTTCTGGTCATAGAACCGACCGACTGGCATCGTTTGCAATGTTGGGCGTATTCGTGTGTATCTCTGAAGAAGGTTGGCCAGAAAAATCTCGACTGCAAAATTTTTGCAGTGGTTTTCCATCCCAAGAAGTGACCACCACAAGCATCATTGTGGCAAAAAGATAACACACTGGGGATCTCAGAGTCTGGGATGCATCTTCGAATAATCTGGTCCACTCTAATGCGAAAGAGCAGTGGGTCATCCCAGAGGTAGTGTTTGGCTTCTGCAGTGAATTTGAATTTTTGGTCCTTGGATAGGTTCATGAGAATCTTGCCTATGACAAGGTAGTTCATGATATCCGTGTACCAGGGGAACTCAACAGAATGAACTGCCAAAAGAGATTCATCCGAAAATTGCTTGTGGATTGGTAGGGAGTAGGGAATGTGGTCTGGGTCCAATCTGGATAGGTGATCCACTACAACATTCTACTTTCTGACTTTGTCACGGATTTCAATTTTAAATTCTTGCAATAGAAGGATCCATCTAATGAGTCGTGGTTTGGCATCCTTCTTTGCCAACAAATGCCAGAGGGCGGAGTGGCAGTGAAAATGATGACCTTGGACCCTAACAAGTACAATCTGAATTTCTCCAACCCAAATACTACTGCTAGCAGTTCTTTTTGGTGACAGTGGAATTGCACTAAGCCTCATTCAGCATCTTGCTAGCATAGTTTGTGATGAAGAGATGTTTCTCCCAACGCTAGCCTAAAATAGCACTGACGGCAAAATCAGAAGCGTCGCACATCATTTCAAAATCAAGCGACCTGTCGGGTTGTTGGAGAATCGGGGAGTCAGAAACAACGCTTCGTAAGGTCTCGAAGGTGCTGAGACACAAGGTATCAAATTCAAATGGGACATTGGCAACCAGGAGATTCGTCAAACGCCGTGCAATTTTTGAGAAATCACGTATAAATCTCTGATAGAAGCCGACGTGACCCAAGAATGATCTGATCTACTTGATCGAGCTAGGTGGCGGTAAGTGGGAAATAATCTCAGATTTAGCTCAGTCGACCTTGAGTCCATTTTTGGAGATCCTGTGTCCTAGTACTATTTCATCCCTCACCATGAAATGGCTTTTCTCCCAGGATAGTACTAGGTTCACCTCAATACACCATTTCAGGATCTTGGTGAGGTTATCAAGACAAGGTGCGAAATCATCTCCGAAAATGGAGAAGTCATCCATGAATACCTCCACATATTCCCCAATCATGTCAAAGAAGATGGCCTTCATACAATGCTGAAATGTCGCTAGTGCGTTGCAGAGGCTATAGGGGATTCTCTTGAAAGAGAATGTTCCAAAGGGGCATGTGAATGTGGTCTTGTCTTGATCTTTCGGGCTAATCGCTACTTGATTATACCTAGAGTATCCATCGAAGAAGTAAAAGAAACTGTGTCCGGCTAACCGTTCTAAGATCTGATCAATGAAAGGCAAAGGAAAGTGATCCTTCTGAGTAGCCATGTTCAGTTTCCTGTAGTCGATGCAGACCTGCCAAGATGTCATAGTCTGGGTTAGGATGGATTCGCCTTTTTCATTCTTTATTACGGTGAGTCCTACTTTCTTGGGCACTATTTGGATCGGAGTCACCCACTGGCTGTCAGAGATTAGGTATACAATACCTACATCCAGCCATTTGATGATCTCCTTCTTAACAACCTCTAGCATATTTGGGTTAAGCCGTGTTTGAGGTTGTCTCGAAGGTTTCACCCCCTCATTCGTTTAAATGTGATGAGTGCAATACGAGGGGCGAATACCGTAGAGATCCACAATACTCCACCTGATAGCAGCACTATGGTCTTGCAGCGTAGAAATCAATTGGTGCTCCTATTCTTGGGTTAAGTGGGCATTGATAATGACTGGGTATGTCTCACTTTCGCCCAATAACACATACTTGAGTGAGTCATGTAAGGGCTTCAATTCAATCACGGGTGGGTCAGAGTCAGAAATGAGAGTGGGAGGAGCAGAATCGAGGGTGGGAATCTGCTAATCCATGTGCACGTGAATTCCCACTAAGTCGCTCCCTGTTAAATAATCAGTTGTGACTACGTTAACGGGAAACCCGTTGGCTGTAGTCACATCTTCCTGCAACAACAGGGGTGATTTAGTAATGTGTGGATCAAGATAGCTGGATTCAAGGGTGCTGTTGTCAGAAGCACACCCTAAATAGTCAAATCCACGGGGAGATATGTGTAGTGCTGTGGTCTCAGTCCCGTGTGGATCGAGGTCTAAGAACCCTGATAGTGTAGATGAATGAGACATTGGGTCGTCACAAAGGAGCTCAATGTTACCACAGTATGCCGCATCTTCGTCTTCACCATACTCTATTAGATCACAGTCGAAATTCTTTGCTGCCCTGAATATGTCAAGTTGAAGTCACTCATTGCCTCGGGCTTTCACCTGGATGCATAATCAATGTTCGCTCGAGCTATCGCCAGAAATGGGCGACCCAAAATAATTGGTGCATCTCGGAGATTAGCAGGAACTTCCATATCGAGAATGAAAAAATCTGCAGGAAAGCAGAACCCGCGGACTTTCATGATCACGTTCTCAACCACCCCCCTCGGTGTTTTGACTGATCTGTCAGCCAGCTGAATTGTGACCGAGGTGGGCTTCAACTCCCCAAATCGAAATCGATCAAATACGGCAATGGGAGTTAGGTTGATGGACAAACCCAGATCTAGAAGGGCTCAATCAAATGGTGAATACTGCAAGAAGCAAGATATGAGTTGGGTACAAGGGTCTTCCTTCTTCGGAGGTAAGTCAGCTAGAATCACGGTGCTAGCCTCTTTCGACAGTATAGCATGTCGTCCAATTCTTAGTTGTCACTTCGGGGTACAATAGTCCTTGAAGAACCTAGCAACAATGACAATGTGATCGATTGCCTCGAGGAGGGGAACCTGAATATTTACTGCCTTGAACATTTATTTTAGGTCCTCAAAATTCTGCGTGTCCTTTATCTGAGCTACATTCCGTGTCAGAGCCTCAGGAAAAGAGATGGGAATCTCAGGGTCGAGTGGCCTCTTACCCTTATCTACCGCAGGTGGCTCCTGAGATGAAGAAGGAGTCGAACCCGCTGCGGTAAAGGGTGGGAAAAATCTGGACCCGCCTGCCTATGTGGTGAGTCGAATGTCTTCCTTCCGCTCCTCAAAGAGACAGCATGTGCATCGGCTTGCTATCCATGAGGTGGTGGGGGAGCGAAAGGAGCAGAATATGTGGGGTTCTGCAAAGGCAGCTGGCCTTGCGCATAACCAGGTGGTGTAGGAGGTGCCTGTAATATGGCGTGTGCTTGTCCCTGTGGTGCCTGAAACCTAGGCGGGGCACCTTGGTTCTACACATATCGAGGATTCGGGATGGGCTGGGAGGGCAAGGCTCCCTGAGTCCTATGCTCCTGCAACAGTTGGTTTTGCGCATTCTATATAGTCTGTATCTGATCAGCCATCGCCTTCATAATCTACAAGCTATCTTATGTGGATTTTCTCATTTATTCTTGTAGCTCCTCTTTTAGTGCCTCCAAAGGGTCGGCCCGCTTTGGAGGGTGATTGGCAGCTTGGTGCAGTGACTGGTATAAAGAGCGGGGTTGCTGCTGATGCGGGAATGGCTACTGCCTAGGGTACGTGTTTTATGCATTCCCGTATTGCCTGGTCTGGTAGTGTGGATCTTGATGCGGTCTCTGTGAATTACTAGACCAAGAGAAGTTCGGATGCTGGTGCCAACCAGGGTTATATGTCTCTGAATACGGGTTATTACGCCCGTATCCTTGGATAGCACTGACGTCCTCGTAGGCCGAAGATGTCTGGGATGTGTATTCGTCAAAAGGATATGCATTATAATCTGCGAGTGGTGCGTAACCCTGGTCGGAAGGTGCCAGATCTGGATTGTGTAAGGGATCCTGATATGCGGGATCTCGTAAATACGGAGAAGATGCATCCCGAGTGAGTAGATTAACTCGAGCAGGAGGGGCTCGGGGTGCATAGGAGGGTCTTGAAGTAGTAGAGCTCAAGTCAGATTGACCCTGACTAATCTGGTCAATCTTCTTCTCAATTAGGTTTATTCTATCCAGCTGCTTGACGATGATATCCATGTCGGCTCGAATAGACTCGGTGTGAGCCTCGTGGACACCAACCCGCTACTGACCAGCCGCTGGAACTGGTTCATGGATGTGACATTCATCGAGTTCTCTGCTAACGATTCAAACAGCTCAAATTCACTGTTCTCATCTTTTTCTAGGAAATTCCCACCACTAGATGCATCGGCCAGATACCAATGTGTGTCATCCAGCCCATGGTAAAAGATCTAAGCTAGGTGCCATCTGGGTATACCATGGTGCAGGCATTTCCAAAGAAGGTTGTGAAATCTGTCCCAAGCTTCATGTAACTTCTCCCTAGCTCCCTGGGAGAAAGTCGTGATTGCGTGTCGCATTGCGTTTGTTCGACCGATTGGGAAGAACTTTTGCAGGAATTCACATTGTAATTCTGGCCAGGTTCCAATTGGCTTCCAAATGGTCTTGAACCAGTATGAAGCTTTGTCCCTCAGAGAGAATGGGAAAAGCTTCATTAGAAAAATCCCAAGATCCATATTCCTGGGTCGAATCGTTTCAGTGAGTCAACTAAGGTCCTCTAGGTGCTAGAATGGATCTTCGCTTGAGTTCCCATAGAAGTGAGTGTTGATCGACCCAATCACATTGGGCTTGAGCTCAAATGCATCTCCACCTGCAGGAATTATGACTAAAGGTGTGACGATTTGTGCGGCTGGGTCATAGAAATCCTACAGTTGTTCTCCTCACGGCGGGTGCTGCATACTGTCAAGCGCTATTAAGATGCGATCCATGCTCTGCTGATGCCGCTCCTCGAATGCGACTACTTGGGCTTCCAGACGAGCCATCGGGTCCAGATTCTCGATGTCCTGACCCAGTCTAGGTCTAGGTCCAGGATTAGCCATGGTGGCTCTGGGAGTAGAAGTGGGGGGAGAAGATGGTCCTAATGGGGTGACTCACCTCCTTAGGAGTGGCTCCCAAGGTCCAAACAAGTGAGGTCTAAGTGACCTCCTTCCTTGCATACATCACCCAACCCCTGGGTTGGTGTAGCCAAGCTAGACAAGGCTAAGGCCCTATCAATCAAGTGGTCCTTATGAATCGGATGACTAGATTTTTCGTTTTAGGATTTAATTCTTGCAGAAATTCATCGTACAACCGACTGAAAGCGATTCCCGCCTCTTAGCTAACCCAGCCAAGAGGTTGAAACCACCCAGTAGTACGATAACGAATTCAGGTTTTATTTCAAGTTTTACAATTTATTTTAGCTCATTTTCTTTAGTGGGGTTTTTCTCTTGGTGAGTGGCCCATAAGGTGACCAAGCTCACCAACTAAGTACTAGACTTCATTAAGTCTAGGTTAGCCCAAGTGTGGTCTCTAAATTGTAACCCTAAAGATTTACCCTAAGGTTCATGCAATTCTAGGGTTTTGTTCTGTTTCAGCAGGCCACAAAAGTAAAATTCATTCTCTGATAACAATTGGAATCTAATTAACTTTAAATTTGGTGAGAAGGTTTCCATTTCAATGAGAGTTTTAGAGAATTTTTTTTGAAATTTTTACTGTTTCAACCGAATTTTTAGGGATTTTTGAATGTCAGGGGGTCAGATCTAGAATTTTGACCCCTGGTTGGTTTTTCGCTTTGAAATAGTATCAAATGACCTTCAAAAGTTCAGGAAAAATATGAAAAATAAAGCCAAAGAGATCAGCTTTCAAACCCCACCATTTTTAGTCAAAACAAATTCGCAGATTGCTCGGAATTGCTTTACTAAATTTGAAAAATCTTGAATCTGGGTTAATCTGACCCTTATGCACTTCGTGAATTTTAAAAATTTTATACTTGAAATTTTTTCAAATAAATGGTGGTGTTTGGAAGATGGTTTGAAAATGAAGGATTGGTCCAAATTTCAGAATTTTTTGCATATTAATCTTTTGGCAATCGAATTTTCAAATTAGAATTGAAATATGACTAAAAATCAGAAGGTGGTGGAAAAGCTTTTAAAGAGGGTTTTGGGTTTGAAATCCAAGCTTTCCACCAAAATTTTTTTTTTTTGAAAACTTTTGCAATTTTTTTTTCAAAAAGAATTTTTCAAAGGATTCAAAGAAAATATCTCTTTTTTTTTACTTTTTTTTACAAACTAACCTAGGATTCAAAAAGAAACCTAATCTAGATTTTTTTCAAATTTTTTTTTATTTTTTTTCCTTTTCATGAAATTGAATAAATATTTTTTTTTTCAAAAGAACTTGCAGAAAGTAAATCTACTCCTACGGTTCAAAAAGGAAACCTAATCTAAAGGGGAAATGATGTGCACCTGATTTTTTCTTTGTTGCGCTCGTGTGCGTAGATCCCGTTTTTCTTCCGTGTTGTCCTACACATCAAAAACAAAGTAGAGAGAGATTTGTCAGTGATAATTTAAAAGATCAAAATAAAAGAAAATGACGTTGCCTCCCCAGCAACGGCGCCATTTGTTTAGAGTTCGTAGAGAGCGTGTTTGCTAGGAAAATGTCATAGTATAGTGCACAATATGGTCAAGCAAAGATTTTTAATAAAAGATAACGAGACTTGAGTCCCGGTCGTTCGTCTCTGGGAGGCATTTGTCTAGTTCTGAAATCGATCCTTATCACTCTACTTTATTTAGAATCACACACCGGTTTATGATTATTACATATTGAAGTACGACATGCTCAGTTGCAAGTATATTAGGAATTAAAAGCAGGCAACATTAATCACACAAAAGATATTGCAATGAGCTCATGGTGATTCTCAACACACAGACATATATATATAATATATTTTTCATTCATTCACTCAGAGGATGTTTGCAACATGGATGTAGAGGAAAGCTTGTACAGGAATGCTTAAAAATGTAAAGCTAGATATCAGAAAATGATCGCATAAAAGAATCTACGGGGGATTTTGCATGCATCATTCGGGGAGAATAAGAACTACACTACTAAGCAGTAAATAAAAGCAATAAATGTAAAGAGCTAGCTACTAATCTATCAGAAGTGAAGGCATTTGGAGGTGGGCTCCGATGGCCTTGGAGTGGTGGAGAGGAGAAAGAGGGGCGGCCAATGGAGCTTAGGATGGCCCTTGGAGAGAGGTTGAAGGAGTGATCTAGCATTTTGGCATGGTGTCCTTCATGGTGGTGCTCAACTCGTGGAGATGGAGTGGAGATGGTGGTGGCTAGCCTAGGTGGAGGTGGATGGAGCCAAGCAAGTATGGCCAAAAAGTGGATGGGTGCAAATGGCCACCCCTTAGGTCCTTTTATAGACCTAAGGGAAGCTCTCTAGAGAATTATCGAATTCTCTATAGAGGCCTATGGTGGGAGCTCGTGGGAGAGTGAGAAAGAGAGGATGGATGGTGGTTTTTAGATCCACCAAATGTGGATCTAAAAATTGAATAGCTCTTGGTTGCTAATTTTAGCTACCAAGGCAACCACACATGGTAGAGAGTTCTAGAGAACTCTAGGCTAGGTATTTTCGTGTGGATGGTGTGCGTAGGTTTGTGTGGGCGTGTGTGGGTCGAAACTTAGGTGGCTAGGTTGATTAGGTTAGGTTCTAGTGGGTGTAGGTCAAGGTATGTCTCAAATTAGGGTTATAAACCCTAATTCACTAAGGTAAAGTGAAATTAAACTTAATACAAGTTTAATTGGGTGTGTGAAAACTTAATTGAGAGTAAAACAACTCAATTAATTTAGGTCTAGGTCAATTGGACTCTCACTGAGTCAAATTAGACAATGTGTGCTGAGGTCAGGGCTCAATTGGACTCAATGAGTCCAATTGAATGGGCTGATGGAATTGACTAAGATCCAAGTCAATTAGGTTTTGTGAGGACCTAATTAGGTCCTTAGGGAGGTCTAGAGGTGATGTACTAGGGTTAGGGCACCTTAATTTAGGTTCTTATGGGGTTGGAATTGGGTTTAGGGACCTAGAGATCCAAGATCAAGGCTTGAATCTCAAAACAAGAACTAGAGAGCAGTATTAGATGTCTAATAATATTGTCAGACATCTTATACTCAAAAATTAGAAGTCCAAACTTGTTGTCTGGATGTCCAATCAGACTTAGGGGGAATTCTAGGTTCTATTTTGGGTATTCTACAGAAATTGGACGCCTGACAAAGTGTCTGGACGTCCAATAATACTGCAGAAGTGGGTTTAAGGTGTGCGAGAAATGGCTAAGGGTTCTGGACGTCCTATAACTTATTTGGATGCCCAGATAAGGGTTGGAACTAGGGTTTTAGGGCTTACTAGGGTGCTGTGACCTAATCTAAGGGTGGCTAAGGCTTGGGAGAAAGTCTCTAGGCTATCCTAGGGCTAGGATGGACCTAAGCTCTTCACATTTTACTACTTTATTCCTACTTAATAGAATAGCAAACCTTAACTCCCTTACATCATTATTCCTACATCTAATCTAAGCCTCTGCTGCAACACCTGTTATTCCTGATCCAGCTTCAGATCCAGCTTCCGATCTACCTTCAAGTCAGCTTTTACCTATAATTGTCATAATGCACCTAATCGGTACATTATAGTATTATTTTATGCATAGCTAAAAGAAAGCAGTAAAGATGCAGATAATGCTTATGTATGCATGAATTACCCTAATTTATGCTAAGTCCTAACCTAATTTAGGTCAATTAATACCTATGATTGCCCTGCAATCAATCGTCTCCTCGGTGCTTGTCTACTAGGATATTTACATATCCTACCGAGGGCACGTAAGCTCTCTGCTGGTTCAGATACCATGGGCGGCATTATCACGAATTGTCGATTGCCAGGGTTTGGATTTGGTTACAGAACACCAATGGACGGGATTATCTCGAAATCTCGAATGCCAGGGTTCTGTGTTTTGCCATGGGCGGTGCTATCATGAGGCATCGATTTCCAGGGACCTTTGAGGATTGATGATGGGGATGAGGAATCCGATATAGACTATGTTGAGAAGCCAATCCAAAGCTATAAATAAAATGAAAAGAGAGAGAGAAAACTCTCCAAAAAAATAAATCCTCTGTCTCTCTCTTACAAAAAATGCACTGCAAATGGAACCAAGGCTAAAATATGTCTCAAGCACGGGTGCTTTAACCGCGGAGTCCAACGAACCTTAGGATAGTTCCTGTGGGCCTTAAAAACCTTCGCGGAGGATCGAGGCTAGAGCTGGTCAGGTCCAAATCTTGGTTGGTACTTGAGTAACTCTAGTCCTATTGTCGGCATTCTAACCTAATCAAAAATAAAAAGAAAATCACTTATCATAAATTGTGAAAGGAACTCATGATCTAGAACAGAAGTTAAAACCTTGAAATTTTGCTAAGGGACTAGCAAAATCTAGGCATGGGGGTAAGATGGGAACACCATCATGAGCCCTAACTAGCTCATTTTAACCTAGAAAAGAGAACAAAAGTGCCTACATAACCTAGAGAAGGGCCTAATTCAAGGAATAACTATTCTGAGAAGAAAACATGAAACAAAGGATAAAACTACAATTTTACCACTGCAGTACATCAACAGGATTTCGCAAAGGCTAAACATATGTTAAATGGTCTTAACAAGATAAAAAGTGGGTTGGTTCAATCAGAAAGGGGTCAATGTCAGATTTGAGAATTAAATGACATCCTGTAACCCTAAAATAGACCTACTTAATTCAACAAGGTTCTGGTCAAGATAAAAATCAACTATACACTCTAAAAATCTCCCCTAGGGTTTAGAACCTTCAAATTGGCCTTTGGAACCTGTTTTGACTTAAATAGGGGTCCTAGCTAAATATTTCCCCTAAATTGGGTTTTTGTGTACAATGTCTAGTCAAACGTGGTTAAACCTAAAATCCAATTTCACCATTGGATTCCTTAGGTCTAAATTAGGTTTGTACCAAAATTTAGACCTAAGGGGAGGTCACTTGACCAACTTTACAAAACAGTCCACCTAATTACATTTAGACCCCTAACTTTTGAAAACCATTGTGAAGAACCCCTATCTTCCTTGCCACTCTTTGCAATTAGGTCCCTCCTCCATTACAGCAGAGCAGTCCTACTCCGGCGAGGATTTGAGGAGGATTTCTCTCAAATCCCTTAGACACTCCCTCTTAGATTTGAAAGGGAGATTCTCTGAGGAATCCTCGATCTGATGAGCGCAATCCCAAGCCCTAATTATCACCAAATCTCTCATGCGAACGCTTAAGAGATTAGGGTCTCTCACACATTCCTACTCCGATGAGGATTCTTGGGCTTGGAAGCTTGCCTTCCAAGTGCAAGATCCTCTGCCAGTGCCTATAAAAGAAGCCCTAAAATCGGCCGCTCAATTTCAACTTGGTTTGGCCGGAGAACAACCTCCAATTTCTTCTCTTCTCCTCTAGCCAAGTGTCCAGCAAGCTCCGGCGACATCTCCTCCCTCTTCTCGTCACTCTGCCACAATACCAGTGGTAGAGTCCTCCCCACCTTTGTCGTCCGTGTCGCGCGATACCTGTGCATGCACTGATACCCCTTCGTCATCGCCGTTCCCTCTCCACTGGAACCTTCGTCTCCGACTGCGACAGGTACGCGCCAGCTACTCTCCTGTCCCCCGTTTTCCCTTAATTTGGTTAGATCTCTTCCCCTCTCTCCTCTCTTCATTTCCCCCTTCTTTTTTTCTATTTTAAACCCCTCGACAACCGCAGACCACCACCATCTTCTCCACCTCTAGCAAACCACCGGTGAGGTGTCTCCATGACCTCCACACACCCATCCACCTCGCCAGACCCCTCAGAACCTCCACCACCATCCACTGATCACTTTCCCCATCTCCATCGACCACCATACCCTCCACAAACTCCCCCCGACCACACCAATCACAACGGCCACAGATCGACCTAGGCACTCACACCTAGGTCACCCCGCGCCACGCCACCCACCTAGACACCTTCGCCGTGCCACGGCGAAGCTACCTATGTGTTCTAATGAGGCCGCAAGGCCGTATTTCTTGAAACATAGGTTTGACCTCCGCCCCCATTAGAGCAGACGAGAAGGAGCTTGCAAGCTCACTCTAGGCAATTAGGCTCTAGGCAAATAGGTCCAAGTGATGTGGAGTTGTCTCGCACTCACATCCAGCCAGTGAGTGGCTTTGAGAGGTGTCATAGCTGCGGCAATTGAGCGAAGTATCCTCCTGCGGGTGCAAGCGAAGCGGGTGGGACTTTTAGTCCCACCTCGAAAAGTTTAGAGCATGGAGTGTGGTTTAAATTATTTTCGTGTTAGAGGCTATTCGCCTCCGATCACGGGGTGAGGTCCCCTCGCCCATATGCCTACATCGTCCACGCTCACTCCTCCGCAGACCAGGCTTGCCTAACCTGTTAATCGTGCACTCCTAGCGCACTGTAACGAGCGCGTACCCCAGACGTCTTTTAAGACGTCTGGGAGGTGGCCCAGACGTCTGTCAAGACGTCTGGGATCACATCCAGACGTCTGGCCAGACGTCCGGGATAGTTTACAGACGTCTGACGAACAGTTATGCTCGCACGGGATATTCGTCTGCGCGCCTGTGCGCGCAGACCTGCGATCCGCATCTTCTCTGCGGCTGCAGGCGACTGCGACCGTCTCTCCCTCCTCTCCGCGCGGCGTTAAAAGGGGGAGGGGGCGCGCCTCCCCTCCCGTCTCCACCATCTTCCTCCTTCTCTCCTGCCTATGAGCCAGAGCGAGCGGACGCGAGGGCGCAGCGGCAGCGGCGGCCGCAGTAGGCGCGGAGGAGCTGCGGCGTGCGAGGGCGGGGCTCTGCCGTGAGGGCGAGCTCGCCGGGAGCGGCTTGGCCGGCCGGTGGAGGGCGCAGGGGGCGCAGAGCGTCGCGGAGAGGGACCTGCTGCGGGCGGAGCAGCGGACGTGCGAGGTGCGACGCGGGCGGCGTCGCGAGTGGAGGCCGAGCAAGGTTCTGATTCTGGAAAAAATCTCCAGAATCAGACGTCTGGACTGATATCCAGACGGCAAGGTCGACGTCTGTGTGATCATACAGACGTCTGAAAGGTGAGTTCCACTTTCTCCTTCTTTTTGTCGACTGACCGTACTGAGGGAGGAGGGTTGGCTGTGCGCAGGTGTTCGGATTCGTCATCCTTTGCGAATCCGACGTCTGGAAGTTGTACCAGACGGCGGGAGTGACCTCCAGACGTCCGGAGAGACCATCGGACGTCTGGGATCTAGGAGAGACGTCCCCACAAACTTCTGGACGTCCGGGGAACCAAGCCGAACAGGTAATTCTCTGATCCACCGTTTAAGACGTCTGGAAGGAGTTCCAGACGTCTGATTTTGCACAGCATTGTCTTTCTCGACCCGTTTAGGGCCCGTTTGGGCTCCGTTTTCCGCGATTCGAGTTGCGTTCGTTTCAGAATTTATTCCTCTACCCGCCTACAGTAGCTATACACTATTTTGAGACACTCCTTGTGTTTGATCCTTGTGATAGGACCTCGTTCGGTTGCCGTCTTGAGAGTCGCGGAGGCGCGCGGGATTCCCGACCACGCCCCCATTACTCCCGTTGTACCTGGTAGAGTGGTTTTAAGTATTAATAAAATCTGTTAAAGTATGGAACCATAACTAGAACCTAGGGCATTGCATGAATCCTAGGAATGAGAAATATATGGAATGATAGCTCCTAGGTGTTGCATGAATCCTAGGGCCGGAAAACTAGATTGTATGATAGATCCTAGGATATGGCATGAATCCTAGGATGGAAAAACTAGTGGAATGTATATTACTGCAGTCTTGGAAAAATGGAAAGGAATATATAAAGCTGCCTGTAAATTTAATTAACAGCGGCCTGTTATGCATAGAGAATCATGTTGAGATCATGGAATGTGAGAACGTGAATCTGGAAAGTGAAACATATGATGTTCTGAGATAAAGAGCTGGAACCCTACGGGGAATTAGGAGTGGAACTCCTGGAAAGAAAAGGAATGGAACTGAGATGTAGTTTGTACTGTCTCTTGGGTACGCAGTACCAAGGGAAGTACCTGTACCTGTTTTAGTGCAGAGTGGGGCCAGCCGCCCCAGGGACCCGGGGTTAGGCTTGGCCGCTCTGTACCGACTTGTTGGCCCTCGTGTACGTAGTACCGAGGAGAGCTAGTAGTGTTAGGAGAGTACTAGCTACCCCACGGGCCCCGGGGTTCTGCTAGCCTCCTTCACCGACTTGTTAGGCCCACTAGGGCAAACCAGGGTAGTCAGGCGAGGGTGCGCGGACTGTGGAGGGGCAAGGCCCCGGTTTGGTTACTGTGGAGGGGTTGGACCCCTGTTACTGAGAGGGCTCTGCCCTGGTTCCGTGCTGTGCTTTGGGCGCACCCGTTAACGGAAACGACTGACCGCGTGCCAGTACGGGCTAGCTACCTGTGCGTTTATCGCGCGTGCCGTAGTCACCGTTACGTCTGTCAGTGACCTTGGGGTGGTTGACTGAGGGTAGGATCACCACGGGGGACTCTCCCGGCCAGGAGAGCACCACGTGCTACTTCTACTGTTGGAAAAGACTGCAATCAAGATCGTCCCACGAGGACATTCGAGATCAAGTAAAGGATCTGAGAAGTAAATGAAATAGTGAGAAAAATTGAAAGATGTAAATAAAGGAAGTAATAGAACATAACAGCTACTGTACACTCTACTGTTGCCTTTAGTTAGTTTGCCACTCTACTCAGCGTTTTGCTGACGTGTTACACTCGTTACCTTTTTCAGGACCAGGTGTTGAGCAGCCAGGGTCGGCGGCTGCAGAGGACGCTGGGCCGAGTAGGGTCCAGTAGAGTTGCCACAGCTTTGTACCTTCTTTTGTTTCTGTTCTAGTGAGTAGTTTTGTTTCCGCTGTACCTTCTTTACCTGCAGTTTTTGTTATATGATAAATGTTGCTTTACTGTTGTGGTGGTACCTACTGTAGTAGTTTCTTTCCTTACTGCTGTACTTTTTACTGTTAGTTATATTCATGCTGAATGTGGTTTATTTTACTGTCTTTTGGTTACTTCCTCGTTGGACGACTGGGTCTTGGGATTAGTCGAGTCGGTCCGGTTCTCGTGTCTCGTAGGGACTCGGGAACCGGGTCGTTACAAGATGGTATCAGAGCAAGGTCGTCCCGAGAAGTGAATCAACTGACTGGAAAATAACCAATTCACATGTTTATAGCTAGAGTAGCCACCACAACATATCTCTTGACATGAGCTCTTAGAAGTTTCGTTAGGTACCGTCTGTTTAGAAGCTTTTCATTTTGTTTCGCGTCTCCATTGTAGGAGATGCCGCGTCGTGGAGCTAGGAGGGTGGGCCGCAGGCGCGGCCGAGGTCAGGGCCCGGGGGACAGATATGTCGGGCTTGGAATACATACTACCCCTCCTCTTCTCCTGAGTATACCGTCTCGGGACCTCGTCCAACTGATTCGAGAGGTGGTTCGAGAAGAATTTCAGCTTCCACCCACGTCACCACCCCTCCCCCTTCCGAGCGTACGACAGGGGAGTTAGTGGTGGAACGAGATTTCCGCCGCCACACCAGGCGTGTTAGGAGAACTCAACGGAGACACGTGGCGTCCGCAGGAGAGCCGTCACGTTGTGCAGGGCCATCAGTGGCCTTTGGGGGCCCTCGACAGGGGCCAGTCGCCAGCACCGGACCCCCGCCTAGCCGACAGCAGGGACTCACTGAGGGCGGGAGTCGGGTTCCCCTCTGCTACCAGTGTGGCCAGCCGGGCCACATCAGGAGGGACTGCCCATCTAGGGCAGGAGGTCAGCAGATACTTCCCGCGCAGAGCACTGGAGGGCGCGCAGGAGGCCGCGGTTTCCAGGCGCGAGGAGGAGGACCGCAGTCGCGAGGAGGGTACCGGCCAGCACCTACCCGTCCGACGCAGAGTGTGGCTGCTTCGTCCGCACCTAGAGCTGAGGGGCGTATCAACGCCCTAACACACAGGGACGCCAGAGCTTCGGGATCCGTGGTAGCAGGTATGGTTTCAGTTTCTGGCAGACTCGTTTACACGCTTTTCGATTCCGGCGCTACGCACTCGTTTGTCGCAGACAGTTTCGCAGTTAGTTTGGACCAGGATTATACATTGTTAGAGAACCCGTTCGTAATCAGAGGTCCGAGTGGTCAGCTGTTTGTAGCTGAGGAGGTGTACACGGGTTGCGGGGTCAGCATCGGGGGACACAGCCTGCCAGCTGACCTGATTATGATACAGATGGAGGACTTTGGGGTGATCCTGGGGATGGATTGGCTGTCCGCTTACCACGCATTGGTAGACTGCTTTGAGAGGAAGATTGTCTTCTCCATTCCGGAGTTGCCTTCCTTCGAGTTTCACGGGCAGCCAGTGGATGGAGGTTTCAGGTGCATTTCGGCACTTCGGGCGGCGAGACTTTTGAGCCAGGGGTGTGAGGGCTTCTTAGCTTGTGTGGTGGCAGAGCACAGCCCCGTGGCAGACTTCCAGAGCAACCCGGTGGTCAGAGAGTACCCCGACGTGTTTCCAGACGAGTTACCAGGACTACCGCCCGAGCGTGAGATCGAGTTTGAGATCTCACTAGTACCAGGGACCAACCCCATCTCCACCGCGCCATACAGGATGGCACCGCTTGAGCTGCGAGAGCTCAAGTCTCAGTTGCAGGACCTTTTGGAGAAGGGTTTCGTGAGGCCCAGTGCGTCTCCCTGGGGAGCCCCGGTACTGTTTGTGAAGAAGAAGGATGGGACCCTACGCCTTTGTGTGGACTACAGACAGCTGAATAGGGTCACCATCAAGAACAGATATCCGCTGCCGAGGATTGACGATTTGTTTGACCAGTTGCGGGGTGCCACGGTGTTTTCCAAGATCGACTTGAGGTCTGGATACCACCAGTTGAGGATCAGGGAGACCGACGTCTCCAAGACAGCTTTCCGCACCCGGTACGGACACTACGAGTTTTTGGTCATGCCGTTTGGGCTGACCAATGCCCCCGCTGCTTTCATGGACCTGATGAACCGGGTGTTCAGACCGTACTTGGACCAGTTTGTGGTGGTTTTCATAGATGATGTACTCATCTATTCTAGAGATCGGACGCAGCACGGACAGCACTTGCGGATGGTTCTGGACACTCTGAGACGACGCAGGCTGTACGCCAAATACAGCAAGTGCGAGTTCTGGTTGAGGGAGGTGACCTTTTTGGGTCATGTGATCTCTGGAGACGGCCTGGCGGTGGATCCCGCCAAGGTCGAGGCAGTGCTCAGGTGGGAGAGACCGCGTTCAGTCACTGAGATTCGCAGTTTCCTGGGACTGGCAGGTTACTACAGACGGTTCATCAGAGGGTTTTCGCAGATTGCACGTCCTATGACACAGTTGACTCGGAAGGATGTGCTTTTCACTTGGACAGACGCCTGTGAGGCGTGTTTTCTGGAGCTGAAGGAGAGGTTGACCTCGGCTCCCGTGCTCACCATTCCTGACAGTAGTGGCGGGTTCGTTGTGTACACGGACGCTTCCTTGCAGGGGTTAGGAGGTGTGCTCATGCAGAGGGGTCACGTGGTCGCTTACGCTTCGCGGCAACTGAAGCCCCATGAGCATACCTACCCTACCCACGACCTAGAGTTGGCAGCTGTTGTCTTCGCGCTGAAGACATGGAGGCACTACTTGTACGGTGAGACCTTCGAGATTTTTACAGATCACAAGAGCCTCAGATATCTTTTTGACCAGAAGGAGCTCAACATGAGACAGAGACGTTGGTTGGAGCTCCTGAAGGACTACGACTGCAGCATCTCCTACCACCCGGGAAAGGCCAATGTGGTGGCTGACGCCTTGAGCCGTAAGGCGCCCGCACGCTTGGCCAGTCTACAGTTACAGAGTTGGAGCCTTTTGGAGGAGGTGGGCAGTTGGCGACCTCTAGAGTTACGAGGATACTGTGGGGCAGTGACGGTGACACGGCAGACCAGACCAGAGTTGATAGACCGCATCATCACGGGACAGATGGCCGATCCGTACTTGCAGTCTTTGCGCGACAGAGTACTGTCAGGGGACCCAGGGGACTTCTCTTTCACAGACCAGGTGTTACGCTTGAGGGGACGGCTGTGCGTCCCCAGAGACGAGGAGCTGTTGAGAGAGCTCCTGACTGAGGCACACGGTTCCAGATTCACCATACATCCCGGAAACACGAAAATGTACCATGACTTGAGACGCGAGTTCTGGTGGAGAGGGATGAAGCGGGATGTGGGTGAGTTCGTGCAGCAGTGCTTAGTGTGCCAGCAGGTGAAAGCCGAGCATCAGAGGCCTGCAGGGCCGCTTCAGCCGCTTCCAGTGCCAGAGTGGAAGTGGGAGAGCATCACCATGGACTTGGTGGTGGGTTTACCTGTTACCTAGCGAGGACACGACGCGGTCTGGGTAATAGTGGATAGGTTGACGAAGACGGCACGATTCTTGCCGATCCGAGTCACTTTGGGACTAGCACAGTTGGCAGAGAGGTATATCCGTGATGTGGTGCGACTACACGGAGTTCCGCGGGAGATCGTATCCGACCGGGATACCCGCTTTACGTCCCAGTTTTGGGCTGAGTTTCAGCAGGCTTTGGGGACGAGGTTGAGGTTTAGCACGGCTTACCACCCCCAGACGGACGGACAGTCGGAACGCACGATACAGACACTTGAGGATCTTTTGCGTGCCTGTGTACTAGACTGGAGGGGCTCTTGGGAGGAACACCTGCCCCTGGCAGAGTTTGCATACAACAACAGTTATCACTCGAGCATCGGCATGGCTCCCTACGAGGCTCTGTACGGACGAAAATGCACGGCACCCTTGAGTTGGGTTGAGGTGGGGACCAAGTGGGAGGTTGGCCCCAGGTTGATCCGGCAGAGTCAGGAAGTAGTTGAACAGATCCACAGACGACTCCGCACTGTCAGGAGCAGACAGAAGAGCTACGCAGATCGCAGACGCAGAGAGGTGCAGTTCGAGGTTGGGGACCACGTCTTTCTTCGTGTTTCGCCCATGAAGGGCTTACAGCGGTTTGGGGTGAGAGGGAAGCTCGCGCCGAGGTTCGTGGGGCCCTTCGAGGTCCTGGAGCGGGTTGGACCCGTTGCTTACAGACTTGCCCTTCCCCCGCAGCTTTCTGGTGTGCACGACGTGTTCCACGTGTCCAACCTCAGGAAGTACGTCGCCGATCCCAGCCACGTACTGAGTCACGAGAGCGTCGAGGTGAGCGACGACCTGACCTACCCCGAGCGGCCAGTGCAGATCCTAGACCGAGCCGTCCGCAGGTTGAGACGAAAGCAAGTACCCCTGGTAAAGGTTTTGTGGAGGAGCCAGCGGTACGAGGAGGCTACCTGGGAGCCTGAGGCGGCAATGCGGGAGCGGTACCCAGAGCTTTTCGCGGGTACGTCTTTTCGGACCGGCTTCGGTCCTCTTTGAGTTTGTTATGGTTATTTGGACATCCTTTTTCCGCACCCTAGTTGGCGCAAGTTTCGGGGACGAAACTTCCTTTGAGTTTGTTATATTGTAACGAGCGCGTACCCCAGACGTCTTTTAAGACGTCTGGGAGGTGGCCCAGACGTCTGTCAAGACGTCTGGGATCACATCCAGACGTCTGGCCAGACGTCCGGGATAGTTTACAGACGTCTGACGAACAGTTATGCTCGCACGGGATATTCGTCTGCGCGCCTGTGCGCGCAGACCTGCGATCCGCATCTTCTCTGCGGCTGCAGGCGACTGCGACCGTCTCTCCCTCCTCTCCGCGCGGCGTTAAAAGGGGGAGGGGGCGCGCCTCCCCTCCCGTCTCCACCATCTTCCTCCTTCTCTCCTGCCTATGAGCCAGAGCGAGCGGACGCGAGGGCGCAGCGGCAGCGGCGGCCGCAGTAGGCGCGGAGGAGCTGCGGCGTGCGAGGGCGGGGCTCTGCCGTGAGGGCGAGCTCGCCGGGAGCGGCTTGGCCGGCCGGCGGAGGGCGCAGGGGGCGCAGAGCGTCGCGGAGAGGGACCTGTTGCGGGCGGAGCAGCGGACGTGCGAGGTGCGACGCAGGCGGCGTCGCGAGCGGAGGCCGAGCAAGGTTCTGATTCTGGAAAAAATCTCCAGAATCAGACGTCTGGACTGATATCCAGACGGCAAGGTCGACGTCTGTGTGATCATACAGACGTCTGAAAGGTGAGTTCCGCTTTCTCCTTCTTTTTGTCGACTGACCGTACTGAGGGAGGAGGGTTGGCTGTGCGCAGGTGTTCGGATTCGTCATCCTTTGCGAATCCGACGTCTGGAAGTTGTACCAGACGGCGGGAGTGACCTCCAGACGTCCGGAGAGACCATCGGACGTCTGGGATCTAGGAGAGACGTCCCCACAAACTTCTGGACGTCCGGGGAACCAAGCCGAACAGGTAATTCTCTGATCCACCGTTTAAGACGTCTGGAAGGAGTTCCAGACGTCTGATTTTGCACAGCATTGTCTTTCTCGACCCGTTTAGGGCCCGTTTGGGCTCCGTTTTCCGCGATTCGAGTTGCGTTCGTTTCAGAATTTATTCCTCTACCCGCCTACAGTAGCTATACACTGTTTTGAGACACTCCTTGTGTTTGATCCTTGTGATAGGACCTCGTTCGGTTGCCGTCTTGAGAGTCGCGGAGGCACGCGGGATTCCCGACCACGCCCCCATTACTCCCGTTGTACCTGGTAGAGTGGTTTTAAGTATTAATAAAATCTGTTAAAGTATGGAACCATAACTAGAACCTAGGGCATTGCATGAATCCTAGGAATGAGAAATATATGGAATGATAGCTCCTAGGTGTTGCATGAATCCTAGGGCCGGAAAACTAGATTGTATGATAGATCCTAGGATATGGCATGAATCCTAGGATGGAAAAACTAGTGGAATGTATATTACTGCAGTCTTGGAAAAATGGAAAGGAATATATAAAGCTGCCTGTAAATTTAATTAACAGCGGCCTGTTATGCATAGAGAATCATGTTGAGATCATGGAATGTGAGAACGTGAATCTGGAAAGTGAAACATATGATGTTCTGAGATAAAGAGCTGGAACCCTACGGGGAATTAGGAGTGGAACTCCTGGAAAGAAAAGGAATGGAACTGAGATGTAGTTTGTACTGTCTCTTGGGTACGTAGTACCAAGGGAAGTACCTGTACCTGTTTTAGTGCAGAGTGGGGCCAGCCGCCCCAGGGACCCGGGGTTAGGCTTGGCCGCTCTGTACCGACTTGTTGGCCCTCGTGTACGTAGTACCGAGGAGAGCTAGTAGTGTTAGGAGAGTACTAGCTACCCCACGGGCCCCGGGGTTCTGCTAGCCTCCTTCACCGACTTGTTAGGCCCACTAGGGCAAACCAGGGTAGTCAGGCGAGGGTGCGCGGACTGTGGAGGGGCAAGGCCCCGGTTTGGTTACTGTGGAGGGGTTGGACCCCTGTTACTGAGAGGGCTCTGCCCTGGTTCCGTGCTGTGCTTTGGGCGCACCCGTTAACGGAAACGACTGACCGCGTGCCAGTACGGGCTAGCTACCTGTGCGTTTATCGCGCGTGCCGTAGTCACCGTTACGTCTGTCAGTGACCTTGGGGTGGTTGACTGAGGGTAGGATCACCACGGGGGACTCTCCCGGCCAGGAGAGCACCACGTGCTACTTCTACTGTTGGAAAAGACTGCAATCAAGATCGTCCCACGAGGACATTCGAGATCAAGTAAAGGATCTGAGAAGTAAATGAAATAGTGAGAAAAATTGAAAGATGTAAATAAAGGAAGTAATAGAACATAACAGCTACTGTACACTCTACTGTTGCCTTTAGTTAGTTTGCCACTCTACTCAGCGTTTTGCTGACGTGTTACACTCGTTACCTTTTTCAGGACCAGGTGTTGAGTAGCCAGGGTCGGCGGCTGCAGAGGACGCTGGGCCGAGTAGGGTCCAGTAGAGTTGCCACAGCTTTGTACCTTCTTTTGTTTCTGTTCTAGTGAGTAGTTTTGTTTCCGCTGTACCTTCTTTACCTGCAGTTTTTGTTATATGATAAATGTTGCTTTACTGTTGTGGTGGTACCTACTGTAGTAGTTTCTTTCCTTACTGCTGTACTTTTTACTGTTAGTTATATTCATGCTGAATGTGGTTTATTTTACTGTCTTTTGGTTACTTCCTCGTTGGACGACTGGGTCTTGGGATTAGTCGAGTCGGTCCGGTTCTCGTGTCTCGTAGGGACTCGGGAACCGGGTCGTTACACGCACCACCCACGCTGGTGCCCCTGGACCCGGGTGCGTGTAACCCAACCTGAATACTCGACTGTCTCTGGGAGAGTGAACCTAAGGGAGAAAAGAGAGAGCATACACGGGGGAGGGTAGGGGTAGGTTTTGCACTTGTGTGTAGGGAAAGGAAGAAGTAAGAGGAAGGTGCAGCTGAGGCCAGAGAAGGAAGGAAGGAGGAAGCAGCTGCAGAGAAGAAGGAAAAGCAAAGGGCTGAAGGAGGAAGCTAAGGAAGCTAAAGGAAAGGACGAAGATAGTAGAGGAAGGAAGGAAGAAGAAGAAGAAGAAGGAAGAAGATGCCAAGGAAAAGGAAGAAGGCACTGTTGCAATAGAAGTCAGAGAAAGAAGATCAGAAGCCAAGGAAGTTAAGGGCAGAGAAAAATACGAAGGAAGGAAAAGGCAAGAAGAAAAGCAAAGCCAGAGAAAGAAAGAAAGAAAGACAAGAAGGAGAAGAGAAAGAAGGAACAAAAGACAAAGAAGAAGGAAGCCATCGACCAAAGCCAAGGAAAAGAAGAAGAAGAAAGAAAGAAAGGCAGGGAAGAAGAGAAGCTACAGAGAAGGCCAAGAGAAGAAGAATCAATCTTTTTATCCAATTTCTCTTTTATTGCTACATTTTAGTATTCATAAACTCCTAGATTATATTTTGAATTAGATTTTGAGTAACTTTAAGTGTTCAAATTACATTTATTGAGATTAGTGAATAAATTCCATTTGCTCCTTGTGTTCAACCTCGGACTTAACATTCGAGTAATAAAATTCTTATTTGTTTACAAGGCGATGTCAACTATACTAGGATGCAGTATTTATTCTTTATAAATCGATCTCGCCCTCTGTATAAACATGGACCCATACCCCATGATCGAAAATATCTAAGGTTCTGGATAAAAATTATCCAAAACCTAAAATTAATATGCAAGCGGGGTTAGGCCTGCGATTTATGAGGATGCAACCCGAGACCAAAAAGTCAGGTTACAGCGAAATCAAGCTCTAAAGGATAATCAATTAATGTGTGCTTGGGTTGGTCATCCTCAGTACAAATGTTGTTGGGGTCCTGGTTTGATGGTTTCAACTTAATTGGAACCCTTAGACTCGGTCTTCTACTTCCTCCGGAGTTTGCTTCCCAAATCGAAATTTCCCAGCTGTTATCCTCCTTCAGAATGTCAAATTCCAGAACCTCCTGCATATTAATCACCCCGTCTAAAATTTCCAAGTCTAAAAGATGTGGCTGAATCAGAATTGACTTGGGTCTAGTTATCTCAAAAATAGAATCATCAATAAGCTCAATGGGGTGTAACTGACAATCAGGGCATTGTATTGAATCTTCCAGAAAATACGATTCTGGATCCGTCATGCGAGCCCCAATAAGATCAGTTTCCTCAGTTATTGGGCTACCAAATGATTTAACCGATTTCGCAGGCCCAATCGTCTCACAAAAATCATGTTCTGTAAAGTCATGTGAGTCTTCGCAAATTGAATCTTCACCATTAGAATCAAAAAAATCAAAATTTGTATTAATGTACGCCCCAATATCATTCGTCACTTTCTGATCCATGGAGACTTATGTTTCCTCGTACCCTGGCTTAAAGATTTCAGGTGAAGAAATTGGATCATCCTTAACTGGTTGCTCTGATTCAATCTTGTCAGCCTCGTAACACGTGTTCCCCCAACAAGTGCCTGAGTAGGTTCTGACATTGGCTCTCCTGAAGGAGGTTCATCCTAGGAATCATCCCACAATTGAACTAAAGCAACCACAAATCTCATTCTCAATTTTGCTTACTTCCCAAGTAGAAACTCACCCGGGTTCTTATCCTTAACATCCTGGAGCTAATCCAACAAATACTTGTTCAGATCATCAATCATTTCAATTAGGGGCTCCAATTCTTCAATGCAAGGTATTGGTTGAACTTCTAAAGATTATATGGTATTCCTCAAGTTAGCCAAAACCTTATCTTGAACCTGGTTACCCTAAACCAAATGACTTGTTTCAGGGTTGGGCAGGTTTGGGATCAGTGCAGAGGAGTTAACAAATTGAGATTCGTGATACCCTTCCTGATAATAGGTCATTTTGAATTGTTCAAAAGGTGGTGATGACCTAAAGGCAGTGTATTCAAGGAATGGGTAAGGATCAGTGTATCCTCCTTGACTGTAGATCGTAATAGGTTGTCCATGAAAGGGTGGCGATCTATAATAGATGTGGCTCTAAGAAGGATAGAAATCACAATCATAGTGTTCAGGGTTAGACCCTAAACACAGAGGTCTGGAATTGTATCCCCAATCGGAGTTGTCCCGACTAGCCGATGGTTGGTTACAATACAAGTCAGGATAATCGTCATGTTGAGGATAACTCACAACAGGAGGGAAAGAGCAGGAATGCGTATAAATGTCAAAGGATTCGTGATAAACAGGAGGAAGAAAGGTGCCCTACAATACAAGCAATCAAACCTGTCCTTAAGTGGGCTAGCCTAAAGACCTACAGACTCCCAGCACCCATCTTGAGACAAAGAAACGATTTGATCTACTTCTGTCCGTTCAATCCAACCAGTTAGAGGGAGGGACTGGGGAGAAGGTTTTTCCTTTGGCTTACGCCTCTGGTTCCTAGTTGATGTAAACACATTTACACTACTTAAAATGTCTATTTATGCATGTTCTTAAGCATAGGATTGCATTTCATGATATAAATATTGCATTACATGCATCATCTTGCATTTAGAGTAGTTTGAATAAAATGGAGGTTAATTGTCTCCTTTTATGTGCTTGGACAGGGCAAATATTTTATCGGGGCCTCGGATCAAAGATCCAACCGTATGGATATGATCAGGGCGACGATTGGAGTTCAACGACTCCAAGATCGCCCTAATCAGGCATCCGTAGCATCAGATAGAGACCGGGGAACCCTAGAAGATCAAGGGCCAGGATGGTGTAAATCCGCACTTCAGATGGAAAATTCGACCACACGGATGAATTCGGATCGACGATCGCAGCCGAACGACACAAAAATCGAGTCAATCCGACATCCGTGGCACCATCTACAACTTCCAGAAGATGGACGGCCAAGATAGCGCCACGTGGCGCCATCCCAGCCGCCCAATCGGCCGCAGGAGTCCTGTGAAGACCGCGCACCGTCTCCTCTCCGCCGTTGGATCTCGATCCAACGGCTGCGGTCGCTCGCGTTTAAAAACGTCCGCGCGACCATTTCGCCCGCGTAGCGCAGCGGCGACGCAGCTGCGGGCGAAGCGGAGGTCGCGGGTTCGAGCCGCGGTGAGGGGGTCGAAGGCGCGGGCGAGCGGGCGCGCACGAGCGTCAGATGAAGATCCAACGGCCGCGCGCGCCCGATAGCGCCGACGCGCAATTGGACGCTCTGGTGGGCGCGTGATCACACGCGGGCGGTGCGCTACGCAGCGGGCGTGGACGCGTTCTAAGCCGTCCGATCTCGCGATAGGACGGCTGAGACGACGCGGACGTGCGTATGCGTTACGCGCGCAGGGACGGCGACGGCGGGGCTTTAGCGAAGGTTTTATCCGTCACTAAAGACCCCTTATTTATTATTTTGAAGATGTAATGTCCATTTTGCCCCCACTCCTTGCAACTATAAAAGGAGACCCCCTCCATACGAAATTTTCATCCCTTCCTTCTCCTCTCTACCTCTCCAAAGCTCAAGAGAAGCTTGTCCCACACCCGGGATGCTTCTCGCGAGATAAAGTCCAAATTTTCGTCCCCCTTCGGAAGTGGATCCCGCGACGACGACGGCGTGCTGCTTCGTTCCCGTTCTTCTGCTTCGTCCTCCTTCGTCCCGCTTCGTTCTACTTCGTCTAGGCGTCGTCCCGTCCGGCTCGTCCTCCAAGCGACCGTCGAGGAGGATTTCTCTCTCCCTATTCTTTTTACTGCTTTCTAGTATAGATTTACTGCTTTCTAGAGTAGTCTATTCGTCCTCTGAGCGATCGTCGAGGAGGACATTTCTCCCTCCATTCTTTTAATGCTTTCTAGAGTAATTGTTTTATGTTTTCTAGTTGTAATGAAAGAACTCTTTTATGATAAATTCCTTGTCTATTCTACATCTCATTTTGATTTCCATGTATAGTATTCCTTCTCTCTCTCTTACTCCCTCTCTCTCTTTTATTTGTTGTAGATACTTAGATAGTTTAAATTGAATTTCTTTGTGACAAAATAAAAAGAAACGCGGAGTTTTTAAATCAAACGTTCGCCTCCCTGTGTTCGACCCGGAATTCTTATTTCGGTATAAATTTTATTTGTTGAACACGAATCCTTCGCTTTCGAACTACAACGACGGGTTTTCCAAAACCAAACACGTTAGCGTAGATTCTCGTTCAACATTTTGGTGCCGTTGCTGGGGAGGCAACGCTCTTTGATTTCTCTTCGCATTTTGTAACTTACAAATCATTTACCTCACTTTTCTCCTTTCTTATTGTAATTGCAGGTACTCTTTCGAGACAGGCAAAAGCGGTAGATCGGAGTAAAGTGCTGTGAAAGGTTTTGTAAGTTACCCCCCACCTCCCACCCATTAGATTTCATCTCATCACATAATAATTCAAACATCAATCAACCTAGGTGTTCTTATAAACTCTAAGGTTAGATTGTTTGTTGTTTGACATCCATACTCACTCCAACCCCCACATTAAAAAAAGAAAAAAATAAAAAAATCTCACAGAGGTACACAACCTCATCTGATTTTCTAACTCAACCGGTAAACCAATCTTAGGAGCCGGTACACACATCCAAACACATAATTGAGTAAGAAATCAGATTAGGTAATCATTTGTGTGCCTAATTAGGTGGTGCATCAGGCCAGTTGTTTGAGTTGTTTGGGCCGCACCACTTCAAATAAAATCAACTCATCTAGTAGCTGCCAATTAGGTTCAACTCTTAGGGATCTACCAGGCACTCCACATTCTTTTTAAACTTTAAAGGAAAATATCTTCACCTGTGCTTGCAAAACCTGGTGTGCCAATGAAACTTGATTGAAAACACCTAAAGTTGAATCCTAAAAGCTACTAAGCAAGATTTGAACCTTAAAATTCATCACATCAAAAATAATCTTGCTTGAAAACCACTGGTTGTGCACGCACACACAAAGCAATCAATCATTAAGGGCACAACCCATTTAAAGGGCCCATCACATTCCAAAGCACATTCAAACCTAGCCCTAAATAAAACAAAGTAGACGTTGGCCTTAAGGATTGGACTCGCTCTTCAGAACTCAGAACGAGATTATTTTCGATTAGTCTGTTTCTACTGTTCAATCTGATGTCTAGCTAGGGGAGCAGAGTCAAACGATCGCGGCTGGGGGGTACACTAGGAACCGGAGGCGCAAGCCGAAGGAAGAACCTTCTCCCCAGTCCCTCCTTTTAACTGGTTGGATTGAACAGACAGAAGTAGATCAAATCGTTCCTTTATCTCAAGACAGGTTTTGAGAGTCTGTAGGTCTGTAGCCTAACCCATTTAAGGACAGGTTTGATTGTTTGTATTGCAGGGCACCTTTCTTCCTCCCGTGTCTCATGAATCATTCCACATATTTCACGCATTCCCGCTCTTTCCCTCCTGTTGTAAATTATCCTCAACATGACGATTATCCCAACTCGTATTGTAATCGACCATCAGTTAGTTGGGATAATTCGGATTGGGGATACAATTCCGGACCCCCGTGTTTAGGGTCTAACCCTGAACACTTTGATTCTCAATTCTATCCTTCTCAGAGTTGCATCGATTATAGATCGTCCTCCTTTCATGAACAACCTAATGCGATCTACAATCAAGAAGGATACACTGATCCTTACCCATCCTCTGATTTCACTGCCTTTAGGTCATCTCCATCTTTTGAACAATCTGAAATGACCTATTATCAGGATGGGTATAACGAATCTCAATTCGTTAATTCCTCTACATTGATGTCAAACCCGCCCAACCCTGAACCAACTCATTTGGTTCAGGTTAATCAGGTTCAAGATAAGGTTCTGGCTAACTTGAGGAATATCATTCAATCTTTAGAAGTTCAGCCAATACCTTGCATTGAGAGATTGGAGCCCCTGATTGAAATGATTGATGATTTAAACAAGTCTTTGTTGGATTGGCTCCAGTATGTTAAGGATAAGAACCCGGGTGAGTTTCTACTTGGGAAATTAGCGAAATTGAGGATGAGATTCGTGGTTGCTTTGATTCAATCTTGGAATAATTCCCAGGATGAACTCTCTTCAGGAAAGCCAATGACAGAACCCGCTCAGGCACCTGTTGGGGGGGACACGTGTTACGAAGCTGACCAGATTGAATTAAAACAACCAATTAAGGATGATTTGATTTCTTCACCTGAAATCCCTGAGCCGGGTTACGAGGAAACGTATGTCTCCTTGGAACGCAAAGTGACAAATGATTTTGGGACATACATTGATACGGATCCTGATGGTGAAGATTCAAGTTGCGAAGTCTCACACGAGTTTTCAGATCACGATTTTTGTGAGACGATTGGGCCTGAGGAATCTGATAGATCATTTGATAGCCCAATAACTGAGGAAACTGATCTTATTAGGGCACACGATACGGATCCAGAATCGCATTTTCTGGAGGAATTAATTCAATGCCCTGATTATCAGTTACACCCTGTTGAGCTTATTGATGATTCTAATTCTGAGATAATTAGACCCAAGTCAATTTTGATTTTGCCACATCATCTAGACTTGGAGATTTCAGACGGGGTGATGAATATACAAGAGGTCATGGAATTTGATATGCCGAATGAGGAGGATAGGAGCTGGGAAATTCTGATTTGGGAAGTCAATTTTGGAGGAAATGGAAGATTGAGTCGAAGGGTTCCTTTTAAACTGAAACCATCAAATCAGAACCCTTACGACATTTGTTTCGAGGATGTCAAACTCAAGCACACATTTAACGATTATCCTTTTGAGCTTCAATTCTCTGTAACCCAACATTTTGGCCTTGGGTTGCATCCTCACAAATCGCAGGCCCGACCCCGCTTGCATTCTGATTTTAGGTTTTGGGTAATTTTTATCCAGAACCTAAGATATTCTCGATTATGGGGTGTGGGTCTGCACCACAATCTGGTCCACATCTGTGGACCTCTGCTGACAGGTCAGAGGATTCTTCTGTTTATTCTAATTCTGACCTGCACATGTGAATTCTTCATTTCTTTTCTTTGTATAGTGTGCCAAGCTGAAGGCACTAAACTCAGCACATATACAGTTCTTTTTCATTTTCATCTCGGAGCGGACCCGATATCCACGCAATTCAGGTGCTTTCTACGCTTTTCCACTCTGTTTTATGTCTTTTTAATACAATGAGGACATTGCATTAGATAGGCATGGGGGGATGGATATTTATCTTTGAATTCATTCGTCAGCTCCGTAGATTTGTTTTATTTTATATAAAAAAAAAAAATCAAAATTAGGAAAGAGAATTTGGGTTTAAGAAAATTTTCGATCTTAAGAAATACTATATTATGTTCTGAACACAAAGACCCTTCAGGTCTTTGGACTTAATCAGCCCGTATATCCACTAAAATGTGGATTTGTTTTTCGAGTTCTCGCCAACTTGAATTTTATTTTAATTGGAGTAAATAAGTTTGGGTGATAAGTACACGACTTATCAACCCACCCTCTGATGTGAGGGAATTTTGAGTCTTAAGCATCTACACACTTTCTTTGCACTGACTCGTTGTTTGGCGATTTTAACTGAAATTGGGTAGCTAATGAACCTTCTAGGGTGATATGGCTGGCAAGTTATCGTGGGTAACAGCCCATAGGTAGGTTGTCCAAAGCCCAGTCACTGACCTTTCTCTTTTTGCTACCTTTAGGTAAATCTTAGACCAGGGAAGCCACCTACTTAAAAAAAAAAAAAAAAAAGAAAAGAAGAAAAAAAAAAAATCAAAAAGGAGAAAAGAACAAAAAGAAATAAGCCACACTTCGCCGCACGAGTATGGCTGGCAAGTTGTCGGTGGTAACAGCTCATCGACCGGTTGTCCAGAACCCAGCTCAGAAAATGCACTAAAAATTCCCAAAACACTTAGGAAGAAGCGGAGAAGTAGAATAAACCGGGGAGATATACACTGGATTCACCCTTGTGTTGACCCCGTTAAAAAATAAAAGTAGGGAGAAAGCTACCGGTTGTAAAGATACACCTTTAGGCAGAATTCTTTTTGAGGTCACCTAGAGGCGTAGAAATCCGAAGTCCGTTTTAATTGCCGGTCAACGAGTCTATCACAATCACAATAAGATGCTTAAAACTTAGGGTTCTCATCAAATCTTGGGTGAGTTGAATGGCCGTAGAAAGCCACTCTTAAACCCTAAAATTTGAAAATCCAAAAAAAAAAAAAAAAAAAAAAAAGAGTAAAAACAGAAAAAGAAAATTTTCTTTGAATAAGGCGAGGCTTGAGGCGGTCTGCATTTTGGCTGATACCCGGGCACTGTTGTGTCTTTGAAAGTTCAGTTCTTAAGTAGACAATTTCTTAATGATTGAAAATAACTCAGGTCCAAATAATCTAACCTAATTCTTTTATAAATAGCATATAGATTTTGCTAGGGACTAGCAAAAGATAGGCATGGGGGTATGATGTAAACACATTTACACTACTTAAAATGTCTATTTATGCATGTTCTTAAGCATAGGATTGCATTTCATGATATAAATATTGCATTACATGCATCATCTTGCATTTAGAGTAGTTTGAATAAAATGGAGGTTAATTGTCTCCTTTTATGTGCTTGGACAGGGCAAATATTTTATCGGGGCCTCGGATCAAAGATCCAACCGTATGGATATGATCAGGGCGACGATTGGAGTTCAACGACTCCAAGATCGCCCTAATCAGGCATCCGTAGCATCAGATAGAGACCGGGGAACCCTAGAAGATCAAGGGCCAGGATGGTGTAAATCCGCACTTCAGATGGAAAATCCGACCACACGGATGAATTCGGATCGACGATCGCAGCCGAACGACACAAAAATCGAGTCAATCCGACATCCGTGGCACCATCTACAACTTCCAGAAGATGGACGGCCAAGATCGCGCCACGTGGCGCCATCCCAGCCGCCCAATCGGCCGCAGGAGTCCTGTGAAGACCGCGCACCGTCTCCTCTCCGCTGTTGGATCTCGATCCAACGGCTGCGGTCGCTCGCGTTTAAAAACGTCCGCGCGACCATTTCGCCCGCGTAGCGCAGCGGCGACGTAGCTGCGGGCGAAGCGGAGGTCGCGGGTTCGAGCCGCGGTGAGGGGGTCGAAGGCGCGGGCGAGCGGGCGCGCACGAGCGTCAGATGAAGATCCAACGGCCGCGCGCGCCCGATAGCGCCGACGCGCAATTGGACGCTCTGGTGGGCGCGCGATCACACGCGGGCGGTGCGCTACGCAGCGGGCGCGGACGCGTTCTAAGCCGTCCGATCTCGCGATCGGACGGCTGAGACGACGCGGACGTGCGTATGCGTTACGCGCGCAGGCCAGCCGAGCGGGCGCGCGTGGGCGCGGCGGCGATGGCGACGGCGGGGCTTTAGCGATGGTTTTATCCGTCACTAAAGACCCCTTATTTATTATTTTGAAGATGTAATGTCCATTTTGCCCCCACTCCTTGCAACTATAAAAGGAGACCCCCTCCATACGAAATTTTCATCCCTTCCTTCTCCTCTCTACCTCTCCAAAGCTCAAGAGAAGCTTGTCCCACACCCGGGATGCTTCTCGCGAGATAAAGTCCAAATTTTCGTCCCCCTTCGGAAGTGGATCCCGCGACGACGACGGCGTGCTGCTTCGTTCCCGTTCTTCTGCTTCGTCCTCCTTCGTCACGCTTCGTTCTCCTTCGTCCAGGCGTCGTCCCGTCCGGCTCGTCCTCCAAGCGACCGTCGAGGAGGATTTCTCTCTCCCTATTCTTTTTACTGCTTTCTAGTATAGATTTACTGCTTTCTAGAGTACTCTATTCGTCCTCCGAGCGATCGTCGAGGAGGACATTTCTCCCTCCATTCTTTTAATGCTTTCTAGAGTAATTGTTTTATGTTTTCTAGTTGTAATGAAAGAACTCTTTTATGATAAATTCCTTGTCTATTCTACATTTCATTTTGATTTCCATGTATAGTATTCCTTCTCTCTCTCTTACTCCCTCTCTCTCTTTTATTTGTTGCAGATACTTAGATAGTTTAAATTGAATTTCTTTGTGACAAAATAAAAAGAAACGCGGAATTTTTAAATCAAACGTTCGCCTCCCTGTGTTCGACCCGGAATTCTTATTTCGGTATAAATTTTATTTGTTGAACACGAATCCTTCGCTTTCGAACTACAACGACGGGTTTTCCAAAACCAAACACGTTAGCGTAGATTCTCGTTCAACACTAGTGTACCCCCCAGCTACGATTGTTTGATTATGCTCCCCTATCTAGACATCAGATTGAATAGTAGAAACAGACTAATAAAAAATAGTCTCTTTCCGGGCTCCAAAGAGTGAGTCGAATCCTAAGGCCAACATCTACTCTGTTTTATTTAGGGCTAGGTTTGAATGTGCTTTGGAATGTGATGGGCCCTTCATCTGGGTTGTGCCCTTAAAAATTGATTGATGTATGTGTGCGTGCACAACCAGTGATTTTCAAGCAAGATTATTTTCGATGCGGTGAATTTTAAGATTCAAATCTTGCTTAAGTAGCTTTTAGGGTTTAGAATTAGGTTGATTTCAATCAAGTTTGAGGCAAACCAGGTTTTCAAGCATGGGTGAAAATTCTTTCCTTTAAAATTAGAAATAAAGTGGAGTGTCTGGTATGAACCTAGATTGAAAACCCTAAGAGGAAGCTACTTAGTGAGTTGATTTTAGGTTGAGTGGTGTGGCCCAAACAACTCAAACAATTGGCCACAATTGCACCACTAGGTTAGGCACACGGAAATGAATAACCTAGAAAGATTTCTACTCTTTTATGTGTTTATTTGTGTGTACCAGTTCCACAGATCAGAATCCGGTTGAGTAGAAGAAAATCAAGTAGGTTAAGTGCCTTGAATGTGGGTGTATGTTGAAAATTACCCCACAAAATTATCTTTTTATTTTTTTATATAAGCGAGGATGAAATGTGAGTGTGAGTGGAAATCCAAACAACCAAACTAATCCTAGGATTTATGTAAACACCTAGGTTAATTGGAATTTGAATTTAATGTGATGAATGAAATCTATGGAGGGGGGAAAGAATGGGGAGCACTTACAGTCGTCTTCAACTGCACTTTACTCCGATCTACCACTTAATGATTCCCTGATGGAGGTCTTTGCAAAACAATAGACACAAGAGAAAGCAAGTTAGAAGACAGTAAAGTGCATGAAATGCGAAAAGAAGATCGGAAAATCATTGCCTCCCTGGCAACAGTGCCAAAATGTTGAAACGTCGGAGGACTACGCTATCGGATTTGGTTTTGAAAACCTGTCGTTGTAGTCTGAATAGCGAAGAACTCATGTTCAACAAATAAGATTTATACCGAAAAAGAAATCCTGAGTCGAACTCAGGGAGGCTACATCAATCAAAATTCGTAATTATATTCTTTTTGTGTTTTTTTTTAAAAAGCAGAGTAATTACAATGAAATGAAATAACTATAGACAATAAGAGAAAGAGAGAGAGAAAACATCCACTTGATATTGCAAAATGTTTGTACAACAAAGAAAGCGAGAAATTACACTAGAAAGCAAGAAAACTATTACAACTAGAAAGCAGGAAAATTCTACTCTAGAAAGATAGAAAAAGGAATGGGAGAGAGAAGTTATCCTCCTCGACGATCGCTTGGAGGACAAGCCGGACGAGACAATGCCTGGAAGATGAGGAACGAAGAGGGAAGAAGGAGGTCGAAGCAGGAGGAACGGGAACGAGGCAGCACTTCATCATCGTCGTGGGATTCACTTCCAGAATGGGGGCGAAATTTTGATTTTAACTCTTGAAGAGCATCCCAGGTGTGGGACAAGCTTCTCTTGAGCTTTGGAGAGGGAGAGAAGAGAAGGAAGGGATGAGAAATTCGTATGGAGGGGGTCTCCTTTTATAGATGCAAGGAGTGGGGGCATTTTGGTCATTACAATTCAAAAAACATTAATTCAGGACCTTTACTGACAGATAAATCTGTCACAAAGGCCTAAACGTGGCCTTCGCGTGTGCGCACCGCGTGCTTATAGCCATCCGATCTTAGAGTCCTTGAACTTCAATCGTCGCCCTGATCAGATCCATACTGTTGGATTTGTGATCCGAGGCTCTGATAAAAAGTCACCCTATCCTTGGCCATAGAATGGAGACCATTACTGTACAATTTATACAACTTAATCTAAATGCATGATTATACATGTTATGCATTATTTACAATGTATGATGCTAATGTGACACTAAGAACATGCATTAATGGACATTTTAGGTTAATCAGATGTATGCACATCACACCCCCATGCCTATCTTTTGCTAGTCCCTAACAAAAACTACATGTTATTTATAAAAGAATTAGGTTAGATTACTTGGGCATAAGTTATTTTCAACATTAAGAAATTCTTTTACTCAGGATCTGAACTTTCAAAGACACAACAACGCCCGGGTATTTGCCAAAATGCAGACCACCTCAAGCCCTCGCCTTATTCAAAGAAAAATCAAAGATCATCTTGACCTAGTTTGCATTCTAGTCCTGTCTAACTCTTTTCTCTCACACATATGCCCCTAACTTTTGAAATCCTTGTAAAGAGCCCCCTAACTTCTTCATCTTCTTCACATCTAGGTCCCTGCCACCCTTAGGAGTATGCTACAGCTCACCATCGAGATTTGAGCGAGAGTTTCTCACTCAATTCTCAATCAATCAGTCTAAAAATTGAACTAGAGAATCCTTTAGAAATTCTCTTCCAAATAGACCCAGCCATGATTCCTAACACTTTCCCAATCTCCTATGCAAATGCATGGGAGATGTGGGTATCTGATGGGAACACCATCATGAGCCATAAATAGTTCAATTTGGTCTGATAAAGTCAATAAAAGCTCCTACATATCAGTCAGAAGGTCTCTAGAGAAGGGTGAGTTGTTTTGAGAAGAAAAGGTGAAAATAGGGTTATTTCTACAATTTTACCATCTCATCACAAATACAAAATAACCACGGGGTATGCTAGGGGTTTATTAAGGGTCATTTAGTCATTAATGTCTAATAAGTGGGTTCATACAGACAGAAATGGGTTCTCACGCATTTCAAGAATTAATAGACATATCAAACCTTAAAAATAGACATGCTTAATTAATTGAGGTTCTGGTCAAGATAAAATTCACATAAACCCTCTAAAATTCATATAAAAATATTCTCTAGGGTTTGGCATCCTTGAATTGATCATCAGAACCCATTTTGACCCAAAATAGAGTCATAAACAGACTATTGCCCTAATTTGAGTTTTTGCATAAATTACCCAGCCAAAGTAGGTCAAAACCAAAATCCAACTTCACCATTATATTCCCTAGGTCCAAATTAGATTTGTATCAAAATTTTGACCCAATCAGAGATTGCCTTGACCTAGTTTGCAATTTAGTCCAAGTCATACTCTTATTAACCCAAATAACCCCTCAGCTTTTGCATTTATTACAAAAATCCCCCTATCTTTGTCGTCACTCTTTGTAAATAGGTCCTTCCACCATTTTCGTGAAGGAATCCTACTCCAGTGAGCTTTGTTTGGCAATAATTTGTTGATTATTTGACGAATCCCTCTCAAAATTAAAAGGGAGATTCGTCAAGTAATTGTCTTCCTTTTGAACCTATTCGTAGGCTCTAATTCTTTCCCAATCTCTCATGTGAATGGAAAGCTTACTAAGCTTGAAATCTTAGTCTCCAAGCTTTAAACTCCTTCCCATGGCCTATAAAAGGAGCAGGGGCAAGAACCTTAGCTCCTTAGCAAGTCTTGGCTTAAGAAACCCTCTTCTCGTCCCTCTCCTTCGATGACCACCTTCTATCCCCCTCTTTCGGCCGTCCAACCATCAAATTGGATGCCTATCTTCTTCCCCTCATGCTCACGCACCTCTCCAGTCAAAGGGAGGGCATTCTTCTACCTCAGTCACCATCGTCGCTTCGCAGTTGCCTCCATCTTCTCCGACTTTGGTCAGCCACAACCAGAGCCCTCCGCCTATCTCCTTTGGCCTTAAAATCCTCTACGTCTTCCTCTTTCCCTCTACTTCTCTCTCCCTCACTCACAACACATACGCAACCGCCAACCACTCATATCCATCACCGTCTTCTCTACCTCCGACAACCACTGTGATGAGGCTCTCCATCCACTACACAACACCATGATCCTCGCCACCTATCCCAAAAGCTTCATCTCATCCACGTGAGCAAACCCCTCAAGAAATTGAGAGGTTTGCTTGCCTTAGCTCCCCGCTGAACAACTCCACCATCATACTCACTTTCCACCTTCGCTACTCCCACACACGCACTCCCACAGCATGCCATCGCCGCCACCACATTCGCCGCACTCACGCGAAGCTCTTGAGCTACTTTAACATGGCCGAGAGGCCATTTTATCCTTTTCAGGTGCTTCATCAGAGCTCAATCACCACGACATCTTCTCTAGCTTTGTTTGTGGTGTTCTAGCCACGATTGCTCCAGGCAACATTTCCAAGTGACACGATTCTCCTCCAGGTGCATCCTCGAGCCTTCAATTGGCCAAGATGGCAACAGTAGCACACCAATTTGACGGATAACCACTTGCTGCCACGGTGTGAAAAAGGGGGACAAACATAGTCCCACGTCGTGGATAGACAACCTCACTCATGCCCTTAAATTGCTTTCACTCCTCTGCCTCATTGCCTCAGTAAGCATGGGGTGAGGTCCCCTTGCACATGCCCACGCACGCCCTCGCCCATGGCCACGCCACGAGGGTCTGGGCTCTAAACCGTTTACCTGTTTACCTGGATCTGATTAGCATATATCTAATGAAGAGAAAGAAACAGAAAGGATGAAGGAGAGAGAGAGAGGGGGGAGGGGCTTTTTCTCTACTACCCACCTCTCAACACTTAGCAATTTCTGAGGGAGGCCTTTACCTCTACTGATGTTGCTGCTGAGCTCTGTGTTGTGCCTTCCCTTGAGCTTGAGGAGAGAAAGGAAAGGAAGAAGAAAAGTACTTTCTTAGCACTGCAGCAAGGAAGAGTTTAAGCCATATGGTTGAAAGCTCCATCGTCTGATCTCTGACAGGGAGTGCACTATGCACTTATCCTACATGGATTAAACTTGATTGATACTGTTGAGATATTTGATATTATTATAATTAGGGTACTTGGTGATTCAAATCACCATTTTACCCTAATCCTTTCGCTCTATCAACATTTGTTCTTATATACTGATGGGAACACCATCATGAGCCCTAACTCATTTTGACCCAATGAAGAGAATAAATGCTCCTACATAACCAATTGAACGTTATAATTCATTGCATAACCTTTCTGAAAGCCCCCTAGGGGTAAAACTATAATTTTACCAATGCAGTATAACCATGGGTTTTCTCAAGGGCTAAACAAAAGTCAAACGGTCTTAATAAGATAACAAGTGGGCTGGAATTGACAGAAAAGGGTTTTTGTGTGTTCTGTGAATTAAATGACTTCTTGAAGTCCTAAAAATAGACCCACTTGATTAACCAAGGTTCTGGTCAAGATAAAATTCACTTAAACCCTCTAAAAATCATAGAAAAATATTCTTTAGGTTTTAGAACCTTCAATTTGGCCATTAGAACTCATCTTGACCTAGAATAGGGTTTCAGATAGATATTTGCCCTAAATTGAGTTTTGCATAAATTTCCTAGTTAAATGTGGTCAAACCCAAAATCCAACTTCACCATCGGATTCCTTAGGTCCAAATTAGGTTTGTACCAAAACTTAGACCCAAAATGAGTTTGCCTTGACCTAGTTTGCAAAAAGGTCCAGCCTAATTACATTTCTACCCCGAACTTTCAAAAACCCTTTCTAAAAGCCCTCCAGCTTTCTCGTCGTCTTCACAAGTAGGTTTCTCCGCCATTATCGTAGAGGAGACATACTTTAGTGACCTTTGACAGAGGAGATATCATTGATTTCTCAGAGAATCTCTTCGAAAATTGGAAGGGAGATTCTCTGAGAAATTCCCTCTAATCTGAACCCATCTTTGATCCCTGATTCTTTCCCAATCTCTCATGCGAATGCATGAGAGATATGGGTATCCTAACAGCTTCCTTCTCCGGCGAGCCTTCCAAGCTTGAGAAGCTTGCTTCCCAAGCCCTAACCGACCTTCAGAGCTCTATTTAAAGGAGCCCAGACCTCTCTAATCTCCCCACGCTCAATTTTGGCCGCGACTACCCCTAATTCCTCTCTTTCCCTCACGGCCGTAGGCTCCTCGACATCCAGCGACCCTTCGTGCTTCTCCTCATCGTCTAACTACCATACCTACGGTGTATCCACCTTCCCTAACTTCGTCCGTGCCTCGCCGTACCAGTAGCCGCTTCTCTCCCTTCGTCCTCACCGATCCCACCTCACCGGAGCCACCTTTCTCTCCGTCGTCAGCCACACCAGACTCGATGCTTTCGCCTGCCCCCTTCATCTCTTGACCTCCCAGATAAGCTCCCTCTCCCCTCTACTTTCTCCTCCACCCTTTATCCTCCAACATCGACCACTACCGACCTCCATCACCTCCATCCCTTCCATCTCTGACCATCAACTCCGGCGAGGCCATCACTCCACTCACTGCGCCACTCACTCAAACCAGCCCCCGAACACACCCACTCACTCGCTCACAGTATGCCCTAGGCATGCACTCATAGGCACCCCCAAGCCACGCCAACACCCCTAGCACATTTGCCATGCTCCGGTGAACCTTTTTGGATGATTTGACGTGGCTGTGAGGTCGTTCTTGTGTTCTTAGGTTCAGGCACCCATCCACCATTGTTGCAGAGCTTAAAGCAAGCTTGAAGCCATCCTAGGCCTTGCTATTCCAGGCTTACACTCCCAAGACGCGTTGAATACCCTCGTGCACACACTCAGGCCTTCGATTGGAGTCAAAGGCCTTCGCAGTAGCTGCAATTGAGAGCTCAACCTCTGCTGCAGGCACACGCAAAAGGAAGGTGGGACATTTAGTCCCACCTCAGAAGTGAAAGAGAGCCCGCACCTGCATAAAGGGAAAAAGTGACAGAGGTTGTTCACCTTAGATCCATGGGATGAGGTCCCACTCACCCGACCCGATCTCGTCCGTGAACACGCCCCATGGACTTCGCCTGACCCAACCCGACTGCACTCTTGGCCCACTACCGCACGTCGGTGGGCCTAGTCCTGGGAACACACACGACCTGGACCCGAATTCCTGTGTGCCTTTGAGAGAGTGAATCCTAAGAGAGAGAGTGAGGAGAGCTGCGCTTGAATAGGGGTAGGGTTTTACTACAAGGTTCTCTGACCAACACTTAGCCACAGTCTGAAGAGGAAGAGGAGGCCAAGAGAAGAAGAAGAGGAGGACTACAGGACTTAAGGCAGAAGAAAGAAGAAGAGAAGGCCCGAACAGCTAAGGGTCAAGGCAGAAGAAAGGCAAAGGTAGAAGACAGAGAAAGCTAAAGAGGAAGAAAAGGACCACAGAAGGAAGAAGAAGTGAAGGCCTGAAGAGAAGCAAAAGAAGCTAAGGAAAAAGAAGAAAAGAAGAAGAGAAAGAGAAGGACTTCAAGAAGGAACCTAAAGCAGAAACAAAATGACAGAGAAAGAGAAGAAGAAATCAGACACTTTAAGTCGACTGATAAGGAATCAGACAACATATTCTAGTTTCCATTTCCTCTTTATACATTGAATTATTTGGTGATATTGTAGGAGTATTTGGTGATCCACATCACCATTTTATTCCCATATTTTTTGCACTCTGACATTGCTACTATTGCAATTTCTTTCAGTTTAAATTATGATTTTGATTTCTAAATACCAATTTGCTCCCTGTGTTCGACCTCGAAAATCTTTTCGACTAATAAAATTGTATCTGTTTTGAACGCTATTTCGGCTGTACTACAACGCAATACTTTTAAAACCCGATTCAGCGACTCAAACATATACATATCATTTGAGTTTGGAAATTTCAATATATATTGATATCTTGTGATAGAATTGCAATTTTGAGATTTATTACAACACTTGCTCCCTGCGTTCGACTTCGGATTTCTTTCGATCTATAAATTGTATTTATTGACAAGCAATTTTGGTTTGTACTACAATGTATCAACCTTAAACACCGATTTCACGCGTTAAATAGTATCCTACATATGCGTAAGCCCCAATCTTTCAAGCTTGGTTTCCAAGCTTGGAAGGACCTCTTATTGCCTATAAAAGACCCCTTGATGCAAACCTTACTTTGCTGTTTTTGGCTGGAAAACCTCCTTCTTCCCCCCTGTCCAACCGAATGCTCCACGAGCTCCGGTGACCTCCTCCGACCACCTTCCTTGTCCATTCTCATAGACTATAGCAAGTGAATTCTTCATCCTCAACTTCTTCCGTGCATCGCAATACCAGTGGCCGCTGCCTATCTCCCCTCGTCGTCGCCGCTTCTCCCACCGGAGGTTTCGTCTTCCCCACGTCTGGCATACCACCAGTGTGGGCATCCCTCCCTTTCATCCATTAGTTTAGGGTTAGATTAGTTCCTTTAAAGTCTTAGGTTAGTTTTCCCTACCCAAAATTCAAAAAGAACCCCTCGACACATACACAAGCCACCTTCTTCCTCTGCACTGGCCACCTCTCCAGCGAGGCATTTTCGTCACCTCACACTTCCAACCCCCTCGCCACCTACTCCACAACCCCTGCCACATCCACCCGCACAAAACCCCCATACTTATTTCACCATCCACGCACTCACGACCACCACCGAACAACCCACCTTCTCGCCTTCGTCCCCGACTCCGTCCGACCACCATATACCCTCACACGTCACGCCACCACCACCCACACACTCGTCGTGGTCCGGTGATGCTCCTGAACACTTTTGATTAGGTCGAGAGGCCGTGTTCTTGTTTTTTAGGTTTTGCCCTTCGCTGCCATTAACAAGGAAGCTCTAAGAAAGCTTCGAGATGTGTTCGAGGGCATGCTTGCTCCAGGTGACATCTTTAGGTAGCACGGAGTACTCCCAGGCACATGCTTAGGTGGGTAATCGAGGATCAAGCCATCTACAGCTGCCTCAATTGGAGGCATCTTCATCTGCAACCACGCGAAGATAAGGGAATTGGACTAGTCCCACATCGTGAATGGATGAGCCCACAAGCACGCATATATTGATTTTCTGAACAATCCTTATCACCTTGAACACTCGAGGCGAGGTCCCCCACACCCGCACATATACCTAACCCGACTAGCTCTTCACTCCTCGAGTGCGACACTCACCCACACAGCCTTGGACCTAGTTATGCATGCTCGAATGCCCGATAAGCCTGGTTTGAGAGAAGAGGAAAGGAGAGGAGGAAAGAGAGAGAGAAAGCGGGGGAGTGAGGGTTTTGCTCCTTGGTGTAGCTGTACGACACTTAGTCGCTAGAAAGGAAAAAAGAGAAGAGCCAAGGAAGAAGAAAAGAGAAGGCTTGCACATGAAAGGAAAGGAAAGGAAAGAAGAAGGGGTCGTGCCAGAGAAGAGAAAGGAAAGAAAGAAGAGAGAAGAAGAAGCTAAAGAGAAGAAGGAAGAAGAAGATCAGAAGAAGAGTACTGTAGCACATGACATTTAAGTTGTCTGACTTGATAAATCAGACATCTGATCACTGTTCATTTATTTAACATGATTGAGTAGTTGATATATATGTGCTGAGACTAATAATTGGTGATCTAAATCACTATTATTTTGTCTTAGATATCTTTTTATCCTTTTTAACTCTTAAAGTACATTGAGCATCATTGAATATCTAATGTGATAGATTAATATTCATTGAATATCATTATTGTGATTATTTCTGTGCTCATTTATATAAAGATTAGTGCGTGAATTCCTATTTGCTCCCTATGTTCGACCTCGGACTTCTTTTAGATATTCAAGTTATAAATTTTATTTGTTAACAAGCGATTTTGGTTGTGCTACAACAAAGTGATTTTAAACTCCAAATTCGCCTATCAACACCATGATACCTAGGCTTTTCTTAGAGAACTTAAAAAACCAAAGTAGGCATCAGACAGCCTGATCAGATGTCCAATCTAGAAATTAGACATCTGATCTTGACTTTTAGGATGTTTGGCTGTTTTATTTGACGTCCAAAGTCACTTAGGCTGAGAACCACTTACTGTCTACCAGATTTAGACGTCCATCCCTTAGTTCAGACATCTTAGCAGACATCTGATGACCTTACCAGACGTCCAATTTGTGGAACGTTGGCTTAGAAATTTGATCGTTCAAGAATGACCCTTTATCATCTATTAGACATCCATAGAGGATCTCAGACGTTTGATATATAAACATTGGCCTCGATTGAGCAAAAATCTCTTTGCACTGATCTAATAGCCATTTGTGCCTTGGGAAATCCATTTCTGCTGTTAATTAGGTTTCCAGACGTCCATACCTAATGCCAAACGTCCAACCTATCATCTGACCATTTTCACAAGAACCCTATTTAGGTCTGACTCAAGTCAGGAAGGTAACCCACCTAGAATTAGATGTCTGATATTAGTCCTAGATGTCCTGCATATGACTTCTAGATGTTTGATATTAGTCCTAGAAGTTTGATAACCCTATCAGAATCATTAATGGCCCTAATTCCGGCCTGCTTTACCTTGGTTGTTGGTGCTAGAGCACCGCGATCGTTTATTTTGATGATAACAAAACATGCATCTTTTAACATTTGCTTTTGAGTCCTAGTTTTCAGGTCAAATTGCAAATGGAGACAGGTGTTTAGATGGAGTTCTAGTTCGCATCCATGGTGGATTGGAGGAGCTGGACAGAGGCAGAGGAGCTTTGCAAGGAGCGATAGCTTGAAGAAGGAAGGAGATGAAGAATAGGATAGATTTCCTTTCTTTTGTACTATGTATTTTTGTTTCTTAGATTCATATTAAAGAGCCTCAAAGAACCCTCACAGTAGTCCTAGGAACACTTGCACAATCCTAGGATACTTAGGTTTTCTATAAAGAACTCAGAAAACCAAAATAGAGTTCAGATAACCTTTTCAGATGTCTAATCTAGATTTCAGACGTTTGATAAAAACTTTTAAGACGTCTGATTGTTGACTCAGACGTTCGATTTTTTAGGATGGACTTAGTTAGTTCTGTCTGATGAAATCAGATGTCCAGACCTTAGTCCAGACATCTTAGGAGACGTCTGATGCCTTTGCTAGACGTCTAATTAGTGGACCGTTAGCTTCCTTTGCAAACATTAAGGAAATGACCATTAGCCTCGTATCAGACGTCCGTAGAGGACCCCAGACGTCTAATACATGACCATTTTGCCTTGGCTGACCCAAAATCTCTTCTCAGAGATTTTCTAGCCATTGTACCCATTGGGAATCCATTTCCATAGAAAAATAGGTTTCCAGATGTCCAGACCTTGTGCTAGACGTCCTGTATGTCGTCTGATAGACTTTCACTAGAACCCTGTTTCGATCTGATTCAAGTCAGGAAGGAAACCTACCTAAAATCAGACATCTAACTTAGCTCCCAGACGTCTTAAATGGGTTTTCCAGAAGTCTGATGCTAGGACCAGACGTCTGATGACCCTGTCAGAATCATGATTAATTCTGACTACGGCCTGATTTTCTTTGGATTTGTACCCATTGGCTATGGAAGCCTTCCAAGGCCTTCCAAAGCCTTCCTAAGGCCTCTATAAATAGAGGAGGACCCCTTGGCTTGAGGATACACCCAAGACACACTAAGCAAACCTCTTTCCACATCATTTGTGTCCAAGAGAAGTAGTTGAAGCTCTAGCTCTCCAAGCATCTATTTTACATCTAGAGAGATTCATCCCTTTGCGCACCCGCTCTCCCTCTACGACTACAAGAGCAACAACGCGCCGCCACGTGGTTCATGCACCCGCTCCGTCACTTCGACGCACTTCCACCAAAGGGAAGTTTCCTAACTCCTATAGAAGCTAGGATTAAATATTTGAGGCTCTATAGGATTGTTGTATTTTATATTGTCTTTGGTTGGGTATTCGCTTTGCGAATTCCCGTCTCCTTCGCGAGACAAATTCCTTCTTGTGAAGAGAAGGGGTGTTGAGGTACACTACCCTCGATCTAAGTAGTGTGGTTGTAATTGAGGTTCAGTCACCCTCGTTTAAGTGACTGGGTTTAGTGGATTTGATCGACTAGGTCTATCAGGAAATCCTAACTCGAGAGGGTTAGGCGGTGGTTTTCACCCGGTTTGGGTTTCCACTTAAAAATAATTGTGCCCTTTGTGTGATTGGTTATTTTGTGAGATTGTCTATTTTAATTCCGCAATTTCTTTTTATTACATCACGCATATCTCACCCCCTCCAACCAGGAAAATTACAGTTGGCATCAGAGCAGGTTCCTCATTTTTGGCGTTACTCACCGGCGAGGATCTGATGGAGGGAAGCAGCTCCGCAAGCAGGATTTCCAAGGGGTAGTCTACGACCCGTCTGCCATTCTTCGATGGGAGCAACTACCCCTACTAGAAGCTGCAGATGAAGACTTGACTTCAAGCCAATGACTTCACAATATGGGACCGATGCGAGACCCCCTTCAACATCCCGAAGAGACCCGCCACAGGATACTCACAGCAGTAAATCCGGGAGCTCTCTCTAAATGCTAAAACAATGAACGCATTGTATTGCGCTTTGAGCCTGGAGGAGTTAAACAGAATCTCGCAATGCGCCACTGCATGCGAGATCTGGCATGCACTCGAGGTAACTCACGAAGGTACCTCTAAGGTAAATACTTCTAAAATCAATTTACTTTCTCAAGAATTTGAGTCTTTTTCAATGAAGTCTAACAAATCTTTAAGTGAGATGAACACTAGGTTCACTCTCATTGTAAATAGTTTAAAAGCTTTAGGTAAGACCTTCATCAAGGAGGAGCTTCAAGGAAAGCTACTCCATTCCCTTGGACCGGAATGGGAGCAGAAGGTCACCGCGATCGAGGAGGCAAATGAATTGGAGGAGCTCAATATGGAGGATCTCCTAGGCAATCTAATGGCCTACGAGACAAAGCTAAAGTAGAAGAAGGATACACCAGAGCGAAAACCAAAGAAGACCCTGGCATTCAGAGCTGCATCAGATAGCGAGGTAAGTTCCGATAACGAAGATTTTAAGTTTTTACTTAAAAAGTTTTCCAAGTTTTGTAGGGAATCAAAGAAAGAAAAGATGGAGAAGAAGGAAACCCCGAGACGTTGCTACCACTGCAATGAGAAAGGGCATCTACAACCAGAGTGCTCTCTTCTCAAGAAGGAGAAGGAAAAAGAGAAGAAGTCTAAGAAGAAGGCATTCCAAGCAACTTGGGATGACACGAGCTCAGAGGAAGAAGAAGAGCAGAATCCTGAGGAAGAAATCGCCTGCATGGGTTTCATAGCGACAGCGGGCGACAGCGAAAGTGACTCCGACGATGAGGTAAATCCAGATTTACAAGACACATTTAATGAGCTGTTTGAAGTTAGTAAAACACTTAAGATAGAAAATAAAAGCATTAAGAAGAATCTCAGCTTTCTTAAATCTGAAAATAAAAGGCTAGAAAATAAACTTAAGGATCTAGAAGCTAGCCTTAAGGTCAACAGTTTGTTATAGAAAATAAAGATTTAATCAATGAAAATACTAAATTGATTGAGGAAAATATTAGTCTAAAATTAGAAACTTCTGATTTAAAGACTAAGATGCATGCTATTGAAGATAAACTTGCATGTCTTAGGGAGAAATCAAATAATTTGATCAATAAAGTAGAAAATTTATCTAGCCTTAAGGTTGAGAAAAGATCTTTGTCAAAGAGGCCCACTAACAAATATGGATCCAAGCTCACTTGGATATCAAAGAAAGACTTAGAATCTTGTTTTGTAGGTTTAAAGGGAGACTACAATACAAAAGATTGGACCTACAAAATGAAGAATGGTGAACTCAAATTGGGAGCACCAAGGAGTAGACCAGGGAGGAGGAAAACGAGAAGACCGACGAGACGGTGAACAAATGATGAACCCACCACACGTCGATCGCCAGACTGGAGATCGGCGCCAATGCTCGAGCCTCCAAACTACGAATGGGAGCCCCATCCGATATGGCATCCACCACTTCCATTTTGGCCATTCTATTGGCCATGGTAGGTGAGGTAACCCTTAACCCTATCTTTTTATCATTAACATATAGATGGGGGGAGTTAATATTATGAGCTATTTGTCAATCATTAAGGGGGAGATCATGTTTAGTTAGCTATATTTCCTTTAGAAAGGGGGACAAAAATAATAGCTATCTTGTTGTTACAAAAAGGGGGAGGACATTACTCTTGTTAAAAGAAATTCAACCCAATTATAGAAGAGCATGCTTTAAGAGGGAGTTATAGGAAATTTAAAATCGATTAAACCTTTTTGATAAAGTCAAAAAGGGGGAGGATTTTATGCTTTATTATTTATGGTTTTGTCATCATTAAAAAGGAGGAGATTGTTGGTGCTAGAGCACCACGATCATTTATTTTGATAATAACAAAACATGTGTCTTTTAACATTTACTTTTGAGTCCTAATTTTCAGGTCAAATTGCAAATGGAGACAGGTGTTTAAACGGAGTTCTAGCTCACATCCATGGTGGATTGGAGGAGCTAGACAGAGGCGGAGGAGCTTCGCAAGGAGCGATAGCTTGAAGAAGGAAGGAGATGAAGAATAGGATAGATTTCCTTTCCTTTGTACTATGTATTTTTGTTTCTTTTGTTGCTCTTTATTTTTTGTTTCTTAGATTCATGTTAAAGATCCTCAAAGAACCCTCACACTAGTCCTAGGAACACTTGCACAATCCTAGGATACTTAGGTTTTCTATAGAGAACCTAGAAAACCAAAATAGGGTTCAAACAGTCTTTTTAGACATCTAATATGGATTTCTGACGTCTGATAAAAACTTTTAAGACGTCTGACCATTGACTCAGACATCCGATTATTTAGGCTGGACTTAGTTAGTTCTGTCTGATGAAATCAGACGTCCAGAGCTTAGTCTAGACGTCTTAGGAGACATTTGATGCCTTTGCCAGACGTCCAATTAGTGGACCGTTGGCTTCCTTTGCAAACGTTGAGGAAATAACCGTTAGCCTCGTATCAGATGTCCGTAGAGGACCTCAGACGTCTAATACATGACCGTTTTGCCTCGGCTGACCCAAAATCTCTTCTTAGAGATTTTCTAGCCATTGTACTCCCTTGGGAATCCATTTCCACAGAAAAATAGGTTTCCATACTTCTAGACCTTGTGCCAGACGTCCTGTGTGTCGTCTGATGGATTTTCACTAGAACCCTGTTTCGATCTGATTCAAGTCAGGAAGGAAACCCGCCTAAAATCAGACGTCTGACTTAGTTCCCAGATGAATTAAACGGGTTTTCCAGATGTCTGATGCTAGGATCAGATGTCTGATGACCCTGTCAGGGTCATGATTAATTCTGACTACGGCCTGATTTTCTTTGGATTTGTACCCATTGGCTATGGAAGCCTTCCAAGGCCTTCCAAAGCCTTCCTAAGGCCTCTATAAATAGAGGAGGACACCTTGGCTTGAAGATACACCTAAGACACACTAAGAAAACCTCTTTCCACATCTTTTGTGTCCAAGAGAAGTAGCTGAAGCTCTAGCTCTCCAAGCATCTGTTTCACATCTAGAGAGCTTCATCCCTTTGCGCACCCGCTCTCCCTCTACGACTACGATAGCAACAGCGCGCCGCCACGTGGTTCATGCACCAGCTCCGTCACTTCGACGCACTTCGACCAAAGGGAAGTTTCCTAACTCCTATAGAAGCTAGGATTAAATATTTGAGGCTCTATAGGATTGTTGTATTTTATATTATCTTTGGTTGGGTATTCGCTTTGCGAATTCCCGTCTCCTTTGCGAGACAAATTCCTTCGTGTGACGAGAACGGGTGTTGAGGTACACTACCCTCGATCTAAGTAGTTTGGTTGTAATTGAGGTTCAGTCACCCTTGTTTATATGACTGGGTTTAGTGGATTTGATCGACTAGGTCGATCGGGAAATCCTAATTAAGAGGGTTAGGTGGTGGTTTTCACTCGATTTGGGTTTCCACCTAAATGTACTTGTGCCCTTTGTGTGATTGGTTATTTTGTGAGATTGTCTATTTTAATTCCGCAATTTCTTTTTATTACATCACGCATATTTCACCCACTCCAACCAGGAAAATTACATTGGGTTCATCTCTAATGGCTACTTAAGGCTTCCATAGCCTTCCTAAGCCTTCTATAAATAGGAGAGGCCCCTTTCTTTTCTAGACACACCAAGAATACTACCTTCACTCACATTGTGTCCTAGAGAAGAAGAAGATCATCTAGAAGTGTTCTTGCTCTCCGAGATCATCTCACACACTTAAAGAGAACCACATTCATTGTGCACCTACTCTCCCACCGTTGCTACAAGAGCACCGTCGTGCCATTGCGTGGTTCACGCACTCCGCCTATATAGCTGAAATACTTCCATCAAAGTTTTTATTGCTTATAGTAGCTAGATTTAAATACTTACTTTGTGGCTCTATAGGATATTTGTTTTATTGTCTTTGATTGGGTATTCGCTTTGCGAAATTCCCGTCTCCATTGGGAGACTAAACACTCCTCGTGAAGAGGAGTTTGAGGTTACACTACCATTAGGTTCAAAGTAGCATGGTTGCAAGAGCTTGAACTACCCTCATTTAGGTAGTTCGGTTAGTGGATTTGATCAGCTAGGTCGATCGGGAAATCCTAAGTCAAGAGACTTAGGTGGTGGTTTTTATTCGGGTTTAGGTTTCCACCTAAAAATCCTTTGTGCATTTGTGTGATTGCTTTTTGTATGAGATTGAATATTTTATTTCCGCATCTTTTTCATATTCCGTAAATCTCACCCCCTCCAGAGGGGAATTTGCTCTTCCCTCCCTCTTGCCCCTTTACCTGCATCCAAAACCTTCACCGCCACCCCACCTCCCCCTTGACCCCTGCAACTCCCCCTTTCACCGTCGCCCTACCTCCTCCCACTTGCACCCCTCACCCCTACACTAATGACCCTGGCAACTCCCCCCCTTCCCTTTTGCCACCGCACCCCCACCATCACCCCTCTTCTTCTATCTCAACCGTGTCCCACCCCTCAACAACTCCCCTCCTTCCCTTCTACCACAACACTCCCATGACCATCACCGCTCCTCTTCTTCTCCCTCAGCAAGACGCCCCCTCCCCCACCCCTGCTAGCCACAACACCACCTCCCTCCTCTGCCATAGCCCCCTCCACTCCCTTAAGCTCCCCCCTTTATTCTCCATGTGTTTCCCATCCTATAACATCAGTTGTTAACCTGCAAGTGCATCATTTTTTTTTTGTGGACAAGACGATGAGTTGCTGGTGCTTGAAGAATTTTTTTTTGAATATACCTTCTATTTAATTTACAAGTGTTGTAAATGATTTGATTGCTGCAGGGAAGAGGATCAAAGTTTAAGAAGCAAACATCTCAGTAGGTTACTCATTTTTTTATGTTACAAATTTCTTTTCATTAAGTTTGATGCATACAAAAGTTTAGTTTACACAAATTAAATGGATGGAATGTTGGATTGATGGTGGATGGTACGTTTAGTACAATGTTAGCAAGTGTTTAGATAGTGCTCAAATTTGGTGACAAGTTTAGTTGGAAACAACTTATATTGATCATTTTTTGTCAAATGATTCTTTTTTAAGTTGGAAACTGAAATAGGAGCATTAGATTGATGTTATTTCACCTGTGTACGCATTTGATTAATTTATTTTTTTAATGTCACTATTTGTAAGTAATAATTTTTTGAACATGAGCATAATGTAGTTAGTGGATAGAAGAGAAGAAGACACAATGATGGATATAGTCTCATAGAACCAGTGGTGGTCAACCTTTCATTACTGACTTTTCGGATCTAAACCCAAATGAGCTATCTAAAAAATAATTTTTAAATAATAGAAAATGTCAATGCAATGTTTATATTAATTATAATTGATTTTAAATCATGTTATAGCATAGTCAGTTGGAAGTACATATGGTAGAAGATCCAAGACCAGTGGTGATAGATGAACCCACTTCTTCAACAATCAATGAATTGATAGCAACTATTGGCATGTTGTTTGATTCTATTGATGAAGCTTGAATGTTTTATAAAAGATATGCACATAGTGTTGGTTTTAGTGTATGAAGACTGTCAGAAAATAAGGATAGTAAAACAAATGAGATGATCCATAAATATTTCGTATGCTCAAAATAAGGATTTAAGGAAGAGAAGAAAAAATCACATGGTCATGAAACTGAGAAAGGAAAGAATGCAAAAAGGACTGGTATTACAAGAGCGGGTTGTGAAACAACTTTGGTATTAAGGAAAAACTCAGATGAAAAGTTGGTAGTTCTCAAATTTATTGAGAATCATAATCATGAACTAGCTATGCGACAAGAGTCATTTCTTGAGATCTAAAAGACTTGTTACATCTCCACATAAATGTTTGCACCGTGTATACTCTGAATGTAATGTATCATTGAGAAGTGCCTACGAGAATCTTTGAAGCAATCACATGCTCTTATCTTTATTGAAAATTTGGAAGAAAAAAAGAAAACGCATCCATCCTTTTATTATGTTTATGAACTTGATGAAGAAAATAAATTGAAGCACAGTTTTTAAGCAGATGGCATTTCAAGGAAAAATTATACACTTTTTGGAGATGTAGTTTTTGATACAATATATGAGACAAACAAGTATTGCATGATTTTTTCTCCATTTACCGAGGTAAATCATCATAGGCAATCAATTACCTTTGGTGTTAGATTATCACGGAATGAAAAAACAGAATCATTTGTATGGTTATTTTCAAAATTCATAGAAGCCATGGATGGTCACCAAATGGATTCAATAATTACATATCAAGATCCTCCCATGATGGCAGCAATAAAGATTGTTTTTTACAAGTCCACTCATAGATTTTGCATGTGGCACATATTAAAAATAGTTCCAGAAAAAGTTGGAGTAGCTGTAGCATCAAATGAGAATTTTCAAAGTAAATTCAAATCTTGTGTTTGGAGTTTAGAAACACTTGATAATTTTGAAAGGTCGTGGAAGGAGATGATCCAAGAATTCAACTTAGAAAATAAATATTGGTTCACACAAATATATGACAAACGCAATATGTGGATACCAGCATATTTTAGGGAAATGTTTTGGGTCGGTATAAGGACAAGTCAACGATCTCAAAGTATGAACTCCTTTTTCGATCACTTTGTGAATAAAAAATTCAACTTGGTTGAATTTTGGTTACGTATTAATAATGTTATAGATTATCAAAGACAAAAGGAGTTGGAAGCCAAGTACAAGACGTTATATTCACGACCTGAATTAAAATTTGATGATGAGATTGAGAAGCAAATGGGAGCTTTGTTGACAAGTGAGAATTTTTATTTATTTCAAGATGAGTTGCACACATCTTACATGCATTGTATCACAAAACAAATCAAAGAAGATGGCGACACAAGTATTCAGTTAGTTACAGAAAAAGAAGAGAGATTTTTCATTGAAGAGGGAAGTTATTTATGATAATGTGATTAAAGTCACAAAATGCACCTGTAAATTCTTTGAGTGTGAGGGCATTCCATGTCGACACATACTTGTTTTGAGATGGGATTGATTGAATCATTACCAACCTATTACATCATGAATAGATGGACCAAGAATGCTACAAAAAGGCATATGTTTGACAATCAAGGAAACATGATAATGGATTTTTCCAATGCTATGAATCCTCTAAATATAGCTCAAATATGGGATGGCTTTCAAGGTGTCTACGTTTAGCTGGCAAGTCAAATGAGTCATATCTTATGGTGTTATGACCCAAACCCGACTCCTCATGGAACCTGGGGATGGCCTGCCTTAACTAATCCCAAGACCTAGTTGTCCATCGAGAAATATGCCAAATGCAAAAAGAATTATGACATTCCACACGTGCAATATATCTAGGCATTAAATAAAAAGGCAGCAACAGAAACATAACAATAGTTCGAAAGGCAATACGTCACAGGCAAAAAGGAAGGTTTGCCAGCTTGCCATCACAACTATAAGAAGTAAAATAATGACATAAGTCCCAAAATACTAAAAGTACTCACTACAGTGAAAGTATCTCAAAAGCGAAACGAAAGGGAAACAGGCTACTGCTGGGATCGATTGGGTCAGTACCCTCTACAGCTGGTAGTACTGGCTGCTCAACTCCCTAACCTGAACATATACAGCTATTTCCAGCTAAACACTGAGTAGAGTGGCAACATAAGAACATCTAATGAAATAAATAAAAGGAAAGCAGTAAACCATTCATACATTTTTCAGTTATTTAGATCATTATCATCAGGTAACATCCATAATCACTATGTGCTTAGTATTCGGCTATTCTAGTATGGGTCCATATCTGATGGGAACACCATCATGAGCCATAACTAGCTCAATTTAGTCTGATAAAGTCAATAAAAGCTCCTACATAACCTTAGGGAGTCCTAAGTGCTTGATATTTTATTTTGAGAAGAAAAGATGAAAATAGGGTTATTTCTGCAATTTTACCACCTTATCATAAATACAGAATAACCACAAGGTATTTCAGGGGTTTATTAAAGGTCATTTCGTCATTAATGTCTAATAACTAGGTCCATATAGATAGAAACTGATTTTCACACATTTCAAGAATTAATGGACATCTGAAACCTTAAAAATAGACCCGCTGAAAAAATTGGGGTTTTGGTCAGGATAAAATTCACCTAAACCCTATAAAAATCATAGAAAAGTATTCTCTACAGTTTGGCATCCTTGATTTGATCATCTAAATCCATTTTGACCTAAAATAGTGTCTCAGACAGACATTTACCCTAATTTGGGTTTCTACGTAATTTACTTAGTCAAAATTGGTCAAAACCTAAATATAACTTCACCATCAGATTTCTTGGGTCCAAATTAGGTTTACACCAAAATTTGAGCCTAATCAGAGATCATCTTAACCAAGTTTACATTTTGGTCTAATCTGACTCTTTTCTCTCACACACATGCCCCTAACTTTTGAATTCTTTGCAAATTACCCCCTAACTTCTTCATCTTCTTTGCATAATGGTCCTTTTCACCATTGGAGGTCAACCGACCTCGGGCGAGCTTTGACCAGACCAAATCCTATTCTCATGGCAATCAAATCCCACTAAACTTGGTAGGATTGATGTTCACACCTTGACAAACCTATTAGGATAGATCCTAACTCTTAAAACCCATTGATTTGTGCATGTGAATGCATTGAATGAATGGGTATTTCTTGATTCATAAAAGAGCACATCCGAGCACTTTCCTAGTCTAGAGACCTCTTTGGAGCTCTATTTAAACCTTGGAACCCCTGCCTTACCTCCTTAGTAAATTTTGGTTAGGGAAAACCTTCACTCTTCCCTCTTCAGCCACCTCTGCAGTTTGCTCTAGCGACATCCTTTGACCAGCTCCTCTGCACCTCCAACCATCAAATTGGAGGTGCCACCATCTTCCTCTCTTCTTCACGTACCTCTCTGGTCAAAGGGAGGGCGTTCCTCTACCTTAATCATCGTCGCCGCTTCGCCATCCCTATCATCTTCTCCGGCTCTGATCGGACACAATAGGAGCCCTTTTCCTATCTCCTCCCCTATAAGATCCCTTATTCCTTCCTTTCTCCCTCTACATCACTTCCCCCTCACATACACTCCCAATCAACCACACAACACACCCCGACACCTTCTTCTTCCTCTACTCCAGCGAAGCTCCAACGACACCTATTTGACGCTCCACCGCAAGAAACTCACCACTACCACCCTTATAAGCTCTGCCACATCACCCTCTACAAAATCCCTCAACCTATTTCATGATTCACCCACCAAAACACCTCCCTGAACTCAAGCACTTTCGCTCTGCCTTCTTAAGGTTGTTAGGCCTCCACCATCACTCGCACCACATGCTGCACCCACCATCGCACTCGCCATTCCACAGCGATCCTTTTGAGCCTATTTAACATGGCTACCAGACCGTTATCATTGTTTCAAGTTCCTTGTCAGTCTCCGCCACCGCTGCCATCTTCGCTACCCCGTTCTTCGAGCTTCAAGCCACAAGAGCTCTAGGTTTTTGCTCTAGGCATTGCGGACGAGTTCCAGGAAAGCACTCAACTCGTCAATTGAAAATCGTAGCTCCGTAACTACATCAATTGGTCAAGGTCTTCACCTTCACTCGCATGCGATAAGCTCTGTGGGTTTAGTCGCACATCAGATAGAACAGACATGCATGAAGCATACAAATTGAATTTGTGTTTACAGCTATTCGCCTTAGCACGCACGCAGGGTGAGGCCCCGCTCACGCACGCAGATAAGCACACACTCTCTTGCAGTTCATGCCACACGGGTCTAGGTCTTGATCTATGATCGCACGTGTTTCACGAGATTGAAATCAGGGTTACGAGTAACTCATCGTCATAGTTGCAAAATGTGTGGTCAAATAAAATTTATACCGAAACTCGAAAAGTGAGTCCCAAGTCGAACACGGGGAGGTGAACATTTGATTTTATGAAATCTGCACTTCACTTTTATTTGTTTATTTCATTTTTGTCTTTTCTAATTTTTTTGGCATTTTTAACAAGCAAGAGATTAGGTCGATGAAAACTTTATCTACTTGCAAAAATATAAGAGAGAGAAGGAGAGAGAGAGAGAAACAATCATCTATTTATCAAGAATTGTTTGTTACAACTACGAAAGTAGGAAAACTACACTATGAAAGTGTAAAAAGATAGAAAGAGGTGAGAGAAATCCCCCTCGACAGTTGCTCGGAGGACGACTCACTCTGACGTCGCTTGGAGGAAGGTGTTGAGGAGCGGGACGAAGGTGGACAGAGCCGGAGGACGAAGGATGGGGTAGGATGGCGTCGCAGCAAGGATCTTCTTCCCGAAGGGCGGTGAGAGGACGGCCACGGGAAGCTCCATGAATGGGGATGAGGGGAGGCAAAATTGTTTGATTTTCTACTCTAGAGGAGCATCCCGAGCTTGGGACAAGCTCTCTCTAGGGCCTTGTAGGTGGTGAGAGGAAGAAAGGAAGAGATGAAGAAAAATGAGAGGGGTAGGGGTCCTTTTATAGTGGAGGAAAGAATCAAATTCATATACAGGACATTTAATGACAGTCATAAACGTTGCTGAAGATTCGTTGCAAATGTCGCTGAAGACAGCCCACGGACTGATTGTGGAGCAATCATAGGTCTTTATTTGACCTAAATTAGGCTAGGACTTAGCATAAGTTAGGGTAGTTCATCCATGCATAAGCATTATTTGTATCTTTACTGCTTTCTTTTAGCTATGAATAAAATAATACTATAATGTACTGATTAAGTGCATTATGTCAATTGCAGGTAATAAGCTGATCAAAAGCTAGATCTAAGGCTGGATCTAAAGTTGGATCTGAAGAATAAAGAATAATTGGTGTTGCAGCAGAGCTGGAGCAGAAGACCTAGATTAGATATAGTAGGTAATAATGTAAGGGAGTTAAGGTATGACATTCTATTAAGTAGGAATAAAGCAGTAAAATATGAAGAACTTAGGTCCATCCTAGCCCTAGGATAGCCTAGAAGCCTCCCAAAGCCTTAGCCACCCTTAGATTAGGTCACCACACCCTAGGAAACCTTAAAACCCTAATTCTAACATTTATCTAGATGTCCAAATGAATTATAGGACGTCTAGAACCCTTAGCCAATTCCCGCACACCTTAAACCCACTTCTGCAGTGTTATTGGATGTCCAGACACTTGGTCAGACGTCCAATTTCTACAGAATACCCAAAACAAAACCGAGAATCCTCCCTGACTCTGATTAGATGTCCAGAATTGAAGTCTGGACTTCTGATTTTTGAGTATAAGTCATTTGATACTTTTATTGGACATCTAGAATTGCTCTCCAATTCCTGTTTTGAGATTCAAGCCTTGATCTTGAATCTCTAGCCCCCTAAACCCAATTCTAACCTCATAGGAACCTAAATTAAGGTGCCCTAGCCCTAGTACATCACCTTTAGACCTCCTTAAGGACCTAATTAGGTCTTCACTAAACCTAATTTACTAGATCATAGTCAATTACCATTGCCTATTCAATTGGACTCATAGGATCCAATTAAGCTCAGATCTCAACCCATACAAGTCTAATTGGACTCAGTGAGAGTCCAATTGACCTAAGCCAAACCTAATTGAGTTATTCCACTCTCAATTAGGTTCAAAATCATTCAATTAAACTTGTGTTAAGTTTAATTGCATTTCCCCCTTAGCAAGTAGGGTTTGTAACCCTAATTTTAGACCTACACCAACCCAAGCCCCTTAGGACCTAACCTAGAAGACTTAGCCACATAGGGCATGGCCACACACACACACACACACCCATTCAAGCACACACACCCATCTAGAGTTCTCTAGAACCCTCTTCAGGGTGGCGTCACTCTTGGTTGCCAAAATTAGCAACTAAGAGCCATTCAAATTGGAGGTCCACAAATGGTGGATCTAAAAACCACCTCTCTCTCTCCTTGGTCGGCCACTCTTGGAGCTCCTCTAGAGAGTTCCACACTTCTCTAGAGAGTCTCCCTTAGGTCTATAAAAAGACCTAAGGGGTGGCCATTTGCATCCATCCCATTCTTGGCATTCATTCACATTTGGCTTCCATTTAGGTCAGCTACATCCACCTCCACTCCACCTCCACGAGCTGCTTCATCATGGCCACTACCATCTCCATGCCAGGATGCTGGATCACCTCTCCAACCTCTCTCCAAGGGCTGACCAAAGCACCATTGGCCACCCCTCCTCTCAACCAGCTCAAAGGCCATTAGAGACCACCTCCGAATGCCCTTATTTTTGCTAGACTAGTAGCTTAGTTCTTCATAGTTACATGCTTTTATTACTGCTTCGTAGTGTAGCTCTTTGTTCTCCCCCAATGATGCATGCAAAATCCCCCCATAGATACATGTATGTGATCATTTTCTGTTAGTTAGATTTATGTTTTCAAGCTTTCCTCTATAAGCTTTCCACTAGTTCCATGTTGCAAACACCCTCCTGAATGAATAAAAGAATGTCTTATATATATATGTGTGTGTGTGTGTGTGTTGAGAATCACTATGAGCTTATTGCAATATATTTTGTGTGATTAAAAGTTGCCTATTTTAAATTATTATCTATTGCAACCAGCATGTCAGTACCTGAAAATATTGAGGATCTAGTTATTAACGCATTTTCTATAAACAGCAACCACATAACTAGAATCGTGCATACTGAAACTCATACTTTCACATTTACCATCTATTTAACACATGCGCATGTAATTAGGGTTCATAATGAAAGTGGCCAAACATTGATCTGACGATTAGAAACTAGCGTGCGATTTTAAACAAGTAGAGCGAAAAAGATCGATTTCAGATTTGCATAAACACCTCCCAGAGACAAATGACTGGGACTCAAGTCTCGTTATCTTTACAAATCATTTTTTATGAGCATTTTAGCACGACTATATTATGATTTCCGATGACTTTAAAATACGCAAAAATGGCTACTGTCACGTGCCCACCCGCCCCTACACTGGTGAACGCTGTACGTGCCCTTGTCGCTCGTGCACTCTCGATACGTGTCGCTGTCTCCATGCGTGCACGTGCACCCACACTATTGTGAGTGTGCGGTGGCGCGTGCGTGCTCATCGGCACCTTGGGTTGCACCATGTGGCGCGATCTGGGCCGTCCATCTTCTTTCTGTTGTAGGGGCTATTACAAAGGTCAGATTGAGTCAATTTTTGTGCCGTTGGGTTACGATCGTCAACCCGAATCCATCCTAGTTTTCATTCCATAGCCTAATAACTCAAACCCAAATCAACTTAGGTGCTTTGCATAAACCCTAGGGTAGATTTTGGTTGTTTGATTGTCACTCCACTCACCTCACCCACATGCATATATAAAAAAAATAAAAAAAATATTCTTCTCTTGTGGGATTTAACTCAAAGCTACACACTTAACACCCACAACTTCTTATCATAAGGTGCACAATCACTTTGATTCTACCAAATAACCGGTATCTAGCCTGTGGATCCAACACACTTCAACTCAAAACACATAAGTGAGTAGAAATCTGATTAGGCTAAGACATTATGCGCCTTAATCTGTGGTGCGAATTGGTCAATTGATTGATTTGTTTGGGCCACACCACTCAAATTAAAAGTGATTCATCAGTAGCTTGCCACTTAGGGTTAATTCCTAGGGCTAAACCAAGCACTCCACATTATCTTTTATTTTTAAAGGAACATATCATCACCCGTGCTTTCAAAACTTGGAGTGTTCTACTAAACCTTGATTGAACCAACCTAAGAATTAAACCCTAAAAGCTACTAAACAAGGTTAAATCATAAATGACACATCGTCAAATATCCTTGTTTTCAAACCCTGGTTATGCACGGACACACATTTTAACTAATCATTAAGGGTACAACCCATCTAAAGAGCCTAGTCATAAGACCATTTTCATTGCACTACGTTTAGGTAAATCTTATTACAGGGAAGCCACCTACTTAAAGAAAAAAAAATAAAAAATAGAAAAAATAGAAAAAGGATAAAAAAATAAAAAATTAAAACCACACTTCACCGCACGAGTATGGCTGGTAAGTTGTCGGTGGTAACAGCTCATCGACCGGTTGTCCAGAACCCAACTCAAAAAAAAAATGCACAATAATTCCCAAAAACACTTAGGGAAAAAGCAAGGAAGTAGAATAAACTGAGGAGATATACACTGGGTTCGCCCTTGTGTTGACCCCATAAATAAAAGTAGGGAGAAAGCTACCAATCGAAAAGATAAACCTCTAGACAAGGTCACCTATAGTCGTAGAAACTCGAAGTCCATTTTAACAGCCATTTAGTGAGTCTTTCACTATTTTCACAAGATGCTTAGCACTTAGAGTCCTTTTCGAGTCTTGGGTGGGTCAGGTAGCCGTAAAAAGTTATCCCGGAACTCTCAAACTCCAAAAGTACAAAAAAATTAGAAAAGAAGAAAAATAAAAGAATGCATTTTCCCTTTTCACATAAGGCGAGGGCTTGGACAGTCTACATTTTGGCAGGCACCCGGGCACTATTGAGGTTTTGTAATTAGGTCTTGGGGTTGAGATTTTCTAAAGCAATCAACAAATTTTGCCTAAATGCTCGAATCCTGATTCTACTTTTATACATAGCATTTAGGTTCATTTTTGCTAGGGACTAGCAAAAAGTAAGCATAGGGGTATGATAAGCACATATAAATTCATCATAAAATGCTTATTTATAATAGTTCCTAGGCATAGCGTTGCATATCATGATATAAATATTGCATAAACATCCACTGCATTGCACCTTGGATAGTTGTATATTATGTACATTAACTCTATCATTTTACATGGCCAAGAGGCAGTGCGACATCTTTATAGGCCTCAGATGAAGAATCCGACCGTATGGATGGATTCAGAGCAATAATCGCAGTCCGTCAATGCGGGAATCGCACAGATCTGAGCTCTATAGCACCCTTCATAAGAAGAAGATGGATGGCTCAAATGGCGCCACGTGGTGCCATCCAGGCCACCCCACCTGAGCCAAGGAGCCTCCAAGCCTGCTGCAAGATCGGATCCCAACCATTGGATCTCAATCCAATGGCTGAGCGGCTGCCCTCACCGTGTAGGAATGACTCTTCTTCGCATCACACATGCAGGCGTGGCACAGCAGTGAGCGGAAGCACACTCAAAGAGTGAGCGCGAGATCGAGCTGCGATTCATTGTGACCGATTGTGATAGAGTGGTTAAGGCTCCCCACATGTGATCCAACACCCCCCGCCAACGCGAAGGCACACGCCAAATCACATGCATGCCATCTAAGGCATGCATTTAAGTCACCCGCGTGAAGCGCCAGCCGTTTGATCTCCTCAATCGCATGAGGCGCGCGATTCAAATCAACGTGCACATGATCTGTGGGCATGTCTCGACCGTGCGATGCGGCATCCAACGGTGGCCAGCGCACGCACCAGTAATTCAAAATTCAAACACTGGCAGGCGTGTGCTCTCCTCTTGCAATCTCAGCCATCCGCGCCTGATCCAACAGTTGAAGGTTGTCACACCTTTAACAGTTGCGAGCGTGAGCGTTGGGCGCAGGCTTTACAATGACAGAAGGGTGGGCCTTTTGTGACGCTTATAGCTGTCACTAAATGGCTTGCGCAATGCGTGCGACAACCCAAGCAATGAAGAGCTGCGGATCTTCAGCAACAGCACGAGCGGCCTTTAGTGACGCTTATAGCTGTCACTAAATGCATGTGTGTGGGGGTTCTCTCCTTCCCTCCACTATATAAACACCCCTACACCCCCCATTCCTCTTCATCTCTACCTACTCTACTACCACCTACTCCCAAGCTTTAGCAAGCCTACCAACTCTCCATTAGAGCTTGTTCTCAAGCTCCCAAGGCTCCTATTAGTGTAGCAAACCTCTGCCTTACCAAATATTCATCCATCTTCCCATCCCCATTCATAGGTCGCCTTGGAGCTATCCTCCCACCTCCATTCCAGTAACAGATCATCTTCGTCTTCTCACCTTCATTCCGGAGCCACGTCGAAGCTTTCCTCAACCCGACGTCCTCCTACATCTCACCTCCATCATCCCGCTCCTCACCTCCTTTGTTTGAGCTTCTATCAGGCGCTGTCGTCTCGTTGAACAGCTAATTCAGGAGATCTCCTCTTACCCTCTTTTCTTTTTATGCTTTCATAGTTGATTGTAATAGACATTGAAGTGATATCTATACCATATTTGTTCCATCTCTATTTTGTAATTCATTTTCTTGTCTTCTTACAAAAATACAAAAAATAACAAAACCTTAAAATACCAAAAAGAAATAAATCGAAGTGCAGTTTTCAAATAAAGTAAGCATCACCTCCCTGTGTTCGACCTGGGACTCCCTTGGAGTTTCGGTATAAATTTTATTTGACCACGTGTTTTGCAACTACAATGACAGGTTACTCGTAACCCTGATTTCAAACTCGCGAAACACGTGCGATCATTTTGGTGTCGTTGCCGAGGAGTCATCGTAGTTGCAAAACTCATGGTCAAATAATATTTATACCAAAACTCCAAGGGAGTCCTAGGTCGAACACGGGGAGGCGAACGTTTGGTTTTATGAAATCTACGTTTCACTTTTATTTCTTATTTCATTTTTTTCTTTTCTAATTCTTTTGGTATTTTTAACAAGCAAGAGATTAGGTTGATGAAAACTTTATCTACTTGCAAAAATATAAGAGAGAGGGAGAGAGAGAGAGAAACAATCATCTATTTATCAAGAATTGTTTGTTACAACTACAAAAGCAAGAAAACTACACTACTAAAGTATAAAAAGATAGAAAGAGGTGAGAGAAATCCCCCTCGATGATTGCTCGAAGGACAACTTGCTCTGACGTCGCCTGGAGGAAGGTGGTGAGGAGCGAGACGAAGGAGGACGGAGCTGGAGGACGGAGGATGGGGTAGGACGGCGTCGCGACGGGGATCTTCTTCTCGAAGGGCAGTGAGAGGATGGCCACGGGATGCTCCATGAATGGGGATGAGGGAAAGGAAAACTATTTGATTTTCCACTCTAGAGGAGCATCCTGGGCTTGGGACAAGCTCTCTCTAGAGCCTTGGAGGTGATGAGAGGAAGAAAGGAAGAGATGAAGAAAAATGGAAAGGGTAGGGGTTCTTTTATAGTGGAGGAAAGAATCAAATTTGTATACAGGACATTTAGTGACGGTGATAAACGTTGTTGAAGATCCACTGCAAACGTCGCTAAAGACATCCCACCGCCCACCGGCCGCTGTGCTGGCGCACGCTGTATGCTCCATTATCGCGCGCACACGTGTGATACGTGTCGCTACCTCTGCGCGTGCACTGCGCTTGCACGTGCGTGCACCCGCACTGTTGTCCGCGTGCGTGCACCCGCACTGTTGTGCGCGTGCGGTGGCACGTGCGTGCACATGGGCAGCCTGGGTTGCACCACATGGCGTGATTTAGGTCGTCCATCTTCTTTCTGTTGTAAGGGCAGCTGCAGAGGTCAGATTGAGTCGATTTTTGCGTCATTGGGCTGCGATCATCGACCTGAATCCATCCACATGGTTGGATTTGTTGTTTGAAGCTCCAAATTACGTCACCTAGTCCCTTGGCTGTTGATCTTCCTCGGACTGCATATGGTGCAATGGGACTCTAATCAAGGCGATTTTGGAGGCGTTGGACTCTGATCATCGTCCTAATCAGATCCGTACGGTCAAATCGTCAATTCGAAGCTCCAAAAAAATGGAATAACTAACCTAAAATATACACAACTACTCTAAATGTAGAATGATTCTTGCTATGCAATATTTATAATATGGAATGCAAATCTAAGCTTAGGAACATGCATAAATAGACATTTTAACCTAAATAGAAATGTCTATATCAGTATGTTTACTCAGTAACTCGGGTTTGGTCTGGTTCGCCCGATCCTAAGAGAGAAAGAAGAGAAAGAAAGAGGGGAGGGGGGGTTTTGCCCTCTACTGCTCTCTACACTTAGCGAAATTTGAGAGGCCTTCACCTTTGTTGGTGTTGTGCTGTGCTATGCTTGTGCTTCTCCCTGAGGCCTGAAGGAAAAAGAGAGGCCTTTGCCTCTATTGCGGGTTCTGAGTCACTATTGCATTATTGAAACACTTAAGTTGACATGGAAATTGTGTGGTTGATACTGTAGCATTATTTGAGTATATTGTTAATAGGGTAAATTGGTGATTTAAATCAACATTTTACCCTAATCTTTTTCCAACATTGATTCTAACTCTTTCATTTATATCATTTGTGCTTAAAGTTTCTATTACATTGTTATATTATGCTTAGAATTTCAATCTTGAGTACTAAATTGCCTATTGCTCCCTACATTCGACCTCAGACTTTTCTGAGTTATAGATTAAGTGTTTAATGCGATCTTGTCCTATACTATAATGCATTCTTAAACATTGACGATTTCGCGTTAACATTTTTGAGCCGTTGCCGAGGAGCAACATGCAATTTGATCTCTTGATTACAATTCCTAACTTGATACTAACTTGATTTATCTCTTTTGATTGCGATTGTGTAAGGATTTAACCAAGGAGCAAGATCAACCGCACAACAACCACTCCAGGGGCAATTAATATCATTTTCCATCCTCATTAAGCCCCTGATTCTGAAAAGCTAAAAAATGAAAAAAATCAATTAGGACCAACTTGCATTCTATATTTAGATTCAATCACAACAAGTTGCCTGATTTGATTCATTTTTAGAAATATCCCAAACCTGATTTCTGCACCTATTAGGGGATTTAAGACACCTAGGGCTACCACTTTCTTGATTGAGCCTTAGGTGCCAGATTTGGAATTGATTGATTGACCAGTTAGAGCCAATTAGGGTTTCCACTCTAGAGTTTTAGAGACACTTGCTTAAAACATGAATCAATCTTCCCAAACAGTGTGTGTCCTAAGCCTTGATTGAAATTACCTAAGAAGCAAACCCTAAGAATCAAGCTCTAAATCTCACTTGAATCCTAAAAGTGGGACCTAATAAGCAAGGACAAATCAAGTGAAGTTGACCCACCTTGCGGGGTCAACCAATCTTCAAATTAGGTCACCACTCACAAAAACATCTTAAAGTTCAAGTGAAGTCCTAAGCACCCATGCTCTAAACTTAAAATTGGTAGGCCTAAGAGGTCAAGTTATCCATTCTAGTCTACTTGGACCCTCAGTGACAAGGAAGGTCGGGTAGGGGAAACCCTGTAACCCGTGGGGATGCTGTATCGTGTAGGGGTCTTTGCGGGACTCTCTTCCTGGCTGCCTAGGTAATTCTCAGGTGGATGACTTTCTGATCTTGGGGTATCATCTACCCCGAACCTCTATAGTCATCCAAAGATATTAGGGTGTCTTGATTGGATCCATCACACCTTCTATCCCTCGTCTTTTACATCAATGCATGCTTGTGAGGATGTTGAACGTAACGAATTGCTACACTAACATGTTTGGTTTTGGAAAACCTGTCGTTGTAGCTTGAAAGCGAAGAATTCGTGTTCAACAAATAAAATTTATACCGAAATGAAAATTCCGGGTCGAACACAGGGAGGTGGACGTTTGATTTAAAAACTACGCGTTTCTTTTTATTTGTCACGAAGTAATTCAATTTAAAACTATCTATTTATTTGCAATAAATAGAAGAGGGAGAGGGTAAGAGAGAGACATTTAACCTCCATTTTACTCAAACTATTCTAAATGCAAGATGATGCATGTTATGCAATATTTATATCATGAAATGCAATCCTATGCTTAAGAACATGCATAAATAGACATCTTAGGTAGTGTAAATGTGTTTACATCATACCCCCATGCCTATCTTTTGCTAGTCCCTAGCAAAAACTATATGCTATTTATAAAAGAATTAGGTTGGATTATTTGGACCTGAGTTATTTTCAATCATTAAGAAATTGTCTACTTAGGAATTGAACTTTCAAAGACACAATAGTACCCGGGTATCAGCCAAAATGCAAACCGCCTCAAGCCCTCGCCTTATTCAAAGAAAAATTCCTTTTTTTTCTCTTTTTCTTTTTTTCTAATTTTTTGGATTTTAAAATTTTAGGGTTTAAGAGTAGCTTTCTACGATAATTCAACTCACCCAAGATTTGATGAGAACCCTAAGCTTTAAGCATCTTATTGTGATTGTGATAGACTCATTGACCGGCACTTAAAATGGACTTCAAATTTCTACGCCAGGTGACATCAAAAAGAATTCTGCCTAAAGGTGTATCTTTACAACCGGTAGCTTTCTCCCTACTTTTATTTTTTCTTCGGGGTCAACACAAGGGTGAATCCAGTGTACATTTCCCTGGTTTATTCTACTTCTCCGCTTCTTCCTAAGTGTTTTGGGAATTTTTAGTGCATTTACTGAGCTGGGTTCTGGACAACCAGTCGATGAGCTGTTATCACCGACAACTTGCCAGCCATACTCGTGCGGCGAAGTGTGGCTTATTTTTTTTTTCTTTTCTCCTTTTCTTTTTGATTTTTTTTTTTTTTAAGTAGGTGGCTTCCCTGGTCTAAGATTTACCTAAAGGCAGCAAAAAGAGAAAGATCCAATGACTGGGCTCTGGACAACCTACCTATGGGCTGTTACCCATGATAACTTGCAACCATATCACCATAGAAAGTTCATTAGCTACCCAATTTTCGTTAGAATTGCCGAATAATGAGTTAGTGACAAGAGTGTGTAGATGCTAGAAACTCAAAATTCCCTCAAATCAGAGGGCGGGTTGATAAGTCGTGTACTTATCACCCAAACTTATTTACTCCAATTAAATAAAATTCAGGTTGGTGAGAACTCGAAAAACAAATCCACATTTTAGTGGATACACGGGCTGATTAAGTCCAAAGACCTGAAGGGTCTTTGTGTTCAAATCATAATGTAGTATTTCCTAAGATTGAAAATTTTCTTAAACCCAAATTCTCTTTCCTAATTCCAATTTCTTTTTATATAAAAGAAAATAAAACCAATCTACAGAGCTAATGAATGAATTAAGAGATGAACATCCACCCCCCCATGCCTATCTAATGCAATGTCCTCATTGTATTAAAAAGACATAAAATAGAGTGGAAAAGCGTAGAAAGCACCTGAATTGCGTGATGTTAGGTTTGCTCCGAGATGAAAACCAAAAAGAACTGTATATGTGCTGAGTTTAGTGCCTTCAGCTAGGCACACTGTACAAAGAAAAGAAATGAAGAATTCACAAGTGCAAGTTAGAATCAGAATGAACAGAAGAATCCTCTGACCTGTCAGCAGAGGTCCACAGATGTGGACCAGATTGTGGTGCAGACCCACACCCCATAATCGAGAATATCTTAGGTTCTGGATAAAAATTACCCAAAACCTAAAATCAGAATGCAAGCGGGGTCGGGCCTGCGATTTATGAGGATGCAACCCAAGACCAAAAAGTCAGATTATAGAGAATTGAAGCTCAAAAGGATAATCGTTGAATGTGTGTTTGAGTTTGACATCCTCGAAACAAATGTTGTAAGGGTTCTAATTTGATGGTTTCAGCTTAAAAGGAACCCTTCGACTCAATGTTCTACTTCCTCTAGAACTAACTTCCCAAATCAGAACTTCCCAGCTCCTATCCTCCTCATTTAGCATATCAAATTCCAGGACCTCTTGAATATTAATCACCCCGTCTGAAATCTCCAAGTCTAAATGATGTGGCAGAATCAGAATTGACTTAAGTCTAATTATCTCAGAAATAGAATCATTAATAAGCTCAACGGGGTGTAACTGATAATCAGGACATTGAATTGAATCCTCCAGAAAATGCAATTCTGGATCCGTAATGTGTGCCCTAAGATCAGTTTCCTCAATTATTGGGCTATCAAATGATCTATCAGATTCCTTAAGCCCAATCGTCTCACAGAAATCATGTTTAGAAAACTCGCGTGAGACTTCGCAACTTGAATCTCCACCATCAAAGAAATCAGGATCCGTATCAATGTATGTCCCAAAATCATTTGTCACTTTCTGTTCCAAGTAGACATACGTTTCCTCATACCCCAGCTCGGGGATCTTAGGTGAAGAAATCAGATCATCCTTAATTGGTTGCTTTAATTCAATTTGGTCAGCCTCATAAATCGTGTCCCCCCCAACAGGTGCCTGAGCGGGTTCTGTCATTGGCTTTCCTAAAGAGGGTTCATCTTGGGAATCATCCCAAGATTGAATCAAAGCAACCACAAATCTCATCCTCAATTTCGCTAATTTCCCAAGTAGAAACTCACTCGGGTTCTTATCTTTAACATCCTGGAGCCAATCCAACAAAGACTTATTCAAATCATCAATCATTTCAATCAGGGGCTCCAATCTCTCAATGCAAGGTGTTGGCTGAACTTCTAAAGATTGAATGATATTCCTCAAGTTAGCCAGAACCTTATCTTGAACCTGGTTAACCCGAACCAAATGAGTTGATTCAGGGTTGGGTGGGTTTGACATCAATGCAGAGGAATTAACGAATTGAGATTCATTATACCCTTCCTGATAATAGGTCATTTCAGATTGTTCAAAAGATGGTGATGACCTAAAGGCAGTGAAATCAGAGCATGGGTAAGAATCGGTGTATCCTTCTTGATTGTAGATCGTATTAGGTTGTTCATGAAAGGAAGACAATCTATAATCGATGTAGCTCTTAGAAGGATAGAAATCACAATCAAAGTGTTCAGGGTTAGACCCTAAACACGGGGGTCCGAAACTGTATCCCCAATCTATGTTATCCCAACTAACTGATGGTTGATTACAGTACGAGTCGGGATAATCGTCATATTGAGAATAATTCACAATAGGAGGGAAAGAGTGGGAATGCGTGAAATATGTGGAATGATTCATGAGACACGGGAGGAAGAAAGGTGCCCTGCAATATAAACAATCAAACCTGTCCTTAAATGGGTTAGCCTAAAGACCTACAAACTCCCAAAACCCATCTTGAGATAAAGGAACGATTTTATCTACTTCCGTCTGTTCAATCCAACCAATTAGAAGGAGGGACTGGGGAGAAGGTTCTTCTGTTGGCTTGCACCTCCGGTTCCTAGTGTACCCCCCAGTTGCGATCGTTTGATTCTACTCCCCTAGCTAGACATTAGATTGAACAGTAGAAGCAGACTAATCGAAAATAATCTCGTTTTGGGTTTTGAAGAGCGAGTCCAATCCTTAAGGCCAACGTCTACTCTATTTTATTTAGGGCTAGGTTTGAATGTGCTTTGGAATGTGATGGGCCCTCTATATGGGTTGTGCCCTTAATGATTGATTGATTATGTGTGCGTGCACAACCAATGGTTTTCAAGCAAGATTGTTTTTGATGCGGTGAATTTTAGGGTTGAAATCTTGCTTAGTAGCTTTTAGGATTCAACTTTAAGTGTTTTCAAACAAGTTTCGTTGGCACACCAGGTTTTGCAAGCACAGGTGAAGATGTTTTCCTTTAAAGATTCAAAAGAATGTGGAGTGCCTGGTAAATCCCTAAGAGTTGAACCTAAATAGCAGCTACTTGATGAATTGATTTTATTTGAAGTGGTGCGGCCCAATCAATTCAAACAATTGGCTAGATGCACCACTTGATTAGGCACACAAATGATTACCTAATCTAATTTCTACTCAATTATGTGTTTGGATGTGTGTACCGGCTCCTAAGATCGGTTTATCGGTTGAGTTTGAAAATCAGATGAGGTTGTGTACCTCTGTGAGATTTTTTTTAATTTTTTTCTTTTTTTTAATGTGGGGGTTGGGGTGAGTATGGGTGTCAAACAACAAACAATCTAATCTTAGAGTTTATAAAAACACCTAGGTTGATTGATGTTTGAGTTATTATGTGATGAAATGAAATCTAATGGGTGGGAGGTGGGGGATAACTCACAAAACCTTCTACAGCACTTTACTCCGATCTACCACTTTTGCCTGTCTCGAAAGAGTACCTGCAATCACAATAAGAAAAGAGAAAAGTGAGGTAAATGATTTGTAAGTTAGAAAACGCGAAGAGAAACCAAAGAGTGTCGCCTCCTCGGCAACAGCGCCAAAATGTTGAACACTCGAATTACTACGCTAACGTGTTTGGTATTGGAAAACCTGTCGTTGTAGCTTGAAAGCGAAGAATTCGTGTTTAACAAATAAAATTTATACCGAAATGAAAATTCTGGGTCGAACACAGGGAGGCGGACGTTTGATTTAAAAACTACGCATTTCTTTTTATTTGTCACGAAGTAGTTCAATTTAAAACTATCTAATTATTTGCAATAAATAGAAGAGAGAGAGAGAGGGTAAGAGAGAGAATATTACATATAAAAATAAAAAATGAGATGTAGAATAAACAGAGAATTTATCATTAAGGAGATTGTTCATTACAACTAGAAAGCATAACAAAATTGCACTAAAAAGCGATAAATTTACTCTAGAAAGCATTAAAAGAATGAGGGAGAAATGTCCTCCTCGACGATCGCTTGGTGGACGAGTAGAACTACTCTAGAAAGCAGTAAATCTATACTAGAAAGCAGTAAAAAGAATAGGGAGAGAGAAATCCTCCTCGACGGTCGCTTGGAGGACGAGCCAGACGGGATGACGCTTGGACGAAGGAGGACGAAGCAGGATGAAGGAGAACGAAGTAGAAGAATGGGAATGGAGCAGCACGCCGTCGTCGTCGCGGGATCCACTTTCGAAGGGAGACGAAAATTTGGACTTTATCTCGCGAGAAGCATCCCAGGTGTGGGACAAGCTTCTCTTGAGCTTTGGAGAGGTAGAGAAGAGAAGGAAGGGATGAGAATTTCGTATGGAGGGGGTCTCCTTTTATAGTTGCAAGGAGTGGGGGCAAAATGGTCATTACATCTTTGAAATAATAAATGAGGGGTCTTTAGTGACGGATAAAACCGTCACTAAAGCCCCCAACGTGGGCGTAGCACCTGCCCCCACACGCGCCTCCTCAGTCGCCCGTGCTCAATGCATCCGCCCATGTTCTTTAAATCTCAACCGTCCGATCGCGAGATCGGATAGCTTAGATGCATCTTCGCCCACTGCTACACGCCTGCCCTGCACGTACGATTGCGTGTCCATGCTGCGCGTGCAATAGCGCGTGATCTCTATTGAGCGCTGACGGTGGTCTAATGACGATCCAACGCCCGCCCGCGCTCGCTCGCCCGCGCCTTCCTCCCCTTCGCTGTGGCTCGAACCCGCAGCTGCAGCTCGCGCAAGCGCTCTCGACCGCTGCGCTACGAGGTGCAAATTGTCGAGCGTGCATTTTTAGGCACGGCTATCCACAGCTGTTGGATTGACATCCAACGGCGGAGAGAGAGCGGGTGAGGGGTCTTCAGAGAATGTATGCGGTCGTTGGGCGGTCGAGATGGCACCACGTGGCGCCATCTTGGCCGTCCATCTTCTGGATGTTGTAAATGGTGCCACGGATGTCAGATTGACTTGATTTTTGCGTCGTTGGGCTGCGATCGTTGATCCGAATTCATCCGTGCGGTCGGATTTGTCATTAGAAGTGCGGATTTACACCATCTTGTCCCTTGATCTTCTAGGGTTCCCCAGTCACTATCTGATGCTACAGATGCCTGATTATGGCGATCTTGGAGTCGTTGAACTCCAATCGTCGCCCTGATCACATCCATACGGTTGGATCTTTGATCCGAAGCTCCAATAAAATGTTTGCCTTGTCCAAGCACAAAAAAGGAGACAATTAACCTTCATTTTATTCAAACTATTCTAAATGTAGGATGATGCATGTTATGCAATATTTATTTCATGAAATGCAATCCTATGCTTAAGAACATGCATAAATAGATATCTTAAGTAGTGTAAATGTGTTTACATTAGAGGAGGTCCTGAAGATGACCCTTGAGTCCTCCATTAGCTATTGACTCTCATCGAGGCCAAGCCTCGACTTCCCTATTTGTGCAACCACCCGACCATATTGATATATCTTCTGATTCATCTGAGCCTAGACCTTCTTCATCCATACTCATGGAAAAACCAGCAGAAGAAGAAAACAATCTCCAGAATCAACTTCAGCACCTCAACGATCTATTCCAGGCCTTTATGAATCCACTGCAGCATCCTATAATGCGAGATCATTACAATTCCACTGCGATGGCGATTAAACCTCGAGTCCAAATCCCGGCTAGAGGTCCTGATAATGAACTCAAGCCCAACATGATTCATGCTATTCCTAAGCCTCATGTGCTTAATTCCAAAGATCCCTTCCAACATATCAAGCAACTCAAGCATCTGGCCTAAACCTTCAGGTCAGAAGCTCAAAATCGAGATATCTTGCTCATGAAAATGTTCTCCTTCTCTCTTTTGGACAAGGCCACTCACTGGTACCAAACCCTAACTCATCCAATCAACACATGGGATGAACTACAATCTGAGTTTCTGAAAAAATTCTTCCCTGTTGATCGGACAAATGCTCTGCGGCACTAGATCACACATTTCACGCAACAAGCAAGAGAACCACTTCATGAGGCATGGGATCACTTTCTGGATCTCATGCAAAAGTGCCCCCACCATAGAGTTCCTAAATGGGAACAAGTCTAGTCTTTTTATCAGGGACTCTGTGAGGATATTCAATTATTCATCAATGCGACCTCTGGAAGTAACATCATGGGTCAACAAGAAGACATCGTGTAGGAGATTCTCGAGAACATGTGTGAGAACTCCATCAATAATGAATCCATGGGCATGTTCGACTAGACGAATGCCCGTGCATTGACGAACCTACGTGGAGCACATGAGATGCAGGGCCTATCCTCTTCCATTGACTTGGAATTAATGGCTAGTCGCCTAGACAAGGTCTCGGTCATTGAGAAGAAGGTGGATGAGCTGACTCGACATCTGCAGTGAGCCACCTTTTCATAAAACCCGTTCTCACAACCACCCTCTAGGAGGGAGACTATGCATGACATCTACCACCGATCTTCTCATGGGATGGATCCATACCCACCCCTGTCTGATCTAGGGTTCAGAGGAAACACCAGATCCATCAACTCTACTTGGGGGAACTCTGAACCCTCATCTTCTGATTTCTCCGAGGTTCCTCAGACCTGCGAAGACCTCAACGCCATCCAGAATGATCCTTTCTCAAGCACCTACAACCCTGGATGGCTTAATCATCCTAATTTCATGTTGTCAAGGAACAATCAAAATTAGAGACCTCAATATTAGCTCCAACCACAAGTTTCTTGTCCATATTAGTCGCCTCAGCCTCAGCCCAACCCGACTTACCAAACTAGGCCAACTCGGGAAGATCAAATGACTCTTATCCTTTAGACTCTGGCTGACATTCAGAAAACAAATGCGGCTATGCAAAAACTGCACAAAGATGAGATCACAGAGGTTTGCAATCAACTCACCTAGATGAAAAATCCTCGCCAACCTAGTATACTCCCATTGCAACCTCTGCCCAATCCAAATATCATGCCAAACCAGAGGTGCATTATGAACCTGACTCAGGGCCAAGCTCACTATGTCTATCAGACCCCCTTTGTTCCATCACCCAATGGGATGGAGGCTTCGACATCATACGCGGGTTATCAGCAGTAACCACCTCTTTTTCCTACCCCAACCCAGAACCAGGCAGGACTGAATTCTGTTACCACCCGTAGTGGCAAAACAACTCAGGAACCACTTTACTCAAGCCACTCTCAGCTTGGTATTTAAACACAAACCCTAGGTTGGTCATCCAGGATACCCCTATCCCAGATCAAGAACCTAGACCAATTCTAGAGGAACCTGTAGAGGTTGCATTTCCAGAGGCCATGTCCAAAGGAAAGAGGAAACCGAAACCTGTGGCTCTCGAGGAGAACCTGGTCAAGCTCTTTGAGCAGGTCCAAATAAACATCCCTTTGATGGATGCAATTTGTCATGTATCGGCTTATGCGAGATTTCTGAAGGACGTATGTGCACTTAAGCGTAAGCCAAGAACCAAAGGTAGGAATCCAATCGTACTGTCAGAGCAAGCTAGCTCCATCATTTTGAGCAGACTCCCTCCTAAGGCAAAATACCCTGGTACCCCTCTGATTTCATGCAAAATCAATGATTTACAATTCGACAAAGCTCTTTTAGACTTAGGAGCTTCCATCAATTTGATCCCTACGTCCTTAATAGATTATTTCGAGGAGACTGAGCTAAAATCGACTGAGGTGACTTTACAGTTAACAGATCGATCAATTAAGTCACCTAGAGGAGTTCTCGAAGATGTTCTGGTTCGGATCTGCGATTTCTACTTTCCTGTGGACTTCATTATGTTGGATATGGAGACTCGTGAGAATCTGAAGAATACACTGATTATATTAGGTAGACCGTTCTTAACGATAGCTAGGGCGAACATTAATTGTAAGGAGGGCCAGATTGAATTGAAATTTGGGAACAAGACACTAAAATTTGATATATTTAAGGCCTGAAAGGGAATTAACTGTGGGGCTGTGGAACCAGTATGCGACATCAATTCTGTGGTTGAGGACACATTTCTTGAGGACAACCCGATTATCCCTGATCCTCAACCCCAAGCAGATCATACCCCACAAATAGAGGAGCCTAGCACCGATCTAGACCCACCTATAGCTCCCACCTTTTCTTTTGAGGCCCATCCTGACCCACCTGCTGCTGCTGATAATTTTGTTATGGAACTGAAGCCTCTTCTCGATCATCTAAAATATGTCTTTTTGGGTTCTAATTAGACATTTCTTGTGATTATCAATTCCCACCTTACCTCTGATCAAGAAACACATCTAATTTCTATCCTTTAGCAGCATCGAAGAGCCATTGGTTGGATTCTTAATGATCTAACTGGCATTAGCCCTTCATATTGCACACACTGCATTTATACCAAAGCGGGTGCATGACCATCCCGTGAAATGCAGAGACATCTGAATCCTAATCTGTAGGAGGTTGTGAAAAAGGATATCATCAAGTGGTTAGATGTAGGGATCATCTACCCAATCTCCGATAGTCGGTGGGTGAGTCCAATCTAGGTTGTGCCTAAGAAAGCAGGACTCACCGTGATCACGACTGATATCGAAGAAACCATACCGATCCGTATAGCAAACTCGTGGAAAGTCTGCATTGATTACAGAAGACTAAATGCCTCCACAAAGAAGGATCATTTCCCAGTTCTATTCACTGATTAGATACTCGAGAAACCAACGAGAAATCGTTTCTTCTGCTTTTTGGACAGGTACTTCAGTTATAATCAAGTGACAATCAATCCTAAGGACCAAGAAAAGACCACCTTCACCTGCCCCTATAGAACATACACATTCTATAGGATGCCTTTCAATCTCTGCAATGCACTCGCCACCTTCTAGCGGTGCATGCTTGCCATATTCTTAAATATGGTAGGTGAATATCTTGAAGTCTTCATGGATGACTTCTCGGTATTTGGGGAATCTTTTGATGACTGCCTCCTGCATTTGGTCCAAATGCTTAAGCGTTGCATCGACGTGAATTTGGTTCTTTCCCGGGAAAAGTGCCATGTCATGGTTCTTGAGGGAATTGTCCTAGGTCACCTTATTTCTGAGAATGGCACCCAGGTTGATCGAGCCAAGGTTAATTTGATTTCTAAACTACCCATGCTTAGCAAGATCAAGGACATCTGATCTTTCCTGGGGTACGTTGATTTTTGCTGTCGTTTCATTCCTGATTTCTCGAAAATCGCGTGCCCCCTAACTAATCTTCTCTCAAAGGATGTATCTTTCGAGATCACTGATGATTGCGCTCATGCATTTGAGAGTCTACGTGACTGAGTTACTATTAGTCACTTTGAATCGGATTTAAAAATCAATGTGTTGCAGTATAGATTGAATCAATGAGAAAAACAAATAGAATTTATACTCAAATAGAAGTCCAAGGTTGAACACAGGGAGCAACTAGCAAAATAATTCTCAAGATTGTAATTCAAGCACAATATAAGCAATTTATAATAGAACTCCAAACAATAATGATATATAAATGAAAGCAAATGTCAATAGTGCAAAAAGAATGCGATAAAATGGCGATTTGAATCACCAATTACCCTTCACAGTAATATCAAATATCTCAATAGTATCAATCAATTTAAATCTACGTAAAATAAGTGCACAGTGCACTTCTATTGAATCTCAAACATTTGCTCAGTCGATCAGATGGCTTAACTCTCTCAAAGGTACTACTCTTCTTTCTCCTTCTTCAGCTCCTTTTCTTCTCTTTCTGTGCCTTGACTCTTCTCTTCTTTCTCTTCTCTAGCTTCTCCTTCTTCCTTCTCTTCTCTCACAAGGGGAAGGGTTTCTTCTTCAAACGGCTAAGTGTTAGCTGTTGGTCTTCAGAGCAAAACCCCCCTATCCCCATGCTCTCTCTTTCTTTCTCTCTCTGGGATCCGCTCTCTCAAAGCCTTAGGAAATCGGATTCGGATCTAAGCGGACCCAGGACCAAGGTTGCAGGCATGATCGCAACCGAGGAGTGAAGGCGGGAATGCTAGGCCTGCGGGGGACAGGTCACGAGTGAGGCACCTGTGAAGGGGTGGCGGGGGACCTCACCCCCCAAGTGTTAGTTGATGTGATAAGCTGGAAGTAGAAAATCAATTTATGTGATGCTGCACGTCTCTCCACACTCGATGTGGGACTATGTTCCGTGGCTTCTATTTGTGCGCTGCAGCGAAGATGCGACCACTCAATTGGATGGCTGCAGCTATTGGAGGCCTCAATCGAAGACCTGGGATGGTTTGTGGGATGTAACTGCATCACTTGGAGGTGTCGCCTAGAGATACAGGTGTCAAAGATAGCTTCAAGCTTCCTTCAAAGCTCTACGCTAATGGTGCAGCACCTGAGACCTAAAACTTGAGAGAAAGGACCTCGCAGCCGAGTCAGATAGCTCAGTAGTATTGCCGAGGAACAACGAGTATTGTGGTGGGTGTAGCGTGGAGTGAGGGTGCGTGAGGTGGCCGGACGGTGATGGAGATCGCCGTGTGAAGGTGGGGTGTTCGGGGGTGTGTTTGAAGGAGTAATCAATGAAATAGATAGAGGGATTCTGCTCCTTGGGTCAAGGTGGAGGTGTAGTGATGAATGGTGGCCAATTTGCTAGAGCATAGTGGCCATGCAAACTCGTCGAAGGTATGCCGGCGAGATGGAAGATGGGGAGCATGCGAGTGAGATGATGGTCGAAACGGAGTGTGGTTGGTGTGTGAATGAAGTAGAGGAGTTAGGGAAATTATCTAGGTAGTTGGCAGACGAAGGGGAGCAGAGGTGATGCTGGTTGTGGTGTGGTCGACACCGGGGAAGAAGGTGACTCCGATGGGGGTTGGATAGTAAGGACCAAGGAGATAGAGGCGTCGGCTAGTATTGCGCGACTCGGAGGAAGCTGAGGGAGACAAATCTATCGTCGGTATTGCAAATGGGCGAGGATTGAAGACGGAGGAGGTTGCCTGAGCTTGAGGAGCCTTTCGATCGGAATAGGAGTTAGGAATTGAGGGTGTTCCAAGCCAAAATCAAGCTTGAGGAACTCGATCTGATCTAGGGATTCTTTTATAGGCCTCTGGAGGATGCTTTAAGCTTGGGAAGCAAGCTTCCCAAGCTTGGAATGGTCACCAGAGATGGAAGCTCAAAATATACCCGAATCTCTCATGCGAATGCATGAGAGATTGGGAAGTTTTTAGGGATTAGAATCTGGCTCAAAAGGAAGGGAATTCATTGACGAACTTCCCTTTCAAATCTGAGAGGGATTCGTCAAGGAATCAAGGAGAACATGCCAAAAACAGCTCGTCGGAGTTGTAGGATTAGGATTTCATGGCGGCAGGGACCTATTTGAAGAAAATGATGATAAAGATAGGGTCCTTTTTGTAAGAAATTCAAAAGCTAAGGGGCCATGTGAAATAAAGAAAATCATACTTGGACCAAAGTGCAAACTAGGTTGAAACAATTTTAGATTGGGCCCAAATTTTGCTACAAACCTAATTTGGACCTAAGGAATCCAATGGTGAAGTTGGATTTTGATTTTGACCTAGTTTTACTAGGTAAATTGCATAATTACCCAAATTAGGGCAAATGTCTATCTGAGAATCTATTTTAGGTCAAGATGGGTTCCAATGGTCAAATTGAAGGTAGCAACCCTAAAGAATATTTTTAGATGATTTTTAGAGGATTTAGATGGATTTTATTCTGACTAGAACCTCAGTAGATTAAGCAGATCTGTGTTAAGGGTTCCAGATGTCCATTAATTCTTGTAACGCATGAAAACCCTTTTCTGTCTGTTCTAACCTGCTTATTAGACTCTTAAGACTATTTGGCCTTTGTTCCACCCCTGAAAGAACCCGTGGTTATTCTATTTTTGTGATAGAATGGTAAATTTGCATAAATAACCCAGTATTCTTGTCTTCTTCTCAAATTAATGTTTCATGCCCTTAAGACCTTTTGATGGATATGTAGGAGCTTTTATTGACTTAATTAGATCAAACTGAGCTAGTTGTGGCTCATGATGGTGTTTCCATCATACCCCCATGCCTAGTTTTTGCCAGTCCCTTAGCAAAACCATATGAATTGAACTAGTTATCTTGGTCAGATTTAATCGCCAGGATGCCCTACTAGGCCACATCTAGGAATTAGATCTTAATACCAACAATAGGCCTAGAGGTACTCAAGTACCAACCCAGATCCAGACCTGACTAGCTTTTGCCTCGGTCCACCGCGAAGGTTTCTAAGGCCTACAGGAACTATCCTAAGGTTCGTTGGACCTAGCGGTTAAAGCATTCGTGCTTGAAACATGGTTAGTCCGGTTTAGTTTGCCAATGAATTTTGAGAGAGACATAGAAGGAGAATTTGATTTGTGGAGAGCTTTCTCTTTCTTTTCTTTTCATTATATTTTTCCTTAGATCCATCCTCGAATTGGCCCTAAACACATTCTGTATTGGATTCCTTGTTCCCACCATCAATCCTCGCAGGGTCCCTAGTAACCGATGCCTCAAGATAGCATTGCCCATGACAACCCCCAGAACCCTGGCTTTTGAGATTTCAAGATAATCCCTCCTATGGCATTTTGTAGCTAAATCCAGACCCTGGCAATCGACATTTCGTGATAATGCCACCCATGGCATTTGAACCAGCATAAGGTGCTTAGATGGCCCCAGTAGGATATTTAGATATCCTAGGAGACAAGCACCAAGGAGACGGTATGTTATTGCACATCTTCGAGGAGAATTTCCCACCTCTCCGCATCGGGAACTTATCCAAATCAACTTGTGTTTTCAAGACACTCCTAATCTAGATCTTAGGACCTTTTTCAGAATAGATTAAATGCCTTTTAGAATGGTTTCATCTTTAGAGTGCACTGAACCAGACTGTGTGTGATATAGGGTGCTTAAGTTATCGAGTCCCACAAACTAGGGGTCAGTAAACAAGGTCAAATAATCCCTAAGCCTTAGACTTAATACATAAGCCTTGCATTTTCCCTAACCTTTTGAGGATTAATCCAGATCTTGACAAGTACGTGAATATTTAAATCCAATACAGATCCAAGAGGCCTAAGGTTGGTATTCGCCACTAATCCCTCAAGTTTTAGCCTTTCAAGTCTTAGTTCATCATTCGATCCAACTTAGAAGGTAGGTAGGTTCCAAATTGTTTCTAAGGGACTCAATTTTCTTTTCTTTTTCTTTGTGCTCCTTTCGTCTCTTTTCAAATTTTCATTCCTCCTTTTAAAAAATGGCTCTTCCTTTTCCTCAACCTCCCTTTTTTTTCATATGTTTTTTTTTTGTTAAAACCCTTTCTTGTGAAGTGATTCTCACAGTGTTTTGCACTTTAATATCCCCCATGACTATGATTTGCAATGTCCTCATTGTAAATTAGGTGGCTTCGAATTCATCTTAGATCATACAATAGAACAGGTTAAGGTGGGTGGATGGGTCGGGATGACTGTTGCGGATGATTTCAAGCTTTGGTATGGGTACTAGAGGTGGAGTCGACTGTTCTAATGGACAAACCCTAAAGTGCAATATGAGTTCAACACGGGATGTATCAAGAAGGGTTTCAATTTTTTCAAAAAGATGATGGGTTGCCTCCCGTTAACCACTGGGTTTAACGCCATCAGTCGGGTGCAATATGCATAGGGAGAATGGAGATCAAAAGACACCTTAGCCAAGTTTGTATCGGTGAATTCAATGAATGGCTTAAGTCACTGGCCATTCACAATAAAAGGTTTAGAATCAAGGCTGGGTTGACTGATTTCAACGGCTCCATTTTCGAATATCCATCGGATAAGATATGGTCCAATCCATTTCGATCTGAGTTTGCCCAGGAAGAGTTTTAGCTTGGCATCAAAGAGTAAGACTTTTTGACCAAGGTAAAATATCTTTTTGGAAATGTGCTTGTCGTGAAAGGCCTTAACCCGCTCTTTGTAAATTCGTAAGTGCTTGTATGCATCATTGTGTAGTTCATCGATCTCGCTCATTTGAAGCTTTATGTGGGTTCCTACCTTAGAAAGTTCAAGATTACACTTCTGTACAGCCCAATAGGATTTGTTCCAACTCGATGGGGAGGTGACATGCCTTCCCGTACACCAATCCGAAGGAAGACATGCCCAATTGGGTCTTGTGGGTGGTCCTATAAGCCCACAAGGCTTCCAAAAGTTGGGACAACCAATCTTTCCTGTCAGGTCGAACAATGACCTGAAGGATTTTCTTGTTCTCTCGATTTGATAGCTCAGCTTGACCGTTGGTTTGGGGATGATAAGGAGTAGAGATTCGGTGTGACACCCTGTACTTGGTCATCAGTGATCTGAACTAAGCATTCGTCAAATGGGTCCCTCCATTAGAGATAATGGCACATGGGATACCAAACTGTGAAAAGATATTCTGATGAATGAATTTAATTACCACCTTATGATCGTTGGTTCGGGTTGGGATGACTTCGATCCATTTGGACACGTAGTCAACAGCGAGAAGAATGTACTCGAAGCCGTCCAAGATTGGGAAGGGTGCCATGAAATCAATCCCCCAAATATAGAAGATTTCACATACAAGAATCGGTTGTAAAGGCATCATATTGCGGTGGCTCATGTTGCCCAAGGTCTGGCAATGAGTGCATGCCTTACAGTGATCGTATGCATCCTTGAAAATCATGGGCCAGTAAAAGCCACACTAGAGGACTTTTGCTGCAATTTTATATCCGGAGAAGTGTCTACTGCAGGCCTGGTCATGGCAGAAGGACAAAATGTCAAAAATTTTTGCTTCCAGGATGCACCATCTGATAATCTGATCAGCACCAATGCGGAAGAGGTATGGGTCTTCTCAGATGTACTACTTGGCATGGGAAAGTAATTTGTCTTTCTTGGCCTTCGGCCAATCAGATGGGATCTGACGTGATGCCAAATAGTTCACCAAATCAACAAACCAAGGAAGTCTCATACTAATAGTCAGGAGGTACTCATCAGGAAAGCGCTCTGTGATGGGTCCGAAAGGGTCAATAATGTCAAAAGGAAGGTGGGATAAGTGATCAGCTACCACGTTCTGCTTTCCTGCTTTATCACGAATCTCGAGATTGAATTCTTTCAACAGCAAGATCCAACGGATTAGTGGAGGTTTCGCATCCTTCTTTGTGAGGAGGTGCCTTACTGTAGTGTGATTCGAGTATATGATAAGAAGGGAACCCAAAAGATTTGATCTGAATTTCTCCAGGGCAAATACTACGACAAGCAGCTCTTTCTTAGTAACTGTGTAGTTACGTTGAGTCTCGTCAAGTGTCTTGCTAGCATAGTAGATGACCACGGGTTTCCCGTCTATTTTCTGCCCAAGTACCTCACCCACAGCATAATCAGATGCATCACACATGATCTCAAAGGGTTGAGACCAATTAGGGGACTGTAGGATAGGTGCTTGGGTAACTCGATCACGTAGGATCTCAAACGCCTGACTGCACTCTTCAGTGATTTCAAAGGGGACATCCTTGGAGAGAAGGTTAGTCATGGGACGTGATTTTCGAGAAATCGAGAATGAATCGACGGTAAAAACCGATGTGCCCCAGAAATGATCGGATGTCCTTTGACTGAGCTAGGCATAAGGAGCTTGGAAATCATATTCACCTTGGCTTGACAACCTAGATGCCTTTGTCAGGGATGAGATGTCCCAGGACAATTCCCTCAAGTACCATGAAGTGTCTCTTTTCACAAGAAAGAACCAAATTTACATCGATGCACCACCTGAGGATTTGGACCAAGTGCAGGAGGTAATCATCAAATGATTCCCCAAATACCGAGAAGTCATCCATGAAGACTTCAAGGTATTCACCTACCATATCTGAGAATATGGCAAGCATGCACCACTAAAAAGTAGTGGGTGCATTGCAGAGATCAAAGGACATACTCTGGAATGTGTATGTTTTGAAGGGGTAGGTGAAGGTGGTCTTCTCTTGGTCCTCAGAATCGATTGCAACTTGGTTATAACCGGAGTACCCATTCAAAAAGTAGAAGAATTGATTTCCCGCTAGTTTCTCGAGGATCTGATCAATGAACGGTAGTGGGAAATGATCATTCTTCATGGAGGAATTGAGTCTTCTGTAATCAATACAGACTCTCCATGAGTTCGCTATACAGGTCAGTATGGTTTCTTCGATTTCAGTCGTGATCACGGTGAGTCCTGCCTTCTTAGGCATAACTTGGATTTGACTCACGCACCGACTATCGGAGATCAGGTAGATGATCCCTACATCTAACCACTTGATGATCTCCTTTTTCACAACATCCTACAGATTTAGATTTAGGCGTCACTGCATTTCACAGGATGGTCGTGAGCCCTCTTCGGTATAGATGTAATGTGTGCAATAAGAGGGGCTGATGCCAATCAGATCATCAAGAGTCCATCCAATGGCTCTCCGATGCTTCTAGAGGACAGTAATTAGATGTGTTTCCTGATCAGATGTGAGTCGTGAGTTGATAATCATAGGAAATGTCTGATTGGAACCCAAAAAGACGTATTTAAGATGGTCAGGGAGGGGTTTCAATTCCATAACAGGATTATCAGCAGCAGCAGGTGGTTCAGGGTGGGTGTCGGGAGTAAGGAAAGGAGCTATTGGTCTGTTTTGGTTAGGTTTAGGCTCCTCTAATTGTGGGTTTTGATCTTCTTGTGGTTGATAAAAAATAATCAGGTTTTCCTCGATACATGGGTCATCAACCATGGCCTCGATATCGCAAATTTGTTCGATAACTCCATAATTAATTCCATGTTGGGCTTTAAAGATGTCGATCTTCAGTGTCTTGCTCCTAAATTTTAACTCAATTTGGCCGTCCTCACAATTAATATTGGCCCTAGCTGTGGCCAGAAAGGGTCTCCCTAATATGATTGGTATATTTTTCAAGTTCTTAGGAGCATCCATGTCTAAGACGATGGAATCCATGGGAAAGTAAAAATCGTGTACCCTAGCTATGACATCCTCAAGAATTCCTTTTGGTGACTTAATAGATCGATCGGTTAACTACAAAGTCATCTCTATTGGTTTAAGCTCAGATTCCTCAAAGTGGTCTAGTAGGGATGTAGGTATCAAATTGATGGAAACTCCTAGGTCCAATAAGGCTTAGCCAAATTGTATATCACCGATAGCACAGGAGATCAGAGGGGTGCCTAGGTCTTTTGCCTTAGGTGGAAGTTTGCTCAAAATGATAGAGCTGGCTTGCTTCGACAGTGTTGGAACCTTGCTCCACATCTTATTTTGGTGTTAACAAAATTATTATGGATTAATGTTTGCCATTAAGTGATTTTCAAATTTAGGTGAAGGATCAAGGCAAATAGGAAATGATGGAGGATTGATGAAAGGGGAAGATCATGATAAGGAGGCATGATGATAAAGAAGAGTCGAGGAGGAGATCATCTTTGACCTTTTAGTTTAGATTTTATATTTATAGATTGTATATGCCTCCTAACAAAGAATCATAACTTAGATCGTAGAATCAATTAGAGATAAATTAGGATTTATATTGCTAACATTTTCAAAGTACGTAATGGATTAAAACACTTAAAATAGGTACTTGTATGCAAGTACCAGTACTGTTCATCAGTACTGGTATTTGCAAGGCACAGGTTTGAGAATTTATCTCAAATTGTGAACAAGTACCGATACATGTTGGCCACAGGTTGAAGCCTTAATTCTGGCCTGAACCTTACAAGTACCGGTACCCATGATAAGTACTGATACAGGTAGGTTACTGTGCCCAAGGAATTTCAAAGCTAGCAGTCACAAGTACTGGTACCTATGATGAGTACCGATACCAAGACACATGTACTGGTAGCAGTGAGCTGCTAGTACCGGCACAGGTACATTAGTACCGGTACCAGCTAGTCGTTGGCCCAAAACAAAATGGATGGAATATTTATTTTGTCAATGTGAACGTTGGGAATTAATTCCCAACGTCTAGTAGACAAGTATCCTAGGTCCTAAACTCTATAAAATGAACCTAGGACTCTTTGTTTACATGCTAGAGATACAAGAGAGATAAGAAAATAATCCTAGAGCTATATTTCATACATTCCACCATATTTAAAGAGGAAGAAATAGTTTTCTACTTTTCATTCTCGCTACGGGTTTAGCAAACACATCAACGTGTTTTGTTCATGCATTCTCTTTGTATACACGTCTTCACTAGGCTCTCAAATTGGTAACACTATATTTACATTTGTTGAGAGGCTTAGGTTCTTGTTGTAAGATTTATTTTTCTGTCTTACACCTATATTTCATTTGTTCTTGAGCATTTGCTCATTAGGTTGTAACAACTTCATTTTCTTGTACTTGGGTTTAGGTAACTCATTAATTACCTCATTTAGTAAATTGATTCTCTCAAGGTTGAGAGAATCAGGTTAAAAACCCTAAGCTGGGAGGCTTAGGTAATGGAGTACCCAAGGGAGGGGAACCACTATACATCTTATGCCAATTTCTATGGTTTGATTGATTGTGCAAATTTTCTTGTTATTACTGATTTTGTGTTTGAGTTTTTGTGCTCATAGCCAATTCTATCTTTAGATTCTATCAAGTGGTATCAGAGCAAGGTTGCGAGAAGACATAACAAATCAACTCGCAATGGCATCTACATCAAGGTGCACCAAAGGACAGTCATCACCCGTCCTCCCTATTTCGATGGGATGGACTTCGGGTATTGGAAGAGGAGGATGCAAGTCCTCCTCAAAGTAATGGATGAGGAGTCTTGGACCCTCATTCGGGAGAAGTACTCGGATCCAGAGCCACAAGAAGGAGTAGCGCGGAAAATGGATCAGAAGAAAAGGATCGTGGGCAACGCAAAGGAAATGAACGTACTTTATTGTGCATTGTTAAGGGAAGAGTTCAATCGAATTTTGACATGCGAATCCACATACGAAATATGGAACACTCTCGAGGTCACTTACGAAGGTACAAATAAGGTAAAGGAAACTTGTATCTCAATTCTAACTAAAAATTATGAATGTTTCAGGATGACCAAAGGAGAAACGATCAAAGACATGTACACAAAGTTTGGGGAAATAGTTAACCCCCTAAAGAACCTTTGAGTGAAGTTCACAGAAGAGTAGCTTGTAAGGAAGATCTTAAGATCTCTTACAAGTGATTGGTCTCCAAAGACTACAGCCATCCAAGGGGCAAAGGACCTCTCCACTCTCACCTTGGATGATTTAGTTGGTAGCCTTATGGCTTATGAAGTCCAACTAAAAAACATGAAGAAGAACGAGGAGGAGAAGATGTCTAGCAAAAGGAAGAATATTGCTTTTAGAGCAATTAAGGAGGACTTGTACTCAACAACCTCGGAATCCGAAGATGAAGAGATGGAGATACTTACAAGGAAGTTTCATAGATTTCTTCAAAAGCAAGGTACGCAAATCAATAAAGTTTCAACTAATGTTATTTGTTATGAGTGCAAGAGAAAGGGGCACTTGAGGAAGGATTGCCCTATGAACAAGAAGGAAGACAAAAGGAAAGATGCAAAAGAAGTCAAGAAGAAAAAGAGGAGAGCTTTAAAAGCAACATGGGATGATAGCGACTCTGACATGGACACTGACTTTAGCGAATCAGATGACGACAAGATCACTCATCTATGTTTGGCAGCAACTACGGAAGATACAGACAATAAGGTAAACCCTGATTTTTCTTTTGAAGAATTATTAGAAGCTTATGAAGAACTATATCATAAAGCAAGGTTATCTAAAAAGGAAAATAATGTTTTAAAGAATAATTATCAAATATTAGAAATAGATAAATCATGTTAAGAAATGGAATTAGAAATGTCAAAAGAGGCTAACAAACAGCTGCATGTAAAGATAGTAGAATTAGAAGATGTTTATGAGCACTTTGAAAGTACTTTAAATAATCTCAAAACAACAAGTTAAATACTGAATTTTGTGAAGCTATAAAATCAAAATTTCATAATAAAAAGAATACACATACTAAATCACATGCACATAGACTTGCATGGATGTACCAAAAGGCCAAAAATCCCTAGAATTATAGATCTAACACAAGAAAAGTCTATAAATCTCAAGGTTTGGAAGGTACTAACTTGAAAGGACACACAAGAAAATGGGTACCTAGGAAAGATATTTTACATTGTTTTGTAGGAATAGATCAAAGAGATCAGTGAGTGTTCAAGGCGCACAGCGGAACATTTCAACCTTTCTGTAGGTTAAATGAAGACCAAAAACAATGGCCTAACGGAGCTTGGTACCCACATTCATCATTTTACTATTGGTAAATTTTATGGTATGATATTCTTTACCTTTTCATTTTCTGATAGTTGACAAAAAGGGGGAGAAAAATAAAGAGCAAATAGTAAAATTTTTAGGGGGAGGATTTAATTAAAAGTCTTTCTTTCATATAATGTTGTTAAAAATTATTTTATCTATTTGTAAGATAGTTTTGTCAACACCAAAAAGGAGGAGATTGTTGGAACTTGTTCCACATCTTATTTTGGTGTTAATAAAATTATTATGAATTAATGTTTACCATAAATTGATTTTCAGAATTAGGTGAAGGATCAAGGCAAATAGGAAATGATGGAGGCTTAATGAAAAGGAGATCATGATAAAGAGGAGGCATGATGACAAGGAAGAGTCGACGAGGAGAAGATCATCGTCAACCTTTTAGTTTAGATTTTATATTTATAGATTGTATATGCCTCTTAACAAAGAATCATAACTTAGATAATAAAATCAATTAGAGATAAATTAGGATTTATATTGCGAATATTTTCAAAGTACGTAATGAATTAAAACACTTAAAACAGGTACTTGTAAGTAAGTACCGGTACTGTTCATCAGTACTGGTATTTGCAAGGCACAGGTTTGAGAATTTATCTCAAACTGTGAACAACAAATGCCGGTATCAACCATGAGTACTAATACATGTTAGCCACAGGTTGAAGCCTTAATTCTGGCCTGAACATTACAAGTATCGGTACCCATGATAAGTACCAGTACAGGTAGGTTACTGTGCCCAAGGAATTTCAAACTTGAGAGTCACAAGTACCGGTACCTATGATGACTATCGATACCAAGACTCATGTACTGGTGGCAGTGAGCTGCTAGCACTAGTACAGGTACTTTAGTACCGGTACCAGCTCGCCATTGGCCCAAAACAGAACGATTGGAATATTTACTCTGTTAATGTGAACATTGGGATTAAATCCCAACGTCTAGTAGATGAGTATCCTGAGTCTTAAACTCTATAAAATGATCCTAGGACTCTTTGTTTGCACACTAGAGATATAAGAGAGATAAGAAAATAATCCTAGAGCTATATTTCATACATTCCACCATATTCAAAGTGGAAGAAATAGTTTGCTACTTTCAATCTCGCTACGGGTTTAGCAAACACATCGATGTGTTTTGTTCACGCATTCTCATTGTATACATGTCTTCACTAGGCTCTCAAATTGGTAACATTATATTTACATTTGTTGAGAGGCTTAGGTTCTTGTTGTAAGATTTATTGTTCTATCTTACACCTGTATTTCATTTGTTCTTGAGCATTTCCTCATTGAGTTGTAACAAACCCATTTTCTTGTACTTGGGTTGAGGTAACCTGTTAATTACCTCATTTAGTAAATTGATTCTCTCAGGGTTGAGAGAATCGGGTTGAAAACCCTAAGCTGGGAGGGTTAGGTAGTGGAGTACCCAAGGGAGGGGAACCACTATACATAGTGTGCCAATTTCTGTGATTTGATTGATTACGCAAATTTTCTTGTTATTACTGATTTTGCATTTGAGTTTTTGTGTGCATAGCCAATTCTACCTTTAGATCCTATACGATTGGGTTCCCAACTTTGGTTCGTGGCTTACACTTGGGTGTACACACATCTTTTAGGAATCGTGCATAAGTCTGTACTTGGCAAATCTCATCCATCAAGGGGATGTTTATATGGACCTACTCAAAGAGCTTGACCAAGTCCTCCTCAGGTGCCACGAGTTTGTTTATCTTCTTTCCCTTGGTCAAGGCTTCAGGAAATGGAACCTTAGAAGGTTCCTCTACAATTGGCTCAAGCTCTTTATCAGGGAAGGGTGTGTCCTGGATGACCAATCTAGGGTTAGGGGCTACAGTCTCAGGCATGTCATGGCTCAAAAAAGGTGGGTCTTGTGTTGCTTTGCCACTACAGGTGGTGACGAAATTTAATGTGCCTGATTTTGGGTTGGATTGGCCAAAATAGGTGTTTGCTGCTGAAATCCCAAGTATGAAGTTGAAGCATCCATCCCGTCAGGTGATGGAGTAGAAGGGGCCTAATAAACAAAGTGAGCATGGCCCTGATTTGGGTTCATAACATGCCTCTAGTTTGGCATGTTATTCAGGTTTGGAAGAAGCTGGGAAGGATGTGCACCAGGCTAACAAGCACTTGCCAGTTGGGCCAATTGATTTCGTAGCTCAGAGATCTCTTCTTTGTGCTGTTTTTGCTTGTCAACCAAGGTTTGGAGAATCAAAGATGTATGATCTTCTTTAGGTTGTCCAGTTTGGAAATTATGATTAGGCCTTAGTTGAGTGGGTTGATATGGTCACTGGTTTTGTGGTCGAGGTTGGAATCTTAGATTCGGGTTATTTCCCGACCACGCAAAGTTAGGATGATTCCGCCATCCATGGTTGTAGGTGTTGGAGAAAGGATTATTTTGGATGGTGTGGAGATCCTCGCAGGTTTGAGGAGCTCCGAGATAATCAGGGTATGAGGGTTCAGAGTTCCCCCAACTGTGATGGGCTGACCCGAAGTTGCCTTCGAAGCCATAATTAGACGGGGGTGGATATGCATCCATCCCTAAGGAGTGGCAAATGTTATGCACAGCCTCCCTTCCCATGGTCGGGTGCACGTATGTGCTTTGAGGTGCAGAGGTGGATTTGTGTAGATGACGAGTAATGTCGTCCACCTTCTTTTCGATAATGGAGACCTTATCCAATTGACTAGCTTCCAACTCCAGATCAATAGATGTAGAAAGGCATCAGGATTTGTGTACCCCCTAATTGTTTGTCAATGTGCAGGTGGATGTCTGGTCGTACGCATCTAATGACTCATTGTTCAGGGAGTTCTCACACATGTTCTCGAGAATTTCCCAGATTGTGTCCTCATGTTGACCCATGATGCTACCACCATAGGTTGCATTGACAAAGGGCTTGATGTCTTCACGGAGTCTATGGTAAAAGAATTGGACTTGTTCCCACTTCAGAACTCTATGATGGGGGCACTTACACATAAGATCCATAAAACGGTCCCATGCCTCATGTAGAGATTCTCCCGCTCTTTGGGAGAAGTGCATGATTTGGTGCTGCATCGTATTTGTATGACCAATGGGGTAGAATTTTTGCAAGAAGGTGATTTGAAGTTCTCCCCATGTGTTGATTGTGTGTGGTTGAGTTTGAAACCAGTGAGTGGCTTTGTCAGCCAGAGAGAATGAGAAGAGTTTCAAGAGTAATCCATTCTAATTCTGTACATCTGCCCCAAAAGTGTGGGCCAGATGCTTTAGGTTTTTGATGTGCTGGAAAGGATCCTCAAAGTTCAAGCCATGAAATTTTGGGGTCATATGAAGCATGCTAGGCTTGAGATCCACCTCGGGTACTCCTGCGGGAATGTTGATTTAGGGTTCGATCTCCGCCGCTGCAGGGTTATAGTGATCTTGCATTTGAGGATGCGACGATGGGTTGATGATGGCATTAATTTGATTTCAGAAATCATGGAATTACTGCTCAAGGTTAGGTTGATCTTCTTGGTGATCCATAGTTGATAAGGGGGAAGTAGGTTCTGAATCAGAAGATATGTCAATGTGATCAGGTTGTTGCACAAACACGGAAGTCGAGGCTCGACCTTGATGAGAGTGAATAGCTAATGGAGGCCTCAAGGATGGTCTTAAGGACCTCCTCCCGAACATGCATCGATGGAATAGATGAGGGATAGTAGGTGATGGACCCAATCAAGACACCCAAAAAATTTTGGATGACTATACAGGTTCAGGGCAGATGATACCCCTTAGTCAGAAAGTCGTCCACCTGAGAATTACCTAGGCATCCAGAAAGGGAGAGTCCCACGAAGACCCCTACATGGTAGAGTGCCCTCACAGGTTACAGGGTTTCCCCTGATGCGAAAAATTACGTGGTTTTTAAGATTAGGGTTTTAAGTCACTACAACGCATAAATCCGTTCGCTTTTAAAATTTGTAACCTAGATAGGGGAGTATCTAGGGTCATCCAAGGAGGCAATATTTTGCAAAATTCAAGTCTCTTGCCCGGAAATGAAACTCAACTTTCTTTTTTTTTTTTAAATATATAATTTTTATGGAATTTTGAAATAATGGCAATACGAATTTTGGAGAGATTTGGAGACAACTAACACCTAATCCACTATACTACTACTAAGGTGACAAGTAGAGCCTCTCAATAAGCTCACTCTAGGCATGTGGTGGCCTAGAGTAATTAAGGAGAGGGAGTGAAAAGTGCTAGAACAAAAGCAATCAAATGCAACAAAATTGCAAAGAAGGCAACTTTAATAAAAATGAGGAATTGTTTTACACAAAAACTTAGTAGAGGAATGCTTCAACTACTGGAATAAAATGTGCAAAAATAAAATAAAAATAGTTATCCTCTAAAATGATGGTGAAGATGGCAAGGCTCTTGTTCCATTTGCGGCTGCTCTTGTAATCAAAAAGAGCTCCTTCTTCTTGCAAAGCTTCTCCAAGTTGATGAACTCCTCCTAGCAAACCCAAGGGGGGCGTGCTTGACTCCTCCAAGGTGGATGGAATTCCACCTTCAAGGGCTTCTCCTAAGGTGCTGTGGACCACATTTGATTCCTCCTCCAAGGGTGGTTGTGTACCACCCTCAAATCCTCCACTTCCTAGGGTAGGCGTGCACCCTAAGTTGTCCTCCAATGCCTGGCTTCCTTCCTTTACCAGTTGCCTTCCTGAGTGCTAGGGTTCTAGGGATCTGGCAATCTATATATCCCTAGCACTCATAAAAACACATTAAAAAGAAAATAAAAAGTGCAATGCATGCCTAACCTAATTAATGCCTAAATGCAACACAAAAGACCCATTTACGGAGCAAAATTCTAAGAGCTAGGTTTGTTTTAATGCATAAGAATGATGATAAACTGGTGTTTATCACACCCCCATGCTTATCTTTTCCTAGTCTCTTAGCAAACTTTAATTTTTACAAAATAAAATTTTTGGGAAATCTAATTTTTTTAACTTTTGAGGAGAGAAAAAAAGATTATGGGACCCTGGTTGGTTTAAATAAAGGAGGTACGGTATTTGTTAATGATAAACATCGAGATTCATTTTTGGATCAAAAAATTAGACAAAAACGGGATCAATATATCCTCCAAAAAAATTCACAGGTTAACCCCTTGTTAATTCAGATGACTTGTGGTCGGACCCAGATAGGTTGTGTTAATATGGTGATTTAATCGTTGAAATGAGTATAGTGGTTAACCTAAATCGAGCTTAACCATCTCTTTACAAAATTTTTTTACCTGGCCTACTTGATTTTATCTTGGTCACTTTTAGGCCCAGGGTCAAACTCAGGGAAGTGGAATTAGAGGTGAAGAAGTTTCTACGCCTTTCCTACAATGAATCTCTTCCGTTCGTTTATTATATTTTTGGTATTTTTCTATTTAAGATTTTTTTTCTAATAATTTTTGTCCTTGAGGTACACCCTCAAAATCAGGTTCTTGGCTTTGAGCCAAATTAGGGTTCCAAAACTGGTCTTGCTATTCGCAAGACTGAGTACTTGCAAGTCAAGGATTATCTTTTCATTCGTGTATATTTGTTTTTATCTTTTTAATGGCAAGAAAGAGAAACAGAAATAAAGTAAATATAGTATATATAGATATGTATATATTATATATGTATATAGGGGTGGGGGTGGAGGTGGAAATGGCGTGTAGCACGGTGTTGAGTCGGTCGTCGTCTAGGAAGACGCAACCAACAAGACGAAGTGCCGTGTGGAGTGTAGGATGGATGGTGGAAGATGTGTGCGAAGACGGTTTCTGTACGCGTGTATTGGGGAATATCAGCAACTTGTGCGGATATTCCTGCGATACAACGTGTGGTAGGTGATATGAAAATATATATGTATATATGGAAATATATAACTATATGTATATATATAGATATGGTTATAATTATATAGGTGTATATGTAGTTATATATGCATATATATATATGTATGTATATATATAGATATGTAAATATATGTATATGTATGTATATATAACTATATAGATGTATATATATATATGTATATATATATAGTAATATATGTATATAGTTATATATATGTGTATATATATATATATTAGTATAAGTATCTATGTATATAGATATATGTAGATAGATATATATATATATATGTATTTATAGTTATAGATATATATATATATATATGTATGTATATTTGTATATATATATATATGTATAAATATATGTGTATAAATATGTATATATATATGTATATATACTTATACTTAGGTGTATAGGTACTAATATATGTATAGATATATGTATATATATATATACGTATATAAATATATATATATATGTAGGTATGTATGTATATATACTTATATATAATTGTATAGGTACTAATATATATATATATATAGATATATAATTAAATATAGGTATATATGTAGGTATGTATGTATATATACTTATATATAATTGTATAGGTACTAATATATATATATATATATAGATATATAATTATATATAGGTATATATATATATAAGTGTGTATACAGGGGTGTACAAGTGAGGGTGTGTGTGTGTGTATGTGTCTGTGGGAGGGAGTGAGAGAGTGCTGTGAGAGAGAGAGAGAGAGATCGTCTGCTGGAGGAAGAGGCGTTGTGAGTTAAGTCGTCCGGAGTAGCGGGAGACATCTGATGCCAAATGCACAGGCGCAGGCGTGTAGGCACACGATGACGCGAGCGCACGTAGGAGGGAGTGAGCACGATAGGAAGGTGTAGCACAGCACACTGCGGACCGCAGTGCACCGTGCTGCACGCTGAGGCGAGTGCGGACGCAAAGAAGCGGGTGCTGAAGCGGGCGGGTGCAGACGCAAGAGCGAGCGCGGGAAGAGACACGAGCGCAGGCGTGCACGGATGGGCTGGCGACGGTTGCGGCACGTAGAGAGAGTGCCTGGTGACCGGATAAGTGAGAAACTTACCGGTCACCACACTGTAGCCACAGTGTCGCACTCTCTAGCGTGAACAGTGGATACAATGTGCGCTCGGCTCGCGCGACTGCCTACTCACAGTTCAGCGTGCGCGAGCGCTATGGAGAGGCTGGCGCACTCGCGGAAGGGGCTGTGCAGGTTGCTGGTGTGCACGGAGACCTGCGGGCGGGCGAGAGGTGGTCGGCGCCTTGCTGCAGCTACGGTTGAGCTTCAAAGCTTGACTCTGCGACAATGGCGAAAATGTCTTGGAACGACGAAACAGAGAAGAGAACCACCACGCCCACTGGCTCTTTGATGAGCTGGGCGATGGTGGGACTCGCAGTGGTGGTTGTGTACCACTGAGTTGCTCCTGCCCGCAGCGTGGCTCCTCAGGAAGAAGAGAGGCTGCGTATGGAGGGGTGAGGGGAGGAGATGGCCTGGAGGAAGAAGATGTTGTCTGTGTTTGCTGTTGGACCAGGCTCTCCTTCAAAGAAGATAGTCGTTCCCTTTATAAAGAGAAAGAAGGCAAGCACAGCCATGCCCTGGTTGTGCATGGCTGTGCATGCGGCTGGCAGGGCAAGCTTGCCGTAGAGAATGGCGTGAAGAAGATCTAGCCATGCCTTGCAGCCGGGGAGAAGAAATTCAAAGTCAAATAAAAATAAAAATAAAGATGGTGAATTTGCGAGGCAACACTTGAGGAAAACGTTAATTTCAATGCCATTTTATTCACTCTCCTCCCCTCTCAAATAAATGCATGCATGCGTGTATTTTCACAAATGCGACTATGGCTACCTAATATTCACTAGCAATGCTAGAAAATTGCGCAAGATGGCACAATTGTTGGTATATTTTTGCTGTGCAATCATACCCCCATGCCTATCTTTTGCTAGTCCCTAGCAAAACATTTTTGTATTGTATTTAGAAATGATCTTTAAGCTGAAGATTTTCTTCTGAGGCAACATAGGTGTGTTTATGTGTTGGATATTGTGAGAACCAATTGTAGAGAAGACTACCAGTACTTTAAGTCTTACATGACATAGACCATCTCTCAACTAACCTGGACTCTTGATATTTAAACCTTAAGTACGATTTCCAGGACCCAAGAGGTTTTTGCCGTACTCGAGAGCTCAAGAGATTATGTCTTATGCTTAGTGAAGGATCAAGACTGACCAGATGAACATTAAGACTCAAGCCCAGGGTTTCACGAATTTTTAAGTGCAGGTTGGTCCCAGTTTCAGCTCATGTTTTCGGATTGACCCTTAAAAAGATGAAGGAAAACTCAACTCCCCTATGGCTCAAAGAAAACAGGGTATTTGTAACTTGCCCTGAAGAACTTTTATAGGGAGAAGACTTTACAGATATTTGCGAGATATATTGACTTATTTGCATTTTTTTTTGAAACACGTGTTAGTATATCTCTTACAACATTATTTGGAGGAGCACACTTTTCTTTTGGTGGGAGAGTTCTCTTTTGGTGGAAAGAGTCTCTCCTAAACACAAGACTAAACCTGGGATAAAAAGTCTACCTGCATGCACAGGTAAGGACTCCACCTTCCCTAATGAACACTAGGGTTGGATCTTATGTTCACCTGGTCTTTCTTGATATGTGTAGTGTGAACCAAGATTACTTAGGCTCTCAAGTAGAAGCAAACCAACGGATCCTGTACTGGTGTCTCAAGTACAAGAATACGTCCTTAATTAGGAAAGATTCCGATCTATCTTGTCAATGCTCAAGTGGATTAAGCCGAGCCTGAGCGAATCAAGCTTCTGTGGCCTGGAAAGTCTTCAAAACAGTGGTTGGATATCCATAAACACTTATTGTATTTTTGTCTCAGCCTTCAGATCATTACTAAACACCTTTTCTTTTTTTCATATTTATAGATAGATGGAAATTGCATGATACCATAAAATACCCAGATCCTATGGATGCCTATCCACTCCCTCATGCCAAACGATGCTATGTCCTCATATGCATGCAGGGTAGGGTAGAGGAAGGACGAAAGATCAGGTAACGAGAGCTGAGGTGCAGGGTATACAGTAGGATGGTAGGGTGGGTGGATGGTGGGTGGTGAAGTGAAAAGTGAAGTGAACGTGACAGCGGCGGAGTGTTGTTGGAGTGCCTCCCAAAGAGCGCTGAATTTAACGTCCCCAGTTGGACTCAGAAAGAGGCACAAAATTAGTTACCCTCCAGCAGGGCAACTGTTTCTCCAACGGGGGCTGGTTCATGAGTAAGATAGGGTTTCAAACGCTGCCCATTGACCGTAAATTTCTACCCAGATTTGGGATCTTCAATCTCAATGGCCCCATTGGGAAATGGTCTTGAGACCAGGAAAGGACCAGTCCATTTGGACTTCAATTTCCCAGGAAAGAATTTGAGCCGGGCATTGCAGAGCCAAACTTGCTGAGATGGCTCAAATTCTTTCCGCCGAATATGGCTATCGTGAAAAGCCTTAGTGCGTTGCTTGAAAGTTAAGGCAGAATCACAGGCTTCACGACGGAGCTCTTCTAGCTCCTGGAGTTGGAGTTTCCTTTCTCGACCACACAGGTCTGGGTCGAGGTTACATTGGCGAACCGCCCAATAAGTGTGGTGTTCCAACTACACGGGCAAATGACAAGGCTTCCCGTAAGTGATTCTATAAGGAGACATACCAAGGGGAGCCTTGAAGGCGGTCTGATATGCTCAATGTGCGTCAATCAGCTTGTCGGACCAGTCCTTACGGTCAGGCCGAACCATTTTCTAGAGAATTTGCTTGATTTGCTGATTCGACACTTCTGCCTGGCCATTCATCAGAGGATGATATAGGGATGCGATACAATGGTGGACTCCGTATTTCCTCAGAAGTGCCTGAAAAGAAGCATGGGTAAAGTGGCTTCCTCCATCCGAGATAATGGCTCGAGGGATCCCAAAGCGAGCAAAAATGTGGTCTTTGACAAATCGAGTGGATATAACATGGTCAACACGACGTGTGGGAATAGCCTCGATCCATTTCGAAACATAATCAACAGCCACGAGGATAAATTCAAAGCCGTTGGAAGGAGGAAAGGGACCCATGAAATCAACTCCCCAAATGTCAAAGATTTCTGTAGCTAGGATGGGTTGCAAGGGCATCATGTCACGTCGTGACATTGACCCTAACGACTGGCACCTACTGCAATGTTTGGCATAATTGTGTGCATCCTAGTGAAGGGAGGGCCAAAAGAAATCGGACTGCAACACCTTGGCTGCAATTTTCCTCCTAGAGAAATGGCCTCCGCAGGCCTGATCGTGGCAGAAGGATAGCACATTAGGGAATTCGCTGTCAGGAATACAGCGACGGATGATTTGATCAGCACCTATTCGAAAAAGAAGTAGATTATCCCAGAAATAATACTTTGCTTCTGCCATGAGGCGCTCACGCTGGTTTTTAGGCCAGCCACGTGGAAGGGATCCAGAAGCAAGGTAATTGGCAATGTAGGCATACCAAGGTCCACCTGCCACATTAATTGCCAATAGGTGCTCATCAAGAAAAATCTCATTAATCCGCAGAGTAAGTCCAATATGGTCAGGGTCCAGTCTGGAAAGATGATCAGCCACAACATTCTGGGCTCCGACCTTATCGCGGATCTCAATGTCAAATTCTTGGAGCAGAAGAATCCAACGAATCAGTCTAGGCTTGGCATCCTTCTTGTGCATGAGATGGCGAATGGCCGCGTGATTAGTGAAAACAATAACATGTGAGCCCAGAAGGTAAGAGCGGAATTTCTCCAGCCCAAAGACGATCGCCAGTAGTTCTTTCTCAGTGGTAGTATAATTACGTTGGGCCTCGTCCAACGTCTTACTGGCGTAGTACACCACGAAGGGGTGTCTATCGCATCTTTGTCCCAGGATGGCTCCGACTGCAAGGTCGAAAGCATCACACATGAGTTCAAAGTCAAGGGACCAATCAGGTGGCTAGAGAATGGGGCCTTGGTGACAGCATTACGCAGCTGCGTGAATGCTCGTATGCAGTCGGGGCCCATATCGAAGGTTACGTCGGTCGATAGGAGAGAGTTAAAGGTCGAGAAATCTTGGAGAAATCTTTGATGAACCTCCTATAGAAACTGACGTGTTCCAGGAAGGAGTGGATTTGTTTGACAGAGCCAGGCACAGGTAAATCAGCAATTACATCAAGCTAAGCTCTGTCAACCTCGATACCCCTATCGGAGATGATATGTCTGAGAACAATTCCCTCGTGTACCATAAAATGACTTTTTTCCAAGGAAAGCACGAGGTTTACATCAATACATCTCCTAAGGATACAGGTCAGGTTGGCAAGACATTCATCGAAAGATGGTCCAAAGACCGAAAAGTCATCCATGAAGACCTCAAGAAAGTCACCCACCATGTCATGAAATATCGCCAGCATACATCTCTGGAAAGATGCTGGTGCATTGCAAAGTCCGAACGGCATCCTTCTAAATGCAAAGGTGCCGAAGGGGCAAGTAAAAGTGGTTTTTTCTTGGTCCTGAGGATCAATTGCCACCTGGTTATATCCTGAGAATCCATCCAGGAAATAAAAAAATTTATTTCCCGCTAACTGCTCCAGGATTTGGTCAATGAAAGGTAGCGGAAAGTGATCTTTCTTAGTTCCAGCATTGAGTTTCCTATAATCTACACACACTCTCCAAGATGTAGGAGTGCGTGTAGGGATGGATTCACCCCTGTCATTGACACGGATGGTGAGTCCCGCCTTTTTGGGCACGATGTGAATCAGACTCACCCAGGGGCTATCGCTGACCGGGTAGATTATACCCGCATCCAGCCACTTAATAATTTCCTTCTTAACGACCTCCCGCATGTTAGGGTTGAGACGTCGCTGCATCTCGCGGGAAGGTCGAGCTTCCTCCTCCGTATATATATAGTGAGTGCAATAGGAGGGGCTAATGCCAAATAAGTCTGATAACGACCATCCAATGGCTGCCTTGTGTTCCATAAGGACCTTCGTTAGTTTGCACTCTTGCTCCCTGGTCAATTTTGAACTGATGATTACGGGGAGCATTTCATTTGGCCCCAGGAAAACATACTTAAGTGTACTAGGCAGCTCTTTCAGCTCTGGAGTGGATGGTGAAAGATCTGGCATTTCTTAGGACGAGTGTCCCAGGTGGATCGGAGAACAAGTCAGGAGGAAGAAGTTGGCCCTCAGATTGGCCAAGAAGAGGGGCTTCTTGGATAAATGGATCCAAGAAGGAACAGCCCCAGTGAGTAGTATATGGGCTCAAGGTCCCAATGTGGAGTTACAACTCCGCCTGATTTGGCAGGAAAGAAAGGTGATGAGAACCTCATCATAAACCCTAACTAGCACAATCTAACCCAAATATATGAGAAAAAGCTCCTACATGACCCAAAGAAAGGCTTAACTCAGAGAATTCTGAGTTTAAGAATAAAATAAATCATAAGGGGTAAAACTACAATTTCACCAATGCAGTTTGCAAACAGGGTAATTAGGGGTCCAAACACAGGTCAAACAAGCTTAACAAGAAGGAAAGTGGGATGATCTGATCTAAAAAAGGGTTGTAACAACTTCTAGGAATTAAATAACATTCTGTAACCCTAAAACACACCCACTTCAATTCACGAGGTTTGAGGTAGGATAAAAATCAACTAAACCCTCTAAAATTCATATAAAAATACTCTTTAGGGTTTAGAACCTTTAATTTGGCCTTAGAAACCTATTTTGACCTAAAAAGAGAACCATGCCTAATTAATAACATAATTTGGGTTTTTACGTAAATTGGCTAGTCAAACATGGTCCAACCTAGAATTAAAATCCACCATTAAAATCCCTAGGCTCAAACTGGTCTGGTATAAAAACTTGAGCCTATGAAGAGACCTCCTTGACCGACTTTACAATTTCGTCCTCTTCATTTACTTTATAACCCTTATCTTTTGAAACCCTTGCATTTAGGCCCCCATCTTTTCATCGTTCTTTGTAGAATGGCCCTCCCTGCAACTTCTGTGCAGTGCCATACTTCGGCGACCTTGCGCGGAGCATGCCGCCACGTAGGGCAGGGTTGCCGTCCTGCAAAGCAGAAGCGAGGTTCCCTGCGATATCCTCCGTCGCAAGGACCCGCCCATGCCCTCTGCCGACCAACATACCTTCTGTGAGAACTCGCAGAAGGTATGGGTGTCATCTCCGACCTTACTCCGGTGAGGCTGGCACGACGCCAGCACGCCCCTCCCTCTACACCAACCACTTTATAAGGAGCGGCACACCATACCGACTTGGACAAGCTTCCTTTGACAGAGATCTACCCCCCCTTCATCCCTTTCTCCTCCGGTCAAAGAGCCCGAAGCTTTCGGCGAACTCCTCCTCTTCCTCCTCATCACTCTGTTGCCTTACCTGCAGTAGGGTTTGCCCTGCTCTGTCGTCCGCACCGGGTTGTACCCGCCGGCGCCCTCCGCCTGCTTCCTCGTCGCCGAAACCCTCCTCAAGGGCGTCTTCATCTCCAGCTCCAGCATATACGAGCCGGCTGCTCTGCTCTCCCCCTTTGTCGAATACATAGGTAGATAACTTCCTCTCTATTTCCCTTGCATCTCCCCCCTTTTAAACTGCCCTTTCAACCACCCGACCGCCACTGTCCAGACCACCCTCTCCACCTCCGATCACCCCCTTCGGCGAGGCCACCTCACGACCACAGACACTCCCGCACCTCGCCGACCATCCCACAAGCTCCCTCACACTCCACTCTATCGATTCCCCATCTCCATTCACTACCGACCACCCCCCGAACAAATCCACCTCTCCAGCCACAGTCTGACCTAGGTCAGCCTCTTCATGCACTCCCGCATGCCGTCGACCACCGCACAAGCTTCTCCTCACTCCAGCGAAGCTCCCTGCGTATTCTGACTGGGCCGAGAGGCCGTTGTTGTGATTTCAGGTGTGCGCCCCTCGCCGCCACTGCTGACAAGCTGCAGCAGCTTCACCTGCAGCTGCAGGCACCCTCCAACCCAGGTGCGCGCCCCAGGCTGCGCGGATTTTCTCTGGGAAGGCACCCAGGCTTGTAGCTAGGGTAAAGGCGCAGTAGGCTGCCCCAATTAGCAGCAAGCAGCTCGCCTGCGGGAGCCAATCTGGGAGGTGGGACTTTAGTCCCACCTCGGAAGTGCATGGCCAAGTGCCTGCACTTAAATTGGAAAAGTGCTTAAGGCTAATTGCCTTCGAACATAGGGGTCAGGTCCCTCTCCCGCACACTGCGCACCACGTGCTCGCTCACCCTCCCCCGTGCTCACACCCCGCGGGTCTGGGCAGGATCTGATTACCCAAACCACGCACTCCTCTCCCACCACCGCATGCCAGTGGGCCTAGTCCCGGGCGCGATACCCGCACCCGATTACCCTGCTCTGGGAGAGTAGTCCTTAGAGAGAAATCTGAGAAAGAGAGAGACGCGGGGAAGGGTAGGGGTACATTTTTTTCTGACCCTTGTGTGAGCGTGCAGGAAGAAAGAAAGAAGAAGGCAGGAAGGAAAAGAAGGGAAGCAGCTGAAGCCTTAGCCAGGGTAGCTGAAGAAGAAGAAGTGAAGGAGAGAAGTAGAAGAAGAAAGGAAGAAGAAAAGAACTATAGCAGAGCCACAAATAAGTCGTCTGAACACAGTATCAGTCGTCGGAATCCCCACAGTTGCAGAAGGTAGGAAGGAAAAGAGGAGAAAGGAGAAGAAGATCACCACAGCTGCCGACTAAAGAAAAGAAGGCAAGAAAAGAAGAACAGAAGAAGAAGCCAAGAAAAGAAGAAAGAAGAAGGCAAGAAGAAAAAGAAGGAAGAAGACATCACCGCCAGAAAGAAAAGAAAGAGCAGAAGAAAGAACAAAGAAAGGAAGAGAAACGGTCAAGGAAGAAAAGAGAAAGAGAAGAAGAAGCCAAGATCTCCCTCTCTCTCTCTCTCTCTTATTTTTGTAACATAATAGAGAACTTAATTAGATTTCTAGAAGCATAGTTGCTCCTTGAGTTCGACCTCGGGAAAACCTTGTTCCGAGTAAAAAAATTTTGTAATGGTAATCTGGTAGCTATGTTGTCTTATACTATAACGACTGTACTATAAATAACATAAAGACACAACTAGCCTTACCACACAACTACAAACCCAATACCATTTTTGGCACCGTTGCCGGGGAGCAACGGCTATTCTAGAAGCTATAAAATCTCTATTTGTGAGTTTCTAATAATCTCCTCTCTTTTGTGTGCAGGTACTGGAAAATCAAGAAGTAGCCACACAACAACCACTCCAAGGATAGGTAATTTCTATCCTCTCTCTATTATCCCCTGAATTCTAAAGAGGAAGAAAAAGAAAAGAATAAACAATATAGGTATAACCTATCTTTCATACTTAGTAACAGCTGCATGTTTTCAAAAACACTATTCCTGCACACACTATTATGGGTATTTAAGGGCTAACACCTTCTTGCCTGAGCCCTAATTACCCAACAAGGAGTTAACTGGACCAAGTAGAGACAACATAGGAATTAACACTAGGGTTTTAGAGACACACTCCTTAATCAAGAAATTGAGAAATCCCAAAAGAAGTGTGCCTAAGCCATTTTCTGAAAATACCTATTCAGAAAAACCCTAAGCAATCGGCACTCTAAAAAATACTTGAACCCTAAAAGACAAGACCTAATAAGTTCTCAAGGGAATTAATAGGTGAAGTTGACCCCTTGGGTCAACCAACCTTTAACTAAGGTCACTCTTTGCACTCAAAAAGCCTAAAGTTCAAGTGAAAATTTAAGCACCCTGATCTTAAACTAAAAGTGATAGAGTTAAGAGGTCAAGATCCCCATTTTGGTCTACCTGGAATCTCAGTGACAAGAGAGGTCGGGTGGGGGAAACCCCGTAACCTGTGGGGACGCTCTATCGTGCAGGGGTCTTCGCGGGACTCACCCTCTCTGGCTGCCCAGGTAATTCTCAGGTGGATGATCTTTTGATCAAGGGGTCCATCTGCCCCGCACCTCTATAGTCACCCTACATTTTGGGTGTCTTGATTGGGTCCAGCACCTACTAAACTCATCTCTTCCAATAGTGTATGTTTGGTAGGAGGTCCTTGAAACCTCCCTTAGAACTTCACTCTCCTCGAGGCCGAGCCTCAGTGCCCTTGTCTGAGAAAACAACACTTCACATCGACCTCTCCTCCGACTCTGAACCCAACTCACCTTCTTCTTCCACAATGGCTTAGCCAGTTGACGAACAGAACAATCTGGAGCACCAGCTCCAGCGACTCAATGACCTCTTCTAGAACTTTGTGCACCCACCGCAGCGTCGTATGATGCAGGACCATTATAATCCTGCTGCTGTGGCAATTGAGCCTCGAGTCAGAATCCCGACTGGAGGACCTGATTCTGAATTAAAGCCTAATATGATTCATGCCATACCTAAATTTTATGGGCTTAATTCTGAAGACCCCTTCCAGCACATCAAATAGCTAAAGCATCTGGCCCAAACTTTTGGGTCAGATGCACAAAATCGGGACATTCTCCTCATGAAGATGTTCTCCTTCTCCCTTATGGATAAGGCCGCTCATTGGTATCAAACGCAGACCCGGCCGATCAACAATTGGGAAGAACTTCAGTCCGAGTTCTTGAAGAAGTTCTTTCCCGTTGGCCGGACCAATGCCTTGCGCCATCAGATTACCCACTTCACTCAGCAAACGGGAGAACCTCTCCATGAGTCATGGGATCGCTTTCAGGATCTCATGAGAAAGTGCCCCCATCACGAAGTTCCTAAATGGGAAAAGTCCAGTCTTTTTACAAGGGACTCCGTGAGGATATTAGTCTTTTCGTCAATGCAACTTGCGGAGGGAATATCATGGGTCAACATGAGGACACCGTGTGGGAGATTCTCGAAAATATGTGCGAGAACTCCATCAACAATGACTCCATGGGATTATTCAATAGGACGAATACCCGCGCATCGACGAACCTTATGGGAGCACACGAGACGTAGGGCCTGTCCACATCAGTCGACCTGGAACTAATGGCCAGTCGATTGGACAAGGTCTCCATCATTGAGAAGAAGGTGGACAAGCTAACTCAGCACTTGCAGTAAGCCACCTCTGCACATAGTTCCTTTGCACATCCTCCTTCCACACGGGAGGCTGTGCAAAACATTCTCCACCGACCTTCTCCTGGGATGGATCCATATCCACCCCCATCTGATTCTCGGATCGGAGGGTCCTCTGATCCTTTCTATACTAGCCTGGGGAATTCCACTTCCCCATTTTCTTACTCTTTGGAGGTTCCTCAGACCTGCGAGGACCTCAACACCATCCAGAATGATCCATTCTCCAACACCTACAATCCTGGATGGTGCAACCTTCCCAACTTCCAATGGGCGGGAAATTCCCAAACTCAGAGACCACCCTTTCAGCCCCGTCCACAACTATCTCATCCTTACCAGCCGCCTCAGCCTCGGCCCAACCCTCCTTATCCATCAGGGCCAAACTAGGACCAAATGTCCCTCATCCTTCAGACTCTGGCTGACATTCAAAGAACGAATGTGGCTATTCAGAAACAACACAAGGACGAACTTACAGAGGTTCAAAATCAATTGGCCCAGTTGGCAAATTCTTGCCAACCGGACACACTTCCGTCCCAACCACTTCCTAGCCCTAATAACGTGCCGACCCAGCGACGCGTTATGAACCCAAACCCAGGCCAAGCACACATGATTTATCAAGCCCCCTCTGTTCCTTCACTTGAAGGGATGGAGGCTTCCACCTCTTATGCGGGCTATTAGCAACAACCCATCCTATCCAACCCTAACCAAAACCAGGCAGGACTAAATTCTGTAACGACCCGTAGTGGTAAGGAGACCCAAGATCCACCCTATCCAAACCACTCCGAGCCTGGTAGTGATCCCAACCCTAGGACAGTAATCCAGGACGTTCCTATCCCCATCCCAGATCAATGACCTGGACCTATCCTAGAAGAACCAACCAAGGTTCCATTTCTCAAAGCCTTGACCAAGGGAAAGAAGACAACAAAACCCGTGGCACCAGAGGAGGACCTGGTCAAGCTCTTTGAGCAGGTCCAAATAAACATCCCCTTGATGAATGCAATTCGCCATGTACCGGCTTACGCACGATTCTTAAAGAATGTATGTACACCTCAGCGTAAGCCGCGAACCAAGAGTGGGAGTCCAATTGTACTATCAGAGCAAGCCAGCTCTGTAATCCTAAGCAGGCTCCCACCCAAGGCAAAAGATCCTGGTACTCCCCTGAAATCCTGCAAAATAGGTGCAACCCAATTTGACAGAGCATTACTAGACTTGGGCACTTCCATAAATCTGATACCCATATCCTTACTTAGCCACCTAGAAGAATCCGAGCTAAAACCAACTGAGGTGACACTACAATTAGCCGATCGATCCATAAAGTCACCTAAAGGGATTCTCGAGGATTTTATTGTAAGAGTGCAAGATTTTTATTTCCCTGTAGACTTTATAGTCTTGGACATGGACGCACCTGAGAACCCTAGGGATACACCGATCATTCTAGGGAGACCTTTCTTGGCTACTGCTAGAACTAACATTAGCTGCGAGGAGGGCAAAATACAGCTCAAATTTGGAAATCAAACCCTCAAAATTGATATCTTTAAGGCCCAACAAGGAATCAATTACGGTGTCATCGAACAGAATTGTGATATCAGGGCTTTGGTTGATGAAACGCATTTTGAGAATGACCTGATCATACCTCATCAACCACAGAAAGATCTTGAATCGCAATTAGAGGAGTCAAATCCAGATTTAGACAAACCCATAACTCCTACCCTTGAACCTCACATTTACCCTGAACCACCCGCTGCTGCTGATAACTCCATCCTTGAACTAAAACCCCTTCCCGATCATTTGAAATACATCTTTTTGGGTTCTAATCAGACCTTTCCTGTGATTATAAATTCCAAGCTCACTCCTGATCAGGAATCGCATCTAATTACTACTCTCCAGCAACATCGCAGAGCCATTGGATGGACTCTCGATGATCTGACTGGAATAAGTCCCTCTTATTGCACACATCAATTTATTCAGAAGAGGGCGCACGACCTTCTCGTGAAATACAGAGACATTTAAACCCCAATCTGCAGGAGGTCATGAAAAAGGAGATCATCAAGTGGTTAGATGCAGGGATCATCTACCCGATCTTCGATAGTCGTTGGGTGAGCCCAATTCAAGATGTGCCTAAAAAGGCAGGGCTCACCACCATTACGACTGAAATCGGAGAAGTCATACCTACCCGATTAGCCAACTAGTGGAGAGTCTACATAGATTACCGATGACTCAATTCCTCCATGAAGAAGGATCATTTCCCACTACCTTTCATTGATCAGATTCTCGAGAAATTAGCGGGAAATCGATTCTTCTGCTTTCTTGATGGGTACTCCAGTTATAACCAAGTAGCTATTCATCCTGAGGACCAAGAGAAGACCACGTTTACTTACCCCTTCAGAACTTACGCGTTCCGAAGGATGCCATTCGATCTATGCAATGCACCCGTGACTTTTCAGCGATGCATGCTTGCCATATTCTCTAATATGGTGGGTGATTATCTGGAAGTCTTCATGGATGACTTCTCAGTTTTAGGGGAATCATTTGATGATTTCCTCGAACACTTGGTTCATATACTCAGGCGCTGCATCGATGTTAATTTGGTTCTTTCCTGGGAAAAGAGCCATTTTATGGTGCCGGAGGGGATCTTCCTAGGACATCTGATTTCTGAGAAGGGCATCCAGGTGGATCGAGCCAAGGTTGATCTAATCTCTCGCCTTCCTATGCCTAGCTCGATCAGGGACATCCATTCTTTTCTGGGGCACGTCGATTTTTACCATCGTTTCATTCCTGATTTTTCAAAAATCGCGTGCCCCCTGATGACTCTTCTCTCTAAGGATGTGCCCTTTGAAATCTCTAAGGAATGCACTCAAGCCTTTGAGAACCTTCATGATCGAGTCACCCAGGCCCCGATCCTACAATCCCCAGATTGGTATCAACCCTTTGAGATCATGTGCGATGCATCTGATTTCGCTATAGGAGCAGTTCTTGGGCAGAAAGCTGACGGGAAACCTGTGATCATCTACTACGCTAGCAAGACACTTGACGAGGCTCAGCGTAACTATACAGTTACGGAGAAAGAGTTGCTAGTTGTAGTATTTGCCCTTGAAAAATTTTGATCTTATCTCCTGGGTTCCCATGTCATCATCTACTCGGATCACACAGTTGTGAGGCATCTCCTTGCCAAGAAGGACGCGAAGCCCCGACTAATCTGATGGATCTTGTGGTTGCAAGAATTCAACCTCGAGATTCGCGACAAGGCGGGAAGACAAAATGTGGTAGCTGACCATTTGTCTCACCTTCCTTCTGAGATCATCAACCCTTCCGGACCCATCACGGAGCATTTCCCTGATGAGCACCTGCTGACTATTGGTACTAAACTTCCATGGTTTGCTGATATAGTAAACTACTTGGCATCTCATCAGATCCTGTCTGATTGGCCAAAGGCCAAGAAAGACAAATTGCGCTCTGATGCCAGTACTACATTTGGGAAGATCCGTACCTCTTCCGCATAGGTGCCAACCAAATCATCCGGAGATGTGTCCCAGAAGATGAAGTCAATGATATTCTCTCCTTCTGCCATGACCAGGCATGCGGTGGCCATTTCTTTGGGCACAAAACCGCATCGAAAATCCTCCAGTGTGGCTTTTATTGGCCCACTCTGTTCAAAGATGCATACAATCACTGCAAGGCATGCAGTCGTTGCCAAACTTTGGGCAACATGAGCCATCGCGACATGATGGCTTTGCAGCCGATTCTCGTATGCGAAATCTTTGATGTTTGGGGGATTGATTTTATGGGCCCCTTTCCTGTTTCGGATGGTTTCGAATACATTCTACTGGCTGGGGACTACGTGTCCAAATGGATCGAAGCCATACCGACTCGAACATGTGATCACAAAATCATTCTCAAATTCATTCATCACAATATCTTCTCACAGTTCGGGATTCCTCGTGCTATCATCTCAGACGGGGGGACCCATTTCACAAATGCTCAATTCAGGTCACTGATGACCAAATATGGGGTGTCTCACTGAATCTCTACTCCTTATCACCCCCAGACTAATGGTCTAGCTAAGCTTTCAAATTGGGAGATTAAGAAAATCCTGCAGGTCACCGTTCGGCCTGATAGGAAGGACTGGTCATCCCGACTTCCGGAAGCCTTGTGGGCCTATATGACCGTCCACAAAACCTAATTAGGCATGTCTCCCTTTAGACTGGTGTACGGGAAGGCATGTCACCTTCCCGTCGAACTGGAGCACAAAGCCTATTGGGCAGTACAGAATTGTAATCTAGATCTTTCTAAGGCTGGAACCCACAGAAAGCTTCAAATCAGCGAGATCGATGAATTACATCTTGATGCATACGAGAACTCGCGAATCTACAAGGAGCGGGTTAAAGCCTTCCATGACAAGCACGTCTCTAGAAAAATCTTTCATCCTTGTCAGAAAGTCCTACTCTTCGATGCCTGACTCAAACTTTTCCTTAGGAAGTTGTGATCCAAGTGGGTTGGACCACACTTGGTCCAACAGGTTTTTGGAAATGGAGCAATCGAAATCAATCCGCTCAGCCATGATTCTGAACCTTTCATCGTGAACGGTCAGAGACTCAAACCGTTCATTGATGTAACCTCTACTGATTTGGCTGAATCATCATTTATCCTCCATTCTCCCTAAGCATATTGCACCCAGCCGATGGCGTAAAACTTAGCGCTTAACGGGAGGCAGCCCGTCATTCTCCTTGAAAACCTGAAACCTTTTCTAACACTTTTGTGCACTTAAGGTTCACCCTTTAGGACAGCCAACTCCACCTTAGGTGCTTGCACCTATGATTAGAAATCGTTCGCAACAGTCACCCTGACCCATTCAATCATCAAAATATCTATCCTAATGTATGAACTAAGTTGTATAAAAATGCCCTAAGTTACAATGAGGACATTGTAAATCCTAGGTATGGGGGGTATGAAAGTGCAAATCTTGTAAGAAAAGGTTTTAAACAAAAAAAATTCACATATGCCAAAAACACCATAAAAATTAAAAAATTTTTAAGAATAATAAAATGAGAGGAGGAAAGAAAATTTTGAGGACTCTACAAAGGAGGAGGAGAAGAAAAAGGAACAAAATGAAAAGAAGGAGCACAAAATGAAAAAAAATTGATAGTCATTATAAAGAAATTAAGGAATTAACCTAAGTTCTAGACCTCATTCAAGAAAAGAAATGGAAAGCGCACAGTGAGATTAGTAAGAACGCAAACTTTAGGCATTCTTGGATAGACTCTTAGTACCCATTAAGATCTAGACATTCCTCAAGAGGTTGAGGAAAATGAAAGGCTTAAGTATTAGGTCCAAGACTTAGGGAGTATTTGGCCTCGTTAACTAACTTTTGGTTTACGGGACTCAGTAACTTAAGCACCCTAACTTCACACACAGCCTGGTTCAGTAAGCATAAAAATTAAAATCACGCAGAACCATTGCAAAAATTCTGAAAATGACACCTAGAGTAGGAGCAGCCAATCAACACAAGTTGATTTGGACGAGTTCCCAGCGTAGAGAGGTGGGAAATTCCCCTTGAAGATGCGTAACAAAATATCATCTCCTCGGTGCTTGTCTCTTAGGATATTTACATATCCTACTGGGGGCATGTAAGCACTCTGCTGGTTCAGATTCCATGGATGGCATTATCCCGAAATGTCAATTGACAGAGTCTGAATTCAGCCACGGAACACCATGGATGGGATTATCTCGAAATCTCAATAGCCAGGGTTCTGGGGGTTACCATGGGCGGTGCTATCTCGAAGCATTGACTGCTAGGAACCCTTGATGATTGATGATGGGGACAAGGAATCCGATATAGACCGTGTTGAAAAGCCAATCCTAAGCTAGAATTAAAAAGAAAAAACAGAGAGAAAACTCTCCAAACATATAAATCTTCTACCTCTCTTTCTTACAAAACGCACTGCGAACTGAGACAGGGCTAAAACTATCTCAAGAATGGGTGCTTTAACCACAAAGTCCAATAAACCTTAGGTTAGTTCTTGTAGGCCTTAAAAACCTTTGTTAAGGACTGAGGTTGAGGCTAGACAGATCTGGATCTTGGTTGGTACTAGAGTACCTTTTAGGCCTATGGTTGGCACTTTGACCTAATCTAGTTTGCAAAAGAAAAAGCACTTATCTGAAATCATTAAGAACTTCATGGTCTAGAACAAGGGTTGAAACCTTAGAATTTTGCTAAGGGACTAGCAAAAGCTAGGCATGGGGGTATGATGAGAACCTCATCATAAACCCTAACTAGCACAATCTAACCCAGATATGTGAGAAAAAGCTCCTACATGACCCAAAGAAAGGCTTAACTCAGAGAATTCTGAGTTTAAGAATAAAACAAATCATAAGGGGTAAAACTGCAATTTCACCAATGCAGTTTGCAAACAGGGTAATTGAGGATCCAAACACAGGTCAAACAAGCTTAACAAGAAGGAAAGTGGGATGATCTGATCTAAGAAAGGTTTGTAGCAACTTCTAGGAAATAAATGATATTGTGTAACCCTAAAACACACCCACTTCAATTCACAAGGTTCGAGGTAGGATTAAAATAAACTAAACCCTCTAAAATTCATAGAAAAATACTCTTAAGGGTTTAGAACCTTCAATTTGGCCTTAGAAACCTATTTTGACCTAAAAAGAGAACCATGCCCAATTAATAACTTAATTTGGGTTTTTACGCAAATTGATTAGCCAAACATGGTCCAACCTAGAATTAAAATTTACCATTAAAATCTTTAGGCTCAAACTGGTCTGGTATAAAAACTTGAGCCTCAGAAGAGACCTCCTTGACCAACTTTACAATTTGGCCCTTATCTTTTGAAACCCTTGCATTTAGGCCCCCATCTTTTCATCATTCTTTGCAGAATGGTCCTCCCTGCAACTTCTGTGCAGTGCCATACTCCGACGACCTTGCACGGAGCATGGCGTCGCATAGGGCAAGGCTACCATCCCGCAAAGCAGAAGCGGGGTTCCCTGTGACGTCCTCCGTCGCAGGGACCCGCCCATGCCCTCTGCCGACCACTATACCTTCCGTGCGAATGCGTGGAAGGTATGGGTGTCATCTCCAGCCTTACTCCGGCGGGGCTGGCACGACGCCAGCACGCTCCTCCCTCTGCGCCAACCCCTTTATAAGGAGCGGCACACCTCGCCAACTCGGATAAGCTTCCTTTGACGGAGATCTACCCCCCCTTCATCACTTTCTCCTCCAGTCAGAGAGCCTGAAGCTTTCGGCGAACTCCTCTTCCTCCTTGTCGCTCTGCTGCCTTACCTGCAGCAAGGTTTGCCCTGCTCTGTCATCCGTGTCGGGCTGTACCCGTCGGCGCCCTCCGCCTGCTTCCTCGTCGTCGAAACCCTCCTCCAGGGCATCTTCGTCTCTAGCTCCGGCAGATATGAGCCGGCTGCTCTACCCTCCCCCTTCGTCAAATACTTAGGTAGATAGCTTCCTCTCTATTTCCCTTGCATCTCCCTCCTTTTAAACTGCCCTTTCAACCACCCGAGCGCCACTGTCCAGACCACCCTCTCCACCTCCGATCACCCCCTCCGGCGAGACCATCTCACGACCACAGACACTCCCGCACCTCGTCGACCATCCCACAAGCTCCCTCACACTCCACTCTATCGATTCCCCATCTCCATTCACTACTAAACGCCACCCGACCACCCCTCAAACAAACCCACCTCTCCGACCACAATTTAACCTAGGTCAGCCTCTTCACGCACTCTCGCACGCCGCCGTCCACCGCACAAGCTTATCCTCACTCCACCGAAGCTCCCTGCATATTTTGACTGGGCTGAGAGGCTGTTGTTGTGATTTCAAGTGTGCGCCCCTCGCTGCCATTGCCGACGAGCTGCAACAACTTCACCTACAGCTGCAGGTGCCCTCCAGCCCAGGTGCGTGCCCCAGGTCATGAGGATTGTCTCTACAAAGGCACCCAGGCCTATAGCTGGGGCAAACGCGCAGCAGGCTGGCCCAATTGGCAGCAAGCAGCTCGCCTGCAGGTGCCAATCTGGGAGGTGGGACTTTAGTCCCACCTCGGAAGTGCGTGGCCAAGCGCCTGCACTTAAATTGGAAAAGTGCTTAAGGCTAATTGCCTTCGAACACAGGGGTCAGGCCCCTCTCCCACACGCTGCACGCCACACGCTTGCTCACCCTCTCCCGCACTCACGCCGTGCGGGTCTAGGCAGGATCCGATTACCCAAACCGCGCACTCCTCGCCCACCACCGCACGCTGGTGGGCCTGGTCCCGGGCACGATACCCGCACCCGATTACCCGACTCTGGGAGAGCAGTCCTTAGAGAGAAATTTGAGAAAGAGAGAGACGCGAGGAAGGGTAGCGGTAGGTTTTGCTTTGACCCTTGTGTGAGCGTGCAGGAAGAAAGAAAGAAGAAGGCAAGAAGGAAAAGAAGAAGGGAAGCGGCCGAAGCCTTAGCCAGGGCAGTTGAAGAAGAAGAAGTGAAGGAGAAAAACAGAAGAAGAAGAAAGGAAGAAGAAAAGAACTGTAGTAGAGCCACAGATAAGTCGTCTAAACACAGTATCAGTCGTCGGAATCCCCACAGCTACAGAAGGCAGGAAGGAAAAGAAGAGAAAGAAGAAGAAGATCACCACAGCTGCCGGCTAAAGAAAAGAAGGGAAGAAAAGAAGAACAGAAGAAGAAGCCAAGAAAAGAAGAAAGAAGAAGGCAAGAAGAAAAAGAAGGAAGAAGACATCACCGCCAGAAAGAAAAGAAAGAACAGAAGAAGAACAAAGAGGAAAGAGGAAAGAACAAAGAAAAGGAGAGAAACAGTCAAGGAAGAAAAGAGAAAGAGAAGAAGAAGAAGCCAAGATCTCCCTCTCTCTCTCTCTCTCTCTCTCTCTTATTTTTGTAACATAATAGAGAACTTAATTAGATTTCTAGAAGCATAGTTGCTCCCTGAGTTCAACCTCGGGAAAACCTTGTTCCGAGTAAAAAAATTTTGTAATGGTAATCTGGTAGCTATGCTGTCTTATACTATAACGACTATACTATAAATAACATAAAGACACAACTAGCCTTACCACACAACTACAAACCCGATACCAAAAGGGCAATCCAGTCTTCAAGAGTGTGGACCAGCGGTGAGTAGTCCGGATATGACTCAGACCACGAGGTATGGGAAGTGGAGAAAACCTCATCAGAAGTTTGGTTAGGAGAAGGTACGGGAATAGGAAGGGATGGGGGAATGTCACAATATGTGTCGGTCAGGCAATCGTTAGTGTTTACAGTTAATCCGCAGCAGTCAGAATAGGTCCCAATTAGTCTGATACACGCGCTGGGGCCATGTCCTCGTCAGACGTGTCATCCTCGATGCAATCGCAATCAAAGTTCTTGGCTACCTTAAAGATGTTAAGCTTGAGCTTATCAGATCCAACGGCAATCTCAATATAGCCGGACTCGCAGTCGATATGGGCGTGGGATGTGGCCAAGAAAGGTCGACCAAGGATGATCGGACAATCAGAAAGTGAGCTAGGAACTTCCATATCTAAAATAAGAAAGTCAACAGGAAAACAGAGACTGTTGACCCTAACCACCACGTCTTCCACCACACCCTTTGGAATTTTGACAGAACGATCTGCCAACTGTAACATGACAGGGGTGGGTTTCAGATTTCCCAAGGAAAATTTTTCAAGCATGATGGTTGGTATAAGATTGATGGAAGATCCTAGATCAAGCAGGGCACGGCTAAAATTGCAGCCTTGGATGCTACAGGAAATAAGCGGTGTGCCCGGATCTTTCTGCTTCGGTGGTAGATTTGACAGTATAGCACAACTCGCATGAGGAGAGAGAACCACCAGATTCTTAGTTTTCTTTGACTGTCGCCTAGGTGTTGTGTAGTCTTTGAAAAATCGAGCGATAGTAGGTATGTGGCCGATAGCCTCGAGCAGGGGTACCTTGATTTCAACATCCCTGAACAAATTACGCAGGTTATCAAAGGCCTGTATATCCTTCTTCTTGCCTTTTGGCTCCCTCAGTAGAGCCTCAGGGAATGGGACTGATTCTGGCACCATTTTGGGTGTATCGTCCTCTCGCGAATGCAGCACGCATCCCGAATGAGAGGGCGATGAAGAAGACGGGCCAGGATCAGGTCAAGGCGGATCGACAGTCTGCTTACCGCTCCTCGTAGTGATCACATTGGACGATGCGGGTCCAGTGGGATCATAAGGTGGAGGAGGGTTCGCAATAGAGACATAAGAGTGAGGTGCTGCAGCTGGATTAGCCTAAAATCCCGGTGGAATGCTCGGAGCCTGCAGAATTTGATGAACCTGGCCCTGAGAAGGTCGTACCTGTGGTTGAGGACCACAGGGTACGAAATTTTGCGGGCTGGGAATAGGTTGGGCTGGAAGAGTGCCTTGAGATCGAGTCGCCATGCGTAGTTGACTGATCTCAGCATTCTGCTGCGCCAATTGGTGCTGAAGAGAGGTCATGTTCTCTTCATGGCGCTTTGACATTTCCGTCATCATTCGCATCAATTTATTAAGAGGACTTGATGCGTGTTCTGTTTGCGGTACGTAAGGACCTGATGGCGGATTCACCATAGGATTAGGCTGGGCCCTTGGGATGACGGGTACAGAAGGTCGCATTCGTCCACCCGCGGGGTTTTGGCGCTGCGAGTTGTTAGACCATGCGAAGTTCGGATGATTTCGCCACCCTAGGTTATAAGTGGCAGAGAATGGGTTGTTCCCCAGGGCGCAAGCATCTTCTATGCTAGAAGACGTGTCCCCATGTAAATACGCATCCGAGCACACAGAGGCTTGGTCATCCGTGTCGAAATACTGGCTCGCAGAAGCCAGATCCACATGACTTACCGAATTGCTCGGCGCGACACTCAGTAAGGAAGGTCTTATGGGGTTTCTCGGGATAAGCCTGGTGTTGGCAGAATTGGAATTGTGACGAAGTGGTGAGGTTGGGGTGTTTGCTAAAGAACGGGCGGGGTTGGCCAGAAGTTCGTCCAGATTCTTGTGCACGTGGAGACTTCATCCAATTTTTGTGCGATAAGGCTCAGATCTGTGGATGAATGGGAGGGTCCCGTGTCAACTTCGTGGACATTACGGGGCAGGCTAGTACGATTAAAGGTGACAATAGAGGCATTGGTCATTGAGTTTTCGCTCATATTTTCAAATAATTCGAATGCTTCATCTCGTCTTTATTCATGAAATTCCCTCTGCAGGAAGCATCTACAATCTGCTTCAAAGTCTCATTTAGCCCATAGTAGAAAATCTGGGCTATATGAAACTTAGGCAGACCGTGGTGCGGACACTTCCTAAGGAGGTCATTATATCTCCCCCATGCCTCATGAAACTGTTTGCCATTTTGTTGCGTAAATGAAGTGATAGCACGGCGAAGCGCATTGGTTCGCCCGATTGGGAAGAACTTCTTGAGAAATGCTGTTCGCATCTCTTCCCAAGATTGGATGGTTCTCCAAGGGTGCGTAACCACTGTGACGCTTTATCCAGCAATAAAAACGGGAACATTTTTATGAGGACTATAGGTAACCCAATATTTATTGGTTTAACTATTTCAGCCAATCCGGTTAGGTCTTCAAAGTGGAGAAAAGGATCTTCACTTGCAAGACCATGGGGACCTGCCAATGGGGACCCGAATTTGTCCTATGGTCTCTGTAGGCCAATTATGTTATGTTTCAGTTCAAAGTCGTCCCCGCCCATGGGGACCCAAATTTGTCCTATGGTCTCTGTAGCAGCGGGATTCTGATAGGAGCTAAGAGACCTAGGCTCCTCCCGTTCGAGAGGGTTCTGCATTTCCTCCAATGTTTCCCATTTGGCTTCAATTTGTTCATTATACACTTCCATTTGGGCTTGGAGGCGGGTTATGGGATCCATGGCTCCACCACCTGGTGGGTTTTGAGGGCAGTTTCCTCCATAAGATTTGGGGGTGGGCGTGCAGCCATGTTTGTGGAGGAAGAGGACGATTCGGCTTCTTTTCTAAAAGTATCAGACAATTCACACAGTTCAGGGTTTTGTGACCTCCTCCCAAATATGCACTATCGCAAGAAGAATTGCGGGGATACGAAGGGGAAAGGAGATGAGAGAAATGATGCCGCAAAGGTACACTTGATGACAAATCAATACAATCAAATTCCTAACCTCTATAGTGTGCCTTTAGACCTAAAGATCTAAGTTGCCTACTATCACAAACTACGGAACCGAATGCGAGCACCACGGAACCACCGGGCCAGATTGAAAGGCCGTTTACCCCAGTCTTAGACACCTGATAGCACGTGGGAACCCTCACCAGCACGTAGGCACTACACGCAGGTAGTTAGACCTCCAATCCTTAATAAGGGTCAAGTTGCTACCAGTTTTAGTTAGAGGCTTAGGATCAAGTGCTTCTGGAATGTGAAGGGTGTTATTTACGGGTAATGCCCAAGTGATTGATTTTACAAACTATGTAAACCAAGCATGCAATGGGAAAATCTCCCCGAATTGAAGTTTTAATTGGTGAATGGTTTTTAGAGTTTTAGCCTTAAGTAGTATGGATTTTTTTATTTCTCTGAATTACCAATTCAACCAATCTTCGAGTTTTGAGAGAATACAAGTTTTCTTCTAATCCCAACAAACCCTTCTTCAATGTCAGTTGGTTAATGCATGCTAAAAAGCAATGGTCTTCCCTAGATGGAGATTTCTATGTGTGGATGCACGAATCAATTTTAGATTAGTGTGAAAGGGAGCCAAAGCACTTCAGTTAAAGTGCTCCCAATCACCAGAATGATGTCCACACACAAGGCTCAACCATAAGATAAAGAAAATCAGATTGTTGGGGTTGAAGAATTTGGGATCGAATCTTAAGCACGTGAAAGGTCATGGTTGGGTTGGAATCAACTCAATTCCAAGTCTCCCCACCAAAAAGGTGATCATGAATTGTAGATAAATGAGGCAAAGAGGGATGGCAATCAATCTATTTATCTTTGCCTCCAAGAATACTTCTCACGGCGAAAGATTCAAGAATCAAGATTCTTGGATTTTCGCTATGCGAAGTTAGGCGGGAAATCCCGGGGCTGTGGGAGTGAAGGAAAACAATCAAACAAGTGATTTTTAATCCACTTGCCCCAATAGATCGCAAGAAGTGTTTTTTAGTTTTTTTTTTTATTAAGGTGACAAGTTGACCTAAGTTGCTAAGAAAGGAAGACCTACTTGTTCAGCAATGTGTGCGAAGCTCCAGTGCGGTGCCGGCGACTTCACACTCTCGTTCCTGCCTTGGACCTACCCACGTCTCCAACTTCGTCTGTCTACCTTCTCCTTGCAATTGGTTTACCTGCACAGCAACAAACAAAAGCACCCGTGAAGAGAAGGGTGTGAGAAGAGAAAAATTAAAGGAATGGAGTAAAAACTTACTTGAATGCGCACTTCCCCGACAACGGTGCCAAAAAAGAGTTATGGTGGAACCTGGATAGGTTGTGTTAATATGGTGATTTAATCGTTGAAATGAGTATAGTGGTTAACCTAAATCGAGCTTAACTATCTCTTTACAAAATTTTTTTACCTAGCCTACTTGATTTTATCTTGGTCACTTTTAGGCCTAGGGCCGAACTCAAGGAAGTGGAATTAGAGGTGAAGAACTTTCTACGCCTTTCCTACAACGAATCTCTTCTGTTCGTTTATTATGTTTTTGGTGTTTTTCTATTTAAGATTTTTTTCTGATAATTTTTCTTCTTGAGGTACACCCTCAAAATCAGGTTCTTGGCTTTGAGCCAAATTAGAGTTCCAAAACTGGTCTTGCTATTCGCAAGACTGAGTACTTGCAAGTCAAGGATTATCTTTTTTCTTGTGTATATTTTTTTTTTGTCTTTTTAATGGCAGGAAAGAGAAATAGAAATAAAGTAAATATAGTATATATAGATATGTATATATTATATATGTATATAGGGGTGGGGGTGGAGGTGGAAATGACGTGTAGCACAGTGTCAAGTTGGTCGTCGTCTAAGAAGATGCAACCAATAGGATGAAGTGTCGCGTGGAGTGTAGGATGGATGGTGGCAGATGTGTGCGAAGACACTTTCTGTACGCGTGTATTAGGGAATATCAGCAACTTGTGCAGATATTCCCACGATACAACGTGTGGTAGGTGATATGAAAATATATATGTATATATGTAAATATATATCTATATGTATATATATATAGATATGGTTATAATTATATAGGTGTATATGTAGTTATATATGTGTATATATATATGTATATGTATGTATATATATAGATATGTAAATATATGTATAGATAGATATATGTATAGATATATATATATATGTATATGTATGTATATATAACTATATAGATGTATATATATATATGTATATATATATATAGTAATATATATATATAGTTATATATATGTGTATATATATATATATATATGTAATACATAGTTATAGATATATATATATATGTATGTATATTTGTATATATATATGTATAAATATATGTGTATATACATGTATATATATATATGTATGTATATGTACTTATACTTTGGTGTATAGGTACTAATATATGTATAGATATATGTATATATATATATACGTATATAAATATATATATGTGTGTAAATATATATGCGTATATATATATATATATAAGTATATAGATATATATATATATGCAGGTATGTATGTATATATACTTATATATAATTGTATATCTACTAATATATATATAGATATATATATATGTATATATATATATAGATATATAATTATATATAGGTATATATATATAAGTGTGTATATATGGGTGTACAAGTGAGAGTGTGTGTGTACGAGAGAGTGTGTGTGTGTATGTGTCTACAGGAGGGAGTGAGAGAGTGCTGTGACAGAGAGAGAGAGAGATTGTCTGCTGGAGGAAGAGGCGTTGTGAGTTAAGTCGTCCGGAGCAGCAGGTGACGTCTGATGCCAATGCGCAGGTGCAGGTGCGTAGGTGCACGAAGACGCGCACACACGCAGGGGGGAGTGAGTGCGAGAGGAAGGTGTAGCGCAACGCATTGCGGACCGCAGCACACCGTGCTGCATGCTGAGGTGGGTGCGGACGCGAAGAGGCAAGCGCTAAAGCAGGTGGGTGCTGACTCGAGAGCGGGCGCGGGCATGCGCGGATGGGCTGGTGACGGTTGCGGCATGGAGAGAGAGCGCCTAGTGACCAGATAAGTGAGAAACTTACCGGTCACCGCACTGTAGCCACAGTGTCGTGCTCTCTAGCATGAACAGTGGCTACAGTGCACGCTCGACTCGCGCCACCTCCTGCTCCCAGTTCAGCGTGCGCAGGCACTGTGGAGTAGCTGGCGCGCGCGTGGAAGGGGTTGTGCCAGCTGCTGGCGTGCGCGGAGACCTACGTGCGGGTAAGAGGTGGCCAACGCCTTGCTACAGTTGCGGTTGAGCCTCAAAGCTTGACTCTACGGCAATGGCGAAAATGGCTTGGAACGACGAAACAGAAAAGAGAACCACCACGCCCACTGGCTATTTGATGAGCTGGGCAGTGGTGGGACTCACAGTGGTGGTTGTGTACCATTGTGAGTTGCTCCTGCCCGCAGCGTGGCTCCTCAGGAAGAAGAGAGGCTGTGTATGGAGGGGAGAGGGGAGGAGATGGCCTGGAAGAAGAAGATGCTATCTGTGTTTGCTGTTGGACCAGGCTCTCCTTCAAAGAAGATAGCTGTGCCCTTTATAAAGAGAAAGAAGGCAAGCACAGCCATGCCCTGGCTGTGCATGGCTGTGCATGCGGCTGGCAAGGCAAGCTTGCCGCAGAGAATGGCGTGAAGAAGATCTAGCCTTGCCTTGCAGCTGCGGAGAAGAAATTCAAAGTCAAATAAAAATAAAAATAAAGATGGTGAATTTGCGAGGCAACACTTGAGGAAAACATTAATTTCAATGCCATTTTATTCAGTCTCCTCCCCTCTCAAATAAATGCATGCATGCGTGTATTTTCACAAATGTTACTATGACTACCTAATATGCACTGGAAATGCTAGAAAATAGCACAAGATGGCATAATTGTTGGTGTATTTTTGCTGTGCAATCAACTTGAAATTTTTGTTTTTAGGATTTTTCTGGCTCTTGAATCTTATTCGCAACTTGCAATAACATTTAAAACCTTGTGTTTGTGCTTGTGAAAAACCAACATTTATAAGGGCGTGTTTTTGGTTTAATTTTTTCCCCCCCCATGCTTATTTCTAGCTTAGTCTTACAACAGATGTGTCGGGATCATCATTCCCATTACCATCCTCGAGGGGCTCTGACACCAGTACTTCGAGATAGCACTATCCATGACAATACCCAGGAGCTCACAACCCCAAAACGCAATGCAGTGTAAAGGGGCGCTCCAAGCAAACTCAAGCTCTTGCTCCGCACTATAGGTAGAGCACTGTCCAAGACACTTGAGCTGCTAAAATGAGCTTTAATGCTCCGTCTAAAGATATGAAATATAGATATGGAGTAGCGCTGAGGCAGTAACATGTTGACATCGCATCCTAAAAGGAGGTATTTTCCTCCTTCTCGATGGGGGGAACTCAAACTAATTATCTGCTTCAGACTTTTACTAAGTCCAAATAAGGGGGTTTTCTAATTTTTATTGATTTTTAGGTGTTGGCTTGTGTGTGAAATTTGACACAGGAAGTTTCACAAGAAATGCAAGTTTTTGAATCAGAAACTAAGCCAGATGCTTTCCATATTACAAAAGAGGATCAAGTCTCCTAAACTATCATGAGTTTAGGTGGAATTCTGGAGAAGGATATCTGATTTAGTCTAAAAATCGATCCTGAGATTCTAATGATCAGATCCATATGCTCATCCCTAATTTGTTAAATATTAAATCCCATTGTACCAAAAGTGAGTTTTTCAACCTTAGTCCTAATTTCAAAATTTTCCTTAAAAAGTTTTCAATATTTTTATTTTTTTAGGTATGCATGCCAGAAAATAAAAATGACTAAAGAAAGATGCATGTTTTTAGGTTTTGAAAATCCTAAATCGATCGTCAAAATTTTGAAAACACCACCCCATGCTTAAGATATGTAATGTCCTCATGCATTAGGATGGAAAGAGGGATTACCTTAGTAAAAGGTGGTCGGATTTAGGATAGTCAAAACATGGGGAAAAGAAAGAAAAAGAAGCAGAAAGAAAATGATTGGTTACCTCCCATCTAGTGTTATCTTTTATGCCATTCAGCCGGACGTAGTGTGCATCAGTGATCCGCTGTGGTTGGTTCGGGGAAATCAAAAGATTTAGACAGAAGATTCGGGGTGTGATCAAAATAGGCCTTTAAACGTTAGCCGTTGACTTTAAATGTCGTATTAGTTTTAGGGTCGAAAAGATCAATAGCATCATAAGGATATGTTTTTAGGACAATAAAGGGGTCGGTCCATTTGGATTTTAATTTTCCAGGAAAAATACGTAATCTTGCATCAAAAAGCCAAACACATTGATTAACATCAAAGTGTTTCCGAACAATGTATTTTTCATGAAATTTCTTTTTTCGGTCTTTATAAATCCATGCATTTTCATATGAAAAATTACGTAATTCTTCCAATTTAGTTAATTGTAATTTTCTGTGGATATCGACGTCAGATAAATCCATGTTTAATTGTTTCATTGCCCAAAAAGCCCTATTTTCTAGTTCTACCAGTAGATGGCATGCCTTCCTAAAAATTAGACTGAAGGGAGACATGCTGTGCAGGGTTTTGAAAGAGGTATGGTAGGCCCATAAAGCGTCATCCAATTTGGTAGACTAGTCTTTATTGTCGAGCCTAACCATCTTTTGTAAAATATTTTTGATTTCCCGGTTAGAAACTTCTACCTGGCCATTTGTTTGGGGGTGATAAGGTGTGGAAATTTTGTGATTAACCCCATATTTAGAAAGAAGGTGATGAAATTGTGAATGAGTGAAATGTGAGCCTCCGTCACTGATTATGGCCTTAGGAATGCTAAAGTTTGAGAAAATATTCTTCTTAAGAAATTCGACAACCACACGGTGATCATTACTGCGGGTGGGTATTGCTTCTATCCACATAGAAGCATAATCGACTGCGACTAGTATATATAAATAGCCACCAGAGTTGATGAACGGTCCCATGAAGTCGATGCCCCATACATCAAAAATTTCAACCTCTAAAATAGGATTAAGGGGCATCATATCCTTCCGAGTCATGTTGCCGATGCTTTGGCAATGCACAGAGGACCAAACAAAATTATCAACATCTTTGTGCAAGCTGGGCCAAAAGAATCCTGCATTAAGGATTTTAGCTGTAGTTTTCTTGCCCAAAAAATGTCTGCCACAGGCCATTGAATGACAATGTGTCAAATATCATGGATTTCAGAATCAGGGACACATCGTCAAATAACCTGATTGGCACAAATGCGGAAAAGGTCGGGCTCCTCCCAAAAATAGTATTTAATGTCAACAAAGAACTTATCCCTTTTTGTTTTTGGTCAATCAGTGAGGATTCGTTCTATTACTAAATAGTTCACGATGGGTGCAAACCAAGGGAGGGTGGTGGCAGCTAAAATGCTTCCATTAGGGAATTTATCAGGAGGGGTCATTATGTCATTCATCATAAGACAAGAGAGATGATCGGCTACTACATTTTGCGATCCCGCCTTATCCTTGATTTCCAGGTCAAATTCCTGGAGCAGTAGGATCCAACGGATAAGGAAGGGTTTCCCATCTCTTTTTGTCAGCATATATTTAAGTGTTGAGTGGTCGGTATATACAGTAACATGTGACCCCAAATGATAAGATCTAAATTTTTCTAATGCAAATACAATGGTAAGAAGTTCTTTTTTAGTAACCGTGTAATTCTGTTGTGCATCCTCAAGAGTTTCGCTAGCATAATAGATCACAATGGGCTTCTTGCCAATTCTTTGTCCTAGAACGACCCCCACAACAAAATCCGAGGCATCTGTCATTAATTCAAAGGGACTATTCCAATCAGGTCCCTACAAAATTGGTCCCTCGGTAACTTCCTTCTTCAACCTCAAAAAACTCTCCAAGCATTTGCCATTGAAATCAAATGGCTGGTCTTTAGTAAGAAGCTGACTTAAGGGCTTAGATATTTGGGAAAAATTTTGTATGAATCTACGATAGAAACCCAGATGACCCAAAAAGGATCTGAGCTGTTTTATAGTAGTGGGTGGTGGGAGCTTAGATATAGCATGTATTTCTACTTTATCTACCGCAATTCCTTGTTTTGAAATAACATGGCCCAGGATAATACCTTCTTGGACCATGAAATGACTTTTTTCCCAATTGAGGACCAGATGGACTTCTATGCATTTTTGGAGAGTTCTTTCAAGGTTCTTGAGACAATGGTCAAAAGAATCTACAAAAACAGAGCAGTCATCCATAAAGACTTCTAAGCATTCATCTACTAGGTCCAAAAATATTGCAAGCATACACCTTTGAAAAGTCGCAAGTGCATTGCAAAGACCGAAGGGCACTCTTTGGAAAGCAAAGGTTCCGAAGGGACAGGTGAAAGTTGTTTTGTCCTGGTCCTCAGGATGAACCGCTACCTGATTATAGCCGGAATAACCATCCAGAAAATAGTAAAAATCTCATCTGGCTAACTACTCCAAGATTTGATCAATAAAGGGGAGCAGAAAATGGTCCTTCTTGATGGCAGTGTTTAATTTTTTGTAATCAATACACATGCGCCAAGAAGAGGTGGTTCGAGTGGCTATATTCTCCCCATTGTCATTGGTGACAGCCGTTAGTCTAACCTTTTTGGGCACTACTTGTGTTGGGCTAACCCAGGAGCTATCATAAATGGGGTAGATGATATTAGCATCAAGCCACTTAATAATCTCCTTTTTTACCACCTCCTGCATAATAAGGTTCAAGTGCCTTTGTGGTTGGCGGGAGGGGCGAGAATCATTCTCTAAATAGATACGATGTGTACAATAGAACGAATGAATACCCTTAAGATCAGAAAGGGTCCAGCCAATAGCTTTTCTATATTTACTAAAAGCTTGGAGAAGTTTGTGTTCTTGTGCCCCAGTAAGTCCAGAATTTATAATTAGGGCAGGGTCAGATTTGGACCCAGGAAAACATATTTAAGGGACTCGGGCAAGGGTTTTAACTCCAGTTGTTGGCCTGGCTCTAAAAGAATTTCTACTTTTTGTGTTAGTAGTGAAGTGAGAGTGAAATGGTCAGCTGGAGTGTTAGTTGAATGTGTGGTTAGGGTGGAAGGGTGAGAGGAAGTGGATTGTTCACGAACCGTGTTAATGGCAAAACAGGAACCTGAATGTGAAATCTGCAAAGTTTCCTCCACTATATTTTCCATTTCTGAATCCAAGTCATCAAAGAAATCATGTTCTTGGAACCTCCTAGAAACTTGGAAAATATCTAGGGTTACAAATTCACCGCCACACATGATCTTCATTTTAGTAGAATCACAATCAATATTTGTGCGGGCGGTGACTAAGAATGGTCTTCCAAGAATTATAAGGGAAAACTTTAATGCTTCCGATACCTCTATGTCCAGGACTAAAAAGTCTACTGCAAATAGACAATTTTTGACCCGGATAAGGACATCCTCAACAATTGCTCTTAGTTTAATTATAGATCAATCTACTAATTGAAGAGTAACCTCAACAGGCTTTAATTCTCCGATCTTAAATTCCTCAAAAATAATTGTGTAGATAAGATAAATTGAGGCATCGAGATCCAACAAGGCACGATCAAAAGAAGTATCATTAATGATAACTAGAATCAGGGGGCCGCCTGGATCTTCTCTTAAGAGGCAGTCAGCTCTGCACAACTGAGCTGATTGTCTCAGGAAGGATCACCTTTCCTAAATTTGTGGGTTGCTTTTTGGTGTACACAAATCCTTTAAAAATTTTGCATAGGTAGGGATGTATTTTATGGCATCTAGGAGAGGATGTTAGTTTCAACTTGCCCAAATAAATCCATTAATTTCTTATTAGTGGGCTCGGATTTCTTCTTTTTCTTATTTTGTGAAGAATGGAGGGCATGTGGAAATGGTGTAGGGTTTCCCTATTTTGCATTACTAGGTTCCTAAATAATGTCAGAGGAAGATGGGGAAGAGTTGATCTGTTTTTCATTGAAATGAGTTTCTTTACTAGGCAAGGGGTCTTGAGCGGTTTTCCCATTCTTCAAAGTAATTGCATTTGCAGTCTGGTTATTTCTAGGATGAGGACAGGAAGCCTGACTATTATTGAAACCCAGGCGATGCTAAGATGTTGGTTGAATGGGTTGATTGGGATATCCACCTTGAAACTGATTCCGTTGATTAGGAGTAACCAGCAAGTCGATGATTAGGAGTAACCTTAACTTAGTGTTGCAAGTTGGTAACCATGAAGGTTACTTCTGTCATTTGATTCTGCATACCTTGCAGAGTTTTCATGACCTGAGTATTAATATCTTCCTAGGATGGTCCAGGTTGATATGCAGGTTGCCCATAATTCCTAAAATGATTTTGTTTGGGAAATGGAATCGGGTTTAGGTTTTTCTAGGAGTGATTTGGGTTGGCCCTTCAGTTCTGATTGTAAGTGTTGGAGGGGTTTCTAAATTGCTCCTGGAAAGCATAAATATTTTCTGTGGTGGGATCAAGAACATTTTGATTCAAATAATCAAAATTCCCAGTCAATTCTTGTGGGAAATTAGTTGGAAATTGTTTACCAGCAAGTATGGCATCAATATTGTGCAGATTTTCTCTTTGAAGAAGTTGTGGAGTGTTAGTGTGTGGAGAGTTAAAGTGTGGAGCATTAAGGTGTGCAACTTGTTTGCTTGTAAGCTTTTCTTCCATTTTTTCTGGTGAATTTGCATCTGGTCCAGTCGTTGAGCTAACATATATAGATCATCCTGAGTGATTGGAACAGAGGTGGATTTAGAGTCAATTTCATTGACTCTGTGTCTGGGGTTTGTGTTCTACCAAAAGTGTCCATTGAAGTCATATTAAATGAGTTTTCACTCATTTCTTCAAAGAGGAGATAGGCACTTTCGGCATCTTTATTAAGGAAATTGCCCTCACATGAGGCATCCACAAATCGCTTCAATTGATCTTCTAATCCATGATAGTAGATCTGCACTAACTGCCATTACGGAATTTCATGGTGGGGACAACTGCTTAAGAGTTCTTGGAATCTTTCCCAGGCTTCATGGAGGGGTTCACCAATTTTTTGTTGAAAGGTCATTATGGATCTTCTTAAAGTGTTAGTTCAACCAATCAGAAAAAGTTTCTTTAGAAAAGAGCTCTTTAATTGGGGCCAGGTTGTGATCGGGCACCCAACCGCTCTAAACCAATGTGAAGCTTTATCTTTTAGAGAGAGAGGAAAAAGTCTCATCAACCACACGTCTTCCTGCACATTGTGGGAACAAGTGGTTTGAGCGAGGACAGTTAATTCCTCGAGATGACAAAAAGGGTCATCTCCTGGAACACCATGAAAATGCTTGATCAGGTTCAAAATAGCTGGTTTGATCTCAAAATCCCCTTATGGTATGACCACCCCAAGTCTTTCCTCATAGTTGGAAGGATCATAGAAATCCTTAAGAGGAACGACAGGATACTGGCAGGGTGGTGGGTTTTTCCCTTGGTTAGCTAGGTTCGTCATAGTCCTAGCCAAATTCTCTTGATTTTGTTGTAGCCAAACCAAATGGTCAACCATAAAGGCAAAGGGGTTTGTATTTTGAGTTTGGATTTGAGGGCCACCTGGCCCTGTAGGAATTTCTGGTTGCTTCAGATGAGGGAGGTTAGGGATGGGGAAGTCATCTTGTGGGTTGGCTGATGGGTTAGAAGCGGAAGTAGAATTTTTTTATCAGTTTCTCGAGTTTTCCATATTTTTAGAAGAGGGAGGAGAAGAGAACACAGATTTTCTGGTGCAGGGGGAAAAATCAGATGGTCCCTCAAGATGTGGTTTTTGGGACCTTCGTCCGTGCATGAACTTTTTTGGAAGAATTAGAGGGGGAGAAGAGAGAGAGATGAGAGAAAGTGTGCAATTCAAACAACAAATTCTAAACCTAACTTAATTGTGACTCTCTAAAAATAACCTAAGACTTGGTCTACCTAGGAAATAAGTAATCACTAGTGAATATCCTTTCTGTCAACAAATCTATCCAAGTTGTTTAAGGGGAGGTTTGGGCCCAAGCATTTCCCAGGAAAATCCCAAGTGCTTGTACAAACCTGCACCTAGTTGTTTGACACGAACCCTAAGCCTAAACACCAGATATAGATGACAGAATTGATATCAACTAAAGAGAACTTAAGACCTAGATAGCAAGCCTAAGTTGATGAAACCTTAGGGGTCAAGTTGCTACAAATTTTAATTAGGGCTAGGATACTAAAGTACATATGGAATGTGGAAGGCGTTGATTGGGTTATTGCCCTGTTATTTTAATTTTCTTTTATTTGTGTGCAGGAATTGGAGAGTGGTTCCAATTAAAAAGCAAGTTGCCACACAATTTCTTGTATTTTTATCATTAAGGATTTGATTTAATTCAATATGTTTTAGGGTTTCTCTTTTTAAATTTTCAAATGAGTTTGAAACTCCACAATCAAAAGAAAAACAAGTTATATTGGTGATTGTTAATTTCCTTTAATGTGGGTCTCTAAAAAGAAAGAAAGAAAACCCTAATCCAATTGTCCCTAAGACAGAAAATTACTACCAATGAATTATTTTAAGGCTTGTTGCATTAAGTAGTGGTCCAAACAAGTCAAACAACACCACTAGTTTGAAGAAAATCAAACAAGGATTCTAGAAAATATTTTTTTAAGAATTTAAAATTTTTTTTTATTTGTTTTGAATTTTTATTTGTGCTAGTGTCAAAGTCTAGAAATGATACCCATGGGTATTTTGGACTTTTTGTACCACCACCGGCCTCAAAAAATTTTGGTGAATTTTGGTGATATGTATAATTTCACAAGAATTCCATAAAGTAAAATTTCACAAAATTTGGATGAGTATAAAAATTCTAAAAATTCATAGACAGTAGCAAAATAGGAAGATTAAAGGTTGTGACCCCTCTACTATCCATGAATTTTTAAAAATTAAATATAAACCTAATTAGTCTAAAATTTGAAATAGATGTTCCTTGCTTGATTTGAAATCACTAGGTGAAAGTTTACGATTTTATGAGGCTTGTAGTGTAAGGAATTGATTTTTCAAGTCTAGATAGAAATCTAGACTCGAAAAATAAAACACCAACACTTGAATTGGAGTGGTGTTTAATGAAGCATACAAGCAAACAATGGATTTTAAATTTCACCACTCCACTTAATTAAGTTGTTTAAGGTTCTGAAAGCCAAGTTTAGTGTGTTGTTGGTAGTTTTTAGCGAATTATATGACCAGAAAAGGAAACCAACCTGAAAATCCGCGGGAAGACAAGATATTGCAACCGTCTCAAAATCTCGCTTTCTTCCCGCAATGCCTGCACACATGAAAGAAAAAGATAGAAGGGAATGAGATCCAGTTCAAGCAAGAGAAAAATTGATTAAGCAAAGTTGTTCCTCCCCAGCAACGGCACCAAAAAGTGATGCGAAAAATTACACAGGTTTTAAGATTAGGGTTTTAAGTCGCTACAATGCGTAAATTCGTTCGCTTTTAAATTTTGTAACCTACATAGGGGAGTATCTAGGGTCGTCCAAGGAGGCAATATTTTGTGAAATTCAAGTCTCTTGCTAGGAAATGAAAGTCAACTTTCTTTTTGTTATTTATAAATATATAATTTTTATGGATTTTTGAAATAACGGCAATACGAATTTTGGAGAGATTTGGAGACAACTAACACTTAATCCACTATACTACTACTAAGGTGACAAGTAGAGCCTCTCCCTAAGATCACTCTAGGCACGTGGAGCCCTAGAGTAATTAGGGAGAGGGAGTGAAAAGTTCTAGAACAAAAGCAATCAAATGCGACAAAATTGCAAAGAAGGCAACTTTAATAAAAGCAAGGAATTGTTTTACACAAAAACCTAGTAGAGGAATGCTTCAACTACTAGAATAAAAAGTGAAAAATTAAATAAAAATAGTTATCCTCTAAAATGATGGTGAAGATGGCAAGGCTCTTGCTCCAATTGTGGCTGCTCCCGCAATCAAAAAGAGCTCCTTCTTCTTGCAAAGCTTCTCCAAGTTGATGAACTCCTCCTAGCAAGCCCAAGGGGGGCGTGCTTGAATTCTCCAAGGTGGATGGAATTCCACCTTCAAGGGCTTCTCCTAAGGTGGTGTGGACCACCTTTGATTCCTCCTTCAAGGGTGGTAGTGTACCACTCTTAAATCCTCCACTTCTTAGGGTAGGCGTGTACCCTAGGTTGTCCTCCAATGCTTGGCTTCCTTCCTTCGCTGGAGTGGGCACAAGAGAGAAGAGAAGAGGGAAAGGAACAAAGGGGACAGAGTATACCCTTAATCTTCTTCTTCTTCTCTTGAACTTCTATGTAGGTGGAAATATGGGTAGAAAAATTGCAGCCAAGGGTGAATTTTTTTGATGGAATATGATGGGTATTTATAGAGGTGGAGAGGGGGGTAGTAGGCGTAGGTTAGGTGGATGGCTAGGATGTGTTTAGGTGGTGGTTATGGGTAGTTAGGTTGATCCTAGGGCTAAGGTTAGTTGGCGCCAAATGAAGGTTTGGGAGGGGGCAGTTATGGTGATGTTGGTGGCTTTTGGTGGTGGAGAGACACACAAATTGGCCCCATCTTGGGTGTCTTCTAGAAGGTTATTTTTGGCACCAAGTTAGGAAAGGTTAGGATGGGTTTAGGTGTTAGATGGATGGTTGGGATGAAGGAAGAGTTGGCGCCAAAAAATAAGGTGGTTGGAGGTGGTTTTTGGTGCCATTTTCATGGTGTCTTTTGGTGATGGTGTGGGTTGAAGAGGTGTGTCTTGTTGGCGCCAAGTTGAGGTGGAGTAGAGTAGCTTAGGTGGGCTTACTTGGTGGAGCTAGATAGGGTTAAGTTGTAGGTGGTGGATGGTCAAGGGAGCTGGAGTTTAGCTAAGCTAAGCTGAGATAGCTTAGCTAGTAATAGAGTAGAGGAGTAGATAATGTGAGCTAGGGTTTGAAGAGAGGAGCTGAGGAGGAGAAGTCTGGAGCTTGAACTGGAGCTGGTAGCAGCTGAAGAGGGTGGCATGGAGCTACTCTAGCTGGCTTAGCTTGCTAGTTCTTTGCTAGCTGCTAAGCCAAGCTAAAGTGTGCTGGCTTCTACCATAATGAGCTGAGGTGAGCTTGGTCTGGTGCTCCCTGGGGGGATCAAGCTGGTTAGGGTAGCTAAGGTAGCTTAGCTCAACTGAGTTAAGCTAAGCTAAATCTCCAGGAGCTGGACTTGAGCTTCCTGAGCTGAAATGAAGTCATCTTCAACTGGTTGGAGTTGAGTGGAGCTGGATGTAGCTGGACCTGAGCAAGGGTGAACTCTAGTCAACTCAGCTAAACTAGCTAGAGCTCCCTGTGGACTAATGGGAGCTAAGATAAGCTAGACTCAGCTAAGTTGAGCTGGATCTGAGCTGACCTGAGGTAGGGTAAGCTAAGATGAGCTCTCCTGAGCTACCATTCAGTTGAGATGAGCTGAATGGAGCTAGGATGAGTTAACCCTAGTTTAGATGAGCTGAATTCCAGCTATGGTGAGCTGGATCAAGCTGAGTTCCAGCTGGTGAGAGCTTTTCCTTCACCAGTTGCCTTCCTGAGTGCTAGGGTTCTAGGGATCTGGCAATCTGTATATCCCTAACACACAAAAACACATTAAAAAGACAACAAAAAGTGCAATGCATGCCTAACCTAATTAATAACTAAATGTAACCCAGAAAACCCATTTGCAGAGCAATATTCTAAAAGCTAGGTTTATTTTAATGCATAAGAATGATGATAAACTGGTGTTTATCATCCTCCACCTGACCTTTCTTGTCACTGAGGATCCAGGTAGACCAGAATAGGGACTTAACCTCATAAGTCTACCAGTTTTAAGTTAAGAGCAAAGGTGCTTATGATTTCACTTGAACTTTAAGATGTTTTTGTGCAAAGTGACCTAATTTGAAGATTGGTTAACCCAACAAGGTGGGTCAACTTCACCTGGTTGTCCTTTGAGAAATTTAGATCCCTCTTTTAGTGTTGAAATGAAATTAAGAGCCTGATTTTAGGGTTTGCTTGAATAGATCAATTCAACCACGGTTTAGGCACACATTATTTGGGAAGGTTAATTCTTGATTAAGCAAGTGTGCCTCTAAAACCCTAAACTGGAAAGCCTAATTGGATCCAATTGGTCCAATTTAATTCATCCCAATGTGGTACCTAGGACTCAAGCAAGAAGGTGATAGACCTAGATACCTTAAGACCCTAAATAGATGCACAAATTAGGGTTTGGATGTTTTCTAACAAAATGTATCAAATAAAGAAACTTGATGATTAATCTAAAAATAGAATGCAGGTAGCCCTAATTCATTTCTTCCCTTTTTTAGCGTTTCAAAATCAGAGGCTTAGGAGAGTGTTGAACTTACAAATTGCTACACTAACGTGTTTGGTTTTAAAACCTTGTCGTTTTAGCTTGAAAGCGAAGAATTCGTGTTCAACAAATAAAATTTATACCGAAATTGAAATTCCGGATCGAACATAGGGAGGCTACATCGATCTATATTCGCAATTATATTTTTTTAGAATTTTTTTTGAAAAGCAAGGTGATGTAATTACAATGAAGCTATCAGACTAAAGGGAAGAGAGATAGAAAGAGAGAGAGAGAGAGAAAACATGCATTCAATATTTCAAAATGTTTATACAATCAAACCAAATAAGAATTACACTAGAAAGTGGGAAATCAGCTACACTAGAAAGCAGGAAAATTCTATACTAGAAAGCTGTAAAGAAGAATGGGAGAGAGAAGTTATCCTCCTCGATGGTCGCTTGGAGGACAAGCCGGACGGGACGACGCCTGGATGAAGGACGACGAAGCAGGATGAAGGAGGACGAAGCGGAAGAACGAGAACGAAGCAGCACGTCGTCATCGTCGCGGGATCCACTTCCAAGCGGAGATGAAAATTTGGACTTTATCTCGCGAGGAGCATCCCGGGTGTGGGACAAGCTTCTCTTGAGCTTTGCAGAGGTAGAGAAGAGAAGGAAGGGATGAGTATTTCATGTGGAGGGGGTCTCCTTTTATAGTTGCAAGGAGTGGGGGCAAATTGGTCATTACATCTTTAAAACATTAAATAAGGGGTCTTTAGTGACGAATAAAACCGTCGCTAAAGCCCTAACGTGGGCGTAGTGGCCACTGCCCGCGCACACTCGCTCATCTGCTTGCGCTCAACGCATGCCGCACGTTCAGCCATCCTCAGCCGTTCGATTGGGAGATTGGATGGCCTAGATCGTGCCTTCGCCCGTCTCACTGCGCACCCACCCCAACGCATGCGATGCCGCGTGAGGCGTGGGCGTGCAATAGCACGTCAATGCTATTGAGCGCGGACGGCCGCCCAATCAAGATCTGACGCATGCCCACGCCCGCTCGCCCGTGCCCTTCGCCTGCTCGCTGTAGCTCGAACCCGCGTCCGCTGCTCGCGATAACTCCCTCGCCCACTGCGTTGCGGAGCACGGATGGTCGCGCAGATGATTTCAACGTGCCGCATCCACAGCTGTTGGATCTTGATCCAACGGCGAAGAAGAGCAGATGCAGGAGCTTCAGCAGGTGCGTGCGGGAGTTTGGCAGCTGAGATGGCGCCACGTGGCGCTATCTTAGCCGTCCATCTTCTGGATGATGTAGATGGTGCCACGGGTGTCAGATTGACTCGATTTTTGCGTCGTTAGGCTGCGATTGTCAATCTAAATCCATCCGTGTGGTCGGATTTGTCATTTGAAGTGTGGATTTACACCATCCTAGCCCTTGATCTTCTAGGGTTCCCCAGTAACTATCTGATGCTACAGATGCCTGATTAGGGCAATCTTGGAGTCGTTGAACTCCAATCGTCACCCTGATCACATCTGTATGGTTGGATCTTCGATCTGAGGCCCCAATAAAAAGTTTACCCTATCCAAGCACATAAAAGGAGACAATTAACCTCTATTTTATTCATAATCTAAATGCAAGATGATGCATGTTATGCAATATTTATAGCATGCAATGCAATCCTATGCTTAAGAATATGCATAAATAGACATCTTAAGTAGTGTAAATGTGTTTACATCATACCCCCATGCCTATCTTTTGATAGTCCCTGGCAAAAACTATATGCTATTTATAAAAGAATTAGGTTGGATTATTTAGGCATGAGTTATTTTCAATCATTAAGAAATTGTCTACTTAGGATCTGAACTTTCAAAGACACAACAGTCCCCGAGTATCTGCCAAAAATGCAGACCGCCTCAAGCCCTCGCCTTATTCAAAGAAAAATTTCTTTTTCTCTTTTTCCTCTTTTCTAATTTTTTGGATTTTCAAATTTTAGGGTTTAAGAGTGACTTTTTACGGTCATTCAACTCACCCAAGATTTGATGAGAACCTTAAGTTTTAAGCATCTTATTGTTAATGTGATAGACTCATTGACCGGCAATTAAAACAGGCTTCGGATTTCTACGCCTCTACGTGACCTAAAAAGAATTCTACCTAAAGGTGTATCTTTACAACCGGTAGCTTTCTCCCTACTTTTTTTTTTACGGGGTTAACACAAGGGTGAATTCAGTGTATATCTCCCTAGTTTACTCTACTTCTCCGCTTCTTCTTAAGTGTTTTGGGAATTTTTTTAGTGCATTTACTAAGCTGGGTTCTGGACAACCGGTCAATGAGCTATTACCACCGACAACCTGCCAGCCATACTCGTGCAGCGAAGTGTGGCTTATTTCTTTTTTTTCTTCTCTTCTTTTCTTTTTGATTTTTTTTTTCTTTTTTTTTTAAGTAGGTGGCTTCCCTGGTCTAAGATTTACCTAAAGGCAGAAAAAAGACAAAGGTCCAGTGACTGGGCTCTGGACAACCTACCTATGGGCTGTTACCCACGATAACTTGACAGCCATATCACCCTAGAAGTTTCATTAGCTACCCAACTTCAGTTAGAATCGTCGAAGAACGAGTCAGTGCAAAGAAAGTGTGTAGATGCTTAAAACTCAGAAATTCCCTCAAATCAGAGGGTGGGTTGATAAGTCATGTATTTATCACCCAAACTTATTTATTCCAATTACGATAGAATTAAGATGGCGAGGACTCAAAAGATAAATCCACATTTTAGTGGATACACGGGCAAATTAAGTCCAAAGACCTGAAGGGTCTTTGTGTTCCCCTAATGTAAAATTTCCTAGGATTGAAAAGTCTTAATGTCCAACTAATCCTTCCTAATTTTGATTTTTTTTATATATAAATAAGAAGAGAAAAACAATTTTCATGAATTTCACAAAGCTGACCAAATGATTCAAAAATGAATCCACCCCCCCATGCCTAGCTGATGCAATGTCCTCATTGAAAAAGAGACATGAAAGAAAGGGTAGAATATGAAAGATGTCACCTGAATATGAAGCTCGTATCAGCCTTGTGTCATATGTACAACTGTTGAGTTTAATGCTGTCAGCTAGGCGAAGTCCAGCCAAAGAAGTCACAGAATGGCTGGAGCAACTGAGTCTGAGATGGGTTCTGGAAGAATACGGTCAACAACAGGCTTCAGACATTGACCGTTGACTTTAAATGTGTTACCCATCTTTGGGTCAAAAATTTTAACAGCACCATTTGGAAAAATCTGGTCAATTATGAATGGGCCATTCCATTTAGATCTAAGTTTGCCAGGAAAGATCTTAAGTTTAGAATCGAATAACCGGACCTTCTGGTTTGGCTCATAGCTCTTACGGGAAATCAGTTGATCATGTAGAGCTTTGGTCTGAGCCTTGTAGATCTTGGCATTCTCATAAGCATCATTTCTAAGCTCCTCCAACTCAAATAGTTGGAGTTTCCTGGTCTTCCCAACTAAATTCAGATCAAAATTGCATTGTTTGATCGCCCAGAATGTCCTGTGTTCAATCTCTACAGGTAGATGGCATGCCTTTCCATACACCAAACGGAATGGAGACATGTCAATGGGCACTTTATACGTTGTATGGTAGGCCCAAATAGCGTCCTCAATCTTTTGACTCCAATCATTGCGATCAGGCCTAACCATTTTCTGCAGAATGTTCTTGATCTCTCGATTGGAGATCTTGGCTTGTCCATTTGTATGGGGATGGTAAGGTGTGGAAATTTGGTGACTAACCTTGTATTTGGCCAATAAATTCTGGAATTGGGCATTAGTAAAATGAGTACCACCATCACTGATGATAGCCCTCGAAATCCCGAACCTACTGAAGATATTTTTCTTGACAAAATTAATGACCACCTTGTGGTCATTAGTTTGGGAGGGAATCGTCTCAATCCATTTGGACACATAATCAACAGCAACAAGAATATACTGATGTCCAAATGAAGGGATGAAGGGTCCCATGAAATCGATGCCCCAAACATCAAAATTTTCGACAGGAAGAATAGGATTTAGGGGCATCATGTCTCTCTTAGTTATGCTCCCGAGTGCCTGACATCAAGAACATGACCTTGAAAAATCCTAGGCATCCTTGAATAAAGATGGCCAATAGAAGCCAGATTGCAAGGTTTTTGCAGTCGTCTTTTTCCCAGAGAAATGTCCACCACACCCAGATGCATGGCAGAACACGAGTATACTATTGAATTCATTCTCCGGTATACATCGGCGAATAATCTGATCAGAGCCGATGCGATACAGTTTAGGGTCCTCCCAGAAGTAGTATTTGGCCTCAGATTTGACTCTATCCCGTTGTTGCTTGGTGCAATCCTGGGGGATTTGACCAACAGCCAAATAGTTAACAATGTCAGCAAACCATGGGGTGTGGACACCTAAAACTGTAAGAATAGTTTCATCCGAAAAAGTGTCAGCAATCGGAATGTCCGGACAAGAAGAATCACCTAGGAGTCTCGACAAATGATCTGCTACCACATTTTGTACCCTAGTTTTATCCTTGATTTCAAGATCAAATTCTTGAAGAAGAAGAATCCAACGAATAAGCTGGGGTTTAGCATCCTTTTTAGCCAAGAGATGTCTCAAGGCCGAGTGGTCGGTATAGATGATAACATGAGCCCTAAGAGATAAGCCCTGAATTTTTCTAAAGCAAACACTACAGCTAGTAATTCCTTTTTAGTAACAGTGTAATTCCTCCGGGCTTCATCCCGAGTTTTACTAGCGTAGTAGATGACAGAGGGCTTTCGATCAATTTTTTGACCCAAGACAGCCCCTATCGCATAATCAGAAGCGTCGGTCATGATCTCACAAGGGGCTGTCCAAATTGGTGGTTGCAAAATTAGAGCACAGGTGACTGCCATTTTCAGGAGATCAAATGCCTTTCGGCATGATTCGTCAAAAACAAACGGCGTTTCTTTGGCAAGAAGATTGCTCAAAGGACGAGCAACCTTCGAGAAATCCTTGATGAATCTTCGATAAAATCCCACATGGCCAAGAAATGATAGATTTGTTTAACAGATGTGGGAGGAGGAAGTTTAGCAATAGCATCAACCTTAGCTTTATCCACTTCAATTCCCCGTTCAGAGATTACATGACCCAAAACGATGCCCTCTTGGGTCATGAAACAACTCTTTTCTCAGCTAAGGACCAGTCGTGTCTTGATACATCTCTTAAGAATCATTTCCAAATTAGCCAAACAAGAGTCAAATGATTCTCCAAAAATAGAGAAATCATCCATGAAGACTTCCATAAACTCTCCCACCATGTCAGAAAATATGGCTAGCATACACCTTTGAAAAGTCGCAGGTGCATTGCATACCAGAAAGGCATCCTACAAAAAGCAAAGGTTCCGTAGGGACAGGTGAAAGTAGTTTTTTCCTGATCCTCGGGATGGATAGGAACTTGGCTGTATCCCGAGTAGCCATCAAGAAAACAGAAGTATTTCTGCTCGGTTAATTTTTCCAAGATCTGATCGATAAAGGGCAGGGGGAAATGATCCTTTTTAGTGGCTGTGTTCAGCTTCCTGTAATCAATACAAACTCTCCAAGAGGAAGTTGAACGAGTTGTGACAGATTCTCCTCTCTCATTAGTCACAATGGTAATTCCGGCTTTCTTTGGAACAATCTGAATGGGACTTACCTAGGGACTATCAGAGATTGGATAAATAATTCCTGCATCGAGCCACTTGATAATTTCCTTTTTGATCACTTCTCGCATATTTGGATTCAATCTCCTCTATATCTGGCGAGAAGGGCAGGATCCATCTTCCAAGAATATTCTATGATTACAGTAAGATGGCTCGATCCTCCTAAGGTCATGAATGGTCCAAGCAATTGCCTCCTTTTGTTCCTTTAGGACCTTGATCAATTTAATCTCTTGCCCCTTTGTCAATTTAGAACCGATAATCACAGGGAGTGTATTCTAAGGTCCTAAAAATTGATATTTCAAATTCTCGGGCAACGGTTTCAATTCAAGCTAGGGTGGGTTGATGATTGATGGTAGGGTAGATGCTGAAGATTCAACAAGAGGAATAGGTTGTGAGTGAACAAAATCAATAACCTCTTCCGAAGATGTCAGGTCAGCCATAGAGGGTTGTAGGCCAAATTCATCATCCAAAGAGGAACTTTTGATTGAAGAAACTGTCAAACAAGTTTCAATATTATCATTATCTTCATTAAGTTCCTCAATAAATCCACAATCCTCAAATTTGTTAATCACCTTAAAAATATCCAATTTCATTCATTGGTCCCCAAAGGCGATTTCCATGCTACCGCTTTCACAATTAATGTTGGCCTTAGTGGTAGCCAGGAACGAATGCCCCAGAATGATGGGCGTGTTCCTTAGATTATCAGGTACATCCATGTCAAGGACAAGGAAATCTATAGGAAAATAGAAATCCTTGACCTTAACTATAACATCTTCAATAACGCCTCGCGGGTTTGTGATCGAGCGGTCCACTAACTGTAGCATTACTGAAGTTGGCCGAAGCTCACCTAATCCAAACATCACGTAAAGAGAAGTCGGAATTAGGTTGATGGATGCACCCAGATCCAAAAGTGCTCTATCAAATGTGTAATCTCCGATAATGCAAGAAATCAATGGAGCACCAGGATCTCTCTTTTTCTGAGGGAGGTAGTGCAGGATAACAGAACTAGCCTACTCGGAGAGTACCACCTTCCTCGAAACAGATTCTCTCGACTTACGCTTTTGTGTACATAATTCCTTTAAAAATCTTGCGTAAGCCGGTATGTGCTTGATAGCATCGAGTGGGATATTGATCTTAACATTCTTAAATAGATTCAGAAGCTCCTCATTACTATCAACAGACTTCTTCTTCTTTGATTTGGTTAAGGCTTCAAGAAAAGGAACATGAGTCAGATCTTTGGAATCAGGTTCCTAAGCCTTGATTTCTCCTCTAGAATTCTCCTCTCTCCTCAGGTTCTTCAGGATTCAAAAGATCAGAATAGTGTGGTTGTGGATCCTGAGTCTTCTTACCATTCCTCAAAGTTACAGAATTTGCAGAAGCATAAGAATTTGGGTCTTGGGGAGGGTTAGGAAAGATTGGAGGGGCTTGATTAACCATGAATTGTTGATTTGCAAAAGAAGAAGACAAGGAACCCTGCTCAACCACCTGAGCATGTGCATGTGGGTCCCTCTGATTTTCATACCCATGGGCTTGATTGCCCGAATTCATAATATTTCATGGGTTGGGTACGAGTTGGGATGGTAGAGATCTGGGTTGACGAGAGTTAGCAATGAGCCCGGATTGAAAGTTGTCCAGTGAGTTTTTCATTTGCTGCATGACCTGGAGCAAGGATCCTTACATCTCCACCATTTGACGGTTCAAATCAGCCTGCCCTGCGGATTGATAGGCATTCCAAGCTGGCTGATTGACCTGATTCGGAGGCAACTGAGTATATACTTGACCCTGACCCATTGGTCGTTGCGGAGCATGGTTGCCAGGTCAGAATTGGGTTTGTTGTCCCGGATTTTTCCAAGAGAAGTTAGGGTGGTTTCTCCAACCTGGATTATAGGCATTCGAGAAGGGGTTGGATCTAACATTCTCTTGTATAGCGTAAACATCCTCATAAGGTGAGGATGGAGAGAAAGAAAGGGAAGGATCAGAAAAACTGGGATCAAAGGCCCCAGTTTGGAACCCGTGGGGTTCCGAAAAATGCTGACTCACAGGTTGAGCCACATCGAGTTGATTCACGAACTCCCGTCCAGAAGGAGCTCGTGAGGAATGGAATCCCAAATTTTGGGATTGAGTAGATCGAGAGTTGTTCATAGAATTGCTAGCCATCCACTCTTCCATTCTCTTAGCAACCAAGTCCACCTTATCAAGTTTGTTACAAATCAATTCCATATCAATTGAACGAGAGTCATGGACTTCATTGACATTTGATCTGGGCTGCTGGGACTGGTTAAAAGTATCCATGGAGGCATGATTAATTGAATTCTCACTCATTTCCTCAAATAAATCATGTGCACTATCTACATCTTTATTGAGGAAATTGCCTCCGCAAGAAGCATCCACATGATTTCTGAGTTGCTCAGTCAACCCATTATAGAAGATCTGCACGAGTTGCCATTTCAGCACCTCGTGGTGTGGACACCTCCGCAATAAGTCCTGGAATCGCTCCCAGGCCACATGAAACTACTCCCCCGGCCGCTGGGTAAAGGTAGTGATTGCCCGTCTCAAAGCATTGGTACGTCCAACTGGGAAGAATTTCTTCAGAAAGGCCGATTTCAACTCATTCCAAGTTGTAATTGGTCTTCCTATTGTCCTATACCAATGCGCGGCCTTATCCCTAAGTGAGTGGGGCAAGAGCCTCATGATCATTTGCTCCTCGTTTTCATTTCGAGCCTTGGTGGTCTAGACCAAAGTGGTCAAGTCCTCCAAGTGCTGAAACGGATCTTCAGAGCTAAGCCCATGATAATGTTTAATCAGGCTTAACACCTGGGGCTTGATTTCTATGTCATCGGCTAGAATCTGGATGTCGGGACGTTCCCCGTAATTTGAAGGATCATAAAAATCCTTCAAGGGCTGAGCGCCCTGCATTCTCTGGAACCATTCCTGCATTCTCTGCGTTTGTTCCAGCTACCTTCGAAATTCTTCCTGTGGATTTCCAAGAAGAGGAGGTTGTTGGTCAACCATGGGATCAAATTGACCAAAATCCAACTTGCGCCTCCTAGAATGTTCTAATGGTCCTTCCAATTGGGGATTCAATGACCGTCTTCCCAGCATAAACTAGGAGAATATCTGAAGGACTGGGGATAGGGACCCTGCAACACAACAAAACAAGGTTGTCCTTAAGTGGGGTAGCCTAAGGATCTACTAACTCCTGTTGAACGCTCGAATTGCTACGCTAACATGTTTGGTTTTGGAAAACCTGTCATTGTAGCTTGAAAGCGAAGAATTCATGTTTAACAAATAAAATTTATACCGAAATGAAAATTCCAGGTCGAACACAGGGAGGCGGAAGTTTGATTTAAAAACTACGTGTTTCTTTTTATTTGTCACGAAGTAATTCAATTTAAAACTATCCAATTGTTTACAATAAATAGAAGAGAGAGAGAGAGAGAATATTACACAGAAATCAAAATGAGATGTAGAATAAACAGAGAATTTATCATTAAGGAGATTCTTCATTACAACTAGAAAGCATAAAACAATTGCACTAGAAAGAGATAAATTTACTCTAGAAAGCATTAAAAGAATGGAGGGAGAAATGTCCTCCTCAACGAATACTTGGAGGACGAACAGAACTGCACTAGAAAGCAGTAAATCTATATTAGAAAGTAGTAAAAAGAATACGGAGAGAGATATCCTCCTCGACGGTCGCTCGGAGGACGAGCCGGACGAGATGACGCCTGGATGAAGGAGGACGAAGCAGAAGAACAGGAACGGAGCAGCACGCCATCGTCGTCGCAGGATCCACTTCAGAAGGGGGATGAAAATTTGGACTTTATCTCGCGAGAAGCATCCCGGGTGTGGGACAAGCTTCTCTTGACCTTTAGAGAGGTAGAGAAGAGAAGGAAGAGATGAGAATTTCGTATGGCGGGGGTCTCCTTTTATAGTTGCAAGGAGTGGGGGCAAATTGGTCATTACATCTTTAAAATAATAAATGAGGGGTCTCTAGTGACGGATAAAATCGTCTCTAAAGCCCCAACGTGGGTGTAGTGGGTGCTCCCCACGCGCGCCTCCTCAGCTGCCCGCGTACAACGCCCGCCCACGCTCATCAAATCTCAACTGTCCGGTCGTGAGATCGGAGTGCTTAAAAATGCGCTTAACCCACTCGCTGCGCACACGCCCAGCACGTACGATGGCACGTTCCCGCCTCTCGTGTAATAGCGCGTGGCCGCTATTGGAAGATCTGAGCCGCCCGATCGTGATCCAACGCCTGCCCGCGCTCGCTCACCCGCGCCTTTCTCCCCTTAGCTGCAGTTCAAACCCGCGGCTACAGCTCGCGATAGCACCTTCGACCGCTGCGCTACGAGGCGCGGATGGTCGAGCAGACACTTTTAGGCACGGCTGTCCACAGCCATTGGATTGAGATCCAACGGCGGAGAGGGAGCGGGTGCGGAAGCTTCACTGGATGCATGCGGCCGTTTGGGTGGCCGAGATGGTGCCACGTGGTGCCATCTTCGCCGTCCATCTTCTGGATGTTGTAGATGGTGCCACGGATGTCGGATTGACTCGATTTTTGCGTCGTTGGGCTGCAAACCTCGATTTGAATTCATTCGTGCAGTCGGATTTGTCATTTGAAGTGCGGATTTACATCATCCTGGCCCTTGATCTTCTAGGGTTCCCCGATCACTATTCGATGCTACGGATGCCTGATTAGGGCGATCTTGGAGTCGTTGAACTCCAATAGTCACCCTGATCACATCCATATGGTTGGATCTTTGAAACGAGGCCCTGAAAAAATGTTTACCCTATCCAAGCACATAAAAGGAGACAATTAACCTCCATTTTATTCAAACTACTCTAAATGCAAGATGATGCATGTTATGCAATATTTATAGCATGCAATGCAATCTTATGCTTAAGAACATGCATAAATAGACATCTTAAGTAGTATAAATGTGTTTACATCATACCCCCATGCCTATCTTTTTCTAATCCCTAGCAAAAACTATATGCTAGTTATAAAAGAATTAAGTTGGATTATTTGAGCCTGAGTTATTTTCAATCATTAAGAAATTGTCTACTTAGGAACTGAACTTTCAAAGACACAACAGTGCCCGAGTATCTGCCAAAATACAGACCGCCTCAAACCCTCGCCTTATTCAAAGAAAAATTTCTTTTTCTCTTTTTACTCTTTTCTATTTTTTTTGGATTTTCAAATTTTAGGGTTTAAGAGTGGCTTCTACGGCCATTCAACTCACCCAAGATTTGATGAGAACCCTAAGTTTTAAGCATTTTATTGTGATTGTGATAGACTCGTTGACCAGCAATTAAAATGGACTTCGGATTTCTACACCTCTAGGTGACCTCAAAAAAGAATTCTGCCTAAAGGTGTATCTTTACAACCGTTAGCTTTCTCCCTACTTTTATTTTTTACGGGGTCAACACAAGGGTGAATCCAGTGTATATCTCCCCGATTTATTCTACTTCTCCGCTTCTTCCTAAGTGTTTTGGGATTTTTTTTAGTGCATTTACTGAGCTGGGTTCTGGACAACTGGTCGATGAGCTGTTACCACCGACAACTTGCCAGCAATACTCGTGCGGGAAGTGTGATTTATTTCTCTTTTTATTTTCTCCTTTTCTTTTTGATTTTTTTTTCTCTTCTTTTTTTTTTAAAGTAGGTAGCTTCCTTGGTCTAAGATTTACCTAAGGGCAGGAAAAAAGAGAAAGGTCCAGTGACTGGGCTCTGGACAACCTACCTATGGGCTGTTACCCACAATAACTTGCCAGCTATATCACCCTAAATGGTTCATTAGCTACCCAATTTCCGTTAAAATCAGCAAACAATGAGTCAGTGACAAGATAGTGTGTAGATGCTAGAAACTCAAAATTCCCTCAAATCAGAGGGTGGGTTTATAAGTCGTGTACTTATCACCCAAACTTATTTACTCCAATTAAAATAAAATTCAGGTTGGCAAGAACTTGAAAAATAAATCCACATTTTAGTGGATACACGGGCTGATTAAGTCCAATGACCTGAAGGATCTTTGTATTCAAATCACAATGTAGTATTTCCTAAGATTGAAAATTTTCTTAAACCCAAATTCTCTTTCCTAATTCTGAAATTTTTTTTTATATAAAAGAAAATAAAACAAATCTACGGAGCTGACGAATGAATTCAGAGATGAATATCCACCCCCCATGCCTATCTAATGCAATGTCCTCATTGTATTAAAAAGACATAAAACAGAGTGGACAGTCATAGAAAGCACTTGAATTGCATGTATGTCAAGTCCGCTCTGAGATGAAAACTAAAAAGAACTGTATATGGCTGAGTTTAGTGCCTTCAGCTAGGCACACTATGCAAAGAAAAGAAATGAAGAATTCACAAGTGCAGGTCAGAATCAGAATAAACAGAAGAATCCTCTGACCTATCAACAGAGGTCCATAGATGTGGACTACATTGTGGTGCAGACCCATCCCCCATAATCGAGAATATCTTAAGTTCTGGATAAAAATTACCCAAAACCTAAAATCAGAATGCAAGCGGGGTCAGGCCTGCGATTTATGAGGATGCAACCCAAGACCAAAAAGTCGAGTTACAGAGAATTGAAGCTCAAAAGGATAATCGTTGAATGTGCGCTTGAGTTTGACATCCTTGAAACAAATGTAGTAAGGGTTCTAATTTGATGGTTTCAGCTTAAAAGGAACCCTTCGACTCAATCTTCCATTTCCTCCAAAATTAACTTCCCAAATCAGAACTTCCTAACTCCTATCCTCATTCAGCATATCAAATTCCAGGACCTCTTATATATTAATCACCTCGTCTGAAATCTCCAAGTCTAAATGATGTGGTAAAATCAAAATTGACTTGGGTCTAATTATCTCAGAAATAGAATTATCGATAAGCTCAACAGGGTGTAACTGATAATCAGGGCATTGAATTGATTCCTCCAGAAGATGCGATTCTAGATCCATAATGTGTGCCCTAATAAGATCATTTTCCTCAGTTATTGAGCTATCAAATGATCTATCAGATTCCTCAGGCCCAATCATCTCACAGAAATCATGTTCAGAAAACTCGCATGAGACTTCGCAACTTGAATCTTCACCATCAAAGAAATCAGGATCCGTATCAATGTATGTCCCAAAATCATTTGCCACTTTCTGTTCCAAGGAGATATACATTTCCTCGTAACCCGACTCAGGGATCTCAGGTGAAGAAATCAGATCTTCCTTAATTGGTTGCTTTAATTCAATCTGGTGTTGAACGTGTACGAACCTACGCTAACGAGATTGGTTTTGGAAAACCTGTCGTTGTAGTTCGAAAGCGAAGAATTCGTGTTCAACAAATAAAATTTATACCGAAATTAAAATTCCAGGTCAAACATAGGGAGGCAGACGTTTGATTTAAAAACTACGCGTTTCTTTTTATTTGTTACAGAATAATTCAATTTAGAACAATCTAATTATTTACAATAAACAGAAGAGAGAGAGAGTAAGAGAGAAAGAGAATATTACACAGAGAAATCAAAATGAGATGTAGAATAAACAAGGAATTTTTGTATTGAAGAGATTGTTCATTACAACTAGAAAGCATAAAACAATTACTCTAGAAAGCGATAAATTTACTCTAGAAAGCATTAAAAGAATGAAGAGAGAAATGTCCTCCTCGACAATTGCTTGGAGGACGAGTAGATTAATCTAGAAAGCAGTAAATCTATACTAGAAAGCGGTAAAAAGAATAGGGAGAGAGAAATCCTCCTCGACGGTTGCTTAGAGGACGAGCCGGATGGGACGACTCTTGGACGAAGGAGAACGAAGTGGGATGAAGGAGGACGAAGCAGAAGAATGGGAACGAAGCAGCATGCCATCGTCGTCGCGGGATCCACTTCAGAAGGGGAACGAAAATTGGACTTTATCTTGCGAGAAGCATCCCGGGTGTAGGACAAGCTTCTCTTGAGCTTTGGAGGGGTAGGAGGAGAAAGAAGGGATGAAAATTTCGTATGGAAGGGGTCTCCTTTTATAGTTGCAAGGAGTGGGGGCAAAATGGACATTACAACTTCAAAACAATAAATGAGGAGTCTTTAGTGACGGATAAAACCGTCGCTAAAGCCCCCAACGTGGGCGTAGCCTCCACGCCCACGCGTGCCCGCTCGGCTGCCCGCGTGCGTAACGCCTACGCACGTCCGCGAAGTCTCAGCCGTCCGATCGTAAGATTGGACGGCTTAAGATGCATCTTCGCCCGCTGCGCTGCGCGCCCGCCCGAGTGCGATCGCGCGTTACGCGCGGGCGTCCAATCGCGCGTCGTCCTGATTGAGCGTGCGCGGCCGTTGGATCGCGATCGTGCAGTCGATCGGAGGCGCGCCACCACTCCAAATTCTGCGTGGCGAGGCTCGAACGCGCGTCCCTGCTTCGCGTTAGAGCGCTCGACCAACGCGCTGGGGTCGCGTTTGTGTCAAGCGCCTGACTTCAGCGCGGGCGCGTCGCAACCGTTGGATCTTAATCCAACGGCGGGGAAAGGCGGATGCGGTGACTGCTGAGGTTGCATGCGGCCGTTTGGGCGGCCGACTTGGCCGTCCATCTTCTGGAAGTTGTAGATGGTGCCACGGATATCGGATTGACTCAATTTTTGTGTCGTTGGGCTGCGATCATCGATCCGAATTCATCCGTGCGGTCGGATTTGTCATCTGAAGTGTGGATTTACACCATCCTGGCCCATGATTTTCTAGGGTTCCCCGATCTCTATCTGATGCTACGGATGCCTGATTAGGGCGATCTTGGAGTCGTTGAACTCCAATCATCGCCCTGATCATATCCATACGGTTGGATCTTTGATTCGAGGCCCCGATAAAATGTTTGCCCTATCCAAGCACATAAAAGGAGACAATTAACCTCTATTTTATTCAAACTACTCTAAATGCAAGATGATGCATGTTATGCAATATTTATAGCATGCAATGCAATCTTATGCTTAAGAACATGCATAAATAGACATCTTAAGTAGTATAAATGTGTTTACATCATACCCCCATGCCTATCTTTTTCTAATCCCTAGCAAAAACTATATGCTAGTTATAAAAGAATTAAGTTGGATTATTTGAGCCTGAGTTATTTTCAATCATTAAGAAATTGTCTACTTAGGAACTGAACTTTCAAAGACACAACAGTGCCCGAGTATCTGCCAAAATGCAGACCGCCTCAAACCCTCGCCTTATTCAAAGAAAAATTTCTTTTTCTCTTTTTACTCTTTTCTATTTTTTTTGGATTTTCAAATTTTAGGGTTTAAGAGTGGCTTTCTACGGCCATTCAACTCACCCAAGATTTGATGAGAAACCTAAGTTTTAAGCATCTTATTGTGATTGTGATAAACTCGTTGACCGGCAATTAGAACGGACTTCGGATTTCTACGCCTCTAGGTGACCTCAAAAAGAATTCTGCCTAAAGGTGTATCTTTACAACCGGTAGCTTTCTCCCTACTTTTATTTTTTAACGGGGTCAACACAAGGGTGAATCCAGTGTATATCTCCCCGGTTTATTCTACTTCTCCGCTTCTTCCTAAGTGTTTTGGGAATTTTTAGTGCATTTTCTGAGCTGGGTTCTGGACAACCGGTCGATGAGCTATTACCACCGACAGCTTGCCAGCCATACTCGTGCGGTGAAGTGTGGCTTATTTCTTTTTGTTCTTTTCTCCTTTTTGATTTTTTTTTTTTTTTTTTTTAAGTAGGTGGCTTCCCTGGTCTAAGATTTTCCTAAAGGCAGCAAAAAGAGAAAGGTCCAGTGACTGGGCTCTGGACAACCTACCTATGGGCTGTTACCCACGATAACTTGCCAGCCATATCACCCTAGAAGGTTCATTAGCTATCCAATTTCCGTAAAAATCGCCGAACAACGAGTCAGTGCAACGAAAGTGTGTAGGTGCTTAAGACTCGAAATTCCCTCAAATCAGAGGGCAGGTTGATAAGTCGTGTACTTATCACCCAAACTTATTTACTCCAATTAAAATAAAATTCAAGTTGGTGAGAACTCGAAAAACAAATCCACATTTTAGTGGATACACGGGCTGATTAAGTTCAACGACCTGAAGGGTCTTTGTGTTCAGATCTTAATATAGTTTTTCTTAAGATTGAAAATTTTCTTAAACCCAAATTCTCTTTCCTAATTTTGATTTTTTTTTAATCAAAATAAAACAAATCTACGGAGCTGACGAATGAATTCAGAGATAAATATCCACCCCCCCATGCCTATCTAATGCAATGTCCTCATTGTATTAAAAAGACATAAAACAGAGTGGAAAAGCGAAGAAAGCACCTGAATTGCGTGAATATCAGGTCTGCTCCAAGATGAAAATGAAAAAGAACTGTATAAGTGCTGAGTTTAGTGCCTTCAGCTAGGCACACTATACAAAGAAAAGAAATGAAGAATTCACAAGTGCAGGTCAGAATTAATATAAACAGAAGAATCCTCCGACCTAACAACAGCGGTCCACAGATGTGGACCAGATTGTGGTGCAGACCCATCCCCCATAATCGAGAATATCTTAGGTTCTGGATAAAAATTACCCAAAACCTAAAATCAGAATGCAAGCGGGGTCGGGCCTGCTATTTATGAGGATGCAACCCAAGACCAAAAAGTCGGGTTACAGAGAATTGAAGCTCAAAAGGATAATCGTTGAATGTGTGCTTGGGTTTGACATCCTCGAAACAAATGTCGTAAGGGTTCTGATTTAATAGTTTCAGCTTAAAAGGAACCCTTCGACTCAATCTTCCATTTCCTCCAAAATTAACTTCCCAAATCAGAACTTCCCCCCTCCTATCCTCCTCATTCAGCACATCAAATTCCAGGACCTCTTGTATATTCATCACCCCGTCTGAAATCTCCAAGTCTAAATGATGTGGCAGAATAAAAATTGACTTGGGTCTAATTATCTCAGAATTAGAATCATCAATAAGCTCAACAGGGTGTAACTGATAATCAGGGCATTGAATTGATTCTTCCAGAAAATGCGATTCTGGATCTGTAATGTGTGCCCTAATAAGATCAGTGTTCTTAGTTATTGGGCTATCAATTGATCTATCAGATTCCTCAGGCCCAATCGTCTCACAGAAATCGTGTTCAGAAAACTCGTGTGAGACTTCGCAACTTAAATCTTCACCATCAGGATCCGTATCAATGTATGTCCCAAAATCATTTGTCACTTTGTGTTCCAAGGAGACATACGTTTCCTCGTAACCCGGCTCAGGGATCTCAGGTGAAGAAATCAGATCATCCTTAATTGGTTGTTTTAATTCAATCTGGTCAGCCTCGTAACACGTGTCCCCCCCCAACAAGTGCCTGAGTGGGTTCTGTCATTGGCTTTCCTGAAGAGAGTTCATCCTGGGAATTATTCCAAGATTGAATCAAAGCAACCACGAATCTCATCCTCAATTTCGCTAATTTCCCAAGTAGAAACTCACCCGGGTTCTTATCCTTAACATCCTGAGCCAATCCAACAAAGACTTGTTTAAATCATCAATCATTTCAATCAGGGGCTCCAATCTCTCAATGCAAGGTATTGGCTGAACTTCTAAAGATTGAATGATATTCCTCAAGTTAGCCAGAGCCTTATCTTGAACCTGATTAACCTGAACCAAATGAGTTGGTTCAGGGTTGGGCGGGTTTCACATCAATGTAGAGGAATTAACGAATTGAGATTCGTTATACCCATCCTGATAATAGGTCATTTCAGATTGTTCAAAAGATGGTAATGACCTAAAGGCAGTGAAATCAGAGGATGGGTAAGGATCAGTGTATCCTTCTTGATTGTAGATCGTATTAGGTTGTTCATGAAAGGAGGACGATCTATAATCGATGTAACTCTGAGAAGGATAGAAATCAAAATCAAAGTGTTCAGGGTTAGACCCTAAACACAAGGGTCCGGAATTGTATCCCCAATCCGAATTATCCCAACTAACTGATGGTCGATTACAATACGAGTTGGGATAATCGTCATGTTGACGATAATTTACAACAGGAGGGAAAGAGCGGGAATGCGTGAAATATGTGGAAGGATTCATGATACACGAGAGGAAGAAAGGTGCCCTGCAATACAAACAATCAAACCTGTCCTTAAATAGGTTAGCCTAAAGACCTACAGACTCTCAAAACCCGTCTTGAGATAAAGGAACGATTTGATCTACTTCCGTCTGTTCAATTCAACCAGTTAGGAGGGACTGGGGAGAAGGTTCTTCCTTCGGCTTGCGCCTCCGGTTCCTAGTGTACCCCCCAGCCGCGATCGTTTGACTCTACTCCCCTAGCTAGACATCAGATTGAACAGTAGAAACAGACTAATCGAAAATAATCTCGTTCTGGGTTCTGAAGAGTGAGTCCAATCCTTAAGGCCAACGTCTACTTTGTTTTATTTAGGGCTAGGTTTGAATGTGCTTTGGAATGTGATGGGCCCTTTAAATGGGTTGTGCCCTTAATGATTGATTGATTTGTGTGTGAGTGCACAACCAGTGGTTTTCAAGCAAGATTATTTTTGATGTGGTGAATTTTAAGATTCAAATCTTGCTTAGTAGCTTTTAGGATTCAACTTTAGGTGTTTTCAATCAAGTTTCGTTGGCACACCAACTTTTACAAGCACAGGTGAAGATGTTTTCCTTAAAGTTTAAAAAGAATGTGGAGTGCCTGGTAAATCCATAAGAGTTGAACCTAATTGGCAGCTACTTGATGAGTTGATTTTATTTGAAGTGGTGCGGCCCAATCAACTCAAACAATTGGCCTGTTGCACCACTTAATTAGGCACACAAATGATTACCTAATCTGATTTCTACTCAATTATGTGTTTGGATGTGTGTACCGACTCCTAAGATTGGAATACCGGTTGAGTTTGAAAATCAGATGAGGTTGTGTACCTCTGTGAGATTTTTTTTTTTCTTTTTAATGTGGGGGTTGGGGTGAGTATGGGTGTCAAACAACAAACAATCTAACCTTAGAGTTTATAAAAACACCTAGGTTGATTGATGTTTGAGTTATTATGTGATGAAATGAAATCTAATGGGTGGGAGGTGGGGGGTAACTCACAAAACCTTCTACAGCACTTTACTCCAATCTATCGCTTTTGCCTACCTCGAAAGAGTACCTGCAATTACAATAAGAAAGGAGAAAAGTGAGGTAAATGATTTGTAAGTTACAAAATGCGAAGAGAAATCAAAGATCATTGCCTCCCCGGCAACGGCGCCAAAATGTTGAACGTGTACGAACCTACGCTAACGAGATTGGTTTTGGAAAACCTGTCGTTGTAGTTCGAAAGCGAAGAATTCGTGTTCAACAAATAAAATTTATACCGAAATTAAAATTCCAGGTCAAACATAGGGAGGCAGACGTTTGATTTAAAAACTACGCGTTTCTTTTTATTTGTTACAGAATAATTCAATTTAGAACCATCTAATTATTTACAATAAATAGAAGAGAGAGAGAGAGTAAGAGATAAAGCGAATATTACACAGAGAAATCAAAATGAGATGTAGAATAAACAAGGAATTTTTCTATTGAAGAGATTGTTCATTACAACTAGAAAGCGATAAATTTACTCTATAAAGCATTAAAAGAATGGAGAGAGAAATGTCCTCCTCGACGATTGCTTGGAAGACGAGTAGATTAATCTAGAAAGTAGTAAATCTATACTAGAAAGCGGTAAAAAGAATAGGGAGAGAGAAATCCTCCTCGACGGTTGCTTGGAGGACGAGCCGGACGGGACGACGCCTGGACGACGGAGAACGAAGCTGGACGAAGGAGGACGAAGCAGAAGAACGGGAACGAAGCAGCACGCCATCGTCGTCGCGGGATCCACTTCCGAAGGGGAACGAAAATTGGACTTTATCTCCCAAGAAGCATCCCGGGTGTGGGACAAGCTTCTCTTGAGCTTTGGAGGGGTAGAGAGGAGAAAGAAGGGACGAAAATTTCGTATGGAGGGGGTCTCCTTTTATAGTTGCAAGGAGTGGGGGCAAAATGGACATTACAACTTCAAAACAATAAATGAGGGGTCTTTAGTGACGGATAAAACCGTCGCTAAAGCCCCCAACGTGGGCGTAGCCTCCGCGCCCACGCGCGCCCGCTCAGCTGCCCGCGTGCGTAACGCCTACGCACGTCCGCGAAGTGTCTTCGCCCGCTGCGCTGCGCGCCCGCCCGAGTGCGATCGCGCGTTACGCGCGGGCGTCCAATCGGGCGTCGTCCTGATTGAGCGCGCACGGCCGTTGGATTGCGATCATGCGGTTGATCGGAGGCGCGCCACCGCTCCAAATTCTATGTGGCGAGGCTCGAACGCGCGTCCCTGCATCTTGGCCGTCCATCTTCTGGAAGTTGTAGATGGTGCCACAGATGTCGGCTTGACTCAATTTTTGTGTCGTTGGGCTGCGATCTTCGATCCGAATTCATCCGTGCGGTCGGATTTGCCATCTGAAGTCTGGATTTACACCATCCTGGCCCTTGATTTTCTAGGGTTCCCCGATCTCTATCTGATGCTACGGATGCCTGATTAGGGCGATCTTGGAGTCGTTGAACTCCAATCGTCGCCCTGATCATATCCATACGGTTGGATCTTTGATCTGAGGCCCCGATAAAATGTTTGCCCTGTCCAAGCACATAAAAGGAGACAATTAGCCTCCATTTTATTCAAACTACTCTAAATGCAAGATGATGCTTGTTATGCAATATTTATATCATGAAATGCAATCCTATGCTTAAGAACATGCATAAATAGACATTTTAAGTTGTGTAAATGTGTTTACATCATCTGGTCAGCCTCGTAACACGTGTCCCCCCCAACAGGTGCCTGAGCGAGTTCTAACATTGGCTTTCCTGAAGGGAGTTCATCCTGGGAATCATCCCATGATTGAATCAAAGCAACCACGAATCTCATCCTCAATTTCGCTAATTTCCTAAGTAGTAACTCACTTGGGTTCTTATCCTTAACATCCTGGTGCCAATCCAACAAAGACTTATTCAAATCATCAATCATCTGAATCAGGGGCTCCAATCTTTCAATGGAAGGTGCTGGTTGAACTTCTAAAGATTGTATGATATTCCTCAAGTTAGCCAGAACCTTATCTTGAACCTGGTTAACCTGAACCAAATTAGTTGGTTCAGGGTTGGGCGGGTTTGGGCTCAATGAAGGGGAATTAATGAATTGAGATTCGTTATACCCTTCCTAATAATAGGTCATTTCAGATTGTTCAAAAGGTGGTGATGACCTAAAGGCAGTGTAATCAGAGGATGGGTTAAGATTGGTGTATCCTTCTTGATTGTAGATCGTATTAGGTTGTTCATGATAGGGTGACGATTTATAATCGATGTGGCTCTGAGAAGGATAAAAATCACAATCAAAGTGTTCAGGGTTAGACCCTAAACACGGAGGTCCAGAACTATATCCCCAATCCGAGTTATCCCAACTTACTGATGGTTGATTACAGTACGAGTCGGGATAATCGTCATGTTGAGGATAATTCAAAATGGGAGGGAAAGAGCGGGAATGCGTGCAATATGTGGAAGAATTCATGAGACACGGGAGGAAGAAAGGCGCCCTGCAATACAAACAATCAAACCTATCCTTAAGTGGGTTAACCTACAGACTCCCAAAACCCGTCTTGAGATAGAGAAACGATTTGATCTACTTCTATCCATTCAATCCAACTAGTTAGAAGGAGGGACTGGGGAGAACGTTCTTCCTTTGGCTTGCGCCTCCGGTTCCTAGTGTACCCCCCAACCACGATCGTTTGATTCAGCTCCCCTAGTTAGATATCAGATTGAACAGTAGAAACAAACTAATCGAAAATAATCTCATTCTGGGTTCTGAAGAGCGAGTCCAATCCTTAAGGCCAACGTCTACTCTGTTTTATTTAGGGCTAGGTTTGAATGTGCTTTGGAATGTGATGGGCCCTTTAAATGGGTTGTGCCCTTAATAATTGATTGATTTGTGTGTGCGTGCACAACCAGTGGTTTTCAAGCAAGATTGTTTTTGATGCGGTGAATTTTAAGGTTCAAATCTTGCTTAGTAGCTTTTAGGATTCAACTTTAGGTGTTTTCAAACAAGTTTCGTTGGCACACTAGGTTTTACAAGCACAGGTGAAGATGTTTTCCTTTAAAGCTTAGAAAGAATGTGGAGTGCCTGGTAAATCCCTAAGAGTTTAACCTAAGTGGCAACTACTTGATGAGTTGATTTTATTTGAAGTGGTGTGGCCCAATCAACTCAAACAATTGGCCTGTTGCACCAGTTAATTAGGCACACAAATGATTACCTAATATGATTTCTACTCAATTATGTGTTTGAATGTGTGTACCGACTCCTAAGATCGGTTTATCGATTGAGTTTTAAAATCAGATGAGGTGTGTACCTCTGTGAGATTTTTTTTTTTTTAATGTGAGGGTTGGGGTGAGTATGGGTGTCAAACAACAAACAATATAACCTTAGAGTTTATAAGAACACCTAAGTTGATTGATGTCTGAATTATTATGTTGTGGAATGAAATCTAATGGGTGGGAGGTGGGGGATAACTTACAGAACCTTCCACAGCACTTTACTCCAATCTACCGCTATTGCTTGTCTCGAAAGAGTACCTGCAATCACAATAAGAAAGGAGAAAAGTGAGGTAAATGATTTGTAAGTTACAAAACGCGAAGAGAAATCAAAGAGCGTCACTTCCTCTACAACGGTGCCAAAATGTTGAATTCTCGAATTGCTACGCTAACGTGTTTGGTTTTGGAAAACCTGTCGTTGTAGCTTGAAAGCGAAGGATTCATGTTCAGTAAATAAAATTTATACCGAAATGAAAATTCCGGGTCGAACACAGGGAGGCGGATGTTTGATTTAAAAACTACGCGTTTCTTTTTATTTGCCACGAAGTAATTCAATTTAAAACTATCTAATTATTTACAATAAATAGAAGAGAGAGAGAGGGTAAGAGAGAGAGAATATTACACAGAAATCAAAATGAGATGTAGAATAAACAGAGAATTTATCATTAAGGAGATTGTTCATTACAACTAGAAAGCATAAAACAGTTGCACTAAAAAGCGATAAATTTACTCTAGAAAGCATTAAAAGAATGGAAGGAGAAATGTCCTCCTCGACGGATGCTTGGAGGATGAACAGAACTACACTATAAAGTAGTAAATCTATATTAGAAAGCAGTAAAAACAATAGGGAGAGAGATATCCTCCTCGACGGTCGCTTGGAGGACGACCTGGATGGGACGACGCCTGGACGAAGGAGGACAAAGCAGGACGAAGGAGGACGAAGCAAAAGAATGGGAACGGAGTAGCACACCATCGTCGTTGTGGGATCCACTTCCGAAGGGGGACAAAAATTTGGACTTTATCTCGCGAGAAGCATCCCAGGTGTGGGACAACCTTCTCTTGAGCTTTGGAGAGGTAGAGAAGAGAAGGAAGGGATGAGAATTTCGTATGGAGGGGGTCTCCTTTTATAGTTGCAAGGAGTGGGGGCAAATTGGTCATTACATCTTTAAAATAATAAATGAGGGGCCTTTAGTGACGGATAAAACCGTCGCTAAAGCCCCAACGTGGGTGTAGTGGGCGCTCCCCACGCGTGCCTCCTCAGCTGCCCGCGTACAACGCTCGCCCACGTTCATCAAATCTCGCGATCGGACGACTTAAAAATGTGCCTAACCCGCTCTCTACGCGCTTGCCCAGCGCGTACGATGGCGCATTCCCACCTCGCGTGTAATAGCGCGTGGCCGCCATTGGAGGATCTGAGCCGCCCGATCGTGATCCAACACCCGCCCGCGCTCGCTTGCCCGCACCTTTCTCCCCATCGCTGCGGTTCGAACCTGCGGCTGCAGCTCGCGATAGCGCCTTCGACCACCGCGCTACGAGGCGCGGATGGTCGAGCAAACGCTTTTAAGCACGGCTGTCCACAGCCGTTGGATCGAGATCCAACTACGGAGAGGGTGCGGGTGCGGAAGCTTCACTGGATACATGCGGCCATTTGGGCAGCCGAGATGGTGCCACGTGGTGCCATCTTAGTCATCCATCTTCTGGATGTTATAGATGGTGCCACGGATGTCGGATTGACTCGATTTTTGCATCGTTGGGCTGCAAACGTCGATCTGAATTCATCCGTGTAGTCGGATTTGTCATTTGAAGTGCGGATTTACATCATCCTGGCCCTTGATCTTCTAGGGTTCCCCGATCACTATTTGATGCTACGGATGCCTGATTAGGGCGATCTTGGAGTCGTTGAACTCCAATAGTCACCCTGATCACATCCATATGGTTGGATCTTTGAAACGAGGCCCTGAAAAAATGTTTGCCCTATCCAAGCACATAAAAGGAGACAATTAACCTCCATTTTATTCAAACTACTCTAAATGCAAGATGATGCATGTTATGCAATATATATAGCATGCAATGCAATCCTATGCTTAAGAACATGCATAAATAGACATCTTAAGTAGTGTAAATGTGTTTACATCAACTCTCAAAACCCGCCTTAATATTATAAATGATTTACTTTACTTGCATCTGTTTAATCCAACCAGTTAGAAGGAGGGACTGGGGAGAAGGTTCTTCCTTCGGCTTTCACCTCCGGTTCCTAGTGTACCCCCCAGCCGTGGTCGTTTAACGCTACTCCCCTAGCTAGACATCAGATTAATCAATACAAGTAGGTTAATCAAAAACAATCTCAGACTAGGCCTTGAAGAGCGAATCAGACCTTAAGGCCAACGTCTACTCAATTTTATTAAGGCCTAGGATTGTGGTGCTTATGGAAAGTGATGGGCCATTAAAATGGGTTGTGCCCTTAATGATTGATTGAGATTTGTGTAAGTGCGTGCACAACCAGGGTTTTCAAGCAAGATTATTTGTGATGCGTGAATTTTAATGTTCAAATCTTGCTTAAGTAGCTTTTAGGGTTTCAAATTAGGTGGATTGCAATCAAGTTTCTAGGAAAACCAAGTTGTAAAACATGGGTGAAGATTGTTTTCCTTTAAAACCAGAAAGAAAGTGGAGTGCCTGGAATAGACCTAGATTGAAAACCCTAAGGAGGAGCTACTTGATGAGTTGGTTTTAAATAGAGTGGTGCGACCCAAACAACTCAAACAATTGGCCATAAATGCACCACTAAGTTAGGCACTCAAAGATGGTTAACCTAGAATGATTTCTACTCTTTTATGTGTTGCTTTGTATGTACCAGTTCCACAGATCAGAACCCGATTGAGTAGAAACAAATCAATTTGATTAAGTGCCTTGAATGTGAGTGTATGTTGTGTGTTTGTTGAAAATTACCCCACAAGATTATCTTTTTGTTTTTTTTTATAAATGAGGGTGGAATGAATGTGAGTGAGAATCCAAACAACCAAACTATTCCTAGGATTTATGCAAACACCTAGGTTAATTGGAATTTGGATTTAATGTGGCGAATAAATTCTATGGAGGGGGGAAGAATGGGGAGCACTTACAGTTGTCTTCAACTGCACTTTACTCTAGTCTACCGCTTGTTGATTCCTTGATGGAGGTCTCTACAAAACAATAAACACAAGAGAGAGCAAGTTAGAAAATAATAAAGTGCAAGAAATGCAAAAAGAAGATCGGAAATCGTTGCCTCCCCAGCAACGATGCCAAAATGTTGAACTTACGAATTGCTACGCTAACGTGTCTGGTTTTAAAACCTTGTCATTGTAGCTTGAAAGCAAAGAATTCGTGTTCAACAAATAAAATTTATACCGAAATTGAAATTCCAGGTCGAACACAGGGAGGCTACGTCGATCTATATTCGCAATTATATTTTTTTAGAATTTTTCTTGAAAAGCGAGACGATGTAATTACAATGAAGCTATCAGACTAAAGGGAAGAGAGATAGAAAGAGAGAGAGAGAGAGAAAACATGCATTCAATATTTCAAAATGTTTATACAATCAAACCAAATAAGAATTACACTAGAAAGTGGGAAATCAGCTACACTAGAAAGCAGGAAAATTCTACACTAGAAAGCTGTAAAGAAGAATGGGAGAGAGAAGTTATCCTCCTCGACGATCGCTTGGAGGACGAGCTGGACGGGACAACACCTGGACGAAGGAGGATAAAGCAGGACGAAGGAGGATGAAGCGGAAGAACGGGAATGGAGCAGCACGTCATCGTAGTCGTGGGATCCACTTCCGAACGGGGATGAAAATTTGGACTTTATCTCGCGAGGAGCATTCCGAGTGTAGGACAAGCTTCTCTTGAGCTTTGGAGAGGTAGAGAAGAGAAGGGATGAGAATTTCGTGTGGAGGGGGTCTCCTTTTATAGTTGCAAGGAGTGGGGCAAATTGGTCATTACATCTTTAAAGCATTAAATAAGGGGTCTTTAGTGACAGATAAAACCGTCGCTAAAGCCCCAACCTAGGCGTAGTGGCCGTTGCCCTCGTGCACCCGCTCGTCTGCTCGCGCTCAATGCATGCGCACGTTCAGCCGTCCACAGCCGTCCGATCACGAGATCGGACGGCCCAGATCGCGCCTTCGCCCGCCTCACTACACGCCCGCCCCAACGCGTGCGATGCCGCATGAGGCGCGAGCGTGTGATAGCGCGAAAACGCTATTAAGCGCGGATGGCCGCTCGATCAAGATTTGACGCATGCCCACGCTCGCTCGCCCGTGCCCTTCGCCTGCTCGCTGCGTCTCGAACCCACGTCCGCTGCTCGCGATAACTCCCTCGCCCACTGCGCTGCGGAGTGCGGATGGTCATGCGGATTATTTCAATGCGCCGCATCCATAGCCGTTGGATCTTGATCCAATGGCGGAGAAGAGCAGATGCAGGAGCTTCAGCAGGTGTGTGCAGGCATTTGGGCAGCCGAGATGGCACCACGTGGCACTATATTGGCTGTCCATCTTCTAGATGATGTAGATGGTGCCACAGGTGTCGGATTGACTCGATTTTTGCATCGTTAAGCTATGATCGTCAATCCGAATCCATCCGTGTGGTCAGATTTGTCATTTGAAGTGTGGATTTACACCATCCTGGCCCTTGATCTTCAAGGGTTCCCCGATCACTATTTGATGCTACAGATGCCTGATTAGGGCAATCTTGGAGTCGTTGAACTCCAATCATCACCCTGAACATATCTGTACAATTGGATCTTTGATCCGAGGCCCTAATAAAAAGTTTGCCCTGTCCAAGCACCTAAAAGGAGACAATTAACCTCCATTTTATTCAAACTACTCTAAATGCAAGATGATGCATGTTATGCAATATTTATTGCATGCAATGCAATCCTACGCTTAAGAACATGCATAAATAGATATCTTAAGTAGTGTAAATGTGTTTACATCAGAGAGGGTAGATGGAGTTTACCTACCCCTGGAGTGTTCTGATGTATGGATTGATCTTCCTCTAATGAATCCCTGTCACTAATCACAGTAAAAAGAAATAGAGCAAGTTAGTATAAAATCAGATATTGCAATCAAGAGATCGAATTGTATGTTGCTCCCCGACAACGGCGCCAAAATGTTAGTCGCTCTGAATCGGATTTAAAAATCAATGTGTTACAGTATACATTCAATCAGTGTGAAAAACAAATAGAATTTATACTCAAATAGAAGTCCGAAGTAGAACACAGGGTGCAATTAGCAAAATAATTCTCAAGATTGCAATTCAAGCACAATATAAGCAATTTATAATAGAACTCCAAACAATAATGATATATAAATGAAAGCAAATGTCAATAGCGCAAAAAAAATGAGGTAAAATGGTGATTTGAATCACCAATTACCCTTCACAATAATATCAAATATCTCAATAATATCAATCAATTTAAATCTACATAGGATAAGTGCACAGTGCACTTCTGTTGAATCTCAGACGTCTACTCAACTGATCAAACAGCTTAACTTGCTCAAAGGTACTACTATTCTTCTTTCTCCTTCTTCAACTCCTTTTCTTCTCTTTCTGTGCCTTGACTCTTCTCTTATTTCTCTTCTCGTACAAGGGAAAGGGTTTCTTCTTCAAACGGCTAAGTGTTAGCTATTGGTCCTCAGAGCAAAACCCCCCTGCCCTCTCACTCTCTCTTTCTTTCTCTCTCTGGGATCCGCTCTCCTAGAGCCTCAGAAAATTGGATTCGGATCTGAGCAGACCCAGGACCAAGGCTCCGAGCATGATCATAGCCGAGGAGTGAAGGTGGGTTAGGTGAGTCGGGTTAGCGCCAGGCCCACGGGGGACAGGTCACAAGCAAGGTGCTTGTGTAGGGGTAGCGGGGGACCTCACCACCCAAGTGTTAGTTGAGGTGACAAGCTGGAAGCAGAAAATCAATTTATGTGATGCTGCACACCTCTCCACACCAGATGTGCGACTATGTTCCGTAGCTTCTGTTCGTGTGCTGTAGCAAAGATGCATTCGCTCAATTAGATGGCTGCAGTTGTTAGAGGCCTTAATCGAAGACCTGGGATGGTTCCTGGGACATAGTCGCGTCACCTAGAGGTGTTGCCTGGAGCTGCAGGTGTCGAAGATAGTTTCAAGCTTCCATCGAAGCTCTGCAGTAATGGCACGGCACCTGAGACCTGAAACTCAAGAAAAAGGGCCTCACAGCCATGTCAGATAGCTCAGTAGTATCGTCGGGGGACGGTGACTATTGTGGTGGGTGTAACATGGAGTGAGGGTACTTGAGGTGGCCGGATGGTGATGGAGATGGCCGTGCGAAAGTGGGGTGTTCGGGGTTGTGTTTGAAGGAGCAATCAATGAAATAGATAGAGGGCTTTTGCTCCTTGGGTCGAGGCGGAGGTGTAGGGATGAACGGTGGCCAATTTGGCGGAGTGTAGTGGCCGTGCGAACTCATCGGGGGTACATTGGCGAGGTGGAAGGCGGGGAGTGTGCGAGTGAGATGGTGGTCGAAACGGAGTGTGGTTGGTGTGTGAATGAAGTAGAGGAGTTAGGGAACTTATCTAGGTAGTTGGTGGACGAAGGAGATAGAGGCGACAACTGGTATTACAAGATGCAGAGAAAGCTAAGGGAGACAAATCCATTACTGGTATTGCGAACAGATGAGGAATGAAGACAGAGGAGGTCACCAGAGCTTGAGGAGCCTTTCGACCAGAATAGGAGGGAGGAATTGAGGGTGTTCTAGGCCAAAATCAAGCTTGAGGAACTCAATCTGATTTGGGGATTCTTTTATAGGCCTTTGGAGGATGCTTTAAGCTTGGGAAGCAAGCTTCCCAAGCTTGGAATGTTCGCTGGAGATGGAATCTCAAAATATACCTGAATCTCTCATGCATTCGAATGAGAGATTGGAAAGTTTTTAGGGCTTGGAATCTGGCTCAAAAGGAAGGGAATTCTTTGACGAACTTCCCTTTCAAATCTGAGAGGGATTCGTCAAGGAATCAAGGAGAACATGCTAAAACAAGCTAGTCAGAGTTGTAGGATTAGGATTTCATGGCGGCAGGGACCTATTTGAAGAAAATGTTGATAAAGATAGGGACCTTTTTGTAAGAAATTCAAAAGCTAAGGGGCCATGTGAAATAAAGAAAATCAGACTTGAATCAAAGTGCAAACTAGGTCAAAACAATCTCAAATTAGGCCCAAATTTTGGTACAAACCTAATTTGGACCTAAAGAATCCAATGGTGAAGTTGGATTTTAGTTTTGACCTAGTTGGTTGGGTAAATTGCATAATTACCTAAATTAGGGTAAATATCTATCTAAGACTATTTTAGGTCAAGATGGGTTCCAATGGTCAAATTGAAGGTACCAAACCCTAGAGAATATTTTTCTATATTTTTAGAGGGTTTAAGTGAATTTTATCCTGACCAAAACCTCAATATATTAAGCAGGTCTATTTTTAAGGTTTCAGATGTTCATTAATTCCTATAATGCATGAAAGTCATTTCTGTTTGTTCTAACCCACTTATTAGACTATTAAGACTATTTGACCTTTGTTCCATCCCTGAGATCATGTGCGATGCGTCTAACTATGTAGTGGGGGCGGTGCTTGGGCAGAAAGTTGATGGGAAACCTGTGGTCATCTACTACGCTAGCAAGACATTGGATGAGGCTCAACGTAACTACACGGTTACTGAGAAAGAGTTGTTGGCTGTAGTATTTGGCCCGGAGAAATTCAGATCTTATCTTCTGGGTTCCCGTGTCATCATTTACTCAGATCACACCGCTGTGAGGCACTTACTCATGAAGAAGGATGCGGAGCCTTAACTAATCCGTTAGATCTTGCTATTGCAAGAATTTAATCTCGAGATTCGTGACAAGGTGGGAAAATAGAACATGGTAGCTGACCATTTGTTTCGTCTTCCTTCCTCAGTCATCGATCCGTCTGGTCTGATGACCGAGCATTTTTCGGATGAGTATCTACTAGCCATTCACGGTCTCCCCTAGTTTGCTGATATAGTGAACTACTTGGTTACGGGGAAAGTCCTACCAGATTGGGTAACTTTCAGGTGAGACAAGTTGATTTCAGAGGCCAAGTACTATATTTGGGAGGGACCGTATCACTTCCACATGGGCAATGATCAGTTATCCGAAGATGCATTCCTGACAGCAAGGTCAATTACGTTATCTCATTCTATCACAACCAAGCCTACGATGGTCATTTCTCTAGGCATAAAATCGCAACAAAAATCCTCCAGTGTGGGTTCTTCTGGCCCACGATGTTCGAAGATGCACAAACATATTGTAGGGCATGCACTCGTTGTTAGACCCTCAACAGCATTGGCCTGCGAGATATGATGCCCTTGAATCGAATAATTGTGTGCAAAATCTTTGACATATGGGGAATCGATTTCATAGGACCCTTTCCCAGATCTAACAGCTTCGAATTCATCTTGCTCGCTATTGATTACGTCTCTAAATGGATCAAAGCTGTCCCCAAGAAAACTTGCGATCATAAAGTTTTTCTCTGATTCATCTAAGAGAACATCTTTTCCAGATTTGGAGTTCCTAAGGCCATCATCAACTATGACAGGTCTCATTTCAACAATGTGCACTTCCATTCCCTGATGAAAATGTATGGGGTGTCGCATTGTATCTCGACTCCTTACCACCCTTAGACTAATGGACTGGCAGAACTGTCAAATCAAGAGATCAAGAAGATCCTTCAGGTCACTATTCAATCTGATAGGAAGAACTGGTCTACTCGCCTTCCAGAAGGTTTGTGGGCCTATAGGATCACTCAAGAGACCCAATTAGGTATGTCTCCCTTCATATTAGTGTACAAAAAGGCATGTCACCTTCCCGTAGAGATGGAGCATAAGGCCTATTGGGAAGTACAAAAGTTCAATCTAGATCTAATGAAGGCTGGAATACACCACCTGTTGCAAATGAGCGAGATCGAGGAACTACGCAATGACGTGTACGAGAACTCACGTGTCTACAAAGAGCGGGTCAAAGCCTTGACAGGCACATTGTGCGAAAATCTTTCCACCCTGGTCAGAAAGACTTACTCTTTGATGCCAAGCTCAAACTCTTCCCAGGCAAACTCAGATCTAAGTGGATTAGACCTTTCTTGGTAAGAAAAATCTTTGGAAATTGAGCCATTGAAATTATTGACCCAGCCATGATTCTGAACCTTTTGTCGTGAACAGTCAGAGACTCAAAACGTTCATCGAGCTTACCGACCTGAATGTGTCTGAGTTATCTTTTGATCTCCATTCTCCCTAAGCTGATTGTGCCTAGCTGATGGCATTAAACTCAGCGCTTAACGAGAGGCAACCCGTCATCTCTTTGAAAAACCTGAAATCCTTTGACATATCTCTTCGCTGAAATCATATTGCACTTTAGGATTCGTTCATTAGAACAGTCGACTCCACCTCTAATACACATACTAGAGCTTGAAATAGTCCACAACAGTCACCCCGACCCATCCACCCACCCTTTTGGACCTGTTCTAATGTACAATCTAAGCTGAATTCTAACCCACCTAATTTAGAATGAGGGCATTGCAAATCGTAGGCATGTGGGGGTATTAAAGTGAAAAATGCCATGAAAATCAACTCACAAAAGGATTATCACAAAGAAAAAGAGGACGATTAAGTAAAGAGAAGTCCCATTTGAGAGAAAAATGAGAAAAAGGAGCGAGGAAAAATTAAAAGGAAAAGAAAAAGCAAAAAGATACAGAAAAAAAAATGGAGTCCCTTCAAAATAATATGGAACTTACCTAACTTCTAGGTTTGATCGAATGATGAATTAAGACCTGGAAGGCTAAAACTTATGGGATTAGTGACGAATACCGACCTTAGGGCTCTTGGATCTGTTCTGAGATTTAAACACTCACGTACTTGTCAAGATCTGGATTAGTCCTCAAGAGGTTAAGGAAAATGCAAAGCTTGTGTATTAGGTCTAAGGCTTAGGTAGTATTCGGCCCTGTTAACTGATCTCTAATTTGCGGGACTCGATAACTTAAGCACCCAAAAATCACACACAGTCTGGTTTAGTGTGCTTAAATATGAAATTATGCCAAAGCATTTATCCTAATCTAAAAATGGCACTGAGATCTAAATTAGGAGAGGCTCAAAAACACAAGTTGATTAGGACGAGTTCCCGGTGCGGAGAGGTGGGAAATTCCCCTCGAAGATGCGAAATAACATACTGTCTCCTTTGTGTTTATCTCCTAGGATATCTAAATATCCTACCAGGGGCATGTAAGCACCTTGTGCTGATTCAGATGCCATGGGCGACAATATCACGAAATGTCGATTTCCAGGATTTAGATTTAGCTACAGAACACCATGGGCATCACTGGTCGGGCATGTTTCACGTGTTAGAAATTGAGGTTACGAGTAACCCATCATCGTAGTTGCAAAACACGTCAATTAGATAAAATTTATATTGAAACTCCAAGGGAGTCCCACGTCGAACACAGGGAGGCGACGTTTACTTTACATGAAAATCATGCTTCGATTCGTATCTTTTTGGTATTTTAGGGTTTTGTTATGTATTTTTGAAAAAAGAAAATAAGCAAATGTATCACAAGATCGAGATGTGGAACAAATCTGATATATATTACTTCCAATGTCAATTACAATAAACTATGAAAGCATAAAAGGAGAGGGGGGTGAGAGGAATCTCCCGAATCGGCTGTTCGGCGAGACGACGGCACCTGGCGGAAGCTCGGACGAAGGAGGTGAGGAGCAGGACAATGGAGGTGAGATGTAGGTGGACGTCGTGTTGAGGAAAGCTTCGACGTGGCTCCGGAATGGAGGTGAGAAGACGGAGATGATCTGCTACTGGAATGGAGGTGGGAGGATGACTCCAAGGCGACCTATGAAGGGGGATGGGAAGTTGGAGGAATATTTGGTGGGGAAAAGGTTTGCTACACTAATAGGAGCCTTGGGAGCTTGAGAACAAGATTTAATGGAGCATTGGTAGGCTTGCTAGAGCTTGGGAGTAAGTGGGAGTAGAGTAGGTAGAGATGGCTTGAAAGGGAGAGGGTGTAGGTCCTTTTATAGTGGAGCAGAAGAGGTAAAAATAGGTATGGGACCATTAGTGACATCCAGGCCATCGCTGCAAGCGTAGCTGTAGGCAGCTCATGCCCGCTCACGTGCGCAAAGAATTAGCGACGACTGTAAGCGTCGCTATAAATCTAGCTCATGCGTCGCTGTAGGTCTAGCTCACGCATGCTGGTGCTACACTCCCCCGCCTTGCTGCACGTTTGTGCCCACGCGTTGGCATTGTGTTGTGCGCATGCACGCCTATGCGTGCGTGCAGTGGCGCATGAGTGCGCTAGGCGACCTAGGCTACGCCACGTGGCGTAGTCTGGGTCGTCCATCTTCTTCTTGATGTAAGGGCTGCTACAGAGGTCAGATTGAGTTGATTTTCGCATCGTTAGGATGCAATCGTCAACCCGAATCCATCCACAGGATTGGATTTGTCAGTTGAAGTTTCAAATTATGTCCCCTAGTCCCTTGGCTGTTGATCTTCCTTGGATTGCATCTGGTGCTACGGGACTCTGATCAAGGCAATTTCAGAGGCGTTGGACTCCGATCATCGTCTTGATCAGATCCGTACAGTCGGATTGTTAATTCGAGGCTCCAAAATAAATATCCTTCTCTCCTAACCACAAAAAGGATGCAATTAACCTAAATTATATACAACTACTTTAAATGCAGAATGATGCATGCTATGCAATATTTATAACATGAAATGCAAATCTAAGCCTAGGAACATGCATGAATAGCCATTTTACCCTCAATAAATGTGTTTACATCATACCTCCATGCCTATCTTTTGCTAGTCCCTAGCAAAATTGAACTATATGCTATGTATAAAAGCAAAATTACGATTAGATCGCTTAAGCCTAAGTCATTTATTAGCAATAGAAAATTTCAACTATGGACCTAAACTACGAAAACTCAACAGTACCCAAGTGCCTGCCAGAATGCAAACCGCCCAAGTCCTCACCTTATTTGAAAAGGGAAGATACATTTTTTTATTGTTTTTCTTCTTTTCTAATTTGTTTTGTACTTTTGGAGTTTGAGAGTTCCGGGATAACTTTTTATGGCTGCCCAGCCTGTCCAAGACTCAAAAAGGACTCTAAGTACTAAGCATCTTTTTGAAAAAGTGATAGACTCACAAAATGATCGTTAAGATGAACTTTGGGTTTCTATGACCCTAGGTGACCTTGCCTAAAGGTTTATCTTTGCAATCGATAGCTTTCTTCCTACTTCTTTTATTTATGGGGTCAACACAAGGGCGAACCCAGTGTATATCTCCCTGATTTATTCTACTTCCCCACTTCTTCCCTACATGTTTTGGGAATTATTGTGCATTTTTTGTGAGCTGGGCTCTGGACAACCGGCCAATGGGCTGTTACCCACGACCACTTGGCAGTCATACTCATGTGGTGAAGTGTGGCTTTATTATTTTTTATTTTCTCCTTTTTTTTTCTTTTCTTTTTGAGTGTTTCTCTTTTTTTTTTCTTTTTTTTTTTAAGTAGGTGGCTTCCCTGATCTAAGATTTACCTAAAGGCAGTACAACAAAAATGGTCTTGTGGCTGGACTCTGGACAACCAGCCGATGAGCTGTTACCACCGACAACTTGCCGACCATACCACCCAAGTCGGCCCATTAGCTACCTAATTTCCATAAAAACCACCGAAAAGTGAGTCAGTGCAAAAAAAATGTGTGTAGATGCTTAGGCTTAAAGTCCCTCCAAATTAGAGGGTGGGTTGATAAGTCGCATACTTATCATCCCAAATTATTTTCCAAATTAAAATAAATTTTTATTGGCGAGGACTCGAGATAGTCCACATTCGAGTGAATACCTGGGCTAATTAAGCCCGAAGACTTGAAGAGTCTAAGTGTTTAGGTCCTCTCGTATCATTTCCTAAAGTTAATAACTTCCAAATGCCTAAGTTCTCTTTTCCTAATTTCTTTCTTTTTTTATCTTTTTTCAAATTTTCAAATTCTTTTTTTTTTCTAAATTTATAAGTGTTTGTGCATTCGTAGAGCACGTTTTGATAAGAAAAGCATCGTAGTATAGTGCGCAATACGATCAAACAAAAATATTTATAAAAAGATAACAAGACTTTGAGTCCCGGTCATTTGTCTCTGGGAGGCGTTTGTTCAAATTTGAAATCGATCCTTTATCGCTCTACTTTATTTAAAATTGCACACTGATTTCCAATCTTCGGATTAAAGTTTTGCCACTTCTATTATGAATTCTGATTACATGCACATGTGTCAGATAGATAACGAAAGTGAAAGTATGATTTTCAGTGCGCACAATTCTAGTGATGTGGTGGCTGTTTACAGAAAATGCATTTATAGTTAGATCTTCTATATTTTTCGGAACCGACATGCTTGTTGCAAATTATATATATAAATGAAAAATAGGCAACTTAAATCACACAAATTAGATTGCAACCAATAAGCTCATGGTGATTTCCAACATAGAGACATATATAAAAATATATCTTTTATTCATTCATTCAGAGGATGTTTGCAACATGGAATGTAGAGGAAAGCTTGTAAAAGAAAGCTTGAAAAACATAAATCTAGCTAACAGAAAATGATTGTATATAGGAATCTATGGGGTGATTTTGCATGCATCATTGGGGGAGAATAAGAGCTACACTACTAAGCAGTAAATGAAAGCAGTAACTACGAAGAGCTAAGTTACTAATCTAGCAAAAAGGAAGGGCATTTGGAGGTGGGCTCGATGGCCTTTGAATGGTTGAGAGGAGAAGGAGGGGTGGCCAATGGTGCTTAGGTCAGCCCTTGGAGAGAGGTTGGAGAGATGGTGGCCTTCATGGTGGTGCTCCTCGTGGAGGTGGAGTGGAGGTGGAGATGTAGCTAACCTAAGTGGATGAGTGACAAGAATGGGATGGGTCCAAATGGCCACCCCTTAGGTCTTTTTATAGACCTAAGGGAGTCTCTCTAGAGAAGTGTGGAACACTCTAGAGAGAGTCCTATGAGTGGCTAGCCAAGTGAGAGAGAGTAGTTCTTAGATTCATAAAAAGGTGATCTAAGAATTGAATGACTCTTGGTTGCTAAATTTGGCAACCAAGAGTGGTGCCACTTGAAGAGAGTTCTAGAGAACTCTAGATGGGTGTGTGTGCGTGAATGGGTGTTTGTGTGTGTGTGTGGTCATGCCCTAGGTGGTTAAGTGGTCTAGGTTAGGTCCTAAGGGGTTTGGGTAGGTGTAGGCCTCAAATTAGGGTTGCAAACCCTAATTGCTAAGGAGAAATTGCAATTAAACTTCACCCAAGTTTAATTGAATGAGTGTGAACCTAATTGAGAGTGAAATAACTCAATTAGGTTGGGCTTAGGTCAATTGGACTCTCACTAAGTCCAATTAGACTTGTGTGGGTTGAGATCTAAGCTCAATTGGACTTAATGAGTCCAATTGGCTTAGGTGATGGTAATTGACCATTATCTAAGTCAATTGGATTTGGTGAGGACCTAATTAGGTCCTCAGGGAGGTCTAGAGGTGATGTACTAGGGTTAGGGTACCTTAATTTAGGTTCTTATGGGGTTGGAATTGGGTCTAGGGAGCTAAAGATCCAAGATCAAGGCTTGAATCTCAAAACAGGAACTGGAGAGCAGTTCTAGATGTCCAAAAATGGAATCAAACGTCTTATACTCAAAAATCAGAAGTCCAGACTTGTTGTCTAGACGTCCAATCAGAGTCAGGAAGAATTCAAGGTTCTGTCTTGGGTATTCTGTAGAAATTCGACGTCTGACAAAGTGTCTGGACGTCCAATAACACAGCAGAAGTGGGTTTGAGGTGTACGGGAGATGGCTAAGGGTTCTGGATGTCCTATAACTTATCTGGACGTCCAGATAAGGGCTGGAACTAGGGTTTTAGGGCTTCCTAGGGTGTTATGACCTAATCTAAGGGTGGCTAAGGCTTGGGGGAAGTCTATAGGCTATCCTAACACTTTGGAGCAAATCCAATAAAGAGTTATTCATCTCTTCATTCATTTTTATCATAAGCTCCAATGCTTCAGTGTATGGTGTTGGCTGAGCTTCTAACAATTGTATAGTGTTCCTCAAATTCGTCAACACCCTATCCTAGATTTGGTCCACCTAAACCGACTGGTTCGATTGAAGTTTGGGTGGGTTTGGGTTAAATCTAGAGGAGTTAAGATGTCGAGGTTCTCGAGTTCCTCCCTGATAGTAGGTCGTCTCGAGTTGTTCAAAGAATGGTGATGACCAATTTTCAATGGAATACTGGGGAGGGTAGGTGTTATAATCAGCATATCCTTCCTGATTGTAGATCGGGTTGGTTTTGTCATCAAAGGATAGAGATCCATAATCATTGTAGGTTTAGGAAGGATAGTAATCATAGTCTTGTTGTCCAGGGTTAGGCCCTGGACACTGAGGTCCGAATTCGTATCCCCAATCAAAGTCATCCTGGCTAGTGGATGGGTGATTACAAGTCAAGTCGGAATAATAATCATCTTGGGGATAAGTGGTGGTAGGAGGATAGGATTGGAAATGTGTGTAAGATGTGGAAGGGTACATGGTGAAGTAAGGAGGGAAATCAGAAGAGAAAGAAGGAGCCTTGCAATACAGAAATACAAGCCTGTCCTTAGGTTGGGTAGCCTAAAGGTCTACAGACTCTCAGAATCCATCCAAAGATTATGGACGATTTACTCTACTTATATCCAGGCAATCCAACCAGTTAGAAGGAGGGACTGGGGAGAAGGTTCTTCCTTTAGCTTGCGCCTCCGGTTCCTAGTGTACCCCTAGCCGCGGTCGTTTGACGCTACCCCCCTAGCTAGACATCAGATTGACTAGTATAAGCAGGTTAATCGTGATCAATCTCAATCTGGATCCCAATGAGCAAACTAGTCCTTAGGGCCAACATCTAATCAATTTTAGTTAGGATTGGGACAATGGTGCCTCAGGAATGTGATGGGCCCTTTAGATGGGTTGTTCCCTTAATGATCAGTTAAAATGTGTGTCTGTGCACAACCAGGGTTCTCAAACAAGGTTATATGATGATGTGTCTTTTAGGGTTTAATTCTTAGGTTGCTTCAATCAAGGTTTAGTAGAACACTCCAAGTTTTGAAAGCACGGGTATGTTCCTTTAAAAATCAAAAATAATGTGGAGTGCCTGGTTCAGCCCTAAGAATCAACCCTAAGTGGCAAGCTACTTTATGGATCAGTTTTAGATTGAGTGGTGTGGCCCAAATAGCTCAATCAATTGGCCTATTACACCACTTAGTTAAGGCACACAAGAATGCTTAACCTATTTAGATTTCTACTCACTTATGTGTATTTAGTTGAAGTGTACCAGGTCTACAGGTCAGATCCTGGTTAAGTGGTAGAATCAAAGTGATTGTGCGCCTTAGGATAAGAAGTTGTGGGTGTTAAGTGTGTAGCTTTCAGAAATCCCACAATTAAATAATACTTTTTTTTATTTATGTGGATGGAGAGGTGAGTGGAGGTGGAAAACAAACAACCAAATCTATCCTAGGGTTTATAAAAAGCACCTAAGTTGATTTAGGTTTGAGTTATTAGGTTATGGAATGAAAACTAAGGTGGGGGTGGTGTGGGGGTCACTTACAAAACACTCTACCCGCACTTTACTCCGGTCTACTGCACTTAGATCTCCATGCTAGGGTACTTGCAAGATAATAGATCAAAGATAAGCGGGCTTAGTGTTATGCAAATGCAAAGAAACACAATAAACAATAAAGTAAATTCTGTTGCCTCCTCGGCAACGGCGCCAAAATGGTCGGGCGTGTTTCGTGTGTTAGAAATCGAGGTTACGAGTAACCCATCGGCGTAGTTGCAAAACACATCGATCAGATAAAATTTATACCGAAACTCCAAGGGAGTCCCGGGTCGAACACAGGGAGGCGACGTTTACTTTACATGAAAACCATGCTTCGATTCGTTTCTTTTTGGTATTTTAGGGTTTTATTATATTTTTGTATTTTTTAAAGAAGAAAACAAGCAAACGTATCACATGATAGAGATGTGGAACAAATATGATATATGTTATTTCTAATGTCAATTACAATAAACTATGAAAGCATAAAAAGAGAGGGGGTTGAGAGGAATCTCCCGAATCGGCTGTTCAGCGAGACGATGGTGCCTAGCGGAAGCTCAGACGAAGGAGGTGAGGAGCGGGATGACGGAGCTGAGGAAAGCTTCGGCGTGGCTCCAGAATGCAAGTGAGAAGACGGAGATGATCTACTACCGGAATGGAGGTGGGAGGACGACTCCAAGGCAACCTATGAAGGGGGATGGGAAGTTGGAGGAATATTTGGTGGGATAGAGGTTTGCTACACTAATAGGAGCCTTGGGAGCTTGAAAACAAGCTCTAATGGAGCATTGGTAGGCTTGCTAGAGCTTGGGAGTAGGTGGGAGTAGAGTAGGTAGAGATGGCTTAGAAGGGAGAGGGTGTAGGCCCTTTTATAGTGGAGGAGAAGAGGCAAAAATAGGTATGGGACCATTAGTGACATCTAGTCCGTCGCTGGAAGCATCACTGTAGGCAGCTCATGCCCACTCATGCCCACTCACGCCTAAAGTTAACTTTGCTGGCATATGAAGAATTAGCGACGGCTGTAAGCGTTGTTCTAAGTCCAGCTCATGCGTTGCTGTAGGTTCAACTCACGCATAGCTGGTTCTACGCTGCCGTTGTGTTGTGCTGCGCTATGTGCATGTGCACCTGCTGATGCGTGGTTCCACTCAACTCAGTAATTAAGTTAATTTCACTTAATTAAGAGTAGAAGAAATCACATAGGTTAACTCGAAGTTATGTCAATTGTGTAGTATAGGGTCGAATTAACCTAACATTTTAGAAATTTTTACTAGTTGAGTCCAGGTCATTCACTGGGAGACATAATAATTTTCTCCAAATTCACCAATTTTCTTTTATCTCTTTAAGTTTAGGAGGTATAACTAGTTTCATTTTAAAAATATGAATTTTGTCAAAATATTTAACTATAAAGGATATACAAAATTCCATATGCAAATATATTTACTCAAAATGTTGTACTTTATTAACAAGTAAACATGCTAGTTTTTCAATTTTATTTCATTCTAAGAAATTAAGGCAATTAAAAAGTTATCCAATTAAAGCATGCCTTTTACAATTAAGAACCAAAAGGAATTATGTAAGAGAAAATTCATTTATTTTCATCTCTCTTCAGCCTCTAATCTTCTTTCTTTCTTTTCTTCTTTCTCTCTTTAATTTTCTTCTCTTGAGCTCTCTTTCTTCTTACCTTTCTTGTGTTGCTCCTGCCTTCTTATCCTCCTCTTCTTTTTCCCTTTAATCTTCTACCTTCTCTTCTTCCCTTAGTTTTTCTCCTTTGTTCCTTAGTCTTTTTCCTTAACACTTCTTAGCCTATGCCTTCTCCTTAAGCACTTAGCATCCTTCAGCGGCTTCTCTTTTCCTTAAGCTTTCAGCTGAACTGATTTTTTTTTACTTTTTTAACCAAAAGTTTTTTTATTTGCGGCGAGGTCCTTTCGAGGATACACAGCACCCTGAGACCAGGGTGGGACCAAACCCTACTCGGTCCTCGCCTAATCTCAGTTAGGTTCATTTCGGTTCATTTGTTAATCGGTTCATAGTCTTGAGCTGCATTGGCTCAACCCGGCATCCCAGGCCACACTCGCCCTCCCAGGGCACAATCACTTCCGCACACCCCTAAGGACGCACACCCTCAGGCATAAGCGCACACACTCAGAACACACAATGCTCAGATCAGATCAGAAGGAATCGGAATCGATGCACCGAGCGCTGACGAATACATAGCCAAGGGAACAAATTGGTTTTATTCCCAGGCACGTGCTCGTGAATAACCGAGGTGGGACAAACATAACCATTCCAGACCCGAATTCAATCGTTCATAACTTTCTACCCAGAGCTCCAAATTGAATGATTTCAAGTTTGTTAGAAAGCTCTAAGGGTAATCTAAACAATTTTAGGGTCAATTTAATGTTTTAATGATGTTTTGCTCTTCAATTTAAGAGATGAAATAAGGGGTTTCTACAGGTTTTTTAAAATCATGGAAAGTGTTTTAAATCAGGAGAGTCCTCAGATGGACTTCTCTCATCTATTAAAAGGTCTGTATATGTTATATAAGAAATTCCGCTTCTGTTAGAGGAGGTTTTAAGTTCTCAAGACCTTCAGAACAACCAGAGAAGCTTTTCTCTTCTCTAAAAGCTTCAGAGATTGATTTTCAGATCTTAATAAGTGCAACAGACACTTTAAAGTGTTCCTAATCTATTTAGATTAATTCTAAGGGTTATAACTAATCAATCTGGGCAGGTTTTAAGTTTGAATTTCATCAGAACAGTACTCCTATTGGTTTGGGTTCAAAAGTAACCCAAATTAGCAGAAACTAAATCTCCACTAAATACATCATCTGAGCTTACTTTAATTAATTCAGATCATCAAATAAGATCCCAGAAACAGCTTTTACTCCTCAAAATCACAATTCAAGCTCAGAACTCCATTATCAGACTCATGATTGACTATGGAAGCTCGAAAATTGACTTTCTGTTTAAAGCTTCCTCTCAAGAAATTAATGCCTCAATCAGAGTCTTCTCAACATCAGAACTCAATCAGATCTTTAGATTTGTGTTCTGTCCTTAATTTCTAGGGTTTCAAGCTCGCTGCCTGAACTAAAATAGGTGTGTGTTCGACAGAGTAATGGGAAGATTGCTATAATGTTTTGAGGGTTAAAATATCTTCAGTGCATCACATTGAAGCTTCTGAGCTCATTAAATGTTTCTCAAATCCTTCCTAACAGACTTCTCCAACTCGCCGGAGTTGGGGAAGAAGTTTAAATCTATAGCTCCAGTGGTTAAATCCTCAAACAAATTTCTTTAAAATAATCAGTAATCCTTATTAAACTATTCTAGAGCTACTTAGCAAGTTCTAGAGGCTGCAACATAACTTTGGCTCGTCGAACCTCGCCGGAGCTCCGGTGAGTCCAGAAATATAAATTGTACGTACAGATTAACAAAATTAACCATTTTTAATCCAAAAATGTTCCTGAGGTTACAAGGAACCTCATTATCACTTTAAATTCTTCATTTGTTCATTAAAATATAAGATTTGACAGTAAGTTTGTTTCCTTAAAAATTTGAGTGGTTAAAGCTCAAGACTTGATTTAACCACTCAATTGAGAGGTTAAATCAAGTCAACAGATGTTATTAATCATAAATATATATTTAATTTATAGTTTGAACTGTTCCTGAGCCGCCATGGACAGCGAGCTCAGGAGCTTAATTGAGATTTAGACATTTAATTATAGATGATAATAATAGGTAATATAATGTCGATTAGGGTTCATTAGTGGTGATAGGTGATGAAAGAACCCAATGAAGGTAAAATTAAGCCAATTACTGTCACCATAGACAGTGTTAACAGTCGGTGAAGGTGAGATTTGAATTAGGCGTTTAGGTGATTTAATTAAACGATTAAGTGAATTAGAAGTGAACATGGAAGATACAGGAAGGTGAACAATGAGTTAAAAGACAATATTGAAGTCTCTGGCGAGCTCAAGAAACTCGCCGGAGTCGAAGGAGATGAAGCTAAATTCTAAAATTACTCTAACCTAACTAACTAAACTAACTAACTATGCTAGCCTACTCCTACTCCTACTCCTAGTCTACTATTACCTAGACGAAGGGGTCAATAGGGTTCTGCCGAAGTCTCATGGCGGACGACGAAATCAGAGGGTTGAAGAAAGATCTCCAGCTGGCAGATTTGAGGTGGAGAGGAGGAATCCTAGGGTCGGCGCCTTTGTCAGAGGTGAAGAAGACCACGGCAGATCTCCTCGGCTACTTAAGATGGACGGAGGAAGTCGGAAGATGGAATGGGAAGTCACCAGAGGTTTGGAAGAAAAGCCTATCGAAGTCGGATACAGTGTTAGAAGAGGGAAGGGAGCCAACCTGAATAAAATCAGAGGTGTGAGGGGGTATTTATAGCAGTTTGCAGTGAAGAGAGTGGCAGGGTCTGGCGGAAGAAGGAGCTCGAGGAGCTTAACCTCCGTCGTCATCTCCGACGATGGTGAGGTTATCTCCCACTGAAAAATAGGATTCTCGATTAATCCAGACCAATGGATCAAGTGAAGGTGGCGAGCACAACCTGCAAGAGCTTGGACAAAGAGGAATGATGTCGGCAGGGCGGTGATCGAGCGGTGGGGTGACTCTCTGCCGTCAGCCGTCCGTTTGGCTGGAGAAGAAGACGAAGAGGGACTTAGAAAGAATAAAACTTAAGGACCTATGTGAGAAATAAGGACCCGACTGTAATGAATATTAAGGACTAAAATGTAAACCCAGGTTTTGAAGGTTTATTTTAATTTAGATCTTTTTCAACTTTTTATACATGTTAGTAAATAAGGTAAATATTATGTTTACACCTTGAATTTACATTTTTGACCTTTTTAGGTTAATTTATTAGATTAAGTAAAATCACTTAAGTTATTACATACTTAGGTATACATTATATTTAAGTTACTTATCTTATTAATTAAAGAAATGATTAATAGGATTTCGGGTCCAATTATTAACTGAATTATTAATAATGCTAATTGAATGATAAAATTCTATTTTTAACTTATTTTAAGGTCCTTAACTAAATATCCCTTATTCTATAATTAACCCTTATATATTCATAACCTTAGCTAATTAACTAGGAAGACTAGTTAATTAGGGGTAATTAGAGATCATGATGAGTGTCTCATCACCTGCATGCGTGCATGCACTAGGCGGCTTAGGCTGAGCCATGTGGCACAGTCTGGGCCGTCCATCTTCTTCTTGTTGTAGGGGCTGCTATAGAGGTCGGATTGAGTCGATTTTTATGCCATTAGGCTGCAGTTGGATTTGTCATTTAAAGCTCCAAATTATGTCTCCTAGTCCCTTGGCCGTTAATCTTCCTCGGACTGCATATGGTGCTACGAGACTCCGATCGAGGCGATTTTAGAGGCATTGGACTCCAATCATCGTCTTGATCAGATCCGTACAGTCGGATCATCAATCCAAGGCTCCAAAATAAATATCCTTCTCTCCTAACCACAAGTAGGATGCAATTAACCTAAGTTATATACAACTACTTTAAATGCAGAATGATGCATGCTATGCAATATTTATAACATGAAATGCAAATCTAAGCCTAAGAACATGCATGAATAGGCATTTTACCCTCAATAAATGTGTTTACATCAAGCACTATCCCAAAGTGTCGAAAGCCAAGGTTCTGGGGGTTGCCATTGGTGGCACTATCTTGAAGCATCGATTGCCAGGGACCCTACGAGGATTGATGGTGGGGACCAGGAATCCGATACAGAACATGTTTAGGGCTAATCCGAGGATGGATCTAAGGAAAAATATAATGAAAAGAAAAAGAGAGAGAAAAGCACTCCACAAATGAAAATTCTTCCATCTCTCTTACAAAAATGCACCGGCAAACTGAACCTGGAATAACCATGTTACAAGCACGGGTGCTTTAACCGCTAGGTCCAACGAACCTTAGGATAGTTCCTGCGGGCCTTAGAAACCTGAGCGGCAGACTGAGGCGAAAGCTAGTCAGGTCTGGATATGGGCTGGTACTTGAGTACCTCTAGGCCTATTGTTGGTATTAAGATCTGATTCCTAGATATGCGGCTTAGTAGGGCATCCTGACAGTTACATCCGACCTAGATATCTGGTTTGGTCCATAAGGTTTTGCTAAGGGACTAGCAAAAGCTAGGCATAGGGGTATGATGGGAACACCATCATGAGCCATAACTAGCTCAGTTTGGTCTAATAAAGTCAATAAAAGCTCCTACATAACCTCAGGGGGTCCTAAGTGCTTGATATTCTATTTTAAAAAAAGATGAAAATAGGGCTATTTATGTAATTTTACCATCTTATCACAAATACATAATAACCATGGGGTATTTCAGGGGTTTATTAAAGGTTATTTGGTCATTAATGTCTAACAAGTAGATCCATACAGATAGAAACAGGTTTTCACGCATTTCAAGAATTAATGGACATCTGAAACCCTAAAAATAGACCTACTTAATTAACTGGGGTTTTGGTCAGGATAAAATTTACCTAGATCCTCTAAAAATATAGAAAAATATTCTTTAAGGTTTGGCATCCTTGATTTGACCATCTGAACCCATTTTGACCTAAAATAGAGTCTCAGACAGACATTTGCCTTAATTTGGATTTCTACATAATTTACCTAGTCAAACTTGGTCAAAATCTAAATCTGTCTTCACCATCAGATTCCTTGGCTCCAAATTAGGTTTGTATCAAAATTTAGGCCCAATCAGAGATCATCTTGACCAAGTTTACATTTTCATCCAATTTGACTCTTTTCTCTCACATACATGCCCTTTGAATTCATTGCAAATTGCCCCCTAACTTCTTCATCTTCTTTGCATAATTGTCCTTGTTGCCATTGGAGGTCAACCGACCTTCAGGCGAGCTTTGACCAGACCAAATCCTATTCTAATGGCAATCAAATCCCACCATACTTGGTGGGATTAATGTTCACACCTTGACAAACCTATTGGGACAAATCCTAACTCTTAAAACCCATTGATTTGTGCGTGCAAATGCATTGAATCAATGGGTGCCTTTTGATTCCTAAAAGAGCACATCCGAGCTCTTTCCTAATCTAGAGCCCTCTTTGGAGCTCTATTTAAACCCTAGAACCCCTACCTTACCTCCTTAGCAAATTTTGGTCAGAGAAAAACTTCTCTCTTCCCTCTCCGGCCACCTCCACAGTTTCCTCTGGCGACATCCCCTGACCAGCTCCTCCACACCTCCAACCATCAAATTGGAATTACCACTGTCTTCCTCTCTTCTTCGCGTACCTCTCCGATCAAAGGGAGGGCGTTCCTCTACCCTAATCGTCATCGCCTCTTCACCATCCCTATCATCTTCTCCAGCTTCGGTCAGCCACAACCAGAGCCCTCCGTCTATCTCCTCCCTTCTAAGATCCCTTATTCCTTACTCTCTCCCTCTACATCACTTCCCTATCACATACACTCCTAATCAACCACGCAACACACCCCAACGCCTTCGTCTTCCTCTTCACTGACGAAGCTTCAGTGATGCCTATCCGACGCTCCACCACATGAAACTTGCTGCTACCACCCTCATAAGCTCTGCCGCATCACCCCCTATAAAAGCCCTCAACCTATTTTGTGATTCACCCACCAAAACACCTCCCTAAACTCAAGCACTTCCGCTTCACCTTCTCGAGGTCGTCAGGCCTCTACCATCACTCGCACCACATGCTGCACCCACCACCGCACTCGCCATTCCATGGCGATCCTTCTAAGCCTGTTTGATGTGGCTACCAGGCCGTTCTCGTGGTTTCAGGTTCCTCGTCGGTCTCTGCCACCGCCACCATCTTCGTCGCCCTGTTCTTCGAGCTTCAAGCCACAAGAGCTCCAAGTTTTTGCTCTAGGCACTATAGATGAGTTCCAGAAAAGCACTCAAGTCGTCAATTAAGGATCGCAGCTCCGCAACTGCATCAATTGGTCAAGGTCTTCACCTGCAGCCGCACGCAACAAGCTTCGTGGGTTTAGTCCCACATCGGATAGAACAGACGTGCACGCAGCATACAAATTGAGTTTGTGTTTATAGATATTTGCCTCAACACGCACATTGGGTAAGGTCCTGCTCACGCATGCACACACTCCCTCGCCCACAGTTCATGCCACACAGGTCTGGGTCTTAGTCCGTTTACCCAGTTACCCAGGTCTGGTCTGGTTCGCCCGATCCTGAGAGGAAAAGAAGAGAAAGAAATAGAGGAGAGGGGGTTTTGCCCTCTGTTGCTCTCTACACTTAGCGCAATTTGAGAGGCCTTCACCTCTGTTGGTGCTGTGCTGTGCTATGCTTGTGCCTCTCCCTGAGGCCTGAAGGAAAAAGAGAGGCCTTTGCCTCTGTTGCTAATTATGAGCCACTGCTGCATTATTGAAATACTTAAGTTGACGTGGAAATTGTGTGGTTGATACTGTAGCATTATTTGAGTATATTGTCAATAGGGTAAATTAGTGATTTAAATCACCATTTTGCCCTATTCTTTTTGCTACATTGATTCTAACTCTTTCATTTATATCATTTGTGCTTAAAGTTTCTATTACATTATTATATTATGCTTAGAATTGCAATCTTGAGTACTAAATTGCCCATTGCTCCTTGCATTCGACCTCGGACTTTTCTGAGTTATAAATTTAAGTGTTTAATGCGATCTTGTCCTATACTATAATGCATTCTTAAACATCAACTATTTCGCACTAATAATATCATCACTTAATCTAGATGTTCACTAAGGGAATGATCTTGATGTCAGTTTTCCTACGATGTAGGATGCGCACGTGGCACTTTCCTGGTCAGGAGAGTACGCTGTGGTAGTCCTACACCCGGTCTACCTCCCCGTGGTCATGGTCATGACATAGCAGTGACTACGACACACACGATAAGCCCACGGGTAGCTGCCCTGCACTGGCACGCGGTCAGTCCTCTCTGCTAGCAGGTAGCTCTAATGTACAGCACAGAACAGAATAGGGGCCACACCCCTCAACAATCAGCGTACCCTCACCCAACTATCCTGGTTTACCCAGTGGGCTCCACAAGAGTTAGTGTAGGGAGGCCATTCCTAACCCCGAGTCTCAACCCAAGGGGAGGCTAGCTCTCTCCCTACACAAAACTGACGATAGCTCTCAGTACCACGTACACGAGGGCTAGCTCACTTTCTATACCCAGGTCCAAACAACCAACCAACATGCCTGTATAGGTGAGGTATTCCATCATACATCAAGTATCCATGTCACTGTACATTTATTACTTTCCTAATTCCCAATAGGGTTCATGCATAGTACTCGTTTCATTCCAATATGTGGCATGTACCTCTATTCGCATTTAGGCTTCTTAGTCATAGAACAGGCAACTTGCGATTCAACAAGAAAAGCTTTCAATTACATCAATTTAGTTGCCAATTACTCACAATATGGAATTTATTAGCAGGTGTACTTAATTTGTAACAGGCGAGGTTCAAATGCTTAAATGTAAACATGCACCATTCTCAACCATAGGGTTCATTTCAAGCCCTAAGTTTCAAGCAGAAATCTCTAATGTGGCATGCAGTTAACCATTTAATTTAACAAGAGTAGAGGAGACACTCTACCAAAAGGTACGAGTGATATGGGGGCATGAACGGTGGATCCCAATGTCTCCACAGGTCCCGTGCATACTACAAACTGAAGACCTATTCCAAACAATTGGTCAAACCAAACATTAATATTGTTGACCAATATTCGAGTACGTTAATTAGGCTAAAACAACATGGAAACACTTCTAACATGTAGGAAATTTAGAAAGAAAACCAATGGTACTTTAATTGTGCAAATCCGACTTCATTCGAGCCCTGAACCAGTCCAAACACTCCTCTCGGTTCACTTGAACCAGACTAGGCATGCTGGTCTGGCTGGACCGATCGCCTGGTGGCTGTGTAGTGCATCCAAACTAACATCAGATGTTTGGGGTGAGTCCCAGACATCTTAAACATGTGCAGAATCTCACCTTGCATTCCTACTTCTGTTTCAGTCGTCTGCTACCCCTCACACTCGTCTGAGGGTGTTACCAGACGTCTGACACTATGTCTGGTTGTTTGGGAGGGCAGTCAGACGTCTGACACAATCTCCAGACGTCTGAAAGTGCCTCAAATGTCACACCAACATGCCTTCCCACCGCCTCTCGCACTTACGCAGATGTACACACCTAAGGCCATGCTCAACAACCGCTAGGGCAATGGAAACTTGGTTTAGGTGCTTGCACACACCATGGGCAAAGATTACCTCGGTAATCTGCGTGCTTCCAAATGTCTGGAGCTCTCTCTGGACATCCGACGATCACTCCAGCTGTCTGATAATCATGGAAATCACAGCCAAACTCCGTTCATAGGACCTTCCTCACAACGACTCTCCTTGTCTGCTTCACCTCTCCTTGAGCCTCGCAACAGTAGCTGTGCAACATGGCTCCTCCTCGCCCTCGCTCTCCCTCCCACAAACACTCCTCTCCCCTCATGCTCTCCCTCTTCCTACGGCTCTCACTCCCTCCCACGCTAGCTAGGGAGCAAGGGGAAAAATGGGGGGAAGGGTGCACTGCTGGAAACGAGGAGTGGAGGGAATGGTGTGGGTTTCGGGGAGGATATGAAGTTTTGTAAGGGAGGGGGTAGGGTTTTAGCGGATTGCGTAGGATATGATGGGGTCGGGAAAATTACACCTGACCCCGTAGAATAATTTCTAAGGTGTTGGAATTGCGTAAGACCCCTCCCAAAGGCCAAAAACTCCACATGGGGTCTTTTTGTTGCGCAAAAATTATGAAAAGGCCCCTAAGTTTTCAGAAAAGCCCAAATGACCCTTGGGAAGGGTCATTTCAACATATGGCAAAAGACATGGTCAACAATCTTGAAAAGAGATTAAAGGAATGCCTAATAGTACAAGGTGATAGTGGAAGCTCAACCAAAGTTCAAGAATCATGGCTTATAAGGATCCATCAAAAATAAATATTCTCCTCCCAGAAGTTTCAAAAACAAAGGGAAGTGGCAAAAGACTAAAAGGTGGAAAAGAAAAGGCCTTGGAACAACAACAAAAGCATTCAAGACTTTGCAAACCATGCAGAGAGCTATCCTTTCATGATAGTCGAAATTGTCCACAAAATATATAGGTAATTATTGGTTGTCTATTTTTTCGATTTTTGCTTCATGCAAAATTGAGGAAAATTATCTTTGAAGTTAATTGACCTATCTTTCAGCTCTTCTTTCAGGAAAACTATCTTTACTGGAGTTTACCTGGACCATGATCAGATTTAGTTTTTTTAAGGTTTTTATGGTTGAGAAGGCATGTCACTACTTAAAGCATAAACAAGCCACATAGCACACTGTAACAGCTAGAGAATTTGCCTTTTACCCACCCACAAAGCACACACACGATGTTGCATTGAATTTTCTATTCCCATAACTTGCATAAATATCATTGATGCCTTTTGGAAATCTTGGAGGTGTGAATGCATTCAAGTCATTTTCCTTTCTTGTTGTAGGTGATAGCCATAAAAAAACTTTTCCCTAGGCCCACTGTTAATATGACCAGAAACAACCATGCCATGATTAATGTTTGGAATTAACTTGATGAGCCCCTTCTTAATCACTTGGAATTTATTTTTTGACTTTGCATTAACTACATTTTTTTTCCATTTTTGGTTTGCGACCTGGTAGAAGGTTCTTGCTACAGTAATAGGAATGGGATTCACCTTAGAAGGAACTCCTGGCGAGATGGGGTTTTGGGTACCAATTGTTGAATGGGCATGAGTTAAGAAACACAACAAAGAACTCAAAAAACAATGCATGCACCTCAAACACGTCACGCACCGACCTCAAACTCAAAATTTTATTAAATGTAACTATGGCCCACATAAATATTTACTTGTTGGAACCTTGTTCCACATCTCATTTTGGTGTTAACAAAATTATTGCAAATTAATGTTTACAATTTAGTGTATTTCAGATTTAGGTGAAAATCAAGGCAAACATTGGATTATGGCAAAAAAGCATGATAACAAGGAGTTGATGGTAGAAGATCATCTGGAGTTTATTTTGTTTATTAGATTAGGTTTTTACTTTATTGGAATGTATGCCTCCTAACAAAGAAACATTAATTAGATTGTAAAAATCATATAGAGATAAATTAGGATAAAACATTACAAACATTCGATTCATTTCAAAGTATGTATTGTTTAAAAGATACTTTTTTAATGTTTAAAGTATTTGCAAAAATAGGTTAGTAATCAAGTTGTATTCATGTTTTAAAAGGTACTTGTTAACCCACAAGTACCGGTACTAAAGTTTAGTACTAGTACATGTGAGTTACAGATTTGGGTTTTCTCAAAGAAACAAACCTGCACCCCGCGAGTACTAGTACTCATGATCAATACCGGCACAAGTGGGCTACAGATTTATGTTAAGTGTTTAAAACCCAAATCTGGAAGCAACAAGTGCCGATACTCATGATTAGTACCAGTACCCAATAGGTTATGTCTGTGACAAGTTAACTTAAAACACAAAACAATATGTCACTAGTACCGATACCCATACTTTAGTATCGGTACCAGTTTGCCATTGGTTCAAATCTGAACAGCTGTAAAATTGATTTTGAGAACTTGAACATTAGGAATTAAACCCGAATGTCTAGTAGATGAATTACTAAGGTCCTAACTCTATAAAAAGACCCTAGGACTCTTAGTTTGCATACAAGGTAAGGAAAAAATCTTGAGCTAACTTTTCATATTTCCACCAAATTCTCAAGAGATGAAATAGTAGTTTGCTACTCTCAACCTCTCTACACATTTGCAAACTCAATGACGTGTTTTTCTCACGCATCTACAAAGTGAATCACATCTATCCTAGGCTCTCAATTGGTATTGATTTTAATCATTGTTGGGAGGCATAGGAATTCTTGTTGTAAGATTTCTTTTTCTTACACTAGTTCTTATTTGTATTTGAGGTTGTTGCTTGTTGGGTTGTAACAAACCCATTGTTATACTTGGGCTGAGGTAACCCGTTAATTACCTCGGTTAGTAAAGTGATTCCCTCGGGGTTGAGGGAATCGAGTTAAAAATCCTAAGCTGGGAAGCTTAGGTAGTGGAGTACCCAAGTGAGTGAGGAACCACTATACATCATGTGTCTATTTTGTGGTTTGAATTGATTATGCAAATATTTTTGTTATTGCTAATATTTGCTTGAGTGTTTGTGTGTGCATAGCCATCTATACTAGATCTGAAGTTTCCTACGAGTGGTATCAGAGTGGGTTGCAAGAAGATGTAACAACTCGACTTGCAATGGCATCAACATCAAGGCGCACTGAAGGATAATCGTCGACCCGTCCTCCCTATTTCGATGGAATGGATTATGGGTATTGGAAGAGAAGGATGTAAGTCTTCCTCAAGGCGATGGATGAGGCATTTTGGAGCCTCATTCAAACAAAGTATTCAGATCCGAAGGAGGGAGAAGGAGTAGTGCTGACTACGGATCAAAAGAAGATTGTCAGCAATGCAAAGTCCATGAAAGCGCTTTATTGCACATTATCAATGGAAGAATTCAACTGAATTTTGGTATGCGAGTCCACATACGAAAGTTGGAACACTCTCAAGGTCACCTACGAAGGAACAAGTAAGGTAAAAGAAACCTGTATTTCAATTCGAACTGAATATATTGTTTGCTATGAGTGCAAGAAAAAGGGACACTTGAGAAAGGACTGCCCCATGAACAAGAAGGAAGACACAAAAGAAGTCAACTAGAAGAAGAAGAAACCTTTGAAAGCAACGTGGGATGATAGCAACTTCAACATGGACACCGACTCTGATGTTTCGAATGACAATGAGGTCACTCATTTATGCTTTGTAGCCACTACGGAAGACAAGGACAATGAGGTAAACTCTGATTTCTCTCTTGAAGAATTGCTACAAGCATATGAAGAATTATATTGTAAGGATAAGATGTTTAAAAAGGAAAATAAGGTTTTGAAGAATAATTATCAAACATTAGAAATAGACAAATCATGCTTAGAAATAGAGTTAGAAATGTCAAAAGAAACTAATAATCAATTGCATGCAAAAATAGTAGAGCTAGAAGATATCTATGAGAATTTTGAGGAGACTTTGAATACTCTCAAAACAACAGCTAGGTTAAATACTAAATTTTGTAATGTTGTAAAATCCAAATTTTAGAGTAAAATGAATACACATACTAGATCACATGCACCTAGGCATGCATGGATGTACCATAAGGCCAAAATTCCCAATAATTATAGATCTTACACAAAAGAGGTCTATAAATCTCAAGGTTTGAAAGGTGCTAACCTAAAAGGACCCACAAAAAAATGGGTACCTAGAAACAATATTTTACATTGTTTTGCAGGGTTAGATCAATGGGATCAACATGATCAATTGGTGTTCAAGGCACACAATGGAACACTCCAACCATTTTATAAGATACATGAAGATCAAGAAAGTTGGACTGATGAAGCTTGGTATCCACAAGCACCATTCTACTACCGATATTTTATGGTATGATATTTTTTACCCCTTCATTTTTTACCGGTACTAGTGACATACTATTTTTTGTTTTAAGTCAACTTGTCACAGATAGAACCTATTGGGTACTAGTACTAATCATGAGTACGGGTACTTGTTACTTCTAGATTTTGGTTTTAAATACTTAACACAAATCTGTAACCCACTTGTACCGGTACTGATCATGAGTACTGGTACTCATTGCCTCTAGCATCAGTACTAATCATGAGTACCGGTACTCGTGGGTACAGGTTTGTTTCTTTGAAAAAATCCAACTCTGTAACTCACATGTACCGGTACTAAACTTTAGTACCAGTACTTGTGGGTTAACTAGTACCTTTTTAAACATGAATATAACTAGATTACTAGCCTATTTTTGCAAATACTTTAAACATTAAAAAACTATCTTTTAAACAATACGTACTTTGAAATAAATTGAATGATCATAATGTTTTATCCTAATTTATCTCTATATGATTTTTATGATCTAATTCATGTTTCTTTGTTAAGAGGCATACATTCTAATAAAGTAAAAACCTAACCTAATAAATAAAATAAACTCCAGATGATCTTCTATCATCAACTCCTCCTTGTTATCATGTCTCCTTGCCATAATCCAATGTTTGTCTTGATCTTCACCTAAATCTAAAAAATACTCAATTATAAACATTAATCTACAATAATTTTCTTAACACCAAACTAAGATGTGGAACAAAGTTCCAACAACCTTAGCCTAGGATACCTCAAAACCCTTATTCTAGCCCATATATGGACGTCCAGGTAGGTTACTGGATGTCCAGGACCCTTAGACACCACCCACAGAGCTAGAACCCAATTCTACTGGAATATTGTATGTCCAAACAAGGTGTTAGACATCCATTTTCTGCAGACAAAACCTCAACTTCACCCTAATCCAACTTTGGACATCCAAACCAAAGACTTAGACTTCTAATTATGAAGTATAATTCATCTAATCACTAAATCAGATGTTTGAAACCCCTATCCAGTTACTATTTTTGAAATCAAGCCTAGATCTTGATTTCTTAAACCCCGAAACCTAATTCTACACCCTAGGGAACCTAAATTAAGGTGCCATAAGCCTAATACACTACCCTAAGACCCTCTTAGGAACCTAATCAGGTTCTCACTAAACCCAATTGACTTGGATCTACGTCAATCACACTTCACCTAGTCAATTGGACTCATAGAGTCCAATTGAGCTCAAACCTCAACCAACACAAGTCTAATTGGACTCAGTGAGAGTTCAATTGACTCAAGCCTGACCTAATTGGGAACTTCCTCTCCCAATTACACACATATCCACTCAATTAAACTCAGGATAAGTTTAATTGCACTTATCACTTTAGTAAAAGGGTTTATAACCCCGTTTCTAGAAACCTACCTAAACCCAATCACCCAGATTTATAGGACTCGACCTAAACCACCTAGTCACACCCACACACACACACACACCACCACTTGGCCACCCACTCTAGAGTTCACTAGAATGGTCTCCAAGTGGCACCACCTTAAAAGACTAAAAATAATCTTTCAAAGAGTCCACAACCATACCCATGAGAAGTTGATCTAAGAAGACCCATTCCAAATGGGTTGGACAACCAAGATGGGAGCTCTTCTAGAGAGTTCCATACTTCTCTAGATAAGCCATCCCTTGGACTATTTAAAGACCATCATGGACGACCATCAACCCCAGCTAGTTCTTAGACTCCATTCATGTGCACACACTCTCCACAAGCTCCATCACATCCATCATCACCACCTTCACATCCAAGGGCTGGAGCACCTCCACCACCCTCTCAAGAGGTCGACCAACCACCTTAGTCGTCCCTCTTTCCCCTCCCACCACCTCAGGCCACACAGCCAATGGAGACCACCACCAATGCCTGTTTTCTATTAGCTAGTTCTTCATAGTTTTAATTTTTGCATTATTTTTTATTAGTGATAGTAGTATCCTCCATTCCTATGACCTCATGCATAATCTATCTTAGATCCATGCATGCACAATTTTTCTGTTAGAATAGCATTTGCAAGCTTTCATGTACAAGCATTCCTCTACATTTGATTGTAATGACAATATTTTTGAGGAAATAAAATCACCACTTGCCTGATATCTAATTCATCTATCTATGTTGCAATCATCAATTACTTGATTTATATTCTTATCTTGCTGCAACTAAAATGTCTGTTCCAGAAGATATAGACGATTTAACGATTAACGAATATTCTGTGGGTCGCCATGACCTAGTTAAGATAGTGTGCACCAATATGCATACCTTCACGTTTATATTATTTTTGACTCATGCGCACGCCTTACGAGTTAACAATGCAACCGGTGAATCCTATATTCGTATTTTAAACACCGGACTACAATTTTAAGCAAGTAGAGAAATCAAATCAATCTCACTTTTATCTACCTCCCTGAGATCGACTGGGACTCACCATCTCATTATATTAATTTTTTTTTGAGTTGTAATTCTCACTATACTATAACGCCTTCTCAAATCAAATATGCATTTTACGATCACAACAAATGGCACTGTTGTTGGGGAGGCAACTCAATTTTGATTTTTGATTTCCTTGAGCTTAACCTCAACACATCTGCTTTTTCTTACTTTTGATGCGTAGGAATAGGAAAAACGGATTCTACGCACACATCAGGTGCAGTTTAAGGAATCAAGTGGACATCTTTATCTTAGTCTTAGGTTCCCATTTGAAGTCTATGTAGATTTGCTTTCTAAAAAAAAAAGGAGGGAAAATCTACATATTTTTGTGCAAAAAACAAAAAAAAAAGTAAAATTTAGGTTTTAGACTTAGTTTCTTTTGAATCTTAGGGTTAGAGTTCTTTTTAGAAAAAAAGAGAAAAAAATTTGAAAATTTTTCCTCCAAAAAAAAAATTATTTTGTTGAAAAAGTCTCATTTTTTAATTTCAACTCTTTCAAATGCCTTTTTACCCTTCCTTGAAATTTGGCCAAATTTTTATTGTGATTTAAAAATTCAATTGGGCAATATTTTCTGAAGAAAAAATTCTGAAATTTGGGCACAAGCTTTATTTTCAAATCAGCTTTCAAATGACACCATTCATTTGAAAAAGTTTGAATTATGCAATTTTTGAAAATTCACGAAATACAGGAGAGTCAAACTGACTCAAACCTGAAAGTTTTTAATTTCAAAAAGCGATTTCGATTAGTACACGAATCAGATTTGACCAAAAATAGTAGGGTTTGAAATATTATCAAATTAGCTTTCATTTATAAATTTTTTTCAAATTTTTGGAGTTACATTGATACTATTTCAAATGAAAAAATCGACAAGGAGTCAAAATTTTAGATCTGACCCCCCAATAATTAAAAATTCATATCAATTCATTTGAAAATGTAAAAATTTCAAAAAAAATAATCTCTAAAAAGATAATTGAAAAAGGAATTTGCCTGTCAAATTTGAAATTGTTTGGATTCAAATTTTGTTGTAGAGAATATTTTTAATTTGAATTATGATCTGGTGAACACTTAGCCATTGCATAAACCCTAGGACTCAATTTTTAGGGTTACAATTTAGAGACCACACTTGGCTAACTTAGACTTAATCAAGTCTAGTGGCGAACCGATGAGCTTGGCCACCTTGTGGTCCACTCACCAAAAACCCCAATTTGAAGAAAAAGGTGAGGTAAAAATTGCATAAAATACATTAATTAACCTACATTTGTTGTCGAACTACTGGGACATCACAACCACCCTAGCTGAACCCTTAGCCAAATCTGTGGGACAATATCAAACGATCGCGTCTAAGGGGTACAAAGGAACCAGAGGCAAAAGCTAAAGGAATAACCTTCCCCTTAGTCCCCTCATATAGATTAGCTTGGTTAGCTTAGGGGATTGAGATTACTTTCAGTCAGTTTAATAACAAATCTTCATAAATTAGAACCTTAACAAAAAATCTGGTCACCCAATCATAAGGACCACTTGATTGACAAGGCCTTAGCCTTGTTTGTCTTGGTTGCACCAACCTTGGGTTGGTTGGTGTATGCAAGGGACGTTACTTAGACCTCGACTAGTTGGACCTTGGGAGCCAATCCCAAGGAGGAGAAAGCGATTCATCGCATCTCCTGGACCTTCTTCTCACCCTTATTCTTCCACTTGTTTAGCCGAGACGGCTAACCTTGGAGATGGACCTGGTTAGGATCCAGGAAATCTGGACCCGATGGTTCATCTGGAAGCCCAAGCCATTGAAATAGAACAATCTTGTGAACCAAACCCAAGGTGGTGAAGAAGACTTTTCATATCGCCTAATCCTTCTCCTCAGATTGCTGAAATGGTCAACCAAAATCCTGACCCTGGTCATTACCAATTGGCTCCACAAAGGACCCCATCTTATGTCTAGGGTATAAATTTCATACTTCTACATCTCACCCATGGAACATTGGTAGCCCTAATGTAGGATCTGTAAATCACAAGCACACCAGAAGGGGGGATGAATAGTGTGGTAAAAAAAAATTCGCAACACAAAACAAACCACAAAATGCACAAAATATATAGTGGTTCCCCTCACTTGGGTACTCCACTACTTAAGTCTCCCGACTTAGGATTTTTAACCTGATTCCCTCAACCTGAAGGGAATCAATTTACTAAAACCTAAGGTAATTAACAGGTTACCTCAACCCAATTACAAGATATAGAAAAGAAATAAAGATACAAGTGTATGCAAAATATAAATAAAAGCTTACAACTAATCCCTAAGTCTCCAACAATTATATTGCTTAATTTGAGTATGTAAATTACTCTAACAAGAAAATTAAGGCGTAAAACAAACAAATTTTTCAGAGAAGAACACGATCGCCTTGAAGACTTGTTGCAAGTGGAGAATGGCCTTGAGAGAATTGCAACAAGACAAGCTCTTTTGCAACTAGTAATTTGAGAAATGAAATTGTAGGCAAAGATAGAATTTTTGGCTTCTTGGTTGTGTGCAAAAGACACTCAAGGAGTGTTTATATAACCCACTAAGCACCTTCCCAACATTTAGTAGCTGTTAGGGGTAATTTGGGATGTTTAAAGATAGGTTTAATTGCAAAATAGCCATTCAAATTGGTCACAACAGTTAGTTGATACTGGTACTAAACTTTTGGCACTGGTACTAATTGCTTACAGTCAGCCCAACTAAGTCATCAGATACAGATACTCATGATGAGTACCGGTACTTGTGACTCACAGATTTGGGTCTAGTGACCTACATATACCGGTACTAGTGATTTGTACCGGTACTTGTAAGGTCCAGGCAAAAGCCAAGTGCACAAACTGTGACCACTTGGTACCAGTACTCATGATGAGTACCGGTACTTGCTGTTCACAGTTTGGAACTTAGGCCCAAACCTGTGCCTAGCATGTACCGATACTTATGACCATTACCGGTACTTGCTACAAGTACCACATTTTGTAAGTTTAAGTTAGGCTTTAGATAAATCCAACTTACTCTAAACGACATGATTTTCAAAAAATCAATTTTGAGTTTTGAAACGAGTGAATGAATGATTTTCTGAACCCTAGTTATCTCTACTGTGTTTTTAACTTCTAGATTTTGTTTTACTTGTTAGGAGACATACAAAGATTCTACAAAAATAATAAATACAACAAAAATTAGTCTTCTACTCTTTTTCTTCCATATGCAATATTGTTGCTTGCCTCCATAGGTTCTTTTGACCTGTAATACTTCATAAACACATTAGATTTAAACATGATTTTGTTAACACCAAAACACGAAAGAGAAATGGAACTAGGTTCCAACACTTGATTAACCCCTTGGAACCCCTGATGAACTGCCACTACATATGCGAACACATTTCGTATTACAATGAATGATAACTAGGACTAAGGAAAAGGTTGCAATTTATCTGCACGAAATCTAGACTACCATTGATCCGGAACTTAGACGAACCTAGATTCCAGCCCAAGAATCCTTAATGACGACCCTTTAGGAATTAGAATCGTTGACAAGGCTAACTAGACAGAATCGGACACTTCAAGAAATACTGCTTTTGTAGTATCAAGTGGAGAACAGCCTTCAGGACCTCGAAGAACCTGAAGTGATTACACCTGAAAGTGCTACAAGGGATTCTCTGGAGCAGATACTTAGAATGAATCCAAGGGGAGAAACATCTAGTGTGGATATGGGACATGAGCTGGGAATATCCCAAATGGACTCATCTGAGAACCCTATTAATGAAAGTGATGAGGAAAGGATTAATTTCTCCAAGACTAACTCTCAATTTGAATACCCTAAATCCTGGGAGATACCTCATAGGTTGGACAACCTGGGTGAGATGAAGGAAGTAGATCCACTCGAGGATATGGATCTTGATGGAAGCCCTAAGATACAAGCATTCCATTTGAAAGAATCAATCATTCCTGATGATCATACGTGCTCGGATAAATTAAGTGCAACATTTTGATTTAACACTACTGATTAGTCTGAGTCACTTCCCATAGGAAGTGAATCCATGTCCAATCTGACATCATCTGATTTGCATCATTCTCGTTCCGCCTACCAGGGTTATGATGGAAACTCTGAGACTACACTCTCTACTCCTAATGATGATATCCAAATATCAGGAATGGATTTGGATGATTTTCCTAGGGAAATGGAAATGCTATTTGATGAGGAACCAATTACATATGAGGGCAAAATACTGAGCAGAATGAATTGGGGACTTGCAATCCTAGTCAATTTAATGGATGGCTCGACTCGGAGACTGAGCTAACTTCTTGTGAATCTAAAGATAGTACTGATGAAGATGAGATGATTTCTGATGAGGATTTGAGTGACCTATATGCAAAACCCCCAGTCTCACATGTACCCTCAAATAACCCAAGGCTTAAGGAGAGCATGATTTTTGATGTTGATCACCATTATGAAGACCCCTATGATCCAAACTCTAATGCTGACGTGCATTTTGATCATCATATCAATCCACTTCCTCAACAATTTCCCATTGAATTCTGGAACATGATTGGTTAGCAAACTTGGCATCATGATCCTCATTCTAATTATCCTCCACTTTTTGCCCATATTCCACGTTCTGTTATAGATAGACTCTATGGAGTAGGGGTGCATCATCAGCTGGTTCGCATTTGTGAACCATTGATTCTGGGAGCACACGAACACATCTTCCTTTTGATCTTGACCTACACTTCTGCAATCACTGATCTATCTAATTGAGTTTTCGCCCAACTGGAGGCGTTAAACTCAGCATTTATAAACAACATCTATTTTTTTATACATAGCATATTTTCTTTAGCATATTTCTATGCATATCGTCAAGTTCGCCTATGCTAAATGAAAAATTTAGGAGAGATTTCAGGTGATGTCTACCCACTTACTCCCTACCGTAATTTATTTCTTTTATATTCATGCATGACGACATGCAAGAACTTAGTCATGGGGGGGTAGTATACAGTAAACTGAAAATTTTTGTACCAACACATAGAAAACCTCTAAGCAGCACTTTATATGTACTTTAGGGTCCTTAATTTAAGAATAACTGACTCCACCTCCAATGCTCGCATTAGAGCTAGAAATCGTCCGCAATAACCACTTACGACTCATTCGCTCACCTTTTTGTTCCGAATTAAGGACTAAGCTGAATGTAACCCGATAAGGAACAATATTAAAGTACAAATCATAAGAGGTTAATTGTATATAGCATATATATATTGCATCCATGAATAAGATTTTATCAAGAGGTTGCATTAGGGATTTTATCCTTTAGTTGATTCCTATAATCTGGAATCTAATACAATTTTCACACTCACATAGATTTTGCAATAAATTCATTGTGAAGATCGAGAAATGTCTTTAGTTTGTCAAGAAGAAGCAGTGCTTCTTCTCCTAAACCCCTGGACAGTGGTTAGGGAGTCAAGCAACCCATCTTCTAGAAAATCCACAAATAGTGTGAGATGAGAGTAGAGTGTTACTGGTGTTCTAAGATTAGTGCAAGGAATCTGCTTCTTCTCTTAAACCCCTGGACAGTGGTTAGGAAGTCAAGCAAACCGTCTTTTATAAAATCCACCAAATAGTGTGAGATGAGAGTAGAGTGTTACTGGTGTTCTAAGATTAGTGCAAGGAATCTAGAATTCTGGATAATTAGGTAATGACACTCAGAGTTAGGCATAGTTTCGCTCTCGGTTCCCGTGTATCAATTTTCTTCGAATTTTTGAGAGCCACCAAGGCAAGTACATGGAGATTGAGTCTAATAAAACTAGGACTAAGGTGGATGGTTACAGCCATTCTTTATGGAATCCTCAACTGAAGGAGGGCATTGATATCAAGGTCAGAAATACGTTGTCCTATTTATCTCTTTCTCAGTGTTGAGAGTAGGCACTTCCACCAAATAAGCCACCCGGTATCCTCTTGAACACCACTAATCCCCCATAATGCCTCTAGAATAAAAGTCATGTATGTCATGTGCTGTATTGCATCATGTTGATATCTAAAAAGAAGAAAGAGAAAAACATATATATAAAAAAGAGAGAGAAAAAAGATTTAGAAAAAGAAAAAGTAGAAAAAAAATGAGTTTTTAGTATTTATTTCAATTACATTAAGGCAATATCACCCACCACATTTGTGATCCACCAAATACGGCCTTAACCTACCTTTTTGTGTTTCTAATTGCCTAAATATTGGCTGAAGAATTCTGACTTAGTGTCAGGGTTATCAGAATTTTATTAAAGTGTTAATGCCATGTGAGACCACTAAATATGGATTATATGTGAATATCTGGTGAGATTGTGAGCTCGAAAGAAAAAGAAAAAAAAAGAGAAGAAAAGAAAAGGAGAGGGTAAATACAGAGGAACAGATTGTGCAACAATCATAGGACTTAATTGTCCAGAATTATGCTAGGACTTAGCATAAGTTAGGGTAGTTCATGCATGCATAAGAATTATTTACATCTTTACTGTTCCTCCTATAGCTATGCATAGAATAATGCCATAGTATACTAATTAGGTGCATTATATAAATTACAGAAAATAAGAAGCTCAGGAGCTCGATCTGAGGCTAAATTAGAAGCTAGACCTGAAGCCAAAGTTGCAGCAGAGATGGAGTAGAAGACCAAGAATAAGATGTAGTAGACAATAATGTAGGGGGTTGAGGTATGCTATTCTATTAAGTATGAATAAAGTAGTAAACTACGAAGAACTTATGTCCACCCTAGCCCTAGGATAGCCTAGAAGCTTTCCCAAGCCTTAGCCACCCTTAGATTAGGTCACTGTACCCTAGGAAGCCCTAAAACCCTATTTCCAGCCTCTATCTGGACGTCTAGAACCCTTAGCCACAACCCGCAAACCTAAAACCCACCTTTGCAGCATTTTAAGGCATCCAGACCCTGGATGTCCAATTTCTACTGACAGAATCTTAATTCTTCCCTGCCTCTGTTTGGACATCTAGACAACAAGTCTAGACGTCTAAATTTTCATTTTAATACGTCTAACACTATTGTCAGACGTCTGGAACTGCTCTCTAGTTCCTGTTTTTGAATTCAAGCTTGGATCTTGAATTCCTAGGTCCCTAAACCCAATTCCAACCCCATAGGAACCTAAATTAAGGTACCCTAACCCTATTAAATCACCTCTAGACCTCCCTAAGGACCTAATTAAGTCCTCACAAAACTTAATGAACTTTGATCTTAGTCAATTCCAACAGCCTATTCATTTGGACTCACTGAGTGCAATTGAGCCCTGATTTCAGCATACACGATTGCGTAGCAATCATCGGTCTTAATTGGCCTAGATTAAGCTAAGACTTAGCATAAGATAGGGTTATTAATGCATGCATACACATTATCTTCATCTTTACTGCTTTCCTTTAGCTATGCATAAAATAATGTTATAATGTGCTGATTAAGTGCATTATGTCGATTGCAGGGAATAAGCTGATCAGGAGCTGGATCTAAAGCTGGATCAGGAATAACGGGAGTTGTAGCAGAGCTGGAGCAGAAGGCTTAGTTTAGATGTAGGAATAATAATGTAAGGGGGTTAAAGGTTTCTATTCTATTAAGTAGAAATAAAGTAGTAAAATGTGAAGAGCTTAGGTCCATCCTAGCCCTAGGATAGCCTAGAGACTTCCCCAAGCCTTACCCACCCTTAGATTAGGTCACAACACCCTAGGAAGCCCTAAAGCCCTAGTTCCAACCCTTCTCTGGACGTCCAGATAAGTTTTAAGACGTCCAGGACCCTTAGCCAACTCCCACACACTTCAAACCCACTTCTGCAGTGTTATTGGACGTCCAAACACTTTCTCAGACGTCCAATTTCTGCAGAATACCCAAAACAGAACCTGAAATCCTTCCTGACTCTGATTGGACATCCAGAGAACAACTCTGGACTTCTGATTTTTGAGTATAAGATGTCTGATTCTATTATTAGACGTCTGATACTGCTCTCCAATTCCTATTTTGAGATTTAAGTCTTGATCTTAGATCTCTAGGTCCCTAAACCCAATTCCAACCCCATAGGAACCTAAATTAAGGTGCCCTAACCCTAGTACATCACCTCTAGACCTCCCTAAGGACCTAATGAGGTACTCACTAAACCTAATTGACTTGGATCTTAGTCAATTCCATCATCCTATTCAATTGGACTCATTCAATCCAATTGAGCCCTGATCTCAGCACACACTGTCCAATTGGACTCAGTGAGAGTCCAATTGACCTAGACCTGACTTAATTGAGTTGTTTTACTCTCAATTAAGTTTCCACACACCCAATTAAACTTGTATTAAGTTTAATTGCACTTTAGCTTAGTGAATTAGGGTTTATAACCCTAATTTGAGACCTACCTTGACCTAAACCCACTAGAACCCAACCTAATCAACCTAGCCACCTAAGTTTCGACCCACACACACCCACACACACCATCCACACGAAAATATCTGGCCTAGAGTTCTCTAGAACTCTCTACCATGTGTGGTTGCCTTGGTTGCCAAAAATAGCAACCAAGAGCCATTCAATTTTTAGATCCACATTTGGTGGATCTAAAAACCACCTTCCACCCTCTCTCTCTCTCTCTCCCACGAGCTCCCACCATAGGCCTCTCTATAGAATTCCATAATTCTCTAGAGAGCTTCCATTGGGTCTATAAAAAGACCCCATGGGTGGCCATTTGCACCCATTCACTCCCTTGGCAATTTCTCTCCATTGGTGCCATTCACGCCACCTCCACTTAGCCACTCACCGCACCTCCACGAGCTCACTACCACCACCATGGAGGACACCATGCCAGGATGCTGGATCAACCCTACTTCTCTCCAAGGGTCGGCCTGAGCTACATTGGCCTCCCCTCATTCTCTTCTCGACCACTCCAAGGCCATCAGGGACCACCCCTGAATTCCCTCTATTCTTCTAGCTCTAGATCATGCTCTTCATAATTTTTATTGCTTTCATTTACTGCTTAGTAGAGTAGTCTTACTTCTCCCCCAATGATGCATGCGAAATCCCCCCGTTGATTCTTGTATGCAATCGTTTTCTGATAGTTAGATTTAATTTTAAGCATTCATGTATAAGCTTTCCTCTAGATTTCCTTGTGGAACAACTCTCCCACGATGAATGAAATTGCATTATATATATATATATATATATATATATATATATATATATATATATATATATCTTATGTGTTTGAAATCACCTTGAGCTAAATGATTATCATATTTGCGTGATTTAAGTGTCTGTTCTTTAACCGCCTATATATTACGCACCAACATGTCGTTTAAATAAAGTAGAGCGGCTTTAAGATCGATTTCAAAAATAAAAACAACGCCTCCCAGAGACGAACGACCGGGACTCAAGTCTCGTTATCTTTAAAAATCAAATCTTTGACGAACATTTTTGCGCGACTATACTATGATTTTCGACAACTTTCAAATGCGCGAAAATGGCTTTCTGTTAAATGGCGCCATTGCCGGGGAGGCAACATCATTTTTCTTGATTTCGATCTTTTAATTTATCACTGACAAATCTTCCTCTACTTTGTTTTTGATGTGCAGGACAACACGGAATGAAAACAGGATCTGCGCACACACCGAGCGCGGCGAAGAAAAATCAGGTGCACATCATCTATCTTAGATTAGGTTTCTCTTTCTGAACCGTAGGAGTAGATTTACTTGTTGCAATTTCCTTTGAAAAAATTTCTTTGTGAAAAAAAAAAATTGCCTCATTTTCGTGAAAAAGAAAAAAAATTTGAAAAAATCTAGATTAGGTTTTCTTTCGAATTTAGGTTGTTTTGGAAAAAAACAAAAAAGAAAAAAAAGAGATTTCCGTTTGAATCTTTTGAAATTTTTTTTTTTAAATAAAAAAAAGTGCAAAATATTTTAAAAAAAAAAACATTTTTGGTGGAAGGCTTGAATAACAAATTCAAACATCTTCAAAAGCTTTTCCACCACCTTCTGATTTTCAGCCAGATTTCAAATCTCACTTGAAAATTCGATTGCCGAAAAATATGTTAGAGAAAAATTCAAAAATTTGGGAAAAAACCTTCAATTTCAAACTATCTTTCAAATTCCACCGTTACTTTGAAAAAACTCCAAACATAAAATTTTTAAAAATTCTCGAAGTACACGGGGGTCAGATTGACCCAGATTCAAAAATTTTCAAATTTCAAAAAGCGATTCCGAGAAATCCGCGAATCTGTTTTGACTAAAAATGGCGGGGTTTGAAAGCTGATCTAATTGGCTTTATGTTCCATATTTTTCCCTAATTTTTGAAGATCATTTGGTACTGTTTCAAGGCGAAATATCATCCAGGGGTCAAAGTTCCAAATCTGACCCCCTGATATTTGAAATTCCCTAAAAATTCGATTGAAACAGTAAAAATTCCAAAAAAATATTCTCTGAAAAACTAATTGAAATAGGAATCTACTAAAAAAATTTCAAATTAATTGGATTCCAATTATTATCAGAGAATCTACATTGTTTTTGTGGTCTGTTGAAATAAAAAAAAAAACCCTAGAAGTGCATGCAACTTAGGTTGAACCTTTAGGGTCACAACTAGAGACCACACTTTTGGCTAACCTAGACTTAATCAAGTCTAGTTAGCCGGTGAGCATGGTCACCTTGTGGGCCACTCACCACAAACCCCACTGAAGAAAACAGGTTAAAAATAATTTTAAAACACGAATTCAACCCGAGTTCGTTGTCATACTACTGAACGAATTTAATCTCTCTTGCCAAACCTAGTGACTAAGTCTGCGGGGTAGTGTCAAACGACCGTGGCTTGGGGGTCAACGGAACCGGAGGCGTAAGCCAAAGGAAGAACCTTCCCCTTAGTCTCCTCGTAACCAGACTGGCTAGGTTAGCTTGAGAGGCGGGATTCACGTTCAGTTGATTGTACGACGAACTTACCTTCAGGAATTCAAATCCCTAACGAAAAAATCTGGTCACCTGATTTATAAGGACCATTTGATTGACAGGGCCTTAGCCTTGTCCTGCGTAGCTACACCAACCCAGGGGTTGAGCGGTGTATGCATGGAAGGAGGTCACTTCGACCTCACTTGGTTGGACCTTGGGAGCCACTCCCAAGGAGGCGAGTCACCTCGCCCGGACCATCTTCTCCCCCCATTTCTTCTACTCCAAGAGCCACCATGGCAAATCCTAGACCTGGACCTAGACCGGGTCAGGACATTGAGAATCTGGACCCGATGGCTCGTTTGGAAGCTCGGGTCGCTGAATCTGAGGAGCGGCATCAGCAGAGCATAGATCGTATTCTGACGGCGCTTGACAGGATGCAGCCCCGCCATGAGGAGAACAACTGCAAGATTTCTACGACCCAGTCGCACCCATCGTCGCACCGCTAGTCAGAATTCCCGCAGGCGGAGACACATTTGAGCTCAAGCCTAATGTAATTGGGTTGATCAGCACTCATTTTTACGGGAACTCAAGCGAAGATCCGTTCCAGCACCTTGAGAACCTGAGTCGACTCGCTGAAACGATCCGACCCAGGAATATTGATCTCGGGATCGTTCTGATGAAGCTTTTCCCGTTCTCTCTAAGGGACAAAGCTTCATACTGGTTTAAGACTATTGGGAAGCCAATTGGAACCTGGCCGGAATTACGACGTGAATTCCTGCAAAAGTTCTTCCCAATCGGTCGAACAAATGCAATGCGACGTGCAATCATGACTTTCTCCCAGGGAGCTGGGGAGAAATTACATGAGGCATGGGATAGATTTCATGACCTTCTCCGAAAATGCCCGCATCATGGTATACCCAGATGGCACTTGGCTCAGATTTTTTACCATGGGCTAGATGACACACATCGGTATCTGGCCAATGCATCTAGCTGCGAGAATTTTCTCGCAAAAGATGAGAACAGCGCATTTGAGCTGTTCGAATCATTAGCGGAGAACTCGATGAACGCCGCATCTATGAACTAGTTCCAGCGGCCTGGTCAGCAGCGGGTTGGTGTCCACGAGGCTCACACCGATTCTATTCGAGCCGACATGGATATCATCGTCAAGCAGCTGGATAGAATGAACCTAATTGAGAAGAAGATTGACCAGATCAGTCAAGGTCAATCCGACTTGAGCTTTGTTGCTGCAAGATCCTCTTATGCATCCCGAGCCCCACCTGCTCGAGTTAATCTACTCACTCGGGATGCACCTTCTCCGTATTTACGAGATCCCGCATATCAGGATCCCGTGAATAATCCAGATTTGGCACCCTACGACCAGGACTACGCACCACCCGCAGATTATAATGCGTATCCCCTTGACGAATATACGTCTTAGACATCTTTGGCCTACGAGGACGTCAGCGCTATCCAAGGATACGGGCGTAATAACCCGTACTCGGAGACATATAACCCTGGTTGGTGACAGCATCCGAACTTCTCCTGGTCTGGTAATTCACAGAGACCACATCAAGATCCACACTATCAGACCAGGCAATACGGGAATGCGCAAAACACGTATCCTAGGCAGCAGCCATTCCCGCCTCAGCAGCAGCAACCCCGCTTGTTATACTAGCTGCTGCACCAAGCTGCCAACCACCCTCCAAAGCGGGCTGACCCTTTGGAGGTGCTGAAAGAGGAGCTGCAGGAATCAATGAGGAAGTCTACACAAGATAGCTGATTAGCCCATAGTTGTGGGCTATTTAAGTATTTAAGTGCCTACACATTAGGTTAATTCTAACATTTATTTAGTATAAATTAGGATGTAAATAGATTAATTCATAGTTTTAATCTAATTACATAATCCATACATTGTATTCATATCTTAAGTGCATTTAGAATTAGCTTAAAATAGCATTCATCTAATTAGATAACCAATTAGGTATATTATTTTTATTAACATAGAAGTTGAGGGTCTATACATAAATAACCCTAATATTTTAATAATATTTTCTTTATTCGTCTTCTTTCAGAACGGCTGGCTGCCGCTCCAACGCCCGCGTGATGCAGTGAAGGAGCCATTCAAGGGGGAGCGGATACGGTGGATCTGGTCGGCCGCTGATTTCAAATTTGTTCAGGCCACTACAAAAGGAGCACTGAGGCAGCCGAGCTCAGAAGGCCTCCGCCACCGACCCACCACTGTGCAGAGAGAACCTCTCTCTTCCACTCCACACTACCGGCCTCTACCGTGGCGGCGAGTCTCCACCACCGTGGGCGTGTGGTGTGACAGGCCACACCGCCATCCGGAGCTCGCCCGCATTACCGTGAGCACCTTAGCGTGCAACTCCCTCGCCGTCATCGCCGACCACCGTCACCAACCTACTAATCAGCCACCCTATCAGTAACTTAAGACGTCTGGGAAATTTCCCAGACGTCTGAAGTTACCCGCTCACTTCACCGCACACGCCTGAAGTCGCCTGCATACCCCTTCCCGCACTTGCAGAACCTTCAGCGCACCCACGTCCGTCAACCTTCAGCTCAAACGCGCCTCAACTCTCCAACAGCCACGCCTCCGCTCAACAGCCTGCAGAACCTTCAGCGCACCCACGCCTGCGCCCTCCACCGCCCACGCACAACCGTGCGACCTCTGCAGAACCTTCAGCGCACCCACGCCTGCGCCCTCCACCGCCCACGCACAACCGTGCGCCCTCCTGCAAACCCTCCGCGCACCCACGCACAACCGCCTGCAGTCCACGCCGTTCACCACTGCGCCTGCAGAACCGCCAGCAACCGACCTCTGCAGACCCTCTGCCCACGCCAGCTTCCACCGCACACGCCAACCGCAGCTACCACCGCGCAAGCGCCCTCCTGCAGACCACCGCCCGCGCACAACCGCGCGCCCTCCGCAGACCCGCCGCGCACCCACGCAAGCTGCCGGCTGCAGCACCTCCGCCGGAGCTCGTCCGGCCACCTCCGACCGCCGCGCGACTCGCCGCCACCACCGATTCGAAGCCCTTGATCCAAGGGACCTCCTCTGAGCTTCCCGCGCCCAGGCAACGGCTCCTCGTCGCGCAAGACAACGGGGAAAAATTCCCCTGTTTTGCTACAGTAAAACGTTAATTAAAATTTACATTTTCTGCCATTGCCACATTTTAATCATATTCTATTCACTCTGCATTGCGGAAAATATCCTGTAGTTTCTCATAATTGCCATTTCAGCATTGTTTCTTGCTTAAACCTTAATCTAAATGCAATCTTGGCTTGGTTCTTGTCCAAATTGACTCCGAACAAACATTTTTAAGTGGTGCGAATTTTAATACGTTATTGCCTCCCTGTGGATACGACCCGCTCCTCTGCGAGTGGTTATTTCTTTTTAAAAATTGATTAGTCGATTTTTCCACCACATTAAACTACAAACGACTTAAAAGCAAAAGATCGACCGGCCAAATGGCGCCGTTGCCGGGGAGGCAACAGACGCAATAATTTCGCCTAATTTTATTTTCATTATTTGTCAATTGCACAGAGATTTGACCATCTATTATTTTCTTTTCTGTGCGAGAAATTTTGTGCAAGAATCAGCCACTGTGAGAGGCGACCCTTGACGTCGCCAGACGAGAAGTGGACAAGTAATTTTGAAAAGAGGAGAAGGACAAGGACGCGACGGACACCATTGTATTTAATCGCTAATTTAATTAGAATAGAATTAAGACTGAAGACTTAATTTTTCATTACAGTTAGTTTGAAACCCTTGTTCTGGGGCAAATTTTGAGGGGTTTGTTCCCCGATTTTGTTTTGGACCCGTGTTGGGTAATTTTTGGGAGCCTGTTCCCTTTTCTTTAGATTTAGGTTTATTTTTTTTATTATTTCTTTTATTTGCTTGTGCATAAGTAGTTCTAAAAAAAAAATAGAAAAAGAAAAAAAACGAGCTGCCTGCTAGAAGCTGCCTGCCCTAGGACGAACCATTTAGGTCTGTATGAGCAGCCTCTAGATTTGCTTTTCTGCATTGCGTGCATTTTTGCATCGAAGATCGCTGGAGGCAAGGTACGCATTCTCTTACTTTGCATCCTATTTTTGATCACGCATTGCATTTGGGATTTAATGCGAAGACCACCTAATCTGTACTGAATAAATCTAACAAGTGGTCACATATTTTCTTTAGAAAAAGGACTAATTAAAGGAAGGACATTTTAAAAACCAAGGATTTGATTTTCAAACTTGGCGTGCGATTCAAAGTTCAAAATCTTTGACGGTGTATGCACACTTATTTCACTTGCACCACGGCACGTTTCTAGACACTCCTTAGGTTTGGAAATACTAGGACAAGAGCCATCCTTTCGTTGGATTTTGAAGTGTTCGGAACTTGAGATCAAAGGTTTTGTAAATCCAAAGAGGGGGATACCCTGTCACGGATTTTTGGGGGTAGTTGAGGAGCATCGCGAAAGCACAGCTTCAAAGGAAGGCTTAGGCCTACTTGCATCCCTCGATCTTCCGTCTTTGGATTTACTTGACCATTTGAGATTTAGGGAAGAACACCTAAGCTCCAACTAGGTCTTTTTAGGCGAGCCGTAGGTCGACAATAGGCGCGTAAATTGATTGAACAAATTGTATTGTCACCTGCAATCTGACTTAAAATCAAAAGCCTAAATTGGGAAAGACCTAAAAGGTCCTTTTTGAATTGTGTCTTGCTTGGGGAATTCTGATTGAAGTGTGAGTTAGAATGGACCACATTGATTTTCATCCTTTCACATCTTGCCCACACCCTCACCCCCACTTTGCATCCTTCGATCCCAGACGCCGAGATGGTCCATTCCTTGATGGACATAATGACAATCATTGGGATCCGTTTTACTCCTATTATAGGAGTATTGGCCTAGTTAATCCCCAAATTAGTGAGCAGAACTCAGGAGAGGGATTTGCTTTGCCCAATATCCCACATACCAAAGAAATACCCAACCCACCCTCCCTGAAAACTTATAATGGTTGGACAAACACTCCTGGGTACTATAAGCCTGAGCCTGACTTCTCTTATGATAGAAATGACCTCTCCTCTTTGAAGATGGAAATACAGAAAATGCAAAATGAAATGAGTGAATTGTTAGGAGAATCTTTGAGAGCAGGCCAACAAGAAAGAGATGAAATTAGCCACCCAATCTGCCCCATTGACGATGACGTACACCCCACTACAATAGATTCATCTCCCGTGGGAAAGCTACACTTTAAGTTGAAGGGAAATTCTGGGGAAAATAGCTACTTTTCGAGGGTCGATTTTGAAACCTCCCCATTAGATGACACTTCCTTGAGAGATCTACACTTTAGGTGGGAGGAAAATACACATGAAAGTAGCTATGCATTGGATGAAGAAAGGTGGCAACCCGAGGAAGATGATGATAAGGTTGAGTATCCACCTGAATTATATTGGAGTCAAAAGAAGGGAATGATGGTGCCATTGGAAGACCTCGACCCAGATGATAGTATTTTCGTGACATTTGATGAAGTGGGTCAAAGTCAAGTTGTTAATCCTACCCTCCCTTCTGATCATGATATGGAACTCAAACCCACCCTTAGGGAACCTAACCCTAAAGAAATTGACCTATCTGAGGAGTCTGATGTAACCAATGTAAATAATTTACCTCAGATAGAGCACCCAAGGGGATCTGCTGAGATATTAAATGATTCTAGACCTCGGGTACATGATGAATTGTGTGATGAGGAGGAAGATGAATTATATGAGGAACCTACATTCAAGATTTGGAGTGACACTAAGGGTGATTATGTATTATTTGAAGAGTTAGCCCCTGAGGATGTCACAAATTTGACCAAATTAGGTTTCCTTGGCACACCCATTGATGATATTTCTCCTCATGATAAAATGATGGAAAATTTGGAAGCAATTTCTAAGATTTATGTGGATTCACATATAGACTCCGGGGAAGATTTGAGTAAAGAACAAAAACCTGGGGATGACATTGATAGGATAATCCCTAGATCTGTTGCTTCCAACCTGCCTTCATTCACTTCGAAGTCACCCTCTGATTCGCTTATATCTGAAAGCGAAATTGTGACTCCTGATGAAGAGCAGGAAGATCCACGTGATGGTGCAAGGAATGCTAGGGATGAAATTGAGGATTTAGAAAGAGTGTTTGGGATGGACACCAAGCTGATTAAACCCAACCTAGATCTTATGGCCATCCCACAACCTCGTAACTTGGACACCCTAGACGATCCTTGCCTTAGAGAATTGCTCATTTTTGTTCTGACTAGGGGGCTTAACAGACCAATATTTTCTGTAATGGAGTATCGGGTATGGATTGATGATTTCTTTAGTCAGTCCATTACCCTGGGGGTTTATCTCTATACCATTCCTTCCCCATTCTTTTTGGAGGATCCTTGTCATCCTACCCCTACCCCTTTGGAGGTTATTTTAACTGTTTATCCTTTAGAACCTCTTCTGGTGACCTGGGAAGATTTCATTCCCATTTTAGTTGGGCGAGCATTTGCTATCGGGATTCATCATCAGCTCGCCAACATCCTAGGTTACCTATTTTCTAGGCCAACTTTGCTTTGCTCATTTTTAGGGCCTATTTCTGCAATTCTTGAACCTGATTTGCAGGTTCTTCGGCTATTCAGCCCAGCTTTGACCCAGGTAATATCCTTCTATGCAATGAGGACATTGCAGATTTTAGGCATGGGGGGGTGTACTTGGGGATATACATAGCATAATTGCATACATTTGTACATAAAAAAAAAAAAAAAAGTTTTGAGCTTAACTGGCTAAGTCCTGCATTCTTAAGCAAATCAGAACTCTAGCGTAGACTAAATTAATTCTAGGGTCAAACTTTAGAAGCTAAATAAGCTACTAGCTTTAGACCTTTAGGGTCCTTTGTGGACTTAAAAACTTAAGTAGGAGTTAAGTTGCGGACCATTCTTCAAGAGGTTGAGGAAGGGAAGCTAGGGTTTGAGTTAAAAGGTGGGGTAGTACCTGGAGTCTTATTCTACCTTTTGGTTTACGGGTCCTTGTAACCCAAGCATCCAAATTTTTCACACTTGGTCTGGTAATTAACTTAATTTCTGAAAAGAGATTTGGTTCTCTTAGTTTTGGCTTAAGAGAGGCTTGAAAACACATTTTGATTGGAAGAGTTCCCGCCGCAGGAGAGGTCGAGTATATACTCACCTTGAAGATGCGATGATAACATATTACCTCATCGGCGCATGTCTCTTAGGATATCCATCCTACTGGGGGCATGTAAGCGCATTGCGCGGTTCAGGTACCATGGGCGGCTCTATCTCGAAGTGCCGATTGCCATAGGCCTGAATTCGCTTAAGAAATCCATGGGCGATACTATCCCGAAGTGTCGATTGCCAGGAGTTCTTGGGGTCGTTATGGGCGGTGCTATCTCGAAGCATCGAAAGCCAGGCACCCTTCGAGGTATGGTAATGGGGACAATGAATCCGACACAGACCGTGTTGATAGCTGATTTGAGGTTAGACTTAGAAGAATCAAACAAAAAAAAAAAAGTATATATATATAAAAAAAATTTTCCTTTAACTCAAATAACTCGGACCAATGCACAAGCACGGATGCTTTAATCTCAGGGATCAATAAACTTTAGGGTAGAGTCAGAAATCAGGGAAACTTGTGCTTGCAACTCGTCTTTAGCCGACCTAGTCTGTAACTTAGCAACTACTTAGGAACCTTGGGTTTAGAACCTGAACTTAATATGCTTCTGAAGGAAGACTAAGTGAGTTGACTAGTCTACTTAGAGTGCTAGGTTTCGCTTAATTTTGCTAGGGACTAGCAAAAACTAGGCATGGGGGTATTTGATTAGCCCATAGTTGTGGGCTATTTAAGTATTTAAGTGCCTACACATTAGGTTAATTCTAACATTTATTTAGTATAAATTAGGATGTAAATAGATTAATTCGTAGTTTTAATCTAATTACATAATCCATACATTGTATTCATATCTTAAGTGCATTTAGAATTAGCTTAAAATAGCATTCATCTAATTAGATAACCAATTAGGTATATTATTTTTATTAACATAGAAGTTGAGGGTCTATACATAAATAACCCTAATATTTTAATAATATTTTCTTTATTCGTCTTCTTTCAGAACGGCTGGCTGCCGCTCCAACGCCCGCGTGATGCAGTGAAGGAGCCATTCAAGGGGGAGCGGATACGGTGGATCTGGTTGGCCGCTGATTTCAAATTTGTTCAGGCCACTACAAAAGGAGCACTGAGGCAGCCGAGCTCAGAAAGCCTCCGCCACCGACCCACCACTGTGCAGAGAGAACCTCTCTCTTCCACTCCACACTACCGGCCTCTACCGTGGCGGCGAGTCTCCACCACCGTGGGCGTGTGGTGCGACAGGCCACACCGCCATCCGGAGCTCGCCCGCATTACCGTGAGCACCTTAGCGTGCAACTCCCTCGCCGTCATCGCCGACCACCGTCACCAACCTACTGATCAGCCACCCTATCAGTAACTTAAGACGTCTGGGAAATTTCCTGGACGTCTGAAGTTACCCGCTCACTTCACCGCACACGCCTGAAGTCGCCTGCATACCCCTTCCCGCACTTGCAGAACCTTCAGCGCACCCACGTCCGTCAACCTTCAGCTCAAACGCGCCTCAACTCTCCAACAGCCACGCCTCCGCTCAACAGCCTGCAGAACCTTCAGCGCACCCACGCCTGCGCCCTCCACCGCCCACGCACAACCGTGCGCCCTCCTGCAAACCCTCCGCGCACCCACGCACAACCGCCTGCAGTCCACGCCGTTCACCACTGCGCCTGCAGAACCGCCAGCAACCGACCTCTGCAGACCCTCTGCCCACGCCAGCTTCCACCGCACACGCCAACCGCAGCTACCACCGCGCAAGCGCCCTCCTGCAGACCACCGCCCGCGCACAACCGCACGCCCTCCGCAGACCCGCCGCGCGCCCACGCAAGCTGCCGGCTGCAGCACCTCCGCCGGAGCTCGTCCGGCCACCTCCGACCGCCGCGCGACTCGCCGCCACCACCGATTCGAAGCCCTTGATCCAAGGGACCTCCTCTGAGCTTCCCGCGCCCAGGCAACGGCTCCTCGTCGCGCAAGACAACGGGGAAAAATTCCCCTGTTTTGCTACAGTAAAACGTTAATTAAAATTTACATTTTCTGCCATTGCCACATTTTAATCATATTCTATTCACTCTGCATTGCGGAAAATATCCTGTAGTTTCTCATAATTGCCATTTCAGCATTGTTTCTTGCTTAAACCTTAATCTAAAGGCAATCTTGGCTTGGTTCTTGTTCAAATTGACTCCGAACAAACATTTTTAAGTGGCACAAATTTTAATACGTTATTGCCTCCCTGTGGATACGACCCGCTCCTCTGCGAGTGGTTATTTCTTATTAAAAATTGATTAGTCAATTTTTCCACCACATTAAACTACAAACGACTTAAAAGCGAAAGATCGACCGGCCAATAGCTTGCAGATAATGAAGGCGATGGCTGATCAGATTCAGACCATACAAAATATGCAGAACCAGCTGTTGCAGGAGCATAGGACTTAGGGAGCCTTGCCCTCCCAACCCATCCCAAATCCTCGATATGTGTAGAACCAAGGCACCCCGCCTAGGTTTCAGGCACCACAGGGACAGGCACACGCCATACTACAGGCGCCTCCTGCACCACCTGGTTACGCGCAAGGCCAGCTGCCTTTGCAGAATCCTGCATATTCTGCCCTATCCGCTCCCCCACTGCCTCATGGACAGCAAGCCGAAGCACACGCTGTCTCATTGCGGAGCGGAAGGAAGACATTCGACCCACCACCTAGGCAAGCGGGTTCTGATTTTTCCCACCCTTCACCGCAGGTAGATTCGACTCCCTCAGCATCTCAGGAGCCACCTGTGGTAGATAAGGGTAAGAGGCCACTTAACCCTGAGATTCCCGTCCCTTTTCCTGAGGCTCTAACACGAAATATAGTACGGAAAAAGGACACGCGGAATTTCGAGGACATGAAAGCGATGTTTAAAGAAGTGCATATTCAGGTCCCCCTCCTCGAGGCTATCGACCAAATTCCCGCTATCGCTAGGTTCTTCAAGGACTACTGTACCCTGAAGTGACAGCCGAGAGTTGGACGACAGGCAGTACTGTCGAAAGAAGCTAGCGTCGTGATTCTAGCTGACCTATCGCCAAAGAAGAAAGACCCTAACACCCCACTCATATCTTGCTTTTTGCAGGATTCTCCATTTGATCGGGCCCTCCTAGATTTGGGTTCGTCCATCAACTTAACTCCCACCGCCGTATTTGATCGATTTCGATTTGGGGAGTTGAAATCCACCTCGGTTACAATTCAGATGGCTGACAGATCAGTCAAAACACCGAGGGGGGTGGTTGAGAACGTGATCGTAAAAGTCCGCGGGTTCTGCTTTTGCGCAGATTTTTTCATTCTCGATATGGAAGTTCCTCCTAATCTCCGAGATGCACCAATTATTTTGGGTCGCCCATTTCTGGCGACAGCCCGAGCGAACATCGATTGTGCATCCGGGTGTATGGAGATTACCCTAGGCAATGAGCGACTTCGACTAGACATATTCAGGGCAGCAAAGAACTTTGACTGTGATCGAATAGAGGAGGATGGTGAAGATGAAGATTCGGCTTACTGTGGTAACATTGGGCTCCTTTGTGATGACCCAATGTCTCATTCGACTTCACTATCAGGGTTCTCGGACCTCAATCCACACGGGATTGAAACTACTGCATTACACATATCTCCCCGAAGATCTGACTATTTGGGGTGTGCTTCTGACCATAGCACCCCTGAATCCAGCTATCTTGATCCATATATTACTGAATCGGCCCTGTTATTGCAGGAAGACGTGACTATAGCTAACGGGTTTCCCGTTAACGCAGTCACAATCGATTTCACAGGGAGCGACTCAGCGGGAATTCACATGCACACGGATCAGCAGATTCCCACTTTTGAGTTTGCTCCTCCCACTGCCATTTTTGACTCAGACCCACCCGTGATCAAATTGAAGCCCGTACCCACTCCACACTTTCTTATAGCTAGACTTTTTGGAGTAGGGGTGCACAATCAGCTGGTTCGTATCTCCGGACCACTGATTCTGGGAGCATACGAGCATATCTTTCTCTTAATCTTAGCCGGCTCCTATGCTAGAAATGACACATCTGATTGAGTGCTCGCCTAGCTGGAGGCGTTAAACTCAGCACATATAGATACCATTCGCCCCACATTCCACCATCATTTATATATAACCATTTTTATACATAGCATATTTTTGTTTTAGCATATTTCCCTTTTATATTGCATATTAACAGGTTGGCCGGTGCTGAATATAATTTCAGGAGCAATTACAGGTGATTTCTACCCATTCTCTCCCTGCAGTATTTATTTTCTTTTACATTCATGCATGAGGACATGCAAGAACTTAGGCTTGGGGGGGTAGATACAGAAAAACTGAAAAAAATTTTTGTGCCAACACTTAGGAAAACCTCGGAGCTGCATGCAAAACATACTTTAGGACCTTAAATAAAAGAACAACCGACTCCACCTCCAATGCTCTCATTGGAGCTAGAAATCATTCGCAACAGCCACTTCCGACTCACCCGCTCACCTTTTGTTCTAAATTTAGGGTCAAGCTGATTGTAACCCAATACGGGAAATTTACGAAGTACAAATTATATGAGGTTACATGTTTATAGCATATATAGATATTACATTCATGAATAAGATTATTTTATTAAGAGAATGCATTAGGGATTTTATCCTTTAGTTGATTCCTGTAATCTGGAATCCAGTACAACTTTTCACACACACGTAGAATTTACAATGGATTCACGGTGAAGGCTGATAAACGTCTTCAGTCTGTCGAGAAGAAGCAGTGCTTCTTTTCCTGAACTCTTGGATAGTGTTTTGGGAGTCAGGTTGATTTTCCTCCAAAAATCCACCAAATAGTGTGAGAAGAGGGTAGAGTGTATTGGTGCTCTAAGATTAGTGCAAGGAATCTGGAATCCTAGATAATTAGGTAATGATACTCTGAGTTTAGACAGTTTTCGCTCTCGATTCCCACGTATACATTTTTGTGCAAATTTTTGAGAGCCACCGAATAAGGCAAATACGCGGAGAGCGAGTTTTCATAAAACTAAGGCTAAGGTGGATGGTTACGATCATTCTTTACGGAATCCTTGGCTGAAGGAGGGTATTGATGTCAAGGTCAGAAATACACTGTCCTATCTGTCTCTCTCGATGCCGTGAGTAGGCACTTCCACCAAATAAGCCACCCAATGTCTCTTGAGTACCACCAATCCCTAATAATGCCTCCTTAATAAAGTTCATGGATGTATACCAGTTGTGTTATGCTGAAAAAAAAAAATTTTAAAAAAATGAGAAAAAGAAAAATAAAAAGAATGATGAAATGAAAGAATGATGAAAAAAAAATTAGAAAAAGAAGAAAAAAAGTAGAAAAGAATCAATATTTAGTGTTATCAAAGCAATACCATCAAATAAAATTGAGCTCCACCAAATATGGCCTTAACCTATTTTCTTGTGTTTCTGATCGCCCGAATACTGGCTGAGGAATCCTGACTTAGTGTTAGGGTTATGAGAACTCAATTAAAGTGTTAATGCCTGGTGAGACCACCAAATACAGATCCTATGTGTGAATCTAGTGAGGTTGTGAGCTCTAAGAAAAAGAAAGAAAAAGAGCAAGAGAGAATGAATACAAAGGAATCAAAAGAGAGCATAGTTTTTCTCGTCTTTCTCTGAGTTGAGTTACTTAGTAATTCGGGAATCTGGATTCTATAATACTAGTCTCTATGTAGCACCAAGTGAGAATGAGCCACCAAATATATAATCCTTCCTCTCAGAGATTCTCTACCTAAGCCCAGAGCCAAAGTGAAATTCAAAGAATATCTTGAATACCCTGAGGGAAGAAGTCTGCCTATCCCGCTAGAATTTTTACTAGGGGTTAAGTACAGGCTTTAGAGGTGTATTAGTTTTCACTCTAATCCGTTGCAAAAGCTACATAGCTACACTTTCACGATTGTCTGGATTTCTAGAGCATAGGATGAAAACAAAAGGGAGAAAAATCTCTATGCAAACACTTGATAAAATAACCAGTCCCTTAGGGACCCTTGCTGTAAATAATTTAGTCTTGCATTTGCTAGGGACTAGCAAGATTTAGGCATGGGGGTATGATTGCGTAGCAATCATAGGTCTTAATTGGCCTAGATTAAGCTAAGACTTAGCATAAGATAGGGTTATTCATGCATGCATACACATTATCTGCATCTTTACTGCTTTCCTTTAGCTATGCATAAAATAATGTTGTAATGTGCTGATTAAGTGCATTATGTCGATTGCAAGGAATAAGCTGATCAGGAGCTGGATCTAAAGCTAGATCAGGAATAACAGGAGTTGTAGCAGAGCTGGAGCAGAAGGCTTAGTTTAGATGTAGGAATAATAATGTAAGGGGGTTAAAGGTTTCTACTCTATTAAGTAGAAATAAAGCAGTAAAATGTGAAGAGCTTAGGTCCATCCTAGCCCTAGGATAGCCTAGAGACTTCCCCAAGCCTTAGCCACCCTTAGATTAGGTCACAACACCCTAGGAAGCCCTAAAACCCTAGTTACAACCCTTCTCTGGACGTCCAGATAAATTTTAAGACGTCCAGGACCCTTAGCCAACTCCCGCACAGTTCAAACCCACTTCTGCAGTGTTATTAGACGTCCAGACACTTTGTCAGATGTCCAATTTCTGCAGAATACCCAAAACAGAACCCGAAATCCTTCCTGACTTTGATTGGACGTCCAGAGAACAAGTCTGGACTTCTGATTTTTGAGTATAAGACGTCTGATTCTATTATTAGACGTCTGATACTACTCTCCAATTCCTGTTTTGAGATTTAAGCCTTGATCTTGGATCTCTAGGTCCCTAAACCCAATTCCAATCCCATAGGAACCTAAATTAAGGTGCCCTAACCCTAGTACATCACCTCTAGACCTCCCTAAGGACCTAATGAGGTACTCACTAAACCTAATTGACTTGGATCTTAGTCAATTCCATCAGCCTATTCAATTGGACTCATTCAATCCAATTGAGCCCTGATCTCAGCACACACTGTCCAATTGGACTCAGTGAGAGTCCAATTGACCTAGACCTGACTTAATTGAGTTGTTTTACTCTCAATTAAGTTTCCACACACCCAATTAAACTTGTATTAAGTTTAATTGCACTTTAGCTTAGTGAATTAGGGTTTATAACCCTAATTTGAGACCTACCTTGACCTAAACCCACTAGAACCCAACCTAATCAACCTAGCCACCTAAGTTTCGACCCACACACACCCACACACACCATCCACACGAAAATATCTGGCCTAGAGTTCTCTAGAACTCTCTACCATGTGTGGTTGCCTTGGTTGCCAGAAATAGCAACCAAGAGCCATTCAATTTTTAGATCCACATTTGATGGATCTAAAAACCACCTTCCACCCTCTCTCTCTCTCTCTCCCACGAGCTCCCACCATAGGCCTCTCTATAGAATTCCATAATTCTCTAGAGAGCTTCCATTGGGTCTATAAAAAGACCCCATGGGTGGCCATTTGCACCCATTCACTCCCTTGGCAATTTCTCTCCATTGGTGCCATTCACGCCACCTCCACTTAGCCACTCACTGCACCTCCACGAGCTCACTACCACCACCATGGAGGACACCATGCCAGGATGCTGGATCAACCCTACTTCTCTCCAAGGGTCGGCCTAAGCTACATTGGCCTCCCCTCATTCTCTTCTCGACCACTCCAAGGCCATCGGGGACCACCCCTGAATTCCCTCTATTCTTCTAGCTCTAGATCATGCTCTTCATAATTTTTATTGCTTTCATTTACTGCTTAGTAGAGTAGTCTTACTTCTCCCCCAATGATGCATGCGAAATCCCCCCGTTGATTCTTGTATGCAATCATTTTCTGATAGTTAGATTTAATTTTAAGCATTCATGTATAAGCTTTCCTCTAGATTTCCTTGTGGAACAACTCTCCCACGATGATTGAAATTGCATTTTATATATATATATATATCTCTTATGTGTTTGAAATCACCTTGAGCTAAATGATTATCATATTTGCGTGATTTAAGTGCATGTTCTTTAACCGCCTATATATTACGCACCAGCATGTCGTTTAAATAAAGTAGAGCGGCTTTAAGATCGATTTCAAAAACAAAAACAACGCCTCCCAGAGATGAACGACCGGGACTCAAGTCTCATTATCTTTAAAAATCAAATCTTTGACGAACATTTTGCGCCACTATACTACGATTTTCGACGACTTTCAAATGCGTGAAAATGGCTTTCTGTTAATACACTATCCAATTGGACACAGTGAGAATCCAATTGACCTAGACCTACCTTAATGGAGTTGTTTTACTCTCAATTATAGTTTCACACATCCAAACCCTAATTCATTAAGGTAAAATGCAATTAAACTTGTATCAAGTTTAATTGCATTTTACCTTAATGAATTAGGGTTTACAACCCTAATTTGAGACCTACCTCGACCTAAACTCATTAGAACCTAACGTAATCAACCTAGCCACCTAGGTTTTGACCCACACACACCCACACATGCCATCTACACGAAAATGCCTAGCCTAGAGTTCTCTAGAACTCTCTACCATGTGTTCTTGCCTTGGTTGCTAAAAATAGCAACCAAGATGCATTCAATTTTTAGATCCACCAATGTGGATCTAAAAACCACCCATCCATCCTCTCTCTCACTCTCCCATGAGCTCGCACCATAGGCCTCTCTAGAGAGTTCCACACTTCTCTTGAGAGGCTCCCTTGGGTCTACTTAAAGGACCTTTGGGTGGCCATTTGCACCCATCTAGCCTTCCATCTAGTTTTAGCTTCATTCCACCTCCATTACTCTACCTCCATCTCCACGAGAACACCATGGCATCCCCATCACCTCCACGCCAGGCTTAGATCACCTCCAACCTCTCTCCAAGGGTCAGCCTAAGCACCGTTGGCCGCCCCTCCTCCCCTCAACCAAGTCAAAGGCCATCGGAGCTACCTCCGAATGCCCTTCATTCTGTTAGCTAGATAAGTAGCGTAGTTCTTCATAGATTAATGCTTTATTACTACTTAGTAGTGTAGCTCCATATTCTCCCCCAATGATGCATGCATAATCCCCTCATAGATTCATGTATGCAGTCGTTTTCTATTAGCTAGTTTATTGCTTTCAAGCTTTCCACGAGCTTCACTCTGTAGCCACCATGATGCAATGAATGAAATCATCTTTTATATATCTCTATGTCTATGTGTGAAAATCAACATGAGTTGATTGCCATATTTCCTTGTGATTAAAGTCACATGCACAAAAATTATATTCTCTTGCAACTAAGCATGTCGTGCATCAATATGAATTATTGTAAACTGGCATGCATTTCTAAATAAGTAGAGCGAGCTAGATTGAATTCAAATCTGCATTTTCTAAATGCCTCCCAGTGACGAACTATCGAGACTCAAGTCTTGTTATTTTATAAATTATTTTTGACAAGCGTTTTCACGCATTATACTATGACGAGATCTTTGTTTTCAAAACACGCGCGAGAACCACTCTCCTGTCAAATGGCACCGTTGCTGGGGAGGCAACAAAATTGATTTCGATCTTTTGAGCCTTTAGTGACAAATATTCATTTGCTTGTTTGTTTGATGTGTAGGAAAGCAAGAAAAACGAGATCTACGCACATCGGGCACAGAAAAGTCATCAGGTGCACATCTTCTCTTAGATTAGGATTTCCCTTTTTCGAACCCTAGGTTAGATTTCCTTCTAGCAATTTCATTTGAAAAAAAAAACCTATTTATTTTTGTGAAAAAATAAATCAAAAAAAAAGTCTAGGTAGTTAGATTAGGTTTTCATTTGAATCTTAGTTGGTTTGCTTGGAAAAAAAAGGAAAAAAAATTTGAAAAAAAAGCTTTTCCCTTCAAAGAAAATCAAAAGTTTTGGAGAAAAAAAATTGAAAAGAAAAAAAAATCATTTTTGTAGAAAGTTTGAATTTTGAATTCAAACTCCTTTTAAAAGCTTTCCCACCATTATCTGATTTTCGGCCATATTTCAAATTATGACTTAAAAATTCAATTGTCGAAAAATTAATGTGCGAAACTTCTGAAATTTGAGCTATAGTTTCATTTTCAAGCCATCTTTCAAATGACACTGTTCATTTGAAGAAATTCAAAGTAAAAAATTTTAAGAAATTTGTGAAGTGCAAGGGGGTCAGAATAACCAAGATTTGAAAATTTTCAAATTCAAAAATCAATTTCGAGCAATCCGTAAATCTATTTTGACTAAAAATGGTAGTGTTTGAAAGCTAATCTCAGTGGCTTTAATTTCCATATTTTTCCCAAATTTTTGAAGATTATTTGATACTGTTTCAAAGCAGAAAATCGATCAGAGGTCAAAATTCCATATCTGACCCCCTGACATTTAAAAATCTCTATAAATTTGGATAAATAGTAAAAATTATAAAAAATATTCTCTAAAAAGATAATTGAAAAGTAAATCTACTTGCCAAATTTTGATTTATTCTGATTCCAATTTTTATCAGAGAATTGTTCTTATTTTCATGGTCTGCTGAAGAAGAAAAAAAAACCCTAGAATTGCATGAACCCTAGGTTACACTCTTGAGACCATACATTTGGGCTAGACTAGACTTAATCAAGTCTAAGGTTTAGCCGATGAGCTTAGTCACCTTGTGAGCCACTCACTATAAACCCCAGCTGAAGAAAAAAGTGATAAAGTTAATTTTAAAACACGAAACTTGAATTTGTTGTCATACTACTAGGTGTTTTCAACCTCTCTAGCCAAACCTGGTGACTAAGTCTGCAGGGTAATGTCAAACAACCGTGGCTCAGGGGTCAACGAAACTGGAGGCGTGAGCCAAAGGAAGAACCTTCCCCTTAGTCCCCTCGTAACTAGACTAGCTAGGTTAGCTTGAGAGGCGAGAATTACTTTCAGTTGGTTGAACGACAAATTTTCTCTCCAGGAATTAGAATTTTAAATGAAAAATATGGTCATCTGATCATAAGGACCATCTGATTGACAGGGCCTTAGTCTTGTCTAGCTGGCTGCACCAACCTAGGGTTGGTTGGTGTATGTGATGAAGGAGGTCACGCAGACCTCAATTGGTTGGACCTTGGGAGCCACTCCCAAGGAGGTGAGTCACTTCGGCTGGGCCATCTTCTCCCACACCCTCTTCTTCTATCTGCTTAGCTGCAATGGCTAACCCTAGACCCCAACCTAGTTAGGATCCAGCAAATCTGGACCCGATGGCTCGTCAGGAAGCCCAAGTCGTTGAATCTGAGGAATGGTAGAAACAGAATATAGACTGTATCTTGAACACTTTGGACAGAATGCAACATCCACCACGAGAAGAATAGTTTCAGGATTTCTACGATCCGACAGCACAGATTGTCACACCTCTAGTCCAGATTCCCGCAGGCAGAGACTCGTTTGAGCTCAAGCCTAATCTAAATGGGCTGATTCAGAATTACTTCTATGGAAACTCACACGAGGATCCATTCCAGCAACTAGAGGACCTGAGTCGAATTGCGGAAACGGGTTGACTCAAGGACGTAGATCTTGGAATTATTCTGATGAAGCTATTTCTATTTTCTCTCAGGGATAAAGCTTCATACTAGTTCAAAACCATTGGGAAGCTGATTGGAACATGGCCGGAATTACGACATGAATTCCTACAGAAGTTCTTCCCGATTGGTTGCACGAACGTGATGAGGTGTGCGATTACGACTTTCTCCCAAGGACCTAAGGAGAAGTTGCATGATTCCTAAGACTGATTTCATGATCTCCTAAGGAAATGCCCGTACCATGGTGTGCCCAAATGGCACTTAGCTCAGATTTTCTACCATGGGCTGGACGACACACATCGGTACTTAGCTGATGCATCCAGTGGCAGGAACTTCCTCGCTAAAGGCAAGAATAGTACATTTGAGTTGTTTGAGTCATTAGCGGAGAATTCAATGATTGCTGCGTCGATGAACCAATTCTAGCGACCTAGACAGCAGAGAGCGAGTGTTCATGAGGCTCAAGCAAAGTCTATCCGAGCTGACATGAGCATCATCGCCAAGGAGCTGGGTAAGATGGATCTACTAGGAAAGAAAATTGATGAAGTACTTCGTGTTCGACCAGAGCTGCCCGGAAGCCCTGCTGCTCGTAAATCTTCTTATGCACCTCATGCCCCTCCTGCTCGAGTTAATCTGCTCACTCGAGATGCACCTCTTCCGTATTCACGGGACCTTGTGTATCAGGATCCCACGAACAATCCTGATCTGGCACCGTATGATCAGAGTTACACACCACACGATGATTATAACATGTATTCCCTTGATGAATATATGCCTTAGATGTCGTCGGCCTACAAAGACGTCAGTGCTGATCAGGGATACGAGCGTAATAACCCGTACTCAGAGACATATAACCCTGTTTGGGGCCAGCATTCAAACTTCTCCTGGTCAGGTAACTCACAAAGACCACATCAAGATCCACACTACCAGACCAGGCAGTACGGGAATGCGTAGAACACGTACACTATGTAGCAGCCATTCCCATCTCAACAGCAGCAACCCCGTTCTATATACCAGCCGTTGCATCAAGTTGCCAATCACCCTCCAAAGCAAGCTGATTTGGAGGCACTAAAAGAGGAGCTGCAAGAATCGATGCGAAAGTCTACACAGGATAGCTTGCAAATCATGAAGGCGATGGCCGACCAGATATAGAACATACAAAATACATAAAACCAGTTGCTACAAGAGCATAGGACCCAGGGAGCCTTTCCCTCCCAACCAATCCCAAACCCACGATATGTGCAAAACCAGGGTGCCCCGCCTAGGTTTCAGGCACCACAGAGGTAGGCACACACCATATTACAGGCGCCTCTTACTCCACCTGGTTATGCCCAAGGCCAACTGCCTTTGATACAAAACCTTGCATACTCTACCCCTTTCGCTCCTCCCCTACCTCATGGACAGTAAGACAATGCGAAGGCTATCTCGTTGAGTAGCGGAAGGAAGACATTCGACCCACCATATAGGCAAGTGAGTCTTGATTTTCTCGCCCTCCACCGCAGGATGGTTTGACTCACCTACGGTGTATAAGGGCAAGAGGCCACTTGACCCTGATATTCCTGTTCCTTTGCCCAAGGCGCTCACACGAAATGTAGTACGAGAAAAGGACACGTGGAATTATGAGGACCTGAGAGCTATGTTCAAGGAAGTACATATTCAGGTCCCTCTCCACAAGGCCATTGATCACATCCCCACTGTCGCTAGGTTCTTTAAGGACTACTGTACCCCGAAGCGACAGTCGAGAATTGGACGACAGGTGGTACTATCAAAGGAGGCTAGCACTATAACTCTAGCTGACTTACCACCGATGAAAAAGGACCCTAGTACCCCACTCATATCTTGCTTCTTGTAGGATTCCCCATTTAATCAGGCCCTTCTTGATCTAGGTTCGTCCATCAACCTGATTGCCACTGTAGTACATGATCGATTCTGATTCGGGGAGTTGAAACCTACCTCGGTTACAATTCAGCTGGCTGATAGATCAGTGAAAACACCGAGGGGGGTGGTTGAAAATGTTATCCCACAGATTCTGCTTTCCCGCAGACTTTTTCGTTCTCGATATGGAGGCTCCTCCTAATCTCCTGGATGCACTAATTATTTTAGGTCGCCCATTTCTGGCGACAACCCAAGCAAACAGTGATTGTGCATCCGGGAGTATGGAGATCGCCCTAGCTAATGAGTGACTTTGACTTGATATATTCAGAGCATCAAGGAACTTCGACTGTGATAGAATCGAGGAGGATGGTGAAGATGAAGATTCAGCATACTATGGTAACATTGGGTTCCTTTGTGACAACCCAATGTCTCATTCGTCTGCACTATCAGGGTTCTTGGACCTTGATCCACATGGGACTGAGACCACTACACTGCACATATCTCCCCAAGGATCCGATTGTTTAGGGTGTATATCTGACCAGAGCACCCCTGACTCTAGCTATCCTGATTCGTACACTACTAGATCGCCCCTGTTGTTGTAGGAAGACATGACCACAGCTAACAAGTTTCCCGTTGATGCAGTCACAACCAACTATCTCACAAGTAGCGAGTCAGCAGGAATTCACATGCATCCGGATCATCAGATTCCCACCTTCGATTCTATTCCCATTTCTGACTCCGACCCACTCGTGATTGAATTGAAGCCCTTACCTAATTCACTTAAATATGTGTTCTTGGGCCAAAGTGAGACATACCCGGTCATTATTAGTGCCCACTTAACCCAAGAATAGGAGCATCAACTAATTTCTACGTTACAAGACCATAGGGTAGCTATAGGGTGGAGCATTGCTGATCTCCGTAGTATTCTCCCCTCGTATTGCACTCATCACATTTACACACATGAGGGGGGGATATGCTAGAGGTTGTTAAGAAGGAGATCATCAAATGGCTGGATGCGAGCATTATATACCCAATCTCTGACAGCTAATGGGTGAGTCCAATCCAGATAGTGCCCAAGAAAGTCGGACTCACCGTCGTGAAAAATGACAAGGGCGAATCCATCCGAACCCGCACTACGACATCATGGCGGATTTGCATAGATTATAGAAAACTGAACATGGCTACCCAGAAGGATTACTTTCCTTTATCGTTCATTGATTAGATCTTAGAACGGTTAGCCGAATGCAGTTTCTTTTGATTTTTGGATGGATACTCTGGGTACAATCAGGTAGTGATTAGCCTAGAAGATCAAGACAAGACCACTTTCACATGTCCCTTCGGAACATTCACCTTCAAGCAAATGCCCTTCGGCCTCTACAACGCACCAGCGACATTTCAGCATTGTATGATGGCCATCTTCTCTGACATGATTGGGGATTACGAGGAAGTATTTATGGATGGATGACTTCTCAATTTTTGGAGATGATTTTCAATCTTGTCTTGACAACCTCACCAAGATCCTGAAATGGTGTATTGAGGTAAACCTAGTACTATCCTGGGAAAAGAGCCATTTCATGGTAAGGGATAGCATTGTACTAGGACACAAGATCTCTGTAAACAGACTCGAGGTCGACCGAGCTAAATCTGAGATCATATCCCGATTACCCCCACCTAGCTCGATCAAGCAAATCAAATCATTCGTAGGTCACGTCGGAATTTACCGGAGATTTATACGCGATTTCTCAAAAATCACGTGACCTTTGACGAATCTCTTGGTAGCCGATACCCCCTTCAAATTCAAAACCTCGTGTCTCAGTGCCTTCGAGACTTTACAAAGTGCTGTCTCTTATTTCCCGATTCTCCAACCACCCAACTGGTCTCTTCATTTTGAGATGATGTGCGATGCCTCAGATTTCACCGTCAGTGCTATTTTAGGCTAGTGTCAAGAGAAGCAACCCTTTGTCATATATTATGCTAGCAAGACACTGAATGAGGCTTAGCGTAATTATACCGTCACCGAAAAAGAATTGCTAGCAGTAGTATTCGGGTTGGAGAAATTTAGATCTTATCTATTAGGGTCTAAAGTTATCATCTTCACTGACCACTCCGCCCTCCGACATTTGTTGGCAAAGAAGGATGCCAAACCCCGTCTTATCAAATGGATCCTTTTGTTGCAGGAATTTGATATTGAAATCCGCGACAAAGTCGAAAAGCAGAATGTTGTGGTAGATCACCTATCCAGACTAGACCCATCCCACATTCCCTATTCTCTGCCTATTTCTAACCAATTTTCGGACAAATCTCTTTTAGCAGTTCACTCTATTGAGTTCCCCTGGTACGCGGATATCGCAAACTATCTTATTCCAGGCAAGATTCTCACAAACCTATCTAAGGACCAGAAACTCAAATTCACTGCAGAGGCCAAATTCTACCTCTGGGATGACCCACTGCTCTTCCGCATTGGAGCCGATCAAATTATTAGAAGATGTGTCCCAGACTCTGAGATCCCTAGTGTGTTATCTTGTTGCCACAATGATGCTTGTGGTGGTCATTTCTCGGGACAGAAAACTGCTATAAAAATTTTGCAGTCAGGATTTTTCTGGCCAACTATTTTCAGAGATACACACGAGTACACCTAGTGTTGTAGACAATGCTAGTCGGTCGATTCTATGACCAAGAGAGACATGATGCCTCTCCAACCCATCGTGGTCGTAGAACTGTTCGACATCTAGGGCATCAATTTTATGGGCCCTTTTCCAAACTCACATGGCTTTGAGTACATATTGCTAGCTGTTGACTATGTCTCGAAGTGGGTCGAGGCCATCCCGACAAGACGGGCTGATCATAAGACCATTGTTTCTTTTGTACGGGAATATATCTTCACAAGATTCGGAATACCCCGTTGATGTAAACACATTTACACTACTTAAGATGTCTATTTACGCATGTTCTTAAGCATAGGATTGCATTTCATGATATAAATATTGCATAGCATGCATCATCTTGCATTTAGAGTAGTTTGAATAAAATGGAGGTTAATTGTCTCCTTTTATGTGCTTGGACAGGGCAAACATTTTATCGGGGCCTCGGATCAAAGAGCCAACCGTATGGATGTGATCAAGGCGACGATTGGAGTTCAATGACTCCAAGATCGCCCTATCAGGCATCCGTAGCATCAGATAGCGACCGGGGAACCCTAGAAGATCAAGGGCCAGGATGGCATAAATCCGCACTTCAGATGACAAATCCAACCGCACGGATGAATTCGGATCGACGATCGTAGCCCAACGACACAAAAATCGAGTCAATCCGATATCTGTGGCACCATCTACAACTTTCAGAAGATGGACAGCCAAGATGGCACCACGTGGCGCCATCTCAGCCACCCAAACGGCCGCTTACATTCTATGAAGGCCCGCACTCACTCACTCTCCGCCGTTGGATCTTGACCCAACGACTGTGGTCAGCCGCGCCTAAAAGCGTCCGCTTGACCATCTGCACCCCGCAGCGCAACGGTCGAGCGCGCTTACGCGAGCGACGGGCGCGGGTTCGAGCAGCAGCAGAGGGCTGGAAGGCGCGGGCGATTGAACGCCAACGGGCGTTGGATCTTGAATGGAAGGCCGCGCACGCCCGATAGCGTTCACACGTGATTGAACTCACGACGTCACGCAGCATCGTACGCACGGGAGGGCGTGCAGCGTAGCGGGTGAAGGCGTGACTTAAGCTGTCCGATCTCTGAGGATCAGCGGACGTGCGTAGGCATTGCGCGCGCGAGCAGGCGAGCAGGCACACGCGAGCCGCCCACGACGCCCATGACGGAGGCTTTAGTGACGGATTTATCCGTCACTAAAGACCCCACATTTATTATTTTAAAGTTGTAATGCACATTTTGCCCCCACTCCTTGCAACTATAAAAGGAGACCCCCTCCATATGAAATTCTCATCCCTTCCTTCTCTTCTCTACCCCTCTAAAGCTCAAGAGAAGCTTGTCCCACACCTGGGATGCTTCTCGCGAGATAAAGTCCAAATTTTCGTCCCCCTTCGGAAGTGGATCCCGCGACGACAACTGCATGCTGCTCCGTTCCCATTCTTCTGCTTCGTCCTCCTTCGTCCTGCTTTGTCCTCCTTCGTCCAAGCGTCTCCCATCCGACTCGTCCTCCAAGCAACCGTCGAGGAGGATTTCTCTCTCCCTATTCTTTTTACTACTTTCCAGTATAGATTTACTACTTTCTAGTGCAGTTCTGCTCATCCTCCAAGTGACCGTCAAGGAGGATATTTCTCCCTCCATTCTTTTAATGCTTTCTAGAGTAAATTTATCGCTTTCTAGTACAATTGTTTTATGCTTTCTAGTTGTAATGAACAATCTTCTTAATGATAAATTCTTTGTTTATTCTATAGCTCATTTTGATTTCTATGTGTAATATTCTCTCTCTCTTACTCTCTCTCTCTTCTATTTATTGTAAATAATTAGATAGCTTTAAATTGAATTATTCTGTGACAAATAAAAAGAAACACGTAGTTTTTGAATCAAACGTCCGCCTCCCTATGTTCGACTCGAAATTTTAATTTCGGTATAAATTTTATTTGTTGAACACGAATTCTTCGCTTTCAAGCTACGACAGGTTTTCCAAAATCAAACACGTTAGCGTAGCGATTCGTACGTTCAACATTTTGGCACCGTTGCCGGGGAACGATTCGGCACGTTCAACATTTTGGCGCCATTGCCGGGGAGGCAACGCTCTTTAATTTCTCTTCATATTTTGTAACTTACAAATCATTTACCTCACTTTTCTCCTTTCTTATTGTAATTGCAAGTACTCTTTTGAGACGAGCAAAAATGGTAGATTGGAGTAAAGTGCTGTGGAAGGTTTTGTAAGTTATCCCCATTCTTTCCCCCTCCATAGATTTCATTCGCCACATTAAATCCAAATTCCAATTAACCTAGGTGTTTGCATAAATCCTAGGAATAGTTTGGTTGTTTGGATTCTCACTCACATTCATTCCACCTTCATTTAAAAAAAATAAAATAAAATAAAACAAAAAGATAATTTTGTGGGGCAATTTTCAACAAACACACAACATACACCCACATTTAAAGGCACTTAACCGAATTGATTTGTTTCTACTCAACCGGGTTCTAATCTGTGGAACCGGTACACATAAAGCAACACATAAAAGAGTAGAAATCATTCTAGGTTAACCATCTTTTTGTGCCTAACTTAGTGGTGCATTTGTGGCCAATTGTTTGAGTTGATTGGACCACACCACTTCAAATAAAATAAACTCATCAAGTAGCTGCCAATTAGGTTCAACTCTTAGGGATTTACCAGGCACTCCACATTCTTTTTAAGCTTTAAAGGGAAACATCTTCACCTGTGCTTGCAAAACTTGGTGTGCCAACGAAACTTGTTTGAAAACACCTAAAGTTGAATCCTAAAAGCTACTAAGCAAGATTTGAACATTAAAATTCACCACATCAAAAATAATCTTGCTTGAAAACCACTGGTTGTCCACGCAAACACAAATCAATCAATCATTAAGGGCACAACCCATTTAAAGGGCCCATCACATTCCTAAGCACATTCAAACCTAGCCCTAAATAAAACAGAGTAGACGTTGGCCTTAAGGATTGGACTCGCTCTTCAGAATCCAGAACGAGATTATTTTCGATTAGTCTATTTCTACTATTCAATCTGATGTCTAGCTAAGGGAGTAGAGTCAAACGATCGAGGCTGGGGGGTACACTAGGAACCGGAGGCGCAAGCCGAAGGAAGAACCTTCTCCCCAGTCCCTCCTTCTAAATGGTTGGATTGAACAGACAGAAGTAGATCAAATCGTTTCTTTATCTCAAGATGGGTTTTGGGAGTCTGTAGGTCTGTAGGCTAACCCATTTAAGGACAGGTTTAATTATTTGTATTGCAGGGTGCCTTTCTTCCTCCCGTGTCTCATGAATCCTTCCACATATTTCACACATTCTCGCACTTTCCGTCCTGTTGTGAATTATCCTCAACATGACGATTATCCCAACTCGTATTATAATCAACCATTAGTCAGTTGGGATAATTTGGATTGGGGGTACAATTCCGGACCCCCGTGTTTAGGGTCTAACCCTGAACACTTTGATTCTGATTTCTATCCTTCTCAGAGCTACATCGATTATAGATCGTCTTCCTTTCATGCACAACCTAATACGATCTACAATCAAGAAGGATACACCAATCTTTACCCAACCTCTGATTTCACTGCCTTTAGGTCATCACCATCTTTTGAACAATCTGAAATGACCTATTATCAGGAAGGGTATAATGAATCTCAATTCGTTAATTCCTCTGCATTGATGTCAAACCCACCCAACCCTGAATCAACTCATTTGGTTCAGGTTAACCAGGTTCAAGATAAGGTTCTGGCTAACTTGAGGAATATCATTCAATCTTTAGAAGTTCAGCCAACACCTTGCATTGAGAGATTGGAGCCCCTGATTGAAATGATTGATGATTTGAATAAGTCTTTGTTGGATTGGCTCCAAGATGTTAAAGATAAGAACCCGAGTGAGTTTCTACTTGGGAAATTAGCGAAATTGAGGATGAGATTCGTGGTTGCTTTGATTCAATCTTGGGATGATTCCCAAGATGAACCCTCTTCAGGAAAGCCAATGACAGAACCCACTCAGGCACCTGTTGGGGGGGACACGATTTATGAGGCTGACCAAATTGAATTAAAGCAACCAATTAAGGATGATGTGATTTCTTCACCTAAGATCCCTGAGCTGGGTTACGAGGAAACGTATGTCTCCTTGGAACAGAAAGTAACAAATGATTTTGGGACATACATTGATACGGATCCTGATTTCTTTGATGGTGAAGATTCAAGTTGCGAAGTCTCACATGAGTTTTCTGAACACGATTTCTGTGAGACGATTGGGCTTGAGGAATCTGATAGATCATTTGATAGCCCAATAACTGAGGAAATTGATCTTAGGGCACACATTACAGATCTAGGATTACATTTTCTGGATGAATCAATTCAATGCCCTGATTATCAGTTACACCCTGTTGAGCTTATTAATAATTCTATTTCTGAGATAATTAGACCCAAGTCAATTCTGATTCTGCCACATCATTTAGACTTGGAGATTTCAGACGGGGTGATTAACATGCAAGAGGTCTCGGAATTTAACATTTGGAATGAGGAGGCTAGGAGCTGGGAAGTTCTGATTTGGGAAGTTAATTTTGGAGGAAATGGAAGATTGAGTCGAAGGGTTCCTTTTAAGCTGAAACCATCAAATTAGAACCCTTACGACATTTGTTTCGAGGATGTCAAACCCAAGCACACATTCAACGATTATCCTTTTGAGCTTCAATTCTCTGTAACCCAACTTTTTGGTCTTGGGTTGCATCCTCATAAATCGCAGGCCCGACCCCGCTTGCATTCTAATTTTAGGTTTTGGGTAATTTTTATCCAGAACCTAAGATATTCTCGATTATGGGGTGTGGGTCTGCACCACAATCTGGTCCACATCTGTGGACCTCTACTGACAGGTCAGAGGATTCTTCTGTTCATTCTGATTCTGACCTGCACTTGTGATTTCTTCATTTCTTTTCTTTGTATAGTGTGCCTAGCTGAAGGCACTAAACTCAGCACATATATAGTTTTTCTTAGTTTTCATCTCGGAGCGGACCTAACATTCACGCAATTCAGGTGCTTTCTACGCTTTTCCACTCTATTTTATGTCTTTTTAATACAATGAGGACATTGCATTAGATAGGCATAGGGGGTGGATATTTATCTCTGAATTCATTCATCGGCTCCATAGATTTGTTTTATTTTCTTTTATATAAAAAAAAAATTCGGAATTAAGAAAGAGAATTTGGGTTTAAGAAAATTTTCAAGCTTAGGAAATACTACATTATGATTTGAACACAAAGACCCTTCAGGTCTTTGGACTTAATCAGCCCGTGTATCCACTAAAATGTGGATTTGTCTTTCGAGTCCTCGCCATCTTAATTCTATCATAATTGGAGTAAATAAGTTTGGGTGATAAGTACACGACTTATCAACCCGCCCTCTGATTTGAGGGAATTTTGTGTCTTAAGCATCTGCAAACTTTCTTTGCACTGACTCGTTGTTCGGCGATTTTAACAAAAATTGGGTAGCTAATGAACCTTCTAGGGTGATATGGCTGGCAAGTTATCGTGGGTAACAGCCCATAGGTAGGTTGTCCAGAGCCCAGTCACTGGACCTTTCTCTTTTTCCTGCCCTTAGGTAAATCTTAGACCAGGGAAGCCACCTACTTAAAAAAAAAAATCAGAAAGAAAAGGAGAAAAGAACAAAAAGAAATAAGCCACACTTCGCCGCACGAGTATGGCTGACAAGTTGTCGGTGGTAACAGCTCATCGACCGGTTGTCTAGAACCCAGCTCAGTAAATGCACTAAAAATTTCCAAAACACTTAGGAAGAAGCGGAGAAGTAGAATAAACTGAAGAGATATACACTGGATTCACCCTTGTGTTGACCCCGTAAAAAAATAAAAGTAGGGAGAAAGCTACCGGTTGTAAAGATACACCTTTAGGCAGAAGTTTTTTTTTTAGGTCACCTAGAGGCGTAGAAATCCAAAGTCCGTTTTAATTATCGGTCAACGAGTCTATCACAATCACAATAAGATGCTTAAAACTTAGGGTTCTCATCAAATCTTGGGTGAGTTGAATGGCCGTAGAAAGCCACTCTTAAACCCTAAAATTTGAAAATCCAAAAAAAAAAAAATTAGAAAAGAGTAAAAAGAGAAAAAGAATTTTTCTTTGAATAAGGCAAGGGCTTGAGGCGGTCTGCATTTTGGCTGATACTCGGGCACTGTTGTCTTTGAAAGTTCAGTTCCTAAGTAGACAATTTCTTAATGATTGAAAATAACTCAGGTCCAAATAATCCAACCTAATTCTTTTATAAATTGCATATAGTTTTTGCTAGGGACTAGCAAAAGATAGGCATGGGGGTATGATGTAAACACATTTACACCACTTAAGATGTCTATTTATGCATGTTCTTAAGCATAGGATTGCATTTCATGATATAAATATTACATAACGTGCATCATCTTGCATTTAGAGTAGTTTGAATAAAATGGAGGTTAATTATCTCCTTTTATGTGCTTGGACAGGGCAAATATTTTATCAGGGCCTTGGATCAAAGATGCAACCATATGGATGTGATCAGGGTGACGATTGGAGTTCAACGACTCCAAGATCGCCCTAATCAGGCATCCGTAGCATCAGATAGTGACCAAGGAACCCTAGAAGATCAAGGGCCAGGATGGTGTAAATCCGCACTTCAGATGACAAATCCGACCACACGGATGAATTCGGATCGACGATCGCAGCCCAACGACACAAAAATTGAGTCAATCCGATATCCGTGGCACCATCTACAACTTCCAAAAGATGGACGGCCAAGATGGCGCCATCTCGGCCGCCCAAACGGCCGCTTACATTCTATGAAGCCCCACACCCGCTCGCTCTCCGCCATTGGATCTTGATCCAACGGCTGTGGTCAGCTGCGCCTAAAAGCGTCCGCTCGACCATCTGCGCCCCGTAGCGCAGCGGTCGAGCGCGCTTACACGAGCGGCGGGCGCGGGTTCGAGCCGCAGCAAAGGGCTGGAAGGCGCGGGCGATTGAGCGCAGGCGGGCGTTGGATCTTAATCGGATGGCTGCGTGCGCCCGATAGCGTTCTTCTGCTTCGTCCTCCTTCATCCAGGTGTCGTCCCGTCCGGCTCGTCCTCCAAGCAACCGTCGAGGAGAATTTCTCTCTCCCTATTCTTTTTACTACTTTCTAGTATAGATTTACTACTTTCTAGTATAGTTCTGCTCGTCCTCCAAGCAACCGTCGAGGAGGATATTTCTCCCTCCATTCTTTTAATGCTTTCTAGAGTAAATTTATCGCGTTCTAGTGCAATTGTTTTATGCTTTCTAGTTGTAATGAACAATCTTCTTAATGATAAATTCTTTATTTATTCTACATCTCATTTTGATTTCTATGTGTAATATTCTCTCTCTCTTACTCTCTCTCTCTTCTATTTATTGTAAATAATTAGATAGCTTTAAATTGAATTATTCCGTGACAAATAAAAAGAAATGCGTAGTTTTTAAATCAAACTTCTGCCTCCCTATGTTCGACTCAGAAATTTAATTTCGGTATAAATTTTATTTGTTGAACACGAATTCTCCGCTTTCAAGCTATAACGACAGGTTTTCCAAAATCGAACACGTTAGCGTAGCGATTCGTACGTTCAACACCCGTGCCCTGATTAACGACGGAGGAAGCCACTTCATCCATGCCCACTTTAGGTCGTTATTAAAGAAATACAGGGTACATCACCGTATAGCCACCCCGTATCACCCACAGGCCAATGGGCAGGCTGAAGTGTCTAACCGTCAGATCACACTGATTCTCCAGAAGACTATTAGACCGAACAGGAAGGACTGGTCCGATAAATTAGTTGATGCACTCTGGGCATATCAAATTGCCTACAAGGCCTCACTTGGAATGTCACCATATCGTATAGTATATGGTAAGGCCTGTCACCTTCCTATCGAGCTGGAACACCATGCCTTTTGGGCAGTGCGAAACTGCAACGTTGACCTCGATGCGAGAGGTCATAAAAGGAAACTCTAGCTCAGCAAATTAGAAGAGATCCGGTAGGAGGCCTATGAAAACGCATCGATATACAAGGATAAGAACAAGGCCTTCCATGACTGCCACATCCGAAGGAAAGCATTCACACCCAACCAGCAGGTCTGGTTGTTTGATTCATGACTGAAGCTCTTTGCGGGGAAACTCAGGTCCAAGTAAACTGGCCCTTATATTGTGAATTTACCCTTATCCCAATGGAGTGGTCCAAATCATGGGAATGTCTCCACAGTCAATGGCCAGTGCCTCAAGCCATTTTTGGCCCAGGAACCTCCTCCAACTAATGAAGTCATTCATCTTATTGAGGACGTGTGATTGAGTTTTCGCCCAGCTATAAATTGCCCGTTAAACTCAACATCTACCCCACATTCTACCATCACCTATACATACCATTTTTGTACATAGCATATTTTTCTTTTAGTGTATTTCCTTTTCGCATTTTGCATACTATCAGGTTGGCCGGTGCTGAACGTTAAACTTTAGGAGCAATTCCAGGTGATTTCTACCCATTTACTCCCTACTGTATTTATCTTCTTTTATATTCATGCATGAGGACATGCAAGAACTTAGGCATGGCGGGGTAGATATGACAAAACTGAAAATTTTTATGCCAACATTTAGGAAAACCTCGGAGCTGCATGTCAAACGTACTTTAAGACCCTAAATAAAAGAACAACTGACTCCACCTCCAATGCTCGCATTGGAGCTAAAAATCATCCGCAATAGCCACTTTCGACTCACCTGCTCACGTTTTGTTCTAAATTTAGGGTCAAGCTGAATGTAACTCGCAAGGGAAATTTCATGAAGTACGAATATAAGAGGTTACTTGTTTATAGCATATATACATAGTGCATCCATGAATAAGATTATTTTATTAAGAGAATGCATTAGGGATTTTATCCTCTAGTTGATTCCTGTAATCTGGAATCCAGTACAACTTTTCACACACATGGAGAATTTGCTATGGATTTATGGTGAAGGCTAATAAACATCTTTAGTCTGTCAAGAAGAAGCAGTTCTTCTTTTCCTAAACCCTTCAACAGTGTTTTGGGAGCTAGGTAGATTTTCTTCCAAAAATCCACCAAATAGTGTGAGATGAGAATAGAGAGTACTGGTGCTCTAAGATTAGTGCAAGGAATATGGAATCCTAGATAATTAGGTGATGATACTCAGAGATTAGGCATAGTTTTCACTCTTGGATCCTGCATATACATTTTTGTGCGAAATTTTGAGAGCCACCAAATAAGCAAATACACAGAGAGCGAGTTTTCATAAAACTAGGGCTAAGGTGGATGGTTACGATCATTTTTTACGGAATCCTCAGCTGAAGGAGGGAATTGATGTCAAGGTCAGATTTACACCATCTTATCTGTCTCTCCCGGTGTCGCGAGTAGGCACTTCCACCAAATAAGCCACCCAATGCCTCTTAAGTACCACCAATCCCTAATAATGCCTCCTCAATAAAGTTCATGAATGTATGCTAGCTTGTGTTGTGTTGAAAAAACAAATTATACATAGAAAAACAAAGGGAAGAAAAAAAATGAAAAAAAAGAAAAATTGAAAAATAAAAAAATTAGAAAAAGAAGAAAAAGCAAAGAAAAAGAGTGTGTGAATATTTAGTGTTTATTTCAGTTGCATTGAGGCAATACCACCAATTAAATTTGAGATCCATCAAATAAGGCTTTAACTTATCTTTCTGTGTTTCTGACCGCCCGAATACTAGCTGAGGAATTCCAACTTAGTGTTAAGGTTATGGAACTCAATTAAAGTGTTAATGCCAAGTGAGACCACCAAATACGGATCATACGTGAGAATTTGATGAGATTGTGAGCTCTAAGAAAAAAAAATAGAGAGAGTAAGAGAGAATGAATACAAAGGAACTATAAAAGTGCATAGTTTTCTCGTCTTTCATTGAGTTGAGTTACTTGATAATCCGGGAATCTAGATTCTGAAGTACTAATCTCTATGTAGCACCAACTGAGAGTCAGCCACCAAATAAACACCCGTATCCCTCAGACATCCTCTACCCAAGCTTAAAGTCAGGGTGGAGTTAAAAGAATATCTTGAATACCCTGAGGGAAGAAGTCCACCTATCCCGATAGAATTTTTTACTAAGGGTCAATTACAGGCTTTAGAGGTGAATCAAGTCTTTCACTCAAATCCGTTGCAAAAGCTACATAGCTGCACTTTCACAATTGTCAAGATTTCTATATCATAGGATGAAAACAAAAAAAATAAAAATCTCTATGCATACACTTGATAAAATAATCAATCCCTTAGGGACCCTTCTGTGAATAATTTAGTTTTGCATTTGCTAGGGACTAGCAAGATTTAGGCATGGGGGTATGATTGCGCAGCAATCATAGGTCTTAATTGGCCTAAATTAGGCTAGCACATAGCATAAGTTGGAGTAGTTCATGCATGCATAAGCATTATTTGCATCTTTACTGTTCTTCCTATAGCTATGCATAGAATAATGTTATAATATACTAATTAGGTGCATTATATAAATTACATCTGCCACCCTTAGATTTGGTCACTGTACCCTAAGAATCCCTAAAACCTTATTTCCAGCCTCTATCTGGATGTCCAGATGAGTTACAGGACATCCAGAACACTTAGCCACTGGTCTGGAACCCACTTTTGCAGCATTTAAGATGTCCCTAAAACCCACTTCTGCAGCATTTTAAGACATCCAGACACTTGGTCTGGATGTGTCTGGATGTCCAATTTCTGCAGACAGAGCCTTAATTCTTCCCTGCCTCTGTTTGGACGTCCAGACAACAAGTTTGGACATCTAACATTTCATTTTAAGACGTCTAACACTATTGTCAGATGTCTGGAACTGCCCTCTAGTTCCTGTTTTTGAATTCAAGCTTAGATCTTGAATTCCTAGGTCCCTAAGCCCAATTCCAACCCCATAGGAACCTAAATTAAGGTACCCTAACCCTAGTACATCACCTCTAGACCTCCCTAAGGACCTAATTAAGTCCTCACAAAACTTAATTGACTTGGATCTTAGTCAATTCCATAAGCCTATTCAATTGGACTCATTGAGTCCAATTGAGCCCTAATCTCAGCACACACTATCCAATTGGACTCAGTGAGAGTCCAATTGACCTAGACCTACCTTAATTGAGTTGTTTTACTCTCAATTAGAGTTTCACACATCCAATTAAACTTGTATCAAGTTTAATTGCATTTTACCTTAATGAATTAGGGTTTACAACCCTAATTTGAGACCTACCTCAACCTAAACCCATTAGAACCTAACCTAATCAACCTAGCCACCTAGGTTTTGACCCACACACACCCACACATGCCATCTACACGAAAATACCTATCCTAGAGTTTTCTAGAACTCTCTACCATGTGTTCTTGCCTTGGTTGCTAAAAATAGCAACCAAGATGCATTCAATTTTTAGATCCACCAAATGTGGATCTAAAAACCACCCATCCATCCTCTCACTCACTCTCCCATGAGATCCCACCATAGGCCTCTCTAGAGAGTTCCACACTTCTCTAGAGAGGCTCCCTTGGGTCTACATAAAGTACCTTTAGGTAACCATTTGCACCCATCTAGCCTTCCATCCAGTTTTAGCTTCATTCCACCTCCATTACTCCACCTCCATCTCCACGAGCACACCATGGCATCCCCATCACCTCCACGCCAGGCCTAGATCACCTCCAACCTCTCTCCAAGGGCCGACCTAAGCACCACTGGCTGCCCCTCCTCCTCTCAACCAAGTCAAAGGCCATCAAAGCTACCTTCGAATGCCCTTCATTCTGTTAGCTAGATAAGTAGTGTAGTTCTTCGTAGATTAATGCTTTATTACTACTTAGTAGTGTAGCTCCATATTCTCCCCCAATGATGCATGCATAATCCCCCATAGATTCATGTATACAGTCATTTTCTATTAGCTAGTTTATTACTTTCAAGCTTTCCTGTACAAGCTTTCCATGAGCTTCACTCTGTAGCCACCATGATGCAATCAATGAAATCATCTTTTATATATCTCTATGTCTATGTGTGAAAATCACCGTGAGTTGATTTCCATATTTCCTTGTGATTAAAGTTGCATGCGCGAAAATTGTATTCTCTTGCAACTAAGCATGTCTTGCATTAATACGAATTATTATAAAATAGCATGCATTTCTGAATAAGTAGAGCGAGCTAGATCAAATTCAAATCTGCATTTTCTAAATGCCTCCCGGTGACGAATGACCAAGACTTAAGTCTCGTCATTTTATAAATTATTTTTGATAAGCGTTTTCGTGCATTATACTATGACAAGATCTCTATTTTCAAAACACACGCGAAAATCGCCATCCTATCAAATGGCACCGTTGCTGGGGAGGCAACGAAAATGATTTTGATCTTTTGAGCTTTTAGTGACAAATATTCCTCTGCTTGTTTGTTAGATGTGCAAGAAAGTAGGAAAAACGGGATTTGCGCACACATCCGGTGCGGAAAAATCATCAAGTGCACATCTTCTCTTAGATTAGGATTTCCCTTTTTCAAACCCTACGATAGATTTCCTTCTAGCAATTTCATTTGAAAAAAAAGAAAAAAAAACTATTTATTTTCGTGAAAAAATAAATCAAAAAAAAGTCTAGGTAGCTAGATTTGGTTTCCGTTTGAATCTTAGGTTTAGTTAGCTTAAAAAAACAAAGAAAAAAAATTTTGAAAAAAAAAATTCCCTTCAAAAAAATTCAAATGTTTTTGAAAAAAAAAATTCAAAAGAAAAAAAAATCATTTTGCTAGAAAGTTTGAATTTTGAATTCAAACACCTTTTAAAAGCTTTCGCACCATTCTCTGATTTTCGGCTAGATTTCAAATTCTGACTTAAAAATTCAATTGCCAAAAAATTAATAAGCTAAAAATTCTGAAATTTGGGCTATACCTTCATTTTCAAACCATCTTTCAAAAGACATTGTTCATTTGAAAAAATTCAAAGTAGAAAATTTTAAAAAATTTGTGAAGTGCAAGGGGCTTAAAGTAACCCAGATTTGAAATTTTTCAAAATTCAAAAATCAATTTCAAGCAATCTACAAATATGTTTTGACTGAAAATGATGATGTTTGAAAGCTGATCTCATTAGCTTTAACTCTCATATTTTTCCCAAATTTTTGAAGATCATTTGATACTATTTCAAAGCAGAAAATCGATCAGGGGTCAAAATTTCAAATCTGACCCCTTGACATTGAAAAATATCTATAAATTCGGTTGAAATAGTAAAAATTATAAAAAAATATTCTCTGAAAATATAATTGAAAAAGGAATCTACTTGCCAGATTTCAACTTATTCTGATTCCAATTTTTATCAGAGAATTATTCTTATTTTCATGGTCTGTTGAAGAAGAAAAAAATCCCTAGAATTGCATGAACCCTAAGTTACACCTTTAAGGTTACATTCTAGAGACCATAAATTTCTAGCATGCATTTTGAAAAAGTAGAGCGAGCTAGATCTAATTCAAATCTGCATTTTCTAAACGCCTCTTAGAGACAAACGACTGGGACTCAAGTCTGGGTATTTTATAAATTATTTTTGACAAGTGTTTTTGCACACTATACTACAACGAGATCTCTGTTTTTAAAACACACGTGAGAACCACCATCCTGTCAGGAACCAAAGAGAGCACAGTTTTCCTCGCTTCTCTCTGAGTTGAATTACTTATCTGGGAATTTAGATTATGTAATACTAGTCTATATGTAGCACCAAATGAGAGCAAGTCACCAAATACAAAAGCATTCTCTACCTAAGCTAAAAGCCAAGGTAGAAATTATAGAATATCTTGTTATACCCTTAGAGAAGAAGCTTGCCTATCCTGTTGGAATTTTACTAAGGGTCAAGTACAAGCTTTAGAGGTGAATCGGCTTTGATAGGATATAATAGATAGGATGGCTATGCACACAAAAACTCAAACACAAAATCAGTAATAACAAGAAAATTTGCACAATCAATCAAACCACAGAAATTGGTATAATATGTATAGTGGTCCCCTCCCTTGGATACTGACAGAAAACCATTTTCGTGCATTTGAAAGTCGTCGAAGATCGTAGTATAATCGCGCAAAAACGTTCGTCAAAGATTTGATTTTTAAAGATAACGAGACTTGAGTCCCGGTCGTTCGTCTCTAGGAGGCATTGTTTTTTTGTTTTTGAAATCGATCTTAAAGCGGCTCTACTTTATTTAAACGACATGCTTGTGCGTAATATATAGGCGATTAAAGAGCAGGCACTTAAATCACTCAAATATGATAATCATTCAGCTCAAGTAGATTTCAAACACATAAGAGATATATATATAAAATGAAATTTCATTCATCATGGGAGAGTTGTTGCACAAGGAAATCTAGAGGAAAGCTTATACATGAATGCTTAAAATTAAATCTAACTACCAGAAAATGATTGCATACAAGAATCAACAGGGGGATTTCTCATGCATCATTGGGGGAGAAGTAAGACTACTCTACTAAGTAGTAAATGAAAGCAATAAAAATTATGAAGAGCATGATCTAGAGCTAAAAAAATAGAGGGCATTCAGGGGTGGTCCCCGATGGCCTTGGAGTGGTCGAGAGGAGAATGAGGGGCGGCCAATATAGCTTAGGCCGACCCTTGGAGAGAAGTAGGGTTGATCCAGTATCCCGACATGGTGTCCTCCATGGTGGTGGTAGTGAGCTCGTGGAGGTGGAGTGAGTGGCTAAGTGGAGGTGGCATGAATGGCACCAATGGAGAGCAATTGCCAAGGGAGTGAATGGGTGCCAATGGCCACCCATGGGGTCTTTCTACAGACCCAATGGAAGCTCTCTAGAGAATTATGGAATTCTCTAGAGAGTCCTATGGTGGGAGCTCGTGGGAGAGTGAGAGAGAGAGGGTGGATGGTGGTTTTTAGATCCACCAAATGTGGATCTAAAAATTGAATGGCTCTTGGTTGCTATTTTTGTCAACCAAGGCAACCACACATGGTAGAGAGTTCTAGAGAACTCTAGGCTAGATATTTTCATGTGGATGGTGTGTGTGGGTGTGTGTGGGTCGAAACTTAGGTGGCTAGGTTGATTAGGTTGGGTTCTAGTGGGTTTAGGTCAAGGTAGGTCTCAAATTAGGGTTATAAACCCTAATTCACTAAGGTAAAGTGCAATTAAACTTAATACAAGTTTAATTGGGTATGTGGAAACTTAATTGAGAGTAAAACAACTCAATTAAGTCAGGTCTAGGTCAATTGGACTCTCACTGAGTCCAATTGGAAGTGTGTGCTGAGATCAGGGCTCAATTGGACTCAATGAGTCCAATTGAATAGGCTGATGGAATTGACTAAGATCCAAGTCAATTAGGTTTAGTGAGGACCTAATTAGGTCCTTAGGGAGGTCTAGAGGTGATGTACTAGGGTTATCGCACCTTAATTTAGGTTCTTATGGGGTTGGAATTGGGTTTAGGGACCTAGAGATCCAAGATCAAGGCTTAAATCTCAAAATAGGAATTGGAGAGCAGTATCAGACATCTAATTATAGAATCAGATGTCTTATACTCAAAAATCAGAAGTCCAGACTTGTTGTCTGGATGTCCAATCAGTGTCAGGAAGGGTTTTGGGTTCTGTTTTGGGTATTCTGCAGAAATTGGACATCTGACAAAGTGTCTGGACGTCCAATAACACTGCAAAAGTGGTTTGAAGTGTGCGGGAGTTGGCTAAGGATCCTGGATATCTTAAAACTTATCCGGACGTCCAGAGAAGGGTTGGAACTAGGGTTTTAGGGCTTCCTAGGGTGTTGTGACCTAATCTAAGGGTGGCTAAGGCTTGGGGAAGTCTCTAGGCTATCCTAGGGCTAGGATGGACCTAAGCTCTTCACATTTTACTGCTTTATTTCTACTTAATAGAATAGAAACCTTTAACCCTCTTACATTATTATTCCTACATCTAAACTAGGCCTTCTGCTCCAGCTCTGCCACAACTCCCGTTATTTCAGATCCAGCTTCAGATCCTGCTCCAAATCCAGCTCCAGATCTGCTTATTGCCTGCAATCGACATAATATACTTAATCAGCACATTATAACATTATTTTATGCATAGCTAAAGGAAAGCAGTAAAGATGCAGATAATGCGTATGCATGCATGAATAACCCTAACTTATGTTAAGTCTTAGCTTAATTTAGGTCAATTAAGACCTATGATTGCTGTGCAATCAGGTACTTCACTACCTAAGCCTCCTAGCTCAGGGTTTTTAACCCGATTCCCTCAACCCCGAGGAAATTGATAGGATCTAATAGATAGGATGGCTATGCGTACAAAAACTCAAACCCAAAATCAGTAATAACAAGAAAATTTGCACAATCAATCAAACCATAGAAATTGGCACAATATGTATAGTGGTTCCCCTCCCTTGGGTACTCCACTACCCAAGCCTCCTAGCTTAGGGTCTTTAACCCAATTCCCTCAACCTCGAGGAAATCAATTTACTAAACCGAGGTAATTAATGGGTTACCTCAACCTAATTACATCAACGGGTTTGTTACAACCCAATGAGCAACAAGCTCAAATACAAAAGAAGTACAGGTGTAAGAAAGACAAATCTTACATATCTCTACTGTGCAAACAAAGAGTCCTAGGATCATTTTATAGAGTTTAGGACCAAGGATACTCGTCTACTAGACGTTGGGATTTAATTCCCAATGTTCACATTGACAAAATAAATATTCTAGCCATTCTGTTTTGAGCCAACAGCTAGTTGATACCGGTACTAATTACCTGTACTGGTACTAGTAGCTCACTACCACCAGTACATGAGTCTTGGTATCGGTACTCATCATGGGTACCGATACTTGTGACTCTCAGGTTTGGAATCCCTTGGGAACAATAACCTATCTGTACTAGTACTTATCATGGGTACCAGTACTTGTAAGGTTCAAGCCAGAAATAAGGCTTCAACCTGTGACCAACATCTACCAGTACTCATGGTTGGTACTAATACTTGTTGTTCATAGTTTGAGACAAATTCTCAAACCTATGCCTTGCAAATAACAGTACTGATGAACAACACCGATACTTGCTTACAAGAACCTGTTTTATGTGTTTTAATCCATTACGTACTTTGAAAATGTTCACAATATAAATCCTAATTTATCTCTAATTGATTTTACGATCTAAGTTATGATTCTTTGTTAAGAGGCATATACAATCTATAAATGTAAAATCTAAACTAAGAATCAAAGGTTCGAAGATGATCTTCTTCTCCTCAACTAATCCTTATCATCTTGCCTCCTCCTTATCATCATCTTCTCTTTCTCATCATCATGCCTCCATCACTTCCTGTTTGCCTTAATCATCACCTAAATCTGAAAAGAACTCAATTGCAAACATTAATTCATAATAATTTTGTTAACACCAAAACAAGTTGTGGAACAAGGTTCCAACAATCTCCCCCTTTTTGGTGTTGATAAAACTATCTTGCAAATATATATACTAAAGACAAGATTATTTTTAGTAATGTTATATGAAGGAAAAAATATTTAATCCTCCCCCTTAATGTATGCTCCCCCTAAAAATATTACTATTTGCCCTTTATTTTTCTCCCCCTTTTTGTCAACCATCAGAAAATGAAAGGGTAAAGAATATCATACCATAAAATTTACCAATAGTAAAATGATGAATGTGGGTACCAAGCTCTGTTAGGCCATCATTCTTGGTCTTCATTCAACCTATAGAAAGGTTGAAATGTTCCATTGTGTGCCTTGAACACCCACTAATCTCTTTGATCTATTCCTGTAAAGCAATGTAAACTATCTTTCCTAGATACCCATTTTCTTGTGGGTCCTTTCAAGTTAGTACCTTTCAAACCCTAAGATTTATAGACCTTTCTTGTGTTAGATCTATAATTCTTGGGATTTTTGGCTTTTTGGTACATCCATGCATGTCTCGGTGCATGCGATTCATTTTGTGTATTCCTTTTACTCCAAAATTTTGATTTTAGTGTATCACAACATTCAGTATTTAACCTAGTTATTGTTTTAATATTATTTAAAGTTCCCTCAAAATGCTCATAAATATCTTCTAACTCTATTATTTTTGTATGCAACTGATTATTAGTCTCTTTTGACGTTTTTAATTCCATTTCTAAACATGACTTTTCTAATTCTAATGTTTGATAATTATTCTTTAAAACCTTACTTTCCTTTTTAAATGACTTAGCTTTATGATATAGTTCTTCATAAGCTTCTAATAATTCTTCAAAAGAGAAATCAGGGTTTACCTCATTGTCCGTATCTTCCGTAGTTGCTGCCAAACATAGATGAGAGACCTCGTCGTCATCCGATTCACTAGAGTCGGTATCCATGTCGAAGTCGCTATCATCCCATGTTGCTTTTAAAGCTCTCCTCTTCTTCTTCTTGACTTCTTTTGTATCTTTCCTTTTGTCGTCCTTCTTGTTCATAGGGCAATTCTTCCTGAAGTGCCCCTTTCTCTTACACTCACAACAAATAACATTAGTTGAAACTTTATTGATTTGCTTACCTTGCTTTTGATGAAATCTTTGAAACTTCCTTGTAAGTATCTCCATCTCTTCATCTTCGGATTCTGAGGTTGTTGAGTCCGAGTCCTCCTTAATTGCCCTAAAAGCAATATTCTTCCTTTTGTTAGACATCTCCTCCTCATTCTTCTTCATGTTTTCTAGTTGGACTTCGTAAGCCATAAGGCTACCAACTAGATCATCCAAGCAGAGAGTGGATAGATCCTTCGCCTCTTGGATCGCTGTGGTCTTTGGATACCAATCGCTTATAAGAGATCTCAAGATCTACTTGACTCCTAGATTCTTCATGTGGTCCACGATCTCTCCAAACCTCGTGTACATATCTTTGATTGACTCTCCTTTCGTCATCCTGAAACACTCATATTCTTCGATTAGAATAGAAATACGAGTTTCTTTTACCTTGTGAGTGCCTTCGTAGGTGACCTCGAGAGAGATCCAAATTTCATATGTGGACTCACATGCCGAAATTCGGTTGGACTCCTTCCTTAATAAAGCATAATAAAGTGCATTCATGGCCTTTACGTTACCCACGATCTTCATCTTTTGATACGACATCCAAGCTATGCCTTCCTGCGGCTCCGAATCCGTGTACTTCTCTTGAATGAGAATCCAAGACTCCTCGTCCATTGCTTTGAGGAAGACTTGCATCCTCCTCTTCCATTACGCGAAGTTCGTCCCATCGAAATAGGGAGGATGGGTGGATGACTGTCCTTCGGTGCGCCTTGATGTAGATGCCATTGCGAGTTGATTTGTTACGTCTTCTTGCAACCTCGCTATGATACCACTTGATAGGATCTAATAGATAGGATGGCTATGTGCACAAAAACTCAAACACAAAATCAATAATAACAAGAAAATTTGCACAATCCATCAAACCACAGAAATTGGCAAAATATGTATAGTGGTTCCCCTCCCTTGGGTACTCCACTATCTAAGCCTCCCATCTTAGGGTTTTTAACCCGATTCCCTCAACCCCGAGGAAATCAATTTACTAAATCGAAGTAAATAATGGGTTACCTCAACCAAATTACAACAACGGGTTTGTTACAACCCAACGAGCAATAGGCTCAAATACAAAAGAAGTACAGGTGTAAGAAAGATAAATCTTACAACTAAGTTCCTAAGCCTCTCAACAATATATAAAATAATATTACCGTTTTGAGAACCTAGTGAATACGTGAATGCCTTGAGAATGCATGAACAAAACACGTCGATGTGTTTGCTAGACCCGTAGCGAGATTGAAAACAGCAAACTATTTCTTCATCTTTAAATATGGTGGAATGTATGAAATATAGCTCTAGGATTATTTTCTTATATCTCTTGCATCTCTAGTGTGCAAACAAAGAGTCCTAGGATCATTTTATAGAGCTTAGGACCTAGGATACTCATCTACTAGATGTTGGGATTTAACTCCCAACGTTCACATTGACAAAAGAAATATTCCAGCCGTTTTATTTTGAGCCAACGGCTAGTTGGTACCGATACTAAAGTACATGTACCAGTACTAGCAACTCACTGCCACCAGTACATGAGTCCTGGTACCAGTACTCATCATGGGTACCGGTAGTTGTGACTCCCAGGTTTGGAATTCCTTGGGCACAGTAACTTACCTGTACCGGTACTTATCATGGCTACCGGTACTTGTAAGGTTCAGGCTAGAAATAAGGCTTCAACCTGTGGCCAACATGTACCGATACTCATGGTTGGTACCAATACTTGTTGTTCACAATTTGAGACAAATTCTCAAACCTGTGCCTTGCAAATACCAGTACTGATGAACAGTACCGATACTTGCTTACAAGTGCCTATTTTAAGTGTTTTAATCCATTACGTACTTTGAAAATGTTTTCAATATAAATCCTAATTTATCTCTAATTGATTTTACGATCTAAGTTATGATTCTTTGTTAAGAGGCCTATACAATCTATAAATATAAAATCTAAACTAAGAATCAAAGGTTCGAAGATGATCTTCTTCTCCTTGACTAATCCTTGTCATCTTGCCTCCTCCTTGTCATCATCTTCTCTTTCTCATCATCATGCCTCCAACACTTCCTGTTTGCCTTAATCTTCACCTAAATCTGAAAAGAACTTAATTGCAAACATTAATTCATAATAATTTTGTTAATACCAAAATAAGATATGGAACAAGGTTCCAATAGGCTTTTCACTCGAATCCATTGCATAAGCTACATAGTTGCACTTTCACAATTGTTTGGATTTCTAGATTTTAGGATGAAAATGAAATGGAAAAGAATCTCTAGTGTACGCTTGATAAAAATAATGAATTTTATAGGGACCCACTTGTAGATAACTTAGTGTCGCATTTGCTAGGGACTAATAAGATTTAAGCATGGGGGTATGATTGCACAGCAATCATACAACTTAAATGACTTAAATTAAGTTAGAACTTAGCATAACTGTAGTGTAATACATGCATAAATAGCACACATTGCATCTTTTCTACTTTACTTAGATATTCACGAAATAATGTTATAATGTACTGATTAGTGCATTATTTGAGATTGTAGGCAATAAGAAGCTTAGGAGATGGCCTGAAGCTGGAACTAAAGAAAGGAAGAAGCCAAAGCTGTAGCAGAGTTGGAGCAGAAGCCCTAGAATAAAGACAAAGGCATAATGAAGCGATGAAGTATACTACCTTACTAGTAGAAATTTAACGTAGAAATTAAATTATGAAGAACATAAGACCTTTCCTAGCCTTAGGATAGCCCTAAAGACCTTCCTAAACCCTAGCCACCCTTAAATTTGGTCACCTCAACCTAGGATACCTCAAAACCCTTATTCTAGCCCATATTTGGACATCCGAGTAGGTTGCCGGATGTCCAGGACCCTTAGACACCATCTGTAGAGCCATAACCCAATTCTGCTGGAATATTGGACGTCCAGACAAGGTGTCAGACGTCCAATTTCTACAAGACAGAACCTCAACTTCACCCTGATCCAACTTTGGACGTCCAAACCAAAGATTTAGACTTCTGATTTTGAAGTATAAGTCATCTAATCACTAAATCAAGCATCTAGAACCCCTCTCCAATTACTATTTTTGAAATCAAGCCTAGATCTTGATTTCCTAAGCCCCTAAACTCAATTCTACACCCTAGGGAACCTAAATTAAGATACCCAAAGCCTAATACACCACCCTAAGACCTTCCTAAGAACCTAATTAGGTTCTCACTAAACCCAATTGACTTGGATCTAAGTCAATCACACTTCACCTAGCCAATTGGACTCATAGACTCCAATTAAGCTCAAACCTCAACTAACACAAGTCTAATTGGACTCAGTGAGAGTTCAATTGACACAAGCTTGGCCTAATTGGGAACTCTCTCCCAATTACACACATATCCACTCAATTAAACTTAGGATAAGTTTAATTGCACTTATCACTTTAGTATTAGGATTTATAACCCTATTTCTAGAAACCTGCCTAAACCCAATCACCTAGACCTATAGGACTCGACCTAAACCACCTAGCCACACCCATACACTCACGCACGCACACACCACCACTTGGCCACCCACTCTAGAGTTCTCTAGAATGGTCTCCAAGTGGCATCACCTTGAAAGACTAAAAGTAGTCTTTCAAGAAGTCCACAACCGTACCCATGAGAAGTGGATCTAAGAAGATCCATTTCAAATGGGTTGGACAGCCAAGATGGGTGCTCTTCTAGAGAGTTCCATACTTCTCTAGGTGAGCCATCCCTTGGTCTATTTAAAGACTATCATGGATGACCATCAACCCCATCTAGTTCTTGGACTCCATTCATGTGCACAACTCTCCATGAGCTCCATCACTTCCACCATCACCACCTTCATGTCCAATGGCTAGAGCACCTCCACCACCCTCTCAAGAGGTCGACCAACCACCTTGGCCATCCCTCTTTCCCCTCTCACAACCTCAAGCCACACAGCCATTGGAGACCACCTACATTATTTCTACATTATTTTCTGTTAGTGATAGTAGTATCCTCCATTCCTACGACTGCATGCATAATCTATCTTAGATACATGCATGCACAATTTTTCTGTTAGAATAGCATTTTCAAGCTTTCATGTACAAGCATTCCTCTACATTTGATTGTAATGACAATATTTTTGAGGAAATGAAATCACCACTTGCTTGATATCTGATTCATCTATCCATGTTGCAATTATCAGTTGGCTGATTTATATTCTTATCTTGTTGCAACTAAAATGTCTGTTCCGAAAGATATAAAAGATTTAACGATTAAGGAATATTCTATGGATCTCCATTGCATAATTAAGACAGTGTGCATTAATACACATACCTTCACGTTTATATTATTGTTGACTCATGCTTGTTGACACGACTATTCAAGAGATTAAAGTGTCTCGTTGTAGTAAAGTCTCCTAAATCTCTCAATCAACAGATAAAATTTATGACTCGAATTGAAGTCTGAGGTCGAACACAGGGAACAAGTATTGCAATTTACACACTAATCTCAACTAATACATAAATGAGCACAATAAACAGAGCAAAATACAAGATATTCAATGAATGATATAAGAAAAAATATACTCAATGAGAACCAATATATGATAGAGCAAAAAGAATAAGAGAATAAAAAACAATGGTGATTTAAATCACCACTTAAACCAAATAAATGAACAGTAGCTTGAATGCTACAGCACCTTAGACAATAGGTATATAATCAGATGGCTTAAGTATTCACTACATAACCTCAGCAACTCAAAGGCACAAGGCTTTCAAGACTTTTCTCTCTTCTCAGCAACTCCTCTTCTCAAGGCTTTCCTTAAGCCTTCTCCTTCTTTACGAGCCTTTTTTTCAAGCACAAAAGTCCTTCGGTGATTATGGGTTGAGAACTCTTAAGTGCAAAACCCCCCTCTCTCTCTCTCCTTACAATTCCTCCCCTATTTCTCTTCTCTCTCAAACCTGGGTATATAAGCAAATAATGAATATGGGTAATCAGACCTATGCCCAGACCCACGTGGTGTGAACCACGGGCGAGGGCACATGCAATGGAGCATGTGAGCAGGACCTCACTCGGTGATCTCGAAGGCAACCAGCGGAGATCACAAAAATAATTTATCTCCTACGTGGGCTTCAGCAACCCACGATGTGGGACTATCCCACAGGGCTTCGTCGCATGCAAGTTGTAGGTGCTTCTTCGTCAAATTGTGTAGGGGAAGCGGTCAACATCCCTAATTGACTGCCTAGGAAGCTTCCTGGCCAAGTCTGCTTCAATCTGGAGCTGCAGCTGGGTACTTCGAGGCTTGGAGGTGAAGAACACACTGAAGAAGGTAGTGGCGACAACGACTGTCCGGTGAAGCACTTGAAAACCAAAGAATGGTCTTTCGACCTCGTCAAGCCAACTCAAAAGGTCTGTCGAAGCATGATGAACATGGCAGTGGTGGTTTCATGATGTGGGGAGGTGTGTGTGCATAGGGCAAGGTCGAGGCTGAGATGCGAAGGTGGTGGTGTTCAGGGAGATGGTAGAGTGGCTAATCGGTGGAATTAGGTTAGGGCTTTAGTTGGTGGAGCTGTGACGAAGCTGATGGGGGTGGTAGCGGTGAGATTCGTGCAGTGGCACGGTGGATAGGCATCATCAGAGCTTCGTCGGAGCGGAGGAAGGTCAAGGCGTGAGGGTTGAGATGGTGGGTGTTTGTGAGTGTAAGTGAGAGGGAAGTGAAGTAGAGGGATAAAGGAAGAGAAAAAGGAGCTAAGAGGAGAGAATTGAGGCAGAATGGAGTAGGAGAAGGAGATGAAGGTAGAAGGACGGTGACAATGAACAGGGCAAGGAGACGTCCTCTCTTTGGCCGGAGAGGATCGCGAGGAAGAGAGGAAGGATATGGGCTATCCAATTTGATGGTTTAATGGTCAGACAAGGGTGAACACAGGAGGTTGCCAAAGCAAACTTTGAAGATGGCTGGAGAAGGAGGAAGAGGGGATTTCTGAGGCCAAGTTTTGCTAAGGAGGTAAGGCATGCATTGGGTGTGCTTTTATAGGGCTTAGGATGGAGTTCCAAGCTTGGAAACAAGCTTGGAAACTTCGAGCTTCTTGCGCATGTGGGATACCCACATCTCCCATGCATTCGCATGGGAGATTGGGAAAGAATTAGAGTCCAAAGCTAGGCTTGATTGAAAGAGAATTCCTCAATGAATCTCTGGTTCAAATCTGGGATTGATTGATTAAGAATTGAGCGAGAAATCCTCGCTCAAAGCTCAAGGGTGAAGGTTTAACCTTCCAAGAATGGCGCGGGAACCTTTTTGCAAAGAACGATGCTAAACTTAGGGACTCATTTGCAATTATTTCTAAAGTTAGGGGCACATGTGTGAGAGAAAAGAGTCAGACAGGACTGGAATATAAACTAGGTTAAGGTGATCTCTGATTAGGCCCAAATTTTGATACAAACTTAATTTGGACCCAAGGAATCTGATGGTGATGTCAGATTTAGGTTTTGACCAAGTTTGACTAGATAATTTGAGTAGAAACCCAAATTAGGGTAACTATCTGTCTGAGACTCTATTTTAGGTCAAATTGGGTTCCAATGGTCAAATCAAGAATACCAAACCCTAGAGAATATTTTTTTATGATTTTTAAAGGGTTTAGGTAAATTTATCCTGACCAAAACCTCAATGAATTAAGCGGGTCTGGTTTAGGGTTTTAGATGTCATTTAATTCTTGTAACGCGTGAAAACCTGTTTCTGTCTACACGTACTCTCTTGTTAGACTTTAATGCATATTTGACCTTTAATAAATCCCTGAGAAAACCTGTGGTTGTTCTGCAATCATGATATGATGGTAAAACTACAATTTTAACCCTGATTTCTTGTTTACCTCTCAGAATGGATATGTAATGAATTACGGTCTTCTGGCGGTTATGTAGGAGCATTTTTCTATTGATTATGACTAATTAAAGTTAGTTATGGCTGATGATAAATTAACTCAAATTTTAGACCACACCTTGATGTTCAAAGTCCTGTTTCTTTCTTCTTTTTAGAAATTAGATCAGAATGCCAATAGTAGGCTTAGAGGTACTCAAGTACCAACCAAGATCCGAACTTAACCAACTTTAGCCATAATCTGCTGCAAAGGTTTCTAAGGCCCATAGAAACTATCCTAAGGTTCGTTGGACCCAACAGTTAAAGCACCTATGCTTGAAACAAGGTTAGTCCAGGTTCAATTTGCAGTGAATTTTTGTAAGAGAGAGGGATAGAAGAATTTTTTTCATTTTTGGAGAGCTTTCTCTCTCTTTTTCTTGATTATTTCTAACTTCGGATTGGCTCAAAAACACGGTCTATATCGGATTCCTTTTCCCCACCATCAATCCTCGCAAGGTCCTTAGCAATTGAAGCTTTGAGATAGCACCGCCCATGGCAACCCCCAGAACCTTAGCTTTCGACACTTTGAGATAATGCTACCCATGGCATTCTTAGCTAAATTCAGACCCTGGCGATCGAGATTTCGAGATAATCCTACCCATGGTACTTGAATCAGCACAAGGTGCTTATATGCCCTCGGTAGGATATTTAGATATCCTAGGAGACAAGCACTGAGGAGATGGTATGTTATTTCGCATCTTCAAAGGGAATTTCCCACCTCTCCACGTCGAGAACTCATCCTAATCAACTTATGTTTATAAGCCACTTCTAATTTAGGTGGCATTTTCATAATAGAATTAACGCATTTGTGTGATTTTGATTATTAAGCGCACTAAACTAGAATATGTGTGGATTAGGGTGCTTAGGTTACCGAATCCCGCAAACCAGAGGTTAGTTAACAAGGTCGAATACTACCTAAGCCTTAGACCAAATACATAAGCTTCACATTTTCCTCAACCTCTTGAGGACTATCCAGATCTTAACAGATACGTGAATTTTTAAGCCTAAAACAAGCCCAAGAGGCCTAAGATCAGCACTCATACTAATCTTCATGTCTCTTCAGCACTATTTGACTTCATTTTTCTTTTCTTTTGATTTAGTCTAGAACTTAAGTAAATCCCATAATTATTCACTAGTGACTATCATTTTTCTTGTTCCAAATTGTTGCTCCTTTTTGTCATTTAAATCACCTCCTCTCTTCCTCAAAATGATATGCAATTAATCCTCTCAAAATTTCTTCTCCTTTCTCCATTTTTTATTTTTTCAATTTTTTTATTTTTTTGAGTGAGTATTTTTTTTGTGAGAACCCTTCAGAAACTTGAATTTTTATGTGTTTGCACTTTAACACCCCCCATGCCTAAGTTTTGTAATGTTCTCATTGTAAACCGGAGGGTATGAAATCAGCTTGGTTCATGGGCTAGAATGGGATCAAAAGGGTGGGTGAACGGGTCGGGATGACTGTTGCGGACAATTTCAAGCTCTGGTATGATACCAAAGGTGGAGTCAGCTGTTCTAAAATTGAACTCAGAGTGCAGTAGATGTGAAGCTCAAAAGGATAATCAGAAGGATCTCGGGTTTTTTGAAAATGACAGGTTGCCTCTTGTTAAGCACTAAATTCAATGCCTTCAGCCGAGCAAAAAATGATCATAGAGGAGTGGTCAAATCAGTGGAGTTTTGTAGAACAAGCACCTTGATCAAAAGCCTAGTTGGTACAACCAAGTGCTTGTTCAAATCGATGGGCTGATGATGCAGCCCAAACCCAATCAATCTGGTGGGTTGGTGGATGTGGATCATGAGATATGGTGCCCACCAGATACTCTGTGACTTAGAAGGATGTGGAAATGAAAATCCAGGGTTTGGCCGATTCTACTCAACCTGGTCAGAGTAGGGATCCTCGAATGCAAAAGAGTCTGTGGACGATGTAGGAACCCTACAAGAGTGATTAGAGAAAGATGGGACGTGATTAGTAGTCTGATTGAAGTTCGAAACTTGATTAAAATGTGGAGAGGAATCATATGCTATCGGATCATCGAAAGGAGAATCAGAGTAGAAGTTGATTCTAGTTGCGGGTCGGGGTTGGGATCGGATTTGAGTGGGTTCCGTATGTGCTACAGAAGAGGTGGCTTCCAAGAGAACTGTGTGTGAGGGCTCCTCTAGAAAAGGTTCAAAGGTAGGTGTATTTAGAGAGTCCTCATCAAGTCCATCAGAATCAAATGTAAATGCCTGGAGAGTGCTTATAGGATCATGAGAATTGGATCAAGAAAAGATTCAAACTCTGGATTGCATACACTTTGGTACTTGTAGTTTTTTAATCCTGTAGATCATAAAGGAAGGATTCCAAGTCAATGGAACTTGATTTTGAATCGATGATCTCGGGATCAAGGACCTCAGAGTCAGAGTCAAAGAATGGGTCGTGGATGTTGAGGTCGTAAATTGGCTCGTAGTCATCAGGAAATAAAGATTCTCCGAAATCAGAGTAAGATTCGAAATCGTCAGAGAACTTGTGAAGATCATGTTCTGAACCTGATTCCAGATCAGATGTTCCACCACAAAGTGAATTAAGATGTGGAGAAGCAGCAACCTGACTTGGATCTAACCTAAACTCAGAATCCGAACTCAAAAAGGTGTCCCTATTAGGCATGGGCTCAAGTTCTTGGCTCCTAGGAGAGACCTAATCGAATCCCAACTCTTCTAGCTCCTCGATTTCTATGTCGTAAATTGGAATGATTTTCAACAAATTGATCTATATCTCGGAGGAGTCTGGAGAGGTGTAGTCATCAAACATAGGCCCAAAATCGTAGTTCAACTCGAAAATCTGAATCTCATCAAATAGGGCCTCATAATTATCCCAAATAGGCTCGAATCCAGATTCTAGGTTAAGGGTAGGGATTGGATCACTAAAATCTAGGTTGGGCTCTATTGGGATGTCAGAATCATCCTCAAGAACTACCTTAACAGGATAAGGCTCGAGATCTACATTCTTGAGGAGTTCTGTTTTAAGCTCATCATTACAGGTGTCTGGGAATTCAAAGCTAGGCAAACCAGGTTCTCATATCTCTAGGGCTAGCTCGAAATCAGGAACACCTGCAATTGGAACTTCCCAACCCAACTCAAGATCAGGAGTATCAATCTGCACATAAGTTGGATCAAATTCCATCTAGGTTGGGGATCCACAACAACCTTAATTCTCGAACCTGGGATTTGGGAAATCAAATTGATCCTCAGTCTTATTCCAAGATGTCTCATCAATTTTTGAAGGGATGGATAGGTTATTTTGATCAATGGTTTATTGTAATGTGTTCAACATACACCCCCATTTTTCCATAAGACCTTGGTACATCTCCCATAGGTGTGGATTGGATAAACAATGTATATACTTGATATTGTGTAGTCTCCACAATTTACTGTATTCAGTTAAAGATCATCCCGAGTTGAACCATGTATCATTTGTGTAAATAGCAGTCCATCACGGTTCATAATGTGGGTTGTTGTTTCAGATATGGTAACTTGAATCCTATTAATTGGATTTGAGGTCCTAAAATAGTCATCATGGTGTTTAAGAGCAACCTCAATCATCTTCTCTTTGATGCTCATTTGGGATTCAGGTTTCCTAAACAATTTTCTTAGATTGCCAGGTTGCATTTTCAAATCAGGTGGTGGAATCAAGATGTAGAATCAAACTCAGGATCATATTGAAACTAATTAGATCTGAAAGAAATGCCCAAGAAGATCTAATGAGGTCTCTTAGGTCAAAAACCTAATGACCTTCCTGTGTATGTGCTCTATATAAAAGATGAGGGACTGGATATTATTGGACCCAATCAAGGCACCCAAAGATTTTTGGATGATTATAGAGGTTCGGGGCATATGATACCCCTGGATCAGAAAGTCGTCCACGTGAGAATTACTTGGGCAACCAAGTAGGGAGAGTCCTGCGAAGACCCCTACATGATAGAGCATCCCCACGTGTTACAGGGTTTCCCCCACCCAACCTTCCCTGTCACTACGAATCCAGGTAGACCAAAATGGATAACTTGACCTCTTAAGTCTACCAATTTTAGCCTAATTTGTGCCTTGGATTTCACTTGATTAGAAGTTAATTTAACTTGTGACCTAATTTGAAAGTTGGTTGGCCCACAATATAGATCAACTTCCCCTGACCTGCCCTAAAGATGACAGAATGAAATCTAGGTCAAGACCTAGAAATCACCCTAAATGGACTCTCAGGTTGTTAGGTCCACAATTTTAGGGTTCAAGTGAATATAGAGCCTGATTTTTTTTAGGGCTTTTATTTATTAGATCTTTTCGAACAGGGGATTGGATAACACACAAATGCGGGAAGGTTTATTCTCTTCATGTAGGCAAAATGTGTTCTAACACTTCAAACCCTAATGTTAAAACCCTAATTTGCTCTATTCCAAGTCCAATTTGATCTCAAAATGTTCACCTTGGCTTCAAGCAAGAAGTGTGTTAGTCCAAGGTGATTTTAGAAATTAAGTGCAGTCCCAAGTAGGTACAGGAAATTTAGGTAGGGAATTCTAAATAGAATCGCTTCAAGCTTCAATAAGATATGAAAATTTTTTGCAAATCAGGAAACATGCCTTTTTAAATGATTACTTACTATGAAAATAAGGCAAATGAATCCTAATTGATTGTTTCCTTTTTATCTTCCCAAGATTAGTTGGTTGATTAGGGAAGAACAGAAATTATCTGCCCCGGGAATGGCTGTTTTGCATGGAAGATCGCCTCTTGAAGTACCTCGCAAAATCACAAGAAATCAAATAAGGCAAGTTAGTGCTCAAATATAATCAGACAAAGCAAAGAATAGCGGTAAATTACATGTTGCTCCCCGACAATGGCGCCAAAATGTTGACACAGCTATTCAGGAGATTAAACTGTCTCGTTGTAGTAAAGTCCCCTAAATCGATCAATCAACATATAAAATTTATAACTCGAATTGAAGTTCAAGGTCGAACATAGAGAGCAAGTATTGCAATTTATGCACTAATCTCAATTAATACATAAATGAGCACAATAAATGGAGCAAAATACAAGATATTCAATGAATGATATAGGCATAAATATACTCAATGAGAACTAATATATGATGGAGCAAAAAGAATAAGAGAATAAAAAACAATGGTGATTTAAATCACCACTTAAAGTAAATAAATGAACAGTAGCTTGAATGCTACAGTGCCTTAGACGACAGGTATATGAATCAAACGGCTTAAGTATTCACTACATAGCCTCAACAACTCAAAGGCATAAGTCTTTTAAGCCTTGTCTCCCTTCTCAGCAACTCCTCTTGTCAAGCCTTTCCTTAAGCCTTATCCTTCTTTACAAGCCTTCTTTTCAAGCATAAAGGTCTTTCTTCAGCGGTTAAGGGTTGAGAGCTCTGAAGAGCAAACCGCCCCCTCTCTCCTCACAATTCCTCCAGTATTTCTCTTCTCTCTCTCAAACCCTGGTATAAAAGCAGATATATGAATTCGAGTAATCGGACCTACACCCAAACTCGTGTGGTGTGAACCGTGGGCGAGGGCACGTGTGATGGAGCGTGCGAGCGGGACATCACCCTGGTGCTCTCGAAGGCAACTAGTGGAGATCACAAAAATAATTTATCTCCATGGGCTTCAGCAACCCACGATGTGGGACTATCCCACAGGGCTTCGTCGTGTGCAAACTGCAGGTGCTTCTTCGTCAAATTGGTGTGGGGGAAGCGATCAACGTCCCTAATTGACTATCTAGGAAGCTTCCTGGGCCAAGTCTGCTTTGATCTGGAGCTACAGCTGGGTGCTTTGAGGCTTGAAGGTGAAGAACACACCAGAGGAGGTAGTGGCAGCGACGGTTGTCCAATGAAGCACCTGAAAACCAAAGGACGATCTTTCAACCTCATCAAACCAGCTCAAAAGGTCCACCAAAGCACAGTGAACATGGCAATTGTTGTTTCGTGATGTGGGGAGGTGTGTGTGCGTAGGGCGAGGTCGGGGTGGAGCTACGAAGGTGGTGGTGTTCGGGGAGATGGTAGAGTGGTTAATCGATGGAATTAGGTTAGGGATTTAGTTAGTAGAGTTGTGGCGAAGCTGATGGGGGTGGTAGCGGTGAGATTCATGTGGTCGCACAGTGGATAGGCATCGTCGGAGCATTACCGAAGCAAAGGAAGGTAAAGGCGTGAGGGTTGAGACGGTGGGTGTTTGTGAGTGTAAGTGAGAGGGAAGCGAAGTAGAGGGATAAAGGAAGAGAAAAAGGAGCTAAGAGGAGAGAATTGAGGCAGGGATGCTCCAATTGTGGCTGACCAAAGCTGGAGAAGGAGATGAAGGTGGAAGGATGGCGATGACGAACGAGGCAAGGAGATGTCCTCTCTTTGGCCGGAGAGGTTCGCAAGGAAGAGAGGAAGGATATGGGCCGTCCAATTTGATGGTTGGACGGCTGAAAGAGGGTGAACAGAGGAGGTCATCGGAGCAAACTTTGAAGACGGCTGGAGGAGGAAGAGGGGATTTCTGAGGCTAAGTTTTGCTAAGGAGGCGAGGCACTCATTGGGCGTGCTTTTATAGGGATTAGGATGGAGTTCCAAGCTTGAAAAATCTAAGCTTCTTGCGCATGTGGGATACCCACATCTCAAATGTGTTCGCATGTGAGATTGGGAAAGAATTAGAGTCCAAAGTCAAATTTGATTGAAAGAGAATTCCTCAAGGAATCTCTAATTCAAATCTAGGACTAATTGATTAAGAATCGAGCGAGAAATCCTCACTTGAAACTCAATAGTGAAGGTCTAACCTTCCAAAAATGGCACGGGGAACCTCTTGTAAATAATGATGATAAAATTAGGGACCCATTTGCAATTATTTCAAAAGTTAGGGGCATATGTGTGAAGGAAAAGAGTCAAACAGGACTGAAATGTAAACTAGGTCAAGGTGATCTCTGATTGGGCTCAAATTTTGGTACAAATATAATTTGGACCCAAGAAATCTGATGGTGAAGTCAAATTTAGATTTTGACCAAGTTTGACTGGATAATTTGCATAGAAATCCAAATTAAAGCAACTATCTGTCTGAGACTCTATTTTAGAGCAAATTAGGTTCCAATGGTCAAATCAAGCATACCAAATCCTAGAGAATATTTTACTATGATTTTTAGAGGATTTAGGTAAATTTTATCCTGACCAGAACCTCAATGAATTAAGGAGGTCTATTTTTAGGATTTCAGATGTCATTTAATTCTCATAACGCGTGAAAACCTATTTCTATCTGCACGGACCCTCTTATTAGACTTTAATGCATATTTGACCTTTAATAAACCCTTGAGAAAACCCACAGTTGTTCTGCATTCATGATATAATGGTAAAACTGCAGTTTTAACCTTGGTTTCCTATTTATCTCTCAGAATGGATATGCAATGAATTATGGTCTTCTGGCGATTATGTAGGAGCATTTATCTTTTGATTATGACTACTTAAAGTTATTTATGGCTGATGGTGACATTATCATCAATGAGCACATCTTACGAGTTAACAACGCAACCGGCAAATCCTATATTTGTATTTTAAACATCGGACTGCAATTTTAAGTAAGTAGAGAAATCAAATCAATCTCGCTTTTATCTGCCTCCCTGAAATCGACTGGGACTCACCATGTTGTTATATTAATTTTTGTTTGAGTTGTAATTCGCACTATATTATAACGCCTTCTCAAATCAAATATGCATTTTATGACCACAACATCTACCTCAACAACTTGAAAAAAATTGCAAGGAAATGAAAACGAAAATTTAAAAAAATGAATAGAATATTGAAGAGAAGAAATGAGGAAAATGATGCTTTGAAGAATGAAATAGAAGAGTTGAAGGAAAATTTGACTGCTTTCCTTCATCAAACACATAGTTAAAGTTTTGAAACCCAACAAACTCATCAACAGCAGCAGAAGCATGAAGAGGTGGGAAGAGCAATGGGGGAAGAAATAATGGTGGAAGAAGAGGATGAGTAGCAGCAGCAATAGCAGCAAATGGATGAGGGGCTTGAGGGCCAAGAGAAGCAGCATCAGCAGTAGTAGCAGTAGCATCACCAGCATCAGCAATGGATGAGGGGCTTAAAGGCCAAGAGAAGTAGTAGCAGCATCAGCAGTAGCATCAATAGCATCAGCAGCAACAATTGAGAAGAAGTAAAATGAAGCAATGAAACAGGAGCAGTAGCAAATGAGAGAAGTAGTCGCAGTAGCAGTAGAAGTAATCAAGAAGAAGTAAAATGAAGAAGTGAAACAGAGCAGCAGCAGCAAATCGAGGTTCTATTTATATCACTAATGCAATTATTGGTTATCACTGATGATATGTCACTTATCTCCTATGATAACATATTTATTACCGGTGATAAGTGACACCGGTGCTATTTCACTTAAATATCACCAGTGATAACATATTTATCACCGGTGATAAGTGACACCGGTGCTATTTTTCACTTAAATATCACCAGTGATAACATATTTATCACCAGTGATAAGTGACATCGATGCTATTCACTTAAATATCATTGGTGCAAATCTAGGTTATCACCGGTGGTAACACCTTTTGCATCAATGCATTTCAATTAAAAGAAATGCTTAATTTATTTTTTTGTTCAAAATAGAAATAGGATGACCAAAAAAAAGTTGGAAGGCCTCCAGCAAAGAGAGTAATATTCAGAAGAATAAAAAACTTAGATCAAGCTCTCTTCAAATGCGTCGATGACTCGCAAAGAACACTTCTTTCAAGACTAACGGAGATGAGAAAGGAAAAACACCAAAATTTGTCACGGAAAGGAAAATATTTTGTTGAAAGAATACATATGTGATAAACATGCATGAATTCATGATAAAATGCTTATTTATCATAGTTCTTAGACTTAGCATTGAATATCATGGTATAAAAATTGCATAAACATTCATTGTATTGCATTTAGGATAATTGTATCATATGTACATTAATTCTTTCGTCTTACATGGCTAGGAGGCAGTGCGACATTTTTATGGGCTTCTGATGAAGAATTCGATCGTACGAATGGATTTGGAGCGAGGATCGCAATCCGTCAATGCAAAAATCACCTCGATCAGAGCTCCGTAGCATCCTCTATAAGGAGAAGAAGATGGACAATCCAGATGGCACCATGTGGCGCCATCTCGACCATGCTACACGAACGACGAACCCTAGCTTCACACATGGAGTGATCCCAGCCGTTAGATCTCAATCCAACGGCTGAGGGGCGCTCTACATCACGCGACTGCATCGCCCTCCATACGACAATCCATCGCTTTGGCTAAACGGTGAAGCGCCCACTCCACAAACGAGAGGCGCGGGTTTGAGCCGCAATCCACCGCACCTGCTACAATGCAGGTTGAAATAGGGCCCTCAATCTTGATCGAGAGGTTAAGATTCTTCACGCATGATCTGATGCCATCCACCGACATGAGGACGCACGCTAAATCGCATGCACACAATCAAAGGCTCTCAGTTAAGTCGACCGGATATGCTATCGATCTTCGGATCTCCTCGAAGGTGCGATCCGTGCACATTCAAAGCTGCGAAGGCGCGATCCACGGGCATCTCTCGGCCATGCGATGCTTCATCCGATGGCTATCAACGCACGTGCCAGCGATGCGAGATTCAAACGCGGGTGAGCTCGCGTTCCCTCCTCACGATCTTAGCCATCCACGCTCGATCCAACGGCTAATGATCGCTATGCCCTACGCCAACTGTAGTCGTGCTTCCAAGTGCCAGCCAAGGCTCGTGAATGCTATCATAACACCTTTGGCGAGTCTTTAGCGACATCTTAAATGTTACTAAAGACACATGCGCGCAAAACACCTCCATTCCACCACTATACAAACACCCCTACACCCCCCATTACTCTTCATCTCTACCTACTCTACTCCCACCTACTCCTAAGCTCTAATAGCCTACCAAAGCTCCATTAGAGCTTACTCTCAAGCTCCAAAGGTCTCCTATTAGTGTCATATTCCTATTTCCCACCAAATATTCATCCTTCATCCCACTGCCTTCATAGGTTGCCTTGGAGCCGTCCTCCCACCTCCATTCCGGTAGAAGATCGCCTCCGTCTCCTCACCTCCATTCCAGAGCCTCAGTAAAGCATTCCTCTACCCAGCATCCTCCTGCATCTCACCTCCTTCATCCAAGCTTCCGCCAGGTGCCATCGTCTCACTAAACAACCGATTCGGGAGATTTTCTCTCACCCCTATCTTGTTTATGCTTTCATAGATTATTGTAACAAACATTTGCATGATATATCATAGTTGTTTCATCTCTCTTGTGATCTATCTTGCTTGCTTCTTCTATAAAAACAAAAGAAAAAAATAAAAAAACCCCAAAACACCAAAAAGAAACAAAACGAAATGTGGATTTCAACCAAAGTAGACGTCGCCTCCCTATGTTCGACTCGGGACTCCCTTGGAGTTCAGTTATAAATTGTATTTGATAGACGCATTTTGCGAGCTACAACGACAGGTTCTCCAAAGCTCGATTTTAATTCGCAAAACACGACTCATCAATATGCAAGAAGTGTTACAAATAAGTGAATTCACAGAGAGCCATGTAAGCTATAAAGCAAATATAATTTATATATCACACATTTGTCTTATTTTATAACACTAACATGTGACAAAATTGTAGATCATTGATGCAGTTGAAGAAATGGTCAATGAGAAAATAAAGAATAAAGGGGTATTTTCAACAACCTTCTCATTTGACACAAATTTTTTTGCATATATAGGACTCAATTACATGAAAGAAGTAAATGCATACTTTGATAGAGCCATTGCATCTTTGAGCAATTATACAAAGATACTTGTACCAATAAACACTAAGGATGTTGCTCATTGGACACTTGTGGAGGTCGACCTTGAAGAAAAAAGATTAATAAAATACGACAGCTATATTAGATACTACCTAGAGCGCACCAACAAATGTTGAAGTGTAAAATCTACGCAAAGAGGTTTGAGTTTTGAAAACCCGTCATTGTAGCATGATTTGTGAGGAAAAATCGTCAACAGATAAATTTTACCGAAACTCGAAAGAAATTTGGACTAGTACACAGGGAGGCAGACGTTTGATTAAAATTTGCATTTATTTTATTGTCATAAAGCAAATTAACTGGTCAAATTGAATCTAAACTAGCTATCTACTTAAAGAATAATGAATAGAAGAGAGAGAGAATACAAATAAAGACAGAATAAAGATAGAATAAACATGGACTTCATAATCACAGAATGATGTCTATTACAACTAACCACTACAGTAGAAAGCAGAAAATCTTACAACTAGAAAGATGTAAATCTACCTTAGAAAGTAGTAAAAAAAAGGTGGAGAGAAGTTATCCTCCTCGATGGCTGCTTGGAGGACGAGCTACGTTGATGGAGTGCCTGGACAAAGATGGTGAGATACGGGATGAGGGAGAACGACAACGGACGATAGAGAATGGGGCAAGGCGATGTCGCAGCGGGATCAACTTCCTGAATGACGGTGAGAGGACCACCGCAGAATGCTCCATGAACAGGATGAGGTGGAAAAATTATATTTTTAACTCTAAAGAAGCATCCCAAGTTTTGGACAAGCTCTTATAGCTTTGGAGGGGGTGAGAGAAGAGAGGAAGGGTTGAAGAATTCGAGTGGTGGGGGTCTCCTTTTATAGTTGTAGGGATTGAGGGCAATTTGGTCAATTTATGCTTAAAAACATTAACTTAGGGTCTTTAGTGATGGATTTAAGTGTCACTAAAGCCCCTGAACGTGGGCGTAGGTGCACGGACGCCGCATCTCCTCTCCCCGCGTGCTCAACACATATTCACGATAGTGCGCTCATAGCCGTTCGATCATGAGATCAGACAACTTAGAAGCCATCGCGCCCATGCTTTCATCGTGCCTCATCGCGTGCCTATGTGCGATCAGACGTTCAAACGCGTATCCGATCGCGCGTGCATGATCCGTACACCCAGATCACGCCACACCACCACTCCTTGCCCGCACGATCTCCATCCTACAGCTAAATTTGGCTGCGCATGATTGCCTCTTCAATTTGAGGTGAGGCGGGGCTCAAACACACGCCTCCCTCTTCGCGTGAAGGTACGCAACCTACATGCCAAGGCCTCTACTTTGTCGCACAAATGCTTTTACGCTCAGCCGATCTTGGCTGTTGGATCTTCATCCAACAGTCATGATCAAGCGTTGATCTTTGCTTGGAGAAGTGGAGCAGGAGGCCTTAGCAGGCATTGGATGGCTGGGATGGCGCCACATGGCACCATCTTGGCCGTCCATCTTCTATGAGTTGTAGATGGTGCCACGGATGTCAGATTGGATTAATCTTGGTCCAAACTAACTGCGAAACTGGCTGCGACAAACGAGTGCGTAGCGCCGGAATCGAAAAGCGTGTAAACGAGTCTGCCAGAAACTGAAACCATACCTGCTACCACGGATCCCGATGCTCTGGCGTCCCTGTGTGTTAGGGCGTTGATACGCCCCTCAGCTCTAGGTGCGGACGAAGCAGCCACACTCTGCGTCGGACGGGTAGGGGCTGGCCGGTACCCTCCTCGCGACTGCTGTCCTCCTCCTCGTGCCTGGGAACCGCGGCCTCCTGCGCGCCCTCCAGTGCTCTGCACGGGAACTATCTGCTGACCTCCTGCCCTAGATGGGCAGTCCCTCCTGACGTGGCCCTGCTGGCCACACTGGTAGTAGAGGGGAAACCGACTCCCGCCCTCAGTGAGTCCCTGCTGTCGGCTAGGCGGGGGTCCGGTGCTGGCGACTAGCCCCTGTCGAGGGCCCCCAAAGGCCACTGATGGCCCTGCACAACGTGACGGCTCTCCTGCGGACGCCACGTGTCTCCGTTGAGTTCTCCTAACACGCCTGGTGTGGCGGCGGAAATCTCGTTCCACCACTAACTCCCCTGTCGTACGCTCGGAAGGGGGAGGGGGTGGCGACGTGGGTGGAAGCTGAAATTCTTCTCGAACCACCTCTCGAATCAGTTGGACGAGGTCTCGAGACGGTATACTCAGGAGAAGAGGAGGGGTAGTATGTATTCCAAGCCCGACATATCTGTCCCCCGGGCCCTGACCTCGGCCGCGCCTGCGGCCCACCCTCCTAGCTCCACGACGCGGCATCTCCTACAATGGAGACGCGAAACAAAATGAAAAGCGTCAAAACAGACGGTACCTAATGAAACCTCTAAGAGCTCATGTCAAGAGGTATGTTGTGGTGGCTACTCTAGTTATAACATGTGAATTGGTTATTTTCCAGTCAGTTGATTCACTTCTCGGGACGACCTTGCTCTGATACAATCTTGTAACGACCCGGTTCCCGAGTCCCTACGAGACACGAGAACCGGACCGACTCGACTAATCCCAAGACCTAGTCGTCCAACGAGGAAGTAACCAAAAGACAGTAAAATAAACCACATTCAGCATGAATATAACTAACAGTAAGAAAGTACAGCAGTAAGGAAAGAAACTACTACAGTAGGTACCACCACAACAGTAAAACAGCATTTATCATATAACAAGAACTGCAGGTAAAGAAGGTACAGCGGAAACAAAAACTACTCACTAGAACAGAAACAAAAGGGGTACAAAAGGCTGTGGTAACTCTACTGGACCCTACTCGGCCCAGCGTCCTCTGCAGCCGCCGACCCTGGCTGCTCAACACCTAGTCCTGAAAAAGGTAACGAGTGTAACACGTCAGCAAAACGCTGAGTAGAGTGGCAAACTAACTAAAGGCAACAGTAGAGTGTACAGTAGCTGTTATGTTCTATTACTTCCTTTATTCACATCTTTCAATTTTTCTCACTATTTCATTTGTTTCTCAGATCCTTTACTTGATCTCGAATGTCCTCGTGGGAACGATCTTGATTGCAGTCTTTTCCAAAAGTAGAAGTAGCACGTGGTGCTCTCCTGGCCGGGAGAGTCCCCCGTGGTGATCCTACCCTCAGTCAACCACCCCAAGGTCACTGACAGACGTAATGGTGACTACGGCACGCGCGATAAACGCACAGGTAGCTAGCCCGCACTGGCACGCGGTCAGTCGTTTCCGTTAACGGGTGCGCCCAAAGCACAGCACGGAACCAGGGCAGAGCCCTCTCAGTAACAGGGGTCCAACCCCTCCACAGTAACCAAACCGGGGCCTTGCCCCTCCACAGTCCGCGCACCCTCGCCTGACTACCCTGGTTTGCCCTAGTGGGCCTAACAAGTCGGTGGAGGCTAGCAGAACCCCGGGGCCCGTGGGGTAGCTAGTACTCTCCTAACACTACTAGCTCTCCTCGGTACTACGTACACGAGGGCCAACAAGTCGGTACAGAGCGGCCAATCCTAACCCCGGGTCCCTGGGGCGGCTGGCCCCACTCTGCACTAAACAGGTACAGGTACTTCCCTTGGTACTGCGTACCCAAGAGACAGTACAAACTACATCTCAGTATCCATTCCTTTTTCTTTCCAGGAGTTCCACTCCTAATTCCCCGTAGGGTTCCAGCTATTTATCTCAGAACATCATATGTTTCACTTTCCAGATTCACGTTCTCAAAATCCATGATCTCAATCATGTTTCTTTATTCATAACAGACAGCTATTAATTGAAATTACAGGCAGCTTTATATTCCTTTCCATTTTTTTCCAAGACTGCAGTATTATACATTCCACTAGTTCTTCCATCCTAGGGTTCATGTCACATCCTAGGATCTAGCATACAACTAGTTTTCCAGCCCTAGGATTCATGCATCACCTAGGAGCTATCATTCCATACATTTCTCATTCCTAGGATTCATGCAATGTCCTAGCTTCTAGTTATGGTTCCATACTTTAACAGATTTTATTAATAAACTTAAGCCACTCTACCAGGTACAACGGGAGTAATGGGGGCGTGATCGGGAATCCCGCGTGCCTCCGCGACTCTCAAGACTGCAACCGAACGAGGTCCTATCACAAGGATCAAACACAAGGAGTGTCTCAAAATAGTGTATAGATACTGTAGACGGGTAGAGGAATTACTTCTGAAAAGAACGCAACTCGAATCGCGGAAAACGGAGCCCGAACGGGCCCTAAACGGGTCGAAAAAGATGATACTGTGCAAAATCAGACGTCTGGAACTCCTTCCAGACGTCTTAAAAAGTGGATCAGAGAATTACCTGTTCAGCGTGGTTTCCCAGACGTCCAGAAGTCTGCAGGGACGTCTGCCCTAGATCACAGACGTCCGATGGTCCCTCCGGACGTCTGGAGGTCACTCCCACCGCCTGGTACAACTTCCAGACGTCTGATTCGCAAAGGATGGCGAATCAGCGAACCTGCGCACAGCCAACCCCCCTCCCTCAGTACGGTAGTCGACAAGATGGAAGAAGAAGACGGAAACTCACCTTTCAGACGTCTGTATGATCTTACAGACGTCGACCTTGCCGTCTGGCTATCAACCCAGACGTTTGATTCTGGAAATTTTTTCCAGAATCAGGGCCCTGCTCGGCCTCCGCTCGCGACGCCGCCCGCGTCGAACCTCGCGCGTCTGCTGCTCAGCCCGCAGCAGGTCCCTCTTCGCGTCGCTCCGCGCCCCCTGCGCCCTCCGTCGGCCGGCCAAGCCGCTCCGGCGAGCTCGCCCTCACGGCAGAGCTCCGCCCTCGTACGCCGCACCTCCGCGCTCACTGCGGCCGCCGCTGCCGCCCTCGCGTCCGCTCGCTCTCGCACACAGGAAGGAGAAGAAGAAGGAGACGGTGGAGACGGGAGGGGAGGCGCGCCCCTTTTAACGCCGTGTGGAGAGGAGAGAGGAGGTGGCAGGCCGCCTGCAGCCGCAGAGAGAAAAAGGGGGAATATGCGGTCTGCGCGCTCAGGCGCGCAGGCGACTCGCGGGTGTCGAAAATAACGGATTTCTAGACGTCTGGAAACGATCCCAGACGTCTTATCAGACGTCTGGTTGTGATCCCAGACGTCTTGCCCGACGTCTGAGCCACCTCCCAGACGTCTTAAAATACGTCTGGGGCACACATTCGTTACACTTGCCAACCATACCACCCTAGAAGGCTCATTAGCTACCCAACTTCTGTAAAAGCCCCCGTACAATGAGTCAGTGCAAGGTGTGTGTAGATGCTTAGACTTAAAATCCCCTCAAATCAGAGGGCAAGTTGATAAGTCGTGTACTTATCACCCCAACATATTTAACCAATTTGAAATTAAATTCAGAATGGCGAGGACTAGATAAATAGACCCACATTTTAGTGGACACCCAGGCTGATTAAGCCCAAAGACCTAAAGGGTCTAAGTGTTCAAGTCATACAGTTTTATTCTCTAAGATTGAAAATTTTCTAAAGCCTAAGTTCTCTTTCCTAATTCAACTTTATTTTTATTTTTATTTTTTTTCAAAAATAAAGAGAAAATAACAAGAATCAAAGGAGCTGACAAGATGATTCAAATAATGATATCCACCCACCCATGCCTATCTAATGCAATGTCCTCATTGTATTAAAAAGATATGACAAAGAGTGGACTAGAGAAGAAAGCACCTGAATTGTGTGATTATCCAGTCAGCTCTGAAATAAAACAAACTATATACGTGTTGAATTTAGTGCCTTTAGCTAGGCACACTATACAAATAAAGAAGAAACAAAGAATTCACAGGTGTAGGTCAGAATCAGAATAAGAAAATTTAGCTTTAGACCTGCCAGGAGAAGATGTCCACAAATGTGGATCAGATTGTGATGTAGACCCATGCCCCATGGTCAAGTATATCTAAGATTTTGGATAAAAATTATCCAAAACCTGAGATCAGTATACAAGCAGGTCGGGCCTGCGATTTGTGAGGATGTAACCCAAGTCCAAAAAGTCAGATAACAGAGAGATTAAGCTCAAAAGGATAATCAATGAATTTGTGCTTGGGTTTCACATCTTCAAAACAAATGTCGTAAGGGTCTTGGTAGAAGGTTGGTAGTTTCAAACAAATAGGCACCCTTAGACTCAGTCTTCTAATTCCTCCAGAATTGACTTCCCAAATCAACATTTCCCAACTCCTATCCTCCTCACTCACAATTTCAAATTCCGGGACCTCCTACATATTAATCACCCCATCTAAAATGTCTAAGTCCAAGATTTGTTGTTGAATCAAAATTGACTTGGGTTTAATGATCTCAAAATCAAAATCATCAATATGCTCAAAGGGGTGTAATTGAGGAATAGGGCTATGAATTGAATCCTTCATTAAATCAAGATCTAAATCCACCATGCAAGCCCCAACAGGATCAAGTTCCACAATTTTAGGGCCATCAAATGATTCATCGAATTCCCCAAGCCCAGTCATCTCACTGAAATCGTGTTCTGTAAACTCATGTGAGACTTCACATAACGATTCTTCACCTTCAGAATCAAAGAATTCTAAATCTGCATTAATGTGTGTCTCAAAATCATCAATCACTTTCTGTTCCATGGAGACATACATTTCCACGTACCCCGACTCAGGGATCTCAGGTGAAGAAATCAATTCATCCTTATTTGATTGCTCTATAACAACCTGGCCAACCCTGGTCTCGTAAAACGTGTCTCCCTACACGTGCCTGAGCAGATTCTGACATCGACTCTCCCATCAGGGGTTCATCCTAGGAATCCTCCCAAGATTGGACTAGAGCAATCACAAATCTCATCCTCAATTTCGATAACTTCCCAAGTAAAAACTCACCCGAGCCTTTATCCCTAACATCCTGGAGCCAATCCAATAAATACTTGTTAAGATCGTCAATCATTTCAATCAAAGGCTCCAATTCTTTAAGGCAAGGTGTTGGTTGAGCTTCTAGAGATTGAATGTATTCCTTAAGTTAGTCAACACCTTATCTTGAACCTAGTTAACCTGAACCAAATTGTTTGGTTCAGGGTTGGGCGGATTTGGGTTCAGTGAAAGGGAGTCAACAAATTGAGGTTCTTGATACCTTCCCTGATAATAAGTCACTTCTGGTTGTTCAAAGAGGGGTGGTGACCTATATGCATTGTAATCTGGGGAAGGGTAAGGATCAGCATATCCTTCTTGATTGTAGATGATATTAGGTTGTCCAAATGAGGGTGGTGATCTATAATCGATGTACCTCGGAGAAGGATAAGAATTAAGATTATGGTGTCCAGGGTTAGACCCTGAACACGGAGGTCCGGAATTGTATTCCCAATCAGGATTATCCCAACTAGAAGATGGATGAAAATAAGTCAGGTTCGAATAATAATCATTTTGGGAATAAGTAGTGTTAGGAGGGTAGGAGTGGAAGTGAGAATAGGATGTGGAAGGATCCATGGCAGAATGGGAAGAAGAAAGGTGCCTTGCAATACAAACAATCAAACCTATCCTTAAGTGGGCTAGCCTAAAGACCTACAAACTACCAGAACTCATCTTGAGATAAAGAAATGATTTGATCTACTTCTTTCTAGTCAATCCAACCAGTTAGAGGGAGGAGCTGGGGAGAAGGTTCTTCCTTTGGATTGCGCCTTCCTAGTGTACCCCCCAGCTGCGATCGTTTGATTCTGCTCCCCTAGCTAGACATCAGATTGAATGATAGAAATAGACTAATCGAAAATAATCTCGATTTGGGCTCCGAAGAGTGAGTCCAATCCTTAAGGCCAACGTCTACTCTGTTTTAATTAAGGTTAGGTTTGAATGTGCTTTGGAATGTGATGGGCCCTTTATCTGGGTTGTGCCCTTAATGATTGATTGATATGTGTGTGCGTGCACAACCAGTGATTTTCAAGTAAGATTATTTTTGGATGTGGTGAATTTTAGGATTTAAATCTTGTTTAGTAGCTTTTAGGATTCAACTTTAAGTATATTCAATCAAGTTCAGTTGGCACACCAGGTTTTGAAAGCATAGGTGAAGATGTTTTCCGTTAAAACTTAAAAGAATGTGCAGTGCCTGGTAAATCCCTAAAAGTTGAACCTATGTGGCAGCTACTGATGAGTTGTTTTTAGTTGATGTGGTGTAGCCCAAACAACTCAAACAATTGGCCTGATGCACCACTTAATTAGGCACACAAGTGATTACCTAATCTGATTTCTACTCAATTACGTGCTGATGAGTGTACCAGTCTCAAAGATCGGGTTACCGGATGAGTATGAAGAATCAGAAGAGGTTGTGTACCTCTGTGAGAATTTTTTTTAATTTTTCTTTATATGCCGAGGATGAGGCAGGTGGAAGTGTCAAACAAACAATCAAAACTAACCTTAGAGTTTATGCAATCTCCTAGGTTAATTAGGGTTGTGTTATTATGTAATGGAATGAAATCTAGTGGGTGGGGAGGTTGGGGTAAACTTACAGACCCTTCAACAATACTTTACTCCAATCTACCACTTTTGCTCGCCTCGTGAATAGCTATCTAACAGATTCGCTATTGACAAAGAAGAGTCGCAAGAAGAATTCAAACTTGATACACGCCAACAAATAATGGCGAGCAATGACTATGCCATCTTTGTAATAAGATGGATAAAGAGCTTGCTTCGTGGGTTCGATCCAGTTGAAATCACAAGGAACGAAGACATCCACAAGTTCCACGCAGATTACATAGCAATGATTCTAATTGATAGAAATGCATATCAGGATCTGATATAAGTTTTAGAAACTACATTCCTTTCCTTTAAGGGAACTATGTCCCCTTTATGTAAAATATTTTCTGACAAAATGTACGTTCTGTAAATATGAATAATCTTTGACTTTATAATGTCTTCCTTTTGTGATTTGTTTCCTATATGATTTGAGTTATCACTGGTGTAAAATATACTTAGACTCACCTTTTTATTAACATAGCAACTGCACAAAAATTATGATCAAATTTAAATATCGCTAGTGTAAATCCAAAATAACCTCTAATCCTCAGTGCAAGCCCAAAAACCCTAGATTCCCGAGATTAACATTTAAATAACCCTGGTGCAATATATATGCTGGTGCAAACCCAAAATCACCGCTGATCCCTAGTGCAATATTTAATATCACCGATGCAAACCCAAAAAACCTAGATTCCCAGGATAATCATTTAAATATCACTGGTGCAATATTTAATATCACCAGTGGAAACCTAAAAAACCTGGGTTCCCAGGATCAACATTTAAATATCCCCAATACAATACTTAATATCACCGATGCTATCTATTTTATCACCGGTGCAAATCTAAAAAACCTGGGATGACATTTAAATATTTAATATCAACATTTAAATATCCACGGTGCAATATTTAATATCACCTATGCAATCTATTTTATCACTAGTGCAAACCCAAAAAACCTAGGAACCCTAGTGCAATACTATCACTAGTACAATCTATTTTATCACCTGTGTAAACCCAAAAACCTTTGATCACCATATCAACATTTAAATATCCTTGGTGCAATATTTAATATCACCGGTACAAACACAAAATCACCTCTGATCCCCGATGCAATATTTAATATCACCAGTGTAATCTATTTTATCACTAGTGCAAACCCAAAAAACCTGGGATCAGTAGATCAACATTTAATATCCCCAGTGTATTATTTAATATCACCGATGCAAACCTGAAACCACCACTGATCCCCAGTGCAATATTTAATATGACCAGTGCAATACACGTACAAATTAATATTATCACCTGTGCAATGTCTTTTATCAGCTAAATATCCTAAAAACCAACACATATAGAAAAAACTAATGTATTATTATGAAAATTTTTTATGTATCCTACTTTATACCATTAAAGCTAAAACTACAATGCAGAAGCCCCCAAGGATAAAGATGGATAACCATTAGTAGTATTCTTTTTCTTCCTCCTCTTTATAAGTGAAACCTCGTATGGTTTTCTGAATCTCTTCTCACGAGACCTACCACGACGTCTTTTACTTTGGATCATGAATGATTGGAGAATTTGATGCACCTTAAAAAATAAAAATTTAGAAAACAACTTTTACAAAAAAACATAAAAGTAATAAAAGAAGACATAAGAAATAACTATACCTGATCTTCGCACCCTGTCAAAGACACTAATTGCTTAAATGCATCATCAAGCACCTTCAAGCATATATCATGGTTGGAAGAGGATGTGGTACCAGCATCAACAAATTTCACCATTCTTGAGCATATATTCTCGTATCTATCCATAGGATCATCAAAAGAAAGAATAACCTCAAAACTACTTGTCACAGAGGAAAGCTTCACATCTTTTCTCCAACGATCAATAATGTATTTAGATGGAAGATCATATATGCCAAATTCCATCAAAACAAAAGTGCAATGCCTGCAGAGGATCCCTTCAATCTCAAATAGACAACATGAACATGATATTGATGTTGAAAAGACTTCTCAAATAGGATAGAAAAAGGCAAAGAACTTGGTGAATCAAACTCCTCAACAACAATTGAATAATTATCACAAATTCTATGCTCAAAAGCCAAAGTTTTTTTGTAATAGATAATGTTATGCAATAGAGATAAGTCTGGTTTGGTCTACTTTGGTTTACCTAAGGAGGAGCAAGATGCCTTAGCAGCCATCCTGATGACTCCCCACATCAGTCTTCCTATCAGATATCTAGGGCTGCCTTTGAGGTGTTCTAGGTTGAAGAAAAGTGATTGGAACTGCCTTTTTGACAAGATTTCTATGAAATTAGATGGTTGGAATAGCAGGTTCCTGTCCAGAGGTGGAAGACTTGTCTTACTCAACTCGGTAGTCACCTCCATCCCTATCTTCTATTTTTCCATTTTCAAAGCACCAAAATCCATTTGGAAAAGGTTGGATGTGATGAGGAAGAGGTTCTTTTGGAAGGGAGCTAGACATATGGGTAGTTTCTTGTAGCCTCTCAAGTGGGATCAGATTTGCTATCCTAAAGAGAAGGGTGGTCTTGGGATTAAGTCCCTACAGCATTTTAATGATGCCCTGCTACTTAAATGGGCTGTTAAACTGCTGCAAGGTGATCTGAAGCCGTGGTCTGTTCTGATTAAGAACAGATATGGAGCATCCAACACATGTTGTCCAGACTTCAGCCCAACTATCTTTCTCCCTTCTGGAAATCTATGACTAAGGCATTGACTGATCACTTCCATCTGCTGCAACCATCACTTGGAGATGGTAGGTCCTTCAGTTTCTGGAAGGAGGGATGGTCTGAGCTGGGTGTTTTGAAGGAGCTCTATCCAAGAGCTTTTGCTGCAGCAGCTGACAAGGATGCCACTGTCAGCAAGGTCTAGTCCTGCAGCAGCAGCAGCTGGAATCTGGATGGTGAGGAATCCAACAGAAGAGCTACTAGGCTATGGGAAGAAAAGAGAAGGCTTATTTCAGACCTTGAGAGCTTCAGACCTAGGCTTGGAATGGAGGACAGATATCTGTGGGAGGGGATTTATAGTGTCCAATCTGGCTATAACAGAATGTTGAACACTGAAGAGGGTTGGAGTATGATTCCATTGACAAGAAGATATGGCTGTTAAAAATTTCTCTCAAGGTACAAATTTTCCTCTGGCTATGCAGGAGAGATGGTTTAATCACAAGTGATCTACGCCACAGAAGGTTGGGTACTGATCACCATGTTTGTTTTTTGTGTGAGATGAGTACTGACAATGTAAATCACCTCCTCTCTTCTTGCCTTGTCACTGATGTCATCTGGAGAAAAATTTGTCAGGAGCCATTACCAGAGTGGGATTCTATATGGCATGGGTTTGAGGTGAGAGGGAAGCCACATGTCCACATGGCTGCTACTATTTGGTGTGTATGGAAAGCAAGGAATGAGACTTTTTCAGGAGAGGCCGGTATGTTGTGAGAGTATTGTAAGAGAGTGCTGGTCCCTCATACACTCTTGGGGATCCTTTTTGTAACTTCTCTTGCTTTGCACATACTATACTGCTCCGAACTGCTATCGTAGGACGATAACTCTCCTTTCTATTTCAAAAAAAAAAAAGATAATGTTATGCAACTCCTTCTGAAATTGAAAAAACTTTGTAACAGTATAAGCATCCCTTACTTGAGCCTCCACAGGAAACTTAGAATACAAAATAAGAGACTTGAATTGAGAATCAAAATTAGTTTTATGATTCTTCTCTTGTTTCGCTTGAAGACCAAGCTCATATTGCCTCTCAACTTATTTCAAAGTAGTTTTCGAATTAACATATCCATCAAAAAATGTATTGATCCCTTCACTTACTTTGAGTACTAGACATGCCAGTCCAAAACATGTCATTAAAAAGACAAGGGATCCACACATGTCGAATCTCAAACAAATCATGAAGACATTTATTGCCCTCCAAATGTTTGTCTCTAACAATTGCAGCCCACTTCCTCCTCAAAATCTTCCTTTGATCTTGAATTATGAACAACTTAATTAAAAGCTTCCCTAGTATGCTCATCTGTAGGAAAATTTTGAGGAAGCTTATCTTTAATGTGTCAAATACAAAGCCGATGACGAATACCATAGAACAGCTGATACAACATTAATAATAGCTTGACATTGATTTGTAATGATACCTTTGGGATGTATACCCCACATGCAAGACAAAAATGTCTGAAACAACCACGTAAAATTTCCTGTTATCTTATCTCCCAATAGAGCACAACTAAATAAAACTATGACCATGATTGTTTACTCCAACAAAAGGATCAAAAGGCATATTATATCGATTAGTTAAGTATGTTTTGTCAAATGAGACTGCATCAGTAAAAAACTTGTAGGCCAACCAGCTACTAAAATCAGACTAAAAAATGTTACAGACGCAACCATCATCATCAAAATCTACAGAATAAAAGAAGTTATTCTTTGATTGCATCCTAACGAAATAACTTTGAACGGCCTTTGTATCACCTACACCAAGCTTCAAATTTCTTATTTTATATATTGCATTCCTCGCATCTTAGGTGGTAAATGTTAAGTTCTCAAATCCATTATCCTCAATAGGAAAGGAAGAAATTGACTGACAAACTAATACATGCTTGATCATTTAACACCATCGAACATTTCATTTGCAATAGTATTTTCTTATTTGATCAAAGGCACTTCATCATAGTTGAATCGCAAAACTCATGATTATGATCATTGCAATAAGAAACAATAATATACTTCCTAGAGTCATCACAAAATCGAAAATGAACATACACCTTGCATCCAACTTTAGATGTCAATCTCTTTGAATAGTAAGTATTGCATGACTTCTTAGGAGGTTCACCTTCTTGAACAAATAAGCTTCGCTCTACGTATAAAATTCTTATCAACCTCATCATAATTTATACTATTTAAATAATACTCAAAGGAATTACGATGAACAAAATCTTAACAAAAAGAAACAACAACCTCAAAAGAGTCAAATTCTATCCCAACTTCAATATTTTGTTAACCTAAAAACATGCCAAAGCAACATAGATAAATTAAATAATTGCAATGTTAAATTATACCAGTGTAAAATATTATAAAATAGAAATGCTTCGATACAAAACAAAATTGCACCATTGAAAAGTGTAATTGCATCGGTGCAAAATAATAAAACATAGACACTTCAATGCAAAAGAAAATTACACCGGTGCAAAAAATTGCAACGATACAAAATCTAATTGCACGGATGCAAAACATATAGGACCTTAACCTAAAAGCTAAAATAAATAGCACCAATGAAAAAAATTTCAAAAATAGACAGAAAAATCAAAGATAATATACGCACCTTCATCTATATCAGTAGTAGAGTTATCCTGATTGTTCAGACTAGAAGGTGAAAAGTCAAAGAAAAGTTTACGATCGTCTTTATCAAAGGAACCCAAATCACAACCAATGTTCATACCCATAACAACGCTATCAAAAATAAAAAATGAAATCATAATGATAATCACAAATACAAATATAAATAGAAACTTAAAAGAAATGAAAAAACAACATTGACACACCAACAAATAGAATCAAAGGACAAAACGTGAGAAGTGGAGCAGTTACAAACGAAGAAGAGAGCTACGAAGAAAAAATATCAGAATTATGGGCGAAAAAGAAGAAATAATTTATATATAAATTGTTATGTGAAAATCAACCATAACAAACCCATACAAAGGATCTCATAAACCCTCCCATGCACAAGCACCCAAGTCACGTCATGGGATACGTTTATCTACTTTTTAGCTTTTGAGTTTGCAAGATTTGCAGAAAATATACGGGAGATGTATTTTATCCACAAAATGCCACTTTCAACATGCATGAATCATATACTAAACAAAACCCAATGGCCTGCGAATCTCGTGGATAGGAGGCCTCCACGTATCAAAAAGATCCCAAAAAGAGAGTGCAGAGAAAAATATGACTACAACTGCACGCCTTTGTGACCAGATCCAATTGCCCAAGTATGACCTCCACTTTCAAAATTCTATACAATGTACTTCAAGAAAATGTAGAAATCTACCGTAGAGTGAACATGTTATTTTTAGAACCAAAGAATCAGGTGACATCCACCTGCATGGAGACCCTCTGTTGAAAATAACTATCCAAAAACTCATTACTTTATAGTATGATATCATGACTAAAAACTGACCAAGGTAAAGGAATGACTGATTTTTGATATTAAAAGAAAAGGTTCCTTGAATAAGTGCAAACGCTATGGATATTGTGTAGAATTTCAACTGCATGAACATTGCTTCAAATTCTATTGTAATCATAAGAAGGAATATAATTGACCAACATGAATATCCATATTAGAGTAGTTCTGTTGCATGTGTGTGACCCTTTTGCTTCCACGAGAAGCATGTTATGATTATGGACTCTAAATTTCAGACTTGTGAAAACACCGATATTGAAAAAATGTCAAAAACCCAAAATCGAAGCTTTACCCCTAAAGCCTCATTGGTGCAAATATCTTTTTTCCAATTTGGAACACAAAACTGATGTAAAAATTAAATCTAACAATTAAAAAATCCATTCCTTCCGATAACAACGACAAAATTAACTATAGTATCTTCAAAATGGAATACACACAACTGCCGTAAAAATAAATCAAACAACAAAAAAAAACATTTATGAGAAATTGCTGTAGGATCCTTCACTTCCTCCTTCCTTTCAAACTCGTTGTCATTGTTGCAGATGAACCTCGCGTGTTTCCCAGCAATCGCAAGTACAACCCTCCTCTCCGCCATCGACATCTCGCTGGCCCGTCGCACAGCTCGTTCCTACCTTGACCAGGTTTCGCTACATGGGACCTTGCCTCCAATCATATATACGTAAATTACTATACCCAGACTAAGATGCAATAAGAAAGACGTTAACGCACTCAAATCTTAAATTAAAGAAAAGATTACCTGGCTCAACATTAATTGTCGTGTGCTCAATACCATCTGCAACAAGAGTGGCATTATACAGATATGGACCCCTGCCATTGATCAAGATACCATCAGGCATTCCCAGGTCCTTTCCACTGTCAAGAATGTTCTTTAGATCCTACAGCATGGAACAAAAGCATCTACTATGCACTCTTACCAATGAATATAGGCTCAAAATGAAATCGTCCTTATCATCTATTACTAGCACTAACCGTATGGTTTTTATTGTACCAGTCTCCAATAAAGATGGTAAATTCCCCATCAGGGTGCCCAAATGGTACCCAGAACCCCATCCTGCCAGGAGTTCCTTCTAAGCTGAATCCCATTTCTGTCGTAGCAGCAAGAACGTTACACCAGGTCACAAACCAAATATGGAAAAAGAAAAATCTAGTTTACGCAAAGTCAAAAAATAAATTCCAAAAGCACCATCGGTACCAAGTGATTAGAAGGGGCTCATCAAGATAATTCCATACATTGATCTTGGCCTGGTTGTTTGTGGTCAAATTAACAGTGGGCCCAGGGAAAAGTTTGTTTATGGCTATCACCTGCAACAAGCAAATCAAGACTCTTACTTTCCTGGCAGCTTTAAAAAAGCCTGACAAGGACAACATCACCTAAAGACAGGAAATGGCAAAAACTTCCCAATCTCAAAACATTTATGGAACCACGAGCACTTTGGCAAAACAAACAAACCAAATTGCAGGCACAGACAAACTGACAAAAAATAAATCAAACAACAGAAAAAAAAATCTATGAGAAATTGTAGCACGATCCTTCACTTCCACCTTTCTTTTGAACTCATTGTCGTTGTTGCAAATGAACCTCGTGTTTCACGACCCTCCTCTCCGCCATGGACATCTCGCTGGCCCGTGGCACAACTCATCCAGCCATGGTGGGGTTGAGGGAGAAGAAGAGGAGGGGCGGGGGGAGGAGTTAAGGGATAAGAAGAGGAGGTGGGTTGTTACCTGACCGAAAGCAAGGAGGAGAGCAAAGGGCGTCGACGGAGAGGGAAGCTGTTGGAGAGTCGCTGGAGAGATGGGAGGGAGGAGGATTAGAGAGGGGGCGTCGAGGAGAGGGCTGAGGAGTTGTAGCAGCGGGGGTTTCCAGTGGGGGAGGCGAAGGGTCATCCACGGAGCGAGGAGGTGAATATGGTAGTTTTAATCTCGGCCGTACGTGATCCGAGGAAATATTCAACGGTTTAAATAGGTTATATATATATATATATATATATATATATATATATATATATATGAAAGTATTCATTGAATACCGTGCTCACAAACCAACAAATAAGTCTTATTTTATTACCATACGATTCATTATATGATTGATGAAATCAATTTATATTTTCATAATAGGTTTTATTTTATTTTTGGAAAGGATTCTAATTGCATATCCAAAATTTAAGTAATAAATCAAGATTTTAAGAACCATTCGTATTATATGTATGTGCGTTAGTTTATGTTAATCTTGTATAACGTTGATTTACAGTATATTTCTTACCTTATCGCATTCTCTTCGGGACATCCAGGTATGCAATCAGATTATTTTTTTTGCTTTCATGTCGTATCATTGCAGTTGTTTTTCAAACATCTCTCGCCATCTATGTTATTTTTGGGACAAATAGTGCTATTGCACTTTGAATAAACATTATCCAAGACATTATCAATGAATTTGTAATATTTCGTGAGAAAATAATAAACATCCCACTATGTAATAAATTGTAGCATCACAATGGTTAACTTTATATTGGTTTGTAACATAACTTTAATAATATTATACTGTAACACAACACAGCAAAATATATGTGTGCGTTGCAGCACGTTAGCTAACTTCAACAATCGTAATACATTTCTTAACAGTTTGTAATACAAACTAATATTGTTACGCTGTAATACATTATGGTTGTCTTTATATTGGTTTACAACACAATTTTAATAATATTATATTGTAACACAACTCAGCAAGATATAGGTGTTCATTACAGCACGTTAACTAACTTCAACAATAGTAACACAACGTAAAAATAAAATAAAATAAAAATTGTAATACAATGCAGTAAGTTACAGGTGTGCGTTGCAACACCTTTAGTTAAAAATATTATTAAAATGTTGTATTACAATCTTTTATCAACATTGAACATTTTATATTTTCCTTTTAACTAACATGTTCCATTAAATTTTAATCATAAAAAATTTGTTTCTGGTGCCGAACACAATACAAATACCAAAGTCATTATCAAAAGTCAAATTTTTATTTATTTGTATTGCAGAATATAATGTATAATTTATTTATTTTATATGAATACAACACGTGCACGATCCATTGTATTTCATAGACGCATATATTGTATTATATATTTTCTATTTGTTCAGATACTATATATATCTTTGTAAAATATATTTTAATGTTACAATACATATGTTATTCTGTTATAACTTATATTATTTTCATTGCAATACATATACTTCCATTTTACGAACCTATACCTTATAGAAACAATGCATATGCAGTTACGTTACAATGTTTTCACAATTATAACAAGCATGCCATGTTATTTTTAATTTCAAATTAGCACATTTGGTGTGCCTCAACTATTTATAGTAAACACAAACAGGTTTATTTTGGAAGGTTGTTTTATTCTTTGGGATAATATATTACTTTATATGGTAAAAGCCATCATATTCATTGGAATGGAAAACCACCATCTTATAATAAGTGATATTTATAGGAATCGTAGGATCATAATCTAATGATTATATTTATGGGCTTATGTATTAATTTGTGAGCATAGTGCTCAGTGGATAGGCCTCATATATATATATATATAAAGCTTATCTAGAGAGTGGTGTACTTAAAAGCATGAAAAACAAGCACTACATAATGATCATCCGATTATTATCTTGCGGATGAGATAAATACCACCAATTAAATCATTAATGGTTTTGTAAAGATGCGGAAAGTATGGATATTACCAAAAACAATTGATGTCATTAGTAACTTGATAAAATACATTCCTAAAAAGGTGCAACGAATCAAATTGATTAATATTAATATATAGTATAAATAGAAAGTGTATATATCTGTGGTCGTAATATTAATCTTGCATAACATGTAATTTCATGCTTCAATATAAAGTATGGTATGTATTAAAATAAAAAGAAATTGTAACACCTTGGTATATGAATTATAATAAGACTTAAATATGATCGTAATAAATAAGTTTTACCATTGTAATAAAAGATATATATATATATTGCAACAAATACATGTGCGAGTTGCAACATTGTCGGACTAAATCATGTTGTAATACAAATTATGTAATTAGTTGTGTGGTTATTCATTATATATTATATTTAATGGTGTATTACGGATAATACAACGTGTTTAGGATTGTATACAACTATGACTATGCAATAAATGTACGCCATAGTAGGTTCTAAGAAAATTACATGATTTAATCGATAAAAATGAAGTAACATAAACAAAGAACACAAACAAACATTGTAATAGCTTAGATGATCTATTGTAATATAAGTTGATTTTATTTGTAACCAAATAATTTTAATGATGTAATAGAAGTAACGTAAGTTGTAACAAATACATGTACGAGTTGTAACAATATCAGACTAAATCATGTTGTAATACAATTTATATAATTAGTCAGGTGGTTATTCATTATATATGTAATTACACTACAACAAAATGTGCAAAAGATGATGAATAAATAACGACGATTTGCAACATTCGTCGTTATGTTTGAATGGGAAAGAGAGGGAGCTTACGAGGAGGGATGGGAAAATAAAAATAAGGTTAGATGAAGGGTTTGATTTTTTCTCTCTACATAATTATAATAATAGGATTTTTAAAACCTGCATTACCTGCATATATAAAATAAATATGTAAAAATATGCAAATATGTACAATTAATGTTATTTAGATTTATTGTATGCGAAAGTGTTAATTAAGCTATTAGCCCTATTATTACGTTAATTACTTGTATTAAGTTATGAAACTACATTAAAATTAACTAATTATTACATGCGAATGTAGTTTCATTACAACCCCCAACTTACATTTTGCTAGTCCCTAGCAGAAGCTCAGGAACAAAACAAAGAAAAATAACCAAAATGTGAAGTCAGGACCTACCTTAACCAATCATTGCCATTAACTTATGTTGTACAACATTAGATTTAAATAATGGCTCAACAATTCCTCAGTGGCAAATCAAGATAAAGGACTCTCATTATTCTTTGCTTCAAGTGTCACAAGTGAATTTCTAAAAAACTTACAGTCAACCAAAGTTTAGAAAAGAGCTGGAAATAAATCAAGTATTCGTGTATGTGGACTGAATAAATTTACAAGTCAAAATGGAAGAAATTTAGTCTCCAAAGTTTGAATTTATTAGTCCAATTAATCTCCACAATCACCTTAGATTATTTCCTAGTATACCCTGGATTACTAGTTATCAGCTCCCAGCATATCTTAGGTTCATCAGGCTTTCTATGTGACTGTTAAGATCCGAAGACATCAAACACTTTTAAGACGTTTGGGAGTTGGTCCAGACGTTTGGTCAGATGTCTAGATGCCTTCCTATACGTCTGGAAATAAATTTTTACGTGCGTACGATCGTGGGTCTGCGCGCGTGTGTACGATCATGGGTCTGCGCGCGTGCGTGCGCAGACTGAAACCCACCAACCTACAGATGTTTTTCTTCCCCCCGACGCCTTCAAATACCCCTCTCGCCTCTCCCCTCTCCCTCGTTCACCACCCTACTGTCTTCCCCTTCCTCCAGTGCGAGCGTGAGAGCGGGCAGCAACTGCTGCTGGGTGCGGTGCGGAGAGGAAGAGGTGCAGCGAGAGGGAAGAAGAGGGAGATCGCGCGAGAAAGAGAGAGCGAGCTCGCCGGAGCAACTCGGGGCCGATTGACGGGAGCGTAGAGGAGCGAGGTGCTGGGGAGGTTACCCCGGTGCTGCTGCAGCTCAAGCAGCAGGCGGGCGAGCGCAGCGCGGCCGTGCACAGTAGAAAGAAGGCGAGGAGGTTTTGATTCTGGGAATTTTTCCCAGAATCAGACGTCTGGACCTACGTCCAGACGACGCGGGCGACATCTGGAGGGAGATCCAGACGTCTGAAAGGTACGAAATTTCTCCTCTTCCTCCTTTTTGCGGATACGGCCATGCAGGCCGATCCATCGAAGGCTGAGACGTGTCATGGTGAGGAGGCTTTCGTCATGCGTGCAGGTTTCGTTTCGGGAAGACGCGAGGACACGCCCTCCCACATAGATCAGACGTCTGGGCACAGCACCAGATGGCAGAGAGCATCTCCAGACGTCTGGAGAGGTGGTCGGACATCTGGAACTGGGTCCAGATGATTCAGCAGGATCCCTGGATGTCTGAGGAGCAGCGTGGAGTGAGGTATGACCTGGACCACTTTTTAAGATGTCTGGAAGGTGTTCCAGACGTCTGATTTGAGTCAGAGTTATCGTTTTTGACCCGTTTAGGGTCCGTTCGAGGTCCGATTTCCGCGTTTAAAATTTCGTTCTTCTCAGAATTAGTTTCTCTACTTGTTTAAAATGCTTGTATCCTATTCTAAGTGGTTCCTTGTGATTGATCCTTATGTTAGGACCTCGTTCCATTGCGGGTCTAGGGGTTGCGGAGGCACGCAGACCTGCCGATTAAGCCCCCATTACTCCTGATTTTGCAGGTAGAGTGGCTCCCCTTAGTTATTTATAAATATTAATGCATCTCTGAAATGAATGATAGATCCTAGGGTATGGCATGAATCCTAGGACCTGAAAACTAGATTGAATGATAGATCCTAGGGTATGACATGAATCCTAGGACCTGGAAAACTAGATTGAATGATAGATCCTAGGGTATGGCATGAATCCTAAGACCTGGAAAACTAGATTGAATGATAGATCCTAGGGTATGGCATGAATCCTAGGACCTGAAAACTAGATTGAATGATAGATCCTAGGGTGTGGCATGAATCCTAGGAACAGAAACACTGAAACGAATATCTTGAATACCTGAATTGCAGTCTTGGATAAGTAGACAGAAAAATGATAATTGCCTGTAATTGGATAACAACTGCCTGTGAAATGTAAAATATTGTTGCTAGTAACTGTTACATGTAATTTCTGTGGGTTGAAATTAAATACGAGCTGCTTGTATATAAATTGGAAGGGAAAAGAAGTCGAATGTTGGAAACCCGTACTATATGCGAATGAAACTGAATGAGGAAATCTAGTATGGCTTGGACTGAGAAATATGAGTATGAACCCTACGGGGAATTAGGAGTAGAGCTCCTGGAAAATAAATAGAATGGAACTGGGAAAGTGGATGGGGAAGTGAGCTGACCCTTGAGTACGGAGTACCAAGGAGAGCGACTGTCCCCCTGTTTAGTAAAAAGCGGAGCTAGCTGCCCCAGGGACCCGAGGTAGGTTTGGCCGCTTTGTACCGACTTCTGGCCCTCACGTACACAATACCGAGGAGAGCTACTAGTGTAGGGAGAGAGATAGCCACCCCACGGGCCCTGGGGTTCAGTTAGCCGTCCTACACCGACTTGTTAGGCCCACTGGGCAAACCAGGGTAATCAAGCGAGGGTGCGCGGACTGTGGAGGGGCAAGACCCCTATTTGGTTACTGTGGAGGGGCTGGACCCCTGTTACTGAGAGGGCTCTGCCCTATATTGGTTCCGTGCTGTGCTTTGGGCGCACCCGTTAATGGAAACGACTGACTGCGTGCCAGTGAGGGGTAGCTACGTGTGAGTTTATCGCGCATGCCGTAGTCACCGTTACGTCTGTCAGTGACCTTGGGGTGGTTGACTGAGGGTAGGACCACCACGGGGGACTCTCCCGTCCAGGAGAGCACCACGTGCTACTTCTACTTTTCGGAAAAGACTGCAATCAAGATTGTTCCCACGAGGAACATTCGAGATCAAGAGAAAGATCTGAGAAATAATTCAAGAAAGAGTAAATGGAAAAATAAAGAAAGAAATTAAAAATAACAGCTACTTGTCCACCTTTACTGTTTTCTTAGCTAGCTGGTTGCCACTCTACTCAGCGTTTTGCTGACATGTCACATTTGTCACCTTTTTCAGGACCAGGTGTTGAGTAGCCAGAGCCTGCGGCTGCAGAGGGTGTTGGGCCTAGTAGAGCCCAGTAGTTGTACTTTGCTGTACCATTTTTCTGTAGTAGTGAGTATTTCTGTTTCACTTGTACTCTTTTATTGTAATCTTCATATTCTGTATCAGTTTTTAATTCTCCACTGTTGTGGTGGTATGTACTGTAGCAGTTCTTTTCTTTACTGCTGTACTTTTGTTACTTTTAGTTACATGCATGTTGAATGTGGTTTATTTTACTGCTTTTTTGTTACTTTCTCGTTGGACGACTGGGTCTTGGGATCAGTCGAATCGATCCGATTCTCGTGTCTCGTAGGGATTCGAGAATCGGGTCATAACAATATGATATCAGAGCAAGGTCGTCCCGAGAAGTGAACCAACTAGCTGGAAAATAACCAATTCACGTGCTTGTAACTAAAGTGGCCACCACAACGTACCTTTTGACATATGTTTTAGGGTTACTTCATTGAATATCGATTTGTTTTGACGTCTTTTCTGTTCCGTGTTCGCGTCTCCTTGCAGGAGATGCCTCGACGAGGAGGTAGTGAGGCGGGCCATGGACGCGGCCGAGGATGAGGTCAGAGGGGCGGGCACGTTGAGGCCGACGCCTCAGTGGATCAACCATTTCTCTTGGGCATTCAAGCCCAGGACCTTGCCCAGCTGATACGGGATATCGTGCGAGAGGAGCTCCACCCGTCGCCACGAGTGCCTCTCCCTGGGGCTGCGGAGGGGGAGTCCTCTGTGGGACCATGTGACGGACACGACGCTAGACGCGGGGAAGAGGGTGGGCCTCCACCACCCCCACCTTCCTCCGGCACTTCCGAGCACGAGGCTTCTTTACTTAGAGGTGCACCAGCATCCCCACTTCAACTCCAATTTGAGCTTTTCGGACAGTTCCGGAAGCTGAAGCCCCCCTCCATTAAGGGGGATGAGGACCCGACCGAGACAGAGGACTGGCTCGAGCAGATCGAGAAGGTTTTTGACACCCTTCGCCCCCCTGTGGAGTGCCGCGTGGCCTTTTCCACGTACCAGCTGGAGGGCGCAGCACACAGGTGGTGGAGGGCGGTCAGGGGTCAGGAGAGGGACGAGCCGACTTGGGGCCAGTTCGTCACCCTCTTCTGCAAGCAGTACTTCCCCCAGACGTGGTAGGACCAGAGGAGGCGGGAGTTCCACACTCTCCGCCAGGGGACAATGACCGTGAGCGCGTAGCGTACACTTTTCCTGGAGTTGTCTCGTTTCGCAGCGACAGCCGTGGCTACTAAGGAGGAGCGCCTTTGGAGGTTCACCGTATGTCAAACCCTTGAAGCTGCCGACGTTCTCGAGGGTGGTGGAGGCAGCTATGACGTATGAAGAGACCAACCCGTCCACACGCGACACTGATAGCGGGCGGAAGCGGCCCTACCAGCCAGACTTCTCACAGGGTCGACGAGAGAGGGGCACATGGCGCCCGTAGGAGAGCCGTCACGCTTTGCAGGGCCATCAGTGGCCTTTGGGGGCCCTCGCCCAGCCGTCAGCAGGGACCCACTGAGGGCGGGAGCCGAGTCCCCCTTTGCTACCAATGTGGCCAGCCGGGCCACATTAAGAGGGACTGCCCGTCTAGGGCTGGAGGTCAGCAGATGCTTCCCGCACCGAGCACTGGAGGGCGAGCAGGAGGCCTCAGTTTCTAGGCACGAGGAGGAGGAGGGTACCGGCCAGCGACTACCCGTCCGATGCAGAGTGTGGTTGCTTCGTCCGCACCTAGGGCTGAGAGGCGTATCAACGCCCTGACACATAGAGATGCCAGAGTTTCGGGATCAGTGGTGGCAGGTATGGTTTCAATTTTCGGCAGACTTGTTTACACGCTCTTCGATTTCGGTGCTACGCACTCATTTGTCGCTGCCAGTTTTGTGGTTAGTTTGGGGCTGGACTGTGTGTTGTTAGAGGATCTGTTCGTGATCAGAGGTCTGAGTGGTCAGCTGTTTGTAGCTGAGGAGGTGTACCTAGGTTGTGAGGTCAGTGTTGGGGGACACAGCCTTCCCGCTGACCTGATTATGATACAGATGGAGGACTTTGGCGTAATTTTGGGGATGGAATGGCTGCCCTCTTACCACGCCTTGGTGGACTGCTTTGAGAGGAAGATTGTCTTCTCTATACCAGAGTTGCCTTCTTTCGAGTTCCACGGGCAACCGGTGGACGGAGGCTTCAGGTGCATTTCTGCACTTCGGGTGGCGAGACTTGAGCCAGGGGTGTGAGGGCTTCCTAGCTTGTGTGGTGGCAGAGCTCAGCCCTGTTTTCAGACTTCCAGAGTATCCTGGTGGTCAGAGAGTATCCTGACGTGTTCCCAAATGACTTGCCAAGACTACCGCCAGAGCGTGAGATCGAGTTTGAGATCTCACTGGTACCGGGGACTGATTGCACCGCAAAAATACACCTGCAATTGTGCCATCTTGTGCTATTTCCTAGCATTACCAATGCATATTAGGTCTCCATAGTCGCATTGTAAAAATACACGCATGCATACATTTAATTCAGAGGGGAGGAGAATAAAATAAGTGGCCTTGCAATTAACATTTTTCCTCAAGTGCATCTTTGCAAATTCACCATCTTTTTATTTTTTATTTCATTTGATTTGGAAATCTTTCTTCCCGCGGCTGCTGTGCATGGAGCATCTTCTTCTCCTCACGCCATGCTTCCCTGCAGCAGCCCTCTCCCTGCCAGCCACAGCAGCCTACTCCTTGTCAAGCCATGCACAGCCAGGGCATGGCTGTGCATGGCTTTCTTCTTCTATAAAATGACCACGACTTCTTCATCTGTAGCCTGGTCCCCCACAAAGAAAACCCACGCAGCTTCTTCCCCTTCCAGGCCACCATCTCCTCCCTCTCCCTCCATACGTCGGTCCTCCTCAGAGACACCCGGCGGACAGGAACAACTCACGGTGGTCCACAACCACCACCTTGAGTCCACCACCGCCCAGCTCACCAAAGAGCCGGTGGGCTTGGTGGCTCTTTCCTAGTTTTTACGTTTCCAGCACCTTCAGCCATTGGAGCGCAGGCTTCAAGCTTGAAGCTCAAAGCTCTAGCAGCAGCGGCAAGGCGGCAGTAGCAGCACGCAACAGCAGCCGCCCAGCCCATTCCCAGCGGCAACGCGTGCGCGCACAGAGAAGCCTGCAGGCCGCCCTCGCCCTCCGCGTGCGCTTGCAGGAACCATCGCCTCCAGCTTCTCCATGCGCCCTGTCGCGCTCTCTCTTCTGCAACCGGCCACCACGCGCCTCTGCAGCGGCCGGCCAAGCACCCCCGTGGACCCCAGCCAACACGGCTAGGCCACCACGCGCCCTGTTGTGCCCCTTCGCTCGCGACCCAACCCCCCTCCGCGCACTCTGTCGTGAGGTCACGCCCGCAAGCCCCCAGCCAGAGCCACTCTTCTACGAGCGTCGCAAGCCGGCCGCACTCACAGCACCTGCAGCTCCCAGTCGCGTGACTCGCCCGACCACTGTAGCCACTGTTCACGCGTTTCTGCGGAACACTGTGGAGGCAGTGGGGTGATCGGTGAGCTTCTCACTTTACCGGTCACCCGGCGTGCTGCAACCGGCTGCAGCCCGCGTGCGCGTCTCACCCCACGTCGCCCGCACCCGCCTACATACACCTGCGTGCGCTCGCCTCTCCCAGCGCCTACCTTCGCCCGCTTCCTTCACCGCGTGCCCCTGCAAGTGCCTGTTCCAGCCTCTCCGCACTGCGCTGGGCACTGCGGTCCTCTCCGCGCCACTCCCTCCAGCACACTCTTCTCTGTGCGCGTGCGCGTGGAAGCCTCCAGACGGCTCTCTGAAGCTGCAGACGTCTTAACTCGCCTCCCTCACCTCCAGCAGTGCCCTCTCTCTCCCTCTCTCTCTCACTCTCTCTCACAACACTCTCTCACTCTCTCTTTATCGACGCTCACATACACATACACTCACACTTCCATACACACACACACACCTATACACTATTATATACATATATATATATACACGTATACATATATATATACATACATATATATATATATGTATATATATATACTTATATCTATATATATAGTAGTATTTATATAACTAAGTATTAGTATACATATATATATATATATATATACATATATCTATATACTTATATATATATATATATATATATATATATATACATATATATTTACATATATACATATACTTATATACATATATATATATTTATACATATATCTATACATATATTAGAACTTATATAAATATGTATTAGTCTATATACATACACAAACACACACACATATATATATATATATATCTACATATATATACATATATACTTATATCTATATATATAGCAGTATTTATATAACTAAGTATTAGTATACATATACATATATATATATATATATATATACATATATCTATATACTTATATATAAATATATACACACACATATATACTTACATATATACATATATCTATCTACATATATATATATAAATATACGTATATCCATTTATATATTATTACCTATATAACTAAGTATAGATACATATATATATATATACAAATATACACACCTACATATATATACATCTATATATACATATATATATATCTAGCTACATATATCTATATATACATATATTACTATATACATATACATACATATATATTTATATTTACATCTATATAGTTATATACACATACTCATACCTATATATATATATATCTATACATATATCTATCTATACATATACTTATATATATATATATACATATACATAGATACATATATAACTACATATATATACCTATATATTTATAACTGTATTTATATATAGATATATTTGCATATATACATATATATATATTTTCACGTTACTTATCATACGTGGTATTGTGGGAATATTTGCACTAGTTGCTGATACTCCCTGATACACGGGTACAAAAAGTGTGTTCGCATTCATCTTCCACCATCCATCCTACACCTTACACGCGGCACTTCGTCCTGTTGGTTGCGTCTTTCTAGATGACGACCGACTCGACACCGTGCTACACTCCATCCCCGCCTCCACCCCCACCCCTTTATATACATAATATATACCTATATATATATACTATATTTACTTTATTTCTGTTTCGCTTTCCTGATAGTAAAAAGACAAAAAAAATATATAAAAGAGAAAAGATAATTTTTGACTTGCAGGTACTCCGTCTTGCGAATAGCAAGACCCGTCTTGGAACTCTGTTTTGGGTCAAAGCCAAGAACCCAATTTTGATGGTGTGCCTCAAGGACAAAGATTACCAGAAAAAATATAAATAGAAAAACACCAAAAACACAATAAACAAACAGAAGAGACTCGTTGTAGGAAAGGCATAGAAACAACATATTCGGGGCAAGAACACAATAACCACTATATACACTTCAACGATAAAATCACCATATTAACAACATATTCGGGTCCGACACCACAACTTTTCTGGCGTCGTTGCTGGGGAAGTGCGCCTTCAAGTAAGTTTTTACTCCATTCCTGTAATTTTTTTCTCTTCTCTTCTCTCTTCACGGGTATCTCTATTTTTGGTGTGCAGGTGAACCTGGTGCAAGGAGAAGGTAGGCAGACGAAGTCGAAGACTTGAGCAGATCCAAGGCGGGAACGGGAGCGTGAAGACGTCGACACCGCATTGGAGCTTCGCACACGTTGCCGAACAAGTAGGTCTTCTTTTCTTAGCAACTAGGGTTAACTTGTCACCTTAATAAAAAAAGAAAAAAAAAGAAAAAAATAAATAAAAACTAAAAGAAACTGGAAAAACTTCTTGGGATCTCTTTGGGCAAGTGGATTAAAATTCACTTGTTTGATTGATTGCCCTTACTCCCACCACCCCGAGATTTTCCGCCTTACTTCGCATAGCAAAAATCCAAGAATCTTGATTCTTGAATTTTTCGCCGTGGGAAGTATTCTTTGAGGCAAACATAAAAAGATTGATTGCACCCCTCTTTGCCTCATTTACCTGCAAATTCAGGATTACATTTTTTTGTGGGGAGACTTGGAATTGAGTTAATTCCAACCCCACTATTACTTTTCAACTTGCCTAAGATTCGATCCCGAATACTTCAACCCCAACAATTTGATTTTCTTTATCTTTTGGTTGAGCCTTGTGTGGATATCTTTTCGGTGATTGGGAACACTTGAATTGAAGTGTTTTGGCTCCCTTTCACATAAACTCTAAAACTAATTGGTGCATCCACACATAGAAATCTCCATTTAGGGTAGCCCATTGCATTTTAGCATGCATTAACGAATTGAAATTGAAGAAGGGTTTGTTGGGCCTAGAAAGAAAACCTGTATTCTCTCAAAACTCGGAGATTGGTTGAATTGGTATTTCAGCGAAATCTTAAAATCCATACTACTTAAGGCTGAACTCTAAAAACCATTCACCAATTAAAAACTTCAATTCGGGGAGATTTCCCTATTGCATGCTTGTTTTACATACTCTGAAAATCAATCACTTGGGCATTACCCGTAAACAACGCCCTTCACATTCCAGAAGCACTTGATCCTAAGCCTCTAACTAAAACTGGTAGTAACTTGACCCTTACTAAGGATTGGAGGTCTAACTACCTGCATGTAGCGGCTACGTGCTGGTGTGAGTTCCCGCGTGCTATCGGGTGTCTAAGACTGGGGCAAACGTCCTTTCAATCTGGCCTGGTGGTTCCGCAGTGCTTGCATTCAGTTCCGTAGTTCCTGATAGCAGGTAACTTAGATCTTTAGGTCTAAGGGCACACGGTAGAGGTTAGGAATTTGATTGAATTGATTTGTAATCAAGTGTACCTTTGCGACGTCATTTCCCTCATCTCTTTTCCCTTCTCATCCCCCCCAATTCTTCCTACGGTAGTGCATGTTTGGGAGGAGGTCACAAAACCCTAAACAGATTGAATTGCCTGATAAATCTAGAAAAGAAGCCGAATCGTCCTCCTCCTCCACAAACATGCCTGCACGCCCACCCCCAAATCCCGAGGGAGGAAACCGCCCTCAGAACCCACCAGGTGGTGGAGCCTTAGATCCCATAACTCGCCTCCAAGCCCAAATGGAAATGTATAATGAGCAAATTGAAGCCATTCGGGAAACATTGGGGGAAATGCAGAACCCTCTCGAATGGAGGAGACTAGGTCTCTTAGCTCCTATCAGAATCCCGCTGCTACAGAGACCATAGGACAAATTCGGGTCCCCATGGGCGGGGATGACTTTGAACTAAAACCTAACATAATTGGCCTAATTAATTTTCACTTCCATGGTCTTGCTAGTGAAGATCCTTTTCTCCACTTGGAAGACCTAACCTGACTGGCTGAAACAGTTAAACCAAGAAATGTCGGGTAACCTATAGTCCTCATGAAGATGTTCCCGTTTTCATTGCGGGATAAAGCGTCACATTGGTTACGCACCCTTGGGAGAACCATCCACTCTTGGGAAGAGATGCGAACAGCATTTCTCAAGAAGTTCTTCCCAATCGGGTGAACCAATGCACTTCGCCGTGCTATCACTTCATTTACACAACAAAACGATAACAATTTCATGAGGCATGGGAGAGGTATAACGACCTCCTCAGGAAGTGTCTGCACCACGGTCTGCCTAAGTGGCATATAGCCCAGATTTTCTACTATGGGCTAAATGAAACTTTGAAGTAGATTGTAGATGCTTCCTGCGGAGGGAACTTTATGAATAAAGACGAGAATGGAGCATTTTAAATGTTTGAAAATATGAGTGAAAACTCAATGAACAATGCTTCCATTGTCGCCTTTAATCGTACCAGTCAGCCCCGAAATGTCCACGAAGTTGACACGGGAACCTCCCATTCATCCACTGATCTTAGCCTTATTGCACAAAAACTGGATGAAGTCTCCGTCGTGCATAAGAAGCTGGACGAGCTTCTGGCCAACCCCGCCCATTCTATGGCAAACACCCCCACATCACCACTTCGTCACAATCATAATTCTTCCAACACCAGGCTTATCCCGAGAAACCTTGTACGACCTTCCCTACCGAGTGTCGCACCAAGCGACTCGGTAAGTCATGTGGAACTGGCTTCTACGAGCCAGTATTTCGACACGGAGGACCAAGCCTCCGTGTGCTCGGACGCATATTTACATGCGGACGCGTCTTCTGGCATAGAAGATGCTTGTTCCCTGGGGAGCAACCCGTTCTCTGCCACATATAACCCAGGGTGGCACAATCATCCGAACTTCGCATGGTCCAACAACCCATAGCGCCAAAACCTCGTGGATGGACCAATGCGACCGTCCGCACCCGTCATCCCAAGGGCCCAGTCTAATCCTATGGCGAATCCGCCATCAGACCCTTGCGTACCGCAAGCAAAACACGCATCAAGTCCTCTTGATAAATTGATGCGAATGATGACGGATATGTCAAAGCGCCATGAAGAGAACATGACCTCTCTTCAGCACCAATTGGCACAGCAGAATGTTGAGATCATTCAACTACGCATGGCGAGTCGATCTCAGGGCACTCTTCCCGCCCAAACTGTTCCAAACCCGCAAAACTTCGTACCCCGTGGTCCACAACCATAGGTACAACCTTCTCAGGGACAGGTTCATCAAATTCTGCAAGCTAGCGATCACACACCTACTGTCGCTCAATTTTTCAAAGACTACACAACATCTAGGAGATAGTCAAAGAAAACTAAAAATCCGGTGGTTCTCTCGCCTCATGCGAGTTGTGCTATACTGTCAGACCTACCACCGAAGCAGAAAGATCCGAGCACATCGCTCATTTCCTGTAGCATCCAAGGCTGCAATTTTAACCGTGCCCTGCTTGATCTAGGATCTTCCATAAATCTTATATCGACCATCATGCTCGAAAAATTTTCCTTGGGAAATCTAAAACCCACCCGTGTCACGTTACAGTTGGTAGATAGTTCTATCAAAATCTCGAAGGGTGTGGTGGAAGACGTGGTGGTTAGGGTCAATAGTCTCTGTTTTCCTATTGACTTTCTCGTTTTAGATATGGAAGTTCCTAGCTCACTTTCTGATTGTCCGATCATCCTTGGTCGACCTTTCTTGGCCACAGCCCACGCCCTTATCGACTGTGAGTCGGGTTGTATTGAGATTGCCGTTGGATCTGAAAAGATCAAGCTTAACATCTTCAAGGTAGCCAAGAACTTTGATTGCGATTGCATCGAGGATGACACGTCTGACGAGGACATGACCGTCGGTGCGTGTATCGGACTAATTGGGACCTATTCAGACTGCTGCGGATTACCTGACGACTGCCTGATCAACATATACTGTGACGTTCCCCCATCCCTCCCTTGTCCCGTACCTTCTCCTAGCCAGACTTCTGATGAGGTTTTCTCTGCTTCCCATACCTCGTGGTCTGAGTCATATCCGGGCTGCTCACCGCCGGTCCACACTCCTGAAGACCGGATTGCCCTTTCTTTCCCACCAAATCAGGCAGATTTGCAACTCCACACTTGGACCTTGAGCCCACATCTTACTCACTAGGGCTATTCCTTTTTGGATCCATCTATCCAAGAAGACCCTCTTCATGGCCAATCTGAGGGCCAACTTCTTCTTCCTGACTTGTTCTCCGATCCGCCTGGGACACTCTCGTCCCATGAAATGCCAGACCTTTCACCATCCACCATCACTTTTCACGCCACTATCATGATCTCTTCACTTTTCACTTCACCACCTACCCTACCACCCTGCTGTATACCCTGCACCTCAACTCTTGTTACCTGATCTTTCGTCCTTTCTCTACCCTTCCCTGCATGCATATGAGGACATAGCATTGTTTGGCATGGGGGGGTGGATAGGCATCCATAGGATCTGGGTATTTTATGGTATCATGCAGTTTCCACCTATTTATAAATATGTAAGAAAAAGAAAAAGAGAAAAAATATATATAATAATAATAAATGGTGTTTAGTAATGATCTGAAAGATGAAACAAAAATACAATAAGTGTTTATGGATATTCATCCTCTGTTTTGAAGACTTTCCAGGCCACAGAAGCTTGATTCGCTCAGGCTCGGGCTTAATTCACTTGAGCATTGACAAAATAGATCAGAATCTCTCCTAACTAAGGACGTATTCTTGTACCTGAGACACCAGTTCAGGATTCGTTGGTTTGCTTTTACTTGAGAGCTTAAGTAAACTTGGTTCACACTACACATATCAGGAACGATCAGATGAACATAAGATCCAACCCTAGTGTTCATTAGGGAAGGTGGAGTCCTTACCTGTGCACGCAGGTAGACTTTTTATCCCAGGCTTTAGTCTTGTGTTTAGGAGCGACTCTTTCTACCAAAAAGAAACTCTCCGACCAAAAAGAAAAGTGTGCTCCTCCAAATAAAGTTGTAAGAGATATACTGACACGTGTTTCAAAAAAAAAAAGCAAATAAGTCAGTATATCTTGCAAATGTCTGTAAAGTCTCTACCCTAAAAGAGTTCTTTAGGGCAAGTCACAAATACCCTGTTTTCCCTTGAGCCACAAAAATCAGAAAATGGGAGTTGAGTTTTCCGTCATCTTCTTAAGGGTCAATCCGAAAACACGAGCTAAAACTGGGACCAACCTGTACTTAAAGATTCGTGAAACCCTGGGCTTGAGTCTTAATGTTCATCTGGTCAGTCTTGATCCTTCACTATGCACAAGCCATAACCTATTGAGCTCTCGAGAATGGCAAAAACCTCCTGGGTCCTGGAAATCGTACTTAAGGTTTAAATATCAAGAGTCCTGGTTAGTCGATAGATGATCTATGTCATGTGAGACTTAAGGTACTGGTACTCTTCTCTACAATTGGTTCTCACAATATCCAACAATAAACACACCTATATCGCCTCAAAAGAAAATCCTCAACTTAAGATCATTTCTAAATACTGTTTTGCTAGGGACTAGCAAAAGATAGGCATGGGGGTATGATTGCACCGCAAAAATACACTTGCAATTGTGCCATCTTGTGCTATTTCCTAGCACTACCAATGCATATTAGGTCTCCATAGTCACATTGTAAAAATACACACATGCATGCATTTAATTGAGAGGGGAGAATAAAATAAGTGGCCTTGCAATTAACATTTTTCCTCAAGTGCATCTTTGCAAATTCACCATCTTTTTATTTTTTATTTCATTTGATTTGGAAATCTTTCTTCCCACAGCTGCTGTGCATGGAGCATCTTCTTCTCCTCGTGCCATGCTTCCCTACAGCAGCCCTCTCCCTACCAGCCGTAGCAGCCCACTCCCTGCCAAGCCATGCGCAAGCCATGCACAGCCAGGGCATGGCTGTGCATGGCTTTCTTCTTCTATAAAAAGACCATGACTTCTTCTTCATCAGCAGCCTTGTCCCCCACAGAGAAAACCCACACAGCTTCTTCCCCTTCCAGGCCACCATCTCCTCCCTCTCCCTCCATACGCCGGCCTTCCTCGGAGACACCCGGTGGACAGGAGCAACTCACGGTGGTCCACAACCACCACCGTGAGTCCACCACCGCCCAGCCCACCAAAGAGCCGGTGGGCGTGGTGGCTCTTTCCTCGTTTTTACGTTTCCAGCACCTTCAGCCATTGGAGCACAGGCTTCAAGCTTGAAGCTCAAAGCTCCAGCAGCAGTGGCAAGGCGACAGCAGCATCACGCAGCAGCAGCCGCCCAGCCTATTCCGCGCAAGCCTGCAGGCCGCCCTTTCCCTCCGCGCGCGCCTGCAGGCACCATCGCCTCCAGCTTCTCCGCGCGCCCTGTCGCACTCTCTCTTCCGCAATCGGCCACCGCACGCCTCTGCAGCAGCCGGCCAAGCACCCCCGCGCACCCCAGCCAACACAGCCAGGCCACCGCGTGCCCTGTTGTGCCCCTTCGCTCTCGACCCAACCCCCCTCCGCGCACTCTGTGGTGAGGTCACGCCCGTAAGCCCCTAACTAGAGCCACTCCTCCGCGAGCGTCGCAAGCCGGCCGCACTCACAGCACCTGCAGCTCCCGATCGCGCGGCTCACCAGACCACTGTAGCCACTGTTCACACATTTCTGCGGAACATTGTGGCTACAGTGTGGTGATCGGTGAGCTTCTCACTTTACCGGTCACCCGACGCACCGCAATCTGCCGCAGCCCGCATGCGCGTCTCGCCTCGCGTCGCCCATACCCGCCCACCTCTCCCAGCTCCTGCCTTCGCCCGCTTCCTTCACCACGTGCGCCTGCAAGTGCCCGTTCCAGCCTCTTCGCGCAGCGCTGGGCACTGCGGTCCTCTCTGCGCCACTCCCTCCAGCGCACTCTTCTCTACGCACACGAGCGTGGAAGCCTCCAGACGGCGCTTTGAAGCTGCAGACGTCTTAAGTTGCCTCCCTCACCTCCAATAGTGCCCTCTCTCTCCCTCTCTCTTTCATACTCTCTCTCACAACACTCTCTCACTCTCTCTTTACCGACGCTCACATACACATACACTCACACTTCCATACACACACACACACCTATACAATATTATAGACATATATATATGTATACATATATATATTGATATATATATATATACATACATATATTTATATACATATATATATACATACATATACATATATATATATACATATATCGATATACTTATATATATATATACATATACTTATATACATATATATATATTTATACATATATCTATACATATATTAGTACTTATATAAATATGTATTAGTCTATATACATAAACACACACACACATATATATATCTATATAATAATATATATACATATACATACATATATACTTATATCTATATATATAGTAGTATTTATGTAACTAAGTATTAGTATACATATATATATATACATATATCTATATACTTATATATATATATATATACACACATATATACTTACATATATACATATATCTATATACATATATATATAAATATACATATATCTATATATATATTATTACCTATATATATATATACATATATACACACCTTCTTATAGATACATCTATATATACATATATATATATCTAGCTACATATATCTATATATACATATATATCTATATACATATACATACATATATATTTATATTTACATCTATATAGATATATACACATACTCATACCTATATATATATATATATATATCTATACATATATCTATCTATACATATACTTATATATATATATACATATACATACATACATATATAACTACATATATATACCTATATATTTATAACCGTATATATATATAGAAATATTTACATAAATACATATATATATATTTTTTCACGTTACTTATCATACGTGGTATCGTGGGAATATTTGCACTAGTTACTGATACTCCCCGATACACGCATACAAAAAGCGTGTTCACATTCATCTTCCACCATCCATCCTACACCTTACACGTGGCACTTCATCCTGTTGGTTGCGTCTCTCTAGACGATGACTGACTTGACACCGAGCTACACTCCATCTCTGCCTCCACCCCCACCCCTTTATACATATATAATATATACCTATATATATATATACTATATTTACTTTATTTCTGCTTCTCTTTCATGCCAATAAAAAGATAAAAAAATATATATATAAAAGAGAAAAGATAATCCTTGACTTGCAGATACTCTGTCTTGCAAATAGCAAGACCCGCTTTGGAACCCTGATTTGGCTCAAAGCCAAGAACCCAATTTTGAGGGTGTGCCTCAAGGACAAAGATTACCAGAAAAAATATAAATAGAAAAACACCAAAAACACAATAAACGAACAGAAGAGACTCGTTGTAGGAAAGGTGTAGAAACTTGACTTGTAACCCCACTTCCTTGAGTTCGACCTTGGGCCTAAAAGTGACCAAGATAAAATCAAGTAGGCCAGGTAAAAAAAAAAAATTTGTAAAGAGATGGTTAGGTCCGATTTAGGTTAACCACTATACACACTTCAACGATAAAATCACCATATTAACAACCTATTCGGGTCCGACACCAGGGATTAGCCCCATTTCTACAGCACCGTACAGGATGGCACCACTTAAGCTACGAGAGCTCAAGTCTCAGTTGTAGGACCTTCTGGAGAAGGGCTTTGTGAGGCCTAGTGCATCTCCATGGGGAGCCCCAGTATTGTTCGTAAAGAAAAAGGATGGTACCCTATGCCTTTGTGTGGACTACAGACAGCTGAATAGGGTCACCATCAAGAACAGGTATCCGTTGCCGAGGATTGATAACTTGTTTGACCAGCTGCGAGGTGCCACGGTATTCTCCAAGATTGACTTGAGGTCTGGATACCACCAATTGAGGATCAAGGAGGCAGACGTCTCCAAGACAGCTTTCCACACCTGATACAGACACTACGAGTTTTTGGTCATGCCGTTTGGGCTGACCAATGCCCCCGCTGCCTTCATGGATTTGATGAACCAGGTGCTTAGACCGTACTTGAACCAGTTCGTGGTGGTATTTATTGATGATGTGCTCATCTATTCTCGAGATCAGACGCAGCATGGACAACACTTGCGGATGGTTTTGGACACACTGAGATGACATAGGCTGTACGCCAAATACAGCAAGTGAGAGTTCTGGTTGAGGGAGGTGACCTTCTTGGGTCATGTGATCTCCGGGGATGGCTTGGCTATGGACCCATCCAAGGTTGAGGTAGTGCTCAGATGGGAGAGATCGCGTACTGTTACTGAGATCCGCAGTTTCTTGGGACTGGCAGGCTACTACAGACGATTTATCGGGGGCTTCTCGTAGATTGCACATCCTATGACACAGCTGACCCGGAAGGACGTGCCCTTTACTTGGACAAATGCTTGTGAGGAGTGTTTTTAGGATCTGAAGGAGAGGTTGACTTCGGCTCCCGTGCTCACCATCCCAGACAGTAGTGGTGGGTTCGTTGTGTACACGGATGCCTCTTTGCAGGGGTTAGGGGTGTGCTCATGCAGAGGGGTCACGTTGTCGCTTACGCTTCGCGGTTGGTGGTCGGGCCCGGATAGGTGTGTTGATATGATGATTTTATCGTTGAAGTGTGTATAGTGGTTAACCTAAATCGAGCCCAACCATCTCTTTACAAAATTTTTTTACCTGGCCTACTTGATTTTATCTTGGTCACTTTTAGGTCCAGGGTCAAACTCAGGGAAGTGGGGTTACAAGTCAACTTTCTACGCCTTTCCTACAACGAATCTCTTCCATTCGTTTATTGTGTTTTTGGTGTTTTTCTATTTAGATTTTTTTTTCTGATAATTCTTGTCCTTGAGGCACACCCTCAAAATTAGGTTCTTGGCTTTGAGCCAAATCAGGGTTCCAAAACGGGTCTTCCTATTAGCAAGACGGAGTACCTGCAAGTCAAGGATTATCTTTTCTCTTTTATATATTTTTTTATCATTTTATTGGCAGGAAAGAGAAGCAGAAGTAAAGCAACTATAGTATATATATATATGTATAAAGGGGTGGGGGTGGAGGCGGAGATGGAGTGTAGCACGATGTCGAGTCGGTCGTCGTCTAGAAAGACGCAACCAACAGGACGAGGTGCCGCGTGTAAGGTGGATTGGTGGAAGATGAATGCGAACATGCTTTTTGTACGCGTGTATCAGGGAATATCAGCAACTGGTGCAGATATTCCCGCGATACCACGTATGGTAAGTAATGTGAATATATATATATATATGTGTGTGTGTATATATGTAAATATATCTATATGTATATATATATATAAATATATAGGTATATATATGTAGTTATATATGTATATATATGTGTGTATATATATATGTATATATATATATAAGTATATGTATAGATAGATATACGTATATATATATATATACACTAATATATGTATATACATATATGTAGATAGATCTGTATATATATATATATATGTATATATAGTTATATAGATAGATATGTATATATGTATGTATATTTATATATATATATATGTACGTATAAGTATAGAGATGTAAATATATATATATATATATATATATATATATATATATATATATATATATGTGCATGTATATAGACTAATACATAGTTATATAAGTACTAATATATGTATAGGTATATGTATATATATACATATATATATATGTATATATAAGTATATGTATATATGTAAATATATATGCATATATATAAGTATATAGATATATATGTATATATATATGTCTGTATGTATACTAATACTTAAGTATATAGGTACTACAATATGTATAAATATAAGTATATATATACATATGTATATATATATATAAATATATGTTTATATATCAATATATATATGTATATGTATATATATATATATTAGTATATAATAATATATAAGTGAGAGTGTGTGTGTGCGAGAGTGTGAGTGTGTGTGTATGAGTGTGTGTAGAGAGAGAGAGAGTACTGAGAGAGAGAGAGAGAGAGAGAGAGAGAGAGTGTTGCTTGAGTGAAGGCTGGAGGGTTAAGTTGTCTGCAGCACTTAAGGCGTCGTCTAGTGGCTTCACGTGCATGCGTAGGCACGTATGCGCACGAGGATGTGCACGATGGGGGGAGATGGGCTCGGAGAGGACCGCAGTGCACCGCGCTGCGTGAAGGGCTGGAGTGGGCGCTGGCAGGTGCACGTGGGCGAAGATGCGGCCGGGAGCAGGCGCTAGTAGTGGACCGCACGCAAACTCGCGGGTGGGCGCTGGTGCGAGACGCAGGGCAAGACGCGCGCGCGGGCAGTGGCCGGTAGTGGCGCGCCGGGTGACTGGATAAGTGAGAAACTTAGCGGTCACCCCACTGTAGCCACAGTGTTCCGCAGAAACACATGAACAGTGGCTACAGTGGCCAGGCGAGCCGCGTAATCGCTTGTGCCTGGTGCTGTGAGTGCGGGTGGCTTGTGGCTGGCTCGGCACGTGTGCGGAAGAGGTGTGTGTCGGCTGGGCTGCGGGCGAAACTCCCGACAGGGCGTGCGGAGAGGGCTGCTAGCGTGCGCGGTGGAGGGCGAGGATGACCTGTTGCTTGCGCACGCGGAAGAGGGTGCGTGGTGAAGCTTGGCCGGCCGCTGCAGGGGTGTGCGGTGGCCGGTTGCAAGCGGAAAGATGAGTGCAGCGCGAAGAAGTAGGAGGCGAGGCCGCCTGCAGGCACGGGCTGGAGGCGTGGGCGGCTTGCAGGCATGCGCTGGAGGGGCTATGCGGCTGCTGCCGCCTTGCTGCTACTGCTGCGTGCGGAGCTTTGAGCTTCACAGCTTGAAGCTCCTGCTGCTATGGCTGAAGTGGCTTGGACGTAAGACAGGGAAAAGAAGGCCACCACGCCCACCGGCTCTTTGATGAGCTCTGCGGTGGTGGTCTCACTATGGTGGGTGTGCACCACAGTGATGGACTCTTGCCCGCAGAGTGTCTCCTCAGAGGAGGAGGTCCTGCGTATGGAGGGAGAGGGGGAGGAGGTGGCCTAGAGAAGAAGCTGCAGTGTTGGGTTTTTTTGGCGTGGAGGATCAGGCTTGGCTTCAAAGAAGAAACCATGCCCTTTTAAAGAAGAAGAAGGCATGCACAGCCATGCCATGGCTGTGCATGCCTCAGCATGGCTATGCAGGGCAAGCTGCCGCAGGGAAGGGCCTGAGCATGGACTGGCTGAGCAGGACATGGCGCGAAGAAGAAGAGGTTGCTATGCATGCTTTGCAGCCACAGGAAGAAAATCAAAAAGAAATAAAAAATGAGGATGGAAATTTTGCGAAGCAACACTTGAAGAAAAAGTGAATTGCGAGGCCATTTTATTCACTCTCCTCCCCTCTCAATTAAATGCATGCATGCATGTATTTTTACAAATACGACTATGGTAACCTAATATGCATAGGTAATGCTAGGAAATAGCACAAGACGACACAATTGCAAGTGTATTTTTGCGGTGCAATCATGCCCCCATGCCTATCTTTTGCTAGTCCCTAGCAAAACAGTATTTAGAAATGATCTTTAAGCTGAAGATTTTCTTCTGAGGCGACATAGGTGCGTTTTTTGTTGGATATTGTGAGAACCAATTGCAGAGAAGACTACTAGTACTTTAAGTCTCACATGACATAGATCATCTCTCGACTCACCAGGACTCTTGATATTTAAACCTTAAGTATGATTTCCAGGACCCAGGAGGTTTTTGCCGTACTCGAGAGCTCAAGAGATTATGGCTTGTGCATAGTGAAGGATCAAGACTGACTAGATGAACATTAAGACTCAAGCCCAGGGTTTCACGAATTTTTAAGTACAGGTTTGTCCCAGTTTCATCTCGTGTTTTCGGATTGACCCTTAAAATATGATGGAAAACTCAACTCCCATTTTCTGACATTTGTGGCTCACAGGAAAATAGGGTATTTACGACTTGCCCTGAAGAACTTTTTTAGGGTAGAGACTTTACAGACATTTGAGAGATATACTGACTTATTTGCATCTTTTTTTTTTGAAACACGTGTCAGTATATCTCTTACAACATTATTTGGAGGTGCACACTTTTCTTTTTTGTGGGAGAGTTCTTTCTTGGTGGAAGGAGTCGCTCCTAAACACAAGATTAAAGCCTAGGATAAAAAGTCTACCTGCGTGCACAGGTAAGGACTCCACCTTCCCTAATGAACACTAGGGTTAGATCTTATGTTCACCTGGTCTTTCTTGATATGTGTAGTGTAAACCAAGATTACGTAGGCTCTCAAGTAGAAGCAAACTAACAAATCCTGTACTGGTGTCTCAAGTACAAGAATACGTCCTTAGGAGAGATTCTGATCTATCATGTCAATGCTCAAGTGAATTAAGCCGAGCCTAAGCGAATCAAGATTCTGTGGCCTGGAAAGTCTTCAAAATAGAGGTTGAATATCCGTAAACACTTATTGTATCTTTGTTTCAGCCTTCAGATCATTACTAAACACTATATATATATATATATTTTTCCTTTTCTTTTTCTTGCATATTTATAAATAGGTGGAAACTGCATGATACCATAAAATACCCAGATCCTATGGACGCTTATCCACCCCCTCATGCCAAACGATGCTATGTCCTCATATGCATGCAGGGAAAGGTAGAGAAAGGATGAAAGATCGGGTAATGAGAGCTGAGGTGCAGGGTATACAGCAGGGTGGAGGGTGGGTGGATGGTGGGTGGTGAAGTGAAAAGTGAAGTGATCATGATAGTGGCGTGAAAAGTGATGGTGGATGGTGAAAGGTCTGGCATTTCATGGGATGAGAGTGTCCCAAGCAGATTGGAGAATAAGTTGAGAAGAAGTTGGCCCTCAGATTGGCCAAGAAGAGGGGCTTCTTGGATATATGGATCCAAAAGGGAATAGTCCCAGTGAGTAGGATGTGGGCTCAATGTCCCAGTGAGGAGATGCAAATCCGCCTGATTTGGCGGGAAAGAAAGGGCAATCCGGTCTTTAAGAGTATGGACCGACGGTGAGTAGCCCAGATATGACTCAGACCATGAGGTATGGGAAGCAGAGAAAACCTCGTCAGAAGTCTGGCCAGGAGAGGGTACAGGACAAGGGAGGGATGGGGAACGTCACAATATGTGTTGGTCAGGCAATCGTCAATGTTTACAAGTAATCCGCAGCAGTATGAATAGGTCCCAATTAGTTTGATACACGTGCTGACGGCCATGTCCTCGTCAGACGTGTCATCCTCGATGTAATAGCAATCAAAGTTCTTGGCTGCCTTTAAGATGTTAAGCTTGAGCTTTTCAGATCCAACGACAATCTCAATACAGCCTGACTCGCAGTCGATAAGGGCGCAGGCTGTGGCCAAGAAAGGTTGACCAAGGATGATCGGAATATCAGAAAGTGAGCTAGGAAGTTCCATATCTAAAACAAGAAAGCCAACAGGAAAATAGAGACTGTTGACCCTAACCACCACGTCTTCCACCACACACTTCGGAATTTTGATATAACGATCTGCCAACTGTAATGTGACAGGGGTGGGCTTTAGATTTCCCAAGGAAAATTTTTCGAGCATGATGGTCGGTATAAGATTGATGGAAGATCCTAGATCAAGCAGGGCACGGTTAAAATTGCAGCCTTCGATGCTACAGGAAATCAGTGGTGTGCCCGGATCTTTCTACTTCAGTGGTAGATTTGACAGTATAGCACAACTTGCATGAGGCGAGAGAACCACCGGATTTTTAGTTTTCATTGACTGTAGCCTGGGTGTTGTGTAGCCTTTGAAAAATCGGGCGACAGTAGGTATGTGATCGATAGCCTCGAGCAGGGGTACCTTGATTTCTACATCCCTGAATAAATTATACAGGTTATCAAAGGCCTGCGTATCTTTCTTTTTGCCTTTTTGCTCCCTCAGTAGAGCCTCAGGGAATGGGACTAATTCTGGCACCAATTTGGGTGTATCATCCTCTCGCGAATGTGGTGTGCATCCCGAATCAGAGAGCAATGAAGAAGACGGGCCAGGATCAGGTCGAGGTGGATCGACGGTTTGCTTACCACTCCTCGTAGTGATAGCATTGGACAATGCGGGTCCAGTGGGATCATACGGTGGAGGAGGGTTTGCAATAGGGACATACGAGTGTGGTGCTGTAGCGGGATTAGCCTGAAATCCTGGTGGAATGCTCGGACCATGCAGAATTTGATTAACTTGCCCCTGAGAAGGTCGTACCTGTGGTTGAGGACCACGGGGTATGAAATTTCGCGGGTTTGGAATAGGTTGGGCAGGAAGAGTGCCCTGAGATCGAGTCGCCATGCGTAGTTGACTGATCTCAACATTCTACTGCACCAATTGGTGCTGAAGAGAGGTCATGTTCTCTTCATGGCGCTTTGACATTTCCGTCATCATTCGCATCAATTTATCAAGAGGACTTGATGCGTGTTCTGCTTGCAGTACGCGAGGGCCTGATGGTGGATTCGCCATAGGATTAGACTGGGCCCTTGGGATGATGGGTGCGGTCGGTCGCATTGGTCCACTGATAAACGCCAGTTTATCATCATTCTTATGCATTAAAACAAACCTAGCTCTTAGGATTTTACTCCGCAAACGGATTTTTGGGCTGCATTTAGGCATAAAATAGGTTAGGCATGCATTGCAATTTTTATTATCTTTTTAATATGTTTTTGTGAGTGTTAGGGATGTACAGATATATAGATCCCTAAAACCCTAGCACTCAAGAAGGCAAATGGTGAAGGAGAAGCCCAGACTAGCTGGAACTCAGCCTAATCCAGCTCACCTTAGCTTGATCCAGCTCACCGCAGCTGGAACCTAGCTTACTTGAACTAGGGTTAGCTCATCCCAGCTCCATTCAGCTAATCTCAGCTGGATGGAAGCTCAAGAGAGTTCACCTTAGCTCACCCTAGCTCAAGTCAGCTCAGATCCAACTCAACTTAGCTGAGTCTAGCTCATCTCAGCTCCCACTAGTCCACAGGGAGCTCTAGCTAGCTCAGCTAAGTTGACAGGAGTTCACCCCAGCTCAGATCCAGCTACATCCAGCTCCACTCAGCTCCAGCCAGCTGAAGAAGAACTCATCCCAGCTCAGGAAGCTCAAGTCCAGCTCCCGGGGACTCAGCTTAGCTCAACTCAGTTGAGCTAAGCTACCTTAGCTGCCTCAACCAGCTTGATTCTCCCCGGGAGCACCAGACCCAGCTCACCTTAGCTCATTATGGTAGAAGCTAGCTTACCTTAGCTCGGCTTAGTAGCTAGCAAAGAACTAGCAAGCTAAGCCAGCTAGAATAGCTCCATGCCAGCCTCTTCAGCAGCAGCCAGCTCCAAATTTCAGTTCCAGACTTCTCCTCCTCAGCTCCTTCCTCTAAACCCTAGCTCCATTACCTTCTCCTCTACTCCTCCATTAGCTAAGCTAGCTTAGCTTAGCTTAGCTTAGCTTAGTTATGCTCCAACTTCCTTGGCTTGTACCACCCCAAAAACCCACCTACCAACTCCACCCAACTAGCTCCACCTAAGCTCCACATAAGCTAACCTACTTGGCACCAACCTAACCTACCCACCACCTCCAAAAGACACCTAAAAGTGGCGCCAAAAACTACCCATAACCACCCCTTAATGGCGCCACTTTTCCCTCCAAAATCTCCCCTCATCTCCACCACACAATCCCCCTTGAACCCATCTCCACCATCCACCTAACCCCCCTTCTAGAAGACCCCATGATTGGTGCCAACATGGTGGTGTCTCTCCACCACCAAAAGACACCAACACCACCATAACTACCCCCTTTAACACCTCTTGGGTTGGCGCCAACTCTCCTTAGCCATAGGATCACCAACCACCTCCATTCTTCCATCCTAGCCCTCCATTTCAAGGGGCACCTTAACCCCCCATCCTACCCTATAAAAAGACCACTACCCACCACCATTCAAGCCATCCTTGGCTAGCAATTTCACTCTCATATTCCACCAAGAAGCCCACGTCCAAGAGAGAAGAAGAAGAAGAAGATTAAGGGGATATTCTGTCCCCTTGGTGCCTTCCCCTCTTCCCTTCTCTCTTGGGTCACGCCAGCCAAAGGAGAAGCCAGGCAAGGAAGATCTTGGAGGAGATCTTGAAGGTGATCCACGCCACCTTGGAGGAGTTCTTGAGGGTGGTGCACGCCCACCCCTTGGAGAGAGCATTGAAGGTGGAAGCTTCCACCTTGGAGGAGCTCTCAAGGAAGGAGGAGAAGGAAGCCCTCTTTTCAAGCCAAGGAGCAGCTAGGCTTGGAGTAAGAAGACAACCTTCTTCACCATTGTTACAAGAGGATTTGTGTTTCTTTTCTTGCTTTTAGATTGTTTAATTCTAGTAGAAGCATTCCTCTACTTGTCCTTGAAAGGAACACTCATTCTACTCAATCAAAATTACCTTCTTTTAGCTTTTTATTGCAGTTGTTTCTTTTGGTTCTAGCACTTGTTTCACCTCTTCTTCCTAATTACCCTAGGCCTCCACTTGCCTAGAGTGAGCTTAGGAAGAAGATATTTCTATCTTTTAGATTTTAGTTAATCATTTGTAGGTGTTAGTTCTTTTAGCTACAATCTACAGTTTGCCCTCGTCTTTTCAAAATACAAAAAAATTACATATTGAAAAATATCAAAAAGAAAGTTGAGATCTATCTGTAAGCAAGAGGATTAATTTTGCATTTTTTTTGCCTCCTTGGACGACCCTAGATACTCCCCTATCTAGGATATAAATTTAAAAGCGAAAGCGGATTCGCGTGTTACAACGACGTTAAAAACCCGCTTTTACAAATCACGCGTATTTCGCTATCATCCACCCGCGGGGTTTTGGCGCTGCAGGTTGTTGGACCATGCGAAGTTTGGATGATTTCGCCAGCCTGTGTTATAAGTGGCAGAGAATGGGTTGTTCCCCAGGGCGCAAGCGTCTTGTATGCTAGAAGACGCATCCGTGTGTAAATACGCATCCGAGCACACGGAGGATTGGTCCTCTATGTCAAAATACTGGCTCGCAGAAGCCAGTTCCACATGACTTACTGAGTCGCTCGGCACGACACTTGGTAAGGAAGGTCTTACGGGGTTTCTAGGGATAAGCTTAGTGTTGGAAGAATTAGGATTGTGACGAAGTGGTGAGGTGGGGGTGTTTGCCATAGAATGGGCAGGGTTGGCCAGAAGCTCGTCCGGCTTCTTGTGCACGATGGAGACTTCATCCAATTTCTGTGCGATAAGGCTAAGATCAGTGGATGAATGGGAGGGTCCCGTGTTAACTTCGTGGACATTTCGGGGCTGGCTGGAATGATTAAAGGCGACAATGGTGGCATTGTTCATTGAGTTTTCACTCATAGTTTCAAATAATTCAAATGCTCCATTCTCGTCTTTATTCATAAAGTTCCCTCCGCAGGAAGCATCTGCAATCTGCTTCAAAGTCTCATTTAGCCCATAGTAGAAAATCTGGGCTATATGCCACTTAGGCAGACTGTGGTGCGAACACTTCCTGAGGAGGTCATTATATCTCTCCCATGCCTCATGAAATTGTTCGCCATTTTGTTGCGTAAATGAAGTGATAGCACGGCAAAGCGCATTGGTTCGCCCGATTGGAAAGAACTTCTTGAGAAACGTTGTTCGCATCTCTTCCCAAGAGTGGATGGTTCTCCCAAGGGTGCGTAACCATTGCGATGCTTTATCCCGCAATGAAAATGGGAACATTTTCATGAGGACTATAGGTAACCTGATATTTCTTGGTTAACAATTTCAGCTAATTGGGTTAGGTCTTCCAAGTGGAGAAAAGGATCTTCACTTGCAAGACCATGGAAGTGAAAATTTATTAGGCCAATTATGTTAGGTTTCAGTTCAAAGTCATCCCCGCCCATGGGGACCCAAATTTGTCCTATGGTCTCTGTAGCACAGGATTCTGATAGGAGCTAAGAGACCTAGGCTTCTCCCATTCGGGAGGGTTCTGCATTTCCTCCAATTTTTCCTGAATGGCCTCAATTCGTTCATTATACATTTCCATTTGGGCTTGGAGGCACGTTATGGGATCCAAGGCTCCACCACCTGATGGGTTCTGAGGGTAGTTTCCTCCCTCGGGATTTGGGGGTGGGCATGCAGCCATGTTTGTGGAGGAGGAGGACGATTCGGCTTCTTTCTTAATTTATCAGACAATTCACACAGTTCAGGGTTTTGTGACTTCCTCCCAAACATGCACTACCGCAGGAAGAATTGGGGAGATGAGAAGGGAAAAGAGATGAGAGAAATGACGCCGCAAAGGTACACTTGATTACAAATCAATATAGTCAAATTCCTAACCTCTACAGTGTGCCCTTAGACCTAACGATCTAAGTTGCCTACTATCACGAACTATGGAACCGAATGCGAGCACTGCGGAACCACCGGGCCAGATTGAAAGGCCGTTTGCCCTAGTCTTAGACACCCGATAGCATGCGGGAACCCTCACCAGCACGTAGGTGCTACACGCAGGTAGTTAGACCTCCAATCCTTAATGAGGGTCAAGTTACTACCAATTTTAGTTAGAGGCTTAGGATCAAGTGCTTTTGGAATGTGAAGGGCGTTGTTTACGGGTAATGCCCAAGTGATTGATTTTTCAAAAGTGTGTAAACCAAGCATGCAACGGGGAAATCTCCCTAAATTGAAGTTTTTAATTGGTGAATGGTTTTTAGAATTCAGCCTTAAGTAGTGTGGATTTTAGGATTTCGCTGAAATACCAATTCAACCAATATCTGGGTTTTGTAAGAATACAAGTTTTCTTCTAAGCCCAACAAACCCTTCTTCAATATCAGTTGGTTAATGCATGCTAAAATACACTGGGCTTCCCTAATTGGAGATTTCTATGTGTGGATGCACGAATCAATTTTAGATTAGTGTGAAAGGGAGCCAAAGCACTTCAATTCAAGTGCTGCTGATGAGAGCCTCATCATGAGCCATAACTAGCTCATTTTGACCCAATAAAGAAGATAAAAGCTCCTACATAACCTAGAAGAAGGCCTAACTGAAGGAACAAGTGCTCTGAGAAGAAAACATGAAATAAAGGTTAAAACTGCAATTTTACCATTGCAGTACATAAACGGGATTTCTCAGAGGCAAAACATAGGTCAAATGGTCTAAATGAGATAAAAAGTGGGTTGAGTCAATCAGAAATGGGTTCATGTGTAATCTAGGAATTAAATGACACCTGGTAACCCTAAAACAAACCCGCTTTAATTAACAAGGTTTCGGTCAGAAAAAAAGCAAGTAAACCCTCTAAAAATCATGGAAAAACATCCTCTAGGGTTTGGAACATTTAATTTGGCCTTTGGAACCTAGTTTGACCTAGATTAGGGTCCTAGCTCTTCAATTAACCTAATTTGGGTTTTTACACAAAATGTCCAGTCAAACGAGGTCAAACCTAAAATCCAACTTCACCATTGGATTCCTTAGGTCCAAATTAGGTTTGTACCAAAATTTGGACCTAATGAGAAGTCATTTTGACCTACTTTGCAATTTAGTACACCCAAAGCATAATTTGGTCCCTATGTTTTGAATATCTTTGCAGAGAGCCCCCTAGGTTTTTCGCCCCCTTTGCAATCCGGTCCTTCCGCCATTGTTAGGGCAGAACCTCGCTCTGGCGAGGTTCAGAGAGGGATTACTCTCTAATCCCTCAGAGATTCCTTCCCAGAAATGGAAGGGAGATTCTCTGAGGAATTCCCTTCCATCTAAGGCCAATCACAGTCCCTGGTGTGAACCCAATCTCTCGTGCGAACGCACGAGAGATTTGGGTATCTTAACCACTTTCCATCTCCGGCGACCAACCTCAGACGCTGGCATGCCCTTCACGCCTTGCACACCCGGCCCAGCGTTTATAAAAGAAACTACACCTCCGACCGCTCAGGGGGAGCTTGATTTGGCCGAGTTTCCCCCTTCAATTCCTCTCCTCCTGCCCGGCCAAAAACCCCCAGCAAGCTCCGGCGAGCCCCCCTCACCTCCCTCTTCGCTCTTCCACAAAACCAGTGGCAGAGTTAGCTTCCTGACCTCCCTCCGCGTCGCGCAGTACCAGCGCACGCCGCCTCAGCCCCGTCGTCGCCGCCGTTCTCCCCCCACTGGGCGTCATCTTCTCCGGCGACAGCAGGTACTGCTGTCCGCCTTCCGTCCCCTTTCGTCCTTACAATTAGGTTAGAACGCCTCTCCATCCTATCCTCTCTCTTTTCCCCCTGTTATCTCATCTGATTACCCCTCGACCGACGCTGACCACCCTCATCTTCCACATCACCGACCGATCTCCGGCGAGCCGCTTCCACCATTCTAGCCCCCCACCCGGCTCACCAACCACCTCGAGAGCTCCGCCTCACCACCAGGAACTCGCTCCACCCCACAACTGCCACTCCAGACCTCCATAATCACCCCCCGAACAACCCACCATCTCCGGCACAGGTTGACCTAGGTACGCACGACTAGGCCGACCTGCGGCCTGCAGCATCGTCCACCGCCTTCGCCGTGCCACGGCGAAGGTCTCTAGCTGATCTGATTGGGCCGAGAGGCTTGTTTTGTGTATGACAGTGTTTGAGCCGCTGCCGCCATGGACGACCTCTGGTGAAGCTCCAACGAAGCTCCAGGCATCAGGCTTCCCAGGCTGCCGAAGCAGGAGACTCACGTGAGTGTCGCAAGGTGAGAGAGCCCAGCTAGTAGCGCCAGCAGAGCCATCAGCTTGGGCAACTGCATACGAGAGTCTGTGGGCGCGCGCAAAGGAAGGGCGGAACCTTTAGTCCCACATCGTGGAATCTCAAGGCACAGGTATGGTATAAAGAGTTTTTGTGATATAGTTTTACTGCCTCGAAAGCACAGGGGTGAGGTCCCTCATTGACCCCACACCCGCCTCGTCCGCGGCTTGACCACGCGGATCTGGCGGGATCCGACCCGACCTAAGCCTACGCACTCCTCGCGCATCACACCACCTGCAGGTGCGCCTGGTCCCGGGTACGATCCGACCCGATTATGGCTGTGGCTCTGGGAGAGCGTCCGTGAGTGAATTGCTTGAGAGAGAGAGACGCGCGGGTAGAGGGAGGAAGGTAGATTTTGTTCTGTGTAGGCACAGGCTGAACGCAGGAGAAGAAAGACTTGGCTGCGAGAAGGAGAAGAAAGAAAGCAGAAGGAAAGGCAGGAAGAACAGAGAAGAGAGAAGCAAGGCAAGACCACAGGAGAGAAGAGTAAGAAGGAAGGTAGAGAAGAAGAAAAGAAAGAGCAAGGCAGAAGCAAAAGACACGGGAGATCAAAAGAAGAAGGAAGGAAAGAAAGGCTTCGCAAGGCAGAAGAAGAAGGATAATCAAGAAGAAAAGGGAAAATACTTTTAAGACGTCTGATCACAAGATCAGACGTCCAATTTCATATTTTTGTCCTAATTACTTTTAATTGCATACATTCACATTTGAATTGATATTTTGAGTAAATTAGAGTGTTCAATTACATTTTGACTAGTAGTAAATTCCATTTGCTCCCTGTGTTCGACCTCGGATACTCCGATTTTCGAGTAATAAAAATCTTTCTTTGTTTTGAACGCTTTAGCGGCTATACTACAACGCGATATTATCTTTTAACAAACCGCACAAAAGCGTGACGAACAGCTGCTAATCACCGAAAAGATGTCCACACACAAGGCTCAACCAAAAGATAAGGAAAATCAAATTGTTGGGGTTGAAGTATTCGGGATCGAATCTTAGGCAAGTTGAAAAGTTGTGGTAGGGTTGGAATCAATTCAATTCCAAGTATCCCTGCCAAAAAGGTGATCCCGAATTGCAGGTAAATGAGGCAAAGAGGGGTGCAATCAATCCTTTTATGTTTGCCTCAAAGAATACTTCACACGGCGAAAAATTCAAGAATCAAGATTCTTGGATTTTCTCTATGCGAAGTAAGGCAGGAAATCGCGGGGCGGTGGGAGTAAAGGCAATCAATCAAACAAGTGAATTTTAATCCACTTGCCCTAAGAGATCCCAAGAAGTTTTTCTAGCTTTTTAGTTTTTAGTTTGTTTTTTATTAAGATGACAAGTTAACCCAGGTTGTTAAGAAAGAAAGACCTACTTGTTTAGCTACGTGTGCAAAGTTCCAGTGTGGTGTCGGCATCTTCATGCTCTCGTTCTTGCCTTGGATTTGCCCACGTCTCTGACTTTGTCTGCCTGCCTTCTCCTTGCAACAGGTTTACCTGCACACCAAAAACAGAGACACCCGTGAAGAGAGAAGAGAAAAATGAAAGGAATGGAATAGAAACTTACTTGAAGGCACACTTCCCCGGCAACGGCGCCAAAAAGGATGGTGGTCGGGCCCGGATAGGTGTGTTAATATGATGATTTTATCATTGAAGTGTGTATAGTGGATAACCTAAATCAAGCCCAACCATCTCTTTACAAAATTTTTTTACCTGGCCTACTTGATTTTATTTTGGTCACTTTTAGGCCCAGGGTCGAACTTAGGGAAGTGGGGTCACAAGTCAAGTTTCTACGCCTTGCCTACAACGAATCTCTTCCGTTGGTTTACTGTGTTTTTGGCATTTTTCTATTTAGATTTTTTTTCTGATAATTCTTGTCCTTGAGGCACACCCTCAAAATTAGGTTCTTGGCTTTGAGCCAAATCAGGGTTCCAAAACAGGTCTTCCAATTCGCAAGACGGAGTACCTGCAAGTCAAGGATTATCTTTTCTCTTTTATATACTTTTTTATCTTTTTATTGGCAGGAAAGAGAAGCAGAAGTAAAGTAACTATAGTATATATATATATGTATATACTATATATGTATAAAGGGGTGGGGGTGGAGGCGGAGATGGAGTGTAGCACGGTGTCGAGTCGGTCGTCGTCTAGAAAGACGCAACCAACAGGACGAGGTGCCGCGTGTAAGGTGGATTGGTGGAAGATGAATGCGAACACGCTTTTTGTACGCATGTATCGGGGAATATCAACAACTAGTGCAGATATTCCCACGATACCACGTATGGTAAGTAATGTGAAAAAAAAAAAAAAAATATATATATATAGATAGATATATATGTATATATGTAAATATATCTATATGTATATATATATATAAATATATAGGTATATATATATCTATATATATTTATATATAAGTATATGTATAGATAGATATATGTATAGATCTATATATATATATATATGTATAAGTATGTATATATAACTATATAGATGTAAATATATAGATATATATATATAGCAATATATGTATATAGATATATGTAGATAGATCTGTATATATATATATATATATGTATATATATAGTTATATAGATAGATATGTATATATGTATGTATATTTATATATATATATATATATATATGTATGTATGTATAAGTATATGTGTATATATATGTATATATATATAAGTATATAGATGTATATATATATATATGTATGTATATAGACTAATACGTAGTTATATAAGTACTAATATATGTATACGTATATGTATATATATATATATATACACACATATATATATATATATGTATATATATATGTATAAAAGTATATGTATATATGTAAATATATATGTATATATATAAGTATATATATATATATATGTATGTATGTATACTAATACTTAAGTATATAGGTACTACTATATGTATAAATATAAGTATATATATATATATATGTATATATAAATATATAAATATAAATATATGTATATATATCAATATATATATGTATATGTATATATATAAGTATACAATAACATATAAGTGAGAGTGTGTGTGTGCGAGAGTGTGAGTGTGTGTGTATGAGTGTGTGCAGAGAGAGAGTGAGAGAGTACTGTGAGAGAGAGAGAGAGAGTGCTGCTGGAGTGAAGGCTGGAGGGTTAAGGCATCTGCAACACTTAGGGCGTTGTCTGGTGGCTTCACGCGCGTGCGCAGGCACGTATACGTGCGAGGACATGTGCGATGGGGGGAGATGGGTGCAGAGAGGACTGCAGTGCACCGCGCTGCTTGAACGGCTGAAGCTGGCGTTGGCAGGCGCACGCGAGCGAAGATGCGGGCAGGAGTGGGCACTGGCCTAGGACCACACGCAGACGTGCGGGCGGGCGTTGGAGAGGGACGTGGGGCAAGACGCGCACGCGGGCAGTGGCCGGTAGCGGCGAGCCGGGTGATCAGATAAGTGAGAAACTTACCGGTCACCCCACTATAGCCACAGTGTTCCGTAGAAACGCGTGAACAGTGTCTACAATGGCTGGGCGAGCCGCGCAACCGCTTGTGCCCGGTGCTGTGAGTACGGGTGGCTTGTAGCTGGCTCTACGCGTGTGCGGAAGAGGTGTGCGCCGGCTGGGCTGTGGGTGGAACTCGCGACAGGGCGCACGGAGAGGGCTGCTGGCATGCGCGGTGGAGGGCGAGGGCGACCTGCTGCTTGCACGGTGGCTTGCTCGCGCTGAAGAGGGTGCGCGGTGAAGCTTGGCCGGCCGCTGTAGGGGCATGCGGTGGCCGGTTGCGGGCGGAAAGATGAGTGCAGCTCAAAGAAGCGGGAGGCGAGGCCACCTGCAGGCGCACGCTGGAGGCGAGGGCGGCCTGCAGGCGTGTGTTGGAGGGGCTGTGCGGTTGCTGCCGCCTTGCTGCTGCTGTTGCGTGCGGAGCTTTGAGCTTCAAAGCTTGAAGCTCCTGCTGCTATGGCTGAAGTGGCTTGGATGTGAGACAGGGAAAAGAAGGCCACCACGCCCACCAGCTCTTTGATGAGCTGGGCGGTGGTGGTCTCATTGTGGTGGGTGTGCACCACAGTGATGGACTCCTGTCCGTAGAGTGTCTCCTCAAAGGAGGAGGTCCTGCGTATGGGGGGAGAGGGGCAGGAGGTGGCCTGCAGAAGAAGCTGCAGTGTTGGTTTTTTTTGGCGTGGAGGACCAGGCTCGACTTCGAAGAAGAAGCCGTGCCCTTTTAAAGAAGAAGAAGGCATGCACAGCAATGGCCTGGCTGTGCATGCCTCAGCATGGTTGTGCAGGGCAAGCTACCACACGGAAGGGCCTGAGCAGGGAATGGCTGAGCAGGACATGGCGAGAAGAAGAAGAGGTTGCTATGCATCCTTTGCAGCTGCGGGAAGAAAATCAAAAAGAAATAAAAAATGAGGATGGAAATTTTGCGAAGCAGCACTTGAAGAAAAAGTGAATTGCAAGGCCATTTTATTCACTCTCCTCCCCTCTCAATTAAATGCATGCATGCATGTATTTTTACAAATGCGACTATGGAAACCTAATATGCACAGGTAATGGTAGGAAATAGCACAAGACGACACAATTGTAGGTGTATTTTTGCGGTGCAATCAGCGGCAACTGAAGCCCCATCAGCATAGCTACCCTACCCACGACCTGGAGCTGGCAGTTGTCATCTTCGCGCTGAAGACTTGGAGGCACACTTGTACGGTGAGACTTTTGAGATTTTCACAGATCATAAGAGCCTCAGATACTTGTTTGATTAGAAGGAGCTCAACATGAGACAGAGGCGTTGGTTGGAGCTCCTGAAGGACTATGACTGCAGCATTTCCAACCACCTGGGAAAGGCCAACATGGTGGCTGACGCCTTGAGCCGGAAGGTGCCCACCCACATGGCCAGTTTACAGGCGCAGAGTTGGAGCCTCATGGAAGAGATGGGCAGTTGGCGGCCCCTAGAGTTACTGGGGCACTGTGGGGTAGTGACGGTGACACGACAGATGAGGCTGGAGCTGATAGACTGCATCATCACTGGACAGATGGCCGACCCGTACTTACAGTCATTGCGTGACAGAGTGCTTTCAGGAGACCCTGGGGACTTCTCTTTTATAGACAAGGTACTGCGCATGAGGGGACGTTTGTGCGTTCCCAGGGACGAGGAGCTGTTGAGAGAGCTCCTAACTGAGGCACATGGTTCCAGGTTCACCATACATCCCGGAAACACAAAGATGTACCATGATTTGAGACGCGACTTTTGGTGGAGAGGGATGAAGCAGGATGTAGGTGAATTCGTACAGCAGTGTTTAGTGTGCCAGCAGGTGAAGGTCGAGCATCAGAGGCCTGCAGAGCTGTTGCAGCCACTTCCAGTGCCCGAGTGGAAGTGGGAGAGCATCACCATGGACTTGGTGGTGGGCTTGCCCGTTACCCAGCGAGGACACGACGTAGTCTGGGTGATCGTTGGCAGATTGACGAAGACGACACATTTCTTGCCGATCCGAGTCACCTTGGGACCAACACAGTTGGCAGAGAGGTATATCCATGACGTGGTACGTCTACACAGAGTTCCACGGGAGATTGTATCCGACCGGGATACCCATTTTGCATCCCAGTTTTGGGCTGAGTTTCAGCAGGCCCTGGGGATGCGGTTGAGGTTCAGTACAGCATACTACCCACTGACGGACGGACAGTCTGAGCGCACGATACAGACACTTGAGGACCTTTTGCGTGTTGTGTACTGGACTGGAGGGGCTCTTGGGAGGAGCACTTGCCCCTAGCGGAGTTTGCATATAATAGCAGTTATCACTCGAGCATCGGCATGGCACCCTATGAGGCTCTGTATGGACGGAGGTGTACAGCACCCTTGAGTTGGGTTGAGGTGGGGACCAAGTGGGAGGTTGGCCTTAGGCTGGTCCGGCAGAGTCAGGAGGTGATCGAGCAGATTCACAGGCGACTCTGTACTGTCAGGAGAAGACAGAAGAGCTATGTAGATCGGAAACGTAGGGAGGTGCAGTTTGAGGTTTGGGACTACGTCTTCCTTCATGTTTCTCCCATGAAGGGCCTGCAGTGGTTTGGGGTGGGAGGGAAGCTCGTGCCGAGGTTCGTGGGACCCTTTGAGGTCCTGAAGTGGGTTGGACCCGTTGCTTACATGCTTGCCCTTCCTCCCAAGCTTTCTGGTGTGCACAACGTGTTCCACGTGTCCAATCTCAGGAAGTACGCCACCGATCCCAGTCACGTCTGATTAGCCCATAGTTGTGGGCTATTTAAGTATTTAAATGCCTAAACATTGGGATAATTCTAACATTTATTTAGCATAAATTAGGATGTAAATAGATTAATTCATATTTTTAATTTAATTACATAATCCATACATTGCATTCATATTTTAAGTGCATTTAGAATTAGCTTAGAATGCCATTCATCTAATTAGTTAACTAATTAAGTACATTGTTTTAGTTAACATAAAACTTGAGGGTTTATATATAAATAACCATAATATTTTAATAATATCCTTTATTCTTCTTCTTCTCAGCAACGGCTCGGCTGCCGCTGCAACACCTCCGGCCTCACTAAAAGCGCATTCATGGATCGGTGGAGAAGGTGGATCTGCTCCCGCCTCTCCATTCAAATTTGTGCAGGCCGCTACAAAAGGAGGAGAGAGGATGCTGAGAGAGGCAGGCCTCCGCCACCGACCCACCACTGTGCAGAGAGAACTTCTCTCTTCCACTCCATACTGCCGGCCTCTACCATGGCGGTGAGTCTCCACCACCGTGGGCGTGTGGTGTGACAGGCCACACCACCATCCGGAGCTCGCCCGCATTACCGTGAGCACCTTAGCGTGCATCTCCCTCGCCGTCGTCACCAACCACCACCGCCGCAACCACCGTCACTGCAATCACCTTCTCATTCACTTAAGACGTCCGGGAAATTTCCCGGACGTCTGAAGCTACTCGCTCACCTGCGATCACCCGTTTGAACTCCACCCGTACCCGCACAACCACATCCGCCCATCTCACCGTTCACGCCCGCACCACCACCCCCACGCCTGTGCCTTCATCCGTGCGCGCCCACGCCTGCACCGCCACCCACCAGCCTCCAGCGCAACCACGCCCACCATCAGCATTCGCCATCTCCACGCCCTCCAGACCGCGCACGCCTTCCTCAGCCTGCAGCACCCACCTCCCGCGCCTGCAGCAGCAACCGCGCCTGCAGAACTACAACAGTGCCTGCAGTCCACGCCGTTCACCCCCGCGCCTGCAGAACCGCCAGTAGCGCCCTCCACCCGTTCTTGCTGCAGCCTGCGCACCCCCGCCAGCTGCAGCTGCACCCGCTTAACCGCCTATAGACCCGTCCTCCCACGGCTGCAGAGCCGTCAGCAGCAGCGCGCGAGCAGATCTCATGCTAACAGCCGCGCAAGCTAACCGGCTGCAGCACCTCCGCCGGAGCTCGTCCGGCCACCTCCGGCCGCCGCGCGACTTGCCGCCACCATCGATTCGAAGCTCTTGGTCCAAGGGACCTCCTCCGAGCTTCCCGTGCCCGGCCATCCGCTCCTCGTCGCGCAAGACAAAGGGGAAAAATTCCCCTGTTTTGCTACAGTAAACCATCAATTAGAAATTACATTTTCTGCCATTGCCACTTTTTAATGATATTTTATTGATTCTGCATTGCAGAAAATATCCTCTAGTTTCTCATAATTGCCATTTCAGCATTGTTTCTTGCTTATACCTTAATCTAAAGGCAATCTTGGCTTGATTCTTGTCCAAACTAACTATGAACGAACGTTTTTAATTGGTGCAAATTTTAATACATCATTGGCTCCCTGTGGATATGACCTGCTCCTCTGCGAGTGGTTATTTCTTGTTAAATATTGATTAGTCAATTTTTTCCACCACATTAAACTACAAATGACTTTAAAGAGAAAGATCGACGAGTCAAATGGCACCGTTGCCGGGGAGGCAACAGATGCAATAATTTCACCTAATTTTATTTTGATTATTTTTCAATTGCACAGAGATTTGACCATTTATTATTTTCTTTTCTGTGCGAGAAATTTTGTGTAAGAATCAGCCTGTGTGAGAGGCGACCCTTGACATCGCTAGACGAGAAGTGGATGAGCAATTTTGAAAGGAGGAGAAGGACAAGGATGCGATGGACACCTTTGTATTTAGTTGCTAGTTTAATTAGAATAGAATTAAAACTGTAGACTTAATTTTTCATTGCAGTTAGTTTGAAACCCTTGTTCTGGGGCGTATTTTGAGGGGTTTGTTCCCCGATTTTGTTTTGGGCCCGTGTTGGGTAACTTTTGGGAGCCTGTTCCCTTTTATTTATATTTAGGTTTATTATTTTTTTATTTATTATTACTTTTATTTGCTTGTGCATAAGTAGTTCTAAAAAAAAATAGAAAAAGAAAAAAATGAGCTGCCTGCCCTAGGACGAACCATTTAGGTCTGTATGAGCAGCCTCTAGATTTACTTTTCTGCATTGTGTGCATTTTTGCATCGAAGATCGCTGGAGGCAAGGTACGTATTCTCTTACTTTGCATCCTATTTTTGATCACGCATTGCATTTAGGATTTAATGCAAAGACCACAAAGTTTATCTTGAAGCGATCTAACAAGTGGTCACATATATTCGAAAAAAGGACTAATTAAAGGAGGGACATCTAAAAATCAAGGACTTGATTGTAAAACGTGGTGTGCGATTCAAAATTCAAAATCATTTTGCGGTGAATGCACACTTATATCTGTTGCACCATAGCACTCATTTAGACACTCCTAAGTCTTGAAACGACTAGGACAAGAGCCCTCCTATCGTTGGATTCTGAAGTGTTCGGAACTGGAAATCAAAGGCTTTGTAAATCCAAAGAGAGGGATACCCTGTCACGGATTTTTGGGGGTAGTTGAGGAGCACCGCGAAAGCACAGCTTCAAAGGAAGGCTTAGGCCTACTTGCATCCCTCTATCTTCCGTCTTTGGATTTACTTGACCATTTGAGATTTAGGGAAGAATACCTAAGTTCCAACTAGGTCTTTTTAGGCATTTCAAAGGTTGACAATAGGCGCGTAATTGATTGGGAAACTTGTTTTGTCACCTACAATTTGAACTAAATTCAAAAGCCTAAAATCTGTAAAGACCAAACAAGTCCGTTTGAATTGTGTTTGTAGTGCATGCTTGGTAGGCGTTCTCTTAGGAGACAACTTGTATTTGATCCTGAACCTGAAAGAATCCTACGAAAAGACCTCCCAAGGGTAGAAATGGCCGGTCAAAGGAGCCTTAAGGAATATTTCATCCCAACCAACCAAGCTGGCCTAGCACTACGTAGACCTGGAGGGGACAATCCATATGAGATCAAAAGTAGTACCATATCCTTGCTACCCTCCTATGGTACTACTAGGGAAGACCCTTACAGGCATATCGAGGAATTCACCGAGGTCTGTTCCACGATGAAGCTGTAGGGCATTACTGATAACGCTCAAATGCGGACCCTCTTTCCCTTCTCCCTAAAGGACAAAGCCAAGTATTGGTATCACACCCTTGATAATATAAATACTTGGGATGCCCTGAAGAAGGAGTTTTTGAAGAAGTACTTCCCCATGAGCAAAACAAATCACTTTAGGAGGGAAATTATGAGTTTTGCTCAAAAGGATGGGGAAGCATTCCATGAGGCGTGGGAGCGCTTTAACGATTTGCTGAGACTTTGCCCACATCACCAGGTGCCTAAATGGCAACTGGTTGAAAGGTTCTACACCGGACTTAATGATTCGCATAGGCAAACTGTGGATGGTGCCTGTGCAGGAACCTTTCTATCTAAGACTGAGGATGAAGCTTGGAACTTATTTGATACTTTGAGTGAGAATTCTATTCACTTGAATTCTGCCTACATGGATAGAAAGCCCACTTTCATGCAAAGAAAGTTGGAGGCGAATGAAGCAAGGGACACCCAGAATTTAGCCTATCAAATTCAATTACTGAATCAAAACATGGAAAGGCTTATGTCGAACCCGAGTTCATTCGTACCTAACACCTCCACATCCGAAGCTTCCGAATGCGTAATTTGTCAAGGCAATACACACGCCACTGTGGATTGCCACTTGGCCTCCCAATTCCCTGAGCTTGTACAAGCAGATTTGAATGCTGCTTAAGGGTTCCGTCCAAGACCTCGTAATGATCCTTTCTCCAACACTTATAACGAGGGATGGTGGAACCACCCAAACTTTTCATGGAGACAAGGAAATGTCTCAAATTCAGGGAATTACAAACCACAATCCTTTCAAAACCATCAAATGAACCAACCTCAGACCTTTGCCCAACCTAAAACCTCTGAGATGGATGAATTGAAGGCGATGTTGAAAACTATGCAAGAAAGTCAAAGTGCCATCATCCAATCTCATGACAAGGCTATACATGAGATGAAATCACAAATTGGACACCTTGTTGAGGCCGTTAGACAGAGGGAGACTGGGAAGTTTCCCAGTGCTGCTGAGGAAAATCCTAAAGGAAAAGGGATTGTCTTTAGGGAGCATGCTCAAGCGGTGACTATTCTGAGGAGTGGGTGAAAGCGTCGGTTTGACCGGGTTGTGTTATATCGTTGTAGTAAAGCCGGTTGCTACCAACGTTTCATAAAATTTTTTTTTACTCGGAAAAATATAAGAGTTCCCGAGGTCGAACTCAGGGAGCAAGTTGTATTCTAGAGATATACAAGTTCTATTACAAAAATAAAGAGAGAGAGAGAGATGAAAATTTGGCTTCTTCTTCTTTTCTTCTTTCTTCCTCTTTGTCTTTGGTTCTTCCTGTTCTTCTTCTTCTTCTTCTTCTTCTTCTGCTTTCTTCAGATCTTCCCCTCGTGCTCTTCTTCTTCTGTTCTTCCTTGTTTCCTTTCTTTCTTTTTCGTCAGATCGTCTTCTTCTTTTCTTGCTTCTTGCTTCTCTTCATTCCTTCTTCTTCTTTGTCTTCACCTGCCTTGACCTTCCGTCGTCTGCCCCGGTGCTGAGACGACTTAACAATGCCTTCGCTACAGTGCAGCAGCTCCTTCTTCTTCAGCGGGTCTGCTTCTTCTTCTTTGGCCTGCACACTTCAGAGTTTATTCGTCAAGAGGCAAAAACCTACTCTACCCCTCTCCCCCGCGTATCTCTCTCTCTGAAATCACTCTTCGGAAGCTCTCCCAGAGCGCTACCGGGTAATCGGGTTCGGGTCAGGCCCGGGTCCAGGCCCACCGGCGTGCGTGGTGGGCGAGGAGTGCAGGTCAGTCTAATCGGGTCGGGCCAGGTCCGCGGAGCGTGGTCACGGACGAGGCCGAGTCGGGTCGGGTCGGGTGAGAGGGACCTCACCCCGTGGTAACTGAGGCAAACAGCATAAGGCAGTTTTTGCCTTTATGCGTCCGCGCGCCTTCGAGAGGTTCCGAGGTGGGACTAAATGTCCCACCCCAATTGAGCGCGCGTCGCGGATGGAGCAGTGGGCGATCGTGGCTTCCCGCGCGGCCTTCGCCCCGTCTGTGAACCAGGGACGTTTCGCGGAAAGTCCCTGCGCAACCTGGGAGTCAACCCTGGGCGAAGGCGTGCCTGCACCTGCAGGTGAAGCAGCTCTGCCTGCGCAGTAATGGCGACGGCGGGCGAGTCACCTGGTCACAGAAGAACAGCCTCTCGGCCAAATCAGACAGGCGGGGGACCTTCGCCGTGGCACGGCGAAGGTGGTCAGGGGGTCTGCAGGGGGCGAGATGGAGCTATCAGGTCATCCTAGGTCAGACTGTGAGCGAGGGAGTGGGTGTGTTCGGTGGGTCTGCAGAGGGTGTTTGGTGGGAAGTGGAGGGGCGGAAGAGGATCAGGGTGAGGAGGCGGAGGTTCTGCGGTGGTTGGCGAGCCGTGTGGGTCGCTGAGGTGGTGGGAGCGGCTCGCCGGAGGGTGGTCGGAGGCGGAGAGGATGAGGGTGAACAGGAGCGGTCGAGGGTTTAATTGACTAAATTGAAAGCGGGGAAAGAAAGAGGAGGAGAAGGGGAGTAGGTCTAACTTAACTGCAGGGACGAAGGGGGAGGAACAGGGCGACAGTCGTATCGACTGTCGCCGGAGAAGACGATGCTCAGGGAGAGGGGCGGCGGCGAGCAGAGGGCTGGAGAGGCGCCAGCTGGGTGCGGCGTGGCGCGAAAAGAGCAGGGGAGGAAGTCTCTGCTGCTGGTAGTGCGGCAGAGCGAAGAGGTGGAGGGGGAGGAAGTCGCCGGAGCTGGTGAGCGTCTGCCGGAGAAAGAAGAGAAGAAAGCTGGGGGTTTTCTCCGTCAGATCCAGGCTGCCTTCGTCGGTGGAGCGGCGGGGGGTATTTATAGGGTTGAAGCAGGGAGGAAGGCGGAGGGAGACGACGTGTCTCCCTCGCCGGAGAATGGTCGGAATACGAACCCATACCGTCCGTGCGTTCGCACGGCCGGTATGGGGGGCTACAATGACCATGGGGGTGCTCCTGCGACGGCTGACGACGCAGGGCACCCCCGGTACACTTGCCAGGTCCTCCATCTTACCCTGCGCGGCGCCATGCTCCGCGCAAGGTCGCCGGAGCATGGTGCTGGCAGGGTTTTGCAGGAGGGACCTGTTTGCAAAGAACGAAGGAGAGTTAGGGGCCAAAATGCGAGGGTTCAAAAGTTGAGGGCCAAAGAGTAAATATATGAGGACCAAAGTGTGAAGTCGGTCAAGGAGGTTTCTTCTTAGGCTCAAGTTTTTATACATGACTAATTAGGACCTAAGGAATCTGATGGTGAATTTTATTTTCATATTAAACCTTGTTTGACCGGTCAATTTGCGCAAAAACCCAAATTAAGTTATTAATTGGGCATGGTTCTCAATGTAGGTCAAAATGGGTTCTAAAGGCCAAATTGAAGGTTCTAAACCCTAGAGATTATTTTTCTATGAATTTTAGAGGGTTTATTCTATTTTTACTTTGCCTCGAACCTTGTGAATTGAAGTGGGTTGTTTTAGGGTTACAGATTATCATTTGGTTCCTTGGAAGTGCTGTAGCCCTTGCTAGATCATCTCATCCCACTTTTATTCTTATTAAGCTGTTTTGACCTATGTTTGGGCCCTGAATTACCCTGTATGCAGATTATACTGGTAAAATTGCACTTTTACCCCTTATGACTTATTTTCTTCTCAAACTCAGAATTCTCTGAGTTAAGCTTTTCCTTGAGATATGTAGGAGCTTTTATCCTTTGTATTGGGTCAAAATGAGCTAGTTATGGCTCATGATGAGGTTCTCATCATACCCCCATGCCTAGCTTTTGCTAATCCCTTAGCAAAAAAAAACTTAAGGTTTCAACCCTTGTTCTAGACCATGAAGTTTTCAATGGTTTTAGATAAGTGCCTTTTTATTTGAGCATAGATTAGGTTAGAATGCTGACCATAGGCCTAAAAGATACTCTAGTACCAATCAAGATTCAAATCTGTCTAGCCTTAGCCTCAGTCTTTTAGCAAAGGTTTTTAAGGCCCGCAAGAACTAACCTAAGGTTTATTGGACTTCGTGGTTAAAGCACCCGTGCTTAAAATGATTTTAGCCCTGGCCCAGTTCGCAGTGCGTTTTGTAAGAGAGAGATAGAAAGTTTTTTCTGTTTGGAGAGTTTTCTCTCTCTTCTTTTTTTTTTTTTTTTTTAGTTCTAGCCTAGGATTAGCTTTTCAACACGGTCTGTATCAGATTCCTTGCTCCCATCATCAATCCTCAAGGGTTCCTGGCGATCGATGCTTCGAGATAGCACCGCCCATGGCAACCCCCCGGAACCCTGGCTATTGAGATTTCGAGATAATCCCATCCATGGTATTCCGTGGCCGAATCCAGACCCTGGCAATTGACACTTCGAGATAATGCCATCCATGGAATCTGAACCAGCAGAGTGCTTACATGCCCCCCGTAGGATATGTAAATATCCTAAGAGACAAGCACCGAGGAGATGATATTTTGTTACGCATCTTCGAGGGGATTTCCCGCCTCTCTGCGCTGGGAACTCGTCCAAATCAACTTGTGTTGATCGGCCGCTCCTATTCTAGGTGTTCTTTTCAGATTTTTGCGACGCTTCTGCGTGATTCTGATTTTTACGCTTACTGAACCAGGCTGTGTGTGAGATTAGGGTGCTTAGGTTACTGAGTCCCGTAAACCAAAAATTAGTTAATGAGGCCGAATACTCCCTAAGCCTTAGACCTAATACTTCAGCTTTTCATTTTCCTCAACCTCTTGAGGAGTGTCCAGATCTTAATGGGTACTAAGAGTCTATTCAAGAATGCCTAAGGTTTGCATTCTTACTAATCTCATTGTGCACTTTTCAGTTATTTTCTTGAATGAGGTCTAGAACTTAGGTTAATTCCTTAGTTTCTTACTAATGACTATCACTCTTTTTTTTTTTAATTTTGTGCTCCTTTTTCATTTTGTTTGTTCTCTCCTTCACAAAATTTTCCTTCTCCTCTTTTCCTCTTATTCTTTTTCGAATTTTTTTTTTTTTTTTTTTATGGTATTTTTGGCATATGTGAATTTTTTGTTTGAAACCTTTTCTTACAAGTTTTTGCACTTTCCTACCCCCCCATGCCTAAGATTTGCAATGTCCTCATTGTAACCTAGGGGGTCTTAGTTCATTCCTTAAGACAGAAATTTGGGTGAGTGGATGGGTCGGGTTGAATTTTTGCGGACGATTTCAAATTTCAGATGCGAACATCTGAGTTGGGGTCGGCTGTCTATAAGGGTGAACTTCGAGTGCTGAAAGGTGTCAGAACAAGTTTCAGGTTTTCAAAGAGAATGACGGGCTGCCTCCCGTTAAGCGCTGAGTTTTATGCCATCGGCTGGGCGCAATAAGCTCAAGGGGAACGGAGGATATAAGATGCCTCAGCCAAATCAGTAGAAGTTACATCAATGAACGGCTTGAGTCTTTGACCATTCACGATGAAAGGTTCAGAATCGTGGCTGAGTGGACTGATTTCGATTGCTCCATTTCCAAAAACCTGTCGGATCAAATATGGTCCGACCCACTTAGATCTCAGTTTTCCTGGGAAGAGTTTGAGTCGGGCATCAAAGAGTAGGACCTTTTGACCAGGATGGAAGATCTTTCTTGAGATGTGTTTGTCGTGGAAGGCTTTAACCCGCTCCTTGTAGATTTGCGAGTTCTCGTACGCGTCTATGCGCAATTCATCGATCTCGCTGATTTGGAGTTTTCTGTGGGTCCCAGCCTTGGAAAGATCTAGATTACAGTTCCGTACTGCCCAATAGGCTTTATGCTCCAGTTCGACGGGAAGGTGGCATGCCTTTCCGTACACCAATCTAAAGGGAGACATGCCCAATTGGGTCTTGTGGGCGGTCCTATAGGCCCACAATGCTTCCGGAAGTCGGGACGACCAGTCCTTCCTGTCAGGTCGAACAGTGACCTGCAGGATTTTCTTGATCTCCCGATTTGACAGCTCAGCTAGACCATTAGTTTGGGGGTGGTAAGGAGTAGAGATTCGGTGAGACACCCCGTATTTGGTCATCAGTGACCTAAACTGAGCATTTGTGAAATGGGTTCCCCCATCAGAGATTATTGCACGAGGAATCCCGAACCTTGAGAAAATGTGTTGATGAATGAATTTGAGAACGATTTTGTGATCACAGGTTCGGGTTGGTATGGCTTCGATCCATTTGGACACGTAGTCCACAGCCAACAGAATGTATTCGAAACCATCCGAAATAGGAAAGGGGCCCATAAAATCAATCCCCCAAACATCAAAGATTTCGCATACTAGAATCGGTTGCATAGGCATCATGTCGCGATGGCTCATGTTGCCCAAAGTCTGGCAACGACTGCATGCCTTGCAATGACTGTATGCGTCTTTGAACAGTGTGGGCCAGTAAAAGCCGCACTGGAGGACTTTTGATGCGGTTTTATGCCCGGCAAAATGGCCACCGCATGCCTGGTCATGGCAGAAAGAGAGGATATTGTTGACTTCCCCTTCCGGGACACATCTCCGGATGATCTGATCGGCACCTATGCGGAAGAGGTACGGGTCTTCCCAAATGTAATACTTGGCATCGGAGCGTAATTTGTCTTTCTTGGCCTTCGGCCAATCGGACGGGGTCTGATGAGATGCCAAGTAATTTACAATATTAGCAAACCATGGAAGGCTAGTACCAATAGTCAGCAGGTGCTCATCGGGAAAATGCTCAGTGATGGGTCCGGAAGGGTCTATCATTTCAGAAGGAAGACGGGACAAGTGATCAGCTACCACGTTTTGTTTTCCCGCTTTATCGCGAATCTCGAGGTCAAATTCTTGCAACAGCAAGATCCATCGGATCAATCGAGGTTTCGCGTCCTTCTTTGCAAGGAGATGCCTCACAGCCGTGTGATCCGAGTATATGATGACATGGGAACCCAGAAGGTATGATCTGAACTTCTCTAGGGCAAATACTACAGCTAGCAGCTCTTTCTCAGTAACTGTATAGTTACGCTGAGCCTCATCGAGTGTTTTGCTGGCGTAGTAAATGACCACAGGTTTCTTGTCATTTTTCTGCCCCAAAACCGCTCCTACAGCGAAGTCGGATGCATCACACATGATCTCAAAGGGTTGAGACCAATCAGGGGACTGTAGGATCGGGGCTTGGGTGACTCGGTCACGCAGGATTTCAAATGCTTGAGTGCATTCCTTGGAGATTTCGAAGGGAACATCCTTGGAGAGAAGAGTGGTCAGGGGGCGTGCGATTTTTGAAAAATCAGGGATAAATCGTCGATAAAAACCGACATGCCCTAAAAAGGATCGGATGTCCCTGATCGAGCTAGGCATAGGAAGGCGAGAAATCAGATTAACCTTAGCTCGATCCACTTGGATACCTTTCTCCGAAATTGAGTGTCCCAGGACAATTCCCTCAGGCACCATGAAATGGCTCTTTTCCCAGGAAAGAACCAAATTCACGTCGATGCACCGCCTGAGTATCTGGACCAAGTGTTGGAGGCAATCGTCGAATGATGCTCCGAAAACTGAAAAGTCATCCATGAAGACTTCCAGATAATCACCTACCATATCTGAGAATATGGCAAGCATGCATCGCTGAAAAGTAGCGGGTGCATTGCAAAGACCGAAAGGCATCCTTCGGAAAGCGTATGTTCCGAAGGGGCAGGTGAATGTGGTCTTTTCTTGGTCCTCAGGATGGATTGCCACCTGGTTATAACCGGAGTACCCGTCAAGAAAGCAGAAGAACCTATTTCCCGCTAGTTTTTCGAGAATTTGATCAATGAAGGGTAGTGGGAAATGATCCTTCTTCGTGGAGGAATTGAGTCGACGGTAATCTATACAGACTCTCCACGAGTTGGCTAATCGGGTAGGAATGATTTCTCCGGTCTCAGTCGTTATGGTGGTGAGTCCTGCCTTCTTAGGTACGACCTGGATCGGGCTCACCCAACGACTATCGGAGATCGGGTAGATGATCCCGGCATCTAACCACTTGATGATCTCCTTTTTCACGACCTCCTGCAGATTGGGGTTTAAGCGTCTCTGCATTTCACGAGAAGGTCGTGTGCCCTCTTCTGAATAGATATGATGAGTACAATAAGAGGGACTTATTCCAGTCAAATCATCGAGGGTCCATCCGATGGCTCTGCGATGTTGCTGGAGGACAACAATCAGACGGTATTCCTGTTCAGGATTGAGGTTGGAATTGATGATCACAGGAAGGGTCTGATTAGAACCCAAAAAGATGTATTTCAAATGAGCAGGAAGGGGTTTCAGTTCAAGGATGGGGTTTTCAGCAGCAGCGGGTGGTTCAGTATAGATGTGAGGTTCAAGGGTGGGAGTTACTGGGTTGTTGACATCCGGGTTGGACTCCTCTGTTTGCGGGTCAAGATCCTTCTGTGGTTGATGAGGCATACTCAAGTCATTCTGGAGGTGTGATTCATCAACCAAAGTCTTGATGTCACAAATTTGCTCGATGACGCCGCAATTAATTCCTTGTTGGGCCTTAAATATATCGATTTTCAGTGTTTGATCTCCAAACTTAAGCTCTATTTGGCCCTCCTCACAGCTGATGTTGGCTCTAGCAGTAGCCAAGAAAGGTCTCCCTAGAATGATTGGTGTATCCCTAGGGTTCTCAGGTGCATCCATGTCTAAGACTATAAAGTCCACTGGAAAATAGAAATCCCGCACTCTTACGATAACATCCTCGAGAATCCCTTTTGGTGACTTTATAGATCGATCTGCTAATTGTAATGTCACCTCAGTTGGTTTCAGCTCAGATTCTTCCAGATGGTCAAGTAAGGATGTGGGTATCAGATTTATAGATGCACCTCAGTCTAACAATGCTCTGTCAAATTGGGTACCACCTATCTTACAGGAGATCAGGGGAGTTCCAGGATCTTTTGCCTTGGGTGGGAGTCTACTAAGGATTACAGAGCTGGCTTGCTCTGACAGAACAATTGGGCTCCCTCCCTTGGTTCGCGGCTTACGCTGGGGTGTACATATATTCTTTAGAAATCGTGCGTAAGCTGGTACGTGGCGGATTGCATCCATCAAGGGGATGTTTATGTGGACCTGCTCAAAGAGCTTGACCAGGTCCTCCTCAGGGGCCACGGGTTTGGTGGTCTTCTTTCCCTTGGTCAGGGCTTCGGGAAACGGGATCTTGGTTGGTTCCTCTAGGATAGGTCCAGGTTGTGGGTCTGGAACAGCGGTACCTTGGATAATTATCCTAGGGTCATGATTATCAGGCTGGGAGTGGTTTGGATAACGCGGGTCCTGAGTTGTCTTACCACTACGTGTTGTTACAGAATTTAATCCGGCCTGATTTTGGTTTGGATTTGGTAGGAGGGGTGGCTGCTGCTGAAATCCCGTACGAGAAGTAGAGGCTTCCATCTCGTCTGGAGATGGAGCAGTGGGGGCCTGATAAATCCATTGAGCTTGGCCTAAATTTGGATTCATAACGCGCTTCTGGGTTGGCACGTTATTTGGGTTAGGAAGGGGTTGGGAAGGGAGTGTGCCTGGCTGGCGAGAATTTGCCAACTGGGCCAGCTGAGTTTTAACTTCAGTAAGCTCGTCCTTGTGCTGTTTTTGAATGGCCGCATTCGATTTTTGAATGTCAGCCAGAGTCTGAAGGATTAAGGACATTTGATCTTGATTTGGCCCTGATGGATAAGTAGGGTTGGGCCGAGGCTGAGGCGGCTGGTAGTGATGAGAGGGCTGTGGGCGGGACTGAAAAGGTGGTCTTTGGGTTTGAGAATTTCCCGCCCACTGAAAATTGGGATGGTTTCGCCATCCAGGGTTGTAAGTGTTGGAGAATGGGTCGTTCTGGATGGCGTTGAGGTCCTCGCAGGTCTGAGGAACCTCCTGAGAATCAGGGAAAGGGGGAATGGAGTTCCCCCGGCTGGTGAAGAAAGGATCGGATGATCTTCCAGTCCAAGAATCAGATGGGGATGGATATGGATCCATCCCAGGGGAGGATCGGTGTAGGATGTTTTGCACAGTCTCCTGTGTGGAAGGAGGTTGTGCAAAGGAGTTACGCGCAGAGGTGGCTCGCTGCAAGTGCTGAGTCAGCTCATCCACCTTCTTTTCAATAATTGAGACCTTGTCCAATCGACTGGCCATTAATTCCAGGTCGACTGATGCGGACAGGCCCTGCGTCTCATGTGCTCCCTTAAGATTCGTCGCTGCGCGGGTATTCGTCCTGTCGAATAATCCCATGGAGTCATTGTTGATGGAGTTCTCGCACATGTTTTCGAGAATCTCCCATACGGTGTCTTCATGTTGACCCATGATGTTTCCTCCGCAGGTTGCATTGACGAAAAGGCGGATGTCCTCACGGAGTCCCTGGTAAAAAGATTGGACTTGTTCCCATTTAGGAACTCCGTGATGGGGGCACTTCCTCATGAGATCCTGAAAACGATCCCATGCCTCATGGAGAGGTTCTCCTGATTGTTGAGTGAAGTGTGTAATCTGATGGCGCAAGGCGTTGGTCCGACCAACGGGAAAGAACTTTTTCAAAAACTCGGATTGAAGTTCTTCCCAAGTGTTGATCGGCCGGGTCTGAGTTTGATACCAATGGGCGGCCTTGTCCATAAGAGAAAAGGAGAACATCTTCATGAGAAGAATATCCCGATTTTGCGCATCTGATCCAAAAGTGTGGGCCAGATGCTTAAGCTGTTTGATGTGCTGGAAGGGATCTTCAGAATTAAGCCCATGGAATTTAGGTATAGCGTGAATCATGTTGGGCTTTAGTTCGGAATCAGGTCCTCCAATCGGGATTCTAACTCGAGGCTCAATTGCCACCGCAGCAGGATTGTAGTGGTCCCGCATCATAGGACGCTGTGGTGGGTGCACGAAGTTTTGGAAGAGGTCATTGAGTCGCTGGAGCTGGTGTTCCAGATTATTTTCTTCCTCAACTGGCTGAGCCATGATGGGGGAAGAAGAAGAACTTGGTTCTGAATCAGAAGAGAGAATAATGTGAGGGTGTTGCTGCACAAACACGGGCGTCGAGGCTTGGCCTTGACGAGAGTGAATTTCTAAAGGAGGTCTTAAGGGTGGTCTTAGAGACCTCCTTCCGTACATGCACAGTTGGGAGAGGTAAGTTTAGAAGGTGATGGACCCAATCAAGACACCCAAAAATGTGTTGGGTGACTATAGAGGTGCGGGGCAGATGGACCCCTTGATCAGAAAGATCGTCCACCTGAGAATTACCTGGGCAGCCAGAGAGGGAGAGTCCCGCGAAGACCCCTACACGGTAGAGCGTCCCCACGGGTTACAGGGTTTCCCCCACCTGACCTCTCTTGTCACTGCGGTTCCAGGTAGACCAGAATGGGGATCTTGACCTCTTAAGTCTACCAATTTTAAGATCAGGGTGCTTAAGGTTTCACTTGAACTTTAGTCTTTTTAAGTGCAAAGAGTGACCTAATTTAAGGTTGGTTAACCCAAAGGGTCAACTTTACCTATTGTTTTCTTTAAGAGCTTTTAGGTCCTGTCTTTTAGGGTTCAAGTGTTTAGAGAGAGCCAATTGTTTAGGATTTTTCTTGTTAATTATTTTCAATCAATGGCTTGGGCACACCTCTTTAGGATTTCCTCAATTCTTGATTAAGGGGTGTGTCTCTACTGAAGTCCTAATGTTTGACCTTATGTTGGCTCTACTTGGTCCATTTAACTCTTTGTTGGGCAATTAGGGCTCAAGCAAGAATGTGTTAGCCCTTAAATACCCTTAATAGTGTGCAGGAGTGATGAGTTGAAAACATGCAACTTTTTATGGTTACTAAGTATGGAAGACAGGTTAGCCCTATATTGCTTTGTTCTTTTTTTTTCTTTCTCTTTAGAGTGTAGGGGTTAATAGTGAGAGAAAAGATTTACCTGTCTTCGGAGTGGTTGTCGTGTGGTTGCTTGTCTTCTTGAGTTCCTGTAGCTGCACAAAAGAGAGGAGATTATCAGAAATTAAAAGATACAGGAATGTTTACCTCTAGAATAGCCGTTGCTCCCCGGCAACGGCGCCAAAATGAAAGCGTCGGTTTGACCGGGTTGTGTTATATCGTTGTAGTAAAGCCGGTTGCTACCAACGTTTCATAAAATTTTTTTTTACTCGGAAAAATATAAGAGTTCCCGAGGTCGAACTCAGGGAGCAAGTTGTATTCTAGAGATATACAAGTTCTATTACAAAAATAGAGAGAGAGAGATGAAAATTTGGCTTCTTCTTCTTTTCTTCTTTCTTCCTCTTTGTCTTTGGTTCTTCCTGTTCTTCTTCTTCTTCTTCTTCTTCTTCTGCTTTCTTCAGATCTTCCCCTCGTGCTCTTCTTCTTCTGTTCTTCCTTGTTTCCTTTCTTTCTTTTTCGTCAGATCGTCTTCTTCTTTTCTTGCTTCTTGCTTCTCTTCATTCCTTCTTCTTCTTTGTCTTCACCTGCCTTGACCTTCCGTCGTCTGCCCCGGTGCTGAGACGACTTAACAATGCCTTCGCTACAGTGCAGCAGCTCCTTCTTCTTCAGCGGGTCTGCTTCTTCTTCTTTGGCCTGCACACTTTAGAGTTTATTCGTCAAGAGGCAAAAACCTACTCTACCCCCCTCCCCCGCGTATCTCTCTCTCTGAAATCACTCTTCGGAAGCTCTCCCAGAGCGCTACCGGGTAATCGGGTTCGGGTCAGGCCCGGGTCCAGGCCCACCGGCGTGCGTGGTGGGCGAGGAGTGCAGGTCAGTCTAATCGGGTCGGGCCAGGTCCGCGGAGCGTGGTCACGGACGAGGCCGAGTCGGGTCGGGTCGGGTGAGAGGGACCTCACCCCGTGGTAACTGAGGCAAACAGCATAAGGCAGTTTTTGCCTTTATGCGTCCGCGTGCCTTCGAGAGGTTCCGAGGTGGGACTAAATGTCCCACCCCAATTGAGCGCGCGTCGCGGATGGAGCAGTGGGCGATCGTGGCTTCCCGCGCGGCCTTCGCCCCGTCTGTGAACCAGGGACGTTTCGCGGAAAGTCCCTGCGCAACCTGGGAGTCAACCCTGGGCGAAGGCGTGCCTGCACCTGCAGGTGAAGCAGCTCTGCCTGCGCAGTAATGGCGACGGCGGGCGAGTCACCTGGTCACAGAAGAACAGCCTCTCGGCCAAATCAGACAGGCGGGGGACCTTCGCCGTGGCACGGCGAAGGTGGTCAGGGGGTCTGCAGGGGGCGAGATGGAGCTATCAGGTCATCCTAGGTCAGACTGTGAGCGAGGGAGTGGGTGTGTTCGGTGGGTCTGCAGAGGGTGTTTGGTGGGAAGTGGAGGGGCGGAAGAGGATCAGGGTGAGGAGGCGGAGGTTCTGCGGTGGTTGGCGAGCCGTGTGGGTCGCTGAGGTGGTGGGAGCGGCTCGCCGGAGGGTGGTCGGAGGCGGAGAGGATGAGGGTGAACAGGAGCGGTCGAGGGTTTAATTGACTAAATTGAAAGCGGGGAAAGAAAGAGGAGGAGAAGGGGAGTAGGTCTAACTTAACTGCAGGGACGAAGGGGGAGGAACAGGGCGACAGTCGTATCGACTGTCGCCGGAGAAGACGATGCTCAGGGAGAGGGGCGGCGGCGAGCAGAGGGCTGGAGAGGCGCCAGCTGGGTGCGGCGTGGCGCGGAAAGAGCAGGGGAGGAAGTCTCTGCTGCTGGTAGTGCGGCAGAGCGAAGAGGTGGAGGGGGAGGAAGTCGCCGGAGCTGGTGAGCGTCTGCCGGAGAAAGAAGAGAAGAAAGCTGGGGGTTTTCTCCGTCAGATCCAGGCTGCCTTCGTCGGTGGAGCGGCGGGGGGTATTTATAGGGTTGAAGCAGGGAGGAAGGCGGAGGGAGACGACGTGTCTCCCTCGCCGGAGAATGGTCGGAATACGAACCCATACTGTCCGTGCGTTCGCACGGCCGGTATGGGGGGCTACAATGACCATGGGGGTGCTCCTGCGACGGCTGACGACGCAGGGCACCCCCGGTACACTTGCCAGGTCCTCCATCTTACCCTGCGCGGCGCCATGCTCCGCGCAAGGTCGCCGGAGCATGGTGCTGGCAGGGTTTTGCAGGAGGGACCTGTTTGCAAAGAACGAAGGAGAGTTAGGGGCCAAAATGCGAGGGTTCAAAAGTTGAGGGCCAAAGAGTAAATATATGAGGACCAAAGTGTGAAGTCGGTCAAGGAGGTTTCTTCTTAGGCTCAAGTTTTTATACATGACTAATTAGGACCTAAGGAATCTGATGGTGAATTTTATTTTCATATTAAACCTTGTTTGACCGGTCAATTTGCGCAAAAACCCAAATTAAGTTATTAATTGGGCATGGTTCTCAATGTAGGTCAAAATGGGTTCTAAAGGCCAAATTGAAGGTTCTAAACCCTAGAGATTATTTTTCTATGAATTTTAGAGGGTTTATTCTATTTTTACTTTGCCTCGAACCTTGTGAATTGAAGTGGGTTGTTTTAGGGTTACAGATTATCATTTGGTTCCTTGGAAGTGCTGTAGCCCTTGCTAGATCATCTCATCCCACTTTTATTCTTATTAAGCTGTTTTGACCTATGTTTGGGCCCTGAATTACCCTGTATGCAGATTATACTGGTAAAATTGCACTTTTATCCCTTATGACTTGTTTTCTTCTCAAACTCAGAATTCTCTGAGTTAAGCTTTTCCTTGAGATATGTAGGAGCTTTTATCCTTTGTATTGGGTCAAAATGAGCTAGTTATGGCTCATGATGAGGTTCTCATCAGTGGGAAAGAAATTTCCAAACCCGACGCTCCTATAGTCTCACCCCCTAAAAAACCATCCACCCCGACTTTCACCCCCATTGGAGAAGATTTGCCCAAATCTTCTCCACTTGAAATCACCTCACCGGAAGAAGTTGCCCCCGTTCCACCCCTTACTCGACATGACAACCCTTCCACCCAGAGATCGAGAGTGCCTTTTCCAGAGCGCTTATCCACCTCTGGGCAGACTTCTGCTGGCTCATCTGGAGCCAAAGATAAGACGGATGAGATTATGGAAACTTTCAAGCAAGTGCAGATTAACCTACCTTTGCTTGAAGCTATCAGGCAGATTCCGTCTTATGCCCGCTTCTTAAAGGACTTGTGCACGAAAAAGCGGCAATCTAGAAAACAGGTCCAATCTAAAGTTGTCCTACCTGATTCTGTTAGCTCAATTGTTCAACATGGCACACCCCCGAAACTTAAGGACCCAGGAGCCCCATACATCTCTGTAGTTATTGGTGACTTACAAATTGATGAGGCTCTACTTGATCTGGGTGCGGGGGTGAACATCCTTCCGAGCTACGTGTATGAACAACTTGGGGGAGCCAATCTGAAGCCTAGCCCTGTAATCCTTCAAGTTGCTGATCGATCACTTAAGACACCACGGGGAATTTTGGAAGATGTCCTCATAAGAGTGGAGGATTTCTTCTTTCTCGTTGACTTCTTAGTTTTGGACACTGACCCTACCAACAAGCCAACCAAACCCTCCATCATTTTGGGCCGCCCCTTCTTTACAACTTCCCATGCTTCAATTAATTGCAATACTGGGGCATTGAAAATGGGCTTTGGGAACAGGAAAATCCGGCTTAATGTGTTTGATGCTTACAAACAAGCTCTCTTGAGGATTGTTCTCAAGTTGAGGTGATAGATGACCTGATTGAAGAGGCAACTCCTGCAATGTTATGTGATGACCCCCTTCAGCATGTCATGCTAAATGAGCATTCCCATCTCTTGGAGGAATGTGAAGGGGATATACTAGAACTAGAGGAATTGCTAGGAGTTTCTGCTGAGTCTCTTCCCCCATCATTTCCACCGAAGGCAGATTTGCTACCTGAGATGGGGACATCTATTATGAAACCCTCAACCATACAAGCCCCCAACCTTGAGTTGAAACCCCTCCCTGACACTCTCAAGTATGCTTTCCTAGGTGCCAATGATACACTCCCCGTTATCATTTCGGCTGTGCTGTCTGAGGCACAGGAGGGAACCTTGATTGAATGCCCGTCTAGGCACAAGGAAGCTATTGCTTGGAGCATTGCTGACATTAAGGGTATAGACTCTACACTCTGCATGCACCACATTTATACTGATGATTCCATCAAGCCTTTTAGGGACATGCAGAGACGTCTGAACCCTAATATGAGGGAGGTTGTAAAAAAGGAAATCCTGAAGTGGTTGGACGCTGGGATCATATATCCCATTGCTGATAGTAAATGGGTCAGTCCCATTCATGTGGTGCCAAAGAAGGCAGGCTTTACTGTGGAACTCAACGACCAAGGTGAACAAGTTGTCACTAGACCCTTAACTGGATGGAGGGTCTGTATTGATTACCGCAAGCTGAACACCGCTACCTAGAAGGATCACTTTCCTTTTCCTTTTATTGATCAAATTCTCGAAAAATTGGCAGGGAATAAGTATTATTGCTTTCTCGATGGATATTCTGGGTACAATCAGGTGGGAGTCTTTCCTGATGACCAGGAAAAGACGACATTCACGAGTCCTTACGGTACTTTAGCATTCAGGCGTATGCCGTTTGGATTATGTAATGCTCCTGCAACTTTCCAGCGGTGTATGATGTCTATCTTTTCGGACATGATTGACGAGTGTGTTGAAGTATTTATGGATGACTTCTCTATTTATGGCTCGTCTTTCGACCAGTGTCTCCTGCACCTGGAGAATGTGTTGAAACGATGTAAGGAGACTGGTTTAGTCCTCAGCTGGGAGAAAAGTCACTTCATGGTACAGAAAGGAATTATACTTGGGCATGTTGTATCCGAGCAAGGTTTGGAAGTAGATAAAGCCAAGATTGATTCTATTTCCAAACTTCCATTGCCTACGAATGTCAAACAGATTAGATCCTTTTTGGGCCATGCTGGCTTTTACAGGCGCTTTATTAAAAATTTTAGTAAGATTTCTAGGCCACTTTTTGACTTATTGGCGAAGGAATCTTCCTTCAGTTTTGATTCAAAGTGTGCCGAGGCCTTTCAAACTCTAAAGGAGGCCTTGATCTCTACGCCTGTTCTCCAAGCTCCTTATTGGACACTCCCATTTGAGCTTATGTGTGATGCTTCGGATTATGCAGTGGGAGCAGTTCTTGGACAAAGGGTTGAGGGAAGACCTCATGTGCTACATTATGCAAGCAAGACTTTAACTGAACCTCAGCAAAACTACACCATCACTGAAAAAGAATTACTTGTTGTAGTTTTTGCTCTGGAGAAGTTTAGGTCTTATTTACTTGGGTATAAGGTGGTTATTTTTACTGATCATGCAGCAGTGAAACATCTCATTGCTAAGAAAGATTCTAAGCCACGTCTGATTAGGTGGATCTTACTCCTTCAAGAATTTGACTTGGAAATACGTGAAAAGAAAGGAGTAGAAAATGTTGTGGCTGACCACCTGTCTCGCCTTCCTCTTAATGACTCTATTTCTGAAGACATTCGCGAGACATTTCCCGATGAAACTCTGATGGCGGTAACATCAACTTTACCTTGGTATGCAGACATTGTAAATTACTTGGTCACTGGACAAACTCCTGGCTCTTGGGATGAGCAGAAAAGAAAGAGATTCATTTCTCAAGCAAGATATTTTCATTGGGAAGAGCCAGAATTATTCAGAATTGGACAAGACCAAGTATTGAGACGTTGTGTGCCTGAAGAGGAACAACAAAGTGTGCTGACTTTTTGCTATGAACGTCATTGTGGAGGACACTTTGGTGCTAAGAAAATTGCTTTTAAGGTTCTCCAGTCCGATTTTTGGTGGCCTTCCTTATTTAAGGATTCTCATAATTTTGTTAAGGCCTGTATTAGATGTCAACGGACTGGAACGATTGGGAAGAAGAATGAAATGCCTCAACATCCTATTCAACCTGTTGAAATTTTTGATGTGTGGGGAATTGACTTTATGGGCCCCTTCCCGTCGTCCCATGGTTTTGAATGTATCTTGGTGGCAGTTGATTATGTCTCTAAATGGATAGAGGCCATTCCTACGCGCACAAATGACCACTCTGTGGTTTTGAAATTTGTGAAGGCCAATATCATATCCCGTTTCGGCTGCCCCAAGACTATTATAAGTGATGGGGGACCTCATTTCCGAAACCACCACTTCAATCGGTTAATTAAGAGTTTGGGAGTGACTCACAAGGTTGCTACCCCTTACCACCCTCAGACAAGTGGCCAGGTTGAAGTATCAAATAGGGAGATAAAAATATTTTGGAAAAGACCGTTAGACCTGATAGGAAAGATTGGTCCCAAAAGCTCGATGATGCTTTGTGGGCTTAGCGAACAGCCTATAAGACCCCTTTGGGTACTTCTCCCTTTCGGATTGTGTATGGAAAAGCGTGCCATTTACCTGTTGAGTTGGAACATAAAGCACTTTGGGCTATTCGAAGTGTTAACATGGATTTAGAGAAGGCAGGTAAGGCACAATTTCTAGAATTAAGTGAGCTTGAGGAGCTGAGGAATGATGCTTATGACACCTCTCAAGCTTATAAAGAAAGAACTAAGGTCTTGCATGACAAGTTTATTCTTTGAAAGACCTTTGAACACAACCAACAAGTCTGGCTTTTCAATTCCAGACTTAAGCTTTTTCCTAGGAAATTAAAATCTCGTTGGGATGGGCCTTACATAATCACCAAAGTATTCCCCCATGGAGCTATGGAGATCAAAAATCCTTCCTCTTCAGCAACTCCCTTTATCGTCAACGGTCAACGGTTAAAACCGTACATAACTTTAGATGGCCATCTGGTTGACGAAGTCACTCTTGAGGAGCCTTAGCTCCTACCTTTCTCCGCCTCAGGTAATATCTTCCTTTAGCTATTTTTTTTTGTTTTCAATGAGGACATTGTTTGAACCAGGCATGGGGGAGAGGACCTGAGGCATTTTGTTTATAGCATATAAAAAAAAAAAAAGAGAGAAAAAGAAAAAAAAGAAAAGATTTTGAGCTTAACTGGCTAGATCTTGCAGTCTTAAGCAAATCAGAACTCTAGGGTAGACTAAGTTAATTCTAGGGTCAAACTTTAGAAGCTAAATGAGCTACTAGCTTTAGACCTTTAGGGTCCTTTGTGGACTTAAAAACTTAAGTAGGAGTTAAGTTGCGGACCATTCCTCAAGAGGTTGAGGAAGGGAAGCTAGGGTTTGAGTTAAAAGGTGGGGTAGTACCTGGAGTCTTATTCTACCTTTTGGTTTACGGGTCCTTGTAACCTAAGCGTCCAAATTTCACACACTTGGTCTGGTAATCAACTTAATTTCTGTCTTTCTGAAAAGAGATTTGGTTCTCTTAGTTTTGACTTAAGAGAGGCTTGAAAACACATTTTGATTGGAAGAGTTCTCGCCATAGGAGAGGTCGAGTATATACTCACCTTGAGGATGCGATGATAACATACTACCTCCTCGGCGCTTGTCTCTTAGGATATCCATCCTACTGGGGGCATGTAAGCGCATTGCGCGGTTCAGGTACCATGGGCAGCCCTATCACGAAGTGCCGATTGCCATAGGCCTGAATTTGCTTAAGAAATCCATGGGTGATACTATCTTGAAGTGTCGATTGCCAGGAGTTCTTGGGGCCATTATGGGCGGTGCTATCTCGAAGCATCGAAAGCCAGGCACCCTTCGAGGTATGGTAATGGGGACAATGAATCCGACACAGACCGTGTTGATAGCTGATCTGAGGTTAGACTTAGAAGAATAAAAAAAAATAAAAGTAAATAAAAAAAAAATCCTTTAACTCAAATAACTCAGACCAATACACAGGCACGGATGCTTTAATCTCAGGGATCATTAAACTTTAGGGTAGAGTCAGAAATCAGGGAAACTTGTGCCTGCAACTCGTCTTTAGCCAACCTAGTCTGTAACTTAGCAACTACTTAGGAACCTTGAGTCTAGAGCCTGAACTTAATATGCTTCTGAAGGAAGACTAAGTGAGTTGACTAGTCTACTTAGAGTGCTAGGTTTCACTTAATTTTGCTAGGGACTAGCAAAAACTAGGCATGGGGGTATTTGATTAGCCCATAGTTGTGGGCTATTTAAGTATTTAAATGCCTAAACATTAGGATAATTCTAACATTTATTTAGCATAAATTAGGATGTAAATAGATTAATTCATATTTTTAATTTAATTACATAATCCATGCATTGCATTCAAATTTTAAGTGCATTTAGAATTAGCTTAGAATGCCATTCATCTAATTAGTTAACTAATTAAGTACATTATTTTAGTTAACATAAAACTTGAGGGTTTGTATCTAAATAACCATAATATTTTAATAATATCCTTTATTCTTCTTCTTCTCAGCAACGGCTCGGCTGCTGCAACGCCTCCGACCTCACTAAAAGCGCAGTCATGGATCGGCGGAGAAGGTGGATCTGCTCCTGCCTCTTCATTCAAATTTGTGCAGGCCGCTACAAAAGGAGGAGAGAGGATGCTGAGCGAGGCAGGCCTCCACCACCGACCCACCACTGTGCAGAGAGAACTTCTCTCTTCCACTCCACACTGCCGACCTCTACTGTGGCGACGAATCTCCATCACCGTGGGCGTGTGGTGTGACAGGCCACACCGCCATCCAGAGCTCGCCGCATCACCGTGAGCACCTTAGCGTGCATCTCCCTCGCCGTCGTCACCAACCACCACCGCCACAACCACTGTCACTGCAATCACCTTCACATTCACTTAAGACGTTCGGGAAATTTCCCGGACGTCTGAAGCTACCCGCTCACCTGCGATCACTCGCCTGCGTACCCGTCTGAAGTCCACCCGCACCCGCACAACCACATCCGCCCATCTCACCGTTCACGCCTGCACCTCCACCCCCGCGCCTGCGCCTTCATCCGTATGCGCCCACGCCTGCAGTGCCACCCACCAGCCTCCAGCGCAACCGCGCCCACCATCAGCCTTCACCATCTCCACGCCCTCCACACCGCACACGCCCTCCTCAGCCTGCAGCGCCCACCTCCCGCGCCTGCAGCAGCAACCGCGCCTGCAGAACTCCAACCGCAACCGCACCCGCGCCTGGAGAACCTCCAGACCGCGCCCACCAGCCTGCAGCACCCTTCTCTCGCGCCTGCAGAACCGCCACCAGCAGTGCCCTCTTCCCCGCGCCTGCAGTCCAGCGCTCACCACGCCTGCGCTCCCGTGCCCACGCCAGCCGCAGCAGCGCCCACGCCAGCAGCAGCAGCCACCCCCGCAGCAGTAGCCGCGGCAGACTTCACGCCAACAGGCCGCGCGTGCTCACCAGCTGCAGCACCTCCGCCGGAGCTCGTCCGGCCACCTCCGGCTGCCGCGCGACTCGCCGCCACCACCGATTCGAAGCTCTTGGTCCAAGGGACCTCCTCCGAGCTTCCCGCGCCCGGCCATCCGCTCCTCGTCGCGCATGACAAAGGGGAAAAATTCCCCTATTTTGCTACAGTAAACCATCAATTAGAAATTACATTTTCTGCCATTGCCACTTTTTAATGATATTTTATTGATTCTGCATTGCGGAAAATATCCTCTAGTTTCTCATAATTGCCATTTCAGCATTGTTTCTTGCTTAAACCTTAATCTAAAGGCAATCTTGGCTTGATTCTTGTCCAAACTATGAACGAATGTTTTTAATTGGTGCAAATTTTAATACGTCATTGCCTCCCTGTGGATACGACCCGCTCCTCTGCGAGTGGTTATTTCTTGTTAAATATTGATTAGTCGATTTTTTCCACCACATTAAACTACAAACGACTTTAAAGCGAAAGATCGATGAGTCAAATGCGGCCGGGGATGGCCGGACGAGCTCCTGCGGAGGTGCTGCAGCCGATGAGCACGCGCGGCCTGTTGGCGTGAGGTCTGCCGCGCGCTGCTGCTGCGGGGGTGGTTGCTGCTGCTGGCGTTGGCGCTGCTGCGGCTGGCGTGGGCACTGGAGCGCAGGCGTGGTGAGCGCTGGACTGCAGGCGCGGGGAAGAGGGCGCTGCTGGTGGCGGTTCTGCAGGCGTGGGAGAAGGGCGCTGCAGGCTGGTGGGCGCGGTCTGGAGGTTCGGCAGGCGCGGGTGTGGTTGGAGTTCTGCAGGCGCGGTTGCTGCTGCAGGCGCGGGAGGTGGGCGCTGCAGGCTTTGGAGGGCGTGCGCGGTCTGGAGGGCGTGGAGATGGCGAAGGCTGATGGTGGGCGCTGTTGCGCTGGAGGCTGGTGGGTGGCGCTGCAGGCGTGGGCGCGCACGGATGAAGGCGCAGGCACGGGGGTGGTGGTGCGGGTGTGAACGGTGAGATGGGCGGATGTGGTTGTGCGGGTGCGGGTGGACTTCAGACGGGTACGCAGGCGGGTGATCGCAGGTGAGCGGGTAGCTTCAGACGTCCGGGAAATTTCCCAGACGTCTTAAGTGAATGAGAAGGTGATTGCAGTGATGGTGGTTGTGGCGGTGGTGGTTGGTGACGACGTCGAGGTAGATGCACGCTAAGGTGCTCACGGTGATGCGGTGAGCTCTGGATGGCGGTGTGGCCTGTCACACCACACGCCCACGGTGATGGAGATTCATCGCCACAGTAGAGGCCGGCAGTGTGGAGTGGAAGAGAGAAGTTCTCTCTGCACAGTGGTGGGTCGGTGGTGGAGGCCTGCCTCGCTCAGCATCCTCTCTCCTCCTTTTGTAGCGGCCTGCACAAATTTGAATGAAGAGGCGGGAGCAGATCCACCTTCTCCGCCGATCCATGAATGCGCTTTTAGTGAGGTCGGAGGCGTTGCAGCAGCCGAGCCGTTGCTGAGAAGAAGAAGAATAAAGGATATTATTAAAATATTATGGTTATTTATATACAAACCCTCAAGTTTTATGTTAACTAAAATAATGTACTTAATTAGTTAACTAATTAGATGAATGGCATTCTAAGCTAATTCTAAATGCACTTAAAATATGAATGCAATGTATGGATTATGTAATTAAATTAAAAATATGAATTAATCTATTTACATCCTAATTTATGCTAAATAAATGTTAGAATTATCCTAATGGTTAGGCATTTAAATACTTAAATAGCCCACAACTATGGGCTAATCAACGTCCTGAGCCACGAGAGCGTTGAGGTGGGTGACGACCTGAGCTACCCTGAGCGGCCAGTGTAGATTCTCGACAGAGTCGTTCGGAGTCTGAGATGGAAGCAAGTACCCCTGGTGAAGGTTTTGTGGAGGAGCCAGTAGTACGAGGAGGCTACCTGGGAGCCTGAGGCAGCGATGCAGGAGCGGTACCTGGAGCTCTTTCAGGGTACGTCTTTTCAGACCGGCTTTGGTCCTCTTTGAGTTTGTTATGCGTATATAGTTTTTCTTTTTCTGCACCCTAGTTAACGCAAGTTTTGGGGATGAAACTTCCTTTGAGTTTGTTATGTTGTTAAGACCCGAAGACATCAAACACTTTTAAGACGTCTGGGAGTTGATCTAGACGTCTGGTCAGACGTCTGGATGCCTTCCCTGACGTCTGGAAATAAATTTTTGCGTGCGTACGATCGCGAGTTTGCGCGCGTGCTCGCGCAGACTGAAGCCCGCCGACCTACAGATGCTTTTTCTTCCCCCCGACGCCTTCAAATACCCCTCTCACCTCTCCCCTCTCCCTCGTTCACCACCCTACCGTCTTCCCCTTCCTCCAGTGCGAGCGTGAGAGCGGGCAGCAGCTGCTGCTGGGTGCGGTGCGGAGAGGAAGAGGTGCAGCGAGAGGGAAGAAGAGGGAGAGCGTGCGAGAAAGAGAGAGCGAGCTCGCCAGAGCAGCTTGGGGTCGGCCGACAGGTTACCTCAGTGCTACTGTAGCTTAGGAAGCAGGCGGGCAAGCGTGGCATGGCCGTGCACAGTAGAAAGAAAGCGAGGAGGTTCTGATTCTGGGAATTTTTCCTAGAATCAGACGTCTGGACCTACGTCCAGACGACACGGGTGACTTCTGGAGGGAGATCCAGACGTCTGAAAGGTATGAAATTTCACCTCTTCCTCCTTTTTGCGGATACAGCCATGCAGGCTGATCTGCCGAAGGTTGAGACGTATCGTAATGAGGAGGCTTTCATCGCGCGTGTAGGTTTCATTTCGGAAGGCGCGAGGACACCCCCTGCCATGCAGATCAGACGTCTGGGCACAGCACCAGATGGCGGAGAGTGTCTCCAGACGTCCGGAGAGGTGGTCGACGTCTGGAACTGGGTCTAGACCATTCAGCAAGATCCCTGGACGTCTGAGGAGCAGTGCGGAGTGAGGTATGACCTGGACAACTTTTTAAGATGTCTGGAAGGTGTTCTAGATGTTTGATTTGAGTCAGAGTTGTCATTTTTGACCTGTTTAGGGTCCGTTCGTGGTCCGATTTCCACGTTTAAAATTCTGTTCTTCTTAGAATTAGTTCCTCTACTTGTTTAAAATGTTTGTATCTTGTTCTAAGTGGTTCCTTGTGATTGATCCTTGTGTTAGGACCTCGTTCTGTTGTGGCTCTGGGGGTTGCGGAGGCAAGCGGACCTGCCGATCATACCCCCATTACTCCCGATTTTGCAGGTAGAGTGGCTCCCCTTAGTTATTTACAAACATTAATGCATCTCTGAAATGAATGATAGATCCTAGGGTTTGGCATGAATCCTAGGACCTGAAAACTAGATTGAATGATAGATCCTATGGTATGGCATGAATCTAGGACCTGGAAAACTAGATTGCATGATAGATCCTAGGACCTGAAAACTAGATTGAATGATAGATCCTAGGGTGTGGCATGAATCTTAGGAGCAGAAACACTGAAATGAATGCCTTGAATACCTGAACTGCAATCTTGGATAAGTAGACAGAAAAATGATAATTGCCTGTAATTGGATAACAGCTACCTGTAAAATGTAGAATATTGTTGCTGGTAACTGTTACATGTAATTTCTGTGAGTTGAAATTAAATACGAGCTGCTTGTATATAAATTGGAAGGGAAAAGAAGTCGAATGTTGGAAACCCGTACTATATGCGAATGAAACTGAATGAGGAAATCTAGTATGGCTTGGCTTGAGAAATATGAGTATGAACCCTACGGGGAATTAGGAGTAGAGCTCCTAGAAAATAAATAGAATGGAACTGGGAAAGTGGATGGGGAAGTGAGCTGACCCTTGAGTACAGAGTACCAAGGAGAGCGACTGTCCCCCTGTTTAGTACAAAGTGGAGCTAGCCGCCCCAGGGACTCGGGGTTAGATCGGCCACTTTGTACCGACTTCTGGCCCTCGCGTACACAGTACCGAGGAGAGCTACTAGTGTAGGGAGAGAGCTAGCCACCCCACGGGCTGTGGGGTTCAGCTAGCCCTCCTACACCGACTTGTTAGGCCCACTGGGCAAACCAGGGTAGTCAGGCGAGGGTGCGCGGACTGTGCAAGGGCAAGACCCCTGTTTGGTTACTATGGAGGGGCTAGACCCCTGTTACTGAGAGGGCTCTGCCCTATACTGGTTCCGTGTTGTGCTTTGGGCGCACCCGTTAACGAAAATGACTAACCGCGTGCTAGTGCGGGGTAGCTACCCGTGCGTTTATCGCGCATGCCGTAGTCACCGTTACGTCTGTCAGTGACCTTGGGGTGGTTGACTGAGGGTAGGACCACCATGGGGGACTCTCCCGGCCAGGTGCTACTTCTACTTTTTGGAAAAGACTGCAATCAAGATCGTTCCCACGAGGAACATTCGAGATCAAAAGAAAGATCTGAGAAATAATTCAAGAAAGAGTAAATAGAGAAATAAAGAAAGAAACTAAAAATAACAACTACTTGTCCACCTTTACTGTTTTCTTAGCTAGCTGGTTGCCACTCTACTCAGTGTTTCGCTGACGAGTCACATTTGTCACCTTTTTTAGGACCAGGTGTTTAGCAGCGACTGCAGAGGGTGCTGGGCCTAGTAGAGCCCAGTAGTTGTACTTTATTTCACTTGTACTCTTTTATTGTAATCTTCATATTCTGTATCTGTTTTTAATTCTCTACTGTTGTGGTGGTATGTACTTTAGTAGTTCTTTTCTTTACTGCTGTACTTTTGTTACTGTTTGTTACATGCATGGTGAATGTGGTTTATTTTACTGCTTTTTAGTTACTTTCTCGTTGGACGACTGGGTCTTGGGATCAGTCGAGTCGGTCCGATTCTCGTGTCTCGTAGGGCTTCAAGAATCGGGTCGTAACAATGACGCATGTAACGAGTCTTACATCTGCAACTCATAGACCAGTTGGCCTTAGGGTACTGAGTGATAAAGTACTCCAAAGGACTTATTGGCTCAAGTCATGAAGGCTTACGAATCCGAAGACATGTATTAAGTTTAGTTAATGGTGTTAAGTATTGGACTAAAATTAGAATTAGGTTCTTTTTTTTTTCACATAATATATACAATGCCTCCAACTAAAAATGGCATAAAGGAGAGGACTTTATGAAATTTTTCTAATGTTTTTTTTTTCTCTTTTTTTATATATATTTTTCTAGAAAACCTAATTCTTCTCCTAAATCATACTCAACAAGTTAGGTGCATTTATTCCATTTTCTTCGGAGGCTAATAAGAGCTTCCCAAAAGTGGTTTAGAAATCCTCCTAAGTGAAGTGGAGAATAGTAATTAAGATTTGAGACTCTAAAAAACCATACTCCTTAGAACATTCGTACCTGACAACTTATCAGCGTGAATAGTGAAAATAAGGGAATATTTAAATTTCAAACTCTTCTAATTAAGCAGATGGTTGAAAATAAATCCTATTTACTCTTCACTCTTCAACTCATTACCAGGAAATAACAAGGCTAAAATGCCTGACATATGTCGAAATCCTAAATCTTAATTGATCACCTTGGTGATTAAGTTTAAGACCTGAAGAGCCATTGAGTTAAACCTAAGTATACTTCCTAAGGTAACAACTCCTGATTAAAGGGGCATTTTCATCATCCTTCACAAACAAAAACAAATGGAAAAACCCAACTAATTGCATGCAAACTTTACAAACTTCTTTTTTTTAATGCAAAATACAAGATAAAGGATGCAAGTTTTGATGATTTTTTTTTTTGGAAAAAAATAATTTAGCTAAAACTTAAAAATTACGCTTACACAACACATCAAAAATGAAAATAGGTCAAATAATAATGAGAAAGAAAACAAGTTTTCCCCACCCCCCAACTTAAATGACATTATCCACAATGGCATAAAAATAAAAGAGAGGGAGTAGTTTAGAAAGATACAACCTGATGCAGTGAAGCACTTGTGATGGTGAGCCATCTAGCGTACCTAACCTACAAAACTAAAAATAAATTAAAAACAACCAAAAAGAAATTTATTAATTTACAAAATCTAAAGGATGGTTAAATAACCTTGTTTCTATACAAAATTGAACCTAAGAAAAGCAGAGCTTTTGGTTATTTATAGACCGAGAAAAAGAAAGCCTCTATAAGAAAACTCGACCCATGGATTCACCATGATTGAGTCGTTTTACGTCAGATCCTCAAGACATAACAAAATCATGAGAAGTCTCTCAAAGTTACTCTTCTCTCGTGATGAAATCTTAGTATAGTGACATAGATTAGCACCCCGATATTACCCTATTAAGTCTCGCAATGCTACACACCATAGAGCTAACTCAGGTAATGCTAACTCCAGTCTATTTGTGAGTAATAGCTAACATCTTAAGGAATAGGACTTCGCTGGGATACACTCTATCCTCAAGAGGCAACTAATCCTTGTATCAGGCTCGAAGTCACTATCCTACTAGAGTACAAATAGGTTAACTCAAAAGTAAAGAGGCCAGCTAAATAACCCAAATGTGGAGCATTGCAGTGCTACGCCTCCCACATCTATCGAAAATGCTAACAAGCCTATTAAGACCCATGCTGCTAAAGCCATTTAAGATGTCTGGGACTTGGGTCAGACGTTTGGTCAGACATCTGGACACCTTCCCAGACGTCTGGAAATCAAATTATTCGTGTACATTCTCGCATCTGTGCGCGTGCTGCGTGCAGACAGTACGTAGCCACATTTTCCTCTCTCCTTCTCTCTCTTCTCACCGATGCAACCCTAAACCCCACGCCTACTTAAACCCCCCTCCTCTCCCTCGTTCACCTCACCTTCAGCCACCCTTCTTCTTCCTCCAACGAGAGCGGTGAGCAGCGAGTAGCGAGGAGCGGGCGTGAGCGGCGTGGGAGGAGAGGAGGAGCAGCGAGGGGAAGGGAGGAAAGCATGCGTGCGAGCTCACGAGGGAGCTCGCCGGAGAGCTCACGGCTGGTCGGGTGTGCACGAGGCAGAGAGGTGCGTCAGGGAGGTTCTCCCCAACACTGCTGCAGCTAGAGCAGTGGGTGAGCGGGTGCGACGCGGTCGCGCGCGGCACAAGAAGACGAAGGCAGCTTCTGGTTCTGGTATTTTCCCAGAATCAGACGTCTGGATTGACATCTAGACGACGAAGATGACGTCTGGAGGAGGTTCCAAATGACTGAGAGGTAAATCCCACGACATACACTTTCCTTTGCAGATACGGCTATGCAGGCCATCCACCGAGGCACTGTTCCGTGCCATATTGAGGAGATTTGCGTTGATGCGTTCAGGACTCGCTTCGGAAAGGCATGGGACATGCCCTCCCACGCAGTTTAGACGTATGGGCGAGGCACCAGACGGCGGGAAGCGTCTCCAGACGTCTGGAGAGGTGGTCGGATGTCTGGAACTGGGTTTAGACGGTCCAGCAGAGTTCCTGGACATCTGACGGGTAGCGCAGGAGTTGAGGTTTGGTTCTAGACTCTTTTAAGATGTCTGGAAGGTGTTCCAGACGTCTGATATGAATCAGAATTACTATTTTGACCCGTTTAGGGTCTGTTTGAGGTCTGATTTCTGCAGTTAAGATTCTGTTGTTCTCCGTATAAATTCCTCTACTTGTTGGAATACTTTTTATCCTGTTCTGAGTAGTCTCTTGTGAATGATCCTTGTGATAGGACCTTGTTCCATTGCTGATTTAGGGTTTGCTGAGGCACATGGACCTGCCGATCAAGCCCCAATTACTCCTGGGTTTACTGGTAGAGTGGCTTCCTCTAGTTTAGTTACAAACTTGAATGCATATGTGGAATGAATGTTAGATCCTAGGGTATGGCATGAATCCTAGGACTAGAAACACTGGAATATTTGTATGGAATGTATGGGTTGCAGTCTTGGATGAGTAGATAGAATAATAACAATTGCCTGGAAATGAATAACAACTGCCTGTGAAATGTAAAGTACTTGTGTTAGCAAACTGTTGCATGTAAATTCCTGTTGTTTATGTTAAATGTCATAATATGAGTTGCATGTATATGAACTGAAAATGGAAGATTGAATGTTGGAAACACGAGCCACCTGTGAATAAACCTAGAAGGTGAACAATAAAGTTACATGTTACATGTGTAGAACCTGAGAAATGGAAATAGAAATGATGAAACCTGGTATGGTTTGGCCTGAGAAACATGAGCATGAACCCTACGGGGAATTAGGACATGAGCTCCTGGAAATAAATGGAATGGATCTAGGAATGTGCTGGGAAGTGTGCTGTCCCTTGAGTACGTGGTACCAAGGGGAGCACATGTTACCTCTTAGTGTAGAGGGGAGCTTGCCACCTTCGGGTCGAGACCCGGGGTGGGTTTGGCCACTTTGCACCGACTCTGTGGCCCTCGTGTACATTGTACCGGGGAGAGCTACTAGTGTAGGGAGGGTTAGTAACCCCACGGGGCCCGGGGTTCAGCTAGCCGCCCTACACCGACTTGTTAGGCCTACTGGGCAAACCAGGGTGGTCAGGCGAGGGTGCGCGGACTGTGGAGGGGCGAGACCCCTATTTGGTTCTTAGGGGCTAGACCCCTGTTACTGAGAGGGCTATGCCCTATACTAGTTCCGTGCTGTGCTTTAGGCGCACTCGTTAACGAAAACGACTGATCGCATGCCAGTGCGGGGTAGTGACGTGCCTTTGTGCGTGTGTGTTAAGAGGTGTCGTTATAGTTGCACTTGATACGTCGGTTTTAAAAGAAGTAAACGGAGGTGAGTCCGAGTGTCGATCTCAGGGAGGCGTGGAAATCGGATTTTGTTTACCACTTGTCACGAAAAAGGCGGAGTTTTGCTTGCGAAAGAGACGGTTTTGAAAAGCGAGAGATAGAGAGAGAGTTTAGGGTTAGAAAGCTCTTGGTTTTGATCATGCACTTTAAACAGAAATTAAAATGGCAACTAAATGGAAAATAATTTTATTAAACATGCATTCATAGTTCATGGTTTACAATATTAAATACATGCTTCAACAAAAGTAAATGAAAGCTTAAAAGAGAGAGAGAGAGAGGTAGAGAGAGAGTGGAGAGCGACGAGGCAGCCACGGCGGTGGAGGAGGCTCCGTCGGCAGCTCGTCGTCTCCGGAGATTACAAGAGTGCCTAAGACTAGCTAGGAGAGGAGTGGAGTAGTTGCAAGTGGGAGAGGATGCCTTGAATGGTGGTAGAAGGGGGTTTAAATAGAGTTAAGGGATTCCTAAAAGAAGAATGTGCTTTAGCGACATCCAGAACGTCGCTAAAATCGCTTCCAGATACGTCGGTGAAGGCCTTCTGCCGCCGGTCAGCCGCCCGCCCCCTCTCTCTCTCCAAGCGCGATCCGTGGATGATGAACGAGAGCCGTCCGATCGAAAATCGGACGGCTGAGATCCTCCCGTGCCCGTGCTGAGATCGCGCTTCGGGCGCGCGTGCGCACCCGCGTTTCCGCCCGGCATGCGCGCGCGCATGGGCGCTCGGGTGCTGTCGTCACGCCGCGTGGCGCAATACTGACCGCTCGCTGCTGATCGGGCGGGTCAATTTCGCCGCGCCCTTCGTTCGCGCTTGATTTCCGCTCCGTGCGATTCGAACGCGCGTCACTGCGTCGCGGGAGTGCGCGCTAACTGTTGCGCCACGCCCGCGCTTTGTCGCGGCGACCGCGGGCGAGGGCGCGGATCTCGGCCGTTCGATCGAAGATCAACGGCCGAGATTCGTCCTTGGCTGGCTTGGGGGCGTGCGAGCGGCAGGGGCGGGGCGACGTGGTGCGTTCTGGGCCGTTGATCTCCAGATCAACGGTCAGGATTTCTTGGGCCCATTGTGGGAGCTCCGGATGTCGGATTTGGCCGATCTTGAGTCCGTTAGACTCCGTTCGTCGTCCTGAATCCATCCGTGTGGTCCGATTGCTCATCTGAGGCCTGCTTTGTCAAATGCTTTACACAAATGGCCATTAATACAGTTTATAAGCAATCTTGGTACTTGATGCATGCAATGCTCCTATTCTACTTTATGTTGTGCCTTTTATTCTAAAGATGGGCCATATTGAACCTAATTACTACCCCCTTGCGTGGTGTTATCATACCCCCATGCTTACTCCTTGCTAGTCCCTAGCAAGGTTTATTCTAGCCTTTATTTCTTTGGCGAATTCAAGAAGTAATTGCTTAGGCACTTCGTTACTTGTCAATAAGAGGAACTATACGAAGATCTTAATCTACAAAGACTAAGCAGCGCCCGGGTGTCTGCCAAAATACGAATCGCCCGAATCCTTGCTTTGTATATATAACTATACTTATGTATACGTATATATCTATATATGTCTTTTTAGAATTTTTAGAATTCAGTGTGGGTTGGCAACTTTTTACGGCTACCCAACCCACCCAAAACTCGGTCAAAACCCTAAGTGCTAAGCATCTTGGTGTGAATGTTGTGATAGACTTACTTAACGGTAATTGAGACAGACTTCGAGTTTCTACGCCTCTAGGTGACCGGAAAAGAAAATAAATTTTTGCCTGAAGGTGTATTTGTTCGATTGGTAGCTTTCTCCCTACGTTCATTTTACTTGGGGTCAACACAAGGATTTTCCAATGTATATCTCCTCGGCTTGTACTACTTCCCCGCTTCGTCCTTAGGTGTTTTGGTCTTTTTTGTGCAATTATTGAGCTGGGCTCTGGACAACCGACCAATGGGCTGTTACCCACGATCACTTGCCAGCCATACTTGTGCGGTGAAGTGTGGTTTATTTTCTTTTCTTCTTCTTTTTTTTTTTTTTTTGTAGGTGGCTTCCCTAATCTCAAATGTACCTAGAGGCAGCGAAAAAGAAATGGCCTGTGACTGGGTTCTGGACAACCTGCCAATGGGCTGTTACCCACGACAACTTGCCAGCCATACCACCCTAGAGAGTTCATTAGCTACCCAATTTCTGTCAAAATCTCCGAGAAGTGAGTCTGTGCAAAAATGTGTGTAGATGCTTAGACTCAAAGTTTTCCTGAGTTAGAGGGTGAGTTGATAAGTCGTATACTTATTACCTTATTTATTAGGTGGATTAGAATAGCTTAAAGTTGCAAGGATTCGCCGCTAAATCCATATTTTAATGGACACTAGGGCTGATTAAGCCTGAAGGCCTGAAAAGTCTAAGCGTTTAAGTTCTTTTTGTATTATTTCCCACTATTGACAAGTTTCTAATGCCTAAGTTTTTCTTCCTAAATTCAATTTTTTTTTTAATCAATTAATTTATTCATTCAGACTAATTAATTAAGCTCAGGATTATGCAATTTACCATCCCCCCATGCTTAAGTTGGACAATGTCCTCATTGGCAGATGCATGGATGCAGAAGGGTTCAAAAAGATAGTACCTGAGTGACGTAAACTACCAGATCAATCTGAATCCGCTGGGTTGCCTCCTAGGAAGCGCTGAGTTTAACGCCTCTAGCTGGGCGGTGCTTGGTGTCAGCCCTCAACAAGGGTGACACTTTCCTTGGGGGGTACCTGGGCCAGGAAATGCTTCAATCTTTGACCATTGACTGTAAAGGTGTGCCCGGTATTAAGATCGGCGATTTCGACTGCCCCATTGGAATAGGGCTTGACCACCCGAAATGGTCCTGTCCATTTGGACCTAAGTTTCCCTGGGAAGAGTTTCAGGCGTGCATCAAATAGCCAGACTTGTTGGTTTGGCTCAAAGGTTTTCCTATGAATGAGTCGGTCGTGGACGGCTTTCATTTTCTCCTTATATAGCCGACTATTGTCAAAGGCGTCCCGACGAATTTCTTCAAGCTCAGATAATTGAAGAGTCCTTTGCGCACCAGCTAACTGGGGATCCATGTTACATTGCTTAACAGCCCAGTAAGCCCGGTGTTCTAATTCGACAGGGATATGGCAAGCTTTGCCAAAGACCAAGAGGTAAGGTGACATGCCTATCGGGGTCTTAAAAGCGGTCCTGTATGCCCACAGGGCATCATCAAGTCGTGTGGACCAGTCTTTCCTGTCAGGTCTCACAGTCTTCTGTAAAATGTTCTTGATTTGTCTGTTTGAGACCTCAGTCTGCCCATTTGTTTGTGGATGATACGGGGTGGCAATGCGGTGGTTTACCCTGTATTTTCTAAGTAGGGCACGGAACTGGGAATGGATAAAATGGCTTCCACCATCATTGATCATGGCCTTGGGTATTCCAAACCGGGAAAAGATGTTCTTCTTTATAAAGTCCATGACCGTCTTGTGATCGCATCGTCGGGTGGCGACGGCTTCAATCCATTTGGAAACATAGTCTACCGAGACCAGGATATACTCGAAGCCGTTGGATGGTGGAAAGGGGCCCATAAAATCGATGCCCCAAACGTCGAAAATTTCGACAATCAAAATGGGCTGAAGGGGCATCATATCATTTTTGGTCATTGTCCCTAGTGTTTGGCATCGTGAGCAAGTCTTGGCAAAGATGTGTGCATCCTTGAATAGGGACGGCTAATAAAATCCAGACTGCAAAACTTTTGCAGCTGTTTTCTTGCCAGAGAAATGGCCGCCACATGCTTGGTCATGACAAAAGGAAAGCACACTCTGAACTTCGTCTTCGGGGAGGCACCTCCTGATGATCTGATCAGCACAGAGGCGAAACAGCATGGGATCATCCCAGAAATAGTGCTTGGCCTCAGCCAAGAAACTGTCCCGTTGCTGTCTGGACCAGCTGTGCGGGGTTTGTCCTATAACCAGGTAGTTGACATAGTCAGCATACCATGGCATTTTCTTGTCTTGCACGGCTAGGATGTGTTCATCAGGGAAGGTATCAGATAGAGGTAGGGAGGGTCCAATGTGGTCTGGATGAAGTCTTGACAGGTGGTCAGCCACCACATTTTTCGATCCGGCCTTGTCTTGGATTTCCAGGTCAAATTCCTGCAAAAGCAGGATCCATCTGATGAGCCTGGGTTTTGCGTCCTTTTTGGCCAACAGGTGCCGGATGGCTGAATGGTCGGTGTAGATAGTCACGTGGGATCCCAGCAAGTATGATTGAAATTTTTCCAGTCCAAAGACTACAGTAAGCAACTCTTTTTCTGTGACCGTATAATTACGTTGGGCCTCGTCCAACGTTTTGCTCGCGTAGTAGATCACCAAGGGCTTCTTGTCTTGCCTTTGTCCCAGGACAGCGCCTATGGCAAAATCTGATGCGTCACACATAATCTCAAAATCCTGGGACCAGTCTGGGGGTTGAAGTACAGGTGCGGTGGAGACTAAGTCCCGGAGGGTATGATAAGCCTGGGTGCAATCAGGAGACATGTGGAAAGTGGCGTCGTTGGCTAGAAGGTCGGTCAAGGGTTTGGAAAGTTTGGAAAAGTCTTTGATGAACCTTCGGTAGAAGCCAACATGTCCTAGGAAAGAGCGAATCTGTCGGACCGAACTAGGTGGAGGAAGTTTGGAAATTAAATCAACCTTAGCTCGATCTACCTCGATGCCCCTATGCGAAACGATGTGTCCGAGGACAATTCCTTCTTGAACCATAAAATGGCTCTTTTCCCAACTTAACACCAAGTTAACCTCGATACATCGTTTCAGGATTTTCTCCAAGTTGCTCAAACAATGGTCGAATGAATTCCTGAATACAGAGAAATCATCCATAAAGACCTCCAAGTATTCACCCACCATTTCTGAAAAAATGGCTAGCATGCAACGCTGGAAGGTCGCGGGTGCGTTGCATAACCCGAATGGCATTCGACGGAATGCAAACGTGCCATACGAACAAGTGAATGTGGTCTTTTCCTGATCTTCCGGAGCAATTGCGACTTGGTTATATCCTGAATATCCATCCAGGAAGCAAAAATACTTTTGCCCTGCCAATCTTTCAAGGATTTGGTCAATGAATGGCAAGGGGAAGTGGTCCTTCTTAGTGGCTTCATTAAGCTTCCTATAATCAATACACACCCGCCATGCGGTGGTGGTGCGGGTGGGAATGGATTCGCCATGATCATTAGTGACAACGGTGAGCCCAGCCTTCTTTGGAACCACTTGAGTGGGGCTCACCCAGGGGCTATCAGAGATAGGGTAGATGATGTCGGCGTCGAGCCACTTGATAATTTCTTTTTTAACGACCTCCCGCATGTTAGGGTTTAACCGTCTCTGCATCTGGCGGGAAGGTCGGGCCCCGTCTTCCAGGTAAATCTTGTGGGTGCAATAGGTGGGGCTAATTCCTCTTAGATCAGAGATGGTCCAACAAATGGCGGCCCGATGTTCTGAAAGAGTTGCAGTCAACCTTAGTTCCTGATCCTTGGTTAGATGGGAATTAATAATCACTGGGAAGGTTTGGCCAGGTCCCAAGAAGACGTACTTGAGATTCTCGGGCAATGGTTTAAGTTCAGGTGCGGGTGGGACCACAGTCGATGGGAATGGAAAGGGCGGTAGTTGATCAACATCGATTTCTTCAAATGGTGTCATGTGATGATACTCAGCCTTACAGAGGTCCACAGGTAATGATGGTGACGAGTCAGAACTACGGGTTTGGTGGTCTGAGACATAATTGAGGGTAAGGCATTCCTCGATTAAAGTTTCCACGGGATCATGTTCCTCAATGTAATCACAATCAAAAGACTTTGTTGCCCGGAAGATATCCAATTGCATTTTCCTGTCTCCGAAGGCGATTTCCATACATCCCGTGTCGCAATCGATGTTTGCTTTAGCCGTGGCTAAGAAAGGTTTGCCTAAGATTATGGGTGCGTTCTGTAATTTTTCAGGGACTTCCATGTCGAGCACCAAAAAGTCGACTGGGAAATAGAAGTCCTTGACCCGTACAATCACGTCCTCGACAACCCCCTTCGGGGTTTTCACTGATCTATCCGCCAGCTGGATGGTGACAGGGGTTGGTGCCAGCTCCCCAAAACCAAATTGGTGGTACAAGGTTGTGGGAATTAGGTTGATAGAAGCACCTAGGTCCAGGAGTGCTCTATCAAATGTCATGTCCCCGATGTTGCAGGAAATCAGGGGTGCTCCTGGGTCAGTTCGTTTGAGTGGAAGGTTGCTTGATATCACGGAACTGGCTTGCTCAGAGAGTACAACCTTCCTAGGTGCTTGAGGTCTCGGCTTATGCTTGGGTGTACAGGCATCCTTTAAGAACTTGGCGTAAGCGGGGATGTGTTTGACAGCTTCTAGAAGCGGAATATTAATCTGTACTTGTTTAAAAATTTCCATCAGCTCCTCAGTTTCCACAGTATTCTTTTTTCTCTTGATTGTTTCCAAGGCCTCAGGATAGGGTGTCTGAATTGGTTCCATGTTTGGGTCCTTGGTTGGTGTTTCTTCTAAGTCGGGTAAAGTCTCGGGGAGAGTCGGCCATTTGGGATCCTGGGTTTTGGTGCCGCTTCTCAAGGTCACCGCATTCGCATAGGCATTGGGGCCATGGGGTGATCCTTGAGAAGACGAGGATGAAGAAGCGCCAAACCCAGGAGGTGTTTGTGGGGCCGGTTGGATCATATGAGCCTGCCCGGGGTTGCCTTGGAACCCTTGCGAATTGTGGCCTCTGTTAATTATGTTTCGCGGGTTTGGCTGCGGTTGGGAAGGTAGAGATCCTTGCTGTTTACAGTCCAAGAGTTGGCTTAACTGTCCCTTTACCAAGGCCATTTCTTCCTGATGTTTTTGGTTCATGTCAGCCATCATCTTTATTAGGGTGTCCATTTGGTTTTGTGGGGGAGGGGCCGCCCTATTTTGGTTATATTGGGGTCTAACTGGTGGTCCTTGCTGATAGGGGGGCAAGTGTGGCTGTTGGTTTGGCCTGGGCTGGTTTTGGAATTGCGGTAGTTTCTGGTTTGTCCAACCAAAGTTGGGGTGATTACGCCAGCCGGTGTTGTAAGTGTTGGAGAAAGGGTCAGGTTTTGCATATCCTTGGACGGCTTGCACATCTTCTAGAATAGCCGATGTTGATGAAGAAGGAAGGGAGTAATCAAGGGTCGAGGGAGCAAAGGTCCCTCCTTGGAACATGGTTGGGGGTTGTTCCAGGTTCAGTTGGGTGAAGGGTTGGACCAGGTCAACATTATGTGCTCCCTTTGCTAGGGTGAAAGTCTGCAAGGGGTTCCTGGTCTGGTTTAGAAGCTCATCAATCTTCTTGTCCACCAATTCCACTCGATCCAACTTTTTGGCAATGATGTCCATGTCAACCATTCTAGAATTTGCTTGCACCTCATAAATCCCACCACGGGGTTGACTGGACCTGTTAAACTGGTTCATGGAGGCATTGTTGAGCGAATTCTCGCTCATAGACTCAAAGAGCTCAAACGCGCTCTCCTCGTCTTTGTTTAGGAAGTTTCCCCCGCATGAGGCATCGACGAAGTTCCGTAGGTTGCTATCCAGACCGTGGTAGAAGATCTGGGCCAATTGCCACCTTGGAACTTCGTGGTGTGGGCATTTCCTCAAAAGTTCATTGAATCTTTCCCACACCTCATGAAATTGTTCCCCACCCTGGAGTGTGAAGGTAGTGATAGCTCTTCTGAGGGCATTGGTCTTTCCTATGGGGAAGAATTTCTTTAAAAATGCATGCCTCAATTCCTCCCAGGTGGTGATGGGTCTACCTAGGGTTCTAAGCCAATGAGAAGCCTTGTCTCTTAATGAGAAAGGGAACATCTTGATTAGAACAATGTCAAGGCTAATGTTCCTAGGTTTTACTGTTCTTGCTATGCGGTCGAGATCTTCTAGGTGCTGAAAGGGGTCTTCATTTGAGCTTCCATGAAAGTGGCTCTGGATTAGACTTAATACATTAGGTTTTAGCTCAAAATCGTCTCCCCCTTCGGGGATCCTAAGGTGTGGCTCGACTCTAATGGCAGAAGGGTTATAGAAATCACGGAGGGGTCTTGGCTGGTCCTGAAATGGTGGTAAATCAAGTGGTGGTTGTCTTGGTATGTCATTGAAAGGTGGTGGTTGTTCTTGCGGGTTCTGTAACCGTTGTATGGCTTGCATGATGGTGTGGATTTGTTGTTGCTGAAGCCGATGGTTAGCATTGATTTGAGCCTGGACGACAGCCATAGCATCTGGTGGGGGTTGATCTTCAGCCTCATCTACCCTAGGTTCAGCCATGTTTTCAACAGAATTACGTCGCCTAGATTCCTGCCCCAAAACACACAATTCGGGATGCAGTGAGCGCCTCCCGTGCATGCACTAGAGAAGAACAGGAGGGGATGCGGAGGGCGACAGATGCGAGAAATGTGTTTCAATCAAGCATGCAAGCCTAATCCTTATGGTGTATTCCTTAGGAGACCTAGAAATCTCACAAAGGGTGATTAAGTCCGTAAGCACTGGACTCCCCTTCTCAAGGCTAATCTGGCCAGGTTGATTACCAGGGGATTGCAGGGAAGGTTCTTCCTTTGGCTTGCGCCTTCGGTTCCATAGACCCCACAACCACGGTCGTTTGACACTGCCCCGCAGCCTAGTCACCAGATTCTACCAAGGGAATGAAAGCCAAGTGCCTAGCAGACAAAACCTCACCTTTTGAGACTTAACTCAGTCCTGCCTAGGGCACGTCTACTCAGTTTTAAAGGGCTAGGATAGTGCTTGTGCTTAGGGTGATGTGATGAGGCATTGATTGGGGTGGTGCCTCTTAATGTTCTACTTTCAAAGTGTGTGCTTCTAGCAAAACATGATTTTCAAGCAAGGATTTGTTAAGATATAGTGTCTTTTAGTGTTTCATCCTTACTTAAGTACTTTTTAGGGTTGACGTGTCTTAATATTTTCAAACAAGTTTCAGTGGGCACGTCAAGTTCTGCACACAACTTAGTGAATTAGATTTCCTTTTATTTTGTAGAGGCTCTAAAATCCTAGTGTACTCATCCTAATGATCATGCAACTTCTATTAGATGAGTCAATTTTTAGGGTTGAGTGGTGCGGCCCAGGTCAACTCATGGTGGCTTCACAAACACCACTCAAGAGAAAAAGAAAAGAACACTCCAAGAATTCGTTCAGAATGTTAGAGTGTACATTTTTTTGTGGGGTGATGTGTTATGGATGTGGGTCAAGCAATCATACACCACGCCAATTTTTTTCAGTTTTTTACAATTTTTTTTAGCTTTTTCATGCAAGCAAACAATGAGAGAGAGATTGCTCACTATCAGTCCTCGAGGCACCTACTCCCTTGCTACCGTCGTGGAATGCGTCGCTTCGCCGTCCATGCGCCGAATTCCTGCAACCGTCAAGTAAAAAGGAAAATAGGGCATTAGACGATGTGAGAATGAGTGTGGAATGGAGGTGATAAAACAAATCCGTTGCCTCCCCGGCAACGGCGCCAAAAACTGACGTGCCTTCGTGCGTGTGTGTTAAGAGGTGTCGTTATAGTTGCACTTGATACGTCGGTTTTAAAAGAAGTAAACGGAGGTGAGTCCGAGTGTCGATCTCAGGGAGGCGTGGAAATCGGATTTTGTTTACCACTTGTTGTCACGAAAAAGGCGGAGTTTTGCTTGCCAAAGAGACGGTTTTGAAAAGCGAGAGATAGAGAGAGAGTTTAGGGTTAGAAAGCTCTTAGTTTTGATCATGCACTTTAAACAGAAATTAAAATGGCAACTAAATGGAAAATAATTTCATTAAACATGCATTCATAGTTCATGGTTTACAATATTAAATACATGCTTCAACAAAAGTAAATGAAAGCTTAAAAGAGAGAGAGAGAGGTAGAGAGAGAGTAGAGAGCGACGAGGCAGCCACGGCGGTGGAGGAGGCTCCGTCGGCGGCTCGTCGTCTCCGGAGATTACAAGAGTGCCTAAGACTAGCTAGGAGAGGAGTGGAGTAGTTGCAAGTGGGAGAGGATGCCTTGAATGGTGGTAGAAGGGGGTTTAAATAGAGTTAAGGGCTTCCTAAAAGAAGAATGTGCTTTAGCGACATCCAGAACGTCGCTAAAACCGCTTCCAGATACGTCGGTGAAGGCCTTCTGCCGCCGGTCAGCCGCCCGCCCCCTCTCTCTCTCCAAGCGCGATCCGTGGATGATGAACGAGAGCCGTCCGATCGAAGATCGGACGGCTAAGATCCTCCCGCGCCCGTGCTGAGATCGCGCTTCGGGCACGCGTGCGCGCCCGCGTTTCCGCCCGGCGTGCGCGCGCGCGTGGGCGCTCGGGTGCTGTCGTCGCGCCACGTGACGCAATCCTGACCGCTCGCTGCTGATCGGGCGGGTCAATTTCGCCGCGCCCTTCGTTCGCGCTTGATTTCCGCTCCGCGCGATTCGAACGCGCGTCGCTGCTTCGCGGGCGTGCGCGCTAACCGTTGCGCCACGCCCGCGCTTTGTCGCGGCGACCGCGGGCGAGGGCGCGGATCTCGGCCGTTCGATCGAAGATCAACGGCCGAGATTCGTCCTTGGCTGGCTTGGGGGCGTGCGAGCGGCGGGGGCGGGGCGACGTGGCGCGTTCTGGGCCGTTGATCTCCAGATCAACGGTCAGGATTTCTTGGGCCCATTGTGGGAGCTACGGATGTCGGATTTGGCCGATCTTGAGTCCGTTAGACTCCGTTCGTCGTCCTGAATCCATCCGTGCGGTCCGATTGCTCATCTGAGGCCTGCTTTGTCAAATGCTTTACACAAATGGCCATTAATATAGTTTATAAGCAATCTTGGTACTTGATGCATGCAATGCTCCTATTCTACTTTATGTTGTGCCTTTTATTCTAAAGATGGGCCATATTCAACCTAATTACTACCCCCTTGCGTGGTGTTATCAGGTAGCTACCCGTGTGTTTATCGCGCATGCCGTAGTCACCGTTATGTCTGTCAGTGACCTTGGGGTGGTTGACTGGGTGTAGGACCACCACGGGGGACTCTCCCGGCCAGGAGAGCACCACGTGCTACTTCTACTCTTCGGAAAATACTGCAATCAAGATCGTTCCCACGAGGAACATTCAAGATCAAGAAAGAGACATGATAAATAAACCAAGTGATGAAAGAAAGAATAATTAGTTATAGAAAGAAAGAAATTGAAAACAACAATTAGCTATCCACCTTTATTATTTTAGTTAGCTGGTTGCCACTCTACTCAGCGTTCGCTGATGTTTTGCACTCATAACCTTTTTTAGGTCCAGGTGTAGAGCAGCCAGAGCCTATGGCTGCAGAGGGTGCTAGGCCCAGTAGAGCCCAGTAGTTGTAGCTTTCTGTTGTACTCCGTTTCTTGTTGTAGTGAGTAGTCATTACACTTCTATACTCTTTTATTGTGAACTTTATATTCCTGTACCTATTTAATTTTCTACTGTTGTGGTGGTGTGTACTGTAGTGTTTACTTCTTTACAGCTGTACTTTTGTTATTGTTAGTTGCTTGCATGGTGAATGTGATTTATTTTACTACTTTTTGGTTACTTTCTCGTTGGACGACTGGGTCTTGGGATCAGTCGAGTCGATCCGGTCCCGTGTCCTGTAGGGTTTTGGGAACTGGGTCGTAACAAGATGGTATTAGAGCAAGGTCGTCCTGAGAAGTGAACCAACTAGCTGGAAAATAACCAATTCATGTGCTTGTGACCAGAGTAACCACCACAACGTACCTTTTGACACCTGTCCTGAGTGTCCTTTGTTGAATGTCTATGGAATTGACATCATTTCTGTTCTGTGTTCGCGTCTCCTTGCAGGAGATGCCTCGACGTGGGGTCAGCGAGGCGGGCCGTGGACGTGGCCGAGGACGAGGTCGGAGGGGCGGGTGCATTGAGCCCGACATCTCAATGGAGCAGCCACTACTTCCGGGTGTTCAGGCCTAAGACCTCGCCCAGCTGATATGGGAGATCGTACGAGAGGAGCTCCACTCGCCTCCACGGGCACCTCTTTCTGGGGTTGCGGAGGGGGAGTCCTCTGTGGGACCGCGAGACAGGCACAGTGCTGGATGTGGGGGAGGGGGTGGCCCTCCATCGCCCCCACCTTCCTCTGACACTTCTGAGCATGAGCCCTCCTTGCCTCGAGGCGTACCAATTTCCCCACTTCAGTGCCATTATGAGCTTTTCGGATAGTTCCGAAAGCTGAAGCCCCCCTCCTTCAAGGGGGATGAGGACCCGACCAAGGCAGAGGACTGGCTCGAGAAAATCGAGAAGGTGTTTGACACCCTTCGCCCTTTGTGGAGTGCCGCATGGCCTTTGCCACGTACCAGCTGGAGAGTGCGGCACACAGGTGATGGAGGGCAGTCAGAGGTCAGGAGAGGGCCGAGCTGACTTGGGACCAGTTTGTCACCCTCTTCTGCGAGCAGTACTTCCCCCAGACGTGGAAAGACCAGAGGAGGCGAGAGTTCCACACTCTTCACCAGGGGACGATGATCGTGAGCGCGTATCGCGTGCGTTTTCTGGAGCTGTCTCGTTTCACCACGACAGTTGTGGCTACCGAGGAGGAGCGCCTTTGGAGGTTCACCGAGGGGCTTCGACCTGCTATTCGGGGGTATGTCAAACACATGAAGCTGCCTACATTCTCAAGGGTGGTGGAGGCAGCTATGACATATGAGGAGACCAACCCGTCTGCACATGACACTGACAGTGGACGGAAGAGGCCCTACTAGCTAGACTACTCACAGGGCCGACGAGAGAGGAGGCATGTGGCCCTCGCAGGAGAGTCGTCACACTTTGCAAGGCCGTCAGTGGCGTTTGGGGGCCCCCGTAGGGGCCAGTTGCCAGCATCAGACCCCCGCCCAGCCGTTAGTAGGGACCCACTGAGGGCGGGAGTCAAGTTCCCCTTTGCTACCAGTGTGGCCAGCCGGGCCACATCAGGAGGGACTGCCTGTCTAGGGCTGGAGGTCAGCAAATGCTCCCCACGCCGAGCACTTGAGGCCGAGCAGGAGGCTGCGGTTCCCAGGCACGTGGGGGAGGACAACAGTCACGGGGAGGGTACCGGCCTGCGACTACCCATCCGATGCAGAGTGTGGCTGCTTCGTCTGCACCTAGAGCTGAGGGGCGTATCAACGCCCTGACACATAGAGACGCCAAAGCTTCAGGTTCAGTGGTGGCAGGTATGGTTACAGCTTCTGGAAGACTAGTTTACACACTTTTTGATTTTGTCACCATGCACTCGTTTGTCGCTGCTATTTTTGCTGTCAGTTTGGGGCAGGACTGTGTGTTGTCAGAGGATTCGTTTGTGATCAGAGGTCAGGGTGGTCAGCTGTTTGTAGCTGAGGAGGTTTACATAGGTTGTGAGGTCAGTGTTGGGGGACACAGCCTCCGTGCTGATCTGATTGTGATACCGATGGAGGACTTTGGAGTGATTCTGGGGATGGACTGGCTGTCTGCTTACCACGCATTGGTGGAATATTTTGAGAGGAAGATCGTCTTCTCCATACCAGAGTTACCTTCTTTCGAGTTTCACGGACAGCCAGTGGACGGAGGCTTCAGGTGCATTTCTGCACTTCGGGCGGTGAGACTTTTGGGCCAAGGGTGTGAGGGCTTCCTGACTTGTGTGGTGGCGGAGCATAGCCCTGTGGCAGACTTTTAGAGTATCTTGGTGGTCAGAGAGTACCCCGACATGTTCCCAGATGAGTTGCCAGGACTACTGCCTGAGCGTGAGATCGAGTTTGAGATCTCACTGGTATCGGGGAACAACCCCATTTCTACAGTGCCTTACAGGATGGCACCACTTGAGCTGCGAGAGCTCAAGTCCCAGTTGCAGGACCTTCTGGAGAAGGGCTTTGTGAGGCCCAGTGCGTCTCCGTGGGGAGCCCCGGTATTGTTTGTGAAGAAGGATGGTACCCTACACCATTGTGTGGACTACAGACAGCTGAATAGGGTCACCAACAAGAGCAGGTATCCGCTGTCGAGGATTGATGACTTGTTTGACCAGTTGCGAGGTGCCACGGTATTCTCCAAGATAGACTTGAGGTCTGGCAACCACTAGTTGAGGATCAAGGAGACCGACGTCTCCAAGATAGCTTTTCGCACCTGGTACAGACACTACGAGTTTTTGGTCATGTCGTTTGGACTGACCAACGCCCTCGCTACCTTCATGGATTTAATGAACCGGGTGTTCAGACCGTATCTGGATCAGTTCGTGGTGGTATTTATTGATGATGTGCTCATCTACTCTCGGGATCAGGCGCAGCACGGACAGCACTTACGGATGGTTTTGGACACACTGAGACAATGTAGGCTGTATGCCAAATACAGCAAGTGCGAGTTCCAGTTGAGGGAGGTGACCTTTCTAGGCCATGTGATTTTCGGGGATGGCTTGGCTATGGACCCAACCAAGGTTGAGGCAGTGCTCAGGTGGGAGAGGTCGCGTACAGTGATAGAGATCCATAGTTTCTTGGGACTGGCAGGCTACTACAGGCAGTTTATCAGGGGTTTCTCGCAATTGCACATCCTATGACACAGTTGACCCGGAAGGATGTGCCCTTTTCTTGGACAAACACTTGTGAGGCATGTTTTCAGGTGCTGAAGGAGAGGCTGACTTCGGCTCCCGTGCTCACCATCCCAGACAGCAGTGGCGGGTTCGTTGTGTACACAGACGCCTCTTTATAGGGGATAGGGGGTGTGCTCATGCCGTGGGGTCACGTTGTCGCTTACGCTTTGCGGCAACTGAAGCCCCATGAGCATAGCTACCCTACCCACGACCTGGAGCTAGCAGCTGTCGTCTTCGCACTAAAGACTTGGAGGCACTACCTGTATGGTGAGACTTTTGAGATTTTCACAGATAATAAGAGCCTCAGATACTTGTTTGATCAGAAGGAGCTCAACATGAGATAGAGACGTTGGTTAGAGCTCCTGAAGGACTGATGTAAACACATTTACACTACTTAAGATGTCTATTTATGCATGTTCTTAAGCATAGGATTGCATTGCATTCTATAAATATTGCATAACATGCATCATCTTGCATTTAGAGTAGTTTGAATAAAATGGAGGTTAATTGTCTCCTTTTATGTGCTTGGACAGGGCAAACTTTTTATCAGGGCCTCGGATCGAAGATCCAACTGTACAGATGTGATCAGGGCGACGATTGGAGTTCAACGACTCCAAGATCGCCCTAATCAAGAATCTGTTGCATCAGATAGTGATCGGGGAACCCTAGAAGATCAGGGCTAAGATGGTGTAAATCCGCACTTCAAATGACAAATTCGACCAGACGAATGGATTCGGATCGACGATCATAGCCTAACGATGCAAAAATCGAGTCAATCTGACACCCGTGGCACCATCTACATCATCTAGAAGATGGACCACCAAGATGGAGCCACGTGGTGCCATCTCAGCCGTCCAACCGGCCCCCAGCACTACTGCACCTTCTCTTCTTCAATCAAAGCATCGCTTCTCCACTGTTGGATCAAGATCCAATGGCTGTGGATGCGGCGCCTTGAAAACGTCCGCGCGACCATTTGGATGATGTAGCACAGCGGTCCAGCACCTTATCGCGAGGCACTGGCTCGGGATCGAGCTCCCGCGAGCCTCAAATCAGGCGCGAGCGAGCAGGCACGTGGAGCGTCAGATCATGATCCAACGGCCGCGTGCACCCGATAGCACCCACGCACTATTGCATGCACGGCGGTAACGTGGCATCGAACGCAGGCGGGCGCTTGTTGAGGATTGGGGAAGGCGCAACTTAAGCTGTCCGATCTCGCGATCGGACGACTGAGATTTAGCGGACGTGCGCAGGCGTTGCGTGCGCGGGCAAGAGAGAGGGCGCGCGCGCGTTGCCCACTACGCCCACGTTCAGACCTTTAGCGATGGTTTTGTCCGTCACTAAAGGTCCTAAATTAATATTTTTAAAGATGTAATGACCAATTTGCCCCCACTCCTTGCAACTATAAAAGGTGACCCCCTCCACACAAAATTCTCATCCCTTCCTTCTCTTCTCTACCTCTCCAAAGCTCAAGAGAGGCTTGTCCCACACCCAGGATGCTCCTCGCGAGATAAAGTCCAAATTTTCGTCCCTGTTCGGAAGTGGATCCCGTGACGATGATGACATGCTATCCCGTTCCCGTTCTTCTGCTTCGTCCTGCTCTGTCCTCCTTCGTCTAGGCGTCGTCTCGTCCGGCTCATCCTCCAAGCGATTGTCGAGGAGGGTAACTTCTCTCACCCATTCTTCTTTACAGCTTTCTAGTGTAGAATTTTCCTGCTTTCTAGTGTAGCTGATTTCCCACTTTCTAGTGTAATTCGTATTTGGCTTTATTTTATAAACATTTTGAAATATTGAATGCATGTTTTCTCTCTCTCTCTCTTCCTTTTAGTCTAATTATTGTAATAGCTTCATTGTAATTACATCACCTCCCTTTTCAAGAAAAATTCTAAAAAAATATAATTGCGAATATAGATCGACGTAGCCTCCCTGTGTTCGACCTGGAATTTCAATTTCGGTATAAATTTTATTTGTTGAACACAAGTTCTTCGCTTTCAAGTTGCAATGACAAGGTTTTAAAACCAAACACGTTAGCGTAGCAATTCATATGTCCAACATTTTGAAAAAGTCCAAAGACCTAAAGGGTCTTTGTGTCCAGACCCTAATGTAAAATTTTCTAAGATTGAAAAGTCCTAATGTCCAACTAATCCTTCCTAATTTTGATTTTTTTTTTATGTATAAATAAGAAGAGAAAAATAATTTACATGAATTTCACAAAGCTGACCAAATGATTCAAAAATGAATCCACCCCCCCATTCCTAGCTGATGCAATGTCCACATTGAAAAAGAGACATGAAAGAATGGGTAGAATATGAAAGATGTCACCTGAATATGAAGCTCGTATCAGCCTTGTGTCATATGTACAACTGCTGAGTTTAATGCCGTCAGCTAGGCAAAGTCCAGCCAAAGAAGTCACAGAATGGCTAGAGCAACTGTGTCTGAGACGGGTTCTGGAAGAATATGGTCAATAATAGGCTTCAGACGTTGACCGTTGACTTTAAATGTGTTACCCGTCTTTGGGTCAGAAATCTGAACGGCTCCATTTGGAAAAATCTGGTTAATTATGAATGGGCCATTCCATTTAGATCTAAGTTTGCCAGGAAAGAGCTTGAGTTTAGAATCAAATAACCAGACCTTCTGGTTCGGCTCAAAGCTCTTGCGGGAAATCAGTTGATCATGTAGAGCTTTGGTCCAAGCCTTGTAGATCTTGGCATTCTCATAAGCATCATTTCTAAGCTCCTCCAACTCAGATAGTTGGAGTTTCCTGGTCTTCCCAGCTAAATTCAAATCTAAATTGCATTGTTTGATCGCCCAGAATGCCCTATGTTCAATCTCTACGGGTAGATGGCATGCCTTTCCATACACCAAACATAATGGAGACATTCCGATGGGTGTTTTATACGCCGTACGGTAGGCCCAAAGAGAGTCCTCAAGCTTTTGAGTCCAATCCTTGGATCAGGCCTATCTATTTTCTGCAGAATGTTCTTGATCTCTCGATTGGAGATCTCGGCTTGTCCTTTCATCTGGGGATGGTAAGGTTTGGAAATTCGGTGATTAACCCTGTATTTGGATAATAAATTCTGGAATTGGGCATTAGTAAAATGAGTGCCACCATCATTGATGATAGCCCTCGGAATCCCAAATCTACTGAAGATGTTTTTCTTGACAAAATTGATGACCACCTTGTGGTCATTGGTTCGGGTGGGAATCGCCTCAATCCATTTGGACACATAATCAACAGCAACAAGAATGTATTGATGTCCAAATGAAGGGATAAAGGGTCCCATGAAATCGATGCCCCAAACATAGAAAATTTTGACAAGAAGAATTGGGTTTAGGGGCATCATGTCTCTCTTAGTTATGCTCCCGAGTGCCTGACATCGAGAACATGACCTTGAGAAATCTTGGGCATCCTTGAATAAAGACGGCCAATAGAAGCCAGATTGCAAGATTTTTGCAGCCATCTTTTTCCCGGAGAAATGTCCACCACACCCAGAGGCATGGCAGAACTCGAGTATACTGTTGAATTCATTCTCTGGTATACATTGGCGAATAATCTGATCAGAGCCGATGCGATACAGTTCAGGGTCCTCCCAGAAGTAGTATTTGGCCTCAGATTTAAGTCTATCTCGTTGTTGCTTGGTCCAATCCTAGGGGATTTGACCAACGGCAAAATAATTAATAATGTCAGCAAACCATGGGGTGTGTAAGAATAGTTTCGTCCGGAAAAGTGTCAGCAATTGGAATGTTCGGACAAAAAGAATCACCTAGGAGTCTCGACAAATGATCCGCTACCACATTTTGTACCCCAATTTTATCCTTGATTTCAAGATCAAATTCTTGGAGCAGAAGAATCCAACTAATAAGCCGGGGTTTAGCATCCTTTTTGGCCAAGAGATGTCTCAAAGCCGAGTGGTCGGTATAAATGATAACATGAGACCCTAAGAGATAAGCCCTGAATTTTTCCAAAGCAAACACTACAGCTAGTAATTCCTTTTTAGTAATAGTGTAATTCCTCTGGGCTTCATCCAGAGTTTTACTAGCGTAGTAGATGACAGAGGGCTTTCTATCAATTTTCTGACCCACGACAGCCCTGACCGCGTAATCAGAAGCATCTGTCATGATCTCAAAAGGGGTTGTCCAAATTGGTGGTTGCAAAACTGGAGCACATGTGACTGCCATTTTTAGGAAATCAAATGCCTTTCGGCATGATTCGTCAAAAACAAACGGCATTTCTTTGGCAAGAAGATTGCTTAAAGGACGAGCAACCTTCGAGAAATCCTTGATGAATCTTCGATAAAATCCCACATGGCCAAGAAATGATCGGATTTGTTTAACAGATGTGGGAGGAGGAAGTTCAGTGATAGCATCAACCTTAGCTTTATCCACTTCAATTCCCCGTTCAGAGATTACATGACCCAAAATGATGCCTTCTTTGGTCATGAAATGACTCTTTTCCCAGCTAAGGACCAATCGTGTTTTGATACATCGCTTAAGAATCATTTCCAGATTAACCAAACAAGAGACAAATGATTCTCCAAAAATAGAGAAATCATCTATGAAGAATTCCATAAACTCTCCCACCATGTTAGAAAGTATGGCTAGCATACACCTTTGAAAAGTTGCAGGTGCATTGCATAACCCGAAAGGCATCCTACGAAAAGCAAAGGTTTCATAGGGACAAGTGAAAGTAGTTTTTTCCTGATCCTCGGGATGGATAGGAACTTGGTTATATCCTGAGTAGCCATCAAGAAAACAGAAGTACTTCTGCCCGGCTAATTTTTCCAAAATTTGATCAATGAAGGGCAGGGGAAAATGATCCTTTTTAGTGGCTGTGTTCAGCTTCCTATAATCAATAGAAACCCTCCAAGAGGAAGCTGAACGAGTTGTGACAGATTCTCCTCACTCGTTAGACACAACGGTAATCCCAGCTTTCTTCGGAATAATCTGAACGGGACTTACCCATGGACTATCAGAGATTGGATAAATAATTCCTGCATCGAGCCACTTTATGATTTCCTTTTTGACCACTTCTCGCATATTTGGTTCAATCTCCTCTGCATTTGGCGAGAAGGGTAGGATCCATCTTCCAAGAATATTCTATGATTACAGTAAGATGGCTCGATCCCCCTGAGGTCATGAATGGTCCAACCAATTGCCTCCTTATGTTCCTTCAGGACCTTGATCAATTTAATCTCTTGCTCCTTTATCAATTTAGCACTGATAATCACAGGGAGAATCTTTTAAGGTCCTAAAAATTAATATTTCAAATTCTCAGGCAATGGTTTCAATTCAAGCTGAGGCGGGTTGATGATTGATGGTAGGGTAGATGCTGAAGATTCAACAAGAGGAAGAGGTTGTGAGTGAACAAAATCAATAACCTCTTCCGAAGATGGCAGGTCAGCCATAGAGGGTTGCGGGTCAAATTCATCATCCAAAGAGGAACTTTCGATTAAAGAAACCATCAAACAAGTCTCAATGTTATCATTATCCTCATCAAGTTCCTCAATAAATCTACAATCCTTAAATTTGTTGATCGCCTTAAAAATATCCAATTTCATTCGTTGATCCCCAAAGGCGATTTCCATGCTATGGCTTTCACAATTAATGTTGGCCTTAGCGGTAGCTAGGAACGAATGCCCCAGAATAATGGGCGTGTTCCTCAGATTATCAGGTCATCCATGTCAAGGATAAGGAAATCTACAGGAAAATAGAAATCCTTGACCTTAACAATAACATCTTCAATAATGCCTCACGGATTTGTGACCGAGCGGTCTGCTAACTGTAGCGTTACTGAAGTTGGCCGAAGTTCACCTAACCCAAACTTCTCATAAAAGGAAGTCGGAATTAGGTTGATGGATGCACCCAGATACAAAAGTGCTCTATCAAATGTGTAATCTCTGATGACACAAGAAATCAACGGAGCACTAGGATCTCTCTTTTTTTGAGGGAGGTAGTGCAGGATAACAAAACTAGCCTGCTCAGAGAGTACCACCTTCCTTGTAACAGATTCTCTCGACTTACGCTTTTGTGTACATAATTCCTTTAAAAATCTTGCGTAAGCCGGTATGTGCTTGATAGCATCAAGGAGCGGGATATTGATCTCAACATTCTTAAATAGATTTAGAAGCTCCTCATTACTATCAACAGACTTTTTCTTCTTTGATTTGGTTAAGGCTTCAGGAAAAGGAACATGAGTCAGATCTTTCGAATCAGGTTCTTGAGCCTTGATTTCTCCTCTAGAATTCTCCTCCCTCTCATCAGGTTCTTCAGGATTCAAAAGATTAGAATATTGTGGTTGTGGATCCTGAGTCTGCTTACCACTCCTTAAAGTGACAGAATTTGCAGATGCAGAAGAATTCAGGTCTTGGGGAAGGTTAGGAAAGATTGGAGGGGCTTGATTAACCATGAATTATTGATTTGCAGAAGAAGAAGAGGACGAGGAACCCTTCTCAACCACCTGGGCATGTGCGTGTGGGTCCCTCTGATTTTCGTACCCATGGGCTTGGTTGCTTGAATTCATAATATTTCGCGAGTTGGGTACGGGTTGGGATGGTAGAGATCCAGGTTGATGAGAGTTAGCAATGAGCTCGGACTGCAAGTTGTCCAGTGAGGTTTTCATTTGCTGCATGAGCTGGAGTATGGATCCTTGCATCGCTACCATTTGACGGTTCAAATCAGCTTACCCTGCAAGTTGACGGGCATTCCAAGCTGGTTGATTGACCTGATTCGGGGGCAACTGAGTATATACTTGACCCTTACCCATTGGTCATTGTCGAGCATAGTTGCCAGGTTGGAATTGGTTCTGTTGCCCCAGATTTTTCCAAGAGAAGTTAGAGTGGTTTCTCCAACCTGGATTATAGGCATTAGAGTAGGGGTTGGATCTAACATTCTCTTGTACAGCACAGACATCCTCATAAGGTGAGGATGGAGAGAAAGAAAGGGAAGTATCAGAAAAACTGGGATCAAAGGCCCTAGTTTGGAACCCGTGGGGTTCCGAAAAATGCTGACTCTCAGGTTGAGCTGCATCGAGTTGATTCACGAACTCCCATCCAGAAGGAGCTCGTGAAGAATGGAATCCCGAATTTTGGGATTGAGTGGATCGAGAGTTGTTCATAGAATTGCCAGCCATCCACTCTTCCATTCTTTTAGCAACCAAGTCCACCTTATCAAGTTTGTTACAAATCAATTCCATATCAAATGAATGAGAGTCATGGACTTCATTGACATTTGATCTGGGCTGCTGGGACTGATTAAATGTATCCATGGAGGCATGATTGATTGAATTCTCACTCATTTCCTCAAATAAATCATGTGCACTATCTGCATCTTTATTGAGGAAATTGCCTCCGCAAGAAGCATCCACATGATTTCTGAGTTGCTCGGTCAACCCATGATAGAAGATTTGCATGAGTTGCCATTTCGGCACCTTGTGGTGTGGACACCTCCGCAATAAGTCCTGGAATCGCTCCAAGGCCACATGAAACTGCTCCCCCGGCCACTGGGTAAAGGTAGTAATTGCCCGTCTCAAAGCATTGGTACGTCTGACTAGGAAGAATTTCTTCAGAAAGGCCGATTTCAACTCATTCCAGTTGTAATTGGTCTTCCTATTGTCCTATACCAATGCGCGGCCTTATCCCTAAGAGAGTGTGGGAAGAGCCTCATGATCATTTGCTCCTCGTTTACGTTTCGTGGCTTGGTGGTTTGGACCAAAGTGGTCAAGTCCTCCAAGTGCTGAAACAGATCTTTGGAGCCAAGCCCATGATAATGTTTAATCAAGCTTAACACCTGGGGCTTAATTTCTACGTCATCGGCTGGAATCTAGACACCGGGACATTTCCCATAATTTGAAGGATCATAAAAATCCTTCAAGGGCTGAGCGCCCTGCATTCTCTGGAACCATTCTTGCATTCTCTGCATTTGTTCCAGCTGCCTTCGAAATTCTTCCTGTGGATTTCCAAGCAGAGGAGGCTGTTGGTCGGCTATGGGATCAATTTGACAAAAATCCAACTTGCGCCTCCTAGAATGTTCTAATGGTTCTTCCAATTGGGGATTCAATGACCGTCTTCCCAGCCTAAACTAGGAGAAGGTCGGAAGGACTGGGGATAGGGACCCTGCAGCACAACAAAACAAGGCTGTCCTTAAGTGGGGTAGCCTAAGGATCTACTGACTCCCAAAACCTGCCTTAAGACTGTAAATGATTTACTCTACTTGCGTCTGTTAAATCCAACCAGTTAGAAGGAGGGACTGGGGAGAAGGTTGTTCTTCAGCTTTCGCCTCCAGTTCCTAGTGTACCCCCCAACCGCGGTCGTTTGACGCTACTCCCCAAGCTAGACATCAGATTAATCAGTACAAGTAGGTTAATCAAAGACAATCTCAGACTAGGCCCTGAAGAGTGAATTAGACCTTAAGGCCAACGTCTGTTCAATTTTATTAAGGCCTGGGATTGTGGTGCTTATGGAATGTGATGGGCCCTTAAAATGGGTTGTGCCCTTAATGATTGATTGAGATTTGTGTAAGTGCGTGCACAACCAGTATTTTCAAGTAAGATTATTTGTGATGCATGAATTTTAATGTTCAAATCTTGGTTAAGTAGCTTTTAGGGTTTCAAATTAGGTGGATTGAAATCAAGTTTCTAGGCAAACCAAGTTGTCAAACACAGGTGAAGATTATTTTCCTTTAAAACCAGAAAGAAAGTGGAGTGCCTGGAATAGACCTAGATTGAAAACCATAAGTAGGAGCTACTTGATGAGTTGATTTCAAGTAGAGTGGTGCGGCCGAAACAACTCAAACAATTGGCCACAAATGCACCACTAAGTTAGGCACTCAAAGATAGTTAACCAAGAATGATTTCTACTCTTTTATGTGTTGCTTTCTTGTGTACCGGTTCCACAGATCAGAACTCGGTTGAGTAGAAACAAATCAATCCGGTTAAGTGCCTTGAATGTGGGTGTACGTTGTGTGTTTGTTGAAAATTGCCCCACAAGATTATCTTTCTATTTTTATTTTTTTTATAAATGAGGGTGGAATGAATGTGAGTGAGAATCCAAACAACAAAACTATTCCTAGGATTTATGCAAACAGCTAGGTTAATTAGAATTTGGATTTAATGTGGCGAATGAAATCTATGGAGGGGGGAAGAATGGGGAGCACTTACAGTTGTCTTCAACGACACTTTACTCCAGTCTACCGCTTGATGATTCCCTGATGGAGGTCTCTGCAAAACAATAGACACAAGAGAAAGCAAGTTAGAAAATAATAAAGTGAAAGAAATGCGAAAAGAAGATCAGAAATCGTTGCCTCCTCGGCAACGACGCCAAAATGTTGGACGTACAAATTGCTACGCTAACGCGTTTGGTTTTAAAACCTTGTCGTTGTAGCTTGAAAGTGAAGAATTCGTGTTCAACAAATAAAATTTATACCGAAATTGAAATTCCGGGTCGAACACAGGAAGGCTACGTCGATCTATATTCGTAATTATATTTTTTTAGAATTTTTCTTGAAAAGTGAGGTGATGTAATTACAATGAAGCTATTACAATAATCAGACTAAAAAGAAGAGAGAGAGAGAGAAAACATGCATTCAATATTTCAAAATGTTTATACAATAAAACTAAATAAGAATTACACTAGAAAGTAGGAAATCAGCTACACTAGAAAGCAGGAAAATTCTACACTAGAAAGCTATAAAGAAGAATGGGAGAGAGAAGTTATCCTCCTCGACGATCGCTTGGAGGATGAGCCGGATGGGACGACACCTGGACGAAGGAGGATGGAGCAGGATGAAGGAGGACGAAGCAGAAGAACGGGAACGGGACAGCATGTCGTCGTCGTCGCGGGATCCACTTCCGAACAGGGACGAAAATTTGGACTTTATCTCGCGAAGAGCATCCCAGGTGTGGGACAAGCTTCTCTTGAGCTTTGGAGAGGTAGAGAAGAGAAGGAAGGGATGATAATTTCGTGTGGAGGGGGTCTCCTTTTATAGTTGCAAGGAGTGGGGGCAAATTGGTCATTACATCTTTAAAAACATTAATTCAGGACCTTTAGTGACGGATAAAACCGTCGCTAAAGGTCTGAACGTGGGCGTAGTGGGCGACATACACGGGCCCGCTTGCTTGTCCACGCGCACAACGCCTGCGCACGTCCACTGAATCTCAGCCATCCGATAGCGAGATCGGACGGCTTAAGTTGCGCCTTCCCTGCTCCTCAACGCGTACTCGCCCGCGTGCGATGCTGCATTACCGCCGCGTGTGCAATAGTGTGGCTGTTGGATTGCGATTTGACGCTCCACGTGCCCACTCGCCTGCGCCTGATTTGAGGCTCGCGAGGGCTCGATCTCGCGCCAGCGCCTCGTGATAAGGCGTTGGACTGCTGTGCTGCATCGTCCAAATGGTCGTGCGGACGTTTTCAAGGCGCCGCATCCACAACCGTTGGATCTTGATCCAACGGCGGAGAAGCGGCACTCTGATTGAAGAAGAGAAGGTGTGGAGGTGCTGGGGGCTGGTTGGATGGCTGAGATGGCGCCATGATAGCGAATTCACGCAGTTTGTTAAAATACGTCGTTGTAACGCGTAAATCCGCTTTCGCTCTTAAATTTATATTCCTAGATAGGGGAGTATCAAGGGTCATCCAAGGAGGCAATATGGTTGCAAAATTGATTCTCTTGCTCGGAATAAATCTCAACTTTCTTTTTGGTATTTTTTTTCAATGTATCATTTTTTTTTTTTAAGCTAAGGAAACATGCGAACTGATGGCGGAAAAAGTGATTTACACTTCAATTTAAATACTACTTATATGTGGCAAGTAGAGCCTCTCCCTAAGCTCACTCTAGGCAAGTGGAGGCCTAGAATAATTAGGGAGAGGGAGTGAAGAATGCTGAAAATAAGCTAATAGAAATGCAAACAAGAAATGCAAAGAAGGCAACTAGATAATTGATAAAGTGTTTTACAAAAGGCCTAGTAGAGGAAAGCTTGTACTACTAGAAAAATGCAAATAAGAAAAGAAAATACAAATCCTCTAGATAGATGGTGAAGAAGAGGGCTTCTTGCTCCAAGGTTGGTGGCTCCCAATCTTGAAAAGAGTCCTTCAACTCCTTCCTTGCAGTGCTCCGCCAAGGTGATGTCCTCCAAGGCAAGCCCTAAGGGGGCGTGCCCTAAGCTTCTCTCCAAGGGTGGACGTCCACCCTAGGTCCTTCTCCCTTGCCTGGCCGTCCTTCTTGAAGTGGAAGAGTCCTCCTCCTTGGCGTGGCCCAAGATGAAGAGAGTGGGGAGAAGGCACCAAAAGGGCTGGTGATGTGCCCCTTTAATCTCCTTCTCTACTCCTTCTCCTTGGGCATAGGTATAGGTGGATGTAGGTAGAAAAATACACTAATGGAGGATGCCCCCAAATGGTGGTAGGTGGTGGGTTTTTATAGAATAGGAAGGGGGCTAAGGTGTCCCTTGAAATGGAGGGCCAAGATGGAATGATGGAGGTGGTTAAGGATCCAATGGCCAAGGGTGTTTGGCGCCACCTTAAGAGGCACCAAGGGGGTAGTTATGGGGGTTGACACCCCTTGATATTGGCGCCAAAATGGCTTCTAGAAGAGGGTCTAAGTTGGCGCCAAGAAGGATTCTAGAAAGGGGGTTAGGTGGATGGCTAGGATGGCTTATGTGGGTAGGTGTAGGGTGGATTAAGGGCTGAAAGTTGGCGCCAATATAGAGGTGGTTAGGGGTAGTTTTTGGTGCCAACTTAAGGTGTCTTTTGGTGGAGATAATGGGGTGAAGGGATGGCTAGGAGGTGGCGCCAACTTGAGTAGAGTAGCTAGCTTAAGTAGGCTTAAGTTGGTGAAGCTAGCTAGGGTTGACTTTGAAGGTGGTGGATGGCCAAGGAGCTGGTTGTTAGCTAAGCTAAGCTAAGCTAGCTTAGCTAATGGAGGAGTAGAGGAGAAGGTGTTGGAGCTAGGGTTTGGAGGGAGGAGCTGAGGAGGAGAAGTCTGGAGCTGGCAGCTGCTGAAGAGGCTGGCATGGGGCTACTCTAGCTGGCTTAGCTTGCTAGTTCTTTGCTAGTTGCTAAGCCAAGCTAAAGTGAGCTAGCTTCTACCAAAGTAAGCTGAGGTGAGCTAGGTCTGGTGCTCCCGGGGAGAATCAAGCTGGTTGAGGCAGCTAAGGTAGCTTAGCTCAACTGAGTTGAGCTAAGCTGAGTCCCCGGGAGCTGGACTTGAACTTCCTGAGCTGGGATGTATTCTTCTTCAGCTGGCTGGAGCTGGATGTAGTTGGATCTGAGCTGGGGTGAACTCCTGTCAACTTAGCTGAGCTAGCTAGAGCTCCCTGTGGACTAGTGGGAGCTGAGATGAGCTAGACTCAGCTAAGTTGAGCTGGATCTGAGCTGACTTGAGCTAGGGTGAGCTAAGGTGAACTCTCTTGAGCTGCCATCCAGCTGAGATTAACTGAATGGAGCTGGGATGAGCTAACCCTAGTTCAAGTAAGCTAGGTTCCACTTGCGGTGAGCTGGATCAAGCTGAGGTGAGCTGGATCAAGTTGAGGTGAGCTGGATTAGGCTGAGTTCCAGCTAGTCTGGGCTTCTCCTTCTCCATTTGCCTTCTTGAGTGCTAGGGTTTCAGGGATCTATATATCTGTACATCCCTAACACTCACAAAAACATATTAAAAAGACAATAAAAAATGCAATGCATGCCTAACCTATTTTATGCCTAAATGCAGCCCAAAAACCCGTTTGCGGAGTAAAATCCTAAGAGCCAGGTTTGTTTTAATGCATAAGAATGATGATAAACTTGCATTTATCACGCCACGTGGCGCCATCTTGGCCATCCATCTTTTGGATGATGTAGATGGTGCCACGGGTGTCAGATTGACTCGATTTTTGCATCGTTAGGCTGCGATCGTCGATCCGAATCCATCTGTGCAGTTGGATTTGTCGTTTGAAGTGTGGATTTACACCATCTTAGCCATTGATCTTCTAGGGTTCCTCGATCACTATCTGATGCTATAGATGCTTGATTAGGGCAATCTTGGAGTCATTGAACCCCAATCGTCGCTCTGATCACACCTGTGCGGTTTGATCTTCGATCCAAGGCCCCGATAAAATGTTTTCTCTATCCAAGCACATAAAAGGAGATAATTAACCTCCATTTTATTCAAACTACTCTAAATGCAAGATGATGCATGTTATGCAATATTTATAGCATGCAATGCAATCCTATGCTTAAGAACATGCATAAATAGACATCTTAAGTAGTGTAAATGTGTTTACATCAAGGACTATGACTGCAGCATTTCCTACCATCCAGGGAAGACCAACATGGTGGTTGACACCGTGAGCTGGAAGGTGCCTGCCCACTTGGCCAGTTTACAGGCACAGAGTTGGAGACTCATGGAGGACATGGGCAGTTGGCGACCCCTAGAGTTACTGTGGCACTGTGGGGCAGTGACTGTGACATGATAGACGAGGCCAGAGCTAATAGATCGCATCGTCACAGGACAGATGGCCGATCCGTACCTACAGCCGTTATGTGACAGAGTATTGTCAGGGGACCCTGGAGACTTCTCCTTTACAGACGAGGTGCTGCGCATGAAGGGGCATTTGCGCGTTCTCAGGGATGAGGAGCTGTTGAGAGAGCTCCTGACTGAGGCACACGATTCCAGGTTCACCATACATCCTAGGAACACAAAAATGTATCATGATTTGAGACGCAACTTTTGGTGGAGGGGAATGAAGTGGGATGTAGGTGAATTCGTGCAGTAGTGTTTAGTGTGCCAGCAGGTGAAGGTCGAGCATCAGAGGCCTGCACGACCATTGCAACCACTTCCAGTGCCAGATTGGAAGTGGGAGAGCATCACCATAGACTTGGTGGTGGGCTTGCCCGTTACCCAGTGGGATAAGCTCAGATAGGTAGTGTTAATATGGTGAAATTATCGTTGAAATGAGTATAGTGGTTAACCTAAATCGAGCCTAACCATCTTTTTACAAAATTTTTAACCTGGCCTACTTAATTTTTATCTTGGTCACTTTTAGGCCCAGGGTCGAACTCAGGGAGGCGGGGATTAAGGGTGAATAAGTTTCTACGCCTTTCCTACAATGAATCTTTTCCGTGTGTTTATTATGTTTTTGATTTTTTTTCTATTTACGATTCTTTTGCTGATAATTTTGTCCTTGAGGTATACCCTCAAAATCAGGTCCTTGGCTTTGAGCCAATTTAGGTTCCAAAAAAATTAGTCTTGCTATTCACAAGACCGAGTACCTGCAAGACAAGGATTATCTTTTCTCTTTTACTATTTTTTTTATCTTTTTAATAGCAGGAAACAAGAGAGAAATAGAGGTTGCTTGTAAAGAAATAAATATAGTCTATATATATATTTATATAGGGGTGGGGGTGGAGGTGGAAATGGTGTGTAACACAGTGTTGAGTTGGTTGATGTCTAGGAAGACGCAACCAATAGGACGAAGTGCCGCATGGAGTGTAGGATGGATGTGTGGAAGTGTGTGCGGAGGCGCTTTCTCTACGGGGGTATCGGGGAATATCAGCAACTGGTGCAGATATTCCCGTGATATAACGCATGGTGTAGGGATACAGGTAGGTGATATGAATGTAAATATATAAATATATATATGTAAATATATATTTATATGTATATATAGGGTTGTAATTATATAGGTGTATATGTAGTTATATATATATATAGATATATTTATAACTAGATATATATGTATATATGTATGTATATGTGTACAAATATATATATATATAAATATATATATATATATATTTATGTATGTATGTATATATACTTATATATAGTTGTATAGGTACTAATATGTATATATATATATGTATATGTATATATATATATATAAATATATATATGTATATATATATAAGTATATATATAGGTGTGTACAAGTGAGTGTGTGTGTGTACACGTGAGTGTGTACAAGTGTGGTGTGTGTATGTGTGTGTGTCTGTTTGAGAGTGAGGGAGTGGCTGTGAGAGAGAGAGCATGGGCATTTAAGCCGTCTGGAGCACGCAGGCGTCGTCTGGATGCCAAGGCACGGATGTGGGCACGCGTAGGCGCAGGCACACAAGGGTGCACGCACGCACTGGAGGGAACAAGCATGAGGGAGAGCGCAACACAGCATGCTGCGTAGCGCAGTGCACCGGGCTGCGGGCGAGAGTGGATGTGGAGGAAGACGCGGGCGTGAGCGCGGGTAGGTGCAGGCGTGGGAGCGGAAGCGGGTGCAGACGCGAGCGCAGGCGCTGACGCGGCGACGGGATGGAGGCGGTAGCGGCATGGAGAGAGAGCGCGCGGTGACTGGATAACTGAGAAACTTTCCGGTCACCACACTATAGCTACAGTGCCACGCGACTTCATCAACCGGTTGCGGCCAGTTCTGCATGCATGGGCATGCTAGAAGGCGCCTATTCGCACAGAAGGAGCTTGTGCCAGCTACTATAGGGGGCGCGGTGGCTTGTACGCTGGCTGGAGGCTGCTATGCTGTTGCTGGAGCTTTGAAGCTTTGAGCTACGGCAATGGCGTGAAGGTCTTTAGCGATGGAAACAGAGAATGAACCCACCATGCCCACCTGCTCTTGGATGAGTTGGGCGGTGGTGGAACTCACAGTGGTGGTCGTGGGACCACTATGAGCCTGCTCCTACTTGCAGTGTGTCTCTTCAGTGGGAAGAGGTACTGCGTATGGAGGGGAGAGGGAGGAAGATGGCCTGGAGGAAGGAACTGTGGGTGTGTCTGGACCAGGCTTTTTTCGCAAGGAAGCGGGCAGGGCTTTTTAAAGGAGATGGGGGCATGCATGGCCATGCCCTGAGTGTGCATGACCAGCCATGCAGCTGGCAGGGCATGCACTGGCAGAGGATGGCACGAAGAAAGGTTACCTCCATGCCCTGAGCCACGCGGAGAAGAAGTTCAAAGAAAAATAAAAAAATGAAGATGGTGAAATTGCGGGGCAGCACTTGAAGAAGATGTTATTTTCATGGCCAATTATTCACTTTCCTCCCCTCTCAAGTAAATGCATGCATGTGTCAATTTTTACAAATATGTAATGGCAATGGCAATGGTATATTTTTGCTGTGCAATGGCAATGCTAGGAACTAACACAAGATGGCATTTTTATTGGTATATTTTTGCTGTGCAATCATACCCCCATGCCTATCTTTTGCTAGTCCCTAGCAAAACATTTTGTATTGTATTTAGAAATGATCTTAAGCTGAAGAATTTTTTTTTTCTGAGGTAACATAGATGTGTTTACTTGATGGATATTGTGAGAACCAATTGCAAAGAAGACTACCAGTACTTTAAGTCTTATGTGACATAGACCATCTCCCAACTAATTTGGACTCATGATATTTAAACCTTAAGAATGATTTCTAGGACTTAGGAAGTTTTTGTCGTACTCGAGAGCTCAAGAGATTATGGCTTGTGTATAGTGAAGGATCAAGACTGACCAGATGAACATTAAGACTCAAGCCCAGGGTTTCATGAATTTTTAAGTGCAGGTTGGTCTCAGTTTCAACTCGTGTCTTCGGATTGACCCTTAAAAAGATGACGGAAAACTCAACCCTCATTTTTTCTTTTGTGGCTCAAAGAATATATGGTAGAAACAGGGTATTTGTAACTTTGCCCTAAAACATTTTTGAGGGAGACGAATTTACAAATATTTGCGAGATATACTGACTTATTTGCACAGTTTTTTTTTTGAAACACTGATAACACCACGCAAGGGGGTAGTAATTAGGTTGAATATGGCCCATCTTTAGAATAAAAGGCACAACATAAAGTAGAATAGGAGCATTGCATGCATCAAGTACCAAGATTGCTTATAAACTGTATTAATGGCCATTTGTGTAAAGCATTTGTCAAAGCAGGCCTCAGATGAGCAATCGGACCGCACGGATGGATTCAGGACGACGAACGGAGTCTAACGGACTCAAAATCGGCCAAATCCGACATCCGGAGCTCCCACAATGGGCCCAAGAAATCCTGACCGTTGATCTGGAAATCAACGGCCTAGAACGCGCCACGTCGCCCCGCCCCCGCCGTCGCCACGCCCCCAAGCCAGCCAAAGACGCATCTCGGCCGTTGATCTTCAATCGAACGGCCGAGATCCGCGCGCTCGCCCGCGGTCGCCGCGACAAAGCGCGGGCGTGGCGCAACGGTTAGCGCGCACGCCCGCGTTGCGGCGACGCGCGTTCGATTCGCGCGGAGCGAAAATCATCTGCGGGCGAAGGGCGCGGCAAAATTGAGCCGCGCGATCAGAAGCGAGCGGCTAGGATCGCGCCACGCGGCGCGACGACAGCGCCCCACCTCCCACGTGCGCGCGCACGCCGGGCGGAAACGCGCGCGCGCACGCACGCCCGAAGCGCGATCCTAGCGCAGGCGCGGGAAGATCTCAGCCGTCCGATCATCAATCGGACGGCTCTCGTTAGACGTCCACGGATCGCGCCTGAAGAGAGAGAGGGGCGGGCGGCTGACCGGCGGCAGAAGACCTTCACCGACGTATATGGAAGCGGTTTTAGCGACGTTCTGGATGTCGCTAAAGCACATTCTTCTTTTAGGAAGCCCTTAACTCTATTTAAACCCCCTTCTACCACCATTCAAGGCATCCTCTCCCACTTGCAACTACTCCACTCCTCTCCTAGCTAGTCTTAGGCACTCTTGTAATCGCCGGAGACGACGAGCCGCCGACGGAGCCTCCTCCACCGCCGTGGCTGCCTCGTCGCTCTCCACTCTCTCTCTACCTCTCTCTCTCTCTTTTAAGCTTTCATTTACTTTTGTTGAAGCATGTATTTAATATTGTAAACCATGAACTATGAATGCATGTTTAATGAAATTATTTTTCATTTAGTTGCCTTTTTAATTTCTGTTTAAAGTGCATGATCAAAACCAAGAGCTTTCTAACCCTAAACTCTCTCTATCTCTCGCTTTTCAAAACCGTTTCTTTCGCAAGCAAAACTCTGCCTTTTTCGTGACAACAAGTGGTAAACAAAATCCGATTTCCACGCCTCCCTGAGATCGACACTCGGACTCACCTCCGTTTACTTCTTTTAAAACCGACGTATCAAGTGCAACTATAACGACACCTCTTAACACACACGCACGAAGGCACGTCAGTTTTTGGCGCCGCTGCCGGGGAGGCAACGGATTTGTTTTATCACCTCCATTCCACCTTCATTCTCATATCGTCTAATGCCCTATTTTCCTGTTTACTTGACGGTTGCAGGAATTCGGCGCATGGACGGCAAAGCGACGCATTCCACTATGGTAGCAAGGAAGTAGGCGCCTCGAGGACCGATAGTGAGTACTCTCTCTCTCATTGTTTGCTTGCGTGAAAAAGCTAAAAAAAAATCATAAAAACTAAAAAAATTGGCGTGGTGAATGATTGCTTGACCCACATTCTTAACACATCACCCTACAAAAAAATGTACACTCTAATATGCTGGATAAATTCTTGGAGTGTCCTTTTCTCTTTCTCTTGAGTGGTGTTTGCGAAGCCACCGTGAGTTGACCTGGGCCGCACCACTCAACCCTAAAAACTAACTCATCTAATAGAAGCTGCACGATCTTTAGGATGAGTACACTAGGGTTTTTAGAGCCTCTACAGAAGAAAAAGGAAATCTACTTTCATCAAGTTGTGTGCAGAACTTGACGTGCCCACTGAAACTTGTTTGAAAAAATTAAGACACGTCAACCCTAAAAAGTACTTAAGTAAGGATGAAACACTAAAAAGACACTATATCTTAACAAATCCTTGCTTGAAAATCATGTTTTGCTAGAAGCACACACTTTGAAAGTAGAACATTAAGAGGCACCACCCCAATCAACGCCTCATCACGTCACCCTAAGCACAAGCACTATCCTAGCCCTTTAAAACTGAGTAGACGTGCCCTAGGCAGGACTAAGTTAAGTCTCAAAAGGTGAGGTTTTGTCTGCTAAGCACTTGGCTTTCATTCCCTTGGTAGAATCTGGTGACTAGGCTGCGGGGCAGTGTCAAACGACCGTGGTTGTGGGGTCTATGGAACCGGAGGCGTAAGCCAAAGGAAGAACCTTCCCTGCAATCCCCTCGTAATCAACCTGGCCAGATTAGCCTTGAGAAGGGAAGTCCAGTGCTTACGGACTTAATCACCCTTTGTGAGATTTCTAGGTCTCCTAAGGAATACACCATAAGGATTAGGCTTGCGTGCTTGATTGAAACACATTTCTCGCATCTGTCGCCCTCCGCATCCCCTCCAGTTCTTCTCTAGTGTATGCACGGGAGGCGCTCACTGCATCCCGAATTGTGTGTTTTGGGGCAGGAATCTAGGCGACGTAATTCTGTTGAAAACATGGCCGAACCTAGGGTAGATGAGGCTGAAGATCAACCCCCACCAGATGCTATGGCTGTCGTCCAGGCTCAAATCAATGCTAACCATCGGCTTCAGCAACGACAAATCCACACCATCATGCAAGCCATACAACGGTTACAGAACCCGCAAGAACAACCACCACCTTTCAATGACATACCAGGACAACCACCACTTGATTTACCACCATTTCAGAACCAGCCAAGACCCCTCCGTGATTTCTATAACCCTTCTGCCATTAGAGTCGAGCCACACCTTAGGATCCCCGAAGGGGGAGACGATTTTGAGCTAAAACCTAATGTATTAAGTCTAATCCAGAGCCACTTTCATGGAAGCTCAAATGAAGACCCCTTTCAGCACCTAGAAGATCTCGACCGCATAGCAAGAACAGTAAAACCTAGGAACATTAGCCTTGATATTGTTCTAATCAAGATGTTCCCTTTCTCATTAAGAGACAAGGCTTCTCATTGGCTTAGAACCCTAGGTAGACCCATCACCACCTGGGAGGAACTGAGGCATGCATTTTTAAAGAAATTCTTCCCCATAGGAAAGACCAATGCCCTCAGAAGAGCTATCACTACCTTCACACTCCAGGGTGGGGAACAATTTCATGAGACGTGGGAAAGATTCAATGAACTTTTGAGGAAATGCCCACACCACGAAGTTCCAAGGTGGCAATTGGCCCAGATCTTCTACCACGGTCTGGATAGCAACCTACGGAACTTCGTCGATGCCTCATGCGGGGGAAACTTCCTAAACAAAGACGAGGAGAGCGCGTTTGAGCTCTTTGAGTCTATGAGCGAGAATTCGCTCAACAATGCCTCCATGAACCAGTTTAACAGATCCAGTCAACCCCGTGGTGGGATTTATGAGGTACAAGCAAATTCTGGAATGGTTGACATGGACATTATTGCCAAAAAGTTGGATCGAGTGGAATTGGTGGACAAGAAGATTGATGAGCTTCTAAACCAGACCAGGAACCCCTTGCAGACTTTCACCCTAGCAAAAGGAGCACATAATGTTGACCTGGTCCAACCCTTCACCCAACTAAACCTGGAACAACCCCCAACCATGTTCCAAGGAGGGACCTTTGCTCCCTCGACCCTTGATTACTCCCTTCCTTCTTCATCAACATCGGCTATTCTAGAAGATGTGCAAGCCGTCCAAGGATATGCAAAACCTGACCCTTTCTCCAACACTTACAACACCGGCTGGCGTAATCACCCCAACTTTGGTTGGACAAACCAGAAACTACCGCAATTCCAAAACCAGCCCAGGCCAAACCAACAGCCACACTTGCCCCCCTATCAGCAAGGACCACCAGTTAGACCCCAATATAACCAAAATAGGGCGGCCCCTCCCCCACAAAACCAAATGGACACCCTAATAAAGATGATGGCTGACATGAACCAAAAACATCAGGAAGAAATGGCCTTGGTAAAGGGACAGTTAAGCCAACTCTTGGACTGTAAACAGCAAGGATCTCTACCTTCCCAACCACAACCAAACCCGCGAAACATAATTAACAGAGGCCCCAATTCGCAAGGGTTCCAAGGCAACCCCGGGCAGGCTCATATGGTCCAACCGGCTCCACAAACACCTCCTGGGTTTGGCGCCTCTTCATCCTCATCTTCTCAAGGATCACCCCATGGCCCCAATGCCTCTGCGAATGCGGTGACCTTGAGAAGCGGCACCAAAACCCAGGATCCCAAATGGCCAGGCACAGGTAAATCAGCAATTACATCAAGCTTAGCTCTGTCAACCTCGATACCCCTATCGGAGATGATATGCCTGAGAACAATTCCCTCGTGTACCATAAAATGACTTTTTTCCCATGAAAGCACGAGGTTCACATCAATACATCTCCTAAGGATATGGGTCAGGTTGGCAAGACAGTCATCAAAAGAGGGTCCAAAGACCAAAAATTCATCAATGATGACCTCGAGAAAGTCACCCACCATGTCATGGAATATTGCCAGCATACATCTCTGGAAAGTTGCTGGTGCATTACAAAGTCCGAACGGCATCCTTCTAAATTTAAAGGTGCCGAAGGGGCAGGTAAAGGTGATTTTCTCTTGGTCCCGGGGGTCAATTGCCACCTGGTTATAGCTAGAGAATCCATCCAGGAAATAGAATAATTTATTTCCCGCTAACCGCTCCAGGATTTGGTCAATGAAAGGTATCGGAAAGTGATCTTTCGTAGTTGTAGCATTCAGTTTCCTATAATCTACACAAACTCTCCAAGATGTAGGAGTGCATGTAGGGATGGATTCGCCCTTGTCATTGACATGGATGGTGAGTCCCGCTTTTTTGGGCACGATGTGAATTTGACTCACCTAGGGGCTATCGCTAATCGGGTAGATTATACCCGCATCCAATCACTTAATAATTTCCTTCTTAACGACCTCCCACATGTTGGGGTTGAGACGTTGCTGCATCTCATAGGAAGGTCGAGCCTCCTCCTCCGTATATATATGGTAAGTGCAGTAGGAGGGGCTAATGCCAGTTAAGTCTGATAAAGACCATCCAATGGCTGCTTTGTGTTCCATAAGGACCTTTGTTAGTTTTCACTCTTTCTCCCTGGTCAATTTTGAACTAATGATTACGGGGAGCATTTCATTCGGTCCCAAGAAAACATACTTGAGCGTACTAGGCAGCTCTTTCAGCTCGGGAGTGGATGGTGAAAGATCTGGCATTCCATGGGACAAGTGTCCCAAGCGGATCAGAAGAAAATAGGTCAGGAGGAAGAAGTTGGCCCTCATTTTGGCCAAGAAGAGGGGCATCTTGGATAGATGGATCCAAAAAAGGATAGCCCCAGTGAGTAGTATGTGGGCTCAAGGTCCCAGTGTGGAGTTGCAATTCCGCCTGATTTGGCGGGAAAGAAAGGGCAATCCGGTCTTCAAGAGTGTGGACTGGCGGTGAGTAGCCCGAATATGACTCAGACCACGAGGTATGGGAAGCGGAGAAAACCTTGTCAGAAGTCTGGTCAGGAGAAGGTGCGGGAAAAGGGAGGGATGGGGGAACGTCACAATATGTGTTGGTCAGGCAATCGTCAGTGTTTAAATGCAATTCGCAGCAGTCAAAATAGGTTCCAATTAGTCCGATACACGCACTGACAGCCATGTCCTTGTCAGACGTGTCATCCTCGATGCAATCACAATCAAAGTTCTTAGCTGCCTTGAAGATGTTAAGTTTGAGCTTCTCAGATCCAACGGCAATCTCAATACATCCCGACTCGCAGTCGATATGGGCACAGCTGTGGCCAAGAAAGGTCGACCAAGGATGATCGGACAATCAGAAAGTGAGCTAGGAACTTCCATATCCAAAATAAGAAAGTCAACAGGAAAACAGAGACTATTAACCCTAACCACCACATCTTCCACCACACTCTTTGGTATTTTGACAGAACGATCTGCCAACTTTAACGTGACAGGGGTGGGTTTCAGATTTCCTAAGGCAAATTTCTCGAGCATGATGGTTGGTATAAGATTGATGGAAGATCTTAGATCAAGCAGAGCATGCTTAAAATTGTAGCCTTGGATGCTATAAGAAATAAGCGGTGTGCCCAGATCTTTTTGCTACGGTGGTAGATTTGACAATATAGCACAACTCACATGAGGCGAGAGAACCACCAGATTCTTTGTTTTCTTTGACTGTCACCTGGGTGTTGTGTAGTCTTTCAAAAATCGGGCGATAGTAGGTCTGTGGTCGATAGCCTCTAGAAGGGGTAGCTGATGAGAACCTCATCATGAGCCATAACTAGCTCATTTTGACCTAATAAAGAGAATAAAAGCTCCTACATGACTTAGAAGAGGGCTTAATTGGAGGAATAAGTGTTCTGAGAAGAAAACATGAAATAAAGGTTAAAACTGTAATTTTACCATTGCAGAATATAAACGAAATTTCTCAGAGACAGAGCATAGGTCAAATGGTCTAAATAAGATAAAAAGTGGGTTGAATCAATCAGAAATGGGTTCATATGCAATCTAGGGATTAAATGACATTTGGTAACCCTAAAACAGACCCGCTTAATTCAACAAGGTTCTGGTCAGGATAAAAATCAAATAAACCCTCTAAAAATCATGGAAAAATATCCCCTAGGGTTTAGAACATTCAAATTGGCCTCTGAAACCTAGTTTGACCAAAATTAGGGTCCTAGCTCATTAATTAACCTAAATTGGGTTTTTACGTAAAATGTGCAGTCAAACGTGGTCAAACCTAAAATCCAACTTCACCATTGGATTCCTTAGGTCCAAATTAGGTTTGTACCAAAATTTGGACCTAAGGGAAGGTCATGTTGACCTACTTTGCAAAATAGTCCACCCAATTACATTCTGGCCCCTAACTTTTAAGAACCCTTGCGAAAACCCCCCCAACTTTTGTTGTCACTTTCTGCATTCCGGTCCCTCTGCCAATGTAGCAGAAGACCCATACTCTGGCGAAGTTTCGAGGAAGATTTCTCCTCGCTTCCCCAGGGAGCTGCTCCCTGATGTGAAAGGGGGGTTCCTTGAGAAGTCCCCTACCGCCTGAGCTGCTCCCCATGCCCTGATTCGCACCATACCTCTCGTGCGAACGCTCGAGAGGTATGGGTGTTGTACCTACGGTGACCTCCGGTGAGAGCTTTGCTCTCCCTCCGTGCATCTGACCCGCTGCTTGTGCCTATAAAAGAAACCCCAGGACCAGCCGCTTAAAGCAAGCTTGTCTTGGCGGAGAATCTCTCAACATCTCCTCTCTTCCTTCTCCGACAGGAAACCCGCAAGCTCCGGCGGCCACTCCTCCTCCTTCTCGTCGCTCTGCTGCCATACCAGCAATAGAGTTTGCTTCGTCTCGTCTTCCTACGCCGCGCCGTACCAAGCGCACGCCTCCCTGCACACTTCCTCGTCGCCGCTCTCTCCCTCTGGGTGCTTCTTCTCCGACGATAGTCGATACGACTGCCCGCCTCTCCAGCCCCCTTTGTCCCTGCAAGTAGGTTAGAACTACCCCACATCTTTTCCTCTTTCTTTTGCCCACTATATCTCACTTGATTACCCCACGACCACGCCTGACCACCGTCATCTTCCATCCCTCCGGCAACCCTTCGGCGAGTCGCCCTCGTCGCCCTACAACTCCACACGACTCGCCGACCGTCGCAAAAGTTTTGCCTCACCACACTGAACACATTCCGCCCCTCCACTGCCACGCTAGACCTCCACAACGCACCCCCGAACACACCCATCTTTCCGGCCACAGGACTACCTAGGCACTCATGCCTAGGCTGCCCTGCGGCCTGCCTCATAGCTCAACACCTTCGCCATCACAAGGCGAAGGTCTTCCAGTAGTTTAATTAGGCCTTGAGGCCGTATTCGTGTTTGACAGATTCTGAGGCTCGACCGCCATTAAAGCCACCTTGAAGCAGCTTCTTCCGAGCTCCAGGCTTCAGGGCCCCAGGTTCTCAGCTGCTATGGATTGGGGAGATTTCTGCGAAGGCAGCCAGCTAGCAACCGAAGAGAACCGAAGCTGCAGCTGAGGAGATTGCGAAGAGGTCTTCCTGCGGGCACGCGCGAGGAGAGGCGACAGGATAGTCCCACATCGGTAAGCCTCGCAGCGATTCAGTGGTTTAAATTGTTTTTGTGAATAAGCCTTATCGCCCCCAAATACACCTGGGGTGAGGTCCAGCGCCCCATGCCTGCCTCGTCCGCGAATTCACCACGCGGACCTGGCGGATTCGACCCCACAATACCGAACACACCTCGCGCACCATAACACGCCGGTGCGCCTGGTCCTTGGGTACTCAAACCGACCCGTTAACTCGGCTCTGGGAGAGCTTCCTGTGAGTGGTTTGCAGAGAGAGAGAGTTGCGCTGGTAGAGGGAAGGGATAGGTTTTGCTGTGCCTTGTGTGCAGGAACGGAGTGCCGAAGGAGAAAAGGCTCAGCACTTAGCTGCAGGAAGGAGAAGGAAGAAGCTTTGAAGAGAGGCTGAGCAGAGAGGAAAAGGCAAGGCAGAAGAGAAAGAAAGAAAAGGAAGAACAGAAGAAAGAGAGAAGAAGAAGGACTAGCAGAAGACAGAAGAAGAAGAAGAACAGTAAAGAAGAAGAAGATCAGAGGCACGCAACAGCAAAAGAAGAATACTTTCATTTTAAGACGTCTGATACAGAAATCAGACGTCTAATTCTGTTCTTTTTAGCAATTCATTTTTATAATTCTCTCATTGAACCAATTGTTATCTCAAGTTTTTAAAAGTACTTAGATTGCTCCTTGTATTCGACCTCGGATACTCCAATTTTCGAGTAATAAAATCTTTATTTGTTTTGAACGTTTTGTCGGCTATACTACAACGTGACATCCTTTAAAAACCCGATAAAACGTATGCGAAACAGTACCTTGATTTCAACATCCCTGAATAAATTACGCAGGTTATCAAAGGCCTACGTATCCTTTTTCTTGCCTTTTGGCTCCCTCAGTAGAGCCTCAGGGAATGGGACTGATTCTGGCACCAGTTTGGGTGTATCGTCCTCTCGCAAATGCAGTGTGCATCCTGAATGAGAAGGCGATGAAGAAGATGGGCCAGGATCAGGTCGAGGTGGATTGGCGGTTTGCTTACCGCTCCTTGTAGTAATCGCATTGGACGATGCGGGTCCAGTGGGATCATAAGGCGGAGGAGGGTTCACAATAGGGACATAAGAGTGAGGTGCTGCAGTGGGATTAGCCTGAAATCTCAGTGGAATGCTCGAAGCCTACAGAATTTGATGACCCTACCCCTGAGAAGGTTGTACCTATGATTGAGGACCACGGGGTATGAAATTTCGCGGGTTGGGAACAGGTTGGGCTGGAAGAGTAACCTGAGAATGAGTTGCCATGCATAGTTGACTGATCTCAGCATTCTACTACGCCAATTGGTGTTGAAGAGTGGTCATGTTCTCTTCATGGCGCTTCAACATTTCCGACATCATTCGCATCAATTTCTCAAGAGGACTTGATGCGTGTTCTTTTTGCGGTATGCAAGGACCCAATGGCGGATTCGCCGCAGTTAGACTGGGCCCTTGGGATGATGGGTGCAGACGGTTGCACTAGTCCACCCGTGGGGTTTTGGCGCTGCGAGTTGCTGGACCATGCCAAGTTCGGATGATTTCACCACCCTGGGTTATAAGTAGCATAGAACAGGTTGTTCCCCAGGGCGCAAGCATCTTCTAAGCCAAAAGATGAGTCTGCATGTAAATATGCTTCCAAGCACACGGTGGCTTGGTCCTCTGTGTCAAAATACTAGCTTGTAGAAGCCAGATCCACATGACTTATCGAATCGCTCGGCGTGACGCTCGGTAAGGAAGATCTCACTGGGTTTCTAGGGATAAGCCTGGTGTTGGAAGAATTAGGATTGTCACGAAGTGGTGAGGTGGGGGTGTTTGCCATAGAACGGGTGGGATTGGCCAGAAGCTCGTCCAGATTCTTATGCACGACAGAGACTTCATCTAATTTTTGTGCGATAAGGTTAAGATCAGTGGATGAATGGGTGGGTCCCGTGTCAACCTTGTGAACATTACGGGGCAGGCTGGTACGATTAAAGGTGATAATGGAGGCATTATTCATTGAGTTTTCGCTCATGTTTTCAAATAATTCAAATGCTCCATTCTCATCTTTATTCATGAAATTCCCTCCACAGGAAGTGTCTGCAAGCTGCTTCAAAGTCTCATTTAGCCCATAATAGAAAATCTGGGCTATAAGCCGCTTAGGTAGACCGTGGTGCGGACACTTCCAGAGGAGGTCATTATACCTCTCCCAAGCCTCATGAAACTATTCACCGTTTTGTTGCATAAAGGAAGTTATAGCACGGCGAAGCGCATTGGTTCGCCCGATTGGGAAGAATTTCTTGAGAAATGCTGTTCGCATCTCTTCCCAAGAATGGATGGCTCTCCCAAGGTTGCGTAACCATTGCGACGCTTTATCCTGCAACGAAAACGGGAACATTTTCATGACAATGATTGATAACCCGATATTTCTTGGTTTAACAGTTTTAGCCAATCGGGTTAGGCCTTCCAAATGGACAAAAGGATCTTCACTTGCAAGACCATGGAAGTGGAAGTTTATCAGGCCAATTATATTAGGTTTCAGTTCAAAATCGTCCCCACCCATGGTGACCCGAATTTGTCCTATGGTCTCTGTAGCAGTGGGATTCTGATAGGAGCTAAGAGACCTAGGCTCCTCCCGTTCTGGAGGGTTTTGCATTTCCTCCAAGGTTTCCCTAATGGCTTCAATTTGCTCATTATACATTTCCATTTGGGCTTGGAGGTGGGTTATGGGATCCATGGCTCCACCACCTGGTGGGTTTTGAGGGCAGTTTCCTCCCTCGGGGTTTGGGGGTGGGCGTGCAGCCATGTTTGTGGAGGAGGAAGACGATTCGATTTCTGTTCTTCTAAAGTTATCAGACAATTCAAACAATTCAGGGTTCTGTGACCTCCTCCCAAACATGCACTACCGCAGGAAGAATTAGGGGGAGAAGAAGGGAAAAGGAGATGAGAGAAATGATGCCGCAAAGGTACACTTGATGACAAATCAAGACAATCAAAGCCCTAGCTTCTATAGTGTGCCCTTAGACCTAAAGATCTAAGTTACCTACTATCACGACCTACGGAACCAAATGCGAGCATTGCGGAACACCGGGCAAGATTGAAAGGTCGTTTGCCCCAGTCTTAGACACCCGATAGCACGTGGGAACCCGCACCAACACGTAGGCGCTACACGTAGGTAGTTAGACCTCCAATCCTTAATAAGCGTCAAGTTGCTACCAGTTTTAATTAGAGGCTTAGGATCAAGTGCTTCTGGAATGTGAAGGGCGTTGTTTGCAGGTACTGCCCAAGTGCGCTGATTTTAGAAAGTGTGTAAACCAAGCATGCAACGGGAAAATCTCCCCGAATTGAAGTTTTAATTGGTGAATGGTTTTTAGAATTCATCCTTTAAGTAGTATGGATTTTAAGATTTCGCTGAATTACCAATTCAACCAATCTCTGGGTTTTGAGAAAATACAAGTTTTTCTATGCCCAACAAACCCTTCTTCAATGTGAGTTAGTTAATGCACGCTAAAAATGCACTGGGCTTCCCTAGGTGGAAATTTCTATGTGTGGATGCACGAGTAAATTTTAAGTTAGTGTGAAAGGGAGCCAAAGCACTTCAATTCAAGTGCTCCCAATCACCAAAATGATGTTCCACACACAAGGCTCAACCACAAGATAAAAGAAAATCAAAGTGTTGGGGTTGAAATATTCGGGATCCAATCTTAAGCACGTGAAAGGTCGTGGTGGGGTTGGAATCAACTCAATTCCAAGTCTCCCCACCGAAAATGTGATCCTGAATTGTGGATGAATGAGGCAAGGAGGGATGGCAATCAATCTATTTAATCCTGTCTCAAAGAATACTTCACACGGCAAAGATTCAAGAATCAAGATTCTTGGATCTTCGCTATGCGAAGTTTGGTGGGAAATCCTGGGGCGGTGGGAGTGATGGCAAACAATCAAGTGATTTTTAATCCACTTGCCCCAAGAGATCCCAAGAAGTTTTTTTTTTTTTAGGTTTTTATTATGGTGACTAGCTGACCTAAGTTGCTAAGAGAGAGAGACTTACCTTTTCAGCAACGTGGGCGAAGCTCTAGTGCAGCGCCGGTGACTTCACGCTCGCGTTCCCACCTTGGATCTGCCCACATCTCAGAATTCCTCTGCTTGCCTCCTCCTTGCAACTAGTTCACCTACACACCAGCAAACAAAAACACCCATGAAGAGAAGGGTGTGAGAAGAGAAAATCAAAGGAGTGGAGTAGAAACTTACCTCAATGCGCACCTCCCCGGCAACGGCGCCAGAAAAAGGATGGCATAAGCTCGGATAGGTAGTGTTAATATGGTGAAATTATCGTTGAAATGAGTATAGTGGTTAACCTAAATCGAGCCTAACCATCTTTTTACAAAATTTTTAACCTGGCCTAATTAATTTTTATCTTGGTCACTTTTAGGCCCAGGGTCGAACTTAGGGAGGCGGGAATTAAGGGTGAATAAGTTTCTACGCATTTCCTACAACGAATCTTTTTCATGTGTTTATTATGTTTTTGGTTTTTTTTTTCTATTTAAGATTTTTTTGCTGATAATTTTATCCTTGAGGTACACCTTCAAAATCAGGTCCTTAGGGTTCCAAAAAAACTGGTCTTGCTATTCACAAGACCGAGTACCTGCAAGATAAGGATTATTTTTTCTCTTTTACTATTTTTTTATCTTTTTAATAGTAGGAAACAAAAGAGAAATAGAGGTTGCTTGTAAAGAAATAAATATAGTCTAATATATATATAGGGGTGGGGGTGGAGGTGGAAATGGCGTGTAGCACAGTGTCGAGTTGGTTGACGTCTAGGAAGACGCAACCAACAGGACGAAGTGCTACATGGAGTGTAGGATGGATGTGTGGAAGTGTGTGCGGAGGCGCTTTCTCTATGCGGGTATTGGGGAATATCAGCAACTGGTGCAGATATTCCCACGATATAATGCATGGTGTAGGGATACAGGTAGATGATATGAATGTAAATATATATTTATATGTATATATAGGGTTGTAATTATATAGGTGTATATGTAGTTATATATATATAGAGAGAGAGATATGTAAATATATATATATATATATTTATAACTAGATATATATGTATATATGTCTAACTATATAGATATATATATATAGTAATATATGTATATAGATATATATATGTATATATGTATATAGATATATTAGTATAAGTATCTATGTATATATATATATATATGTATTTATATCTATAGATATATATGTATATATGTATGTACATATGTATATATATGTGTATAAATATGTATATAAATATATATGTATATTTATGTATGTATGTATATATACTTATATATAGTTGTATAAGTACTAATATGTATATATATATATATATATAAAAATATATATACGTATATATATATATAAGTATATATATAGGTGTGTATAAGTGAGTGTGTGTGTGTACACGTGAGTGTGTACAAGTGTGGTGTGTGTATGTGTGTGTGTCTGCCGGAGAGTGAGGGAGTGGCTGTGAGAGAGAGAGCATGGGCATTTAAGCTGTCTGGAGCACGCAGGCGCCGTCTGGACGCCAAGGCACGGACGCTGGCACGCACAGGCGTAAGCATGCAAGGGTGCACGCATGCACTAGAGGGAGCAGGCATGAGGGAGAGCGCAACACATCGCGCTGCGTAGCGCAGCACACCACATTGCGGGCAAGAGTGGACGCAGATGAAGATGTGGGAGCAAGTGAGGGTAGGTGCAGGCGCTGGAGCGGAAGCGGGTGCAGATGTGGGCACGGGTGCTGGAGTAGGCGTGGGCGCTGCCGCGATGACGAGCTAGAGGCGGTAGCGGCGCGGAGAGAGAGCGCGCGGTGACCGGATAAGTGAGAAACTTTTCGGTCATCGCACTGTAGCTACAGTGCCGAGCAGAAATGCGTGAATAGTAGCTACAGTGCCGCACGGCTTCGTCAACCGGTTGTGGTCGATTTTGCTTGTGCGGGCACGCTGGAAGGCACCTACGTGCGTGGAAGGAGCTTGCGCTGGCTGCTGTAGGGGCGTGCGGTGGCTTGCGCGCTGGCTGGAGGCTGCTACGCTGCTGCTGGAGCTTTGAAGCTTAGAGCTGCGGTAATGGCGTGAAGGTCTTCAGCAATAGAAATAGAGAATGAACCCACCACGCTCACCTGCTCTTGGATGAGCTGGGCGGTGGTGGAATTCACAGTGGTGGTCGTGAGACCACTGTGAGCCTGCTCCTGCTCGCAATGTATCTCTTCAGTGGGAAGGGGTATTGCGTATGGAAGGGAGAGAGGGAGGAAGATGGCCTGGAGGAAGGATCTACAGGTGTGTCTGGACCAGGCTTTTTTCGCAAGGAAGCAGGTAGGGCTTTTAAAAGGAGATGGGGGCATGCATGGTCATGCCCTGAGTGTGGATGACTAGCCTTGCAGCTGGCAAGGCATGCACTGGTAGAGATTGGCGCGAAGAAAGGTCAGCCCCATGCCTTGAGCCGCACCGAGAAGAAGTTCAAAGAAAAATAAAAAAATGATGATGGTGAAATTGCGAGGCAGCACTTGAAGAAGATGTTGTTTTCATGGCCAATTATTCACTTTCCTTCCCTCTCAAATAAATGCATGCATGTGTCAATTTTTACAAATACAACTACGCTACCTAATATGCAATGACAATGCTAGGAAATAACACAAGATGGAATTTTTATTGGTGTATTTTTGTTGTGCAATCACCCAGCGAGGACACGATTTAGTCTGGGTGATTGTAGACAGATTGACGAAGACGGCGCGTTTCTTGCCGATCTAAGTCAGTTTGGGACCAGCACAGTTGGCAGAGAGGTATATCTGCGATGTGGTACATCTGCACGGAGTTCCGCAGGAGATTGTATCCGATCGGGATACCTGCTTTACGTCCCAGTTTTGGGCTGAGTTTCAGTAGGCCTTGGGTTCACCGTTGAGGTTCAGTACAGCATACCACCCCCAGATGGATGGACAGTCATAGCTCATGATATAAACACTTAAGGACCTTTTGCGTGCTTGTGTACTGGACTAGAGGGGTTCTTGGGAGGAACACTTGCCCCTGGCGGAGTTTGCATATAATAACAGCTATCACTCGAGCATCGAAATGGCATCTTACGAGGCTCTGTACGGACGGAGGTGTATGGCACCCTTGAGTTGGGTTGAGGTGGGGACCAAGTGGGAGGTTGGCCCCAGGCTGATCCGGTAGAGTCAGGAGGTGATCGAGTAGATCCACAGGAGACTCCGCACTGTCAGGAGTAGACAGAAGAGCTATGCAGATCGGAAACGCAGAGAGGTGTAGTTTGAGGTTGGGGATCACGTCTTCCTTCGTGTTTCGCCCATGAAGGGCCTGCAGCGTTTTGGGGTGAAAGGGAAGCTTGTGCCAAGGTTTGTGGGACCCTTTGAGGTCCTAGAGTGGGTTGGACCCGTTGCTTACAGGCTTGCCCTTCCTCCCCAGCTTCTGGTGTGCACGACGTGTTCCACGTGTCCAACCTCAGGAAGTACGTCGCCGATCCTAGTCACGTTCTAAGCCACGAGAGCGTCGAGGTAGGTGACGACCAGACCTACCCCGAGCGGCCAGTGCAGATACTAGATAGAGCCATCCGGAGTCTGAGACGGAAGCAGGTACCCCTGGTGAAGGTCTTGTGGAGGAGCCAGCGGTACGAGGAGGCTACCTGGGAGCCTGAGGCGACGATGCGAGAGCGGTACTCGGAGCTCTTTGAGGGTATGTCTTTTCGGACCAGCTTCGGTCCTCTTTGAGTTTGTTATGTGTGTGTTGTTCTTTTTCCACACCCTAGCTAGCTCAAGTTTTTGGGATGAAACTTCCTTTGAGTTTGTTATGTTATTAAGACCCATGCTGTTAAAGCCCTTTAAGACATCTGGGACTTGGGTCAGACGTCTGGTTAGACATCTAAACACCTTCCTAGACGTCTGGAAATCAAATTTTTCGTGTACATCCTCGCGTCTACGTGCGTGCTGCGCGCAGACAGTACGCAGCCTCATTTTCTTCTCTCCTCTCTCTTCTCGTCGACGCAACCCTAAACCCCACGACTACTTAAACCCCACTCCTCTCCCTCATTCACCTCACCTTCATCCACCCTTCTTCTTCCTCCAGCGAGAGTGGTGAGCGGCAAGTAGCGAGGAGTGGGCGTGAGCGGAGTGGGAGGAGAGGATGAGTAGCGAGGGGAAGGGAGGAGAGCATACGTGCGAGCTCTTGAGGGAGCTCGTCGGAGAGCTCACGGTCGGTCGGCGTGCGCGAGGAGGAGAGGTGCATCAGGGAGGTTCTCCCCAACACTGTTACAGCTAGAGCAGCAGGCGAGCGGGTGCGATGCAGTCGCACGCGGCACGAGAAGACGAAGGCAGCTTCTGGTTCTGGGATTTTCCCAGAATCGGACATCTGGATCAACATCTAGATGACGAAGACGACTGAGAGGTAAATCCCACGACGTACACCTTCCTTTGCGGATACGACCATGCAAGCCATTCCGCCGAGGCACTGTTTCATACCATATTGAGAAGATTTGCGTCAATGCGTGCAGGATTCACTTCGGGAAGGCACGGGATGCCCTCCCACGCAATTCAGACGTCTGGGCGAGGCACCAGATGGCGGGAAGCATCTCCAGACATCCAGAGAGGTGGTTGAACATCTGGAACTGGGTCCAGATGGTCCAGTGGAGTTCCTGGACGTCTGAGGGGTAGCGTAGGAGTAGAGGTATAGTTCTGGACTCTTTTAAGATGTCTGGAAGGTGTTCCAAATGTTTGATCTGAATCAGAATTACTGTTTTGACCCGTTTAGGGTCCATTTGAGGTTCAATTTCTGCAATTAAGATTCCGTTGTTCTCCGTATAAATTCCTCTACTTGTTGAAATACCTTTTATCCTGTTCTGAGTAGTCTTTTGTGAATGATCCTTGTGATAGGACCTCATTCCATTGTGGATTTGGGGTTTGCTGAGGCACGTGGACCTGCCAATCAAGGCCCCATTACTCGTGGGTTTACTGGTAGAGTGGCTTCCCCTAGTTTAATTACAAACTTGAATGCATATGTGGAATGAATGTTAGATCCTAGGGTATGGCATGAATCATAGGACTAGAAACACTGGAATATTTGTATGGAATGTATGGGTTGTAGTCTTGGATGAGTAGATAGAATAATAACAATTGCCTGGAAATGAATAACAACTGCCTGTGAAATGTAAAGTACTTGTGTTAGCAAACTGTTGCATGTAAATTCCTGTTGTTTACGTTAAATGTCATAATATGAGCAACATGTATATGAACTGAAAATGAAAGATTGAATGCTGGAAACACGAGCCACCTGTGAATAAACCTGGAAGGTGAACAATAAAGTTACATGTTACATGTGTAGAACCTGAGAAATGGAAATAGAAATGATGAAACCTGGTATGGTTTGGCCTGAGAAACATGATCATGAACCCTATAGGGAATTAGGAGATGAGCTCCTGGAAATAAATGGAATGGATCTAGGAATGTGCTGGGAAGTGTGCTATCCCTTGAGTATGTGGTATGATGAGTGGTTACTCATCATGGCTAAAAGGCCAAAATTAAGCTAGACACTAAGCAAAACAATATCAAATTAACATATAAAAAGGGTTAAGTGTGGGAATTAAAGAAAAGACCTAAAACTTTTAATGTGTGTTAAAACTTCATAATTAGGTCACAAAAGTGAGATACTTTGAAAACAAAAGAATAAATGATGATCCATGCATCAATTGAACACATAAACAAGTTTGAAAAGCCAAATCAGAAGTAAAATCAATGTCTTAAATGTTCAATTAAGCACATGTAAAAATTTGAAAGCAATTGGACATCATTTAGGCTTAGAAATAAATAGATTACAATTAGGTCCTTCATGCATTACATTTCTACCCTTCAAAACTCCTTCTTGGACCTTTTTGCAAGCCGCAGGGACCCTTCTGTATGATTGCAAGGCCCTTCCAGTTATAGTTCTTTTCACTTTTGGACCTGCACGCTATTCTTCTACCCCTTCGTTCAAGGGTCTTCCTGCAAGTTTTCCCTTATTTCAGAGAGAAGCCTGTGTTCTTCACGCGCACTGTAGCACGCGAAGAACACAGCCATTCTCGACCGTCCATCGCACTTTTGATCTCGATCTGCGGCTGGAATCAAATGGAACCTTCGCGCGATTCGGTGCGTGCGTTCACCTCTCTTCCCAGATCACATCTGACGGTCAGATTTCCCTCTCGACTCGCCGCGCGCTCTACCCATCTCATCCTCACCGCCGGCCTAATTTTGATTAACCTCACCCTTGCGGTGATCTCAATCACTGAGCTGCTACTTAAGCACCTCAGTGGTGTCGCGCGCAAGGGATCGCTCCCTCCTACATCTCTTAGCGATCAGTTCGTCCACTCCAGTCTCTCCTCCTCATCTAGACCCTGATTTCACAGCCACCGGCTGTGGAATCATCGCCTGCTCTCGACCCTCCTCGTCGCTAAGGACCTCGTAGCACCTGAGGACGACCCTGGAGTCTCACTAGCAGACTCTTCCCTCCGCTGGAGTCACCCTCCTCCTTTCTTCCTCCTTAGCCGCCGGCTAAGGACCCATAGGTCCCATTCTTCCTTTTAGTTTAGGTTTTTAATTCTGCACAAGTAGTGTTAGATTTAGTTTGCAGTAGTTTAGAATAGATTTAGTTTTAATTGTTAGTGTTTAATGTTAGCTGTAGTTAGATTAGTCTTAGGAGTAGAATTAGTATTAGATCCCCTCCCTCACCTCCTCTGATCAGTCCAGATCAGAGGGGAAGAATCATCTGTTCATTGTTCAATTTATCTCCCTCTTCATGTTTTGTTTTTCCATCATCCAAATTCTGATTCTTGTTTCTCCTTTCAACGACGAATTTTTCATCAATCACCCACACATCCTGACCCAATTTCAGATCTGATGGTGCACTGCCTCATATCTGAAAGTGGCGTCACAAGCACCATTTGGGGCTTCTCACTCACTCCATTTGTTTCACAAAAGCCCCTCTGTTGTAAATGGATTGCCTCAGTTTGTCAGAGCACTTTTGATTTGGATTTTAAAGGATTTTTACTCTCTGAAATGTTTTGACAGATCTGACAAATTGAAGGGATTTTTGGTTTTCATTATGGGCAAGGACTCTGAGAAGTTCTCTGGTGACAGAGAACCTATCAGAAGAGCCTTTCATGATTCTGTTTATACTTTGTTTTGAATGCATTCGCCAGCTTCCATTAAATTTCCTTAATGCATTCTTAGTCTCTTTTTGCTATTTCAGAACTGCCATACACTATTTGTGTTGGTGATCATTTCTGTATGGTGATTCTCTAACCTAAGGAGTTTTCCATACTCCTTAAGGTTGCAAGAAACTGGGATTGTATGTTGTTGGTTTTAATTGATCGAGCTAAGTCTTCCTTCATGCTGTCTATGGCATTAGGAAGACTAACTCAATGCCATTTGTTGTTTTGATCTGAAAGGATGCTTCTGATAAGGTTTTTCCTAATGAGTATTTGAGCTGAATTTACATGAGATTTTCGTGAGATTTAAACCCCTTTCAGATTTGGATTTCATCTCTTCAATGTTTAGTTTGTTTTGAATTTTATCTTACTCCCAGTTACACAGCAACATGCTGCATCTAGCAGCTACATTCCCCTCTTCTCTAAACTCCCTTCTTCTCTAAATTTCCCTCTTCTCTGTAGAATACTTCCCCCCTCTTCAAGTGGACTAACTGCAGCAGCAGTTAGCCATTTGACAGTGGCTTAAGCCACTGCTGCTGCTACAAAACTCACCCTGAACAGCACACCTTCTCATCCCTCTCCATCTCCTCTGACAGTAGCTGCGGCTGCTGTCTAAACTCAAATAAAAACTTAATCAACCCTAATTTCCTAACTTCCTACTAAAACCTAATTGTACATACTTATTTTAAAACTGTAAATATACCTATCCATAGTATTATAACTATAACATATAGCCTAATTATGTAAGTTAGATACATAGTTATACTGTAAATATGTATAAAACCTGTACAGAAATTCATATACATATGTAATCTATGTAAAAATATGTATATATACTAATCTATTATGTATGTATTTACTGATTTATGTATATATGTATGTACAAATTTATATTTACTTATTTAGTAGCTAAGTTAATAAGTTAGAGCAATAATCAAGTAAATAAATCTATAAACTTGGGAATATGTATATATATTAAGTAATTTAAGTTAGTCAAAGTATAATTATACCTAGTATAACTTACTGTAACTTAGTTTTAATTTTAAACACCCAGAACTGCTATTTTAACCTAAATAAAACATAAATAAATTCGTAAAAATACAATAAAAATATGTATTAAATACTTAAGTATGTAAATTAAAACTGTTTAAGGACAATTAGACCATTTACTAATTATTTTATAAGTAATTAACTATTTAATCACCTAAATCAACCTGTATAATCAGCCTAGTTTAGCGAATTTATTTGTATAGTAAAAATATTTAAAATTCAAAATTAATTAATCAATTATGTAGTATTACGTAAATATTTTATTTACCATATTTTATTTTATTTTTTTTAATAATTTATGGCCCCCAAATCGAGGGCCAAAAACGCACACAGACGCAGCTGCGTCTGATTTCCAGTGCACGATGTGGCGCTGGAATAGCGCCACATCGTGTGCTGCAAACCAAACGCAGCCATATAAATATAATTTATGCTGTATGATTAGCAGTCGTCACGGCGCCGGGCGCCCGAAACAGCATCCTATTACATTCGATCCGATTACCCATTGAGCTCTGGTCTGATTTGCGATAAATATTTGATGTGTTTATGGGGGCCGGGGGCCCGAGCGTGTGCGAGCACTAAGGCGATGGGCTGAGGCCTGGCGCTGTATGAAGACGTAATTAAGCCACCTAATCCGAGATTAGGGCGCTCTAAGTAGAGGTCTGGTCCCACCCGTAGGGTGCTGTGTATCCCTCGAAAAGCGCGCCCGCTAATTAAACACATTTTACACTAAGGACGTTAGCCTAACCCCGTCTCCATTGCAGCCTCTGAAATACCTCAAGAGACAAGAGTTAAACACAGAAGAAAATGAAAGGACAGACTTAAAAAAAGAGACAACACGAGATAACAAGAACAGAAAGGACTTACTGTACATACAGCAGTAGAATAAGTAATATACATACGTATAAGTAAACCCACATAATTACTAACAGAATAAAATGACACTATAAACGTAGCTAAAGACCTCAGTTTTGCCTTTTAGGTTGTATATAGTGTTTTCTGAGATTTAGCGACGTTTATATCTGTCACTAAAACTGATATATATGTCACTATAAATAAAAGACTAGTAAGTTGAGTTTTTACACTATGGTATCCTAATGTAGTATGAACTAACATATTAGTGTTAATAGTATAACTTGTAAATACATAGTTTAGAGTATAATAATAGATTGTTTGATGCTTGTTCATAGTTAGTATTTTTGCAAGCACTTCTTAGTAACTAGGTAAATAAAACATTCATTCATTCTTTAAGTGTAAAGTTTCTTTTTGAATAAGAAGACAATTTTGGAGATAATCAAAGAGTGACCGAATTAAATTCAATAAATTGCCTCCCAGAGAACGACCTGGAACAAAACCAGTGAAAATTAGATAAATAAGCAAATGATAATAATGGTTGTAATGACTGGTACTCACCCATACTCACCACTATACGACATCCTTAAGGTTATATTATACACCCTATACTACAACGACATGATCATAACAATAATCATTCATCATCATACAACCATTGTGTTATATACACATTGTAGATCATCGGTGTCATTGTTATCATTTGTCATACACACATTACATTATTACACCATTACATCACCATCATTTTTTGGCGCCGTTTCCAGGGAGCACGTAATTGCCTGAGGTTGGTCGCCGAAGATGGAAAGGTGTTAGGATACCCAAATCTCTCGTGCGTTTGCAGGAGAGATTGGGTTCACACCAGCGATTGTAATTGACTTTATAAGGAAGGGAATTCCTCAGAGAATCCTCCTTCCATTTCTGGGAGGGAATCTCTGAGGGATTAGAGAGCAATCCCTCTCCGAACCTCGCCGGAGCTCGGTTCTGCCCTAGCAATGGCGGCAGGACCGGTTTGCAAAGGAGGCGAAGAACCTAGGGGGTTCTCTGCAACGGTATTCAAAAGATAGGGACCAATTTGTGATTTGGGTGTACTAAATTGCAAAGTAGGTCAAGATGACCTCTCCTTAGGTCCAAATTTTGGTACAAACCTAATTTGGACCTAAGGAATCCAATGGTGAAGTTGGATTTTAGGTTTGACCTCGTTTGACTGGACATTTTGCGTAAAAACCCAAATTAGGTTAATTGAAGAGCTAGGACCCTAATCTAGGTCAAACTAGGTTCCAAATGCCAAATTAAGTGTTCTAAGCCCTAGAGTATGTTTTTCCATGATTTGTAGAGGGTTTACTTGCTTTTTGTTCTGACCGGAACCTTGTTAATTTAAGCGGGTCTGTTTTAGGGTTAGTGTCATTTAGTTCTTAGATTGCACATGAACCCATTTCTGATTGACTCAACCCACTTTTTATCTCATTTAGATCATTTGACCTATGTTTTGCCTCTGAGAAATCCCGTTTATGTACTACAATGGTAAAATTGCAGTTTTAACCTTTATTTCATGTTTTCTTCTCAGGGCACTTGTTCCTTCAGTTAGGCCTTCTTCTAGGTTATGTAGGAGCTTTTATCTTCTTTATTGGGTCAAAATGAGCTAGTTATGGCTCATGATGTGGCTCTCATCATACCCCCATGCCTAGCTTTTGCTAGTCCCTCAGCAAAATTTCAAAGTTTTAACCTCCATTCTAGACCCTGAATGTCTGTCAACAATGATAAGTGCTTCTCCTTTTCTTTTGTGATTAGGTGGGAATGCCGACAATAGGCCTAGAGGTACTCAAGTACCAACCAAAATCCGGACCTGTTCCGCTTTAGCCTCAGTCCTCCGCAAAGGTTTCTACGGCCCACAGAAACTAACCTAGGGTTTGTTGGACTCCGTGGTTAAAGCACCCGTGCTTGAGACATTTTTAGCTTAAGTTCAGTTTGCAGTGCATTTTTTTGTAGGAGAGAGATAGAGGATTTATTTGTTTGGAGAGCTTTTCTCTCTCTTTTCTTTTTATTTCTAGCTTCGGATTAGCTTCTCAACACGGTCTGTATCGGATTCCTCGTCCCCATCATCAATCCTCAAGGGTCCCTGGCTTTCGAGATTTCGAGATAATCCCGCCCATGGCGTTCCGTGGCCGAATTCAGACCCTGGCGATTGACATTTCGTGATAATGCCACCCATGGTATCTGAACCAGCAGAGTGCTTACATGCCCCCAGTAGGATATTTAAATATCCTAAGAGACAAGCACTGAGGAGATGATATGTTGTTACGCATCTTCGAGGGGAATTTCCCGCCTCTCCGCGCTGGGAACTCGTCCAAATCAACTTGTGTTGATTGGCCGCTCCTAATCTAGATGACTTTTTCAGAATATTAAATGCTCTTGCGTGTTTTGGATGTTTTATGCGCATTGAACCAGACTGTGTGTGAATTTGGGTGCTTAGGTTACCGAATCCCGCAAACCGGAGGTCAGTTAACGAGGCCGAATACTTCCTAAGCCTTAGACCTAATACTCAAGCTTCTCATTTTCCTCAACCTCTTGAGGATTATCCAGATTTTAACGGATACGTGAATTTTTAAGCTAAAGATACTAGCCCAAAAGGCCTAAGACCAGCGTTCCCGCTAATCTCTTGTTATGTCTCCGTAGCACTTTTTCTTTTGTTTCTTTTCTTGATCTGGTCTAGAACTTCAGTTAATTCCTTAATCCTTTACTAATGACTTTTTCTTTTTCTTTTCCTTTTGTGCTCCTTTCTTCATTTTTGCTCTTTTTCTCCTCCTTATGATTATATGGCTCACAACATTTCCTCCCTCCCCATTTTTTTTTTTGTTCTTTTTCGTAATTTTTCAATTTTTTTGTGTTTTTGACATATGTGAAAATTTTTTTGTGTGTGAGACTCCTGATTTTTTCTTGGTTATGTATGTATGCACTTTACCACCCCCCCATCCCTAAGTTTTGCAATGTCCTCATTGTAAACAGAGGGTGGGAATTAGTGTTGAGGTCAGGGGCTTAGAACAGGATATATCGGGTGGGTGAATGGGTTGGAAATGACTGATGCGAACGATTTTAAGCTCTGATACGTGTACCAGAGGTGGGATCAACTGTCTAAGGCTGAACTCAAGGTGCAATAGACGTGGAGTACAGACGGATAATCAGACGGGTCTCTATTTTTGAGATGACGGGTTGCCTCCCGTTAAGCGCTAAATTTAATGCCTTCAGCCGAGCGGAAAATGGGGTGGAGAGGGAGTGGTCAAATCAATGGTGTTTTGGAAAACAAGCACCTTGATTAAGAGCCTGGTTGGTCCAACTAGGTACTTGTTCAGATCAGTGGGCTGATGATGCAGCCCAAACCCAATAAGTATGGTGGGTTGATAGATGTAGATTAGCAGATGGGGGACCCACCAAATGCAGTGATGTTCTGATAGATATGGAAGTGAAAACTCAGGTTCAGGCTGAGTCGAATCAGCCTGGTCAAAGTAGGGTTCCGAAAAATTATCCATGTAAGGTGTGGAATCCCTACAGAGGTGATCAAAGGATGGAAGCTCCTGATTTGTGGTCTGATCAGTACCCGATGGAGTTGAATCATCTGCAAACGGCTCAGTGAGAGGTGAATCGGAATAGAAATTGAGTCCGGTTGCGGGTCGGGATGGGGAACGGGTTTTGATTGGTTCTGTATATGTGGAGCAGGTGGCTTCAAAGAAGATTGACATGTTATAATCAGGAGGCAGATTTTCTCCGATGTTATGGTCAGATTCGAGATCGTCGGAGAGTTTGCGAAAATCAAAGTTTGAATGAGATTCCAGATCATGAGTTCCACCATAGAATAAATCATATGTTGTATATTCAGCAGCCTGACTGGGATCTAGCCTAAATGTTAATTCTGAGCTTAAAAGGGTATCCTTATCTGGTAGAGGCTCAGATTCTAAGCTAGTAGGGTAGACCCAATTGAAACCTTGCTCGTCCAACTCCTCGGTTTCTGTGTCGTAGATTGGTACGACTTCCGTAAAATCGATTCGTTCCTCTGAGGAGGTTGACGAGGGATATTCATCAAATCGAGGCCCAAAATCATATTCTTCATTAAAAGGTTGATCTTCTTCATATGGGGCCTTGAAATATTCAATATAGGTTTCAGATCTAGGTTCTAGGCTTAGGATGTGAGTGGAATTACTAGAATCTAGGTCTGAATAACCTTCGAGGGTCACCTTATCAGAATAAGGGACGGAATTTATACCCTTGAGAGGTTCAGTTCTACTCTCATACTTGCAGGAGTTTTGGGATTCAAAAATGGGCTCAACATTGTATTTTCCTGCATTTGGAGCTTCCCAACCTTCTTCAATATCAGGCACATTGTACTTTATCTGGGTTGGGAATCCACAACCATTTTGTGCCTCAAACCCGAGATCAGATTTATCCCCGATGTTGTCACAAGATAGTTCATCCTCTGTTTGTGGTATATACGGGTATTTCTGATCAATAACTTGTTTTACTAATCTCATTATCTCTTCCCGTTTTTCAAGACTATCTTGGTGTTGTTTCCAAAGTCGAGGATTTGTCATACATTGAAGGTATTCACTATTGTGCAATTTTTCTATCTCAATGTATGCAGTAATGAGCAAGTCACGGGTTGATCCTTTGTTGGCTTCTGCTAATAATACTTGGGCACAAGTTATGACAAAGGTTGTGGTTGTTGGGACATCAACCTGAACGTTTCCTACTGTTGTTGAGGTTTCTTCATTTTCATAGAATTTCATGGAATCCTCAATCATTTTATCTCTCATGGATCTCCGATATTCAGGTTTCTCGACTGGTAGTCCTAGGTGGTTCGGCTGCATATTTGGATCAGGTGGTGGAATCAAGATCAGAGTTTGACTCAAGATGTGTTATGAAGCGATCAGATCTGAATAACGAGTCCCACTGAAAATGAGTGTGTGTGCTCTACAGAGAAAAGATGCAGGACTGGAGATGTTCTTGACCCAATCAAGACACCCAAAAGATGTTTGGATGACTATGGAGGTTCGGGGCGGATGGACCCCTGGATCCGAAGATCGTCCACCTGAGAATTACCTGGGCAGCCAGAGAGGGAGAGTCCCGCAAAGACCCCTACACGGTAGAGCGTCCCTACGAGTTACAGGGTTTCCCCCACCCGACCTCTCTTGTCACTGAGATTCCAGGTAGACCAGAATGGGGACCTTGACCTCTTAAGTCTATCACTTTTATTTCAAAGGTGCTTTTAGGGTTCTCACTTGAACTTTAGATGTGTTTGGTATTGTGACCTAATTTAGAGGTTGGCTGACCCAAGGGGTCAACTTCACCTGACCTGTCCTATAGATGGCAGAATGATTCTAAGCTTGGAGCCTAGAGATCACCCTGATTTGATTCCCAGGTTATTAGGTCCAAAGTTTTTAGGGTTCAAGTGATTAAAGCTAAATTTTTAGGGTTTGTCTTTTTTAGCTCTCTTCAATCAAGGGCTTGGGTAGCACACTGATGCGGGAGGGTTTATTTCCTTTTATACAGGCATGTGTGACTAACACTTCAAGACCCTAATGTGGAAACCCTAATTTGATTCTATTTCCAATCCTCTTTTTCTTTTTCAAAAGTTCTCTTTGGACTTATAAACAAGAAGTGTGTGGTCCGCCGAGATTAAGCGTTATTTCAACTAGGCACAAGAATTTGTGGGATGGGAAAAAAAAATCACTCCAACTTCAAGAATATTTGCAGAAATTTTCGCAAAATCAGGAAATGTTTTGCCTTAGAGATGGTGATTACTATATAAAGAAGGCAATTGATTCCTAAATTGATTTTCTTCCTTTTGTCTTTCAAAGATTAGGGGATGATTAAGGAAGAAAAGAAACTACCTACCCTGGAGTGGTTGACTTGCGGGATAGATTTTCTCATGAAGTACCTGCAAGATCATATCAAAGCAAAGTAGGGCAAGTTAGTGTTCAATATGATAAAAAGAATGTAGAGACTAGTGGTAAATTGCACATTGCTCCCCGGCAACGGCGCCAAAATGTTCGTCGCGCTTTTGTGCGGTTTGTTAAAAGATAATATCGCGTTGTAGTATAGCCGCTAAAGCGTTCAAAACAAATAAAGATTTTTATTACTCGAAAACCGGAGTATCCGAGGTCGAACACAGGGAGCAAATGGAATTTACTACTAGTCAAAATGTAATTGAACACTCTAATTTACTCAAAATATCAATCCAAATGTGAATGTATGCAATTAAAAGTTATTAGGACAAAAATATGAAATTGGACGTTTGATCACAAGATCAGACGTCTTAAAAGTGTTTCTCCTTTTCTTCTTCTTCTGCAGTCTCTCATTTTCTTCTTCGTTTCGCTTCTCTCTGCTTTCTTTCTTGTCTTGCGAAGCCTTCTTCTTCTTCTTTTGATCTTCTAATCTTTTCTTTGCCTCTCTTCTTCTCTGTGTCTTGCTCTTTCTTCTTCTGCTTTCCTTCTTCTCGTGCGAAGGCTTCTTTCTTTCGTCTTCTTCTCTGTCTTGCTCCTTCTTTCTTTTCTTCTTCGCCTTGTCTTTCCTTCTTCTTCTTCTGTAGCGGCCAAGTCCTCCTGCGTTCAGCCTGTGCCTGCACAGGAGCAAAACCTAACCCTTCTCCCTCTACCCGCGCGTCTCTCTCTCAAGCAATTCACTCTGAGCTGCTCTCCCAGAGCCACAGGCATTAATCGGGTCGGATCGTACCCGGGACCAGGCGCACCTGCAGGTGGTGTGATGCGCGAGGAGTGCGTAGGTCTGTGCCTTGAGATTCCACGATGTGGGACTAAACGTTCCGCCCTTCCTTTGCGCGCGCCCGCAGACTCTCGTGTGCAATTGCCCACGCTGAAGGCCCTGCTGGTGCTCCCTGCTGAACTCAGTCACTTCGCGACACTTGCGAGAGCCAGCTGCACCTGCCGCCTGGGAAGCCTGACGCCTGCTGCTGCTCCAAGCTTCCTGCTGCTTCGGCTGTTAATGGCGGCCGGGGCGTTCACCTGAGATTCCACAGAACGGCCTATTGGCCTAATCAGAATAGCTGGAAACCTTCGCCGCAGCACGGCGAAGGCGGTGGGTGATGCTGCAGGTTGTCGGTCGGCCTAGGCGTGCGCGCCTAGGTCAACCTGTGGCCGGAGATGGTGGGTTGTTCGGGGGGTAGTTATGGAGGTCTGGAGTGGCAGTTGTGGGGTGGAGCGAGTTCCTGGTGGTGAGGCGGAGCTCACGAGGTGATTGGCGAGCCGTGTGGAGTGGCGGAGTGGTGTGGGCGGCTCGCCGGAGTGCGGTCGGTGATGTGGAAGATGAGGGTGGCCAGCGTCGGTCGAGGGGTAATCAGATGAGATAATAGGGGAAAAAGAGAGAGGATAGGATGGAGAGGAGTTCTAACCTAATTGTAAGGACGAAAGGGGACGGAAGGCGGACAGCAGTACCTGCTGTCGCCGGAGAAGATGACGCCCAGTGGGGGAGAACGGCGGCGACGACAGGGCTGAGGCGGCGTGCGCTGGTACTGCGCGACGAGGAGGGAGGTCAGGAAGCTAACTCTGCCACTGGTTTTGTGGCAGAGCGAAGAGGGAGGGGAGGGGGGCTCGCCGGAGCTAGCTGGGACATTTGGCCGGGCAGGAGGAGAGGAATTGAAGGGGGAAACTCGGCCAAATCAAGCTCAGCCCCTTCGGCCGGAGTTGTGGGTTCTTATATAGGCGCTGGACTGGGTGTGCAGGGCGTGAAGGGCACGTAATTGCCTGAGGTTGGTCGCCGAAGATGGAAAGGAGTTAGGATACCCGAATCTCTCGTGCGTTTGCAGGAGAGATTGGGTTCACACCAGCGATTGTAATTGACTTTATAAGGAAGGGAATTCCTCAGAGAATCCTCCTTCCATTTCTGGGAGGGAATCTCTGAGGGATTAGAGAGCAATCCCTCTCCGAACCTCGCCGGAGCTCGGTTCTGCCCTAGCAATGGCGGCAGGACCGGTTTGCAAAGGAGGCGAAGAACCTAGGGGGTTCTCTGCAACGGTATTCAAAAGATAGGGACCAATTTGTGATTTGGGTGTACTAAATTGCAAAGTAGGTCAAGATGACCTCTCCTTAGGTCCAAATTTTGGTACAAACCTAATTTGGACCTAAGGAATCCAATGGTGAAGTTGGATTTTAGGTTTGACCTCGTTTGACTGGACATTTTGTGTAAAAACCCAAATTAGGTTAATTGAAGAGCTAGGACCCTAATCTAGGTCAAACTAGGTTCCAAAGGCCAAATTAAGTGTTCTAAGCCCTAGAGTATGTTTTTCCATGATTTGTAGAGGGTTTACTTGCTTTTTGTCTGACCGGAACCTTGTTAATTTAAGCGGGTCTGTTTTAGGGTTAGTGTCATTTAGTTCTTAGATTGCACATGAACCCATTTCTGATTGACTCAACCCACTTTTTATCTCATTTAGATCATTTGACCTATGTTTTGCCTCTGAGAAATCCCGTTTATGTACTACAATGGTAAAATTGCAGTTTTAACCTTTATTTCATGTTTTCTTCTCAGGGCACTTGTTCCTTCAGTTAGGCCTTCTTCTAGGTTATGTAGGAGCTTTTATCTTCTTTATTGGGTCAAAATGAGCTAGTTATGGCTCATGATGAGGCTCTCATCATGGGGGTGTTTGCCATAGAACGAGCAGGAATGGCCAGAAGTTCGTCCAGCTTCTTGTGCACGACAGAGACTTCATCCAATTTCTGTGCGATAAGGCTAAGATCAGTGGATGAATGGGAGGGTCCCGTGTCAACTTCGTGGACATTACGGGGCAAGTTGGTACGATTAAAGGAGACAATGGAGGCATTGTTCATTGAGTTTTCGCTCATGTTTTCAAATAATTCGAATGCTCCATTCTCATCTTTATTCATGAAATTCCCTCCACAGGAAGCACCTGCAATTTGCTTCAAAGTCTAATTTAGCTCATAATAGAAAATTTGGCCCATATGCCACTTAGGCAGACTGTGGTGCGGACACTTCCGGAGGAGGTCATTATACCTCTCCCAAGCCTCATGAATCTGTTCACTGTTTTGTTGCGTAAAGGAAGTTATATCACGGCGAAGCGCATTGGTTCGCCCGATTGGGAAGAATTTCTTGAGAAATGCTGTTCGCATCTCTTCCCAAGAATGGATGGTTCTCCCAAGGGTGCGTAACCATTGCGACGCTTTATCCTGCAATGAGAACGGGAACATTTTCATGAGGACTATTGGTAACCCGATGTTTCTCGGTTTAATAGTTTCAGCCAATCAGGTTAGGTCTTCCAAAAGGAGAAAAGGATCTTCACTTGCAAGACCATGGAAGTGTAAATTAATTAGGCCAATTATATTGGGTTTCAATTCAAAATCGTTCCCGCCCATGGGAACCCAAATTTGTCCTATGGTCTCTATAGCAGCGAGATTCTGATAGGAGCTAAGAGACCTAGGCTCCTCCCATTCGGAAGGGTTCTGCATTTCCTCCAAGGTTTCCCTAATGGCTTCAATTTGCTCATTATACATTTCCATTTGGGCTTGGAGGTGGGTTATGGGATCCATGTCTCCACCACCTGGTGGGTTTTGAGGGTGGTTTCCTCCCTCGGGATTTGGGGATGGGCGTGTAGCCATGTTTGTGGAGGAGGATGACGATTTGGCTTCTGTTCTTCTAAAATTATCAGACAATTCAAGGTTTTGTGACCTCCTCCCAAACATGCACTACCGCAGGAAGAATTAGGGGGGATATGGAGGGAAAGGAGATGAGAGAAATGACGCCGCAAAGCTACACTTGATGATAAATCAAGACAATCAAAGCCCTAACCTCTATAGTGTGCCCTTAGACCTAAAGATCTAAGTTACCTACTATCACGACCTATGGAACCAAATGCGAGCACCGTAGAACCACCGGGCCAGATTGAAAGGTCGTTTGCCCCAGTCTTAGACATCCGATAGCACGCGGGAACTCTCACCAGCACGTAGGCACTACATGCAGGTAGTTAGACCTCCAATCCTTAATAAGGGTCAAGTTGCTACCAGTTTTAATTAGAGGCTTAGGATCAAGTGCTTCTGGAATGTGAAGGGCGTTATTTACAGGTAATGCCCAAGTGGTTGATTTTAGAAAGTGTGTAAACTAAGCATGCAATGGGGAAATCTCCTTGAATTGAAGTTTTAACAGGTGAATGGTTTTTAGAGTTTCAGCCTTAAGTAGTATGCATTTTAGGATTTCGCTGAATTACCAATTCAACCAATTTTTGGGTTTTGAGAGAATACAAGTTTTTCTATGCCCAACAAAACCCTTCTCCAAAGTGAGTTAGTTAATGCATGCTAAAAATGCAATGGGCTTCCCTAAGTGGAAATTTCTATGTGTGGATGCATGAGTCAATTTTAGGTTAATGTGAAAGGGAGCCAAAGCACTTCAATTCAAGTGCTCCCAATCACCAAAATGATGTTCCACACACAAGGCTCAACCACAAGATAAAGAAAATCAAAGTGTTGGGGTTGAAGTATTCGGGATCAAATCTTAGGCACGTGAAAGGTCGTGGTGGGGTTGGAATCAACTCAATTCCAAGTCTCCCCACCAAAAATGTGGTCTTGAATTGCGGATAAATGAGGCAAAGAGGGATGGCAATCAATCTATTTATCTTTGCCTCAAAGCATACTTCACACGACGAAAGATTCAAGAATCAAGATTCTTTGATCTTCGCTATGCGAAGTTTGGCGGGAAATCCCGGGGCGGTGGGAGTGATGGCAAACAATCAAACAAGTGATTTTTAATCCACTTTCCCCAAGAGATCCCAAGAAGGTTTTTTTTCTTTTAGGTTTTTATTTTGGTGACCAGTTGACCTAAGTTGCTAAGAGAGAGAGACTTACCTTTTCAGCAACGTGGGCGAAGCTTCGGTGTGGCACTGGTGACTTCACGCTCTCATTCCTGCCTTGGATCTACCTACGTCTCAGAATTCCTTTGCTTGCCTCCTCCTTGCAACTGTTTCACCTGCACACCAGCAAACAAAAACATCCGTGAAGAGAAGGGTGTGAGAAGAGAAAACTAAAGGAATGGAGTAGAAACTCACTTGAATAAGTACCTCCCCGGCAACGACGCCAGAAAAAGTATGGTGGAGACTCGGATAGGTTTTGTTAATATGGCAAAATTAGCGTTGAAGTGAGTATAGTGGTTAACCTAAATCGAGCCTAACCATCTTTTTACAAAATTTTTAACCTAGCCTACGTGATTTTATCTTTGTCACTTTTAGGCCCAGGGTCGAACTCAAGGAGGCAGGAATTAGAGGTGAATAAGTTTCTATGCCTTTCCTATAATGAATCTCTTCCGTGCATTTATTATCTTTTTGGTGTTTTTTTCTTCTATTTAAGATGTTTTTCTGATAATTTTATCCTTGAGGTACACCCTCAAAATCAGGTCCTTGGCATTGAGCCAAATTGTTCTTGGCTTTGAGCCAAATTAGGGTTCCAAAAAATTGGTCTTGCTATTCGTAGGACCGAGTACCTGCAAGGCAAGGATTATCTTTTCTCTTTTACTATTTTTTTTTATGTTTTTAATAGCAGGAAAATAGAGGTTGCTCGTAAAGAAATAAATATAGTATATATATATATAGATATATATATATATTATATATGGTGGGGGTGGAGGTGGAAATGGCGTGTAGCACGGTGTCGAGTTGATCGATGTCTAGGAAGATGCAACCAACAGGATGAAGTGCCGTGTGAAGTGTAGGATGGATGTGTGAAAGTGTGTGCGGAGACGCTTTCTATACGCGGGTATCGGGGAATATCAGCAACTCGTGCAGATATTCCCGCGATATAATGCGTGGTGGAGTGTGTATATGTAGTTATGTATATATATATATAGATATGTATATATATATATAGGTATATATCTATATATATTTATACTAGATATATATGTATATATATTTAACTATATATATATATATATAGAGTAATATATGTTTATAGATATATATAGATATGTATATGTATATATGTATAAATATATGTGTATATATATGTATATATATTTATATTTAGTTGTATAGGTAATAATATGTATATATATATCTATATGTATATATATATGTATAAGTATGTATAAGGGTGTACAAGTGAGGTGTGTGTGTAAGAGAGTGTGTGTGTGTGTATGAGTGAGAGAGTGTCTGCTGGAGAGTGTGTGAGAGAGAGAGCTGTAGGGTTAAGGCGTCTGGAGGCTGTAGCCGATGTCTGGTGGCCCAAGCACAGGTGCATGCATGTGCAGGCGCAGGCACGCAAGGGTGCACGCGTGCGATGGAGGGAGTAGGCGTGAGGGATTGCAACGCAGCGCGCTGCGTAGCATAGTGCACCGCGCTACGGGCTGGAGTGGATGCGGATGAAGACACGGACGCGAGTGTGGGCAGGTGCGGGCGCTGGAGAGGAAGCCGTTGCAGACACATGCTCGGGAGCTGGAATGGGCGTAGGCGCTGATGCAGGGATGGGCTGGAGATGGTTGCGGCACGGAGAGAGAGCATGCAGTGACAGGATAAGTGAAAAACTTTCTGGTCACCGCACTATAGCTACAGTGTTGCGCAAAAATGCGTGAACAGTAGCTACAGTGCTCGCGCGGCGCGGACAACCGGTTGCAGCCGGTTCTGCGTGCGCGGGCGCGCTGGAGCGAGCCTGCACGTGTGGAAGGAGCTTGCGCTAGCTGCTGGCTTGTGCAAGGAGGCTTGCGCGTGGGCTGGAGGTTGCTGGTGCCGTGCTGCTCTGCTGTTGAGCTTTGAAGCTTGGAGCTGCGGCAATGGCGTGAAGGTCTTGAACGACGAAATCAGAGAACGAACACACTGCGCCCACCTACTCTTGGATAAGCTTGGTGGTGGTGGAGCTCACAGTGGTGGTCGTGGGACCATTGTGAGCTTGCTCCTACCTGCAGCATATCTCTTCAGTGGGAAGAGTTGCTGCGTATGGAGGGGAGAAAGGGAGGAAGATGGCCTGACAAGGGTGGGTGCTATGTCTCTACGTGCCAGGCTCCTTGCGTAAGGAAGATGGCTGATCTTTATAAAGGAGACGGAGGTATGCCACGGCCATGCCCTGGGCTGTGCATGACCAGCCATGCAGCTGGCAGGGCATGTGTTGGCAGAGAATGGCGTGAAGAGCAAGCCATGCCCTGAGTCGAGTGGAGAAGAAGTTCAAAGCCAAATAAAAAATGAAGATGGTGAATTTGCGAGGTGAAACGTCGGTCTTGTATTTGTTATAACGTTGTAGTAAAGCCGGTTATTACCAACATTTCAAATATAAATTTTTTTTACTCGGAAAATAAAAGAGTTCCCGAGGTCGAACTTAGGGAGCAAGTTGTATTCTAGAGATATACATGTTTCTTTTACAAAATAAAGACAGAGAGAGGGAAAGAATTTGGTGTTTTCTCTTTGTTCTGCAGAGGGGATGCTCTTCTTTCTCTCTTTCTTTAGATCTCTTTCTTTCTTTTTGTTCTGCAGGGGTGCTTCTTCCTGCTGTTCCTGCTTTGGTGGTTATCTTCTTTCTTCAGAGCTCCTTGTTCTTCTTCTTCGTTCTGCAGAGGTGATGCTCCTCTTCAGATCTCTTTCTTCTTCTTCCTTGGTTTCTGTCTTGACCTCTCTTCTTCTTTTTCTGCAATTGTGGTGACCCTTTCTCTGTTCCCTTTTTCCCTTTATGGCTGCAGAGCTTCTGCCTTCAGCTACTAAGTCTTCCTTTCTCTTCTTCTGCTTTGGCCGTTGCTCTTCCTTCTTCTTCAGCCTGCCTTCTTTCCTGGTCTGGCTGCTGACCTTCCGTCGTCTGACCCGGTACTTAGACGACTTAACTACGCATTTGCTACAGTGCAGCTCCTTCTTCTTCCGCGGGTCTTCCTCTTCGCCTGCGCCTGCACACTTCAGAGTTTCTCGTCAGAAGCAAAACCTACTCTACCCTCCCCCCCCCGCGTCTCTCTTTCTCTCTGAAGCCACTCTTAGGAAAGCTCTCCCAGAGCTACCGGGTAATCGGGTTCGGGTCACGCCCGGGTCCAGGCCCACCGGCGTGCGGTGGTGGGCGAGGAGTGCAGGTCGGTTTAATCGGGTCGGGCCAGGTCCGCGGAGCGTGGTCACGGACGAGGCCGGGTCGGGTGAGAGGGACCTCACCCCGTGGTCAGGAGGCAGACAGCATAAGGCACTTTTTGCCTTTATGCGTCCGCGCGCCTCCGAGAAGTTCCGAGGTGGGACTAAATGTCCCACCCCAATTGAGCGCCCGCCGCGGAGGGAGCAGTGGGCGATCGTGGCTTCACGCGCGGCCTTCGCCCCATCTGCGAGCCTGGGACGTTTCGCGGAGACTCCCCGCGCAACCTGGGAGTCGAACCTGGGCGAAGGCGTGCCTGCACCTGCAGGTGAAGGAGCTCTGCCTGCTCAGTAATGGCGACGGCGGGCGAGTCACCTGGTCACAGAAGAACGGCCTCTCGGCCAAATCAGACAGGCGGGGGACCTTCGCCGTGGCACGGCGAAGGTGGTCAGGGGGTCTGCAGGGGGCGTGATGGAGCCAACAGGTCGTCCTAGGTCAAACTGTGAGCGAAGAAGTGGGTGTGTTCGGTGGATCTGCAGAGGGCGTTTGGTGGGAAGTAGAGGGGCGGAAGAGGATCAGGGTAAGGAGGCGGAGGTTCTACGGTGGTCGGCGAGCCGTGTGGGTCGCTGAGGTGATGGGAGCGGCTCGCCGGAGGGTGGTCGGAGGCGGAGAAGGTGAGGGTGAACAGGAGCGGTCGAGGGTTTAATCAAATAAAAGACAGTGAGGAAAAGAAAGAGGGGGAGATGGGGAGGAGTTCTGACCTAGCTACGGAGATGAAAGGGGCCGAGACAGGGCGACAGTCGTATCGACTGTCGCCGGAGAAGAAGATGCCCAGGGGAAGGGGCGGCGGCGAGCAGAGGGCTGGAGAGGTGCCAGCTGGGTACGGCGTGGCGCAGGAAGAGCAGGGGAGGAGGTCTCTGCTGCTGGTATTGCGGCAGAGCGAAGAGGAGGAGGAGGAGGAACCGCCGGAGCTGGTGGGCGTCTGCCGGAGGGAGAGGAGAAGAAAGTTGGGGGTTTTCTCCGTCAGACCCGAGCTGCCCTGGTCGGTGGAGCAGCGGGGGGTATTTATAGGGATGAAACAGGGAGGAAGGCAGAGGGAGACGACGTGTCTCCCTAGCCGGAGAATGGTCGGAAACGAACCCATACCGTCCGTGCGTTCGCACGGCCGGTATGGTGGGCTACAATGACCAGGGGGGTGCCCCTGCGACGGCTGACGACGCAGGGCACCCCCGGTTTACTTGCCAGGTCCCCCACTTCACCCTGCGCGGCGCCATGCTCCGCGCAAGGTCGCCGGAGCATGGTGCTGGCAGGTTTTGCAGGAGGGACCTGATTGCAAAGAACGAAGGAGAGTTAGGGGCCAAAATGCGAGGGTTCAAAAGTTGAGGGCCAAAGAGTAAATATATGAGGACCAAAGTGTAAAGTCGGTCAAGGAGGTTTCTTCTTAGGCTCAAGTTTTTATACATGACTAATTAGGACCTAAGGAATCTGATGGTGAATTTCATTTTCATATTAAACCTTGTTTGACCGGTCAATTTGCGCAAAAACCCAAATTAAGTTATTAATTGGGCATGGTTCTCAATGTAGGTCAAAATGGGTTCTAAAGGCCAAATTGAAGGTTCTAAACCCTAGAGATTATTTTTCTATGAATTTTAGAGGGTTTATTCTATTTTTACTTTGCCTCGAACCTTGTGAATTGAAGTGGGTTGTTCTAGGGTTACAGATTTATCATTTAGTTTCTTGGAATTGCTGTAGCCCTTGCTAGATCATTTCATCCCACTTTTATTCTTATTAAGCTGCTTTGACCTATGTTTGGGCCCTGAATTACCCTGTATGCAGATTATACTGGTGAAATTGCATTTTTACCCCTTATGACTTGTTTTCTCCTTAAACTCAGAATTCTCTGAGTTAAGCCTTTCCTTGAGTTATGTAGGAGCTTTTATCCTTTGTATTGGGTCAAAATGAGCTAGTTATGGCTCATGATGAGGTTCTCATCATACCCCCATGCCTAGCTTTTGCTAGTCCCTTAGCAAAAACTTAAGGTTTCAACCCTTGTTCTAGACCATGAAGTTTTTAATAGTTTTAGATAAGTGCCTTTTTTTATTTGAGCATAGATTAGGTTAGAATGCTGACCATAGGCCTAAAAGGTACTCTAGTACCAATCAAGATCCAAATCTGTCTAGCCTTAGCCTCAGTCTTTTAGCAAAGGTTTTTAAGGCCCACAAGAACTAACCTAAGGTTTATTGGACTTCGTGGTTAAAGCACCCGTGCTTGAAATGATTTTAGCCCTGGCTCAGTTCGCAGTGCGTTTTGTAAGAGAGAGATAGAAAGTTTTTCTGTTTGGAGAGTTTTCTCTCTCTTTTTCTTTTTAGTTCTAGCCTAGGATTGGCTTTTCAACACGGTCTGTATCAGATTCCTTGCTCCCATCATCAATCCTCAAGGGTTCCTGGCGATCGATGCTTCGAGATAGCACCGCCCATGGCAACCCCCGGAATCCTGGCTATTGAGATTTCGGGATAATCCCATCCATGGTATTCCGTGGCTGAATCCAGACCCTGGCAATTGACACTTCGAGATAATGCCATCCATGGAATCTGAACTAGCAGAGTGCTTACATGCCCCCAGTAGGATATGTAAATATCCTAAGAGACAAGCACCGAGGAGATGATATTTTGTTACGCATCTTCGAGGGGATTTCCCGCCTCTCTGCGCTGGGAACTCGTCCAAATCAACTTGTGTTGATCGGCCGCTCCTATTCTAGGTGTTCTTTTCAGATTTTTGCGACGCTTCTGCGTGATTCTGATTTTTACGCTTACTGAACCAGGCTGTGTGTGAGATTAGGGTGCTTAAGTTACTGAGTCCCGTAAACCAAAAATTAGTTAACGAGGCCGAATACTCCCTAAGCCTTAGACCTAATACTTCAGCTTTTCATTTTCCTCAACCTCTTGAGGAGTGTCCAGATCTTAATGGGTACTAAGAGTCTATTCAAGAATGCCTAAGGTTTGCATTCTTTACTAATCTTATTGTGCACTTTTCTTGAATGAGGTCTAGAACTTAGGTTAATTCCTTAGTTCCTTACTAATGACTATCACTTTTTCTCATAATTTTGTGCTCCTTTTTCATTTTGTTTCTTTTCTCCTTCACAAAATTTTCCTTCTCCTCTTTTCCTCTTATTCTTTTTCGAAAATTTTTTTTATTTTTATGGTATTTTTGGCATATGTGAATTTTTTGTTTGAAACATTTTCTTACAAGTTTTTGCACTTTCATATTCTTACAAGTTTTTGCACTTTCATACCCCCCCATGCCTAAGATTTGCAATGTCCTCATTGCAACCTAGGGGTTTTTATTCAACTAAGTTCATACATTAGGATAGCTGTTTTGATGGGTGAATGGGTTGGGGTGACTGTTGCGGACGATTTCTAATCTCAGATGCAAGCACCTGAGGTGGAGTCGACTGTCCTAAAGTGCGAACTTCAAGTGCAAAAAGCTGTCAGAACAAGTTTCAGGTTTTCAAAGAGAATGACGGGCTGCCTCCCGTTGAGCGCTAAATTTGATGCCTTCAGCCAAGCGGGAAATGCGATGGAGAGGGGATGGTCAAATCAGCAGAGTTTTGTAAGACAAGCACCTTGATTAAGAGCCTGGTTGGTCCAACCAGGTGCTTGTTCAGATCAACAGGCTGATGATGCAGCCCAAACCCAATCAATCTGGTGGGTTGATAGATGTGGATAAAAAAGTGTGGAACCCACCATAAACTATGAGGCTCAGATGGATGTGGAAGTGTAAACGCAGGGTTTGGCTGAGTTGAATCAGCCTGGTCAGAGTAGGGACCCGTAGAATAATCAGTGGTTGATGCCGGAATCCTACAGGGGTGATCAGAGAATGATAGAGCATGGTATGTAGTCTGATCAATGTTCGAGACCCGATGTGGAAATGCAATCGGCTTGGTGAGAGGTGAATCTGAATAGAAATTGAGTCCGGTTGCAGGTTGAGGTTGGGAAGAGGTTTTGATCCGTTCTGTGTGTGCGGATGAGGTGGCCATTGTGTACGAGGGCTCTTCTAGAGACGGATGATAGGTGGTTTCCTGTAGAGAGTCCTCTGGGTAACTATCAAATGCCGGAAGAGTGTCTGTAGGATGAAAGAAATCGGATTCGAGAAAAAATTTGGATTCTGGGTTACAATCACTCTTGGCATTTTCTGTTTTTGGTTCCTGAGGATCGAAAAGGAATGATTCTGTGTTATTAGTGATCTCGGGAATCAGGACCTCAGAGTCAGAGTCATGTGAATTGAGGTCGTGGATAGCCTGGCGTGTTCAGGAAGGGGAATCTCTCCGCAATTATAGTCAGATCTGAAATTGTCGGAGAGTTGGCGAAAATGATCATGAATTCCACCACAGCAAAAATCATCAGATGCGGAATCAGCAGCCTGACTGGGTTCTAGCCTATATGTCACTTCTGGGCTCAAAAAGATGTTCTGTTCAAGCTCTAAGCTGGTAGGATAGATCCCATTAAAACCTTGCTCATCCAACTTCTCAGTTTCTGTATCATAAATTGGCATGTTTTCCGAAAAATCGATCAGATTTTCTGAGGATGTTGGAGAGGGATATTCATTAAATAGAGGCCCGGAATCATATTCTGTAAAAATTTGATCTTTCTCATAAAGGGCCTCATAATCTTCCCAATAAGTTTCAGATCTAGGTTCTAGGCTTAGGATGTGGGTAGAATTATTAGAACCTAATTCCGAATAACCTTCGAGGGTCACCTTATCAAAACAAGGGGTGGAATTTATACCCTCCAGAGGTTCAATTCTAATCTTGTTATTGCAGGAGTCTTGGAGTTCTAAGCTTGGTGATTTATGGCCTAGGGTTGGCTCAGCATTGTGTTCTCCTGCAACTTCCCAACCTATTTTAATGCTATCTTCTATTTGGGTTGGGAGTCGACAACCACCTTGTGCCTCAATCCCGAGGTCTGGGAAACTGGATTGATTCTTAGTACTGTTCCAAGATGACTCATCCTTTGTTTCTGGTATATACGGGTATTTCTGGTTGATAATTTGTTCTACTGATTTCATCATTTCTACCCGTTTCATAAGGGCATCTTGGTGTTGTTCCCAAAGTACAGGATTTGTCAAGCATTGAAGGTATTCAGATTGGTGTAATTTTTCCATCTCGATGTATCCTGTCATGAGCATATCTCGGGTTGATCCTTTTATGGCTCCTGTCAATAGAGTTTGGGCACAGTTTATGATGAAGGCTGTGGTTGTTGGGACATCAACCTGAATATCTCCTATTGGTGTTGAGGTTTTTTCTTCTTTTTCATAGAATTTTACGGCATCCTCGATCATTTTATCTTTCATAGATCTCCGATATTCAGGTTTTTTGAATGGTAGTCTTAGGTGGTTTGGCTGCATATTTGGATTAGGTGGTGGAATCAAGATGTGGAATCAAAGGCTTCGATGTAGACTCATGTTGTGCCAAGATGGAAGAAGGGAGTATCAGAGGAAAGATTAATGTGGTGGTGCTGCATAAACAAGGGAACTGAGGCCTAACCTCAGGGCAAGTGAATTCCTAAAGGAGGTTTCAAGGACCTCCTTCCAAGCATATACTGAGGGACTGGATGAGATAAGCAGGTGCTGGACCCAATCAAGACACCCAAAAATTTGTTGGGTGACTATAGAGGTGCGGGGCAGATGGACCCCTTGATCAGAAAGATCGTCCACCTGAGAATTACCTGGGCAGCCAGAGAGGGAGAGTCCCGCGAAGACCCCTACACGGTAGAGCGTCCCCACGGGTTACAGGGTTTCCCCCACCCGACCTCTCTTGTCACTGTGGTTCCAGGTAGACCAGAATGGGGATCTTGACCTCTTAAGTCTACCAATTTTAAGATCAGGGTGCTTAAGGTTTTCACTTGAACTTTAGTCTTTTAAGTGCAAAGAGTGACCTAATTTAAGGTTGGTTGACCCAAGGGGTCAACTTTACCTCTTGTTTTCTTTGAGAGCTTTTAGGTCCTGTCTTTTAGGGTTCAAGTGTTTAGAGAGCCAATTGTTTTAGATTTTCTTTGAATAGGTATTTTCAGACAAGGGCTTGGGCACACTTCATTTGGTTTTCTCAATTCTTGCTTAAGGAGTGTGTCTCTAAATCCCTAGTGTTGGATCCTAGGTTGGCTCTACTTGGTCCAGTTAATTCTTTGTTGGGTAATTAGGGCTCAAGCAAGAATGTGTTAGCCCTTAAATACCCTTAATAGTGTGCAGAAATAATGAGTTGAAAACATGCAACTTTTATGGTTACTAAATATGGAAGACAGGTTAGCCCTATATTGCTTGTTCTTTTCTTTTCTTCCTCTTTAGAGTTTAGGGGTTAATAGTGAGAGGAAAATTTTACCTGTCTTCGGAGTGGTTGTCGTGTGGTTGCTTGTCTTCTTGAGTTCCTGTAGCTGCACAAAAGAGAGGAGATTATCAGAAATAAAAAGAAACAGGAATGTTTACCTCTAGAATAGCCGTCTTCTTCCCCGGCAGCGGCGCCAAAATGAAACGTCGGTCTTGTATTTGTTATAACGTTGTAGTAAAGCCGGTTATTACCAACATTTCAAATATAAATTTTTTTTACTCGGAAAATAAAAGAGTTCCCGAGGTCGAACTCAGGGAGCAAGTTATATTTCTAGAGATATACATGTTTCTTTTACAAAATAAAGACAGAGAGAGGGAAAGAATTTGGTGTTTTCTCTTTGTTCTGCAGAGGGGATGCTCTTCTTTCTCTCTTTCTTTAGATCTCTTTCTTTCTTTTTGTTCTGCAGGGGTGCTTCTTCCTGCTGTTCCTGCTTTGGTGGTTATCTTCTTTCTTCAGAGCTCCTTGTTCTTCTTCTTCGTTCTGCAGAGGTGATGCTCCTCTTCAGATCTCTTTCTTCTTCTTCCTTGGTTTCTGTCTTGACCTCTCTTCTTCTTTTTCTGCAATTGTGGTGACCCTTTCTCTGTTCCCTTTTTCCCTTTATGGCTGCAGAGCTTCTGCCTTCAGCTACTAAGTCTTCCTTTCTCTTCTTCTGCTTTGGCCGTTGCTCTTCCTTCTTCTTCAGCCTGCCTTCTTTCCTGCTCTGGCTGCTGACCTTCCGTCGTCTGACCCGGTACTTAGACGACTTAACTACGCATTTGCTACAGTGCAGCTCCTTCTTCTTCCGCGGGTCTTCCTCTTCGCCTGCACCTGCACACTTCAGAGTTTCTCGTCAGAAGCAAAACCTACTCTACCCTCCCCCCCCCACGTCTCTCTTTCTCTCTGAAGCCACTCTTAGGAAAGCTTTCCCAGAGCTACCGGGTAATCGGGTTCGGGTCACGCCCGGGTCCAGGCCCACCGGCGTGCGGTGGTGGGCGAGGAGTGCAGGTCGGTTTAATCGGGTCGGGCCAGGTCCGCGGAGCGTGGTCACGGACGAGGCCGGGTCGGGTGAGAGGGACCTCACCCCGTGGTCAGGAGGCAGACAGCATAAGGCACTTTTTGCCTTTATGCGTCCGCGCGCCTCCGAGAAGTTCCGAGGTGGGACTAAATGTCCCACCCCAATTGAGCGCCCGCCGCGGAGGGAGCAGTGGGCGATCGTGGCTTCACGCGCGGCCTTCACCCCATCTGCGAGCCTGGGACGTTTCGCGGAGACTCCCCGCGCAACCTGGGAGTCGAACCTGGGCGAAGGCGTGCCTGCACCTGCAGGTGAAGGAGCTCTGCCTGCTCAGTAATGGCGACGGCGGGCGAGTCACCTGGTCACAGAAGAACGGCCTCTCGGCCAAATCAGACAGGCGGGGGACCTTCGCCGTGGCACGGCGAAGGTGGTCAGGGGGTCTGCAGGGGGCGTGATGGAGCCAACAGGTCGTCCTAGGTCAAACTGTGAGCGAAGAAGTGGGTGTGTTCGGTGGATCTGCAGAGGGCGTTTGGTGGGAAGTAGAGGGGCGGAAGAGGATCAGGGTGAGGAGGCGGAGGTTCTGCGGTGGTCGGCGAGCCGTGTGGGTCGCTGAGGTGATGGGAGCGGCTCGCCGGAGGGTGGTCGGAGGCGGAGAAGGTGAGGGTGAACAGGAGCGGTCGAGGGTTTAATCAAATAAAAGACAGTGAGGAAAAGAAAGAGGGGGAGATGGGGAGGAGTTCTGACCTAGCTACGGAGACGAAAGGGGCCGAGACAGGGCGACAGTCGTATCGACTGTCGCCGAGAAGAAGATGCCCAGGGGAAGGGGCGGCGGCGAGCAGAGGGCTGGAGAGGTGCCAGCTGGGTACGGCGTGGCGCAGGAAGAGCAGGGGAGGAGGTCTCTGCTGCTGGTATTGCGGCAGAGCGAAGAGGAGGAGGAGGAGGAACCGCCGGAGCTGGTGGGCGTCTGCCGGAGGGAGAGGAGAAGAAAGTTGGGGGTTTTCTCCGTCAGACCCGAGCTGCCCTGGTCGGTGGAGCAGCGGGGGGTATTTATAGGGATGAAACAGGGAGGAAGGCGGAGGGAGACGACGTGTCTCCCTCGCCGGAGAATGGTCGGAAACGAACCCATACCGTCCGTGCGTTCGCACGGCCGGTATGGTGGGCTACAATGACCAGGGGGGTGCCCCTGCGACGGCTGACGACGCAGGGCACCCCCGGTTTACTTGCCAGGTCCCCCACTTCACCCTGCGCGGCGCCATGCTCCGCGCAAGGTCGCCGGAGCATGGTGCTGGCAGGTTTTACAGGAGGGACCTGATTGCAAAGAACGAAGGAGAGTTAGGGGCCAAAATGCGAGGGTTCAAAAGTTGAGGGCCAAAGAGTAAATATATGAGGACCAAAGTGTAAAGTCGGTCAAGGAGGTTTCTTCTTAGGCTCAAGTTTTTATACATGACTAATTAGGACCTAAGGAATCTGATGGTGAATTTCATTTTCATATTAAACCTTGTTTGACCGGTCAATTTGCGCAAAAACCCAAATTAAGTTATTAATTGGGCATGGTTCTCAATGTAGGTCAAAATGGGTTCTAAAGGCCAAATTGAAGGTTCTAAACCCTAGAGATTATTTTTCTATGAATTTTAGAGGGTTTATTCTATTTTTACTTTGCCTCGAACCTTGTGAATTGAAGTGGGTTGTTCTAGGGTTACAGATTTATCATTTAGTTTCTTGGAATTGCTGTAGCCCTTGCTAGATCATTTCATCCCACTTTTATTCTTATTAAGCTGCTTTGACCTATGTTTGGGCCCTGAATTACCCTGTATGCAGATTATACTGGTGAAATTGCATTTTTACCCCTTATGACTTGTTTTCTCCTTAAACTCAGAATTCTCTGAGTTAAGCCTTTCCTTGAGTTATGTAGGAGCTTTTATCCTTTGTATTGGGTCAAAATGAGCTAGTTATGGCTCATGATGAGGTTCTCATCACGAGGCAACACTAAATGAAGACGTTAATTACATGGCCAATTATTCACTTTCCTCCCCTCTCAAATAAATGCATGCATGTGTCAATTTTTACAAATGCAACTATGGCTACCTAATATGCAATGGCAATGCTAGGAAATAACACAAGATGGCATTTTTATTGGTGTATTTTTGCTGTGTAATCAATGGTGCATCCAATTAGCTAAGCTGCAGAGGCTGGAGTCTTTGTGTGAGGGCCTAGACGCGCGCGGGCTTGAAATCCGCACAGCCTGGGAGTCTCACCTGGAGCTGCGCGAAGCCTGGGACCGCTCAAAGCTTGCTTCAAGATCGTCAGTAATGGCGGCCGTCGGCTGGGTACCTGAATATGCCAAAACGGCCTTGCGACCACATCAAAGCACTCAAGGAGCTTTGCCAGGACACAGCGAATAGGTGGCGGTGGTTGGTGTGGCGTGCGAGTTGCTGTAGTGGCGGATCTAGGGCAACCTATGGCTGTGTGTATGGGTGTATTCGGGGGGCGGTTTGGGTGTGTGGCATAGTGAGTGAGGTGAGGGGTTACATTCAATGAGGTGTTGCGGAGCTTATGGGGTGGTTGGCGAGGTGGATGGAGGTGCGAAGTGACAGGGATGCCTTGCCGGAGGTCTAGCCGGAGGTGGAGAAGGTGGTGGTGATTGGTGGCGTCAAGGGATATTTTTAAGAAATAGAGAGGGGGAACAGGAAGAGGAGGGAGAGAGAAGTTATCTGACCTAACCTAAGGGCGAAGGAGGCAGGGATGGTGGTCGGCTTGTGTTGCCATCGCTAGAGAAGAAGCTCTCTGTAGGTGAGGCGGCGGTGACGACAGGGGCAGAGGCAACGTCAAGCTGGTATGGCTGACGCAGATGAATGAGAGGAAGGCAACCCAACCACTGGCATTGTGGTTGGGCGACGAGAGAGAGGGGACGAAGCCGCCGGAGCTTGTGGAGAGGTTGTGGCTAGCAAGGAGAGAAGAAAGTGGGGTGGACTGGCCCAATTCCAAGCTGAGGAGGTGTGGAATGAATTAAGGTTTCTTAAAGAGGTCCTGGAGGTTGGGTTTGTGCTTGGAAGCCAAGCTTCCAAGCATGGCAATATCTCCGGAGATGGAAACTCAGAGAGACCCAAATCTCTCATGTGTTCGCATGAGAGATTGGGTAGGAATTAGGGCTTATCAATGGGTTCAGAATGGAGGAGATTTCTCAGAGAATCTCCCTTTATATTTTGAAGGAGATTCTCTGAGAGATTAAAGAGTTCTTGCCTTTGAAACCTCACTGGAGGGACCTAATTGCAAATAAGATGAGGAAGCTAGGGGGTTTCTACGGAGGTTTTCAAAAGATAGGGGTAGAAATGTAATTGGGCTGGACCTGTTTGCAAAGTAGGTCAAGATGAGTTTCTCTTAGGTCCAAATTTTGGTACAAACATAATTTGGACCTAAGGAATCCAATGGTGAAGTTTGATTTTGGGTTTGACCATGTTTGTATGGGTAATTTACATAAAAACCTAATTTAGGGCCAATATTTGACGAGACCCTAATTTAGGTCAAAATAGGTTCCAAGAGACAAATTGAAGGTTATAAACCCTAGAGAATATTTTCCCATGATTTTTAGATGGTTAGGTGAATTTTATCTTAACCAGAACCTTGTTAAATCAAGTGGGTCTGTTTTAGGGTTAGAATAAGCCATTTAATTCCTAGAATTCACATGAACCCTTTTCTATTTGAACCAACCCACTTTTTATCTTGTTAAGACCATTTGTCCTGTGTTTAGTCCATGAGAAAATCCGTTGTTGTACTGCAATGGTAAAATTGCTGTTTTACCCCTTGTTTCTTGCTTTATCTCAGAATGGTTATTCATGGAATTAAGACCTCCAGTTGGTTATCTAGGAGCTTTTGTTCTCTTTTCTAAGTCAAAATGAGCTAGTTAGGGCTCATGATGGCATTCCCATCATACCCCCATGCCTAGCTTTTACTAGTCCCTTAGCAAAATTTTAAGGTTTTAACTTCTATTCTAGACCATGAGTTCCTTGATGTTCACAAATTATGATGAGTGCTTTTTTCTTTTCGATTAGGTTAGATTGCCGATAGTAGGCCTAAAGGTACTCAAGTACCAACCAAGATCTAGACCTAACCAATTCTAGCCTTAGTCCTCCACGAAGGTTTTTAAGGCCCACACGAACTATCCTAAGGTTCGTTGGACTCCACGGTTAAAGCACCCGTGCTTGTAACACATTTTAGCCTCGGTTCAGTTTGCAGTGAGTTTTCTGTAAGAGAGAGACAGTGGATTTTCTTTATTTGGAATGTTTTCTCTCTCTTTTCTTTTTATTTCTAGCTTTGGATTGGCTTCTCAACACGGTCTGTATCGGATTCCTTGTCCCCATCATCAATCCTCGAAGGGTCCCTGGAAATCGATGCTTCGTGATAGCACCGCCCATGGAAACCCCCAAAACCCTGGCTTTCGAGATTTCGGGATAATCCCGCCCATGGTGTTCTCTAGCTAAATCCAGACCCTGGCAATCAACATTTCGTGATAATGCCGCCCATGGCATCTGAACCAGCACAGGGTGCTTACGTGCCCCCAATAGGATATGTAAATATCCTAGGAGACAAGCACCGAGGAGATGATATTTTATTGCACATCTTCGAAGGGAATTTCCTACATCTCCACCACGAGAACTCATCCAAATCAACTTGTGTTGATCGGCCACTCCTAATCTAGGTGACTTTTTCAGAACACTTAAACGCTTTTGTGTGATTTTGATAATTATGTGCACTGAACCCGATTGTGTGTGGATTGGGGTGTTTAGGTTATCGAGTCCTGTAAACCAGAGGTCAGTTAACGAGGTCGAATACTCCCTAAGCCTTAGACCTAATACTTAATCTTCTCATTTTCCCCAACCTCTTGAGGACTATCCAGATCTTAGCGGATACTTGAATTTTTAAGCCTAAGAGTCTAGCCCAAGATGCCTAAGTTCAGCGTTCCTACTAATCTCTTTTGTATCTCATTAGCACTTTTTTCCTTTTTCGTTTTCTTGATATGATCTAGAACTTAGTTAAGACTATCTCTTCTTTTGTTTCTTTTCATTTTGTGCTCCTTTGTGACATTTTTCACTTTTCCTCCTCAAGTTTTGTATGGCCTCAAAATTTTCTTTTCTCCAAATTTTTTTTATTCTTTTTCACCATTTTCTATTTTTTTGGTATTTTTGGCATATGAGATTTTTTTGTGAGAACTCTTTTGAATTTTGATTTCTATATGTTTTCACTTTACCATTCCCCTATGCCTAAGTTTTGCAATGTCGTCATTGTAATGGAGGGTGTGGAATAGGTTTGGATTTCAGGAAGTTAGAACAAGCTTATTGGGTAGGCGAATGGGTCGGAAATGACTGTTACGGATGGTTTCAAGCTCTAGCACATGTACCAGAGGTGGGATCGATAGTTCTAAGATTGAACTCAGGGTGCAATAGAAGTGAAGTACAGACGGATAATCAGAAGGATCTCAGGTTTTTGGAATGACGGTTGCCTCCCGTTAAGCGCTAAATTCAATGCCTTCAGCTGAGCAGGAAATGGTATGGAGAGGGAGTGGTTAAATCAGCTGAGTTTTGTAGAATAAGCACCTTGATCAAGAGCCTTGTTGTTACAACCAGGTGCTTGTTCAGATCAATGGGCTGGTGATGCAGCCCAAACCCAATCAATCTAGTGGTTTGATAAGTGTAGATCAAGAGATGTGGAAACCACCATATACTATGGAGCTCGGAATGATGTGGAAGTGTGAATTCAGGGTTTGGCTAAGTTGAATCAGCCTGGTCAGAGTAGGGACTCGTAAAGTAATCAGTGGATAATGCAGAAACCCTACATGAGTGATCAGAAAATGATGGAACATGATTTGTGATCTGATCAATGTCCGAGACCCGATAAAGTTGTGGAGGAGAATCATCTGCAATCGGCTCAGTAAGAGGAGAATCAGAATAGAAATTGAGTGCTGTTGCGGGTCGGGGTTAAATATGGGTTTGAACAGGTTCTGTATATGCTGAGGAGGTGGCTTCAATAAGAATTGTGTATGAGGGCTCTTCTAGAAAGGAGTTACAGGTGGTTTCGTTTAGAGAGTCCTCATAGTAGCTATCAAATTCAAAAGTGAATGCCTAAAGAGTGTTTATAGGATGAGGGAAATCTGAGTCAAGAAAATATTCGAACACTGGGTTGCAGTCAATCTCGGCATTTTCTGGTTTTGATTCCTGAGGATTGAAAAGAAATGATTCCATCTCACTGGAACTTGAATCTAAATTAGTGATCTCGGGATCAGGGACCTCAAAGTCAGAGTCAGAGAATGAATCATGTGAGCTGAGGTTGTAGATTGGCTCGTCGTAGTCTGGAAACAAAGGTTCTCCGAAATCATGGTAAGATTTGATGTCGTCGGGGGACTTGCGAAAATCAAGTTCTGAGTTTGATTCGAGATCAGGGGTTCCACCACAGAATAAATCATATGATGTAAACTCCGCAGCCTGACTTAGGTCTAGCCTATATGTAGATTCTAAGCTTATAGAGGTGTCCTTATCTGGTCTAGGCTCAAGTCTAGGCTTGTAGGAAAGGCCTAATCAAAACCCCACTCTTCCAACTCCTCGATTTCTGTATCATAGATTGGCGTGACTTTCAAGAAATCAATCTATATCTCTGAGGATGTTGGAGAGGGATATTCATCAAATAAAGGCCCAGAATCATACTTTGTATTTAAACTTTGATCTTCGTCATACGGGGCCTTGTAATCTTCCCAATAAGATTCAGATCCAGATTCTAGGCTGAGGATGTGGGTTGAATTACTAGAATCTAGGTCAGGATTGCCTTCGAGGGTCACCTTATCAGAATAAGGGGCAGGATTTACACCCTCGAGAGGTTCTATTTTAATCTCATCATTACAGGAGTCTCGGAATTCTATGCTTGATGACCCAGGATTTTGGTTTTCTAGGACTAGCTGAAAATCATGTTCTCCTGCAATTGGGACTTCCCAACCTAATTCAAGATCAGGCATGTTATATTCTGTCTGGGTTGGTAATCCACAACAACCTTGTGCCTCAAGCTCAGGATTTGGGAAATTAAATTGGTCCTCAATACTTTTCCAAGATGGTTCATTATCTGTTTTTGGCATGTACGGGTATTTTTTATCGATAACTTGTTTCAATAATCTCATCATCTCTTCCCATTTTTCAAGATCATCTTGGTGTTTTTCCTAAAGTACAGGATTTGTTATACGTTGGAGATATTCAAAGTTATGTAATTTTTCTATCTCAATGTATCCTGTTATGAGAATGTCTCAGGTTGATCCCTTTCTTGCTTCTGTTAATAACAATTGGGCACAGTTTATGATGAAGGTTGTTGTTGTTGGTACACTAGCTTGAATGTCTTTTACTGGTTTTGAGTTTTTGTATTCAATTTCATAAAATTCAAGGACATCCTCAATCATTCTATCTCTCATGGATCTTTGTGATTCAGGTTTCTTGAATGGTATTCCTAGGTAACCAGGGTGCATATTTAAATCAAATAGTGGAATCAAGATGTAGAATTAGAATTCAAGTCTTAGAATGAAGTGATTTGTTCTGAATAGGGAATCCCACTGAAAATCTATGTGTGTGTGCTCTAAAGAGAAGGGATGGGGGACTGGATGTTTGACCCAATCAAGGCACCCAAAGATGTTTGGATGACTATGGAGGTTTGGGGCGGATGATACCCCTGGATCAGAAAGTCGTCCACCTGAGAATTACTTAGGCAGCCAGAGAGGGTGAGTCCAGCAAAGGCCCCTACATGGTAGAGCGCCCACATGGGTTACAGGGTTTCCCCCACCTGACCACTCTTGTCACTGAAGGTCCAGGTAGACCAGAATGGATAACTTGGCCTCTTAAGTCTACCAGCTTTATGTCCTAGTTTGTGCCTTTGATTTCACTTGAATTAGCAGTTATTTGGACTTATGACCTAATTTGGAGGTTGGTTGGCCTACAATGTAGTCAAACTTCAGCTGACCTGCCCTAAAGATGGCAGAATGACTCTAGGTTGAGACCTGGAAGTCACTCTGATTTGACTCCTAGGTTATTAGGTCCACATATTTTTAAGGTTCAAGTGAGTTTAGAATATGATTTTAGGGTTTTTCTTGATTAAATCTTTTCAATCAAGGGCTTAGGTAGCACACAAATGCGAGCGGGTTTGTTTAATTTTATGCATGCAGGTGTGAACTAGCACTCCAAAACCCTAATGTAGAAACCCTAATTTGGCTCTTATTTTTAGTCCTCTTTGATTTTCAGAAACGTTCTCCTTGGACTTCAAATGAGAAGTGCGTAGTCCACGGAGGTTTAGAAATTAAGCATGATCCCTAATAGGCACAGGAATTTCGGGGTAGGATCTCTAAGTAGAATCGCTTCAACTCCCATAAGATGTGAAAAAAGATTTCACAAATTAGGAAACTAGCCTCTTTAAATGATAATTACTATAAAAAGAATGCAGGTGATTCCTAATTTGATTGTTTCCTTTTTTCCTTCCCAAGATTAGGAGTTTCGATTAGGGAAGAATAGAGAAGTTACCTGCCCTGGAGTGGTTGATTTGCACGGGAGATCTCCTCGTGAAATTCCTTGCAAAATCACAATAAAACAAATAGGGCAAGTTAGTGCTCAAATATAATCAAAATAATGTAGAGACTAGTGATGAATTGCACGTTGCTCCCCAGCAACGGTGTCAAAA